>CM019824.1:50664048-55464048 GCA_009763385.1 Coix lacryma-jobi var. lacryma-jobi
TTTGGTTTCCGGCTCTTCCTCTAACCCCTCAGCTGGCTTTGCGCTTTCTTCTCTCTTTTCTGTGACAGAGGACCAGCTGGAGTCTTTGGGAGACGACGAGTTGGCTTTGTTTGCCAACCGGTTCTCGCGGTTCCACAACAACCGCATGAACCGTCGTCGCGGAGGAGGACGCACCGGATGCTACGAGTGCGGCGACCCCGACCACTTCATCGCCGACTGCCCCAAGAAGAAGAACAAGCATCTTGGGAAGGGCGATCACGGCCACAGGCGCGACTCCAAGTACAAGGAGAAGCACGTTCCCCCAAGGCACAAGAAGCGGGGCGGCTTCAACAAAGAGTACATCAAGAAGAAGTACTTGGAGAAGCAGCAGGCTGAGCAGCGAGCGTTCTTCGCCACGCTCAGCGACGTCGACGGCTCGGATGACGACTCCGCTCGATCGAGTGATGACGAGTCCGAGAAGAAGAAGCTGGAGGACACGTTCAACGGCTTGTGCTTCTTCGCCGGCGACGAAGGCCTGTGTACCATGGCGCTCGGAGATGAGGTCGACGGCGAGCCGGAGCGTACCCCTCGGAACGACGACGACGACGACACCTCCCAGGTATCTCTCACCTACGACGAGCTTTCCTCCGAGGTTGAGAAGTTGACTGCTGCCCTCCTTAGTCAAGACAAGTTGCTTAGGCGTGCCGCTAGAGAGCGCAAGGAGTTTAGGCAGAAGTGGGAGGACACGGTGAAGGAGCTTGAGTTCGCTCGGTCCACCGTGGTTGTGTCGGAGGAGTTGGAATGCGAGAGTTGCGCCGCGCACATGACGGATCTTCTCACTCTGAGGAGTAAGCATGCTGCGCTGGTAGATGAGGTGGATGAGCTCCGAGCTAGACCGCAGCTGTTGGGTGCGTGCAAGACTTGTCCTGTCTTGCAATCCGAGTTGGCAGAGAAGAATGCCAAGCTTGAGTCTTTTGAGAAGGCCGGCTCGGATAGCACTTGTGTCAAGAGGTGTGCTTTGTGTGAGGGCCTGGAGCAGGAGATGGCCAATGTGAGGCATGACAAGGTGCGTACCGAGGAGGAAAACACATACCTTCGGACCGTCTTGTCATGGGTGTCTTGTGGTGAGCCTCAGCTCGGGATGATGATCTCCCAATTCAAGCGAGCTGCTGGGGCTCCTGGTGTAGGTCTTGGCCAGAGTGTTGATCTTTCAGCTTTTGGTAAGATTGGAGAGTCTAGTGGTCTGAACCCCTGTGAGAAGCACAACTTCACCACTACTCCCAAACTAACCAAGCTTCCACCCAAAGAGCCTGCCAAGCCTGTCACCAAGGATGGAGTTGTAGTTGAACCCCCCAAGGCTCCACCCAAGAATCCACAATGGAAACCCAAGCCCAATCACCTAAAGAACAAGCTTGACACAATGCCACCCATCCGAGAGGAGTTGCCACAGAAGGGCAAGGGCAAGGTGAACCATACCCACATCCCTGCAAACCAACAACCCCCTTTGCGCGCGGTGAGGTTTCAGTGTGACTTTTGTGGGCGGGATGGTCACCTGAGTGAGTTCTGCTTTAGGCGCAGGAGAGAGGCGCGCCGTGCTAGGGAGATGCAGAACCCGGACATGTTTCACCCAGCTCGTGGTGGACATGCTCCGAAGCCTCAGGAGAGAGCTGCTAGGTCTGGAGGGAAGCATACCCAGCCTAGGCAGCAGGAGAGAGCCCCTAGGAGGGAGACTAGGCCTAGAGGTAGAGCACCTCAGTTTGTGAGGCCTAGGCAGGAGAGAGCTCCGAGGAGAGACGCTAGAGTTGAGCAGCAGGCTCCTAGGCGTAGACCTCGTAGAGAGCGTGCCCGACGGGGTCTTGCTTTTGCAGGTAACGGACCCCGTGGCGGAGGCTTTGTTGAGCGCTTTGTCCCACCGCAGGTAGAGTTTCGCGGTGAGCGCTTCTTCCCCAGCGGACCACGTTTTCCTGTGCGTGGTGATCGCTATCCCCCTAGACAGGTTGGTTTTTACACTGACCGTTCTTTGAGCAGCCGGCCCAACACTGGTTTCCTTCTTATCTTACTAACCCCAGTGTTGGACCGTATGTTCACCCTATGTCTTTTTATTGATGTAGGAGGAGCGGTTGGAGGACATTTGGCTTGTGGATTCCGGTTGCTCGAGGCACATGACCGGAAATGCCAAATGGTTCTCCAGCCATAGTCCGGTCGCCGGAAAGGAGTACATAACCTTCGGCGACAAAGGTAAGGGCAAGGTATTGTCCGTTGGTGCAGTGCGGGTTAATGAGCACTTTGTGTTGCGCGAGGTTGCTCTTGTTTCTAACCTGCATTTTAACTTGCTTTCTGTTTCGCAACTTTTTCGTGAAGGCTATGAGATTCGTTTCAAACCGAACCTTAGCCGGATCTTAGATCCTCAGGGTGATCTTGTATGTCTGATTTCACCCTTTGGGAATGTCTTTCGCGCGAATTTCTCAAAGTCGTTTGGATCTTCTCGCTGTCTTTTGGCTAGTCCTTCTTCTTCTGATCTTTGGAAGTGGCATAGGAGGCTCGGTCACCTGAGTTTTGACTTGCTTGCAAGACTTAGCTCACTTGGCTTAATCCGAGGATTGCCCAAGCTTTCGTTGGAGAAGGATCTAGTTTGCCATGCTTGCCGGCATGGAAAGATGGTTGCTGCTCCCCACCATCCTTTGACCAAGGTTATGACCTCGCACCCCGGAGAGCTTTTGCATATGGACCTTGTTGGTCCGGCTCGGGTGAGCTCGGTTGGTGGGAAGTGGTATGTGCTTGTTATTGTTGACGACTTTTCGAGGTATTCGTGGGTCTTCTTTTTAGTTGAGAAGTCCGAGACATTCTCCTTCGCTCGCGATCTGATTTTGCGTCTTCAGAACGAGTTCCCTTTGAACTCGATGCGAGCGATTAGAAGTGATAATGGTTCCGAGTTTAAAAATTCGGATTTTGAGAAGTTTTGTAAATGCCTTGGTTTGGAGCATCAGTTTTCTTCTCCCTATACACCACCCCAAAATGGTGTTGTAGAGAGGAAGAATCGGACCCTTGTTGAGATGGCCAGGACGATGCTTGATGAGCATAGGACTCCTAGGCGCTATTGGGCCGAAGCTATGAACACTGCATGCTATATTTCGAATCGCATTTTTCTGAGAGTGTTTTTGAAGAAGACCTCTTATGAGTTGCGTTTTGGTCGCCAGCCCAAGGTGAGTTATTTTAGAGTCTTTGGTTGCCACTGTTTTATATTGAAAAAAGGCAACCTAGAGAAGTTTGAGTCTCGTTCTTCTGACGGTGTGTTTTGGGTTATGGCACTCACACTCGAGCTTATCGTGTACTTAACCTTGACACTAACCGAGTCATGGAGACATCAGATGTCACCTTCGACGAGACTCTTGTTTCTCCTTCTTCTCGTTTTGAGCGTGCAGGTGATCACGAGGTTGGAGAGCCTCTTTTCGATGACGAGGAAGAGGGTGCTGAAGGTATAGATGATCCAGCACCCCCTCCGCCTGCCGCGCCGCCGGGAGCGGCTTCGACGACGACCCGTGGCCCCGAGACGTCTTCTTCCTGGGGGCCGTGGGATCCACCTCGCGCGGTACCTTTTGTACCCGGGGTGGAACCAGCTACTGTTGAGGGGGAGGTTACTTCTTCCCGGGAGGCGCCACGACACATCCAGCGCCAGCACCCCCCTGAACAGATGATCGGAGACATCGACGAGCGAGTTACTCGCTCCAGGTCACAGCACATCTCGCACTTTGCTCATTCTGCTTTTGTTGCGTCTTTGAGCCCGAGATGTTGGACACGCATTGACGGATC
Source organism: Coix lacryma-jobi var. lacryma-jobi (assembly GCA_009763385.1). Taxonomy (NCBI): domain Eukaryota; kingdom Viridiplantae; phylum Streptophyta; class Magnoliopsida; order Poales; family Poaceae; genus Coix; species Coix lacryma-jobi. The sequence goes on from CM019824.1 coordinate 50,667,838, forward strand.
CGGATTGGGTCAATGCCATGCATGAGGAGCTAGAGAACTTTGAGCGAAATCGGGTTTGGGTTCTAGTGCCACCACCTCCTGACTGTAAACCTATTGGGACAAAATGGGTATTTAAAAACAAGCAAGGAGAGGAGGGCCACATTGTGAGAAACAAGGCCCGGCTTGTAGCGAAGGGTTATAGTCAGAAGGAGGGGATAGATTATGAGGAGACCTTCGCTCCTGTAGCTCGTTTGGAGGCTATTAGGATACTCTTGGCTTATGCTTGCATCCATGGGTTTTCAAACTTTTTCAAATGGATGTCAAGAGTGCCTTCTTAAACGGCTATATTGAGGAGGAGGTCTATGTCCAGCAACCCCCGGTTTTGAAAATCCCAAGTTTCCAAACCATGTCTTTAAACTCCACAAAGCTTTGTATGGTTTGAAACAAGCCCCTAGAGCCTGGTATGAGAGATTAAAACCTTTTTTGCTAGCTAAGGGTTTTAAAATGGGATGTGTAGATAAAACGCTCTTTCTCCTCAAGCAAGGCAAAGATACTCTCTTGGTCCAGATTTACGTGGATGATATCATTTTCGTGGTTCTTCTCACGCTTTGGTTGGCCATTTTTTGCAGATACTATGAGCAGGGAGTTTGAGATGATAGATGGGCGAGTGACTTTCTTTCTCGGGTTGCAAATAAGCAATCCCGGGGGGACGTTCGTGCACCGAGAGTAACACCAAGGGACATTTGAAGGTTTTCGATATGGGTGAGGACAAGCCTCTTCCAACACCCATGTCGACACGACTGCCCTGGATGCGAGGATTGGAGGAACGGTGGACTAGAAGGAGTACGGAGTATGATTGGTCGCTGCTGTCTGACGGCGACACGCCGGACATTCGGTTCCTGTGCTTGTTGCGCGCGCTTTCAGCTTCTCGCCACGCAATTTCTCACCGTCAGGCTGGGATAGCGCATTATGAGGTACCTTCGTTTCACGCCTCGACTCTTGGATTTGGTATTCTGGTCCTCCACCCTTTCGCTTTGTGGTTTTCGATGTCCGATTTTGCTGGTTGCGCATTGATTGCGCAAGTCCACTTCTGGGACTTGCCAGTTTATTGGATCTTCTCTTGTTTCGTGGTCTTCTCGCAAGCAGTCAGTGTCGCCCAGTCTACACGGAGGCTGAGTATTTTGCTGCGGCTAGCTGCTGTTCCCTAGTTACTCTGGATGATGCCCACTTTGGCGTGATTTTGGTCTGAGCTTTTCTCGTTTTCCTTTGCTTTGTGACAGCACGAGTGCTATTAGCTTGCTAAACCCGGCTTCACTCGTAAACCAAACACATTGATGTGCGCTTTCATTTTGCGAGACCACCTATGAGAAGGGTGATATGACCTTCGTCATGTCGATACTCATCATCAGTTGGCTGATATTTTCACCAAGCCTTTAGACGAATCAACCTTTAATAGGTTGAGGGGTGAGCTTGGTGTGTGTTTCCCTTTTAGATGGGGGAAGCATTTTTGAGATGTACAGACTGACTCTTTTATTGTGAGGCTCTTTTCTTTTGAGTTTCTTGAGTCTCTCCTTTTGGTATCTTCTTTCCTTCAGTTTTGTGTCGGGCATACGCATTTACATTCTGAGCTTCATGTCTATATTCACTAGAATGTAATTATGCTCTTGTTAGTATTGCTCCGATACTTATGATGATGCTTGTAGCTGATGCTCTTTCTGATCACTGTTACATGTATGAGCGAGCTATTTTTTGGAATGGTGAATTATGCCTAATGTATATAAATCTGAAAATGTTCACCATTGAGATATGCAACTAGCATGTGTAGGGTGTGTTGAGTCCATTCCTGCTTTTCATATATGCTAGGTTGCTATGTCTCTAGTTCTGAGTCATTCACTTGCTTGGTTGTTCATAACTTGCTTAAAATCTGAACCAAGTATTTTGAATTGAAAAGATCGAGATGGGATTGCTTGTCAACACCTCCATGGTATTGAGACTGTTTCTCATTGCACTTTGAGTTAAACTTGAGCCATGTAGTGTATGACCGAACCGTTGCTTTAAGCTTCTGATGCTTCGGCATAGGCTTCGCACGGTTGAAAAGTTAGGCGATGACAAGCTTTCAACCTCTCGCAATCACATGCTAAAAATGAACTTGTGAATTCTTTTAACCGCTGCAACTACGATATAATTTGAAATCACAAGTATATGCTTCATTCCTATGCATGATGATTGAACTTTGCTAGGGGTAGTTCACCTTGTATATATGCTTAGCACTTGTTGGATTCCTTCTATACATGTCTAGTGCTATGTTGATGGTGACTATCCTTTTGGCTTAACTGCTCACATGCTCATATGCTTCATATTTCGTATAAGTGATCAGTTTGAGCCTTTGCTATTTGAGTGCTTAATTGAGATGTTGGAGCTATACTGATTAGAGCATCTTTGCACTCTTTGACTATATACTTGAAGCTCCTAACTTGCATTTTGACTTCATATGCATTGTGGAAGGAATCTTGTGTTCAGAGGGAGTTGTGCGAAGAGAGTTGCTTCTCCGATACCTTTTGGCCTTGATAAGTGCATTTTCAACTAGGGGGAGATTTACGCAAATCATATGCCCTGAAAATCTTTTGTCCTAGTTGCTTGCATTTGTCGAGGGGGAGTTTGCTAGTTGTGTGAGCCGTTGCCTCTGTCTTGAGGACTAGCAAACGTTCCTTCCTAGCTTCTCATGAGCTTTCATAAGTTTTTTCATTTGGCTTTCAATTGGTATCGTCTTGTGTGCTTTCCCATTTGGTTTGGGTTGATTTTCAATTGTTCGGAGTGATTTTCTTGCTAGTTGTGTTGACCGTTGCCTCTGTCTTGAGGGACTAGCAAACGTTCCTAGCTTCTCATGAGCTTTCATAAGTTTTTCATTTGGCTTTCAATGGTATCGTCTGGTGTGCTTTCCCATTTGGTTTGGGTTGATTTTCAATTGGTTCGGAGTGATTTTCTTGCTAGTTTGTTGAGCCTCTGTGCCTCTATCTTGAGGGACTAGCATTTTGCTTCTGTTGTCCTCCGATCTTCAATTGCTATCTGCTAGCGGTGTTGAGCCTGTTCTACCTCTTCTTGAGGGCTAGCTTTGCTTTGCTTGGTTGCGTCAAGCCGTTGCCCATGTCTTTGGGGACCAAGTTTTTGCTTCATCCACTTGACCTTCTTCGGCTTTTGTTAAGGCTTCTGGGTCATTTGGTTGGGTTTTCTCTTCCCACTCCTTCCTACCTCCTTCTTCTTATTCATGATTTGTTGTGGAGTTGACAATGCACTCATCAAGGGGGAGATTGCGGATACATGGGTGTATGCCGAGTCTCTTGTGTGATGATTTGTCAATGGAGATGATGCGCATGTTCTTTGGCTTGTGTTGTGCAGGTGTCGAGCACGGAGACAGTGATCGATGGCGGGTGAAGGTCAAGTTGCGACGTGCCGTGCCGACGGACCGGGCGCGATGAAGGATGGGCGTGCGTGCGGCGGACGTGCCATGCCGATGTATCGGACGGTGAAGGGCGGACGTGGACTTGGACTGATGGACTGGAGGCCGGAGGATCAGCTGTGGTGGCTGGCAGCCTGCGACAGCGACAGGCGGAGAAGTGCGATCATGTCGGTGGAAGGGGTGCACAGGCGGTGCATCCCCTCTACGACGCCGGTTTGTTGGTAGAGCCCGGGAAAAACCAACGGTGGACGGTTTCCAGGTTTGGGCCTCAAAACCTGGGTGCTGGGTTTCCAGGTTGAGCCACAAAACCTGGGCGCGACGGTTTCCAGGTTGAGCCTCAAAACCTGGGCGTGGCCGGTTTCCGAGTTTGGGCCTCAAAACTCGGGCGCGGACGGTTTCCGAGTTTGGCCACAAAACTCGGGCTGGAGGCTGGTTTCCCGGTTTGGGCCTCAAAACCGGGGGCTGATGGAAAAGGCTGGTTTCCCGGTTTGGGCCGCAAAACCGGGGGTGCAGAGTGGTGGCGACACGTGGCGGCGATCTAAAGGTTGCGTGGAGGCGACGCGGAAGACCGTGCGGGCGTGGCCGTCGGATCTACCTACCACCAGCGGGTGGACTAGAATAGCCTTAGGGTTAGGCTGGTCCGCTCTGTAAATTAGAGTAGAGAGGGGTAGAGTAGGAAATAGACTTAGGCTAGGTTAGTATAAGTAGTCTAGGGAGACACCCTCCTCCCTATCTCAATCTCAGTTAGAGCTTTCATTTCCTAGGGTTTCCACTCTCCACACCCCTGCTTTAGCTAGTTGAGATCCGCAGAGAGACTCCACTCTGTGTACTGTTGATTCGAGGAAGTGAGGCCGTATCCTCACCTTGGATCCCATCTCTTGGTGTCAATTCGCGTTTTGATTTCATGTTCATCATGTTCTTCGCGGATTGCTTTGTGCCTTGAGTTTTCCCGTCGCTTGATCTTTGTGCTCGGTCCATCTTTCACGATTCCGTTTGAACTGAGTTGCTCTAGATCGTGAGGCACTTCTTTCCACCGAAAGAAATCATCTCTAACCTCACGGTCTAGGAGATCGATCAAGTTTTAGTTTCGGGTCTCTTTTTCTTCTTTCCCCGAATTCCTTCGATTCACCGATTTGGAGTTAGGTTCGAGCCATGATCTCTTAGAGATAGCTCACTAACCTCCTTGTGACTCCTCAGATCGAATCCCAAGCCTAGAGCACTTGATTCGGAGGAGATCGGGTTGAATCGCCGGAGTTTCAAGTGCAGTCGCGGGGTGACCGGACGCTCTGTCGGGCTGACCGGACGCACGCTTTCAGAGTCCGGTCGTTGAGCACGGCGCCAAGCTTTTCTGCGTACTGACCGGACGCTCTCGACCGGACGCTCTGTTTGCATTTCGACCGGACGCTACGCTTGCACTGTTCCCGTGTCATTGTCTCATCTGACCGGACGCTCAGTGAACGACCGGACGCTTGAGCTCCGTGCGTCCGGTCGCGAACAGAGAGCTCCCAGAGCTGTTTTCTGACGACCGGACGCGTCCGGTCCCTGCTGACCGGACGCAGCCAGAGTCCGGTCGCTGCAGTTTCGCGCGTCTTCGTTCGCGGTTCGTTCGTTCTTGATCGGATTTGAGTTCCGTCTTTTGGTTGGCTTTCTAGGGTTGTCTAGTGTCCCGCTGTGCTTCTAGGAAGCATCCACCCTACATCTAGGGTCGTGGACATTAGCAAGCTCTAGGTTTCGATTTTGGGGTTGATCTTGGGACAGTGGCATCTAGTTTCCGAAAGGAAATTTTTGAAGCTCCCATTCACCCCCCCTCTGGTCGCTTTCGGGTAGCTTCTCGGTCCTTCAGGCACTCGCTTTTTCCGCCGTGAAGATTCATTCCGGTGCCGATTACCACAGATTTGATATTTGTGAACAAGATCTAGAGGATAGAGTAGAACGCTCCGCAGAAGACATGAAGGTAGCCGGATTAGATCTGGCTGATACCTTCGACCATTTCCTCCCGATTAGGCGTAGGATGAAGTGGACAAACTAACTCAATGTAATCTTGTTCCTTCTTTTGTAAATATGAAGTTCCCTCGTTTGTCCTTTTGAAATCAACCTATGACGGATCCTCCGAGATCAATGTGCGCTCTGCTTTTTGCATACTAATTTTGGTTTTCCTCTTCAATCGACGATGCATATACATCGGTTACTGTGATAATCGTACTAGAAAACTTTGCCCCGCAGACAACCATTGCAACTGGTTATTTCAGATCTGAAATTTCAACCTTTTTTCCTCAAACTTCCAATGACGTCAAAACAACCCTCTTCAAAGAACTTGAAGGACCGAGAATGCACAAACAAGGCGACCAGAGGGGGGGGTGAATGGGAGCCAATCAAATTTCTTCCGAAACTTTGGCCAAGTGTCCCAAAATCAACCCCGAAAAGCACGGACCCAAAACGTGATGCTCACGACCCTTGGAAGAGGGTGGATGATCCCTAGGATCACAGCGGAGCACCACAAAGCGATAGCAAAACAAACGCCAAAAACACCGGCATAAGTTTGCCCCTCAAAAAACCAAGTCCCGAACGCAGATAGACGGCTACGTCGAGAAATCCTCAAATACCGATGCTGACAAGTAGCAAAGATACCTAGAGAGGTTCCTTGGTGAACTCTAGGGTCAAACGAGAAGTCCGAAAACCAAGCGGAAAAGCCGGGGCGAAGATCGCACTGAAAAACAGGCTTCAGGCGATTCCCGGACTGTCCGGCCCTGGGGTCCCGGACTGTCCGCGCCTACTGCGGACTGTCCGCGCTCTGGTGGCGGACTGTCCGCCGGTGAAAACCCCAAAAACGCAACAAAAACCCCAAAAAAACCGCAAAAACTTGCTGAAGTCTGCTGGACAAGTCCCGGACTGTCCGCGGACCACAACGGCGGACTGTCCGCCGGTCACGTGAAACAGTCCCCGGCCGAAGACGGCCAAAGAACAGCCACTGGTCAGGCTGATCCCCGACGCCCGGACTGTCCGCCGGTCAAACCGCGGACTGTCCGCGGGTGTCCAGAGAAGGCGATTTTGATCGCCCTTCTCTCAAATCTCTCCGAATCCAATCCAAATCAAAATCCCAAGTTCCCAAACTTGGAGAAGATGATCACGGGGTAGTTAGGAGACTATCCCCAAGAAATCATGCGCTCAAATCGAGTCAATCACCGGGAAATCAAAAGGGAAGGTGGATGAACCGAAAAAGCGCCACGAAAACGAAATCAACCCGATCTACATGTTCGTAAGGAGTTAGATAAATTCCTTCAGTGGAAATAATCTCCTTTCAAATACGAACAAGTTGATTCAAACAGATTTCGCAAAGACGCACCGGAGAGGGAGATCGAGTGACGAAGGAAATCGCGGGAGAAACGAAGAACGCGAAGAACACAACGAACTCAAATCAAAACGCGAATCGACACATCGATCTTGCACAGCAAAAGTGAGGATACGACCTCACTTCCTCAAATCAACAGTACACAGAGGCAAGTCTCTCTGCGGATCTCAGCTAGCTACAGCAGGGGATGGGAGAGCAGGAAACCCTAAGTGCGAAAGAGCAAATGACTGAGATAGAGGGAGGAGGGTGTCTCCCCGACTACTTATCCTAATTCTAGTCTAAGTACAATTCCTACTCTACCCCTCTCTAATCTATTACAGAGCGAACCAGCTAAACCCTAGGGTTATTCTGGACCAACTCGGTGGTAGGTGTATCCGACGGCCACGCCGCACAACTTGTCCGCGTTGCCTCCACGCAACCTTCGTTTGCCGCCACGTGCCGCCCTCGCTCTGCACCCCCGGTTTTGTGGCCCAAACCGGGAAACCAGCCTTTTCCAGCTATCCCCCGGTTTGAGGCCCAAACCGGAAAACCAGCCCACCAGCATCTGAGTTTTGAGGCCAAACTCAGCAAACCCCTCAGCGCCCAGGTTTTGAGGCCCAAACCTGGAAACCGTCCTCAGCCCGAGTTTGTGGCCAAACTCGGAACCCTCAGCACCCAGGTTTTGAGGCCCAAACCTGGAAACCGTCCATCTGATGGTTTTTCCCTGGCTCTACCACCAAACCGAAGCTGTAGAGGGGATGCACCGCCCATGCACCCCGTCCACCGACACGTGTCCCCAGGTCCTCGACCCGAGCAACACCGTGCCCCGCAAGTCTTCACTTGTCGCTGTCCCAGGCTGTCAGCCACCACAGCTGATCCTCAGGCACTCTGGTTCCTCAGTCCAAGCCACACGTCCGCCCTTCAACGCTCGGTTCATCGGCATGGCACGTCCGCTGCACGGCACGCCCATCCTTCACCGCACCCGGTCCGTCGGCACGACCCGTCTTAACTTGACCTTCACCTTGCCCTCGATCACTGTCTTCGTGCTCGGCACCTGCACAACACAAGCCAAAGACCCTGCGATCAAACCGTTGACAATCACTCATCACTTAGAGACTCGGCACATACACCCATGTATCCGCAATCTCCCCCTTGATGAGTGCATTGTCAACTACTCACACAAATCATAATGGAAAGAAGAAGAAGGAAAGAAGAAGAAGAGAGAACTCGACCCAAATGACCCAAAAGCCTAGCAAAGCCGAAGAAGGTCAAGTGGAAAGAGCAAAAGAACTTGGTCCCCAAAGACATGGGCAACGGCTCGACGCAACCAAGCAAAGCAAAGCTAGCTCTCAAGAAGAGGTAGAAACAGGCTCAACACCGCTAGCAGATACCATTGGAAACTCCAGAGAAAAGAGCTCAAAACCAATTGAAGCCAAATGAAAATCGAAGCAAAATGCTAGTCCCTCAAGATAGAGGCACAGAGGCTCAACACAACTAGCACAGAAAGCTCAAAACCAATGCCTTTCGGCCAAACATGCTCCGAACCAATTGGAATGACTCCAAACCAAAAGAGAACCAATCGATCGAAAAACCCTGAAAATGTTTGCTAGTCCCTCAAGATAGAGGCAAAGGCCTCAACACAACTAGCAAACTCCCCCTCGACAAGTGCAAGCAATTAGGAAACTCCCCTTAGTTGAACATCCAGGAGTATATGATTTGCAAAAACTCTCCCCCTTAGTTGAAAATGCACTTATCAAGAAAGGCATCCAAGGCAAGAAAACTCCCCCTTCCAACATGCATATGAAGTCAGAAATGCAAGTTAGTAGCTTCCGGCATATTCACAAGAGTGCAAAGATGCTCTAAACAGTAGAACTCGAATGACTCAACTAGGCACTCAAATAGCAAAGGCTCAAACTGATCACACATACGAAATATGAACATATGAGCAGTTTTTAGCCAAAAAGGGAGTCACCATCAAAATAGCACTACACATGTATAGACAGGAATCCAAACGAGTGCTAAACATGTATAAAAGGTGAACTACCCCTAGCAAAGTTCAATCATCATGCATAGGAATGAAACATACACTTGTGATTTCAAATTAATATCGGAGTTGCAGCAATGAAAATTTCACAAGTTCAATTATTAGCATGTGATTGCGAGAGGTTGAAAGCTTGTCATAGCCTAACTTTTCAACCGAGCGAAGCCTATGCCGAAGCAATCAGAAGCTTAAAGCTGCGGTTTCGGTCATACACTACACGGCTCAAGTTTAACTCAAAGTGCAATGAGAAACTGCTCTCCGATACCGTGATGTGTTGACAAGCAGTCCCATCTGGATCTTTTCAATTCACTAAGACTTGGTTCAAATTTTAAGCAAGATATGAACAGACCAAGCAAGTGAATGACTCAGAACTAGAGACACAGCAACCTAGCATATATGAAAAGCACGAGTGAACTCAACACATCCTACACATGCTAGTTGCATATCTCAATGGTGAACATTTTCAGATTTTAAGTTATTAAGCAAATTCACCATTTCAAAAATAGCTCAGCTCACAACATCTACTAGTGATCAGAAAGAGCATAAGCTACAAGCATCAACATAAGCACCGGAGCATACTACATAGAGCATAGTTATGCTAAAATGCAAGAGAAAAGAAAGATAAACGAAAGAAAGTCAGTCTACTATACAAGATCCAAATGTTTCCCCCATCTAAAGGGGAAACACACACCAAGCTCACCCCTCAACCGATTAAAGGTTGATTCGTCTAAAGGCTTGGTGAAAATATCAGCCAGTTGATGATGAGTATCGACATGGCGAAGGTCGATATCACCCTTCTCCTGGTGGTCTCGCAAGAAATGAAAGCGCACATCAATGTGTTTGGTCTTCGAGTGAAGCACGGGGTTCTTAGCAACGCTAATAGCACTCGTGCTGTCACAAAGCAAAGGAACACGAGTAAAGCTCAGACCAAAATCACGCAAAGTGGCCATCATCCAATGCAACTAGGAACAACAGCTAGCCGCAGCAACATATTCAGCCTCTGTAGTGGACTGAGCGACACTAGACTGCTTACGAGAAGACCACGAAACAAGAGAAGAACCAATAAACTGGCAAGTCCCAGAAGTGGACTTGCGCTCAATATGGCAACCAGCAAAATTGGCATCCGAATAACCGCAAAGGGAGAGGGTGGAGGAAGCAGAATACCAAATCCCGAACTCAGGTGAGAAACGAAGGTACCTGAAAATCCGCTTCACCGCCTGACGGTGAGAGGTGCGCGGCGACGTCTGAAAGCGCGCACACAGACACACCGCGAACTGGATGTCCGGGCGTGTCGCCGTCAGGTAGAGGAGCGACCCGATCATGCTTCGGTAGTCCTTCTGGTCCACTGCTTCTCCATCCACATCCGCATCCAAGGCAGTCATCGTTGACATGGGTGTTGGAAGAGGCTTGGCCTCACCCATATCGAACCGCTTCAGCAAGTCCTTGGTGTACTTGCCCTGGTGCACAAACGTCCCCTCTCGGGATTGCTTAATTTGCAACCCGAGAAAGAATGTCAGCTCGCCCATCATGCTCATCTCGAATTCCCTGCTCATAATATCTGCAAACTTGGCAACCAAAGCGTGAGAAGAAACCCGAAAATGATATCATCCACGTAAATCTGGACCAAGAGAGTGTCTTTGCCTTGCTTGAGGAGAAAGAGCGTTTTATCTACACATCCCATTTTAAAACCCTTAGCAAGCAAAAAGGTTTTCAACCTATCATACCAGGCTCTAGGGGCTTGTTTCAAACCATATAAAGCTTTATGAAGTTTAAAAAACATGGTTTGGAAACTTGGGATTTTCAAAACCGGGGGGTTGCTCAACAAACACTTCTTCTTCTATGTAACCGTTTAAGAAGGCACTCTTGACATCCATTTGAAAGATTTAAAACCTTTGGATGCAGCAAAAGCCAAGAGTATCCTAATAGCCTCCAAACGAGCTACAGGAGCAAAAGTCTCCTCAAAGTCTATCCCCTCCTTCTAACTATAACCCTTGGCCACAAGACGCGCTTTGTTCCTCACAATGTGGCCGTCCACTCCTTGTTTATTTTTGAAAACCCATTTTGTCCCAATAGGATTACAGTTAGGAGGAGGAGGAACTAGAACCCAAACCTGATTTCTCTCAAAGTTTTCTAACTCCTCATGCATGGCATTGACCCAATCCGGATCCGTCAAAGCGTGTCCAACATCTCGGGGCTCAAAATTAGCAACAAAAGCAGAATGAGCGAAGTGAGAGATGTGCTGTGACCTGGACCGAGTAACCCGTTCATCGATGCTGCCGATCATCTGCTGAGGCGGGTGCTGGCGCTGAATGTGTCGTGGCGCCTCCCGGGCTGAAGTAGCCTCCCCCTCAACAGCAGCTGGTGCCTCCCGGGGTACAAATGGTACCGCTCGGGGTGGCGGATCCCACGGCCCCCAGGAGGAAGAGGTGTCGGGGCCGTGAGTCGTCGTAGAAGCCGCTCTTTGCGGCACGGCAGGTTCAGGGGGTGCTGGATCATCCATACCTTCAGCACCCTCGTCCTCGTCATCAAAAAGAGGCTCACCAACCTCATGATCACCTGCACACTCAAAACGAGAAGAAGGACATACAAGAGTCTCGTCGAAGGCGACATCGGATGTCTCCATGACTCGGTTAGTATCAAGGTTAAGTACACGATATACGCGAGTGTGAGTGCCATAACCCAAAAATACACCGTCAGAAGAACGAGACTCAAATTTGTCCAAGTTGCCTTTCTTCAATATAAAACAATGGCAACCGAAGACTCTAAAATAACTTACCTTGGGCTGTTTTCCAAAACGCAACTCATAAGAAGTCTTCTTCAATAAAGCTCTCAGAAAAATGCGATTGGAAATATAGCACGCAGTATTCATAGCTTCGGCCCAATATCGCCTAGGAGTCCTATGCTCATCGAGCATCGTCCTGGCCATCTCAACAAGGGTCCGATTCTTCCTCTCTACAACACCATTTTGAGGCGGTGTGTAAGGGGAAGAAAACTGGTGCTCCAAACCCAAAGAGTTACAAAACTTCTCAAAATCCGAATTCTTGAATTCGGAACCATTATCACTCCTAATTGCTCGCATCGAGTTCAAAGGGAACTCGTTCTGAAGACGCAAAATCAGATTGCGAACAAAGGAGAAAGTCTCGGTCTTCTCAGCTAAAAAGAAGACCCACGAATATCTCGAAAAGTCATCAACAACAACAAGCACATACCACTTCCCCCCCAACCGACTCACCCGAGCCGGCCCAACAAGGTCCATGTGCCAAAAGCTCTCCAGGGCGCTGGTCATGACCTGAGTCACTGGATGGTGGGGAGCAGCAACCTCTTCCCGTGTTACACGAGTGGCAAAAACAAGATCCTCTCCAATGAACTTGGGCAATCCTCGGATTAGGGCCAAGTGAAACTAAGCCTTGCAAGCAAGTCGAAGCCAAATGTCCAAGTCTCCTATGCACTTCAAAGATCGGAGGAGGAAGGTGAAAGGTCCTAGTTTGGTTTTGGTAATTGAGTGACAACTTAGGTGGACTAATATGTGTTTGAAGTGAAATTACACAGGTGATTAGTCCATAGGTGATCATGTGTGAGCAACATATGCCATAGAGGTGAAATGGCTTGGAAGATGTTGCAAGGCTCATACATGTGATGAAGGAGCTTATTGCATATGTGACATGACATGTGGTCATATGGCTAAGATGGAGAAGATCAAGGCAAGACTTGGCTTGATGGACCGGTTGCGAAGGTGAAGGGCAAGTTGAGGCTTTGAAGCCGTTGGTACCGAGTGTCGGGAGGCTTAAGCAAGACTTGGCGCCGAAGGACCGAAGCGATGGTGAAGAGCAAGTGATGTCAAGATCGATGGACCATGGAGGCCATGTGATGATATGAAGTGGATCATATCATTTGAAGATAGGTTGGTGCATGTGTTGCATCAACACCGAAGGAGATGGAATGGAATGCGCAAGGCAAAGGTATATTTGTAGGGCATTTCATTTCACCGGTCATAGGTGTGTAGAGAAGATTATGACCGGGTTTAGGATAGATGGCCGTACTATTAAGAGGAGCAAACCTGTTTGCATATCGGTCATCTAGTGCCACTTGAGCGATCTAACTTTGCGATGTTACTAAGATCGAGTGGCGTGGTGAGGGCAAGTGAAAATCCTTTGAAAATTGTTTGTGAAAATGCTAACACACATGCACAAGATGATGTACACTTGGTGGTGTTGGCACATTTGCAAAGGAGAAGGTGTTGGAGTTGATTTGGATCAACTCGGAGAAGTTTCGGAGAAAGCTTTGGTTGAAAAAGAGAAGCGATGGATCTTGGATTGGAATCCTGTTCTAATCCTTTGTGAGTTGGATCAGCTATGTATGTGGGATGTGTAGCCCTCTGAGTTAGCTTTCCAAAATGTCCAAGATCATCGAAATCGGAGTTCGGAGCTAAGAGTTATAGCCGTTTGAGCGTTGAAAGGTCAGTGACCGGACTCACTGACCGGACGCGTCCGGTCAGTAGTGTTGAGTCCGGTCACAGAGTCCGGTCAGTGCTTTTTGAGTGCTGATTTGAGGTGTATTGATCGGACGCTCGGTAGAGTCCGGTCAGTAGTGACCGGACGCGTCCGGTCACTGAAAAACAGCCCCGAAACCTCTCTGTTTGCGACCGGACTCAGGCATAGGCGCGTCCGGTCATTATGACCTGACGCGTCCGGTCAGTAGAAGGCTGAACGCGCGCGAAAACTAGCCGTTGGGGACGGACGACCGGACTCTAGTGACCGGACGCGTCCGGTCACCCTGTAGTGAGTCCGGTCAGTACGAAAAGTGCCCAGTGAAGGGGGTAACGGCTAGTTGAGCCCTTGGGGCTATAAAAGGAGATGGTGGCCGGCCTTGGCTGGTGCTTAGCACCCTTGGGACTTGGTGTCCATGCTTGGGGAGTGCTTGGGAGCCCTCTAACTCGCTTGTGCTTGCTAGTGTGCGAATCTATTGCGAGTGAGCGATTCTAGTGCGTTGCTTTGAGAGATTGCATCGAGTGGCACTAGGTGTTCGTGTTGCAAGCCGGTGGTGCTTGTTACTCTTGGAGGTTGCCACCTCCTAGACGGCTTGGTGATCGAGTCTCCGTCGTGAAGCCCGCGTGAAGATTGTGCGTGGCTCCGGAGAAGGATTGTGAGGGGTATTGTGCTCACCCGCGGGAGATCGTGAAGAGCAACTCTAGTAAAAAGGAGACGTGAAGAGCGTCAAGTGGTTCGGCCGGGTCGAGTGCTAGAGCTTGTGGTAAGCACTCCTTGGGGAGAGTGTGACTAGTGTAGTCACCACTAGCAAGAGGACCGGCGACAACCTTGAGCTTGTCTCAACGGGGACTAGCTTGGTGGCAACCAAGTGAACCTCGGGATAAAATCACCGTGTCAACATTGTCTTCATCTTCTCGGTGGTTTGCTATCTCCATTCACTAGCTTGTATTTCCATACTCATACTTGTGCTAGTGTTTAGTTGTTGCTCTTGTGTAGCTATCTAGCTTGTGTAGCTTAATAGTTGCTCTTGTAATTAGTTAGCTTGTGTAGCTTGCTAGTTACCTTCCTTGCTTGTGTAGCATAGAAGTTGATCCCGTGAGTGACTAGTTGACTTGTAGTCTTGCTAGTCACATTGCTTAGTTTGTATAGCTAAGTTGAGCTCACTAATTTGGCTTGTGTAGCCTTGTTATTGAGCATTGCTAGTGAGCTTAGGCTTGGTGCTTTTGCTTAGTGGCATGTGTAGGAGCTCCCCGGTTGATTGAGTACTAGTTGCATAGGTTTGTGTGACCTTGCTTCTAGAATTGGTTAGGTGAGCTCTAGCTAGCCCGACACCTTATTTGCATTGTTTAGGATCTTTTGTAAGGTGTCATAGAGTATAGGTAGAGGGGTGTAGTCTTGGCTAGACCGATAGTTTTAATTCCGCATTTGTTTCGGTTAGCCGACGCGATTAATTTTAGAAAGGACTATTCACCCCCCCTCTAGTCCGCCATCTCGACCCTTCAATTGGTATCGGAGCTAGGTCTCTCATTTGTGGTCTTCACCGACCCGAGAGGATGGCGACTAGTTGGCTAGATGTTGAGTGTGACACACATATTTTTGATGGCACACACTATGCACGATGGAAACTTCATATGCTTGATCATTTCCGTGCTTTTGGTCCGAAGTTTTGGTGGATCGTTGTTGTTGGTTTTACTCATGCCTTGGATGAGAGTAATCTAACCCAAGCGCAAGAGGATTGCCTAACACTCGATGCACAAGCCCAATGTTTTCTAACAAATGCTTTGCAAGATGAGATATTTGGTGGTAGGGTGATGACTTCGGTGAGTGCCCATGATATGGGATGGCACTCAAATATCTCTATGGTGATTCTCTATTTGGGGGATGATTGGCAAATAAGGGGGAGGAGGATCACATAGAGATGGGTACATGAGGGATATTGAGCATGACCGAAACATGGTGGTTGTGAAGGATTGCTCCAACCTCATGGTCAAGTGTGATGATGAGATGACAATCCACAAGATCACTGACAAGATGACGGTGACCATAGCCGAAGCTCAAGTGGTGCAAATGATGTGCCATTCCATGCACACTTGATGATGATGATGACGGCTATGAGATTGTGATGTCTCTTCAAGCTCTTCTATACTCCACATTGCTTCATGTCACATGGTGACACTAAGGAGAACAATGAGCTCCAAAGTGAAGTGAAGAACTTGAGCAACAAGTTAGAGAGGTGGTGTAGATCAAAAGTCACCCATGAGCACATGATGAAGAATCAAAGAAGCTATGGTGACAAGAGTGGCATTGGCTTCAACAAAAGCAATGTCAACGGCAAGAGATGGGGCAAGAGAAGATTTGAAAGAGAAATGAAGAAGCAAGAACAAGAAAAGCTATCTCATTTCATGTGCTATCAATGCCATGAGATGGGACATCTTGCAAAAGCTTGCCCCAACAAGAAGAAGCCCCAAGTTCAAATCAAGAACAACCATCATGATGGTGACTTGATGAAGAAGAAGAAAACAAGAAGGGGCGGAAGAACAAGGCATCCAACTCACATTCAAGATGCCAAGATGATGATGAGCAAGAATGAAGAAAAGAAGAAAGATTTGGCTCACATCAAGTGCTACAATTGTGATGAATTGGGCCACCTAGCTTCGGGTTGCCCAAACAAGCTTGAGGAGAAGGCTCAAGCAAACAAGAAGAAGCAAGGCAATGAGAAGCAACATTTGAGCAAGGAGAAAAAAGGCTCAATCCAAGAGAGTTTGCTACTCATGCCGGGAAAGGGGACACATGGCAAATTCATGTCCCCTAGGTAACGCTTCCAAGCCTATTTCAATTGATGATAATATGTGCTTAGAAAGGATGAAAATGGTACCCCTAAGGCTACTATTGCAACATCTCGCTACTCATACTAAGGCTATGCCAAAGTATGTTGCACCTAACTTGAGAGGACCCAAACAAGTTTGGGTACCATCAAAAGGTGGATGAATGTGTGTAGGTACCATGGCATTGGAGGCTTGATTCAATTTGTTCCGTATTGATCATCATGTGATTGAATCAAGTAATGAAGCTTATTGCTATTCTCATCCCAATGCCAAATCAAGTGAAGTGAAGTGAAGTCCAAATGTGCTAAACATACAAGTGTCATGATCAAGTTGTGGTGGTTGATTGGAAGTATTTGAAGGCTTGTAATGATGGATGAAGAAGCTTGCTATTGGATGATCATGAGCTACCAAGGTATATCTTAGTTGATCATATTCATTTGGGTGCATATGAGTTGATTGAATTGGATATATATGCATATGTTGCTTGCTATAAGATGATTGAATGGATAGATTGCTTAGTGATCAAGTTTGAGTTAGTTTGAATGGATATGTTCATGAGACTTCTTTTAGTAAGTGATTTGAATGGATATATGTCTTGTGAGAGTATTCAAACATGTTAGCTCAAGTTTGATTCATATTGGTAGAGTATAGCTCAATTGCTCAAAGTTGTTCAATATTGCAAAATCTGAGTGAGCTGAGAAGATAGCCATGTTTGGATGATCAAATCTTTTTGGATTGGCTTGAAATTTGGTACACATGCTCTACACTTATGATATTAGCTGCTGTGCAAAATTCATGATTATTGGATAAGATGTACTTTGGTTTTGGAGTAGATCTTGTCAACTATTGTGCAGCAGTTTTCAGCATGTAGTACTATGGAAAGAATTGAAATCTGGTAGCAATCTAGAAAGTCAATGAAGCTCAAATTTTATGGCTGCTAGAATACATAGTGAGACACATCTCCACCAAATTTCATGGTCATTGGACTTATATTTTGGGAGATATGCATGTTTCTTTGAGAAGGACAGAATCTGCCAGAAAAGTGACAAATATTGGATTGATTTAGAGTCACTTTGATTGAAAGGCCCTCAAGTTGGAATCATGTTTATAAAGTGGTTGAGGGACCTATGTTTGGTTTTGAGATGAGCTAGAAGTATGGCAAATATGAGTACAAGTTCATGTGATTGGGAAGTGTATTTGGCACACATTTGGTACTCAAATTGAAGATCAAGACCAACATCAAGATGAAGATAAAGATCAAGCTCTAGTATCAAATTGAAGATCATTTGGAAGAAAGAAAAGGACTCAAAGAGGAATTCAAAGTCACATTTTCAAGAAGAGTTTAATTGGATCAATCAAACAAGGTCAATTCAAGTGAGTATCAAGGATGGTTCTTTGGAGAGAGGTCACTTCTCCCTTTTGTAGGGGCTTGCCGCCTTTGGTAGGTTAACCAAGTATGATACTTGGAAGGCTAATATGGAAGTGGTGATTCAAAGGATATTGAGATGCTTAGTTGAAGCAATGCAAGGATTGACCAAGCAAAGCAAGCAACATGCAAGATAGTAAAGCAAATCATGACAATTCAAGTGGTATTCATATGCAAGCTATGTTCAAATGAAGAAGCAAGCCAACCACAACAAGATAGCGCACTTAATCATATGAGTGAAGATTTGTTCTATCAATTGGTATATATTGGTCTTCACCATGGACTTCACATTGCTATTTGGAGCTTAATTGGAATCAAATGACTATCCTCTACTCCAAGATAGCAAAGGTATCATTGTAATGTGCATGATCATATTCATCCCTTACTAGTATGCGGTTAGTGCATATAGTACATGCTCAATAGGATCATGCATAACAATTGAAAAGTTTAAATTCATAGCCTACCACTATTGCTTGATTGACTATATGATCTAGTGGATAGTATGTGAATTTGTTCATGAGCTAGTGAACCCAAGTACTTGATCTAGAAGATGAACATTCAAGTGTCTAATTCAACATGAGTAAGATAACCATTGAAAGATGTGTGAAGAAGCTTACTCTAGAGCAAACCGAGTTAGATATCTTGTGCAATATTGCCTAGTTCAAGTCACAAATGAGAAGCTCATGAAGACGACAAGAGTTCAAGAAGAAGACAATAATGCAAATGGATATCAAGTTTAAACTTTCATTCAAGTGGTATCCTACAAGACTTCAAGTGATCCTCAACTATAAGTGATCAAATCAAGCAAAGCATCCCTCTCCAACAAGAGCTCAAGTTTATCAATTGGATGACCCATGCTATGACATAAGGGAGGTGCCCCACCTAGTGGTATCAAGGTCAAAGATCCTTCAAGTGGGTTTCATTCCAACACATATAGTAGTGTCCATCAAAAATGAAGCCTAAAGTGTCAACCATCTACCCTAGTGTCACCCTTTGTGAGAAAAGAGCATACCTTTTATGGTCATTGATGACAAAGGGGGAGAAGTTATGGAAAAGATATGTCAATTATGATATGTCAAGGACAAAGAGGGAGAAAAGAAGATGGACATGGATCAAGAGGGAGCAAGATTGAAGGATCAAAATTCTTGGACAATGAGAGCACACAAGTAGGGGGAGCAAGCTCATGAACTTGGTTGTTGCATTTGATATGTGCATAATCATGTGCTTGCTTGCATTGCATAAGTTTTAAAATTTTATATGCATGCTTGTGTGGTGTATGCTAGTTATAGGATTTAATTGATGAATTGATAACTAGCATGCATAGGTTAATAGCTAGACTTGTGCTTTTAATGCAAAACTAGACCCTTGCTATTAATGTTGATCTCACGGGGTTTTCTAGTTTTTATGATGTCTAGCTACTCTTCGATGCTAAGGATGAATCAAATGTGGTATGCACGCTTCAAAGGTAAAATTTTCATCATGTATACCTTAGCATCACTTAGTAGTGCTAACACTCCCACAAATTTCATATTTATGCATGTGTGCAAGCTTGAAACCAAACCATTTGAGCACACATGTAGGGGGAGTTAACACTACAAAGTCGGGTTGTATGGTGCTTATCCAAATTCTCTAATATGGTCTTAATGTTGGATAAGTAACATAGAATCCAAAGAGCTTAATTTCCATATCTTTGTAGAGTTGTCATCAATTACCAAAAAGGGGGAGATTGAAAGGTCCTAGTTTGGTTTTGGTAATTGAGTGACAACTTAGGTGGACTAATATGTGTTTGAAGTGAAATTACACAGGTGATTAGTCCATAGGTGATCATGTGTGAGCAACATATGCCATAGAGGTGAAATGGCTTGGAAGATGTTGCAAGGCTCATACATGTGATGAAGGAGCTTATTGCATATGTGACATGACATGTGGTCATATGGCTAAGATGGAGAAGATCAAGGCAAGACTTGGCTTGATGGACCGGTTGCGAAGGTGAAGGGCAAGTTGAGGCTTTGAAGCCGTTGGTACCGAGTGTCGGGAGGCTTAAGCAAGACTTGGCGCCGAAGGACCGAAGCGATGGTGAAGAGCAAGTGATGTCAAGATCGATGGACCATGGAGGCCATGTGATGATATGAAGTGGATCATATCATTTGAAGATAGGTTGGTGCATGTGTTGCATCAACACCGAAGGAGATGGAATGGAATGCGCAAGGCAAAGGTATATTTGTAGGGCATTTCATTTCACCGGTCATAGGTGTGTAGAGAAGATTATGACCGGGTTTAGGATAGATGGCCGTACTATTAAGAGGAGCAAACCTGTTTGCATATCGGTCATCTAGTGCCACTTGAGCGATCTAACTTTGCGATGTTACTAAGATCGAGTGGCGTGGTGAGGGCAAGTGAAAATCCTTTGAAAATTGTTTGTGAAAATGCTAACACACATGCACAAGATGATGTACACTTGGTGGTGTTGGCACATTTGCAAAGGAGAAGGTGTTGGAGTTGATTTGGATCAACTCGGAGAAGTTTCGGAGAAAGCTTTGGTTGAAAAAAGAGAAGCGATGGATCTTGGATTGGAATCCTGTTCTAATCCTTTGTGAGTTGGATCAGCTATGTATGTGGGATGTGTAGCCCTCTGAGTTAGCTTTCCAAAATGTCCAAGATCATCGAAATCGGAGTTCGGAGCTAAGAGTTATAGCCGTTTGAGCGTTGAAAGGTCAGTGACCGGACTCACTGACCGGACGCGTCCGGTCAGTAGTGTTGAGTCCGGTCACAGAGTCCGGTCAGTGCTTTTTGAGTGCTGATTTGAGGTGTATTGATCGGACGCTCGGTAGAGTCCGGTCAGTAGTGACCGGACGCGTCCGGTCACTGAAAAACAGCCCCGAAACCTCTCTGTTTGCGACCGGACTCAGGCATAGGCGCGTCCGGTCATTATGACCTGACGCGTCCGGTCAGTAGAAGGCTGAACGCGCGCGAAAACTAGCCGTTGGGGACGGACGACCGGACTCTAGTGACCGGACGCGTCCGGTCACCCTGTAGTGAGTCCGGTCAGTACGAAAAGTGCCCAGTGAAGGGGGTAACGGCTAGTTGAGCCCTTGGGGCTATAAAAGGAGATGGTGGCCGGCCTTGGCTGGTGCTTAGCACCCTTGGGACTTGGTGTCCATGCTTGGGGAGTGCTTGGGAGCCCTCTAACTCGCTTGTGCTTGCTAGTGTGCGAATCTATTGCGAGTGAGCGATTCTAGTGCGTTGCTTTGAGAGATTGCATCGAGTGGCACTAGGTGTTCGTGTTGCAAGCCGGTGGTGCTTGTTACTCTTGGAGGTTGCCACCTCCTAGACGGCTTGGTGATCGAGTCTCCGTCGTGAAGCCCGCGTGAAGATTGTGCGTGGCTCCGGAGAAGGATTGTGAGGGGTATTGTGCTCACCCGCGGGAGATCGTGAAGAGCAACTCTAGTAAAAGGAGACGTGAAGAGCGTCAAGTGGTTCGGCCGGGTCGAGTGCTAGAGCTTGTGGTAAGCACTCCTTGGGGAGAGTGTGACTAGTGTAGTCACCACTAGCAAGAGGACCGGCGACAACCTTGAGCTTGTCTCAACGGGGACTAGCTTGGTGGCAACCAAGTGAACCTCGGGATAAAATCACCGTGTCAACATTGTCTTCATCTTCTCGGTGGTTTGCTATCTCCATTCACTAGCTTGTATTTCCATACTCATACTTGTGCTAGTGTTAGTTGTTGCTCTTGTGTAGCTATCTAGCTTGTGTAGCTTAATAGTTGCTCTTGTAATTAGTTAGCTTGTGTAGCTTGCTAGTTACCTCCTGCTTGCTTGTGTAGCATAGAAGTTGATCCCGTGAGTGACTAGTTGACTTGTAGTCTTGCTAGTCACATTGCTTAGTTTGTATAGCTAAGTTGAGCTCACTAATTTGGCTTGTGTAGCCTTGTTATTGAGCATTGCTAGTGAGCTTAGGCTTGGTGCTTTTGCTTAGTGGCATGTGTAGGAGCTCCCCGGTTGATTGAGTACTAGTTGCATAGGTTTGTGTGACCTTGCTTCTAGAATTGGTTAGGTGAGCTCTAGCTAGCCCGACACCTTAATTTGCATTGTTTAGGATCTTTGTAAGGTGTCATAGAGTATAGGTAGAGGGGTGGTAGTCTTGCTAGACCGATAGTTTTAATTCCGCATTTGTTTCGGTTAGCCGACGCGATTAATTTTAGAAAGGACTATTCACCCCCCCTCTAGTCCGCCATCTCGACCCTTCAGAAGGTCCAGCCACAAGACAACGAGAAGTGCCCAAAGACTCCGACAAATTCGCACGAAAGACTTTTCCAAGGGCGAAATCAAACACAAGATTGCCCTAAGGATCCAAAATACGACTGAGATTCAGTTTAAAACGAATCTCATAGTCATCATCAAAAGTTGCGAAACAGAAAGAAGGTTAAAATGCAAGTTAGAAACAAGAGCAACATCGCGCAACACAAAGTGCTCATTCTACTCGCACGGACCCGCAAGACAATACCTTACCTTTGCTATTGTCGCCGAAGGTTATGTACTCCTTTCCGGCGACAGGGCTAAGGCTGGAGAACCACTTGGCGTTTCCGGTCATGTGCCTCGAGCAACCGGAATCCACCAACCCATGTCCTCCAACCGTTTTACCTACATCAATAAAAAGACATAGGGTGAGCATACGGTCCAAACACGGGGTTAGTGAAGTAGGAAGAAACCAGTGTTGGGCCGGCTGCTCAAACAACGGTCAGCGTAAAAAACCATTCCTAGACTGTCTACGAGATAGGCGATCACCACGCACAGGAAAACGTGGTCCGCTGGGAAGAAGCGCTCACCGCGATACTCCAAACGCGGTGGGGAAAGCGCTCACAAAAAGCCTCCGCCACGGGGTCCGTAGCCTGCAAAAGCAGGACCCCGTCGGGCACTCTCTCTAGGAGGCCTAGGCCTAGCAACTTGAGGCACTGCGCCTCTAGGCCTAGCATCTCTCCCTCGAGCTCTCTGCTGCCTAGGCTGGGGACTTGAGGTTCTGGACCTCTGGGCCTAGCAGCTCTCCCTGGACGTTCGCCCATGCACACCATGGAAAGGGTGGTACATGTCCGGGTTGTCCATCTCCCGAGCACGGCGCGCCTCTCTCTTGCGCCGAAAGCAGAACTCGCTCAAGTGTCCATCTCTCCCGCAGAAATCACAATGGTACCTCACCGCACGCAAGGGGGTTGTTGGGTACTCATGGCTGTGGGTGTGGATCACTTTGCCCTTCTGTGGCAAGCACTCCTCCTGAATGGGTGGCATTGTGTCAAGCTTGTTCTTGAGGTGGTTTGGCTTGGTGCCCCACTTGGTTCTTGGGGCGGAGCTCTCGGGGGTTCCTCAAATACCCCATCCTTGGTGGTAGGCTTAGGTGGCTCCTTGGGTGGAAGCTTGGTCAGTTTGGGAGTAGTGGTGGAGTTGGGCTTCTCACTAGGATTCAGACCACTTGACTCTCCAATCTTCCCAAAACAGAGAGATCAACACCCTGAGCAAGACCTACACCAGAACCTCCAGCAGCTCGCTTAAATTGGGAAATCATCATCCCGAGCTGCGGCTCACTACAAGACCCATGACAAGATGGTCCGAAGGTATGTGTTTTCTTCCTCGGTTTGCATCTTGCCATGCTTGACATTCGCAATCTCCTTCTCCAAGCCCCTCACACAAAGCACACCTCGTGACACAAGTGCTACCTGAGTTGGCCTTCTCTAAAGACTCAATCTTGGCATTCTTCTCTGCCAACTCGGATTGCAAGACAGGACAAGTCTTGCACGCACCCAACAAAGAAGGTCTAGCCTTCAGCTCATCCACCTCTCCTACCAACGCAGCATACTTACCTCTCAAAGTGAGAAGGTCAGTCATGTGCGTGGTGCACATCTCACACTCAGTCT
Source organism: Coix lacryma-jobi var. lacryma-jobi (assembly GCA_009763385.1). NCBI lineage: Eukaryota > Viridiplantae > Streptophyta > Magnoliopsida > Poales > Poaceae > Coix > Coix lacryma-jobi. The sequence goes on from CM019824.1 coordinate 50,691,283, forward strand.
CCTCCGAGACGACCACGGTGGACTTTGCAAACTCAAGCTCCCTCACCGTGTCCTCCCACTTCTGCCTAAACTCCTTGCGCTCTCTAGCGGCACGCCTAAGCAATTTATCTTGACTAAGAAGCGCGGCAGTAAGCTTCTCAACCTCAGCGGAAAGGTCGTCGTAGGTGAGAGATACCTAGGAGGTGTCGTCGTCGTCGTCATCGTCCCGAGGGGAGTGCTCCAGCTTGTCGTCGACCTCATCACCAAGCGCCATGGTGCAGAAGCCGTCGTCATCGGCGAAGAAGCAGAGGCCGTTCAGCTTGTCCTCGATCCTCTTCTTCTTCTCGGACTCGTCATCGCTTGAGCAAGCGGAGTCGTCATCCGAGCCGTCGACGTCGCTGAGCGTGGCGAAGAACGCACGCTGCTCAGCCTGGGCCTTCTCCAAGTAGTTCTTCTTGATGTACTCCTGTCGAAGCCGCCCCTCCGCTTGTGCCTCGCGGGACGTACTCTCTTCCTTGCGCTTGCCGGAGTCGTACTTGTGCCCATGATCGCCCTTCCCAGATGAATGCTTCTTCTTGGGCAGTTGCGATGAAGTGGTCGGGGTCGCCGCACTCATAGCATCCTGAGCGTCCTCCACCGCGGCGACGGTTCATGCGGTTGTTGAGGAACCGCGTGAACCGGTTGGCAAGCAAAGCCAACTCCTCGTCTCCCAAAGACTCCAGCTGATCCTCTGTGACAGAAAAGAGAGATGAAAGCGCAAAGCCAGCAGAGGGGTTAGCGGAAGAACCAGAAACCAAAGCCATAGTCAGGCCAGAAGGATTCGCATAAGAAGCCCTCGACATGGCGTCAATCTCACTAGACTTGAGCTTACTAAAGAGCTCGTCGCAAGTGAGGGTCTCATAGTTAGACGATTCGATGATCGCCTGGACCTTTGAGTCCCACACCGATCGATCAAGAGTGTGCAAAAGCTTCAAAGCCCTCTCATGATCGTCAAAAGGCAACAGCTCCTTTTTCGCTCTCATCTTGTTGACAATGACCTGAAAGCGAGCGAATAAACTCTCTATACTCTCTCTCGCCAGGCATATGTCGAAAGTTCTCATACTCCCGCTTGTGCGACTCATAGAGGCGAGATTTGACTTGAGAAGTTCCCTCATGGAAACGCATGAGGGTAGCCCAAATCTCGCGAGCCGTGGGGAGGTGAGAAACGCGATCGAACTCAGACATGCTCAAACAGGAGAACAAGGCGTTACGTGCCCGGCTATTGGCCTCGTGCTCATCGATCTGGAGCTGAGTGACACGAGCAGCCAAGACAACGTAATCGTCCCTGTTGCAAATCTCCCAAACAGAAGAGCCCATGCTCTGAAGATAGGCCGACATGCGTATCTTCCAATACGCATAGTTCGTCCCATCAAAGAACGGCGGTGGATCTTGAACCGGCTAAGGTGGAAGATCCTTAACCCGCTCCGATACCAATTGAAGGACCGAGAATGCACATACAAGGCGACCAGAGGGGGGTGAATGGGAGCCAATCAAATTTCTTTCGAAACTTTGGCCAAGTGTCCCAAAATCAACCCCGAAAAGCACGGACCCAAAACGTGATGCTCACGACCCTTGGAAGAGGGTGGATGATCCCTAGGATCACAGCGGAGCACCACAAAGCGATAGCAAAACAAACGCCAAAAACACCGACACAAGTTTGCCCCTCAAAAAACTAAGTCCCGAACGCAGATAGACGGCTACGTCGAGAAATCCCCAAATACCGATGCTGACAAGTAGCAAAGATACCCAGAGAGGTTCCTTGGTGAACTCTAGGGTCAAACGAGAAGTCCAAAAACCAAGCGGAAAAGCCGGGGCGAAGATTGCACTGAAAAATAGGCTTCAGGCGATTCCCGGACTGTCTGGCCCTAGGGTCCCGGACTGTCCGCGCTCTGGTGGCGGACTGTCCGCCCGTGAAAACCCCAAAAACGCAAACTAGCTGAAGTCTGCTGGACAAGTCCCGGACTGTCCGCGGACCACAACGGCGGACTGTCCGCCGGTCACGTAAACAGTCCCTGACCGAGAACACAGCCACTGGTCAGGCTGATCCCCGACGCCCGGGCTGTCCGCCGGTCCAAACCGCGACTGTCCGCGGGTGTCCAGAGAAGGCGATTTTGATCGCCCTTCTCTCAAATCTCTCCGAATCCAATCCAAATCAAAATCCCAAGTTCCCAAACTTGGAGAAGATGATCACGGGGTAGTTAGGAGACTATCCCCAAGAAATCATCCGCTCAAATCGAGTCAATCACCGGGAAATCAAAGGGAAGGTGGATGAACCGAAAAGCGCCATGAAAACGAAATCAACCCGATCTACTTGTTCGTAAGGAGTTAGATAAATTCCTTCGGTGGAAATGATCTCCTTTCAAATACGAACAAGTTGATTCAAACGGATTTCGCAAAGACGCAACGAAGAGGGAGATTGAGTGACGGGAAAATCGCGGAGAAACGAAGAACGCGAAGAACACAACGAACTCGAATCAAAACGCGAATCGACACATCGATCTTGCACAACAAAAGTGAGGATACGGCCTCACTTCCTCAAATCAACAGTACAGAGAGGCAAGTCTCTCTGCAGATCTCAGCTAGCTACAGCAGGGGATGGGAGAGCAGGAAACCCTAAGTGCGAAAGAGAAAATGACTGAGATAGAGGGAGGAGGGTGTCTCCCCGACTACTTATCCTAATTCTAGTCTAAGTATAATTCCTACTCTACCCCTCTCTAATCTAATTACAGAGCGAACCAGCTAAACCCTAGGGTTATTCTAGACCAACTCGGTGGTAGGTGTATCCGACGGCCACGCCCGCACAACTCGTCCGCGTTGCCTCCACGCAACCTTCCGATTGCCGCCACGTGCCGCCCTCGCTCTGCACCCCCGGTTTTGTGGCCCAAACCGGGAAACCAGCCTTTTCCAGCTATCCCCCGGTTTTGAGGCCCAAACCGGGAAACCAGCCCACCAGCATCTGAGTTTTGAGGCCAAACTCAGCAAACCCTCAGCGCCCAGGTTTTGAGGCCCAACCTGGAAACCGTCCTCAGCCCGAGTTTTGTGGCCAAACTCGGAAACCCTCAGCACCCAGGTTTTGAGGCCCAAACCTGGAAACCGTCCATCTGATGGTTTTTCCCTAGCTCTACCACCAAACCGAAGCTGTAGAGGGGATGCACCGCCCGTGCACCCCGTCCACCGACACGTGTCCCCAGGTCCTCGACCCGAGCAACACCGTGCCCCGCAAGTCTTCACTTGTCGCTGTCCCAGGCTATCAGCCACCACAGCTGATCCTTAGGCACTCTGGTCCCTCAGTCCAAGCCTCACGTCCGCCCTTCACCGCTCGGTTCATCGGCATGGCACGTCCGCCGCATGGCACGCCCATCCTTCACCGCACCCGGTCCGTCGGCACGACCCGTCTCAACTTGACCTTCACCTTGCCCTCGATCACTGTCTTCGTGCTCGGCACCTGCACAACACAAGCCAAAGACCCTGCGATCAAACCCATTGACAATCACTCATCACTCAGAGACTCGGCATACACCCATGTATCCGCAGAACTCTTTCGTTTCTGCTTTTAGTGCTAATTGGTAATATGACTCCCCAATCAACCAGTTGAAACCGAAAAACTTTTAGCCGAATCCCATCGACTTCCCGATTCTGAAGCTACAACTTCCCCTAATCGTTAAAAGATCCGGCCTGGCCCAATAACAGCCTATAAGCTGTGCACATCCTACTCCGACGCTTGGTCCTCCAATGTGCACGTCATAGTCCTATAAAGATGACCGTATACAAGCTGTGACTCCAGTCGAACAGCTCGTCTTTGCAAAATCTCTACCTCTAATCTTCCAACTCAAGTCGGAGAGAAAACAATGGCAGGGAATGGCGACCACAACAAATATCCTGTCAGAAGCGAAGCAAGAGGAAGTCTAGCACTAACTCACCGGCGCTACAAGTAATAAACCAACTCTCTGCCTCCTTGTGATAGTTCGTCTTCTTGATCCGCTGTTCATCTTCTTCCTAGGGCGGAGTCCTTCTCTAGCCATGCTTGGGCTCCTTCTCTAGAAATGGTAGATCTAAAAAAACTCTTCCCAAGCTTTCTTCAACCCACCAGATTTTTGAGTCTAATGATTCTTTAACAGACCCGTTCGGATGCTCTTCGTTACCACGAGGAAAGGGATAAAGCTCAAAAGAAACTAAAAGATGCATCCAAGAAATATGACACTGAGGAAGCTGAGTGGGCAGAGCAACGGAAGCAACTCTGTAGTATCATTACGGGTTAGCAGAGTCCTGGTCCTTCTCCTTCTTCTAACTGAGCCTACTTTTGCCTAATATTCTTTCCTCTTGCCAGCTCTTTCTGCAGAGAATGACCGTTTGAATGTAGCAGCAAACAGAGTCGCTCTTCATGTAAATGCCCATGGGGATTCAGTCGAAGCTCGTCTTGATGCCATGAGTGGTCGCATAGATCAGGCCGTCATCCAAGGTGTGCGCGCTGGAGTTTCCTTTGGGTTAGCAGCAATGAGTTTCTGGACCAAAGAAGACTACTCCTCCTTACCAGTTGGATTCACATGCGACTCGGATGAATTTGAAGATCCTGAAGTTTATGATGGTCACGCTGCCGCTATTGCCGAGATTACTGACCCGCAATCTATTGTGAACAAATTATTCCTGGGGTAGTCTTGTATTAAGATAGATCTGTGAATGAAGCTTGTAACCCATAGAATCTGTTCTTCTCTGAATAATATCTATTCGTATGATTTTGATTTCTCAATGATCCTTCCGATTGCGATATCTCCTTAGAAAAGTTTGCCGAATGTGTGACGTCAGCTTAGCCGACTAAATCCCATTCTCAACCTGTCATGTCACTCGGCATTACACTTACTGCACTCCACCTTTCTCTTTCCCCGATAACCCTAACTAACTTGAAAAATGCTAGGGTCACCAAGGTCATGAATATCTGTACTGAAGGCGATGTAAATAAAACATCGGCTGTAACTTAACACATGCGAACATTTTTTTCTGCTAAAGGCGATGCTTTTACATCGGCTGTATAAAACATTCCCTGAATTACATAATCTTCATGCGTTCGGCTTTTAACAATAGTGCCGAAGCTTTAATCTGTCAAGCAGCACACATGAATCAAAATTCTGTTACAGCCGAATACCCTTTCTTGGGTTCAACATTTTTGGCTAAGGCAATCTGCTACTCATTTTTCTTTTAGGCTCCAAAAAATAAGGGCCGATCTTACTATAAGTACATCGGCCGTTATGTACAACCCGAAACGATCATCAAGTCGTAGAAGTGTCTTTCATAAATTTTCAATTTCACCAAAGGCTTTTGTTGTACGCCACCTTGCATAAATCTCTTCTGATCCCTTTTCTAGTAATGGAGAAGCAAGAATCCTTCAGAAATTCGTCAATTTAAAAAATATACTCGAAACCCAAACTTGTGTAGGCTGATCCAACTTCGGCTTCATTGTCAACACTTTATTCCTTGTCAGCCGATACGAAACTTTGGTCTCGATCCCTCTCCCCATTATCATTAGTTGGATTCTAAAAATTACTCTGAGAGCCGATCGTCTGAATCGGCTGTTGATCCTCGTCGAAGACATTCACAGGACCTGCCTCCAAGCTCTTCCAGAGAACACTCGACACCTTCATATCCCCAGTAGATGGGCTCTGTATTAGCAATACTTAAGGAATCATCCGCATGGACGATCTCAATATCATCTCTAATCCACTGGATGAGGAACTGGTGCATAGTCGATGGCACACAACAGTTTGCATGTATCCAATCTCTTCCTAATAGCAAACTGTATGCCCCCTTGCCATCAATGATGAAGAAGGTGGTGATCAAGGTTTTAGACCCAATCATTAACTCGACATGGACTGCTCCTCGTGTATTAGAGGAATTGCCTGCAAAGTCCCTCAACACCATGTCAGTTTTCAATAGATCTTCACTTGTCATGCCGAGCTTTCTGAAGGTGGTATACGACATGATGTTTATAGCAGCTCCTCCATCAACGAACATCTTGGTCAGTGGCTTGCCATTGACATATCCTCTCATATAAAGTGGCTTCAAGTGTCGATGCCTGATTGGTTTATCAAATACCACCCTCTGAGCCAAAACGAGACGAACCAACAAGTCTTGAAACTCACTTTCATCGAAGTCCGAATATGCCTCCTCCTGGTTCTCTTGGTTCTCAGGGGCTCTGAACTCTGATGGTAAAAAGAACGCCATGCACGTTTCAGCCGAACGATTACCCTCACTCGGCTCTTCTTTAGGACGCCAGACTTGTTTCGTCTTGGTGCCCGCTTGCTCTAACTCTTTGTTCCTCAAGCGCTGCACTCTCCTCTTCTGGCTCTTCCTTAAACCTGGCGGACACCACTGTCCTTTCTGCCAGACATACTCACGGTACTTCTCTTCTTCAGTATGAACCCAACTTTGATCGGCAAATCTTCCCTGCCGATTCTCAGAGTTATTTATTTTTAAGCGCTGATTGTCCTCAGGGATTCGTGCCCCAAGCCTTTCATGGACAGAACGGCAGTTGACTCGAGATTGCCTGTACTCAGAGTACTAATCACTGCATTCAGGGCAGTTGTTCTTAACAGACAGCTTCAAGCCTTCGTTTCAACAATACTGGAAGAACGAGCATTCCCAATGAGATTGTTCCTGCTCCCCCATATCTTCTCGTTCTTTTCGGTACATCTCTTCTTCGTACCTTCGCTGCTCCTCTAGGAACTTCCGTTCTTCATAAAGCCTCTGCTTCTGGTACCGTTCCTGTTCCCGACGCCACTTATTCAACAAAATGCGCGTCGTGACCCTGGGCCTGGAGGTATTACCCGTCTCGATTCGGCTATCTTGGAACCGAACTCTCCGCTGAAGTTCTCCTTTCGTAATCTGCCGATCAGGATCAATAGTGCCAGCTTCCCTCGCTCTATTAGAGGTTAAAACTTTCATCTTACCATTACCCCTAGGATCGACCACATTGATCATGTCAACAGAGAAAGACACAGTATTCTGCTCAAAAGGGCTACCATCAATCTTCATTTTTCCATCAAACCTCACATGTCCACCTTGAATAGCCTTCTGGATCTGATCTCTAAACACTCGGCAATCATTTATGGAATGGGACTTAGTGTTGTGGAAACCACAATACTTCTTGTCTTTGACGCCCTCAGGAAGCAGCATAGGATGACCTTCCGGCAACTTGATGCGTCCCTCCTTCAACAAGTACTCAAATAATTTGTCCGACTTGGACACATCAAAGTCATAAGTACCTTTGTGTTGCCTCAGCCACCATTGATTGACTTGAGTCGGTTCTTTAGACCAGGTTATCTCGGCTGCAGCCACCTCATCTTTATCATCATATTCATCTGCTTCTTCAAGGAAAGCCTGATACATCTCGGCAGCTATGTCACCTTTCTGGAACTGATTGTTCCTCTTGAATCCCTGAGCTTGATTGCTCATTGCCGCCAATCTTTGTGATAATTGCCCGAGATTCTCAAACTCCATGCCGAACAGCTTTTCCTTGATACTCGGCAACATGCCAGCTATGGCTATTCCTGGCAATTGGTCATCCGGCAAGTTCAAAGAATAGCAAAGATTTTTGGTTTCCCTGAATCGGCGCAGATACTCTTGTGGCGTTTTGCCAAGTTTCATCCTTAAGCTCGTGAGATCGACCAACTTCTTTTCACTGTTCCCGTAAAGAAATATGAGTGGAACTTCTGCTCCAACTCTGCCCATGTATTGATAGAATTCGCCGCAGAGAGGCGAACCAAGAAAAGGCTGGTCCTGTCAACGACAACGGAAGTATCGAATTCTCCAAGCTTCATCTGCCGACGCTTCACGAAGCTGCATCAGGTAACGGCTGATATGCTCTCTCGTACTGGTGTCGTCTTGGCCCGAGAACTTGGTAAGGTCAGTAGGAGGCTTGACTCTCGGAGGGAGAGCCACCCGATTGTACCACTCCTGGTAAGGAGACTTATATGTGTATGTTTGATTCTTTGGCTTTAGGCCGAACTGATTCTGCATCATATCAGCCATTTTATGCATGATGAGGTCAACGTTTGAATCAGGAGTTGTTTGTGCTTGCCCCCCAGTATGTAATCCTGTTGAACTCCCGTAGCCTGGATTCGGAAGAGCACTAATCGAGTTATAGTCCATAAATTCCCGATATTCGTCTCCAAACATATCTTTCTGTATCCTGTTTGCCACAGGAGACACTCTAGAGGCAGATGGTGGGACGTTCCCTGTTGTGCCGAACGTGAGCTGGCCATAGGTCTGGGGAAGTTGTTGTGTTTCCTGAGACACCATTCCACCCGTGCTTGGGCCAGCTCCACTGTTTTCGGCAACTCTACGGTGTTGAGGTAACAAAGGCCCCCGTATTGGACCAGCAACTTCTTCAAAATTCTTATCTGCGTTGGGACCGAAAGTATCGACCATGATAGACGAAAGGTGTTCAGGAAAGCCGACTGATGACTGATCACTGCCCCCTAACACGATCCTATGCATCATCTCCGCCATCTTCTGGAGAGCCGCTTCTTCGCTACCGTCAGGTAGCTGAAGTTGGTGATGAGGAACAACCTTTGGGAATGTCTGCTTCTGATAGACTTTGTCGCTTTTATTCTTGGAGAAGGTCTCCAAGCACTTGCGCTGGAATTCATCACAAGCTCACTGCAACAGATTTTTTGATTCTAGCGGCAAATCGTCCATGGTCACCTCGAAGACTTGATCTTCGTTAATCTCAGGCATCTTGAAATGAAGGTCCCACCGAGCGTGCCAAAAAGTGTGTTGACGCAAAATTCGTCACCTCGCGTCAAGGCACACAGCAAGCCGAACGAGGCTGGCTTCAATCGGGTGCCCGGAGCGTACTGAATCCGGAAACGTGCCAGTCGGTTTGACCTGAAACCAACAAGGGACAAAAGTGTGAGAATACCTTGGAACATGCTGGGTGAGACCAGACAGTTCCATATGTACGGCTTTGAAAGCCAATCACGATAGCACACAGCTATAAAAGCTGTTTGTCGGAACAGGTTTATAATGTCATTCGGCAAGTTATAAAAGATGAATCTCATAAACATGTTGAATGCCGAACGCATATGTAACAAAAGATAAAGAAAGCAACTTGTAAATATAAATCTATACAGATAACATATGCATAGGCTAATCCAGCTAGTCTGCCGCACGTCTAGCCTTCATAAAACCCGTCAGGTGCAAACTCAAGCAAAGCTAATCCACCGCATGATACCACTTGCTATAAATCTACACCACTCCTTATAATTAGATTAATCCACCGCATGATACAATCTAATTATAAGAAGCTAAAAGCACACGTACATCTGAACAGATCTATATGTACTCATTACTCATGTAAGCTTAACCAGAATCGGCAACTAGCCGAACTGGGGTCCATGAAGAAACATACAAGCCAAACATGGTTAAACTAATCTAAAACCTGTACCTGCCGCACGACACCCAGCTCTATCAAAGCCTAAACATGATCGACATGCACGAACCCACAACACATAACAATCTAGATTGAAAGTCAATTCGGCCATCGTGATCTTATAACCAGCAAAGCACAAACAAAACTCGTGTGACAAGGCCAAACAAAGATCAATCTAGATCAGGCAAAAGTGTGTGTACGAATTAAATGAATAACATATAACACATATATAACTTGTGAATCTATTAGATCTGCCAAATCTAACAGAGCCGATAACTATTTTTACTCATGACTTAATCCGTCGCACGATACTAAGCTTAACATACAAGACTACTTGCATCATATCTAAATCCACCGCATGATACTAGACATGATAGCAAGTTTGCCGGTACTTACGGAGGTCGACGGATCGATGATTCCTCTCGAAGAACTCGACGACACGACTTAGGGACTCGAAGATGGCACGGGGCCAGTTTGTATTGATGTGGTTGTGAACAGTTTTACAATGGTCGAGGGTTTATATTTATACCCCGGATGAAGCATGAATCCTAGACGATTACGACTCACAATAAAATACGGAAAGATATAAATCTATATTATTTGGTGCCTTCCATTGTCACGTGTCTTCTCGTGCAAGCCAGCTTTACTCGCAACATGCGTTTCCCGAATGGAGCCTACTACCTTGTGAAATAGCCAACCGCGTAGATAGTTACCAAAACTCTGAGGACCAAATAGCTGCCGATTGCTTGCCGAATCTTTCCTTTCTGCTAGTCGGGCCCATCTGTCATACCCTTACGCGTACGAAAATCTGGGGTGTTACAGGTTCTCTCATGTCGCTCAAATGGTGTATGATTCCTCACCAAGGCATATGATAAGTGTTGCCTTCTTTATTTCATCCTACTTCTAAACATGCTTATGTGTAGCTCAAGGTAGAGATGAAAGGAGATGGCATACTTACTTGCATTTTGTTGCGAAGTCAAAGCTCGGATCCTTGAAGAGAAGTGTCATACTCCCAGATCAAGATGTGCAAGTGTGTGGTGCATGATGGACTAGATTGCTTCTTTATTTGATAAGATCTATCTCTCTATTTTCTTTTTCTTTTTCTCTCTTTTCTAATGAGACATGGCTAGCATTTTTTTTCTTTTTTTTCATGGACTTTCACTTGTCCATCTCTTTTTTTTCATCTTTATTTTGCCTAGCCTTTTGAGTCTCATCTACTAAATATTGAGAGAGATTTCCTAACACTTGGAGTATGAAGCAACCTATTTGGTGGAAATGAAAGGCATGTTTTTGCGTACTTCCAGTGTAGAAGCAGCATGTATATGAGGTGTGGTACGTGATCATGATCTTACGAGCATGAAAAGTCTCTTAACAGGGTCAATAAGACTTGACAACACTCAATACAAAGCAAATAGCCTATGTAGAAGGTTTGTAAACATGTAAAGCATATATGGCTGTGGTAGGAATTTATCACCATTGAGGAACAATTAAGATTTTTGATCATTTTAAGAATAAATTCTCCGGTAATCTACAATCATGCTTAGAACAATATTATAGCAGCTCTTGTCTCACTATATCATGTCTCCCAACAACTTAGACTTAGTTCTAGCACTTGCAACCCACAAGTTTTCAGGTTCATGATGGTTTAAATGAGCTAAGTAATCCATACTTAGAGAAATACTAAGTTGTAAACTAGCCACTAGAGAAACATTAGCAAGGCAACTGGTCATCATTTCCATGGGGGAAGAAGACATATATGAGACATATGTGTTAAGGGGAATGCTAAGCAAATATTTTTGGTTTTTTTAAATGCAATGAGAAAACATAATTGAAATGTAAATAACTTAAGATATAGGACTTACCTTGGTGGGGGAGAGGATCTCCCCCAAGCTTGGTTCTTGCCTACTGTCATTGTGGATAATGCTGGTACCACCCGGCCCAACGTCGTGCTTCTTCTGCTTGAATGGCCCGCAGGAGTTGGGCGTTTTGTTGTGCAAGAAGCAATGTTGCCTCTTGTTCGATGTTCATCGCACCCATGTTGTCGATGAGCTCATCCATCAGTGTCCTTTGATGTTGCCTTCCTCTACCCCGTGGGTGAGGAGTGTCTTGAGAGTGAGGAGTGTCCTGTGAGCGAGGAGGCCTCCCCAAGGATCCTGAAATGTCCATAGGAGCTGCATTATCTCCCTCCTCAACTTCTTCAACCTGATGTGAAGGTCCGCCTTGTTCCATTTGAGTAGCACGAGACGCTCTCCTTGTCTTCCTACTAGTACCTGCAACTTTTGGGGCTCTTTCCTCGGGGTCGAAATCAAAGGTTAGCATACGAAGCGCATATAATCGAAGTCCCTCACAAGGGAGAGTGATTTCGACTGTATGGCCTGGATAAATCATTATTAGTTCACCCTTGGGACCCCTTTTGAGTACATCGCAGCCAATAAATACATTTTCTTCCAGAACATCTCTCACGGTTTTAATGTACTCAAAAGTTTGGGATTCTAGTGCACCCAAAGCTTCGGCTATACGTGTGATGAACGATGTGAAGTATATGGGTTTCCTAGGCTTTATGTAGCTAAGCCAATAGTTCACTAGCATTTTAACAGGTGAAACTTTAACTTTGCTAACCATGGCATAGAGTAGTTTCAGCTCATCATCACTTACCAAAGCTCCTCTCATGCCAGGGAAAAGAGTGGTGAACAGCCAGTAGTGCATGAAACGTAAGGTTGGGTTATGAATTTTGTGTGGTGAGGGGTTGGAACAATCACTAGAGCCAGTAATGGCATACCAGAAAGCATTCTTGTCATAATGAAAAGCATGGTCTACATCAAGATGGCAAGAGTCATCAAATCCTAAAGCAGTGTTTAATGTGCTCCAAGTCAGGTCATATTCCATCCCAAACATTCAAAATGCTATCCCATCATTATTCACTTTTAGCGTGCATAAAAACTCAATGGTTAGGTTCTCTATGCCAAATTCAAGAATTTCAAAGAATCCTCCCCAACCAATGGTATTGAAAATAGCATAAAATTCTGAATCCAAACCTGTTTCTTGCAAGAGAGCCGGATCAATGATACTTGTGTGTGAGAAACTACACTCACTAAGAGTGAAGAATTTCCCCATCTCTTCGGCATTTAGCCTGAGGCCACTCTCGGTCTCCATTACTCTAGCCAGGGGAATGAAGGGTACTAGCTCACTTCTTTCCACCTCTCTCCTATTGTTAACACGGAGTTTTCGCACTATGACAAGTGGGCCAGCACGGCGCAGGTTCGGCAGAAATCACCAACTGAGGGATTCGGTAGACAGCAAGCAGGCAGGGGCCAGTTCTTGAAGGTGTACCGCCACCTGTTCGATGAAATGACTCCGTACTTGAAGGGGATTCTGTTGGTTTCCATACCGATGATGTTGGTTGGATTGGAGTTCCCCATTGGGCCCAAGAAATAAGAATCGGGATCCGCATCGCATGGAATCAGGATTTCGTCCTGTAGGGCCTAGAAGAAGAATGTGTGCGGGGGAAGCTAAATGAGTCGAATACCAATGTAAATTGACCGAATGCATTAAGAGGAGAAAGTGAAGTTCACCTCTGGAATCTCGTCATGGGTCGCCATTGCAGAGCTCGGATGGAGGTTGAAGCTGTTGGCAATTTGGGGAAGACGCGGAGCTTGAGGCGGTGCTGACCTAGAATGCGCGGTGGACTTGCGAACAATTTCAGAACAAATACCTTTGTTCGGAAATTAAGGGGGCATGTGTTAACACGGAGTTTCCGCACTATGACAAGTGGGTCAGCACGGCGCAGGTTCGGGAGAAATCACCACCTGAGGGATTCGGTAGACAGCAAGCACGGTCGGCTGATCCAATCGATTCGGCAAGGTTGTGGAGGCGACTGGTTAAACGAGGAGTAGGTTCGGCAATATGGCGCTGCGGTCGGCTACCTCGGGCTAAGTCGGTTTGCGACAAATACGGCATGTCAGAAGAGTTGGCAACAGGAGATCTCGTCATTGTTAGCGCGTGCCGATTATTAAGGGAGGCTTAGAGCGGAAGGCATCATATTTTAGATAGTTTCCTGATTTTATCGTTGTAATCGTATCCTTCTAGGACTCGTAGAGCACCAGGGTATAAATATAAACCCCGGAACCACTGTAAACAGGTACACAATCAATACAACCAAACCGGCCCCATGCCATCTTCGAGTCCAAGTCGTGTCGTCGTGTTCTTCGAGAGGAGCCATCGACCCGTCGACCTCCGTAAGTCCCGACAACCTTGCTATTATGTCTAGTATCGTGCGGCGGATTTAGGCATGATGCAAGTAGTCTCGTTTGTTGGTAATGATCGTGCGGCGGATCATTACTCGATGATCGGGAAGTCTTGGTTTATGATAAGATTACGAGTAAGTACCGTGCGGCAGGCACTTACTTGGTAACCTTAGCATAAACAAGATAATTATCGGCTCTATTAGGTTTGGCAAGATCTAATAGATTCATTAAGTTACCTTGTGTTATATGTCTTGTTACGTTTATTTCGTTGTAACACTTTATTGCCCAATCTAGATCTTGATCGGTTCGGCTCTGTCTTTTATAGATCTATCTTGTTCTTTCATATTCATTATTGTAAAGTCTTCCATGCAGTAGATCTATTATCCGTAATAGCCGATTTGATCATATCTAGATTGCCACGTGGTGAGGGTTCATGCACGTTAAGTATGTTTGATCTATGACAAGGCTAGGTGTCATGCGGCAGGCGCAGGCTTTAGATTAGTTTAATTATGCTCGGTTTGCATGTTCAATCCCCATGGACCCCAACTCGGTTGCACAATCGAGATTGGTTAAACTTCAATTCATAGTTAATATACCATGAAAGTACAATTCTCATGCAAACGTATTCGGCAACTTGTTACTCACGTAACTTCGTTCATACTGCCGAATGATCTTTAAATCGGTTGGCAGATAGCTTTCATAGCTATATGTCGTCGTAAGTGGCTTCAGGGCCGTACATCTTGGAACTGTCTGGTCATACCCGGCATGTTCCAGCTTTGTGTTTAACAGTTTATCTCCTTTGTTAGTTGCAGGACAAACTGACTGGCACGCACCGGACTTCTGAGCACCCGGGCCACGTTTGAAGCTAGCTTCTCCGGCTTGCTGTGTGATTGGCACAGTGCGTCACTTTCGGTGCCAACACACATTTTGGCACGCCCGGTGGGACCCCTTTTTCCTGGAACAATGGTTGAAGTCGTTGAAACTGAAACCAGCAACAAGGCGGAGCTCGTGCGGGTGCAGTTCGCCGAGCTACCCGACGAGTACAAAGAGCAGGTGCTTAACGCTTGCGCCGAATTTCAGGCCAAGTGCTTAGAAGCCTTCTCCAAGAACAAGAGCGGAAAGGTCCGCCGTCTGCATGATTTGCTGAAGCCCGTTCAACTCAACCCAACTAGTCCCGGGGATGAGGAGGCAGTACTGAAGATGACTAACATGGTCAACGAAGCTGTCTCTGGTACCATCGGCCGCATGCATGGGGCGTTTCTCAACACCTTCTGCACCATCATGATCGCCCAATTCGGCCCCAAGGCTGACGAGCTCATGGAGGCAGAGTTTGGCCCTATAGCAGGACCACATCTATTCAACCTGCCGAATCACCTTAGGAGGGCAGGGGCTGCTGGCGAAGAGACCCCGCCCGGGGCTCAATCAAGCGGGCTGACCGTTCAAGAGAAACAGACGCCAGAGGGCCGATTGCCGACCATGGGTCAGTTCACGATCGGCGCCAGGGGTCAACCGCCAGAGTCAACACGCAGGATCTCCCCGCAAACCTGCAGGCTCATAAAGGACTACTACGGAAACGGGTACCACGAGATGCTTGAGCCTCACAACATAGAGGGCGCCCCACATCCGGGATATGGGAAGTCGACGGCCGAAAAGACTGTCGACTCTAATGTCGATGTCATGCTGGAAAAGATGGCGAACATGATGCAACGCACTTTCGGCCTGAAGCCTAAGGGCACTCATGCTTACAGGTCTCCGTTCCCTGAATGGTTCCACCGTGTGGCCCTGCCTCCCAGAGTCAAAGTACCGACAGATCTGTCCAAGTTCTCCAGTCTAGACGCCACTAGCACGATGGAGCACATCAGTCGTTATCTGCTCCAGCTTGGAGAGGCCAATACCGAGGATGCCTTCAGGGTTCGGTACTTCCCGTCATCGCTCACTGGGCCGGCGTTCGCTTGGTTCACGTCTCTGCCGCCGGGCTCTATTCTCTCTTGGGCAGACTTGGAACAGAAGTTCCATACGCACTTCTACACGGGCACCAAGGAGAAGAAGCTGGTGGACATCATGTATGTGCGCCAGAGGCCAAATGAAACGCCGCAGGACTACCTGCGCAGGTTCAGGGAAGTCAAGAGCCAGTGCTTCGGCATGTACCTGCCGGATGATCAGCTTCCACCATTAGCCGTGGCAGGCATGCTCCCGAGCATCAGGGACAAGCTGTTCGGCCAGGAGTTTGAAGACTTGGGTCACCTTTCTCGTCGGCTGAATGAGATGACTATCCAAGCGCAAGGCTTCCGGAGGGAAGGGCGCTTCCAGAAGGACAATGTCGCGGCCCAAATGTGTCAGGCTTTCTTGGACGAAGCCGATGACTACACCGACGCTGAAGATGAGGTGGCCGCCGCAGAGCTCAACTGGGACAAGGAGCCGATCCAGGCCAACAAGCAATGGCTGCGCCAACAGAAGGGGGCATACGACTTCGACGTCACCAAGGCCGACAAGCTCTTCGAGTTCCTGGTCGCCGAAGGGAGAATCAGGCTACCCCCGGATCACCCGATGCTGCGTCCTGGAGGGGTCAAGGACAAGAAGTACTGCGGTTTCCACAACACTAACACTCATTCTATTAATGATTGCCGTGTGTTCAGGACAAGGATCCAGAAGGCCATCCAGGACGGCCACATCAAGTTCAATGGAAAGATGAAGATCGATGCTAACCCCTTCGCCCAGAACGCTGTGTTCTTCTCAGTTAACATGGTAGCTCCAGGGGACCCCAGGGGCAAGGGCAAAGTCAAAGTCCTCACCTCCGACAAAGCGCGCGAGTCTAGCACAGTGGACCCCGATCGGCAGATCACCAGCGATGAATTCCGGCAGCGTACCCAGGCCACGAATAGTCGATATGAGCACGGGGAGTCATCTTCCAGGCGCAGGCCTACCCACAAGGATCTCCTCAACAAGTGGCGCCGGGAAGGTGAGAAAAAGCGGAGGCTTCTCCAACACGAGGAACAGAGATTCGCGGAGGAATATCAGCGTGAAGACGGTCACACGGAGGAGTACCAGAACCGTCTGGAGGAGGGGGCCTACTGCAGGGAACAGGCCTACCGCAGGGAGCAGGAGCACCGCCAAGAGCAGGAGCAGGCTCACTGGGGCTGCCCGTTCTTCCGCCACTGCTGGAACGAAGGCTTGAAACTACCTGCCGTCAATAACTGCCCTGAGTGCAGCGATCAGTACAAGGGGTATAGGCAAGCTCGAGTCAACCGCCATCCTGTCCACGAAAGATTGGGAGCACGCATCCCAATAGACGATCGGCGCCTAAAAATGGAAAGCCCGGATCGGCAAGCCAAAAGATATGCCGATCAGGAGTGGGCGCACCACCAGGATGACAGCGAGGAGGCACAGCCCCGCCCATATAGGTGGCAAAAGGGGCAGTGGTGCCCGCCAGGGCTCAGAAAGAGCCAGAAAAGGAGGGTGCAGCGCCTCCGGAATAGGGAGTTGGAAGAAGCAGCCGCCGATGGGAAAAAGCAAGAGTGTCGCCCGAAGGAAAAACCAGACGACACTGACAAAGGCGCTGACGTGGCCATGACTTTCTCCCTTCCCCTGGAATTCATGGCTCCTACCGGCCAGGGGGCACAGGACGAGGTGTATTCGGACTCTGACGAGGCCGAGCACGACGAGCTCGCGGCACAGCTCGTGTTGTCTCAGAAGGCAGCATTTGACAAGCCAGCCAAGCATCGGCATTTAAAGCCGTTGTATGTCAAAGGGTACGTCAACGGAAAGCCGCTGACCAAGATGTTTGTCGATGGCGGCGCAGCGATCAACATCATGCCTTACGCCACCTTCAGAAAGCTGGGCATGAACGATGAAGATCTGCTCAAAACGGACATGATACTCCGTGACTTTGTCGGCAATCCCTCTGACACTCGGGGTGCCGTGCACGTGGAACTGATGATTGGATCCAAGACGCTCATCACGACCTTCTTTGTCATTGATGGCAAGGGGGCATATAGCCTGCTTTTGGGCAGGGATTGGATCCATGCCAACTGTTGCATACCTTCGACCATGCACCAAATACTCATTCAGTGGGTTGGAGATGACATCGAGATTGTCCAAGCTAACGATTCGGTGAGTGTTGCTACCATTGAGCCCACTTACTGGGAATTCGACGGAGTAGATTGCTTCTCCGATCGTGTGTGGGGAGAAGGTCCTGTCAACATCTACGGCAGGGATCAACAGCCGATCCAAGCAATCGGCTCTCAAAGCTTCTTTTAGATGGATAACCCAACCGACAACAGCGACGGCAAACTGGGACGTGGCTTCACGTCGGCCGACAAGTTGGAAGAGGTGGATGTTGGTGACGCAAGTAAGAAGAAGCCGATGTTTGTAAGTTCCAGTTTAGATCCTGATTTCAGAGTGCAATTAGTAGATCTTCTAAAAGAGTTCAAACATTGTTTCGCTTGGGACTACACCGAAATGCACGGATTAGATCGGTCCATCGTTGAGCATAAATTGCCGATCAAACCCGGGTACCGCCCATATAAACAACCTCCACGTAGGATCTACAAGGAGGAGGTGTTGGCCGATGTGAAAAAGGAAGTGGAAAGATTACTAGAATCTAATTTCATTCGGGCGTGTCGGTATGCGGACTGGATCTCCAATATTATCCCGGTGTACAAGAAGAACGGGAAGATGAGAGTCTGCATCGACTTCAGGAACCTCAACAAAGCCACTCCTATGGACGGTTATCCAATGCCAGTGGTCGATTTGCTAATAGATGCTTCGGCCAGTTTTGAAATTATAAGCTTTATGGACGGCAATGCGGGTTACAACCAGATCTTCATGGCTACAGAGGACGTGGCAAAGACCGCCTTCAGGTGCCCTGGCCATATAGGTTTGTTTGAATAGATTGTCATGACCTTTGGTTTGAAAAATGCCGGTGCTACTTACCAGCGAGCCATGAATTACATATTTCATGAGTTGATCGGCAAAATCGTAGAGATCTACATTGATGACGTGGTGGTCAAGTCGGGAAGCAAAGAAAGACACTTAGCCAATTTAAGGAAGACCCTGGAGTGCACAAGGAAACACGGTTTAAAGATGAATCCAACCAAGTGTGCATTTGGGGTGTCGGCCGGTAAGTTTCTGGGATTCTTGGTCCACAAAAGAGGCATCGAGGTTGTCACACCCAGTTTTAAAAACAAAACCAGGCTCACCATATGTGTACCCAGGAAGTCCACACATACAGCAACAGAATAAAGAATATCAGAAACAATGTTATATATAACGTAAACATAACTATATTAACACTTACATTTAATCGGAGTATAGTAGAACGATTACTAATCTTCTCTTCAGATTTGATTCTTCACAGGGACGGCTGACTGGGGGTACATACGCCTAGCACTCCATAGTAACTTAAACCATGTTCCATCCTCTGAGTAGCTTCTACTAATGACTGGAGGTGTTGGGAAATAGCAAGAGTGAGCACATATCGTACTCAACAAATATAACATGGGGTTCATGCGGCTCAAAAAGCTGACACGGGTTTAACTGCGGAAGCTTTTAGTTGGCATAATTTTAGCATTAAATAGCATCAAAGTATATCCATCCCAATTTAAACATATGATCAAGTAAACATGTATCCATTGGATAAACATATCATCATCATCATTACCATTATTTATAGCAACAACTACACCATAAGAATTCCAGGCCGCTCGTAACCGTGAGCACGGCTGATATATCAGTTTTACACTCTGCAGAGGTTGTACACTTTACCCGATGAGTAGTGATTCCCATATGTCGGGGTTTGCCAGGCCCACATTACACTTCCAAGGTGCACGGCAGGGTTCACTGCGCAGCCTTTCAAAGGTTCGTCTAACAAGTTAGGGCCGCTAGGTCTTAAGGCAAGGGGAAGAAGGGTCTCTCAACCTTGCGGCACGCAGGCAAAGTGAAAGTAGCCGCCCTAAATCCAGCTCGTCAAGCGCCTTATGAGCCCTTTCGGGTAACCTCTAACAAGCTAGAAAAGGTCCTTATACTGAGCTAAGGTCAGAGCCATATAACTCCCATGGTTGCACTGTTGTCCCGGGTGATCCCTTATAGTAGCTCCTAAACCATGTTGCTATAAAAGCCAAATTTTAACATGTCACTTATAACATTAAAACAAATTTACATGATCATAGTTTAAGTTGAGCACTAGCATCAAGCTATCCAATGCATACCCATGGTTATCAAGGTACAAGATCAAACATCTAAGATAAATCTATGTAGGCTTCAAGGTAGACACATGCAATATGAAAGTTATGGTGAATTAAGGTTATTAGGACATCAAGGAGGACCCCATGCTATACTTGCCTTGATTACTTGCTCAACCCTCACAGCATCAGCTTTCGGTCATCCTCTTCTGATCTTCAGCATAGACAAACGGTCCTCGTCTACTCGTAGCAAACACCACACATAGACAAACATACAAGCACACGAAAAGAGAGAACTAAGAACAATACACCATACAAAAGAGAACATCGTACTAAAAGAAAAGCTAGGTACTACGGTCGCTAGAAGCAAGAAACGTCGGTAACGGAATTATCGTTAAAAAGACATGACTACGAAGAGTTTTATATTATAAAAGTAACAACCACAAGCTTATTTTATTTTAGTTAAATAAAAAGATATTAACTCAAATCAGATAAAAACATATTTTAATTTTAAGATCAGATTAGACTAGTCATATTTTACAAGTGATCACATATAAGTCAAGCTAATTAAATATTTAACTTGAAAGATAAAGGTCTTGCGACTTAATCTAGTGAAAACATTTATATTTCAAAATTAAACTAAGCATAGAATTAGTGTTGATACTAATATTTTATTTGATAACATATGTCATATTTATTTAACCAAGTTAATCTTTATTGCACAAAAGAAATATACGTAAAATAGAGCATCTAAACAAGGTATATATGGTGCGTATTTAAACCAAGCAAATTTATAATTAAAAACATATTACTATCAACGATTATTTATATTAATGATATTATATGAACAAGCAGAGTAGAAACTCTCGATTACTTTTAATTAGTAACTAGTTGCATGTATATTAATATTAATTAAATTAATATTTAACTATTACAAAATGTGTTGTGTTCATCACTAACATGTAGATCACATGGACATAAATTTAATGGAGCTTGAATAAGAAAAAACGGAAATAAAACTTAAATTACTTTTAATTAAAAGCTACTAAGTAGATATTAACTAAATTAATTAATTAGATTAAAAAAAATTAGCAATCAAAACCTATAATTAGCACAGTACACCATCAGTAGATAAACAAGACGTAAAGTTTTAAAAACAGATGTATGTTTCGCTTCAATCACACAGACACGAAGATCACGAACAACAGCCTTGAAACGGAAAAAGTTATGCTCTAATCAAGATTAAATAAGATTAGAAGATACTAATTTCTAGATTAGGTCTAGCTTAAATTTTAAAAGTTGAAAACATGATTAAAATTAGTTTAGATTGATAGATTACGTAATTTATGAATCTAACGCAACTTCAACGAACCGAATCGGAGCTCAAACGAAGAAACCGTGAAGGATTAAAGACTGGTGGCGAACTTATAATTAACCTTCTTTTTGCGTCAGAACGTAGCTGTCCTGGTGGCCGAAACTGCTGTCGCATCACGCGGAGGGGAGGAGGCTTCGGCTGGCTGCTGGTACCAGGCGCGCCTGCTCTGCACGGCTTGCGGCGGTGAAACCAACCAGGGATCCACGACCGCCCAACAGGCCCTGGGCCACAGAGCGCCGGCGCCTGGCTGCTCCTGCTGCCTTCGGTCGGCCGAGCAGGGGCAGGAGACCGAACAGAGGAGAGGCCCAGGGAAACTTTTCGCCAAAGAAAAGAAGATGGGTCACAGAACGGCCGGTGATGGATTCGTAAAAAGAAAGAGTTGGCGGTACAGGGAACTATGAGAGGAGCCTCTGGAGGTTGGTGCGGATATATGAAGAGAAAAACTCTTCACCCCCACATCAACTAGCAATACGGTACTAATTGATGATGTAACTCTCACCTTTACTAATGGGCCTAAATAAATATAAAAATCCATTAGTAAATAAAGGCATGGTTATTTGGATTTTATTAGGATTATTGCACATGGGCTTGTGGAAGGGAGGAAAAAGACAGGTTTTATTATTTTCGTAATTATTTAATTTCTGGATTAAAATAATTCTAGAAAAGTCTAGAATTGATATTTAAGCCAGGAAAAATTACTCCAATGGCTCCGAAAATTCAGAGAAAATTCTCAGAGACATTTGGAGACATGAGGAATTCAAATAAAATATTTGGAGCTCATGAAAAGATATTTTGGGAAATCTAAAAATTAGATTATAATCCCAGAAAAATAAGAAAAAGTGCCCGAAAAAGCTAGAAAACTTCTCGAGGTGATTTTGGAGATACGATGATGAATGATGAGCACCAAGGAATGATCGGAAGTAGAGGAAAAATATTTTTTTGGAAGATTCCAACAAAAAGGTTGAGCTAGGAAACAAAGAATTTGGTTATAGGAAAAGACATGGACAAGACGGAGAAAGATAAACGACTTACTAAACGTGTTTTGAAAAACTTTACTTACTCGCAACACAAGACGAAACAACAAGCAACCATCACATCAAGCATAACCCGTCAAATTACTTTAGCAAAAATTTTGGAATTCATATTTTCCTATGACTATATTTGCGCTAGCTCAACTAAACTTAGTAAATTTTATCCAAATATTAAAATCATAGATTTTACTTAGTGTTTTCTACTCACAGCCCAAAATCAAAAACTTTGGGATGTGACAGAGGTTGGCAAAAAGAGCATGGAAGCAATTGATAAGGTAGTGCCGCCGACCAATCTCAAAGAACTGCAATCACTGCTCGGCAAGATCAACTTTGTCAGAAGGTTCATATCCAACTTGTCAGAGCGCGTGCTACCATTCTCTCCACTGTTGAAGCTCAAGAAAGATCAGGAGTTCGTGTGGGGTGACGTGCAACAAAAGGCTTTCGATGAAATCAAAGAATACATGAAGGCTCCACCAGTGTTGGTTCCTCCACAACTCGACAAGCCTTTCAAGTTGTACGTGGCGGCCGACAACCTAACGATAGGGTCGGCCCTCATGCAAGAATTCGAAGGGAAAGAGAGAGTCATAGCCTATCTTAGCCGAAAGCTACTGGACCCCCAAACGAGGTATTCGGCTACGGAAAAGTTGTGCTTGTGCGTTTTCTATTCCTGTACCAAGTTTCGGCACTATCTATTGAATGCCGAATGCGTGGTAGTATCAGAGTTTGATGTAATCAAGCACATGTTATCAATGCCGATTTTAAGTGGGAGGATCGGTAAATGGGTTTTAGCTCTTTCTGAATTTGATTTGCGTTTTGAATCGGCAAAGGCTGTTAAAGGCCAGATTATGGCTGATTTCGTCACTCACCATCGTGATCCTAACGCTAACATAGTAACCATTGCCTCCTGGGCATTGTTTTTTGATGGATCATCGTGTAGCAAAGGTGGTGGAGTCGGGATCATGTTGATTTCTCCCAAGGGGGCACCTTTCAAATACTCTATACCGATCGAGTACCCGGTGACTAATAATCAAGTGGAGTATGAGGCACTACTTCGAGGATTGCGGTTGCTTGTGGACGTTAAGGCAGATGCCGTGGAGATCTTCGGTGACTCGGAGTTGGTAATCAGGCAGCTGACAGGTGAGTACGAGTGCAAAAACAACACGCTGCAGGAATATCTCGAAGGTTGCCAAGAGCTCCTTAAACAGTTTCGATCAACAACCTTGCAACATATTCCTAGGGGGCAAAACGAAGAAGCAAACCAGTTGGCTCAGGTAGCGTCCGGGTATAGGGAGAATCAAAACATTTTTGCACTCGAGGAAGAGCAAACAACCTCAGAAGATGATCAAGTAATCCCAAGTGATAATCAGGCAATTGAAGACTGGAGAGACAACATTGCCGATTACCTCAGGGACCCATCCACAAAAGTATCCCGAAAACTCAGGTACAAGGCTCTTAAGTTTATGCTCTTGGACAATCAATTGTACTGCAAATCCATAGATGGGGTTTTGCTTAAGTGCCTGAACCAAGACGGGGCGAGGAAACTGATGTATGAGGTGCACGAGGGCGTATGTGGTGCACACCAGTCGGCTCACCGTATGAGATGGATAATCAGGAGGACTGGATATTTTTGGCCGACTATGCTCGAAGATTGCTTTGAATACTACAGAGGTTGTCAGGATTGCCAGCGGTTCGGCAATGTGCAAAGGGCCCCGGCATCGGCCATGAACCCGATCTTAAAGCCTTGGCCTTTCAGAGGATGGGGCATTGATTTGATCGGCCAGATCCACCCTCCATCTAGCAAGGGACATAAGTTTGTTCTGTTAGCCACGGATTATTTCACTAAGTGGGTTGAAGCCATCCCATTGAAGAAGGTGACGTCAGAGAACATGGTGTCCTTCGTCAGGGAGCATATCATTTACCGATTCGGCATTCCTCAGTCCATCACTACCAATCAGGGAACTCAGTTCACTTCCTCGGAGTTTCGTGACTTTGCCGAAGGGATGGGGATTAAGCTCTATAATTCCTCTCCTTATTATGCACAGGCCAATGGACAGGCAGAGGCTTCTAACAAAATCATGATTAAGATCATTCAAAAGAAGATCGAAGAGAAACCTAAAAGGTGGCACTTAGTACTCAACGAACCTTTGTGGGCTTACCGAATGGCTTGTCATGGGTCGACTCAGACGTCACCATATGAGTTGGTCTATGGGCATCACGTAGTGCTACCATGAGAGTTGCAATCGGGGTCAAGACGAGTTACATTGCAGAACGATCTAGCCAAATTGAATTATAAAGATTTAATGATGGATGAGCTAGAGGATTTGCATTTGATTCGTCTCAAGGCCTTAGAAAATATTGAGAAGAACAAGATACGCGTTGCCAAGTACTACAACTCGAAAGTGAAAGAAAAAGGATTCGAAGAAGGAGACTTGGTTTGGAAAATTGTCTTGCCGATCGGTACCAAAGATAAGATATTCGGCAAATGGTCCCCTAACTGGGAAGGGCCTTTTCGAGTTCTGAGACGTGCTCCGGGTAATGCGTACATTCTAAAAACCCTCCAAGGGGAAGAGTTTGCTAGGGCGATTAATGGACGTTATCTAAAGAGATTTCATCCTAGCGTGGAGGTCGGTGCATAGTGGAATCAAGAACTTGCGGGCACCGACGGCCGATACGAAGTTGTATCGCCCTTAGCACAGAAATGGCCGATAGAATCTATCGCCCTTAGAGCAAAAAACAGCCGGCACGGCATGTGTCGCCTTTAGCGCAAAAAACGCAGAAATACAGGGCCAAGTGCACGCGGTGCTGTGCAATCGGCTAGATAAATCAAACACTCAAACAAGCACAGAATGGGAGAACGGGTTGTACGCACGAACGTGGTAGAGTGGAGCATTGTTCATAGTGGGGGCTGTGCAAAAGGTGCAGATCAGTTACCGAACACCCTGTTGATGACCGTCTGCGGGTTGGTGACTATGGTGAGGGCGTGAGCATGATCCTCGTAGGATTCCAGAAAATCGCCGATCTGTGCGACGTTTTCTGGGAATGCCCCGCCGGGGAAGCCAACCGGCACCACGGAGAAGTCCTCCTCCGTGCGGACCGTCAGCGCCGATAGCCCCAGCGCCACGCCGTGATGCACGCCCTGCAGGGCGACCTGCTCGACGCGGCCGTGCACATTGGCCAGGCGCGCCTCGGCGGTGTCGCCCTGGGCGTTCACCCGATCTGCGACGACGTTCGCCGCCATCTTCAGGCGCTCCAGCTCTTCAGACAGCGCTGTGAACGACGAGTTGGAATGGATTGGATAAAAGATCAACAAGAACGACCGAAAGCCGATCTAGGATTGGGCGTTCATACCCGTGATTGCGTCGTAGAACTGCCGGCGCTGGTCCTCCCACTCTAGCTGATCGGTCTCGTACTGCTTCGAGACGGCGGCCAGCTCCTCCCGGGACTCATCCCGCAGCGCCATGAAGTTCAAGGCGTCGTTGTGGTCGTAGAGGTCGTCGTCGGAGTCCCGGTCCAGATTCGCCTCCCAAGGATGGGAGTGGTAGGAGAGGTCGTCGGAGGAGCTCGACGAACCCGATGGCGGAGCTCCTGGCCCTCCCGTTGCTGGAGAAGGCCTGGCATGCCCGCCGGCGGTGGAGATGACGGGAATCCTGCCAGCAAACAGTGACAGGGTGTAAGCGGGGTTTTCAAGAAAGTGCCACAAAGGGCGTAGGCGAGAAGTCCTACCAACGCTGGCGGAGGCGCCGAGCACAACTCCCTTCGGCCTCCTCGGTCGCCGGGCGCTTGCCGCGACCATCGTGGCTCGCCATTGTACTTGGAGAGTTAGGGTTTCTTGGGGCGGAGCGAGCAAGGAAGCCGAAGCGGCGAGAGTACTAGAGAAGCAAAGGCGAAATGGGGAAGAAGGCAAGCCTCCGGGGGCAATTTATAAAGGCAAAATAGTGATCGTGGCAGATGCCCCAGGGTAACACGCCGAATATCAACCGGCGGACTGGGGTTTTCCCACTTCCCAAGATGGGCCTCTACAGTAACGGGCTGTGCGAACCGTCTAGATACGCTTGCGTGTTCGGCAGGAGCAGGGTCACCTGGCTTCGGCAAAAATTACCGATTTAGTTCGGGGCGAACACTTGCCAGATTGCCGAACAGGTTTGTAAGGCGGTTAGTCATGATGTCATCGAAGGGATTGCTGAAATTAAAAGTTTGTTACATAGTCATCTCAGTTGTTCAAGAATTGGGTTATAGCCGCTAGAGCATCGGCTTTGACCTGATTGGCATGCTCCAGTGCCTTTTGGTCCTCTTCTTCGGTGCCTTGTGCTTGTGAAAGCCTTGCATTAAGCTTGATGTCCTCATCGAGTGCCAGTGATAGTTTGGAGGATGCTGCCTCAATGATGTTCGGCTGACCAAACAGTTGAGAGGAGCACGACTGAATGTCAGAGTTGACTTGAGCTAGTTGAGCTTCTAGTTCAGACTTCCTTTCCTGCAATTCTTTTAGCTGAGTTTCCAGAGTTCCCTGAGAATTCTTGGCCTCTTGGAATTGGGCATACAGGTCATTAACCTCCTGGGTGCATTTGGATTTGGCAGACTGCAGGTCAGTGCTTCTAATTGCTCGTTTCACCCTGGCAAAGCTGTCATCTAGTGTAGACACAGCTTGCAGATGGAGCCTCAGATTTTCTGGAATATCTTCAACAATGGGCTCGAGGAAGTTTGTGACCTCATCGGCGTCTCTGACTAAGGACAAGATGTCTTGATTTAGAAAGTTTGTTATGTTGCTCAGGACATCTTGGACGAGTGCCGATGGTCTTTGGGCCACCGTTCTTTTGCTCAGAAACTCGCTAACATCAAATGCATATTTGGAAGCCGGGCTGGCAAAGGTCTGTGTTGACTGAGACAGGTTAGCCGACTGAGGTAAGATATGAAGGAGGAATAGAGTGAGAAATTGATTCTTACTTGATGAATCAGCTGATTGATGGAGTCTTGGTCTGGTTGAGAACCGGATGGGCCAGCAGGGTCTGGAGTTGAGCCAATGAAGGTCTCATCAACCGTGTTATCTGTGAAATTGCTGGTCAGTCAAGAGAGGCAAAAATCTGCCGGTTGAAGGGAAGGTTGAGGGACCTACCAATGTTGGCATCATCCGGGTTCCGGGTGTTCATTTCCCTGGCGTCAGCATGCTCATCATTTTCCAAGGTAATAAAGATTGGGGGCACTGTTGTTTGGACAGTTTCTTGCTCAGGGGTGGAGGCCTGTAGTGGCATACAAGCCAGTCAAGAGTAAGTTAATAATGATGGAGGAACCAAAACATCTTACCTTTGGGGGAGGTGTGTTTTGCTTGGTCTTGGTTTGTCTGGAGCTGGAAGTGTCCTCAGTGGCCTTTCTCTTCTCTCCTTTAGCTGAGAGGGTGGTTAATGAAGCTGCTTGGGATTTCATAAACCGAGACAATGAAGGAGCACTGTGTCCCAGGACAGTGATTGGGCCTGCTTGATGATATTGGATAGGCCTAATGTCAGGATTGGGTGTGAAGTCCTGTGGAAGTTTTGAAAGAGTTAGAAATCTCAAAGATCAAATACTAAAGTAGCAGATGATTTGTTATTGTACCTCACTGTCAGAGCTGAAATCTGCTTGGATTTCCAGGCACATGGGATGAACTGGGCTGTTGAAGATGTGATCATGCCATTCTTGCCACCAGGACTCAAAAAGGGGATGAGCAGACTGGATCAAGTGGAATGGTACTGGTTTGTAGTCTGGCAGATCTTGCCCCAGGCTGAATACTCGATGGGCCTGCATCCCGATTGTGATCCGCTCTTTGGACTGAATTTGCTCCCTGGGCCTGATTGTGGTGGAAAAGATGAGTTTTGGGGCGAGCTGTCCACAACCTAATTGCCTGGCTGCTATATTAGGGTGATAGAATTCATAGGTGTGCTTCACTTGTCTTCCCCTGTTGAATTCGGCTGGTAGGATGCAGGGTTTGATAAATGAGTTGAAAACTCCTGTGGCCATTTCATCTATGCAGCCGTCATCAAAGCTGAATTTGATAGGGAAAGTGAGGTTGTCATTCTCTCTGTAGGGTAACCAGAGCACCTGATTGAAGCCCTTGAAGAATAATTTGAAGAGATTGCCAATATTCTTGTTGATGGTTATAGCAGTGGCTGCTTCCCCATAAGTTTGGCAAGCTTTCTCTGTGGCTTCTTCACCCTCAGCAAAGTTGCTGGAGGGAAAACTGAGGTTGTCCAATGGCACAGCAATGATTTGATGCATGTATAGCTGAAACCACATCTGAACAAACCACCAGGGACCATTGACACAATCAATTGGTGGCGGTCTATCTGTGCTTTCATGGGTGGCATGATACATTTGAGTGGAGATTTGATGCATCATGTGGTATATAGATCCCAGGAGGAGTTTGCCTAGAGGGATTTGTTTTCCTTTGGATAATTTGTTAGCCAGTGCAATGTAATTGAGGGTTGGCTCGTTGGATCTCCCACATAAGATGAATCTGCACAACCACATGTTCAGAAAAGCCCTGTGCTCTGTCTCTGCTATCGGGCCTGATACTTTGTTGTGGATTTCCACATATTTCATCCACCCCACGCTGACATCAATGGACCTCTGGGTGATTTTCTCTAATAGCTCATCAGCATTCATGGTCGAAGTGATGTTCAGACCACTCATCATGAAGACATCAGCTAAAGTGATTGTCATTATGCCATGGCCGAACACAAAAGCATTAAGAGCGTCTGACCAAAAATGAGAAGCCGCTATGAGCAATGGTTCATTTTTAGGCATGTCGGCCAAAGACAGTTCCAGAGCATGATGAATGTCTTGGGTTTCCCAGTGAGGACCGAATTTCACCTGGATTCTTCTATACCAGTTCCTCCAATCGGTGACAACAGGCAGGGGCCAGTTCTTGAAGGTGTACCGCCACCTGTTCGATGAAATGACTCCGTACTTGAAGGGGATTCTGTTGGTTTCCATACCGATGATGTTGGTTGGATTGGAGTTCCCCATTGGGCCCAAGAAATAAGAATCGGGATCCGCATCGCATGGAATCAGGATTTCGTCCTGTAGGGCCTAGAAGAAGAATGTGTGCGGGGGAAGCTAAATGAGTCGAATACCAATGTAAATTGACCGAATGCATTAAGAGGAGAAAGTGAAGTTCACCTCTGGAATCTCGTCATGGGTCGCCATTGCAGAGCTCGGATGGAGGTTGAAGCTGTTGGCAATTTGGGGAAGACGCGGAGCTTGAGGCGGTGCTGACCTAGAATGCGCGGTGGACTTGCGAACAATTTCAGAACAAATACCTTTGTTCGGAAATTAAGGGGGCATGTGTTAACACGGAGTTTCCGCACTATGACAAGTGGGTCAGCACGGCGCAGGTTCGGGAGAAATCACCACCTGAGGGATTCGGTAGACAGCAAGCACGGTCGGCTGATCCAATCGATTCGGCAAGGTTGTGGAGGCGACTGGTTAAACGAGGAGTAGGTTCGGCAATATGGCGCTGCGGTCGGCTACCTCGGGCTAAGTCGGTTTGCGACAAATACGGCATGTCAGAAGAGTTGGCAACAGGAGATCTCGTCATTGTTAGCGCGTGCCGATTATTAAGGGAGGCTTAGAGCGGAAGGCATCATATTTTAGATAGTTTCCTGATTTTATCGTTGTAATCGTATCCTTCTAGGACTCGTAGAGCACCAGGGTATAAATATAAACCCCGGAACCACTGTAAACAGGTACACAATCAATACAACCAAACCGGCCCCGTGCCATCTTCGAGTCCAAGTCGTGTCGTCGTGTTCTTCGAGAGGAGCCATCGACCCGTCGACCTCCGTAAGTCCCGACAACCTTGCTATTATGTCTAGTATCGTGCGGCGGATTTAGGCATGATGCAAGTAGTCTCGTTTGTTGGTAACGATCGTGCGGCGGATCATTACTCGATGATCGGGAAGTCTTGGTTTATGATAAGATTACGAGTAAGTACCGTGCGGCAGGCACTTACTTGGTAACCTTAGCATAAACAAGATAATTATCGGCTCTATTAGGTTTGGCAAGATCTAATAGATTCATTAAGTTACCTTGTGTTATATGTCTTGTTACGTTTATTTCGTTGTAACACTTTATTGCCCAATCTAGATCTTGATCGGTTCGGCTCTGTCTTTTATAGATCTATCTTGTTCTTTCATATTCATTATTGTAAAGTCTTCCATGCAGTAGATCTATTATCCGTAATAGCCGATTTGATCATATCTAGATTGCCACGTGGTGAGGGTTCATGCACGTTAAGTATGTTTGATCTATGACAAGGCTAAGTGTCGTGCGGCAGGCGCAGGCTTTAGATTAGTTTAATTATGCTCGGTTTGCATGTTCAATCCCCATGGACCCCAACTCGGTTGCACAATCGAGATTGGTTAAACTTCAATTCATAGTTAATATACCTTGCAAGTACAATTCTCATGCAAACGTATTCGGCAACTTGTTACTCATGTAACTTCGTTCATACTGCCGAATGATCTTTAAATCTGTTGGCAGATAGCTTTCATAGCTATATGTCGTCGTAAGTGGCTTCAGGGCCGTACATCTTGGAACTGTCTGGTCATACCCGGCATGTTCCAGCTTTGTGTTTAACAGTTTATCTCCTTTGTTAGTTGCAGGACAAACTGACTGGCACGCACCGGACTTCTGAGCACCCGGGCCACGTTTGAAGCTAGCTTCTCCGGCTTGCTGTGTGATTGGCACAGTGCGTCACTTTCGGTGCCAACACCTATCATGAGCACTAGCATGGTGAGGTTCTTGGGAAGAACTCTCACCCTTGTTGGACTTTTTGAAACGGGAGGCAAGCAACTTCTTCATCTTACTACAAGATAAGCTACCAAGCTTCTACCACTACTATGAAATAGGGACTATTTTTGGGTTTTTGGTTTTTGGATGGCTGCTACTAAACTAAACTTGAGAATAAACTTGCAACTAAGGAAGGAAAGGAAGAACTTGTGAGCTCAAGATGGTTCTGGTGGTTTTGGTGTGGAGTTGAGCTCACAATGCAAGGGTATATATAGGGGGAGAAGGGCAAGTGGTGACCACCCATAGCATGCGTCGGCCGACACCCCTTCTTGACACTTTCAAATTTGCTTTTGCTTTAGCCAGGGGACATGTCTAAAGTGAGTAAATACATTTGATGGGCCAACCCATGGGTCGGCCGACCCCCCCTACGTGTCCCCTCAAACTTTAAACTTTGTGTCATCATGTGTCTAGCAAAGATGTAGCTATGTTTGGTCCGAAGTTGACACAAATTTCAGAGATTCCCTTGCTAAGTGTTTGGTGAAAGAGAAAAAATGAATGGCCAAAGTGGAGACATGTCTAAAGTGATTCCCATGGACCATGAGAGCACTAAGACATGTCTTTGGCTGGTTGTTGTGGTCCCCATGAGCATCCAACATAAAGACAAACATCTCATGCTTAAAGAGTAAAGCAAAGGACCATTTCTTTTCAGATGTTGGCTTTGTTGATATGCATGATGTTTTTGAGCATATTGAGTGGAATGCAGCAGGGTGCAGGAGGGCACCATGGTGGGATCGGCCGATCCCACCTTGGATGCTCCTTGAGCACCAAAGTGTTGTGTCATACTCAGGGTACTAAGCCAAGATAGAGCATGTGCCAGTGGGCCCATTGGTGGGTCGGCTGACCCCACCTTGGGGTGGTCCCACGGCTCAAATGTGTTGCAAGTTATTGTCAAGGTGTTACTAGCATGGAAATTTATTTTGTCGAAATGAAAAAAAATGCAGAATTAAACTAAGTATGCAATTGAAGGAAAATGCAAGAATTGAAATGCATGAAAAGTTAAATATGAGATAACTACTGATTTACCTTATCAGCAAGGGCTCCATGTTTCAGGTCTGTAGAGCAGGACTTCTCCGTCTTGTCATTCATTGAGTGCTTCGGTTGGTCCCGGAGATGGAGACCGTGGTTGCACCTCGTCGGTGAGTTCTTCTTTTACTTCGGCCTTGTTGGTCGACTCGCTCTTTTTCTTGTTCCTACGGCGTGGGTGACGATGACGATGTTTGTTGTCTCGAGGTTCTTTGTCCTTCACCTGCATGTTAGCTTTATAACCGTTGAATGGACACTTTACCTTATATTCCGGGAATTGGAGGTGAAGTTGGCCGGATCCCACGTAAATGACGGCGTTAACCGTATTAAGGAACGGCCTTCCCAGGATGATCGCGACGTCTACATCGGATCCCATGTCCAATATAAGGAAATCGACGGGGACGTAGCTGTTTTGGACTTTGATGAGATTGTCCGTTGCTAGTCCCTCAGGGAACTGTAGCGTCTGATCGGCCAGCTGCAAACGAACAGATGTAGGGAGCAAAGGTCCCCCTACTAAGTTATCATACGTTACCTTGGACATGATATTGACACTCGATCCAAGGTCGCAGAAGGCGTCGTGGAAGACTTGTGGTCCAATCTGGCAGGTGATGGTCGGCAGGCCTGGATCTTCCTTCTTTGTGATGAAGGGTGGATCAAGTAGATAACCCCAGTTTGACCGGAGCGGAGGCTTACCGTACCTCGTAGTAACCAATTTTACACCCTCTATTAGATCTTCGGAGTTCCCCGGGATCTTACCTTGCTCGTAGGATGAGACAACTGCTGCTAGTTGAGCTAATTGTGTTTCTAGCATTTTATTAAAGCTCAATTGATTTTTCATAGCAGAATTAAAGCTATCCGTTTTCTCATTTATATTTTCAAGAATCTTATCATTAGCCATCATCTTTTTATTAATACTATCATTTATTTTAGATTGGCCTAAGACAAGATCTCTTAAAAAAGGTTGGTTATTATAAGAATTATTGAAATTATTGCTATAACCGTTACCTTAAAACCCTAAACCCTAAACCCTAAAACTCCAATTCTGTTTTCTGCATGCACTTCATCATCTATACATCTTGCATCTTTGAGCTTCATGTCTATATTCCTTAGAATGAATTTATGCTCTATTCAGTGTATGCTTCGATGATATATGATGATGCTTATAGCTTAGGCTCTCTTTGATCACTGATACATATTGTGAGCTAAGCTATTTTTTCAGAATGATGAACATGCTTAATGAACTTAAAATTTGATACATGTTCACCATTGAGATTAGCAACTAGCATGTGTAGAATGTGTTGAGGTTACTTGTGCTATTTCATATATGCTAGGTTGCTATGTCTCTAGTTATGAGTCTTTCACTTCCTTGGATTGTTCATATTCTGCTTAAAATGAACCAAGTTTTAGTGAATTGAAAAGATCGAGATGGGATTGCTTTGTCAGCACATCACGGTATCGAGACTGTTTCTCATTGCACATTGAGTTAAACTTGAGCCATGTAGTGTAAGACCGAAACCGATGCTTTAAGCTTCTCATTGCATATGCATAGGCTTAGCACGGTTGAAAAGTTAGGCAATGACAAGCTTTCAACCTCTCGCAATTACATGCTGAATTTGAACTTGTGTAATAACCGCTGCAAATATCTCTGATAAAATCTGAAAACACAAGTCTATGCTTCACTCTATAGCATGATGATTGAACTGTGCTAGGGGTAGTTCACCTTGTATACATGTTTAGCACTTGTTTGACTTCCTGTCTATACATGTTCAACGCTATTTTGATGGTGAAAACCTTTTCTGAATGGCTTAAAACTGCTCACTTGGCTTGTGCATTCACATTTCGTATTTTGTGATCAGTTTGAGCCTTTGCTAGCACTTTTGCTTGCTGCTTTGTAGTCGGATCAGCACTCTTTAGAGCATTCTTTCACTCTATCGAGTATATACCTGAAGCTGCTAACATGCATTTTTGACTCATGTGCATTTGCTTGACTCCGATAGGCATGGCCTAGCTTCGTTTCGCTTAATTGAGCTCTTTTCCATTCTCTTTTGATTGCAAATTGCCCCCAAGGGGGAGAATTTTTCCAAGGGGGAGAGTGTCTTGATGTGGTGACAATTTTCAATTTATGCTTCACTTGCTGAGGGGGAGTTCTTTGAGTGAGGGGGAGCTTTTCTACTTTGCTCAGAGTCGGTTTATTTCAGCTAGTTGTATCGAGCCTCTGTGCCTCTGTCTTGAGGGACTAGCCGTTTTCACCATGATTTGGTGCTTCTTGATTGGTATCGTGCTTACTGCTAGTTGTGTTGAGCCTCTGTGCCTCTATCTTGAGGGACTAGCAGTAGTTGTCTTTATGCAGTCTTCATTTGGTATCGAGCTTTCAGCTAGTGGTGTTGAGCCCTTTTTGCCTCTTCTTAAGGACTAGCTTGATCTTAACTTGGTTGTGTCGAGCTGTTGCCCATGTCTTTGGGAACCAAGTCTTTATGCTCCGATTTTGATCGAGTTTTGCTCTTGGATGAGTTGTTGCTCTGATCTTTTGCTTGGTTGTGTCGAACCTTTGTGCATGTCTTCGGGGACCAAGCTCTGCTTATCTCGTTTTGTTCTTCTTCGGCCTTTCCTTCGGCTTTTGGACATTTCGAGTAAGTTTTTCTCCTTCTATCTACTTCTGCTTTCTTTTTATTTTTTATTACGGTTACTATGAGTTGACGATGCACTCATCAAGGGGGAGATTGAGAACACAAGGTTGATATGTGCCCTTGTGGTTCCCTTCCTTAGTGATGAGTGATCGGTCAACGGGCAACATGTCTCTTGGCTGTGTTGGTGTGCAGGTGTAGAGCTCGGAGACAGTGGTCGAAGGTGAGGTGAAGGTCAAGTAGAGACGTGTCGTGCCGACGGACCAGGAGCGGTGAATGGCGGACGTGAGACTTGGACTGACGGACCGGGAGACCTGAGAACCAGTTGTGGTAGCTGGCACGTGGCATCGGCAAGCAAGAGCACATGGGGATGTGCGGTGCATCGGCCGAGTCGAGAGGAAGGTGATGGCATCGTGACACTTGGTGAGAGGTCGAGAAGGAAGGCGAATGCACTGTGCCCGGCGTGGTGGCTGGACATGCTCCGGCATCGGTGCTAGAACTCGGGGTGTGCGAACCACATCCCGTCTACAGCGCGGGTTCGGTAGTTGAGCCTCAAAAAGATACCCTCGACGGTTTCCGAGTTTGGGCCTCAAAACTCGGGGTGGCGGGTTTCCGAGTTTGGGCCTCAAAACTCGGCATGGACGGTTTCCAGGTTTGGGCCTCAAAACCTGGGCGCACGGGTTTCTGAGTTTGGGCCACAAAACTCAGCCGGAGGACAGGTTTCCCGGTTTTGGCCTCAAAACCGGGGGAAGGCCCAGGTTTCCCGGTTTCGGCCTCAAAACCGGGGGGAGGTCCGCAAAAAGGACAGTCGACGCGTGGTGGCATGGAGAGGCTGGCGCGGCGGCGCAGCTATCCACGAGGAAGGCGCGGTGGTCGACAGGGCGGCACGTGGCGGCATCCTGAGGCTTGCGTCGAGGCGAAGCTAAGGGTGAGGAAGGCGCGTGGCCGTCGGATCGGCAATCAACAGAGTTGGACCGGGATACCCCTAGGGTTGGCCGCTTCGCTCTTGTATCTAGGGGTAGAAGGGGACTATTGTACTTAGGCTATAAATAAGAGAGGCGCCCCTCCTCTCTCTCTATCCTTGCAGCATTTGTTTCCTGAGCTCTCTCTCTAGTCCTCGCTTAGGTCTCTATCATACCTCGCTGCCTGTGATCCGCAGAGACGGGAATCATACCTCTGTGTATTTGGATCTTTTGAGGAAACGAGACCGTATTCTCGTTGTCTCCTCGTGTGGAGGAATTTCGGCTGAAACTGAATCGAATCGTATTTTGTGTTCGTGTTCTTCGCGTTTCCGTTTTTCCCCTCCTGGAGATTTGCCTCGTTCTCCCTATTCGAGAGGTGGTTTTCGATTCCGCTTGAACCAACTTGTTCTAGATCATGAGGCGCCTCTTTTCACCGAAGGAATCCATCCCTAACCTCACGAGCTAGCAGATCGGTCGGTTTTCGTGTCTGGATCGAGTTCTTTCTCCCTTAGCCGTTCTTCTTCGATTTTCTTCGATTCTGCAATCCATAGTTAGGTTTGAGCCATAATCTTTTAGAGATAGCTCATCAACCTTGTTGTGAACTCCTCTGCAAAATTTTAGATTTTTCGGAGTTGATTTGGTTGAGTTTTGGCTTCGAAATCAAAATTCACTGAAGCTACAGCGTGGATACCAGACGTGTCCGGTATGAAACCCGGACGTGTCCAGTATTCAAACTTTGGAATTTTGAGCTGAAATTTTGTGGAGATCTTTCCTTAGGTGTCTACTAGCTCTGGTTAAAATTTCATAATTTTTGGACACCTTTTGATAGGGTTTTGGATTTTTCTCCCTAAACTGGTCTGAGCAGTAAATACCAGACGTGTCCGGTGTGAATCCCGGACGTGTCCAGTATTTAAACTTTGGAGTTTTGAGCTGCAATTTTTGGGAGACCTTCCTCGGGGTGTCTAGTACCTGTGGTTCAAATGTCACAATTTTTGGACACCGTGTGGTACTCCTTTTGGTTTTTCTCCTAGGATTGGTCACTGCAGTTTTGCATTTGCTCCGAGGCTCTTTTGAGTTCGTGTAGTGTCCCGCTTTGCTTCTTGAAAGCATCCACCCTATATCTAGGGTCGTGGGCACTACCGAGTCTTGTCTCGCTTTTGGGGTGACTCTCTAGGACAAGGGCCATTGATTTCTCGAGAAGAAATTTGAGGCTCCCATTCACCCCCCTCTGGTCGCCATTTCGGTCCTTCAGAAGCATGGTAAGCATTTTTATTCAAAGAGCATGAGCTACAAGGCCTAGCATTTATCTCATCAATTTCAGCACTAGCATGCTCAAGTTCATCTACACATATGGTGTGAGTCAATTTTAATTTATTAATTTCAGCATGTAAAGACTCACAAGAAACACATGGTAACAAAGCATTTGACTTAAGCAAGACTATTTTAGTTTTAGCACAAACAAGATCCTTGCGTAATTCATTGCAAACTAGACATGGTTTGGAAGCATTTGATTTCAACAATTCATTCTTAGATTTTAAGCTAGCAAGAGAAAAGCCTAGCTCATCATTCTTCCTAACCATGTCACTACAAGAGGTGCAAGGTAAAGATGCACTAGACTTTCAATGAAAAAGGCCACATTTCAACCTAGCAATGGAGCATTTCAACTTCCTGATCTTTCTATGCAAGGTATCACAAAGCTCATCATATCTAATGTTATCATCACAACAAGCTTCAAATCGTTGGGACAAAATCCCAAGACTAGCGAGAAGTGTACCTTTCTTGGCCTTGCCAAGTTCATGTATACGATCCTCCGTTGAATGCTCATCATCTCCTAGGAAGTCCAGCAAAACATCCACCTCACGTTCCGCCTCTAGAGCCATACTCCTTCTTGCCAAAGTGTCGTCCTCGACCGCATGTCCAAGACTCAAACCTAGAGAATTAGGTTTAGATTTTCCAATGTAATAGCTTAGCTTTAGTCGGGAGTTAGGGAGAGCGGAGCTGCGCTCCGGTTCCAGAGGAGTCTTTAGAGTTTTGGTATGTCTTTGTATCTTTTCTTTGTAAGACTTATGCTTTAATATATTTATCTTCTCTATTTACTTTATGCTTTATTATATGATTAGTATAGTTGTTATATCTTGGCATGGGATCTCCGCTCGTATTGAGTGCTCTAGTTATATGCAGTAATTAGAGTAGTAAGCGTTAGTGTAGACTTGGTGTCTAGACTAGGGTTTACCTGAGTTTGCGCCCAATCCTCCGGATAGTTGTGGTACCTACAGGGGTGATAGCTTTGTAGATTGTTATAATCCACCACGTTAGGATTGGTGTTTTCGTAGAGCTTTTTGGCAGCCTTCTCCCGATTACCCTTTTCCCAGTCTTTTTCGAGAATCGGAAAGGTACTGTTGCTCCAAAGTGCCAATGTTTATAACTGCTATATCTTTTCATCCTTGTTACCTTAGAACCCAAGTAATAGAGAAGTGCATAGGAACCTTGATCTCTCCCGTTGTCCTCCCACTATAGTTATCTATACATTTATCATTAAATTCTCTTTGATGTGCTTTCCTTATAGTTATCTATACATTTCACCCAAAACCAAGGTAAAACAACATAAAAAGTAGAAGATTTGGTTTATAACTAACCTATTTCCACATGTGCATAGTTTCTTATCTTAATGCAAGAAATAATGGAATTTGGGCCAAACAAGTGCACCAGGAGCAAGGCCAAGCCACTCTGGCCCATTTGGGCCTGAGTAGGGTGGCGGCCGCCACCTATTACTGGCGGCCGCCAGGTCACTCGTGCCAAAAGTGGCCCAAGCCACATCATCGATCCGTGGGAATCACCTCAAGCTCAAATCTTGGCCATTGCACATTAAGGCGGTTTGATCCAAGGGCTAAGAAGAGTGTCACCTGGATAGTGGGCTTTGGACACGTGTCTAAACCCTAACCGGCCCTCAAACCGACTTGGGAGAGCAAATGAAGACTGTTGGATGAATGGCGGTTGCAACGGACGGCTGAGAGGTGGCGGGCGCTAGGGTTTGGTGGCGGGCGCCACCCCCCTAAACCCTAACCGACCTCCCCCTCACTCTATAAGTACCCCCCTAGCTTCCTAGCACTATAAATAGGCCACTTGAGCTCTCATTCGGGGAGCCTCACACGATTCCTCACCATTTGGTTAGGTTAGCACACTTGCTATGATAGAGAGATTAGAGAGAGTGTGAGTGCCTCACTAGAAGAGGAGCTGGAGAGGAGAAGAGTAGAAGTCTGGAGAGTTCCGGAGTTGTCGGAGACCTCTGCTTCACTCTGCTCTGTGCTTCAACTTTGGTAACTTAGTATCTATTTTATCTTCAAGTATTTACATTCAGTACTTATGTGTTTGTTTCATTGCTTGATATTAGTTTCAAGTGCTCTAGTTCTAGTACAGGGCTAGTAGTAGTAGTATATAGATTAAGTGTGGTACTTAGGCTATATATTGCTAGTGAATACGGCTAGGCCCCCGGATAGCTGTGGTAGCAAGCAGGTGGTGACATCCCTGTGCGCCTTGAATTCCACCACGTAGTTGGTCTAGTTTAACAGTAGGGCTCGTTGTGCTAGCGTTCAACCTAAGTCAGTGGTAAAGGCTAGTACGCCCACAATACACTAGTAAAGAACTTAAATTACTAGAAGTCTAATAGAACTAGGATCTACCCCAGTAGATAGTGCCCGTTCCCTTCAACTATCCTAGATATCCTTACCCCTTTAGTTTTCTCAAAATCACTTCGCGTTCCTCGTGGATTCGATACCCCGGAATACTCTGAGGTGAAAAGCTACAACTGACAGTCGTGCGCTTGCGGTTTCTTCTGCGTGCCACCCGAGGTGTCAACAAGCTTTTCTGGCGTCGTTGCCGGGGAACGGTAGCTGATTTTTGAGACTAGAGTTAGGATCATCTTTATCCTCTCCGCATGGAGAATCAATCTATCTTACAATTCACAGCTCCTAAGAGTTCGCGATTAGAGCCACATCTATCATCACAACCTATATATGCCGATAGTTACGAATTGCGCCCTGACTTTATTAATAAAGTTCAGGAGAGCATGTTTACGGGATCAGAAAATCCCTACATACATCTACGTGAGTTTGAGCAAGTCTGTGCATGCTTGAACATTTCGGGCATTTCACCTGACACTGTCAAGTGGAAGCTGTTTCCGTTCACTTTGACAGGAGCAGCTAAAACATGGCATGCTCGAACCGTGGGAAGTGCCAGAGGAGACTGGGGAACTTTACGGACCAAGTTTATCTTGACATATTTCCCTGTCCACCGAGTGGTACGACTACGAGTAGAAGTGTTGACCTTT
Source organism: Coix lacryma-jobi var. lacryma-jobi (assembly GCA_009763385.1). Taxonomy (NCBI): domain Eukaryota; kingdom Viridiplantae; phylum Streptophyta; class Magnoliopsida; order Poales; family Poaceae; genus Coix; species Coix lacryma-jobi. Next base: position 50,731,310 of record CM019824.1, read on the forward strand.
AGACAAAATGATAAGGAGACATTAGGGGAGGCTTGGGATCGTTTTATTGGTTTAATCAATTCAGGACCCGATTTAGCCATACCCGACCCAGTGCTCCTTCAACATTTTTATGTCGGTCTAGAGAAAGAGAGCTCTCTTCACCTTGATCATTCATCAGGTGGAGCATTTCTTCATCTTTCTCCACAAGGTGGAAAGGAGGTTCTTGATAGAATTCTCGAGAATACTCATTATACTGGAGTTTCCGATGAAATCCCTGAGGAAGAAGTCATAGAAACCCAAGTTTTGACCGTAGAACAACAAGAAGAGCCTGAGTCTAGCTCGTTGGACTTAGCGGAGCCTATTCCGTCCACAACTGGAAGAGAAATTCTTCCGGAATTTTTGGGCGAGATAGAGGATGATGTGTTTGAGGATTACGGAAATGCTATGAACTACTTCGTTCAAGCTCTCCCATCCGACAAACCACTTCCTGAGTCTTCTGATGGAATCTATAGCCGAGAGCGTCTTTTGGAACTTTCGGCTGTCATGAGTCATGAATGGACAATGGAAGCCGAAGTATCAGAAAATATCCCTCGCATAGATAAAGTACCTAGCGTAATAGATTGTCGAATTAGGGGAGAAAGGGCCTTTGCCTTTTACGACCCTGTCGTGGGAATTAATGTTCTTGCTAGTAACTACGTATCCAGAACATTCCCCGACCTTCAACGACATCCAACTAAACGGTGTTTAAGAGACCCAAATGGTGACATCTTGGAAAGTGAAGGAATCCTAAAGATGGTCCCCATCCAAGTAGATGGAGCGGACATGGTCTTAGATTTCTACATTTTCAATGTAGTCCTTTTTGACGTCTTCTTAGGACAACCTTGGTCCATACTTGCCTTGCAAGGACCATGTCAAGAGCACTTTAATGCTCAAATCGGTGGAAAAGAGTACTCAGTACCTTTCGTTCGTGCATTCAATTCTATTGCCGAACAACCACCAGAACCAGATCTTCTCGATCAAGCTAGAACCTCTACCCTTTATGAGTTGGCTCAGCCTGATTTTGAAGAAGATTCTGAGTTCTTTGTCGAAGAAGAAGCCGAGACAGATGAACCGTTTCGCTTAAACGAATTGGAAAAGCCATCTCGACCTTTGAAAGTCCTTGTTTGGTTTTGGATAATTGATGTCACCTAGAGTACTAACCTTGTCATGAAGTGTTTATGAGCTAGGTTGGTACATTCCAAGTACGGGAGCCAAATGATGATCATGGTATTGGTGGTGATGACCAAAAGATAGATCAAGTGCTCCACATTTGGAAGAAGAAGAAGAGAAAAACAAAATCCTATGGAGATCAAGGCAAAGGTATAAATAGGAATTTTGTTTTGGCACTCAAGACACCATAGAGGGTGTGAGTGCATTTAGGATAGATAGCCGTACTATTAAGAGGGGAATATCTCAGTGATCACGGTTATCAAGTGCCACTAGGTGAATTCATACCTGCATATGCATTAGGACCTAGTGTGCTAACTCGAATCCTTTGAATATGTTTGTGAAAATGCTAACACACATGCACATGATGTTGTACACTTGTTGGTGTTAGCACATTTGCAAAGGAGAAGTTGTTGGAGTTGGTTTGGATCAACACAGAGAAGAAAATGGAGTTTTCTGTGTATGGTCGGTGGTACCGACCAGGGTGGTCGGTGGTACCGCCCATAGGTGCTGCGTGCAGCCCTCTCTGTGTTGGGGCGTTTTTGACCTGGCGGTGGTACCGCCATTACCTCGGTACTACCGCCGGCGGTGGTACCGACCGGATGGTCGGTGGTACCGTGGCCCTGAGGAGTTTCGCGAGGCTCTCTGTAGTTTTTGAAAATGGCTTGCCGGTAGTACCGCCATTACCTCGGTACTACCGCCCACGGTGGTACCGACGCAAGGTCGGTAGTGGCTGGTTTTTTCGCAAGGCTCTCTGCAGTTTTGAAAATGGCTTGCCGGTAGTACCGCCATTACCTCGGTACTACCGCCCGCGGTGGTACCGACGCAAGGTCGGTAGTGGCTGGTTTTTCGCAGAGCTCTCTGTTCGCGGCGATTTTTGGCCTGGCGGTAGTACCGCCATTACCTCGGTACTACCGACCTCGGAGGTACCGACCAGAGTCGGTGCCTCGCCTAAATCAGCGGGACGTGTGTTAAACGGCTAGTTTGACTTTGTCGGTACTACCGCCCAGGAGGGGTCGGTACTACCGATCAAGCGCAGAAAGGTAGGGTTCGGGTCGTCGCCCTCCCTTCCCTATAAATTGACCGTGGCCGCCTTTGAGGAGTTCTTCTCGACTCTCTGACTTCTTGAACATCCTCTTGAGCAAGATCTAATCCCTCCCTCCGATCTCTTTGCTTGTTAGTGCGAATCCAAGTGAGATCGAGAGATCCAAGTGCATTTGCTTGTGAGTTTGCATCTAGTGGCACTTGGCGATTGTTGTTGCTGCGGATATTCTTATTACTCTTGGTGGTTGCCGCCACCTAGACGGTTTGGAGCAGCGGAGGAGATTAGGCACGAGTGGTGATTGTTCGTGGCCATCTCCCGGTGATTTGTAAGGGGTTTCTTGTACCTTCCCCGGCGGAGCGCCAAAGGTAACTCTAGTGGATTGCTCGTAGCTTGTGGATCCCCATCTTGTGTTGGTTGTGCGGCACCCTATTGAGGGTTAGGCGTGTGATGCCTATTAGCGCGTGAACCTCCAAGTGGGTGTATCGCTACAACGGGAACATAGCTTGCCGGCAAGCAAGTGAACCTCGGAGAAAAATTATTGTGTCAACTTGTCTCCGTGGTATTCTTTGATATTCATTTATTAATCTCTTGCCGGCTCGGTATACACACTTCTATCTCTCGTACTTACATTTGTTACTTTCTTGCAAGTTAATATTATACCTTGTTGTTAGTTACATTCTGTTATCTTGTGTAGTGATATACATTATTGTTCATTTAGTTGTCTAACTAGTTTGTTTAAGTGTTGTTGTAGAAATTTTTATAGGCTATTCACCCCCCTCTAGCCATTTAGGACCTTTCAATTGGTATCGGAGCAAGGTCACCGTTTATTTGAGGCTTAACAACCTTCGGTGTCAAAATGGCTCATATCAACAACACCAAAAGGCCACCCCAATTTGATGGCACAAACTATGGCTATTGGAAGGCAAAAATGACCACTCATTTAAAGTCAATCAATAGAAAGATATGGCAAGTTGTGGATGTCAAGATTGAGATAGTTGATCCGGAGAATCTCACCAATGCCGAAGAAGAGAAGATGCAGAACAATGACATTGCTCTCAGTGCTATTCATGATGCTGTTGATGAGAGGGTGTTTGAGCAAATAAAAAATTTGGATATGGCATATGATGCTTGGAAGAAATTGGAAGAATCATTTGAGGGCACTCAAGCAGTGAAAGGAGCAAAAGCATACATTCTCAAAGAAAAGTTTGCTAGCTTCAAGATGAATGAAAATGAAAGTGTTCCAGAGATGTTCCATAGGCTTCAAGTGCTTGTCAATGATCTCAAAGCACTCGGAGAAGAGATGAAGGACAAAGACTTCTCTCATAAATTCTTGAGATGTCTTCCCAACAGATTTGGCATGTTAGTCACGTTGCTTGTAAGAAGCGGTTTGGACACTATGACACCAAACCAAGTTCTTGGAGATGTAATGACCGATGACACCTATAGAGATGAGAATGATCAAGAAGTGAAGAAGGATGAGAAGAAGAAGAGTGTGGCATTCAAAGCCACAACATCATCATCAAAGAACAAGGGCAAAGCAAAGAAAGAAGACTCTAGCGAAGATAACTGCTCAAATGACAGTGATGACGATGATGAAGAGATGGCTCTATTTGTCAAAAGGTTTGGCAAATTCATGAAGAAGAAGGGCTACCGGGCAAGGAGGAAGAAGACTTCATACAAGAACAAGGATGAACCAAGGAGGTGCTTCAAGTGCGGTAGCAAGGACCATCTTGTTGCTCAATGTCCGTACAACAGCGAGAATGATGATAACGACAACAAGAAGGACAAGAAGAAGGAGAAGAAAGAAAAGAAGAATTACACAAAGAAGAAGAAGGGGCAATCATATATGGTCACTTGGGATAGTGATGCATCCACAAGTGATAGTGATGAAGATAGTGATAATGAAGAACGCAAGACAAGCAAGAAGAAGGCACTTGCAAGTATTGCTATCAACAACAAGTCTTCAATCTTCGACACTCCATCATGCTTCTTGGCTAAGGCCACAAAGATACTATCTGATGATGATGAGAGTGATAGTGATGATAGTGATGATGATGAACCCACTAAAGATGAATTAATTGAAATGCTTGATGATGCTAGAGAATATTTTGATAAAAAGAGAAAGGAGTGCAAAGAATTGCAAAAGAGACTAAAAGCTCTTGAGCAATCCTTTGAGGAGCTCAATGCTACTCATGAGAGGCTAGTGGAAGCCCATGAGAAGCTTGGCAATGCTCACACTAAGCTTAAGGAAGCTCACTCCTCACTTGTTGATCAAGCTAAAACTGAAAAAGTGGTTAAAACATGTGACATAGGCATAGCTTGTGATATAATCGATGAATCTTTCTATAAGCCTATTATTATTGCTGCTACTAACCCTTCATGTTGCTCATCATCTACCACTACTACTTCATCTATGGATAATGGCTTCACTTGTGATGCCTCACTCATGGTTGAAAATGAGACATTGAAGAAGGAGGTAAATGAGCTCACTCACGCCTTAGGTAAAGCCTATGGTGGTGAGGCCCGCTTGCTTAAGTGCTTGGGTAGCCAACGTTTTTCTCTCAACAAAGAGGGATTGGGCTATACCCCCAAGAATGGCAAGGCGGCTTTTGCTACTCACAAGACTAGTTTTGTGAAGAGCAATGGTCGGTTTTGCGCTAGATGCAAGCAAAGTGGGCATGTAGAGCAATATTGCAAGAACAAGAACAAAAACGCTAATGTATCCTCTATTAAATTTGATTCTTGTTATTTGCTTACCAAGGGTGTTAATGGCATAAAAGCTAAATTCATTGGTACACCAATTGTGGGCTCAAAGAAGAAAGCTATTTGGGTACCAAAGAGTTTGGTCACTAATCTTGGAGGACCCAAAAAGGTTTGGGTACCTAAAAAGGATTGATTTGTTCTTGTAGGTCAACTATAAAGCCGGAGGGAGGCATTGGGTGCTTGATAGTGGGTGCACTCAACATATGACCGGGGATTCAAGAATGTTCAATTCAATCAATTCAAGCGGCAATCATGGTTTTGATTCTATCACATTTGGTGACAATGGCAAAGGCAAGGTTAAAGGGCTTGGTAAGATCGCAATATCCAATGACATGAGCATTTCCAATGTGTTGCTAGTTGAGAGCTTGAACTTCAATTTACTGTCAGTCGCTCAGTTGTGTGATCTTGGTTTCAAATGCATTTTTGGAGTTGATGATGTAGAAATCATAAGTGTAGATGGTTCTAATTTGATATTCAAAGGATTTAGATATGAGAACCTATACTTGGTTGATTTCAATGCTAGTGAAACCCAGCTGTCAACATGCTTGTTCACTAAATCTGGTTTGGGTTGGTTATGGCATAGAAGGCTTGGTCATGTTGGAATGAAATAGTTAAACAAAATAGTGAAGCATGATTTAGTTAGAGGCTTGAAAGATGTCACTTTTGAGAAGGATAAACTTTGTAGCTCTTGTCAAGCTGGCAAACAAGTTGGTAACTCCCATCCTAAGAAAAGCATGATGAGTACTAGCAAAGCATTTGAGTTATTGCACATGGATTTATTTGGACCAACAACATACACTAGCATCGGTGGAAGTAAATATGGCTTTGTGATAGTGGATGATTACACTAGATACACATGGGTCTTCTTTCTTAGTGATAAAAGTGAAACTTTTGATATCTTCAAAACTTTTGTCAAGAGATGTCAGAATGAGTTTGAAACAACAATCAAGAAAGTTAGAAGTGACAATGGGAGTGAATTTAAGAATACAAGAATCGATGAGTTGTGTGATGACTTTGGCATTAGACATCAATTCTCACCCAAGTATACTCCTCAATCAAACTGGGATTGTTGAAAGGAAGAACAGAACTTTGATTGATATGGCAAGGTCTATGCTCAGTGAATACAATGTCAGTCATTCTTTTTGGGCCGAAGCTATCAATACGGCTTGCTATTGTAGCAACCGTCTCTATTGCCATGGCATGCTAGAGAAGACACCATATGAGCTATTAAATGGAAGAAAGCCAAATATCGCATACTTTAGAGTTTTTGGTTGCAAATGTTATATATTGAAGAAAGGTGCAAGATTGAGCAAATTTGAGAAGAAATGTGATGAAGGATTCTTACTTGGATATTCAACAACAAGCAAAGCATATAGAGTTTGGAACTTGGCTAGTGGTATTATGGAAGAAGTGCATGATGTTGAATTTGATGAAACTAAGGGCTCTCAAGAAGGAAATGAAAATCTTAATGATGTGAGAGGCACTCAATTGTCAAATGCAATGAAGAATATGGATATTGGTGATATTAGGCCAAGACAAGTGGATGATAATGAAGATGACCAAATGTTCTCCTCAAATGTGCAAGTTGATGCAAATCAAGCTAGTGGTTCTCATGATCAATCAAGTGCTAGTGAAGATCAACAAGCTAGTTCATCTCAACCAAGCAATCAAGTGCAAATCCTCCAACCAACCAATATTGCAAGAGATCATCCCATAGATCAGATTGTTGGGGATATTAGAAGTGGTGTGCAAACAAGATCAAGATTGGCATCATTTTGTGAGCATTTTTCTTTTGTGTCATCATTTGAGCCAACCAAGATAGAAGATGCATTGATGGATGTTGATTGGGTAAACGCTATGCATGAAGAGCTAAACAACTTCACCCGCAACCAAGTTTGGGAACTTGTTGAGAGACCAAAGAATTACAATGTAATTGGAACCAAATAGGTATTTTGAAATAAGCAAGATCAAGATGGGATAGTAGTAAGAAACAAAGCAAGATTGGTAGCTCAAGGTTACACTCAAGTTGAAGGTCTTGATTTTGGAGAAACATATGCACCGGTTGCAAGAATGGAAGCAATTAGAATTCTATTGGCTTATGCATGTGCTCATAATATCAAGTTATATCAAATGGATGTCAAAAGTGCATTTCTCAATGGGTATATCAATGAGTTAGTATTTGTAGAACAACCTCCCGGTTTTGAAGATGACAAGAAGCCCAACCATGTTTACAAGCTCAAAAAGGCGTTGTATGGTTTGAAGCAAGCACCAAGAGCATGGTACGAGAGGTTGAGAGATTTCCTACTCTCTAAAGGGTTCAAGATGGGCAAGGTTGATACTACTCTCTTCACCAAGAAGATTGGCAAAGACTTGTTTGTGTTGCAAATATATGTTGATGATATTATCTTTGGGTCAACCAACCAAGAGTTTTGTGAAGAGTTTGGGAATATGATGGCAAATGAGTTTGAGATGTCTATGATTGGAGAGCTTAGTTACTTCCTTGGTCTTCAAATCAAGCAAATGAAGAATGGCACTTTTGTGAGTCAAGGCGAGTACATCAAAGATATGCTCAAGAAGTTTGGTCTAAATGATGCAAAAGCTATTAGTACACCTATGGGAACAAATGGACATTTGGATAGTGATGCTAGTGGCAACATGGTCGATCAAAAGTTGTATCGGTCTATGATTGGAAGCTTACTCTATGTGACCGCTTCTAGGCCGGACGTCATGTTTAGTGTATGCATGTGTGCAAGATTTCAAGCTTCACCAAGAGAGAGTCACTTGAAGGCAACTAAAAGAATATTGAGATATTTGAAGCATACACAAAATGTTGGATTGTGGTATCCCAAGGGGTCAAACTTTGAGTTGATTGGATATTCGGACTCCGACTATGCAGGATGCAAAGTTGATAGAAAAAGCACATCGGGCACATGTCAATTACTTGGAAGATCACTTGTATCATGGTCATCGAAAAAGCAAAACAGTGTTGCACTTTCAATCGCCGAAGCAGAATACATATCCGCAGGAAGTTGTTGTGCTCAATTACTTTGGATGAAAGCAACTTTGGATGACTTTGGAATTAAATTCAAACAAGTACCATTGCTATGTGACAATGAGAGTGCAGTGAAGCTCACCAACAATCCAGTACAACATTCAAGAACAAAGCACATTGACATTCGCCATCACTTCATAAGAGACCATCAACAAAAGGGTGATATTTCAATTGAGAATGTTGGTACCGATGATCAACTTGCCGATATATTCACCAAGCCACTTGATGAAAAGTGCAAGCTAAGGAATGAATTGAATATACTTGATTTCTCAAATATGAGTTGATGCACCCTCCGTTATATGACATGCCTCTCCTTCGACAAAGCAAAGGTAAAATTGTTTGGCATGACATTCATTCTTTCTAAGGATATGATTAGTGCATTTAGTCATTCCTTGCATCTTATAGGCTCATTCATGAAAATAAAATACTTTGGATGTACATATGGTACCACTATTGCTTCTATGTTTGATATGATCTAGTGGTAGCATATGACATGCTTATGGGCTTGTGAACCTAGTGTTTGATCTTGAAAACAAGCATTCAAGGGTTTAACCGACGTGAGTAAGATAACCATTGAAAGATGTGTGAAGAAGCTTACTCTAGAGCAAACCGTGTTAAATATCTTATGTTTGTTTGCTAGGTTGAACCATACTATGAACTTGATCACCCTATTGATTAACTTAACTCCTACTAAAATTGGTGTGCCTTTTATGGTACTTAATGACAAAGGGGGAGAAATGGTTAAGATAGATATATATAACAAAGGGAGGATCAATTAAAATTTGAGCATATAAGTCGGGGGAGCAAGCTCATGAATTTTTTTGTTGCATTTGAATGTGCATATTCATATGAGTGATTGCATTGTAAACATTTAAATTCAATATACATGCTTGTGTGATGTATGCTAGAAATAAATTTTGAATGATGATTTGTGAACTAACATGCATAAGTGGTAGCTAGATGTAATCTGTTTTTGCAAAGTGGTACTAGAACCTTTTATATAATGTTGATCTCATAAGGTATCTAGTGTTTTTGTAAGTCTAGCTAATCAAGATGCTAAGGATGGTGTACATTGGCAACTCCGATTGGTATCACGCTTCAAAGGTCCATTCTTTATACCTTAGCATCATTTGATAGTATTACTCTCCCACATTTTATATCTATGCATATGTGCCGAACTTGAACCAAACACTATAGCACATATGTAGGGGGAGCTAATACTAACAAAGTGGTGATCTCAAATTTTCAAACATATATCTTTGTGAAAGGTTGTCATCAATTACCAAAAAGGGGGAGATTGAAAGTCCTTGTTTGGTTTTGGATAATTGATGTCACCTAGAGTACTAACCTTGTCATGAAGTGTTTATGAGCTAGGTTGGTACATTCCAAGTACGGGAGCCAAATGATGATCATGGTATTGGTGGTGATGACCAAAAGATAGATCAAGTGCTCCACATTTGGAAGAAGAAGAAGAGAAAAACAAAATCCTATGGAGATCAAGGCAAAGGTATAAATAGGAATTTTGTTTTGGCACTCAAGACACCATAGAGGGTGTGAGTGCATTTAGGATAGATAGCCGTACTATTAAGAGGGGAATATCTCAGTGATCACGGTTATCAAGTGCCACTAGGTGAATTCATACATGCATATGCATTAGGACCTAGTGTGCTAACTCGAATCCTTTGAATATGTTTGTGAAAATGCTAACACACATGCACATGATGTTGTACACTTGTTGGTGTTAGCACATTTGCAAAGGAGAAGTTGTTGGAGTTGGTTTGGATCAACACAGAGAAGAAAATGGAGTTTTCTGTGTATGGTCGGTGGTACCGACCAGGGTGGTCGGTGGTACCGCCCATAGGTGCTGCGTGCAGCCCTCTCTGTGTATGGGGCGTTTTTGGCCTGGCGGTGGTACCGCCTATTACCTCGGTACTACCGCCGGCGGTGGTACCGACCGGATGGTCGGTGGTACCGTGGCCCTGAGGAGTTTCGCGAGGCTCTCTGTAGTTTTTGAAAATGGCTTGCCGGTAGTACCGCCATTACCTCGGTACTACCGCCCACGGTGGTACCGACGCAAGGTCGGTAGTGGCTGGTTTTTTCGCAAGGCTCTCTGCATGTTTTGAAAATGGCTTGCCGGTAGTACCGCCATTACCTCGGTACTACCGCCCGCGGTGGTACCGACGCAAGGTCGGTAGTGACTGGTTTTTCGACAGAGCTCTCTGTTCGCGCGATTTTTGGCCTGGCGGTAGTACCGCCATTACCTCGGTACTACCGACCTCGGAGGTACCGACCAGAGTCGGTGCCTCGCCTAAATCAGCGGGACGTGTGTTAAACGGCTAGTTTGACTTCTGTCGGTACTACCGCCCAGGAGGGGTCGGTACTACCGACCAAGCGCAGAAAGGTAGGGTTCGGGCCGTCGCCCTCCCTTCCCTATAAATTGACCGTGGCCGCCTTTGAGGAGTTCTTCTTGACTCTCTGACTTCTTGAACATCCTCTTGAGCAAGATCTAATCCCTCCCTCCGATCTCTTTGCTTGTTAGTGCGAATCCAAGTGAGATCGAGAGATCCAAGTGCATTTGCTTGTGAGTTTGCATCTAGTGGCACTTGGCGATTGTGTTGCTGCGGATATTCTTATTACTCTTGGTGGTTGCCGCCACCTAGACGGTTTGGAGCAGCGGAGGAGATTAGGCACGAGTGGTGATTGTTCGTGGCCATCTCCCGGTGATTTGTAAGGGGTTTCTTGTACCTTCCCCGGCGGAGCGCCAAAGGTAACTCTAGTGGATTGCTCGTAGCTTGTGGATCCCCATCTTGTGTTGGTTGTGCGGCACCCTATTGAGGGTTAGGCGTGTGATGCCTATTAGCGCGTGAACCTCCAAGTGGGTGTATCGCTACAACGGGGACGTAGCTTGCCGGCAAGCAAGTGAACCTCGGAGAAAAATTATTGTGTCAACTTGTCTCCGTGGTATTCTTTGATATTCATTTATTAATCTCTTGCCGGCTCAGGTATACACACTTCTATCTCTCGTACTTACATTTGTTACTTTCTTGCAAGTTAATATTATACCTTGTTGTTAGTTACATTCTGTTATCTTGTGTAGTGATATACATTATTGTTCATTTAGTTGTCTAACTAGTTTGTTTAAGTGTTGTTGTAGAAATTTTTATAGGCTATTCACCCCCCTCTAGCCATTTAGGACCTTTCACTAAAACTTCTGCCTGAAGGCCTGAGATACATTTTTCTAACAATGACCCCGAGACCCCCGTAATCATTAGCAGTAAGCTATCTGAAGAGGAAGTTCGTAGATTGACCCTTGTCTTAGAAAAACACCAATCCGTCTTTGGCTATTCACTTCAAGATTTGAAGGGAATTAGTCCAAATCTCTACACCCATCGTATCTGTTAACACGGAGTTTTCGCACTATGACAAGTGGGCCAGCACGGCGCAGGTTCGGGAGAAATCACCACCTGAGGGATTCGGTAGACAGCAAGCACGGTCGGCTAATCCAATCGATTCGGCAAGGTTTGTGGAGGCGACTGGTTAACGAGGAGTGGGTTCGGCAATATGGCGCTGCGGTCGGCTACCTCGGGCTAAGTCGGTTTGCGACAAATACGGCATGTCAGAAGAGTTGGCAACAGGAGATCTCGTCATTGTTAGCGACGTGCCGATTATTAAGGGAGGCTTAGAGCGGAAGGCAATCATATTTTAGATAGTTTCTCTTGATTTATCGTTGTACGTATCCTTCTAGGACTCGTAGAGCACCAGGGTATAAATATAAACCCCGGAACCACTGTAAACAGGTCACAATCAATACAACCAACCACCCGGCCCCGTGCCATCTTCGAGTCCAAGTCGTGTCGTCGTGTTCTTCGAGAGGAGCCATCGACCCGTCGACCTCCGTAAGTCTCCGCGACAACCTTGCTATTATGTCTAGTATCGTGCGGCGCAGATTTAGGCATGATGCAAGTAGTCTCGTTTGTTGGTAATGATCGTGTCGGCGGCGGATCATTACTCGATGATCGGGAAGTCTTGGTTTATGATAAGATTACGAGTAAGTACCGTGCGGCAGGCACTTACTTGGTAACCTTAGCATAAACAAGATAATTATCGGCTCTATTAGGTTTGGCAAGATCTAATAGATTCATTAAGTTACCTTGTGTTATATGTCTTGTTAGGTTGTTATTTTGTTGTAACACTTTATTGCCCCATCTAGATCTTGATCGGTTCGGCTCTGTCTTTTATAGATCTATCTTGTTCTTTCATATTCATTATTGTAAAGTCTTCCATGCAGTAGATCTATTATCCGTAATAGCCGATTTGATCATATCTAGATTGCCACGTGGTGAGGGTTCATGCACGTTAAGTATGTTTGATCTATGACAAGGCTAAGTGTCGTGCGGCAGGCGCAGGCTTTAGATTAGTTTAATTATGCTCGGTTTGCATGTTCAATCCCCATGGACCCCAACTCGGTTGCACAATCGAGATTGGTTAAACTTTCAATTCATAGTTAATATACCATGCAAGTACAATTCTCATGCAAACGTATTCGGCAACTTGTTACTCACGTAACTTCGTTCATACTGCCGAATGATCTTTAAATCTGTTGGCAGATAGCTTTCATAGCTATATGTCGTCGTAAGTGGCTTCAGGGCCGTACATCTTGGAACTGTCTGGTCATACCCGGCATGTTCCAGCTTTGTGTTTAACAGTTTATCTCCTTTGTTAGTTGCAGGACAAACTGACTGGCACGCACCGGACTTCTGAGCACCCGGGCCACGTTTGAAGCTAGCTTCTCCGGCTTGCTGTGTGATTGGCACAGTGCGTCACTTTCGGTGCCAACACACATTTTGGCACGCCCAGTGGGACACCTTTTTCCTGGAACAATGGTTGAAGTCATTGAAACTGAAACCAGCAACAAGGCGGAGCTCGTGCGGGTGCAGTTCGCCGAGCTACCCGACGAGTACAAAGAGCAGGTGCTTAACGCTTGCGCCGAATTTCAGGCCAAGTGCTTAGAAGCCTTCTCCAAGAACAAGAGCGGAAAGGTCCGCCGTCTGCATGATTTGCCGAAGCCCGTTCAACTCAACCCAACTGTCCCGGGGATGAGGAGGCAGTACTGAAGATGACTAACATGGTCAACGAAGCTGTCTCTGGCACCATCGGCCGCATGCATGGGGCGTTTCTCAACACCTTCCGCACCATCATGATCGCCCAATTCGGCCCAAGGCTGACGAGCTCATGGAGGCGGAGTTTGGCCCTATAGCAGGACCACATCTATTCAACCTGCCGAATCACCTTAGGAGGGCAGGGGCTGCTGGCGAAGAGACCCCGCCCGGGGCTCAATCAAGCGGGCTGACCGTTCAAGAGAAACAGACGCCAGAGGGCCGATTGCCGACCATGGGTCAGTTCACGATCGGCGCCAGGGGTCAACCGCCAGAGTCAACACGCAGGATCTCCCCGCAAACCTGCAGGCTCATAAAGGACTACTACGGAAACGGGTACCATGAGATGCTTGAGCCTCACAACATAGAGGGCGCCCCACATCCGGGATATGGGAAGTCGACGGCCGAAAAGGCTGCCGACTCTAATGTCGATGTCATGCTGGAAAAGATGGCGGACATGATGCAACGCACTTTCGGCCTGAAGCCTAAGGGCACTCATGCTTACAGGTCTCCGTTCCCTGAATGGTTCCACCGTGTGGCCCTGCCTCCCAGAGTCAAAGTACCGACAGATCTGTCCAAGTTCTCCAGTCTAGACGACACTAGCACGGTGGAGCACATCAGTCGTTATCTGCTCCAGCTTGGAGAGGCCAATACCGAGGATGCCTTCAGGGTTCGGTACTTCCCGTCATCGCTCACTGGGCCGGCGTTCGCTTGGTTCACGTCTCTGCCGCCGGGCTCTATTCTCTCTTGGGCAGACTTGGAACAGAAGTTCCATACGCACTTCTACACGGGCACCAAGGAGAGAAGCTGGTGGACATCATGTATGTGCGCCAGAGGCCAAATGAGACGCCGCAGGACTACCTGCGCAGGTTCAGGGAAGTCAAGAGCCAGTGCTTCGGCATGTACCTGCCGGACGATCAGCTTCCACCATTAGCCGTGGCAGGCATGCTCCCGAGCATCAGGGACAAGCTGTTCGGCCAGGAGTTTGAAGACTTGGGTCACCTTCTCGTCGGCTGAATGAGATGACTATCCAAGCGCAAGGCTTCCGGAGGGAAGGGCGCTTCCAGAAGGACAATGTCGCGGCCCAAATGTATCAGGCTTTCTTGGACGAAGCGATGACTACACTACACGACGCTGAAGATGAGGTGGCCGCCGCAGAGCTCAACTGGGACAAGGAGCCGACCCAGGCCAACAAGCAATGGCTGCGCCAACAGAAGGGGGCATACGACTTCGACGTCACCAAGGCCGACAAGCTCTTCGAGTTCCTGGTCGCCGAAGGGAGAATCAGGCTACCCCCGGATCACCCGATGCTGCGTCCTGGAGGGGTCAAGGACAAGAAGTACTGCGGTTTCCACAACACTAACACTCATTCTATTAATGATTGCCGTGTGTTCAGGACAACAAGGATCCAGAAGGCCATCCATGACGGCCACATCAAGTTCAATGGCAAGATGAAGATCGATGCTAACCCCTTCACCAGAACGCTGTGTTCTTCTCATTAACATGGTAGCTCCAGGGGACCCCAGGGGCAAGGGCAAAGTCAAGTCCTCACCTCCGACAAGCGCGCGAGTCTAGCACAGTGACCCCGATCGGCAGATTCATCAGCGATGAATTCCGGCAGCAGCGTACCCAGGCCACGAATAGTCGATATGAGCACGGGGAGTCATCTTCCAGGCGCAGCCTACCCACAGGGATCTCCTCAACAAGTGGCGCCGGGAAGGTGAGAAAAAGCGGAGGCTTCTCCAACACGAGGAACAGAGATTCGCGAGGAATATCAGCGTGAAGACGGTCACACGGAGGAGTAACGGGTGCCGTCTGAGGAAGGGTCCTACCGCAGGGAGCAGGAACGCCGCCAAGAGCAGGAGCAGGCTCACTGGGGCTGGCCCGTTCTTATCCGGCCACTTTCTTTCCGCCACTGCTGGAACGAAGGCTGAAGCTGCCTACAATCATCAATAATGCCAGAGTGCAGCGATCAGTACAAGGGGTATAGGCAACTCGAGTCAACCGCCGTCCCTCCACGAAAGATTGGGAGCACGCATCCCAATGCACGATCGGCGCCTAAAAATGGAAGCCCGGATCGGCAAGCCAAAAGATATGCCGATCAGGAGTGGGCGCACCACCAGGATGACAGCGAGGAGGCACAGGCCCCGCCCATATAGGTGGCAAAAGGGGCAGTGTGCCCGCCAGGCTCGGAAGAGCCAGAAAAGGAGGGTGCAGCACCTCCGGAATAGGGAGTTGGAAGAAGCAGCTGCTGATGGGAGAAGCAAGAGTGGCGCCCGAAGGAAAAACCAGACGACACTGACAAAGGCGCTGACGTGGCCATGACTTTCTTCCTTCCCCTGGAATTCATGGCTCCTACCGGCCAGGGGGCATAGGACCGGGTATATTCAGACTCTGACGAGGCCGAGCACGACGAGCTCGTGGCACAGCTCGTGTTGTCTCAGAAGGCAGCATTTGACAAGCCAGCCAAGCATCGGCATTTAAAGCCGTTGTATGTCAAGGGGTACGTCAACGGAAAGCCGCTGACCAGATGTTTGTCGATGGCGGCGCAGCGATCAACATCATGCCTTATGCCACCTTCAGAAAGCTGGGCATGAACGATGAAGATCTGCTCAAAACGGACTGATACTACTCCGTGACTTTGCCGCCAATCCCTCTGACACTCGGGGTGCCGTGCACGTGGAACTGATGATTGGATCCAAGACGCTCATCACGACCTTCTTTGTCATTGATGGCAAGGGGGATATAGCCTGCTTTTGGGCAGGGATTGGATCCATGCCAACTGCTGCATACCTTCGACCATGCACCAAATACTCATTCAGTGGGTTGGAGACGACATCGAGATTGTGCAAGCTGACGACTCGGTGAGTGTTGCTACCATTGAGCCCACTTACTGGGAATTCGACGGAGTAGATTGCTTCTCCGATCGTGTGTGGGGAGAAGGTCCTGTCAACGTCTACGGCAGGGATCAACAGCCGATCCAAGCAATCGGCTCTCAAAGCTTCTTTTAGATGGATAACCCAACCGACAACAGCGAGGGCAAACTGGGACGTGGCTTCACGTCGGCCGACAAGTTGGAAGAGGTGGATGTTGTTGACGCAAGTAAGAAGAAGCCGATGTTTGTAAGTTCCAGTTTAGACCCTGATTTCAGAGTGCAATTAGTAGATCTTCTAAAGAGTTCAAAGATGTTTTCGCTTGGGACTACACAGAAATGCCCGGATTAGATCGGTCCATCGTTGAGCATAAATTGCCGATCAAACCCGGGTACCGCCCATATAAACAACCTCCACGTAGGATCTACAAGGAGGAGGTGTTGGCCGACGTGAAAAGGAAGTGGAAAGATTACTAGAAGCTAATTTCATTCGGCCGTGTCGATATGCGGACTGGATCTCCAATATTGTCCCGGTGTACAAGAAGAACGGGAAGATGAGAGTCTGCATCGACTTCAGGACCTCAACAAAGCCACTCCTATGGACGGTTATCCAATGCCAGTGGCCGATTTGCTATAGATGCTTCGGCCGGTTTTGAAATTATAAGCTTTATGGACGGCAATGCGGGTTACAACCAGATCTTCATGGCTGCAGAGGACGTGGCAAAGACCGCCTTCAGGTGCCCTGGCCATATAGGTTTGTTTGAATGGATTGTCATGACCTTTGGTTTGAAAATGCCGGTGCTACTTACCAGCGAGCCATGAATTACATATTTCATGAGTTGATCGGCAAAATCGTAGAGATCTACATTGATGACGTGGTGGTCAAGTCGGGAAGCAAAGAAAGACACTTAGCCGATTTAGGAAGACCCTGGAGTGCACAAGGAAACACGGTTAAAGATGAATCCAACCAAGTGTGCATTGGGGTGTCGGCCGGTGAGTTTTCTGGGATTCTTGGTCCACAAAAGAGGCATCGAGTTGGCAAAAAGAGCATGGAAGCAATTGATAAGGTAGTGCCGCCGACCAATCTCAAAGAACTGCAATCACTGCTCGGCAAGATCAACTTTGTCAGAAGGTTCATATCCAACTTGTCCGAGCGCGTGCTACCATTCTCTCCACTGTTGAAGCTCAAGATCAGGAGTTCGTGTGGGGTGACGTGCAACAAAAGGCTTTCGATGAAATCAAAGAATACATGAAGGCGCCACCAGTGTTGGTTCCTCCACAACTCGACAAGCCTTTCAAGTTGTACGTGGCGGCCGACAACCTAACATAGGGTCGGCCCTCATGCAAGAATTCGAAGGGAAAGAGAGAGTCGTAGCCTATCTTAGCCAGCTAGCTACGACTACTGGCCCCGAAACGAGGTATTCGGCTACGGAAAAGTTGTGCTTGTGCGTTTTCTATTCCTGTACCAAGTTTTGGCACTATCTATTGAATGCCGAATGCGTGGTAGTATCAGAGTTTGATGTAATCAAGCACATGTTATCAATGCCGATTTTAAGTGGAAGGATCGGTAAATGGGTTTTAGCTCTTTCTGAATTTGATTTGCGTTTTGAATCGGCAAAGGCTGTTAAAGGCCAGATTATGGCTGATTTCGTCACTCACCATCGTGATCCTAACGCTAACATAGTAACCATTGCCCCCTGGGCATTGTTTTTTGATGGATCATCGTGTAGCAAAGGTGGTGGAGTCGGGATCATGTTGATTTCTCCCCAAGGGGCACCTTCCTCAAATACTCTATACCGATCGAGTACCCGGTGACTAATAATCAAGCGGAGTATGAGGCACTGCTTCGAGGATTGCGGTTGCTTGTGGACGTTAAGGCAGATGCCGTGGAGATCTTCGGTGACTCGGAGTTGGTAATCAGGCAGCTGACAGGTGAGTACAAGTGCAAAAACGACACGCTGCAGGAATATCTCGAAGGTTGCCAAGAGCTCCTTAAACAGTTTCGATCAGCAACCTTGCAACATATTCCTAGGGGGCAAAACGAAGAAGCAAACCAGTTGGCTCAGGCAGCATCCGGGTATAGGGAGAATCAAAACATTTTCAAAACATTTGCACTCGAGAAGAGCAAACAACCCCAGAAGATGATCAAGTAATCCCAAGTGATAATCAGGCAATTGAAGACTGGAGAGACAACATTGCCGATTACCTCAGGGACCCATCCAGAAAGTATCCCGAAAACTCAGGTACAAGGCTCTTAAGTTTACGCTCTTGGACAATCAATTGTACTACAAATCCATAGATGGGGTTTTGCTTAAGTGCCTGAACCAAGACGGGGCTAGGAAACTGATGTATGAGGTGCACGAAGGCGTATGTGGTGCACACCAGTCGGCTCACCGTATGAGATGGATAATCAGGAGGACTGGATATTTTTGGCCGACTATGCTCGAAGATTGCTTTGAATACTACAGAGGTTGTCAGGATTGCCAGCATTTCGGCAATGTGCAAAGGGCCCCGCATCGGCCATGAATCCGATCATTAAGCCTTGGCCTTTCAGGATGGGGCATTGATTTGATCGGCCAGATCCACCCTCCATCTAGCAAGGGACATAAGTTTGTTTCTGTTAGCCACGGATTATTTCACTAAGTGGGTTGAAGCCATCCCATTGAAGAAGGTGACGTCAGAGAACATGGTGTCCTTCGTCAGGGAGCATATCATTTACCGATTCGGCATTCCTCAGTCCATCACTACCGATCAGGGAACTCAGTTCACTTCCTCGGAGTTTTGTGACTTTGCCGAAGGGATGGGGATTAAGCTCTATAATTCCTCTCCTTATTATGCACAGGCCAATGGACAGGCAGAGGCTTCTAACAAAATCATGATTAAGATCATTCAAAGAAGATCGAAGAGAAACCTAAAAGGTGGCACTTGGTACTCAACGAAGCTTTGTGGGCTTACCGAATGGCTTGTCATGGGTCGACTCAGACGTCACCATACGAGTTGGTCTATGGGCATCACGCAGTGCTACCATGGAGTTGCAATCGGGTCAAGACGAGTTACATTGCAAACGATCTAGCCAAAGAGAATTATAAAGATTTAATGATGGATGAGCTAGAGGATTTGCATTTGATTCGTCTCAAGGCCTTGGAAAATATTGAGAAGAACAAGATACGCGTTGCCAAGTACTACAAACTCGAAAGTGAAAAAAAGGATTCGAAGAAGGAGACTTGGTTTGGAAAATTGTCTTGCCGATCGGTACCAAAGATAAGATATTCGGCAAATGGTCCCCTAACTGGGAAGGGCCTTTTCGAGTTCTGAGACGTGCTCCGGGTAATGCGTACATTCTAAAACCCTCCAAGGGGAAGAGTTTGCTAGGGCAATTAATGGACGTTATCTAAAGAGATTTCATCCTAGCGTGGAGGTCGGTGCATAGTGGAATCAAGAACTTGCGGGCACCGACGGCCGATACGAAGTTGTATCGCCCTTAGCACAAAAATGGCCGATAGAATCTATCGCCCTTAGAGCAAAAACAGCCGGCACGGCATGTGTCGCCTTTAGCGCAAAAACGCAGAAATACAGGGCCAAGTGCACGCGGTGCTGTGCAATCGGCTAGATAAATCAAACACTCAACAAGCACAGAACGGAGAACGGGTTGTACACACGAACGTGGTAGAGTGGAGCATTGTTCATAGTGGGGGCTGTGCAAAAGGTGCAGATCAGTTACCGAAACCCTGTTGATGACCGTCTGCGGGTTGGTGACTATGGTGAGGGCGTGAGCATGATCCTCGTAGGATTCCAGAAAATCGCCGATCTGTGCGACGTTTTCTGGGAATGCCCCGCCGGGGAAGCCAACCGGCACCACGGAGAAGTCCTCCTCCGTGCGGACCGTCAGCGCCGATAGCCCCAGCGCCACGCCGTGATGCACGCCCTGCAGGGCGACCTGCTCGACGCGCCGTGCACATTGGCCAGGCGCGCCTCGGCGGTGTCGCCCTGGGCGTTCACCCGATCTGCGACGGCGTTCGCCGCCATCTTCAGGCGCTCCAGCTCTTCAGACAGCGCTGTGAACGACGAGTTGGAATGGATGGATAAAAGATCAACAAGAACGACCGAAAGCCGATCTAGGATTGGGCGTTCATACCCGTGATTGCGTCGCAGAACTGCCGGCGCTGGTCCTCCCACTCCAGCTGATCGGTCCCGTACTGCTTTCGACGGCGGCCAGCTCCTCCCGGGACTCATCCCGCAGCGCCATGAAGTTCAAGGCGTCGTTGTGGTCGTAGAGGTCGTCGCGGAGTCCCGGTCCGGATTCGCCTCCCAAGGATGGGAGTGGTAGGAGAGGTCGTCGGAGGAGCTCGACGAACCCGATGGCGGAGCTCCTGGCCCTCCCTTGCTGGAGAAGGCCTGGCATGCCCCGCCGGCGGTGGAGATGACGGGAATCCTGCCGGCAACAGTGACAGGGTGTAAGCGGGGTTTTCAAGAAAGTGCCACAAAGGGCGTAGGCGAGAAGTCCTACCCACGCTGGCGGAGGCGCCGAGCACGACTCCCTTCGGCCTCCTCGGTCGCCGGGCGCTTGCCGCGACCATCGTGGCTCGCCATTGTACTTGGAGAGTTAGGGTTTCCTGGGGCGGAGCGAGCAAGGAAGCCGAAGCGGCGAGAGTACTAGAGAAGCAAAGGCGAGATGGGGAGGAAGGCAAGCCTCCGGGGGCAATTTATAAAGGCGGAACAGTGATCGTGGCGATGTCCCGGGGTAACACGCCGAATATCAACCGGCGGACTGGGGTTTTCCCACTTCCCAAGATGGGCCTCTACAGGAACGGGCTGTGCGAACCGTCTAGATACGCTTGCGTGTTCGGCAGGAGCAGGGTCACCTGGCTTCGGCAAAAATTACCGATTTAGATGTTCGGGGCGAACACTTGCCAGATTGCCGAACAGGTTTGTAAGGCGTTAATCACGATGTCATCGAAGGGATTGCTGAAATTAAAATTTGTTACATAGTCATCTCAGTTGTTCAAGAATTGGGTTATAGCCGCTAGAGCATCGGCTTTGACCTGATTGGCATGCTCCAGTGCCTTTGGTCCTCTTCTTCGGTGCCTTGTGCTTGTGAAAGCCTTGCATTAAGCTTGATGTCCTCATCGAGCGCCAGTGACAGTTTGGAGGATGCTGCCTCAATGATGTTCGGCAGACCAAACTTTGAGAGGAGCATGACTGAATGTCAGAGTTGACTTGAGCTAGTTGAGCTTCCAGTTCAGACTTCCTTTCCTGCAATTCTTTTAGCTGAGTTTCCAGAGTTCCCTGAGAATTCTTGGCCTCTTGGAATTGGGCATACAGGTCATTACCTCCTGGGTGCATTTGGATTTGGCAGACTGCAGGTCAGTGCTTCTAATTGCTCGTTTCACCCTGGCAAAGCTGTCATCTAGTGTAGACACAGCTTGCAGATGGAGCCTCAGATTTCTGGAATATCTTCAACAATGGGCTCGAGGAAGTTTGTGACCTCATCGGCGTCTCTGACTAAGGACAAGATGTCTTGATTTAGAAAGTTTGTTATGTTGCTCAGGACATCTTGGACGAGTGCCGATGGTCTTTGGGCCACCGTTCTTTTGCTCAGGAACTCGCTAACATCAAATGCATATTTGGAAGCCGGGCTGGCAAAGGTCTGTGTTGACTCAGACAGGTTAGCCGACTGAGGTAAGATATGAAGGAGGAATAGAGTGAGAAATTGAATTCTTACTTGACGAGTCGGCTGATTGATGGAGTCTTGGTCTGGTTGAGAACCGATGGGCCAGCAGGGTCTGGAGTTGAGCCAATGAAGGTCTCATCAACCGTGTTATCTGTGAAATTGCTGGTCAGTCAAGAGAGGCAAAAATCTGCCGGTTGAAGGGAAGGTTGAGGGACCTACCAATGTGGCATCATCCGGGTTCCGGGTGTTCATTTCCCCCCCGGCGTCAGCATGCTCATCATTTTCCAAGGTAATAAAGATTGGGGGCACTGTTGTTTGGACATTTCTTGCTCAGGGTGGAGGCCTGTAGTGGCATACAAGCCAGTCAAGAGTAAGTTAATAATGATGGAGGAACCAAAACATCTTACCTTTGGGGAGGTGTGTTTTTGCTTGGTCTTGGTTTGTCTGGAGCTGGAAGTGTCCTCAGTGGCCTTTCTCTTCTCTCCTTTAGCTGAGAGGGTGGTTATGAAGCTGCTTGGGATTTCATAAACCGAGACAATGAAGGAGCACTGTGTCCCAGGACAGTGATTGGGCCTGCTTGATGATATTGGATAGGCCTAATGTCAGGATTGGGTGTGAAGTCCTGTGGAAGTTTTGAAAGAGTTAGAAATCTCAAAATCAAATACTAAAGTAGCAGATGATTTGTTATTGTACCTCACTGTCAGAGCTGAAATCTGCTTGGATTTCCAGGCACATGGGATGAACTGGGCTGTTGAAGAGTGATCATGCCATTCTTGCCACCAGGACTCAAAAGGGGATGAGCAGACTGGATCAAGTGGAATGGTACTGGTTTGTAGTCTGGCAGATCTTGCCCCAGGCTGAATACTCGATGGGCCTGCATCCCGATTGTGATCCGCTCTTTGGACTGAATTTGCTCCCTGGGCCTGATTGTGGTGGAAAAGATGAGTTTTGGGGGGAGCTGTCCACAACCTAATTGCCTGGCTGCTATATTAGGGTGATAGAATTCATAGGTGTGCTTCACTTGTCTTCCCCTGTTGAATTCGGCTGGTAGGATGCAGGGTTTGATAAATGAGTTGAAAACTCCTGTGGCCATTTCATCTATGCAGCCATCATCAAAGCTGAATTTGATAGGGAAAGTGAGGTTGTCATTCTCTCTGTAGGGTAACCAGAGCACCTGATTGAAGCCCTTGAAGAATAATTTGAAGAGATTGCCAATATTCTTGTTGATGGTTATAGCAGTGGCTGCTTCCCCATAAGTTTGGCAAGCTTTCTCTGTGGCTTCTTCACCCTCAGCAAAGTTGCTGGAGGGAAAGCTGAGGTTGTCCAATGGCACAGCAATGATTTGATGCATGTATAGCTAAAACCACATCTGAACAAACCACCAGGGACCATTGACACAATCAATTGGTGGCAGTCTATCTGTGCTTTCATGGGTGGCATGATACATTTGAGTGGAGATTTGATGCATCATGTGGTATATAGATCCCAGGAGGAGTTTGCCTAGAGGGATTTGTTTTCCTTTGGATAATTTGTCAGCCAGTGCAATGTAATTGAGGGTTGGCTCGTTGGATCTCCCACAGAAGATGAATCTGCACAACCACATGTTCAAAAAGCCCTGTGCTCTGTCTCTGCTATCGGGCCTGATACTTTGTTGTGGATTTCCACATTTCATCATCCACCCCACGCTGACATCAATGGACCTCTGGGTGATTTTCTCTAATAGCTCATCAGCATTCATGGTCGAAGTGATGTTCAGACCACTCATCATGAAGACATCAGCTAAAGTGATTGTCATTATGCCATGGCCGAACACAAAAGCATTAAGAGCGTCTGACCAAAAATGAGAAGCCGCTATGAGCAATGGTTCATTTTTAGGCATGTCGGCCAAAGACAGTTCCAGAGCATGATAATGTCTTGGGTTTCCCAGTGAGGACTGAATTTTGCCTGGATTCTTCTATACCAGTTCCTCCAACCGGTGACAGCAGGCAGGGGCCAGTTCTTGAAGGTGTACCGCCACCTGTTCGATGAAATGACTCCGTACTTGAAGGGGATTCTGTTGGTTCCATACCGATGATGTTGGTTGGATTGGAGTTCCCCATTGGGCCCAAGAAATAAGAATCGGGATCCGCATCGCATGGAATCAGGATTTCGTCCTGTAGGGCCTAGAAGAAGAATGTGTGCGGGGGAAGCTAAATGAGCCGAATACCAATGTAAATTGACCGAATGCATTAAAGGAGAAAGTGAAGTTCACCTCTGGAATCTCGTCATGGGTCGCCATTGCAGAGCTCGGATGGAGGTTGAAGCTGTTGGCAATTGGGGAAGACGCGGAGCTTGAGGCGGTGCTGACCTAGAATGCGCGGTGGACTTGCGACCAATTTCAGAACAAATACCTTTGTTCGGAAATTGAGGGGGCATGTGTTAACACGGAGTTTTCGCACTATGACAAGTGGGCCAGCACGGCGCAGGTTCGGGAGAAATCACCACCTGAGGGATTCGGTAGACAGCAAGCACGGTCGGCTAATCCAATCGATTCGGCAAGGTTGTGGAGGCGACTGGTTAAACGAGGAGTGGGTTCGGCAATATGGCGCTGCGGTCGGCTACCTCGGGCTAAGTCGGTTTGCGACAAATACGGCATGTCAGAAGAGTTGGCAACAGGAGATCTCGTCATTGTTAGCGCGTGCCGATTATTAAGGGAGGCTTAGAGCGGAAGGCATCATATTTTAGATAGTTTCCTGATTTTATCGTTGTAATCGTATCCTTCTAGGACTCGTAGAGCACCAGGGTATAAATATAAACCCCGGAACCACTGTAAACAGGTACACAATCAATACAACCAAACCGGCCCCGTGCCATCTTCGAGTCCAAGTCGTGTCGTCGTGTTCTTCGAGAGGAGCCATCGACCCGTCGACCTCCGTAAGTCCCGACAACCTTGCTATTATGTCTAGTATCGTGCGGCGGATTTAGGCATGATGCAAGTAGTCTCGTTTGTTGGTAATGATCGTGCGGCGGATCATTACTCGATGATCGGGAAGTCTTGGTTTATGATAAGATTACGAGTAAGTACCGTGCGGCAGGCACTTACTTGTAACCTTAGCATAAACAAGATAATTATCGGCTCTATTAGGTTTGGCAAGATCTAATAGATTCATTAAGTTACCTTGTGTTATATGTCTTGTTACGTTTATTTGTTGTAACACTTTATTGCCCAATCTGATCTTGATCGTTCGGCTCTGTCTTTTATAGATCTATCTTTCTTTCATATTCATTATTGTAAAGTCTTCCATGCAGTAGATCTATTATCCGTAATAGCCGATTTGATCATATCTAGATTGCCACGTGGTGAGGGTTCATGCACGTTAAGTATGTTTGATCTATGACAAGGCTAAGTGTCGTGCGGCAGGCGCAGGCTTTAGATTAGTTTAATTATGCTCGGTTTGCATGTTCAATCCCCATGGACCCCAACTCGGTTGCACAATCGAGATTGGTTAAACTTCAATTCATAGTTAATATACCATGCAAGTACAATTCTCATGCAAACGTATTCGGCAACTTGTTACTCACGTAACTTCGTTCATACTGCCGAATGATCTTTAAATCTGTTGGCAGATAGCTTTCATAGCTATATGTCGTCGTAAGTGGCTTCAGGGCCGTACATCTTGGAACTGTCTGGTCATACCCGGCATGTTCCAGCTTTGTGTTTAACAGTTTATCTCCTTTGTTAGTTTGCAGGACAAACTGACTGGCACGCACCGGACTTCTGAGCACCCGGGCCACGTTTGAAGCTAGCTTCTCCGGCTTGCTGTGTGATTGGCACAGTGCGTCACTTTCAGTGCCAACAGTATCCCTCTCGATCCTGAGATACCCTCTTCAAGAGAGCCACAAAGACGACTTAATAACGCTATTCGTGAAGTCGTGAAAAAGGAGGTTCTGAAACTCTTGCACGTGGGAATTATTTATCCAGTTCCTTATAGTGAATGGGTAAGTCCCGTGCAAGTAGTTCCAAAGAAAGGAGGCATGACAGTCGTTAAGAATGAGAAAAATGAGTTAATCCCTCAACGTACTATCACTGGATGAGATGTGTATAGACTATAGGAAGCTGAATAAAGCCACAAAGAAAGATCATTTCCCACTTCCTTTTATAGATGAGATGCTAGAGAGATTAGCAAACCATTCCTTCTTTTGCTTCCTGGATGGATATTCTGGTTATCACCAAATCCCAATCCATCCAGATGACCAAAGTAAGACCACTTTCACATGCCCGTATGGAACTTATGCCTATAGACGCATGTCCTTTGGACTTTGCAATGCGCCAGCATCTTTCCAACGGTGTATGATGTCCATCTTTTCTGACATGATTGAACAAATCATGTAGGTATTCATGGACGACTTTTCGGTCTATGGGAAAATTGATGATTGCCTAGCCCATTTAGACAAGTCCTCCAACGCTGTGAAAGAGAAGGACCTAGTTCTTAACTGGGAAAAGTGTCACTTCATGGTGCGGGAAGGAATTTCCTAGGCCATCGATTTCAGTTTTCAGAACGTGGGATAGAATGTGATAAAGCCAAAATCAATATAATTGAACACATTGCCACCCCCTTCCCACCCAATGTGAGAGAAATCCGAAGCTTCTTTGGGGCCATGCCGGCTTTTTCATAGAAGGTTTTATTAAGATGATTTCTCACAGGTCCTAGGACCCTTGAACGAGCCTGTTAGCAAAAGACATCCCATTCAAATTTGACATGGATTGTCTACAAGCTTTTAATATTTTGAAAAAGGCTTTAACTTCGGCACCAATCATCCACCCCCAGATTGGAATTTGCCGTTCGAAATCATTTGTGCTAGTGATTATGCTGTGGGGCCGTCCTTGGTCAAACTAAAGATAAGAAGCATTATGCATTTCTTATGCTAGTAAGACCCTGACTGGCCCCCAGCTAAACTATGCAACCACAGAAAAGGAACTTTTGGCTGTAGTCTTTGCCATAGACAGTTTAGATCTACTTATGGGAGCTAAGGTGATTGTTTATAACGATCACTCTGCTCTAAATATCTTTTTCACTAAGAAGATTTAACCAAGGTTGATCTCTGGATCCTTCTCCTTCAAGAATTTGACCTGAAATAACACAAAAGGAGTGGAGAATTCAGTAGCTGATCACTCACTACTACAGAAACATGCCTTTAACCCCGGTCGGCAAGGGCCTTTAGCCCCGGTTGCCGAGCCGGGACTACGCTTCCGGGACTAAAGGCCCCCCCCTTTAGTCCCGGCTCCGGCCACCAGGGCTAAAGCCCACCCTTTAGTCTCGGTTGGTAATACCAGCTGGGACTAAAGGGTGCTGCCAGCGGTGCACCGCAGCAGCACCCTTTAGCCCCGGCTGGTATTACCAGCCGGGACTAAAGGGTCCCCTGGTTTTTCCTTTTTATTTTCATTTCAGTTCTGTTTTCAGTTTTGTTTATTTATTTAATAGGTTTTCCAATATATATTCTTTGCTGCTAATATATATAATATCAACATAACACAATAAGCTTATTGCATGCATATATAATTGAACTATAGAACTACATATATATATATATAATAAATATGTACATAAAATTACAAGCAATATACATATAGAAGTTGTCCAAATATATATCTACACAAGTTGTACTCGAAAGTTAGTACTGTAAACCTATTACAAGTTGTACTCCATCTAAAGATCTACAGGGCATACAAATGATCATCATTGTTTGGAATCAACTTCTCGTTGGTATTATATAGAGACTCGCCCTTTGGATTTATGACTTGTTCCCGAAGAAATCCTGCTATTGTCTCTTGTATTGCTTTCAATTGGCCTTGTAGCATCACTTTTTGCTTCAACCAGTCAGTCTTCAATTGGAATTAAAGAAGATATTAGTTATATCTATATTATCAATATTAAGTCTATAAAAAATGAAAAGAAACAGGTTACGTACTTTGATGATTTCTTCAGGAATTCTATTTGATTCTATCATCATATACTCGCAAACATAGAATCCGCATAAGTTGTTGCCCTGTTCTTGTCTCAAAATCCACTGTAGAATGAAAAGATTCAACTCGTAATAAAGATATGATATATGACATGATATAATAAAGATACACGTACATTGACGAAGGTGTAAACTTACTGGTAGTCGTGGCTTTATTGTAAGTGGGGCCTTACACTGACTCATATGTTCCCGAGCAATGAATTTTTCCCAAACCCTAATCCGCCAATGAAACATTAATAGTTGGATCATTATTTAATTAGTATACATATACAAGCTTAGTCTATACTATAAGCATGCAAGGTAGGGATCGAAAAATTACCTTTGGAGGATGTCTATCATATCTTGGTAATCTGCTTGTGGTTTGCTCAACGAGTCATAGATTAACACATTGCTTGTTTGAGATCGATCGATGACCATCAATATCCAGTGATAGCTGTTCATACACATGATTCATATATATATTATTAGGGTTAAGTAAAATAAAATGTGCACATACTTATTATGAACTATATATGTCTCACGCACTTAAAGTTGTATGGGAAGAGAATTCTTTCTCTATCTTTTTGGTTCACGAAGAACCTCATGAGATTCGTACACGACTCATCGCTCCAAGTCGCTGAAGGGTTTGGAGCCTTGAAAACAACATATGGATCAACAAACCAATAGAATTGTCGTGTTTATCTCTGAGCTGAGTCATCTGATACCTGCAAAATATCGAGTCGATCCACAAGTATGTGTGTAAGAATACTACTATATACACATACTAGAGAGTTCAATGAAAACTATAAAAGAAACACTTACAAACAGTAGCAGCTAAGGAGCGATTTGTCCAGTGCGTCCATATGACATAGCTGGTGTAATTCCTCCATCTGACTAAGATTAGGTCATCGCCACGGAAGTAGTGATGGTTCCGAATTCGGACAGAAATCCAATTGACATCACCGTCTTTAGAAGCCTTCATGCACCATTTGTTGATTGCAAACATCTGCGTACCAAGTACATGTAAGTGATTGGGTTCATTAGACTCCTGCCCGGTGCAAAATTTCTCCTCCATTCATCAACTACTTCCGCTCGTGGAAACTCCAGCCAGTAGCAATATTTTTAATGGTGTCGTACGGGAGACCGCTGTCAATAAAGAATTGTCCATTGAGTCCATCTCAGACAAAGTGGTCTCTCCAGATTTCCTCTGTACTCTGCCCATGTTTGAACCATACTGATTTTGCACAACTAACGGGGACAAAGGTCTTGATGTTTCCCCGAGCTGTGGACACCCTTTCCCACTTTCTTCTTGCTGGATTGTTGTTCTTTTGCGGACTTCATAAGAGAGCGTCGTAATCTGATTTTCGCTCAGCCTTTCGGGCTTCACGCATATTGATACCATGTTGGTCCACCCTTTTCCTTAACTCCTGCGGGTTTAACAAGAGGTAAGGCTTCTCCGGTTTCCTCTTCGCTTTAGCAGCGGCGTCACATTCCTCTAAAAAATTCCGCACATCTTTTTTCACTGAATTTCTAACTCCTCATCAGTCTTTCATAAGCTAATTTCTCTTGGGCTTTTTTTCCTGATGCAGGAGCCTTCTTCTTTGGAGGTGGGGCCTTTGGTTCTGTGGCGGCGGACCGCTTCTTAGGGCCGCACGGTGGAGGCAGCGGTGTTGGAGCCCGCGGTGGAGGTTGTGGCGTTGGAGCCCGCGGTGGAGGAGATGGTGGGCCCGGTGGCGGTGTTGGAGCCCGCGGTGGAGGTTGTGGCGTTGGAGCCCGCAGTGGAGGAGATGGTGGGGTTGGTGGCGGTGTTGGAGCCCGCGGTGGAGATCTTTGTGCAGGAGATGGGGTTGAAGCCGTGTCCTCCAACACATCGTCACCGCCCCAGCACTCTGATGCGCTGGGGAATAATGACGAACTGGACTATAGTTCCTGCTACGCAAAACAACGAATGATGTGAGCATCCAACTAATATATACATATAGGAAGTTAGTGTAATAAAAATTGTTTCTCATTCACGCGCACACTACCTATGGTGAGGATCTTGATCAGTAGGAGGAGGTTGCGGCGGTGACACTCCAGGAATAATAATGAAGCGCTTGCGCCAACAAATAAATGTCTTCTCTGCTTCACCTAAAGTCTTCTCCCCATCTCCCCCTTCGATTTCCAGTGCCACGCTGCCACAACCTGTCTCAACCCTATCCACCGAAACGCTAGCGTATCCGGCTGGCACTGGTTGACCATGGATTCTTGGTGTTCTTGTGCGCGTCGATAGGGTTTACAACACCGACAGCCACCTTTTTCGTGGCATTTCCATCTGGAATGTGCAGCTCACAAGTAGTAAAAGGTTCTTTAACGTCATCCACGGGAAAGCGTAGCTTGGAGTCATCTTGAATGGTTGGTACTTCCGTGGAGGCGCAGCTGCTTTTCATCTGACCTGGGGGGCTAATGTTCGCTTGAGGATGCTGTGATGATGTACCTTGCCCACTCGTCATTTGACTAAGTGCCGCTTGCACTTGCCTTTTGATTTCCTCCTGCATCCATTCTTCACGAGATTTCTCACGCTCTTGTGTTTGAAGAACATACTCCTCCAACTTGAAGAGTCGCTCTGCCTCCTCGTCCTTCTTTCTTTGGCGGCTTCTATAACTTTCTCGATCCGCTTCGAAGGAATGTAGCCACGAAACGGCCCAAAGCCTCTCGTACGCCCACCGTGCTCAGGATTCTCCAGCGCGTACGTGAGTTCATCCTTCTCTCTGTTGGGCTTGAACTCGCCAGCCAACACCGCATTTCGTGCTTGAACTAGCCTATGTGCTGCTCTTGAAATTTGCGGGCCCCAATCAAGCTCCCCATCATTAGGGTTTATGGTTCCCCCATGAGCGTAGAACCAATTTCTGGACCGTTCACTCCAATTTCTTCTTATTGTCTCTGGGACTACCCCCCTGGCAAGCATCTCGTGTTCTTGTCTCTCCCACTTTGGAAGGGCAGTCTTATAGCCACCTGATCCTAAATGATGGTGGTATTTCTTCTGAGCTACATTCAGTTTGTTTACTCTGACCCGGGCCTCGCTCTCTTGTGATCTTTTGTACTGTACAAATTCATCCCAATCGGCCCTTATCTTGACATACGCCTTAGAGTTGAAATCTGGCGTCTCGTTCTTCAGCACAAAGGTGTGGTACAATTTCTTTTTCCAGTCCTGAAAAAGTGTGGCCATCTTCTTCATTGTCCACTCCCGAATTCGCCTCAGTAGCTCCTCATCATCCGTGTCAAACGAGAAATGAGCTTGGACGTCATCCCAGACTAGCTGCTTGTCAAGATTGGAGACATAACTGATCTCGGGAGCACTTCGCCTCTCTTTCCATTCACGGGCACTACTTATCGGAATCCGATCTCTCACAAGGAACCCACAGTGAAAGACATATTTCTTTGCATTGGGTCCTAGTGGTTGGCCTGTAGCCATATCGAATTCGGAGATTACATGACGGCCCTTCAACGGCCTCTTCGGCCCTCGTTTTGGTCTGCTCTGCCCTGTCGCAGACGTCGATCCAGAGGGCTACATATAGGTAAACACATGAAGATGAAACCCTAATACAAGTTGACATAAAACCTAATCAAGTAATAAAGTAAATGTAAACCCTAACACGACATATTGTATATATACCTCGCCTGTATTGCCTTCTTCCATCTCAACTTGTTGTTCAGGGAGATTTTCATCATGCATGGTCATGTCTTCGTAATTCAATAAGTATTGACTCCCGTCATCGTCGCCGGCTATGATATTCATCATTTCCTCCTCCATCATATTCTCATTTGGGTCGGCCATTTCTGTGAATATTAAAATATATATACAATATGATCGAACACTTAAAGGAGCTTTATACATGTATGTGAAACGAAAACCGAAAACCAGAGGTTTTAATTAGGGGTTAAGGTTTTAGGGTTTGGGGTCTCGGGTTTAGGGTTTAAGGTTTCGGGGTTTAGGGTTTCAGGGTTTATGGTTTGAGGGTTTAGGGTTATGGTTTCAGGTTTTATGGTTTCGGGGCTTAGGGTACGGGGTTTCGGGTTTTAGGGTTTCGGGTTTAGAGGTTCGCGGTTGCGGGGTTTAGGGTTTCAGGGTTTAGGGGTTCGGGGTTTCGGGGTTCAGGGTTTCGGGTTCAGGGTTTCGGGGTTTAGGGGCTCGGGTTTCGGGGTAAGGGTTTGAGGGTTTAGGTTTCGGGGTTAGGGGTTTGAGGGTTTAGAGTTAGGGTTTCGGGGTTTCGGGTTTAGGGTTTCGGGGTTTAGGGGTTCGGGTTTCGGGGTTTGAGGGTTTAGTGGTTTAGGTTCGAGGTTTAGGGTTAGGGTTTCAGGTTTTAGGGTTTCGAGTTTTAGGCAATTCATAAAATAACATGACAATTCATAAAAATAACATGACAATAACATATATTCGTAAAGAGTAATAAATACATG
Source organism: Coix lacryma-jobi var. lacryma-jobi (assembly GCA_009763385.1). Lineage (NCBI taxonomy): Eukaryota > Viridiplantae > Streptophyta > Magnoliopsida > Poales > Poaceae > Coix > Coix lacryma-jobi. Next base: position 50,763,476 of record CM019824.1, read on the forward strand.
TTCCGACATGACACATGATTTTCTATGAACACATATTTCTAAGAGTAATAAATACATATTTAAACATATCCTTGTCACGTGATTTACACACCGTGGACGAGAACGACGACGGCGGACAGCAGCGAGGATGACGACGGTGCGGATGACAGTGGTCGGCAGCGAGGTCGGTGCAGCGGTCACCAGGACTACAGGTCGAACACATATTTGTTAGGTTAAAAAAAGATATATATGATTTTCCTTTTTCTATAAATATATCTATTCATATTCATTATTTGTACATATCTATTTCTAGAAAAGAAGAAATAAAAAAGTTAAATAGAAAAAATCTATAAATATATATATCTATTTATATTTATTTTATATATATCACTTTCTATTTCTAAATACATATATATTTAGTTTCTATATATATCTATTTATATATCACTTTCTATATTTAGTTTCTAGATATATATTTCTTTTTCATTTCTTCTTTTTATACACTCTCACACACCCACTGCTGGACACTGCTACATACGCACACCACGCACACTGCACACGCACACACACGCACAGGCCGTACGGCAGCGGCGCGGAGGACGGCGGCGAGGACGACGCTGTACGACGGCGGAGGGCAGTGAGGCCGAGGAGGACGGCGGCGCGGAGCTCGACGGCGAGGAGGACGGCGGCGCGGACAGAGGCTCGACGGCGAGGTGAGGGCGGCGGCGCGGGCAAACGTCGATCTGGCCGGGAAGATTGGAGGGCACTGTATCCTGTGCCCTATATACCCGGGAGGGCCTTTAGTCCCGGGCGTATTACGCATCGGGACTAAAGGGTCTTTAGTCCCGGTGCGTAATACGCCCCGGGACTAAAGGGTTGGACCTTTAGTCCCGGGCGGGCTTACGCACCGGGACTAAAGGGTCTTTAGTCCCGGTGTGTAAGACGGCCCGGGACTAAAGGGTTCTTTCCCGCCACAGTTTTGGTTTTCAGTATTTTGGGTTTTGTATTAAGTTTCCACTATATAAATATGTTGTAATTCTTGTTAATTGCATAGTAAATTGAACAGTAGGCATAAAATTACTTAAAAATAACAGTTGTATATCCTTTAACCTTATTGTATAGTAGAAAATTTTGTAGCATAAATTCTTTTCTTTTTTATAATAACGATATAAATGTAAATAACCATTCATATTTGGTTAATGCAAAATGTAATGTTCAATTTAAATTTAAAAAATTGTTGGCTTTGAATAGAAAATTTATTTTCATATCATTTGGACGTTAATCTTTTGTTTAAAACCTAAACAATCATTGCCCAATTTTGTTATACGCGACAGATGCAGTAGTTTTAGATTTTTAATTTAGTTTTTTAAATATATCTTAAATCTTTCTAATTGAACAGAAAATTGAATATTTGATATACTTTCTTTTAAAAATTAGTATGAGATTCACATCTAGAGAAGCACATAAATCAATGATCACTACTACTAAATATATATATAAATCCAAGTGCTATGACTACTGCTTTGCTCCGCAAAAGGATTAAAACATCCGTACTTAAAGCGAACCTCAAGTTTCTAGCCTCATCTGCAAACTCTGGGAATTCTCTATCTATCGCTCTCCACTGGGATCCATCAGCTGGGTGCCTCAGCATATTGTCTACCTTACGGTCTTCTTTATGCCACCGCAACATCTTTGCATTGTCCTTATTTCTGAACAAACGTTTCAAGCGTGGTATTATAGGAGCATACCACATAACCTTGGCAGGGATTTTCTTCCTGCTTGGACGTTCTTCACCCTCTACGTCGCCAGGATCATCTCGCCTTATCTTATACCGTGATGCTTCACATACCGGGTATGCATCCAAATTCTCATATTCCTCCCCACGGTACAGGATGCAGTCATTAGGACATGCGTGTATCTGCTGGACAACCTGTTTTGCTTCGTACGTAGTGGTAGGCAATTCGTTCGCTTTCGGAAGCATCTTTTTCATTATCTTCAATAACTGCCAAATGCTTTATCGGATGTACCATTCTTTGCCTTCCATTGCAGCAGTTCCAGCGTAGTACCCAGCTTTTTTTGGCCATCTTCAGCAGTGGGATATAACAATTTCCTATGATCCTCTAGCATGCGCTCAAACTTGACCTTCTCCTTGTCACTTTCACATTCACTTTGTGCATCATGAATGGCATCACCAAGAGCATCAACATCAGCTGTCACATCTTCTGTCGCTGCCGCATCTTCTTCACCATCTCCCCCCACTGCATCATCATCAAAGGCACCGTACTGAGCAATAATATCAGCGTGGGCCAATTCTTCTTCACCTTTTTCACCATCATCCATTACAAACCCTTTCTCCATGCTTCGTCCAACAAATATAGTTTGTTACGAAACCCGACTTCAACAAATGCGTATGAAGAGTCCTTGGGCATGAATATTCCTTCAAATTCTTACAGACGGCGCATGGGCAGCACATGAAACCATCTTGCTTGTTTGCCTTAGCCACACCTAAGAAATAGTGCACGCCAGCAATGAACTCTTTGGAGCGGCGATCGACATTATACATCCAATTGCGTGACAACATCTGCATTAAATATTACAACCATGCACTTAGTAGTTTCTCATGTTATTGCACAACACTCATGACATCACATGATTGATTAATTCAAACAAGCTTAACTACAACGAAGACTATCGCAGCTAGCACTAAAAAAACTAAATAAAATGCACTTAAGCAACATAATTAGATCGCGTCCGATCCCAACTAAAATAGACAGATCATTCGCTTCATCAGCATGGATGGGCTGCTGCCGCTGACTCACTGCCTCATCACCTTCAGCGGCAACCTCCTGTGCAACAGAATTTCATACGTGCTGAACGTACTCTTCCTCCCAGTATAAGAAATTTAAACAACATCATCAAGCAAAACCGATACGAATGAACCATATTAATCAAATGCGGGTAATAATAACCCACCTCATGGTCCGGACACTTGTAGAATATACGACCCTTGTTGATTCCCTCTTTTTCACTCGGTACTCCTTCACAATCTTCTGCTTACACTCGCCGCAAGCAATGAGAGGAAGATCCGGCCGCAAATGCTTCGGATCCCGATGATGAGAGGCTGAGGACCGGTCACGGTTGCCATCTACTATATCCATGCTCATTTTTAAACTATTACATGCAAATTCCTAATTTTCTAACAATTATAAATAAAAAAGACTCTAAATTTTTCTATTTGTTTAGATAATCGAAAAATATGATATACAATACCAATTTCCACATTATCTACTCTCTATATTTATTGTTGCAAACTATTATAAATTCCACATTTTTCTAAAGAAAATATACTAAAAAGACACTAAAATTCAATATTACTCGTCTTGCATAAGTATGAAATATAGAATGGATACTACCTAGCAGTAGAAAACTATCAAGTGATTGTGATGAACCAATTTAAACTACTCAACTCTCTATGCTTGTTCTTGCAAACTATATATTTAATTAAATTCCTCTCATATTCAAAAGACATGGTAGGAGATGAAAATAGTTACCTCTAAACGCAAAGAGACGATGACGGAGTCGAAGAAGATCACCAATTGACGCCGGAGACGAAGAACAATGAAGAACAAGCAAGAACAAGCAATAGCAACAGCAAAACGCAAGAAGCTCACTGAAATTTGAATGTCTCTGGCTCGGGGGAGGAAGAAGTTGGCTGGTTATAAAACCAGGAGCTCTAGTCCCGGTTCGTATTAAAAACTAGGGCTAAAAGGTGATCATTTATCCCGGGGCAAACCACAAATCGTGGCTAAATCTTTAGTCCCGGTCCGTGGCACCAACCAGGACTAAAGAGTGCCCTTTAGTCCCGGCTGGTAACACGGACCGGGACTAAGGGTCCTTGCCCCGGCAGCTCTGCGCAGTAGCCGTTGGGGCAGGCCCTTTAGTCCCTTCGTGTTACCGACCGGGACTAAAGGGTCTATTAGTCCCGGGCGGCAAAAACGCCGAGACTAAAGGCGATTTTGAGAATCGGCCTATGACCCTGTTCTGTAGTAGTGACTTGTCTAGACTACAAGTCAATAATTCAGATAATCTCCCAATAAATGACTTCCTTCGCGATGATACCCTTCTAAAAGTCACATATACCAACCCTTGGTATGCAAACATCGTGAATTTTATAGTCGTCGGCTCCCGCTGGGGGAGAATAAAAAGAAACTGCTATATCAAAGCAGAACGCACCTATGGGATGAACCATATCTCTATAAGGTCTGTGCAGATGGACTCTTGAGAAATGTGTCCCCATAGAAGAAGCAACAAAATCATAGATAGATGTCACTCCGCCGAATATGGAGGACACTATGAAGCTTTTCGGACACATGCTAAAATTTGGCAAAGTGGTTTTTATTGGCCATCCATGTACGAGGACACAAAGAATTATGTGAGACGTTGTCCTCGTTGCCAAAAGCATGGTAACATTAATGCCCGAGATGCTATGCCTCTCGTGAACAATCTCCAAGTTGAGTTGTTCGATGTTTGGGGGATAGATTTCATGGGCCCCTTTCCTAAATCCTATGATGCCGAGTACATTCTTGTGGCTGTGGATTATGTCTCGAAATGGGTAGAAGCCATACCCTGTCGAGCGGCAAATGCTAAACATTCGAAGAAAATGTTCCAAGAAAACATCTTTCCTCGTTTTGGAGTTCCTAGACTAGTCATTAGTGACGGAGGCCCTCATTTCATAGATAAGAGCTTCCGACATTTCTTAGCTAGTCAAGGAGTCCAACATAATGTAGCCACTGCATACCACCCCCAAACAAGTGGACAGGCCGAAACGTCCAATAAACAAATAAAGAATATCTTGCAAAAGACGGTAGAAGAGATGGGAAAGGGATGGAAACATAAGTTACCCGAAGCTCTATGGGCCTATCGGACCGCCTATAAGACCCCGATTGGAATATCCCCATACCAACTAGTTTATGGAAAAACTTGTCATCTTCCTGTTGAGCTTGAGTTCAAAGCTCATTGGGCCATTAAGAAATGGAACATGGACCTTGACCAAGCCGGCCAAAATAGGAAGATGCAAATTTCTGAACTAGAAGAATGGCGAGAGAAAGCCTATCATAGTGCCAAGCTCTATAAAGAGAAGACTAAGAGATGGCACGATAAACGGATCAAAAAGAAAAAGTTCGAAGTAGGAGATAAAGTTTTACTCTTTAACTCCCGTGTTCGACTTTTCGGACATGGTAAACTTCGAAGCAAATGGGAAGGACCTTTCAAGGTTGTTGCAACCTCTTCCCATGGAGCCGTCACATTGGAAAGTGACGATGGGCAAATCTTCAAAGTCAATGGACAAAGATTAAAAATATTCTATGACTTTGATAAAAATGAGCTAAACAAAATTGATATAATTAACCTTGAAGTAGCTCAAGCCCATGACAATTAATGGATGGACCCAATTTACCTCTTGTCCTTTTCATACACCTAGTCCATCCAAAACCCCGAGAAAGGCCTCTTTAGGCCCAACCAAGCCATTTCGACCTCAGAACTTTGAAATTTAGGAGGCTTACCTTCTCCCGCTCGATGCCCGTCGAAGGAGGAGTGGCGGCCACCACTCCCAACTGGCGGCCGCCACCAAACCCTGGCGCTCGCCGCTCTAGGTGGTGGTTTAGAAGCCCCTCTCCACGTGGCAGCTAATCCCGAGCTCGGGAGAGTGAAAGAAGGAGGAGATGAGGACGTGTTAGTTCTTCTAAGGCTTATCCCTCCACTTCTCCCCCTTCTTAAAAGAAGAACTCCTTCTTCTCCCACCATCCATTCATGAACTCCAGCCAAGCCTCCTCCAAAAACATGTCGTCTCCACAGAAATCCGAGTCCTATAACCCTCAAGGATCCATCTCGTCCTCCACACACAAGCATCATCCGATCTTTGATCGACGACGACATGGAGGTACTTGACGTGCCTCCTTTAGCAATGGTGCTGCCAGATGGCACTTATGTCAAGGGACACCACCGAGGGCGCAGGGAAGGCACCAGCCACCACTCCAGTGGCGGGCGCCACCCCTGCTGGGCGGCCGCCAGGGGTGAAACGCCCCCTGGCCTCGTCTCCACTCGTCTCCACTCCGTCTCCATCCTCCTCCAGTGGCGCCACCCGAGAAGAAACTGAGGACGCCCCCCAGGCCGACCACAGGGGAGATCACCCCGAGAAAGTCTCCGGCCGTCAAGGCCAGGGGTGATGAAACGCCCTCTCCATCAAGGCGAAATCCCGGTCAGCTTTGGCTCGGATAGCCACACCCGCAGTTACAGCCCTAATCCCAAGAGGGCTAAACTAGAGGTTTATGGCGTGAGGATGCCCGATGGGCATTATGAGAATAGGTTGCGTGAGTGCGAGGTGAGCACTCATGACTCCAATGGGTCACTCTCCGAGCCATCCGTGCGCCGCCGTCTCAACCCATCGCCGGCAGGAGTCCCCGGCGAGATGGAGCACAGCGGTGGTGAGGAGGGGTTAACCCTCGGAAAACTCGCCGCCGAGGTGAAGAAGCTGCGCAAGGAGAAGAGCGCCTTGGAGGATCAAGTCACAGAGATAGCCCTCTGGCGAATGGACATGGAGGATCGGTTCACCATCCTCCGCAAGGGCTACACCTCGAAGATTAAGCGTCTCTTCAAAGAGACGGGCTTCGAGGATCTCTACGAGGCCCCTCCATTAGATTAGATTAGATTAGGGTGTCTAGTTAGATTTTTAGTTTGATTTAGTTTAATTTAAATTTTGCTTGATTTAAATTTTAGACTGTTTAATTTTCAATTTAGAACTTTTGTTTAGGAAATTTTTATATAATGAATAAAAGACACCCTTATTTTCCTTCTTCAAGTTTGTTCAAATAAAAGTACCAAAACTTCTAGTGTGGGGGAAACCCCCTCTCTAAACACCTCTGTAAAACGTGATAGAATGTTCAAAACTGTAATCTGAACTTAGCAAGGTAACTACCACGTTGTTTGCAAGCCGCATGGGCCAAAGCCCATGGCGGCCGCCACTTATTACTGGCGGCCACCAGGCCGCTCTGCACCGAAACAACCCCGGTGAACCCCTAAACCTGTGTTTTAAATTCTGTACAATTTGGATCACTGGATGTCTCGGTTTGAACTGAAAATGCAGCTAGGAAATAAAAATGCTGAAACAATTTCTTTTGAATTGAGTGTTTACATGACATGTTAATCTACCTTTTATTCATGTGTAGTAGCCTACTCATTTTGATAGGGGAATCAGCCTACGTTGTTGTTTGATAAGATATAGAAGTAGTAATTGAAATTGCATTAGTACTCTGCTACAACCTTGGAAGTTTTTATTTTGAAAATCAAAATTATCATGGTTCGTGATCTTTCTTTCCTATCCACCTACCAAAGCCAAAATATTAGAGTATAGGGAAACAGCCCATAAAGCCTTCTAAATCAATCTTTGAGCTTTGTCAAGAATAGTTGATCTAGGTAGAAGAGTTTAGTCATGCTCTAAAGCCAAGGCAAACCATGCCTTTTTGAGAGAACTCTCACACTGAGAGTATACTCATGTAGTTCTCCTCCAAAATTTTGTTCTAAAAGAATTATATAAATTTTCTCATTCCTTCAAAGGACATGGCTATATAGTATCTAAAAAAAGAGCAAATGCTCTCAAAAGGACAAGTGTCCAAGTATTCAAAAAAAAAGAAGAGCAAAAGCTCTAAAAAAAGGACAAGTGTCCAAGTATTCAAAAAAAAGAGAGAGAGAGATGCATATAGCCATGATCCTTGGTAAGAGAAGAGTTTCAAAAAGAACAGAGGAGTTGAGTTAGTCCACCTTATACCTTGGCTAGTGCATGACTATACTCTCCCATGATCCTAAACTTGACTTAGCAATAAAAGAGAGATAGAAGTGCCCTACATTCTTTCCTTTCCCTATAAACTCCACATAAACCATAGGATAGACTCTGACATTTTCTTTTGCCATAAAGTGAGGATATACACCATGAGTGCCTTGAGATTTAAAGAGAGATTCAATGAACCAAGATTTTCATTTTGAAAATATCCTGAAACCCCAAGTATGTAAAAGAGGAAAGTGTGTTTTCTCTTATTTGCATGCTATTCTATCTCTCAACCGCCATAGGTATAATTTATTAGCCACTTGGAAGATTACTAACATGAGTATAGTAGTTGAACATCTTATGTGAATGCTTAGTTCAATAGAATTGTTTCAATTCTTAAAGTCCATGCTTGCTCGGGACGAGCAAGAGGTTAGTGTGAGGGAGCTTGTTGACGGTGCTTAAAGCATCATTTCACCATCAACATTTCACCCAAAACCAAGGTAAAACAACATAAAAATAGAAGATTTGGTTTATAACTAACCTATTTCCACATGTGCATAGTTTCTCATCTTAATGCAGGAAATAATGGAATTTGGGCCAAACAAGTGCACCAGGAGCAAGGCCAAGCCACTCTGGCCCATTTGGGCCTGAGTAGGGTGGCGGCCGCCACCTATTACTGGCGGCCGCCAGGTCACTCGTGCCAAAAGTGGCCCAAGCCCCATCATCGATCCGTGGGAATCACCTCAAGCTCAAATCTTAGCCATTGCACATTAAGGAGGTTTGATCCAAGGGCTAAGAAGAGTGTCACCTGGATAGTGGGCTTTGGACACGTGTCTAAACCCTAACCGGCCCTCAAACCGACTTGGGAGTCCAAATGAAGACCGTTGGATGAATGGCGGTTGCAACGGACGGCTGAGAGGTGGTGGGCGCCAGGTTTTGGTGGCGGGCGCCACCCCCCTAAACCCTAACCGACCTCCCCCTCACTCTATAAGTACCCCCCCTAGCTTCCTAGCAATATAAATAGGCCACTTGAGCTCTCATTCGGGGAGCCTCACACCATTCCTCACCATTTGTTTAGGTTAGCACACTTGCTATGATAGAGAGATTAGAGAGAGTGTGAGTGCCTCACTAGAAGAGGCTGGAGAGGAGAAGAGTAGAAGTCTGGAGAGTTCCGGAGTTGTCGGAGACCTCTGCTTCACTCTGCTCTGCGCTTCAACTTTGGTAACTTAGTATCTATTTTATCTTCAAGTATTTACATTCAGTACTTATGTGTTTGTTTCATTGCTTGATATTAGTTTCAAGTTCTCTAGTTCTAGTACAGGGCTAGTAGTAGTAGTATATAGATTAAGTGTGGTACTTAGGCTATATATTGCCAGTGAATACGGCTAGGCCCCCGGATAGCTGTGGTAGCAAGCAGGTGGTGACAGCCCTGTGTGCCTTGAATTCCATCACGTAGTTGGTCTAGTTTAACAGTAGGGCTCGTTGTGCTAGCGTTCAACCTAAGTCAGTGGTAAAGGCTAGTACGCCCACAATACACTAGTAAAGAACTTAAATTACTAGAAGTCTAATAGAACTAGGATCTACCCCAGTAGATAGTGCCCGTTCCCTTCAACTATCCTAGATATCCTTACCCTTTAGTTTTCTCAAAATCACTTCGCTTCGCGTTCCTCGTGGATTCGATACCCCGGAATACTCTGAGGTGAAAGCTACAACTGACAGCCGTGCGCTTGCGGTTTCTTCTGCGTGCCACCCGAGGTGTCAACACCGACCACCTCGCCGGCTTGTCGGGGGCTGCCCTCGCCCTGCAACGCTGCACGCAGACGATCAGCCGCCTCCATCGTGCCTCGACGTGTCTGGCCGCTCTACGTTTTCGGTGCCTATACAGAGCTTGCCCACGCCGAGCCGCTAGCCCCGAGACCATGTCGTCAACCTCAGCTTCCTCAGCTCCGTCCACATCGAGCCGACGCCTGCCTCACTACACCATCTCCGACCGCGCTGGCCACCTCGTCCACCGGTTCTGCCTCAACACCCCCTCGACGCTCTACTTCGCTGATGAAGTCGCGCCCTCACTAAGACCATGGATCGCCTCTGCCTCCTTACTCGCGCCAAGAACGTCGGTGCCCTGCACCACAATGTCACACCATGACGTCGCTCACCGTCCGAGCCCCTACAGTCGCCACCGGTCTCTCCTTCCTCGTCGTGCTCCTCCCCAACGCTGAGTCCTCGCCGAACTGCAGGACCACGCCGACCACGCTCGCCATCCCCGGCCGCAGTTGCAGTAGCACCGTGGCCATGTCGGCCATGCCCACACCGACCACACCAAGTAGTGTCGTGGGTGGTCACGGTCCGTCTTCGACCGCGTGCCCAGATGCTCCGCCCGAATGTCGACCAACAGCTAGCACAAGGCAGTTGCCTCTACTGCACCCCAACCACCTCGACGCGCTCTACTGACCGACGATGACTACGCACAACCACAGCAGCACCTCGCCAACCCTTCCTTGCTGGTGAGCCCCGTGAACCAAGCCACCAACTTGTCTCCCGTCTTATTGTCAGTCGTATGCCGTGTCTGAGACCCGGCCCTCGTGTTGTGAATTTCACTTGCACAGGGAGAGTGCCGCCTTGCTACATCATCTGTGGTGGCAAGACCCATTCGCAACAGCAGAAGCCGCGACAAACCCTTCGCCTCGCCTAACGTCATCCTCCCCTGCCGAGTTGCTGTTCGTGGTGCCTTGATATTCGGCTATGGTGGCGCTCGTTGTCCTCGGCACCGCTTTGTTGAAGCCTCGTCTTCCCCGCCCATCGTCAAGGTTGAACCCGTGAACTCCTATAGACGCCACCCTTGATGTTAGCGCGACTCTCGTTCAATTGTACATCTTATTCATTGTACGATCTGTATCTATCTGAGACGTGCCTTCTTGCTGGTGTAAATCATTATCACTCTGGACATGTGCTACTCGCTGTTGTGGTCATGTGTTAGTCGTTGACGTGACTGTGTCGTTGGCGGTAGACCGACCTAAGCCAAAACGAACCCTCGGTGTTCCAAGAACATCGGCGTGTTATTGACCGCCCCGGAAGTATGCCCATGATGAAACCATGACCACGACGTGTTTAGACCAAATGGAATGAATCCTAGTCGACATGCTGGACGACAAGGTAAATCTCCTCTCATCTTTGACCGTAGGATGCCCCCTGATGGAAACCATAGCTTATGACAATCGAGGAGACCACGTAACCATGTACGCTGCAACCATGACCCACTGGGACCTTTGTTATCTTGATGTCGACCTACCAAGCCCCATGGAAAGTCTCTTATTTATCTACCTTACTCATGCTATACCTCGTTCTTACGACCACCTGTATATGCACTTGATACAGGATCCATCCAATCTCATGCTATGGGAATGTGCTACTCCACTTAATTGGTTCGATGTGTCTTTTAGTTGCTTTATGGTTCTTATCATTGTATTGATGGATGATTCGCATGTTTGTCTGTGTGTGCCGAGCCTTTAAGTTGGCTGAGGGATCATACCTTGTTCGGATGTTATGATCGCGAGACCCGTCTCGCCGTGGCCGTGATGTCAAATGTAACACGACCCTTCTTAGTGTATCTTGTGGTCACGAGTACACCTCGCCATGACCATGCAGCTACGCTCTTTTTCACTTATATAAACATGCTTCTTCGTGCACAAACTCTTGTATGCTTGTACCCGTTGACCACTGCATATCTTGATTCTCGCGGTGACAACCGCACCGCTACGAATCTATAAATGACTTAGTGTTAGAGCACCCCGGTCGGGTACCCTACGAGTAGTTTGCGCACTTGCATCTTATATTGTGCCACTCCTTCCAATACCTCATCTTCTACCATGACGTGTGCGTTGGAAATAATGAACCCTTGACTTATATATATATTTGTACTCTTGTCATTCCTTTTGTTAGCAAAGCTATGGTCTATGTTGTATCTCAGGACCCCGCGGGTCGACTCGATCGACCACCTAAACACATTTCTCTAGAGATATGCCTGAGAACATGGCATAGATGTGCTGAGCTAACCCCGCTTTTCCAGGTATAAGCGAGTAACCCTGAGTCTTGGTTCTCGACGTACTGTGTCGTGTGGATTGAGAGGATTGTAGATCTCCAATCCTTTTGCGCTACCGTTTTTGCCATAGCGGCCAAGCCAAGGTACCTTTGGAGTCAAGTCACAATGGTGTTAATCATTCCTATGATCAATTGAACTTTGGGATAAGGCTACAAGAGCCAAATCCCGTCGTTCTTATTTCGTTAGGCCCATCCTCTGATTTTTCCCTTTTTAAATGACGATCAAATCAAAGGATGTGATCTCATGGTGTTTGCTAAGGATAGGTCTTGGTTTGAACCCTATGTCATAAAGTCGTATTGGCTTGGCCATGACTTAAACTTGCAAACCACCACCTTGTTCCTAGCTCGAGGAAATCGGACAACCGTCGAGAGAGCTAAACCTTGTGTATTTTAGTGTCTCGTTGGTGTTAATGGATCTTCCTACGTCCTATTGTCTTTTCAATTATGGTGTGAGTGTTCTCTTGCCTTGTGTGTCATTTTGTGGAGTAGCATACGATTGGACCGAGAGAGCATGGATGACAACAAGGACTGCGAGATGGAGTCAACTCAGGAGGAGACGACCTCGCTAATGGATCACCTACAAGGAATAATTAACCACGACTACAACTACTTCGCAGGTGTCATGGCAACACCCTCTTTTTAGAGAATCCTTTTAGACATTGCAAATTTGTAGACTTGCTAGTGCTTTACATTTATTCCTTTGCTTTTGTATTGATTCATGATACTACCCAAGCCTTTATTACCTAATTGCATGGCTCACTTATTCCTGCTTACTCGCCTGCTTGCTTGCATGTTTCACCATTATATTATTAACTCCACTTCGTATTATATCTAAGATGTGATGCGGGTGGTGAACCCTTGGGAATGGTTTGGCGGGTGATGCTGGACTAGGTGATGGATGAGCGTGCTGCGTGTGTGAATTGAGTGTGTGGAGGGTGAGGGTTGAGTCGGCCGAGCCGGAATATACGACGAGCCTGGTGTGAGTCTTGCCGTGGGGTAGATCTGGATGCCCCTGTGATTGTGAAACCTGTGGCGAGTTAAGTGGTGACTTGAGGTGGACCCAGGTGTGAGCCGCTGGTGGACTCCGGGTCAGGAGCATGCTGTGGTGGCACGGATAATGAAAACCTTTGAGAAGACATTCCGACTTAGTCACCCTAGGTGGAGCGAACCTGGACCACGGGGAACACCTTTACATGCCACTTGCTTTTTATGGATGGGGACGGTCGGACTACCTGGTAGGGTAATGCCACCACTGCTAGGCGAGAGTGTGCGAGGAAGGTACAAGCATGAGAGTCTCACACCCTTCTGAGACGATCACGGCTACCACTTCGGGAGAGGGAACGTGACTTCACAGACTTATCCATCCCAGACGGACTTGGGGTGTTCCTGGGCTAAGTGGTAGGTGGCATTACTCTAGGCTGGCAAGCGACCGGAATCGGCCTAGGCATATCTAGAGTGCCAATGATGACGATCTTGTGGATAATGTAGAACCTCTGCAGAGTGTATGGTTGATCGATCGATATGTTAGCTAATTCATTGGTTGCGGCCCTTTTCCCTGACCTGATTCTAACTAGTGAGAGTTCTCTTTTCTCCCCCTGGTATGGTATTGTCGGCCGTGAGCCTGGTGTGAAGCTGCGGGCCATTAAGACAAGGCTAGGAGGGAGCTGGCCTTTGTCGACCTGAGTGTGTGAGATGAGATGAGGTGATGGTGTGGTGATGATTGAGATGGATATGGATATGGTGGATGGATGTGGATGTGTGTGAATGAGAAGGTGTTAAAACTTGATAACATTATTACAATGATTATTACTTACTACTCATGCGCTATGATGCAAAACCACAGCCAAATCTTTGGATCGCCAGATCCCTTGTTTTATCTTTCCCACTAAAGCTCATCGGTGCTAACCATGGCCTGCACACATCTGGTGGTGTGCAGATTTCCTGCTTCAGAAGTACTGACTCTAGGAGGATTAGGAGGTTTCGTGCCTATGCTCAATTTTGGTTTGGATGATGGAGTCGATGTTGCGCTACAACAACTCTGATGATGTCGGTGAAGGAGGAGCCTTCACTCAATAGACTTCCGCTAGAATAAACTCTGTAATAGGTGATACTCGATGATGTAATAATACCATGTAATGATATGATGTATGACTGTGGTAACGACTGATATATGATAATATGATAAGATCAGTTCCCAGTTTTATCATATTATAACTCATTTTGTGAATTTTCCCTTTGTGGAAAATTGAGGATGTTTCATTCAGCATCAGATGGTTCATCATTCTCAGTATCAAAACTATTAGAATGCACTAGCTAAGCTTGGACATGATGCTATTGTTGAGAATGAGAAGAAAAAGTTGAAAACAAGGACTGTGCTTCAGTCAGATAAGGTGGTTGTCAATGACAGTGATATAGTTACAGCTGCAACTACATCTAAGGATCTTGCTAGTGGCAATTCTTCAGTTACACCTTCCTTTGAGCCTCACCCAAATAGGATTCGAAAAAGGCCAGCTGCTCTCCTGTCTCCTTATATTGATTTAGCTGCAAAAAGGAGTTACACTTACACCAAGGATGTCTCAGATATTTATGTTGCTATGTGTGCAGATGGAAAATCGAGGCCTACTAGATCTTCTCATCCCAAGAGTGCGTATGCCTCATAACCGTGTTCTCTTTCATGTCATCATTGATTTTTGTACTTACTTTTATTTTGGTTTTTTCCTTTTTTTTGTTCTTTCTTTTATGTGTGCAGCGTGGTCATAATCAACTTTTGGAGCTTTTATGTAACGCTAGATCATCTTGTTGCGTCAGTTAAGCCTGATGGGAAGCTAATGAGCCCAGTTTGAAGGACCGAGAATGCTATACCAAGGCGACCAGAGGGGGGGGGGTGAATGGGTGCCTAATAATTTCTTTCAAAACTCTGGCCTCTGTCCCACAAAACAACCCCAATGCTTCGAACACAGACGTGATGCCCATGACCCTCAGAAAGAGGGTGGATGATCCCTAGGATCACAACGAGGCACCACCACAAAGAGCAACCCAAAACCCGCAAGCACCGAGTCAAGTTCAAACCCAAAAACCTACCCCCCAAACGTAGATGGAAGGCTACGTCAGGAATTCTCTAAATACCTAAACCAACGGGTGCCAAAGATAGCTAGAGAGGTTCCTTGGTGAACTCTAGGAGCAAACGAGAAGTCCAAAAACGAAGCTGAAAAGCCGAGAGAGCGATTGCACTAAAGAAGTGCAAGCTTCAGGATCCCGGACTGTCCGAACTGAAAGTCCCGGACTGTCCGCCCTTGTCCCGGACTGTCCATGACCCTTTGGCGGACTGTCCACCGGTCAAAAGCGAAAAACAACACTACTGTTGAAGACCCTCTGCTTGGGCCCGGACTGTCCGCGCCCCAGCACGGCGGACTGTCCGCCGGTGTTCCGAGCCCAAAACGCCGAGGCGCATAGCCACTGGTCTGGCTGAGCCCCGACGCGCGGACTGTCTGCGCCCCCTACGGCGGACTGTCCGTGGACTGTCCGCGGACACCCAGTGAGGGCGAAAATGTTCGCCTTCTCACCGAATCTCTCCAAATCCGATCCAAAGCAAAATCACTCGATCCCAAACTTGGAGAAAATGATTACTAGGTAGTTGGAAGACTATCCCTAAGAAAACATCCGCTCAAATCAACTCAAACTCTAGGAAATCGAAGAGATTGGTGGAAGAACGAAAAAGTCACCATGAAACTCAAATCGACCCGATCTACTTGTTCGTGAGGTTTGAGTTAAATTCCTTTGGTGGAAATGATCTCCTCACATCAAAGAACAAGTTGGTTCAAACGGAATCGAGAAAGAGGCAACGTAGAGGGAGATCGAGCGACGGGAAAATTGAGGAGAAAAGCAAAATGTGAAGAACAGCTCAAGAACGCGAATCACAACCTCAATTGCTAGCCGAAAATCGTCCCCACGAGGAGACAACGGGAATCCAGTCCCGTTTCCGCAAAATCCAAATACACAGATGTATGATTAGCCCTCTCTGCGGATCTCAGTAGCTACAACAGGGAATGGGAAGTGCGGATACATGGGTGTATGCCGAGTCTCGAGTGATGAGTGATTGTGAACTAGAATGATGCGGATGTTCTTTGGCTTGTGTTGTGCAGGTGTCGAGCACGGATGCAGTGATCGAAGGCAAGGTGAAGGTCAAGTAGAGACATGCCGTGCCGATGGATCGAGAGCGGTGAAGGGCGGACGTGAGGCTTGGATTGAGGGACTGGTGGCCTGAGGATCAGCTGTGGTGGCTGATAGCCTGGGACAGCGACGAGCGAAGACTTGCGTGTGGACGGGGTGCACGGACGGTGCATCCCTTCTACGGCTCGGTTTGGTGGTTGAGCCAGAGAAAAACCACCGGTGGACGGTTTCCAGGTTTGGGCCACAAAACCTAGGTTCTGCGGGTTTGCTGAGTTTGGGCCACAAAACTTGGGCAGGGGTCGGTTTCCAGGTTTGGGCCTCAAAACCTGGGCACTGGCGGGTTTCTGAGTTTGGGCCACAAAACTCAGGAGATGGACGGCTAGTTTCCCGGTTTGGGCCGCAAAACCGGGGGTTGGTCGTGAAGGCTGGTTTCCCGGTTTGGGCCTCAAAACCGGGGGCGAGGTCCGGGAAAAGGACGAGCAGAGCCGTGGTGGCACGTGGCGACAATCGGTGAGGTTGCGTCGAAGCAACGCTACCTGTTGTGCGGGCGTGGCCGTCGGGTCAGCATCTTCTTCGAGTTGGTCCAGAATAACCCTAGGGTTTAGCTAGTTTGCTCTGTAACTAGCAGTAGTGGTAGAAGGGGAATAAGTGTATTAGGCTATATAAGGAGAGGCCTCCCCTCCCTCCAGACTATCTCAGCCATTTGCTATTTCCTCTTAGGGTTTCCTGCTCTCCCATATCCCTGCTGTAGCAACTAAGATCCGCAGAGACGGTGAACAATACATCTGTGTATTTGCTTTTTGAGAAAACGAGACCGTAATCTCGTTGTCTCCTCATGGGGACGAATTTCAGCTGGTAATCCGTGGTTTTGATTCGCGTTTTGAACTTGTTCTTCGCGTTCTTCTTTTCTCCATGATTTTCCTGTCGATCGATCTCTCTCTACTTTGCTCCATTTGCAAAACCGTTTGAACCAACTTGTTCTTTACTGTGAGGGGATCATTTCGACCAAAGGAATCTAACTCAAACCTCACGAGCAAGTAGATCGATCGGTTTTTGTGTTTGGATCGACTTTTGTCTTTTGCCTCCGATTTCTTATGATTCACCAATTTGGAGTTAGGCTTGAGCCATGATCTCTTAGGAGTAGCTCACTAACATCCTTGTGACCTCTCAGAACAAATCTTAGCCCTAGTGCTTTTGATTTGGAGGAGATTGAGTTGAATCGCCGAAGAACTGTGCTGTTTTCGGGGGCATCGGACGCTGGTTACGGGAGCATCGGACTTTGCTGTTCATAGCATCGGACGCTCCGGTGACACGTGTCAGTTCTGGTGTTTTTAAGTGGACATCGGACGCAGGGCATCGGACGCGTCCGTTGTTCATCGGACGCGTCCGTTGTTCATCGGACGCGTCGGGGCCTAAGCATCGGACGCTGAGCTGTTCCTGTAGCACCGTCTGATGGTCATGCAGTAAGGTTTCAGAAAGGACCTGTTTGCATCGGACGTGTCCGTTGGGTAGGCATCGGACGCTGCCAGCGTCCGATGCAGTGACAGATTCACTGTTTTGTCCGCGGTTCGTTGGTCTGATCTCGGATTTGGTTTCCGTCTTTTGCGTTATACTTTTTGGGTTGCGTAGTATCCCGCTGTGCTTCTAGGAAGCATCCACCCTATCTCTAGGGTCGTGGACAGTAGCAAGCCTGTGTTTTTCTTCTGGGTTACTTTCTGGGACAAGGGCTATAAGTTTCTGTAAAGAATTTAAAGCTCCCATTCACCCCCCCCCCTCTGGTCGCCTTTATGTAACACTTTCGGTCCTTCAATTGGAATCGGAGCAAGTTAAGGATCTTCCACCTTAGCCGGTTCCAGATCCACAGAAGTCGACATGGATCGCGGCGTGGGCAAACCGCCGTTCTTTGATGGGACGAACTATGCGTATTGGAAGATACGTATGTCGGCCTATCTTTAGAGTTTGGGTGCTTCCATTTGGGATATTTGCAACTCTGCAGATTACGTGGTCTTGGCTGCTCGTGCTACTCAGCATCAGATCGATGACCACGATGCCAATAGTCGAGCCCGTAATGCTCTTTTCTCATGTTTGAGCATCACCGAGTTTGATCGCGTTTCTCACCTCGCTACGGCTCGGGAGATTTGGGCTACCCTCATGCGTTTCCATGAGGGAACCACTCAAGTCAAAACCCGTCTCTTCGAGTCGCACAAGCGAGAGTATGAGAACTTTCGACACATGCCTGGCGAGAGCATAGAGAGTTTATTCGCTCGCTTTCAGGTGATTGTCAACAGGATGAAGGCTAACAAGGAGCTGTTGCCTTTCGACGATCATGAGAGGGCTTTGAAGCATTTACACACTCTCGATCGATCGGTGTGGGATTCCAAGGTTCAGGCGATCATCGAATCGCCTAACTATGAGACTCTCACCTGCGATGAGCTCTTCAGTAAGCTCAAGTCCAGTGAGATTGATGCCATGGCGAGAGCTTCTTATGAAAATCCTTCTAGCCCATTGATGGCTTTGCTTTCTGGCTCTTCTGCTAACCCCTCTGGAGGATTTGCACTTTCTTCTCTTCTTTCTGTCATAGAGGAGCAGCTGGAGTTTATGGGGGATGACGAGCTGGCTTTGCTCGCCAACCGGTTCTCACGGTTCCACAACAATCGCATGAACCGTCACCGTGGAGGAGGACGCTCTGGATGTTTTGAGTGCGGCGACCCCAACCACTTCATCGCCAACTGTCCCAAGAAGAACAAGCAAGCTTTTGGGAAAGGCGATCATGGGCACAAGTACGACTTCGACAAGCGCAAGGAGAAGTACATCCCCGCGAAGCACAAGCGGAAGGGCGGCTTCAACAAGGAGTACATCAAGAAGAAGTACTTGGAGAAGGCCCAGGCTGAGCAGCGTGCTTTCTTCGCCACGCTCAGCGACGTCGACGAGTCGGATGATGACTCCGCTTCCTCCAGCGACGACGAGTCTGAGAAGAAGATCGAGGACAAGCTGAATGACCTCTCCTTCTTCGCTGACAACGAGGGCTTTTGTACCATGGCCCTCGGCAAGGAGGTCGACAACCAGCTGGAGGAGACCCCTCAGAACGACGATGACGACGACGACACCTCCCAGGTATCTCCGACCCCCGATGAGCTTTCTGCTGAGGTCGAGAAACTTACTGCCGCCCTTCTGAGTCAAGATAAACTGCTTAGGCGTGCTGCTAGAGAGCGAAAGGAGTTTAGGCAGAAGTGGGAGGATACGGTGAAGGAACTTGAATCTGTCAAGTCCACTATTGTTGTGTCCGAGGAGGACGAGTGTGAGATGTGCTCCAGGCACATGACTGACCTTCTCACTTTGAGGGGGAAGTATGTCGCCTTGGTTGGAGAGGTGGATGAGCTTAGAGCTAGATCCTCAGTGCTTGGTGCATGCAAGTCTTGTGCAGGCTTGCAATCCAAGTTGGCAGAGAAGAATGTCAAGATTGTGTCTCTTGAGAAGGCTAGCTCGGGTAGCACTTGTGTGTCTAGGTGCGCTTTGTGTGAGGGTTTGGAGATGGAGATTGTAAACGTGAAGCATGACAAGATGCAAACTGAGGAGGAAAACACATACCTTCGGACCATCTTGTCATGGGTGTCTTGTGGTGAGCCGCAGCTTGGGATGATGATTGCCCAATTCAGGCGTGCTGCTGGAGGTCCAGGTGTTGGCTTTGCTCAGGGTGTTGAGTGTGCATCTTCTTTTGGCAAGGTTGGAGAGTTTAGTGGTCTTAACCCGAGTGAGAAGCCAAACTCCACCACTACTCCCAAGCTTACTAAGATTCCACCCCAAAGAGCCTCTCAAGCCTAACACCAAGGATGGAGTGTTTGTTGAACCTCCAAGAGCTCCACCCAAGAACAGACATGGGCTCCAAAACCAAACCACCTCAAGAACAAACTAGACACCATGCCATCTATCCAAGAGGAGCTCATGCCACAGAAAGGCCAAGTGATCCACACCCACTACCGTGAGTACCAACAACCCCTTATGAGAGCGGTGAGGTACCATTGTGAGCACTGTGGGAGAGATGGACACTTGAGGGAGTTTTGCTTTCAGCGCAAGAGAGAGGAGCGCCGTGCAAAGGAGATGAACAACACGGACATGTACCATCCTTTCCATGATGTACATGTGCCGAACGTTCAGAGGCGTGCAGCTAGGCCTAGAGGTCCAATGCCTCAAGTGCCAAGGTCTAGGCCGCAAGGAGGACATGCCCGGCGGGAGCCTGCAGTTATGGGCTATGGACCCCATGGCGGTGGCTTTGTAGTTGAGCGTTACCCCACCGCGTTTTGAGTATCGTGATGGACGCTCTTCCCTTAGCGGACAACGTTTTCCTATGCATGGTGATCGCTTTCCCCGTAGGCGTGCTAGGAATGGTTTTTCTACTAACCGTTCTTTGGAGCAGCCGGCCCAACACTGGTATAATTCCCATTTTACTTACCCAGGTTGGACCGTATGCTCACCCTATGTGTTTTTATTGATGTAGGTAAAACGATTGGAGGACGTTTGGTTGGTGGATTCCGGTTGCTCGAGGCACATGACCGGAAACGCCAAGTGGTTCTCCAGTCTTAGTCCTATTGCCGGAAAGGAGTTTATCACCTTCGGCAACAATAGCAAAGGTAAAGTGTTGTCTCGTGGGTCGGTGCGAGTTAATGAGCACTTTGTGTTGCGTGATGTTGCTCTTGTTTCTAACTTGCATTTTAACCTTCTTTCTGTTTCGCAACTCTCTGATGATGACTATGAGATTCGTTTTAAGCCAAATCTCAGTCGCATTTTATATCCTTAGGGCAATCTTGTATGTTTGATTTTGCCCATTGGGAAAGTCTTTCGTGCGAATTTCTCGGAGTCGTTTGGGATTTCTCGTTGTCTTTTGGCTGGACCTTCCTCCTCTAGTCTTTGGAAGTGGCATAGGAGACTTGGTCACCTGAGCTTCGACTTGCTTGCAAGGCTTAGCTCACTTGGCCTAATCCGAGGATTGCCCAAGTTATCCATGGAGAAGGATCTTGTTTGCCATTCTTGTAGACATGGGAAGATGGTTGCCGCTCCCCACCATCCAGTGACTCAGGTCATGACTAAGCGCCCTGGAGAGCTTTTACACATGGACCTTGTTGGTCCGGCTCGGGTGAGCTCTGTTGGGGGGAAGTGGTATGTGCTTGTTGTTGTTGATGACTTTTCTAGATATTCGTGGGTCTTCTTTTTGACTGAAAAGACTAAGACTTTCTCCTTTGCTCGCAATCTGATTTTGCGTCTTCAGAATGAGTTCCCTTTGAACTCAATGCAAGCTATTCGTAGTGATAATGGTTCTGAATTCAAGAATTCGGACTTTGAGAAGTTTTGTAACTCTTTGGGTTTGGAGCATCAGTTCTCTTCCCCCTACACACCGCCACAAAATGGTGTTGTAGAGAGGAAGAATCGGACCCTTGTAGAGATGGTCAGGATGATGCTCGATGAGCATAGGACTCTTAGGCGATATTGGGCCGAAGCTATGAACACTGCATGCTATATTTCCAATCGCATTTTTCTCCGAGCTTTCTTGAAAAAGACTTCTTATGAGTTGCTTTTTGGAAAACTGCCCAAGGTGAATTATTTTAGAGTTTTTGGTTGCCACTGTTTTTTATACTTAAGAAAGGCAACCTAGACAAATTTGAGTCTCATTCTTCTGACGGTGTATTTTTGGGTTATGGCACTCATACTTGCGCATATCGCGTACTTAACCTTGATACTAACCGAGTCATGGAGACATCCGATGTCACCTTCGACGAGACCATGGTTTGTCCTTCTTCTAGATTTGAGCGTGCAGGTGATCATGAGGTTGGCGAACCTCTTTTTGATGATGGGGACGAGGGTGCTGAAGGGATGGATGATCCAGCTGTGGGACAGAGTCCCCGGGTACTCCGCAAGGAAGGGCGAAGACCTAGTCCAACTAGGACTCTCCATGTAATCCTAGTAGTATTACTACCTTGTAATCCTACTAGGACTCCTAAGATGTAACCGAGTAGGACTCTAGCCTCCTGGACTATATAAAGAGAGGCAGAGCTCCCTAGATCGGGACATAAGCCAGAGACATAAAGGGGTCATGGTACACAACCAGACACCCATAAGCGCAAGGCGTAATACTATTCCCCCAAACTAGAAGTAGGGATGCTATTCAGCAGACCGAACCAGTATAAATCCTTGTCTCTGTGTTTACCATCGAGTTCTGCATACGTCGATCCCCACCAAACAAATCGTCTGAGATCCCTCAAGACGAGTTGCCGGTTAACAAACACCGACACCAGCACCACCTCCACCTACTTTGCCGCAAGCATCGGCTTCTACTACGATGACTCACGACCCAACCCCTCTTCGTCGACTACTTGGGGGCCGTGGGATCCGCCACCTTGGGCTGTACCTTTTGTACCCGAGGAGGCACCAGCTGCTGTTGAGGGGGAGGTTTCTTTAGCTTGGGAGGCACCACGACACATTCAGCACCAACACCCGCCTCAACAGATCATCGGCAGCATCGACGAACGTGTCACTCGGTCAAGGTCACAACAAATCTCTCACTTTGCTCATTCTGCATTTGTTGCTGATTTTGAACCCCGAGATGTTGGACATGCTTTATCTGATCCAGATTGGGTCAATGCCATGCATGAGGAGTTAGAAAATTTTGAAAGAAATCAGGTTTGGGTTTTGGTTCCACCTCCTCCTGAGTGTCACCCCATTGGTACAAAATGAGTTTTCAAAAACAAACAAGGAGAGGATGGCCACATTATGAGAAACAAGGCCAGACTTGTAGCCCAGGGGTATAGTCAGAAGGAGGGGATATACTATGAGGAGACTTTTGCTCCTGTAGCTCGTTTGGAGGCAATTATGAAGGACCGAATTAGCGACCAGAGGGGGGGTGAATGGGAGCCTCAAATTCAACTCGTGAATAGAATGGCCCTTGTCCAAGAAAATCACCCCAAAAGCTAAGACTCGAAATGACTGGAGAGTTCACGACCTACGAGTAGGTGGATACCCTAGAAGATGTCCTAGAGGTACAGCGGAACTCCCGGAGAAACCCCAAAACCAACTGCAAAAGCCCCAGAGCAAAACTGCACACTCTGCAGATTAGCGGACTGTCCGGGGTCAGGGTCCCGGACTGTCCGCTGAACGCTGGACTGTCCGCGACTAAGGGTCCGGGCTGTCCGCCGGCCACAGACCAGAAAACAGACTGTTCTGAAACAATTCTGGTCAAGTCACGGACTGTCCGCGGGTTTGTATTGCGGACTGTCCGCCGTTCACTCGACAGTGAACAGTCAGGGGGCTGCGCCTGACTGACTCGGCCAAAACCCGACGCGCGGACTGTCCGCGACTGCACAGAGAACACGAAACTGCACGGGTTCAAAACCAAATCCGATTTGATCTCAACCAAAACGAAAGAGACTTCGATCAAACTCCTCCCATGTGTTCCTCTATGTATTGGGGTGCTAATCCTAAGAAATCATCGCACCAAACCAAGTCAATCAAGAGAAATTCGTGGATCACCGTAAAAAGGGGAAGAATGAAGAACGAACGTGAAATCGACCCGATCTATGGATTCGTGAGGTTAGGGGAGAAATCCTTCAGTGGAAAGAAGGGACTCACGACCAAGAACGAATTGATTCAAGTGGAATCGAAAACATCTCACGGAGAGGGAGAACGAGGCAAATCTCTGGGAGATGAAAAACCGAAACGCGAAGAACACCAACACAAACGCGAATCAATTTGATTTCAGCCAAAATTCCTCCACACGAGGAGACAACGAGAATACGGTCTCGTTTCCTCAAAAGATCCAAATGCACAGAGGTATGATTCCCGTCTCTGCGGATCGCTTGCAGCGAGGTATGATTAGAACCTAAGCAGTGGGCTAGAGAGAGAGAGCTCAGGAACAAATGACTGCAAGGATAGAGAGAGAGGAGGGGTGCCTCTCTTATTTATAGCCTAATACAATAATCCCCTTCTACTCCTAGATACAAGAGCGAAGTGGCCAACCCTAGGGGTATCCCGGTCCAACTCTGCTTGTTGACGATCCGACGGCCACGCGCCCATCTCATCCTTAGCTTCGCCTCGACGCAAGCCTCACGATGCCACCACGTGCCGCCCTGCCGACCGCCGCGCCTACCTCACGGATAGCTGGGCCGCTGCGCCAGCCTTTCCACGCCGCCACGCGTCGACCGTCCTTTTTGCGGACCTCCCCCCGGTTTTGAGGCCGAAACCGGGAAACCTGGGCCTTCCCCTGGTTTTGAGGCTGAAACCGGGAAACCTGTCCTGAGGCTGAGTTTTGTGGCCCAAACTCACGAGGTCCAGGTTTTGAGGCCCAAACCTAGAAACCGTCCACACCGAGTTTTGAGGTCCAAACTCGGAAACCGGCCACCCCGAGTTTTGAGGCCCAAACTCGGAAACCGTCGAGGGTAGCTTTTCGAGGCTCAGCTACCGAACCTGCGCCAAAGACGGGATGTGGTTCGCACACCCCGAGTTCCAGCACCGATGCCGGAGCATGTCCAGCCTCCACGCCGGGCACAGTGCATTCGCCATCCTTCTCGGCTTCCCGCCAAGTGTCACGACGCCATCACCTTCCTCCCGACTCGGCCGATGCACTGCACATCCCCATGTACTCTTGCTTGTCAATGCCACGTGCCAGCTACCACAGCTGGTCCTCAGGTCTCCTGGTCCGTCGGTCCAAGCTCCACGTCCGCCCTTCACCGCTCCCGGTCCGTCGGCACGGCACGTCCCTACTTGACATTCACCTCACCTTCGACCACTACCCGAGCTTCGCACCTGCACATCAACACAGCCAAGAGACATGTTGCCCGTTGATCGATCACTCATCACTCAGGAAGGGAACCACAAGGGCACATATCAACCTTGTGTTCTCAATCTCCCCCTTGATGAGTGCATCGTCAACTCATAGTAACCGTAACCAACATAAAAAGAAAGCAGAATTAGATAGAAGGAGAAAAAACTCACTCGAGATGTCCAAAAGCCAGAGAAAGGCCGAAGAAGCACAAATCGAGATGAGCGAAGCTTGGTCCCCAAAGACATGGGCAATGGTTCGACACAACCAAGCAAAAGATTGAAGCAACAACTCATCAGAGAGCAAAACTCGATCAAAATCAGAGGACAAGACTTGGTTCCCAAAGACATGGGCAATGGCTCGACGCAACCAAGTCAGAAACAAGCTAGTCCTCAAGAAGAGGCAGATAGGGCTCAACACCACTAGTTGAAAGCTCGATACCAAATGAAGACTGCATAAGAAGCGGCTACTGCTAGTCCCTCAAGATAGAGGCACAGAGGCTCAACACAACTAGCAGTAAGCCCGATACCAATCAAGAACCATCAAAACATGATGAAAATAGCTAATCCCTCAAGACAGAGGCACAGAGGCTCGACACAACTAGCTGAAATGATCGATATCAAATAAAACCGACTCGGAGCCGGCAGTAAAACTCCCCCTCACTCAAAGAACTCCCCCTTAGCAAGTGAAGCATAAATTGCAAATTGACACCACCGGAAACATTCTCCCCCTTAGGGGCAAATTGCAATCAAAAGAGAGGGGAAAAGGACTCAAGTAAGTCAAACGGAGCTAGGTCATGCCTATCGGAGTCAAGCAAATGCACATGAGTCAAAAATGCATGTTAGCAGCTTCAAGTATATACTCAAAAGAGTGAAAGAATGCTCTAAAGAGTGCTGATCCAACTACAAAGCAACATGCAAAAGTGCTAGCAAAGGTTCAAACTGATCACCAAATACAAAATATGAATGCATCAGCCAAATGAGCAGTTTTAAGCCGTTCAGAAAGTAGTTTCACCATCAAAATAGCACTACACATGTATAGACAGGAAGTCAAGCAAGTGCTAAACATGTATACAAGGTGAACTACCCCTAGCAAAGTTCAATCATCATGCTATAGAGTGAAACATAAACTTGTGTTTTCAGATTTTATCGGAGAATTTGCAGCGGTTATTAACACAAGTTTTAAATTCAACATGTGATTGCGAGAGGTTGAAAGCTTGTCATTGCCTAACTTTTCAACCATGCTAAGCCTATGCATATGCAATCAGAAGCTTAAAGCATCGGTTTCGGTCTTACACTACACGACTCAAGTTTAACTCAAAGTGCTATGAGAAACAGTCTCGATACCGTGATGTGCTGACAAAGCAATCTCATATCGATCTTTTCAAATCACTAACACTTGGTTCATTTTAAGCAGAAAATGAACAATCCAAGCAAGTGAAAGACTCGGAACTAGAGACATAGCAACCTAGCATATATGAAATAGCTCAAGTGACCTCAACACATCCTACACATGCTAGTTGCCAATCTCAATGGTGAACATGTATCAAATTTTAGGTTCATTAAGCATGTTCATCATTCTAAAAAATACAGCTTAGCTCACCACATGTATCAGTGATCAAGGAGAGCCTAAGCTACAAGCATCATCATATATCATCGAAGCATACACTAATCAGAGCATAAGTTCATTCTTAAGAATATAGACATGAAGCTTAAAAATGCAAGATGCACATATGATGAAGTCAGAATCGGAGCCAAAGCAAAACCAAAAAGACTCAAGACCCAAAGAAACCAAAAAGGATCAGAAAGTCAGTCTATGGTACATCAAGCAAAATGCTTCCCCCATCTAAAAGGGGAAACACACACCAAGCTCACCTCTCAACCTAGCAAAAGTTGAGAGATCCAAAGGTTTGGTAAAAATATCCGCAACCTGGTTATGGGTGTCTACATGCCTAAGATCAATGTCGCCTTTCTCATAGTGATCACGAAGAATGTGAAAGCGAACATCGATGTGTTTGGTTTTGGAGTGAAGAACAGGGTTCTTTGCTACACTAATGGCAGAAGTGCTGTCGCAAAGCAAAGGAACCCGATTGAAATCTAGACCAAAATCACGCAATGTAGCAACCATCCATAAAAGCTGCGAAGCACAAGAAGCAGCGGCAACATACTCGGCTTCTATAGTAGACTGGGCTACGTTCGACTGTTTACGAGAATACCACGGAACCAAAGAAGAGCCAAGAAACTGACATGTCCCAGAAGTAGACTTACGCTCAAGCCGACAGCCAGCAAAATCCGCATCGGAGTTGCGGATACATGGGTGTATGCCGAGTCTCTGAGTGATGAGTGATTGTCAACAGGTTTGATCGCAGGGTCTTTGGCTTGTGTTGTGCAGGTGTCGAGCACGGAGACAGTGATCGAGGGCAAGGTGAAGGTCAAGTTGAGACGGGTCGTGCCGACGGACCGGGTGCGGTGAAGGATGGGCGTGCCGTGCGGCGGACGTGCCATGCCGATGAACCGACCGGTGAAGGGCGGACGTGAGGCTTGCACTGAGGGACCAGAGTGCCTGAGGATCAGCTGTGGTGGCTGGCAGCCTGGGACAGCGACAAGTGAAGACCTGCGGGGCACGGTGTTGCTCGGGTCGAGGACCTGGGGACACGTGTCGGTGGACGGGGTGCACGGGCAGTGCATCCCCTCTACAGCTTTGGTTTGGTGGTACAGCCAGGGAAAAACCATTGAGTGGATGGTTTCCAGGTTTGGGCCTCAAAACCTGGGTGCTGAGGGTTTCCGAGTTTGGCCACAAAACTCGGGCTGAGGACGGTTTCCAGGTTTGGGCCTCAAAACCTGGGCGCTGCGGGTTTCTGAGTTTGGGACACAAAACTTAGGCATTGGACTTGGAGGCTGGTTTCCCGGTTTGGGCCTCAAAACCGGGGGATAGCTGGAAAAGGCTGGTTTCCCGGTTTGGGCCACAAAACCGGGGGTGCAGAGCGAGGGCGGCACGTGGCGGCGATCTGGAGGTTGCGTCGAGGCAACGCTTCGAGTCGAGCGGGCGTGACCGTCGGATACACCTACCACCGAGTTGGTCCAGAATAACCTTAGGGTTTAGCTGGTTCACTCTGTAATTAGATTAGAGAGGGGTAGAGTAGGAATTGTACTTAGACTAGAATTAGGATAAGTAGTTGGGGAGACACCCTCCTCCCTCCATCTCAGTTTTAGCCATCTCATTTGCTCTCTCGCACTTAGGGTTTCCTGCTCTCCCATCCCCTGCTGTAGCTTGCTGAGATCCGCAGAGAGACTTGACTCTGTGTACTGTTGATTTTGAGGAAAGGAGGCCGTAACCTCCTTGTCGTAGCGTGTGTTTGCGCTTCGGCTGCAAGATCGTGGTGTCGATTCGCGTTTTGTTCGTGTTCTTCGCGGAATCCTTTTTTCTCCACGATTTTCCCGTCGCTTGATCTCTTTGCTCGGTTCATCTTTTGCAAATCCGTTTGAACCAAGTTGTTCTAGATCGTGAGGCATTTCTTTCCACTGAAGGAATTAAACTCTAACCTCACGGTCTAGGAGATCGATCGATTTTCGTTTTGGATCGCGTTCTTGCTTCCTTGCCTCGAAATTTCTTGATTCACCGATTTGGAGTTAGGTTCGAGCCATGATCTCTTAAAGATAGCTCACTAACATCCTTGTGACCCCTCAGATCGAATCCTAGGCCTAGAGCTTTTGATTCGGAGGAGATCGGGTTGAATCATCGAAGAACTGCGCTATTTTCGGGGGCATCAGACGCTGACACAGGAGCATCGGACGCTAGGGTTCTAAGCGTCGGACGCTCCGATGACGCGTGTCACTTTCGCAGCGTTTGTAGTGGCATCGGACGCTAGGCATCGGACGCGTCCGTTGGCCATCGGACGCGCCTGAGCCAAAGCATCGGACGCTGGCTGTTCACTGTGCACAGCGTCCGATGGTGGAACAGTAAGGTTCCCGAGAGGCAGTTTTCACATCGGACGCGTCCGGTGGTCAGGCATCGGACGCAGACAGCGTCCGATGCGACTAGTTTCGCACGGTTTTGTCCGCGGTTCGCTTGTTCGTTGACGGATTTGATTTCCGTCTTTTGCGTTGGCTTTCTCGAGTTGTGTAGTGTCCCGCTGTGCTTCTAGAAAGCATCCACCCTACATCTAGGGTCGTGGACATTAGCAAGCTCTAGGGTTTGTCTTTTGGGGTGATTCTCGGGACAGTGGCTACTAGTTTCTGAAAGGAAATTTTGAAGCTCCCATTCATCCCCCCTTTGGTCGCTTTCTGGTTGCTTCTCGGTCCTTCAATTGGTATCGGAGCAGGTTAAGGATCTTCCACCTTAGCCGGTTCCAGATCCACAGAAGGCGACATGGATCGCGGCGTGGGCAAACCGCCATTCTTTGATGGGATGAACTATGCGTATTGGAAGATACGCATGTCGGCCTATCTTCAGAGCATGGGCTCTTCTATTTGGGAGATTTGCAACAGGGACGATTACGTTGTCTTGGCTGCTCATGTCACTCAGCTCCAGATCGATGAGCACGAGGCCAATAGCCGGGCACGTAATGCCTTGTTCTCCTGTTTGAGCATGGGTGAGTTTGATCGCGTTTCTCACCTCTCTACGGCTCGGGAGATTTGGGCCACCCTCATGCGCTTTCATGAGGGCACCTCTCAAGTCAAAACCCGACTCTACGAGTCATTCAAGAGAGAGTATGAGAACTTTCGACATCAGCCTGGCGAGAGCATAGAAAGTTTATTCGCTCGCTTTCAGGTGATTGTCAACAGGATGAGGGCTAACAAGGAGCAGTTGCCTTTCGACGATCATGAGAGAGCTTTGAAGCTTTTGCACACTCTCGATCGGTCGGTGTGGGACTCAAAGGTCCAGGTGATCATCGAATCGCCTAACTATGAGACCCTCACTTGCGACGAGCTCTTCAGTAAGCTCAAGTCCAGTGAGATTGACGCCATGTCGAGGGCTTCTTATGCGAATCCTTCTGGCCCGACTATGGCTTTGGTTTCTGGCTCTTCCGCTAACCCCTCTGCTGGTTTTGCTCTTTCGTCTCTCTTTTCTGTCATAGAGGACCAGCTTGGATCGTTGGGGGATGACGAGTTGGCTATGCTCGCCAACCGGTTCACGCGGTTTCACAACAACCGCATGAACCGTCGCCGCGGAGGAGGACGCTCAGGATGCTATGAGTGCGGCGATCCCGACCACTTCATCGCCAACTGCCCCAAGAAGAACAAGCATTCGGGGAAGGGCGATCATGGGCACAAGTACGACTCCGGCAAGCGCAAGGAGAAGTACGTCCCCGCAAGGCACAAGCGGAGGGGCGGCTTCGACAAGGAGTACATCAAGAAGAAGTACTTGGAGAAGGCCCAGGCTGAGCAGCGTGCGTTCTTCGCCACGCTCAGCGACGTCGATGGCTCGGATGATGACTCCGCTTCATCAAGCGACGACGAGTCCGAGAAGAAGAAGAGGATCAAGGACAAGCTGAACGGCCTCTGCTTCTTCGCCGACGACGACAGCTTCTGCACCATGGCGCTTGGTGATGAGGTCGACGGCAAGCTGGAGCACACCCCTCGGGACGACGACGATGATGACACCTCCCAGGTATCCCTCACCTACGACGATCTCTCTGCCGAGGTTGAGAAGCTTACTGCCGCGCTCCTTAGTCAGGACAAGTTGCTTAGGCGTGCCGCTAGAGAGCGCGAGGAGTTTAGGCAAAAGTGGGAGGACACGGTGAGGGAGCTTGAGTTTGCCAAGTCCACCGTGGTCGTGTCGGAGGAGGTTGAGTGTGAGTCGTGCACCACGCACATGACTGATCTTCTCACTTTGAGAGGTACGTATGCTGCGTTGGTTGGAGAGGTGGATGAGCTCCGTGCTAGGCCGCAGCTGTTGGGTGCTTGCAAGACTTGTCCTGTCTTGCAATCCGAGTTGGCAGAGAAGAATGCCAAGATTGAGTCCTTAGAGAAGGCCAGCTCGGATAGCACTTGTGTCACGAAGTGTGTTTTGTGTGAGGGCTTGGAGAAGGAGATTGCGAATGTCAAGCATGGCAAGATGCAAACCGAGGAGGAAAACACATACCTTCGGACCATCTTGTCATGGGTCTCTTGTAGTGAGCCGCAGCTCGGGATGATGATCTCCCAATTTAAGCGAGCTGCTGGAGGTTCTGGTGTAGGTCTTGCTCAGGGTGTTGATCTTTCTGCTTTTGGGAAGATTGGAGAGTCGAGTGGTCTGAATCCTAGTGAGAAGCCCAACTCCACCACTACTCCCAAACTTGCCAAGCTTCCACCCAAAGAGCCTGCCAAGCCTACCACCAAGGATGGGGTGTTTGAGGAACCTCCACGTGCTCCACCCAAGAACCAAGTGTGGGCACCCAAGCCAAACCACCTCAAAAACAAGCTTGACACAATGCCACCCATCCAGGAGGAGTTGCCACAGAAGGGCAAGGTGATCCACACCCACAGTCATGAGTACCAACAACCCCCTTTGCGCGCGGTGAGGTATCATTGTGATTTCTGTGGGAGAGATGGACACTTGAGCGAGTTCTGTTTTCGGCGCAAGAGAGAGGCACGCCATGCTCGGGAGATGGACAACCCGGACATGTACCACCCTTTCCATGGTGTGCATGTGCCGAATGTCCAGAGGAGAGCTGCTAGGCCCAGAGGTCCAGAGCCTCAAGTCCCCAGGCCTAGGCAGCAGAGAGCTCCGAGGAGAGATGCTAGGCCTAGAGGCGCAGTGCCTCAAGTTGCTAGGCCTAGGCCTCGTAGAGAGCGTGCCCGACGGGGTCCTGCTTTTGCAGGCTACGGACCCCGTGGTGGAGGTTTTGTTGAGCGCTTTCCCCCACCGCGTTTGGAGTATCGCGGTGAGTGCTTCTTCCCCAGCGGACCACGTTTTCCTGTGAGTGGTGATCGCTATCCTCGTAGACAGTTTAGGAATGGTTTTTCTGCTTACCGTTCTTTTGAGCAGCCGGCCCAACACTGGTATTCTTCCTACTTCACTAACCCCAGTGTTGGACTGTATGCTCACCCTATGTCTTTTTATTGATGTAGGTAAGACAGTTGGAGGACATTTGGTTGGTGGATTCCGGTTGCTCGAGGCACATGACCGGAAACGCCAAGTGGTTCTCCAGCCTTAGCCCTGTCGCCGGAAAGGAGTACATAACCTTCGGCGACAATAGCAAAGGTAAGGTATTGTCTCGCGGGTCGGTGCGGGTTAATGAGCACTTTGTGTTGCGTGATGTTGCTCTTGTTTCTAACTTGCATTTTAACCTTCTTTCTATTTCGCAACTTTTTGACGACGACTATGAGATTCGTTTTAAACCGAATCTTAGTCGTATTTTGGATCCTCAGGGCAATCTTGTGTGTTTGATTTCGCCCTTTGGAAAAGTCTTTCGTGCGAATTTCTCGGAGTCTTTTGGTACTTCTCGTTGTCTTGTGGCTGGACCTTCCTCCTCCGATCTTTGGAAGTGGCATAGGAGACTTGGACATTTGAGCTTCGACTTGCTTGCAAGGCTTAGTTCACTCGGCCTAATCCGAGGATTGCCCAAGTTGCATATGGAGAAGGATCTCGTTTGCCACTCTTGTAGACACGGGAAGATGGTTGCCGCTCCCCACCATCCAGAGACTCAGGTCATGACCAAGCGCCCTGGAGAGCTTTTGCACATGGACCTTGTTGGTCCGGCTCGGGTGAGCTCGGTTGGGGGAAGTGGTATGTGCTTGTTGTTGTTGATGACTTTTCAAGATATTCGTGGGTCTTCTTTTTAGCTGAGAAGACCGAGACTTTCTCCTTTGCTCGCAATCTGATTTTGCGTCTTCAGAACGAGTTCCCTTTGAACTCGATGCGGGCAATTAGGAGTGATAATGGTTCCGAATTGAAGAATTTAGATTTTGAGAAGTTGTGTAACTCTTTGGGTTTGGAGCACCAGTTTTCTTCCCCTTACACACCGCCTCAAAATGGTGTTGTAGAGAGGAAGAATCGGACCCTTGTTGAGATGGCCAGGATGATGCTCGATGAGCATAGGACTCCTAGGCGTTATTGGGCCGAAGCTATGAACACTGCGTGCTATATTTCCAATCGCATTTTTCTGAGAGCTTTCTTGAAGAAGACTTCTTATGAGTTGCGTTTTGGAAAACAGCCCAAGGTAAGTTATTTTAGAGTCTTCGGTTGCCATTGTTTTATATTGAAGAAAGGCAACCTGGACAAGTTTGAGTCTCGTTCTTCTGACGGTGTATTTTTGGGTTATGGCACTCACACTCGCGCATATCGTGTACTTAACCTTGA
The DNA here is from genome assembly GCA_009763385.1 of Coix lacryma-jobi var. lacryma-jobi. NCBI lineage: Eukaryota > Viridiplantae > Streptophyta > Magnoliopsida > Poales > Poaceae > Coix > Coix lacryma-jobi. Next base: position 50,796,631 of record CM019824.1, read on the forward strand.
TACTAACCGAGTCATGGAGACATCAGATGTCACCTTCGACGAGACTCTTGTTTGTCCCTCTTCTCGCTTTGAGCGTGCAGGTGACCATGAGGTTGGCGAGCCTCTTTTTGATGATGAGGACGAGGGCGCTGAAGGTATGGATGATCCAGCACTCCCTCCACCTGCCGTGCCACAAAGAGCGGCTTCTACGATGACTCACGGCCCCGACACCTCTTCTTCCTGGGGGCCGTGGGATCTGCCACCCCGAGCGGTACCATTTGTACCCGGGGAGGCACCAGCTGCTGTTGAGGGGGAGGCTACTTCAGCCCGGGAGGCACCATGACACATTCAGCGCCAGCACCCGCCTCAGCAGATGATCGGCAGCATCGACGAACGGGTTACTCGGTCCAGGTCACAGCACATCTCTCACTTCGCTCATTCTGCTTTTGTTGCTAATTTTGAGCCCCGAGATGTTGGACACGCTTTGACGGATCCGGATTGGGTCAATGCCATGCATGAGGAGTTAGAAAACTTTGAGAGAAATCGGGTTTGGGTTCTAGTTCCTCCTCCTCCTAACTGTAATCCTATTGGGACAAAATGGGTTTTCAAAAATAAACAAGGAGAGGACGGCCACATTGTGAGGAACAAAGCGCGTCTTGTGGCCAAGGGTTATAGTCAGAAGGAGGGGATAGACTTTGAGGAGACTTTTGCTCCTGTAGCTCGTTTGGAGGCAATTAGGATACTCTTGGCTTTTGCTGCATCCAAAGGTTTTAAACTCTTTCAAATGGATGTCAAGAGTGCCTTCTTAAACGGCTACATAGAAGAGGAAGTGTATGTTGAGCAACCCCCCGGTTTTGAAAATCCCAAGTTTCCAAACCATGTTTTTAAACTTCATAAAGCTTTATATGGTTTGAATCAAGCCCCTAGAGCCTGGTATGATAGATTGAAAACTTTTTTGCTTGCTAAGGGTTTTAAAATGGGATGTGTAGATAAAACGCTCTTTCTCCTCAAGCAAGGCAAAGACACTCTCTTGGTCCAGATTTACGTGGATGATATCATTTTCGGTGGTTCTTCTCACGCTTTGGTTGCCAAGTTTGCAGATATTATGAGCAGGGAGTTCGAGATGAGCATGATGGGTGAGCTGACCTTCTTTCTCGGGTTGCAAATCAAGCAATCCCGAGAGGGGACGTTTGTGCACCAGGGCAAGTACACCAAGGACTTGCTGAAGCGGTTCGATATGGGTGAGGCCAAGCCTCTTCCAACACCCATGTCAATGACGACTGCCCTGGATGCGGATGTGGATGGAGAAGCAATAGACCAGAAGGAGTACCGAAGCATGATCAGGTCACTCCTCTACCTGACGGCGACACGCCCGGACATTCAGTTCGCGGTGTGTCTGTGTGCGCGCTTTCAGTCGTCGCCGTGCACCTCTCATCGTCAGGCGGTGAAGCAGATTTTCAGGTACCTTCGTTTCACACCTGAGCTCGGTATTTGGTATTCTGCTTCTTCTACCCTCTCCCTTTGCGATTATTCGGATGTCGATTTTGCTGGTTGCCGTATTGAGCGCAAGTCCACTTCTGGGACTTGCCAGTTTATTGGTTCTTCTCTTGTTTCGTGGTCTTCTCGCAAGCAGTCTAGTGTCGCTCAGTCCACTACAGAGGCTGAATATGTTGCTGCGGCTAGCTGCTTTTCCCAGTTGCTTTGGATGATGGCCACTTTGCGTGATTTTGGTCTGAGCGTTACTCGTGTTCCTTTGCTTTGTGACAGCACGAGTGCCATTAGCGTTGCTAAGAACCCCGTGCTTCACTCGAAGACCAAACACATTGATGTGCGCTTTCATTTCTTGTGAGACCACCAGGAGAAGGGTGATATCGACCTTCGCCATGTCGATACTCATCATCAACTGGCTGATATTTTCACCAAGCCTTTAGACGAATCAACCTTTAATCGGTTGAGGGGTGAGCTTGGTGTGTGTTTCCCCTTTTAGATGGGGGAAACATTTTTGATCTTGTATACGAGACTGACTTTCTTTCGTTTGGTTTTCTTTTCTCTTGCATTTTAGCATACGCATTTACATTCTGAGCTTCATGTCTATAATCACTTGAATGTAACTATGCTCTATGTAGTATGCTCCGATGCTTATGTTGATGCTTGTAGCTTATGCTCTTTCTGATCACTAGTACATGTTGTGAGCTGAGCTATTTTTGAAATGGTGAATTTGCTTAATAACTTAAAATCTAAAAATGTTCACCATTGAGATATGCAACTAGCATGTGTAGGATGTGTTGAGTCCATTCATGCTTTTCATATATGCTAGGTTGCTATGTCTCTAGTTCTGAGTCATTCACTTGCTTGGTATGTTCATATCATGTTTAAAATTTTGAACCAAGTTTTAGTGAATTGAAAAGATCGAGATGGGACTGCTTGTCAACACATCACGGTATCGAGACAGTTTCTCATTGCACTTTGAGTTAAACTTGAGCCGTGTAGTGTATGACCGAAACCGCAGCTTTAAGCTTCTGATTGCTTCGGCATAGGCTTCGCTCGGTTGAAAAGTTAGGCAATGACAAGCTTTCAACCTCTCGCAATCACATGCTAATAATTGAACTTGTGAAATTTTCACCGCTGCAACTCCGATATTAATATGAAATCACAAGTATATGCTTCATTCCTATGCATGATGATTGAACTTTGCTAGGGGTAGTTCACCTTGTATACATGTTTAGCACTCGTTTGGATTCCTGTCTATACATGTGTAGTGCTATTTTGATGGTGACTCCCTTTTTGGCTAAAAACTGCTCACATGCTCATATGTTCATATTTCGTATGTGTGATCAGTTTGAGCCTTTGCTATTTGAGTGCCTAGTTGAGTCATTGGAGTTCTACTGTTCAGAGCATCTTTGCACTCTTGTGAATATATGCCTGAAGCTACTGACTTGCATTTCTGACTTCATATGCATGTTGGAAGGGGGAGTTTCTTGCCTTGATGCCTTTCTTGATAAGTGCATTTTCAACTAAGGGGGAGAGCTTTTGCAAATCATATACTCCTGGATGTTCAACTAGATGGAGTTTTCCTAGTTGCTTGCACTTGTCGAGGGGGAGTTTGCTAGCTGTGTTGAGCCTTTGCCTCTGTCTTGAGGGACTAGCAAACATTTTCAGGGTTTTTCGATCGATTGGTTCTCTTTTAGTTTGGAGTCATTCCAATTGGTTCGGAGCATTGGTTTTGAGCTTTCTGTGCTAGTTGTGTTGAGCCTCTGTGCCTCTATCTTGAGGGACTAGCATTTTGCTTCGATTTTCATTCGGCTTCAACTGGTTTTGAGCTCTTTTCTCTGGAGTTCTGATTGGTATCTGCTAGCGGTGTTGAGCCTGTTCTACCTCTTCTTGAGGGCTAGCTTTGCTTTGCTTGGTTGCGTCGAGCCGTTGCCCATGTCTTTGGGGACCAAGTTCTTTTGCTCTTTCCACTTGACCTTCTTCGGCTTTGCTAGGCTTTTGGGTCATTTGGTCGAGTTCTCTCTTCTTCTTCCTTCCTTCTTCTTCTTTCTATTATGATTTGTGTGAGTAGTTGACAATGCACTCATCAAGGGGGGGGATTGCGGATACATGGGTGTATGCCGAGTCTCTGAGTGATGAGTGATTGTCAACAGGTTTGATCGCAGGGTCTTTGGCTTGTGTTGTGCAGGTGTCGAGCACGGAGACAGTGATCGAGGGCAAGGTGAAGGTCAAGTTGAGACGGGTCGTGCCGACGGACCGGGTGCGGTGAAGGATGGGCGTGCCGTGCGGCGGACGTGCCATGTCGATGAACCGAGCGGTGAAGGGCGGACGTGAGGCTTGCACTGAGGGACCAGAGTGCCTGAGGATCAGCTGTGGTGGCTGGCAGCCTGGGACAGCGACAAGTGAAGACCTGCGGGGCACGGTGTTGCTCGGGTCGAGGACCTGGGGACACGTGTCGGTGGACGGGGTGCACGGGCGGTGCATCCCCTCTACAGCTTCGGTTTGGTGGTACAGCCAGGGAAAAACCATCGAGTGGACGGTTTCCAGGTTTGGGCCTCAAAACCTGGGTGCTGAGGGTTTCCGAGTTTGTCCACAAAACTCGGGCTGACGACGGTTTCCAGGTTTGGGCCTCAAAACCTGGGCGCTGCGGGTTTCTGAGTTTGGGCCACAAAACTCAGGCGTTGGACTTGGAGGCTGGTTTCCCGGTTTGGGCCTCAAAACCGGGGGATAGCTGGAAAAGGCTGGTTTCCCGGTTTAGGCCACAAAACCGGGGGTGCAGAGCGAGGGCGGCACGTGGCGGCGATCTGGAGGTTGCGTCGAGGCAACGCTTTGAGTCGAGCGGGCGTGACCGTCGGATACACCTACCACCGAGTTGGTCTAGAATAACCTTAGGGTTTAGCTGGTTCGCTCTGTAATTAGATTAGAGAGGGGTAGAGTAGGAATTGTACTTAGACTAGAATTAGGATAAGTAGTCGGGGAGACACCCTCCTCCCTCCATCTCAGTTTTAGCCATCTCATTTGCTCTCTCGCACTTAGGGTTTCCTGCTCTCCCATCCCCAGCTGTAGCTTGCTGAGATCCGCAGAGAGACTTGACTCTATGTACTGTTGATTTTGAGGAAAGGAGGTCGTAACCTCCTTGTCGTAGCGTGTGTTTGCGCTTCGGCTGCAAGATCGTGGTGTCGATTCGCGTTTTGTTCGTGTTCTTCATGGAATCCTTTTTTTCTCCACGATTTTCACGTCGCTTGATCTCTTTGCTCGGTTCATCTTTTGCAAATCCATTTGAACCAAGTTGTTCTAGATCGTGAGGCATTTCTTTCCACCAAAGGAATTAAACTCTAACCTCACGATCTAGGAGATCGATCAATTTTCGTTTTGGATCGCGTTCTTGCTTCCTTGCCTCGAAATTTCTTGATTCACCAATTTGGAGTTAGGTTCGAGCCATGATCTCTAAGAGATAGCTCACTAACATCCTTGTGACCCCTCAGATCGAATCCTAGGCCTAGAGCTTTTGATTCGGAGGAGATCGGGTTGAATCATCGAAGAACTGCGCTGTTTTCGGGGGCATCGGACGCTGACACGGGAGCATCGGACGCTAGGGTTCTAAGCGTTGGACGCTCCGGTGACGCGTGTCACTTTCGCAGCGTTTGTAGTGGCATCGGACGCTAGGCATCGGACGCGTCCGTTGGCCATCGGACGCGCCTGAGCCAAAGCATCGGACGCTGGCTGTTCACTGTGCACAGCATCCGATGGTGGAACAGTAAGGTTCCCGAGAGGCAGTTTTCACATCGGACGCGTCCGGTGGTCAGGCATCGGACGCAGGCAGCGTTCGATGCGACTGGTTTCGCACGGTTTCGTCCGCGGTTCGCTCGTTCGTTGACGGATTTGATTTCCGTCTTTTGCGTTGGCTTTCTCGAGTTGTGTAGTGTCCCGCTGTGCTTCTAGGAAGCATCCACCCTACATCTAGGGTCATGGACATTAGCAAGCTCTAGGGTTTGTCTTTTGGGGTGATTCTCGGGACAGTGGCTACTAGTTTCCGAAAGGAAATTTTGAAGCTCCCATTCACCCCCCCTCTGGTCGCTTTCTGGTTGCTTCTCGGTCCTTCAGGAGTAACCACAAAGCGAGAGGGTCGAAGAAGAAGAGTACCAAAGACCGAACTCCGGAGTGCATCGGAGGTACCTCATGATACGCTTGACCGCTTGCTTGTGGGAAGTCCGAGGGGACACCTGAAAACGAGCGCACATACACACAGAAAACTGTATGTCCGGCCTCGTTGCCGTCAGGTGCAGGAGCGAGCCGATCATGCTCCTGTACTCCTTCTGGTCAACTGCCTTTCCGTCCTGGTACGCGTCCATCGCAGCAGTCGTCGCCATGGGCGTCGTAAGAGGCTTGGCCTCGCCCATGTCGAACTTCTTCAGGATGTCCTTTGTGTACTTTCCTTGATGCATGAACGTCCCGTCTCGGGTTTGCTTGATTTGCAACCCGAGGAAGAAGGTCAACTCACCCATCATACTCATCTCAAACTCCCTGCTCATAGTATCTGCAAACTTGGCAACAAGTGCGTGAGAGGAGCCACCAAAGATGATGTCATCCACGTAAATCTGGACTAACAGGGTATCGTTGCCTTGCTTGAGGAGAAATAAAGTTCTATTGACCCGTCCCATTTTAAAACCCTTGGAGAGTAAAAAGGTTTTCAAACGATCATACCATGCTCTCGGGGCTTGTTTCAAACCATACAAAGCTTTTGAAAGTTTATAAACATGGTTTGGAAACTTGGGATCCTCGAAACCAGAGAGTTGCCTAACATAAACCTCTTCCTCTATATACCCATTCAAGAAGGCACTCTTGACATCCATCTGGTAAAGCTTAAAACCCTTCGAAGCAGCAAAGGCTAGAAGTATTCTAATGGCTTCTAAATGGGCTACAGGGGCAAAGGTTTCCTCATAGTCTATCCCCTTTTTCTGGCAGAAACCCTGGGCTACTAGCCTAGCCTTGTTCCTCACTACCATCCCATCCTCACCCTCTTTGTTTTTGAAAACCCATTTGGTACCTATAGGGTGGCATTCTGGTGGAGGTGGAACTAGGGTCCAAACTTGGTTTCGCTCAAAGTTTTCTAGCTCCTCATGCATGGCATTTACCCAGTTAGGATCAGAAAGTGCGTGTCCAACATCTTTGGGCTCAAAACAAGCAACGAATGCAGAATGAGCAAAGTGAGAGATTTCATACGCTCGCGACCGCGTGACTCGCTGGTCGATGCCGCCGATCATCTGACGCGGGGGGTGAACTTGCTTAACGCTCCGGGGTGCTTGTCTCGCCGAAGTCGCCTCCCCCTCGCCAGATGTTGTCGCTCCCTTAGGTGCAGCGGGTGCTCGCTGGAGAGGTGGCTCAAGAGGACCCCAAGAAGAAGACGTCGTGGGATCGGGTCCTCGAGCTGAAGTAGTCGTCGCAGGGTCGACGGGGGCAGCCAGTGGAGTTAGCTCGGGATCACCCCAATCGGCATTCTCCTTCTCCTCCTCCACAAAGATGGTCTCTCCCAGCTCCTGTTCTCTGGCAACATCAAAAGCAGAAGAAACACAAGGCATAGTCTCGTCGAATGTGACCTCGCAGGTCTCCACTATCTAGTTAGTCTCCAGGTTAAGAACTTGATAAGCACGTGAATAAGAAGCATAACCAAGAAACACCCCATCAGTAGAGCGAGATTCAAATTTGTTGAAATTACCTTGCTTCAGGATAAAGCACTTGCACCCAAACACCCGAAAATGAGACACCTTGGGTACCCGACCAAAACACAACTCATAAGATGTTTTCTTCATGAAAGCCCGAAGAAAGATGCAATTTGAAACATGGCAAGCGGTGTTGATCGCCTCGGCCCAAAAATGCCTAGGAGTCCTATACTCATCGAGCATCATCCTGGCCATCTCAACAAGGGTTCGGTTCTTGCGCTCAACAACACCGTTCTGCTGGGGGGCATAAGAAGAAGAAAACTGATGCTCGATTCCATTAGACGAACAGAAAGAGGCAAACTAAGAGTTATCAAACTCAGTACCATTGTCCCTACGAATAGCTCTAATGGTATCAGGGGGGAACTCAGTTTTCAACCTCAGAATCAAATCGTGAGCAAAAGGGAAAGCTTCATCCTTACCCTCCATAAAGAACACTCAAGAGTACCTCGAAAAATCGTCAACGATCACTAGAACGTACCACTTCCCACCCGCTGAGCAGACCCGAGCTGGACCAACTGTGTCCATGTGTAAAAGCTCGCCGGGTCGCTTTGTCATCACCTGATTAACAGGTGGGTGAGAAGCAGCAACCATCTTCCCATGACGACAAGGATGGCAAACAAGGTCCTTCTGAAACTTAAGCTTGGGCAATCCTTGGATTAGGCCAAGTGAGCTAAGTCTTGCAAGCAAGTCAAAACTCAAGTGACCGAGCCTCCTATGCCACTTCCACAAATCAGAAGAAGGACCAGCCATCAAACATCTAGCAGAGCCGAAAGAACGAGAAAAATCGGCTCTGAAAACACGGCCAAAAGGGACGATCCGACACATAAGATCTCCCCGAGGGTCTAAAACACGACTCAGACCCTTCTTAAAACGCACTTCACAATCATTCTCAAGAAGTTGCGAAACAGAAAGCAAATTGTAATGCAAGTTCGAAACCAAAGCAACATCCTCAAGAACAAAGTTCTCATTGAGCCGAATAGCTCCATGAGAATCAACCTTACCTCTACTATTGTCCCCGAAAGTGATGTACTCCTTGTGCATCACGGGGCTAAGGCTGGAGAACCATTCCTTCTTTCCGGTCATGTGGTGCGAACACCCGGAATCCATGAGCCACATGTTCTCCAACCGAAGTTCCTACATCAATAGAAAGACAGGAAGTGAGCGTATGGCACAACACTGGGGTTAGTATACTGAGAAGGATACCAGTGCTGTGTCATAGGCCCAGAAAAAGTGTTAGTAGCAACACCAAACTGTTCTCGTCCCATGGGTGGATAGCGATCACCACCAACCTGAAAAGGTGGTCCGCTATGGAATGGAAAACCTCCAAACTCACCACTATATCCCATCTGAGCAAAGCGATCACCACCATACTGAAAAGGTGGTCCGCTATGGGACTGAGCAGCAAATCCTCTTACACCTGGCTCACGATCGTATTGAGGACGACCGAAACCGCGACGGGCACGACCACCACCCCGTGGTCTAGCTGCCTGGGGCCTAGCTACCTGAGGGGGTGCACCTCTAGGCCTAGCGCCCTGCCTCTGAACTCCCCGACCTTGCACACCATGGAGAGGGTGGTGCCTGGCCTGGTTGTTCAGCTCCAACTCCTTCCTAGCGTCTCTCTTCCTCTGAAAGCAAAACTCAGCTAGGTGACCCTCACGGTGACAGTACTCGCACTCGAACCTCACCACTCTCTTGGGTTGTTGGTTCCTAGGGTTGCGAGGGTTGCTCACTCTCGCTGGCTGCTTGCCTCTCGGAAGGGGATCACTAGAGACGTCAGGAAGGGTGTCAAGTGTGTTCCTAAGATGGTTAGGTTTGGGAACCCACACCTGCTTGTGAGGTGGAGCCTTGGGAGGTTCATCAAGGATGCCATCCTTGGTGATAGGCTTGGGAGGCTCAGGTGGGGTGATCTTGGTAAGCTTAGGGATAGCGGATGGCTTCTCACTAGGGCTCCCTCCACTAAACTCACCGATCTTGCCAAAGCTACTAGCGCCCTTCCCACCTGAAGCAAAGCCTACTCCCGAGCAATCAATTCCTGAAGGACTGAGAAAGCAATATCAAGGCGACTAGAGGGGGGTGAATGGGAGCCACAAAAATTTCTTTCGAAACTTTGGCCAAATGTCCCAAAATCAACCCCGGAACACTTCGACCAAAACCGTGATGCCCACGACCCTTGGAAGAGGGTGGATGATCCCTAGGATCACAGCGAGGCACCACAAAACGATAGCAAACCAAACACCAAAAGTACCGGCACAAGTTCAACCCTCAACAACCAAGTCATGAACGTAGATAGATGGCTACATCGAGAGATCTCCAAATACCTATGCTAAAAAGTAGCAAAGATACCTAGAGAGGTTCCTTGATCAACTCTAGGGCCAAACGAGAAGTCCGGAAACAAAGCGAAGAAGCCAGGAGAGCCAACGCACTAAACTGCAACAAACAGCAGGATCCCGGACTGTCCGCCGGTACGGACCCGGACTGTCCGGGCTTACTGCGGACTGTCCGCCACAGAAGCTCGGACTGTCCGCCGGCCAAATGGACAAAACAGCAAAGTTGCTGAACGTCCCTGGTCGATCCCCGGACTGTCCGCGAAATACAACGGCGGACTGTCCGCCGGTCAAAAAACGCCAAGGCAGTCGAGGAACGCAGCCACTGATCTGGCTCACCCCCGATGCCCGGACTGTCCGCCGGTCAGATGGCGGACTGTCCGCGGCTGTCCAGTGAGGGCGATTTTGATCGCCCTTCACCCAAATCACTCCCAAATCGATCCAAATCAAAATCCCTTGATCCCAAACTTGGAGAAGATGATCACGAGGTAGTTAGGAGACTATCCCCAAGAAATCATCTGCTCAAAACGATTCAATCAACGGGAAATCGAAAGGGGAGAAGTATGAACGAAAAAGCATCACGAAAACGAAATCAACCCGATCTACTTGTTCGTGAGGAGTTAGATGAATTCCTTCGGTGGAAATGATCTCCTCACTATAAAGAACAAGTTGATTCAAACGGATTTCGCAAAGACGCAATAGAGAGGGAGATCGAGTGATGGGAAAATCGCGGAGAAACGAAGAACGCGAAGAACACGAACAAAACGTGAATCAAGTCATCGATCTGCAACCGTGTGGCTACCACACGCTACAACAGTGAGATTACGGTCTCACTTCCTCAAAATCTCCAGTACACAGAGGTATGGTTCTCTGCGGATCTCAGCTAGCTACAGCAGGGGATTGGGAGAGCAGGAAACCCTAGAAGCAAAGAGCAAATGACTGAGATGGGAAGGGAGGAGGGTGTCTCCCTCTACTTATCCTAATTCTAATTCCCACTCTACCCCTCTCTAATTACAGAGCGAACCAGCTAAACCCTTGGGTTATTCTGGACCAACTCAAGGATGCTGGTGATCCGACGACCACGCCCGCACAACTGGTAGCGTTGCCTCGACGCAACCTCACCGATTGCCGCCACGTGCCGCCACCGCTCCGCTTGTCCTTTTCACGGACTTCGCCCCCGGTTTTGAGGCCCAAACTGGGAAACCAGCCTTCACGACCAACCCCGGTTTTGAGGCCCAAACCGGGAAACCAGCCAACCGTAGCCTGAGTTTTGTGGCCCAAACTCAGCAAACCTGCAGCACCCAGGTTTTGAGGCCCAAACCTGGAAACCATCCTCAGCCCGAGTTTTGTGGCCCAAACTCGGCAAACCATCAGCACCCAGGTTTTGAGGCCCAAACCTGGAAACCGTCCACTCGGTGGTTTTTCTGTGGCTCAACCACCAAACCGAGCCATAGAGGGGATGCACCGCCCGTGCACCCCGTCCACCGACACGTGTCCCCAGGTCCTCGACCCAAGCAACACCATGGCTGCAAGTCTTCGCTCGTTGCTGTCCCAGGCTGTCAGCCACCACAGCTGATCCTCGGGCCACCGGTCCCTCAGTCCAAGCCTCACGTCCGCCCTTCGCCACTCTCGGTCCATCGGCACGGCACGTCTCTACTTTACCTTCACCTTGCCTCTGATCACTGTATCCGTGCTCGACACCTGCACAACACAAGCCAAAGAACATGTGCATTATCCCAGTTGACAATCACTCATCACTCAGAGACTCGGCATACTCCCATGTATCCGCAATCTCCCCCTTGATGAGTGCATTGTCAACTAACAACACAAATCATAATGGAATAGAGGAAGGAAGAAGGAAGGAGAGAGAACTCGACCAAATGACCCAAAAGCATATCAAAGGCGAAGAAGGTCAAGTGGAAAGAGCAAAACAACTTGGTTCCGAAAGACTTGGGCAACGGCTCGACGCAACCAAACAAAGCAAAGCTAGCCCTCAAGAAGAGGTAGAACAGGCTCAACACCGCTAGCAGGAAAGCTCGACACCAATTGGAAAATCAACTGAGCATCAAGCAAAATAGAGCTAGCCCTCAAGAAGAGGCAGAACGGGCTCAACACCACTAGCGAGGAAGCTCGATACCAACTGAAGAAAGCTAGAAAATTAGCTGAAGAGCATCAAAAACAAAAGTGCTAGTCCCTCAAGAAAGAGGCAAAGACTCAACACAACTAGCTACCACAGATGCTCCAAACCAACTGAAGATGTTCAAACACTCAGCAGCAAGCAAAACGAGCAAACTCCCCCTTAGTTGAACACTCAGAGGACGGAGGACATATGATTTGCAATTTCTCCCCCTTAGTTGAAAATGCACTATCAAGCAAAAGTGCACCAACAAGCAAATTTCTCCCCCTTGACAGAAGAACTCCCCCTTCCAAAATGCATATGAGTCAAAAAATGTAAGTTAGCAGCTTTAGGAATATAGTCGATAGAATATGAAGATGCTCGACAGAGTGCTGATCCGATGACTCATAAAATGCACAGAATGCTAGCAAAGGCTCAAACTGATCACTAAATATGAAATCTGGACATGTGAGCAACAAGAGCAGTTTTTAGCCAAAAAGGTATTCACCATCAAAATAGCACGAAGCATGTATAGACAGAAAGTCAAACAAGTGCTAAACATGTATACAAGGTGAACTACCCCTAGCACAGTTCAATCATCATGCTATAGAATGAAACATAGACTTGTGTATTCAAATTTTATCGGAGTTGCAGCGGTTAAAATACACAAGTTTAAATTTTAGCATATGATTGTGAGAGGTTGAAAGCTTGTCATTGCCTAACTTTTCAACTGTGCGAAGCCTATGCAGAAGCAATCGGAAGCTTAAAGCAACAGTTTTGGTCATACACTACACATCTCAAGTTTAACTCAAAGTGCAATGAGAAACAGTCTCGAAACTGTGATGTGCTGACAAGCAATCCCATCTCGATCTTTCCAATTCACTTAACTTAGTTCAAATTTTATCTCAGAATATGAATATACCAAACAAGTGAATGACTCGGAACTAGAGACATAGCAACCTAGCATATGAGAAAAGCACGAGTGAATTCTACACATCCTACACATGCTAGTTGCATATCTCAATGGTGAACATTTTCAGATTTTAGGTTTATTACACAAGTTCACCGTTCATAAAATAGCTCAGCTCACAACATGTATCAGTGATCAGAAAGAGCATAAGCCTACAAGCATCAACATAAAACATCAGAGCATACTACATAGATCATAGTCAAATTCTAAAGATTATATACATGAAGCTCAGAATGTAAAAGCGTATGCTGAAATGCAAAAAAAAACAAGACAAACGAAAAACAGTCAGTCTTATGATACAAGAACCAAAATGTTTCCCCCATCTAAAAGGGGAAACACACACCAAGCTCACCTCTCAACCTAGCAAAAGTTGATTGGTCCAACGGCTTGGTGAAAATATCAGCCAACTGATGATGAGTATCGACATGGCGAAGGTCGATATCACCCTTCTCATAGTGGTCTCGTAGAAAATGAAAGCGCACATCAATGTGTTTGGTCTTGGAGTACAGCATAGGGTTCTTAGCAACGCTAATCGCACTCGTGCTGTCACAAAGCAAAGGAACGCGAGAAAAGCTCAGACCAAAATCACGCAAAGTGGCCATCATCCAAAGCAACTGGGAACAGCAGCTAGCCGCAGCAGCTTAGTCAGCCTCCGTGGTAGACTGGATGACACTAGACTGCTTGCGAGAAGACCACGATACAAGAGAAGAACTAATAAACTAACAAGTCCCAGAAGTGGACTTGCGCTCAATCCGGCAACCAGCAAAATCGGCATCGGAATATCCACAAAGGGAGAGGGTGGAGGAAGCAGAATACCAAATCCCCAACTCAGGAGTGAAGCATAAGTACCTCATAATGCGCTTAACCGCCTGACGGTGAGAAGTGCGCGGCGACGACTGAAATCGCGCGCACAGACACACCGCGAACTGGATGTCCGGGCGTGTCGCCGTTAGGTAGAGCAGCGACCCAATCATACTCCGGTACTCCTTCTGGTCTACTACTTCTCCATCCACATCCGCATCCAGGGCCGCCGTGGTCGGCATGGGTGTTGGAAGAGGCTTGGCCTCACCCATGTCGAACTTCTTCAGAATGTCCTTGGTGTACTTGCCCTGGTGCACGAACGTTCCTTCTCGGGATTGCTTGATTTGCAACCCGAGGAAAAGCGTCAACTCGCACATCATGCTCATCTCAAACTCCCTCCTCATAGTGTCTGCAAACTTGGCAACCAAAGCGTGAGAACCACCGAAAATGATATCATCCACGTAAATCTGGACCAAGAGAGTGTCATTGCCTTGCTTGAGGAGAAAAAGCGTTTTATCCACACATCCCATTTTAAAACCCTTAGCAAGCAAAAAGGTTTTCAACCTATCATACCAGGCTCTAGGGGCTTGTTTCAAACCATATAAAGCTTTGTGAAGTTTAAAAACATGGTTTGGAAACTTGGGATTTTCGAAATCGGGGGGTTGTCTCACATACACTTCCTCTTCTATGTAGCCGTTTAGGAAGGCACTCTTGACATCCATTTGAAAAAGTTTGAAACCTTTGGATGCAGCAAAAGCCAAGAGAATCCTAATTGCCTCTAAACGAGCTACAGGAGCAAAAGTCTCCTCATAGTCTATCCCCTCCTTCTGACTATACCCCTGGGCAACTAGTCTGGCCTTGTTTCTCACAACATGGCCATCCTCTCCTTGTTTGTTTTTGAAAACCCATTTTGTCCCAATAGGATGACAATCAGGAGGAAGAGGAACCAAAACCCAAACCCGATTTCTTTCAAAATTTTCCAACTCCTCATGCATGGCATTGACCCAATCCGGATCAGATAAAGCGTGTCCAACATCTCGGGGTTCAAAATCAGCAACAAATGCAGAATGAGCAAAGTGAGAGATTTGTTGTGACCTTGACCGAGTGACACGTTCGCCGATGCTGCCGATCATCTGCTGAGGCGGGTGTTGGCGCTGGATGTGTCATGGCGCCTCCCGAACTGATGTAGCCTCCCCCTCAACAGCAGCTGGTGCCTCCTTGGGTACAAAGGGTACCGCTTGAGGTGGTGGATCCCACGGCCCCCAAGAGGAAGAAGTGTCGGGGCCATGAGTCGTAGTAGAAGCCGCTCCTTGCGGCACATCAGGTAGAGGGGGTGCTGGATCATCCATACCTTCAGCACCCTCATCCTCGTCATCAAAAAGAGGCTCACCAACCTCATGATCACCTGGACGCTCAAAACGAGAAGAAGGACAAACCATGGTCTCGTCGAAGGTGACATCTGATGTCTCCATGACTCGGTTAGTGTCAAGGTAAAGTACAAGATATGCACGAGTATGAGTGCCATAACCCAAAAACACACCGTCAGAAGAACGAGACTCAAATTTGTCCAGGTTGCCTTTCTTAAGTATGAAACAGTGGCAACCAAAAACTCTAAAATAACTCACCTTGGGCAGTTTTCCAAAACGCAACTCATAAGAAGTCTTTTTTAAGAAAGCTCGGAGAAAAATGCGGTTGGAAATGTAGCATGCAGTGCTCATGGATTCGGCCCAATATCGCCTAGGAGTCCTATGCTCATCGAGCATCGTCCTGGCCATCTCTACAAGGGTCCGATTCTTCCTCTCTACAACACCATTCTGAGGGGGTGTGTAGGGGGAAGAAAACTAATGCTCTAAACCCAAAGAGTTACAAAACTTCTCAAAATCCGAATTCTTGAATTCGGAACCATTATCACTCCTAATAGCTCGCATCGAGTTCAAAGGGAACTCGTTCTGAAGACGCAAAATCAGATTGCGAGCAAAGGAGAAAGTCTCGGTCTTCTCAGCTAAATAGAAGACCCACGAATATCTCAAAAAGTCATCAACAACAACAAGCACATACCACTTCCCCCCAACCGAGCTCACCCGAGCCGGACCAACAAGGTCCATGTGCAAAAGCTCTCCAGGGCGCTTGGTCATGACCTAAGTCACTGGATGGTGGGGAGCGGCAACCATCTTCCCATGTCTACAAGAATGGCAAACAAGATCCTTCTCCATGGATAACTTGGGCAATCCTCGGATTAGGCCAAGTGAACTAAGTCTTGCAAGCAAGTCGAAGCTCAAATGTCCAAGTCTCCTATGCCACTTCCAAAGATCAGAGGAGGAAGGTCCAGCCACAAGACAACGAAAAATGCCAAAAGACTCCGAGAAATTCGCACGAAAGACTTTCCCAAAGGGCGAAATCGCACAAACAAGATTGCCCTGAGGGTCCAAAATACAACTGAGATTCGGCTTAAAATGAATCTCATAGTCGTCATCAAAGAGTTGCGAAACCGAAAGAAGGTTAAAATGCAAGTTAGAAACAAGAGCAACATCGTGCAACACAAAATGCTCATTAACTCGCATGGACCCACGAGACAACACCTTACCTTTGCTATTGTCGCCGAAGGTGATAAACTCCTTTCCGGCGACCGGACTAAGACTGGAGAACCACTTAGCGTTTCCGGTCATGTCCCTCGAACACCCGGAATCCACCAACCAAACATTCTCCAATCGTTTTACCTACATCAATAAAAAGACATAGGGTGAGCATACGGTCCAACACTGGGGTTAGTGAAGTAAGAAGAATACCAGTGTTGGGCCGGCTGCTCAAAAGAACGGTTAGCAGAAAAACCATTCCTAGCACGCCTACGAGAAGAACGATCACCACGTAGAGGAAAACATGGTCCGCTAAGGGAGGAGCGTCCATCGCGATACTCAAAACGCGGTGGTGGAAAATGCTCAACTACAAAGCCACCGCCACGGGGTCCATAGCCCACAACTGCAGGCTCCCGCCGGGCACGACCTCCTTGCGGCCTAGGCCTAGGAACTTGAGGTTTTGGACATCTAGGCCTAGCAGCACGCCTCTAAAGATTCGGCACATGTACATCATGGAAAGGATGGTACATGTCCGTGTTGTTCATCTCCTTTGCACGGCGCGCCTCTCTCTTGCGCCGAAAGCAAAACTCACTCAAGTGTCCATCTCTCTCACAGTGCTCACAATGGTACCTCACCGCTCTCAAAGGGGGTTGTTGGTACTCACGGTAGTGGGTGTGGATCACTTTGCCCTTCTATGGCATAAGCTCCTCCTGGATAGGTGGCATGGTGTCAAGTTTGTTCTTGAGGTGGTTTGGTTTTGGAGCCCATGATTGTTTCTTGGGTGGAGCTCTCGGAGGTTCAACAAAGACCCCATCCTTGGTGTTAGGCTTGAGAGGTTCTTTGGGTGGAATCTTGGTAAGTTTGGGAGTAGTGGTGGAGTTGGGCTTCTCACATGGGTTAAGACCACTCGACTCTCCAATCTTCCCAAAAGATGAAACATCAACACTCGGAGCAAAACCTACACCAGGACCTCCAGCAGCTCGCTTGAATTGGGAGATCATCATCCCGAGCTGTGGCTCACCACTAGACACCCATGACAAGATGGTCCGAAGGTATGTGTTTTCCTCCTCGGTTTGCATCTTGTCATGCTTCACATTCGCAATCTCCATCTCCAAACCATCGCAAAGAACACACCTAGCCACACATGTGCTACCCGAGTTGGCCTCTTCAAGAGACACAATCTTGGCATTCTTCTCTGCTAACTCAGATTGCAAGCCCGCACAGGACTTGCACGCACCCAACAGCGAGGGTCTAGCCTTCAGCTCATCCACCTCTCCTACCAACGCCACATACTTACCTCTCAAAGTGAGAAGGTCAGTCATGTGCGTGGTGCACATCTCACACTCCTCCTCCGTGACAACAACGGTGGACTTGACAGATTCAAGTTCCTTCACCGTATCCTCCTACTTCTGCCTAAACTCCTTGCGCTCTCTAGCGGCACGCCTAAGCAACTTGTCTTGACTAAGGAGAGCGGCAGTAAGTTTCTCGACCTCAGCAGAAAGCTCGTCGGGGGTCAGAGATACCTGGGAGGTGTCGTCGTCGTTGTCGTCGTTTTGAGGGGTCTCCTCCAGCTCGCCGTTGACCTCCTTGTCGAGGGCCATGGTGCAGAAGCCCTCGTCGTCGGCGAAGAAGCAGAGGCCGTTGAGCTTGTCCTCGATCCTCTTCTTCTTCTCGGACTTGTCGTCGCTTGAAGAAGCGGAGTCGTCATCCGAGTCGTCGATGTCGCTGAGCATGGCGAAGAACGCACGCTGCTCAGCCTGGGCCTTCTCCAAGTACTTCGTATTGATGTACTCCTTGTTGAAGCCGCCCTTCCGCTTGTGCTTCACGGGGACGTACTTCTCCTTGCGCTTGCCGGAGTCATACTTGTGCCCATGTTCCGCCTTGCCGAAGACTTGCTTGTTCTTCTTCGGGCAACTGGCGATGAAGTGGTTGGGGTCGCCGCACTCAAAGCATCCTGAGCGTCCTCCTCCGCGGCGACGGTTCATGCGGTTGTTGTGGAACCGCGAGAACCGGTTGGCGAGCAATGCCAGCTCGTCATCCCCCATGAACTCCAACTGCTCCTCTGTGACAGAAAGAAGAGAGGAAAGTGCAAAGCCTCCAGAGGTGTTAGCAGAAGAGCCAGAAACCAAAGCCATCGACGGGCCAGAAGGTTTTTCATAAGAAGCCCTCGCCATGGCGTCAATCTCACTGGACTTGAGCTTGCTAAAGAGCTCGTCGCATGTGAGGGTCTCATAGTTAGGCGATTCGATGATCGCCTGAACCTTGGAATCCCACACCGATCGATCAAGAGTATGCAAAAGCTTCAAAGCCCTCTCATGATCGTCAAAAGGCAACAGCTCCTTGTTAGCCCTCATCCTGTTGACAATCACCTGAAAGCGAGCGAATAAACTTTCTATGCTCTCGCCAGGCATATGTCGGAAGTTCTCATACTCTCGCTTGAATGACTCGTAGAGACGGGTTTTGACTTGAGAGGTTCCCTCATGGAAACGCATGAGGGTAGCCCAAATCTCCCGAGCCGTAGCGAGGTGAGAAACACGATCAAACTCACTCATGCTTAGGCATGAGAAAAGAGCATATGCGGGCTCGGATATTGGCATTGTGCTCATCGATCTGAAGCTGAGAGACACGAGCAGCCAAGACCACGTAATTGGCAGAGTTGCAAATATCCCAGATGGAAGCACCCAAACTCTGCAAATAGGCCGACATGCGTATCTTCCAATACGCATAGTTCGTCCCATCGAAGAATGGCGCTTTGCCCACGCCGCGATCCATGTTGCCTTCGGTGGATCTAGAACCGGCTAAGGTGGAAGATCCTTAACCCGCTCCGATACCAATTGAAGGACCGAGAAAGCAATAGCAAGGCGACCAGAGGGGGGGTGAATGGGAGCCACAAAAATTTCTTTCGAAACTTTGGCCAAATGTCCCAAAATCAACCCCGAAACACTTCGACCGAAACTGTGAAGCCCATGACCCTTGGAAGAGGGTGGATGATCCCTAGGATCATAGCGAGGCACCACAAAATGATAGCAAACCAAACACCAAAAGTACCGGCACAAGTTCAACCCTCAACAACCAAGTCCTGAACGTAGATAGACGGCTACGTTGAGAGATCCCCAAATACCTATGCTAACAAGTAGCAAAGATACCTAGAGAGGTTCCTTGATCAACTCTAGGGCCAAACGAGAAGTCCGGAAACCAAGCGAAGAAGCCGGGAGAGCCAACGCACTAAACTGCAACAAACAGCAGGATCCCGGACTGTCCACCGGTACGATCCCGGACTGTCCGGGCTTACTGCGGACTGTCCGCCACAGAAGCTCGGACTGTCCGCCGGCCAAATGGACAAAACAACAAGGTTGCTGAACGTCCCTGGTCGATCCTCAGACTGTCCGTGAAATACAACGGCGGACTGTCCGCCGGTCAAAAAACGCCAAGGCAGCCGAGGAACGCAGCCACTGATCTGGCTCACCCCCGATGCCCGGACTGTCCACCGGTCAGATGGCGGACTGTCCACAGCTGTCCAGTGAGGGCAATTTTGATCGTCCTTCACCCAAATCACTCCCAAATCAATCCAAATAAAAATCCCTTGATCCCAAACTTGGAGAAGATGATCACGAGGTAGTTAGGAGACTATCCCCAAGAAATCATCCGCTCAAATCAATTCAAACACCGGGAAATCGAAAGGGGAGGAGTATAAACGAAAAAGCGCCACGAAAACGAAATCAACCCGATCTACTTGTTCGTGAGGAGTTAGATGAATTCCTTCGGTGGAAATGATCTCCTCACTATAAAGAACAAGTTGATTCAAATGGATTTCACAAAGACGCAATAGAGAGGGAGATCAAGTGACGGGAAAATCATGGAGAAACGAAGAACGCGAAGAACACGAACAAAACGCGAATCAAGTCATCGATCTGCAACCGTGTGGCTACCACACGCTACAACAGTGAGATTACGGTCTCACTTCCTCAAAATCTCCAGTACACAGAGGTATGGTTCTCTACGGATCTCAGCTAGCTACAGCAGGGGATTTGGAGAGCAGGAAACCCTAGAAGCAAAAAGCAAATGACTGAGATGGGAAGGGAGGAGGGTGTCTCCCTCTACTTATCCTAATTCTAATTCCTACTCTACCCCTCTCTAATTACAGAGCGAACCAGCTAAACCCTAGGGTTATTCTGGACCAACTCAAGGATGCTGGTGATCCGACGGCCACGCCCGCACACCTAGTAGCGTTGCCTCGACGCAACCTCACCGATTGCCGCCACGTGCCGCAACCGCTCTGCTCGTCCTTTTCACGGACTTCGCCCCCGGTTTTGAGGCCCAAACCGGGAAACCAGCCTTCACGACCAACCCCCGGTTTTGAGGCCCAAACCGGGAAACCAGCCAACCGTAGCCTGAGTTTTGTGGCCCAAACTCAGCAAACCCGCAGCACCCAGGTTTTGAGGCCCAAACCTGGAAACCGTCCTCAGCCCGAGTTTTGTGGCCCAAACTCGGCAAACCATCAGCACCCAGGTTTTGAGGCCCAAACCTGGAAACCGTCCACTCGGTGGTTTTTCTGTGGCTCAACCACCAAACCGAGCCGTAGAGGGGATGCACCGCCCGTGCACCCCGTCCACCGACACATGTCCCCAGGTCCTCGACCCAAGCAACACCGTGCCCGCAAGTCTTCGCTCATCGCTGTCCCAGGCTGTCAGCCACCACAGCTGATCCTCGGGTCACCGGTCCTTCAGTCCAAGCCTCACGTCCGCCCTTCACCACTCTCGGTCCATCGGCACGGCACGTCTCTACTTGACCTTCACCTTGCCTCTGATCACTGTATCCGTGCTCGACACCTGCACAACACAAGCCAAAGAACATGTGCATTATCCCAGTTGACAATCACTCATCACTCAGAGACTCGGCATACACCCATGTATCCGCAATTCCCCTCTTGAACTGACTGATCATCATGCCCAACTGCGGCTCACTTCAAGACACCCAACTCAGGATGGACCGGAGGTATGTGTTTTCCTCCCCGGTTTGCATCCTGTCGTGCCGACAGTTGGCAATCTCAAGCTCCATCCCCACGCATCGCTCACACGGAGCGGACAAGGTGCTAACTGAGTTGGCCTTCAAGGCTTCAGCAAGCTTGGCATTAACTCCAACCAACACAGTTCGCAAGCTAGGACACAAATTGCATGCACCCAGCAGAGAAGGCCTCGCCTTCACTTCCTGCAGCTCGTTCTTCAGGGAGGGACATTCTTTGCAATCACCCACCAAGTCTAGCCTACTCTTCAGCTCATCATACACCTCAATCAATGAGGCATACTTGGTTTGCAAGGTGGCAAAGTTTGTCATATGCATCGTGCACTCCTCACACTCCTCCACATCGGTCACCTTCACCTCGGACCTAGCGAACTCAAGCTCCTTAAGCGCCTCATTCATCTTAGCCTTAAACTCATTGCGCTCTCGGATAGCTCGCTTGAGTTGCTTGTCCTGACCGAGAACTATGTCGATAAGAGAATCGCGGTCACCGGTAAGACGATCGACCAGAGAAGACGTTGATACCTCGGAAGCATCATCGTCGTCGTCGGTGTCAGCGTCCTTTGTCTGGCACTTGAGGTCCTCTTCGTCCAAGGCCATGGTGCAGAGGCCCTTGGAGGAGTGGCCGAAGAAGCAGAGTCCGTTGAAGCGTTCTTCGGTCTTGTGCTCGGACCCATCGTCGCTGGAGTCGCCGTCGGAGGTCTTCTCGTCGTCGCTGATGGTGGCGAGGAAGGCACGCCGACCGGCGTCGAAAGCCTTCTCCACGTCCTCCCGGCGATAGCTGCCCTTCTTCTTCTTCCCGGTCTTGTTCTCCGGCTTGCCCTTGCGCCTGGAGTTGCGGTTCTTGCCGGGGAAGCTCTTGTCGTTCTTGGGACAGTTCGCCATGAAGTGGTCTAGATCACCACACTTGTAGCAGCCCTCGCGTGCGCCACCACACTGGCGATTCATGCAGTTGTTGTGAAACCGCGAGAATCGGGTGATGACGAGGGCGAGCTCGTCGTCTCCAAATGCCTCCAACTGCTCCTCCGTGACTGTAAGCAAACAAGACAAAGAAAACAGAGGAGGTGAAGCGTCAGCAGAGAAAGTCGATCCACCCGTGCCTGAGACCAAAGCCATGGAATGTGAAGATGGGTTCTTCAGCTTGGCCTGAGTCAGGTGATCGATCTCGGTGGACTTGAGCTTGCTGAACAGCTCGTCCACGGTGAGGGTGTCATAGAATGGAGACTCTATGATGGTCGACACCTTCACCTCCCATACCCTATGATCCAGGGCGTATAGCAACTTGAGAGCCCTCTCATGATCGTCATAGGGTAGGTTAGCCCGATTGGCACGCATCTTGTTCACAATCGTTTGGAAACGAGCGAACATGGCGTCAATCGTCTCTCCCTCCAACTAAACAAAGTTCTCGTACTCTCGCTTGTAGGTCTCGAAGAGTCTGGTCTTGACCTGAGTGGTCCCCTCGTGATAGCTCTGAAGCTTCACCCAGATCTCTCGTGTCGTCTCAAGCTCAGAGACACGCTCGAACTCAGGAAGGGAGATGCTGGCCAAAAGAGCATTACGAGCCTTGGAGTTTGCCTCGTGCTGGTCAATCTGGATCTGACCCACACGAGCCGCAAGGACTACGTACTCAGCATTCTCACATATCTCCCAGACAGAAGATCCGATGCTGTAGAGATAAGCACGCATCCGAATCTTCCAATAGGGATAGTTCGTCCCATCGAAATTGGGAGCCTTGTCGTTCCCTCGATCCATGTCGCCCTTAGGATCCGAAACCGATTAAGGTAGTGTAGATCCGTTAAACGGCTCTGATACCAATTGAAGGACCGGATTAGCGACCAGAGGGGGGTGAATGGGAGCCTCAAATTCAACTCGTGAATAGAATGGCCCTTGTCCCAAAAAATCACCCCAGAAGCTAAGACTCAAAACGACGGAGAGTTCACAACCTACGAGTAGGTGGATACCCTAGAAGATGTCCTAGAGGTACAGCGGAACTCCCGGAGAAACCCCAAAACCAACTGCAAAAGCCCCAGAGCAAAACTGCACACTCTGTAGATTAGCGGACTGTCCGGGGTCAGGGTCCCGGACTGTCCGCTGAACGCCGGACTGTCCGCGACTGAGGGTCCGGACTGTCCGCCGGCCACAGACCAGAAAAGAAACTGATCTGAAACAGTTCTGGTCAAGTCACGGACTGTCCGCAGGTTTGTATTGCGAACTGTCCGCTGTTCACTCGATAGTGAACAGTCAGGGGGCTGCGCTTGACTGACTCGGCCAAAACCCGACGCGCGGACTGTCCGCCGTTCAGGTCGCGGACTGTCCGCGACTGCACAGAGAACACGAAACTGCAAGGGTTCAAAACCAAATCCGATTTGATCTCAACCAATACGAAAGAGACTTCGATCAAACTCCTCCCAGGTGTTCCTCTATGTATTGGGGTGCTAATCCTAAGAAATCATCGCACCAAACCAAGTCAATCAAGAGAAATTCATGGATCACCGTAAAAAGGGGAAGAACGAAGAACGAACGTGAAATCGACCCGATCTATGGATTCGTGAGGTTAGGGGAGAAATCCTTCGGTGGAAAGAAGGGACACACGACCAAGAACGAATTGATTCAAGTGGAATCGAAAATCATCTCACGGAGAGGGAGAACGAGGCAAATCTCCGAGAGATGAAAAACCGAAACGCGAAGAACACCAACACAAACGTGAATCAATTCGATTTCAGCCGAAATTCTTCCACACGAGAAAACAACGAGAATACGATCTTGTTTCCTCAAAAGATCCAAATACACAGAGGTATGATTCCCGTCTCTACGGATCGCTTGCAGCGAGGTATGATTAGAACCTAAGCAGGGGACTAGAGAGAAAGAGAGCTCAGGAACAAATGACTGCAAGGATAGAGAGAGGAGGGGTGCCTCTCTTATTTATAGCCTAATACAATAATCCCCTTCTACTCCTAGATACAAGAGCGAAGCGGCCAACCCTAGGGGTATCCCGGTCCAACTCTGCTTGTTGATGATCCGACGGCCACGCGCCCATCTCATCCTTAGCTTCGCCTCGACGCAAGCCTCAGGATGCCGCCACGTGCCGCCCTGCCGACCGCCGCGCCTACCTCGCGGATAGCTGCGCCGCCGCGCCAGCCTTTCCACGCCGCCACGCGTCGACCGTCCTTTTTGCGGACCTCCCCCCAGTTTTGAGGCCGAAACCGGGAAACCAAGGCCTTCCCCTGGTTTTGAGGCTAAAACCGGGAAACCTGTCCTGAGGCTGAGTTTTGTGGCCCAAACACAGAAACCCGCGAGCCCCAGGTTTTGAGGCCCAAACCTGGAAATCGTCCACGCTGAGTTTTGAGGTCCAAACTCGGAAACTGGCCACCCCGAGTTTTGAGGCCCAAACTCGGAAATCGTCGAGGGTAGCTTTTCGAGGCTCAGCTATCGAACCCGCGCCGAAGATGGGATGTGGTTTGCACACCCCGAGTTCCAGCACCGATGCCGGAGCATGTCCAGCCTCCACGCCGGGCACAGTGCATTCGCCATCCTTCTCGGCTTCCCGCCAAGTGTCATGACGCCATCACCTTCCTCCCGACTCGGCCGATGCACCGCACATCCCCATGTACTCTTGCTTGTCAATGCCACGTGCCAGCTACCACAGCTGGTCCTCAGGTCTCCTGGTCCGTCGGTCCAAGCTCCACGTCCGCCCTTCACCGCTCCTGGTCCGTCGGCACAGCACGTCCCTACTTGACCTTCACCTCACCTTCGACCACTGCCCGAGCTCTGCACCTGCACATAAACACAGCCAAGAGACATGTTGCCCGTTGATTGATCACTCATCACTCAGGAAGGGAACCACAAGGGCACATATCAACCTTGTGTTCTCAAATTAGGATACTCTTGGCTTTTGCTGCATCCAAAGGGTTTAAACTTTTTCAAATGGATGTCAAGAGTGCCTTCTTAAATGGCTACATAGAAGAAGAGGTGTATGTGAAACAACCCCCCGGGTTTGAAAATCCCAAGTTTCCAAACCATGTTTTTAAACTTCACAAAGCTTTATATGGTTTGAAACAAGCCCCTAGAGCCTGGTATGATAGGTTGAAAACCTTTTTGCTTGCTAAGGGTTTTAAAATGGGATGTGTAGATAAAACGCTCTTTCTCCTCAAGCAAGGCAATGACACTCTCTTGGTCCAGATTTACGTGGATGATATCATTTTCGATGGTTCTTCTCATGCTTTGGTTGCCAAGTTTGCAGATCTTATGAGCAGGGAGTTTGAGATGAGCATGATGGGCGAGTTGACATTCTTTCTCGGGTTGCAAATCAAGCAATCCTGAGAGGGGACGTTTGTGCACCAGGGCAAGTATACAAGGACATCCTGAAGAAGTTCGATATGGGTGAGGCCAAGCCTCTTCCAACACCCATGTCGACCATGACGGCCCTAGATGCGGACACGGATGGAGAAGCTATGAACCAGAAGGAGTACTGGAGTATAATCGGATCGCTGCTGTACCTGACGGCGACACGCCCGGACATCCAGTTCGCGGTGTGTCTTTGCGCGCGATTTCAGTCGTCGCCGCGCACCTCTCACCATCAGGCGGTCAAGCACATTATGAGGTACTTATGCTTCACACCAGAGTTTGGGATTTGGTATTCAGCTTCCTCTACCCTCTCCCTTTGCGGTTATTCTGATGCCGATTTTGCTGGTTGCCAACTTGATCGGAAGTCCACCTCTAGGACTTGCCAGTTTATTGGTTCTTCTCTTGTATCTTGGTCTTCTCGCAAGCAGTCTAGCGTCACCCAGTCTACCACAGAGGCTGAGTATGTTGTTGCGGCTAGCTGCTATTCCCAGTTGCTTTGGATGATGGCCACTTTGCGCGATTTTGGTCTGAGCTTTTCTCGCATTCCTTTGCTTTATGACAACACGAGTGCTATTAGCGTTGCTAAGAACCCCGTGCTGCATTCTAAGACAAACACATTGATGTGTGCTTTCATTTCTTGCGAGACCATTATGAGAAGGGTGATATCAACCTTCGCCATGTCGATACTCATCATCAGTTGACATATATCTTTACCAAGCCTTTGGACCAATCAACTTTTGCTAGGTTGAGAGGTGAGCTTGGTGTGTGTTTCCCCTTTTAGTTGGGGTAAAACATTTTGGTTCTTGTATCATAGACTGACTCTCTTTCTTTTGTTTTGTTTTCGTTTCTGATAAGTTAGTTTTTGCATTTCATCATGCATCCTTACTTTCTGAGCTTCATGTATATAATCTTTAGAATGTGATTATGCTCTATTTAGTATGCTCCATTGCTATATGATGATGCTTGTAGCTCATGCTCCTTCTGATCACTGATACATGTTATGAGTTGAGCTATTTTATGAATGGTGAACCTACTTAATGAACACAAAACTTGAAATTGTTCACCATTGAGATGTGCAACTAGCATGTGTAGAATGTGTTGAATTCACTTGTTCTTTTCATATATGCTAGGTTGCTATGTCTCTAGTTCTGAGTCTTTCACCTGCTTGGTATGTTCATATTCTATCATAAAATTGAACCAAGTTAAGTGAATTGGAAAGATCGAGATGGGATTGCTTGTCAACATAACATGGTATCGAGACTGTTTCTCACTGCACATTGAGTTAAACTTGAGCCGTGTAGTGTATGACTGAAACTGATGCTTTAAGCTTCTGATTGCTTCTGTATAAGCTTAGCTCGGTTGAAAAGTTAGGCAGTGACAAGCCTTCAACCTCTCGCAATCACATGCTGAATTTTGAACTTGTGTAATTTCACCGCTGCAACTCTGATTAAAATCTGAAATCACAAGTATATGTTTCATAGTGCAGCATGATGATTGAACTTTGCTAGGGGTAGTTCACCTTGTATACATGTTTAGCACTTGCTTTGACTTCCTGTCTATACATGTTTAGTGCTATTTTGATGGTGAATACCTTTTTGGTCAAAACTGCTCACTTTGCTCATATGTTCATATTTTGTATTTGGTGATCAGTTTGAGCCTTTGCTGGCATGTATGCTTATTATTGAGTCATCGGATCAAAAGTTGGTAAAGCATCTTTTCAGTCTATCGACTATATTCCTGAAGCTGCTAACTTCCATTTTGACTCATATGCATTTTGGAAGGGAGGAGTTTGCCTGATAGTGCATTATCAACTAAGGGGGGAGAAATCATAAATATCTTTGTTGTGTGCACTATTGGAGGGGGAGCTGGCTAAATTTGCTCGGTTGATGAAGACTTTTCAATTGGTTTGGAGCGATTTTATGCTAGTTGTGTTGAGCCTCTGTGCCTCTATCTTGAGGGACTAGCAGTTTCACCTTGTGAGTGTGATTCTCAATTAGTACCGAGCTTTTCAGCTTTTCAGTTGGTGTTGAGCTCTTCAGTTGGTATCGAGCTTCTTCGCTAGCGGTGTTGAGCCTGTTCTACCTCTTCTTCAGGGCTAGCTTTGCTTTGCTTGGTTGTGTCGAGCCGTTGCCCATGTCTTTGGGGACCAAGTTGTCTTGCTCTTTCCACTTGACCTTCTTCTGGCTTTGCTATGCTTTTGGGTCATCTGGTCGAGTTCTATCTTCTCCTTCTTCTTCCTTCTTCTATTCCATTATGATTTGTGTTGGTAGTTGACAATGCACTCATCAAGGGGGAGATTGCGGATACATGGGTGTATGTCGAGTCTCGAGTGATGAGTGATTGTCAACTGGAATGATGTGCATGTTCTTTGCCTTGTGTTATGCAGGTGTCGAGCACGGATGCAGTGATCGAAGGCAAGGTGAAGGTCAAGTAGAGACGTGCCGTGCCGATGGACCGAGAGCGGTGAAGGGCGGACGTGAGGCTTGGACTGAGGGACTGGTGGCCTGAGGATCAGCTGTGGTGGCTGACAGCCTAGGACAGCGACGAGTGAAGACTTGCGTGTGGACAGGGTGCATGGGCGGTGCATCCCTTCTACGGCTCGGTTTGGTGGTTGAGCCATAGAAAAACCACCGGTGGACGGTTTCCAGGTTTGGGCCACAAAACCTGGGTGCTGCGGGTTTGCCGAGTTTGGGCCACAAAACTCGGGCAGAGGTCGGTTTCCAGGTTTGGGCCTCAAAACCTGGGCGTTGGCGGGTTTCTGAGTTTGGGCCACAAAACTCAGGCGATGGACGGTTGGTTTCCTGGTTTGGGCCTCAAAACTGGGGGTTGGTCATGAAGGCTGGTTTCCTGGTTTGGGCCTCAAAACCGGGGGCGAGGTCCGAGAAAAAGGACGAGCAGAGCGGTGGCGGTACGTGGCGGCAATCAGTGAGGTTGCGTCGAAGCAACACTACCTGTTGTGCGGGCGTGGCCGTCGGATCAGCATCTTATTCGAGTTGGTCCAGAATAACCCTAGGGTTTAGCTGGTTCGCTCTGTAACTAGCAGTAGGGGTAGAAGGGGAATAAGTGTATTAGGCTATATAAGGAGAGGCCTCCCCTCCCTCCAGACTATCTCAGCCATTTGCTATTTCCTCTTAGGGTTTCCTGCTCTCCCATATCCCTGCTGTAGCAACTGAGATCCGCAGAGACAGTGAACAATACCTCTGTGTATTTGCTTTTTTAGGAAATGAGACCGTAATCTCGTTGTCTCCTCGTGGGGACGATTTTCGGCTGGTAATCCGTGGTTTTGATTCACGTTTTGAACTTGTTCTTCGCGTTCTTCTTTTCTTCACGATTTTCACGTCGATCGATCTCTCTCCACTTTGCTCCGATTGCAAAACCATTTGAACCAACTTGTTCTTTACTGTGAGGGGATCATTTCGACCAAAGGAATCTAACTCAAACCTCACGAGCAAGTAGATCGATCAGTTTTTGTGTTTTGATCGACTTTTGTCTTTTGCCTCCGATTTCTTACGATTCACCGATTTGGAGTTAGGCTCGAGCCATGATCTCTTAGGAGTAGCTCACTAACATCCTTGTGACCTCTCAGATCAAATCTTAGACCTAGTGCTTTTGATTTGGAGGAGATCGAGTTGAATCGCCGAAGAACTGTGCTGTTTTTGGGGGCATCGGACGCTGGTTACGGGAGCATCAGACGCTGTTGTTCATAGCATCAGACGCTCCGGTGACACATGTCAGTTCTAGTGTTTTTAAGTGGACATCGGACGCAGGGCTTCGGACGCGTTTGTTGTTCATCGGACGCGTTGGGGCCTGAGCATCGGACGCTGAGCTGTTCCTGTAGTAGCGTCCGATGGTCATGCAGTAAGGTTTCAGAAAGGACCTGTTTGCATCGGACGCGTCTGTTGGGTAGGCATCGGACGCTGCCAGCGTCTGATGCAGTGACAGATTCACTGTTTCGTCCGCGGTTCGTTGGTCCGATCTCGGATTTGGTTTCCGTCTTTTGCGTTGGACTTTTTGGGTTGCGTAGTATCCCGCTCTGCTTCTAGGAAGCATCCACCCTATCTCTAGGGTCGTGGATAGTAGCAAGCCCGTGTTTTTCATCTGGGGTGACTTTCTAGGACAAGGGCTATAAGTTTCTGTAAAGAATTTAAAGCTCCCATTCACCCCCCCCCCCTCTGGTCTCCTTTGTGTAACACTTTCGGTCCTTCAGAAAGCAGGAAACCCTAGAATGTGAATAGAAAATGACAGAGATGAATGGGGAGGTGGGTGTCTCCCCCTACTTATCCTAAACACTATTCCCACTCTACCCCTAATGATACAGAGAGCGAACCAGCTAAACCCTAAGGCTATTCTGGACCAGCTCGAAGTAGATGTTGATCTGACGGCCACGCCCGCTCATCTGGTAGCTTCGCCTCGACGCGACCTCACCCGATGCCACCACGTGCCGCCACTCGCCCTCTGTCCATTTTCCTGGACCTCCCCCCAGTTTTGAGGCTGAAACCGGGAAACCAGTCCTCAGACTGAGTTTTGTGGCCCAAACTCAGAAACTCGCCATCGCCTAGGTTTTGAGGCTCAAACCTGGAAACCGTCCTCAGCCCATGTTTTGAGGCCCAAACTTGGAAATTGGCCAGCACCCAGGTTTTGAGGCCCAAACCTGGAAACCATCCAGCCGGTGGTTTTTCTGGGGCTCAACCACCAAACCGAAGCCGTAGAGGGATGCACCGCCCCTGCACCCCGTCCACCCGCAAGTCTTCACTTGTTGCTGTCCCAGGCTGTCAGCCTCCATAGCTGATCCTCAGGCCACCAGTCCGTCAGTCCAAGCCTCACGTCCGCCCTTCACCGCTCTGGGTCCATCGGCACGACACGTCTCTGCTTGACCTTCACCTTACCTTCGATCACCATCTCCGAGCTCGACACCTGCACAACACAAGCCAAAGAACATGCGCATCAAACCAGTTGACAATCACTCATCATCTCAAGATCCGGCATACACCCATGTATCCGCATAGTTGCTGAAATTACAATCTACACAATTGATGACACCACTAGGAAGGCTAAGAAACGTGTTATGCCTTTACGAGTCTTGGTTAGTTCACATTTTCTTTCCACTATCGAAGCAAATTATTATCCACATGCATACCACAAGGATTAGTAATTCTACATGTATTAATTAGTTGGATTTCACTTCTACCTTTTTTTAAAGTTGTCTGTGTATTATACATGTGTGAGAATTAGTTCACTGAAGGATGAAACAGTAACCTACATGTGTAGCAATTCTTATTTTTTAGTGTCAAGCAATTTTAAATTTTTGAAAAAGCATGTTTCTATTTTTCGTAAAGGCAGATTTGTTATTTTTTCTTCACAGACTTTCATGCAGGAGGGCAATCTAGATAAGGCACATATCTCATGTGTATTCCGGGCTGCAGATAATCATCTAGACCATCGTCATATGGTAAGTTCACATCTTGATATATGCATTTTTAGGTTTCATCATTCCTATGTTTTTTTTCCTTAGCAACATGCATGCATTTTAAATAATAACCAACTCAAACATAGGTGATGTCTCTTGTCCTTCAAATGATTGGAGATAGAGAATCCGCAGGACAAGTAGGACACTATTTTTTGCTTGTCCTCAACCTACGAAACAAAAGGTTTGAGGTGTTAGACTCAATGCGAACTCTTGAAGATGAAGCTCTCTTCAATTGCTGCAACATCTTGACAACAACAATCAAACAACTATGGACCAAATATGGTTATGAGGCCAAGAAGCCTATAAACAATTATGAAGTTGAGGATATTGGTGTTCCTATCCAGTCCAAAAGTAGTTTTCCCTGCCCTAACTAATGCTTATTTTTTTCCTGTTTATCTTTTTGTTATCTGCACCGAGTTCTATATTTTGTATGTCTTCTGCAGTCATGACTGTGGGTTCCATATGTTGATGCATGCAGAAAATTGGGATGGACGTTCAATTGAGTACTTCAAGGAGAGTGACATTCCTACCATATGCAAAATTCTATTGAATAAGGGGCTAACACACAAAGACAATGATGTGAAGAATTGGCGAGATAAGCTGCATATATAGCAGGTTCAGCCTCTAAACATTTTAAGTATTTTTTGTTCTTTCCTGCAATTGTTTCGAAATAAAATACAACCAATACTAGCTACATGTGATAGGCAGCCACTATTAGGTATTAGGTGGCTTAGTATCACCTGATCAGTAAATTGGACACTAATTATTATGTCTACGAGACAAGTTATCCGTAGACCGAAAAGCAATTTAATACCATTACTCAAGCAAGTTATTAATATTTTTACAGCAAGTTATTAGTTTGTAGATGGATGATGGTTTTGCCTGACTTTTAATTGCTCTAGAGGATGGGTAGTTAAGCAATGCACTACTAACTTTAACAAAAATTAAAGAGGAAATGCACATTAATGTCTGAGTCTTTAAATATAAGATGTACAATGGGTCTGCCAATACTTATTCTAGCATAAACACATTCTAGTTTCATTTAAGTAACACTAATAGTTCTTTTTAGGCAATCCTTAATCTAAGTTGTCCCATGAATCTGAACTTCTTTTCTGGGCTTGTTCGGGCATCTTGCTGCATTGTGATCAGTTGTTTTGCTGACACTACACTTATTCTTCCTCTTTGCTTGACCATTCATCCTTTTTTTTACTTCTCCTTTTTGCGCCCTTTAGCTTTTGATCTTAGAGGGTTCCCTATATCTGATGAGCCGGGACCGGCCACTAGACAAATAGGTTGAAATGCATTATTTTAATAACTAAGAAATCAAGTGTGTGTACTAGGATGAGGTAGACCATAATAGAGAGTCTAGTTTGCTATTTTTTTTAAACCTGCTGTTCTTAGCAGAGGTTGAGTGGGATCAGAGGCACCTGGACCATCTTGTGCACCTTCTGTAGCACCAAATTTTGCAACACTAGGAATAGGTCCACTTGTCACCTTCCTTTTCTTTATTTCTTCAAATTCATATCACATGTCTTTGATGTGTTTCTCTAAAATAGCATATTTTTCATGACACAAACAACCCTCAGCAGCTAGTGTTGCAAATGCAGTGGATGCGTTTGTCAATCTCAAAGTTTTCCTACTGTTCAAAGGCATCCCACGGGCTACAAGGTCAACCGGTGTTTGCACATTATGATTCTGATCTGCATCATTAGTGATGGCTTGTCGCGTCCACCTTTTAAGTATGTATCTTTCTGGTATTGATTTTACACCTAGCCTGACCATAACCCTCATAATATGGCAACAAATGATACCATCCCTATCAAACTTGCTGCACTCATAGCAGTTGCTTTCTTCCTCTTCTAATGATGTAACAAGATAGTTCCTTTTTCCATATCCATAAACAAAGTTGTTATTAGGCTCCACCCAACATTGGAACTATCCTGCAGCCTTGACATCATATTTTGTTGTCTTCTCAAACTCTTTGGAGAACTTATAGAACATGTTCTTTGTGTATATAGTGGAAGCATGTTTCTCAAGTGGATACTTTGACAATCGCCTTCGCTCATTTTCATCAGTCCTAAAGTCTTGCCCATCCTGTGCAACGAGGCACTTTTCTTCATTCTTCGGTGGCAGAAAGAAGAAGAAGGAAGACACAAGGAAGAAGAAGTTTCTCAACTCCGCCTACAGGAATGTTGGTCGTCCGTTGGGCATCTATTCTCAGGCCGAAAACAACTGTTGCCGAGTATTTGCCTGTGCGGTCATCTATACGAAGCGTCAAATAGGTTTGGATTTGAGAGTTTGAGCCTTTCACAACGTGGGTATAATATAGATGAGAATCAGTTTCTGGATACATGTTTTTTTCCAGAGTACTTGTAATACGATAATGTACCCAACTATAATTTAATATAGTTCTTCTTTCGTCTCAATAAAAAAAGTCTTGCCCATCCTGTGCAACGAGGCACTTTTCTTGTATTTTTTGGTATTGCTTTACAAACTGTAGCATAAACAAGTTCGGGTTCACATATTTCTTGAGCAATGCATTGAAACCCTCACTCCTTTGAGTAGATTGGAGGAATGGGAAGAATTTATGCATGTAGTAGGCTAGTACAAAGCTTTGCCTTATGTTATATAGGTGCTGGAAATGCTCGTTTAGCTCCAAACCGTGTTTCTGGACCATGGCAGCCCACTCTGGCTCAAATTCTTTTGGACTGATGGTGTAGTTTAAGCAGGCCACAAATTCCTCATCCAGCTCTTCATTCTTAGCAAGGATAGGTCAGTGCTCGAAAACTTGTCCATTATGTGCCACCGGTAGTTCCTATGCGTTGTGTTGGGGAAAACGGTGCAAATGGCAGCTCTCATCGCAGCGTCTTGATTGGTGATTATGTTGAGTGGTGCCTGACCATCCATGGCCTCTAGAAATGTTAGAAACAACCATTCATAGATAGTTGTCTTCTCATTCCTTACAAACGCACAACCTAGCTGAAAAGTCCGGCAGTGCCTATTGATCCCTATGAACGGTGTGCAAGGCATCTCATACATGTTGGTCATATAGGTCGCATCAAATGAAACACAGTCGTTGTATGCCTCTTTGTAAGCATGCCTTGCAGCTGAATCAACCCAAAAGAGGTTCTCAACCTTATGGTTATCATCGAGCTTAATCTTGTAGAAGAAATCTAGGTCTTCTTCTTTCAAAGCTCTGAAATAATCCAAAGTTTCGTGCATGTCTCTGAACTTCTCTATCTTGTGGATGGTGGAGCGAAAGTTCAAAACATATTTGCCCTCATATGGCACCAGTTGCGCAGACCTATAGAACTCGCTCATTAGTTGCATGATTCTACTCGTGCTCAAGTTGCAGCCATGTAGCAAAACAATGAAATCCTTTTCCTGCTTCGGTATCCCTTTGTGGGACCTTAAGAACTTTTTGAGTGAGGGATGCACCACAAGATCTTGGTTGTGGTCGGCCAAAAAAATAGATGACGTGCCACCTAGAACCAATCATTTTCACCACCATCCTCGCTTTGCAGTTTGTATATCACATTTTCTCCCTCTTTATTTTTTTACTTCCATCAAGCTTCTCCCTCTTCTCATCTTCCTCGTCCTCCCCCACTTTTGCGCTGTCCTCCTCAACGGGTTCATCATTGTCAGAGTAGCAAGTCACAGCATCAATAAGATGAGCAGTTCTTCTTTTTCTGCCAAAGCCTTCCTTATTACACACAAATTGCACTTTTTTCATTTATTTTGCGATTGCAGACCGACGTGATGTGTTTGTTCTAATTGAAAAGCCGGTTCTTTTGGCATACAAATTGTAGTACTCATTTGCTTCTTCCAAGGAAGCAAAAGACTTCCCATTGTATGGCATTTCTGGAGTAGACCACACCTCTTCTTCTGCTACTGCTACTTAAATTTTAGCAACTTCAGGATTGGCAGTAGAACCTTCATTCATGTCCTCTAACCTTGATTGCTCAAAAGATAGTCTGATCTCAGAGACAGTAAGAACAACCTCTTCTAAAACTGCAGGAACCTATGGCAAACTAGGCAACATCTGCTGGTTCACATGCTCTTCAACGGTTTGTGGAATTTCAAGAATTATAGACACTTGAGTGTAGAAGGTAGGATTGTTGGTCACATAATCGATATTTAATGCATCTAAGAAGTCTTCATCAAAATCTGGTGGTGGCTCATTAAGATCCATATCTGAGAACTGCATGCAAAAAAAACAGTACATGCTATCAGTCTTTTTTCCATACTCAGGTTTGTTCTTGTGTTTTCCACATTTCCTGAGAAAGATATTTTATAATTTTGAGGCTTGATCCTCCTCAACTCGGTTCATTTAAACATTTTCTTATACTCTACTTGCATTTAATTGTAGGTGAGGACATCAAAGGCAACATGTTCTATAGGAGTTATCATGTGTAGTAGCTAAGCATGGTGTATATCTGGAGGAGTAATTGTGGGTGCATACATTAGTCATAAACATGTCAAAAAATAGGATCAGATTTGCTTTTCAGTTTTTTGATGTTCTGCTTATGTAACAGGTACTGTAGTACTTTTTAAATGATGCAAGAGAACTGAATTGCTTAGGCAGATGAACTGAATCGCTTAGGCAGATGAACTACAACAAGTACTGAATTGCCTAGGCAGATGAACTAAATTGCTTAGGCAGATGAACTGAATTGCTTATCATTTAAGATCAGATCTTCCTAAGCGAGTAGAGAGTACAGATCAGGTGACGAAGATGAAAAATATCTGGTATTTCTACTAGTAACAGATCTGGTTTGGTTCTGTTTTGATCATTATATAAGCTGATTATATGCAGCTGATAATATAGAAGCAAATTCATACGTACCTGTTGTATTTTTGACGGAATGATATGACTTTTTTTGATGCAAAATACCGTGGGGGAGATCCCCACGGTCTGAAAAGGAATTTATAAAACTTAGTAAAAAACAGTTACAACAGAGAACTTACCTAAGGGGGAAACGAGGGAGGGGGTTAAAGCAAACTACTTGGGACTGCCGGAGAAAGGAGGGAAAGTACAACCATAACAAGAGATACACCAGCCCACAAAGGCCTTACAACACATCCAGCCAAAGCAAAATAGCGGTTCTATTACTTTCTTTGATCCTACAAGACTGGAGAGCAGCTTCCTCCTTGAAGTTGTTGAGCCATCTCGCAAAGGTAGCTTGAACCCCATCAAAGACAAGCCTATTGATATGACTTTTTGATGATTTTTGTCGTCTGCCCCGAAGGTGGTGGCGGAGGCGCCCCTGGGATGTCTACTGCGTGTCCACAGGGAAAAGCAAAAATAGGGTAGAAGGTGGGGTGGGGGTCCTGGGTAACATTTGCAGGTTTGGTAGCGGGCCTGCTTTCTGGTTGGGCCTAGGAAATGAGTTTCGCGTGCACCGCGCCAGTACGGAAGAAATTTTTTTCATATTTGGAGTGTGCGTGCAGCCTGCTTAATGCATGCACGGCCATGCGTTAGCTGCTTCCTATATTTAATGTCCTAAAAATTATTATTTTTTAGAAACTTTATTAACCTATAAGACATCTAGAATTGTATTTTTTCATAGAGGCAGTTTTTTTTTTAGATCGGGGATATAGTCCGTTTTTCTTTTTCGTGGAGGTAGTATATATTGTATAAAGATTTAGGGGTAAAACCGCCGGCTCAGTTGATCAATCATCCCATCAATCAATTTCAACGGCTCTAATGATTAGGGGTAAAACCGCCGGCTCAGTATGATATCTGCTCCTCCAATGAAATGCTTTGGTCAGCGGCACCATACATACATCGACAAGTCCCGCGATTCCGCCAACACGATTGAGCTCGTCCTGTTCTTTGGACGAACGCAGACGAATATATAAATATATGTTGTGGCAAAAAAAAAAAGGCGATTTGTATGTAAGCGTGGTGGTGGCGCCAGCAGACTAATGAGCTGTATTGAAGAGTAATTAATTGGATTTACAGTATATTATACTCTAAAATAGAAGTCGTTTGGGACAAGGTTTGAGTCAAATATTGAAAATATAAATTATGATTAACTTTTAAATTGTTAAGTTTAGAGATGTAAAAATCATATAAATAAATTTGTCTTGAAAAATACTTTTATAAAAATATACATATTTCATTTTACAATATTTTTTTTTAAAAAAAACAAGTAGTCGAAATTATGTTTTTGAGATCGTGTCACTGTTCTAGACGACTTTTATTTCAATATGGAAGGAGTACCGCATAATAATACTCTCTCTGTCCCATTGAAAGTGTCGTTAGAAAACCGTATCACTCTCACAAACACGCTTCCCTGGCGACACTCAAAACGAGACGGAGGGAGTATATGACAGTGTGTTTGTCATGATTGCGACCGCGATTGCTAGGAAACTCAGGGCGGCGTCTCGACGAATCGAACTAGCGCGACTTTGCGCGTCTACTCAACATCTCGATCTACAACTTTACTAGTATAGTATCGTTGTTATTCCATTATTCCAAAGATAACGATATGTTATTGCAGGTCAGACGTTGCCTTCCACCCAAGTGTACGCAAGCTTTGGAAGGTGCGTGCCGTGTGTGACCACAGCTAGACAAGCCGGCAAAGCCGTACCTGGACTGGACTGCACTCCAGCTACACAAGCCGGACATTGGAAGAAGCAACGCGCCCAGTATTTCAATGTTTGAAAACGATCGAAACTTTTGAAATGTTTGATTCCTTGTTTTTTCCCCACGCTGATAAGTACAAGGCGTGAGGCGACCGCACGCGTTGGATGGATTCATGAAACATGAAGCTAGGCTTACAGCTTTTTTCACATGAATTTCCACAGCGCTTTGGAGTGCGGCGAGGCTACGAGATAACGATTCCCTTGTTTTTTCATGAGAAAAGCTATTTTTTCATGAGAAAAGCTGTTCTTACAATATTATATATTTTTTGGAACGGTTGACTAATCAGTTGGTGAGTGCAGTCTCGGTATCTCCTGTAGGGTGATCAGAGTTCGAGTTCTAAAGGACTCACGCTCTTTCTCATCTTTTTCCACATTCAAAACACAGATCTAAAGGTCGTCATACAGCTGTGGGTGGAGTATTCCTTTTTATATTCTCATTTCTTCCTCCTTTAGTTCGATCTCGTCCTCTTTTTTTCTTCCTTTAATATAATAAAAATGGAGAAGGGGCTCCATTGCCGGGACTCAGGAGGCAATAGAGGATTCAATCGATTTAGCTAGCTCTTGCAGCATCGACCGATCTTGCTGGAGTAATAAAAACATTTGGCTCTGTTTTGCGAAACTTATAAGCAGACTGATAAACTAAAATGGCTAATTTATTATGAAAAAAAATATTGTTTCGATTTGTATGGATTAAGCTCGTCGACTGATTTATTATGAAACAAAAACACTGTTTCGATTTGTATGGATTGAAGTCGTTGTCGGCTTATAGCTCAAGCTAACAGAGCCACGTGGAACTGTTTGGTTTAAGTCATGGAATGACCTCGTCCGTCCTTGATTCATTCTCTGTAGCAAAAATTACAAAGCAACATGCACATCTACCTACTTGGTTGTTTGAAGATTCGCTGGAGCAACAAATGTCCAAGACCCTTTAAACAATCAGGCTCGGTGTCTCATGTTTGGGGACCTCAGCCAAAGGCATGCCCGGGTTTTGCCGATGGCAGCAAACAGTTGACAATGACACGCTGACGCCATTGGCGTCCCTGCCCCGGTTCAAACAGGACTGCCTAAACTCAGACGATATGGAAGAACCAGAGATCGGTGGAGGCACACCACACGCAGGCAATGTCAGCAATAGGTGACCGACCACAAGTACCCACTGGCGCGCAAAGTCCGATCCATGCATGAGTCGAGGACAAACAGTGGGTTGTTCATCAGTAACACAAAGCGCAGTAGTTCGTAGTAGGTTTATTAAGACAACATGAGTACGACACACCGTTTCCATAGCATACAAACAGCACTGACTATTGTTGCTATATCTCCTGAACGAGAGGCGCGCCCGCATGGCAGCGCCAGCAACGACATATAGCGGTTGACACGCAGTGGTGGTGGCAGAAACGACGACGACATCTACTGCTGGTTGCCCGCCTCCACAAGGGCAGTCTTTTCCTTGTGGATGAAGAAGGCGTAGAAGCCGCCGGCGATGGTGGCGAACGCCATCGACCACACCAGGAGCGCCACCAGCGGCGGCATGATGGCCGCCACCTTTTGCGAGAACATGACGGTGAGCAGCGTGGTCAGCCCCCACACGCAGGCCTTGAGCCACCCGCGGCGAGGCGAGTCCCGCGGCGTCCTCTCGAACAGGCGGAGGCAGAGGAAGAGCAGCACCAGGTCCACGTACGACCCCGCCACGAACGCTATCGACCCGACGTCGCGGTCCGACCGGTAGATCGCCATGCCCGAGTTGAAGGTCAGGAACCCAAACCCGAGAGCGGTCAGCCATGAGATTCCACCGTCGTCTCCTTCTCCGTTGTTCATCGTATTTCGGTTCCTCGATTCCTCGTCGTCCAAAAGCAGGAGCTTCTTTGCGGACACCGAAGGCATAATAACTGAGGCAACGCCAGAATGCAAGATCTGCAATGCGACCAAGCCTTCAGTGACACAGAGGATACAATAGTAGTACGTGTCATCATCATTTGCCATGAACTGGAGCTAGGCTTGGGCTTGGGCTTGCTTACAACCGCCCCGGCCCAAAGGCACCGCCATACTGATGACTCCTGAAGTCCTTGAAGATGCCATGAATACTATATGCAGAAATTTAAGAATTGAGTTACAGCGAGAAAGAAAAATTAACGGACAACCAGATTTCGAGAGGGTAGCTTGGTGGTAATACAAAGTAAGATTTTCTATCTATCTATATAAAAAATGGACAATAATAAACCATTCCGACAAAAGGAAATCATTGACGACAAAAAATGACATTAAGGCATGCATGGCAGCGACATATAGTAGTATATCCACCAACACATGCACAACAAGGCCTTAGGGCCGAGCTAGTTGTCTCTCTTTGCTGTCGTTTCGGCCTGATCGTTTAAAAGGCCGGCGGCCTCTTGGGCTATTCCAGAAGCGTGTTCTCGCGAGGCGTGATGGTAGAGCGTATTTGTTTCGGTTGGGACGAAGAAAAACCCCGCCAGCATCTCCAAGAGTTTTTGTAAATTTTCCTCCCAATAACACTACATTTCCCAACTCCTAAGAAGATATTGGGAGAAAAAAAAGAACTCATCTCCAACAGTACCTAATATTCTATTCCTAAAAATCAAATTTTGATCCCATTTGGATTTTTTGTGTGGTCCTTTTTTCGCGCAATAGTCTTCGTGCTCACGCGTACGTATGCCGCTGCCGCGACCTCCTTCTTCGTGTTGCCCTAGCCTGCTCGATCTACCGGCCAATACCAGTTGAGTACCATCAGCATGCATACAGGCAAACAATAGAACCGGCAACCAGCAGGCAGACAGGCAGCAGGAATCGACAACCAGCAGGCAGTCAGGCAGCAGACGTACATGCATGCAGTATACTCCCCCCGTTTCAAAACAAGTATCACTGGAAATCCGTGTTTCCCTCACAGACACGCTTTTCGTACGACACTTGTTCTGGAACGGAGGGAGTAAGCAAAGGAGCACGCCCAACTACATGGCACGCGCAACGAAAAAGGAAGAACGACGCCGCGTGAGAACTCGTATCCGCGTGCCCCGATTACGCACAAAGTTACGCGCAAGGCGAGCGATTTTCCAAGTACCTAAATTTTAGGAGGATGGATTAGGAGTTATTGGAGAGGGTTTTTTTCTCATCTTGCTAAAAACTAAAGATTGGGAAGAGATTTGGTGTTTGGTTCATGGAACCAACTCATGCTTCATGAAGTGATGCATCGTGAGTTCAACCTATGAATTTTGGTGGAACCAACTCATTCCTCATGCATATACTAATTATTGACTTACGAGGAATGAGGTGGTGATGCATCAACTCATTCCATTCCACCAACCAAATAGAAAAAGTGAGGAGTGAGAAGATAATAGACCACCTCATTCCTTAAACCAAACACACCATTAGGGAACTCTTGGAGATGCTCTTGCTCGCTCCTCCGGCCGAGGCGCCCACCTCTGCCGGTGCCGGCTTCGTCCTTGCCCCCGCCGCCATCTTGCCTGCCTCTAGGGGTCGTGTCAGGGCGGCTGCCCCCTAAACCCTCTTCTAAGTCCTTACTCCCTCCGTCCCTAAATAAGTGTCGCCGTTGGTGTGCGTGCCACGTGTTTGACTCAATTTGTAGAAAATATGTGCAATATTTATATCTCCAAATAATTTTGTTAAAAAACTAGATGTAAAGATCTTTCCGATGATACTAATTACTTAGCATAAATATTAATATATTTTAATATATAATTGCCGGCAACTTTTTTTTTAGAAGCGAGAACGACACTTATTTAGGGACGGAGGGAGTACTCCATGAGTGCAGTTTTAACCCACAACAACCGTCTGATGGAAGCCTAGGCCATGATTTTTTGAAAACATCAGGCCCAACGTAGAAGAAATAGCCTGACCCCATCTAACGCGTCCGTCGGGTGAACTGGACAGACGTCGCACTGGAGTCTTGAGCTCTTTTCTTTCTTTCTTCTTCTTCTTTTAAGAAAAAACAAAAAGCATCGCCTTTGTGCGGACTTCGGGAGTCTAGGGGGCTTGTTTGGTTCTAAACCACAAACGAGGACTCCTCCAATTTGACTGGATGAGCACCCAGTGGCGGATCCAAAAACGGATCAACAAGGGGCTAAATAACAGAGGACACATTTTTTTTTTGCTTGTTCTATAATACACTAATAGTCTAACAGATAATATCTTTCCATTATAGCCTAAAAAGTAAATTATCGGATCGGATCACTAAATATTTAAAAGAAAAAATAGAACAGACTGACATTTGTTTCAGAGTGAGGCCTTGTTCAGTTGACGAAAAATGTGGCGAAATGTTATTGTAGCACTTTCGTTGTTATTTGTCAAACTTTGTCTAAAGATGACTTAACTAGACTCTAAAGATTCGTCTCGACATGAGCAGACCAAAAGTACAATTAGTTATTTTTTATCTATATTTAATGCTCCATGTATGTATCTAAAATAGTTACTGCGCAAAATGCATGTGTCTAAAATAGTTACTGCGCAAAATATTTGGAGAGATTTTGGAATCTGAACGTGAGCTTACTACTAGAGAAGCAAAAGGACAAAGGAGCAGAGCAGGCGGCTAGGCAGTGGGGCTGGGCGGCAGCGGCCAACAGGCCAGCAGGAGGAAGCAGCCAGCCAGCTACTCCCTCCGTCCCTAATTGACCGTCGTCATTGGTGTGCGTGCCACAAGTTTGACTCAATTTATAGCAAATGTGTGCAACATTTGTATCTCCAAACAATTTTGTTAAAAAACTAGATTCAAATATCTATCCAACGATACTAATTATGTATCATACATATTAATATTTTTTAATATATATTTAATCAAAGTTATTTATTGGGAAGCGCAAACGATAGACATTTAGGGACGGAGGGAGTAGTCCTGTCGGCGACCCCGCTGGTCTGGCGGTGCGGGGCCACGTCCTACGGTTGTCCTTCGACCTCCAGGCACCTGGCTCCGGCACCGGCGGTTCGGCTTCGAGAGCTCAGGGCACGCGAACAGCCAGTGAAAACGTGGAGTCGTGGAGGCCAAGGCGGCGAAGAGGCGCCGAGCGACGAGCCCCACTAGCAGCCCTACAGCCGCGAGCACACCACGCCGCCGCGACGGGATTTGCGATGGGGCGACGCGAGCAACGATGCGGCTTGCGGCCAGTGGGCAGACCTATTCCCTACTACTCCCTCAGTCCCATAAAAAAACGCAATTGTAAGGGTATCCGCACTCACGTTCCCCTATTTTGATCCTCTATATTGCCTGGTCATCAAGATTCTCTCCTCTATACTCATTTCTCCCGCATCCATCCATCCTCTATATCATCCTCTATCCATTGTGGGCTCACTTATCACTTTATGTAAATATATCCATGAAAGATCTAGTTTTA
This sequence comes from Coix lacryma-jobi var. lacryma-jobi, assembly GCA_009763385.1. Classification (NCBI taxonomy): domain Eukaryota; kingdom Viridiplantae; phylum Streptophyta; class Magnoliopsida; order Poales; family Poaceae; genus Coix; species Coix lacryma-jobi. The sequence continues at coordinate 50,839,443 of CM019824.1, forward strand.
AAGAATTAATTGCAACGAATACAATGGTGCAATCGAAATTTAATTTGAATTTTCGGTTCGTAAGATATAACATTTTTTAAAAATGGAATTAGGTGGAGGCCACTACTACAGTACCGTGGCAGTCTTTGCTCCTGCTCCGAGCGAGCGCTGCTGCTTCGCTACAGATAGCGGACAGCAGGTTGCTTTTCGCTTTTGACGTATTAGATAACGTACCCACTGCAGTATATAAAAACTGTATGCGTTACTTCAGTATAATATAACGGACCCAAGTGCAGGCAGTCTAAGACCAAACACGGAAACCAAAGCGACCGGCAAATTACGAAAATGCCCCTATAGATGTTATCTAAACTGCAGCTCCGCCACAACAGCCTTTGCCTCCGTGATTTGAAGGAAGGCTCTGATACGAACAGGAAGGATCGAGAGTTTTCCTCGGAGCAGCAGAGATCAAACATGCACAGTTAGTTTTTAACTTTTCTTGTGAGCATGGAGTTTTTTTTTATAAGAGACGTGGATATTTTTTTTATAAGAGATGGGTCCCGCATAGACCTGCTACTCTATCTTGTTGCTAATGTGGGCACTTTTTATGGGAAAAATTTGAATCCTAGAATTGCGTTTTTTATGGGACGGAGGGGAGTAATTTGGCGCACGAAGGGGGCTGCAGCCTCAGTAGCCACCTCCTGCCTCCGCCCTTGTGAGCACCTACCTGGTTCTGGCCTGTGCACTGTTTGGTTGCAGCCCTCCTATAACCTCGCCTGCTCCAGGCAAACGTACTCCAGCCAGGCGAACAAAATCGCGCCCGGTGCAAACCTCATTTGCCTGGGCTGAAAGAGCTATATACGGCCTGCTAACCGTGCGAATTCCATCTCATCTCTCTTTCTTAATTAATTATATGGTTATGCAATCGCACATGGTTATACAAACTAGACAAGACGAATTGCCAAAAAATAATTATAATTATTTACTTTAATTTCTCATGCTTCACTCTAATTAAATATATCACAAAATAATTATTTAAATACTATTATGAATTTAGAAAAGACTAATACAAATAATATATCTTGATATGCAAACTAAAATATTGTACAATGGTCTTTTTAGGTAACACAAAGCCAATTTACTTTAGTTAGCGTACTCTAGGCACATGGGTCTAATTTTTCAAACCTGACAGTTCAAATAAAAATCATCAATATTACAGACAACTCTCAAGCAACAATTATTGTCACACAACTTATCCAAAACACCAATTGATTTTCGGCTGCTATGTTTTTCAGCTGTTTTATTAGTATTCTGTGAAAGAAAATAAACCAAAACAAGTTTAAATAAACTGAGAGCAGTTCAACCGAATAGGACGCAAATAAGCCCGGGTCCTCGCGGGCTACTTCCCACCCATAGAGCCAGCAATCCAGCATAGGGGCCACCGGCTCGTTCGCTAGTCTCGAGCTGTCTCAAGCCCGAAACCTTGAATAATTAGGAAAATTAGTCCTTTTATTCATCACAAGAGTCTTACGTTCCCGCTGGCTACTTCCCAACATTATTGCTCCTTCCGTTTTAAATTATAAAACGTTTTTGTTTTCTAAATATATACTCCCTCCATCCCAAATTATAAGACATTCCAAGAATCTTGGAGAGTCAAAGTTTTTCAACTTTGACCAAATTTATATAATAAGATAATAATATTTATGATATCAACTAAGTGCAATTAGATTCTCCATTAGTTATATTTCCATAATATGTATATTTGATGGTATAAATCTTTATATTTTTCTCTATAATTTTGGTCAAAGTTGAAAAACTTTGACTCTCCAAGATTCTTGGAACGTCTTATAATTTGGAATGGAGGGAGTAGTTTTTATTATGCACTTGAATATACAATGTGTTTAGATAGATAATTATAACAATATATCTAGAAAGATCAAAATATTATATAATTCAAAATATCATATACAGTGTGTTTAGATAGTAATAATCTTGCATCGGTTCTTTTAATGGGGAGTCGATGATGCCCCCTCAAGTCTCAACGGGACAACTATGCTCGGCTCGTGCATAAGCTAAGAGCAACTCCAACGGTTTTGCATTTTTTATTTGACAAAATATAGTATTTATCAACTCTCAAATTAATATAGCAAAGGTAAAAAAAAAGTCAATCTCCAACGGTTTTTCATTTAGACTTAGCAAAACTAAAAAAATGTGCGCGTGTGAGTGAAATATCTCGTGGGAGTAACACTCGGTGTTTGCTAAGTTGCTAAAAATGCTAAGCTCATTAGCAAAACCGTTAGATAGAAGATTTTTAGACGTTTTTGCGAAAACAAGAATGTCAAACCTATTTGCAAAACCGTTAGAGTTGATCTAAGGTCATGATTAACAAACCGGATGCTCGTTTCCATCCTACTAGCAATTAAAGGACCGATTTGGATACAAATCATTTTTGAAGTTTTAGAAAAATACCATATTTAAATACTTTGGTTTTAGAAGGAAGTATTTAGATGCAACCAACTTTATGGTTTTCAATGCATGATATTGTTAAAATTATAGTCTTTTTTAGAGTTTTATAAAAACTCTACTCTACACTCTTTTTTTCCAAATCATGATTTTACGAGTTTCTCAAAACCGTAACATCTAAACAGGATCCTAAATGTTTTCTATTTCCTTGATGTAAAAGTTACATCCAAAATGGTATTTTTGTTGCGATTGTGTATCATTACTACTATTATAGCTTAAATAATACTTCATTAGTCTAATCCCGTAATACGCAGTTTGTTCTTTCATCTGAATGTCGGGCTCGATGAAATGATGACTACCGTACACCTCTATTTCTTTTATACAGAGAGAGTGTACTCTATAGCTAGCTAGGTACAGAAAAGGATCTGGGATTCGGCCCGAATCAACCGAATTTCACCGAGATTCGCCCAATTCGGTTGGGTCCGAAACAATCCCAAACCGGTCAAAAAAAATCAGTCAGTTCAAATTTTGAATAAATTTTGATCAAAATTCGATCAAATTTTGATGAAATATGATTTTTTGGCCGAATAAATCAGCTGGTTCCCAAACCGAAATTCGGTCAAAATCCGAAATTCGGATAGGACCGATTTTTTTCCACAACCGAATCCCAAAACCTTGGTACAGAATAAGTTGCAGTCACCCTCTATTTAAGATAATTTCTATACTAATTTATGATAAAATGTATACATATTTACGATACTTGTGTTAATATACCACTTAGGTTTAGCTAAACAAGCCCTAATTTCTCGGTTTTATCCGTTTTGATATTAGGTCCTCCGGATTCAAAGTGTGGCCTGCTAGGCTCTGTTAGGCAGAATTTATCGTCGATACCACTGATACTATATCTGTTGCTAATAAGAAAAACATTTGTTCTATAAATAAAGCTAATAAGCACCGATAGGTTGAAACAAACAGACATAGTCTCTCGGTGATGGATATAAACTGCCGGCTGTGGCTAAAGCTGCAGAGCCGCAGCCGCAGATTCGAACAACGCATATTGCAAGGAGCTAGGACTTAGGAGCACGGTGGAAAACAGAACACAAAATATCTACCTAGGTGCCTCTAATCACCTTGCACAGGACCCTTTTTCGCGGATCATTTTGTAGGCGAAGGCAAAGCCGCAAAGGGTAATACCGAGATGTTTTTTTTTTTGTTTTTGACTCAGAATCTCCAAGGAAAAGATTGAAACTAGTACATCACAGATCAAATCTGTGACTGATAGTTGCTGCAGTACAGTGCCTGGGCAGAGATAACAAATGCGTAACGCCGTAACCAGAATAGAGAGAAGCAACAAAGAGAGAAAGAAAGAACAGACAAGAACTATATAAGAGATAGGTAGGAGATCAGAGAAAGCGTGCATTCTTGTTTTCTCAAGGAAGCTATAGAGGAGACACGGGGGGAGAAAGAAGGGAAGTGCGGAGATGCGCGTTACCTCTCCTTCGGAGAGCACCGGTCTTGTGTATCGCCGAGGGGAAAGACGACCTGAGCACAACTTCACAACCGCTGCTGGAGCTGCCGCTGAGCACAACCGTGTTAGCAGCGCGCCTGTTATAAGTAGAGATGGCAACGGGTATAAACCCGCTAGGTTTTGCTCATCCAAACTTATGCCCAAAAACATAATATCAACCCGCAAAAAACCAATGAACTATTACGGGTTTTATTTTATACCTAAACCCATACCCATCGGGTCACGGATACCCATCGGGTTGTTCATGAATTTAACGTGACTTTATTTTATTTTTAAAGTTTACTATGTTTTACCCACTAAAGTATTATGGTGAATGGTTATGTTTTTAACGTATTCAAATTGTTCATATTTTTCATAAGATTTAGAATGATGGTAATCTAATATGATGAAATTAATTAAAATAAACAGTTTATATACTCTTTTTATATGGTAGTTAAATATTTTTGAGTTATGGACTGAGTTTAAAAACACATGGGTTTACGAGTTTGGATACTACGCTCCCAGATCCACACCCATAAATCCGCGGGGTTTAACTTTTTTGCCCATTAACAAATACATGGGTAGAAAAGTTAACATACATACTCTTATCCTAATAGGGTAAAAACTCATCGGGTTTCGAGTTTCGGATTTCGGATACTCATTGTCACCTTTAGTTATAAGAGCTCGTTTAGCAGTGTTGTGGTTCCTGATTGTCCAGCTATGCTCCCTAATTCTCTGGTGAAGTAATTTTGTGGCTGAAAGAATCACTTCACAGAATGAGAAGAAGCTACTTTTTTCAGCTCTTAACCTCTTAGTTTATTTTAGAGAATCACTTTACAAAATCGGTAAAGAATTGATTCTCACTGAAAAATGTGTTTGGCAGACAGGAAGTGATTCTCTCTGAGAATCAGCTCCGTGCAACACTCCCAAACACACCTTAATCGTCTACCCGTGAGCACCCGACCCGGTGGGTGGGCAGAGGTCTCGGTATGTGCCCAACGGGCAGAGCTAAACGGATAATATAAAAGTGTCTATACCCGCAAACCCATCAACCCCGTACTAACGTGTTGGACCACTATACAAGAGCTATATATCTGATGGGACCTGAAGAAACTACTTTTCTATTTAGGTCTTGTTTAGTTCCCCAACTTTCCCAAATATTTTTAGATTTCCCGTCACATCAATCTTTAGCTGCATGTATGAAGCATTAAATATAGGTAAAAAAATAACTGATTGTACTTTTAGTATCTACATGTCGAGACGAGTCTTTTGAATCTAGTTAGTTCATATGTTTAGACAAAGTTTGTCAAATAACAACGAAAATGCTACAATGCGTTTTCCAAATATTTCTCGGAACTAAACAAGCCCTTACACTGTAAGCTCCAAGCTAAAGAAAAACTCGTACTCCACCGCTTTCCGTTGATCCTTAGTTCAGTTCACAAAATATGCCTAAATATGTTACACAGTACCCGTCACATCAAATCTTTAAACGCATGCATGAAGCATTAAATGTTGGTAAAAAATAACTAATTATACCTTTAATTTATTCATGTCGAGACGAATGTTTTAAGCCTAGTTAGGTCATGTTTGAATAAAGTTTGTCAAATAACAATAAAAGTACTACAAAAAATTTCGCGAACTGAACAAGCCCACCTTATTCGTTTACTAGAGAAATCACTTTAGATTTGATTCTTACCCGTTTCCCACCTCACTCTTCAATTCTTAAAAAAAATCAAAAAGCGAAACCCAAAAATCACTACCAAAATAGTTACCCTCTTCATATCATAAATATTAAATATTTTTATCTATAATTATTTAAATTTAAGAAATTAAAATATAGTACTGTTGACGTCGGAAGTTGTCCGAATCACACACCAGCAGGGCTAGAACGCCCGACGAGGTTGCAAATCAACCTGAGACAGCGAGGCCCCGGCTAAACTAGCAAAGACCGGTCTAGAGACCGGTCTAGGTTGATCTAGGGTATTAGAGCCTCGTGTAGGTAACTCTAGAACTCCTCCCGGAAAGACCCGTCAGGGAGGAGCACGTAGAGGTTGTTCTAGTACCAGCAAGGCCGCCTAGAACGCCGTCGAATCTCGCCGGGAGATGCGCGGAATAACAAGGTAGAGGAGAAAAGGGTAAAAGGGATAATAGATTGATTTTGATAGATTGGTGTTGGATCCCTCAATCGGCCATGATCCTCTCATATATATAGAGGGGGTTGGTCTTATCCCAATAGGAAACAACTCCAGATGCAATCTCCAAGTTTACTATCCGGACTCTATCAAAGTATAGAATCAAATCCGGACATAATAAGGTAACCCTGATCTCGCCAATCCTTGGATTGACCAGATCAGTTTAATGGACTTTATCGGCCCATACTGATTAACAAAACGTCCTTCACAAGAGAAGGACCCACATATTAGCACCAGGCTCAATATCCATTTTAACTATAAGGCCTCCGACTAGTATCACCTGGTCGGACATAAAAGGTCTGGTCGGCAATCTAAACAATCAGGCCCACTCAGCCTAAAACACGACCAGGCCCACTTAACTGGTAAAATCCGACCTTTCAATACTAAAAGATAAATTCGGCTCTAATTTTATAGCCTGAATACTTCTTCTAAATTTATCTTTATCGGTGACACTTTTGAGTGTCAACATATGCCCCCCTGTTTTTAGGTGATCCTTGGTAGATCATAAAAACAAACCGAATGACAACGATGTCCAACTCATCGGTTACTCGGTAAAATATTTTGTTCTAAGAGCGATACATGTATCGGCCACTGCCTGGAAGGCACTCAGGCTTCTTGCCAAATACTTGGAAAGTATTTTTTCAAATACCTCTCGTTTATTGCCCTAGGGAGACTTTCACCTTGCAACGTCTCCAGCATATACGCATTCCCGAATATCACTTTGATCACTTTATAAGGACCCTCCCAACTCGGCGACCACTTGCCAAATTTATTGCTTCTTGATCCAAGCGGTAATATAGTTTTCCATATCAATTCTCCCACTTGGAACGATTTGCTTCTCACTTTCTTGTTGTAAGCTCTGGCAACCCGGGCTTTGTCTTTCTCCATCTCCTTAAGAGCCTTTAATCTTTTATCAGTTACTTCATCAATGTTGTCCATCATGGCATCATGATACATAATAGCAGTTAAATCATTCTGTTTAGCTAGTCTATATGCATCTAGATTTACCTCGACGGGTAACACTGCTTCCTGTCCATATACCAACTCGAAAGGAGTAACTTTAGTAGCACCATGTCTTGACACACGATGAGCCCATAAGGCCTCGGACAAAACCTCATGCCACCTCCTTGGATTGTCCTCAATCTTCTTCTTGATAAGCTTGATCAAAGTCTTAATACTAGACTCAGCTTGACCATTAGCTTGAGCATAGTATGGAGATGAATTGAGCATCTTTATCTTATATAATTCGGTAAAATCTTGTATCTCTTTAGAGATAAAAGATGTTCCTTGATCTGTAGTCAATGTCTATGGTATACCGAATCTATGTATAATGTGCTCAGTAATAAACTCAATTACCTCCTTATGTGTCATATTCTTCAACGGCACCGCTTCAGTCCACTTAGTGAAGTAATCTGTAGCGACCAGAACAAAACGATGTCCCTTTGAAGATGGGGGATGAATTTGGCCAATGAAATCTAGCCCCCAACCACGAAAAGGCCACGGCTTGATAATAGGATGAAGCATAGCTGCAGGTGCAAGCTGTATATTTCCAAATCGTTGACATTCTTCGCATCCTTTGTAGTAACGAAAACAATCGGCCATCATTGTGGGCCAATAAAACCCAGCTCTCCTCAACAACCACTTCATCTTCGGCGCCGATTGATGTGTACCACAAATACCTTCATGAACTTCTCCCATTGCCACCTTTGCTTGATCAGCCCCCAAACACTTAAGCAACAAGTCTTCGACAGTTATTCGATAAAGCTCATCATTATGCAGTACATATTTAAATGCACTCCGCCGAACACTTTGATCAGCCTTAGTACTTGGATCATTAAGATATTTAAGCAGGGGAGTTCTCCAATCTTCCAAATCAGTTTCGGACCGATTTAGAGCTCCTTCAGACAAGTTGATCGTTCCAAGATCGACCAGGTCAATCAGACGGATTAACTGACTTGATTCATAAATAACCTGGTCGGCCATAGTACTAACCCCAGTATGTCCAACATATACCTGGTCTCCATGGCAAGGTGACCGAACCGGTCTTAAAACAAACTGGTCGGCCACAGAAGCCGATAATACTTCTGCATGCTGTTGCACCGGCTTTATGCAAAAATTGTGTTTACTAATATTATAGCCAGATGCTTGCTAAGCTAACATGTTGGCTTTATAATTTTCATGCCTTGGTATATGCCGAATCTGGAATTTGGTAAAATGAGCAATGATGTCAAGGCACATATCAAGATAAATATTTAACGATTCCTCTAAACATTGAAAATTACCAGCAACTTGTTCTACTACTAGTAAGGAATCACCATAAGCTTCAACATGTTTAACCTCCATGGAACATAATATTTCTAAACCGAATAAAAGAGCTTCGTATTCGGCTTGATTATTAGTGCACAAGTAATCTAACCGGCTCAACATTTCAAACTTAGCACCATTAGGAGAAATGATGACCACACCAACACCTTGGCCCTCCTTACAAGCCGATCCATCAAAATAAAGTTTCCATGGAGTAAAAGTAAAGTAACCAATTTTATCTTCTAAACTAACACCATGCTCAACAATGAAATCGGCAAGAACTTGACCCTTCAAAGTTTTCAATGGTTCATAGGTCAAATCAAACTCAATTAAAGCATACGCCCATTTGCCAATCCTTCCTCTAAGGATTGGCCGATATAACATATGCCTAATCACATCGGCCTGGCATGCAACAACACATGTACTAGATAGTAAATAGTGTCTCATTTTGGCACAAGCGTAGTACAAGGACAAACATAATTTCTCGATATGAGCGTACCTTGTCTCGGGATCAAGAAGACGACGACCAATATATGCAATTACATACTCTTTACCTCCATCTTCTTGCGTCAAGACAACTCCAATAAACTTTTCATCGGCGGCGATATATAGTCTGAAAGGGATACCTCTCTTAGGCGCCCGAAGAACTGGTGGAGATGACAAATATTTCTTTATTTTCTCAAATGCTTCTTGCTGCTCTGCCCCCAAGTGAACTCAGTCTCGTTCCTCAGCTTTAGTATAGGGGTAAAAGGAATGATCTTCCCGGACAAGTTTGCAATAAATCTCCTCAAGTAGTTCACTTTTCCTAAGAACTTCTGCAAGTCCTTTTTGCATGTAGGCGCTTGAACCTTCTTGATTTTTTCTATCCTCTTAGGATCAATCTCTATGCCTTTGTCGTGAATGATAAACCCTAGGAACTTTCCAGCTGACACACCAAAAGCGCACTTCAATGGGTTCATCTTCAAACCATAACGGCGCATTCTTTCAAACGCTAAACGTAAATCGGCCAGGTGAGATGTATGGGCAGCCGACTTAATCACAATATCATCAATATAAATTTCCATGATTACCCCAATCAAATCATGAAAGATTAGATTCATAGCGCATTGATAAGTAGCACCTGCATTCTTTAAACCGAATGTCATTACGACCCATTCGAAGAGACCAACAAACCCAGGACAAATAAAGGCTGTTTTGGACATGTCCTCTTCAGCCATGAATATCTGATTATAACCAACATTGCCATCAAGAAAACTAACAACCTGGTGTCCTGAAGCATCATTGATCAACATATCGGCTATAGGCATAGGGTATTCGTCTTTTAGAGTGGCTCTATTTAAATCTCTAAAATCAATGCAAACCCTGATCTTCCCTGTGTCTTTCTTCTCCACAGGCACAATGTTAGAGACCCACTCCGCATATCTACATGGTTGAATAAATCCCGCTTGCAATAACCGATTAATTTCTTCTTTAATCCGGTCATATATTGTAGAATTAAAGTGGCGAGGATGTTGTTTGAATGGTCGGAACCCTGGCTTGATAGGAAGCCGATGCTCGACAAGTTCTCGACTTAGCCCAGGCATCTCCGTATAATTCCATGCAAAGCAATCAAAAAACTCTTTTAATAGGGCGATTAATTTTAGCTTATAATCGGCCTCAAGATTTTGATTTACAAAAGTCGGCCTTGGTACAGAACCATCTCCAATGTCTACTTGTTCCAAAGGATCGGTCGACGTAAAAGCTTGGCCCAACTTATTGAGCTCATCAAAATCATCAATAGCTTCGCAAGTATCGGTCTCATGAGCCCGATATTGTTCGACGCGATGCTTTAACTAATCAACATCAACATCCATTAAATTACATGATAACGTTGAACCGATTGTCAATCGGCTTTAAAGACGCCGGTACAAAACCTTCCTTAGTAACACTAACAAATTGAAAATCAGAAAGGTCTTGACCAGATAAACAAGCAATAGTGTCGTGCCCCCCGAGCAAAGGAGTATCGGCCGTAGCTACATAGGCCGATGAATCTGAGTGCACCACCTCAACATCGTCTCCTACCCATTGGATAAGAAACTGATGTAGACTAGAAGGTATGCACCGATTAGCATGAATCCAGTCGCGCCCAAGTATAAGGTTGTAACTACCTTGTATGTCGGCGACGAAGAAAGCAGTAGCCAAAGTCTTGCTCCCAACGGTCAGCTCCATGGACGCAACTCCTTTGACCGGGATAGGCTCCCCTCCTCCGACTCCAGTGATAGTCATGTTAGTCTTGATCAGCTCTTCATCGGTACCGCCAAGCTTCTGGTAAAGTGAATATGGCATCAAGTTTACAATTGCCCCGCTGTCAACCAGCATCTTGTGGACTGGTGTACCGTTAATGTGACCCTTTATATGTAACGGCTTAAGATGATTAACGGATTCCTCCGGCTTCTGGAACACAGCAGTCTGTGTAGTGAAGTTGAACTCCGTCGCCGTCGAATCATCTCCGACCACGTAATAGTCGGCCGATAAATAAACTACATTGACCTCCGCCCTTCCTGGTGATGGTTCATAATCCATCATCTCCTCATCTGGCTCTTCAGGTAATTCATTACTGGTCGCGGCAACACCAGTAGAGGAAACAGGGCTATTAAGAAGCGAACCTAATCCCACCAGCATGTTAGAAGCAGATTCGGTCGTAGACCCTGGTCGGGCCAGCTCAACTTCCGATCCAATAGTAATCGGCTCGCCCTGCTCGACCATTAAACTGGTCGGCACTTGTCCTGAGGTGGTCGGATTGGTGTCTGACTTGGTTGGTTCCGAAGCCTCTTTGGTACTCAGATTGGTCGGTTCAGAATCCGACCTATTTATCTCCACTATCGTCAAGGTCGGCTTTTGATTACAAGACGGCTCTTCACCTCCTCGTTTGCCTTGAGGGAAAGTAGGATGTGTCGAGTTAAATATATCTTCCCTCATTTTATCGAGCCGCTCCTTCCTTTGCTTGTTGCAGCGGGCCCTCTATAACTTCCTCCGCTGAGTCTTAGTCAAACCAGGAGGACACCATTTGGGCTGCATGTACTTGGGATCACGCTCGACAGGTTTTACTACCTCTGCCTCGACCGAAGTACCTTAGACTTCTGGTGCTTCTTCTGCAGCTGGTTCTTCAACCGCCATCGGCTCAGACTCGTTAACAAGAGGAACCTCCATGGACCCAATTGTAATAGTAGGAACCGGGTCAGGTTTAGTTGGAGAGGTAATAGGGACACTTTGCACCTTCTTTGGTACATAGATCTGCCGCGTCTGTGTCTTCCTCGCTTCCTGAGAGTTTATTGTCTTTGCCACGACCAGCTGATTCTGACTAGAGCTTGGTCGATCACCCAGACGATCAAACACTGAAACTCTTGCCGGTTGATAATACATAGGTGCCGGCATAGGGTAAGGTATCCATACCCCTTGAGGACCCCATTGTGGTGGTGGCGAAATAGGAGGAGCCCACTTATGGTAATAAGGGCCAAACTTCGATGTCGGAGACACCGCTCGGGACACTACCATCTGCTTGGATCTTTCGTCCTCACGCTTTGGAGGAGTAGATTCTCTCTTTTTCAAGGGCCGATTTTGAGAATCAGCCTTTTGTTGCTTGTATTTAGCCATAAGTTTATCAAAGGTGCATGGTTCTCTAGCAACTTTCCCCTTGCTCCTATCTTCATTGGTCTTCCAAGTTCCGACCTCGGGCTTCTGCGGGACAAACGTGCGAACAACACGTGTTCTGGAAGGAGTAGGGTCTCCTGAACCAGCTAAACCGACTGCCTCAGTCGATTTACCAGCCACACTGAGATTAGTACAGACCGACTTGACCTGGTCGGTCCTCTGTACTGGCTACTTCGAAGATGATCCAGACTGGTCGGCCTGGAAGTTCGACCCGGTCGACATCTGCTGTGCCGCCCTGATCTCAAAATACCTTTGTTTATGCAGGTGTCGCGCCGATCCTGCAGTAATTGTAAGCTTATTTTTGCCATTATCACCCTTCTCGAGCACCACCTTGCGCCCGAATCGTTCTCGGTATTCGGTGTTTCTCGTGGTTCGCCGATGACCACATTCTTCCCTTTGGTCGTATCGGCTTGCTCTGGACGAACCATGATAGCAGGATCCCCTGCTTCCACCATTTGTACTGGGAAAGGAGTAGTACTGATCTGCATCTCAGTTAGACTCAATCGTCCTTCATTGAGGGCCGATTGAACCTGCCGACGGAAAACATTGCAGTCATTAGTGGCATGAGAAAAGGAATTATGGAATTTACACTAAGCCCTCCTTTTCAACTCGTCAGGTGACGGCAAAGTATAATTAATTTTAAGATAACCGAACTTAAGCAATTCATCAAATATTCGGTCACATTTAGAGAAATCAAAAGTAAATTTCACCTCCTCGCCCCGATTCTTCTGAATCGGTTTAAGGGAAGGACAAGTGATCAGTTTATTTTGCGCTGGCCATAAAACTTCGGCAGCGTAGCAATCTTTAGACTCATCATCGGAACTATCAGAATTTATCTCGACAATATGCACGCCTGACCGATGAGCCTTATGAGGATCATAGGGCTCTTTGAAGCGCGATTCTATTGAAACGGCCCTTTGTAATAGTTGATTTACATTAAAGAAATCATGATGCTCAAGTTTATCCTTGATCTCTCGACGTAGGCCAGCTAAACATAGATCTGTTAGATCTCTGTCGGAGATCCTCAAATGGAAACATCGGTTTTTAATTTCTTTAAAACGTTTAAAGAAATCGACTACAGACTCGCTACGCCCTTGTCGAACCGATGCAAGATGTGATAACCTAGTTTCTTGGACTCCGTCATAAAAGTGATTATGAAATTTTTCTTCTAACTCGGCCCAAGAACCTACAGTGCACTCTGGTAGTGACGTAAACCAGGCGAAAGCCGTACCAGTAAGAGACAAAGGAAAATGTCGTATGTTCATAAAATCTAAAGTACTGGCTTCGCCCATTTGAGCGAGGAACATGCTGACGTGTTCCATAGTTGATTTACTACCGTCACAACTAAACTTATAAAAATCTGGTACCCTCCAACCGTCGGGTGCTTTCATAAAATCGAAATGTGAAGGGTATGGTTTAGAATAAGTGGTCCTGGTAGGCTTGAATTGGACCCCTAAACTAGTCTCAAGCGATCTAGTTATTTCTTCCTTAAACCGATTTATGGCTCGCCCAAAATCGGTGTTGGCGAGGTCGCTGGTGCCACCATGCATGTGATTGTGGCTTGGTGACTTCGGCGGGTTAGGTAACATTGTTCCCTGTCCTCCCGAAGTCCTGTTTGTCGAGGTACACTGGTAGTTGTCGAGGTACCAGCTTCACCACCCCTGGTCTCAGTAAAGCCTAACTGTCCGAAATTAACGTGCGAAGTCTGTCCTCTAAAAGAATTAAAAGGCATGCCGAACTGGAGTTGCCCAGTTGGAACTTCGGGTTCGACAGTTTTGCCTTCTATCTTATCCATGCGGTCGCTAAGTAATTTAAAAGAATGCTGGATGGTATTGGTAAGAGTTTTTGAAGAATCAACCAGCATTGCAGAATAATTAGCATGGGTAGGGTAAGGATCTTCAGTTACCTTATCTTTTACCTTGTCAGAAGCGTCTTCAACGTTTGTATTTGTCGCGGTAGGGACGATCTCACTGAAGTCTGGCTCCTTGTCCTGAGTGATCTTGCCGCGCCGATCCTTGGAGCAGCTTTCTAGGAAAGCCTTCAATACGACGTCGAGCTTGGCCTGCGCCTGTTGCTTCAACTCGTCTGGGAGCTTGTCAATGCCCATGGGACGGACGATGTTGTCCTTATCGGTAGCACCGTCTTTGCCGCCCATGTTGGTAGTAGATGAGATTTTAATCTTCCCCAGCGGAGTCGCCAAAAAGTGTGTTGACGTCGGAAGTTGTCCGAATCACACACCAGCAGGGCTAGAACGCCCGACGAGGCTGCAAATCAACCTGAGACAGCGAGGCCCCGGCTAAACCAGCAAAGACCGATCTAGAGACCGGTCTAGGTTGATCTAGGGTATTAGAGCCTCATGTAGGTAACTCTAGAACTCCTCCCGGGAAGACCCGTCAGGGAGGAGCACGTAGAGGTTATTCTAGGACCAGCAAGGCCGCCTAGAACGCCGTCGAATCTCGCCGGGAGATGCGCCGAACAACAAGGTAGAGGGGAAAAGGGTAAAAGATATAGTAGATTGATTTTGATCGATTGGTGTTGGATCCCTCAATCGGCCATGATCCTCTCATATATATAGAGGGGGTTGGTCTTATCCCAATAGGAAACAACTCCAGATGCAATCTCCAAGTTTCCTATCCGGACTCTATCAAAGTATAGAATCAAATCCGGACATAATAAGGTAACCCTGATCTCGCCAATCCTTGGATTGACCAGATCGGTTTAATGGACTTTATCGGCCCATACTGATTAGCAAAACGTCCTTCACAAGAGAAGGACCCACATATTAGCACCGGGCTCAATTCCATTTTAACTATAAGGCCTCCGACCAGTATCACCTGGTCGGACATAAAAGGTCTAGTCGGCAATCTAAACAATCAGGCCCACTCAGCCTAAAACACGACCAAGCCCACTTAACTGGTAAAATCCGACCTTTCAATACTAAAAGACAAATTCGGCTCTAATTTTATAGCCTGAATACTTCTTCTAAATTCATCTTTATCGATGATATTTTTGAGTGTCAACAAGTACTGTACAAGAATTGCATGTTTTTATAGACGGAGTGAGCAGTGGTTGGCAATGGTTCGCGGAATTTAAAAGCGAAACTGAGTCTGGGAGTTCTGCGAAAGAGACTTGCCTTACATTGGTGTGGATGTCCTAGCGAGCCCATAGGAAAATGACACGCCAGCACGATGCACCTTTTTACATTTATTAATATAATATGTTTGTGACCTCCTAACTTTGTTTGGGCGTTTATAGCAAGGCGCGGTCTTGTTTGCACCGCTAAAACTTTTCATTTATTATATCAAATATTTAGACACATATATAGAATTTTAAACATAAAATAAAAAAATAACTAATTACACAGATTGCGATAATTTACTAAATGATCTTTTAAGCCTAATTAATTCATAATTTAATAATATTATGCTATAGTAAACATGTATTAATGATAGATTAATTAGTCTTAATAAATTCGTTTCATGGTTTCCAGACAAAATATGTAATTCATTTTTTATTAGTCTATTTTTAGTAGATTAAATTAGTGTTGGTCCTCATTCTCGTCGACGTTCATTTACTCTTCTACTGCAAAAATAATTTGTACCAATGGTATTTTTAGGAGGTGAGTTTCATTGTGTTGTTTTCAAGAATGTCATGTCATATGAAGTAAAAAATGAAACTTAAATGAAACTCTCTACTGAGAGTGAGAGTTCCATGGACATTAAATTTCATGACTCATAGAGAGTTGCTATTCGTGCCAAGAGAGTTTCATTTCATCTCTCTCTTCTTAAATACGCTGTCATGTCATTCAAAGTGCTTATGTGACAACACATTTAATGCAAATAAAACTCAAATGAAACTCCCACTGAGATTAGGCTAAACAAGTCGTTCCACAAATTTGGTATCATGGGCTACCCCTATAAATAGCTCTATTTATAGGGACCTAGCCGGCCCTATAAATCTACATGTAGGATTGTAGGAATGGTTAGATCTAGAGGCACCCATACAAATGGACACCAAATAGTTACAATAAATTATTGAAATTCAAAATTTTCAACTTCTTTGGGTGAAGAAATGATCAAAACAAATATTATAGATCTTGAAAAGTTATAGAACTTTGTAGTTAAAAATTTTTCATATAAAATCATTTTATCAAGGAAAACTACGTTTGAATTTTTCAAATTTAAAATTCAAAATTTTTAAACAATCACGGATAGAGAGACAACTAAAACAAAAGTTAAGTTGTAGATCTCTCAAAAAGTTACACAACTTTGTAGTTAAGAACTTTTTCATTTGAAATCATCTATGTATGAAAATATACGTTCTAATTTGTTACATTTGAAATTTAAATTTTTCAAATGACTTGGGATGGAGAGATAACAAAACAAAAGTTGTAGATCTCATAAAGTTATACGATCACATAAAGTTATACAACTTTGTACTTGACAACTTTTCCATTTAAGATCATCTTGGTAAGAACAATTATGTTTAAAATTGGTACATTTAAAATTTTAATTTTTGAAATGACCTCGAATGGAGAAATGACCAAAATCAAAGTTATAGATCTCAAAAAATTATAAAAACTTTATAATTGACAACATTTTTATTTGAATTTGTTTAGAGTCTCAATCACCCATTTCAAATTCATTTCAGTATAGGAGAAAGAATGTCTATTATTAACACAAGTGATTATGAGGTAGACGGTATAAAGGATAACATACAAGGATGAAGTTGCGGGTTGAAATCCTCGTGGACATCAAGCATGTGATTTTTGAAAATTAAATTTGCTAAAGTTAATAATTCTTGAAAACGGAACCGTCCAACAAACCCTCTACCTCTAACAAGCCGAGACAGCTTCGCCTAGAGCATCTTTATGACTTATATGAAACAAAGAAAAAATATAGAAATTTTAGAGGATTTCAATCCTACAGAAAAGTTTCCTATGCACCTCTTTAGAACATAGAATTGAACTGTATAAATTCCTTGGGATTACTATGAGATACATGAAAATATAGGAATTTTAGAGAAAAACTAAAGTGCGACATTATCGATGATGTGGCCAACAAAAGAATAAAAGCTTTCAGGGATATAGAGAAAAGACAAGGTCTGAGTTGTCCGGGCATACAACAAGAAAGTTAAAAGCAAGTCCTTTCAAGTTAGGGATTTATTGTGAAAAAACAAGTTGCAAAAAGTCTCAACTTGATGACCACTTGCCAAACTGTTGCTCTTTGTCTCCAAGTGGTAGAATAAAAGCTCTTAAGGATATAGAGAAACACAAGACCTGAATTACTCGCTCTAATATATTCCCTCTCTCCCTGAATAAATCGATTCCTAAAATCCATGCCGGTCAAATCTTTTAAAGTTTGACTAACTTTATACAAAAGAGTAAAAATATCTATGATATAAAATGAACATATTATGAAAATATATTCTATGATGTATCTAATGATACTAATTTGATATCATAAATCTTAACGTATTATTCTAAAAATTCGGTCAAAGTTTAAAAAATTTGACTTAGGACAACTCTAAGAATCTATTTATTCGGGGACGGGGGAGTAGTCGGTCAGTCCGGCCTTGATAGTCGGCCACGCCGGGTTGCTTGCTATAGGGCTAATTACTGCACCTGAGTCTACCTGACTTTTCTGCATGTAATTTAGGGTATACCCAGGCACCTCCTAAAAATTATAAAAACAGTGATCATGCCTAGAAGTTCATCATATATGCACTCCTCATAAAAGATGTCTATGCACCCACAAGCTAAATGCAGCCTCCTTTAATCTACTCTAGCTTCACCACTAGATAACGAGTCATGAGTATTATCAGCGTCTAGAAAATAACCTAATAGAGACAGTGTGTTGGTGAAGCACGACAGAGGAGAAGCCTAATCTGGACGGGGTGCATCATCGACTTGGAAAACAAGACAACAACATTCTGATTTGATAAGATTTACCTGTAACAAATTAGGCCTTGTTTAGTTTGTGGGTGAATTTTTTTTGCGTGTCACATCGAATATTCTGACACTAATTTAGTCTATTAAAATTAGACTATAACAAAACAAATTAAATATTTATCGGTGTTTTATCACCGAGAGCTCGTCACGGTGTTACCTGAGACGATTGTTCGGGCTTTGACGTATGCAAAACTCAATGGTAAACACAAAGAGACAACAATTTATACTATTTCGGAACACCGGAATAGCATCATACCTCCAGTCTAGGGTGATAATATGTTGCGCCCTGCGCTTAGGGTTTCGACCGTAAGGTCTGTTGTGTATGCTGAGGTATATCCTGCCGGTCTAGGGACTCTGCCCTCCTTTATATCTAGGAGGCAAGAGTGCTAGTCGGTTTACAAGATAGAAGAGTCCTAGTAGGATTACAAGATAGTAACGTTACTAGGATTACATAGAGGGAATCCTAGTCAGACTAGATCTTCTCCCTCCTTGTGGGATATCCTGGGTACTATGTACCGACAAGCCTCCGAGCATTTCATGGTTGAACTTTTCGAAGCCTCATGTTGTTCCTTCTAGTCATGACTAGAAATAAGCATCATTCGAGTGCTTTATTTAGTGAAACCATGTAAGTCTTCTTGAGATCTTCAAGTGGTGTGCATTTTTTTTTGGAAAAGTGGACCCACTGGGTGTAGCCCCCGAGCCTCTTGTTGTTTGAAACAAAGAGTTGGAGGGACTTTTGTCCTTATTTCCTTGTCAAAGAAATTTTAAAAGCATCCTATGAGGATATGTATTCCGTAGCCCCCGATCTTGTGTCCGAGTCTTTGTAGTCGGCGCTAGGATCTTCAAAGAATATACTTAGGGTTGCAGGAGTGATTGTGGGTCTTCCTTGAATCTGAGCCCCTGAGCATAGTCAGAGTAAAAACAAATAAGTCGAGGCAACCCCTAAGCTTAGTGGAGTAGCGTCCGTGTAGATGGATGAGCATGATCATGTATGGATGTGTTTGGTTGCCTGCACCAGCCTTTAGCTAGGCTCTACGGGTGCGAGAACATACATTTGTTTGGTTCGCATATATGTCGGGTCAGGCTCTGCTCGTGCAAAATTCCACTCGCAACCTGGCTCTCGAGGAACACAGAAAATCGACCATTTCTACTGGGCCAGGCTCGTTTGGTGCAGGTAATTAGCCATCTAATGACGTTATTAATACATTATTAGCACATATTAAATGATATTACTATATTTTGAATTATATTAAGAAAAAATAAGGTAAACTAAGTGTCATAAGATAATAGTTGCTCGTAATAAATTTCACAATGATGATTATTTATACATTTTTATCTCATGCAATCCATTTTTGTACGACCAACCAAACAAGTTCTTAGGACGGTCTGGCTCGTGCATACAAGCAACCAAACACCACGCTCTTGCATGCATTAGGTCTGGCTACCCAGAATCAGGCTCCTCCCATGCGACTCAGGCTAAGATCATCCACGATCCAAACAAGCCCTATGTGTATGTTTGTGTGCAAGTATCTCAAATGGCGAGTTCAGATGTTGACCGAGTTGTTTGTACGCTGGTCTGAGTTGTTTTGATCCATCTGAGTTGTTTCTTAACTTATATGATCCTTGATGCACTTCATTTGGGTTGTTTTGATCAATCCGAGTTTTCGTGATTTGTATGTCTAGCTTGAGCTCAGGGTGGAGATGACTTTCTTCTGACTTGGACATGTCATTTGCTGCCAGCCAGAGTACTTGTCATCGTTGTCTTTTTGTTGAGTTGCTTTGTTCGCGTCCTGATTGATTTAGTCCGTACAAGTTTAGTAAAAACTTGGGTTTAACATTTTGGAGTTATGAAAAAAGTATTTATCCTTTAAGGATACTTAGGCTATTAATATTTAACCTGGGCGGGCATATTTGCCCTCATCCAGGTTGTGAAAACAACCCAGGAAGGGCGAGCGTGTTTGCACTCATCTGGGTTGAAAAACCTAGGATAGGGGGTGAGTGTTAGCCTTCTGGTCGTATCCTCAACCAAGTTGTGAGAATAACTCAGGAAGGGGCGAATGTCTTTGCTCTCATCTGGGTTGAAAACCCCACGATATGGGTGAGTGTTGGCCCTCTAGTTGTACTCGCATCCAAGTTGTGAGAACAACTAAGGAAGGGGCAAGCATCTTCGCTCTCATCTGGGTTAAAAAATCTAGGATAGGGGCGAGTGTTAGTCCTCTGGTCGTACTCTCATCCAAGTTATGAAAACAACCCAGGAAGGGCGAGCATTGGCCCTCTGGCCGTACTCTCATCCAAGTTTTGAGAACAACCTCGGATAGGGCAAGAGCAAACTCTGCTGGCTTGCACTTCTCTCATCCGAGTTGTAAAAACAACCCAGGTTGGGGTGAGTGTTGGCCCTTTGGCCATACTCTTATCCAAGTTGTGAGAACAACCTGGGATAGGATGAGGGCAAGCTCCGCTCTCATCCGATTTGTGAAAACAACCTAGGGTGGGGCGAGCATTGGCCCTCTGGTCGTACTCTCATCCAAGTTGTGAGAACAACCTAGGATAGGGTGAGGGCAAGTTCCTAGCTTGCACTTCTGTTATCCGAGTTATGAAAACAACCCACAAAAGGCGAGCATTTTTTCATATCATCCGAATTATGAAAATAACCCAGGCTTCTAAGTAGTTTTGAAGGACGATATATTGAAGGTGCAAGCCATTGTATGTTGTGTTTGTGGCTTTGTTTACAGTTGGCTCATGGCTCGGCAACAACTTTGACAGGTTGATGGTACTCGGATGGTCTTGATTGCTTATTGAGTAATATAATTCTCCTTGTTTGCATATCATGGTTTGCACTTGGTGCGAATTTTGGCACACCAGCTATCAGTGTTTGACCACCAATAGCCTACCATAGGGGTACCCGAGATAGTTGCTCGGGCTTCGATGTGTGTGTAACTCGATGATAAACGCAAATGAAAGTTGATTTATACTGGTTTGGGCCTCGTGATTGAGTTAAAGCCGTATGTCTAGTCGGCGTTAGCCTTTTGCGTTGGATTGTCGTAGGTTGTGTAATTTGTGATCTTTCTTTCTCCTTTTTGTTACAAGGGTGCTGCCTCCCCTCTCTTTATATAGTTCAGAGGGCAAGGCAACTTGTTCTACTCCTAGTTGGATTACAAGAATGGTTTTTGATCCCAACATAGGAATCTAAACTTCCTAAAAACCCAACTAGGTCACCCGAGACCTACTAGAAGTCAGAGTCACATTGTCACCAGTCTTTTGAGTAGGCATGCGGACTCGGACTAGGGTCCATTAAATTATAACCATATTGATGTAGAACCCTGGTGGTCTCATATCGACAAGCCCCCAAGCATTTTGTGGTTGAGTTCAAGAATCTTCTCGACTCTTTCCTGTCATCGAGTAGAACTGAAGGTGATCCGAGTTCTTATGAAATGTAACCTTAAAGTGTTCTATCTCTTTCGTGTTCTTCTAAATAACGAGTTCTTCAAGTGATGTGCACTTTTTCTGGAAAAAGTGCACTCACTAAGTGTAGCTCTGAGCCTCTTGCTATTTGGAACAAAAAGTTGGATGGTCTTGATGTCTGATGAGTTCTTCTGATGGGTGAGTTCTTTCTAAGTGATGTGCACTTTTTTCTATCAAAAAAGTGCACTCACTGAGTGTACCCCCGAGCCTTTTGCTATTTGGAACAAAAAGTTGGAGGTCCTTGAATTTTGAGAATTTTTTTTTGAGGGTTCTTCTCCGAGACGTATGCACCCTACAGCCCTCGGGCCTGTTTTCTGGTTCTTTTCTTAAAAAGAACTTGGTACAAGGTCTAAAGTGCAAGCTGAGGTTCTCAAATGCCTCTTTGTTAATGAAGTGGTTGGTGGGTGACCATGGGAGTTGTACCATGCTTGGTCATGGTGTTGAATGATTTTGGCATATTCTCTGGGATTCCTATGTCCTTCATGGATTGTTGATTTACATGTCTCACTTGGCTCTAAAAAAGTTACTGTGTATGCTATTGTTTCTAGTTTCAACCGGCTGGTGGACAGGGTGTATGTGCACCATTCTTTGGCCTATAAATAACCTCCTGTCGGGCTACTTCTTGGCAAGTGTATAGCCATTCTATGTCTTGAAAATTTTTGGCCATGAATATACCTATTTGCAAAGTTAAACTACCCTTGGGCATTGCTAGAGTTTCTTTGTATTTTCACTTGTGGTTAGAGGAATTCTTGTGAAAGGGATTAGAGGCACCCTGATCCCTCAAGGAGAGTTCCCTTGGTTTTTTGTGAGGGGTTGTTAGAGGAATCCTTGTGATGAGTTGTTTGTTAACTCATCTCATGGCCATGGGGCCTCTCTTCTACCTCGCTACCGATGACTGTTTGGTGCAGATCTGCATTGCTTGCCAGACAGGGATCTTATGGGTCGACTTGTTCTTAACTCAAGCAGAGTACTGCCAATGCTCTTTCGTGTTTGACTACCACATCAACACGTGTTGGAACTTGGTTGAAATAGATGTTGGGTGGAATAGTTTTGCCGTTGTAGATTCAGGGTGGTTCTCCCTACTACAAATCTTAGATGCACTATTTTCTTTGGTTATGTCGGGGGTAGTGCTTCCGAGTTGGTTTTCTGACACTTGTGTTGCACTGCTCTTGACATCAGGGGAATGCTTCTGAGTTGTGTAGGGTGCGCCTGGTAGTGCATAGGACCTTTTTGCTGTTCACCTTGGTGCATGCACAAATTCCACTGTTTGTTGTAACTACTTTTTGTAAGCTTTCTTTCATAAATTCATTGGGTTTTCCATGAAATCTGGTGTTGTATCCCTTTTTCGAGTTGAAATGAAAAATCATCTTGTCTTCATAGTTTTTTTTGTCTGCTTTGAGCACTTTGGATATGTTCCGAGTTCTTTGAATGATGGTTGTCCTTGGTATGCTTAGTAGTTTGGAGTACCTTGCTATTTTCCTTGAAACTATCGATCTATCTTTTTATGGAAAAGAGTGCAATAGTCATATCAACGGTCTTTTCTAATTAATTAGGAATGAGTAATGAAATGTTGTCTTGTGCTGCGTGATTTTTGGGCTTGATGGGTCTTCTGCATTCCTTATATAAGTTGAGGTCCCAATCTTTAATTTTTAGCTTTGCTTTTTGTTGCTTGTGCTTCGGTAAAACCCTAAATCTCATTTCATCTTTCCCTCCGTCCTCGTTACTCTGCTACCGAGCCATTGCCATCACCGCTTGCTATGCCTAATTTTTGTTCATTCGTCGCTTAAGTTTGTCTAATGGGGAAGACAACTTGTTCCAAGGGTAAGAAGAAGGCACATGAGTTGGCCAGTAATCAAGAGCTACTCACCATGGGTGTTGCTGCTAAGATCTGGCTTGTTCCCACTGTTGGGGCTAGCGAGCTACAAGCACTGGCCGATCAAGGCCTGATACAGTGCAGGGATCTTGGAGAGTGGAAAGAAGCGGGTGAGCATCGTGTTCTAGCTCCTCAAACTAGTGAAATTATCATTTTCATTCCTTTTGTTTGTGTCGGTTTGTGTCTGCCCACTTCTCCTTTCCTTCAATGTTTTCTTGCTTTCAATTCTACCACTTTGAGTCATTTGACATCGAATGTAGTTCTTCATCTTTTTGCTTTTGTTCATCTTTGTGAGACCTACCTTGGGGTTCCTCCTTCTCTTGCCTTGTTTCGCTATCTCTTTTGCTTGAAGGCTCAGCTGAGTTCTTCCAAGCCTTATGTCCTCAATGGGGTTGTGATTTAGTTCCATTAGGGTAGAAAAACTAAAGTTTTTAATTACACCCTTCTTGATTTTGTGAGGGACTGGTGAACCGAGTGGTTTTATGTCAGTAACATGACCCCTGCTCTCCTAGATACCAACTCTCCTCTGATTGTTGTTGACAACTAGGAGGAGAATAGTTTAACTGATGTTGAGATCAATAGTCTCGGGTCGCTATTGAAGCGCATGAAGACCCTGAAGTTGATGGGTCTTACTAGAATTGGCGTGATTGCTAGCTTCATTACGCACCGAGTTCAGTCGCTGATGGCCAGGGAGCATCTCGACTTTGAGTATATTGGCCCTCAGGACACCTCTCAACTTGTTCTTGGCGAGGAGCTCGATGAGGCTGAGATCCTGACATGCCTTCAGGGGTTGTTGAAGGATGTGACTATGTTCCCTCACCGAGTGGAGGATTACTACAACACCAACCCGCCCCCTTGCAGTGAGTTCTTTATCTCCATGTTGTTTCTTCCGAGCTATCTTGTTCTGATTTGGTCTATATCTTTTCAGGAATTAGGGTGGGCTTTTAAAGATCCTATTCTGGTGTTAGCCATAGGCGCTAGCAGTCAAGCACCTGCTACTGGGACCAATGAGTCCCGAGTTCCTGTCTTCATTCCTATGTTTTTTGGAAATGTTGAGTGCACTTCTCGGCCAGTACCCCACCAACCCCAGCGTTCTTCGAGGAGGACACTTGAGGGTGATCCTCCTGGTAGGGCTTCATCTATCAAGAGGACCCAGTCATCTGCTCCCCTATCTCAGGTGGTTTGCTAGTAGGTGAGGATTGTTCTTTGTTCTTTCCTTTATTGTTCTTTGACCTTCTTTAATTTGAGTTCTTTCTATTTTTTAGATAAGAAGCTTATCATCTTTGAGGAAGATGATGATGAACAAGATGAAGTCCCTCTCACTCACTGGTGAGTTCTTTTACTTTTGATTCTTTTCTTTTGTTTGTTGTGCTTGTATTTTCCCTTGTTCTTGTATTTTGGTCTTTTATTGTAGCTCTCGTAAGCCTGCTACTGGTGTCGATAGCATGGTGTCAGCCTCATTGTTAGCTTAGCCTGGATCTAAAGGAAGGGCAGCATCGTCAGTTCAGGCGGGCGTCAACCTGAATTCTGGTGGTGGGTGGCTTCATTATCTCAAGTTGATGTTGAGTTGCTTTGCGCCATGCCTCCGATGAAGTTCCCAGGCTTCAGTTTGAAGAAAAGAATTATCCAGAAGATCCCCATTCCATGAGTGTCCTTTTCGCTTTGTATTTTTTTTTTTGCTAATTTAACGATTTTCTTTGTTTCATTCCTCTTGTCTTTTAATAGATCGTCATTGGCTTCTTTACCTAATCCCCTGCCGACTCCTACCGCTGCTGGGAAGGAGTCTAGTCTTAACCCCCCACAAGATGGTACTCAGGAGACTGAGTGTGCTATTAGCGAGGGTAAAGCCCTAGATGTGGTCACTCTTGTTTACTATATGGAGTCTACCCGAGCTGGTGTTGTGGTCGCAGTGGTGACACTCCTTGTTGTGAGGTTGGTAGATGCCTCGTGTGTTCAAGGGGGTCATGACTTCTTCCACCATCAATCCTCCTAGTGTGGATGATTGTGATCGTTTGGTAGATGATGTGTTGAAGGAGCTCGACCCTTCACATAGGTTGTCTGAGTTGTCTTCAGCGTGGGCAACTCTTTTGGCTAGGGCGACTTCTTTTGGTTATAAGTTCTAGGTTGTTATTCTTTTTCCTTGTTATCACTTGAGTTCTTTATTTTATTTCTTCTTAGCTTCTTTCTTTCTTTCTAGGCTTTCTCTTGAGACCAATCAAGCTTCTATGGCCCTGGAGAGGTTGAGAGGAAGCTTGCTTACTTGAAATGCGAGATGGCCGCTTGAAATCTCTAGTTTGGTTTTGAATAATTGATGAAATCTATTTGGTCTAATCCTATGGCTATGTATGTTTGTAGATCATGAGATGGATTAGGACCAAGCCAAGTGGTGGAGCTAGCAAAGTGGTGACCATGGATAAGATGGTGATGACCACAACCACACAAGTGATCAAGTATTGCACGTTTGGTGAGATGGAGAAAAGAAAAGAAGGGGAGAAACAAAGAGGCCCGAAGGCAAAGGTATAACCTATAGGGATCTTTGGTTTGGTGGTCATGGCACTTAGTGAGTGCGATCACATTTAGGATAGATAGATGTACTATTAAGAGGAGATATTCACAGCTTATGCGGTGCTCAAGTGCCACTAGGTGATCACTAACATGCTGATGCATTAGACCTAGTGAGTGACTAACACAACCCTTACCCAGTCGACAACAGCAATCTCATCATCATTTTCTTCATCACTTCCACTTTCAATTTCTTCAAGTGTCGGATTGCAATCAAAGCCAACATTTGCAGCTCTTGTTGGCTTGTTATAGCGTGAGTACCTGAGTTGTGCTTCAATATTAGCCACCTTTCTGGCCAACATTCCAAAGTTTGTATAGTCAGCACCAATTCTCTCCCTGATCGATGGCAACAAACAACGAATCGCAATGCTAACCACTTCTGCATCTGACAATGTTAAGGAATAGCATTGGTTTCTTACATCCCTGAACCTTTGGATGATATGGCTCCCAGACTCATTTCTGCCCTGTCTGAGATCGATTAAGTCTGCAATCCCTTTTTGTACCATCCTAGAGTCAAAATATTGGTGGAACTTAGATTCTAAATCTTCCCATCCAGTGATGGAATCATGGGGCAAAGATGCAAACCATGAGAAAGCAACTCCAGACAGGGACAAGAGAAAGAATCAAACTTTGAATGTCGGCTCATCAGAAAATTCTCCAAGTTGCACTAGGTATTGATTGATATGTTCCATAGTTGATGTTGTCCCACTCCCATTGAATTTGACAAAGTTAGGAAGCCTGAATCATGGGGGTAGCACCACTTGATCATACCATGATGGATATGGTTTCTTGTAATTAATTGCTGAATTCTTTGGCTTTAAGCCAAATTGCTTCTGCACCATATCAGTCACTTGGCTCATTAGTTGATACACTTGACCCATTACCACATTCTGGTTGTCATAATTCTATTGACCAACTTCTGAGTTCCTTGGTGGATGTCTTGAATCCCTTGACCGACATTCTGATATCCAGGATTTTCATAAGCATTCAAAGTGTAACCTTTAGTCACATAATGATACCCTAAAGGGATCTCTCCTGGTGCCACCCTTCCCTGATAAGGCGGAGCATTGAAATCTCTAATGATTCTTCTATTACCAGGAGCAAATTTTATAGCCGATTGACTAACACTGTAATCCATCATCGGTTGTTGCACTGAGTGCCACATGTTTTCTCCTCCTTACTGATTAGAAAGCCCCACCAATGCATGATTACCATTACCTGGCGGTATAACATTTGTAGCGTCAACTTCAATTCTTCCATTATTCAGATGTGAGTAGACTGGTCCTCTGAACCCCGCGTTCCGATTTAAGGCCTCCTTCATAGCATTTGTCAGACTCCTCAAGAAAATATCATTATGATTTGTAAGCGTCGTACTCATAGCTTTGGAGTGGTCCCATACATTGCATTGCGGGCAACAACGTCATTCGGATCAGCTTGCCCATCAAGGAGTACTCTGGGCAAATAATTCTTCTGATAAACCTTCCCACTCTGATCTTTAGCGTATGACAACAAAGACTTATTCTAGAATTGCTGAGTCGATGCTTCTATCATCTTACGCCAGTCTTGAGGGAGTTCATCCAAAGCCACGTTGAGAATTGTTTCACTACTTCTTTCAGGCATGATGATGATTGTGGTCCCACCGGGCGTGCCAAAAAGTGTGTCGACGCAAAAACGTGGCCTGCACACAACACACTTGGAGGCCCGCAGGATCGTGAAGCGGAGGATTTCGAGATTCCCTGAGCCTCAGAGATGAGCCGAGTTGGATGGAGACAGACCAAAGGCGTGCCAGTCAATTTGACCCTTCAATTGACAAGGAGGTGACAAAAAAATGTCAAATTATGGAACCTGTCGATTTTCCAGACAGTTTCAAAATATGTGGCTCTAAAATAGTCGATGATCAAAGGAAATTGACTAGAGAGTCAACACCTATGCAACATGAAGCATGAGCTAAGTAAAGACTAAATAAACAAGACAATTTGTATGCATGTAAACGAGATGATCCAATTAGCAGATCCAATTTAGTCGATAAACATTGGCAAGTGTATCTCAAAATATGCAACATGCAGATATAACCGTCAAGCATCAACCTATCTCATGCACTCGCTGGATATATCCAAAACATCACTAACAGTGGGGATCCCAGGGATGACGACCTTAATAACGGTGTGTTTTAGGTACATAGAGCGAGTACAAGAAATCAATTGATAACAAGCCAAGCTACACATGCACATTACCGGTGGAAGCATAACCGTGTCGGCTATTTAGTCGATAAGGGGTCCATGAAGCATGAACAAGCATATTTGCCCTAGTTGTAAATGAATCTAAGATTAAAACAAATCTGATCTAACTCTAGCGACAGTGGGGTCCGGAGATACAACCATAACGTGTGAAATCAGATCAAATCTACTCTTGAAGGACCGAGAATGCAACCAGAAAGCGACCAGAGGGGGGGGGGGGTGAATGGGAGCTTTGAAAATTTCTTGCCAGAAACTTTAAGCCACTGTCCCGACAATCAACCCCAAGAGCAAAACCAATGCGCGTGATGTCCACGACCCAAAAGATTGGGTGGATGTTCCCTCGGAACACAGCGGGACACCACAAAAACTTCCACACTCAAGCTCACGCGAGTCAACTAGTGACAAGATGGGCTTTGGGTAACCTCAACCTCCCCCGAGCAACGCGAGGGGGATTCAGGCTATTTTGTAAAGCGAGAAGCCCTATTTCTGTAGAGCACGAAGTCAAGAATCCAACGCAACAAGCGGATCTCAAATCGAAAGTCGGACAAGCAAACTGCGGACGAAAACGCGCAGGACAGCTTCGACCGGACTCTGCCTGCGTCCGGTCAGGCGCCACCGGACGCGTCCGGTCAAGCGAAGTCAAGTTTCGGAGCTCTCTGTTTGTGACCGGACTCACTGTCTGGAGCGTCTGGTCACCACCTCAGAGTCCGGTCAGTAAGAGACAAGCACGATGAACAGTGCCAGGGATGAGTCCGGTCAGAGAGCAACCGGTGCGTCCGGTCAGGGCACGAAACGGAGCAGTGAGCTGTTCAACGACCGGACTCACTCTCAGCGTCCGGTCAGCCCGAGCTGAGCGTCCGGTCACCCCGAAACTGGGCAATTCGTCCACCGATTCGACTCGATCTCACCCAAAATGAATCCTCTAGGGATCAAACTAGGTGAGAGGAGTCACAAGAAGGATAGTGAGCTATCTCTAAGAGATCATGGCTCGAACCTATCTTCAAATCGATGAATCGAAGAAATTCGGGGGAGAGGAGAAAAACTTGACCCGAAATAAAAATCGATCGATCTACTAGCTCGTGAGGTTAGAGGTAAATTCCTTCGGTGAAAAGAAGTGCCTCACGATCTAGAACAACTGTATTCAAACGGAATTGCAAGAGATGCACCGAGTAGAGAGATTGATCGACGGGAAAAACGTGGAGAAAAGCAATCCGCGAAGAACACGAACAAAATACGAATCACAACCACGAATTTGCAACTGTGTGGCTACCACACGCTACAATAGTGAGATTACGATCTCACTTCCTCAAAAATCTCACGAGCACAGAGGTATTGTTCTCAACTCTGTGGATCTCAGGTTCGCTACAGCAGGGATGTGGGAGAGCAGGAAACCCAAAGACAGAATAGCAAATGACTGAGATAAAATGGGAGGAGGGTGTCTCCCTCTATTTATCCTAATTCTAATTCCTACTCTACCCCTCTCTAATTACAGAGCGAACCAGCTAAACCCTAGGGTTATTCTGGACCAACTCAAGGTAGATGGTGATCCGACGGCTACGCCCGCACAACTCGTAGCGTTGCCTCGACGCAACCTCCCGATTGCCGCCACGTGCCGCCCTCTCTCTGCACCCCCAGTTTTGTGGCCGAAACCGGGAAACCAGGCCTTCACGCCAACCCCCAGTTTTGAGGCCCAAACCGGGAAACTAGCCTCCAAGTCCATCCCCTAGTTTTGAGGCCGAAACCAGGAAACCCGCCAGCGCCCAGGTTTTGAGGCCCAAACCTAGAAACCGTCCTCAACCCGAGTTTTGTGGCCCAAACTCGGAAACCAGCTGCACGCCCAGGTTTTGTGGCCCAAACCTGGAAACCGTCCACCGGTGGTTTTTCTCTGGCTCAACCACCAAACCGGAGCAGTAGAGGGGATGCACCGCCCGTGCACCCCGTCCACCGACATGTGTCCCCAGGTCCTTGACCCGAGCAACACCATGCCCCGCAAGTCTTCGCTCGTCGCTGTCCCAGGCTGCCAGCCACCACAGCTGATCCTCAGGCCATCGGTCCCTCAGTCCAAGCCTCACGTCCGCCCTTCACCGCTCCCGGTCCGTCGGTACGGCACGTCTCTACTTGACCTTCACCTTGCCCTCGATCACTGTCTCCGTGCTCGACACCTGCACAACACAATCCAAAGAACATGCGATCAAACCCGTTGACAATCACTCATCACTTCGAGACTCGGCATATACCCATGCATGAAAGCCCTAGTTTGGTTTTGGTTAATTGATGAAACCTATTTGCTCTAATCCTATTGCTAAGTATTTGTGTAGCTAATGAGAAAGGATTAAGACCAAGCCAAGTGGTAGAGCTAGCAAGATGGAAACCATGGAAGACGGTGATGGCCACATGCAATGAAGTGATCAAGTGTTGTACACTTGCTGAAATGGAGAAAAGAGAAGAGAAGGAGCAAAGAGGCTCGAAGGCAAAGGCATAACCTTTAGGGCTCTTTGTTTTGGTGATCAAGACATTTAGCGAGTGTGATCACATTTAGGAAAGATAGTCGTACTATCAAGAGGAGATAATTCACGGCTTATGCGGTGTTCAAGTGCCACTAGGAGTTCTCTAACATATTCATGCATTAGACCTAGTGAGTGACTAACACAACCCTTGGAAAATGCTTTGAAAAATGTTAACACACGTGCACAAGTGGTGAAAAACTTTAGTGTTAGCGCATGGAAGCAAGGGTAGAAGTTAGAAAGCGAGAGGTGCTGAGAAAGGGGCATCGGACGCTCCAACCGGGAGCATCGGACGCTGCCCTGGTGCATCCGATGGCAAACCCTAATTCAAACTGATGCAACAGGTTGCATCGGACGCTGCGTCGGATGCTGCAGTTTCACTGTTCTAGCGTTCGATGCTGATGACGTGGTGAGTGCTAACTAAGTTGGGAGCCTAGCGTCTGATGTTGTCACATCGAACGCGTCCGATGTGATTTGGAGCTCTCTGGAACCTCAATGCATAGCCATCAAATGCTTGGGCCTAGCGTTCAATGCAAAGGGCTCGGTGCGTCCAATGTAAGGCAGTTGTGCGTTGAATCGAGTGAGAGGCATCAACACGTCCGATGTCCTAGCATCGGCGCGTCCAATGCCACATTAACTTTTGCGGGAAGTGATATAACCATTGGGATCGAGTGGCTGAAACTCATAGCAGGGGGACACATGGTGCTCATCGGAGCATCAGACGCTGGACAACATCCAATGGCCCTGACATTGGCGCGTCCGATGCCTGCGTTTTCAACCCAACAGCTAGCCCGACTTGTGTGGGCTTTTTAAGTGGCTTGGCCAGCTTGCATGGGTTCTCTCTTGCAATTTTGATCCTCTAGCATCCTTGTGAGCATAGCCAAGCCTCCCCACTCATCTCTAGTCTTGATTTCATCATTTGCTAGTGAGATTGAGTGATTTAGTGCTAAGATTTGAAAGAGTTCATTGTAGTGGCACTAGTTCTTTGCATTGGCATCAAGTTTCTTGTTACTCTTGGTATTTGTTGGTGCTTAGATGGCTTGGAGGCGTTTTGATGGAGTTGGCAAAATTGGTGATTGTTCTTGGCCACCACCGACCAATTGTGAGGGGGTTTTCAGGCCTAATCCCCGTCGGAAAGGCAAAAGGTACCTCTAGTAGATTGCTCGTGTCATTGAGCTACCTCTCTTGTGGTAGATTCTTGCGGGGCTTGCATAGCTTGGCATGGTGCCAATTACCCACCGGATCACCAAGAGTTAGTCAACACAATGGGGAGTAGCATGCCGACAAGCACATGAACCTCAGGATAAATTGGTGTCTCCCGCGTGCTTGATTGTGTTTAGTTGATCATCTCATTGATTGGATTTCTATATCATTCTTGGTGATTGGCTCTACACTTGGGATTTTCACCAGTGATTGGCTTTTCAAAGGCGTTCTCGAAGGCTCGGTGAAAAACTATCAACTAGCTCTTTAGTTCTTTACTTTCATATTCATTTGAGCTAGGCACTTGTATATCTTGTGATATTCATCTTGTTTAGCTATATCTTGTGTAGATATATTATTGCTCATCTTTCTAGTTTTTGTGTATACCTTGTATATATATCTTGTCACTTATCTTCCTAGTAATTGATTACTTGTGCTACACTTAGCTTATATTCTGGATCACTAGTGGAGATCTAATCACTATTGTGTGACATAGAAATATTAGGTAGAATTGTTGGATAGGTGGCTTGCAACACACTCCTTAGGCTAGTACTAAAAGCTTCGTCATTTGTGTTGCTAACAATATTGCCTAAGTGATTTTCTAGATTCTTAATTAGGCTATTCACCCCTTCTAGCCAATTTGGACCTTTCAACGCACAACACGTAACAATCAAGATCGAAAGATTAGCAGATGCAAGCCTGTATCGATGGTTTCAACCATAGTTAACTCAAAGGCTTGCAAGACAATAAATTTTAATGGAATTTGATGCTATATCTGTCAACCTTGATTGGGCATTATAATATTGTTGCAAATAAATAAATGATCTAAAACAAACAATGCCGATAACTTAATGAATCTACTAGATTGTCGATCTAATAGAGCTGATAACCAGCTTAGATTGATTAGATGTAAGAGATTGAAGCAATGCTGCCTTACAAACAAGATCAAACTTGCACGAGTTATAACAATGCAACCGTACAAATAGGATTTAAACTGTGTCAATACTTACAAGAAAACCGAAGGTCAGACCTAACCGATGCTGTCCTGCTTGTCTGAAGATCTCACCGGAATCTACACTACTAATCCTAGGGTTTGGCCAGAGCCGAAAAAGAGGTAATTGTGTTGTTTGATTGATTGATCCCTATTACAATGGTTGGCCTTTATTATTTATAACCTGAGATACGACACGAGTCCTAATCAGACACGACTCTTACAAGAATAACGTAGACTCCAATCTTTCCTTTCTTAATGGAGTCCGACATGTCCTCTAGCTCTTTCCTGACCTTGGCGTGAACAGATCTTGGGCCAACGCAATCTTCTTTGGTCGATCCTTTCTCGTGTTTAGCCGATTACGAACTGGCTTTCACAGATCTAACATTTGGACCTGCGTCTTCATCAAATTTTCCCTTAGTTGACCCAAAACCGGCTTCCTAAGCCTAATGTCTGGGCCCACAACTACAAATCCAGTCTGTTGAAAATACGGTGTCAACAATACCAAGTCAAGCTTACAAGTTCCTCCTCTTCTCTCTTACAATGTAGCCTTACTCCACTACTAGAATACTAAACTAAAGAAGTAGAGATCTCTTGCTTTGCACAAATGAATATGAGGGCTTGCTTTGCACAAATCAATATGGGAGTGTGTGTGTGTTAACACCAGATTTTTGCACGCACGAGGATATGACAAGTGGACCCAGCCAGCAGTGAGGAAAAGATTTGGCAAACGATCGGACGATCGGCTGGCTCTCAAAGATTCGGTGAGCAACCAAGGATGGTTAGCCTTCGGAGTTTCGGCAAATGTCTATGCGGTCGGCTGTTTTGCGAAACAACGGCTTCATTCGGGAAATGGATATGGCAAGTAAAGTCGGCTTGCACGAGAAGGCACGTGACGTTGAAGGACACTGAGAAGAATAAGAATAGGATTTGTATCTTTCCAAATTTTATTATGTAAGTCGTAATCGTCTAGGATTCATATCTTGTCCAGGGTATAAATATAAGCCCTCGACCATTGTAAAATTGTTCACAACCATATCAATACAAACCGGCCCCGTGCCATCTTCGAGTCCTTAGTCGTGTCGTCGAGTTCTTCGAGAGGAATCATCGATCCGTCGACTTTCGTAAGTCCCGGCAACCTTGTTATCATGTCTAGTATCATGCAGTGGATTTAGATATGATGCAAGTAGTCTTGCTTGTTTTCAATGGTCGTGCGGCGGACCCTTGTTAGCGATCAAGAGGTCTTTGCTTATGCTTTGCTTGTTGATAGATACTGTGCGGTAGGCGTTTATTCATATGTTTAGCAAAGGCGAGATAGTTATCGGCTCTGTTAGATTTGGCAAGATCTGATAGATTCATTAAGTTACCATGTGTTGCATTGTTTATTTAATTTTGTAACACTCTTTTGCCCAATCTAGATTGATCTTTGTTCGGCCTTGTTTCACAAGTTTGCTTGTGTTTTAATAATTGCAAGATCACGACGTCCGAATTAACTTTCAACCTAGATTGTTACATGTTGTGGGTTCATGCATGTCAATCACGGTTAGACTTTGATAAAGCTAGGTATCGTGTGGCAGATGCAGGTTTTAGATTAGTTTAATCGTGCTTGTTTGTATGTTCCTTCTTCATGGACCCCAACTCGGCTAGTTTGCTGAGCTTGGTTAAGCTTACATGAGTAATGAGTCTTTGTAGACTTGTTCAGATACATGCATACTTTTAGCTCCTTATCATTAGATTGTATCATGCGGTGGATTAATCTAATTATAAGGAGTGGTGTAGACTTAGTTTATGCTTGACGGGTTTATGAAGATTAGACGTGCGACAGACTAATTGGATTAACCTATGCATGCGTTGTTTGGATAGATTTATATTTACAAGTTACCTGTTTATGATTCATTATATCTTGATGATGTCCTCTTACATGTACATTCGACAATCGGTTGTTGATATATGCTTATTCTTAATGTTAGCCGAATGGTCTTTGAACTTATCGACAAACAGCTTCTGTAGCTGTATGCCGTCGTGATTGGCTTTAAAGCCGTACATATGGAACTGTCTGGTCTTATCCAGCATGTTCCAGTTTATTCTCATAGTTTTATCCCTTGTTGGTTTTCAGGTCAAACCGACTGACACGTCTCCGGATTCCAAACCATCCGGGCACCCGATTGAAGCCACGCTTTTTCCGGCTTGCTGTGTGTGAGGTGCGGACCACGTTTTGTGTCAACACACTTTTTGGCACGCCCAGTGGGACAATCTGTTTCAAGATGCCTGAGATCAGCGACGATCAAATTCTGGACGTAACCATGGATGAGTTGCTATCAGACTCGAGGGATTTAGTACAACAAGCTTGTGATGAGTTCCAGCGCAAGTGCTTGGCGTCTTTGAAGGACCGAGAAGCAACCAGAAAGCGACCAGAGGGGGGGGGGGGTGAATGGGAGCTTCAAATTTTCCTTTCGGAAACTAGTAGCCACTGTCCCAAGAATCAACCCCAGAAGCAAACCCTAGAGCTTGCTAGTGTCCACGACCCTAGATGTAGGGTGGATGCTTCCTAGAAGCACAGCGGGACACTACACAACTCTAGAAAGCCAACGCAAAAGACGGAAACCAAATCCGAGATCGCACGAACGAACAACGAACGAAACTGCGTAGTCACAGCAGCATCGGACGCTGGCAGCGTCCGATGCCCAACCAACGGACGCGTCCGATGCGAAAAGAGCAAAACTGGAACCTTACTGCATAGCCATCGGACGCTGGCTACAGTGCGCCCTCAGCGTCCGATGCTCAACCCTCGGACGCGTCCGATGGACAACGGAGCGTCCGATGGTCAGGGTTCGGCGCGTCCGATGATCAACGGACGCGTCCGATGCCCTGCGTCCGATGCCCACTCAAAAACACCAGAACTGACACGTGGCAACGGAGCCTCCGATGCCAAAGGGGTCAGCGTCCGATGCTACAAACTCGAGCGTCCGATGCCCCCGACGCAGTGCAGTTCTTCCGTGAAATTCACTCGATCTCCTCCGAATCAAAAGCTCTAGGGCTAGGATTCGATCTGAGAGGTCACAAGGATGTTAGTGAGCTATCCCTCGGGAATCATGGCTCGAACCTAACTCCAAATCGAGGAATTGGAAGAAATCGGGGCAATGGAGCAAAAACCGATCCAACACGAAAATCGTTCGATCTCCTAGACCATGAGGTTAGAGGTGAATCCTTTCGGTGGAAAGAAGTGCCTCACGATCTAGAACAACTTGGTTCAAACGGTTTTGCAAAAGATGAACCGAGCAAAGAGATCAAGCGACGAGAAAATTGCGGAGAAACGAAGAACCCGAAGAACACAAACCAAAACGCGAATCACTACTTCGATCTGCAGCCGTAGCGCAACCACACGCTACAATGGTGAGGATACGACCTCACTTCCTCAAAATCAACAGTACACAGAGGCAAGTCTCTCTGCGGATCTCAGCTAGCTACAACAGGGGATGGGAGAGCAGGAAACCCTAAGTGCGAAAGAGCAAATGACTGAGATAGATGGGAGGAGGGTGTCTCCCGACTACTTATCCTACTACTAGCCTAAGTCTATTTCCTACTCTACCCCTCTCTATTCTAATTACAGAGCGAGCCAGCTAAACCCTAGGGTTATTCTGGACCAACTCGGTGGTAGGTGTATCCGACGGCCACGCCCGCTCGACTCGAAGCGTTGCCTCGACGCAACCTCCAGATCGCCGCCACGTGCCGCCCTCGCTCTGCACCCCCGGTTTTGTGGCCCAAACCGGGAAACCAGCCTTTTCCAGCCAACCCCCGGTTTTGAGGCCCAAACCGGGAAACCAGCCCACCAGCATCTGAGTTTTGAGGCCAAACTCAGCAAACCCTCAGAGCCCAGGTTTTGAGGCCCAAACCTGGAAACCGTCCTCAGCCCGAGTTTTGTGGCCAAACTCGGAAACCCTCAGCTCGAGTTTTGTGGCCAAACTCGGAAACCGTCCACGCCCAGGTTTTGAGGCCCAAACCTGGAAACCGTCCATCCGATGGTTTTTCCCTGGCTCTACCACCAAACCGACGTCGTAGAGGGGATGCACCTCCCGTGCACCCCGTCCACCGACACGTGTCCCCGAGTCCACGACTCAGGCAACACATGACCGCACTTCTTCACTTGTCGTCGTCACAGGCTGCCAGCCACCACAGCTGATCCTCGGGCCTCTGGTCCCTCAGTCCAAGTCTCACGTCCGCCCTTCGCCACTCTCGGTCCATCGGCACGGCACGTCTCTACTTGACCTTCGCCTCGCCGTCGATCACTGCATCCGTGCTTGACACCTGCACAACACAAGCCAAAGAACATGCGCATCATACCAGTTGACAATCACTCATCACTCAGAGACCCGGCATACACCCATGTATCCGCAATCTCCCCCTTGATGAGTGCATTGTCAACTACCAACACAAATCATAATGGAAGAGAGAAGAAGGAAGAAGGAGAAGACAGAACTCGACCAAATGACCCAAAAGCATAGTAAGCCGAAGAAGGTCAAGTGGAAAGAGCAAGACAACTTGGTCCCCAAAGACATGGGCAACGGCTCGACGCAACCAAGCAAAGCAAAGCTAGCCCTCAAGAAGAGGTAGAACAGGCTCAACACCGCTAGCAAAACCCAATCGAAAATATCGAAGCAAAATGCTAGTCCCTCAAGATAGAGGCACAGAGGCTCAACACAACTAGCAAAGAAAGCTCGATACCGATGACTTACGGCCAGCAAGAGATAGCAAAACTCCCCCTTAGTTGAACATCCAGGAGACATGCAAACTCTCCTCCTGGAAACTCCCCCTCAAATGAACAATCGAGAAGCACATACACTCGGGAAGCACAAATGATTTGCAAATTCTCCCCCTTAGTTGAAAATGCACTAATCAAGTAAAAAGACTCTCCCACCAGAAAAGGCACCAACAAAAGTGCGAACTAGGGAGGGTCTCCCCCTTCCAACATGCATATGAGGTAAAAATGCCAGTTAGCAGCTTCAGGCATATATTCAGGAGAATGCAAAGATGCTCTAAACAGTATAACTCTAATGACTCAATAACAACAAATCTCAGCAAAGGCTCAAACTGATCACCAGATATGAAATATGAACAGATGAGCGGAAAATGAGCAGTTTTGAGTCAAAAGGTGTTCACCATCAAAATAGCACTAGCAATGTATAAACAGGAGTCACAAGTGCTAAACATGTATACAAGGTGAACTACCCCTAGCAAAGTTCAATCATCATGCTTAAGAATGGAACATACACTTGTGAATTCAAATTCAGATCGGAGTTGCAGCGGTGAAATTTCACAAGTTCAATTATTAGCATGTGATTGCGAGAGGTTGAAAGCTTGTCATTGCCTAACTTTTCAACTTAGCGAAGCCTATGCCGAAGCAATCAGAAGCTTAAAGTTATGGTTTCGGTCATACACTACACGGCTCAAGTTTAACTCAAAGTGCAATGAGAAACCGTCTCGATACCGTGATGTGTTGACAAGCAATCCCATCTCGATCTTTTCAATTCACTAAAACTTGGTTCAAATTTTAAACATGATATGAACAGACCAAACAAGTGAATGACTCAGAACTAGAGACATAGCAACCTAGCATATATGGAAAGCACGAGTAAACTCAACACATCCTACACATGCTAGATGCATATCTCAATGGTGAACATTTTCAGATTTTATTTACATTAAGCAAATTCACCATTTCAAAATAGCTCAGCTCACAGCATGTACTAGTGATCAGAAAGAGCATAAGCTACAAGTATCATCATAAGCATCGGAGCATACTACATAGAGCATAGTTACATTCTAGTGATTATAGACATGAAGCTCAGAATGTAAATGCGTATGCTGAAGTGCAAAAGAAAAGAAAGACAAACGAAAGAAAGTCAGTTTATTATACAAGATCAAAAATGTTTCCCCCAACTAAAAGGGAAAACATACACCAAGCTCACCCCTCAACCGGTTAAAGGTTGATTCGTCTAAAGGCTTGGTGAAAATATCAGCCAGTTGATGATGAGTATCGACATGGCGAAAGTCGATATCACCCTTCTCCTGGTGGTCTCGCAGAAAATGAAAGCGCACATCAATGTGTTTGGTCTTCGAGTGAAGCACGGGGTTCTTAGCAACGCTAATGGCACTCGTGCTGTCACAAAGCAAAGGAACACGAGTAAAGCTCAGACCAAAATCACGCAAAGTGGCCATCATCCAAAGCAACTGGGAACAGCAGCTAGTGAAAGGTCCTAGTTTGGTTTTGGTAATTGAGTGACAACTTAGGTGGACTAATATGTGTTTGAAGTAAATTACACAGGTGATTAGTCCATAGGTGATCATGTGTGAGCAACATATGCCATAGAGGAGAATTGGCTTGGAGGATGTTGCAATGCTCATGCATGAAGATGAAGAAGGAGCTTAATGCATATGTGACATGACATGTGGTCATATGGCTAAGATGAAGAAGATCAAGGCAAGACTTGGCTTGATGGACCGGTTGCGAAGGTGAAGGGCAAGTTGAGGCTTTGAAGCCGTTGGTACCGAGTGTCGGGAGGCTTAAGCAAGACTTGGCGCCGAAGGACCGAAGCGATGGTGAAGAGCAAGTGATGTCAAGATCGATGGACCATGGAGGCCATGTGATGATATGAAGTGGATCATATCATTTGAAGATAGGTTGGTGCATGTGTTGCATCAACACCGGAGGAGATGGAATGGAATGCGCAAGGCAAAGGTATATTTGTAGGGCATTTCATTTCACCGGTCATAGGTGTGTAGAGAAGTTTATGACCGGGTTTAGGATAGATGGCCGTACTATTAAGAGGAGCAAACTTGTTTGCATATCGGTCATCTAGTGCCACTTGAGCGATCTAACTTTGCGATGTTACTATGATCGAGTGGCGTGGTGAGTGCAAGTGAAAATCCTTTGAAAAAATGATTGTGAAAATGCTAACACACTTGCACAAGATGATGAACACTTGGTGGTGTTAGCACATTTGCAAAGGAGAAGTTGTTGAAATAGTTTTGGATCAACTCAGAGATGGAAATGAAGTTTTCTGTGTGTTGTCGGTGGTACCGACCTGGGGGTGTCGGTAGTACCGACCCAGGAGGGCTGTTTGCAGCCTCTCTGGATGTGGCTCGTTTTTGGCCTGGCGGTGGTACCGCTATTACCTCGGTACTACCGCCGGCGGTGGTACCGACCAGGGGTCGGTGGTACCGTGGCCCTGAAGGGGTTTTGCGGAGCTCTCTGGAAGTGGCCAGTTTTGGCCTACCGGTAGTACCGCCATTACCTCGGTAGTACCGCGCTCGGTACTACCGACTCAAGGCCGGTGGTTGGCAAGTTTGCGGAGCTCTCTGAGTTGAGTGGAAGATGACCTGGCGGTGGTACCGCCATAGGGCCGGTACCACCGGGCTTGGAAGTACCGACCAGGGGGTCGGTAGTTCAAGAGTCAGGAGGAAGTTTTTGAATGCGTTCGAAAGTAGCCTGCCGGTAGTACCGCCATAGGGCCGGTACTACCGACCTCGGAGGTACCGACCAGAGAGTCGGTGCTTCGCCTAAAACAGCGGGCCTTGTGGTAACGGCTAGTTTGACTAAGCCGGTAGTACCGCCCAGGAAGGGTCGGTACTACCGACCGAGGCGCAGGAAAGGGGAAACGGCTAGTTGGCCGCTCCCCTCTATAAATAGGAGTTGAGGCCGGCTTAGGGCCGGCGGCTGAGCACTCCAAAGCCTTGGTGGCTTGAGTGGATGTGCCTGGGAGCCCTCTAACTCGCTTGTGCTTGCTAGTGCGCGAATCTATTGCGAGTGAGCGATTCTAGTGCGTTGCTTTGAGAGATAGCATCGAGTGGCACTAGGTGTTCGAGTTGCAAGCCGGTGGTGCTTATTACTCTTGGAGGTTGCCACCTCCTAGACGGCTTGGTGATCGAGTCTCCGTCGTGAAGCCCGCGTGAAGATTGTGCGTGGCTCCGGAGAAGGATTGTGAGGGGCATTGTGCTCGCCCCGCGGGGATCGCGAAGAGCAACTCTAGTGGATTGCGCGTGTCATTGAGTTACCCTCACTTGTGGGTGAGTTCTTGCGGCGCTCGAGTGTCGAGCTAGGTGTGGTGCCTATTAGCCGCCGAACTACCAAAGTGTGTGGTCGACACAACGGGGACTAGCTTGGTGGCAACCAAGTGAACCTCGGGAGAAAAATCACCGTGTCAACTTCGTGTTCATCTTCTCGGTGGTTTGCAAACTCTTTTCACTAGCTTGTATTTACTTGTTCATATACATGTGCTAGTTGCTCTTATGATTAGTTGGCTTGTGTAGCTTGCTAGTTACCTTCCTTGCTTGTGTAGCATAGAAGTTGATCCCATGAGTGACTAGTTGACTTGTAGTCTTGCTAGTCACATTGCTTAGTTTGTGTAGCTAAGTTGAGCTCTCTAATTTGGCTTGTGTAGCCTTGTTATTGAGCATTGCTAGTGAGCTTAGGCTTTGTGCTTTTTGCTTAGTGGCATGTGTAGGAGCTCCCCGGTTGTTTGAGTACTAGTTGCTTAGGTTTGTGTAACCTTGCAAGCTAGAATTGGTTAGGTGAGCTCTAGCTAGCCTGGCACCTTATTTGCTTTGTTTAGGATCTTTTATAAGGTGTCATAGAGTATAGGTAGAGGGGTGTAGTCTTGGCTAGACCGATAGTTTTAATTCCGCATTTGTTTCGGTTAGCCGCTCCGATTAAGTTTAAGTTTTAAAAAGGACTATTCACCCCCCCTCTAGTCCGCCATCTCGACCCTTCAATTGGTATCGGAGCGAGGTCTCTCATTTGTGGTCTTCACCGACCCGAGAGGATGGCGTCTAGTGGGCTAGATGATGTGTGTGATACACATATTTTTGATGGCACACACTTTGCACAATGGAAACATCATATGCTTGATCATTTTCGTGCAAAGGGGCCAAAGTTTTGGTGGATTATCACTAGTGGTCTCTCTCATATCTTGGACCATAAAAATCTCACCAAAGCTCAAAAGGATCTCTTTGAGCTTGATGCAAATGCTTATTGTTATCTAATGGATGCATTGAGTTTTGAGTTGTTTTACAAGATCAACTCCAAAGGGACCGCCCATGAGATGTGGGATTCCATCAAGACCACCTTCGGTGATCCCTCCACGTTTGATGATGGCAAGTTCATAAAGGAGGATGAACCGGTGGTACATGAGGATGTTGAGCATGACCGCAACATAGTTGTTGTGGAAGATTGCTCCACCTCATGTTCAAGTGATGCAATCAATAAAGATACTTCAAGCACACTTGACAAGATGGAAGATGATGCCTCAAGTGATGCAAGTGATGATACAACCTCAAGCACACTTGATGGTAATGATGGTACATGCTCCAATGATGATGCTACCACAAGCTCTCCAACATCATCATATTGCTTCATGTCACAAGGTGACACTAAGGTATCAAATTGCAATGTGATTGATCATGATTCCTATGATGAGCTTGTTAGTAGACTTGCTAGCATGACCATTGCCTTAGAAAATGAGTTAGCTAAAAATGAAAAATTAGAAAAAGAAAACTCATTTCTAAAGAACACATGTGAACAAACAAAGCATCTACTTTATGTTAGTAGTTGTTCACATGAGGAGCTTAAATTGACTCATGAGGAACTATGTGTTGCTCATGATAACTTGGTGCAAGACCATGCTTTTCTCACTAGTAAACTTTTTAATGAACAAATTAAAACTAGTGAGAGCTCATCACATGGGTCATTTGATCAATCACATATTTGTGCTAACCCTTGTGATGTAGGCAAGAAGAATGTATCCACCTCTTGCAATGATTTAATATCTATGCCATGTTCTTCACATATAGATGCTTGTTCTACTTCTATGTCTTGTGAGACTAACCTTTTGAAGGAGAACAATGAGCTCAAAAGTGAAGTGAAGAACTTGAGCAACAAGTTAGAGAGGTGGTGTAGATCAAAAGTCACCCATGAGCACATGATGAAGAATCAAAGAAGCTATGGTGACAAGAGTGGCATTGGCTTCAACAAAAGCAATGTCAACGGCAAGAGATGGGGCAAGAGAAGATTTGAAAGAGAAATGAAGAAGCAAGAACAAGAAAAGCTATCTCATTTCATGTGCTATCAATGCCATGAGATGGGACATCTTGCAAAAGCTTGCCCCAACAAGAAGAAGCCCCAAGTTCAAATCAAGAACAACCATCATGATGGTGACTTGATGATGAAGAAGAAAACAAGAAGGGGCGGAAGAGCAAGGCATCCAACTCATATCCAAGATGCCAAGATGATGAGCAAGAATGAAGAAAAGAAGAAAGATTTGGCTCACATCAAATGCTACAAGTGTGGTGACATGGGACACTTTGCCTCGAAGTGTCCTAACAAGCTTGAGAAGAAGGCTCAAGCAACTCATGAGAGGCAAGGCAATGAGAAGCAACAAATGAGCAAAGAAGAGAAGGCTCAATCCAAGAAAAGTTGCTACTCATGCCGGGAAAGGGGACACATGGCTCATTCATGTCCCCTAGGTATGACCCCTAAGCCTATTTCAATTATTAATGATTCTATGCTTAGGAAGGATGAAAATGGTACCTCTAAGGCTACTATTGCAACTCATCCCGCTACTCATACTAAGGCTATGCCTAAGTATGTTGCTCCTAACTTGAGAGGACCCAAACTAGTTTGGGTACCATCAAAAAGTGGATGAATGTGTGTAGGTACCATGGCATTGGAGGCTTGACTCAATTGATTTCATATTATTCATCATGTGATTGAGTCAAGTAATGAAGCCTAGTGCTATCCATCCCAATGCCAAGACAAAAGAGTGAAGTCCAAGTGCAAAACATACAAGTGCAAAAGATCAAGTTGTGGTGATTGATTGGAAATATTTGAAGGCTTGCAATCAAGGTGAGTAGAAGCTTGCTATTTGATGATCATGAGCTACTAAGGTATATCTCTAGTTGATCATGTTATTTTAAATGCATATGAGTTGATTGAATTGGATATATATGCATATGTTGCTTGCTATAAGATGATTGAATGGATTTGATGCTTAGTGATCAAAATTGAGTTAGTTTGAATGGATATGTTCATGAGACTTCTTTTAGTAAGTGATTTGAATGGATGCATGTCTTGTGAAATTGTTCAAACAAGTTAGCTTCAAGTTTGATTTAAATTGGTAGAGTATAGCTCAATTGCTCAAAGTTGTTCAATATTGCAAAATCTGAGTGAGCTGAAAAGATAGCCATGTTTGGATGATCAAATCTTATTGGATTGGCTTGAAATTTGGTACACATGCTCTACACTTGTGATATTAGTCGCTGTGCAAAATTCATGATTATTGGATAAGATGTATTTTGGTTTTGGAGTAGATCTTGTCAACTATAGTGCAGCAGTTTTCAGCATGTAGTACTATGGAAAGAATTGAAATCTGGTAGCAATCTAGAAAGCCAATGAAGCTCAAATTTTTATGGCTGCTAGAACACTTAGAGAGGCACATCTCCACCAAATTTCATAGTCATTAGACTTATATTTTGGGAGATATGCATGTTTCTTTGAGAAGGACAGAATCTGCCAGAAAAGTGACAATTATTGGATTAATCTAGAGTCACTTTGATTGAAAGGTCCTCAAGTTGGAATCATGTTTATAAGTGGTTGAGGGACCTATGTTTGGTTTTGAAATGAGCTAGAAGCATGACAAAGATGAGTACAAGTTCATTTGATTAAGAAGTGTATTTGGCACACATT
Organism: Coix lacryma-jobi var. lacryma-jobi; assembly: GCA_009763385.1. NCBI lineage: Eukaryota > Viridiplantae > Streptophyta > Magnoliopsida > Poales > Poaceae > Coix > Coix lacryma-jobi. Next base: position 50,884,091 of record CM019824.1, read on the forward strand.
TGGTACTCAAATTGAAGATCAAGACCAACATCAAGATGAAGAGAAAGATGAAGTCCTAGTATCAATTGAAGATCTTTTGGAAGAAAGAAAAGGACTCAAAGAGGAATTCAAAGTCACATTTCAATGAGAGTTCAAATGGATCAATCAAGCAAAGTCAATTCAAGTGAGTATCAAGGATGATTCTTTGGAGAGAGATCACTTCTCCCTTTTGTAGGGGCTTGCCGCCTTTTGTAGGTTAACCGAGCATGATGCTTGGAAGGCTAACATGGAAGTGGTGATCTAAAGTGTCATTGGAGATGCTTAGTTGAAGAAATCAAAAGGGTTGATCTAGAGAGCAAGCAAAAGAGAGCAAATCATGTCAATTCAAGTGGTATTCATATGCAAGCTATGTGCAAATGAAGAAGCAAGCCAACCACAACAAGATAGTGCACTTGATCATATGAGTGAAGATTTGTTCTATCAATTGGTATATATTGATTTTCACCATGGACTTCACATTGCTATTTGGAGCTTAATTGGAATCAAATGACTATCCTCTACTCCAAGATAGCAAAGGTATCATTGTAATGTGCATGATCATATTCATCCCTTACTAGTATGCGGTTAGTGCATATAGTACATGCTCAATAGGATCATGCATAACAATTGAAAAGTTTAAATTCATAGCCTACCACTATTGCTTGATTGACTACATGATCTAGTGGATAGTATGTGAATTTGTTCATGAGCTAGTAAACCCAAGTACTTGATCTAGAAGATGAACATTCAAGTGTCTAATTCAACATGAGTAAGATAACCATTGAAAGATGTGTGAAGAAGCTTACTCTAGAGCAAACCGAGTTAGATATCTTATGCAATATTGCCTAGTTCAAGTCACAAATGAGAAGCTCATGAAGACGACAAGAGTTCAAGAAGAAGACAATAATGCAAATGGATATCAAGTTAAACTTTTTATTCAAAGTGGTATCCTACAAGACTTCAAGTGATCCTCAACTTTAAGTGATCAAATCAAGCAAAGATCCATCACCAACAAGAGCTCAAGCTTATCAAGTGGATGACCCATGCTATGACATAGGGGAGGTGCCCCACCTATTGGTATCAAGGTCAAAGATCCTACACATGGTGTCATTCCAACACATATGGTGGTGTCCATCAAAAATGAAGACTCAAGTATCATCCATCTACCCTAGTCCAACCCTTTGTATCAAGAGGAGCATACCTTTTATGGTCATTGATGACAAAGGGGGAGAAGTTATGGAAAAGATATGTCAATTATGATATGTCAAGGACAAAGAGGGAGAAAAGAAGATGGACATGGATCAAGAGGGAGCAAGATTGAAGGATCAAAATTCTTGGACAATGAGAGCACACAAGTAGGGGGAGCAAGCTCATGAACTTGGTTGTTGCATTTGATATGTGCATAATCATGTGCTTGCTTGCATTGCATAAGTTTTAAAATTTTATATGCATGCTTGTGTGGTGTATGCTAGTTATAGGATTTAATTGATGAATTGATAACTAGCATGCATAGGTTAATAGCTAGACTTATGCTTTTAATGCAAAACTAGACCCTTGCTATTAATGTTGATCTCACGGGGTTTTCTAGTTTTTATGATGTCTAGCTACTCTTCGATGCTAAGGATGAATCAAAATGTGGTATGCACGCTTCAAAGGTAAAATTTCATCATGTATACCTTAGCATCACTTAGTAGTGCTAACACTCCCACAAATTTCATATTTATGCATGTGTGCAAGCTTGAAACCAAACCATTTGAGCACACATGTAGGGGGAGTTAACACTACAAAGTTGGGTTGTATGGTGCTTATCCAAATTCTCTTATATGGTCTTAACGTTGGATAAGTAACATAGAATCCAAAGAGCTTAATTTCCATATCTTTGTAGAGTTGTCATCAATTACCAAAAAGGGGGAGATTGAAAGGTCCTAGTTTGGTTTTGGTAATTGAGTGACAACTTAGGTGGACTAATATGTGTTTGAAGTAAATTACACAGGTGATTAGTCCATAGGTGATCATGTGTGAGCAACATATGCCATAGAGGAGAATTGGCTTGGAGGATGTTGCAATGCTCATGCATGAAGATGAAGAAGGAGCTTAATGCATATGTGACATGACATGTGGTCATATGGCTAAGATGAAGAAGATCAAGGCAAGACTTGGCTTGATGGACCGGTTGCGAAGGTGAAGGGCAAGTTGAGGCTTTGAAGCCGTTGGTACCGAGTGTCGGGAGGCTTAAGCAAGACTTGGCGCCGAAGGACCGAAGCGATGGTGAAGAGCAAGTGATGTCAAGATCGATGGACCATGGAGGCCATGTGATGATATGAAGTGGATCATATCATTTGAAGATAGGTTGGTGCATGTGTTGCATCAACACCGGAGGAGATGGAATGGAATGCGCAAGGCAAAGGTATATTTGTAGGGCATTTCATTTCACCGGTCATAGGTGTGTAGAGAAGTTTATGACCGGGTTTAGGATAGATGGCCGTACTATTAAGAGGAGCAAACTTGTTTGCATATCGGTCATCTAGTGCCACTTGAGCGATCTAACTTTGCGATGTTACTATGATCGAGTGGCGTGGTGAGTGCAAGTGAAAATCCTTTGAAAAAATGATTGTGAAAATGCTAACACACTTGCACAAGATGATGAACACTTGGTGGTGTTAGCACATTTGCAAAGGAGAAGTTGTTGAAATAGTTTTGGATCAACTCAGAGATGGAAATGAAGTTTTCTGTGTGTTGTCGGTGGTACCGACCTGGGGGTGTCGGTAGTACCGACCCAGGAGGGCTGTTTGCAGCCTCTCTGGATGTGGCTCGTTTTTGGCCTGGCGGTGGTACCGCTATTACCTCGGTACTACCGCCGGCGGTGGTACCGACCAGGGGTCGGTGGTACCGTGGCCCTGAAGGGGTTTTGCGGAGCTCTCTGGAAGTGGCCAGTTTTGGCCTACCGGTAGTACCGCCATTACCTCGGTAGTACCGCGCTCGGTACTACCGACTCAAGGCCGGTGGTTGGCAAGTTTGCGGAGCTCTCTGAGTTGAGTGGAAGATGACCTGGCGGTGGTACCGCCATAGGGCCGGTACCACCGGGCTTGGAAGTACCGACCAGGGGGTCGGTAGTTCAAGAGTCAGGAGGAAGTTTTTGAATGCGTTCGAAAGTAGCCTGCCGGTAGTACCGCCATAGGGCCGGTACTACCGACCTCGGAGGTACCGACCAGAGAGTCGGTGCTTCGCCTAAAACAGCGGGCCTTGTGGTAACGGCTAGTTTGACTAAGCCGGTAGTACCGCCCAGGAAGGGTCGGTACTACCGACCGAGGCGCAGGAAAGGGGAAACGGCTAGTTGGCCGCTCCCCTCTATAAATAGGAGTTGAGGCCGGCTTAGGGCCGGCGGCTGAGCACTCCAAAGCCTTGGTGGCTTGAGTGGATGTGCCTGGGAGCCCTCTAACTCGCTTGTGCTTGCTAGTGCGCGAATCTATTGCGAGTGAGCGATTCTAGTGCGTTGCTTTGAGAGATAGCATCGAGTGGCACTAGGTGTTCGAGTTGCAAGCCGGTGGTGCTTATTACTCTTGGAGGTTGCCACCTCCTAGACGGCTTGGTGATCGAGTCTCCGTCGTGAAGCCCGCGTGAAGATTGTGCGTGGCTCCGGAGAAGGATTGTGAGGGGCATTGTGCTCGCCCCGCGGGGATCGCGAAGAGCAACTCTAGTGGATTGCGCGTGTCATTGAGTTACCCTCACTTGTGGGTGAGTTCTTGCGGCGCTCGAGTGTCGAGCTAGGTGTGGTGCCTATTAGCCGCCGAACTACCAAAGTGTGTGGTCGACACAACGGGGACTAGCTTGGTGGCAACCAAGTGAACCTCGGGAGAAAAATCACCGTGTCAACTTCGTGTTCATCTTCTCGGTGGTTTGCAAACTCTTTTCACTAGCTTGTATTTACTTGTTCATATACATGTGCTAGTTGCTCTTATGATTAGTTGGCTTGTGTAGCTTGCTAGTTACCTTCCTTGCTTGTGTAGCATAGAAGTTGATCCCATGAGTGACTAGTTGACTTGTAGTCTTGCTAGTCACATTGCTTAGTTTGTGTAGCTAAGTTGAGCTCTCTAATTTGGCTTGTGTAGCCTTGTTATTGAGCATTGCTAGTGAGCTTAGGCTTTGTGCTTTTTGCTTAGTGGCATGTGTAGGAGCTCCCCGGTTGTTTGAGTACTAGTTGCTTAGGTTTGTGTAACCTTGCAAGCTAGAATTGGTTAGGTGAGCTCTAGCTAGCCTGGCACCTTATTTGCTTTGTTTAGGATCTTTTATAAGGTGTCATAGAGTATAGGTAGAGGGGTGTAGTCTTGGCTAGACCGATAGTTTTAATTCCGCATTTGTTTCGGTTAGCCGCTCCGATTAAGTTTAAGTTTTAAAAAGGACTATTCACCCCCCCTCTAGTCCGCCATCTCGACCCTTCAGCTAGCCGCAGCAACATATTCAGCCTCTGTAGTGGACTGAGCGACACTAGACTGCTTGCGAGAAGACCACGAAACAAGAGAAGAACCAATAAACTGGCAAGTCCCAGAAGTGGACTTGCGCTCAATACGGCAACCAGCAAAATCGGCATCCGAATAACCGCAAAGGGAGAGGGTGGAGGAAGCAGAATACCAAATCCCGAACTCAGGTGAGAAACGAAGGTACCTAAATATGCGCTTCACCGCCTGACGGTGAGAAGTGCGCGGCGACGCCTGAAAGCGCGCACACAGACACACCGCGAACTGGATGTTTGGGCGTGTCGCCGTCAGGTAGAGGAGCGACCCGATCATGCTTCGGAACTCCTTCTGGTCCACTGCTTCTCCATCCAAGTCCGTATCCAGGGCAGTCGTCGTCGACATGGGTGTTGGAAGAGGCTTGGCCTCACCCATATCGAACCGCTTCAGCAAGTCCTTGGTGTACTTGCCCTGGTGCACAAACGTCCCCTCTCAGGATTGCTTGATTTGCAACCCGAGAAAGAAGGTCCGCTCGCCCATCATGCTCATCTCCAACTCCCTGCTCATAGTATCTGCAAACTTGGCAACCAAAGCGTGAGAAGAACCACCGAAAATGATATCATCCACGTAAATCTGAACCAAGAGAGTGTCTTTGCCTTGCTTGAGGAGAAAGAGCGTTTTATCTACACATCCCATTTTAAAACCCTTAGCAAGCAAAAAGGTTTTCAACCTATCATACCAGGCTCTAGGGGCTTGTTTCAAACCATATAAAGCTTTGTGAAGTTTAAAAACATGGTTTGGAAACTTGGGATTTTTAAAACCGGGGGGTTGCTCAACATACACTTCCTCTTCTATGTAGCCGTTTAAGAAGGCACTCTTGACATCCATTTGAAAAAGTTTGAAACCTTTGGATGCAGCAAAGGCCAAGAGTATCCTAATTGCCTCCAAACGAGCTACAGGAGCAAACGTCTCCTCATAGTCTATCCCCTCCTTCTGACTATAACCCTTCGCTACAAGCCTGGCCTTGTTTCTAACAACGTGGCCATTCTCTCCTTGCTTGTTTTTGAAAACCCATTTTGTCCCAATAGGCTTACACTCAGGAGGAGGTGGAACTAGAACCCAAACCCGATTTCGCTCAAAATTTTCTAACTCCTCATGCATGGCATTGACCCAATCGGAATCCGTCAGAGCGTGTCCAACATCTCGGGGTTCAAAATCAGCAACAAATGCAGAATGAGCAAAGTGAGAAATGTGCTGTGACCTGGACCGAGTGACACGTTCGTCGATGTTGCCGATTATCTGCTGAGGGGGGTGCTGGCGCTGAATGTGTCGTGGTGCCTCCCTTGCCGAAGTGGCCTCCCCCTCAACTGCAGCTGGTGCCTCCCCGAGTACAAATGGTACCGCTCGGGGTGGCGGATCCCACGGCCCCCAGGAGGAAGAGGTGTCGGGGCCGTGAGTCATCGTAGAAGCCGCTCTTTGCGACACAGCAGGTGGAGGGGGTGGTGGATCATCCATATCTTCAGCACCCTCGTCCTCGTCATCAAAAAGAGGCTCACCAACCTCATGATCACCTGCACGCTCAAAACGAGAAGAAGGACAAACCATGGTCTTGTCGAAGGTGACATCGGATATCTCCATGACTCGGTTAGTGTCAAGGTTAAGTACACGATAAGCTCGAGTGTGAGTGCCATAACCCAAAAACACACCGTCAGAAGAACGAGACTCAAATTTATCCAGGTTGCCCTTTTTGAGTATAAAACAATGGCAACCAAAAACTCGAAAATAACTCACCTTGGGCAGTTTTCCAAAACGCAACTCATAAGAAGTCTTTTTCAAGAAAGCTCGGAGAAAAATGCGATTGGAAATGTAGCATGCAGTGCTCATAGCTTCGGCCCAATATCGCCTAGGAGTCCTATGCTCATCGAGCATCGTCCTGGCCATCTCAACAAGGGTCCGATTCTTCCTCTCTACAACACCATTCTGAGGGGGTGTGTAGGGGGGAAGAAAACTGATGCTCTAAACCCAAAGAGTTACAAAACTTCTCAAAATCCGAATTCTTAAACTCGGAACCATTATCACTCCGTATTGCTCGCATCGAGTTCAAAGGGAACTCGTTCTGAAGACGCAAAATCAGATTGCGAGCAAAGGAGAAAGTCTCGGTCTTCTCAGCTAAAAAGAAGACCTACGAATATCTCGAAAAGTCATCAACAACAACAAGCACATACCACTTCCCCCCAACCGAGCTCACCCGAGCCGGACCAACAAGGTCCATGTGCAAAAGCTCTCCAGGGTGCTTGGTCATGACCTGAGTCACTGGATGGTGGGGAGCGGCAACCATCTTCCCATGTCTACAAGAGTGGCAAACAAGATCCTTCTCCATATGCAACTTGGGCAATCCTCGGATTAGGCCAAGTGAACTAAGCCTTGCAAGCAAGTCGAAGCTCAAATGCCACTTCCAAAGATCAGAGGAGGAAGGTCCAACCATAAGACAACGAGAAGTGCCAAAAGACTCCGAGAAATTCGCACGAAAGACTTTTCCAAAGGGCGAAATCAAACACACAAGATTGCCCTGAGGATCCAAAATACGACTGAGATTCGGTTTAAAATGAATCTCATAGTCGTCGTCAAAGAGTTGCGAAACAGAAAGAAGGTTAAAATGCAAGTTAGAAACAAGAGCAACATCGCGCAACACAAAGTGCTCATTAACTCGCACTGACCCGCGAGACAATACCTTACCTTTGCTATTGTCGCCGAAGGTTATGTACTCCTTTCCGGCAACAGGGCTAAGGCTGGAGAACCACTTGGCGTTTCCGGTCATGTGCCTCGAGCAACCGGAATCCACCAACCAAATGTCCTCCAACCGTTTTACCTACATCAATAAAAAGACATAGGGTGAGCATACAGTCCAACACTGGGGTTAGTGAAGTAGGAAGAATACCAGTGTTGGGCCGGCTGCTCAAAAGAACGGTTAGCAGAAAAACCATTCCTAGCACGTCTACGAGAGGAGCGATCACCACGTAGAGGAAAACGTGGTCCGCTAAGAAAGGAGCATCCATCGCGATACTCAAAACACGGTGGGGGAAAACGCTCAACTACAAAGCCTCCGCCACGGGGTCCATAGCCTACAACTGCAGGCTCCCGCCGGGCATGCTCTCTACGAGGCCTAGGCCTTGCAACTTGAGGCACTGCGCCTCTAGGCCTAGCATCTCTCCTTGGAGCTCTCTGCTGCCTAGGCCTGGGAACTTGAGGTTCTGGACCTCTGGGCCTAGCTGCTCTCCTCGGAGCACTCCTCTGAACATTCGGCACATGTACATCATGGAAAGGATGGTACATGTCCGCATTGTTCATCTCCCTAGCACGGCGCGCCTCTCTCTTGCGCCTAAAGCAGAACTCGCTCAAGTGTCCATCTCTCCCACAGTAGTCACAATGATACCTCACCGCACGCAAAGGGGGTTGTTGGTACTTATGGCTGTGGGCGTGGATCACTTTGCCCTTCTGTGGCAACTCCTCCTGGATAGGTGGCATTGTATCCAGCTTGTTCTTTAGGTGGTTGGGTTTGGGATGCCACACTTGGTTCTTGGGTGGAGCTCTTAGAGGTTCCTCAAATACCCCATCCTTGGTGTTAGGTTTGAGAGGCTCTTTGGGTGGAAGCTTGGTAAGTTTGGGAGTAGTGGTGGAGCTGGGCTTCTCACTAGGATTCAGACCACTCGACTCTCCAATCTTCCCAAAAGCAGAAAGATCCACACCCTGAGCAAGACCTACACCAGAACCTCCAGCAGCTCGCTTAAATTGGGAGATCATCATCCCGAGCTGCGGCTCACTACAAGAGACCCATGACAAGATGGTCCGAAGGTATGTGTTTTCCTCCTCGGTTTGCATCTTGAGCGTCCTCCTCCGCGGCGACGGTTCATGCGGTTGTTGTGGAACCGCGTGAACCGTTTGGCGAGCATTGCCAACTCGTCATCCCCCAACGACTCAAGCTGGTCCTCTGTGATAGAAAAGAGTGAAGAAAGAGCAAAGCCAGCAGAGGGGTTAGCAGAAGAGCCAGAAACCAAAGCCATAGTCGGGCTAGAAGGATTCTCATAAGAAGCCCTCGACATGGCGTCAATCTCACTAGACTTGAGCTTACTAAAGAGCTCGTCGCAAGTGAGGGTCTCATAGTTAGATGATTCGATGATCGCCTGGACCTTTGAGTCCCACACCGATCGATTAAGAGTGTGCAAAAGCTTCAAAGCCCTCTCATGATCGTCAAAAGGCAACAGCTCCTTGTTCGCTCTCATCTTGTTGATAATGACCTGAAAGCGAGCGAATAAACTCTCTATGCTCTCGCCAGGCATATGTCGAAAGTTCTCATACTCTCGTTTGTGTGACTCATAGAGGCGAGATTTGACCTGAGTGGTTCCCTCATGGAAGCGCATGAGGGTCGCCCAAATCTCGCGAGCCGTGGGGAGGTGAGAAACACGATCGAACTCAGACATGCTCAAACAGGAGAACAGGGCGTTACGTGCCCGGCTATTGGCCTCGTGCTCATCGATCTGGAGCTGAGTGACACGAGCAGCCAAGACAACGTAATCATCCCTATTGCAAATCTCCCAAACAGAAGAGCCCATGCTCTGGAGATAGGCCGACATGCGTATCTTCCAATACGCATAGTTCATCCCATCAAAGAACGGCGGTTTGCCCACGCCGCGATCCATGTCGCCTTCTGTGGATCTAGAACCGGCTAAGGTGGAAGATCCTTAACCTGCTCTGATACCAATTGAAGGACCGAGAAGCAACCAGAAAGTGACCAGAGGAGGGGTGAATGGGAGCTTCCAATTTTCCTTTCGGAAACTAGTAGCCACTGTCCCAAGAATCAACCCCAGAAGCAAACCCTAGAGCTTGCTAGTGTCCACGACCCTAGATGTAGGGTGGATGCTTCCTAGAAGCACAGCGGGACACTACACAACTCTAGAAAGCCAACGCAAAAGACGGAAACCAAATCCGAGATCGCACGAACGAACAGCGAACGAAACTGCGTAGTCACAGCAGCATCGGACGCTGGCAGGGTCCGATGCCCAACCAACGGACGCGTCCGATGCGAAAAGAGCAAAACTGGAACCTTACTGCATAGCCATTGGACGCTGGCTACAGTGCGCCCTCAGCGTCCGATGCTCAACCCTCGGACGCGTCCGATGGACAACGGAGCGTCCGATGGTCAGGGTTCAGCGCGTCCGATGATCAACGGACGCGTCCGGTGCCCTGCGTCCGATGCCCACTCAAAAACACCAGAACTGACATGTGGCAACGGAGCCTCCGATGCCAAAGGGGTCAGCGTCCGATGCTACGAACTCGAGCGTCCGATGCCCCCGACGCAGTGCAGTTCTTCCGTGAAATTCACTCGATCTCCTCCGAATCAAAAGCTCTAGGGCTAGGATTCGATTTGAGAGGTCACAAGGATGTTAGTGAGCTATCCCACAGGAATCATGGCTCGAACCTAACTCCAAATCGAGGAATTGGAAAAAATCGGGGCAATGGAGCAAAAACCGATCCAACACGAAAATCGTTCGATCTCCTAGACCGTGAGGTTAGAGGTGAATCCTTTCGGTGGAAAGAAGTGTCTCACGATCTAGAACAACTTGGTTCAAACGGTTTTGCAAAAGATGAACCGAGCAAAGAGATCAAGCGACGGGAAAATTGCGGAGAAACGAAGAACCCGAAGAACACGAACCAAAACGCGAATCACTACTTCGATCTGTAGCCGTAGCGCAACCACACGCTACAATGGTGAGGATACGGCCTCACTTTCTCAAAATCAACAGTACACAGAGGCAAGTCTCTCTGCGGATCTCAGCTAGCTACAGCAGGGGATGGGAGAGCAGGAAACCCTAAGTGCGAAAGAGCAAATGACTGAGATAGATGGGAGGAGGGTGTCTCCCGACTACTTATCCTACTACTAGCCTAAGTCTATTTCCTACTCTACCCCTCTCTATTCTAATTACAGAGCGAGCCAGCTAAACCCTAGGGTTATTCTGGACCAACTCGGTGGTAGGTGTATCCGACGGCCACGCCCGCTCGACTCGAAGCGTTGCCTCGACGCAACCTCCAGATCGCCGCCACGTGCCGCCCTCGCTCTGCACCCCCGGTTTTGTGGCCCAAACCGGGAAACCAGCCTTTTCCAGCCAACCCCCGGTTTTGAGGCCCAAACCGGGAAACCAGCCCACCAGCATCTGAGTTTTGAGGCCAAACTCAGCAAACCCTCAGAGCCCAGGTTTTGAGGCCCAAACCTGGAAACCGTCCTCAGCCCGAGTTTTGTGGCCAAACTCGGAAACCCTCAGCCCGAGTTTTGTGGCCAAACTCGGAAACCGTCCACGCTCAGGTTTTGAGGCCCAAACCTGGAAACCGTCCATCCGATGGTTTTTCCCTGGCTCTACCACCAAACCGACGTCGTAGAGGGGATGCACCTCCCGTGAACCTTGTCCACCGACACGTGTCCCCGAGTCCACGACTCAGGCAACACATGACCGCACTTCTTCACTTGTCGTCGTCACAGGCTGCCAGCCACCACAGCTGATCCTCGGGCCTCTGGTCCCTCAGTCCAAGCCTCACGTCCGCCCTTCGCCACTCTCGGTCCATCGGCACGGCACGTCTCTACTTGACCTTCACCTCGCCGTCGATCACTGCATCCGTGCTCGACACCTGCACAACACAAGCCAAAGAACATGCGCATCATACCAGTTGACAATCACTCATCACTCAGAGACCCGGCATACACCCATGTATCCGCAGTCTTTCTCCAAGAACAAGAGCGGCAAGGTCTTCCAGAAGCAACCATTCCCAAGGGTTCTCCTTCCTCACCAATCCGACCAATCCGACATCACTATTGAGGAGGATATTCAAAAAATGACCGAAATAGTGTACAAAGCTGTATCAGAAGCCATGACCAATCATCAGTCAGCTTTCTTGAATACCTTTTGTGCCTTCATGGTTAGTATTTTCGGCCCAGCAGTGGATAAACGCTTTGAAGAAGCCGCTGGTCCGATGCAGGGACCACTGTTGTTCCCAGTACCTCAACGTCGAAGGATTGCCGAAGACAGCAGAGCTGGCACAAGCACAGGTGGGGTGGTTCCTCATGAGACACAGCAACCTCCCACGACTTATGGCCAGCTCACGTTCGGCACAACAGGGAATGTCCCGCAATCTACTTTCAGAGTGTCTCCTGCAACAAACAGGGTACAAAGGAACATGTTTGGAGATGGATATCAGGAGTTCATTGATTATAATGCGATTAATGCTCTTCCAAATCCAGGCTACAAGAGTTCAGCAGGACCACATCTTGGAGGACAAACACAAGCAGCTCCGGATTCGAGTGTTGACCTCATCATGCATAGGATGGCTAATATGATGCAAAATCAATTCGGTCTAAAGCCAAAGAATCAGTCATACGCTTACAAGTCTCCTTACCCAGAGTGGTACAACCGAGTAGCACTTCCTCCAAGGGTAAAACCTCCTACTGATTTTACCAAGTTTTCGGGCCAAGATGACACCAACACTATAGAACACATCAGCCGTTACTTGATGCAACTTGGAGAGGCATCTGCGGATGAAGCTTGGAGAATTCGGTACTTCCCGTTGTCATTGACAGGACCAGCATTCTTGTGGTTCACCTCTCTGCCAGCAAACTCTATTAATACGTGGGCAGAGCTAGAGTAGAAGTTCCACGCATTTTTCTTTACGGGCACCAGTGAGAAGAAGTTGGTCGATCTCATGAGTCTGAGAATGAAACCTAACGAGACACCGCAAGAATATTTGCGCAGGTTCAGGGAGACCAAAAACCTTTGCTATTCATTGAATTTACCAGATGATCAATTGCCAGGAATAGCTATAGCTGGCATGTCGCCGAATATCAAGGAAAAGTTATTCGGCATGGAATTCGACGACCTCGGGCAATTATCACAACGGTTGGCTGTGATGAGTAGTCAAGCTCAAGGGTTTAGGAGGAATAATCAGTTCCATAAAGGTGATGTGGCTGCCGAGATGTATCAGGCTTTCTTAGAGGAAACAACAGAGTACAATGATGAAGATGAGGTAGCTGCAGCCGAGATAGTCTGGGCTAAAGAGCCAACTCAAGTCAACCAGCGATGGCTGAGGCAGCAAAAAGGTACTTACGACTTTGATGTTTCCAAATCGGATAAACTATTTAAATACTTATTGAAGGAAGGACGCATCAAGTTGCCGGAAGGTCATCCTATGCTGCACCCTGAGGGGGTCAAGGACAAGAAGTATTGTGGTTTCCATAATACCAGATCCCACTCTATAACGATTGCCAAGTGTTCAGAGTGCGGATCCAGAAAGCTATCCAGGACGGACATTTGAGGTTTGATGGAAAGATGAAGGTTGATGATAACCCTTTTGGACAGAATACCGTGTCCTTCTCTATTAATATGGTTAATGCAGCTGACCCTAGGGGCAAAAGCAAGATGAGAGTGTTAACCTCTGATAGAGCCAGAGAAGCTGGTGCCATTGACCCTGATCGACAAATCACAAACGGAGAATTTCGGCAACGAGTTCGGTTTCAGGATAGCCGAATTGAAAGGGGTGAAACTTCCAGGCCCAGGATCACAACGCGCATTTTATTGAACAAATGGCGTCGGGAGCAGGAACGATACCAGAAGCAAAGGTTTCATGAGGAACAAAAGTTCATAAGAAATCAACAAAAGTATGAAGAAGAGATATACCAAGAGGAACGAGGATATATGAGAGACCAAGAGCAGTCTCATTGGGAATGCTCATTCTTCAAATATTGTTGGAATGAAGGCTTGAAGTTGCCTGCCAAGAACAATTGCCCTGAATGCAGTGATCAATATTCTGAATACAGGCAGTCTTGAGTCAACCGCCGTTCGGTCCATGAAAGGCTTGGGGCACGAATCCCTGAGGACGATCGATGCTTAAAAATAAACGGTTCTGAGAATCGGCAAGGAAGAAGATTTGTCGATCGAAGTTGGCTCACACTGAAGAAGAAGAGTACCATGAGTATGTTTGGCAGAAGGGACAGTGGTGTCCACCAGGATTGAGGAAAAGCCAAAAAAGGAGAGTGCAGCGCTTAAGGAACAGGGAATTGGCACAAGCAGGTGCCAAGACAAAACAAGTTTGGCATCCTAAAGAACAGCTTGATGGAGGTTCGGCTGATGCATGCATGGCATTATTTCTTCCATCGGAATTCATAGCCCCCGAAGGTCAAGATGTCCAAGAGGAAGTGTATTCAGATTTCGACGAAGATGAATTCCAAGATCTGTTAGCTCATCTTGTTTTGGCTCAACGAGCAGTTTTTGATAAACCAGCTAAGCATCGACACTTGAAGCCACTTTATATGAGGGGGTATGTTAATGGCAAGCCACTAACCAAAATGTTTATTGATGGAGGAGCTGCTATAAATATCATGCCATATACCACCTTCAGAAAGCTTGGGATGGCAAGTGAGGAACTATTGAAGACCAACATGGTATTGAGAGACTTTGCTGGTAATTCTTCTGATACTTGGGGAGCAGTTCATGTTGAGTTAACAATTGGGTCAAAGACTTTGATTACTACTTTCTTCGTCATCGATGGCAAAGGGGCATACAATTTACTCTTAGGAAGGGATTGGATACATGCAAACTGCTGTGTACCGTCAACTATGCATCAGTTCCTCATCCAGTGGATTGGAGACGATATCGAAATTGTCCATGCTGATGATTCAGTGAGTGTTGCTACCGCAGAGCCTATCTACTGGGAATATGATGGTGTCGAGTGCTTCTCTGGAAGAGTTTGGGAAGTAGGTCATGTGAATGTTTTGGACAAAGACCAACAGCCGATTCAGACAATCGGCTCTCAGAGCAATTTTTGAATAAATAATCCAACTGATGGTAATGGAGAAAAGTCGAGACCAAGTCTCGTGTCGGCTGATAAGGGATAAAGTGTTGATAATGAAGCCGATAGAAAACCGATATATGCGAGTTTGATCCAGATTGTAGATTGAAATTGATAAACTTTTTGAAAGGGTTATGTCTATTTTTCCATTACCAAAGCTAAAGGAAGATCAAGAGTTCACATAAGGTGACGTACAACAGAAAGCTTTTGATGAAATTGAAGGATATATGAAGACACTTCTACAACTTGGTGATCGTTTCAAGTTGTACGTGGCGGCCGATAGCCTTACAATAGGATCGGCCCTTATACAAAATTTAGAGAGGGGTGATAGCTTGCTTAGCCAAAAAAAGTTGGACCCAGAGACAGGTATTCGGCTATGAGGAAATTCTGTTCATGTATGTGTTGCTTTTGAACCAAGCTTCGGCGCCACTTGATAAAAGCCGAATGCATAGTGATTATGTACGAAGCAGATTCAGGAATGTTTATACAGAAATAGCCGATGTAAAGCATCACCTTTAGCAGAAAAATGTATATTCCAAGAATTTGAAATATAGCCGATATTGTTTATATCGTCTTTAGCACAAAACAAAATGTTCATAATCCTGGTGAGCTTTAGTTAGCAGGTTTATTGGGAAGAGAAAAAAGGTGAAGTGCAGTAAGATACCGAGTGACATGACATGGCAGGACGGGATCTAGTCGGATGAGTTGACGTCATGTGTTCGGGAAACATTTCTCCAAAGAAATATTGCGATCGGGAAAGTCACTGAGGTATCCGTTTGCAAAACCGATTGATAGGGAGAAGTAGTCTTTTTGGGTCCAAGAGCTCATTACTGCTAGCCCGAGGGAAACGCCAACGTGAGCCCCTTGAACAACAGCCTGATCTATGTGGTCATCTACAGCATCAAGGAAAAGCTGGCAAGAGGAAAGGATGCGTCAGGCAAGGCAAGCTCGACCAAAGGAAGAGGGCCAAGGTGTGCTGAGTTGAATCAAGAAACTCAGAATTTGGTGGCCTAGAAGGATTGAGAAAGGCTATTGGAACTGCCGTTTCTAGAAGAGGAACCCGAGCTTGGCTGAGAGGAAACTTCGCCCTGGAGAGAAGGTGGGCAGTGAATCAGAAACTGATGAACGAGAAAAAGTTATTGCAAGTGGGCAAGAGATCAATTTTCTATCCATAACACCGTTTATGGGTCATTGCTGGGCCAGGCCGAAATTTTGATGACTAGAGAAGGTCGTGACTCCAGAGTCGAGAAGCCGATAGAAATTGGCTAGAAGATTGTTACTTCATAAAGAGTTTAGTTTCGGTTGATTGTTTCGGAGCTCATATTTCCAATTGGCACCAAAAGGCAATAAGTTTGGCCAAATGAGAAGGGTTATTCCAAGCGATGAAGTTTTAATGAAGAAGTCTACAAGAAAGCCGAAAGCGAAAAAATATATATCTCTTAAGAGAGCACTATCCTGATATCGTCATGAGTTAGGAACATGAGGGAAGATTAAGACTTTAGATCTAAAATAACCGATTGTAGCGAAGCAAAGATGATTGATGTGATTATCAGCGATAGCCAGTGAGATATGCATTGCCACTGGAATAAAGGTAAAAAAAAAAGAAAGAACAATGTACAGAGCAAGATACATATTGATCTCGAAGGATCAGTCACCGGTTGGATCAAGCAGAAGGACTTTTTACAAAGGGGAGAACGCAAGATTACCATAAGGATGGTCAGTTCGTCCACCCCATCTTACACTTAATCAGGAGAGTATGGTCGAAGGAATCGGCCAGATCTGTTCCAGCCTCCTTCATATCATCTACAGAATGTTCTACCCTATCTTCTAGCTCTCGATCGCAGACATCGAATCTACGGTAATCAGCGCCAGAGTGGATCCACATGGTATTGAAGGCGAGCACCGCGCCGTACCCCATGCCGGCCCTGGAGATGACGGGGAGGATTCGGTTAACTTCATTTACCCGCTTCAGGGTCGTCGTACCTGTCACGTCAGCTGTGATAGCAAGCTTGGTAACAGCAGCTTCGAGGGCATGAAGTTTAGTTGCCAGAGCAGAAAGAAAGAAGAGTGGGTAAAGGGAGGAGGAGGAAAATAGGAAAAAAAATGATGAAAAATATTTACCGGCGGCCCGATTACGCGCGACGTCACGCTCCTGAGAGATTCGGATAATCTCCCGATCCTTCCCTTCCAGATCGAGTTGGAGGTCTGCGATTTTCTGGGTCAGGTCTTCAGAGGAAACATCATCGGTCCTCCTAAAATAGAAATAATGAGGTAAGAACAGCTGCTTCGTTTTTGAATCAAGAGAAGGAGGAAAGGAGTAACCTCTTCTTGGAGGTGCTGGAAGCACCGGGCTCAGAGCTGTGTCGACTCGCTACGGAAGACATCTTCTAGATTGGAATGAATGATGGACAGAAAGAAAAAAGGGTTTTTTGAGTCGAAGCAGGGGAGTTCAGAATGCGCAGGCCGAAACAGAGTGAAGGGAGACTTTAAAGGATCCCAAGAGGTGCATCGGGAGATGAATCGGTAGGTGAGGTAATTATGACATACAATATTTCTACAGAGGTGATGCTTCTGGAGGTTCCACATATGTATATGGAGAAAAAAGAATTTTGGAACAAATATTTGTCCCAAAATTAGGTGGCATGTGTTAACACCAGATTTTCGCACGCACGAGGATATGACAAGTGGACCCAGCCAGCAGTGAGGAAAAGATTCGGCAAACGATCGGACGATTGGCTGGCTCTCAAAGATTCGGTGAGCAACCAAGGATGGTTAGCCTTCGGAGTTTCGGCAAATGTCTATGCGGTCGGCTGTTTTGCGAAACGGCGGCTTCATTCGGGAAATGGATATGGCAAGTAAAGCCGGCTTGCACGAGAAGACACGTGACGTTGAAGGACACCGAGAAGAATAAGAATAGGATTTGTATCTTTCCAAATTTTATTATGTAAGTTGTAATCGTCTAGGATTCATATCTTGTCCAGGGTATAAATATAAGCCCTCGGCCATTGTAAAATTGTTCACAACCATATCAATACAAACCGGCCCCGTGCCATCTTCGAGTCCTTAGTCGTGTCGTCGAGTTCTTCGAGAGGAATCATCGATCCGTCGACCTCCGTAAGTCCCGACAACCTTGTTATCACGTCTAGTATCATGCGGTGGATTTAGATATGATGCAAGTAGTCTTGCTTGTTTTCAATGGTCGTGCGGTGGACCCTTGTTAGCGATAAAGAGGTCTTTGCTTATGCTTTGCTTGTGGATAGATACCGTGCGACAGGCGTTTATTCATATGTTTAGCAAAGGCGAGATAGTTATCGGCTCTGTTAGATTTGGCAAGATCTAATAGATTCATTAAGTTACCATGTGTTGCATTGTTTATTTAATTTTGTAACACTCTTTTGTCCAATCTAGATTGATCTTTGTTCGGCCTTGTTTCACAAGTTTGCTTTTGTTTTAATAATTGCAAGATCACGACGGCCGAATTAACTTTCAACCTAGATTGTTACATGTTGTGGGTTCATGCATGTCAATCACGGTTAGACTTTGATAAAGCTAGGTATCATGCGGCAGATGCAGGTTTTAGATTAGTTTAATCGTGCTTGTTTGTGTGTTCCTTCTTCATGGACCCCAACTCGGCTAGTTTGCTGAGCTTGGTTAAGCTTACATGAGTAATGAGTCTTTGTAGATTTGTTCAGATACATGCATGCTTTTAGCTCCTTATCATTAGATTGTATCATGCGGTGGATTAATCTAATTATAAGGAGTGGTGTAGACTTAGTTTATGCTTGACGGGTTTATGAAGATTAGACGTGCGGCAGACTAATTGGATTAACCTATGCATGCGTTGTTTGGATAGATTTATATTTACAAGTTTCCTGTTTATGATTCATTATATCTTGATGATGTCCTCTTACATGTACATTCGGCAATCGGCTGTTGATATATGCTTATTCTTAATGTTAGCCGAATGGTCTTTGAACTTATCGACAGACAGCTTCTGTAGCTGTATGCCGTCGTGATTGGCTTTAAAGTCGTACATATGGAACTGTCTGGTCTTATCCAGCATGTTCCAGTTTATTCTCATAGTTTTATCCCTTGTTGGTTTTCAGGTCAAACCGACTGGCACGTCTCCGGATTCCAAACCGTCCGGGCACCCAATTGGAGCCACGCTTTTTCCGGCTTGCTGTGTGTGAGGCGCAGACCACGTTTTGCGTCAATAGTGTGCCCTACCCCTAATTTTATAATAAGATATGGTCGATTTGGCCAAGATAATTTTGGTAACCATCGCCACTGGCGTATGCATGGCAGCATGCAACCTCCAGAGAAAGGTGGGGTCAAGCGGCGTCACTGGCGGCTGTACCCTGGCCGGCACGTCTCACCACCGCCTTCGCATGGCGGGCTGCTGGTTGGGCATGGATCACTCTTAAGTTGGTGTTTGGCCCAGTTTTGCAGTTTAGGTGGGCTTTCACTTTGTTTCTTGATTATACGCTTTGCTAGAAAGCGTATTCTTCTTTTCTTTTCCACTGTATTCATCTTTGGTTCCTAAAAATCAATGGAACTCCAATACAAGTGGAAATAGGTCAATGTGATAACATATGTATGTAAGATTGCGTAGTTTCATCCTTGGTTGGCATATAATTGTTGTCGGGAAGCACCGTCAATAGTATTTCCGTGCCTTCTTCTACAGTGACACATTTTAGCAAGACTCCTGATGATGCAGCTCTTCTATATAGCTTATTTCTAACTATAACATAATTTTTGCTTTTCCTTATTATTCGGGTAGCTTCTTCTTTATCTACTGGTAGTTTGTTTTCCTTAAAGTAGTCAATGAAATCTTGCATCTAGTTTGTAATAATAACCATAATTTGGTTGTCTAGACTTGGGGTTTTTGGAATTGTTTATCGTGTTGTTTGATGGAAGGAGTCGACAGTTCTTCGACAAATACACCTAGTGGGACCCTTGCCCTATCTGACCCAAGTTTGGCTAAGATGTCCACCACTACATTTGGATCCCGTAGAACATGCAAAATTTCTAATCCTTGAAAATGTTTCTCAAGTTTTCTTAATTCTGCATAGTAGGCATCCATGGTTTCTTTCGTACAATCTCATTCTTTGTTGACTTGGTTGATGACTACCTTGAGTCACCATAGACAAGTAGTCATTTGATTCCTAATGATATAGGGGCACTCGAAGCGCATGGATGAGAGCTTCATATTCTGCTTTGTTGTTCATGGCTTGCCAAAGAATTTGAAGAACATACTTGAGTTGTTTTCCATCTGGTACTCCTGCTCCTACTCCACCAAGTTTCAAAGATCCATCAAGCTACATTTTCCAATGATCAAGAATAGCATCTGGTGCGGGTTGTTGGAGCTTTGTCCATTCAACTACAAAGTCTGTGAGTGCTTCGGACTTGATTGATTTTTGAGGGGTGAAGTCGATGTTCAGCGCTCTGAATTCAACTACCCATTTGGATATGCAACCAGTTGAGTCTCGGGTTGTGTGTGATGTCTCCTAGTGGGAAATCTGTGACCACCATAACTTTATGGCCTTTGAAGTAGTGTTGAAGCTTGCATGACGTGATCAGGATAGCATAGAGTAACTTATGTATGTGCGGGTACCGGATCTTTGAATCCGATAGTACTTCACTCATGTAATATATGGATCTTTGAACTTTAAAAACATGTCCTTCTTCTTTTCTTTCTATGATGATTGTTGTGCTGACCACCATATTTGTTGCTAGAATGTATAACATCATGTCCTCATGCTTCTTGGGAGGAGTTAGGACATGTGATGAAGTTAGGTATGCTTTTAATTTCTTGAATGCACCGTTGGCTTCTTCCATCCATCAAACTTGCATATCTTCTTTAATTAATAGTTTGAAGAACGGTAGTCCTTTCTCGCCAAGTCATGATATGAACCGGTTTAGGGCTATCATACAACTAGTTAGTATTTGGACGTCTGTTACACAGCGAGGAGGTATCATTTTTGTGATTGCCCTTATATGTTTGTCACTTGCTTCAATTCCACAGTGGCTGATGAGGAATCTGAGTAGGTGCTCTAATGGAACTCCAAAAACACACTTGTTTGGGTTGAGCTTCCCGTTCCACTTCTTTAGGTTTGTGAAGGTTTCTTGTAGATCTTTGATCAATGCTTTGGTTTTCTAGGTTTTCACTACTACATCGTCGACATATGCTTCATTGTTGACACCGATTTGATTGCCTAAGCATGTTTAGATGGCTCTTTGGTAAGTGTCACCTATGTTCTTATGTCTGAACGACATGGTCTTATAGTAGTAGGCTCCAAAAGGTGTAATGAGAGAAATCTTGCTTTGGTCCTCTTCTTGAAGTGTGATTTGGTTGTACCCTAAATAACAATCGAGGAACGAAAGTAGTTGTTGACACTGGTTCAATCACCAATGAAGGTTTAGGGGTTTAATTAATAATATTCCATGAGTTTTGGTGAATTGTGATTCTGCAGGGACTAAACAGGAAAACCAACACTGATTACTTCTGCTAGAAGGAAACCGATGGAAGATTACGGAACCGACACGTCAAGAATACTCGAGAAGGACCTAGAGAACACCAGAGGACACCACGAGGCAGGACACCCCGAGAGGCCGCCAGGTGGGACCGACCGGTCCCACCCTATGACCGGTCGGTCACCCCTGGTCCCGATGGCCTCCGTCTTCTGGAACCTTCCTCCACCGCCTTTGAGGATCCATCTCCACCCTACGTGAAGTCAGTTCGATCTAACGACCGCGGTTGATCCCTCAGGGCTATATATACAAGCCCCCAGGCCCCAGGGAAGATCAAGTCTCTCTTCAGAAAAGTCTACGCCTCATTCAGAAACCCTAGAAGAAGACTTCAAGAGCCAGCTTTCAAGTAGAAGACTAGATACCCCTCTAGTTTAGGTTTAGAACCTAGTCTTATACTAGAACTAGAAGAGAGAGAGAGAGAGAGAGAGAGAGAGAGAGAGAGAGAGGAAGAGATCAAGAAGGAGCTTCGGCCTGTCGGATCAACTTCTTCATCTTGTACCTGTGGATTCAAGTTCATCTTCAACTTGCTTCAGCGATTGTTTCGGTAATCAACGTCTATATTTAAGTTTGAGCCATTGTTCTTATTATTCTTAAGATTTATGACTCTCTTTTGAGTACTTTAATTCTAAGTCGCTCTAGAGTTAGAGTAGTTGGATAGTGTGAGCGTGGTGCTTAGACTTGATAGCTCATAATTGTCTCCTATAACGCCGGTAGTAGTGGTTGTTCGCAAGGGTGACTCTTATAGCCTTGTTGATTCTTCTATAGTCCACTTACCCGTGTGTAGGCTCGGTAGGATTATACATTTGCATAAAAGGCTCATACTCTGTTTGTGACCTTTTATGGCAACTTTCTTTAGTAAGAATAATATAAACATATCACTCTTAAATTGGAATTAGACAGCCTTAGTGATCCCCTCTATACTTCTAGATTCTCCGTCCTTGTTAGTTACTCAGGGGTTAGACTTAAAGACTTAATGCTATCTGTTCCTTTGGGTTTGATATTAAAACTGGGTTACTCCAGTGAAGTGCTACATCGGTAGATTTTATCTGTGCGCTTGCGGATAAAGTAAAGTGTGCGTTAATTTATACCAACAAGCATTTCTGGCGCCGTTGCCAGGGACCGGTAGATCATCTTAATTCTTAGTTTAACCTTGTAATCATACTTTTATCTTTTCCTTTTTTGTCCCAGTCTTTTCATCATTTTTGTGTTCATTCTTATGAATGTTGTTTTGAATTCCACTCTTATCTATCACTACCCCATGAGCGCAAGCTATAACCAGTAGAATCTTTACACCCCATCATAATACCTGGATATTAGCTATGCCTACCTTTCCGCTGCACTGAGCATAGAAATATAATTGTGAAAATATTCCTTCGGGTATTTTGTCACTAACCTTCCCAGGTTTGGAGCAGAAAAGAACGAAGGAACAACAAACACAAGGTATGTCCAACCAATCATCATGTAACATTGAAATACATTTATCCAATCTTGATCTGTGCAAAATCCAAGCATCGGGAATAGACTTTCTAAGAGCATCTCTTGCCGTGTTGCTATGTTGGTTGTCCCTACCTTTAAGATATGCTCATATACTAATCATGCTCTTTCATCACCATCTGAATAAATCTCTACGATGCTTTCATGTTACCTTTACCTGCTATAGTATATGTATGGGTTTGAAGTACAGTCATACATCTCTTTAAATTAGGCATGGTGTTTAGTTTAAACCACGAGGTGTGTTGATTTCGCTTTAGAAGGATTTTAAATTGAGCATGGTGCTTAGGTTAGAATACCTTCCTAAGTCAAATTAGACGTGGTGTCTAGGTTGATTTCTGAACTAATAGTATGCTATAGTAGATATTGGATATTTTGTTGGACTAACCCCTGCAGGAAAACTTTCAATATCAATTTGGTAAAGTCCAGAGATGAACTCACACTGGAGATGAAGAGACACATGAACTTCAACAACTTTGCACAATGAAGACTCGGCTCATTCATCATGGATGAAAGAACTGTGAGTATCAAAGTTTATTTATTTTGTCTTCTACTGCAAGTTATCTTTTGCCTTGAATCATGTTAAAGTGCAGCCAACACATGAAATACTAGTCTATGCTAAAGTAATCCTAAAAACATCATTTTATTAGCATAGATGCAAAATACATAAGTTGTGGATAATAACTCATGTTTCAAATTTTTGCAATCCTTCGGGTGTATGTCCACTAACATTAAGCAGGAGAGAGATTTTGTTCATCCATGGTTTGGTCTGAACATTGAAGATCCAAAACTCAAACCATAGACACACAAACGCACTCTCAGATCATGAATGGTGCTGGCAATAGCCTCGCTTTGAGTCTTGCTTGGGTGCTGATGACAATAGGATGACAACCTATGCCTGCAATCATCATTATCCAAGACATTAAGACAAGAAGTGGGAAGTTATCTTCTCTTCTAATCAAGAGCTAGCTTGGGAGACAAGATGGTACGAATACAACAATAGCAAGATGTACAAATCAAACACATGAACATGTTATTGGGATTCCATCTACATCACAAGCCAGCCTGGGAGAGACAATTCCGTTGTCTAGATGTGTTTCACAATCAAAGGAAGGAAGGAGAAACCCAACTTCAAACATATTGATCTCCTACCCACCACTTTGATCAATACAAACCACTAGATGCTATCCCAGTCGAGAAGAAGAATATGATCCACCACTCATTCTTGAAAGATCATTCTTGAACGCCATCAATGTTATCATCTATATCGGACCTGGAGAAGTCAACTCTTGGATCTTTTGCTGATTCTTCAACAACTACATCACTTATGAGCAGCCAAAGAGGACCAAGAGAAGACGTCAAGGGAAGAACCAACTGCCAAGAATTGAGGAGGGCGTTATGAAGGATGAAGCCACTGCACCACAAGAACTAGAAGATGGAGAGATAGTAACTGAGCCAGCAAATCAAGAAGAACAGTCGATAAGATCTCCATCATCTAGACACTGTTGAGAGGACAAGTCTCAGTTGTGACATTACAAGACAAAAGACTCTCATGGAGGCACTCGAGTAGTAGCTCTAAATTCAAGTCTCTTGCCAACCCAATGATTAAAGGAAAACAAGAAAGGTTGACAAGAGAAGAATGCGGAACTGTCCCTACATCCTCATAGTACAGAATTAATACAAGAAAGAGAGAGGATCCTAGTTAGCATACTCGAGGAACAATGCGCCTTCACTGATAAGTCGACACAAGAGAAGGAAGGTCGATAAGATGATTCCACTGTGATCTTCCTCCTCTTAATCACACTGTGAGACAAACAAGAGAAGACAAGCCATTCATAAACAACAACCAGCTAGACAAGAGGAGCTTCCACAAGGTGGTTCAGCACAATCACTCTCCAATGACAGTAACATTTCAAGATAAGTAACCATCACTTTAAAAGCTTCTTCTTGATTCTAGTATGAACATAAATAAAGAACTAAACATGTTTAAGTTGCACCTCACTTGATCCAACCTAATCAACTCAACATATTCAGTCCTTTGATCCTTGTTCGTAGCTTTACTCTCTTTAATCTCACTATCTTAACTAAATGAGCTAGAATGTTGTGCATCTAACCTTTGGAAGATGATATATCTCAATTATGAAAAGATCGACACTTTATGCATAGATTATCCTTCCTTGGGTCAAGTAATTTGATTTGTTAAATATTTTAAGATGCTACTTTCATGCTCATCCTCTGATCCTATCACTCATGTTAAGATTGAATAGAACACATAAACAACAGTCTTGTGCAATGTGCCTAAGGTTAGATTGGAATAAACAAAACTTTTGGTTATGTTGGTGTTTTTCCACCAACAGAGCCCATGCACTTGATCTCTACCTTGTCTTTATGAGCAGGATACACTCTTGAGCAAACATGGCGAAGTTTGTCACTCCCAAATTTTACAGAGTGAAGGTCCTAGATCTACAAGAACATGCACACTGAGCAAGATGCTGCCAGCTTCCATAATTAACGCTTCATTTCAAACTGCTAGGCAAACGAAGAACAAGAGTGACACCATATTAAGAGGCATAAACAAGAAGGAATGATGGAAGATGTCGTAGTCATAATTCGAGGTCATAATGTCCCCATAGACTTGTTGATCCTCGACATGGGAGAAGATGATGATGTCCACCTCATCCTAGAAAGATCATTCCTCTAAGCTACAAGTGCAATCATCTACAAGAGGAAATCCATTTTCACTTTCCTGGAGAAAAGGTACGATGCTACTTCATCAACTACATACCGAATGAAGCACTCAAGAAGAACAAAAGTCAAAGACGCCGCTCTCAATGCCAAATAAGACAAGCTATCAAGAATAGAGAGGCCAATCACGAAGAAGAAGCTATCGGCACTGTCCCAGAAAAGAAAGGAGAGAAACCTCAAGACAGTGAACCACAGGAAGTGAAGACTCAGACCAAGAAAGTATGGAAGAAAATGTCTGCACCTAAGAGGTACAATCAATAATAACTTTCCAAACGTCTGACACACCTTGGGAGGTCTGAACCAAGGGAAGGTCCAGTTCGTCGGACCTAAATATCCGAACCTTCGCCAAAAGGTAAAAATCGGTAGTTATCCTCATATTTATTTTCCTGCATATTTCTCATATTTAATCCATAATCATTTCTTATATCGTCATATTTAATTCATAAACATTTTAATTTCTGCATTGCATTAGAAAAGAAAATAAAAATATTACATTTGTTGTACTGCATCATAAACCATAAAGCCCCATGTGAATATTCCTATGGTGTGTAAAAACCCACAGGGATATTCACCGCGGTGGCATAAAATAATAATAAAAATAAATATGCATGCATTCATCCTGTGCATTTTCTCTTGCATCATAAAAATATAAAATACAAAAATATTGAGAAAGAGATCTTACTGAAATTCTGGACAACTAAGGCTTGAGTGGCCAACCACTAACGCTTAATCTGTTCCACAAGTTTTGTTGTCTATTTGAGTTTCATAGGATTTGAAAGGCTTAGAAAAGCTGATGAGCAAGTGAATGCTCCATCCACTGTTGGAGCACTGTCTCAACAAACATCAACATCAATCAAAGCTCTAATAGAGGAAGGGCATATCCACTGCCAGTCTGCTAGATTGCAAGATCGAACGACTACGTCAACATTCAGCTTGGGGGAAGGCACCCCATATATCCACGTAAGTATCTTTATCCTCTTAAGTTTTTCATTCTATAAACAAATTCAAAACAAAAAAAATGTGAGCACATGAAGGCTCACCCTTAAAAAGAAAAGAACAAAAATATGTGAGCACATGAAGGCTCACCATTAATTAAAAAAAGACAAAAATATATGGGCACATGAAGGCTCAACGTTATTAAGGGAACTAGCTTGGGGGAGACGCACTCCCGTTATCTTCACGATTCAGGTATGTCTTTATTATTATTATTATTATTATTATTATTATTATTATTATTATTATTATTATTATTATTATTATTATTATTATTACTACTACTACTACTATTATTAGCTTTTATATTATATCTTAAAGTGTGTTACATTAAATAAATAAAATAGTGTGTCTAGTTTATTTTAAGAAGTTGATGACCAAAGAAGAACCCTCTCTCTCTAATCTTTTGTATGGAAATGATGAATAGTTGCTCTATCTAATTTCTTTCAAGTACCTAGCCTTCAAAGCATAAGTTCTCCTAATTAATAATGATGCCTTAAAATAAAATTTAATGCATGGGTGGCAAATACTTGATTTAAGGCCTAGGTAATTGAGATATGACGTGTGATGATCTGCGCTACTATTATCTTGTTCTAAAACAACACTAGAGTTCCAGAGATTTCTAAATATAAACATGACTAATAATTGCATTGATTTAAATTAAGCTTTGTTGACCCTGTGAGTAGTTTATCATGCCATTGAATTGAGATCACTTACACATTTCATCCATCTTCCGCATAAATGCTCATAATTATATGTTGCTATCCTCTCAGAAGTTTGTTGGAAGCGTGTGGCTATTTAAAAAAAGAGAGAAAAGAAGAAAAAAAAGATCCAAGGAAATAAAAAGGGACAAGTGTCCGAAACCTCAAAAAGAAGAATATGAAAATAGCACAATCTCGACAGAAAAGCTATGCAGACAAAAGGCGTAGACCTTTGACGTTTGCCAAAGGAGATTTTGTGTATCTAAAGGTGTCACCCACCAAGGGTGTTTATCGTTTCGGGGTCAAAGGAAAACTTGCTCCCCGTTACATCGGACCATTTCAAATCCTGGCCAAGTGTGGCAAAGTGGCATACCGCATTCAACTACCAGCTCATCTGTCAGAGGTTCATAATGTGTTTCACATCTCTCAGCTGAAGAAGTGTCTACGAGTTCCTGACCAAGTGATTGATGTTGAAGGGGTACAACTTGAGCCTGATATGACTTACTCAGAGTATCCCATCAAAATTCTCGATCAGCGAGATAGAGTGACTCGGCGACACACGAACAGGTTCTATAAAGTTCCGTGGAGTCAGCATTCTGAGGAAGAAGCAACTTGGGAAACCGAGGAATTTCTGATAGAGCAGTTTCCTGAATTCTATGCAACCATACAGTCAGGACAATGAAAGAGGTTGACGAATAAAACGTGTTTCTAGTTTTTGTAAAAAGTCTGTAATCTTTATCCCCGTATCCCACAACTTTAGTAGTTGGTTTAGTTTATCGTTAAATCTTGGGTCGAGATTTCTTTTAGGGGGAAAGGATGTAACACCTCAGGTGTTTACATGAATAAAATGTTGCCATGTCATCATAAGCATTTCATAGCATCATATGCTAGCTCACTTTGAGATGCATTCACTAAAATAAGTTTAATTCCTAATATGTGAGCATCTCTGTTTTTATGCTTGTGATGCAGCTCAAAAACCTAATTTAGAATGTCATTATGAAGTAACTTGTGTTCATTCCCATTTTACTAAAGTCATGTAAAGGCATGAATCCAAGTTCAACAATTCAAAAGAATATAAAAGTTATTTAGCTTAAAAATGGGAAATTCATTAAATTCTATATAAGTTAATTAGCCCTTTTTAGTTAACTCAAAATCTATGCATAGTTAGGGGTTGACCCTAAAAGCTTTTTGGTAGATCTTGAGAAGAGGTACAACTTTGGTATTCAAGGTTTTCAAAGTTTCTGTACAAAATTTAAAGTAATTTTGAATTTACTCAAACCCTGGAAATGGTCACCTTTTTACTTTAAACTTGCATTTCAAAAATTATTTGGAATCTGAGTTGGAGGTCTACATCAAAGTTGTAGAGAATTTCAAAATGAACCTTTCATACATTGACCATTTTTCAAGTGTCAATGCAAATTCAAAAGTAATTTTGCTTCTACTACAAAACCCTAGTTCTGTCCCTTTTCAAATTTTCAATTTGAAGTTGATTTGAAGTGTTTTGATCAAATTGACCTATTTCCATTTGAAATCAGTCAAAGGGTGTTAAAT
Organism: Coix lacryma-jobi var. lacryma-jobi; assembly: GCA_009763385.1. Lineage (NCBI taxonomy): Eukaryota > Viridiplantae > Streptophyta > Magnoliopsida > Poales > Poaceae > Coix > Coix lacryma-jobi. The sequence continues at coordinate 50,912,460 of CM019824.1, forward strand.
CAAAGTTGTACAACTTTTCAAACTCTACATTTCATATGTTGACAAAACTTGAAGTATAGTTCAAATTTCAAAAGTAATTTCAAATTTCAGAAAGGGGGAGAGGAGCAAGGAACAGTGCCAGCGAGGGGAACCGTCTGGAGCGCGCCAGCAAGCTGCTTCGCCCGCGCCGCGCTCGCGCTGGGGCGCATGCGCCACGCCAGCGAGCTGCCTGCTAGCTTCGCGCGCACGTGCAACACGCCGCCGCCCTCTTCGTCTTCTCTTTTATCCTCCAGAAGCGCCGTGTTTCTTCCTTCTCCTCTGCTTGCTTGCCGCTGCCGCCGTTCTTCTGCTTAGCTACGCCGGCCGCGTGAGAGCTCGTCCGTCCCGTTTGACCACACCATCGTGTTCGCCTCGTCGTTGCGGAGCTGTAGAGCTAGGTCGCAGTCCCTCTCGCCCCCGCAATCGCCCGGCGTGGCCGTCTTCCTCGTCTCCGGTCCTGGACACCGCCATCGACGCCGCCACCATGGTCAGCGAGCTCGGAGTCCTTTCGTCCTCACCTGAGTCTTGTTATCGCTTCCTCATCTCTTCCTGATGCTCTAACATCATGTCCTTGGTCTTGTCTCCCTCTGACGCAGCCGGAACGGGTCGTCGCCGTCGAGCCGCACCGCTGGTTTTCGCCATCGTCGTCGTCCTCGCTGTTCGGAACCGCGTCAGCCTCGGAGGTCTGGCCTGCTAGAGTCGCGGTGAGCCCCTAGTGCTGATGCGTACGTCCGTAGGTGCAGTAGGGCTCCCAGTTGGCCGGCGTGCCGCCGCCGTGCCGTCGCGGCCGCCGCTATCGTCGTCAGGGTTGGGAGAGAGGTCGAGGGAGGAAGTTTGAGGGTTCATCGGAGTCGTGAGGTCTAGGGGAAGGCGCTGAGCCGGTTAGTTTGGCCGGAGGGGGTCACGTTGCTCCGGCGTGCGCGAACCGAGCTCGCCGCCGGCAGCCATGGAGTCGGGGACCTGTCGACTGGAATTCGACAAAACCCGAGGGCCTAGATGCAAAGTCCATGACTCAGTTGAATAGTGCTCAACAGTGTCGAGGACTTGGTTGTAGTTTGGTTAAAGCCGAAGGGCTTTTCTGCAAAACCAGCTGTGCAAGCGCGGGCAGGCCCGAGTTGGGCCGATTTGCGCGCGCGTTGGGCCGGGTGGGCCGATTTCGGCCTGGCAGGGCTTTTATTGTTTAAGCGATTTAATCTATTTTCTGTTATGTGCATGCAAATGCTGATTTTGTTATTTTTGTATGAATTAATCTGTTGATCCAAAAATCATGGAAAAATTTGTACATGTTCTCTGAGATGTGTAGTTTTTATTAAAAATATAATATATGCATGTCTCTGTTTACTGTTTTGCAGTAAAAATTGTACTCCCTCCATCCCAAATTATAAGACATTCCAAGAATCTTGGAGAGTCAAAGTTTTTCAACTTTGACCAAAATTATAGAGAAAAATACAAAGATTTATAGCATCAAGTATGTATATTCTGAAAATATAACTAATGAAGAATCTAATTGTGCTTAGTTGGAATCATAAATATTATTATCTTATCATATAAATTTGGTCAAAGTTGAAAAACTTTGACTCTCCAAGATTCTTGGAATGCCTTATAATTTGGGATGGAGGGAGTACCTTGTAATCCTTGAATTAGTGTTCAGTGATTTTTATAAAATTGAGTTTAACTCCAAAAATGCTGAATTTTATTTTGTGCACTGTTTGGGTCATACCCAATCTGTGTACAAATTTTGGACTAGTTTAAGCATAGTCTGCTTCACAACTTAATTTCATGCTAATTAAATTACTTTCTTTATGATTAAGCAATGTTGTTTAACATGAAAACCAAAGTCTCTTTATGGTAGAATTGAAGGTTAAGATAAGTGAATTATCTTGATCTGCTGCTTGATGCAGATAAGCTTCACTCATATAGCCATGTATGTTTATACAAATTGGCTTTGTTGGTTTGCAACTGTACCGTGATGGAAAGTTGTTACAAGATAAATGTTTATAGCTTAGAAAATTTCCATCTTTACCATGATCATGACATGAGCATCTCATCAAGCATGCACTCTGTTATTGTGTAGCTTCCGAAGTGGTCGATTGTCCGGACGAGGTTGGTCCAGGGAGTTCGGAGTGTCCTGTTGATCCAGAATATCAGGAGTTCCCGACTTTTTCGGTCAACGAAGGCAAGCCCCAGTTTATTTAACCATTTCCTTGGATTTACAATTACACTTACTCTCGATAACCTGATGCATTAAATGTTTATCAAATAATTGCTTTAAACCTGTTGATGCATGATCAACCTTGTTATCGATATATCATTCCTTGATACCTGCTTTATGCAAATCATAGAAATGCTTAGCCTTGCTTTATGAAGCTTTTGATAAATGTTTTCGATACTTATTGTTTTGGAATGATATTGAGAAAGAATGATGGTTAAGACCAGACAGGCACATGCATCGACCCTTGGATCGATGTATGGTGACCCGGATGTGTCGGGTTAGGATTACCCGTTGTTGGCCTGCTAGATTGAGAAACTGTGAAGTACCGATCATATGCTACGGTAAGCCCTACCTTGGTGGTTCTTAAATGAGAACGGCTAATCGCGTACTGGGAGTGGAGAGATGGCGGGAGTACTAGCTACCCTCGTGGGTTAAAGTCCCGGATTGGAGGGGTACAAGTACTCTCGGGTGGCGCGGACCCGGTTTTGTTTGGAGGATCTGAGGTTGGGGTTGATATATGTGTGATCGAGGGTCTACATATGTCGTATGATCGTGGAAAACTCCCAGATCTGGTTGAATCGGTTCGAATCGTCGTGCTCCTCGGTTAAGGAGACTCAATCTTTCGACCCACACCGTAGAATAAAATGGAGCTTGTTTAAGCAAGAATGATAATGATATTTCATTAATGTTCACCTTCAGTTCTTACCAAGTACTTAATTGATTAAGTAAAATTTGGATCTAGAACTACTTTAGTAAGCTTTTATGCAAATGAAAAATACTGTTGAACCTACCCAAGCCAGCATACCTGTTTTTTCTCTTCTCTTGTCGGGTAAGCCTTGTTGAGTACCTTTGTACTCAGGGTTTGTTAAACCCCTGTTGCAGGTGACGCTCAAGAGCAGCCTTGCTTTGAGGCTTGTTGCGTGACAGTCATTGAGGAGGACGTGTCCGAGGAGGAGTAATGCAACCCTTAGGCGGGGTTGTTTGTGTGAAATACAGTTATATTAATGTTGCTTCCACTACCTAGGGTAAAGTTTGAAACTATGGTTTGTAATAATGATGTGAGTCGGGTTACCCGATGAAACTAGGGTAAAGTTTGAAACTAGGGTATATTATTTGTGAAATGTTGTAATACTGCATGACTCTTGCAATGATCCTGGGAATGTAAGGAAACTTGGATGAGTCGGGTTACCCGATGACACGTGATAGGTCTTTTGGGTTATGGGGCACAGGGTATGACTGTCTGAGGTCTGTAGGACAAAGACAGGTACTCGTGGGCCTTATTAATTCAGGAGGTTCCATCACACCTAAGCACTTCGCAAAGCAACTACACTAATCACCATGTGAAACACTAAGCACTATGCATATGGAGGCACTAATATAGTGTAGCAACACCCTTGGTATGTTTCCTCACTCCTCCACACCTCATTTGGTCGGTTAGAGGTGGTATATATAGGCCCCTAATCAAATAGAGCCCTTGGGGGGGGCTAAAATCAGCTTTCTGTAGAGCATCAGACGCTACAGTGTTGGCATCGGACGCGTCCTATGCTCATGTGATGAGTAGCCGTTAGAAAATTAGCCGTTAGACCTGTTTTTTAGGGGCATCAGACGCTACAGTAATGCATCAGACGCTGGCATCGGACTCTACCATCACACTGTTCATTCTGGGCTGATTTCGGAGGTCATCGGGCGCTGCATCGGACGCACGTCCGTTGCTGTGCATCGGAGCGTCCGTTGCTCCATTTTCAGAGAGATAGGCTTTCGTATTTTGGGCATAACTCTTAGCTCCGAACTCCGATTTCGATGATCTTGGACTTTTCGGAAAGCTAATGAAATTATCTACAGCTTTATGCTAATGCCATGTCAGTTTGAGCAAATCCAAAATCACGAGACAGTTCCAATTCAATCAGCTCTTGTCTTGGCTTGAGCGTTAACTTTGTTTGCGTCCGACCATCTATTTCTTGTGTCTTGGACTTTGCTTGATCTTTGCTGTAAGCCTCCAAAACATATTGTAGGATCTTGCTTGAGGTGTTGATCACTTGATCACCGTATTGCCTTCATCCAAGTCACATGTGCATCCTATTAGACTACAAAACAAACACTTGCAAACACATTAGTCCAATTTGGTTATGTTGATCATCAAACACCAAAATCCAAAGATAAATGGGCTGAGGTCTATTTTCCTTACAATCTCCTCCTTTTTGGTGATTGATGACAACACAACCGAAGCAAGCAAATAATAGAGACAAAAATTTAAAATGCAATCTACTTGCTAGGATGCAATGCAAAGGCAAGATCATATGATGTTTAATAGATACCAAATTGAAACACACTTATAAAAACATATTTTGCCTTTGCCATTGAGTTCCTTTTAGTGGCTTTATGGATTAATTCTTCCCCTAACTCCATAATCCACTTCCTCCATTTTTGGACCATTCCCAGAAAGATAACCATAAAATTTTGAAAATTTGATTTTGGTTATTTTGTTTGTTTTAGTTTGGGCTTGCTTTTGGTCTTTTCACATTCTCCCCCTTTGGAATCAAACACCAAAAAGGAAGACATTTAAAAGTACAAGGGAGGAAACATTATATAGGCTAAACTCCCCCTAAGTATATGCATACATATGGTGTAAGGCAAAGCATATGCATAACGGGCAAATTTGAGCACAAAGGAGTTTACTCTATATAATGCATGGAGAGAGCATATAAGAGTATCAAGTGAAATCAACATAATGTTATCGGTTAGGAATACCATATGTAGATACCAAATGAATTATCGTCACACATGATGCTTGTCTCTGGGAACTCCATTTTCCTTGCAATGAGACTACTACACACATGATAAACTTGAAAGTAGTGTTAGTCTTAAAGCTTCCAAATTGTAGAGTAATCTCCCCCTCAAAGTGTGCATACAAGTTTGAAATACTTGTAGGAGACATGCACATTGACTTGTAAGGTCCAACTACCATTTTGCAAGTTGACATCACTATAAATGGGACACCAATTGAAGATGGTAATCAGGTTAGTTTATCTACTGTTTGGACTTTGGCACATATAAGATAAATACAAGGAAAAAGAAGCTATGTGCCATGCTTCTAAACAAATTAAACCATGTAGGTTTGCTCTAAGAATGTGAGTGGAGCCGAGCAAACTTACCATATGATAAGCCTGATGAATGCATGACAAAAGATATGAAAATACCAATGCAAACCTAGGCAGTGAAAGGAACTAGATGCTAAAAGAGATTGCAAGAATTTAAATCTAGTTACCTAACAAGGGAGGGGTAACTTGGGTCCATAGTACCCACTAACATACTTGGCAATGACATGATCCAATGTGATGCACCCCATGATATGCACCCAAAACTTTGCCAAGTCTCCAAGTTCCTCGTGGCCAATTTGGCTACTCACTTCCCTTTCGGGATCCAAACCTTTTTGGTGCTCTTCATGGTTGATATAATGTCCTTAGGCACCCAAATGCGTTTGGCCCCATTGTTGACTTGCTTGTTTACCTTGATGGCCACCACCTTGTCATTCTTCTTCTTCTTCAAAAGGTAACATGTGGAGGCCTTCTTGTTCACCTTGTTGGTGTAGGTGTTGGAGAGCTTGCTTGTTTGCTTTTTCTTCTCTTTCTTCTTTTTCTCTCCCCCATGCTTCACCTTGCACTCATAGGACTTGTGGCCCTCCTTGTGGCAAACATAGCAAACCACAGTTTGCTCCTCATCAAGCTTCTTCACTCCCTTGACGGTGTTATCTTGATGAGTTTGGGTTTGCTTTGTCTTGCCTTTTTCTTGAGTCAAGTCCATGGTGAGGCGGGCCACTTCTTGTCTTAGTATCTCATTTTCCATTGCAACTTCTTGTGTACATGTTTCTACAATCATATCCTCAACACAAGCTTGTTTGCACATGGGTGAGTCTAAGTCAAGTAAATCAATGCAAGAAATAGAGGCATCCTTTTTAGGCAAATCAAAGATTGATTTTTCAATTTTAGGTGCCTCGGTGGGGTTTGCTCCGATGGCTTCTAGATTAGCAACTTTATTAGTTAGCTCATCACAATGTTTGCACATGATTTCCATTTTAGCAAGCAAACTTTTGTAAGCATCGTGTGTGCTAGCTAACTTTGCTTTTAGTTTTTCATTCTTCTTAACAAGTTGCTCATCATTACTTGTGCTATCACTTGTGTTTGCACTAGCCTAAAGTTTCTCAATTTTATTAGATAGCTCAACATTTAGGTCTGAAAAAGTTTCATATTGATCAAGCATGGCATTATAAGCTTGTTGAGAACTATCTAATTTTTCTTTTGAAGCATTTATTTTCTTTTGTTGGCTAGTGCAAGCCTTAGCATATTTGAGATTATCTTGCACAAGTTCATTATAAGAAGGTAGCTCATCATCACTATCACTATCACTATCACTAGAGATAGAGCTTGTGTTACCTCGTGCCATAAGGCACACAAGTGAGGAGCTTGATGATGAGTGCTTGTGACCGCGCCTCTTGTGTTGGGCTTCATCATCACTTGATGAATCATCCCATGTCTTGATGGTGGTGAGGGCTTTGGCCTTGCATCCCTTCTTTTTCTTGTCCTTGGGTGTGGGCTTTTGTTTTGGACAATCTTCCACAAAGTGCCCTCTCTTGCCACATCTATAGCATCCATTTTTCCTTTGCTCTCTTCTTTGATTGGTGAAGAGGCAATCTTCAATTGTGATGGGCACACCCTTGACATTGAGCTTGCGGATCATCCTCTTCACTCCTTTCATAAGCTTGATTGTTTCTTCTTCATCTAAGGAGGAGTCGGATGAGGTGGAGGCTTGATCATCACTTGATTCTTCAACTTCATCATCCTCTTCTTCTTCACTTGAGGAGCTTGAGCTTGTATCAACTTGCTTTTTGCCCTTCATCTTTTTGTGCTCATCACATGTGAGAGCAATGCTTTTGCTTGATGAAGCGGCTTCTTCTTGACCCATCTTGCGTGACATCTCAAATGCCACCAATTTGTCAATGACAATGGTCGGGGTCATGGTGCTCAAGTCCTCCATGTTGTGGAGGATGGTGATCATGGTTGCATACTTGTTCTTTGGAAGCACGGAGATGATCTTCCTCATAATATCCGCATCACCTAGCTTTGTGATTCCTATAGAATTGAGCTCAATGATAATTAGATTCTAACGAGAATACATATCACGAACAAGCTCATTATCATTCATTTTAAAGGAATCATAGCTTGTTTTGGTTAGGTGATGTTTTTGCTCACGTACATTACATGTACCATCATGGAGTTCATGTAGCTTTAACCAAATTTCATGAGATGTTTGTAAAGTAAAAACTTGGTTAAAGACATCCATGCTAAAGGATTCAAACAAGCAGTTTTTGGCTCTAGCATTAAGATGAATTTCTTTTTCATCACCCGCGGTTAGCTTGATGGGATTCTTAGGAGGTCTCATTCCATCGCGGGTGACTCTCCAAACACCTAGATCAACTGCTTCTAGGTAACAAGCCATTCTAGAACTATAGTATGGGAAGTTTGTGCCGTCAAAGTGTGGAGGCCTAGAGGTATCCATCCCAACCACTCTTAGGGGCGTCGGCTCGAAGGCGGTGAAGCCAAGAGTCCACAAATGAGCCAACCGGCTCCGATACCAATTGAAAGGACCGTGACGCCTAAGAGGGGGGGGGGGTGAATTAGGCAACTAAAAACTTCTATTCTAAACTATGGCCTCTAATTATCACCTAGTCAAAACCTATGCAAGAAAGAAAGCTATCTTATGTGCAACTAAGGTTTTGCTATGTGTGTTGCTATCTCTACCGCAAAAGAGTTATGCAACCTATGTTCCAAACCTATCAACTAGCCTATCAACTACGCTAGAAAAGGTAAAGCATACAACAAAGGTAGCAATGTAAATGCGGAAGCTAAAGAGTGAGGTAGAGATGCAAACTCCCGTCGACGACACTGGTATTTTTACCGAGGTATCGAGAAGCGCACAAGATTCCCCCTAGTCCTCGTTGGAGCCCCACGCAAGGAAACCCTCGCAAGGGCCAAGCTACCGATCGGGTAACTCCATGGATAGCCCCGGGCCTTCCCCACGCGCAAGTGGGTCTCCGGCTAAGCCTCGCAAGGCATGGACTCTCCCGGATGCTCCCCGCCGTCTTCACTATCAAGTTTCCGGCCGAACCGCCGCGGGCCTTGTTCCCTTCGGTACACGGTGGCGGCCACACCACATACGCGGTTGGTGTGGTCTCGCAAGACTACAAGCCCCTCCGATGTACAACAATGGTGCGCACAAGCACCGAGTAGCAAGAGGTATGCAAACCTCACTAAACACTAGGCCGAAACCTAGAGCAAGCGCATGAGCGGTGGTCTAACTAGCCTAAGCACTTCTCAAAGCACCTACACTAATCACCATGTGAAACACTAAGCACTATGCATATGGAGGCACTAATATAGTGTAGCAACACCCTTGGTATGTTTCCTCACTCCTCCACACCTAATTTGGCTGGTTAGAGGTGGTATATATAGGCCCCCAATCAAATAGAGCCGTTGGGGGGGGCTGAAATCAGCTTTCTGTAGAGCATCGGACGCTACAGTGTTGGCATCGAACACGTCCTATGCTCATGTGATGAGTAGCCATTGGAAAACTAGTTGTTAGACCTGTTTTTCCTAGGCATTGGACGCTACAGTAGTGCATCGGACGCTGGCATCAGACTCTACCATCACACTGTTCATTCTATGCTGATTTCGGAGGTCATCGGACGCGCGTCCGTTGCTCTGCATCGGAGCGTCCGTTGCTCCATTTTCAAAGAAAGAGGCTTTCGTATTTTGGGCATAACTCTTAGCTCCGAACTCCGATTTCGATGATCTTGGACTTTTCGGAAAGCTAATGAAATTCTATACAGCTTTATGCTAATGCCATGTCAGTTTGAGCAAATCCAAAATCATGATACAGTTCCAATTCAATCAGCTCTTGTCTCGGCTTGAGCGTTAACTTTGTTTGCGTCCGGCCATCTATTTCTTGTGTCTTGGACTTTGCTTGATCTTTGTAAGCCTCCAAAACATATTGTAGGGTCTTGCTTGAGGTGTTGATCACTTGATCACCGTATTGCCTTCATCCAAGTCATATGTGCATTCTATTAGACTACAAAACAAACACTTGCAAACACATTAGTCCAATTTGGTTATGTTGATCATCAAACACCAAAATCCAAAGATAAATAGGCTGAGGTCCATTTTCCTTACAAATAACATGATATGTTTTGAGAATTTTTGTTTAATAGTAGGTGTACTTGTTGGAAGTGAAGATATTGTAGCAACTCCTGATCCATTGTTAATTTTTGGTTTTGCTAAGGGACTAGCAAAGGGTAAGCTTGGGGGAGTTGTTGACACTGGTTATCTATCAAAATTAATAGAGCAATAAATATGAAAAGGGCATGAATTCAATCACCAATGAAGGTTTAGGGGTTTAATTAATAATATTCCACGAGTTTTGGTGAATTGTGATTCTGTAGGGACTAAACAGGAAAACCAGCACTGATTACTTCTCCTAGAAGGAAACCGACGGAAGATTACGGAACCGGCACGTCAGGAATACTCCAGGAGGACCTAGAGAACACCAGAGGACACCACGAGGCAGGACACCCCGAGAGGCCGCCAGGTGGGACCGACCGGTCCCACCCTATGACCGGTCGGTCACCCCCTGGGCCCGATGGCTTCCGTCTTCTGGAACCTTCCTCCACCGCCTTTGAGGATCCATCTCCACCCTACGTGAAGTCGGTTTGATCTAACGACCGTGGTTGATCCCTCAGGGCTATATATACAGGCCCCCAGGCCCCAGGGAAGATCAAGTCTCTCTTCAGAAAAGTCTACGCCTCATTCAGAAACCCTAGAAGAAGACTTTAAGAGCCAGCTTTCAAGTAGAAGACTAGATACCCCTCTAGTTTAGGTTTAGAACCTAGTCTTATACTAGAACTAGAAGAGAGAGAGAGAGAGAGAGAGAGGAAGAGATCAAGAAGGAGCTCCGGCCTGTCCGATCAACTTCTTCATCTTGTACCTGTGGATTCAAGTTCATCTTCGACTTGCTTCAGCGATTGTTTTGGTAATCAACATCTATATTTAAGTTTGAGCCATTGTTCTTATTATTCTTAAGGTTTATGACTCTCTTTTGAGTAATTTAATTCTAAGTCGCTCTAGAGTTAGAGTAGTTGGATAGTGTGAGCGTGGTGCTTAGACTTGATAGCTCATAATTGTCTCCTATAACGCCGGTAGTAGTGGTCGTTCGCAAGGGTGACTCTTATAGTCTTATTGATTCTTCTATAGTCCACTTACCCGTGTGTAGGCTTGGTAGGATTATACATTTGCATAAAAGACTCATACTCTGTTTGTGACCTTTTATGGCAACTTTCTTTACTAAGAATAATACAAACATATCACTCTTAAATTGGAATTAGACAGCCTTAGTGATCCCCTTTATACTTCTAGATTCTCCGTCCTTGTTAGCTACTCAGGGGTTAGACTTAAAGACTGAACGCTATCCGTTCGTTTGGGTTCGATATTAAAACTGGGTTACTCTGGTGAAGTGCTACATTAGTAGATTTTATCTGTGCGCTTGCGGATAAAGTAAAGTGCGCGTTAATTTATACCAACAGTAGTGCAGATCTAGCCATTGAATCAACGATTTGATTGATACGGGGTAACCCAAATGGGTCCTTTGGGCAATGTTTGTTGAGATTAGTGCAGTCGACACACATGCGCCACTCAGTTGTATTCTTTTTCTAAATTAACATAGGGTTGGCTAGCCAATCAGGGTGGAGGATTTCTCTGATGAATCCAGCTGCTAGTAATTTTCATATTTCTTTTTTAATTGTTGCCTTCTTGTTCGGGTGAAAATCTTCGTAATTGTTGCTTGATAGGTTTAGAATCCTTGTTAACATCAATCCTGTGCTCAACCAACTCCCTCGGGACACCTGGCATGTCAGCCAGCATAAAGCAAAGATGTCCCTGTTGTTTCGAAAGAAGTTGGTCACTGTGAGTTCCCATCTGGGAGAGAGATAGGTACTGATGGTTGCTATTTTACAAGGATCACCAGTTCCCAAGTCAATCTGCTTATGACGTCTGCTTCTTTAGGCGGGATGAGAATGTTAGGACGTTTGGTTGGGATTCCTAGGTCCTCCGGGTTGGTCCCTTCGCGATTATGATGACTTCATTCTTCTCATTTGCTTCTTAGGAACTTTTTTCCTACAATCTAGATGGCTTGTAAATGACAGCCATAAGCACGTTTTAAGTCACCATTGAGGGAGAGTACACCGTGGGAACTCGACATCTTGAGTAGTAGGTATGGGTAATGTGGTATTACCATGAATTTTGCCAGCCTAGCCTTCCGAAGATGGCATGATACTATGATTCGAAGTTTGCTACTTCAAACTGGATAAACTTGGTGCGATAATTCGTTGGACCTCCAAAAGTTACTAGTAGGGTAATCTGCCTGAGTGGCATGACTGCCTTTCCGGGTACTATATCGTAAAAAGGAACACTTGTTGGAGTGATCATCTTGGTTAGATCTAGGCCTATCTTCTTTAGAGCTTCGCTAAAAAATAATGTTAAATTCAGCCCCACCGTCGGTGATGATCATGCCGGCGATTGTTGGATCCAAAACCAGAGGGTAGTTCCAAGCGTGGCCTACACTGGTCCACTCATCTTTGTTGATGGTCCTTACAGTCAATATTATACCATCAACTAATGCATAGAATGATATGAAATAAACCATAAAACATAGTTGTAGGGTTTGATTCTAACACTACTGCTGTACTGCTTTATCACAGCGGGCCTAAATGATTTCACGTAGCGGGCAAAGGCGTCCGTTGCCGAAGCATTGCCACGGTAAATGGTGGCACTTCCACAGCGGGCGCTAGTGCCCGCTGTAATAAATTCATTTACCGCAGCGGGCACATTAGAAAAGCCCGCTCCGGTAAATCGTTCCAAAAACAAAAAAATTGAAATAACCCAGGCCCGTCGAGCCCATCCATGGGCCCACCGAGCCCATCCAGAGCTGCAGCGCCGCCGTCGCCAGCTTCCCGTCGAACCGCAACCCGATGTCATCCCCGCTAGATCTGCGGAGTGGGTGTCGTCCCCGTCGTGGATCCGCCGTGGAGCATGCTTGCTGGATCTGGATAGAGAGAGAGAGGACGGAGTGAGGAAGATGGAGAGAGGAAGAGGGAGATGGAGAGGGGCACCCAGACCTTGAGCAAGCAGTAGCGTCGTCCTCGGAGTGGGCCAGGCGGCCGTCGCCACCGCCGTCCTCGGAACCGACCACGCCGAGCCGCACCACACTGCTCCTGCACCGTCCGAGGCCGCACGTCCGCCGTCCGAGGCCGGGCACCCACCGTTCGAGGCCACGCACCCGCCGTCCGAGCCCGCCATCATGGCAGCGCGTCCGACGTCCGCGCCCGCTGGAGGAGCGCTGCCGGGGCTGTGCGCCCACCGTCCGCATGAGCTCTCCATGCCCGCCGTCCGCGCGAGCTCTGCCGGGAGGGAGATGGTGGGGCGGCGAGGGAGGGAACAGTGGGGGAGGGAACGGCGGGGGAGGGAGGAGGTGGGGGACGAAGGAGGTGAGGCGGCGAGGGAGTGGCGGCCAAGAGAGAGGAGTGGGGAGAAGTCGGCTGAGAGAGAGAGAGAGAGAGGGAGTGAGAAACCCTAGATTCTAGTTTTATACTGGGACTGCTTGTACTGGGACTGCTTATCGGACTCTGCCCTGGGTCTAATGGGCCGCGACCTTAACCGTGGCGGGCCTTGTAGCATGCCCGCTGCGGTTAATCGATTTACTGCAGTGGGCATCTTAAGAAGCCCACTGCACTAAATAGGGCATTTACCGCAGCGGGCACCTTAAGATGTCCGCTGCGGTAAATAGGGCATTTACCACAGCGGACATCTTAAGATGCCCGCTGCAGTTAATCGATTTACCGCAGCGGGCAAAAGTGCCCGCCATGTTAAATAAAAAGTGCCCGCTACGGTAAATCGTGAGATTTAACGCAGCGGGCAAAAGAAGAGTCTGCCACGAAGGATAAAAGGACAACGCTGCGCAAGTTCGTTTTTGTAGTAGTGTAACAAGTTCCACGAGTTGTGTTGTTCTCACTTGTTTTGCAGGATTATCAATATTTCACTATATAAAAATATCTCAAGTGATGAAACAGAGCACACCATTGCAAAGAGCTCATCGAGACGATCGAAACGGACATATGGTTTGCTACATTTGGAGTCCCGATGAGAGAGTCCTTGTTGGATATGACTTGGAAGCTTCTAGAACAACCTGGAGTGATCACCAAGCAATATAATTCAGGGGCTAAACTGACAGATTCAACAGCTTTGGTGAATTACTGTCTTCTAGGGAGTTTTCCAGCAGATGGAAAGAGGTAGAATCCTATTCCAACATGATGAATCGCGCAAACAGATGGCAAGTCATGTTAGGGCAACAAGGGAGGTTCCAGAAGACACCACGTCGAAGGAGGGACGGGTGGCCGCCAGGTGGGGCCGGCCGACCTGGGCTAGGAAGGTCCTCGGCCCATCTTCGTGGACCGTGCCCTAATCGACCTCTATAACGCATCTCAACCCTTGTTCAAGGTCGGTTTGATCCGAGGGCTGTGGTTCATCCTTAGGGGCTATAAAACCAGACTCAGACCCCCCTGGGGAGGCATCTCCATCTTCGTCTTCATTATTCATCTACATATCTTAGGTTCCAAGTAGAAGTATAGATCCCTCTAGTTGATTTAGATCTACTTCTAGTTCTAGTTCTTCTTCTAGTTCTAGTTCTTCTAGTTCTAGTTCATCTAGTTGTAGAGAGTTATCCAAAGATTAGAATTAGAAGAGAGGGAGAGAGGTATTAGAGGAGGATTAGAAGGAGCTCCGGCCTGTCAGATCTACTTCTTCAACTTGTACCTGCAGATTCAAGTTCATCAAGAGTTTGGATCAGGATATTCTTCGGTCTTCATCTTCTAATTATCAGTAAGCGTTCTTGTTCTTATTATTCTTCTGGCTTGCAACTCTAATTTGAGTACTCTAATCTAGTCATTCTAGAATTAGAGGAGTTGTCGTCGTGTAAGCGTGGTGCTTAGACTCGATTACTTGCATAGTGTACCCTATATTCCAGACCGGTGGTAGCTCGCGGGTGTGACTCTTATAGACCTGTTGAATCCTTTGTAGTCCACCTCCCATCTATAGGACTAGCAGGAGTATATTACTTGGGAATAGCCATACTCTGGATGTGGTCTCCCAACGTAATCCACAGTAGAATAATAATCGCATAGCTTCCTGAGGTTAGAGCTGGAAACCTTAGTTATCCCCTTTATCTTTTGTGTTCCTATCTTTGTTAGTGCTCAGGGTTTAAGCAATAGACTTAAGACAATCATCCGTTCCTTTGGGTTTGATATAAAACTAGGTCTATACATCCGGTGAAGTGCGGGTATCTAATCTGTGCGCTTGCAGATTTATCTCTAGTATTCTGAAAACATACCTAAGCATTACTAGTGTCGTTACCAAGGGCGACTTTGGTAGCGACGATAGTAAGTGTCAACAAGCATTTCTGGCACCGTTGCCGGGGAACGGTCTAGAGTTGATCTTAATGTCTGCTTAAACTTGTAATCATACTTTTATCTTTTCCTTTTTTGTCCCAGTCTTTTCATCATTTTTGTGTTCATTCTTATGAATGTTATTTTGAATTCCACTCTTATCTATCACTACCCCATGAGCGCAAGCTATAACCAGTAGAATCTTTAATCCTATCATAACATCTGGTTATTAGCTACGCCTATCTTTTAGCTGCACTATCCTTGTGTAATGAGCATAGAAATATAATTGTGAAAATATTCCTTCGGGTATTCTTGTCACTAGCCTTTCCAGGTCTGGAGCAGAAAAGAATGAAGGAACAATAAACACAAGGTATGCCCAACCAATCATCATGTAACATTGAATTACATTTATCCAATCTTGATTCTTTGCAAAATCCAAGCTTGTGGAATAGACTTTCTAAGAGCATCTCTTGCCATGTTGCTATGTTGGTTGTCCCTACCTTTAGGATATGCTCATATACTAATTATGCTCTTTCATCACCATCTGAATAAATCTCTATAATGCTTTCATGTTATCTTTATTTGCTATAGTATATGCTTTGGTTTTGAAGAATTTTCATACACCTTTTAAATTAGGCATGGAGCTTAGTTTAACTGTTTTCATGAATTAAAGTAAGACATGGTGTCTGGTTTGATTCTTGAGCTAAAAGGTGTGCTGATTTTAACTCTAAAGGCTTTTAAATCAAGTATGGTGCTTAGGTTAAAATGCCTTCCTAGATCAAATTAGACGTGGTGTCTAGGTTGATTTTTGAGCCGATAGTATGCTATAGTAGATGTTGGATATTTTGTTGGACTAACCCCTGCAGGAAAACTTTCATTATTAATTTGGGAAAGTCCTGAGATGAACTCACACTTGAGATGAAGAGACACATGAACTTCAACAACTTTGCACAATTAAGACTCAGCTCATTCATCATGGATGAAAGAACTGTGAGTATCAAAGTTTATTTATATTGTCTTCTACTGCAAGTTATCTTTTGCCTTGAATCATGTTAAAGTGCAGCCAACACATAAAATACTAGTCTATGCTAAAATAATCCTAAAAACATCTTTTTATTAGCATAGATGCAAAATACATAAGTTATGGACAACAACCCATGCTTCAAATTCTTGCAATCCTTCGGGTATATGTCCACTAAAATTATGCAGGAGAGAGGTTTTGTTCATCCATGGTTTGGTCTGAACATTGAAGATCTAAAACTCAAACCATAGACACACAAACCTACTCTCAGATCACGAATGGTGCTGGCAATAGCCTAGCTTTGAGTCTTGCTTGGGCACTGATGACAAACAAGATGCAACTTACCTCGTATGGAACAACCTATGCCTACAACCATCATTGTCCAAGACATCAAGACAAAAAGTGGAAAGTTATCCTCTTTTCTAATCAAGAGCTAGCTTGGGAGATAAGATGGTTCGACTACAACAATAGCAAGATCTACAAGTCCAACACATGAACATGTTGTTTGGGAGTCCATCTACATCACAAGCTAGCCTGGGAGAAACAATTCCATTATCTAGATGTGTTTCACAATCAAAGGGAGGAAGGAGAAATCTAGCTTCAAGACATATTTATCTCCTACTCACCACTTTGATCAGTACAAACCACTAGATGCTGCCCCAATCAAGAAGAAGAATACGATCCACCACTTATTCTTGGAAGATTATTCTTGAGCAACATCAATGTTATCATCTTTGTCGGACCTAGAGAAGTCAACTTTTGGATCATTCGCTGCATCTTCAAGAACTACATCACTTATGAACAGCCAAGGAGAACCAAGAGAAGATGTCGAAGGAAGAACCAACTGCCAAGAATTGAGGAGGGCATCATGAAGGATGAAGCCACTACACCACAAGAATTAGAGGATGGAGAGATAGTACCTGAGCCAGCAAATCAAGAAGAACAACCGATAAGATCTCCATCATCTAGACACTATTGAGAGAACAAGTCTCAGTTGTGACATGAAAAGACAAAGACTGTCATGGAGGCACTCGAGTAGCAGCTCTAATTTCAAGTCTCTGGTCAACCCAATAATTAAAGGGAAAACAAGAAAGGTTGACAAGAGAAGAATGCGGAACTGTCCCTACATCCTCATAGTACAGAATTAAGACGAGAAAGAGAGGATCCTGGTCAACATACTTGAGGAACAATGCGCCTCCACTGATAAGTCAACACATATAGAAGGAAGGTCGATACCTTTAAGATGATTCCACTATGATCTTCCTCCTCTCAAGCACACTGTGAGACAAACAAGAGAAGACAAGCCATTCATAAACAACAACCAGTTAGACAAAAGAAGTTTCCACAAGGTGGTTTGACACAATCACTCTTCAAAGTAATATTTCAAGGTAGGTGACCATCATTTTAAAAGCTTCTTGATTTTAGTATGAACATAAATAAAGAACTAAACATGTTTAAGTTGCACCTCACTTGATCTAACCTAAACAACTCAACATGTTCAGTCCTTTGATCTTTGTTCCTAGCCTTACTCTCTTGAATCTCACTATCTTAAACAAATGAGCTAAAATGTTGTGCATCTAACCTTTAGAAGATTATATATCACAACCATAAAAAGATCGACACTTTATGCATAGATTATCCTTCCTTAGGTTAAGTAATCAGATCTGTTAAATATTTTAAGATGCTACTTTCATGCTCATCTTCCGATCCTATCACTCATATTAAGATTGAATAGAACACATAAACAAAAAGTTTATCTTATGCAATGTGCCTAAGGTTAGAGAGGAATCAATAAAACTTTTGGTTCTGTTGGTGTTTTTCCACCAATAGAGCCCATGCACTTGATCTCTACCTTGTCTTTATGTGCAAGACACACTCTTGGACAGAACATGGAGAAGTTTGTCACTCCCAAATTCCACAGAGTGTGCGGATACATGGGTGTATGCCGGGTCTCTGAGTGATGAGTGATTGTCAACTGGTATGATGCGCATGTGCGGATACATGGGTGTATGCCGAGTCTCTGTGTGATGAGTGATTGTCAATGGAGATGATGCGCATGTTCTTTGGCTTGTGTTGTGCAGGTGTCGAGCACGGAGACAGTGATCGATGGCGGGTGAAGGTCAAGTTGCGACGTGCCGTGCCGACGGACCGGGCGCGATGAAGGATGGGCGTGCCGTGCGGCGGACGTGCCATGCCGATGTATCGGACGGTGAAGGGCGGACGTGGACTTGGACTGATGGACTGGAGGCCGGAGGATCAGCTGTGGTGGCTGGCAGCCTGCGACAGCGACAGGCGGAGAAGTGCGATCATGTCGGTGGAAGGGGTGCACAGGCGGTGCATCCCCTCTACGACGCCGGTTTGTTGGTAGAGCCCGGGAAAAACCAACGGTGGACGGTTTCCAGGTTTGGGCCTCAAAACCTGGGTGCTGGGTTTCCAGGTTGAGCCACAAAACCTGGGCGCGACGGTTTCCAGGTTGAGCCTCAAAACCTGGGCGTGGGCCGGTTTCCGAGTTTGGGCCTCAAAACTCGGGCGCGGACGGTTTCCGAGTTTGGCCACAAAACTCGGGCTGGAGGCTGGTTTCCCGGTTTGGGCCTCAAAACCGGGGGCTGATGGAAAAGGCTGGTTTCCCGGTTTGGGCCGCAAAACCGGGGGTGCAGAGTGGTGGCGGCACGTGGCGGCGATCTAAAGGTTGCGTGGAGGCGACGCGGAAGACCGTGCGGGCGTGGCCGTCGGATCTACCTACCACCAGCGGGTGGACTAGAATAGCCTTAGGGTTAGGCTGGTCCGCTCTGTAAATTAGAGTAGAGAGGGGTAGAGTAGGAAATAGACTTAGGCTAGGTTAGTATAAGTAGTCTAGGGGAGACACCCTCCTCCCTATCTCAATCTCAGTTAGAGCTTTCATTTCCTAGGGTTTCCACTCTCCCACACCCCTGCTTTAGCTAGTTGAGATCCGCAGAGAGACTCCACTCTGTGTACTGTTGATTCGAGGAAGTGAGGCCGTATCCTCACCTTGGATCCCATCTCTTGGTGTCAATTCGCGTTTTGATTTCATGTTCATCATGTTCTTCGCGGATTGCTTTGTGCCTTGAGTTTTCCCGTCGCTTGATCTTTGTGCTCGGTCCATCTTTCACGATTCCGTTTGAACTGAGTTGCTCTAGATCGTGAGGCACTTCTTTCCACCGAAAGAAATCATCTCTAACCTCACGGTCTAGGAGATCGATCAAGTTTTAGTTTCGGGTCTCTTTTTCTTCTTTCCCCCGAATTCCTTCGATTCACCGATTTGGAGTTAGGTTCGAGCCATGATCTCTTAGAGATAGCTCACTAACTTCCTTGTGACTCCTCAGATCGAATCCCAAGCCTAGAGCACTTGATTCGGAGGAGATCGGGTTGAATCGCCGGAGTTTCAGTGCAGTCGCGGGGTGACCGGACGCTCTGTCGGGCTGACCGGACGCACGCTTTCAGAGTCCGGTCGTTGAGCACGGCGCCAAGCTTTTCTGCGTACTGACCGGACGCTCTCGACCGGACGCTCTGTTTGCATTTCGACCGGACGCTACGCTTGCACTGTTCCCGTGTCATTGTCTTATCTGACCGGACGCTCAGTGAACGACCGGACGCTTGAGCTCCGTGCGTCCGGTCGCGAACAGAGAGCTCCCAGAGCTGTTTTCTGACGACCGGACGCGTCCGGTCCCTGCTGACCGGACGCAGGCCAGAGTCCGGTCGCTGCAGTTTCGCGCGTCTTCGTTCGCGGTTCGTTCGTTCTTGATCGGATTTGAGTTCCGTCTTTTGGGTTGGCTTTCTAGGGTTGTCTAGTGTCCCGCTGTGCTTCTAGGAAGCATCCACCCTACATCTAGGGTCGTGGACATTAGCAAGCTCTAGGTTTCGATTTTGGGGTTGATCTTGGGACAGTGGCATCTAGTTTCCGAAAGGAAATTTTTGAAGCTCCCATTCACCCCCCCTCTGGTCGCTTTCGGGTAGCTTCTCGGTCCTTCAATTGGTATCGGAGCGGGTTAAGGATCTTCCACCTTAGCCGGTTCCAGATCCACCGAAGGCGACATGGATCGCGGCGTGGGCAAATCGCCGTTTTTCGATGGGACGAACTATGCGTATTGGAAGATACGTATGTCGGCCTATTTGCAGAGCTTGGGCGCTTCGATCTGGGATATTTGCAACTCCCCTGATTACGTGGTCTTGGCTGCTCGTGTGACTCAACAGCAGGTCGATGAGCACGATGCCAATAGCCGAGCCCGTAATGCTCTTTTCTCTTGTTTGAGCATGGGTGAGTTTGATCGCGTTTCTCACTTCTCTACGGCTCGGGAGATCTGGGACACCCTCATGCGCTTTCATGAGGGCACCTCTCAAGTCAAAACCCGACTCTACGAGTCGTTCAAGAGAGAGTATGAGAACTTTCGACATCAGCCTGGCGAGAGCATAGAAAGTTTATTCGCTCGCTTTCAGGTGATTGTCAACAGGATGAGGGCTAACAGAGAGCAGTTGCCATTTGACGATCATGAGCGTGCTTTGAAGCTTTTGCACACTCTTGACCGTTCGGTGTGGGACTCCAAGGTTCAGGCAATCATCGAATCGCCGAACTATGAGACCCTCACCTGCGACGAGCTCTTCAGTAAGCTCAAGTCCAGTGAGATTGATGCTATGGCGAGGGCTTCTTTTGAAAATCCTTCTCGCCCGTCCATGGCTTTGGTTTCCGGCTCTTCCTCTAACCCCTCAGCTGGCTTTGCGCTTTCTTCTCTCTTTTCTGTGACAGAGGACCAGCTGGAGTCTTTGGGAGACGACGAGTTGGCTTTGCTTGCCAACCGGTTCTCGCGGTTCCACAACAACCGCATGAACCGTCGTCGCGGAGGAGGACGCACCGGATGCTACGAGTGCGGCGACCCCGACCACTTCATCGCCGACTGCCCCAAGAAGAAGAACAAGCATCTTGGGAAGGGCGATCACGGCCACAGGCGCGACTCCAAGTACAAGGAGAAGCACGTTCCCCCAAGGCACAAGAAGCGGGGCGGCTTCAACAAAGAGTACATCAAGAAGAAGTACTTGGAGAAGCAGCAGGCTGAGCAGCGAGCGTTCTTCGCCACGCTCAGCGATGTCGACGGCTCGGATGACGACTCCGCTCGATCGAGTGATGACGAGTCCGAGAAGAAGAAGCTGGAGGACACGTTCAACGGCTTGTGCTTCTTCGCCGGCGACGAAGGCCTGTGTACCATGGCGCTCGGAGATGAGGTCGACGGCGAGCCGGAGCGTACCCCTCGGAACGACGACGACGACGACACCTCCCAGGTATCTCTCACCTACGACGAGCTTTCCTCCGAGGTTGAGAAGTTGACTGCTGCCCTCCTTAGTCAAGACAAGTTGCTTAGGCGTGCCGCTAGAGAGCGCAAGGAGTTTAGGCAGAAGTGGGAGGACACGGTGAAGGAGCTTGAGTTCGCTCGGTCCACCGTGGTTGTGTCGGAGGAGTTGGAGTGCGAGAGTTGCGCCGCGCACATGACGGATCTTCTCACTCTGAGGAGTAAGTATGCTGCGCTGGTAGATGAGGTGGATGAGCTCCGAGCTAGACCGCAGCTGTTGGGTGCGTGCAAGACTTGTCCTGTCTTGCAATCCGAGTTGGCAGAGAAGAATGCCAAGCTTGAGTCTTTTGAGAAGGCCGGCTCGGATAGCACTTGTGTCAAGAGGTGTGCTTTGTGTGAGGGCCTGGAGCAGGAGATGGCCAATGTGAGGCATGACAAGGTGCGTACCGAGGAGGAAAACACATACCTTCGGACCGTCTTGTCATGGGTGTCTTGTGGTGAGCCTCAGCTCGGGATGATGATCTCCCAATTCAAGCGAGCTGCTGGGGCTCCTGGTGTAGGTCTTGGCCAGAGTGTTGATCTTTCAGCTTTTGGTAAGATTGGATAGTCTAGTGGTCTGAACCCCTGTGAGAAGCCCAACTCCACCACTACTCCCAAACTAACCAAGCTTCCACCCAAAGAGCCTGCCAAGCCTGTCACCAAGGATGGAGTTGTAGTTGAACCCCCCAAGGCTCCACCCAAGAATCCACAATGGCAACCCAAGCCCAATCACCTAAAGAACAAGCTTGACACAATGCCACCCATCCGAGAGGAGTTGCCACAGAAGGGCAAGGGCAAGGTGAACCATACCCACATCCCTGCAAACCAACAACCCCCTTTGCGCGCGGTGAGGTTTCAGTGTGACTTTTGTGGGCGGGATGGTCACCTGAGTGAGTTCTGCTTTAGGCGCAGGAGAGAGGCGCGCCGAGCTAGGGAGATGCAGAACCCGGACATGTTTCACCCAGCTCGTGGTGGACATGCTCCGAAGCCTCAGGGGAGAGCTGCTAGGTCTGGAGGGAAGCATACCCAGCCTAGGCAGCAGGAGAGAGCCCCTAGGAGGGAGACTAGGCCTAGAGGTAGAGCACCTCAGTTTGTGAGGCCTAGGCAGGAGAGAGCTCCGAGGAGAGACGCTAGAGTTGAGCAGCAGGCTCCTAGGCGTAGACCTCGTAGAGAGCGTGCCCGACGAGGTCCTGTTTTTGCAGGTAACGGACCCCGTGGCGGAGGCTTTGTTGAGCGCCTTGTCCCACCGCAGGTAGAGTTTCGCGGTAAGCGCTTCTTCCCCAGCGGACCACGTTTTCCTGTGCGTGGTGATCGCTATCCCCCTAGACAGGATGGTTTTTACACTGACCGTTCTTTTGAGCAGCCGGCCCAACACTGGTTTCCTTCTTATCTTACTAACCCCAGTGTTGGACCGTATGTTCACCCTATGTCTTTTTATTGATGTAGGAGGAGCGGTTGGAGGACATTTGGCTTGTGGATTCCGGTTGCTCGAGGCACATGACCGGAAATGCCAAATGGTTCTCCAGCCATAGTCCGGTCGCCGGAAAAGAGTACATAACCTTCGGCGACAAAGGTAAGGGCAAGGTATTGTCCGTTGGTGCAGTGCGGGTTAATGAGCACTTTGTGTTGCGCGAGGTTGCTCTTGTTTCTAACCTGCATTTCAACTTGCTTTCTGTTTCGCAACTTTTTCGTGAAGGCTATGAGATTCGTTTCAAACCGAACCTTAGCCGGATCTTAGATCCTCAGGGTGATCTTGTATGTCTGATTTCACCCTTTGGGAATGTCTTTCGCGCGAATTTCTCAAAGTCGTTTGGATCTTCTCGCTGTCTTTTGGCTAGTCCTTCTTCTTCTGATCTTTGGAAGTGGCATAGGAGGCTCGGTCACCTGAGTTTTGACTTGCTTGCAAGACTTAGCTCACTTGGCTTAATCCGAGGATTGCCCAAGCTTTCGTTGGAGAAGGATCTAGTTTGCCATGCTTGCCGGCATGGAAAGATGGTTGCTGCTCCCCACCATCCTTTGACCAAGGTTATGACCTCGCACCCCGGAGAGCTTTTGCATATGGACCTTGTTGGTCCGGCTCGGGTGAGCTCGGTTGGTGGGAAGTGGTATGTGCTTGTTATTGTTGACGACTTTTCGAGGTATTCGTGGGTCTTCTTTTTAGTTGAGAAGTCCGAGACATTCTCCTTCGCTCGCGATCTGATTTTGCGTCTTCAGAACGAGTTCCCTTTGAACTCGATGCGAGCGATTAGAAGTGATAATGGTTCCGAGTTTAAAAATTCGGATTTTGAGAAGTTTTGTAAATGCCTTGGTTTGGAGCATCAGTTTTCTTCTCCCTATACACCACCCCAAAATGGTGTTGTAGAGAGGAAGAATCGGACCCTTGTTGAGATGGCCAGGACGATGCTTGATGAGCATAGGACTCCTAGGCGCTATTGGGCCGAAGCTATGAACACTGCATGCTATATTTCGAATCGCATTTTTCTGAGAGTGTTTTTGAAGAAGACCTCTTATGAGTTGCGTTTTGGTCGCCAGCCCAAGGTGAGTTATTTTAGAGTCTTTGGTTGCCACTGTTTTATATTGAAAAAAGGCAACCTAGACAAGTTTGAGTCTCGTTCTTCTGACGGTGTGTTTTTGGGTTATGGCACTCACACTCGAGCTTATCGTGTACTTAACCTTGACACTAACCGAGTCATGGAGACATCAGATGTCACCTTCGACGAGACTCTTGTTTCTCCTTCTTCTCGTTTTGAGCGTGCAGGTGATCACGAGGTTGGAGAGCCTCTTTTCGATGACGAGGAAGAGGGTGCTGAAGGTATAGATGATCCAGCACCCCCTCCGCCTGCCGCGCCGCCGGGAGCGGCTTCGACGACGACCCGTGGCCCCGAGACGTCTTCTTCCTGGGGGCCGTGGAATCCACCTCGCGCGGTACCTTTTGTACCCGGGGTGGAACCAGCTACTGTTGAGGGGGAGGTTACTTCTTCCCGGGAGGCGCCACGACACATCCAGCGCCAGCACCCCCCTGAACAGATGATCGGAGACATCGACGAGCGAGTTACTCGCTCCAGGTCACAGCACATCTCGCACTTTGCTCATTCTGCTTTTGTTGCGTCTTTTGAGCCCCGAGATGTTGGACACGCATTGACGGATCCGGATTGGGTCAATGCCATGCATGAGGAGCTAGAGAACTTTGAGCGAAATCGGGTTTGGGTTCTAGTGCCACCACCTCCTGACTGTAAACCTATTGGGACAAAATGGGTTTTTAAAAACAAGCAAGGAGAGGAGGGCCACATTGTGAGAAACAAGGCCCGGCTTGTAGCGAAGGGTTATAGTCAGAAGGAGGGAATAGATTATGAGGAGACCTTCGCTCCTGTAGCTCGTTTGGAGGCTATTAGGATACTCTTGGCTTATGCTGCATCCATGGGTTTCAAACTTTTTCAAATGGATGTCAAGAGTGCCTTCTTAAACGGCTATATTGAGGAGGAGGTCTATGTCCAGCAACCCCCCGGTTTTGAAAATCCCAAGTTTCCAAACCATGTCTTTAAACTCCACAAAGCTTTGTATGGTTTGAAACAAGCCCCTAGAGCCTGGTATGAGAGATTAAAAACCTTTTTGCTAGCTAAGGGTTTTAAAATGGGATGTGTAGATAAAACGCTCTTTCTCCTCAAGCAAGGCAAAGATACTCTCTTGGTCCAAATTTACGTGGATGATATCATTTTCGGTGGTTCTTCTCACGCTTTGGTTGCCAAGTTTGCAGATACTATGAGCAGGGAGTTCGAGATGAGCATGATGGGCGAGCTGACTTTCTTTCTCGGGTTGCAAATTAAGCAATCCCGAGAGGGGACGTTTGTGCACCAGGGCAAGTACACAAGGGACTTGCTGAAGCGGTTCGACATGGGTGAGGCTAAGCCTCTTCCGACGCCCATGTCGACGACGACTGCCCTGGATGCCGACACGGATGGAGAAGCAGTGGACCAGAAGGAGTACCGCAGCATGATTGGATCGCTGCTCTACCTGACGGCGACACGGCCGGACATTCAGTTCGCCGTGTGCTTGTGCGCGCGCTTTCAGGCTTCGCCACGCATTTCTCACCGTCAGGCGGTGAAGCGCATCTTCAGGTACCTTCGTTTTACGCCCGAGCTCGGGATTTGGTATTCTGCTTCCTCCACCCTCTCGCTTTGTGGTTTTTCTGATGCTGATTTTGCTGGTTGTCGCATTGAGCGCAAGTCCACTTCTGGGACTTGCCAGTTTATTGGATCTTCTCTGGTGTCGTGGTCTTCTCGCAAGCAGTCTAGTGTCGCTCAGTCTACCACGGAGGCTGAATATGTTGCTGCGGCTAGCTGCTGTTCCCAGTTACTCTGGATGATGGCCACTTTGCGTGATTTTGGTTTAAGCTTTACTCGAGTTCCTTTGCTTTGTGACAGCACGAGTGCCATTAGCGTTGCTAAGAACCCTGTGCTTCACTCGAAAACCAAACACATTGATGTGCGCTTTCATTTCTTGCGAGACCACCAGGAGAAGGGTGATATCGACCTTCGCCATGTCGATACTCATCACCAATTGGCTGATATTTTCACCAAGCCTTTAGACGAATCAACCTTTAATAGGTTGAGGGGTGAGCTTGGTGTGTGTTTCCCCTTTTAGATGGGGGAAGCATTTTGAGATGTACAGACTGACTCTTTTATTGTGAGGCTCTTTTCTTTTGAGTTTCTTGAGTCTCTCCTTTTGGTATCTTCTTTCCTTCAGTTTTGTGTCGGGCATACGCATTTACATTCTGAGCTTCATGTCTATATTCACTAGAATGTAATTATGCTCTTGTTAGTATTGCTCCGATACTTATGATGATGCTTGTAGCTGATGCTCTTTCTGATCACTGTTACATGTTATGAGCGAGCTATTTTTTGGAATGGTGAATTATGCCTAATGTATATAAATCTGAAAATGTTCACCATTGAGATATGCAACTAGCATGTGTAGGGTGTGTTGAGTCCATTCCTGCTTTTCATATATGCTAGGTTGCTATGTCTCTAGTTCTGAGTCATTCACTTGCTTGGTTGTTCATAACTTGCTTAAAATCTGAACCAAGTATTGTTGAATTGAAAAGATCGAGATGGGATTGCTTGTCAACACCTCATGGTATTGAGACTGTTTCTCATTGCACTTTGAGTTAAACTTGAGCCATGTAGTGTATGACCGAAACCGTTGCTTTAAGCTTCTGATTGCTTCGGCATAGGCTTCGCACGGTTGAAAAGTTAGGCGATGACAAGCTTTCAACCTCTCGCAATCACATGCTAAAAATGAACTTGTGAATTCTTTTACCGCTGCAACTCCGATATGAATTTGAAATCACAAGTATATGCTTCATTCCTATGCATGATGATTGAACTTTGCTAGGGGTAGTTCACCTTGTATATATGCTTAGCACTTGTTTGGATTCCTTCTATACATGTCTAGTGCTATGTTGATGGTGACTATCCTTTTGGCTTAAAACTGCTCACATGCTCATATGCTTCATATTTCGTATAAGTGATCAGTTTGAGCCTTTGCTATTTGAGTGCTTAATTGAGATGTTGGAGCTATACTGATTAGAGCATCTTTGCACTCTTTTGACTATATACTTGAAGCTCCTAACTTGCATTTTGACTTCATATGCATTGTGGAAGGAGATCTTGTGTTCAGAGGGAGTTTATGCGAAGAGAGTTGCTTCTCCGATACCTTTTGGCCTTGATAAGTGCATTTTCAACTAGGGGGAGAAATTTACGCAAATCATATGCCCTGAAAATCTTTTGTCCTAGTTGCTTGCATTTGTCGAGGGGGAGTTTGCTAGTTGTGTTGAGCCGTTGCCTCTGTCTTGAGGGACTAGCGAACGTTCCTAGCTTCTCATGAGCTTTCATAAGTTTTTTCATTTGGCTTTCAATTGGTATCGTCTGGTGTGCTTTCCCATTTGGTTTGGGTTGATTTTCAATTGGTTCGGAGTGATTTTCTTGCTAGTTGTGTTGAGCCTCTGTGCCTCTATCTTGAGGGACTAGCATTTTGCTTCTGTTGTCCTCCGATCTTCAATTGCTATCTGCTAGCGGTGTTGAGCCTGTTCTACCTCTTCTTGAGGGCTAGCTTTGCTTTGCTTGGTTGCGTCAAGCCGTTGCCCATGTCTTTGGGGACCAAGTTTTTGCTTCATCCACTTGACCTTCTTCGGCTTTTGTTAAGGCTTCTGGGTCATTTGGTTGGGTTTTCTCTTCCCACTCCTTCCTACCTCCTTCTTCTTATTCATGATTTGTTGTGGAGTTGACAATGCACTCATCAAGGGGGAGATTGCGGATACATGGGTGTATGCCGAGTCTCTGTGTGATGAGTGATTGTCAATGGAGATGATGCGCATGTTCTTTGGCTTGTGTTGTGCAGGTGTCGAGCACGGAGACAGTGATCGATGGCGGGTGAAGGTCAAGTTGCGACGTGCCGTGCCGACGGACCGGGCGCGATGAAGGATGGGCGTGCCGTGCGGCGGACGTGCCATGCCGATGTATCGGACGGTGAAGGGCGGACGTGGACTTGGACTGATGGACTGGAGGCCGGAGGATCAGCTGTGGTGGCTGGCAGCCTGCGACAGCGACAGGCGGAGAAGTGCGATCATGTCGGTGGAAGGGGTGCACAGGCGGTGCATCCCCTCTACGACGCCGGTTTGTTGGTAGAGCCCGGGAAAAACCAACGGTGGACGGTTTCCAGGTTTGGGCCTCAAAACCTGGGTGCTGGGTTTCCAGGTTGAGCCACAAAACCTGGGCGCGACGGTTTCCAGGTTGAGCCTCAAAACCTGGGCGTGGGCCGGTTTCCGAGTTTGGGCCTCAAAACTCGGGCGCGGACGGTTTCCGAGTTTGGCCACAAAACTCGGGCTGGAGGCTGGTTTCCCGGTTTGGGCCTCAAAACCGGGGGCTGATGGAAAAGGCTGGTTTCCCGGTTTGGGCCGCAAAACCGGGGGTGCAGAGTGGTGGCGGCACGTGGCGGCGATCTAAAGGTTGCGTGGAGGCGACGCGGAAGACCGTGCGGGCGTGGCCGTCGGATCTACCTACCACCAGCGGGTGGACTAGAATAGCCTTAGGGTTAGGCTGGTCCGCTCTGTAAATTAGAGTAGAGAGGGGTAGAGTAGGAAATAGACTTAGGCTAGGTTAGTATAAGTAGTCTAGGGGAGACACCCTCCTCCCTATCTCAATCTCAGTTAGAGCTTTCATTTCCTAGGGTTTCCACTCTCCCACACCCCTGCTTTAGCTAGTTGAGATCCGCAGAGAGACTCCACTCTGTGTACTGTTGATTCGAGGAAGTGAGGCCGTATCCTCACCTTGGATCCCATCTCTTGGTGTCAATTCGCGTTTTGATTTCATGTTCATCATGTTCTTCGCGGATTGCTTTGTGCCTTGAGTTTTCCCGTCGCTTGATCTTTGTGCTCGGTCCATCTTTCACGATTCCGTTTGAACTGAGTTGCTCTAGATCGTGAGGCACTTCTTTCCACCGAAAGAAATCATCTCTAACCTCACGGTCTAGGAGATCGATCAAGTTTTAGTTTCGGGTCTCTTTTTCTTCTTTCCCCCGAATTCCTTCGATTCACCGATTTGGAGTTAGGTTCGAGCCATGATCTCTTAGAGATAGCTCACTAACTTCCTTGTGACTCCTCAGATCGAATCCCAAGCCTAGAGCACTTGATTCGGAGGAGATCGGGTTGAATCGCCGGAGTTTCAGTGCAGTCGCGGGGTGACCGGACGCTCTGTCGGGCTGACCGGACGCACGCTTTCAGAGTCCGGTCGTTGAGCACGGCGCCAAGCTTTTCTGCGTACTGACCGGACGCTCTCGACCGGACGCTCTGTTTGCATTTCGACCGGACGCTACGCTTGCACTGTTCCCGTGTCATTGTCTTATCTGACCGGACGCTCAGTGAACGACCGGACGCTTGAGCTCCGTGCGTCCGGTCGCGAACAGAGAGCTCCCAGAGCTGTTTTCTGACGACCGGACGCGTCCGGTCCCTGCTGACCGGACGCAGGCCAGAGTCCGGTCGCTGCAGTTTCGCGCGTCTTCGTTCGCGGTTCGTTCGTTCTTGATCGGATTTGAGTTCCGTCTTTTGGGTTGGCTTTCTAGGGTTGTCTAGTGTCCCGCTGTGCTTCTAGGAAGCATCCACCCTACATCTAGGGTCGTGGACATTAGCAAGCTCTAGGTTTCGATTTTGGGGTTGATCTTGGGACAGTGGCATCTAGTTTCCGAAAGGAAATTTTTGAAGCTCCCATTCACCCCCCCTCTGGTCGCTTTCGGGTAGCTTCTCGGTCCTTCAGCATGTTCTTTGGCTTGTGTTGTGCAGGTGTCGAGCACGGATGCAGTGATCGAGGGCAAGGTGAAGGTCAAGTTGAGACGTGCCGTGCTGACGGACCAGGTGCGATGAAGGATGGGCGTGCCGTGCGGCGTACGTGCCATGCCGATGGATCGAGCGGTGAAGGGCGGACGTGAGGCTTGGACTGAGGGACCAGAGTGCCTGAGGATCAGCTGTGGTGGCTGACAGCCTGGGACAGCGACGAGCGAAGACTTGCGGGGCACGGTGTTGCTCGGGTCGAGGACCTGGGGACACGTGTCGGTGGACGGGGTGCACGGGTGGTGCATCCCCTCTACGGCTTCGGTTTGGTGGTAGAGCCAGGGAAAAACCATAAGATGGACGGTTTCCAGGTTTGGGCCTCAAAACCTGGGAGTGGACGGTTTCCGAGTTTGGCCACAAAACTCGGGCTGAGGGTTTCCGAGTTTGGCCACAAAACTCGGGCTGAGGACGGTTTCCAGGTTTGGGCCTCAAAACCTGGGCGCTGAGGTTTTGCTGAGTTTGGCCTCAAAACTCAGATGCTGGTGGGCTGGTTTCCCGGTTTGGGCCTCAAAACCGGGGGTTGGCTGGAAAAGGCTGGTTTCCCGGTTTGGGCCACAAAACCGGGGATGCAGAGCGAGGGCGGCACGTGGCGGCGATCTGGAGGTTGCGTCAAGGCAACGCTTCGAGTCGAGCGGGCGTGGCCGTCGGATACACCTACCACCGAGTTGGTCCAGAATAACCCTAGGGTTTAGCTGATTCGCTCTGTAATTAGAATAGAGAGGGGTAGAATAGGAAATAGACTTAGGCTAGTATTAGGATAAGTAGTCGGGAGACACCCTCCTCCCATCTATCTCAGTCATTTGCTCTTTCGCACTTAGGGTTTCCTGTTCTCCCATCCCCTGCTGTAGCTAGCTGAGATCCGCAGAGAGACTTGCCTCTGTGTACTGTTGATTTGAGGAAGTGAGGCCATATCCTCACCTTTGCAGTGCAGATCGATGACTTGATTCGTGTTTTGATTCGTGTTCTTCGCGTTCTTCGTTTCCTCACGATTTTCCCGTCACTCGATCTCCCTCTCTAGTGCGTCCTTGCGAAATCCATTTGAATCATCTTGTTCGTATCATTGAGGAGGTCATTTCGACCAAAGGAATTCATCTAACTCCTCATGATCGAATAGATCGGGACGATTTCGTTTTCGTGGCGCTTTTTCGGTTCATCCACCTTCCCTTTTGATTTCCCATTGATTTGGTTGTTTTGAGCGGATGATTTCTTGGGGATAGTCTCCTAACTACTCCGTGATCATCCACTCCAATTTTGGGAACTTGGGATTTTGAGTTGGATCGGATTTGGAGGGATTTGGGAGAGGGGCGACCAGAATCGCCCTCTCTGTTCATCCACGGACAGTCCGCCGGTGAACCGCGGACAGTCCGCGCGTCGGGGTCGGCCGGACCAGTGGCCTAACTCCGCGCTGTTGGAGCTGTGCTTTTTGAACGACGGACAGTCCGCCGGTGTTCCTCGCGGACAGTCCGGGAACCATCCAGGGAGCTTGCAGCAGCGTTGCTATTTTTCACATTCTGCCGGCGGACAGTCTGCCACCCAGGCGCGGACAGTCCGGCCTTGGGCAGACAGTCCGGGACTCCAGGTCCGGACAGTCCGGGATCCTGCTGAGTGCCCCGGTTTAGTGCGTTTGCTCTCCCGGCTTGTTCGCTTGGTTTCCGGACTTCTCGTTTGGCCCTGTAGTTGACCAAGGAACCTCTCTTGATATCTTTGCTACTTGTTAGCATCGGTATTTGAGGACTTCTCGACGTAGCCATCCATCTACGCTCGGGACTTGGTTTTTGGGGTTGTGTTCGATCCAGAACTTTTGGAGTTTGGTTTGCTTCTTCTTGGTGGTGCTCCGCTGTGATCTTAGGGATCATCCACCCTCTTCCAAGGGTCGTGAGCATCACGGTTTCGGTCGCCGCTTCTCGGGGTTGATTTTGGGACACTTGGCCAAAGTTTCGAGAGAAATTTGATTGGCTCCCATTCACCCCCCCCCCCCTCTGGTCGCCTTGTTTGTGCTTTCTCGGTCCTTCAGAGTGAAGGTCCTAGATCTACAAGAACATGCACACTCAGCAAGATGCTGCCAGCTTCCATAATTAATGCTTCACTTCCAACTGTTGGACGACCGAAGAACATGAGTGACACCATATCAAGAGGTATAAACAAAAAAAAGAATGATGGAAGACGTCATAGTCAGAATTAGAGGTCATGAAGTCCCCACAGACTTATTGATCCTCGATATGGGAGAAGACGATGATGTCCACCTCATCCTAGGAAGACAATTCCTCTTCACTACAAGTGCAATCATTTACAAGAGGAAATCCATTTTTACTTTCCTGGAGAAAAGGTACGATGCTACCTCATCAACTACATACCCATTGAAGCATCCAAGAAGAACAGAAGTGAAAGACGCCGCTCTCAACGCCAAAGAAGACAAGCTATCAAGAATAGAGAGGCCAATCACGAAGAAGAAGCTATCGACACTGTCCCAGAAAAGAAAGAAGAGAAACCTCAAGACAGTGAACCACAGGAAGTGAAGACTCAGACCAAGAAAGTATGGAAGAAAAAGTCTATACAATCAATAACAACTTTCCAAACGTCTGACATAACTTGGGAGGTCTGAACCAAGGGAAGGTCCGGTTCGTCGGACCTAAATATCCGAACCTTCGCAAAAAGGAAAGAATCAGTAGTTATCCTTATATTTACTTTTCTATATATTTTTTATATTTAACACATAATCAATTCTTGCATCATCATATTTAATTCACAAACATTTTAATTTCTGCAATACATCATAAACCATGAAGCCTCATGTAAATAATTCTATAGTGTGTAAAAATCCGCAGGAATGTTCACTGTGGTGGCATATATATATATATATATATATATATATATATAAATAAATATAATTATTAATTAATAAAAAATATAATAAATATGCATACATTCATCCTGTTGCATTTTCTCTTGCATCATAAATATATTAAAATACAAAAATATTGAGAATGAGATCTTACTGAAATTCTAGACAACTAAGGCTTGAATGGCCAACCACTAACGCTTAATCTGTTCCACAAGTTTTGTTGTCTATTTGAGTTTCACAGGATTTGAAAGGCCAAGAAAAACTGACAAGCAAGTGAATGTTCCATTCACTGTTGGAGCACTGTTTCAACAACCATCAACATCAATCAAAGCTCCAGTAGAGGAAGAACATTTTCACTGCCAGTCCGCTACATTGCAAGATCGAACGACTACGTCAACATTCAGCTTGGGGGGAAGACACCCCCATGTATCCACGTAAGTATCTTTGTCCTCATAAGTTTTTCATTCTATAAATAAATTCAAAATAATAAAAAAAATATGAGCACATGAAGGCTCACCCTTAAAAAGAAAAAAAATATGGGCACATGAAGACTCACCATTAATTAAAAAAGAGACAAAAATGGGCACATGAAGGCTCAACGCTACTAAGGGAACCAGCTTGGGGGAGACGCACCCCCGTTATCTTCACGATTTAGGTATGTCTTTATTATTATTATTATAACTATTATTATTATTACTAGTATTATTATTATTAGCTTTTATATTATATTTTAAAGTGTGTTAGATTAAATAAATAAAATAGTGTGTTTAGTTTGTTTTAAGAAGTTGATGACCAAAGAAGAACCCTCTCTCTCTAATCTTTTGCATGGAAATGATGAATAGTTGCTCTATCTAATTTCTTTCAAGTAGCTGGCCTTCAAAGCATGAGTTCTCCTAATTAGTAATAAAATTAAATGCATGGTTGGCAAATACTTGATCTAAGGTCTAGGTAATTGGGATATGATATGTGATGATCTAAACTGCTATTATCTTGTTCTAAACAACATTAGAGTTCCGAATATTTCTAAATAGGAATATGACTAATAATTACATTGAGTTAAATTAAGCTTTGTGACCCTGTGAGATGTTATCATGCTTTTGAATCAAGATCACTTACACATTTTATCCATCTTCCATATAAATGCTCATAATTATTTGTTGCTATCCTCTCAGAAGTTTTTTGGAAACATGTGGCTAATCCTGAGGAAATAAAAAGGGACAAGTGTCTGGAACCTCGAAAGAAAAAAAAATGGGCACGTGCCCGATAGTAGAATTAGCCTAATAGCCATATGTCTCTGATAAACAGAAGAGTGTGATATATTTAAAAGAGCATCTGACCTCATTTTCCATACACATGCACTTATTGATTCAATTGTTGGTTAACTTTCTCTTTGGATCCATTGTTTAATTTGACAATACATGTATTAAAGCTTTTGAAAATTAATTAAAACTTCGGGATAAAGGTGAAGTGAAAGAGCTGGAGACATAGTGCTTGATTTGATCGTTCAATCTTTCAATTACTCAAGATCTAAGGTAAAAGTAATAAGCCCCATGAAGAATAACATGATATATTTTGGAGAATTTTTGTTTAACAACAAGTATACTTGTTGGAAATAAAGATATTGCAGCAACTCGTGATCCATTGTTAAGTTTTGGTTTTGCTAAGGGACTAGCAAAGGGTAAGCTTGGGGGAACTTGTTGACCGTCCTTACAGTCAATATTATACCATCAACTAATACATAGAATGATATGAAATAAACCATAAAGCATAGTTGTAGGGTTTGATTCTAACAAGTTCCACGAGTTGTGTTGTTCTCACTTGTTTTGCAGGATTATCAATATTTCACTATATAAAAGTATCTCAATTGATGAAACAGAGCACACCATTGCAAAGAGGTCATCGAGACGATCGAAACGGATATATGGTTTTGCAAATACATGGGTGTATTTCAGGTCTTGTGATGATGAGTGATTGTCAACTGGTTTGATGCACATGTTCTTTGACTCGTGTTGTGCAGGTGTTGAGCACGGAGACGGTGATCAAAGGCAATATGAAGGTCAAGTAGAGACATGTCGTGCCGATGGACCCATAGCGGTGAAGGGCGGACGTGAGGCTTGGACTGACGGACCGGTGGCCGGAGGATCAGCCGTGGTGGCTGACACGCTGGGAAAGCGGCGAACGGAGACTTGCGGGACATGGTGTGTCTCGGGTCATGGATCTGAGGACACGTGTCGGTGGACGGGGTGCACAGGCGGTGCATCCCTCTACGACTT
Source organism: Coix lacryma-jobi var. lacryma-jobi (assembly GCA_009763385.1). NCBI lineage: Eukaryota > Viridiplantae > Streptophyta > Magnoliopsida > Poales > Poaceae > Coix > Coix lacryma-jobi. The sequence continues at coordinate 50,947,086 of CM019824.1, forward strand.
CGGTTTGGTGGTAGAGCCCCAGAAAAACCACCGGCTGAACGATTTCCAGGTTTGGGCCTCAAAACCTGGGTGCTGCCGGTTTTCGAGTTTAGGCCTCAAAACTCGGGGTGAGGACGGTTTCCAAGTTTGAGCCTCAAAACCTGGGCGCTGGCGGGTTTCTGAGTTTGGGCCACAAAACTTAGCTGATGGACAGCTTTCCCGGTTTCAGCCTCAAAACCAGGGGGAGGTCCAGAAAAAGGACGGACGGCGCGTGGCGGCACGTGGCGACATCGGGTGAGGTCGCGTCGAGGCAAAGCTACCAGATGTGCGGGCGTGGACGTCAGATCAACATCTACCTTGAGTTGGTCCAGACTAGCCTTAGGGTTTAGCTGGTTCGCTCTCTGTATCATTAGGAGTAGAGTGGGAATAATGTTAGGATAAGTAGAGGGAGACACCCACCTCCCTTCCGATCTCAGTCATTTGCTATTCTCACTTAGGGTTTCCTTCATCTCATTCCCTGCTGTAGCTACTGAGATCCGCAGAGCAGCACAATACCTTTGTGTTCTTGAGATTTTGAGGAAACAGGACTGTAATCCCGTTGTCTCCTCATGGGGATGATTTTCGGCTGGAATTCGTGGTTGTGATTCGCGTTCTTGAGTTGTTCTTCGTGTTCATCTTTTCTCCACGTTTTTCCCGTCACTCGATCTCCCTCTACGTTGCCTCGTTTTCAAATCCGTTTGTTTCTACTGGTCTTGATCGTGAGGGCATCACTTCCACCGAAGGAATTTAATCCTAACCTCACGAGCATGTAGATCGGGTCAATTTGAGTTGTGGTGACTTTTTCGTTCTTGCACCTATCACTTCGATCTCTCGGTGTTTGAGTTGATTTGAGCGGATGATTTCTTAGGAGTAGTCTTCCAACTACCTGGGGATCATCATCTCCAAGTTTGGGACCAAGGGATTTTGATTTGGATCGGATTTGGAGAGATTTGGGAGAGAGGCAAAATTTTCTGCCCTCTCTGCACAGCTGCGGATAGTCCGCCGCCAGGGCGTGGACAGTCCGGGCATCGGGGAGCCAACCTGAGCAGTGGCTGTGCGCCTCAGTGTTTTGGCCGGAGTAGCACCGGCGGACAGTTCACCGTTGTAACTCGCGGACAGTCCAGGACTGGGCAGTGGGTGTTCAGCAGATTTGCTGTTTTTCCACTTTGGCCTGCAGACAGTCCACCAGGAGACCGCGGACAGTCCGGCACACGGCAGACTGTCCGGGACCGTACTCGCGGACAATCCGAGCCCCTGCTGAGTGGTGTATTCTAGTGCGTTTGCTCTCCCGGCTTTTCGGTCTTGTTTCCCAATTTCTCATTTGTGATGAGGACATCACTCCTTTGGATACACACAACGATCCTCCTGGTCCAACGACACGAGCTCGCGTGCGTCAACTAAATTTAGAGGTGAATTCGTTCCTATGTAACACTTTAAATGTTTTTGAAAATAGATTGCTACCTAATGATTATGTGTTGATTAGAAACCATAGAGAGGACCCAGAGATGCATAGAGGAAGGCTTGGAGGAGTGGAGGACCAGCAAGGGCGCCTGATGCAAGTTGGAGACCAAAACCAAGTTGACTTCGAGTCAATTTCGTACTCCATGAGTAGTCAGCACTAAACTGGTCACCCAGGTTGCGTACGGACTCTGTTTTTGATGAACCATATATCGTTGGAAAGCTATTTCGATAAGCTAACCAATGGATCTGGTATCATATCAAAATTCATCCTGAGTCAATGGGAATCATCGAAACAATCCAGCGCACAAAATCTCTCCCAGTGCTGCGTCGCCGTTTTTGGTCCGTTGGGCCGTGTATCGTCCGTGAGCCTATTAGAGGGGCGCGTCCAGGGGGGTGATGACCCTTAGGGGCTATAAACAGTAGCCATCACCTTCGTTAGGGTTTTGGGTTTTGCTTAGATTATTCTGTTCACAACAGTTTCACCATTTGTCGGTTTGTGAGACCCCAACTCGAGAGATTAATCATTCATCTGCAATTTGGTTGCATTGTTCTTTGTTCTTGCTTGTGTTCTTCAATTCACAGGCAAGGACTTTAGCCTTCTTGGCGAGGTCAACCATGCAACGCCGGTTGATAACCAAAGGAGACGTGGTGCTGCGATTGCGGGGTTTCGGATCATGTTGTTCGGAAGCCGGATCGACGTGTGTTTCGTTTCCACCAAATCGAGAGTTACCAGAACCTTTCAGAAGATCGGCCACCCTTGTTCACATCAGTTTGCTCCTAGAGTTCACCAAGGAACCTCTCTAGCTATCTTTGGGACCCGTTGGTATGGGTATTTAGAGGATTTCAAACGTAGTCTTCCATCTATGTTCCGGGAGTAGGTTTTTGGGGAAGAACTCTACTCAGAGTTTGTGAGTTTTGGGTTGCTCGCTTTGGTTGTGCGTCGCTGTGATCCTAGGAATCATCCACCCTCTTTCTGAGGGTCGTGGGCATCACGTTTACGTTCGAAGCATTTGGGGTTGATTTGTGGGACAGAGGTCAGAGTATCGAAAGAAATTTTTAGGCTCCCATTCACCCCCGATCTGGTCGCCTTGGTATAGCATTCTCGGTCCTTCAATTGGTATCGGAGCAGGTTAACGATCTTCCACCTTAGCCGGTTCCAGATCCACAGAAGGCGACATGGATCGCGGCGTGGGCAAACCACAGTTTTTCGATGGGACGAACTATGCGTATTGGAAGATACGTATGTCGGCCTATCTTTAGAGCAAGGGTGTTTTGGTTTGGGAGATTTGCAACAATGCCAATTACGTGGTCTTGGTTGCTCGTGTGACTCAACAGCAGATCGAAGAGCACGATGCCTATAGCCGAGCCCGTAATGCTCTTTTCACCTATTTGAGCATGACTGAGTTTGATCGCATTTCTCACCTCGCCACGGCTCGGGAGATTTGGGCGACTCTCATGCATTTTCATGAGGGAACCACTCAAGTCAAAACTCATCTCTACGAGTCGCATAAGCGAGAGTATGAGAACTTTCTACACATGCCTGGCGAGAGCATAGAAAGTTTATTCGCTTGCTTTCATGTTATTGTCAACAGGATGAGGGCTAACAAAGAGCTTTTGCCGTACGATGATCATGAAAGAGCTCTCAAGCTACTCCATACTCTTGATCGATCTCTGTGGGACTCCAAAGTTCAGGCGATCATCGAATCACCTAACTATGAGACCCTCAGTTGCGACGAGCTCTTTAGTAAGCTCAAGTCCAGTGAGATTGACTCCATGACGAGGGCTTCTTATGAAAATCCTTCTAGCCCGTCAATGGCTTTGCTTTCTAGCTCTTCTACTAACCCCTCTGGAGGCTTTGCACTTTCTTCTCTTCTTTCTGTTACAGAGGAGCAGCTGGAGTTCATGGGAGATGACGAGTTGGCTTTACTTCCAACTGGTTCTCGCGGTTCCACAACAACCGCATGAACCATCGCTGCGGAGGAGGACGAGCTGAGTGCTTTGAGTGTGGCGACACCAACTACTTCATCGCCAATTGCCCGAAGAAGAACAAGCAAGCTTTTGGCAAGGGCGATCATGGCTACAAGTACGACTCCGCCAAGCACAAGGAGAAGTACATCCCCGCCAAGCACAAGCGGAAGAGTGGCTTCAACAAGGAGTACATCAAGAAGAAGTACTTGGAGAAGGCCCAGGCCGAGCAGCGTGCTTTCTTCGCCACGCTCAGCGACGTCGACAACTCGGACAACGACTCCATTGCATCAAGTGACAATGAGTCCGAGAAGAAGAAGATCGAGGACAAGCTGAACGACCTCTATTTGTTCGCCGACAATGAGGGCTTCTGTACCATGGCCCTCGGAGACGAAGTCGACGGCAAGATGGAGGAGATCCCTCGGAACGACAATGAAGACGACTCCTCCCAGGTATCTCAAACTCCCGATGAACTTTCTGCTGAAGTTGAGAAACTTACTGCTTCTCTTATTAGTCAAGACAAGTTGCTAAAACTTGCTGCTAGAGAGAGGAAGGAGTTCAGGAAGAAGTGGGAGGATGTGGTGAAAGAACTTGAGTTTGCCAAGTGCACCATTGTAGTCTCTAAGGACAGTGAGTGTGAGATGTGCTCCAAGCACATGACTGACCTTCTCACCTTGAGAGGGAAGTATGTTGCTTTGGTTGGAGAGGTGGATGAGCTTTGGGCTAGACCCGTGTTGCTTGGTGCGTGCAAGTCTTGTGCAGGCTTGCAATCCGAGTTGGCAGAGAAGAATGCCAAGATTGTGTCTCTTGAGAAGGCCAGCTCAGGTAGCACTAGTGTGGTTAGGTGTGCGTTGTGTGAGGGATTCGAGATGGAGATTGCAAATGTGAAGCATGACAAGATGCAAACCGAGGAAGAAAACACATACCTTCGGACCATCTTGTCCTGGGTGTCTTGTGGTGAGCCGCAGCTTGGGATGATGATTGCCCAATTCAAGCGTGTTGCTGGAGGTCCAGGTGTAGGTTTTGCTCAAGGGTTGGAGAGTGCTGCTTCTTTTGGCAAGATTGGAGAGTTTAGTGGTCTTAATCCAAGTGAGAAGCCCAAGATTCCACCCAAAGAGCCTCTCAAGCCTAACACCAAAAATGGAGTGTATGAGGAACCTCCGAAAGCTCCACCAAAGAAACAAGTGTGGTCTCCTAAGCCCAACCACCTGAAGAACAAGCTAGACACCATGCCACCTATCCAAGAGGAGCACATGCCACAAAAGAACCAAGTGATCCACACCCAATACCGTGAATACCAACAACCCTCTATGAGAGCGGTGAGGTACCATTGTGAGCACTGTGGGAGAGATGGACACTTGAGGGAGTTTTGCTTTCAGTGCAAGAGAGAGGAGCGTCATGCAAAGGAGATGAACAACACGGACATGTACCATCCTTCCCATGATGTACATGCGCCAAATGTTCAAAGGAGGGTTGCTAGGCCTAGAGGTCCAATGACTCAAGGTCCTAGGCCACGTGGAGGTTTTGCCCGGTGGGATCCTAGCTTTGTAGACTACAGACCCCGTGGCGGTGGCTTTGGCTTTGAGCGTTACCCCCAACCACGTTTTGGCTATCGCGGTGAGCGCTCTCCTCCTAGCGGACCACGCTTTCCTGTGCGTGGTGATCGCTTTCCCTGTAGGCGTACTAGGAATGGTTTTGTTACTAACTGTTCTTTTGAGCAGCCGGGACAACACTGGTACACTTCCCATTTTACTCACCCCAGTGTTGGACTGTATGCTCACCCTATGTCTTTTTATTGATGTAGGTAAGACGATTGGAGGACATTTGGTTGGTGGATTTCGGGTGTTCAAGACACATGACCGAAAACTCCAAGTGGTTCTCCAGTCTTAGTCCAGTTGCCAGAAAGGAGTTTATCACCTTCGGCGACAATAGCAAAGGTAAAGTGCTATCCCGTGGGTCTGTGCGAGTTAATGAGCATTTTGTGTTGCGTGATGTTGCTCTTGTTTCGAACTTGCATTTTAACCTTCTCTCTGTTTCGCAACTTTTGAGGATGACTATGAGATTCGTTTTAAGCCGAATCTCAGTCGTATTTTGGATCCTCAGGGCAATCTTGAGTGTTTGATTTCGCCCTTTTGGGAATGTCTTTCGTGCGAATTTCTCAGAGTCTTTTGGTGTTTCTCGTTGTCTTGTGGCTGGATCCCCCTCCTCCGATCTTTGGAAATGGCATAGGAGACTTGGTCATCTGAGCTTCAACTTGCTTGCAAGGCTTAGTTCACGTGGCTTAATCCGAGGATTGCCCAAGTTACAAATGGAGAAGGATCTCATTTGCCATTCTTGTAGACATGGGAAAATGGTTGCCGCTCCCCATCATCATGTGAATCAAGTTATGACCAAGCGCCCTGGAGAGCTTTTGCATATGGACCTTGTAGGTCCGGCTCGGGTGAGCTCGGTTGGTGGGAAGTGGTATGTGCTTGTTGTTGTTGATGACTTTTCGAGATATTCGTGGGTTTTCTTTTTAACTGAGAAAACTGAGACTTTCTCTTTTGCTCACAATCTAATTTTGCGTCTTCAGAACGAGTTCTCTAAGAACTCGATGAGAGCTATTCGTAGTGATAATGGTAACGAGTTTAAAAACTCAAATTTTGAAAAGTTTTGTAACTCTCTGGGTTTGGAGCATCAGTTTTCTTCCCTCTACACACTGCCACAAAATGGTGTTGTAGACAGGAAAAATCAGACCCTTTTTGAGATGGCCAGGACGATGCTCAATGAGCATAGGACTCCTAGGCGGTTTTGGGCCGAGGCTATAAACACTGCATGCTATATTTCCAATCGCATTTTTCTTCGTGCTTTCTTGAAAAAGACCTCTTATGAGTTGCGTTTTGGAAGGCAGCCCAAAGTGAGTTATTTTAGAGTTTTTGGTTGTCATTATTTCATACTTAAGAAAGGCAACTTGGACAAGTTTGAGTCTCGTTCTTCTGACGGTGTATTTTTGGGTTATGGTAATCATACTCGTGCATATCGTGTACTTAACCTTGATACTAACCGACTCATGGAGACATCCAATGTCACCTTCGACGAGACCATGCATTGTCCTTCTTCTAGATTTGAGCGTGCAGGTGACCACGAGGTCGGTGAACCTCTTTTGATGATGAGGAAGAGGGTGTTGAAGGGATTGATGATCTAGCACCACCTACACCTGCTGTGCCATTAGGATTGGCATCCACTACGTCGACTCATGGCCCCTACCCATCTTCGTCAACTACTTGGGGGTCGTGTGATCCTCTACCTCAGGCTGTACCACTTGTACCTGAGGAGGCACCAGCTACTGTTGAGGGGAAGGTCACATCGGCTAGAGAGGCGCCATGACACATTCAGCGACAATACCCTCCTCAACAGATGATTGGCAACATCAACGAACGTGACACTCGGTCAAGGTCACAACAAATCTCTCACTTTGCTCATTCTACATTTGTTGCTGATTTTGAACCCCGAGATGTTGGACATGCTTTATCTGATCCGGATTGGGTTAATGCCATGCATGAGGAGTTAGAAAATTTTGAGAGAAATCGGGTTTGGGTTTTGGTTCCACCTCCTCCAGAATGTCATCCTATTGGGACAAAATGGGTTTTCAAAAACAAACAAGAAGAGGATGGCCACATTGTGAGAAACAAGGCCAGACTTGTTGCCCAGGGGTATAGTCAGAAGGAGGGGATAGACTATGAGGAGACTTTTGCTCTTGTAGCTCGTTTGGAGGCAATTAGGATCCTCTTGGCTTTTGTTGCATCCAAGGGTTTCAAACTTTTTCAAATGGATGTCAAGAGTGTCTTCTTAAACGGCTACATTGAAGAAGAGGTGTATGTGAAACAACCCCCCGGTTTTGAAAATCCCAAGTTTCCAAACCATGTTTTTAAACTTCACAAAGCTTTGTATGGTTTGAAACAAGCACCTAGAGCCTGGTATGATAGGTTGAAAACCTTTTTGCTTGCTAAGGGTTTTAAAATGGGATGTGTTGACAAAACTCTTTTTCTCCTCAAGCAAGGTAATGACACTCTCTTGGTTCAGATTTACGTGGATGATATCATTTTCGGTGGTTCTTCTCACGCTTTGGTTGCCAAGTTTGCAGATATTATGAGCAGGGAATTTGAGATGAGCATGATGGGCGAGTTGACTTTCTTTCTCAGGTTGCAAATCAAGCAATCCCGAGAAGGGACGTTCGTGCACCAGGGCAAGTACACAAAGGACATATTGAAGAAGTTCGATATGGGTGAGGCCAAGCCTCTTCCAACACCTAAGTTGACCATGACGGCCCTGGATGCGGACAAAGATGGAGAAGCTGTGGACCAGAAGGAGTACCGAAGTATGATCGGTTCGCTGCTGTACCTGACGGCGACACGCCTGGACATTCAGTTCGCGGTGTGTCTTTGCGCACGCTTGCAGGCGTCGCCGCGCACCTCTCACTGTTAGGTGGTCAAGCGCATTATGAGGTACCTTCGTTTCACACCTGAGTTTGGGCTTTGGTATTTCGCTTCTTCCACTCTCTCCCTTTGCGGTTACTCTGATGCTGATTTTGCTGGTTGCCGGCTTGAACGCAAGTCCACTTCTGGGACTTGTCAGTTTTTGGGCTCTTCTCTCGTTTCTTGGTCTTCTCACAAGCAGTCTAGTGTCGCCCAGTCTACCATAGAGGTTGAATATGTTGTTGTGGCTAGCTTCTGTTCCCAGTTGTTGTGGATGATGGCCACTTTGCGTGATTTTAGTCTGAGCTTTTCTTGAGTACCTTTGCTTTGTGATAGCACAAGTGCTATTAGCGTTGATAAGAACCCCGTGTTGCATTCTAAGACCAAACACATAGATGTGCGCTTTCATTTTCTGTGAGACCATTTTGAGAAGGGTGATATCGACCTTAGGCATGCTGACACTTATAATCAGTTGGCCGATATCTTTACCAAGCCTTTGGACCAATCAACCTTTGCTAGGTTGAGAGGGGAGCTTGGTGTGTGTTTCCCATTTTAGATGTGGGATCACTTTGCTGTATCATATGATGTACCATCTAGGTTCTTTCATAGCTTTTCTGCATTTGCATATGTATCATACTTGCATTTTGAGCTTCAATTATATTCTGTCTAGATTGATACTATGCTCTGTTTTCACATGCTTGTATGATACTTAGTTTATGCAGTTTAAGCTCTTTATGATCATGTAACTTGACTTGATGAGCTAAGTATGATTTTGCAATGATGAACTTGTGTAATAACTGTCTAAATCTAAAAACGGTTCACCATTTGCTTTGGCAACTAGTATGAGTAGAATATGTCTTTCTTGAGCTTGCTTTGCTATACTAGGTTGCTATGTCTCTGGCTTGGAGTTTAAATCGCTTCCATTGTATATACTCCGAAATTATCAAATGCTACAATCTAAAATCCAAGCTAAGAGATAAAGGAAAGATCGAGGTGGGATTGCAGTACAACACCTCACTGTATTGAGATTACTTCCCTTTGCACTTTGTGATGAACTTGTGCAGTGTAGTGTATGACCGAAACCATTCCCTTAAGCTTCTGATAGTCTTTTGACTTAGGCTTCGCTTGGTTGAAAAGTAAGGCTTTGTGGTGCTTTCAACCCCTCACAGTCACTTGACATATATAACTCTTGTATAAATTGTTCAATTCAAATTAAATGAGTTGTATATGGCTTGCTGATTTGGCACTTGCTTTGAGGTAGTTCACCGGTGTGGTCTTGTTAGCTCTAGTTAATGACATGTCTATTTCCATACTAGATACTATTCCCATGGTGAACTTGATCTTTTGCCTAAATTTCAAATCTAAAACTGCTTTGCCTCTCTTGTTGAGCTATATGATCATGATGAGCTTATGCTAGCATTTGGGCTCTTTACTTACTCACTTGTGCAAATAGAGCATTTTATCACTCTGGATAGCATATCTTTGAAGCTGTTGCATTCTTCTAGCTCTTTTTTAGGCTCCCATGTTCATTCTTGATATGTGCATTATCATCTAATGGGGAGAAATTTGACAAACCATGTGCATTATCTGAGGCGAAGTTTATGCTTGTGTTCAGGGGGAGTTTGCTCGTTTTGCTTGACGAGTTTTCAGCTTGAGTGAGTGTTCTCATTTGGCTTGGAGCAGTTTGCAGCTAGTTGTGTTGAGCCTTTGCCTCTTTCTGGAGGGACTAGCTGGTTTACTCAGTTTTTGGCTTCTTTGCTCCATCCTTCTCGCTAGCGGTGTTGAGCCTGTTCTGCCTCTTCTTGAGGGCTAGCTTTGCTTTGCTTGGTTGCATCGAGCCGTTGCCCAAGTCTTTAGGGACCAAGTTGTCATGCACATTCCACTTGACCTTCTTTCGGCTTTGATGTGCTTTTGGTCATTTGGATGAGTTCTTCCCATTCTACCTTCTTTCTTCTTCCTTCTTCTACTTCATATGATTTGTGTTGGTAGTTGACAATGCACTCATCAAGGGGGAGATTGCGGATACATGGTTGTATTCTGGGTCTTGTGATGATGAGTGATTATCAACTGGTTTGATGCGCATGTTCTTTGGCTCGTGTTGTGCAGGTGTTGAGCACGGAGACGGTGATCAAAGGCAAGGAGAAGGTCAAGTAGAGACGTATCGTGTCGATGGACCCGGAGCGGTGAAGGGTGGACGTGAGGCTTCGACTGATGGACCGGTGGCCGGAGGATCAGCCGTGGTGGCTGACATGCTGGGACAACGACGAGCGGAGACTTGCGGGACATGGTGTGTCTCGGGTCATGGATCTGAGGACACGTGTCGGTGGACAGGGTGCATGGGCGGTGCATCCCTCTACAGCTTCAGTTTGGTGGTAGAGCCCCAGAAAAACCATCGGCTGGACGGTTTCCAGGTTTGGGCCTCAAAACCTGGGTGTTGCCGGTTTCCGAGTTTGGGCCTCAAAACTCGGGGTGAGGACGGTTTCCAGGTTTGGGCCTCAAAACCTGGGCACTGGCGGGTTTCTGAGTTTGGGCCACAAAACTCAGCTGATGGACACGTTTCCCGGTTTCAGCCTCAAAACCGGGGGAGGTCCAGAAAAAGGACGGACAGCGCATGGCGGCACGTGGCGGCATCAGGTGAGGTCGCGTCGAGGCGAAGCTACCAGATGTGCGGGCGTGGCCGTCGGATCAACATCTACCTCGAGCTGGTCCAGAATAGCCTTAGGGCTTAGCTGGTTCGCTCTCTGTATCATTAGGGGTAGAGTGGGAATAATGTTAGGATAATTAGAGGGAGACACCCACCTCCCTTCCGATCTCAGTCATTTGCTATTCTCACTTAGGGTTTCCTTCATCCCATTCCCTGCTGTAGCTACTGAGATCCGCAGAGCGGCACAATACCTCTGTGTTCTTGAGATTTTGAGGAAACGGGACCGTAATCCCGTTGTCTCCTCGTGGGGACGATTTTCAGACGGAATTCATTGTTGTGATTCGCGTTCTTGAGTTGTTCTTCGCGTTCAACTTTTCTCCACGTTTTTTCTGTCACTCGATCTCCCTCTACATTGCCTTGTTTTCGAATCCGTTTATTTCTACTTGTTCTTGATCGTGAGGGCATCACTTCCACCGAAGGAATTTAATCGTAACCTCACGAGCAAGTAGATCGGGTCGATTTGAGTTCTGTGGTGACTTTTTTGTTCTTGCACCTATCACTTCGATTTCCCGGTGTTTGAGTTGATTTGAGGGGATGATTTCTTAGGAGTAGTCTTCAACTACCTAGTGATCATCATCTCCAAGTTTGGGATCAAGGGATTTTGATTTGGATCGGATTTGGAGAGATTTGGGAGAGAGGCAGAATTTTCCGCCCTCTCTGCACAGCCGCGGACAGTCCGCCGCCAGGGCGCGGACAGTCCGGGCATCGGGGAGCCAGCCTGAGCAGTGGTTGTGCGCCTCATTGTTTTGGCCAGAGAAGCACCGGCGGACAGTCCGCCGTTGTAACTCGCGGACAGTCCGAGACTGGGCAGTGGGTGTTCAGCAGACTTGCTGTTTTTCCACTTTGGCCGGCGGACAGTCCGCCAGGAGACCGCGGACAGTCCAGCACAGGGCAGACTGTCCGGGATTGTACTCGCGGACAGTCCAAGCCCCTGCGGAGTGGTGTATTCTAGTGCGTTTGCTCTCCCGCCTTTTCGGTCTTGTTTCCGGACTTCTCGTTTGCTCCTAGAGTTCACCAAGGAACCTCTCTAGCTATCTTTGCCACCCGTTGGTATAGGTATTTAGAGGATTCCCAATGTAGTCTTCCATCTACGTTCCGGGAGTAGGTTTTTGGGGAAGAACTCTACTCGGAGTTTGTGAATTTTGGGTTGCTCGCTTTGGTGGTGTCTCGCTGTGATCCTAGGGATCATCCACCGTCGTTCTGAGGGTCGTGGGCATCAAGTTTACGTTCGAAGCATTTGAGGTTGATTTGTGGGACAGAGGATAGAGTTTCGAAAGAAATTTTTAGGTCCCATTCACCCCCCCCCCCATCTGGTCGCCTTGGTATAGCATTCTCGGCCCTTCAGGTTTGCTACATTTGGAGTCCCGATGAGAGAGTCCTTGTTGGATACGACTTGGAAGCTTCTAGAACAACCTGGAGTGATCACCAAGCAATATAATTCAGGGGCTAAACTGACAGATTCAACAGCTTTGGTGAATTACTGTCTTCCAGGGAGTTTTCCAGCAGATGAAAAGAGGTAGAATCCTATTCCAACACGATGAATCGCGCAAACAGATGACAAGTCGCGTTAGGGAAATAAGGGAGGTTCCAGAAGACACCACGACGAAGGAGGGACGGGGTGGCCGCCAGGTGGGGCTAGCCGGCCCCACCCATAGGCCAGCCGGCCTGGGCCAGGAAGGTCCTTGGCCCATCTTCGTGGAGCGTGCCCTAATCGACCTCTACAACGCATCTCATCCCTTATTCAATGCCGGTTTGATCCGAGGGTTGCGGTTCATCCTTAGGGGCTATAAAACCAGACTCAGACCCCCTGGGGAGGCATCTCCATCTCTGTCTTCATTATTCATCTACATATCTTAGGTTCCAAGTAGAAGTAGAGATCCCTCTAGTTGATTTAGATCTAGTTCTAGTTCTAGTTATTCTTCTAGTTCTTCTTCTAGTTCATCTAGTTGTAGAGAGTTATCCAAAGATTAGAATTAGAAGAGAGAGAGAGGTATTAGAGGAGGATTAGAAGGAGCTCCGGCCTGTCGGATCTACTTCTTCAACTTGTACCTGCAGATTCAAGTTCGTCAAGAGCTTGGATCAGGATATTCTTCGGTCTTCATCTTCTAATTATCAGTAAGCGTTCATGTTCTTATTATTCTTCTAGCTTGCAACTCTAATTTGAGAACTCTAATCTAGTCATTCTATAATTAGAGGAGTCGTCGTCGTGTAAGCGTGGTGTAACGTAACGGCTCTAAACCCATGGCCCACTGATCACCGTCAACCTGACAGTCGATCCGTACAGCCAAGAGATTAAGACCGGTTCCGCTACTGGGCTACATCAGTGCCCGATGTCCGCAGGATCATCTCACAATTCAGTTACAATCTCTTTAACATTTTGACAAATAACATCGGAGTAAATAGCGGAAGACTTAGATAACAATAGTTTTACAAACCATGGTTCAACATAAAATCAAAGTGAAGTTATTACAGACCACAGTTCAAATAGATAGAGTTGACAGAGTAGCATATGACAACAACTGAAGGTAAAGATACTTCACCCAGCCTGAGGGTGAATAATCACTCATCGGCCTCATCGGCCTCTTCCTGAACAACAGTCACACAGCAGGGTCCAAGGCATACTGAGGAATCTGCCATACCTGCAACATGGGTAATAAAACCCTGAGTACAAAGGTACTCAACAAGACTTACCCGACTAAAGAAAAAGGGAGAAGACTCAGGAATGAAAGCTTAGGGTAGTCAAGGTAAGGCTCAAGCAAGATCAAGTATTTTGCAGAAAAGCATTTTGTAAACCTTATTTTATTTTTGAAAGATTCGGTATTCCTCAATTCTTCATCATTCATGATTCATTTTACAATTCAGAACATTCCTAGTTGAGAACCACTCTCCGTTGACAGTCAGTGGACCAAGTCTCCATAACCGAGGAGCAACGTTAATCCGGATAAATAATACTCAGCTGAGGATCCCTATCCACACTGCATATGTAGCACCCAAGCTTGCATATGCCAACTCGTCTACCACGATTCCTCCAAGATTGGGCCCGGTCCTACGCCACCCGGAAGTACAGTACACCACTCCAATCCGGGACTCTAACCCACGTGGGTACATGCTACTTCCGCCATCTCTCCACTCCCAGTGCGCGGTTGTCGGTCCAATAATGGATTTCTCGGAGCCAGAGCTTTCCGTAGTATGTGAATAGTTACAAGTCTTGACCAGCAGGCCCCCATACGGATGGTCCCTACATTTTTCCGCCAGCGACAAGCACCTCGGGACTCTAACCCAAGAGTACAGGTCCTGTCGGTTTTTCAACCCTGTCCCGGTCGGTGTCAACTGTTGAGTCCCGGACTACAACATGACGGCACCGTACGCAAGGACAACCTCTCCTTCCTATTGACTAAGTACGGATCAGATACTTAGCCAATAGTGGGAGTAAACCAGAAATTCCCATAAAGTTTCTTTTAGTGATCACACTTTTGAAATTGGCACTTTTATTGCAAAGTCTAATTCCATAAGCATTGCTAAGCATTTTTCAAATACTTTTGAAAAGCAGGCTTCGGGTGTATCAGTGGTCAAGGTGGATAATGCATCAGTTAGGGTATCACTCAACTCCTATAAACCTAATGCAATAATTTAACTCAAAAGCATTTAAGGAAATCACTTTATAAATTCAAGGAAAGGGTTAAATGCACCGGGGCTTGCCTTGAATGGCAAAAAGAGCAGACTCGGGGTTGGTGGTGTAGGTGCCGGAGCTCGGGGTTGCCTCGGGGACAGATCCTTCGGTGGCTACCTCGACTTCAGGTCCTTCTTCGTCAACTATACGGATGCAATGATGAATGCTCATGAGAATGATGATATGAACTTATGGTGCAAGACAATTCCACTGTTTCTAGATTACTCTTAAACAAGGCATAGTCGAAATCTAGGTTGAGCATAAAAGGTAACCATTTCTTCCTTAAGCAATATTGATTAAACTAGCCCTTATTATAATTATCCTAAGCATCAACCAAACATAGCATCACGAACATCATAGACCAAAGGGTAGGGGTCTATGAACATCAATCAATCCAAAGATCACATCATCAAACACTTATTACCAACCCTAATCCATCTTTTCTATTTTCTTAAATTAATTAAAAAGGTCATTTTATGAAGTTGCTCCAAAAATTACCAAATTAATCACATAAGTTCATTATGGTGTAGATAGATGGCAAAACAAATTTCATAATTTTTGGAGGTCATTAAGGTGCTCAAATAAAATCAGACATTAATTAGCAAAAGGCACTATTTAACAATTAAAATAGAAGCTCAAAAAATCAACTTGTTCCAAAAGACTTCAAAATTTTACCAGAGACTAAACATGGCATAAGAAGCTCACAAAAATTTGTCTCACGATTTTTGGAGTTATAAATCACTTCTCCAAAAATACCAAAACCTTCATTTTTCAATTAAAAGGGGAATTTTACATTTTTAAATTTTTGCACAAAACTCAAGTTTCATATTTTTATAAAATACTCCAGAGCATAAAGAGTCTACCACAAAAATTTCAGAATTTTTGGATGCACACAGAAAATCATACAAAAAAGAGAAAACAGAACACTATTCACATCTCTCAAAAAAAAGGGAAAAGCACTGTGCTCTTTCTAGGCCGGGCTCGGCGAATCGCGGGGCTCGGGCGAATCGCGCGGGGCTCGGTCGAGACGGGCTCGGTCGAGACGGGCTCGGTCGAGACGGAAGCGACAGCCTCGTCCGAGGCCTGGCCCGGAGGCTCGGGCGAGGCGGAGAAGTAAGCCTCCGTCCGAGGCCTGACTCGGGCGAAGCGGAGAGCATGCGTCGCCGAGGCTTGGGCTCGGGCGAAGCGGAGGGCATGCGCTCGCCGAGGCTTGGGCTCGGGCGAAGCGGAGTGGAAGCAGAGACCGGAGGCTCGGATGCTTACCACGTGTCGGAGGCAGGGCTCGAGGGTGAGGCTCGACTCGTTCTCGAAGGTGAGGCTCGACTTGTGTTCGAGGGTGAGGCTCGGCTTGTGCTCGAGGGTGAGGCTCGACACGCTCGAGGGAGAAGACGACAGCGGCGGCGCTCCGGCGATCCGGCGGTCCTGCGCAGCATACGCGACCGCAAGGGCCGGGTTAGAGTCGCGCGAAACCGAGGAACACGACACGGGGGTCGGGAGAAGGTATCTGTGACCGGAGGGGAAGTATTTGACGAACCCGAGTTCACCGGGGTACCGTCGGAGATTGGGAAGATGGAGTTACGCCGGGCAAACGGAGGCGGGGAAGGTGAAATTGAAGGGTGGGAAAGCTTCACGAGCTCACGGCGGGGCTTTCGGGCTAGCTGGTGGAACGGCGGCGTGTCTGGAGTGTGCTGGCCACGGTGGCGGAGGTGGAGTGAGGAGCTCGGGGCTCCGGCGGCTTATATAGCCGCGGCTGTGGGACGGTAGAGACCTCGAGGTTACGCGGGGGCGTGCGCACTCGATTGCGCTCTGGCGGACGAGCTGGCGTGCAGCCGGGGCTCGGGCGCAAGCTCGGCCGGCGATGGCCACGCGGCGGCGGCAGCTGGGCACTGTAGGGGCCGAGAGCGAGGGTCAGCGCTCGCGTGCGGGCGCGGAGGGAACAGGGGAACAGCGGTGGCAGGTTGGTGGCGCGTGGGGAGCAGCCGTCTGCGCTGCAGGCGCAGCGCCGGCGCCATAGCCGGGCCCCCCCCTCCCTCTGGCTCTACGGGAAGAAGAACAGTGCTAGAGTCTAGGGTTTGACTTTTGGCTGGTTTCTGTATTTTGCAAAAATCTCCCAAAATTTGAACTGTGCGACAAAAACTCAAAATACCAAAGTTGTTCAGAAAAAAAGAGATCTACAACTTTGTCAATATCAACATTTTCAAATTCCAAATAGTTTTTGAACTATAATCAAAAACAGAAAAGGGAACATTTTTCAACTTTGATTCAAATCAAAATTACTTTGGATTTCAAACTGAAACTTGAAAATCTTTATATATGAAAGTTGTTCCATTTGTCAAAACCTACAACTTTGCTAATATACATTTTTTCTGAAACTCAATAGTTTTTGAATAAATTTTTAAAACTGAAAAGGGGACAAAAACTGGAATTTGAATGAATTTGAAATTACTTCAAATTTTATGTAGAAACATAGAAATCTGTAAATACCAAAGTTGTTCCTCTAGGTCAGATTCACAACTTTGCTTTTTGAACCAACTCAAAATTTTGAATTTTGAAAAAGTTATCAAAAAGGGAATAAATCCAGGATTTGGGATTTTAGGGTTTTGCAAAAGGAAAAATCAAATCAAATCTGATTTTTGAACTTTGATCAAAGCAACAAACATCAGGGCACTAAACTTGAACAAGAATTACATAGAACTAGGCACAGAGGTGAAATTACCATTTTGCCCCTAAAGGAAGAAGTGGGCTAATAAGGGTTTTTGCAATAGAGGTACATCACATAAAATGATACACTAAGCAAATGCATACACATGAAATCATGATCAAGATGATTAATGATGCTAATGATGATATGTCAAGTTAATTACATGCTTAAACACCAGAGGTGTTACAGCCTTCCCCCTTAAAGAAATCTCGCCCCGAGATTCTGCGTCTTAAGAAAGGACAAAGAAGGGAAAAAGGCAAAACTTTACATAGACAGGGATTCGAGAAAGTCGGGATAGTTCTTTGCCAAGAAGTCTTCAGATTCCCAAGTAGCTTCTTCTTCAGAGTGCTGGTTCCACTGGATTTTGTACCACCTTGTGGTAGTTCTTCGAGTAACTCGATCTTTGTGATCCAACACGCGAACTGGATATTCCGAGTAGGATAGATCAGGCTCTAGCTCAACACCTTCAACTTCCACGACATGTTCTGGTACTCGGAGACACTTCTTGAGTTGGGAGACATGGAAAACATTGTGGACAGCAGAGAGATGATCGGGCAACTTCAGCTTGTAAGCTACCTTGCCACAACATTCCAAAATCTCAAACGGACCAATGTAGCGGGGTGCTAACTTTCCCTTGACTCCAAAACGAGTGACTCCTTTGGTTGGTGAGACCTTGAGATATACGTAATCTCCAACTTGAAACTTCAGAGGTCGACGTCTCTTGTCAGCATAACTCTTTTGTCGGGATTGGGCAATCTTCATGTTCTCTTGTATCTGCTTGACTTTCTCTTCCATATCTTTAACCAGGTCAACTCCAAAGAATTCTCTTTCTCCAGGCTCAGACCAACTGAGGGGTGTACGACAACGACGACCGTACAGTGCTTCAAAGGGTGCCATTTTGATGCTTTCTTGATAACTGTTATTATATGAGAACTCTGCCAAGGGCAAACAGTCATCCCAAGTATCTGCGAAGGTGAGCACACATGCTCTCAACATATCCTCTAACACTTGGTTGACTCGCTCAGTTTGTCCATCTGTTTGCGGATGATATGCTGTACTATGCAAGAGCTTGGTTCCAAGTGAGGTATGGAACGCTTTCCAGAACTTTGCGACAAACTGAGTACCACGATCAGAGATAATGGTCTTGGGTACTCCATGAAGCTTCACTATGTTGTTCTTGTACAAGGCGGCATACGTGGGGACGGCGTAGCTGGTCTTGACTGGCAGAAAGTGAGCTTGTTTGGTGAGTCGGTCCACGATTACCCAAATGGAATCAAAACCTTTCTGAGTCTTGGGTAGCCCATTGATAAAATCCATGCTGATATCTTCCCACTTCCAGGCAGGTACAGATAAAGGTTGCAATTCTCCTCCAGGCTTCATGTGCACGGCTTTGACTTTCTGGCAAGTATCACAGCGAGCGACATAGCGAGCGATTTCAATCTTCATCTTTGTCCACCAGAATCTCTGCCTTAGATCCTGGTACATCTTGTTGCTGCCGGGGTGGATGGAAAACCTAGACAGGTGTGCCTCATCAAGGATCAACTGTCTCAACTCAGGCACCTTGGGAACTACTAGACGGTTCTTGAACCAACAACTCCTACATCATCGATCCTGAAACAATCAGCCTTACCGGTCTGGACCTTTTCGATGATGTGCTTGATTCCAGGGTTATCTTTCTGTGCAGCGATGACTTGTTCCTTGACCGATGTTTCTATCCGGACATTGTTCAGGCTTCCTTGCGGAACTATTTCAATACCCATCCTTTCAAGAGCATGGCGCAAGGAAAGATCATAGGGCTTCGTCGTCAGACAGTTGCAGTATGACTTGCGACTGAGTGCATCGGCGACCACATTCGCCTTACCCGGATGGTAATGCACTTCGATATCATAGTCCTTGATTAACTCAAGCCATCTTCGCTGCCTCATGTTCAGCTCTTCTTGGGTGAAGATATACTTCAGGCTCTTATGATCGGTGTACACATTGCAGGTACTGCCCAACAGATAATGACGCCATATCTTCAAAGCATGCACCACTGCTGCTAACTCAAGGTCATGGGTTGGATAATTCTCCTCATGTCGCCTAAGCTGCCGTGAGGCATAAGCGATCACTCGACCTTCTTGCATCAAAACACAGCCTAACCCAGTACCAGATGCATCACAGTATACATCAAAGGGTTTCTCGATGTCTGGTTGAGCTAGGACTGGTGATGTAGTTAGCAGTTTCTTCAAGGCTTGAAAAGCTTGCTCACAGGCTGTTGACCAAACAAAATCCACGGAATTCTTCAACAACTCTGTGATAGGCTTGGCAACTCTGGAGAAGTCTGGGATGAAACGACGATAGTATCCAGCCATTCCCATGAAGCTGCGAACTTCGCGGACAGTGGTAGGTGGCTTCCAATCCAAGATATCTGCCACTTTTTCAGGGTCAACTGACACACCTTCAGCGGACAGGACATGACCAAGGAATTGAATGCGATCTAGCCAGAATTCACATTTACTGAACTTGGCATACAGCTGGTGATCTCTGAGACGAGAGAGAACGACACGAAGATGCTTGGCATGATCTTCAGGAGTTCTTGAATAAACAAGGATGTCATCAATGAACACGACTACAAATTTATCGAGCTCTGGCATGAACACAGAGTTCATGAGATACATGAAATGAGCGGGGGCATTGGTCAAGCCAAAAGACATGACCAAGTACTCATATAGACCGTATCTGGTGGTGAAAGCTGTTTTGGGAATATCTTCGGGACGAATTTTTATTTGGTGATAGCCAGATCTGAGGTCGATCTTGGAAAACACTCTGGCTCCAGATAACTGGTCAAACAGAAGATCAATGCGAGGCAAGGGATATTTATTTTTGATGGTGACCTCGTTGAGCGGGCGATAGTCAACGCACAGACGAAGGCTTTTGTCCTTCTTCTTCACAAAGATAGCAGGACAGCCCTAAGGAGATGAACTTGGGCGAATGAGACCCTTATCCAACAGCTCTTGCAATTGGATCTTCAGCTCTGCCAACTCTCTGGGAGGCATTCGATAAGCTCTACGGGATATAGGAGCAGTCCCTGGCTTTAGCTCTATGGCAAACTCAACATCACGGTCAGGAGGTAGACCAGGTAAATCTTCAGGAAAAACATCAGGGAACTCACAGACTACAGGGATGTCTCGGATCCCTTGATCATAGGTAGCATGTAGCTGTGTGGTAGCTGGTTTTGAAGGCATAGGAAGTTGGAGAAGGAGTTTGGCGGTACTGTTAGGAATATCCACTCTCACAACTCTATTCAAGATGTCTATCATGGCTTTATACTGACACATCCAATTCATGCCTAAGATGACATCTATCTCTTGATCGCGCAGTACTATCATGGTGGTAGGAAAGACATGTTTCCCCAACATTACTGGTATACTGCGGACCACTTCCTTAGTATTTATCCGCCCTCCAGGCGAAAGTATGCAGAAACTTTCTTTTAACTCCCCCATGGGCAACTCATGCTTGATGACAAAAGTGCGACTGATGAAGGAATGCGATGCACCAGAATCAAACAAGACGACTGCAGGATGATTGGCAACAGGGAACCTACCGAGCATGACGGGCTCTCCTTCTGGGATGTTACTGACGGTGGTGAAGTAGACTTGCCCGTGCTTCCTGACAAGCTTGCCCTTCTGGACGTGCTGCTGAGGTGCACGGTGCTGCTGCTGTGATCCTCCAGGGCCTTTCTGTGCATGTTGGGCATTCTTCTTGGGTTTTGGGCACTCGCGAGACCAGTGACCCACTTGGCCACAGTTGTAGCATGGATGGTTGTAAGCTGTTTGTGGGGTGGTGACACGAACACCGGGGGCGTTCGGCTGAGTGGCACTTTGCTGGTTGGCATTGTGGGTGGTGGCCGCGGTACGAACGACCACTTGCTGATGGGGGTATGGGGCACGGTTTTGGTGGTGGCTGGGGTGGTAGATGATTCTTGGGCGCTTATGGTTGCTGGAGAAACTGCTAGACCCAGCCTTCTTCTTCTTCTTCTCTTCCTGATACTGGCGGTTGCTTTCCTCGAAAGCAACAGCACGGTCAACGACATCATGGTAGGATCCGTTTAGGTTGTTGGACAGACCTCTGCGAATCTTAGGGTGCAGACCCCTGAGAAAACAATCTCTCTTCTTTTCCTCTGTGTTGACATAGTCGGAGGCATACTGGCTGAGGTGGTTGAATTGTCCCACGTACTGCATGACGGTGGAATCTTTCTGTTGCAGGGCCAAGAACTGATCCAACTTCATTTTCATCAATCCCGAAGGGATGTGATGTGCTCTGAAAGCGGTGCGGAACTCTTCCCAGGTCAGCTGGTGTCCTTCCGGCTGGGCCGCCAACAGATTGGCGTACCAGGCACTTGCAGGACCACGGAGCTGCTGAGAAGCGAACCGAGGTTTCTGGATCTCCGTGCAGTGCAGAAGACTGAACTTCTGTTCCATGGTGCGTAACCAGTCGTCAGCCTCGAGAGGTTCATCGGCTCTGGTGAAAACCGGTGGACGTGTTTCAGTGAAGTCCACATAGGTTGTCTCTTGGTTGTTGCGGCGACCACGGTTGCCGTTGTTCTGCTGCCCTTGATTCTGAGCCATCAGATTGGCAGCGGCGGCCAAGGCTGCAATGGCATCTGCTAGGGTAGCTGGTACAGGTGGAGGGTTTGGGATGTTGGCATCATCAGAACCCCCAGCTCCGGTACGGGTGTTCACAGGCATCTGTATAAGCAACTCGGAACTCAGCATATATGGATAAAGGTTCTGAAACAACTTGATTGACAACTTCACTGATACAAAGATAGCTGACTTGATAAAGATGACAACAGACTGATAAGGGAAAAGGTACGAAAAGAAAGATACATGCCAGACTTGGCAACAGACAGACTAACGCCCCCAAACCTAGTCTAAGGTTTTAGGTAAGCAGATGGTACAGACATAAGGAGTCTAGTCATCATCGATGAAGATCAACTCTTCGTCATCATCATCATCCTCGATGATAAGCTCAGGCTCTTCCTCCTCATCTTCATCTTCAACGTGGACATCTTCAGCAGGTTCCACTTCCACGTTCTGATCGGGCTCGTGTTCCACTTCAGGTTCCTCCACGACTCCGTCTTCGGGGTCTTCCATAACCGGGGGTACCAAGGGATGGAGTTGATCATGCAGCTGATGCACTTCCTCATGAAGCATATCATTGTACTGCTCGATCTGGGCGGTGTACTGCTGCAATCCATGGAGCTGGGCTCTGGTGACATCCTCGCGGGTCCAAGCATCATTGCGCTGCTCGATAGCGCGAATCGTGTTCCGGTTGGCCTGCTCCAGGGAAGCTCGTGCCTCATAAAACTCCATGCGAGAAAGGTAGAAGTCATGCTCCATGTTCTCCATTTCAGCCTTCAGATTCTTGATTTCCTCCTTCAGCTGCTTGCGGGTGCGGCGGGGAAGGCGACGACCATTGGAGGATTCTCCAGTCTCTTCTCCGGTGCGTGGCGCCAGCTGGTGACGCGGCACACCGCTCGGTCCAGTCGACTTGCGGGCAGTCCGCTTGATGATGGCCATATCTGGATAAGAGGTTATAGATGAGAAAGGCTAGCAAGAAAAGGTATAGGCACACTAACCCAACGAACTCTTTTATTTACTTAAGTGAATGTGACATGATGCATGAATCGTTCCTACGGAACAAGGCAATGCAACTACTAAGGTAAGGTACATAGGGCTTATACAAGTTGTCTTGCTACTAGTTGCCAAAGACAAGATGAGATGAGAGAAGCAATTTGGACTCAAAATAGTCAAGTTTAGTTTTCGTTAAAAACATTTTGAAGTTTTCGCAAAAAGATTGCAACGTCATAGTGAGATGCTCCGATACCACTCTGTAACGTAACGGCTCTAAACCCATGGCCCACTGATCACCGTCAACCTGACAGTCGATCCGTACAGCCAAGAGATTAAGACCGGTTCCGCTACTGGGCTACATCAGTGCCCGATGTCCGCAGGATCATCTCACAATTCAGTTACAATCTCTTTAACATTTTGACAAATAACATCGGAGTAAATAGCGGAAGACTTAGATAACAATAGTTTTACAAACCATGGTTCAACATAAAATCAAAGTGAAGTTATTACAGACCACAGTTCAAATAGATAGAGTTGACAGAGTAGCATATGACAACAACTGAAGGTAAAGATACTTCACCCAGCCTGAGGGTGAATAATCACTCATCGGCCTCATCGGCCTCTTCTTGAACAACAGTCACACAGCAGGGTCCAAGGCATACTGAGGAATCTGCCATACCTGCAACATGGGTAATAAAACCCTGAGTACAAAGGTACTCAACAAGACTTACCCGACTAAAGAAAAAGGGAGAAGACTCAGGAATGAAAGCTTAGGGTAGTCAAGGTAAGGCTCAAGCAAGATCAAGTATTTTGCAGAAAAGCATTTTGTAAACCTTATTTTATTTTTGAAAGATTCGGTATTCCTCAATTCTTCATCATTCATGATTCATTTTACAATTCAGAACATTCCTAGTTGAGAACCACTCTCCGTTGACAGTCAGTGGACCAAGTCTCCATAACCGAGGAGCAACGTTAATCCGGATAAATAATACTCAGCTGAGGATCCCTATCCACACTGCATATGTAGCACCCAAGCTTGCATATGCCAACTCGTCTACCACGATTCCTCCAAGATTGGGCCCGGTCCTACGCCACCCGGAAGTACAGTACACCACTCCAATCCGGGACTCTAACCCACGTGGGTACATGCTACTTCCGCCATCTCTCCACTCCCAGTGCGCGGTTGTCGGTCCAATAATGGATTTCTCGGAGCCAGAGCTTTCCGTAGTATGTGAATAGTTACAAGTCTTGACCAGCAGGCCCCCATACGGATGGTCCCTACATTTTTCCGCCAGCGACAAGCACCTCGGGACTCTAACCCAAGAGTACAGGTCCTGTCGGTTTTTCAACCCTGTCCCGGTCGGTGTCAACTGTTGAGTCCCGGACTACAACATGACGGCACCGTACGCAAGGACAACCTCTCCTTCCTATTGACTAAGTACGGATCAGATACTTAGCCAATAGTGGGAGTAAACCAGAAATTCCCATAAAGTTTCTTTTAGTGATCACACTTTTGAAATTGGCACTTTTATTGCAAAGTCTAATTCCATAAGCATTGCTAAGCATTTTTCAAATACTTTTGAAAAGCAGGCTTCGGGTGTATCAGTGGTCAAGGTGGATAATGCATCAGTTAGGGTATCACTCAACTCCTATAAACCTAATGCAATAATTTAACTCAAAAGCATTTAAGGAAATCACTTTATAAATTCAAGGAAAGGGTTAAATGCACCGGGGCTTGCCTTGAATGGCAAAAAGAGCAGACTCGGGGTTGGTGGTGTAGGTGCCGGAGCTCGGGGTTGCCTCGGGGACAGATCCTTCGGTGGCTACCTCGACTTCAGGTCCTTCTTCGTCAACTATACGGATGCAATGATGAATGCTCATGAGAATGATGATATGAACTTATGGTGCAAGACAATTCCACTGTTTCTAGATTACTCTTAAACAAGGCATAGTCGAAATCTAGGTTGAGCATAAAAGGTAACCATTTCTTCCTTAAGCAATATTGATTAAACTAGCCCTTATTATAATTATCCTAAGCATCAACCAAACATAGCATCACGAACATCATAGACCAAAGGGTAGGGGTCTATGAACATCAATCAATCCAAAGATCACATCATCAAACACTTATTACCAACCCTAATCCATCTTTTCTATTTTCTTAAATTAATTAAAAAGGTCATTTTATGAAGTTACTCCAAAAATTACCAA
This sequence comes from Coix lacryma-jobi var. lacryma-jobi, assembly GCA_009763385.1. Classification (NCBI taxonomy): domain Eukaryota; kingdom Viridiplantae; phylum Streptophyta; class Magnoliopsida; order Poales; family Poaceae; genus Coix; species Coix lacryma-jobi. The sequence continues at coordinate 50,971,885 of CM019824.1, forward strand.
ATTAATCACATAAGTTCATTATGGTGTAGATAGATGGCAAAACAAATTTCATAATTTTTGGAGGTCATTAAGGTGCTCAAATAAAATCAGACATTAATTAGCAAAAGGCACTATTTAACAATTAAAATAGAAGCTCAAAAAATCAACTTGTTCCAAAAGACTTCAAAATTTTACCAGAGACTAAACATGGCATAAGAAGCTCACAAAAATTTGTCTCACGATTTTTGGAGTTATAAATCACTTCTCCAAAAATACCAAAACCTTCATTTTTCAATTAAAAGGGGAATTTTACATTTTTAAATTTTTGCACAAAACTCAAGTTTCATATTTTTATAAAATACTCCAGAGCATAAAGAGTCTACCACAAAAATTTCAGAATTTTTGGATGCACACAGAAAATCATACAAAAAAGAGAAAACAGAACACTATTCACATCTCTCAAAAAAAGGGAAAAGCACTGTGCTCTTTCTAGGCCGGGCTCGGCGAATCGCGGGGCTCGGGCGAATCGCGCGGGGCTCGGTCGAGACGGGCTCGGTCGAGACGGGCTCGGTCGAGACGGAAGCGACAGCCTCGTCCGAGGCCTGGCCCGGAGGCTCGGGCGAGGCGGAGAAGTAAGCCTCCGTCCGAGGCCTGACTCGGGCGAAGCGGAGAGCATGCGTCGCCGAGGCTTGGGCTCGGGCGAAGCGGAGGGCATGCGCTCGCCGAGGCTTGGGCTCGGGCGAAGCGGAGTGGAAGCAGAGACCGGAGGCTCGGATGCTTACCACGTGTCGGAGGCAGGGCTCGAGGGTGAGGCTCGACTCGTTCTCGAAGGTGAGGCTCGACTTGTGTTCGAGGGTGAGGCTCGGCTTGTGCTCAAGGGTGAGGCTCGACACGCTCGAGGGAGAAGACGACAGCGGCGGCGCTCCGGCGATCCGGCGGTCCTGCGCAGCATACGCGACCGCAAGGGCCGGGTTAGAGTCGCGCGAAACCGAGGAACACGACACGGGGGTCGGGAGAAGGTATCTGTGACCGGAGGGGAAGTATTTGACGAACCCGAGTTCACCGGGGTACCGTCGGAGATTGGGAAGATGGAGTTACGCCGGGCAAACGGAGGCGGGGAAGGTGAAATTGAAGGGTGGGAAAGCTTCACGAGCTCACGGCGGGGCTTTCGGGCTAGCTGGTGGAACGGCGGCGTGTCTGGAGTGTGCTGGCCACGGTGGCGGAGGTGGAGTGAGGAGCTCGGGGCTCCGGCGGCTTATATAGCCGCGGCTGTGGGACGGTAGAGACCTCGAGGTTACGCGGGGGCGTGCGCACTCGATTGCGCTCTGGCGGACGAGCTGGCGTGCAGCCGGGGCTCGGGCGCAAGCTCGGCCGGCGATGGCCACGCGGCGGCGGCAGCTGGGCACTGTAGGGGCCGAGAGCGAGGGTCAGCGCTCGCGTGCGGGCGCGGAGGGAACAGGGGAACAGCGGTGGCAGGTTGGTGGCGCGTGGGGAGCAGCCGTCTGCGCTGCAGGCGCAGCGCCGGCGCCATAGCCGGGCCCCCCCTCCCTCTGGCTCTACGGGAAGAAGAACAGTGCTAGAGTCTAGGGTTTGACTTTTGGCTGGTTTCTGTATTTTGCAAAAATCTCCCAAAATTTGAACTGTGCGACAAAAACTCAAAATACCAAAGTTGTTCAGAAAAAAAGAGATCTACAACTTTGTCAATATCAACATTTTCAAATTCCAAATAGTTTTTGAACTATAATCAAAAACAGAAAAGGGAACATTTTTCAACTTTGATTCAAATCAAAATTACTTTGGATTTCAAACTGAAACTTGAAAATCTTTATATATGAAAGTTGTTCCATTTGTCAAAACCTACAACTTTGCTAATATACATTTTTTCTGAAACTCAATAGTTTTTGAATAAATTTTTAAAACTGAAAAGGGGACAAAAACTGGAATTTGAATGAATTTGAAATTACTTCAAATTTTATGTAGAAACATAGAAATCTGTAAATACCAAAGTTGTTCCTCTAGGTCAGATTCACAACTTTGCTTTTTGAACCAACTCAAAATTTTGAATTTTGAAAAAGTTATCAAAAAGGGAATAAATCCAGGATTTGGGATTTTAGGGTTTTGCAAAAGGAAAAATCAAATCAAATCTGATTTTTGAACTTTGATCAAAGCAACAAACATCAGGGCACTAAACTTGAACAAGAATTACATAGAACTAGGCACAGAGGTGAAATTACCATTTTGCCCCTAAAGGAAGAAGTGGGCTAATAAGGGTTTTTGCAATAGAGGTACATCACATAAAATGATACACTAAGCAAATGCATACACATGAAATCATGATCAAGATGATTAATGATGCTAATGATGATATGTCAAGTTAATTACATGCTTAAACACCAGAGGTGTTACACGTGGTGCTTAGACTCGATTACTTGCATAGTGTACCCTATATTCTGGACTGGTGGTAGCTCGCGGGTGTGACTCTTATAGACCTGTTGAATCCTTTGTAGTCCACCTCCCATCTATAGGACTAGCAGGAGTATATTACTTGGGAATAGCCATACTATGGATGTGGTCTCCCAACATAATCCACAGTAGAATAATAATCGCATAGCTTCCTGAGCTTAAAGCTAGAAACCTTAGTTATCCCCTTTATCTTTTGTGTTCCTATCTTTGTTAGTGCTCAGGGTTTAAGCAATAGACTTAAGACAATCATCCGTTCCTTTGGGTTTCATATAAAACTGGGTCTACACATCTGGTGAAGTGCGGGTATCTAATCTGTGTGCTTGCAGATTTATCTCAAGTGTTCTGATAACATACCTAAGCATTACTAGTGCCGTTACCAAGGGCGACTTTGGTAGTGACGGTAGTAACTGTCTACAATCTTCTCTGGAGAAATGGATCAGGTATTGTGACCAGTCAAGGTACCTAGGGTGGTGGGTTCTGCAGCCATAATGGCCAGAGCTAATTTATCTTGGAGTTTTCTCCTAGTGCCTGGGACTCCAGTGAAGATTACTACAACTGTCCCCTTAGGCTTCTGAATTTCATGCTCTCCCTGGTCAACTTCTTTCTTTTGATTATCTTCCTTTCTGCTATTCTTGTTTTCTTTCCTTAAGTATCAGTCGATGAAGATGCAAAAATCTCGAGTAAGTTGGTTGCCATCAGGGTGCCATATGCATTTCATTTTACCAAGGTCTTCAAATTTTCTTTTCAAAAACTTTTTTCCTTTGTTTGTCATGTTTACAGCATTGTTAGGCCCATGTCTTCTGTATTGATGGTTATTCTACCATTCTTGATTGTCTTGGTCTGGAAATCTTTCCTTCTCTTTTTCTTCTGCTGCTATCGTTTTTTCCACTGCACGCTTGAACTCATCGTCGTTTCGTAGGTTCTCTTTGCAGAAATCATGAAATTGCCAATTGGCTAGTATCCCAAACAAGAAAGCCTCAATAACTTCTCGGTCGGTAATGTCGTTCTTTTGTTTAAGTTCAGTTCTGGAAAAGTGACAGGATGGGAAATGATCCCGGAAAAGTTTGCGCAAAAAGCCTCTGTAGGTCATCCCAGTTTCTTATCAATCCTATTGGCATCTTGAGAACACAAGGTTGATATGTGGCCTTGTGGTTCATCCTTATGATGAGTGATTGATTCAACAGGCTCACAGGTTGGTGTGAGTGTGCAACATATCTCTTGGCTTTGTTGGTGTGTAGGTGTGGAGCTCAGAGGCAATGGTCGATGGCAAGGTGAAGGTTAGGTATAGATGTGTTGCGTCGATGGACCAGGAGTGGTGAAGGACGAATGTGAGGCTTGGACTGAGGAACCAGGAGGCCGGAGGACCATTTACGGTAGATGGCACTTGGCGGCAACAAGCAACAGTACATGGGGATGGAGACGACATTGATCGAGTCAAGATGGAAGGCGATGGCGTCGTGGCACCTGACGAAGGCTGAACATGGGCTTTCATGGGAGATGCAAATGTCGTCAGTCGAGTCAGGGAGGAAGGCGAAGGCGTCATGCTTGGCGAAGGCTGGACACACGTCGACATCAGGGTCAACAGTCGGGGCGTAAGACCTACGCACTATCTATGGCGCAGGTTTCGTAGTTGAGCCTCAGAAAACTACCATGATGGTTTAGTCTTTTGTAAGGTTGTCTTGACTCTGATCAATCTCTTACTTTAGTCGATCTTGACTAGTTATCGGCTCTATTGGTTTGGCAAGCTAATAGATTCATTAAGTTATCGATATTGTTTTATGTTTTAATTTGTTTCTTTATGTTTTAAACAACATCTTGCCCAATCAAGATTGACAAAGTATCTTAAGCTTAAAGGACTCTTAGTCTCGGCTATCCTGAGGTTTTTCATGCTCACAATAGAAAAAATAGCTGATTAAAGCTTCTTATCGACTATTTTGTCAATCTTGGTTGTTACATGTTGTGCGTTCGAGATATCCGATGAAACTATGATTTTGATCTAAGAACAAGTAAATTTGATCTAGCATGTCTATTATGGCTGTATTTTCGAACCCCACTGATATATATGGTAGATTAGATCTGCTTGATTTTAAGTCGAATCGTGGTTCTAACGGATAGATCTTGTTCGTGCTTCATGGACCCTGCATCGGCTAAAATAGTTGATCCAGTTACGCTTTCTTCATAATGTGTACCTTTAGGCGACTTGGAATCAACGCATCTGCTTGTTACATCGGACGTGATCTAGTTCGGTCATCATTATGGCTGCATGTTGACACCCCACTGTTGATGATTAAGTTATTTTATCGATCTATTTATTATTATGGCTGCATGGAAACACCCCACTGTTAACAGATAGAACTTCCTGTGCAATTTGTTGATACATTGATTTCACGCCGTTTGGACGTACATATAGATCTTTATTCTGCTAATATGTTTAAGCTTATCGGCTGTTCACCTGTTCCGAATGTCTCTTTATACATACCATAGTAGCTCTGCTTTATATCTTTCGGGGTTAGGGTTCGGGGTGGCGCGAGGAGGAAGACGAGGGAAGAATGACGCGTGGGACCCAGTTGTCAATGAATAGAACTCAACGCGCCGCATAAAGGGGCATCGGACGCGCCGGTGAAAACCAACGGACGCACCGATGCCGGACCAGAGAGGTTCAAAACGGCCAAATTAACATCGGACGTGTCCTTTGCCTTGGGGGCAGCGTCCGATGGGGCCCCGGACGCTCCGGTGAGGGAGCAACCGACGCTACCCTGACACTGTTCCAGCCGGAGCTGCCTACAGTGCAGGGCTAATGCTTCATGCAATCTTTTGGGAGTTGACTTGGTAGTCAATATCCTAATAACAAATGGCTATATCAGAGCCGTACAATTTGGAACTGTCTGGCACCAAACCGGCAGGTTCCACAATTTGACAACTTTTTCTTCTCCTTGTCAATTACAGGTCAAATTGACTGGCACGCCCAAAGTCGATCTCACCGAGATTCGGCACCGCTGCCCGTTGAAGGTTCAGGAGGTCAGGACCTTGCTCTGTACGCCCTCTGAGGACCGTGCGCTCGAGTGTGTTGGCGTGACCGACCGAATTTTTACGTCAACACATTCTTTTGGCACGCCCAGTGGGACACAATCGTCTGATCATGACAATCAATAACGAAGATGTATTGAACGTGACAATGGAGGAACTTCCAAATGAGCTTCGACGCCTGATAGAAGAAACTGTTGAACAATATCGTTAGATGTGTCTGTTGAGCTTCAGTAAAAGCAGGGATAAGAAGATTATCCAGAAGTCTCATCTTCCAAGGATGGTTCTAGATGGACATGTTGATCCAATGGTTCAGGTCCAACACAATGCCATGCAAGAGGTGATCAACAAAGCAATGTCTGCTACTCTGATGAATCACAATGAAGTTTTCCTCAACAGTCTCACGAATGTCATTAAGGAAGCCTTCAACTTAGGCGATGATAGGAGAGGTCCAGCATATACCGTTAGAAATAGTCAAGGAGCTTCTGGTGGACCACATATCAATGGCCCTAATGACAATGGAAACCAAATGATTGTCAGCCCTGGGGGCATGACACCGCAGCCAATGCAACAGCCGAATGTGAGTAATAACATATACTCATCGGCTACAAAAATAGCTCCCCATGCAACGCGCATTACTAGAGATTTCAATGCACCACCGTATCAAGGGAATGTGGCACCTGGTGATATTCCTCCTGGATATCATTATGTTTCAGATTTTTATACCTTGGATTCTCAAGAGAACCCAGGATATCATGACAATGCCTTCGGGGGGCAGAACATCGGTTATCAAGGGCCGGTGAATCAAATTCATCAGCTGATGAGTCGGGTCACTGACTTGGTTCAAAAGCAATTTGGCTTAACGCCAAAATCTACGATGACTGGTTACAAGAAACCATATCCGGAGTGGTTTGATCAGGTTGTTCTTCCTCCAAGATATAGAATCCCTAATTTTACCAAATTCATGGGAACCGGCTCAGTGATGACCATGGAACATATTACTCAGTTTTTAGTCCAGCTTGGGGAAGTTGGTGATGAATCGGCACTTAAAGTCAGATTATTTCCTTTATCCCTGTCTGGTCCATCTTTTTCATGGTTTTCATCTCTGCCGCCCAATTCCATTCAGAGCTGGGAGGATTTGGAAGACAAGTTCCATAAATACTTTGACTCTGGAGCATTGCAAAAAGGCCTTGTAGACTTAGTCGATATGAGGCAAGGAAATAATGAAACTGGATGCCAGTATCTTCAGAGATTCAGAGAGGTTAAAAATCAATGATATACCGTATCATTGCCAGATTCAGAAATTGTTAGCATTGCAATTCGAGGGCTGATACCTGCCATTAGAGAAAAAAATCGGCTTTAGTTGTAATAATATGGCCGATTTGACTAAGAAGGTGGCAAATATTGATGCTCAGAATCGATACAATCAGGTTTTCAAACCCAAGAAAGCCTATAATGCAGAGAGTCATTTCTTCTCACAAGAGGAAGACAATAATTCAAGTGATGAAAGTGAAGATGAAGTGGCTGCTGTGGATTGGGCTTGGAAGAACAACGAGTACATGCCCTGGGCAACAGCTAAGAGTACCGAGAAAGATGTAAAATATAGCTTTGACATTACTAAAGCCGACAATATATTTGACTACTTGCTAGAGAAGGGTCAAATCAAGTTAACTGGGAATCATAATATCCCATCGGCTGAAGAGCTCAAAAATAAGAGGTACTGCAAGTTTCATAATTCGGGTACCCATACTACTAACGATTGCCGAGTTTTCAGAGATATGATCCAGAGGGCTATCGTTAAAGGAAGGATTGGCCTAGAAAAGGCCAAAGGCATGAGCATCAATGTCCATCCTTTTCCACAGAATATGGTGGCTCCTGCACCTCGGAGTGAGATCAAAGTGTTGACTTCTGACAAAGCCAAGGCAGCTGGGACGGTTGATCCAAAGAAACAACTCACGACCAAGGAATATCAGGAGATGAAAGGAAAGAAAAATGTTGATCAACATGATCAACCTGAAACTTCAAAGGCTAGTGAGACAAGGAGGCGTCCAACTGTCAGAATCTTATTGAACAAATGACAACATCAGAAAAAAAAGGAGCCAAATGCAAAGAGAAAGAGATGAGCAAGAGTATCAAGAGTGGCTTGAAGAGAAAGAGTATAAAAGGTCTCGTGAAGAAGAAAGGCGTGTCAGGGATGAAGAAAAGAATCACTAGGACTGCCCTTTCTTCAGACATTGTTGGAATGAAGGACTGAAGCTCCCCACTCTTCGTAATTGCCCGGAATGCAGTGATCAGTATTGGGAGTATAGGCAGTCGAGAGACAACCGCCGATCTGTACATGAAAGGTTTAGATTTGAAAAGACAGATCGGCGCATAAAAAATGAAAATGTTCATAATCGGCTTGGAGAAAGGTTAACCGATCATGATCATCCTTGGCAAGAGGGACAATGGTGTCCTGGTGGCTTGACCAAAATCCAGAAGCGACGGGTTCAAAGACTAAGGAATGATGAGATCCAAAAGAAGAAACCCAAAGTCTGGCAGGTAAAACAAGTAGCCGATAAGGATGAGTCATCGGCTAATATCGTTGCTTTGTTCATGCTTCCTGCTAAGTTTAGATCCTCTGATCATGAATCTGATGATGAAGAAGCAGTTGCTTAATGGATCTATCAAGCAGAAGAGGCCACGTTTCAAAAACCCAAGAGACATTCCCATCTGAAAGCTTTGTATTTGAAAGGGTTTGTTGATGGAGGCCTCTGAACATGATGTTAGTTGATGGAGGGGCAGCTGTTAATTTGATGTCATATGCCACCTTTAGAAAGCTTGGCAATACTACAGAAGACTTGACTCAGACCGATATGAGGTTGACCGACTTTGATGGCAACATATCGGCTACTAAAGGTGCTGTGTGTGTTGAGTTGACGATTGGCAGTAAGAGTATGCCGACTACTTTCTTTGTAGTCGATGCAAAAGGATCCTACAGTGTGCTTATTGGAAGGGATTGGATCCACGCCAATTGTTGTGTTCCATCTACCATGGATCAGAATGTAATTCAGTGGATCGGTGATACTGTGGAAGTGGTACCAGCCGATTCAACTGTTAGTGTTGCTTACTCAAACCCTGATGTCTGGAACTTTTATAGCATGGAGTGCTTTTCTGGAAAGACTCTCGAAAAAGGCTTTCTCAAGACATCTGATGATAGCCAACAGCCAATCCAAGCAGACGGCTTCAAAAAATGTATCTAGTCAATTAATTAATTGGAGGATTTGCATCGGCTTAAGTGGTTGAAATAAGTTAAGGCCGATGTATTTTTAAGTAGTCAAAGTTATTTCTTTTTGAGCAGAGATTAGCTTTGTCTTGACTTATATAGCCGATACTAATGTATCGCCTTCAGAACAAAAATAGCCGATATGTATGTATCGTCTTTGGTATCCAATTGATAGCCGATACTAAGGAAATATCGCCTTTAGAACATTCAAAGAAATAAATAAAAGGAAGAATTTTGGAAACTCAGTGATAGCACAAAGGATATCAAACGGGAATATTTAACAAGATTATTCGAGCCTGACGATGCAGGAACAGGCTTATACTTGTTCAGTTTGTTCGGCCAAAAGGCCGGATTTACAAGGGAAACATTAAAACGAAACTAATCTAAATGCAGCTTGTTCAAGAGGTCCTCCAGGTGCGACACCTCCGTCACGGCGAGCCCCAGGGGTTGGAACTCCAACACCAGCTACCTAAAGTATTCCCTCGCCCTGGCGCCAACGAAGGAGGGAGAGACTTCCCCGGAGATCTCAGCGCCGCTGAGTTCCGCTCCGGCGAGGGCGAAGGTAGCGCCATGGCAAATAGCGTGGAGGGCCAGCTCCCTGATGCGCGTCCCAACGTCCTCGAGGCACACCTGCAGAGTTTCTCCTCGGGCGTTCACAAAATCAGCAATTGTTGTGGCCCGCCCTGGGAGCCAATCAAGCTGATGTTGGAGTTCTATGGTTAAACAAAAAGAAATCAAGGTTAAGAGGCAGCCGGTTTATATAAAAACGAATCGGTTGAGTATTCCAGCAAAAAGATCACCAAAGATTGACTAGAGTCATTATGCGGAGGTGAATTGAAGATAATGAAATCGAAGGATGTGAAGAAAATATACCAACAACCCTGGCATCGGACGCCTCTAGGTGTTCCAGAACACTGTTGAGGCGAGCGCGGAGGACCTCTCGCTCCTCCATGGCACGGGCGGTTCGGCGGCATTCTTCTTCGAGGAGGCGTCAGGTGTCGGAGTAGCCCCGGATGAAAGCCTAGGCGTCATCATCCAACACCAACACGTGACCCGACGGGGGTTGGCTGGGGCCTTGGCCGTCTGCCGGAGGAGAAGGACTACAGAAAAGTTAGGGTTTTCCTCGGGTGAATGACAAGTTTCGGAGCATAAGAGGTTGTTGAGGGGGGATCGTTACCCAAGCACACGACGGCGAGTCACCGGAGGGCCATCGACAGACTCCGACTCTTCGGCAGGACGCTTGCCACGGTTATCCGCCATTGGTTTGGTTGCTAGTTGGAGAAGAAGAACAATCGGCGACTTGGAAGAGTGAAAAGCAGAGGAGTAAGGCGATGAATGCGTGGTGTGTTCGGGAAGCCGACGGTTTATATTTATGAGTAAGACTCGAGAGGGTGAAAAGGCGTCGGTTCAGGAGCACCCTTAGATCCAGATCCTAAAGCAAATCAACTAATAAGCACGAGAGCCGTTCTAAATATCGATCGGCTAAACAATGAAAGATGAAGTGAATGGGTAATATCGGCTAAAGGAATAGCTGATAGGGTGTCTTAAAACACCAACCAAACTGATGGAACATATAAATATTTACAAGCAAGGACCAAGAGCAAGACAAGCAGAGTTACATGTTCAGCACAAACTTCAATACATTCAAAGTGTTCAAGCGAATGGCATCTATATCAGCTATCTTCTTTTGATCTTCTTCGATTGAGCCTGGAATTGGCTTCTTCTTGTCTTTGATGTGTTGAAGATCATTGCGAAGGGATGCCATTTTTCTCTTCTTGTCTTGGATTGTATTTGGAATCTTAGCTAAAATTTCTTCCTTCGATGTGATCTGTTCATTGATTACCCGAAGCCTTTCAGTCAATTGATCCCTCTCAGACTCCAGGGAAGATAGATCACTAATAAGGACTGTGGAGTTGTTGTTCAGTTGGTCTATTTCTTCCTTCATAGACACCATGCCAGAGATGCATTGTTGCTCCTTATTAGGAAGAACAGCTTGGGCTTCACGTGTTGTGAGCTTGGCTGTGGTTTCTATGAATTCTGACCGAAGGAACTCTATATGAGCAACAGGAACCAGAGCTTTGTTAAGATCATCTGGTATGTCTTTTTTGATCAAGTCAAAGATGTTTCTGATTCCTTTTGCATCATGTACCAGATCGGCTATATTGGCCTCCAAGAGAGGGAGTAGCAGTTGGAGCCGAGCCTTGGTCTCTTTAGAAGGTTTCTTGGGATATTCTGGTACAGAGATTTCTTCTTCCTCCACATAATCTTCTAAGTCAAAGGGGATGGTAGGTGAAGAAGGTCCTCCTTGTTCCTACACAAATAGATGTATAAGGATCACAGATGGAAAGATGTCGGAAGGAGAAGTGCGGATACATGGGTGTATGCCGGATCTTGAGTGATGAGTGATTGTCAACTGGTTTGATGCGCATGTTCTTTGGCTTGTGTTGTGCAGGTGTCGAGCACGGATACAGTGATCGAGGGCAAGGTGAAGGTCAAGTAGAGACGTGCCGTGCCGACGGACCAGGAGCAGTGAAGGATGGGCGTGCCGTGTGACGGACGTGCCATGCCGATGAACCTAGAGCGGTGAAGGGTGAATGTGTGGCTTGGACTGAGGGACCGGTGGCCTGAGGATAAGCTATGGTGGCTGACAGCCTGGGACAGCGACGAGCGGAGACTTGCGAGGCACAGTGTTGCTCGGGTCGAGGACCTGAGGACACGTGTCGGTGGATGGGGTGCAAGGGCGGTGCATCCCCTCTACGGCTCGGTTTGGTGGTTGAGCCACAGAAAAACTACCGAGTGGACGGTTTCCAGGTTTGGGCCTCAAAACCTGAGTGCGTCGGGTTTTCCGAGTTTGGGCCACAAAACTCGGGTTGAGGACGGTTTCTAGGTTTGCGCCTCAAAACCTGGGCGCTGGCGGGTTTCTGAGTTTGGGTCACAAAACTCAGACGATGGACGTCGCGTTTCTCGGTTTCGGCCTCAAAATCGGGGGGAGGACTTGAAGGCTGGTTTCCCGGTTTCGGCCTCAAAACCGGGGGCGAGGTCCATGAAAAGGACGAGCAGAGCGGTGGCGGCACGTGGCGGCAATCGGTGAGGTCGCGTGGACGTCGGATCACCATCTACTTTGAGTTGGTCCAGAATAACCCTAGGGTTTAGCTGGTTCGCTCTGTAATTAGTTAGGGGTAGAGTGGGAACTAGAATTAGGATAAGTAGGGGAGACACCCACCTCCCAAAACTATCTCAGCCATTGCTATTTTCATTCTAGGGTTTTCCACTCTCCCATTCCCTGCTGTAGCTAACGGAGATCCACAGAGAAGACAATCATACCTCTGTGTTCGTGAGATTTTGAGGAAGTGAGACCGTAATCTCACTGTTGTCTCATGTGGTAGCCACACGGTTACAATTCATGGTTTGAATTCGAGTTTTAAATTTGTTCTTCGCGTTCTTCATTTCTCCACGATTTTCCCGTCACTCGATCTCCCTCTACGTTGCGTCTTTTTCGAATCCACTTGAACCAACTTGTTCTTTGATGTGAGGAGATCATTTCCACCGAAGGAATTCATCTAACTCCTCACGAACAAGTAGATCGGGTTGATTCAAGTTTCGTGGCGCTTTTTCGGTTCATACACCTTCCCTTTCAATTTCTCGTTGATTGAGTTGATTGGAGCGGATGATTTCTTGGGGATAGTCTTCCAACTACCTCGTGATCATATTCTCTAAGTTTAGGAACAAGGGATTTTGATTTGGATCGGATTTGGGTGAAGGGCGACCGAAATCGCTCTCTCTGGGCGTTGGCGGACAGTCCGCCACCCAGGGCGCGGACAGTCCGCGCATCGGGGCCGAGCCTGTTTAGTGGCTGCGTGTCGGTGAACAGTGCCAAAATTTGACTGGCGGACAGTCCGCCGTTGTGATCCGCGGACAGTCCGGGTTCACTTAGGGAGGTTTCAGCAGCTGTGTAGTTTTGCACTTTTGGCCGGCGGACAGTCCGTCACCTACTCGCGGACAGTCCGTGGTAGGGCCGGACAGTCCAAGACTGGGAATCCGGACAGTCCGGGATTTGGCTGAGTGTTGAGTTTTAGTGCGTTTGTTCTCCCGGCTTTTCCGCTTGGTTTCTGGACTTCTCGTTTGACCCTAGAGTTAACCAAGGAACCTCTCTAGGTATCTTTGCTACTTGTTAGCATAGGTATTTGGAGATTTCTTGACGTAGCCATCCATCTACGTTCGGGAGTCGGTTTTTGGGGTTGAACTTGAGCCAAAGCTTTTGGTGTTTGTTTTGCTCTTGTTTGGTGGTGCCTCGCTGTGATCCTAGGGATCATCCACCCTCTTCCAAGGGTCGTGGGCATCAGGCTTCAATTGAAGCTTTTGGGGGTTGATTTTCAGGACAAAGGCCAAAGTTTCGAGAGAAATTTTTAGGCTCCCATTCACCCCCCCCCCCTCTGGTCGTCTTGCTTTAGCATTCTCGGTCCTTCAAGAAGTGGTGTTGTTTAAAGCACCTGGTGGGATTGGATGATTTGAAGCTCTAGGATAATTGAAGAAGGCTCTGGGAGTGCATCTGAAAGAAATCTTCATCAGTTTTGAAAGGTCATCCACTAAGGAAGATGAAGATATCAACTAAAGGTATATCTGGTTGAGGAGACTCTTGATCAATGTCAAGAAGAGGGAGCATTTCAGAGTCAATATTCTGAGTATCAGTCTGCTCCTGAAAATTAAAAGGCAAAAGGAGTTACAGATTAGGTGATGAGAACAGGAAAGACAATTTTTCTTACTTCTATATTAACATTTTCAATCAAGGATTGGCTGCCATCAGAGATGTCCTTCTTCTTCTTCTTGGATGTAACTTTAGTGATTGGCCTATCAGTTTTTTGCTTCTTGGAGGAACCAACTTCCTTTATGAAAGTGCTAAGGGTTTGGTCATCTGGGATGTCAGAAGCCTTCCTATTCATCAAAGCTTTGATGGTAGGAGCATCACAGCCAATCCTGGGATTTGCACACCATACATTGTAATCGATTTTTGGTGGGCTCAGAGTGACCAAATCCTGCAATATTTGTCATGTGATGTCAGAAGAAAAAACAGATGATAAGAATATGGAATTTGAGAAGAAATTGAGTCATGCCTCATCAGTTGCTTGAAAGTCTGAATCCAACTTAAGGCAGTAGGTGGCCACAGCTTCATTGAAGAGATGGGTGCTCTATTGTTGCCACCAGTCTTTGAAAGAAGATGAGGAGAAGGGCCGACAATTCCATTCTCTGACCATCTTTAAGGAAATAGATTGCTCTAATTGGAATATTATGTTATACTCTAAGGCAGAGTTTACTGCTTCCCTTGGTCTGAGCTTATCAGCAAAGCTGGGGGCACCTGACCAAAGCCTATCTGCCTGGCTGACATAACAGGGTGATAGAATTCATAAGACATGGGTGGTTTTTCCCTACCATGCCTAATTTCAGTAGGCAGAAGACAAGGGTTCATTATTTTACACAAGATTTTCAGACCTTCATCATCTCATTCTCTATGAAATCTGAAGGTATATGGATTCTCAAAATCTGCAATATCTAGATATTGAAACAAGTTGAAGGCAGCTGCAGGGAATCCTTTATAGAAAATCTTAAAGAAGAAGCTGGCTGATTCATCAATGAATATCATGGCAGCAGCTTCTCCAAAAGAGGTGCATCTCCTCACCTTGGCATCATCGGCTAGTATCTTTTCTTGGTCATCTAGATACAGAGATGGGAAAGACAGAGTCCTAAAATCTGGGGTGTCAGTCTGTGTAGATGAAGATTGAGCCAAAGCTGAAGCAACCACCAGGGACCTGTTACTGATGGGATGCCTTCATTTTCCATCAGGCTTTGGGCTACTTTATTCAACATACTATACAAAGCACCCAGGAGATACTTTCCCAAAGGTATGTCTGAGTTCACAGACAATTTCTCTGCTAGTGCCAAGAAATTTGAAGTTGGGCCGCAACTCTGCCCACAAAATAATACTTCTCCAACCACATGTTCAAGAAGATGATGTGCTCTCATTCTGAAACACTAGACTGAGAAGCGTTAAAGGTGGCAATGTAGCTGGACCAACCACCAGTCTTGAGATTTCCAAGCTTGATGGAAGGTTTGGTTTGGAGACTGTAGGGGTTGATTGATCCAGTGATATTTAAGCCGGTCAACATGTGTATATCGGCTAAGGTAGGAGTCATCGGTCCTTGCCTAAACATGAAGGAGTTGAAGGTTCCGGACCAAAAGTAACAGGCGGCCTTCAGCATTGGCTCGTTCCTTTTCATGTCTGCCAGAGATAAAGAAATGCACTGGTCTAGGCTGCGAAGGATCCAGTCTGGTTTCTTTTTAGCTTCCACTTTGATTAGCCAATTTCTCTAGCCTAAAATCATTGATGGCCAATTCCTGAAAGGGGTCTTGCCCCAATGCTTTGAGGCAAAGTCTGAATTCTTGAAAGGGATCCACTGGGTTTCTGCGGTGATGGATTCGGTAGGGTCAAGATTGCCGACTGGGCCGAGGAAGAAGTTGTTCGGGTTGTCTTGAATCGGAATAAGAATTTGGTCGTGAAGCACCTGAAAATTCAAAATGTGAAAGATATGTCGGGCAGAGAATCATCGGAAGAGGGGGTGCTAGAAAGCCAAATCTTTACCTCCGGGATGGAATCTTGAGTCGCCATTTGACTTGTGGGAGTACTGGATTTAAGTTCTCAAAGGATTTTTGGCTCGAATCAAGTGGCGGCAGGTGTCTTCAAAAGGCTAGGGTTTGAGAATGACCCTGAGAGGAAGGACCCTGAGAGGAAGGAATAACGATTGGGAGGAAGACTCAGCTGATCGACTAAAGAGAAGAAAGGTGTAGCATCTATGGAATAAAATAAATTTCATCCCAAAATTGGGGGGGCATGTGTTTACACCAGATTTTGAACCGAAAGGATTATTGTTTTGTGAGCACAAAACGGCTGATTTTTGTTAGTAAAGAAATCGGCCAGAAAAAATAAAATAGATGCTTTGACCCGGGCACAACCAAAGTTTGTGTAGACCAGACGTGACAAGCTTCAAAGACATATTGGGTTTGGCTGAAGAGTTTGAGTCCAGGTCATCTTTTTTTTGCCTATTATGTAACCTAGTCGCGTTAGGACAGGAGTCAACTAGATTATATATAGCTAGAAACCCGGATTTTGTAAGGACATCATCCAATCAATCAACATACCGGCCACCGGCCAAAACCCTAGGATTAGGAGTAACGTAGATCTCGGCGAGACCTTCAATCAGGCAGGGTTGCATCGGCTTCGACCGACCTCCGGTTTGCTTGTAAGTTTCACCAATGGTTCGTGTCATTGTACGATAAGGCTGTATTTGGCATCGACCAAACTCTTGTTAAGCTATGACATGGCTAGTTATCAGTCTAAGTTCATCTTTTGTAAGGCTGTCTTGACTCTGATCAATCTCTTACTTTAGTCGATCTTGACTAGTTATAGGCTCTATTGGTTTGGCAAGCTAATAGATTCATTAAGTTATCGATATTGTTTTATGTTTTAATTTGTTTCTTTATGTTTTAAACAACATCTTGCCCAATCAAGATTGACAAAGTATCTTAAGCTTAAAGGACTCTTAGTCTCGGCTATCCTGAGGTTTTTCATGCTCACAATAGAAAAAATAGCTGATTAAAGCTTCTTATCGACTATTTTGTCAATCTTGGTTGTTATATGTTGTGCGTTCGAGATATCCGATAAAACTATGATTTTGATCTAAGAACAAGTAAATTTGATCTAGCATGTCTATTATGGTTGTATTTTTGAACCCCACTGATATATATGGTAGATTAGATCTGCTTGATTTTAAGTCGAATCGTGGTTCTAACGGATAGATCTTGTTCGTGTTTCATGGACCCTGCATCGGCTAAAATAGCTGATCCAGTTACGCTTTCTTCATAATGTGTACTTTTAGGTGACTTGGAATCAACGCATCTGCTTGTTACATCGGACGTGATCTAGTTCGGTCATCATTATGGCTGCATGGAGACACCCCACTGTTGATGATTAAGTTATTTCATCGATCTATTTGTTATTATGGCTGCATGGAAACACCCCACTGTTAACAGATAGAACTGCCTGTGCAATTAGTCGATACGTTGATTTCACGTCGTTTGGACGTACATATAGATCTTTATTCTGCTAATATGTTTAAACTTATCGGCTGTTCACCAGTTCCGAATGTCTCTTTATACATACCATAGTCGTTCTGCTTTATATCTTTATTAATGCTTCATGCAATCTTTTTGGAGTTGACTTGGTAGTCAATATCCTAATAACAAATGGCTATATCAGAGCCGTACAATTTGGAACTGTTTGCCACCAAACCGGCAGGTTCCACAATTTGACAACTTTTTCTTCTCCTTGTCAATTACAGGTCAAATTGACTGGCACGCCCAAAGTCGATCTCACCAGATTTGGCACCGCTACCCGTTGAAGGTTCAGGAGGTCAGGACCTTGCTCTGTACACCCTCTGAGGACCGTGCGCTCAAGTGTGTTGGCGTGACCGACCGAATTTTTACGTCAACAATCCTAGGGGTAGAAGGCGTATTATGTTTAGGCTATAAATGAGGGATGACACCTCTCATCTCACTTCATCTCTTTAGTAGCCATCTCTCTAGTCAGACTATTTTCATATTCATCGGTTAGGCATCTTCTTCCCAATAGCTACTGTGGAGATCTACAGGGATGAATCATTCCACTGTGTATTTTGATTTCAGGAAAGGTGACCGTAATCACCTTCCTCCTCATTGGGGATTTTGCGTGAAATCTTTGAGTTCGTGTTTCGTTCTTCGCGTTCTTTCTTTCCCGTCTTTGCTCTTTCGTGAGATATTTTGATTTGAGAGATGAATTCAATTCCGTTTGAACCATCTTGTGCTTTGTCATGAGAGGCATCTTTCCACCAAAGGATTTTCTCAGATTCCTCACGAGCGCATAGATCGGGCAGAATCTTTTTGGTTCTCCAAACTTTACCCTTTTCGTGTGATCTGAAATATCTCGAGATCTAGTTGGGTTTGAGCCTTGATTTGCTAGGAATAGCTCACCAACATGCTCAAGATCATCTGGGTGAAGTTTGCTTGCAAGCCCTTTTGATTTGGTCGACGTCCAATCGAATTTGGGTTTGAGTCATGTTGTTTTTTACACTGTCTGGGTATTCTCAGACAGTCCGCATGTCGGGGACTTGCACAGGCAGTACCTCAAAAGGAATTGTCCACACACAGTCAGGTGACCGGCGGACAGTCCGCCACCTGACCACGGATAGTCCGCTGGCACAGGTTGATGCTGAACAGTTATAATGTTTGCGCTATTCACATGAACCACAGACAGTCCTGCGTACTAACGATGGATAGTCTAGGCCTATTCAGAACTGTTTCAGAATAGTTTGGTTTCGGGGTTTTGAACTGTGCATAGTCCTAGCCTTGACCACGGACAGTCCGACAAGATTTCCCAGATAGTTCGAGCCCTGACCCTTGATAGTCCAGCGCTATGCAGTTTTTGCCAGCTTTGGTCTTCCGTTTTGTGCTTTCTCTCGGCGCTTCTTCGGCAGTCCCATTGTAACTCTAGGATATCTCATAAGGTATCCATCCAACCGTTGGCTCATGGACTACCCGCTCTTGTGTGGTTCTGCCTTGGGGTCGATTTTCTTCGACAATGCTCAATCTTTCTTGAAAAAGAAATTTCTGGCTCTCATTCACCCCCCCCCCCCCCTCTAGTTGTCGTTTCCTGTCCTTCACAGTTGATCAAATCACTAAAGTGGAATAGTCTCCAATGACATGCGAAAAAAGAGTGTCTTGATGTCATCGCTTCCTCCGGCTAGTTTGACTAATTGGGAGAAGATTCTAAGCCATTGCTTTGGTTCCATCTTGCCATCGTACTTGCTGTGGTTTGAAGGTATAAACTTATGTGGTAGCCAAACTGTGAGAAATCGGCTTGAAAAGCATGGGAAATGTCCATGGATCTCGGACCCCCTGTATTCTATATCTCCTTCGCCTTCTCGCCAGTTGGCGATATTGCATGAGTAGCTTTGAGGAATAGGTGGTGGTGAAGGCTTGCTTCGGTAATCCCTGGTTTCTTCAGCTTGTTTGTTATGATATGTGATGTCCCTACCTTTTTTGTTACTCCTTGCTTCCAAGCCCAATTTTTCAAAGGTAGATATGCGCGGATGCTGACTACCTTGTTTGTGGGTTGCTGACCTGCTGGGTTGTCTTGTGTAAGATTTTCTTTCGTTCGTCGAGTGGCTGTCCGATGAACCACGCGAAGGCAATCTTGGATGAAAATCTTACACAAAGAGTTCCAAGATTGCCTTCGCGCGGTTCATCGGATGAACAGAAAGAGCGCCGAGTTCGTGGATCAACTCTTGTATTTTGTCATAGGGATCATCTTGCAATTTTCCTGTTGCACGCTTATCCTCGACTTCTTTTCTAGACTTCTTCCAATTGTTTTTAGATAAATCGGCCTCGTACTTGTTCTAAGCTTCTTTTCGTTGGCGAGCATGATTTCTACGGCCTTCTTTTAGCTTATTCTTTCTCAAATGAGCTTGCATCTAGCTTTTCGCCTCTCACCACCCCCTTGGATGTCCAACGAGATATTTGACTCAGATTTATATAATGACCTGACATTGGGTACTCTGGGAGGAATAAGTGGTGAGCGCAGGTGACAAATCATAAGGACTTCTCAGAAAGATCCAATGAATTCATCTGAGTTGTTGATAATTTCGGTGGACGCTTCTTCTTCATAAATCATTCTCCCTTCTTGGTAAGGTAGAATCGCAGTTGCTTCAAACAAACGGGAATACTTGTTTACTCATCTTTGAAGTAGTTCTTGATAATTGATGTAGAGTCATTGAGCCATAGTGGAAAAGTACTCAGTTGGGTTATCCAATCACCTTTCGAGCCCATACTCGAGATGAATTCCTGATAAACTGAGGTCGCGTTGCAAAGTACAAACGAAAAAGGACTCGTAGCACTAATCATCTTTGAATCAAACTTGAATTGTCCTCTAACCCGAGTCAGATTAGAAGTTGTGAGCAGCGGAAGCTTCTCCGCGAGTTGGTTTGCTGGATTTGTCGGATTCTTTAGGAGACGGCTTCAGAGCTTACCATCACCACCTGCCTCACAAACCTAGGAACTGAAGATTATGATGAATCCCATCGAAAAGATCTTGTTGAAGTCTGTAGAGCTCTTGGTCACAATTACGTCGTTAGCGCCTACCTGGCGCACCAATTGTTAGTGTTTTATCACCGATAGCTCATCATGGGGTTACCTAGGAAGATTGTTTGGGCTTCGGCATATGTAGAACTCGATGGTGAACGTAGAGCAATAACGATTTATACTGGTTTGGAACACCAGAATAGCATCCTACGTCCAGTCTGGGGTGATAATATGTTGCACCTTGCGCTTGGGGTTTAGACCGTGAGGTCTGTTGTGTATGTTGAGGTATATCCCGCTAATCTAGGGACCCCTGCCCTCTCCAGCAGGTAGGAGTCCTAGTCGGTTTACAAAATAGAAGAGTCCTAGTAGGATTACAGGATAGTAACGCTACTAGGATTAGATAGGGGGAATCCTAGTCAGACTAGATCTTCTTTCTTCCTTGTGGGGAATCTCGTGTACTATGTACCGCTAATATTTTGTTTGCAAACTGTGAGATGAATTTATTAAGACTAATTAATCTATTATTAGCACAAGTTTACTAGAGCACAACATTGTCAAATTATAGACGAATTAGGCTTAAAATTGTCTTGCAAAGTTATTGCAATCTATGTAATTAGTTATTTTTAGTCTACATTTAATACTCCATGTTGAAAGCCCTAGTTTATTTTTAGATAATTGATGAAACCTATTGGACTAATCCTATGCTCAAGTGTGATTAGAAGATAAGTTGGTTCAAGACCAAGTAATTGAGCTAGATGGATGGTGATATCCACATGATGGCGATCAAGTGCTCCAAAGCTTGGAAAATAAGAAAGAGAAAAACAAAATGGACCAAGGCAAAGGTATATTTGATAGGGTCATTTTGTTTTGGTGATCAAGACAATATAGAGAGTGTGATCACATTTAGGATCGATAACCATACTATTAAGAGGAGTGAAACTCGATTGTGAAATGTGGTATCAAAGTGCCACTATATGATCTATGCTTTGCATATGCATTTAGATTCTAGTGAGTGCTAACTTTCCTTGAACAATGCTTTGGAAAATGCTAACACACGTGCACAAGTGGTGAATCACTTTGGTGTCGGCACACGGAAGCAAGGGTGAAAGTATGAAAGCAAGAGGTGTTGTCCTAGGGGCATCAGACTCTGCTTGCAAGAGCACCGGACGCGATCGATGGTAAACCCTAGGTGTAGGCTGCGATTCAGTCTACATCTGACATTGCATCGGACGTATGGGTGGCACTGTGCTCGTGTCCGATGCAGCTGTCGTGGCAAAAGGAGAGGAGTTATAGGAGCATTGGATGCTCCGTGGTCTGATGGCGCCCCTTCAGACCCGTTCGATGCCCGCGGTAGCTCTTTGGATGCTCTCTGCATAGACACAAGACAGTAAGGCCGTGGCAAAAAGAGAGAAAACCCGGGCTGATGACCTCGAGAAAGAGCTTGAAGGTTACCTGATGGGTTGTTGATGTTGTAGGTTTTGTTGCTTGAGTATTTGTAGTAACTTGTCGGTTTCTTTGATTTATGTAAACATCGTTCATGGCAGAACCAGGTCGCGATGGCTTGCGAAGGGGTGAAGCTTTGGGAGGGGCGGTGCCATACTATGGTCCGAGGGTTTGCCCCTGTTATAGATGCAGTGTACGCAGCTGATCAGTCCGGTGAGCTCCCGCCCGACCAAGCGGCGTGTTGGACGAATGCGTCGGGTTATGGCCGGCCATGAAGAAGTTCATGAGTGGCGCCAGCGAACAGGTTGCCTCGTACGTACTTGCGGTGGCGCGTGCGCATTATCCGAGGATGGACGTGAGGCGGCTGGAAAACGGCTTCCCAAGGAACACCTCAGAGGCCCAGGTGTACGTGCTCTGCGAACAATCCCGGGAGGCGGCCGTCGTTCTTGTAAAATATTTGGATCTGTGTGGGGAGCCTAGGGAGCCCAGTGCTCCATAAGACCCCAAATTGTATTAGTTAGACTTTGTTGAAAATGTAATGACTAAGTTTTAAGTAACGTGGTATTTTGACGAATTTTCCTTTAATCAAGGAATCTGGTATGAAAGGTTGTTTTTGTTATTTGCCTATTCCTATTGGTGATAGAGAAAACAAGAATATGACGATCGTACTTATTTATTTAATCGTATGGAAATACAGGCATAAGTACATATCTTTTATCTCTACTCCAAACAGTGATTACGAATAGAAGCGTCGAAGCTGGTCGATATGCCAAGAATTTGGAACATCGGTCCCATCTAAGTCGCATAGTCTGTAGGAAGTCGGTCTTGTGACCTGCTTGACGAGGTAAGGGCCCTCCTAGTGAGACGACAGCTTGTGTAGGCCGACAGTGTTCTGGATTCTCCTAAGGACTAGGTCTCCTACGGCGAAAAGTCTTTCCTTCACATTGCGGTTGTAGTATCTTCGGAGCCCTTCAATGTACTTTGCTGTTCGGACGCAAGAGTCCAGTCTCCGTTCCTCGATGCAATTGACCTCTAGCTCTATGGCCTGGTCAGACTTCTCCTGGTCGTGATGCTCCACTCTGGGAGATCTGAACGTGACATTAGCTGGCAGGACTGCTTTGGTACCGAACACCATGTAGTACGGGGAGACGCCTGTGTTCCGACTAGGCTGCATTCTGAGTCCCCATACCACCGCCGGTAACTCTTTCAACCAACGACCAGCCTTTGAATCTTTATCGATCGCCATGTACAACCTCTTTTTTAGAGCTTCAAGTATCATGTCGTTTGCCCGCTCAACCTGCCCATTGGCTCTTGGGTGGGCTACGGATACATATTTTACGACTATGTTTCTGTCTTCGTAGAAATCCCAGAAATCCGCGCTGGTAAAAGTGGAGCCCGGGTTAGTGATGATGCAGTTGGGCAGGCCAGAAGGTGGATGACATCGTTGAGCAGCTCTGCTGCCTTTTGTGCTGTGGATTTCACCAACGGTTTGTACTCTATCCATTTGGAAAATTTGTCGATCATGACGTACACATACTTGAATCCTCCGAGAGTCGTTTTGAATGGTTCGATCATATCTAAGCCCCAGCATGAGAAGGCCCAAGATGTTGGTATAGCCTAGAGGTCATGCGCCGGTACGTGGATCTGCTTGGCGAAGAACTGGCACCCTTCGCAGTACTTGATTAGCCTTTCTGCGTCTGCCACTGCTGATGGCCAGTAGAAACCTGCTTGGAATGCCTTCCCGACCAGTGTCCGGGAAGCAGCGTGATTACCACATATGCCGGCGTGGATGTCTTCCAATATGCGTACACCTTCTTCCTAGGATACACATTTTAGGAGCAACTCATCTTTTGCATTTTTTGCGCATGAGTTTTCCGTCGACCAGGACATATTGCTTACTGCACCGGATGAGGCGCTGGGTCTCGATTTTATCGTGGGGGACGTCTGCATTGGTTAAGTACTTTATGAACTGCTCCCTCCAATAACTGTGTGTCTCTCAAATGACAGCGATTGTCTGGTCGGCCGGAGGCTGCTCAGCAGCGCCACACGGCCCTTGATCAATAGACGGCTTGACCAGGTCTTGGACGAATACGTCATGCGGTATCTGCACTCTGGTCGATCCTAGCTTGGAGAGGGCATCGGCGGCTTGGTTATCCGCCCACACTACATGTTGAAACTGCAAGCCGTTGAACTTTCCCTCGAGTTTTCCTATATGGGCGACATAAGCATCCATTTTTTCGTTGGTAGCGTCCCAATCCTTGTTGACTTGATTTATAACCAAAGCCGAGTCGCCAAAAACTTCTAGTCTTTTCAGCTCAATGGCAATTCGGAGGCCGTGCAGGCATGCCTCGTATTCCGCGGCGTTGTTGGATGCTTTGAAGTGAATCCGGAGGACATAGCTCAGCTTGTCTCCTGAAGCTGAGATGAAGTGAACCCCAGCGCCTGCGCCTTCGAGATTTAACGAACCGTCAAAATACATTGTTCAGTGCTCGGTACTGGTCGGTGGAACTGGGGTCGTCATGTCTGTCCATTCAACTATAAAATCAACAAGCGCATGGGATTTGATAGAAGTGCGGCTACGATACTCTAGGGAAACAGGGCTCAGTTCGAGAGCCCACTTGATTATTCTACCGTTGGCATCCTTGTTGCGTACGATGTCGCCTAGTGGGTACTCAGTAACCACCACGATTGTGAAATAATCAAAGTAATGCCGCAATTTCCGAGACATGATTAGCACTTCATATATCAATTTTTGTACCTGAGGGTATCTGGATTTTGAATCGTTGAGTACTTCGCTGACGTAGTAGATTGGACGTTGGACCTTGTAAGCCTGTTCCTCTTCCTCACGTTCTACGACCATGACTGTACTCACCACTCGGTCTGCTGCCACGATGTATAGCAGCAGGGTCTCGCCATCTTTTGGTGCGGCCAGCATGGTGGCATTGTGAGGAGATGTTTAAGCTCGTGGAAGGCGGTATCGGCTTCTTCCGACCACTCGAACTTCTCGGAAGCTTTGAGCAGCTTAAAAACGGAAGGCCTTTTTCCCCAAGCCGTGAGATGTAGCGACTTAATGCGGCCATGCACCCTGTTAGCTTTTGGACGTCTTTTACGCACTTAGGAGGCTTCATTTTTAGAACGGCTTCGATCTTCTTAGGGTTTGGCCTCAGGCCATCCTTGCTTACCACATTGCCTAGCAGTATGCCGGACGGAACCCCGAAGGTACATTTTTTATGGTTGAGCTTCCACCAAAATAAGTTCAGCGCCTCGAAGGTTTTGCGCGGATCATCTATCAGTGTGGGGGCGAGCCTAGTCTTTACGACGATATCGTCTACGTATGCAGCTACGAGCTCTGCTCGGATTTCTTCGCCTAGGCACTTTTGAATCGCCCTCTGGAAACGTGGCGCCTGCATTTTTGAGTCCGAAAGACATCGTAGTATAGCAGTATGTCTCGAAGGGGGTGATAAAAGAAGTTTTTGCCTAGTCTTCTTCTCTTAGAGAAATTTGGTGATAACCAGAATAGCAATCTAAGAACGATAGTAGCTCGCAGCTGGCCGTGGAGTCAACGAGCTCGTCAATTCGAGGTAAAGCAAAAGAATCTTTAGGGCCGTGTTTGTTAAGATCGGTGTAATCAACGCACATTCTCCATTCTTTATTCTTCTTTTGAACAAGTACCGGATTGGCAAGCCACTCCGGGTGATACACCTCTTTATGAAACCGGTAGCTAAAAGTCGGGTTATTTCTACCCTAATAGCATCCTTTTTGTCGTGAGCAAACCGTCGTAGCTTCGGCTTGATCGGCTTGGCACTATCCCTGGCGCGTTCGATGCGTCCCTATAGCAGAGTCCGATGTAGTGGTAGAGAGCCAATGGTTTTTAGCTCAACATCAGACACTCGGATCATCACGTCTGATGCAACCTAGAGCAAGCTGAGTTTGAAAGTAGTTGATGGGATCGAGCGACCAGGACTGAAATGGATGGACATGTGGCGTGCATCCAAGCATCGGACGCGTCTGATGCCCTCGAGCAGGCGTTCATGTTCATGGTGAACAAGGATCTAAAGCTATGAGCTAGTTCTAGAACGATGAACAATGAACAAGAACAAGGCTCTAATTCAAGAACATAACAATGTTGATCATAAGAGAATAAGAACAAGTATGAAAAGAGGAACTTAGTATTGATACCAAGTAGATCTTTACAACTCGTCCTCTCCTCTTGCAAGTAGTACTTGCTCCAACTACTAGAGGATCTAAACTAATGTAGAGAGCTCCAAATACAAAGTGGAATGAAAGACAAATGTGTTGATGTGTGATTGATTATTGAAAATGGAGCTCTACCCCTACTTTTATACTACAACATGGTCGGTTCTGGTGATCTAAACATGGAAACCTCCTAAACCGACATGAGCATGGCGGCATGCAACCGCCTGAGGAGAGTGGGCCCGAGAGGCCCCACCGGGGGTGTGCCCGCACCCCGGGCACCGCCTCTCGCCACCGCCCTTCGCGTGTGGGCTCTTGGTTGGGCCTGGATGCCTGCCATGTGGGTTTTGAGCCCAAGTTGGTTCCTTAGGTGGGCTTTTCCCATATTTCTTGGTTTTACGCTTTGTCGAAAAGCGTATTCTTCTCGCCTTTTCCACCGTTTTCTTATTTGATATCTGAAAAGCAATGATTCTCCAATACAAGTCGAAATAGGTCAAGGTGATAACATATGTATGTAAGTATGCCTTGTTTCGTCCTTGGTTGGCTCATAAAAGTTGTCGGTAAGCACCGCCAACAAAAACCCCCCAAGCTTACCCCTTGCTCGTCCCAAGCAAGTAGTACAACTTTAGGTTGTTGATCAGGAGTTGTTGCAATGTTGATCATCTTTCAAAGTTTGCTAGGTTTATAACTTAGAATTCTTCCTTGATTTAAATAAATTGGCATGCTACTCATCTTGTTTACCTTGTTACCTGTGGGGCGTTGTAGCAATCTCCGAGTCTCTTGGCGGTTGCGAGACCGACTGATTCCGTAGACCTGCTTGCCCTTCGTTCTTTGTTTTGCTATCAATCCGGAGGTTTTTAAAATATTTTTGCAATTTCAAAAAGATAGTTCCTCAAATGGTACACTCGATCGCTCATTGTGTATTTGGTCCTTACCAAAGACTCTTTTGGAAGTTGCCTCACTTTTCCCTACCAACTATTAAGGTTTATGTGGAGTTTTAGGTAGAGGATAAAGGTGAGCATACTCGTATTACTTATTTTGCTATGTCAAAAATCGAACCACATGGAGATTCAAGTCATATACTTTGATCGAGATGTGCATGTGTGTGAAAATATTTTTTTGTTTTTGAGCTCCTTAGTCAAATCTCTCTCTTTTTGAAATTTTGAGAGTACGGGCTATCTTTATTTCTTCTTCTCTTTTCTTTTTCTTCTTTTCAAATGGGTATTGAGTATACCACTAATTCTACATCGGGCACTTGCCCATTTTTTCCAACATGCCTTTTGGCATGGATTACTTTATTCTTTTTTTCAATAGCCTGTAACTTCTTCTTTTTGGACTTTTTGTTAAAGAGAGAAGTGACATGTGGATGGAGCTTTTTATTTGGATGGATGGATGGCATGTTATGCGTAACTCTTGGTATAAGAGTTAGCGATGTCTTGTGGAGTGTACGTGAATCTTGGATCATGGGTGTATGACAAGAATCTTGACATAGGTCACAAACAATTTGACAAAGCTCAATGTAATTACAAGTAGCATATGAGTGGAAGGTTTTTAAAACGAATGACTCATATGGCTTTGGTAGGATAAATGATCATTGAGGAACTTAGAATTTTTTTTACTATTTTGAAAATGAAAAACTTCGGATGTCAGGTATCACTTAGAACAAAGTTATAGCAGAATCTATTTCATCGAATCAAATCAAGCAACGGTTTTTAAGACAAGGATCATGCTTATGCTACCCACAAGTTTCAAGTTTCATAAGGTGAACAGTTTTAGACAATGAACTTAAATGTTGGGGAATTCAAAATTATAAACTAAGCAAGATTTTGAAACATGAAACAGAGCAACTATTCATTATTTCAACAAGGACTTAACAAAAGCATGCTTGACATACAGATGTGAGTGGAATTATATTCTCTCTTTTTTGTTTTTTTTTTGTTTTTCATAATGATAGGAAATTGAAAATTCAGATTTTAAATATGCAATGCAAAGTTTAGAAAAGGAAATATGCAATGCAAATACAAGATACAAGATACCTGGGGGGCTCCTCCCCCTTGCAGCTATGGACCCCGGGGATAGTACCCCAGCGACGCTAATATGCCAACTGCTGCTCTTGCTGTTGTCGGAGTAGTGCATGAACTTGGCTTATTTCTTCGAGTGATTTCGTCTGCCTGGCATCGAATTGGTCCTGTCTGGCATCTCATCGTTGGTTCCATTGGGCTTGTTCATCCAG
This sequence comes from Coix lacryma-jobi var. lacryma-jobi, assembly GCA_009763385.1. Classification (NCBI taxonomy): domain Eukaryota; kingdom Viridiplantae; phylum Streptophyta; class Magnoliopsida; order Poales; family Poaceae; genus Coix; species Coix lacryma-jobi. Next base: position 50,999,649 of record CM019824.1, read on the forward strand.
GGAACCCTGAATGTTGTCGGTGCGGATTTCCAACCCCTCAATCCTCGTGTTCAGGCTTTCCAAAGTGATGGATTGCCTTGGCGGGATTAGAGGTGGTAGCCCCTCAGAATCTGATGATTCGGCCCATGTCCCTTGGGCCCAAGCTGCATGACTTCCTTCAGGCCATTCCGTACTAGCTAGAGATTGTCGGGGTAGGTCATCCCAACCAGGCTGATATCCGGGTGTAAACCCAGGTACCTGCCCGGTGGGATACCATCCCTGCATGGCTAGCTGTGGAGTAGGTATGGATGGTGTCTGCGAGCTTGTTCCTGCTTCCTGCCTGGTTCTGCTCCTGGTCACCCTGCTAGATGATATACTTTTTCGGGCTTCCTCTTGTGAAACAAGAGGAAGGGTAAATTACCGGCATTTATATAAAGCGAGTTCCGGGTTAGGTAACGGATACTCATTACTAAATCTAGGGAACAAATACACAATCATTTCGTCTTCTTTCACTTTTAAGTTATGCCCTTGTATCAGGTATGCTTCATTGATGATGATGCGGGGGATGGGGATGTATGAGACATCGTGTCCGTCCAGCGCACCAATAGCCTCAGCAATACGGGTTACAAGAGATGTGCAAGATATGGAGGTGGAAACCCGAAACATCTCTAGCATGTGTAAGAATATTTCACGAGCAGGAGCAATTTTAATTTTGTGGACAATCAGAAAGAGTAATCTTAATTCATCATTTCTAACAAAACGAATGTCCTGGCTAGGAAACAAAGTCATAGATATCCAACGATGTATAAGCCTCAAAGTGGGATGGTGAATTTGCATATTACGAGGCTGGAATTTGCCAACTACCGTCTGACCAGAAATTTCGCCCCAAAACTTGTGGCGATTAAAACTTTTAAGCGCATGGTTAAGATCGATAGAGCATTTCTTATTAAAACAGACATGAGATGCAAAATCCCTCAATGTTACTAAATATTTAGTATTAAACATGCGGAAGGTAAAGCCATCTTCTACTTCTGTTGCGGTGCATAAAAATTGAATGGTCAGGAAACGGGAACCTTCCTCGTAGAGGGGGTCAACCTTTTCCCAACCAACTGCTTTGAAAATAGCGCGGAATTCGGAATCCATACCTATCTTCTCGAGGAGGTCAGGGTCGTATTGCGGTGTGTGGACAAAGGCGTGGTCCTGGAGAATCGCTTACGCCTGGAACTCCCGTTCTCCATCGAGGAAGATGTTGGTGTCATACGCGCTTGCTGCACCGACTTGGCTTGTGGTCGGCGGAGATTCTCCTCGCACTGAGCTCTCTTCTTGATCGACGGAATAGGGCACGCTTCGGCTTTCGCGAGCGTTCCTTCCTGTCGCTCTCTTCATCGCACCGGAGAGAGCTCTTCCAAAACCCTTTATGATTTTTGTGGAGTGGAGCTAGAGAGGGTTTTGGGCAAGGCCTTGCTGCTAGTACCTTGCTCAAACTTTGTGGAATTGGAATGAAGATGAAGTATGAAGCTAGGAGATGGAGTGTGAGTGAGGAGTATGAAGAAGTGAGGGTGAGAAGAGCTCAACCAGCACCTCTGGTATTTATAGGAGTGGTGACCAGCTGAAAGGGGGAGAGGGCAACGGCTAGGAGCCGTTGGCCAAAATTGGGAGCCGTTGGGCTCCGGCCAGGTGCGGGCGCACCCCTGTGGGCCCTACTCGGCCCCACCTTCAGTGGGCCAACTCCAACGGCTAGTTGGAGCAACTAGTCATTGGTTACTCACTCAGAAATTTTGTCTTCTCCCAGATTTTGAAAATCTCCACAAAATTTGATGCTTTTTGGATTTTATAATTTTTTTAGAAAAATGAGAAATAGTAATGTAAAAAGTCTTTTGTTAAGAAAATGATTTTTAAACATTTTTCCATGCATTAATTTTAATAGCAAATATTTTTATATATTATTATTTTTATATGCATGGTTTAAATATTAACATGGTATATAAAAATAGATAACTACCATTTAACCTCTGGCCGAGGACATACCATTTATAGACCGGTAGCAAGGCTATACCTCCTTTATTTTCCCGAAGTGGAAGTTTCCGACCCAGGAGATTGGGGTGGTTGCTTCTTCTTCCGCCATACTGGCCTTGGCTTGGCCGAGGGTGGTGGAGTAGACGTGATGGCCTTCGGGCTTTTCACTTTCTGTGGCTTCTATGTAGGTTCACGGTGGAAGTATCCGTTGAACCGACATTGGATGGTTCTTTCCGGAAGCTGAAAGTGAATCCGTCCTCTGGAGACAAATATCACGGCGTTAGCCGTGTTCAGGAATGGTCGTCCGAGGAGGAGCGGGACATCGTCATATTTTCCTGTGTCTAGGATGACGAGGTCGACGGGGATGTAGCTGTCTTTGATGCGGATCAGGATATCCTTAGCTACCCCCTCTGGCTTGCATATCGTGTTGTTGGCCATTTGGAGTGTGATGTTGGTGGCCGACAATGGACCACCAAGGATCTCCTCATATACTGCCTTGGAGAGGATATTGATGCTTGCTCCAAGGTCGCAATATGCATTATGAAACTTGTGTGCCCCTATGGCACACTCGATGGTGGGCTGGCCCGGATCTTCCTTCTTTGCCATGAAGGGAGGATCAAGATAATAATGGTAAACAGGCCAACTCGGGGGCTTGTTATACCTGGTGGTGATGAGCTTGACAGACTCGAGGGGGGGTCTCCGTTTGTCCTGGGATCTTCCCTGAGTCGTTAACTGGGATTGCCGCTGCAATCTGAGCTAATTGGGTTTCGATCATTTTGTTGAAGCTCAGTTGATTCTTCACCACTGAGGCTAGGCCCTCGATCTTAGAGTTCATGCCTTCAAGGGTCTTGTCGTTGTGGGCAAGCCTCTTGGAGATGCTTTCGTTGATTTTTTCTTGCCCCAACACGAGATCCTTGAAGGTAGGTGTGTTGGAGTTTGTTGGAGTTGTAGCTCTGGTTACCTCCCTGATATGGAGGCCGATGCTGATTGTTCCACGAGTTTCTGCCCTGCGGGCGAAACCCGTTGTTGATGTGCGCAGCATCTTTGCGGGTCTTCCCCGAGTGCCCGGTTTCTCCACACACTTCGCACGTCATGTGCGTATCCATGGCTTGGACAGTACTTCTTTCTTCTCTGGTTGTCGTCTTCTCGTCCAGCCGCTTGAGCAGAAGATCTATTTTTGCGGCAAGCATATCCGCCTCCTTTACGATATGCATGCCTTTTTGTGATTTAGCTTGGGGTCTTCCATCCCCTCAAGCTTGGTTCACGACCACCTTGTCAATCAGGGCATTTGCCACGTTGACAGTCAGGGACATGAATGCCCCTCCAGCTGCAGCGTCCAGGTGCCCCCTTGACATGGGCGTGAGCCCCTCGTAGAAGGTTTGGAGCACCAACCATTCTTCCTTCCCGTGATGGGGACAGGCTGCAATGTATTCTTGCAGCCGTTCCCATGCCTCGGGCATGGACTCCGTTGAGTTCTGCTAGAAGCTGGTGATTCGTCCCCTCAGGGCAGTTGTTTTGCCCAAGGGGAAGAACTTTGCAAGGAACGCCGCTGAACACTTGTCCCATGTGGTGACATCTGTCGGGTTCTTGTAGAACCACTGCTTCGCCTTCCCCATGAGGGAGAAGGGGAACAGTCGGAGCCTGATGACATCTGGAGTGATGTCCTTGATGACGATGTTGTCACAGAGCTCCAGGAAGTTCTGAAGATGACCGTTCGCGTCCTTGCTTGGCAAACCATAGAATGGGTTTGCCTGCACCATGGTGATGAGGCCAATCCTTAGCTCAAAAGCTTTGTCGCCGGTGTTGACAGCGGGCCCAGTGGGCACGTTGGCAACAGCGGAGACGGAAAAGTCATGCAAGGTCTTGGCCATGGCGAGAGTTGAGCTTGGTGCAGAAACTGGTGGTTCTTATGTCGGTGGAGCTGTGGAGAAGGAAGAATATTTCTTCTTTCTCCTGCCGATAGCCTTCGGATTATCGGTGAAGTTCTCTGGCAGAGCGAATCCACGCAACACAATCCTGTTTTCATCCACAACAGAAGAAAACAGTAAAAGGTTATCCTGCATGATCAATTAGCAATTATACAGATATTAGTTCAAGATCATGTTCTATCTGAATCCTTCGTATCTATGCCTTCCCCAACAACGGCGCCAGAAATGCTTGTTGGCATTTCTTAGCGCAACCACCGGAGGATGGGTTTGAGATCCATCCTCGGCGATCACGCCAGAAATACTTACTGACATCTCTTAGCATCATCACTAGGGTAGGCCATCATCCCCAGGTATGGCGCCAGGAATGTCGGCTGACATCCCTTACGTCATACACTGAGTATGGTGGTTCCTAGCGATGCTACCAAGGGGTATCAGTGTTAGCCTCAGACGCAATCACTTAACTACATATCCGGTATCGGCGCCGAAGTGCGATGGCACTTCATATACCAAGACATGTGGTTTTAGTGACGGCCTGAGAGGCTGGCCTGGTAAACCAATTCGTTTACAGACAGGGTCCGCAAGCGCATGGGGTTACTATTGTAGCATTTCACCGGGAGTATTCCAGGTATCGTTATTTATATTTTACCACTAGGAAGGCTAGGTGCGAAAGGATTCGAGATATAACCATGACAAGAACATAATAAATGCATAGTTGACTAATTAACCACAGCATGAGGATAAACGGTAATTTGGATAGTGGGATCAACACACACACATTGCCTAAGATACATGGAGCTTCTACGGGGATAGAAGAAAGAATAGAAGAATAAAGAATGTCCTACGGAGCATGGATCTTAACATAGTTATGTCAATGAATCAAGTCTACATGTTATGATCAAGTTAACGTTAGTGCTAAGTATTGGATGGATTAGGAGACCTGAGAACACTGGTCTGCCAGCAGGATACACCGGGCAATTTAGACTCCTACCCCAAAGCCGAATGTGGGGGATTACAAGGGACGGATAGGGCTGTCACCACCTGCCGCCTACCCCTCAACCGTGGACTAAGCCAGGCATTCACCCAACTCCATATACCCGAGAACCACTCTCGCGCATATGAAGTACACTTACACCTCCCCCGATAAAGATGTAAGCGCACCCGAAGGCACAGTAAAACACCACCCAACACATATCACTAAGCTATCAGGATCTAAACATGTTGAATGAAGAACAACGTTCATGTTCATGATGAACAAGGATCTAAAGCTATGAACTAGTTCTAGAACGATGAACAAGAACAAGGCTCTAATTCAAGAACATAACAATGTTGATCATAAGAGAATAAGAACAAGTATGAAAAGAGGAACTTAGTATTCATACCAAGTAGATCTTTACAACTCGTCCTCTCCTCTTGCAAGTAGTACTTGCTCCAACTACTAGAGGATCTAAACTAATGTAGAGAGCTCCAAATACAAAGTGGAATGAAAGACAAATGTGTTGATATGTGATTGATTATTGAAAATGGAGCTCTACCCCTACTTTTATACTACAACATGGTCGGTTCTGGTGATCTAAACATGGAAACCTCCTAAACGACATGAGCATGGCGGCATGCAACCGCCTGAGAAGAGTGGGCCCGGGAGGCCCCACCGGGGGTGCGCCCGCACCAGCGGTGCGCCCGCACCCCGGGCACCGCCTCTCGCCACCGCCCTTCGCGTGTGGGCTCTTGGTTCGGCCTGGATGCCTGCCATGTGGGTTTTGAGCCCAAGTTGGTTCCTTAGGTGGGCTTCTCCCATATTTCTTGGTTTTACGCTTTGTCGAAAAGCGTATTCTTCTTGCCTTTTCCACCGTTTTCTTATTTGATATCTGAAAAGCAATGATTCTCCAATACAAGTGGAAATAGGTCAAGGTGATAACATATGTATGTAAGTATGCCTTGTTTCGTCCTTGGTTGGCTCATAAAAGTTGTCGGTAAGCACCGCCAACATTCATCAGTTTAGTGAGAGATGATTGAAAGATCCAAGTGCATTGCATGAGTGTGTTGATCTAGAGGCACTTGGTGATTGTGTTCCGCTGTGAATTTCGCTTGTTACTCTTGGTGTTTGCTGACACCAAGATGCCTTGGAGCAGCGAGGATCATTGAGCGGTTGTTGGTATTTATTAACGCACATAGAAACGATCTACAAGTGCACGGATACCATTGTAGCTTTCACCTGGAAGTTTTATTATCATATCCACAAGGAAACGTGTGAGAACTACAGTCTAACCTAACCCAGAGTAGCTCAAGACTTAGAATGTTGAGAGGGTAGAGGTGATCACTAAGGTCTTCTAGCTCATATCTCAATACGTTGTCTCATAACATTCTATCTAGGGACATTACGATTAGAAGGTTGCATCTAGAATACATGCACAACTAAGTAACTACGGTCCTACTCGGCCTATAAACGGGAGGTGCAATACAGAGGATTCAACAGGTCTATAAGAGTCACACCCGTGAGCTACCACCGATCCGGCCTATAGGGTACATCTACGAGTAACCCGAGTCTAAGCACCACACTTACACAATGAATTATATTATAACCTATCATGATAGATTAAAGCAGTAAAAAAAGACTCGTGACAAGAAGAATAAATATGAGCAACACTTACATAAATAAGAAGTCGATGACCAGAGGAATCCCAAACGTAGATTAACTTCCGCCAAGGTACAGGGCGCAGAGGAGACATCGACAGGCTGGCACCTCCTCCATACTCCTCCCTCTCTCTACATCCCTCTATTTCTAAAGACCAGATCCTAAGGAGGACTAATCCTCTCTTGATGGCTAACTCAGGAGAGGTGGTCCTTTCATGGGACCCCTCTCTATTGATCCTATCTGAAGATATGAATTGAAGGAGTGGATGGATACTTAGGGAGGAGGGTCTGGGGCTGCTTATATAGCTCCGGAGGATGAATCACAGCCCTTGGATCAAACCGACTTGAAACAATGGTTTAGATGCATCCGTAGAAGTCGGTTGGAACACGCCACACAAAAGAGAGGAGGTTTCCAGGTGGGCCCAGGCTGGCCGGCCTAGGGTTGAGGCCGGCCAGCCTCCCCCTAGCCGTCGCCAGCCTCCCCCTTCGCTCTGATGTCTTCTGGAAGCTTCCACACCCTTCTAGTGCCACTTTTTGATCCGTTTACGCAAGGAGTCGTGTCGTGGTTGGATTCTTCCCTTTCTCAGTTGCTGGATAAGCCCCTGGAAAATAATAATTTGCAAAACTGTGGGATTCTTATCAGTTTAGTCCTTGGATTTATGGTAGGTTCTTCTAATATAGCAAATCATATGTCCATTTTGATCGTCTCCTTTGTGTCTGTGGAATCTTCCAAGTCGTATCCATCGAGGACTCTCGCTCCGGGACTCCTAATATAGCAAATCATATGTTCATTTCGATCGTCTCGACGAGCTCTTTACAATGGTGCGCTCTGATCAGCACTTGAGATACTTTTATATGGTGAAACATTGATTATCCTGCAAAACAAGTGAGAACAACACAACTCGTGGAATTCATTAGATTCAAACCCTACAACTATGCATTATCAACCATTTAATACCATTTTATGTATTAGTTGATGGTATAATATTGACTGTAAGGACCGTCAACAACGGCTATTGGTGATTGTTGTCGGTTCTGATCGGTGATTTGTGAGTGGTTTTTTGTACCTTCTCCGTGAGAGATCACGAAAGGTAAATATAGTGGATTGCTCGTAGTTTGTGGATCCCCATCTTGTGGTGTGATTATACGGCACCCTATCGAAGGTTTGACGTGTGATGCCAATTAGCTCGTAAACCTCTAAGTGGGTGAATCGCTACAACGGGACGTAACTTGTTGGTAGGCAAGTGAACCTCGGGATAAATCATGGTGTCATCATTATCCGAGGATTTTATTTGGTATTCGTTGTGTTGATCACTTGTCATAGCGGTATATCCACTCTATCACTTGTATTTACATTTTTTATATTCTTGCATGGTGATAGTTGTATCTTCTTATAGCTAGTTGTATTTCTTATCTTGTGTAGTAAGTAATTGTTCTCGCTCATATGCTCACTTAGTTATAGAGTAGCAACTTAGATTTTGTGTGACATAGAGATTATAATTAACTAAAATTATGGATATGTGATTTGTATTTTTGTAGAGCTAGCGCAAAATTCACATATGTCATTTATCATCTAACAAGTTTCTTTAAGTGTTGTTTTAGATTCTTTATAGGCTATTCATCCCCGCTCTAGCCATTTAGAACCTTTCATAAACATATTCACCTCCTCTAGCCATTCAGAACCTTTTACAAGCATGTGTCCAAATATTTGATGTGATGGGTGAGAAGTTTTTAGGGTGAAAATTGAACAAGGCCTTAGAGCAACTCCAACAGTTTGGCAAACCACTTGGCATCCTAGGATTTTTGCCAAAATCATAAAAAACCTTCTCCAACAATTTGGCAAAAGTACTTGGCAATTTAGCAAGCTTGGCAAAATTCCCCCTTCACTTGCCAAATATGCCAAGTCCTTCATCGCTTGGCATCACGTGTATCCCAATTTGCCAACTAGTTTTGATAACTTGTTGGAGGCTCAATTTTATGATTTTGGCAAAAATTCTAGGATGCCAAGTTCTTTTGCCAAGCCAAAATAGCAAACTGTTGGAGAAGACCTCTTTTTTCACTTGGCATTTGGTTTTGGAAGTTGGCAAATCACAAGATTTGCCAAGTGAATTTTAGCGAACTGTTGGAGATGCTCTAAGTTATATTTGTAACCGCATCAGTCTATAGTTGTGTCGCTCATGATATAAAAGGGGAGCAGGGAGCTCCCAATGGGTAAGTTTGTTCTTTTACACAGGGGTGTTTAGCTGGTGGACGAAAAGTTTTTGGATATCACATCGGATATTACGACACAAATTTAGTCTATTAAAAATAGATATTCCGTCAGGAAACCTATGAGACAAATTTATTAAGACTAATTAATCTGCCACTAGCACATATTTACTGTAGCAGAACATTGTCAAATTATGAACTAATTAGGTTTAAAAAATTGTCTCATAAAGTTATCATAATCTGTGTAATTAATTTTTTAGTATGCATTTAATACTTCTTGCAAGTGTCAAACATTCATATGGTAGGTGAAAAATTTTGGATGTGGAAACTAAACAACCCTATAGTTGCTATTCTAAACAAAGCAACTAACGCCTCTACAAACATGAAGCATAAGAAATAGAGATACATTCTCTACATGACGTTGGGTATCTTATACCTAAATCAATATACATCTGCCTCGTGTGTTACCACTCTAATTCCCTATGCAAAAAACGTTGATCTACATTGCGGAGGCAAATTAAAAACCTATGACATCTTTCTCAGTTCCAAATTGTGGATACAATAGAGCCGTTCGATTCATCTTTTCTACTGCCACAACCACTGTTTCTACAACATTATGTGAGAGGATGTACAGCCACAACCCGCTTTCGCAGCTGAAAAAAATAGGTACCAAATAGGCCGAATGTATATCATGTTCATAGCAAAAGCAATGTATACAGAAGAAAAGTACCTACAATTTAGAATCTCGAAATAGATTAATTTCTAGAATTATTTAAATTTGATTAATTTATAGAAAAAATTACAATAACTATTCGTTTAAACGTATCTTAGCTGATTTTGACTATTCCAATAATATTCTAAAAGAGAATAAGTCATAGTACGACTAATAAATTTAAACAAACAAGGAGTAGTTACTCTAATAGTGTGAGTTTTATATACTCTCGGAAATAGTTACTATTATTTTTAATAATCAACATTATGTATGGATATATACTCATTTATCACCTTGGAGTATGTTTACATACTTATTTTAAGATACTTTAAATCTTACTACCTAAAATTTTTTTAATATAGCCTATATTTTTTAATATATCACTGTAATACCATTACAGTACTATATAAAATAAGTACTCCCTCCGTATAAGAAAAGGAAGTCGTTTTGAACAAGGTTTTGGTCAAACATTGGGAATATAAATCATAAATAACTTTACTTATTCAGTTTTAAAATATAAAAGCTATATGAAAAGATTTGTATTGATAAATATTTTCATAAAAGCATACATATATTATTTTCCGATAAATATTTTTTATAAAAATAAGGAGTCAAAGTTATATTTTGGAGACCGTGTCATTGTCCAAAACGACTTCCTTTTCCTATACGAAGAGAGTATAACCATATACTCCCTCCATATCTCTTTTAGAGTTCGTTTAGGACAGCGACACAGTCTCCAAAGCATAACTTTGACCACTTATTTCTTTAAAAATATTTGTTATAAAGTCGTATATATATATATTTTTATGAAAATACTTTTCAAGATAAATTTATTTATATGATTTTTACATTTCTAAACCCAATAATTTAAAAGTTATTCATGATTTATATTCCCAATGTTTGACCGAAACCTTTTCCAAATCGAACTCTAAAAGAGATATTGAGGGAGTACTTTATGTATATATATGCATACTCAACATATATACTACCATAATGTTTTAATATAATTATATACTTCGCGTACATATACTTCGTTGGGATATATATATATAATATATATATATATTATTATATATATATATTATATATATATATAGTGGTACTAGTTTAGTATCGTTGATAGTAATGTTTTTTATAAATTTAATTAAGATCAAAATAGTTCGATTTAGTAATCCTAAACATATAATTCTAGCACTGTATCATATTTTCTATTTTTAAGTTTAATCAATTATAAATAAAAAAAATATCAATACTTATGATATCAAATAAACCATTGAATTAATTCAGAAATATGTTATTATAATAAATATATTTAGAGTTATAAATACTATTAACTATAAACTTGATTTTTCTTATCATGTCTACAGTTATATAGTTTCGTGGACGGAGGGAGTACTAACGCCTTCAGCAGTGTGTCAGAAGTGGTGCCAAGTTTGCAGAGAGAAGATAAGCACTGCTTTTACCACTATGGATAGCAGTTCTAATTTTTAGTGATATCAGAAAAAATAAGGGGCGGTGAAAGTAGATGTACCGGTTCCAACTTCTTAGAACAAGTATAATAAGATGTTGCAACAAGGTTGTATACTGATGTGAAAAAGAAAAAGGAAGAAAGAAGCTTCTAGCTATAGCCACAGGAATCGAGAAATCTATGAAAGGATGAGGTGGACTTTAAAGTCCACTACTATATACTATATGAGTTGGCTGAGAGATGGGCTGCACGGATACATTAAAGATGATGAATACTTTATTGCACTTGTGAGTCCTACGTACTGTATCTAAATAGCACCCTCACACTACAGCTTTCTTAGCTGATGTGACTTTGTTTAGTTCCACCCACAAAAACTTTTCATACATTACATCGAATGTTTGCACGCATACATGAAGTACTAAACGTAGACTAAAAAATAACTAATTACACGTATTATGTGTAATTTGCGAGACAATTTGTTGAGCCTAATAAATTTATGTTTTGACAATGTTGTGTTACAGTAAACCTATGCTAATGACAGATTAGTTATGCTTAATAAATTTGTCACACCATTTTTAGGTAAAATATGTAATTTGTTTTTTATTAGTTTATTTTTTAATAGACTAAATGAGTACCGGAATATCCGATATGACTAGAGATAGAATTAGAACTTTTGATTAAGGGGCCCGGACAATACAACTATAGCTCGTAAATATGATAAATATAAATATCTCAATACATTTTAAATATTTTTACATATATATTTAATATTTTAACGGAAAAACACAATATTATTATTAAAAATAGTGAATTTATATTTTTTTATCTATATAGTTTGTTTTTTATATATATAATAAATGTTTTTACTGTTCAGAGGGGCCACGACCCCTGGTTCCGTCTCTGGATATGACGCGCAAAAATATTTTAGGCTCCAACTAATTAAACAAAACAAGGTTGTAGTTTGTTGTTGGTGGACCCGTATTTTTTTTTTTGGGCTTCACAGTATCACATTGTGGAGGGCCTAAAAAGAATTTATTTTGGGACCCATCTCAACAAGTTACGGAGAAGCACATGAGCCTGTCCGTTGGGCGGAAAGTACGAGGATGGCTCAAATATGAGCCCGCTACACCGGTGACCTTTGTGACTCGCCACGCTCACACTTCCTCCACGTTACTCAAATATCGCCACGTGTTAAGTGGTCGCCTTCCACTGCACGCTGGGTGAGTAAACTTCCGCTGTTTGGTGTTGGCCGCCCCGTAGCGACACAACGTGCGTAAGCGCTTACGTCATTCACAATAGTCCTTCTAGAAAAGTCGTACCAGTTGTCGTACGAGTACTCCACAATGAAGGCATCCTTGTGTGGCGTGATGTGCGGACAACAACTGCCCTCCTTGCGTGGAAATTAAGGGGATGGCGATTGATTGATGGCAGCAAGGACCAGATTCGGCGCGTTGTCCTTGTCCGTTGCTTTTTCTTTTTTCTTTCTTTCTTTTTTTTTTATGATAAGGTTTTTGGTACACCAGAACCAGAACACGAAGAAAAGACCTGGCCTGCGGGGTGGGTCCACGATCCATATGGATCGGCTTTAGCCGACACGGCGAGCTTTAGTCTGGGCTCGATCTTGGCTACAAGGTAGCTCGAGCCCGGCTCGGCTAGGAAGCAAAGCCAAACCACACTACTCCTTGCTGCTTTGTGGGTTGCGCCCTTGCAGTGAAGACAGAGAGAGACGCTTCTTGGGAGAGGCGACCCGTCGGCCCGGCTTCAGGTGGGGGGCGTGGGGCACGCACAGGCACAGCCCTGGGCCCCTGGCGTTTCGTCTTGGCCCGAGCGGAAGCCAGGCGGCGGCGTCGAGGACGATGACGATGGATCTCCTCTGCATCTGTTGCGGTGATCGGCGAAGCCACTGGGGGAGGGGGAAGGAGGAGATCCAGCGGTCTCCTAGACTAGTGCTGTTTTGGTTTTGTTTACACCGCCCTTTTTCTTTTTTCTTTCCTCACGCTGTATCTGACACTTGGTACTAGTACTGTATTTGACTGGGTGGGGCCTGCGAGCCAGCGACGCTGGTCATTGGGTGGGTGCTTGCCGTGAGACCCGTGTGTTTGGTTGGGAGGACTCGCGGGCCTTGTAATGCTCTGCTTTATATAATAACGTAACCCGAGCGGGAGAGAGAGAGCAGCGGAGCGCAACCCGAACCCGACCAGCTCAAGCTCAGCTCAACGAGCATCGAGCATGTACTCGGCTCGAACTCGACCAGCTCGCCAGATATTCTGGGAGCTCCTTTTGCTAACCCTAACGGCACCCGCAACCGTAAGAGTCAGTTGTTAACTCTAAACCAACCTCTTCAACAGTGTTAGCTTTTAGCAATAGCTCATAATACAATAAACTCCACATAATATACTCACATCATCTTAAAATGTGTGTATAAGTCTACCTCTTAATTAAGAACTAGCTCTTTTTTTTCTTCTATTAAAATATGAAAAAAAATACTAAGAGTTAGCTTATGAGCCACCCATCTTGGGTGCCCTAATACGCAAGATAGGCATGACAGTTTCCTACTCCTTTCGATTGTCACTACAAAAATTACTAACTAATCGTTTATCACTACAAAAACCGAACTGTACGTACTGAAATCAACAATCGGATGAGATAATCCTATTGTTTTTTTTTATTGGCTGGGGTTTTCACGTTTCTTAAAAAAGAAAAAATTAATGCCTATTTGGCATCTGTGTAGAACGATACTCAAGCTTCGACGGATAAATTAATAAATTTATGAATTCAATATGGTTCGTTGCACGCCGGCGGCAAAACCGATAAGCTCTTAAACTTGGTCAAACAATCTGATGGACAAACTTTGACGCAGAATTTCTGGAAGGATTTGGTGTACCGCCTTGAAGAAAAAAAAATACTCTCTCTAGATAGGAAAAAAAAGTCGTTTTGGATAATGATACGGTTTCCAAAGTATAGGAAAATAAAATCGTTTTGAAAACAAAAGGAGACCTTGACACATTCGGCACTCTCTCTCTACTTTTGTCATGTGGCTTACGGCAGACATTTGGAAATTCGGTAGTTTCTTTTCGTTCATGGTAGGTCACTCTGCCGTCCTAATTAAGCCCTAGCATTTCATCACAATTTCCCTTCACATGACGCAACGGAGAACATGGGGTAGGCGGACTTGGTGGGTGGGTGTCTGTTTTGTTTAGCCGATGGCGTACCTGTCTTCAGATCACCATGTACTCTTTTCGTATAAAAAATAGAAGTTGTTTAAAATAGCGGCACAGTTTACAAAGCATAACTTTGACCACTATTTTTTTAAAAAAATATTTGCTATAAACTGGTATATGTGTGTTTTTATAAAAATACTTTTCAAGACAAATTTATTTATATAATTTTTATATCTCTAAACTCAACCATTTAAAGTTATTTATGATTTATATTCCTAATGTTTGACTCAAACCTTATCTAAAACGACTTCTATTTCCTATATGAAGAGAGTTTTTTTTCATCTCAAAATAAATGCACATCTTGCATTTTGAAGATTTCACTAGTCAACTATATTATTTACAAAAAATAGTATTAATATTTATATCTTTAAATAAATTTATTATACTAATATATGACGTAATTAATATTGGGTGTCAGAACATTTTCCGTAAATGTGCTTAGCACGTATTTTACTAAAAATAAGGTGTGGAGTACAAAGACAAATGTATTGTATATATTGGTAACTTTTACATATATTTAGGTGAATTAAAGATTAGTTGACTAAAAGTATAAGATGTTACTTATGTTAAGACAGAGAGTAGTTATGTTTTTATATCGGGTGCTATATTTTTTCTAAAAAGAAAGTGTTGATGTCGGAAGTGATCCGAATTACACACCAGTTGGGCTAGAACGCCCGAAGATATTGCAGATCAACCTGAGACAGCAAAGGACTTCGGCTGAACCGATGAAAACCGATCTGGAGAGCGGTTTAGATCGATTTAGGGTTTTGGTCCCTTGTGTTGATAACTCTAGAACTCCTCCTGGGAAGACCCGTCGGGGAGAAGCACGTAAAGGTTGTTCTAGGACCAGCAAGGCCGTCTAGAATGCCGCCGAGCCTCGCCGGGAGACGTGTCGAACAACAAAGTAGAGAGGAGAAGGGTAAAAGGGATAGTAGATTGATTTTGTCGATTAGGGTTGGATGCCTCAATCGGCCATAATCCTCTTATATATAGAGAGGGGGTTGGTCTTATCCCAATAGGAAACATCTTCAGATACGATCTCCAAGCTTCCTACCCGGACTCCATCAAAATATGGAATCCAAGAGTCCAATCCGGACTATAGAAGGCAATCCTGATTCTGTTGATTCTTGAACTGGCCAAACTAGCTTAATGGGCTTCACATAGCTCAAAATCGATCACACCGATCAATAGATCTTCACAACTTCTGTAGAGAAAAGATTCTCGAACCGATGCTTGGATTGACATCCATCATCATTCTAAGGCTTCTGACGAGCTTTACATGGTCAAAAATAGTATAATCTGGTCGGAAAATGTCAAGCGACCAGGTCCATCTTACTTAGAACATCTACTCTTTCAATTATAGAGCATTAAAAGATAAATTTGTCTTCAAAATATTATGACCCGAATATATCTTCAAACCTTATTATTCTCTTATGACACTTTTGAGTGTCAACATATGCCCCCCTGTTTTTAGGTGATCTTTAGTAGAACCTAAAAACAAACCGAATAACAACGATGTCCAACTCATCGGTGATTCAGTAACCAAGGACAAATATTTTTAATCATTTTTGTTCTAAGGGCGATACATGTATCGGCCATTGCTCGGAAGGCACTCAAGCTTCTTGCCAAACACTTGGAAAGTATTTTTTCAAATACCTCCCGTTTATTGCTGGGAGACTTTCACCTTGCAGTGTCTCTAGCATGTATGCATTCCCGAATATTACTTTTATCACTTTGTAAGGACCTTCCCAACTTGGCGACCACTTGCCAAACTTATTGTTCTTTGATCCAAGTGGTAATATAGTTTTTCATACTAATTCTCCCACTTAAAATGATTTATTCTTCACTTTCTTGTTGTAAGCTCTGGCAACTCGGGCTTTGTCCTTCTCTATCTCCTTGAGAGCTCTTAATCTCTTATCAGTCACTTCATCAATGTTGTCCATCATGGCATCATGATACATAATAGCAGATAAATCAGTTTGTTTGGCAAGTCTATATGCATCTAGATTTACTTCAACAGGCAACACTGCTTCTTGACCATACACCAGTTCGAAAGGAGTAACCTTTGTAGCACCGTGTCTTGATATACGATGTGCCCATAGAGCTTCAGACAAAACCTCATGCCACCTCCTCGAATTATCCTCAATCTTCTTCTTGATAAGCTTGATCAAAGTCTTATTACTGGACTCAGCTTGGCCATTAGCTTGAACATAATATGGATATGAATTGAGCATTTTAATCTTATATAATTCGGCAAAATCCCGCACTTCCTTAGAGATAAAAGATGTTCCTTGATCTGTAGTTAATGTTTGAGGGATACCGAATCTATGTATAATATGCTCAGTAATAAACTCAATTGCCTCCTTGTGTGTCATGTTCTTCAAAGGTACCGCTTCAGTCCACTTAGTGAAGTAATCTGTAGCGACCAAAACAAAGCGATGTCCCTTTGAAGACGGGGGATGAATTTGGCTAATGAAGTCTAGCCCCCAACCACGAAAAAGCCACGGTTTGATGATAGGATGAAGCATAGCAACAGGTGCAAGCTGTATATTTCCAAACCATTGACATTCTTCACATCCTTTGTAGTAACGAAAACAATCGGCCATCATCGTGGGATAATAAAACTCAGCTCTGCGTAATAGCCACTTCATTTTTGGGGCCGATTGATGTGTACCACAGATACCTTCGTGGACCTCTCCAATAGCCACATTTGCTTGATCAGATCCCAAACACTTAAGTAATAAGTCCTTGGTGGTTCTCCGATAAAGCTTATCATTGTATAGCACATATTTAAACACACTCCGCCGAACACTCTAATCAACTTTAGCATTTGGATTACGAAAATATTTTAGCAAGGGAGTTCTCCAATTTTCTAAATCGGTCTCGCTTTCATTAAGAACTTGATTTGGACCGATTTAAAAGTCCCTCAGATGAGACAACTTGTCCAAACGTCCCAAGATCGACCAGGTCAATCGGACTGAAAGGATCAAGATGTCCAAGAGGGGGGTGAATTGGGCTTTTCTAAAACTTCTTGCAATAATAAAACCTATCAAGCCCCAATTAACCCCCTAGTGCCTAGAAGTGTGTTTCTCTTTATTCTACCACACAAAAGACCAAGTCTAAGCCACTCCTACTCTAGCAAAACAATCCAATAAAGAATGAACAACAAGTAGTAATGCGAAATTGAATTGCTTGAAAGTAAATGCGTAGGTAAAAGAGTTGAGATGACTCGACGATCTTTTTGCCGAGGTATCGAGGTGTCGGCACACCCCCCCCCCTAGTCCTCGTTGGAGCACCCGCGCAAGGGTATCGCTCCCCCTTGATCCACGCAAGGATCAAGTGCTCACTATGAGTTGATTCTTTGCCGCTCCGGCCCGGTGAATCGCTCACTACCGATCACAAGCTTGCTTGGGTCATCCACAAAGCCACCGGATGCTCTCCAAGCTTCATGATCGCCACCAAGCCGTCTAGGTGATGCCGATCACCAAGAGTAACAAGCTAGAACTCTCACTTGACCAACACAAGGCCAAAGAGGTGGATGGATGCACACTTGCTACTCAATTCTCACTAGGAGGTGTCTAATTCTCACAATTAGCAAATCACTCAACCTCACTAGGGCTCTTGCACTATCTCACACTCACAATGTGTCTCTCAGCAGATGGAAGTGGCAAGAACACTCAAATGGATGGAGAGAAGGAAGTATATATACACCCCCAACCGGCCATCCAAAAACAGCACAAGACAGGGTTTCTGCGGGGGCATCGGACGATCCGATGCCTGGCATCGGAGGCTCCGATGATCTCGACCAACGGTCGACTGTACCCTCTTGTCAGACCTATTAAAGGAGCATCGAACGCTGTGCAGCGTCCGATGCCCCTGTATCGGACGCATCCGATGCCATTTGCACCTCTCTGGAACCTCTCTGGATGGCCATCGGACGCTGGCCCTTAGCGTCCGATGCCAGCGTCCGATACCTCTTACAGTTCACTCGCAAGTGAACAGTGACACCGGAGCATCTGATGTGGCACCATCGGAGCCTCTGATGCCACGCACCAGACCAAACCCTAAGTCGGTGTGAGCATCGGAGCCTTCGATGCCCACCTAGCCAGCATCCGATGCCCCTAACAGGGCCAAGTCGAACTCGGATCGCGATGCGGCCTTAACGACTTTTGTTTCTCTCGACATAAGGCATCTCTCTGAGCTACCTAGGGCTATGAAATAACAAGTGTGCACCACACCTACCTCAATAGACTCATCTAGGTCAAGCTACTGATTCACGCTCCCCTTTATAGTACGGCCAAAGGAAAACAAAGACCTAAGACTACCTAAGTGTCCTCCAACACCATGTGACACTTAGCCTAGTCTACCACCGTCTTCGTCGTCCGTCCTTTGAAAACCGAAACGACATCCATCGCCAGGGGACATGAACTCCATATGCCCGTATCGTCGCCATTACCGTAACCTAACTTAATCCTGTTTCTGGAAAACACACGTTAGTCACAGTAATCTTGTGTTTCATCCAATCACCGAAACCACTAAGGGGCCAAGATGCGTTCAATCTCCCCCTTTTTGGTGATTGATGACAACACGAGATCGAGTATAGAGAGAAGAGGTTTTTAAATCATGACATGTATGAACTTGCAATGAATAAGAGAAAATGATTAGGGGCAAGTTCAAACATGTCATGCCATCATCCTGCACTCAACAAGTTAGAGTGAATAGCAAGTGCAAGAGTAAAAGAGCTCATATACACAATCAAGTGAGAATTAAGCGCAAGTATTGAGCGAAACGAAATGACATGTCATATAGTATAACATAGTGAGCACATACATGTCATAAGGGTCCATAGCATAAGTATATAGCATAAATATGCACAAAAGATGCGATAAATAAAGAGCGTATGTGAAAATAACACAACATAAGAAGTCAAATCCCTCTCACATCGCTCCCCCTATCGCTATACTCATCCACTCTCCCCCTTTGGCATCAAGCGCCAAACTAAGCGTCGGAGGGCGGAGGTGGTGCAGACGAGCCAGGAGCAGTCTTCGGAGTGCGCTGAGTAAACTCAAACTACTGTAGGTACTCCTCTGAGTCGGAAGAAGTGGCGCCGGTAGCCAGGGGACCCTGGGAAGCTGGAAGTGGAGGAGAAGCGATTCGGGTCGGCTCTGACGGCTCTGGCTGCTGTGCCTGCTCTGTCTGCTGTGCCGGCTCTGTCTCTGTCGCAGTCTCAGTACGGGTGTCAACCTGAGGATCGGAGTGCGGAAGCTCATGAATAACTGTCAACTCAGGCTGAACCGACGTGGTCGTCTCGAACTGCATAGGCTTTGTCTGCTCTGAAGACGCGATAGAGCTCGGGAGGGTCTCAGTAGTATAAGTCACTGGAGCCGTCGTCGTCTGCACTGGATCCAGAAGATCTGGAGTGGGAAATCCAGTGAGCTCACTAAAACTGGCAGACAAGTCCCGCGTCACTGTGGTGGTCGTCACGAACAGAGACTCTGTCGGACGTGGCGTGAAACCAGTGCGCAAAGGACTAAACACAGGGGCTCCTCCAGGCGGCGTGGTGAAGGTGGTGAACTGGGAGGAGCTCTGTGGAAACTGCTGCTGCTGCCCAAACTGCGGTGGAGGAATTGGTGGCTGCCACTGAAGCTGCTGCTGAGGAGGGGGCTGCTGCCACTGCCACTGAAGGGGTCCGCAAGCAAGGCGCTCCATGAAACTGAGTGTCTGCTGCTGAAGGGCCATCATCTGGCGTTGCAGGGCATCTGAGCGCTCCTGAGCCTGCTGTTGTGCCAAAGCCTGCTGCTATGCCAAACGCTGCTGTTCCTGGGCTAAGTGAACGTCCTGCGTGAGCGTCCTCTGCTGCTCCTCCATCCGTGCAAGAATAGCCAGAAGTGCGGGATCGGAGGAAGCAGTACCAGACGTCTCAGCCTGAGAGTCGTGAGCTCTAGGCTGAAAGCGGGGCGGGAGTTGGTAGTCCTCGTCGGAGCTGTAGGTGGGGTCCTCTGCGACGTACGTGTCACCACCCTCGAGCTCTGCTAGCTCCTGCTCGGCGAGGGCTCGGACTGTCTCGTCCTGCTCCTGGGCTGACTCGGGAACCTCAGGTCTCTGGCATGAAGACAACGGTGCCTGCTGCTCCCGCTGCTTGCGATCTCGGCCGTGTCCCAATAGCTGACTCATGTTGTACTCGGGGAACACGGTCGCAGACCCAGTGAGAGTCTGACTGGGGCGAGAACCAGTAGTGGCAGCTACCTTCCACAGTATATAGGAGATCCAATGGGCATAGGGTAGCTGCCTGCGGGCCTTGATGCCCTCTGCGATGGTATCCTCCATCTCACACAAGACGACGTCCCAGACGTCGAACTCCTGCTGCCTGACCATATAGGCGAGTAACCACAGCTGTAGCCTAGAAAGTCCCTCTCTGAAGCCTACCCTGGGAAGCAAGGTCCGCCGAAGAACCGCGTTGAGGATCCAAGCCGTAGGGGCCGGCGGGGAGGACGCAGGCGCGAGTGGGTGGGGACGCGGCAGCCGGCGAACGGCGGCTAGGGTTAGGGTCGGGAGAACGGGAGCGAGATGACGACGGCGCGCGAGGAAGACGATGGGAAAGGTATGACGCGTGGGGCCGGACTGTCAATGTAAGAACGCAACGCGCCGCATAAAGGGGCATCGGACGTGCCGATGGTTTCACATCGGACGCTCTGATGCCTGTCTAGAGAGTTCCAGAACGGTCTAAATCGCATCGGATGCTTCCGTTGACTGTGCATCGGATGCTGGGTAGCTTCCGATGGGTCATCGGAGGCTCCGATGGTGACACATCGGATGCTCCCTTGACACTGTTCCAGCCGGAGCTGTCTACAGTGCAGGGCATCGGATGCTGGGAGCGTCTGATGCAGCTTCCGATGCAGCATCTGATGCTGCATTCTGAGCAGTTCCGAAGATCTCCGTTGCGGCTCCCTCTCCCAACCAAGTTCCAACTTAAGTAAGAGACAAATAAACACCAGTTGGAACCTAGTATGAGCATCCTCGCATAAACCCTCAATTTTATAAATATTTTGCCATAGGCTATGTAACATTTTTAGGTAATATAGGCAATAAATCCCGAGGAGACAACATGTGGCCACCAAAACTAGGGGACTCAACCATTAGGAGCCTCAAATGCTCCCCCTAGCGTTGGACGAACACAGCGGTTGCTCAAAGCCTAACCAAAAAGAAACGTCAAGACAACAAACATGCATATGCAATGCATTGTGGAATTTGAATCTAGGTTGCTTGTCAAGTTTGCTCATGGGTAAGCTTCTTCACACGCTTTTTAGGGCGGTTATCTTAGCCACGTCTGACAAGCCTATGTGCATAGCATAAATTAAACATGGCATATGATACAATGCAATGCAAAGACAACCCCCTTTCACCTTTTAACAAAGTTACTCAGATCAAGCACATTAAGCTCACTTCGCAATCTACAAAGGGTGTTTTCATCTAGAGGTTTTGTGAAGATATCTGCCAATTGATCTTCGGTTCTAACTCCCTCTAAGGATATGTCTTTCTTGGAAACATGGTCTCTAAGAAAGTGATGGCGAATATCTATGTGCTTTGTGCGAGAGTGTTGAACCGGATTGTTAGCAAGCTTAACCGCGCTCTCATTGTCACACAACAAAGGTACCCTTTCTAGAACTACACCATAGTCTAAAAGGGTTTGTTTCATGTAAAGGATTTGTGCACAACAAGCGCCCGCGGCTATGTATTCCGCCTCGGCGGTAGACAAGGCCACACTATTTTGCTTCTTTGAACTCCACGAAACTAGTGATCTCCCAAGCAAATGGCACCCTCCGGATGTGCTTTTTCTATCTACTTTGCAACCTGCGTATCCGAATCGGAATACCTAACGAGTTGGAAGTTAGCTCCTTTGGGATACCAAAGGCCAATGCTTGGGGTGTGCTTTAGGTACCTAAGGATTCTCTTCACCGCTATGAGATGTGATTCCCTAGGATCGGCTTGAAAGCGAGCACACATGCACACACTAAACATGATATCGGGTCTAGATGCGGTCAAGTATAACAAGCTACCAATCATAGATGCGGTCAATCGGCTTGAAAGCTCCATTTGTTGGCATTGGAGTCTTGATAGGCTTGCAATCATTCATGTTGAAGCGCTTGAGGAGGTCTTTTGTATACTTCTCTTGAGATATGAAAGTCCCCTCCTTCAATTGCTTGACTTGGAAGCCTAGGAAGAATGTGAGCTCTCCAATCATGGACATTTTGAACTCCTTCGACATCAAGTCACCAAATTCCTTGCAATAAGCTTCATTTGTTGACCCGAAGATGATATCATCAACGTAGACTTGACAAATGAAGATCTCTCCATCAAGCTTCTTGGTGAATAGTGTGGTGTCGACCATCCCAATGGTGAAGCCCTTCTCAATGAGGAAGTCCCGGAGGCGCTCGTACCATGCTCTTGGGGCTTGCTTGAGCCCATATAGCGCCTTGGACAACCTATAAACATGATTAGGATATCTAGGGTCTTCAAACCCGGGAGGTTGATCAACATAGACTAGTTCATTTATGAAGCCATTTAAAAATGCACTTTTCACATCCATTTGATATAATTTAATGTCATGATGTGATGCATATGCAAGGAGGATACGTATGGCTTCGAGTCTTGCAACCGGTGCAAAGGTCTCTCCAAAATCCAAACCTTCAACTTGAGAGAACCCCTTTGCCACTAGCCTTGCCTTGTTTCTAACAACTTTGCCTTGATCATCTTGCTTGTTCCTAAACACCCATTTTGTTCCAATGACTCTTGCGCCTTTGGGTCGCTCTTCAAGTGTCCAAACTTGGTTGCGGGTGAAGTTGTTTAATTCTTCATGAATAGCATTCACCCAATCCGGATCACCTAGAGCTTCATCTACAATGGTAGGCTCAACAAGAGACACAAAGGAGTGATGTTCAATAAACAAAGCAAGTTTTTGAGATCGAGTCATTACACCCCTTGTTGGACTCCCTATGATGAGTTCTTGAGGATGAGCTTGTAGTAGAGGAGTAGTCCTTTGATCAACCACTTGAGGGGCCGCTTGTGGAGCATCAACATCTTGAGCTTGTACCACTATTTGATCATGGGAGACATGAGTATCTTCAAATGGATCCCTCCCATCTTTGTCATCAACATGTGGTACATTAGATGAGGATGTCTTGTCAATGACTTGCACATCATCATCATCATCTTTAGGCTTGATGGCTCCAACCGGCATGTTCTTCATTGCTTCCCTCAATGGTTCATCACCTACATCATCAAGATTTTCATGCTCTCCTTGAGAGCCATTAGATTCATCGAATTCCACATCATATGTTTCTTCTACCATCTCGGTGGCATGGTTGAATACTCGATATGCTTTGGACTTCAATGAGTAACCAACAAGAAAACCAATATCACATCGGCGTTGAAACTTCCCTAGGTGTTGGCGCTTCTTGTAGATGTAGCATTTGCACCCAAACACTCTAAAGAATGATATATTCGGCTTCTTGTTGTTGAGTAGCTCATAGGGGGTCTTTCCAAGGAGACGATGGGGGAACAACCGGTTTGATGCATAGCAAGTGGTGTTGATTGCTTCCGCCCAAAATCTTTCCAGTGTAGTGTACTCATCTAGCATTGTCCTTGCTAGGGTGATTAGAGTCCGGTTCTTCCTCTCAACTACCCCATTTTGTTGTGGTGTGTAGGTTGCGGAGACTTCATGCTTGATCCCAACTTCATAACAATATTGCTCCATGTGGGTGTTGTCGAACTCTCTTCCATTGTCACTTCTTATCTTCTTGATCTTCAAGTCAAACTCATTTTGGGCTCTCTTGGCAAACTTCTTGAATGAAGGGGTTGCTTCGGATTTGTCATGAAGAAAGAATACCCAAGTGTATCTAGAGTAGTCATCAACAATCACTAGGCAATAGAGATTTCCACCCAAGCTAGCATATGTTGTTGGCCCAAATAGATCCATGTGAAGTAGCTCTAACTCTCTTGATGTTGACACAAAGGCTTTGGTTGGATGAGTGTTTGCAACTTGCTTGCCGGCTTGACATGCACTACACAATTTGTCCTTCTCAAATTTGACATCCTTCAAGCCCCTAACCAAATCCTTCTTCAATAGCTTGTTGAGAGTGTTCATTCCAACATGTGCCAATCTTCTATGCCATAGCCAACCAAGTGATTGCTTAGTGAACAAACATGTCTTCAAGTTGGCATCTTCGGAGGTGAAATCCACTAGATAGAGATTGTTGTATCTAAAGCCTTTGAATATCACTTGTGTATCATCTTTCTTGGTCACAACCACTTCCTTGTCGGTGAACAAACATTGGAAGCCAAGATCACATAGTTGCCCAACGGATAGCAAGTTGAAGCTCAATGATGCAACTAGAAGCACATTGGAGATGGTATGATCATTTGATATAGACACTTTGCCCAATCCATTGACATTGCCCTTTGAGTTGTCACCAAATGTTATCTTTTCTTGGTCATTGACATTTTCTTCTAGTGAGGTGAACATCAGGGGATCACCGGTCATATGTTGTGTGCAACCACTATCAATCACCCAATGAGATCCACCGGTCTTGTAGTTCACCTACACACATAAGAAATCAAGCTTGAGCTTTTGGGACCCAAACTTGTTGAGGTCCCTTAACCTTCTCTACTAGAGACTTTGCAACCCAAATTTGCTTTGGCCTATTCTTGTTAGGAGGCCCCATGAACATAACTTTCATCTTGCCACTAGAGTCTTGTCTAAGCATGTAGTGAGCATTGAAAGCAAAGGGCCTAGCATGCTTGGGCAAGGGTGTGGGCTTTGGCTCTTCACAATCATGAGCAAAGTGACCTTCCTTTCCACACTCATAGCATCTTCTTCTTCTTTGGCTTTGTGATGCTCTTGCGTTGCATCATCTTCTCTTCAAGGAAGCCAATACCATTTCTATTTGTCTTCATCACGGTGTTCATGAGTAGCTCACTTTGAAGACATTGCCCCTTGGTGAATTTCTTCAACCCGGTGGTGAGGTGCTCCTTCTCTCTCTTGAGCTTGTCATTCTCTTGTTGGAGCTCTAATTGAGATGGTGTCATCTTGTAGTCCCTTTCCATCTTCAATCTCTTGTTCTCTTCTTTTAGCATGTCTAGCTCAAGTGACATGCTATAATCATCATCTTGGGTCTCAACAATGACTTTCTTTGTGGTTGCAAGCTTCTCTAGATCAACCTTGAGCTTTGCATTCTCATTCTTGATCTTGATCAACCACATTCTTGCCCTTGCCACTAGCTCTTTGCTCATCATGCTCACTAACCAAGTCCTCACAAGATGTTGCTATGTCACACTTAACAACAAGGTTAGGAGCATCAAGTGTCTCATGTGAAAGCATATCATAAGCAACGGTGAGGGTATCATAATCAACTTTCACTTGAGTGTATTGTTTTTTAAGCAAAGCATAACTAGTGGTAAAGTCACTATGCATCTTATCAAGTTTTTCATTTTTAGCTTTGAGCTCCTTGTTAGAGGACTTGAGCTCCTTGATAGATGATGGCATAGTAGCAAGTTCATCTTTTAGTTCATCACTTGCATGTGTAGCATTGTTATATTTTTCAACAAGAGCTTCATTGCCATGAACAAGCCTTTCATTTTTAGCTCTAGTCTTTCTTATGATTTTAGAGTAGTTGTTTAGCAATGTAACAAGCTCATCATAAGTAGGTGACTCAAATTCACCATCACTATCACTATCACTAGAGTCATCATTGCTTTGTACCTTTCGATCACCTTTAGCCATGAGGGGTGTGTAGATGATGATGGTGATGGTGGTGGTGGTGGTGTAGAGGAGCCAATGACTAGAGCGGCCACCTTCTCCTTCTTATCATCACTATCTTCACCGGATGAGCCACCGGAGGATTCAATGTCGGTGAGCCAATCACCAACAATGTATGCTTTACCACCTTTCTTGTGGTATTGCTTCTTCTTGCCATCTTTCTTCTTGTATGGCTTGTCATTCTTCTTCTCATCTTCACTTGATGAGTCATACTTCTTGCCCTTGTTCTTGTTCTTGTAGTTGTCCTTCTTGGGCTTGGTGCATTGGTGGGCAAGATGACCAAGATCTCCGCAATTGTAGCAATCCATTTCGGAGATTGGCCTCCTCTTGCTACTTGTGAAGAACTTCTTCTTTCTTGAGTCAAAGTTGACTCCATTCTTGTGAAGCTTCTTCAACATCTTGGTGGTTCTTCTCACCATGAGAGCGATGTTGGAATCATCCTCTTCATCACTTGAGCTCTCATGATGCACCTCAATAGCCTTTGACTTGCCCTTCTTGTCATGGCTTGCTTTGAAGGCCAAGTCCTTCTTCTTGTTGGTGGAAGAGCCACCACTAGGTGTGATGTGCATGTACATCTCATGTGCATTGATCTTTCCCAAGATTTGCGTTGGTGTAGCGGTGGAAAGATCACCTTGATGTAGCACCGTCACAACGTGTCCATATTTCTCAATTGGGAGGACACAAAGGATCTTCCTCACAACATCGGATGGTTGCATTTGTGTGAGGCCAAGTCCATTGAGTTCTTCTACAAGAACATTCAAGCTTGAGTACATTTCATTTGCACTTTCATTAGCATGCATATCAAATGAATGAAGCTTTTGCATAACTAAATGATATCTCTCCTCACGCTCACTCTTGGTCCCCTCATGGAGAGCACAAATGTTATCCCATAGATCATGGGCATTCTTGTGGTTTCAGACGCGGTTAAACACATCCTTTGCATTCCACTTCTCATTTTCTTCCTCATGTGGCGTGAGGCTAGTGCCCTCCTTGGGTTTGGGGAACTCGGTTATGGCGGCATCGCGGCATTTCACATCAACCGCTTCTAGGTACGACTTCATACGGATTTTCCAATATGGAAAGTCGTCTCCCTCGAACATGGGAGGTGGTCCATCACCTCCGGACATCTTAACTCTAGGCGGATAAGCCTAAATCGAGAGCACGAGGCTTCAATACCAATTGAAAGGATCAAGATGCCCAAGAGGGGGGATGAATTGGGCTTTTCTAAAACTTCTTGCAATAATAAAACCTATCAAGCCCCAATTAACCCCCTAGTGCCTAGAAGTGTGTTTCTCTTTATTCTACCACACAAAAGACCAAGTCTAAGCCACTCCTACTCTAGCAAAACAATCCAATAAAGAATGAACAACAAGTAGTAATGCGGAATTGAATTGCTTGAAAGTAAATGCGTAGGTAAAAGAGTTGAGATGACTCGACGATCTTTTTGCCGAGGTATCGAGGTGTCGGCACACCCCCCTAGTCCTCGTTGGAGCACCCGCGCAAGGGTATCGCTCCCCCTTGATCCACGCAAGGATCAAGTGCTCACTATGAGCTGATTCTTTGCCGCTCCGGCCCGGTGAATCGCTCACTACCGATCACAAGCTTGCTTGGGTCATCCACAAAGCCACCGGATGCTCTCCAAGCTTCACGATCGCCACCAAGCCGTCTAGGTGATGCCGATCACCAAGAGTAACAAGCTAGAACTCTCACTTGACCAACACAAGGCCAAAGAGGTGGATGGATGCACACTTGCTACTCAATTCTCACTAGGTGTCTAATTCTCACAATTAGCAAATCACTCAACCTCACTAGGGCTCTTGCACTATCTCACACTCACAATGTGTCTCTCAGCAGATGGAAGTGGCAAGAACACTCAAATGGATGGAGAGAAGGAAGTATATATACACCCCCAACCGGCCATCCAAAAACAGCACAAGACAGGGTTTCTGCAGGGGCATCGGACGCTCCGATGCCTGGCATCGGAGGCTCCGATGACCTCGACCAACGGTCGACTGTACCCTCTTGTCAGACCTGTTAAAGGAGCATCGGACGTTGGGCAGCGTCCGATGCCCCTGTATCGGACGCATCCGATGCCATTTGCACCTCTCTAGAACCTCTCTGGATGGCCATCGGACGCTGGCCCTCAGCGTCCGATGCCAGCGTCCGATGCCTCTCACAGTTCACTCGCAAGTGAACAGTGACACCGGAGCATCTGATGTGGCACCATCGGAGCCTCCGATGCCACGCACCAGACCAAACCCTAAGTCGGTGTGAGCATCGGAGCCTTCGATGCCCACCTAGCCAGCATCCGATGCCCCTAACAGGGCCAAGTCGAACTCGGATCGCGATGCGGCCTTAACGACTTTTGTTTCTCTCGACATAAGGCATCTCTCTGAGCTACCTAGGGCTATGAAATAACAAGTGTGCACCACACCTACCTCAATAGACTCATCTAGGTCAAGCTACTGATTCACGCTCCCCTTTATAGTACGGCCAAAGGAAAACAAAGACCTAAGACTACCTAAGTGTCCTCCAACACCATGTGACACTTAGCCTAGTCTACCACCGTCTTCGTCGTCCGTCCTTTGAAAACCGAAACGATATCCATCGCCAGGGGACATGAACTCCATATGCCCGTATCGTCGCCATTACCGTGACCTAACTTAATCCTGTTTCTGCAAAACACATGTTAGTCACAGTAATCTTGTGTTTTATCCAATCACCGAAACCACTAAGGGGCCAAGATGCGTTCACGGACGAACTGGCTGACCAAATTTATAGCCAACCTGGTCGGTCAAGCAGTCTGACCGAGTAAACTTAGAATCGACCTGGTCGTCTGAGGGAATCATCTGAGTTGGTTCAAGAAAAATCTGGTCGGCTAAACAAGCCGATCGAACTGGTTCTTTACGACTTGTACACAAAACTTCCGAACACTGTTGCATCGGTTTTATATGAAAATTACGCCTACTAACATTGTAACGAGATGCTTGTTGAGCCAACATGTTGGCTTTAGATTTTCATGTCTTGGTATATGCCGAATTTGAAATTCAGTAAAGTGAGCTATGATATCAAGAACCATATCAAGATAAATATTCAACGATCCTTCTAGACATTGAAATTCGCCAGCAACTTGTTGCACTATTAGTAAGGAGTCGCTGTAAGCCTCAACATGCTTAGCTCTCATAGAACACAGTATTTCTAAACCGAATAACAAAACTTCATATTTGGCTTGATTATTAGTACAAAGGTAATCTAATCAGCTTAACATTTCAAATTCGGCACCATTAGGAGAAATAATGACCACACCAATACCTTGGCCCTCCTTACAAGCCGATCCATCGAAATAAAATTTCCATGGTGTAAAAGCAAGATAATTGATCTCATCTTCTAAACTAATACTATGCTCAACAATGAAATCAGCAAGAACTTGACCCCTTAATGTTTTCAATGGTTCATAATTCAAGTCATACTCAATTAATGCATACACCCATTTGCCAATCCTTCCTCTAAGGATTGGCCGATATAACATATGTTTAATTACATCGGCCTGGCACGCAACAACACATGTACTAGACGACAAATAATGACTCATTTTAGCACAAGCATAGTACAAGGATAAACACAATTTCTCAATATGGGCGTACCTTGTCTCGGGATCAAGAAGACGACGACCAATATAAGCGATCGCATACTCTTTGCCTTCGTCTTCTTGTGTCAAGACAGCTCCAATGATCTTCTCTTCGGCGGCAATATATAATCTGAAAGGAACTCCTCTCTTAGGCGCACCAAGAACCGGTGAAGATGACAAATATTCCTTTATTTTCTCGAATGCTTCTTGCTGCTCTGCCCCCCAAGTAAATTCAGATTCGTCCTTCAACTACAGTATGGGGGTAAAAGGAATAATTTTTCCGGACAAGTTTGCAATGAATCTCCTTAAGTAGTTCATCTTCCCCAAGAACTTTTGTAAGTCCTTTTTACATGTAGGCGCTTGAACTTTCTTAATTTTTTCTATCCTCTTGGGATCAATCTTTATGCCCTTGTCATGAATAATAAACCCCAAGAACTTCCCAGCCGACACACCAAAGGCACACTTCAGTGGGTTCATCTTCAATTGATATCGGCGCATTCTTTCAAACGCAAGACGCAAATCGGATAAATGAGACATGTGAGCAGCCAATTTGATTACAATGTCATCAATATATACTTCCATGATTACACCAATTAAATCATGAAAGATCAAATTCATAGCACGCTGATAAGTAGCGTCTGCATTCATCAAACCGAATGTCATTACAACCCACTCAAAGAGACCAACAAACCCAGGACAAATGAAGGCCGTTTTAGACATATCTTCCTCGGTCATGAATATCTGATTATAACCAGCGTTGCCATCAAGAAAGCTGACAATTTGGTGTCCTGAAGCGTCGTTGATCAACATATCGGCTATGGGCATAGGATACTCATCTTTAGGAGTGGCTCTGTTTAAATCTCTAAAATCAATGCAGACCCTGATCTTACCAGTGTCCTTCTTTTCCACAGGCACAATATTAGAGACCCACTCCGCATATCTACATGGCTGGATAAACCCCACTTGCAATAACCGATTAATTTCTTCTTTAATCCGGTCATATATTGTAGAATTAAAACGGCGAGGATGTTGCTTGAAAGGCCTAAACCCAGGCTTAATAGGAAGCTGATGTTCAACAAGCTACCGGCTTAATCTAGGCATCTCCGTGTAATTCCATGCAAAGCAATCAACATATTCCTTCAAAAGCGCGATTAATTCTAATTTATAATTGGCCTCTAAGCTTTGATTTACAAAGGCCGGCCTAGGCACAGAACCATCCCCAATATCAACTTGTTCTAAGGGGTCGGCCGACGTGAAACCTTGACTCAACTTATTGAGCTCATCAAAGTCATCAATAGCTTCACAAGCATCGGTCTTATAAGTCCGATATTGTTCAACACGATGTCTTAACCAATCAACATTAGAATCCATTAAATTACATGATAATATTGAACCGATTGTTAATCAGCTTTAGAGACACCGGTACAAAACCTTCCTCAGTGACACTAATAAACTGAAAATCAGAAAGGTCCTGACCAGTTAAACAGGCAATAGCATCATGCCCCCCGAGCAAAGGAGCATCGGTCGTAGCTACATAGGTCGATGAATCTGAGTGCACAACTTCTACATCGTCGCCCACCCACTGAATGAGAAACTGATGTAGACTAGAGGGAATGCACCGATTAGCATGAATCCAATCACGCCCGAGTATAAGGTTGTAACTACCTTGTATGTCGGCGACGAAGAAAGCGGTAGCCAAAGTCTTGCTCCCAATGGTGAGCTCCATGGATGCGACTCCCTTAGCAGAGATGAGATCTCCTCCTCCGACTCCAGTGATAGTCATGTTGGTCTTGATCAGCTCTTCATCAGTGCCACCAAGCTTTTGGTAAAGCGAGTATGGCATCAGGTTCACAATCGCTCCGCTGTCGACCAACATCCTGTGGACTGGTGTACCATTGATATGGCCCTTCACATGTAATGGCTTGAGATGATTGACGGAGTCCTCTGGTTTTTGGAATACAGCGCTTTGTGTGGTGAAGTTGAACTCCACCGTTGTTGAATCATCCCCGACCACATAGTAGTCGGCCGATAAGTAAACCACATTGACCTCCGCTCTCTCCGGGGAAGTTTCATAATCTACCATTTCCTCATCTTGTTCTTCAGGTAATTCTTCACTGGTCGTAGCGACACCAGTGGAGGAAACAAGATCACCAGGGTATTCATCAGATCCCATCAGAACATTAGGAACCAATTCTGTTATGCTGGGACCTGGTCGGTCCGGCTCAACTCCCAACTCAGTAGTGACCAACTTGACTTGCTCAAGTCCTAAACTGATCGGCACATGATCCGGCCTAGTCGGATTAGGACCCGACCTCACTGGTTCTGAAGCCGATCTAGCAGAATCAATGTCTAGACTGGTCAGCTTAGGGTCCGACCTGCTTGGTTCCATAGCTGTTGAAGTCGGCTTTTGATTACAAGCCGACTCTTCACCTCCTCGCTTGCCCTGAGGGAACGTGGGATGCGTTGAGTTAAATATATCTTCCCTCATCTTCTCAAGCTGCTCCCGCCTTTGTTTATTACAGCGAGCCCGCTGTAACTTCCTTCGCTGAGTCTTACTCAAACCAGGGGGACACCACCTAGGTTGAGTGTACCTGGGATCACGCTCGACAGGTTTTTCTTCCTCGATTCCAGCCGAAGTATTTTGGACATCTTGAACCTCCACTGGATTGGGTTCCTCAGTTACCATCGGCTCGGCTTCATTAACAATGGGAACCTCCATAGAACCAATCGTAATCATGGGCACAAGATCAGGTTTGGTCAGGGAAACAGTGGGAATATTTTGCACCTTTTTAGGCACATAGACTTGTCGTACTTGTGCATTTCCTGTCTCCTGAGCGGTCAAAGTCCACGACATGATCAGCCGATTCTAGTTTACACCACTGGAGCTTGGTCGATCACCCAACCGATCGAACACTGATACCCTTGGAGGTCAACTAACAGGTGTTCCCCATCCTGGCTGATAGTACATAGGTGCTGGCATAGGGTAAGGTACTCAAACTCCTTGAGGGCCCCATTGTGGAGGTGGTGAGATGGGAGGAACCCACTGAGATCTGTAAGGGATGACCTTCGGCGCTGGAGACACTGCTTGGGCCACCACCAGCTGCTTAGACTTCTCATCCTCACGCTTCGGAGGAGTAGACTCCCTCTTTTTAAATGGACAATTCTGAGAATCAGCTTTTGTTGTTTGTATTTAGCCATGAGTTTATCAAAAGTACATGGCTCTCTGACGACCTTCCCCCTACTCTTTTCCATGTTAGTATTCCAAGTATCAACTTCGGGCTTTCATGGGACGAATGTGCATAAGACATGCACTCCAGAAGGGGTAGAGCTGCTAGATCTAGCTAAACTGACTGTGGCAGTCGGCTTGTCTAACTCAGCTAGACTAGAAGAAGTCAGCCTGACCTGGTCGGTCTTTCGACCTGACTGAATCGGCTGTTCTGCGGAAGAACCAGGCTGGTCAATTTGAGGATCCGACCTGATCAGTCTTTGTTGTGCTGCCCTGGTCTCAAACCACCTTTGCTTGTTAAGTATCGCGTTGACCCAGCAGTGATTGTGAGCTTGTTCTTGCCATCATCACCCTTCTCGAGCACCACTTTGCGCCCCGAATCTCTCTCAGCATTCGGTGCAACCCGTGATTCGCCGATGACGACATTCTTGCCTCTAGTCGTATCGGCCTGCTCTAGACGAATCAAAATAGTAGGGTTTCCTGCCTCCACCATATG
Organism: Coix lacryma-jobi var. lacryma-jobi; assembly: GCA_009763385.1. NCBI lineage: Eukaryota > Viridiplantae > Streptophyta > Magnoliopsida > Poales > Poaceae > Coix > Coix lacryma-jobi. Next base: position 51,032,977 of record CM019824.1, read on the forward strand.
AACTGGAAAAGGAATAATATTGATTTGCATCTCAGTAAGACTCAATCGTCCTTCATTAAGGGCCGATTGGACCTGTCGACGAAAAACATTACAGTCATTAGTGGCATAAGAAAAAGAATTATGATATTTGCAATAAGCTCCTCTTTAATTCGTTAGGCGATGGCAAAGTATAATTAATTTTAAGATAACCGAATTTGAGCAATTCATCAAATATTCGGTCGCACTTGAAGAAATCAAAACTAAACTTCACTTCCTCACCCCGATTCTTTTGAATTGGTTTGAGGGAAGGAAAGGTGACTAATTTATTCTGTGCTGGCCACAAAAACTCAGCAGCATAACAATCCTTAGACTCATCATCCGAACTATCAGAATTCATTTCAACAATATGTACACTCGGTCGATGAGTTTTATGAGGATCCTAAGGTTCTTTAAGGCGCAATTCAATTGAAACGGCCTTTTGCAAAAGTTGATTTACATTAAAGAAATCATAATGTTCAATTTTATCTTTAATCTCCCAACGTAAACCAGCGAGACACAGGTCTGTTAGGTCTCTATCGGAGATCATCAAATGGAAACATCGGTTCTTGATTTCTTTAAAGCGCTTAAAGAAATCAACCATAGGCTCGCTACGCCCTTGCTGAACCGACGTGAGATGTGACAGCCTAGTTTCTTGGACCCCCATCATAAAAGTGATTATGAAATTTCTCTTCTAATTCGGCCCAAGAACCAATAGTACATTCCGATAGTGATGTAAACCAAGCAAAAGCCATACCAGTAAGAGATAAAGGAAAATGGCATACATTCATATAATCTAAAGTACTAGCTTCACCCATCTATGCAAGGAACATGCTGACATGCTCCATGGTTGTTTTACTACCGTCACCACTAAACTTATAAAAATCCGGTACCCTCACACCATCAGGTGCTTTCATGAAATCGAAACATGAAGGATACGGTTTAGAGTAAGTGGTCCTACTAGGTTTGAATTGGACTCCCAAGCTAGTCTCGAGAGATCCAGTTATTTCCTCTTTAAACCGATTTATACCTCGTCCAAAATCGGTTGCAGCGAGGTCAGTAGCGCCGCCATGCATGGGATTGAGACTTGGAGGCTTCGGTGGATTGGGCAATACCGTCCCCTGTCCTCCTGAAGTTCTATCCATTGTCGTTCCCTGGTCGGTTCGAGTGGTCCGACCAGAATTATGGTGGACATTATTGGTACATGTCGATGTACCAACTTCACCATGACTGGTCTCAACAGACCCTGATTGCAATTGACCAAAATTAGTATGCGATGTTTGGCCTTTGAAGAAATTAAAAGGCATGTCAAACTATGGTTGTCCGATGGGACGCTCGGGTTCGACGGTTTTACCTTCTAACTTATCCATGCGGTCGCTAAGTAATTTAAACGAATGCTGAATAGTATTGGTAAGAGTCTTTGAAGTGTCAATAAGCATCGCTAAATAATTGACATGGTGTTGACGCAAAAAGTGACACCTTCCGCCAAGGCACACAGCAAGCCGAACGAGGCTGGCTTCAATTGGGTGCCCGGAGTTTGTTGAATCCGGAAACGTGCCAGTCGGTTTGACCTGAAAACCAACAAGGGATAAAAATGTGAGAATACCTTGGAACATGCCGGGTGAGACCAGACAGTTCCATATGTGCGACTTTGAAAGCCAATCTCGACGGCACACAGCTATAGAAGCTGTTTGTCGAACAGGTTTATAGTGTCATTCGGCAAGCATAATGAAAAAAACATGTAAACATATTTAATGCCGAATACATATGTAACAAAAGAAGAAAAGGGGCAACTTGTAAATATAAGTCTACTCAGATAACACATGCATAGGCCAATCCAACTAGTCTGCCGCACGTCTAGTTCTCATAAACCCGTCAGGCATAAACTCAAGCAAAGCTAATCCACCGCATGATACCACTTGCTACGAGTCTACACCACTCCTTATAATTAGATTAATCCACTGCATGATACGATCTAATTATAAGAAGCTAAAAGCATGCATTTATCTGAACAGATCTATATGTACTCATTACTCATGTAAGCATAACCAGAATCGGCAAACTAGCCGAACTGGGGTCCATGAAGAAGGAACATACAAACAAGCATGATTAAACTAATCTAAAACCTGCATCTGCCGCACGATACCCAGTTCTATCAAGGCCTAACCATGATCGACATGCATGAACCCACAACATGTAACAATCTAGATTGAAAGTTAATTCGGCCATCACGATCTTATGATTAGAAAAGCATAAGTAAACTCATGCAACGAGGCCGAACAAAGATCAATCTAGATTGGGCAAAAAGTGTTACAGGAATTAAATAAATAAAACATATAACACATGATAACTTAATGAATCTATTAGATCTGTCAAAACTAACAGAGCCGATAACTATTTTTACTCATGACTTAATCCGCCGCACGATACAAGGCATAAGCAAAAACTTCCCGTCATAAGCTTAAATCCGCCGCACGATACTAAGCTTAACATACGAGACTACTTGCATCATATCTAAATCCACCGCATAATACTAGACATGATAGCAAGGTTGTCGGTACTTACGGAGGTCGACGGATCGATGATTCCTCTCGAAGAACTCGACGACACGACTAAGGACTCGAAGATGGCACGGGGCCGGTTGTATTGATATGGTTGTGAACAATTTTACAATGGTCGAGGGCTTATATTTATACCCTGGACGAAACATGAATCCTAGACGATTACGATTTAAAAAATACGGAAAGATACAAATCCTACATTATTTGGTGTCCTCCGTCGTCACGTGTCTTCTCGTGCAAGCCAGCTTCACTCGCAACCTGCTTTTCCCGAATGGAGCATTGTTTCGTGAAATAGCCGACCGCACAGATAATCGCCGAAACCCTGAGGGCCAAACAGCCGCCGATTGCTTGCCGAATCCTTTTGTCTCTGCTGGCCAGGCCCACCTGTCATATCCTTACGTGTGCGAAAATCTGGTGTCAACACATGGGTAGGGTAAGGATCATCATGTACCTTAGTATTTACCTTATCGGTAGTGTCTTCAGCGGTCGTGGTTGACGCAGTAGGAATTATTTCGCTGAAGTCCAGCTCTTTGTCTTGAGTGACTTTGCCACGCCGATCCTTCGAGCAGCTTTCCAGGAAAGCCTTCAAGACGATGTCTTGCTTGGCCTGTGCTTGTTGCTTTAACTCATCGAGGAGCTCGTCGATGCCCGCGGGACAGATGATGTTATCTTTATCTGTAGCACCATCTTGGTAGTAGATGAAATCTCAATCGTCCCCAGCGGAGTTGTCAAAAAGTGTGTTGACGTCGGAAGTGATCCGAATCACACATTAGCTGGGCTAGAATGCCCGAAGAGGTTGCAGATCAACCTGAGACAGCAAAGGACTTCGACTGAACCGATGAAAACCGATCTAGAGACCGGTTTAGATCGATTTAGGGTTTTGGTCCCTTGTGTTGATAACTCTAGAACTCCTCCCGGGAAGACCCGTCGGGGAGAAGCACGTAGAGGTTGTTCTAGGACCAGCAAGGCCGCCTAGAACGCCGCCGAGCCTTGCCGGGAGACGCGTCGAACAACAAAGTAGAGAGGAGAAGGGTAAAAGGGATAGTAGATTGATTTTGTCGATTAGGGTTGGATGCCTCAATCGGCCATAATCCTCTTATATATATAGAGGGGGTTGGTCTTATCCCAATAGGAAACATCTCCATATACGATCTCCAAGCTTCCTACCCTGACTCCATCAAAATATGGAATCTAAGAGTCCAATCCGGACTATAGAAGGCAATCCTGATTCGGTTGATTCTCGAACCGGCCAAACTAGCTTAATGGGCTTTACATAGCCCAAAATCGATCACACCGATCAATAGATCTTCACAACTTCTGTAGAGAAAAGATTCCCGAACCGGTGCTTGGATTGACATTCATCATCATTCTAAGGCTTCCGACTAGCTTTACCTGGTCGGAAATAGTATAATCTGGTCGGAAAATGTCAAGCGACCAGGTCCATCTTACTTAGAACATCTACTCTTTCAATTATAGAGCATTAAAAGATAAATTCGTCTTCAAAATATTATGACCTGAATATATCTTCAAACCTTATTATTCTCTTATGACACTTTTGAGTGTCAACAGAAAGTCAATAGTCTTTTATCGTATACAAGTAGAGGGTAGTAGTGGAGACATAATAAGGAAACTCCACCGACCAGAGCTTGTTTGGATTAAAGGAATTTTAAAGAAATCTTATTTCTATGTTTGCTTATATAATATGGTGTTTCGAATGGATGAACAAAGTTTTCCTTTTATATGGAAAGACTTGGATCTCTTTATGAATGGAGAAAATCAGATATCTACTTCAAGCTTTTGGAAAATTTTCTTACATGTGAATAGAGGGATGAGCAAGTCTTTATTCACTAGATATATCCTTATATTTCCATGTTCCAAAGTGTATTTTTTTTCTTTTTTCTGTTTTCCATTCCAGTGTTCTAAACAGAAAGAAAAACAAACCGATTAGGATCTAAGTGCCTTTTTGGCACAACTCTATCGTCATGGCCTCCTCCGCTGGAACTGAAGCCTACCACCAGAGCTAGGAGAAAAAGGGTTCTGTCTCCTCTACAAACACGCAGAAGCGTATGTCGTTTGGTGTGGCCCCTTCAGCTTCGTAGTGCGAAGCCGCAGCCAGAGTCGGAGCCACACCAAACAGATTATAAATTCTACTCTATCCGTAAAAAAAAAAAATTGACGGATCAAATGCTTTTAAATTTAATTAAATTTGTAAAAGAAAATATAGTGTAAAGTAAGTATCAATAGATTAATTATGAAGTATATTTTATAATAAACCGATTTATTAGAGACAAAGATGTGAATATTACTCTAAAATGGGTTGTTTAGATGGTGAGTGGAAAATTTTGGAATGTCACGTCGAAAATTGCGGTACTAATTTAATTTATTAAAAATAAACTAATAAAAAATAAATTATATATTCTGTCAGAAAATCATAAGACGAATTTATTAAACTAATTAATCAATCATTAATACATATTTACTGTAGAATAATATTATTAAATTATAAATTAATAAGATTTAAAAATCATCTAGCAAAGTTATCTTAATCTATTTGTTTTTTAATATATATTTAATATTTTATGTATATGTTTAAACATTTGTGATAGACGAAAAGTTTTGTTTTACTATAAACTAAAACACCCCATGTGCAATGGTAGGTGTCACTGTCAGGCCAGCTGGCAGCACAGGAGGGCCCACACGACGTAACGTGCATTGTCGTTGATCACGATCGGCAACAACGAACAAGTGGTGGTTCCGTCTGGTTCGATAGTGACAAGAAATACAGAACCAAGTCAGGTCTTGTTGGGTTTCATCGGACGAGTTATTTCGGCCGGATTAGTCTTACGATTTTAAATTTGATCTATAGCAAAATAGTCGTTTGGTTGAGATTTAGTTCCGGATAGATTTATATGATCTGGTTTGAATTTAGCTTATTTCTTATGCTCTAAGATCCGGATTTATTCCCCATCTCTTAAGACCAGGAACAAAAACAATTAGATCAAATGAATCTCTTTGGTTCACTCATTTTCGATCTAAAATAGTTCCGGACCCTATTATAATCCGATAGAAGCAAACAAGGCCTGAAGCGGCGCAACAAATTTGTCGGAGTCCACGAGGTCATATGGAGGGAAAAGAAAACAAAAAGGCTGACTGTCTATATCTATATCTATATCAATATCTATACCTAATAAAAAAAATTCTACCATTTTTTTCTTATTTTTTTATATGACCTCCTCTATCTAACTCAATGAAAGTGTAAACAATTTCTATTTATCTCTCTACAACTCAGTTATTATATGATCCGTGCATATATGAGTTAGAATAGATTGCATCTACTAATGATTGATTGATACAAAATTTGATTCTAAGACGTATTAGCTTAAAAAAAGAAACAATGGACGATTTCAAAACGAAAAATTGAAGAAAAAACATATCAACACCGAACACGATAAGAAAATAGGTAGAGATAGCAACCGGAATATATATACTCGTCAGGTAGTGCTATCTCATACTCGTACCCGCTAGACAAAATTTTACCCCCTAAATTACCAATATCCACGTGCGGATATAAGAATTTACCCATACTCATACCCGTTTGGGTAAAAATACTCATCGGGTAACCTGTACCCGAATACGTACCCGCCACAAACCAAAAAAATATGAATATATTATAGTGTTAAAATCATAGAACATCAATTATTTTACAAATAGGGATCAACAATTATAATATAGCAGCAAAACTATACTAATTAGTAGTCTAATGGTCAAAGATATATTGGATATATGTGTATTTTGTAGTAACTAACGATGACATGGGTTAACAAAACGGGTACAAATTACTTGCACGTACATGGGCGTGGGTGATATGTTCCTATACCTATACCCACATACCCAATGAGTAGAGATGTTTACCCATTAGCATACCTGTGGGTGAAGAACACTCTCTATACCCGTCTTTTTATCGGGTAAAACCTGTCAGGTAGTCGGGTTGTGGTTGCGGTTGTGAGTACCCATTGCTATCTCTAAAAATAGACGACAGAACCAAAACCCAAAAAAAAAAGATCACTGGATCATATGAACAAGATAATATTAATATTTCCTTTGGATTAGATGCATGAAAAAAGAAGATTAAAAAGGGAAAAATCAACCAAAGTGAAAAAACAATAAAAGGAACATCTAAAAAAAGAATAGTTATGGACTTGGTGATTTTTTTTTGTGAATGTTATGGACTAAAATTAATGGCTCATATACGAAAAAGAACAGGAAAGAAAATAGCAATGGAGTCCGTCACAAAGTCCTCTGGTTTGTATAGGAAAAAAAAGCAATGACGCATATATTATAAGAAAAAAAAGAATATGAATAAAGAAAAGAATAGCAATGGACTCCGTCACGGACTATTTGATTCTACACTCTGGAAAAGACCACATATTTAGATTGGAAAATAGCAGTACAATGAGGTGATGAACGAAATAATGGGCTTAGAAAAAAGAACAAAAACATCAATAAATATTGCAACACTTCTGTCCTCGTTTTTTTCTATTAAAGTTTGATTCTATCTTCTATTGCAACGCACGAGCACGGACGCACCGCACCAACCTCTTCAAATGCGGAAAAAGTTGGCCCGGCCCAAAAGACTTGGTCATTGACATGCATTTGTCATTCTAAAGTCACCTGTCTTCCCTAAAAAAAAATAAAGTCACCTATCGAGTTAGGGCCTGTGTTCAGAGCAAGGACATTCAGCTTTTGAATGCTCACAGGTTGAATCTGAAAATAGACCAGGAAAGGGCCAAACTTCAATTTTCCATCTAGACCAAATCCTGCATCCGTAAGTCCATTCTTAAGCGGTGGTAAGCACTTACGATGTTTCTTAATCTGACTTCGGACTCTTAACTATATATATCGTTTTTAAGACTGTTGTTAAAAGATTTTTGTTAGATAGAACAACTTCAATTTTCTCCCCGCCTATGTATAGCAACTCCAACGGTTTTGCAGTTATTTGTCAACTCTCAAATTAATATGACAAAGATAAAAAGAGTCAATCTCCAACGGTTTTGTATTTAGATTTGGCAAAACTAAAAAATTGTACGCACGAGAGAGAAATATCCTACGAGAGTAGCACACGAGGACGATTGTCAAGCGAACCACAGCTTGACATATATGCCAAATATCACCCGGTATTTGCCAAGTTGCTAAAAATGTTAAGCTCATTTGCCAAACCGTTGGGTAGAAAAATTTTAGACGTTTTTGTAAAAAAAGAATGTCAAACCTATTTGCAAAACCGTTGGAGTTGCTCTAACTCAAAACGTTTTTTTTTTTGTTTTTGTCTATTTACCCAATACCCTCACCTTTAATGTCGCGTACAAAAAATACTCCTTTTTCCAAGAGTATTCTACTACAAGTATATTGTGCCGGTGCCGGGCACGACCAAGGCCTGCTGCCTGCTTAGAAAGAGCCAAGGAGGGTTAAAGTGACCAATAGATGGAAGATGGACGTGTGCAGCAGCAGCTCTCATGTTCTTTCTCCGCAAGGAATGCACTCTATTCCCAGGAATTGACACCACTCAAAATATTGTACATACACGGCTTGGTCGCTCCAGTACCATGTTTTCAGGACAAGCAAAGTAAAATTTCTTTTCTGGGGAACACAATGATCACATTTTAGCCGCAATATGTCAGCATTTGCATATTACGACTGCATGCTAACAAGAGGATTCATTCACTAGATATAAACTTTACCAAAAAAAAAAATCTAAGAAAGCAACAAAAACAAGTTACCTACTCCTACATATTAGGCTAGCAACGCCCTTTTACATGACTCCCTGAATCCTAAACAGCAACTATTCCCACAGCATTTGCGTATTGTGATTCAGTACAGATACTAGACACAGAGCAATGCGCAAAAATCTGTATCATTGACTAACGGCAACACGATAAACTTTATGGTCCAACCACTCCAAGTACCACTACAAGGTGAGTAGCGGGATGTGAAAAATGAGTAGGTAATATTTAAGTTACATAAGTACGCAAATAGACATTCATCATACTTTACTCTGAATATATATCTACGTAAACCATTGATGTAGTGGCAGGGTTTCAGAATTGTAGTCCCTCGGTGCAGAGGCCGAATACTACCACATTTATCTAAAGAAAATAGTTCAAACATGTCAATTGTACCAAAATAGCATCACATGCCGATCATGGAAAATGTTAAGAGACTTGCAGCAGCTCATATCTTGTTTGTTTTCTACAATTATTTCAGGAACCTCAGGAGTAAACACACTGCAAATAAGATATGTAGGTTCTGTCATTACATGCAAGCGACAGCAAGGCACATTTTTTCAGTATCATTTGGATGGTGGCTTCAGCCAGGCAACTGGACCCCAGGCACACGAAATCGATGGCCTGGATTTGCTGCCTGGACCAGATAGCTTTGCCAGGGTCTCAAGCAAACAGGCCTACATGTGGAAGGACAGAAAATTTTGCCTCTTACATTTAACCTTGTTCCTCTGCCTTACTTTCATTTTCTTTACACTAATACTTTTGAGTTTGAGCAAGCATTATGTCCCAAAGTGAGGTTCCAGGAGGCATCAAACAGCTTCCACATATCCCAGATTCAAGATGTTCCCCTGCTCTGTAACCCTCTCTCAGCATGATATCTTCAATAGATAAGAATAAACAATCCATATCACCATTAGACAATACCTGGTTTGATATCCCAGATTCAAGATGCTCCCCACAATTCAGTCTCTCTCTCTCAGCATATGTCCAATAGAAAAGAATGAACGATCCATACCATCATTTTACAATACCTGATTTGATCATGAATTTGAATACAATTGTTCCCTAATTTTGTCTGGAAGTTCACTGCAGTCAAATGTGCATGACAGATTCCCAGTTGTGTCAAGATGAAGGGTGCTGCTCGACATGGCTCAGGCCTCACAGGATTTGCAGAACCATCGCAGCCATAATGGCAAATACCGCAGCTCCAAATGTTGCTGATGCAGTCCAATCTAGCATAGTTGTGGCAGCAGCAAGGCTAGTACTGGTTGGATCTGGCCTCATAGTGAGCAGAGTGAGAACAAACCCGGACATAAATGCTGATGTCAGTAAGATGATGCAAGCCTTCAGATACTGTATCTTGTCCTGGCCATGAAGGAAACCTCCAAAGATACTGATAATTGCCATAAATGACCACATGGTGACTTTGATCCCCTTATCAGCCTTCCAATTAAACTGCTGAATCAGGTACTCATTGGCATTATTGTTCCTGGGTACACGGACACAGCGCTCAGGGAACAGGTAGATAGCAGAAGCAAAAGCCAAAGGCAGGAATGCAGCAAAGGTCCAGAACTCAACTATAGCAAAAACTTCTGCAAGAGCTGCACCAGCTAGCAATAAAAGCATAAATATAATTATGAACCACATTGCTTTAATGATGGATCCTCGAAGCCTTGAGTTGTTGATCGCTAGTATCTTTGTCTGGATCTCCATTGAGAGAAGGCCCAAGATGGCAGTAGTAAAGAAGATGAAGATGGCAACGAGGACGGCACCCTTAGTGCGTCCTGAATAACCCGCGATGTTGTAGTTAACCACCAAGGAAATCAAACCACCAAACGCAGAGTTGCTGATAGCTGAAATAAACTTGAAGGCTGCCTCTAACTGCTCCTTGTGCTCATTGTCCACTTGTTCGCCACTGTCCTCAATGTTGCGTCCAATGTACCATCGCAGCAAAGCAAGCGGTGTCATCACCAAACCAAGAATGATGAAGCCAATGTACCTATAGACCTTATACCCCGAAAGCACCAAGGAGCTAAGTAAAGTTGGCACAGGTAATATGGTGCACAACAAGGAAAGCCATTTGGAGGCCACAAGTTGGGCATCAACAACAAGGTCTTCCTGGAGATTAAGGATGTTCTGACTCAGCAACATCAAGGACAAACCACTGGTGACACATGCAAGGCCATGGGCGGATCCAGGGGGGGGCTAAGGGGGCTGCAGCCCCCCCTTGGCCCAAAAATAGGCATAGGATTTTAGCTAAAATTTCTCTATTTTTTTTTAAATTAGTTCAAAATTTTCTGCGGACTAGAAAATAATGGAAATTCAGTCCAAATCACCTTAAAATTTACCAAAAACCTCTTGTGAACCAAAAATACAAGAAGAATTTTGGTTCAAACTCGGCACTCTATGTATTTAGCCCCCCTCGTGAGCCAATTCTGGATCCGCCAATGTGCAAGGCCAAGAAGCATCGGGATGATGTAACGCATATTGTATGCTCCTCTGGCATCTGGAGAGAGGAAGTACCATGCCACCATCATGCTTGCAGTAGAGGCAGCAATGAAAGCACCAAACTCCCTGTTCTTCTTGGCTTTGGCTGCATGGCGCAGTTCCTTGATTGCAGTGATACCTTCCTCGGCCTGCAATTGACAATTTTATGGATGAAACATTATAGAATGCCACGACCCATAGCTCTATGGACAAGCATCAGTTCAGTATAGATAACGATTCCTAAATGTTTTCTGGCCGTTCAAAGTCATACCAAGTTCAATAAAAAAAAGGCAGACCCAGTGCTAGAGGCTCCCACACTAGTGGGGTCTGGGGAAGGGAATAACCTAGGCAAACCTTACCCTGCAGAAATCTGCGGAGAGGCTGCTTCGAACCCTCGACCTGGTGACCCAGTGAGATAACACTCACCACTGCACCAGGCCTGCCCTATTTTAAAAAATCATACCAAGTTCAATACATTTTTTAAACAAAAAAACAGAGATAGAAATCAGTAATTGGTTATACAGTTTCAAGCAGTCTGGTGCTTTACAAGAAAACAGCACATTGTTATGATAGCCCAAAATGCTGACATTAAAATACTTCGGACCTTCTATAAATTCCTAGGAGAAACAATGAAATGAATGTTAAAAGATGATAGTAGTTCAACATTAAAAGGAAAACAAAGTGATTTCCACCAAACACTAAACTATCAGGACAACGATTGTACTTCCTCCATTCACAAAAGGATGCAATTCTCACTTTATGAGGAGTCAAATGATTTGAAATTTGACCAAAGTTATATAAAAATTACTAACATTTATTATAAGTCACGTAGTTGCATTCTTTGATGAAAAAGAGAGAGTTGAGAGAGCGGCAGCGGCCGTGCTACAATATCCACATGCTGCTACAGTACCACGGGTACTGTTTATGGTAGTAGTGATGGTGGTGGCTATGGCTGCGAGGGTGCGAGAAGGGCCGGCTGCAAGGGCGCAAGAAGGGCCGGGCAAGAGAGAAGGGTTTTCCTTCTTAATTCTTGCTTGATTAGATTAATACATCCCCTCTCTTTATAAAAATAAAAAAGAGGTTTACTTGACTTCCAAGCAAGACTTATTTGACCACTAAGCAAGTGACTCTTGTCTCTAATTAACCCTAACGGGCTATACCGCCAGTCCAGGTCCAATAGGCATATGACATACTCTAACACTACACCCCACTTGGACATGCAACTTGTCCTCGAGCTATAACCTAACCAGCTTATAACGATGACTCGACTCGACACAAACCCAACACCTAAAAACAAGTCTTTTACATCTCGACTTATTTTATGATGCTCAAACCGAACTAGATATGAACTCTTTATTGCATCGAAGGTGGAAACCATGTATAACCACCTAATCCCATGTTGTCGGGTACCAAATAAAGGGGTACCCCGAGCAAACCGACCAAAACAAAGGTCAGGCCCACTGGACAACGCTGGGCCAACCGGCTAGGCCTCAGCTACGGGCCCTACCCTCGATCCCGCGGTGCTCTGCCCCGCAGGGACGACAGCCCGTTGCTGAAACAGGGCCAGGCCGAAATTGCCCGGCCTAGGAATGTACTAAAACCAGGGGGCAGGGATGAAAGCCGCCAAACCATCCCGACCCCCGTTTTAATCTCAAACCAGACGCGCCCCGTACAAGGCCGGCATAATAACCGGACAAAACGGTTCACCCCAATAAGGACGAGGACCTCTCTGGTCCGCCTCCTCATCCATGCCACCGCGGAGTCCGGCCACGGACCGGGTATCACGGAGCGCCCCGCCCCGGCGACTGGTGGCCTAATGACCGCACTCTTCGAGAGGTCATTCAGGCCCTTGATGGCGCTGACTGCCAGCCGCTGCGCTTCACTGGTCACACGCCACCCGCTCCTCAAAAGGAGGATTCGGCGGGGATTCAGACCCAGCGAATCCTGCGGCAGTACTTACCCCCTCAAAAACACTGTGACACCTACTCCACGAAGCTGACCGGGAGCAAGCCACAGCCACCGCCTTGCCCGAGGCTTCCTACCCAGACCTCGGACGAGCGCTCCATTCTCTGTTTCGCCCGAGGCCTCCTTCTAGGCCACGGACGAGCGTCTCATTCTTCGCCTCGCCCAAGGCCTAGGGCTCGGGATTCGACTGAAGCCTCCTCTTCATCTAGAAACCAAAGGGCTAGGCCTCGGATGGGGGAGCAGCAAGTTGTCCTCCCGGATACAGCCCGAAGCAGCTGCCTCCCCTATTGTACGTGACAGGACACTACGCTGACCCCGCGTACCACGCGACACTCACGACTCTGCCCACACGCTTGCGCCGCGTGGGCTGAATTGTGAGGCAGGACACGTACCATCCCCCCACTCCCAACGTGACGGGACGAGGGGTGTGAGACACTTTAAACCACACCACAAGGATGGGACCCACAGGTTATGACTACGGGGACCGACGTCCTTATCCTCCCACGAAGGGAGACCGCACAGCACAGTCTCGGCAGCATGTTTCCCGGGACGCGCAACTTCAACAGGGGCTCCACGACGTACCCCGCCATGACGCCCAAGACGACGACCACGCCACCACAGCAAAGCCAGGGCAGCTCACTTCCTCCCTTCTTGGCCAAGAAAAGATCACAAGTGTAACACCACCAATGTAACCCCATGCCCTCCTTATGGCTATAAAAAGAGGAGCCAGGGACACCCTCGAGGCAGAGGCAACACAACGGTTGCAAACTCCTAACACACACGCACACACCCGCTCACACGAGACTTGGGGAGCTCCCCCTCTCTCGCCCACTTGTAACCCCTACTACAAGCACCTCGGTGCAAGATAACACGACCTCCTCTCGCTCCCACTGGACGTAGGGCCTCCGTTCGTCCGAAACAGTATACATCGAGTGTTTTTCTTGCATCGCCACCCGAAGCTAGGAACACGCAGATACAAATTTACTCACCGGTGCTAGGACCCCCGGTTCTAGACACCAACACATGTAGACCATTTGAACGAAACAAGTGCATCTGTATGGCCACCTAGAAGAGGTCGCAACAGTGAAAAGCGGAGGCGCCCTCACGGTGGCCGGTGGTGGAATGAGGTGCTACGTGGTACGCTCCCGCCGGTGACGCCAGGCCTTCTCCCCGCCGGAAGACCACGGGTCTACACTGCACGAAGAAGAGCTGAGGGCTGTCATTGGAGAACGGTGAAGAGGGGTGCACCTCCCCAACCGCCACTACCGAAGACGTGGAGCTCGCCACCCGCGGGGGAAACAGCATGCTCGCCACCGGTGGGGAATCCACACACCCAAGATCCCCGACGCAGCGGATGAGATCGAGGTCCTCCGCGCGGCGAAGCGCAACTTAGAGGAGTTGCGAAGGGGCGCAGGGCTGAATGACCAGCAGATCGCGCATCTCCCGCACCTGTCGACGTGCTAGGAGGCCGCACGCCGCAGCCTATAGTCGCATGACCGCCTATACCTGGCGGGCACTCTCTGGCACAATCTTCTTCCTCTTCTCGATCTGCTGCAAGGCTGGTGCTGCTGCTAGCCGATCTGCAGGGATGACATGCTGCCGCCGCTTGAAGATGGTGTGTTTCCCATGCCATATGAACAATCAACATGAAGCAAGCGATGGAAGGTGGAACAAATCCGCATCGGAATCTGGCATGGAGATAGCTGTCGTTGCCGCCAGCGCATAGGACGGAATCGGCGACGGCGTGGACGGCAACGACAGCTGATGGATCGGCACCAGCCCGGTTGAAGCGCCCGGGAGCTGCAGCACAGGGGTGGTGGGACGCCCTGGAACGAGAAAGATGTTTGGCCATAGTCGGACATCCCGTAGGGAAAAACTGATGGCGGAGAAGCCAGGGCCGAAGTCGGCGTGGGCAGCAGCAACGGTGAAGGTTGTTGCATGTTAGCGAAATACAACTAGATCTCAGCCAATTCGGAGTTGAGCTGGAGGATCGCCGTCGTCATCTGTTCCAATGTGAACACCGCGGGCGAGGAGGCTAAAGGTACAACCGGCAGCGAAGAGGTGGGAGCCATAGGGCAAAGGTGGTGAAACGGAGGTGGCGGCAACGGCAAGGCAGTGGTGAGCGGCAGCAGCGGAATGGTGATGGAAGGAAGAGAACCTGACATCTTTGATACCAGATTGTCATGTGTCTGCTAGGGTTGAGAGGAGGGAAAGAGTTGATGGAGCGGTGGAGGCCGATGTGCTACAGTACCCGTGGGTACTGTTCACAGCAAGTGTGCGGCAACGACTAGGGCTGCGAGGGAGCAGAGGACCGGTCAAGGGCCTTTGCCCATGGTCGGGCAAGAGGGAAAAAATTTTCCTTCTTAATTTTTGCTTGATTAGATTGATACATCTCCTCTCCTTATATAAACAGGATTTACTTGACTTTCAAGCAAGACTTACTTGACATCTAAGCAAACGACTCTTATCTGTAATTAACTCTAACGGGCTATACCGCCAACCCAGGTTCAATAGGCCCATGATATACTCTAACAGACATGTTTAAAAAAACAAGCAAAAAGTCACGTGATCCTACTTCTTATTAATAAACACGTGATCCTACTTCGTCTCAATCTTTTTACAACCCATGACCTTGGTGTCGTCAGCAATAAAACTTTGGTTACCAAAAATCATGATCCACTGCTATATTCAGCCGATCAAAATCAAGTTTGTCCCACAAAATTCTTAAAAATTCATGATCCACTGCTATATTCAGCCGATCAAAATCAAGTTTGTCCCACAAAAAATTCTTACCTACGTCCATAAACTGTGGTTACTAAAATTCACTATCCTGTGCAAAATTCATCCGACCAAGATCAAGTTTGTTCCCCACCCACCGACAAATAAAAAAATGCCTACTTGGTACAAACATTCTTTTTTAGACGAAAGAAAAATTATATTATATAATAGCTGGATACATCAATGCATTACAAGTACTTTGCATTACACTACAGATATCCAGAAACTGATTTTTATCTAAATTGTACCCATGTTGTAAATAGCTCCAAATCTCAAAACCCTCGGCAAAAGACATGAGAAGAAATGTCTAACGAACGACGATCAACATTCATGTAGACGGAATTGAGAAACTTCTTCTTTCTGGTGTCCTCATTCTTCTTCTTTCTGCCACCGAAGAATGAGGAAGACTGAATTGAAATTGGTTCTCTCTAGTCCTTCATCGTGGCTAGATCTAACCACAATAAAATAGAGAAAAGACCGGAGAAAATTATTCTACAGCGACGAAACCATCTCCATAATTGATGTCGTCTTCCGGAAATAAAGATCTTCATGCCGTCATACCGGCGAGAATGTTGACGTCGTAATTATTGCCCCATCTTCCACAGAGCTATCATGAAGAAAACAATTCCACTCTGCCCCCTCCACATCGCCAGAGAGGAAGAGGAGATAAATCTCCAAAACCAAAAAAAACTTGGCATGGAAAAACCCTAACCCTAAGGACTTGATCTACTTAAAAAAATATTAAAAACGATGAATCCTCGCTCCCTCCAGCATGCGATGATACAGAGGAGGGAGGGAGGGGAACCAGCAGTGGCGGCTCCTCAGGCCTTGCTGCCTCCAGCTCCTAGTGCGAATGTCTTGGTACTGATATTCTTGTACTCCCTCTGTATAGTAAATATATGATATTTTGGACAAGATTTTAGTTAAACATTGGGATTATAAATTATAAATAACTTTTAAATTATTGAATTTGAAAATATAAAAATCATATGAATAGATTTGTTTTAAAAAATACTTTGGAAAAAAGTCTACTTACCCCTGAACTATGAGTGTGTGTCTAACCTAGGCCCTGAAGTACAAAACCAAGTATTTTACGCATTAAAGTTTGCAAAATAGAGCAACCAACCCCTGGGGCGGTTTTGATGGGTGGTTTGGGTGACGTGGACGCCAGCGTGGGAGCGGTTTGGCCACGCTGGCGACGGAGCGCCAACTCATGTGTGCGGCACCGACTGACATGTCGGCCCCACCTGTAAGCGCGCCTTCTCAAATACTCTATCGCCTCCGCTGTTCTCTCCCTCTCCGCCCTCGTCTCCTTCTCGCCCTCGTCTCCCTCTCCACTGTCCGGCGACACGGGCGAGGTTGGCATGATCGACGGCAGGTAGCAGCGATCGACTTCGTGCGTCTCCTCCAGGTGCGTGTACTGTCCTTCTCTCTAACCAAACGTGTAGCCGTGATTTTTTCGTGGATGGTTAGCCAGATTCGGCGAACTGGGGTTTGCGGTTGAAAAGTTGGAGCTCATGAATGTCTACAAATGTGTGTTTTAATTGCTTTAGACTTGATTCCGTGAAGAATGTCCGCTAAAGGCACGTGCTTTTGTCGCCTGATTTCACTAGGTCAATGATTTTCATGGTATTTAGGTTAGGGCTACTGTTTCCGTAGAGGGAGTGATGTTGAATCGTGTAGGTTGTAATGAATATTGTTTTTGCCGTTGTCAGGCCTCAAGATGGCGGACCTGGACATGATATGCATAATGTTTCATTATGGTGGTAGTTTTCGGACAATAGGCGGTTTTATGATTTATTTGGGTGGAGATATAGCAGAATCTTGGATTGATGTGGACAAGATATCATATTTTGAGATCAAGGGACATCTGGAAGATCATTATAAGACTGACAATGTCATCAGGTTGTATTGGAAAAAACCACACATGGATATGACCTCAGGCTTGGTGTTACTGGTTGATGATACATCTTGTCAGACAATGCTTGATGCTCACAATGCTAATGATGCCTATCCAGAAGGTTTAGTAGTGGACATGTATACTGAGAATGTGGACAATGAGTTGGCTGCAGATGACCAAGACATGGAAAGCAAATGATGATGATGTACTGGATGCAGCTACAATTGATATGGTGACACCAGAGGATGAAGCAAGTGCAGACAGTGCAGGTTCTGATGGAAGTGCAGGTGAAAGTAAAGTAGGCAGTGATGAAGCAATTGATTTGGATGCTAAAGGAAAGAGTGTCATGTCTGAGGATAGCTCTGAAGATGAATCAGATGAAGACTATGTGTAGCCATTGTCTGAGGATAGCTCTGCAGAGGATGAAGAGGCAGCAGAACTCAGGAAGTTTGCTTATGAGTTCAAAAGGAGGAGTAAAGCAAAGAAGGTTGGGATACATGGTTCTCAGATTATTTCAATTGAAGCCCCTGATTTGGTTGATGAAGTGCCCAACCTGTCTGATCCAGGTAGTCCAATCATGGATTCAAGTGATGAGTACTCATATGGAGAAAACAGTGAAGGTGAGACAGAGAGATGGAAGAGCTTGGAGAATAGATATGACAGCAAGGCTGCTATTCCTGTGTTCTCTCTTGGCATGTGTTTTAGAGATAAAAAGCAGTTCAAGAAGGCACTAATAAAATATGGTTTGAAGACACATAGACATCTTAGGTTTGACAAAGATGAGAAGACCAAGGTCAAAGCTTTTTGCACTTGGCCAGCATGTAGGTGGATATGGATCCAAAAGTACCAGATCAGAGTGGTTTAAGGTAGTCACCTTTGATGATGACCACACATGTGCTCCAAGAAGGGACAACAAGCTGGTAACTTCAAGCTTGATAGCCAAGCATTATTATCATGAAATCAAGGACAACCCAACATGGAAGGTAGGGCAGATTCAGAACAGAGTTCAGAAAGACTTCCTGGCAGATGTCTCCATTTCAAAGTGCAAGAGAGCAAAAGGTATAGTCTTGCAGCAAGCTCTAGATGCCATGAAGGGAGAGTACACTAGGGTATTTGACTACCAACTTGAGCTCCTGAGGACCAATCCAGGCAGCACAGTTGTGGTATGTCTAGATCCAGAAATAGAGGGTAGGAAAGTGTTTGGCAGATTATATGTTTGTTTTGATGCTTGCAAAAAAGGATTCATGGCTGGATGCATAAAAGTGATAGGGCTAGATGGTTGCTGGTTCAAAGGTGCCCACAATAGCAACTTGTTGTGTGCAATAGGCAGAGATTCTAACAACCAGATGTACCCTGTGGCATGGGCAGCAATTCCAATTGAATGCTATGATACATGGTCTTGGTTCCTTGGTCTGCTGCAGAAGGACTTGAACATCAAAAATGAAGGTGCAGATTGGGTTCTCATTTTAGACCAGCAGAAGGGCTTGCTCAAGGCAGTCAATGAGTTGTTGCCCAATGCTGAGCACAGAATGTGTGCTAGACACATATATGTCAACTGGAGAAAGAAAAAAGTGGTGATGTGCTAAGGCTTCCTGCAAGAGCCTTTTCAACTTGTACTGGACCTGGCTTGCTCAAGAAACACCAGAAGGGGCAGAAGATATGATGAAAATAGAGCAGAGCATTGGAGTAGAGCTTATTTCAGGCTAGGATCAAATTGTGATTCTGTAGATAACAATATATGTGAGAGTTTCAACAACAGCATCATGGCTACTAGGTACTACCCAATGATCTCCATGAATGAAGCTATCAGAAAGAAGGTCATGGTTAGAATTCAAGAGAACCGAACCAAGGCATTGAACTGGAGAGGAACCATCTGTCCAAACATTTTCAGGAAACTAAAGGTGAACATTCAGAAGTCTGGGTGTTGCATTGTTCTATGGAATGGAGCACATGGATTTGAGGTCCAAGAAAAGGAAGAAAGAAAGTATGTAGTCAACTTGGATCAGAGGACTTGCACTTGCAGATACTGGCAGCTTTCAGGCCTCCCATGTTGCCATGCCATTAGTTGCATATACAAGGCCTCACAGAAATTAGATGAATTCATTGCTCCATGCTACTCAATTGAAGTATACAAGAGGATATATGCTCATGTTCTGCAACCTATTAAAGGGCCTGGGAACAAGCCAATATCAGACATGCCCAGACCTGAACCACCACATTATGTTAAGATGCCTGGTAGGCCCAAGACAGAAAGAAGAAGGGAACAAGGAGAAGAACCTAAAGGGAAAAAATTGAGCAGAGTAGGGATCAAGATGAGGTGCAGATTATGTGGAAAAGATGATCACAATGCCAGGAGGTGCCCAAAAACCCAAAAGCAGGAAAGAAAGTTAATGCTCAGATTAAAAGGGCCAAAGCAAAAAATAAAAGACTCGCAGAGAGGACAGAGGGTGCTGGTCCAAGTGCTAAGAGGCAGAAATCTACTTTACACAAGGTAATCATTCATCCAACTTTGTTGTGATTAAATTGGGTCATGAGAATGTAGTTTATAAGACTAAAGTGTTCAAGCAGGACCATGCTACTTCTGTGCACTTGGGACCAAGTCAGCCACCAATGAGCAAAGAAGGAGCAAGCCAAGCTGCTCCAAGGAGCCAAGCTGGAAGACAGAGCCAAGTTGCCCCAAGCCATGCAAGCCAAGCTAGAGCAAGAGGCACAGCTTCATCAACCCTACCAAGACATGGAAGAGGCAGACTCCAGCATCTGTTGTTTGGAGATAACTATTGATGGACCAAGATGAACTCATGTGCTTTTGTGTGTAAAATAGGACGTGCTAGGGTCATGTGCTGTTTGGAGATAACTGACAGCTTTGCTCCACACAAAAACTAGTCTTTTGGGGATTGCAATGCTTTTGTGTGTAAAATACTTGGGATGACGCTTCTGGGTGTGTTTGAGTCATGTGGTGTCTAGTGCTATGTAATATATCTCAGTAGCTGAAACTGAAACCTGCTGGAAGGAATGCTATGATGCTTAGATGAATGATCAAAACCATGTTGTGTGCTTGTCCATTTCAATTCAGTATCATCTTTGATATTACTAGATCAAACATGCCATAAGTTCAAACATTGCAATATAGAAAACTTGCACAAGCCATAAGTTATTTCATTGCCACATAAACTTGCACAAGCCATAAGTTCTTACATTGCCATCATCACATGTTCCAAACTCAAACCAAAGAAACCATTACTTCTTAGCTACACCCAGGGGGGCACCAGTGCTACATACAAAAGCCCCCACCCATAGCTGGACAAGTTCTACTTCAGTTGCACCCAGGGACACCAGTGCTACATACAAAAGCACCAACCCATAGTTGAACAAGTTCCAAACCAGTCATACTTACAAAAGCCCCCACCTAAACTACTTAACTAGTCACTTAAGCTTCATGCCTGCTTTCCAGCCAGGAGAACCACAACCAAGAACATCACTAAAAAGATACACACCACAACAAGTGCATCAATGCAATTGTTCTGATGCTTCACCTTAGCATTCAAGGCCTGCATAGTCTACCCCAAACGCTCCAACTGTTGCTGCTTGTTTGTCAGCTCCTCCTACTTGGCATTGACCTCCTGCTGCTTCTCTTCCACCACCACCTGCTTTTCCTGAACCTCCTTCGTCTTGCACTCCAGCTCCATCTGCTTGGACACCAGCTCCATGTCCTTGGCCTCCACCTCTTGCTCCTTGTTTGCCACATCCTTCTTCAGCTTCCAAACTGCATCCCGGAGGTCCTTCAACAACTCCTTGTACCATGTCGAGCATTCCTCGTCGGCCCAGCAGTAGAACTTGCAGTCCATGGCAGTCTGCAAGTGAACCAATTACATTCACAGCACACAAACACACCAAATAAAGGGGCATTGGAATCAAGGGGGGTTAGATCAATGCCTTACCCTAGCCCTGCTGCATCGGTAATACGTACGCCCTGGCTGCCCACTGCTACAAGAGATCCACCTGCAGGCCTTCAGCTTGCAGTCGCACAGCACAGCCGGATGGTACGCCAAAGGTCCAACGCGGTATGGCACTGGCGAACCCTGGCCCTCATATCCTGTGCCACCGCCTCCACGGCTCATGGAACCAGAAGCCGAGCTCGACTCCAACGACATTTCCCCCACCAACAAAGTCGCCCAAACCCAAGGATGCAAACGGGTAACCTTTAGGGGCACCTCCAACCCTTTTTAGTTCAAATATTTGCACTACTTTTTAAATGAGATCTCATTTAGTACAAATATTTGAACTAAAGAGGGTCGGAGGTGCCCCTAAGGGTCACCAATTTGCACCCTTGCCCAAATCCTAGCTAACAGTAGAGAGGGAGACGCGGGCTAGAAAGAGACGAGGGTGGAGAGGGAGAGAACAGCGGAGGCGACGGAGTATTTGAGGAGGCGCGCTTACAGGTGGGGCCGACATGTCAGTCGGTGCCGCACACATGAGCCGGTGCCCCCCTCGCCAGCGTGACCAAACCGCTCCCACACTGGCGTCCACATCACCCAAACCACCCATCAAAACCGCCTCAGGGGGTTGGTTGCCCTGTTTTGGAAACTTTAATGTGACACGCACTCATAGTTCAGGAGGGTAAGTAAACTTTTTCCAAAATACTTTCATCAAAATATAAATATATCATTTTTGATAAATATTTTTTCTAAAAAAAGTCAAAGTTATACTTTAGAGACTGTCGATATCTAAAACGTCATCTATTTTGTATACGGAGGGTGTACTACCTAATGACAAATTATGAAATTTGTCATATCTAACGAAGAAAGTATGTGTATATCCACATACTGGGATGAAATCCAAGATCTTGAAACAAACGGATGGGAACTGAATCGTCAAGGCAGTTCGGAATTTCAGATCATACCTGAAGAATTGATTGACCTCGCATGGAGGGTGCATCGGACCTGCCAGCAGCCAAGGGATATTGCTCGGCGTCTACCCGAAATCGCTAACAGCACCCGCCGCCGCCTCGTGCCTCCGTCGAGCTTGCGTTTCATGCTTAATCCCCACAAGATAAAAACTACCTCTCCGACAGTAATCTACTCCTTCCCTCGTCAGTAATCGCCGCCGCCGCCGCCGCCGCCGCCGCCGCTTCCCCCGCTTGCTATATGGGGCATGCTCCCCGCGCCTACGGTTTCCCTCGCCGCCGACGGATCGCATCGCCGCACCTCTAGTGCTGCACCAATACCTGAATACCATTCACCATCTCTAGATTTCGCATCCCCACCATCACAACCGAAGGCATTTTTGTGTCATCCCATGTTTTCAATTCAATATTAGTACTAGTTTGTTCTTCGCTCGCCCAGCAGCAAGCACGCTGCCTGAGCAGCCCAAGTGCCCAACGCCTAGCGTCTGAAAATAAAGCCCACTTGTAATTGGGCCAAACCACGTTTAGGCTGAATGGATCAATGTAAGCCCACAGCCTAACAATTATTTTCTTTCTTTCTACCATTCCCTTCAACTCTCTCTAGTTCAAATTATAAGTTATTCCAAAAATCTCGGAGAGCCAAAGTATCTCAAATTTAACCAAAGTTATAAAGAAAAACACAAAGATATATGATGTGCAATAGGTATACTATAAACATATTATAATTTATGAAGAATATAGTGATACTTAATTGATATCATAAATGTTATTATCTTATTATATAAATTTGGTCAAACTTAAAAAACTTGGTGTAGGTGTTCTATCACTCTACAAGTGAATTTATATGTGTGTCGTGCTGCTCGAGAAAGACAATGGTAAGGATTTATACTGGTTTAGGTCGGAGCCCTACGTCCAGTCTCAAAGAGACTACGAGTGTGTGTTCTTCGGTTGAATGCTCTAAAGTTCTTACAATGGGGTGCACAAGGTAGGAGAAAGGAGATGGACTGCCCGAATGGAGTTTTTGAGAATTTGTCCCTAGAAGAAGAAACCTTGCTGCCCTTATATAGAGACGAGGCAAAGTCCCATACAAAGAGAGAGATTCTTAGTGGTGGTGAGCCTAAGGGAGTGAGAAAACTATTAAACTAGTAAACTTGGCTTGGAAGGAAGGTCGTCTTGTCCTGAAGTCGGTGCACGTCTCTGCTATGGTTGTCGTCATGGCCTCATTCCCATGTCGTGACATGATGTGGCGTGATGCTACAATGCCAATCAGACAGACACTATTGGCTCGGTGATGGTATGTCAGTTGCCTTGTACATTGTAGGCTCATTGTGGCCTTCGTCTTCTCCTCCCATTGCTGATGGTGCGGGAGTGTTGGTAGTTTGCCTAGTGGTCCTTGCTGATATTGGACCGGCGGGCTCAATCCTATCTCAAGGGGTCATGTCAGCCTGCGGCCTTGTCTTGGTCTGGGCGCCGAGTCTGGGGTCGTGCGTCCAGTCCCGTTGTGGTGGGCCATACAACTATCTTGTCGGACTGCATTTGAATGGTGAGGTGTCATGTCGGTCCTCTCCGTCTGCCGGTGATGTCTTATCTGCAGCACGGTGCAGTGATGACGTCAGCCCTGAGATGGTCATCCTATCAGTCATGGCGGAGTGAGCAGAGCATGCCTGTCTCTGTTAGGGCAGGTGTAACTGGTGGAGCTCGGGCTCTTCCTATCTCTCAAGAGGTCAAGAGAGTGGAGAGGTCATGCGGTGCACGGCTACGCGCTATGCATAGGCATAGGGGAGGTAGTGACTAGTCCTTTGCTTTTACTGCTCGACCCAGATTCACGAGGCCTGGTTCGGCCTTGGTGTATTGACTTAGTTGTTTGGGTCGTTAGAGGACTAACTAATCGGTATCATTAGATACCTAGGGTATCATAATCCTGACATTTTGATTCTCTAAGATTCTCGAAATGACTTATAATTTGGTATAGAGAGAGTATAGTTTTATTTGTATTTTTGTTAAAACCACACTAGGTCTTAATTAGATGCGTATGTACCTATCTTAATAAACAAATTTGAAAAGACCCGTACAAAATCTTTTTACAAGGTTGTTTGAAATATCAGGTACTATTTTTTCAAAAACAATTTTTTTTTAGATATTAAATTTGAAAACCCGAAGTACCCTAACCTATCTTTTCGGTTAAAACTTTGACCGGTCGTTTACCTAACGTTGGCATCCAAATAATGTTCCGGACGACCGTTGTGGGGGAAAAAAATAATGTTCCGGACACAGGTCTTTCACTGGCCTACGAGTTTGCAAAAGAAACGTGAGGTCAAAGTTTCGTAGCAGTTCTGTAGATATTAAATAAGCTGATAGAACATAATTTAAACTACAAAAGATTTAAAATAGTTTTTATAAAATAAAATGACTTTTTTAGATATAAAACTTATTTAGACTGTTTTTAACACCAGAGAGAGTACTTCGGGTGGTCTGTATTCGAAACATAGTTTGCGTCACTATCAAAAACTACAGACCACACCCACGTGACATCGAACTCTGAGAGCGAAGAAACGCGCTGGCGAAATTCGGACAGAACGGTGATCGAGAAGACGCACGGGGCAAACCTTAGCGAGTGACTTGGCCGATGGCGACGACGGTGCTGCAGAGCCGGCGGTATTCTTCTTGTCTATCTCGAGAGGCGGTGGCGAACCTGCAGCTGCAGCGGGCGGTAGTCATGCATAGTGACCGTGAGCAGGGTTTTTTTTTACCGACCGGTAGGCCAAAACCGCCGGCCACCGGTAGCGGTTTACCGGACCGGTTTGATCGGTAACCGCCCGGTACCGGCCGGTTTGAAGTTTGAATTCAAACGCCTCAGTTGTTCGGTTTCGAATCGGTAAACCGGTCGGTTTGGGTCGGTTACCGACCGGTTTGAGCGGTTTACCGGTTGGTTTGAGCGGTTTTTTCAAAATTCAAATTTATTTTTTTTAAAAAAAATGCTAAAAAATTCCTAAAAATACTTCATGATTTATAGAATCCAACGATGTCAAAAATTTTCAAATTTGAGTGTGTTTAGTATGTTTTTCGACCTTTGTGATTTAATGGGCCGTCGTCTATGTATTTTTTTCTTTTTCTTTTTCTTTTTCTTCAAACTTCTAAACGTCTAAATAAATACTAAACAAACTCAAATTTGAAAAATTTTTACACCATTAGCTTCTATAAATCATGAACTATTTTTAAGAATTTTTTCATAATTTATTTTTAAAATTTAAAATTTCAAATTCAAATTTTGGTAACCGGTCCGTTTGGTAACCGGACCGGACCGGTTTCATCGGTTACCGACCAAACCGACCGGTTACCGATCGGTAAAAAAAACCCTGGCCGTGAGAACTCGATCGTAATATATAAAGTCAGCTGTGAAAGGAAGCACTCTAGTCTAGAAGTAAAAAATGGTCACGGCGAGGACGAGGTGCTCACTACCTCCCCCGTTGTGCTGAGGCTGGACGGGAACGGTGGCACGCCCCTCCTCAGCCAGGGTCTGGCGGTGCTCGTGGTCGGTCATGGCCGCCGCCATAATAAGCTGGCCTAACGGATCGGTTTCTCCTCTTGTCTTCGCCTCGATCTGCAGCTATATTATCAAGGAGAATGATCAACGGGACAGCTTTACGACAGTGGAAAGAAGAAAATCGATTTTTTATCTGTCGTTGTCAGCTAAACGTCAATTTTCTTGCTGCGCCATGCATGTAGGCAGAGTCAAACGAATTAACCATGGAAAAAGGCTCATCCACAGCATCATATACTGTACTATCCATGCATGCAAAAGGTGGGGAAAAAAGCATGACCCTAGTATTTACGCATGGCCATGGCCCATGGGCGGGGGACCAAAAGGAATAGCGAATTTTCGTGCGCTCTTCATTACTTTTGTGCCTGTAGATCCCAGCTGAATTCGGGCACTCGTGATCTACGCGTGTTCCTCAAATGGGGAACAAAGAAAGGCCTGATGGAGGCCAACTCAACGTCTCAACCCAAGCAACGACGTACAGCACACAGCCGACAGGCTTCAACCAGAAGCCATACATATAGGCAAGTAAACATGTGTGAACAGATTTAACCACATGCATGAGGGTCTCATGTGGAATATCGCTGTGAGATTCACGGCCTCGAAAATCCCGTTCAACCAAGTACTCCCGCCCATGGGACAAGAAATTGAACAAAGGAAATTCGAGTCTCCAGGTTAGATGGCAAGAAATCGACGCAGGAAGAACAAACTAGGAGTAGAGTAGCTAGCTAGTGGTCTAGTGCAATCGAGAAGAAAGGAGGACATGGATCGCCGTTCAGCGCCGGAGGAAACCAATCACGCACCTGATCCGGCCGCTCCTGTCACGCCTCACGGGGCGACGCCGCGCCGCCGCCCGCCCGCCCGCCGGAGCCAAGGATAGCAACCTTTCAGCTGGCCTAGTTCTCGATCTCCAACAATGTTGTGATCGTAGCTGGAGTCTCGAGCTTTTATGCCTCAAAAACGGCGACTGAGCCATCCCGTGACTTCATCCCTAGATCACGCTGACGACGCCACAAGCCAAGTGGGCAGCAGCTACTTCTAGCACATGTTAGCCTGACCCACTAGATTAGATAGGCACGTTTATTTACATCCTTTTTCCAGTAGAACGTTATTTACAAATTAGGAGTACTCGTAAAATTGATACTGCAACGCCTATTAAATTCAGACTGCTATAACGACATCTGCAACGGTCTCAAGAATCATGTAGCAACTCAATTTATATCTTTCCTACTCCTACATTGACTACATTGATACAGATAAAAGAGTTTTCTCCCCTTAACACTAGCTAAAAAGGGTTTTGACCTCTCTTTTCTCCGCATGTCATCTAACACTAGCTAGCTTTGAGGTAGCCACGAAATATACCACCCTAACATTTTTTTTTAAAAAAAACAAAGACCCTAAAACACTGAAATAGGAGTAGAGCATCTCCAAGAGTATCCTAAATTTTTCTCTAAAAAATCTATGTTTTCTAACTCCTAAAAAATATTAGGAGAAAAAAAGAAAGTCATCTGCAAGAGTACCCAATAAAAACACTTCCAAAAAATTAAATTTTAATTTCATAGGGCTTTTTTTTTTACAAAATCTTCTTTTTTTCGAGAGACTTGGCAGGGTCGTGCGTAATCCTTGACCATCACATCCTTCCTGCCGCCGCCGCCATCTCTCGGCCGGCCAACGCGACCTCCCAGCAACCAGCCACCACAGCAAGCAGCTAGCAGCAGCCGGCAAGCACAGGCTGCACAGCAGGCACGTAGCAGGAGTGTACCCATGGGCGGATCGGGGGGGGGGGGGGGGGGGGGGGGGGGGGCAACCCCTTGGCCCAAAAATAGGCATAGGATTTTAGCTAAAATTTCTCTATTTTTTTAAAAATTAGTTCAAAATTTCCTGCGGACTAGAAAATAATGGAAAATTCAGTCCAAATCA
Organism: Coix lacryma-jobi var. lacryma-jobi; assembly: GCA_009763385.1. NCBI lineage: Eukaryota > Viridiplantae > Streptophyta > Magnoliopsida > Poales > Poaceae > Coix > Coix lacryma-jobi. The sequence continues at coordinate 51,060,821 of CM019824.1, forward strand.
CCTTAAAATCTACCAAAAACCTCTTGTGAACCAAAAATACAAGAAGAATTTTGGTTCAAACTCGGCACTCTATGTATTTAGCCCCCCTCGTGAGCCGATTCTGGATCCGCCAATGAGTGTACCACAGCAGGTCCAGATAGTAGCAGCAGGTCACATCAGTGTTTTGGTCTAGGGCCTTATTTAGTTTGCCCCAATTTTACAAAATTGGCAAGATTCTCCATCACATCAATCTTTAAATATATGCAAAAAAATAAATAAATATAGGTAAAAAAATAACTAATTGTACTTTTAGTATGTATATGTCGAGATGAATCTTTAGAGTCTACGTAGTCCATATTTAGACAAAGTTTGTTAAATAACAACGAAAACGCTAGAGTAAAAATTTTGTAAAATAAAGGCATGTAAACAAGGCCACAAACAGCATACTAGTACGTGAACAAAAAAAAAATCATTGCAGAACAGAGAGCGCGAAAGAGAGAGTACGGGGAACGAGGATACGCATGCCGGAAGAGCGCGTAACTTTACGCAGAAATGATTGTTTTTTTAGAATTGCTAAAAGATTAGGAGATCATTTAGGCTTTGTTTCTAAAAAACAAGCATTAGGAAGGACAATAAGGTACTCTTGGAGATGCTCTAATAACCTCTAGTTCTCAAAACTGTCTTAGATAAGTTCGATTTGTATCATGATTTCGGTTACCAGTATTCTAAGACCACTAATCCCTCTAAAACAGCTCCTACTTTGACTTTTTATTTTTATAAAAATATTGGGAAATGCTTAATGAAGATGATAACACGCATATCACTACTAGAGAAAAGACCTTTGGACGATAGACTAATTCGGCCATTAGTCTCGAATTTTTTTTGTGTCCGGGACTAAAAGTTCTTTAGTCCCGGTTGGTAACACCAACCGGGACTAAAGGTTCCGTTTCCTCGAGGCAACCGGGACTAAAGGGTCAGTGTTCTTTAGTCCCGGTTGGTAATACCAACCGGGAGGGTAGGACCTTTAGTCTCGATTGGTATTACCAACCGGGACTAAAGTACCTTTTAGTCCCGGTTGGTAACACCAACCGAGACTAAAGGTCCTTCCAGACACAATTTAAAAAGGAGTATCATATTTTATCAGATGTGTAGTGTAGCTCAGTTGGTAACGCATGTGAAGGCTAACTGTGCGGTCTTGAGTTCAAATCTCCACAGCCACAACATTTTTTTGTTTTTATTCCAAACCTTTAGTCCCGGGTCGAATACTGTAGCGAACCTTTAGTCCCGGAACCTTAGTCCCGGGTCCAGAACCGGGACTAAAGGTCCTTGAGACCCGGGACTAAAGACCCATCCTCCAGTAGTGTATAACCGATCACCAAAACTTATTTTTGATAACGAAAGCTTTATTAATTCTAAGATCGTTACATCGAGCTGATATAAAAACCTTGAAATACTTCCGGCCTCTGTATAACAAAGATACACACAATCTTACAAAAACTTTTTAAAAGGACACACTAATAACATTCAATCCGAAGACTAGACTGTCACCCATGTGCCCAGGTAAAAAACTCCTTGGCCACCAGCGCCAAATGTTGAGATGCCGCTACAACCAAATCTTGTGAAATGAGTTTCTGAAGGATAGCCCATGTACGAAGCCAATGAATATATAACATGTAAAGGAAAAGAAGTACCATGTATAACCGATCACCAAAACTGGAGTCCAACTCCTTTGATTTGTTCAACAAACGCATACACACATATAACCGGTCACCAATAGGAAGCCAAGTGCAAGACAAACACGGCTAGAGAGCTACGACACGACAGTACACACTCAAAATTGAAATGAATTGAAGGACATGTGAGGTTACGGAAGTCAAATGAGAATTATACATTCTTCACAATGATTTAAAGTAAAAACCGGATCCACGCGCATATGTCCCTTTCATGTAATTGTAGGCCTTGTTTTTGTCTTGCCTTGTCTTTCGTCTTTCTTCCACAATCGAGACCAACGGTTTCCTAACGCGTTTTTCCTTCTAAATTCTGATCGAGGGACGAGGACGATCAATACTGAACTGTTCTCTCTCTCTCTCCTTGCTACTAGATTTTTTGATCTTAAGCAAATAGTCATGCTCGATATACTCATTAGCCAGTCAAATTGGCCTTGAATTCTGATCTACCCAAACTAAGTTGAAACTGAAACTGATAAATTCAGTGCATCCTTTCCCTTTTCTTTGCTATTATTAAAAAGTGGGTAGTAATAGAAATTGTATTGACCTTAGCAAGGCACGTACTAGGCTAAAAATAAACAGGATGGAATTAAAATATTGATGTTTTAATTAAGAAAATTTGACCATATAACAAACTCCATAGCGAATCTTTTGCTAGCTAGAATGGTCCAACTACGGCTGCAACCCCTTTCGGCGCTTGCAGAAGCGCATTGTATGTTTGTTACAACATTGCGCAAATCTTTTGCGTATTCGAGAAGAAAACAAACCCCATAGCAAAACTGATTAAGCAGCATAGAACCAAGATGAGATGATGATCAAACCTTAATTAATCAGGGAGTACAAAGTGTTTTTTTATTAGGACTCAAGATAGCTATGTTATTAAGATTTTGAATTCTATTATGATTCGAGCGTAGAATTCTACTAGGAACTAGGAATAGGACTATTACTTGCATCAACCAAGAGGTAGAGGCCATGAGCGTCAACCAAGCCAATATAATGGTCTCATCAAGATTTCTATAAAGAGCAATTAGGAATGACTAAGATGATTAGGCTATATTGTTATATATACACATATTTTTTTTGTATAGGTTAAGAATGAAAGTGTCTTAGAGGATCATTGGATTAAGTAGGGTTGTGAGAGCGTGACCACCACCACTCTTTTGGAGTTATTTTATAGAATTTGTGGCTAGTTTCATCAAATCCCAATATTTTGTTATGTTTGTTTTAACATCGTTAATTATCTAGAGTTTTTGTATAAAATTTGTCGATGCAGTTCTTGGTACGATACAAACTTATGTCATATTAGCAATAAATTTTAAAAATGCAATAGCTGTTATTCATAATTAGGAGTATCAAATTTTAATAATGGAATCAGGGTCAAAATCTGATTCACACTTGATTTTGTGGGAAGGTTGGTGTGTTAGATTAATCTCCACCAGTTAGGCCCAATGGTCTAACTACATCATGATTCACGTCCTGATTGGGGACACCCAGCCCAATAGCAGGTTGGTGGACCCTGTCACACAGTGCCTATAAAAGAGGAGGTGTGAGACAGGGGCTCAAGACACGAGGTTCACTGAAGCCGCCACCCCACTGTCCAAACCCTAATCCGATCCCGAGAGTGGCACTGCCAGCGACGGGAAGCACCACCACGCCTCCGCCGTCGCCCTTCCACCGCGCCTCTGCGACCTCTCCGTCGACCTTCACTTCTGACACCAGACATACCTCTAGACCGACTGTATGCATCTCTTCCTTCTTGTGTCCATCTCCCTTATTCATGCTCTATGATGAACTTCACATTATCTATGTCCATCTCCCTTATTCATGCTCTATGATGAACTTCACATTATCTACACCGAATTAGTGAGCCCTTCACTAGTACACAGACAAGCTTTTTTATTTTTTAATATTTTTTAAAAAATATTTCAATAATAATCTCACCCAAATAAAATTTGTGCATTCTAACCCTTTTGTTGTTGCGCCACCGGGAGTGGCGTGACAAGGTCTTACACGTCGGACATCGTTTCTAACGTGGAAAACCTTGTCATGTCAATGCATGTGGTGTGACAGTACGGTCTTGTCGCGCCACTGGGAGTGGCATGACATGACTGAATTTTCAAAAAATCATAACTCTTCAATACGACGTCGGATGGAGATGATTTTATATGAAAATTGTATCTCTCGATGAGATCTACAACTTTGTAGTTTTGAGTTTTTCATTTGAAGACGTTAAGATGCTCGAAAAAATTAAATACTTTTTCAGCACTATAATAACACATATAAGAGTTTGTGGTTTTTAAAAATTCATATTTTTTTTGCATGCAAATAAAGATACTTTTTGAGCATATCATTTTGAAAAAAAATCAAAAATCATGTTTTTATATGTTTATTTGATACCATATAAAAAAATATATGAATTTTCAAAAGTGACGAAGTCTTATATGCGTTTATTATGGTGCTGAAAAAGCATTTCATTTTTTTGAGCATCTTAACGTCCTTAAATGAAAAAACTCAAAACTACAAAGTTGTAGATAACATCGAGAGCTATAATTTTCATATAAAAATCATCTTTATTTGACGTCGTATTGAAGAGTTATGATTTTTCGAAAATTTAGTCTTGTGACGCCACTCCCGGTGGCGCGACAAGACCATGCTGTATTGGCGTGAAGGTTTTCCACGTTGGAAACGATGTCCGACGTGTAAGATCTTGTCACGCCACTCCCAGTAGCGCGACAACGTTATTTGGTAGCGCCAGTGGGGCTGGCGCGACCAAAAGGTTAGAATGTACAAATTTTATTTAGGTGGGATTATTATTAAAATATTTTTTTAAAAAGGTTAAAAAATAAAAAAGCCCTACACAGATATACTATACAGACGGTTCTAAACCTATTTCTACTGGTGTTTTCCAGCACCGCCTGCGCTGTAGGCCAGTGGAAAAGGTTCCAGAGCACATGTGGTTGCTTGTTCCATAGGCGGTTTGCTAAGTGATCCACCCGTGGAAATGGTCGATGAGTCGCAAGTCGTGGCATTTTTGGTGCAAAATTCGTGGCTAACGCGGCTGGCGGAATTTGAATCCACAACCTCTCCCTCGCGCGAAGCCTCCTCTACCACTGCACTACACACTCACATGTGTTTATACTTCATTTTGGTTCCCCACATATTATATCAATCCGAGTATAATTTGCTTATTTGAGGCCCTAAACGAATTCAAATCAAAAAGTTGTCCACTACAAAGTTTCATAACTTTAAAGATCTACAACTTTTATTTTGGTAGTTTTTCTATCCAAGGTCGTTTATAAAAAAATAAATTTTAAATTTCAGAATTTAAAACATAGTTTTCGTTGAAAATATGATTTCAAATAAAAAAGTTGCCAACTACAAAGTTTCATAATTCCGTTTCTCCTTTTTTTAAAATTTAAATTTTAAAATTCTACTGTATTTCTAGTGGCGGTTTCTTAAGAAAACTGCCACTAGAAATAGATTTCTAGTGGCGGTAGCCTTAAGAAAACCGTCAGTAGAAATGATGTATTTCCACTGGCGGTTGGCTTAGGAAATTCGCCTGACAAAATGGATTTCCACATGCGGTTAGTAAGTCGTGACCCACTTATTTCTTTATACAATTGTCCCAAAAATGATCACCGGTTTAGAGCTTTTTTCTACTGGTGCTTCCCCGCTAGATCTGCACCTAGAGGTCCTAGATGGTTTAACACGGTGGAGTTATTATATTAGAAAATATACGAAATTATAAGAGGATGCTGGATCCACACGTACGCAAGCAGTGACGCGATCGGTTGGGGGATAACATCCGTCGACTAGGTCGCCTACCGCCAATTGCCGCACCGTGTCTGCCAAACCCGCTGGCGCCGCCCACGGTATATATCCCTGGTATTTTTGCGCGCAGGACGGGCCTCCGGCTCCGGCAAATATCGTTCCGCGGCGTCATCGACGTCCAAAGCGCGTTTTGCTTTGCTCCGGCCCTGCGAGGCGCGTGAAGGGAATGCACATCAACAGCAGCCCACCTACGCGGGTACGCTGCCGTGTTCTACTATTGCCGGTGTGATGCGGACACGCGAGAGACATCCGGCGGAGTATACTGCAACTGCAAGCAAGGTATATACTGTATGTCACTTGGACGGAGTTGTTTGTGAGCGTCTCTCTTTTTTTTCTCCCTTTAATTACAATCCCATGGCCGCGCCGCAGGAGTATTTTACTTTTATTCTGTATTATTATGCATATCTACTACTGCTATATGCTAGCAGCTGGGATGGAGGATTAATTTCAATCACACACGAAGGTTATCATTGCATGCTGTTATACTTTCTTATATGACTATATAACTTGCCCTGTTCAAGTTCTACCAACGGTAAGACCTCGTTTGGCTGATCATGTATTGCAAACTCATGCTAACTTTTAGCCTCATCATATTGGTTGTTTACATGCTAATTAAAAGTATTAAACGTAGACTAATGACAAAACTAATTGCATAATCTCTAGACCAATTCAAGAGACAAATCTGTTAAATCTAATTAGTCCATGATTAGTTCATATGTGATGCTACGGTAAACATGTGCTAATTATGATTAACTAGGTTTAATAGATTCGTCTCGTGCTAGGTGGGAATGGCATATAAGTAGGAACCAAACCAGTGTAGTAATGCTAACAAAAATTGGTTCATTCATTCTCCATGCACGACCAGATTTGTAATGCTTTCACAGTTTGTAATATGCCGGTGAATCGTTTCTCCACGTACTATGATGGAATTCATGTTGTAGATCTTCACAACTCAATATTGTGAGAGATTATATAAAGAAAATATCCAGATTTCTCCTCCACCATAACACCTCTTGTGTGAAAGCTTTAGTTTGGTTTTGAATAATTGATGAAACCTATGTGTACTAACCTTTGGCTCTAAGTGATTATGAGATAGGTTGTACACACCAAGTGTTGGAGCTAGATGGGTGGTGATGGTCAAGTGATGGTTGATCAAGTGCTCCTAACTTGGATAAAGAAGAAAGAGAAAAGGGACCCAAGTCAAAAGTATATTAGATAAGGTCATTTTGTTTTGGTGGTCAAGACACTATAGAGAGTGTGAGCATATTTAGGATTGATAGCCGACTATTAAGAGGAGCGGAACTCGTTTGTGAAATATGATTATCAAAGCGCCACTAAATGATCTACACGTTGCATGAGCATTTAGATTCTAGTGGGTGCTAACTTTCCTTGAAAACATGCTTTGGAAAATGCTAACACACATGCACATGTGGTGAAACACTTTGATGTTGACACATAGTAAGTGTCGGTGTTTCGAACCTGAGGGTATGACACCAACGAGTAATGTGATCGCGTGCTCTCTTCCTGGATGGTGATGCAAGATGACACAAGGATTTATCCTGGTTCGGGCAAAGAAGGCCCTACGTCCAGCGGGGGGGGGGGGATTTTTGTATTACTTGCACCTAAGTGCTTGTACAGGGGCAAATACAAGCTCAGTAAGCGTGGACCGGAGTCCGGACTCGTGTGTTGTCCCGTGGAGTTGCCTCTTTTTTCTAACCCGCGGAAAAAGGACCCTGGTGTCCCCTTTTATAGATCAAGGGGAGGCCAGGGTTACACAAGGGTATTACAGGTGTCGGGGCGTACGGTGCCCGATACGGAGAAGGGTAGGAAATCTGTCTTGTCGGGGTCACTGGAGCCGGCGTGGGTGTTGCTGTTGAGGCGTCCTTGAAGCGTGGCCTCCATCCCGGGTGCGGATGTGGAGGCGCGGCGACGTGGAGGCAGTGCACCGCCCATCCTGGCACGTACGATACGCGCATAGTCCCGCCGGGTCTTAGGGGTACCTGTCCTCCAATCACATGACAGCAATTAGGGCTCGAGGGGCGCGGAACCGGCCTCGAGGTGGCGCCTGCGGGAGGCTCGAGCTTCGCAGGTATGGCAAGTCCCGGGAATTCAGGCTTCGAGAGGTGGCTCGATCGTGCTATAGTGCGTGGTATGGCCGAACAGTGCTGCGCTTGTGCCTTTTTGCCCATGCTTGTGGTGAAAACGAGGTTGGACTCTAGCTCCGGTTCATTGTGGCACACGCTGTGCACTGGAGGATGTGACTGGAGTAGGTGGACGCATTAAATGCACAGCATGGGACTTGGCATCCGATGTCTGTGCCACTCGAGGGAGGTGTGAAGCGTCTCGAGGAATAGGCTGTCGTGCCAGAGAGGCTCGAGGTCCCCGCGTGGGGTCTCGAAGTGTAGCGTTCGACTGTGGGGGGCTCGAGGCCTACATGCCAGGGTTCGAGGGTTTAGTGGAGCGCTCCCCCGAGGCCCGGCTTGGAGGGCTCGGGCGAGACGGAGAACGAGCGCCAGCGTGAGGCCTGGCTCGGAGGGCCATCGTTGTAGGCTTCGAGGGGTTGGTCTCTTAGGGGGTTAGACTAGTTAGGTTTGTTATTAATTGGTGTTCCAGGTTTAACCTATTTGTTTGCGTTGATTGGGGGTACCCCTTTGGCGTTCCCCCGACAGTAGCCCCCGAGCCCTTGTTTGAGTGCTTGCACTCGAGCGAGGGCTCTCGATTTTGGATTTCGAGGGTTTCGGCTAACTGGATCTCGAGGGTTCGGCTGTGTTGGTTCCGCGGGTGTCGTGCGAGCGACACCCGCGGGTGTAGCCCCCGAGGCCACGGAGGAGTGGTTAGGACTCCCTCGTGGGCTTTGAGGGTGAGCGTTAATTACGTTTTTTAGGTTCGGGAGTGTCGGGCCCCCGAGTTATTTAACCCTCTTTCGTCGAGGGGTGCCAGGCTGAACCGACCGGCCGGCTCTTCGAGCTGTCCGGCACGTCGGTTCCCCTGGCCTGTCATCCCGCCGAGTCCTTTCGATCGGATGCGGGGGGGGGGGGATGCCTCGTACTACCACGAGTAGGCGAGTATCGAGGTTCCCGGTGAGCTGGTAACGGGGGAATCCAAGTGAGACCTCGTGCCCCGTTCGATGGGGGTCGACTGTAGCCCGGAGGCGATCTCATAAAGCATGGGTGCTCAGTCTGCAGGAGTGCCGGGTCCATTCGATAGGACCCGGTGGCTCGATGCCTCCCTCCGAGGGGATCTCACTGCATGTCGAGCTCCCCGCCTTGGATACACGTGAGGGGCCTCGAGGGCTTGGCCCTCGAGCGATGCTGCGAGTGGCGCCCCTTGGTGTCCCTGACTCGGGTGCTCGAGGCCGGCTGTCGAACCCTTTTTCGAGGGCCAGCCTTCGCTGCCTCGAGGCTTAGGGCCGGGTGTGACAGAACCGACCAATTTATACCAGATTAAGCACCGAATCGCTGCTTGCGCAGAGACTACAAGTACTTAAGCTCGTATAAACCCGGTAGTCCGGAAATCTCGAAGGATTTCAAGTCTTTCAACTTTAACCAAGATCGTAATAGATTAGCGTACATGTCCACGACATACATTCAGTTCGCACATAGTTCAAATACATCGGAGTTCAACAGTTATTACAAACCATAGTTTGAATTCAAAAGCGGAAGCGACATAGTTTTGAAACACAAGTCCTTAGTTCACAATACAGTGCCATATGCTTGATCAGTCCACAAAAGCATCAGGGAAGATAAGAGTTGACCATGCCCATGGTCTAGTCACTGCCCTCGACGGGGTACAGACAGCTCTCGCAATAGCCGAAGAAGCATTGCCCATCTGCAACAACAAGGGATAGAACCCTGAGTACGAGAAGGTACTCAGCTAGACTTACCCGTCATAAACCAGAAATAAACAACACCAAGGATTATGCAAGGCTGCATCTGGGGTTGGCCACACTTACCTTTTTGCATAAAAGCATTTTTATGTTTAAATAATCATCATTAGAGTATTAGCAGTCACTTTTATGTAATCAGCCTGATTATCTAGATTTGCACCTGATCTAGAGCAAACACTTGACTACTTATTCAAGCAAGAGTGACTATTTCATTAATAGCCTTTCAGATTCACCAACCATAACCATCATTAATTCCATATATTACTACGGTAACACATGCTCAGTCAAGTTACTCACTAACCAGGAGCGATGGCGATTATAATCGATTCCTACCAGCTGGGGATAAAATATCGCACACTCGCCCGACACACCTTGCCAGGTGGCCGTTGGCGACCACTTCAGGAGGTACAAGAACCCAAATCGCGGGACGGCCATGGGCCCTTCTACACCGGGGGTTATCTCAATGCCAGGTCGCTCAAGCTATAACTGCCCACGGTCATGCCAGGTCGATCAGGCCCTGCCTGCCCTCGGACCATGCCAGGTCGATCAGAATAGTTGCCCACGGTACATATAAGGCCCTGGGTGTTAGGCGTCAACATCTCCATCACCGGCTCGAAAAACCTTACTCGGCTTCACGGGAGGTACCCGCACCTGCTCCGTTAAGTGATTGACGCGTTCAAAATGACTGAGGTGTGCCTTCGTCGGGTCCTAATCGACACAGACGGGAGACTACTAGCACACAGAACCCATGTCCTGCTGCTCCTACATCCCGCCCGGTCTCAGATTAATTATCACATGGTTCTCTCCATGATAGCACCAGGCTAAACATGTTTAGTATCCACATATATGCGGGAGACAGGAAATCACCCGACTTTTACCGGTCTAAGCAGGGCTAAGCATAAACGAGCCTAAACTTATCAGGGATAACAAGGTAATATTTGCAGGTGGACAAGGATAATTAATTAATGCAGCAACGGTATCACACAACTCCTATAACCTAATGCAACAATCATATCAGGTTAACTTGTAAACGGTAATTTGCAAACCGTAGGAGAAAATGCTCCGGGGCTTGCCTCGCTCGAAGTCGGCGGGGCGGTGATCACGGCACTCCGGCAGGTCCTCAGCGTCTCCTTCCGGGATCCTCTCCTCGGGTGTCTCCTCCTGACGCTGCTCCTCCGGCGTCTCCTGGGCCTCCACTACCGATCCTGCATGATGCGGTACAGGAATGAATAACATGAATGCACATGGGATGCATGGTGATGCAACATGGAGTAACAATTCAGGAGATAAGCACATGTCATCTACTGCTACTCACTTACTTAATTTAACATACTACTTATTAAGTCTTGTTGTCACCACATCAAAGTTGCTTAACGGGTTTATTACCCTCTAATCATTTGTAGAATTAAATCTAGTTAAATAGGCCTATAACAGTAACCTATCCTAGACAGCTTCACAAAAATCTATAAAAATTACTGGAGATTAATAACACTTAATCTAACCCTCTGTCCAAATTTCATCCCATTTGGACCTAGACTTCGTCCTCTATGAAAAAGACAAATTCTATCATGAAAAGGTGCTTTGAACTACACACCCTAGCAAAAAGTGTCAAACAACAGATTTCATAATTTTCCTAAGAACTTCCTAGCATAAGAGCAGTCACTAAAAATTACCAAGTTCATATTCCACATATTTTAATTACTACAAAATTCACAAGAAAACAGCATTTAACCAATTTTAAAGCTACTGCCAAATTAATTCACAAGACATCCTCATATTATATTTTTCTCTGAAACTACACACTTACATAAACCTATCAAAACTGGAATTACATTTTTCTGACTTATACATAATTAGTTATGCATTTTCCAAGTTATCAGCACTTTTCTAATTTAAATAAATCTACACATAAAAGTATCACCAAGAATGCATTCAACAGTTTTCACTGATAGATCTAAATATGCTTAACACAACAAAACTTGTTTCACAGGATTGGGACTTAAAATGAGCCTTGTGGGAATTTTTGAAGCCATTACACAATTCTGCAAAAACAAATTAAAAAGGAAACTCAAACCTAAACGTACGGACTCCAAACTTGGTTCGGCCGAGGCACAAGACAAGGCTTCGGCACACCCGACTTAACTCAGTCGAGGCATAAGACACACTCGATCCGACTCGGCCGAGGCTCAGACGCACTCAACCGACTCGGCCGAGGCTACTGACTCAGCCGAGGCTCACTGACTCAGCCGAGGCTCGAGGCAAACGCTCGGCACGCCCGGCTTACCGAGGCCTACGGTACCCAGATTTCCCTCTTTTTCTCTCTCACATTCCCTCTTTGACTCGGTCGGCGAGGCTTACTGGTCAGACGACCAAGCGACTTGGCGAGACTAGGCTCGGCGGTCAACGGCGGAGTTTTGCGCCGTGGTCGTTGACCGGCCCTAGCTCGTCGACGGCGACACTTCTGGTGACACTGAGACCATCACTGGGTGCGGGTTTGCGAGGTGAATACGACTAACTGACTCGCTGAGCCAGAGGGATACCGGAGCAAGCTCGACGGCGGCCATGGCGGAGCGGCGGCTCTGCGACTCGGCGGCGGAACTCTTCCGGCGGGCTTGCGACTCGGCGAGATTAACACTAGCCCAAGCAAGTCCTACGCGACCTATTGGAGCGACTTGCGGGCTTCGGCATCCCCGGCATTGCCCAGAGCGATGCACGGCGGCGGTCCATGGCGGACATGGCGGCGACACGGCTCGGTTCCGGCTGAAACATGGCGGCAGAGAGGTCTCCATCGAAACCTAAGCAACTACGGCGGTAGAGAAGACTAGAACATGGCTCGGCTTGGGATAGCTTGGCCGGAGATGGCCGGCTCACGTGAAGGTCATGGTGGCGGCCATGGCTGAAGCTTGAGGATGGCATCCGCTGTTCCGGCGGCTAGAGAGGGAGAGAGGGGAAACCAACCCTTGCCGGAGAAAGAGGAGATCAGGGCGGAGGAACTGGCGAGAGGAATTGGACGGCGGTGAGCGGTGGAGCGAGTAATCGCTCGCCGAGGTTCGGCGGGTGGCGGCGGAGCTCTGCTCTGATGAAGATAGAGTGAAGTGGAGCGAGGGAGAGAGTGAGCAATGGAATGCTCTTCTGGTTGCGAGCATGGGGCGGAGCGAAGGCAAAAGGAACGAAGAGCTAGGTGCGTTGCACCTGGCCGGTTCCCGTCGGGGGAGCTCCCGATCGGACGCGGCGGCGTCAGGCGTCGCGCGCCACGCGGCGAGCAAGCGCCGAGCGCCGGAGCGACGTGGCGAGTTCGGGCGCAAACCACGGGCGGCGGTGCCGGTGGTTCGGCCGGCCGGCGAGGCGGTCTCGCGGCTGCGGGCGGATTCGGTCGGCGCGGAGGGAGCGGCGTCCGCGAAGGAGAAGAAAGGGACTGACCGGTGGGGTCCTCGGTCAAGATTAAACTAATGAGGTTTTGTTTCAAACTTTGATGCTCTATAACTCCTAAACTAGACCGAATTAGGAAAAGGTCCTAAAAGCAAAGTTGCTTAGAATTTTGCAAGGAACAAATCATCTTTAAGGCTCAAGTCCAAATTCTGCTTAAAACAAGAAATTTAGTGCTAAACTATTTTTCTAATGCAAGAAATCCTAATTCAAAAGCTTTTTCTGACAAAGTGCTTTAAAGCAAAGTTGTTCCTTTCAACAAGATCTACAACTTTGTTATAAGGCACTTGGTCAGAAACAGAAAGCATAACAAGGTTATACTAGACGCTAACACAAGGACTTAAGCAGTCAACAAGCATATGCACAAGAAATGATGAGATGCTATGCTCATGCCATGTCAAAATTATGCATTTAGAGATTGCTTAACACCTAGGGTGTTACAGCCCTCCCCTCCTTAAAGAAATCTCGTCCCGAGATTTAAGTTACTAACCAATCTTTATAAAACTGTGGATATCCTTCCTTAAGATAGTCTTCGGTTTCCCATGTGGCATCTCGGTCGTCTTGCTCACTCCAAGACACCTTATATTGCTTCAAGATTCTTCCGCGAGTCACTCTTTCTTTCTCATCTAGTACTCGATATGGCTTCACCGAGTAAGTAAGGTCGGATTGTAACTTGATATTGGCCGGTTGTACTTCCTCTTCTGGAACTCGAAGACATTTCTTTAGTTGTGACACATGGAAAACAGGGAATATAGCTTTCAAATGTTCAGGTAACTTGTAGTTGATAAGCCACTTCTCCCCTCCTTTCCATTATTCTGTAGGGTCCCACAAACCTTGGCGCTAACTTTCTTTTCACGCCAAAACGTCTAACTCCTTTCATGGGTGATACTTTCAAATACACATAGTCACCTACTTTGAATTCAAGCGGCCTTCTTCTCTGGTCGGCATAACTCTTCTGTCGAGACTGTGCAGCGGCTATGTTTTGTTGAATTACTCTAACTTGTTCTTCTGCTTCCCTAACGAAGTCAATTCCATAGTAGCGACGTTCTCCTGGTTCAACCCAACTTACCGGTGTTCTGCATCTTCTGCCATACAGAGCTTCAAAAGGTGCCATCTGAATACTTTCTTGATAACTGTTATTGTAAGCAAATTCTGCTAATGGCAACCACTTCTCCCAAGATCCCTTCGCTGAGATTACACATGCTCTCAACATATCCTCTAAAACCTGATTTACCCTTTCAGTTTGCCCTGAAGTCTGGGGATGGTAAGCTGAACTATGGATTAACTTGGTACCTAATTCCTTTTGCATTTTCTCCCAGAATGGTGCAGTGAACTGTGTTCCGCGATCCGAAACTATGACTTTGGGTATACCATGCAATCGTACAATCTGGTTGATATAAATCTCCGCATAGTCCGGTGCTCGATAACAAGTTTTAACTGGTATGAAATGAGCGGTCTTGGTAAGACGATCTACAATCACCCAAATCGAATCATTTCCCTTCTGAGTAGTAGGCAAACCGGTGATAAAATCCATACTCACCTCTTCCCACTTCCATTCAGGTATTGATAAGGGTTGAAGTGCTCCGGCTGGCTTCAGGTGAATGGCCTTCACTCGACAACACGTGTCGCATCTGGCTACATATGCGGCAATTTCCTTCTTCATTTTGGTCCACCAAAATCTTGGACGCAAATCTTGATACATCTTAGTGCTCCCGGGATGGATAGACAATTTAGAAAGATGAGCCTCATCCATGATCTGATTTTTGAGTTCCCTATTCTTGGGTACCACTAAGCGATTATCAAACCATAACACTCCCTTATCATCAACTCGGAAATGTTTTACTGGTTCAGTGGCAGTTCTTAGCCTCTCTCTGATGTAATAAATTCCCTTATCTGTTTTCGTCCCTTCCAGAATCTGATCAACTAAGGTGCTCTGCAGCTCGATGTGACGCATGATCACAGGGTGTATGAGACTAAACTCGTCTTCTGGTTGTAACCTCAAGTTATTACAATGCGACTTCCGACTCAGAGCATCCGCAACTACATTTGCCTTTCCTGGGTGATAATGTATCTGCAAATTGTAATCCTTAATCAATTCAAGCCATCTTCTCTGCCTCATGTTCAGTTCAGGTTGAGTAAAGATATACTTGAGACTTTTGTGGTTCGTGTACATGTTACAGACGTTACCAAGCAGATAATGTCTCCATATTTTTAGAGCGTGTACCACAGCAGCTAATTCCAAGTCATGCGTAGGATAATTAACTTCATGTTTTCTCAACTGACGTGAAGCATAAGCAATCACTCTGCCTTCTTGCATAAGAACACAACCTAAACCAACTTTTGAGGCATCGCAGAAGACATCAAACGGCTTCTCGATATCTGGTTGAGCTAAGACAGGGGCAGTGGTTAATAGTTTCCGCAAGGTACGGAAAGCTGTTTCACACTTCTCTGTCCACTCAAACTTCTGATCCTTCTGAAGCAAACTTGTCATGGGCTTGGCAATCTTGGAGAAATCGGGAATGAAACGACGATAATACCCTGCTAAACCGAGAAAACTCCGAATCTCCCCAACTGAAGTTGGAGCTTCCCACTCCATCACTTCTTGTACTTTGCTAGGGTCCACAGAGATTCCATCTTCTGACAGGATGTGACCAAGGAATTGTACTTGCTTCAACCAAAACTCGCATTTACTAAACTTAGCGTAGAGTTTATGTTCCCGGAGCCTTGTCAAGACAATCCTCAAATGCTCTGCGTGGTCGTCTGGGTTCTCAGAATAAACCAAAATGTCATCAATGAACACCACTACAAACTTATCTAGTTCTGGCATGAATACCGAGTTCATCAAACTCATAAAGTAAGCCGGAGCATTTGTCAATCCAAAAGACATGACTAAATACTCGTATAGGCCATATCTGGTTGAAAAAGCAGTCTTTGTGATATCTTGTGGTCGGATTCTAATTTGATGATAGCCTGATCTCAGATCGATCTTGGAGAATACTTTGGCTCTGGATAACTGGTCAAACAAAATATCTATCCGTGGCAACGGATATTTGTTCTTAACGGTCACGGCATTAAGCGGTCGATAATCCACACACATCCGTAGAGACTTGTCCTTCTTCTTGACAAACAAAGCTGGACATCCCCACTCTGACACACTAGGTTGAATGAAACCCTTGTCCAAAAGTTCCTTAATCTGCGTCTTGAGTTCGGCTAACTCATTGGGCGGCATACGATAAGGTCTTCTCGAGATCGGTGCAGTCCCTGGTAACAGCTCAATAGTAAACTCTACAGCCCGCTTGGGCGGTAAACCCGGCAACTCATCTGGAAAGACGTCTGGGAAATCCCGAACGACTGGAATTTTTGACAGGTCCTCTATAGATAAGGTACAAGACAGATCAACAAAATCTGCTCCTCGAGGAAGAGAGATACGTAACTTGGTGTTCATCCTTGCATCAGATAAGGTAAGAGTTCTATCTGCAGTGTCTAACACCGCTTTCCACATACTCATCCAACTCATTCCTAGGACTACATCCATACTGAGTCCTGGCAAAACTACTAAATTAGCCCCAAACTTATGCCCTCCGATGTCGATGGTTGCATTACGAATCATCTGCCTAGACAACACACTACTCCCCACGGAGCTTACGTGAAACCCATAATCCATTTCAGACACCTCTTGATTATGCTTTTGTGCAAATGCTTTACTCATGAACGAATGCGATGATCCAGTATCAAACAAAACGACTGCAGGATGATGATTAACAAGGCACATACCAGCAGTCACGGGCTCTCCAGCACGAGCTTCTTCAGCGGTCATGTTGTGCAGGCGTGCAGGGTAATTGGCCTGTTGCTTCTTTGGGTAGGGGCAGTATCTTGCGAAGTGCCCCTCTTGGTTGCAGTTGTAGCATGGTCCCCGAACCAACGGTTTGTTCCCTGAAGAACTGCCTTGACCTCCACGAGCCTGAGCAGCAGCTATCTTATATGGCTTCTGATGGCGCTGAGCTTGTGGCTGATTCTTCTTCTGCGGCGGCCTAAAACGTGCCCCCGGCGCTGGTGGTCGATACAGATTTCGCTGAGCTGGTGGTCCTCTGGGTTGTGATGATCCTGATTCAAAGGTCCTCTTCCGGGCCTTGCTAGCAGCATGCTTGTTGTTATGATTCTCTTGAATTAGACAGTCACTTATGAAGTCATTGAAATTGGTACGGGAAGATGTACCCACTGATTTTCCCATTTTAGTGTTCAAGCCTCTCTTGAAACTAGCAATCTTCTTAGCGTCTGTGTCAACGAAGTCTGGGATATAGCGAGCCAGTGAATTGAATATGTGATGGTACTCCGTAACAGATCGAGTCCCCTGTGTCAGGTTCATGAACTCGGCCACCTTCATCTGGGTCAAACCCGGCGGAATGTAATGACCTCGGACAGCAGCGGTAAACATTCTCCAAGTGATGGAAACATTGGCAGGGTAGGTGGTGCGGTGATGTCCCCACCAAATCCCGGCTGGTCCCTGCAACTGGTGTGCGGCATATTCTGCTTTAAGCTCTTCTGTGAGCCTAAGCAAACGGAACTTCTGCTCCAGAGTATGCAGCCATTCTTCTGCCTCCAATGGTTCCATAGCTTCCTTGAAGATTGGTGGTTTGGTATCCAGGAAATCCTTGAAAGAACTATACTGGTTTAGCTCTTGGCGTTGGTGTCCTTGCGCCAAGTTCTCCCTCAGCAAAGCTTCAATATTGCGCTGACTTCCAAGAAATTGAGCAAAAAGCTGCTCAGCCGTTGGTGGTGGAGGAGGTGGTAGATTGCGGTTTTCTCTGGGGTCCTCATTTCCACCACTACCGCCCGCTCCACTACGAGTTGTCGTCATCTACATATAGGATAGTAAGCGACCATTAGGCGAAGTTGCAACTTGTAGAGAACAATAAATCATACCCACTGAAATTATTCGGAAAAACGATTCACCAAACAATGACAGAGGTACAATAAATTTCAGTCCACATCGCATCAACACATAACAAGATCACTTAGGGTGTGATTGGTTGCACAAGATATTTTTATCCAGGATGATCAGACTATACAGGATCAAATGATCTGGGTTGAGCTCGTACATGTGATTGTGTTTGGTTATTTTTTGTATTGATCCAGTATGAAACGGGATCGTGTTTGGTTGTATGTATCGATCAAAGTTCTGGGTGTCTGACATATGGGTCCGTGCATCCTGAATGAATCAAGTCGTCCTGTATGGAGAGGGAAGCTCATTTTCTTCGTATGGAATGCCTGTATCATGACGGCCTCAGATGTATGAGAGGAAGCAGGGGAAAGATACACCTAGAGCAACCAAACACGAAGGGCGAACGAAACGACACAGGTAAGTGGTGCAAGGATGAGCTGCTACCCGCAACCAATCAGCCCCTTAACACATCATGCAAAAGATAACATAACATCCAAAGTTTTGCCCATACATATGGGACTTTCCAAGGTCTCACACACATCACATAAGTCTGCCTCACATGCTTACATCCAGCCCATAACAAAACAAAAGATCGGGCGTGCCAACATACGCAAAAGATCTCTAGGCGCTAAGCATACGATCTAGACTACTCTCTAGCGATCTCACCAACGTCACCGTCCTCACTAGACATATCTGAAGAACTACTAGAAGAACTACTCGGCTCCGGATCCTCCTGGGGAAAGATGGGGTTCCTCTCATTCTCCCTACGATGGATCTCCTCGTGCAGACGGTCGTTGTAGTCCTGCAGGTGATGGAGTTGCAGCTCTAGGTCTCCCACTCGCAACCTCAGCAGCCTGTTCTCCTCTGAAACACGAATGCCCTCAACACAAACTCCTCGAAGCGCCTCCTCAGTCTCTCTCATGACCGAGGCCAAGAAAGTAGCTGACCCCTGCTGAATGGCAAGCTGATGAGCAGTCTCCTGCTCCCTCTGAAGTGCCTGGTCTCTCTCTACTGTCAACTGAGCTAGCTGTGTAGTGAGGAGGTCTATCTCTGTAGTGTGCTCCTCCTGCCGGCGATGTTGTGCAGCCATCTCCTCACTAAGAATATGATCCAGATGATCATAGCTGCGCGACAGGCACCCATAAGTAGCCATCAGAGCAGCCATAGCACTCCCTGCTGGTCCAGCACAATGCTCCCTCTCAAGAGAGCTAGCCTCAAGTACGGTAGCGCCTGGCTGACGCCACACTGCCTGGTAAGGGTCTGTCGTCGGGAAGATACTGGCGGTAGCTTGCGCAACCACCTCCGGATGATCCTCCATGATATCCCGGAGAACTGTGTATGCGACCCTGTTGGCTGCATCCCAGGGGGTCCTCCCCTGCAAAGCAAACACTCGGCGGCACCAGACGTGATCTTGGTCATCACGGCTAGGCACGTCGATCTCCACCGTGTACACGTGACGATCCTCTGACAACTGCACACGGTGCCAGTCGTACAGCGGCTCCTGACCCTCCTGGTATCCCACCAGGTGCAGAACTCTCCAAAGAATAGTGGGCATCCCAAACTCTCCCAAAAAGTCCTCTGATCCCTCATCGGTCCATGGCCCCAGCATGTAGTTAGGCCTCTTGCCTCCCGTGGACTTGCGAGCAGTGCGCTTGGTGCGTGCCATCTGTAAGAAGTGTACCCACACATAGATTTTTATTAGTTTGAGAACAACTTTTATTAGAAAAACGGGACGGAAACCATAAGGAAGGAAGTAAGATTAATGCAAAGTTGTATGATCATGATGCATGTGCGTAACATACGTCCTTACTGTCTAACAATCTAACGGCTAGACGGTGGCATACAACGTTCACTCATAGCGTTAACTAGCGTACTACACGTTCGCAAGTTAGCGTACCTGCAGAAAATCCATTTCAGCCCTGCCCACAATATGAATATCATGCATTGCTGAAATTTAAATCTAATACTAACTTAGGCGCATACCCGGTATACACGTAAGCAGTATATGCACCCATCAGAAATTATTACTCCCACAATCAATATTTTCACATATACTTGTGTGGAACAGGTATACGTGTCGGTATCATATAAGCACTTCCCTAGATTGGCGGTTGTCCAATCATGCTCTCACAACTCTCATTACCTTTAGCGTAGAGGCAATTGATCCATACATTACTATTTCGAGGAATAGCATCCATACAATTTCACCCTTGCCGTATGGACGACAGAATAAACAGAAAATAAGTATGATGCACGACCCCCCAAAGTTAGTACTTAAATAGCCACCTAAGTTCCTATTGGGCATAAGGACTTGATCAATGGCACACCTTACTCTTGGTCAAAAGGTTTTTCAAATCCGAATATAGCTACAAGTTCTTGTCAAATAGAAATTTTAATTGAAAATACGGTTTTTCAAGTACACTTGTGAACAGTAACGCTAACCACGCTCCGATGCCAGCTGTGACAGAACCGACCAATTTATACCAGATTAAGCAGCGAATCGCTGCTTGCGCAGAGACTACAAGTACTTAAGCTCGTATAAACCCGGTAGTCCGGAAATCTCGAAGGATTTCAAGTCTTTCAACTTTAACCAAGATCGTAATAGATTAGCGTACATGTCCACGACATACATTCAGTTCGCACATAGTTCAAATACATCGGAGTTCAACAGTTATTACAAACCATAGTTTGAATTCAAAAGCAGAAGCGACATAGTTTTGAAACACAAGTCCTTAGTTCACAATACAGTGCCATATGCTTGATCAGTCCACAAAAGCATCAGGGAAGATAAGAGTTGACCATGCCCATGGTCTAGTCACTGCCCTCGACGGGGTACAGACAGCTCTCGCAATAGCCGAAGAAGCATTGCCCATCTGCAACAACAAGGGATAGAACCCTGAGTACGAGAAGGTACTCAGCTAAACTTACCCGTCATAAACCAGAAATAAACAACACCAAGGATTATGCAAGGCTGCATCTGGGGTTGGCCACACTTACCTTTTTGCATAAAAGCATTTTTATGTTTAAATAATCATCATTAGAGTATTAGCA
This sequence comes from Coix lacryma-jobi var. lacryma-jobi, assembly GCA_009763385.1. Classification (NCBI taxonomy): domain Eukaryota; kingdom Viridiplantae; phylum Streptophyta; class Magnoliopsida; order Poales; family Poaceae; genus Coix; species Coix lacryma-jobi. Next base: position 51,081,663 of record CM019824.1, read on the forward strand.
GTCACTTTTATGTAATCAGCCTGATTATCTAGATTTGCACCTGATCTAGAGCAAACACTTGACTACTTATTCAAGCAAGAGTGACTATTTCATTAATAGCCTTTCAGATTCACCAACCATAACCATCATTAATTCCATATATTACTACGGTAACACATGCTCAGTCAAGTTACTCACTAACCAGGAGCGATGGCGATTATAATCGATTCCTACCAGCTGGGGATAAAATGTCGCGCACTCGCCCGACACACCTTGCCAGGTGGCCGTTGGCGACCACTTCAGGAGGTTCGAGAACCCAAATCGCGGGACGGCCATGGGCCCTTCTACACCGGGGGTTATCTCAATGCCAGGTCGCTCAAGCTATAACTGCCCACGGTCATGCCAGGTCGATCAGGTCCTGCCTGCCCTCGGACCATGCCAGGTCGATCAGAATAGTTGCCCACGGTACATATAAGGCCCTGGGTGTTAGGCGTCAACATCTCCATCACCGGCTCGAAAACCTTACTCGGCTTCACGGGAGGTACCCGCACCTGCTCCGTTAAGTGATTGACGCGTTCAAAATGACTGAGGTGTGCCTTCATCGGGTCCTAATCGACACAGACGGGAGACTACTAGCACACAGAACCCATGTCCTGCTGCTCCTATATCCCGCCCGGTCTCAGATTAATTATCACATGGTTCTCTCCATGATAGCACCAGGCTAAACATGTTTAGTATCCCACATATATGCGGGAGACAGGAAATCACCCGACTTTTACCGGTCTAAGCAGGGCTAAGCATAAACGAGCCTAAACTTATCAGGGATAACAAGGTAATATTTGCAGGTGGACAAGGATAATTAATTAATGCAGCAACGGTATCACACAACTCCTATAACCTAATGCAACAATCATATCAGGTTAACTTGTAAACGGTAATTTGCAAACCGTAGGAGAAAATGCTCCGGGGCTTGCCTCGCTCGAAGTCGGCGGGGCGGTGATCACGGCACTCCGGCAGGTCCTCAGCGTCTCCTTCCGGGATCCTCTCCTCGGGTGTCTCCTCCTGACGCTGCTCCTCCGGCGTCTCCTGGGCCTCCACTACCGATCCTGCATGATGCGGTACAGGAATGAATAACATGAATGCACATGGGATGCATGGTGATGCAACATGGAGTAACAATTCAGGAGATAAGCACATATCATCTACTGCTACTCACTTACTTAATTTAACATACTACTTACTAAGTCTTGTTGTCACCACATCAAAGTTGCTTAACGGGTTTATTACCCTCTAATCATTTGTAGAATTAAATCTAGTTAAATAGGCCTATAACAGTAACCTATCCTAGACAGCTTCACAAAAATCTATAAAAATTACTGGAGATTAATAACACTTAATCTAACCCTCTGTCCAAATTTCATCCCATTTGGACCTAGACTTCGTCCTCTATGAAAAAGACAAATTCTATCATGAAAAGGTGCTTTGAACTACACACCCTAGCAAAAAGTGTCAAACAACAGATTTCATAATTTTCCTAAGAACTTCCTAGCATAAGAGCAGTCACTAAAATTACCAAGTTCATATTCCACATATTTTAATTACTACAAAATTCACAAGAAAACAGCATTTAACCAATTTTAAAGCTACTGCCAAATTAATTCACAAGACATCCTCATATTATATTTTCTCTGAAACTACACACTTACATAAACCTATCAAAACTGGAATTACATTTTTCTGACTTATACATAATTAGTTATGCATTTTCCAAGTTATCAGCACTTTTCTAATTTAAATAAATCTACACATAAAAGTATCACCAAGAATGCATTCAACAGTTTTCACTGATAGATCTAAATATGCTTAACACAACAAAACTTGTTTCACAGGATTGGGACTTAAAATGAGCCTTGTGGGAATTTTTGAAGCCATTACACAATTCTGCAAAAACAAATTAAAAAGGAAACTCAAACCTAAACGTACGGACTCCAAACTTGGTTCGGCCGAGGCACAAGACAAGGCTTCGGCACACCCGACTTAACTCAGTCGAGGCATAAGACACACTCGATCCGACTCGGCCGAGGCTCAGACGCACTCAACCGACTCGGCCGAGGCTACTGACTCAGCCGAGGCTCACTGACTCAGCCGAGGCTCGAGGCAAACGCTCGGCACGCCCGGCTTACCGAGGCCTACGGTACCCAGATTTCCCTCTTTTTCTCTCTCACATTCCCTCTTTGACTCGGTCGGCGAGGCTTACTGGTCAGACGACCAAGCGACTTGGCGAGACTAGGCTCGGCGGTCAACGGCGGAGTTTTGCGCCGTGGTCGTTGACCGGCCCTAGCTCGTCGACGGCGACACTTCTGGTGACACTGAGACCATCACTGGGTGCGGGTTTGCGAGGTGAATACGACTAACTGACTCGCTGAGCCAGAGGGATACCGGAGCAAGCTCGACGGCGGCCATGGCGGAGCGGCGGCTCTGCGACTCGGCGGCGGAACTCTTCCCGGCGGGCTTGCGACTCGGCGAGATTAACACTAGCCCAAGCAAGTCCTACGCGACCTATTGGAGCGACTTGCGGGCTTCGGCATCCCCGGCATTGCCCGGAGCGATGCACGGCGGCGGTCCATGGCGGACATGGCGGCGACACGGCTCGGTTCCGGCTGAAACATGGCGGCAGAGAGGTCTCCATCGAAACCTAAGCAACTACGGCGGTAGAGAAGACTAGAACATGGCTCGGCTTGGGATAGCTTGGCCGGAGATGGCCGGCTCACGTGAAGGTCATGGTGGCGGCCATGGCTGAAGCTTGAGGATGGCATCCGCTGTTCCGGCGGCTAGAGAGGGAGAGAGGGGAAACCAACCCTTGCCGGAGAAAGAGGAGATCAGGGCGGAGGAACTGGCGAGAGGAATTGGACGGCGGTGAGCGGTGGAGCGAGTAATCGCTCGCCGAGGTTCGGCGGGTGGCGGCGGAGCTCTGCTCTGATGAAGATAGAGTGAAGTGGAGCGAGGGAGAGAGTGAGCAATGGAATGCTCTTCTGGTTGCGAGCATGGGGCGGAGCGAAGGCAAAAGGAACGAAGAGCTAGGTGCGTTGCACCTGGCCGGTTCCCGTCGGGGGAGCTCCCGATCGGACGCGGCGGCGTCAGGCGTCGCGCGCCACGCGGCGAGCAAGCGCCGAGCGCCGGAGCGACGTGGCGAGTTCGGGCGCAAACCACGGGCGGCGGTGCCGGTGGTTCGGCCGGCCGGCGAGGCGGTCTCGCGGCTGCGGGCGGATTCGGTCGGCGCGGAGGGAGCGGCGTCCGCGAAGGAGAAGAAAGGGACTGACCGGTGGGGTCCTCGGTCAAGATTAAACTAATGAGGTTTTGTTTCAAACTTTGATGCTCTATAACTCCTAAACTAAACCGAATTAGGAAAAGGTCCTAAAAGCAAAGTTGCTTAGAATTTTGCAAGGAACAAATCATCTTTAAGGCTCAAGTCCAAATTCTGCTTAAAACAAGAAATTTAGTGCTAAACTATTTTTCTAATGCAAGAAATCCTAATTCAAAAGCTTTTTCTGACAAAGTGCTTTAAAGCAAAGTTGTTCCTTTCAACAAGATCTACAACTTTGTTATAAGGCACTTGGTCAGAAACAGAAAGCATAACAAGGTTATACTAGACGCTAACACAAGGACTTAAGCAGTCAACAAGCATATGCACAAGAAATGATGAGATGCTATGCTCATGCCATGTCAAAATTATGCATTTAGAGATTGCTTAACACCTAGGGTGTTACACCGGGGCCCGTTTTTACCTTCGTGAAGAAGCCTCCGTCGTCTGGGAACCCTTCTGCCCGTTGGGCGCGCCTTTTTAGGCGGAAACCGTCAGGGAGTGGAGATCGCGGCGCTAGGGCGGCGGGCGTGAAGTTGGAGCGGCGGCCGCAGAGGGCCTCGGTAGTTGAGCGAACGGAGAGCTGCCGTGTGTTCCCTGCATCCGGCTCGAGACGTAGTTAGGTGGGCGCATTAAATGCATGCGGTTACCTTTTTACGTCGTGGGAGACACCGCCCGTTGGGGTTCTCCCTTATAAATATCGGAAGAGGGGGAAAGGAAACCTTTACTTTGCCTTTGCCCTTGCCTTTGCTTTAACCGCCGCCGTAGTCTTCACGCGCCCTCTCCCTTGAGCTAGCCGATTGGGAATTTTCCGACTGTCCGTCCATCGCTCGGGTCCGTGCCGCCACCGTCATGGCTGCCCAGACACTAGCGCTGCCGGCCGAAGACTGGAGCCCGACGAAGGTGACGCAGCGCGAGATGGACTCGTTGGTGGCCCAGGGGCTTCTCCGCCCAAACCCGGAGGTGGGACCCGCATGGTGGGCTATCCCGTCGGCGGAGCACCGGGAGCCGCACCCACCGGAGGGATACGTGGTGAGCTTCACGCGCTACCACCGCATGGGGCTCGGTGTTCCGCCGAGCCGCTTCATGCGGGCGCTGACCCACCACTTCGAGGTGGAGTTGCAACACTTCTCCCCTAATTCAATCTTGCACGCTGCCATCTTCGCCGCGGTGTGCGAGGGTTACCTGAAGATGGAGCCGCACTGGGAGATGTTCGTCCATCTCTTCCGGGGCGAGCTCTTCATCAAGGCCTTGAAGCCCAGCGGGAGGCGGCTCGTGCGCATGGGCTCCCTCACCGTCACTGCGAGGACTGGGACCTCGTCGGCCATTGTCCCCCGCGAATACCTTCGGTACAAGCTTTCCACCAACCAGGCCGGGTGGGACGACCATTGGTTCTATCTGCGGAATGAAGGCGGTCTCCTTCCGCAGTACACCGGCAGGGTCCTCACTCAACGCCCGGAGAAGTGGACCTGGGGCGTCGCGGCGGACAGGCAGCGTCACCTGGTACCGCTGATGAAGATGATGAGGACGCTGGTGGACGAGAAGAGTTTGACCGTTCAAGCGGTCATCTAGGCGTTCCACCAGCGAAGGGTTCTTCCGCTGGCGGACTGCCCTCTTCTTATGCACGAGATGGGGCCGAAGGCCCAGCTCGAGAAGCTAAATCAATCGAGGATGGCCGAGGAGAGGCTGTCTCGGAACGAGGGCGTCTCCCGGGTGTCGATTACGATCCAAGGGTCGTTCGTCCCTGAGGACAGCAACCTGATCGCCATGGCTCCCGACGAGGGGTGTCTCGACCTGGTAAGCCCCCCTCGAGCTAAGCTGTCCCGAGCCTCCTCCCGCTTTCTCTTTCTCCGAACCTGGTACATTCTTCTTGTGGTTTGTCTCGTCACGCTTCTTCTTTTTTGCAGGGGGCGTTTGCTTGTCGTGCGTCGAGGCCCCCGGTGAGGGAGGACGCCGCAGATACCCAGGTGAGGCGCCTCTCTGCTCAGAAAGATAAGGAGAGCAAGGATGCCAAAAAGAAGAAAGAGAAAAACAAAAACTTGCGCCGCTTGGCTCGGGAGGAGAGACTGGCGAAGGCTCGCCGCAATCGGCAGCCTGGGGACGAGTCCCCCGAGCTCAGCTCCTCGAGCTCGGAGGATGATGACGATGATGATGACGAGAGCGACGACGAGGGGATGGACGCGCGCCTGGGACGCGCGGGGGTCTTCGACGTCGGGGCTGACCGCTCCTCTGTGCAGGAGAGTATACTGGAGGTCCCCCCGGCGAGGGGATTGCGCGGGACGAAGCAGCAGAAGGCCACGCCCAGCTCCGCCTCGTCGAAGGCCCAGGGCACGTCGAGCTCCCGGCCGGACGCGCCCCCTGTCGTGAGGAAGCCGCGAACCCGGAGCGTCTCCGCCACAACACCAACGGAGGCCGCCCCTGCGTCCGCCCAGACGCGAGGTCTCGAGAAGGGCCGAGCCTCGAGGGGCGGTGACCACATCGGGAGGGGCTCCGGGCCCGACCGCCGCGAGACATCGAGGTCAGGGTCGAGCCCGCAGAGGAGCGGGCGTCAGGAGAAAGCGTCGAGCCCGCACCATCACGAGCGTCGGGGAGGGAGCCCCCGGGCATCTCGTGACCAGGGGCGTGAGCGTCCCCGGAGCCCATCGCCGCACCGCCGCCGGGACGCAGAAGCGGACGCGGGAGGGCGCGACCGCCAGCGCGAGCGTCGGAGCAGGTCCCGGAGCCCGCGCCGGGACAGGCGCCACGACGATAGCACGAGGGAGGTACGGTCGCCCTCCCGCGATGTGGGGCGGAAGGAGGGCTCTCCCTCGAGGTCGAGTCATGGGAGGCATCGGGAGCCATCCCCCCATCCCAGCCCTGCGGAGACGGCCCAGGCGCAGGGCTCGAGCCGTGGGGTGGGCTCGAAGCCCCCGAGTGGGTCCAGCGATTCCGGGAAGAAGCCCAGCCGCCGCTTTGGGTGAGTAATTCTCTTGGATCTCGTTGGTAGTAAGGCTTTACCTCTTTACTTTTGGTGACGCATGCCATCTCTAGTTTCTCAGGGGGAAGCGCTCCTACCAGGAGGTGGACCTCGCTGCGTCCAAACGGGCCAAGACCTCGAGCTCCGCCGAGGCACAAGCACCGCAAGGTATGGCACCTTTCTCCGCTAGAGAAGCCGCTTGGCTGGAGAGGGCTCGAGCTGCCATGGCTCGAGGGAGCCAGATGAACGTCGCGAATTTTGGTGAGGCCGTCGCCATCGACCACAGGGGTCGAGGCATCCTTCCCGGTTCTGATATCACCGTCATCTCATATTGCAGGGGCTGCAGCTTACGGCATCGAGCCCGCCACCAACACGTCCACTGAAGCGCTGCCTCCTCCCCCTCCTCCTCCTCCCGCGATGGCGCCAGCTGGGAGCGCCACCCTTCCCCCCGCCACGACGGTTGTTCCGGGGGAAGCGCCTGGGGGGAGCGCGGCCCCGCCGGTGTCCGGGGCTGAGGAGACCGCGCCCCTCGAGGCCCCGACCGACACGAGCCGGGCTGCGGAGGAGGGAAAGGGGGGAGAGGCTTTGGCGGAGAAGGAGCCAACGGTGGAGGACCTCCTGAACGAGCTGGAGCAGGGGCCGCACCTCGCCGCGGGCTCGACGGTGGTGGAGGACCCGGCCAGGGAAGTGGGGGCGGGTTCGAGCCTTCCTTTGATCGACCCGCCACCGCTCGAGCCTTCGGCCTTATGCGAGGCTGTGACGTCGCCTCGGGAGGCGGCGGAGCAATAGGAGGTGGCGGCGGAGGGACGGAGGGAGCCGGGGCCCGTGCCGTCGGGCGGTGGGCCGCAACCGGGGCAGCTCGAGGCGGAAGTGGGTCTGCCCGACGTCGAGCTTGACCGACTGGTATGGTCGTTTCCCGACGCGTCGAGCCCGTCCCTTGCCATTGTCCCCGTCGAGCAACCGGCCCAGCGGGGGGCCCCGCGCGAGGTGCGGGCCATCTTCCGGGAGGTGGCCGAGCTGATGGCGGAGGCGGAGCGGTCTTGCTCTGAGGAGGCGGGCCGGTCCGCACTGGTGTCGGCCGCCCTCGCGAGGGCTGAGGCAGAGCTTCGAGATCTCCGCGCTGAGCTGGGCCGGAACATCCAAATGGCGAGCCGGCTTAGCGAGGCAGAGGCGGAAGTCCGGGCAGCTCGAGGAGAGGCCGCTCGAGCCAAGGAGGAGGCCGCCGCCGCCCTCGAGGCGTCGAGGAAGGAGGCCGCTGACGCCCGAAGCGAGGCCACCTCCGTCCGGGCTGAAGCTGAGGCGGCGAAGAAGGAGGCCGCGGACGCCCGAAGCGAGGCTGCCACCGCCCGTACCGCAGCGGAGGCGGCGAGGAAAGAGGCCGAGGATGCTCAACGTGATGCCGCCGCCGCTCGGTCCGCAGCGGAGGCGGCGAAGAAGGAGGCCGAAGACGCCGAGGGCGGTGCCGCCACCGCCCGAGCTGCCGAGGGGGCGGCGCGGCAGGAGGTGATCCGCAAGGATCTGGCCCTCGCGGAGATGGGCAAGCTGGTCGAGGAGCTTAGGTCCGAGAGGCTCCTCATGCTGGCCGAGAAGCGCAGGCTCGAGCAGCGCGCTGCGGGTCTTACCAGCGACCTCGCCGCACTGGGGGAACACTGCGATGGTAAGGCTTACACCTTGTCCTTGCTTGGGCCTCGAAGTTTCTTGTTACGTCGCGGTCTCACTCTTCCTCGTTCGTTGCGCAGGGGTCGAGAAGACGGTCGAGGAGCTCCGAGGGACGAACCAGGTTCTCTTGGACCAACTCCAAGATGAGACGATGGTGGCGGAGCGGGCTCGCACTTCCCACGACCGGCTCGGATCCGTGTGGGGTGTTCCTTCGGTGGTTGCGGCAGAAGGTGCGGTGGTCCGAGGCGATGCCTTGGTCGATGCCTTGTGCTTCCTCGACGTAGCCGCGCGGGACCGTGTCCGGCAAGCTCTCCACCATGGCGTCAAGCAGACGCTCGCGGTCGTCCGCTCCGGCTTCCGCTTCCCGGTCCATGTTGTCGCCAATGGCTTCATTGAGATCGAGGGGAAGGACGAGGAGTGGAACAACCGCCGTGTAGACGCAATCTTGGAGAAGATGGAGAGGCCGGGGACGTCGCTAGCGAAGATCTTTGAGGAGGACGTGTTGCCTCCTGACGCCAGCAGCGGTGTCGAGGGCCCTCCTCCCTCTAGCTCGGGCGTCGAGGCTGAGCCCGCCGTGGAGGACTTCGGGGAGGAGTATCACACCGACGAAGATTAGGGCCTCCTTGACAAATCCGGCCGCCAAAAGCTTGTGCACCTCCTCGCCGATGATCCTACGCTTCTCTTCATCGAAGCGGCGCAGGCGTTGCTTCACCGGTCTGGACCCGGCCTGGATCTCCAAGGCGTACTCGGCGACTTCCCTCGGTATGCCCGGCATGTCCGAGGGGCCCCACTCAAACATGTCGATGTTCGCGCGGAGAAAGTCGACGAGCACTGCTTCCTATTTTGGCTCGAGGCTGGCACTGATGGTCAGCTTCTTGCCGTTGGTCGAGGTCGGGTCGACGGGTATCTGCTTGGTGTGCTCTGCCGGCTCGAAGGTGCCAGCGTGGCGCTTTGCTTCAGGGGCTTCTTCGGTGGCCAAGGCTGCCAGGGCCTCGAGCGAGTCGAGGTGGACGTTGTCCTCCCCACGCTCGACGCACTCCACGTCGCAGTGGTACGCGTGCTCGTAGGAGGTGTCGACGGTGATGACCCCTTTTGGCCCCGGCATCTTGAGCTTCAAGTACGTGTAGTTGGGGACCGCCATGAACTTGGCGTAGCCTGGCCTGCCGATGATGGCGTGGTAGGTCCCTTGGAACCCTACCACCTCGAAGGTGAGCGTCTCCCGGCGGAAGTTGGCCGGCGTGCCGAAGCAGACAGGTAGGTCGATGCGCCCGAGGGGGTGGGCCTTCTTCCCCGGTACGACTCCGTGGAACCCCCCGACGCTGGGTCGGAGCTGACCCTCCGAAATCCCCAGGAGGTCGAGAGTTTCGAGGTATATGACGTTGAGGCTCGAGCCCCCATCCATCAATACCTTGGAAAACCGCACGTCGATGATGACGGGGTCGACGACGAGGGGGTACGCCCCCGGATTTACAACACGGTCCGGATGGTCACTACGGTCGAAGGTGATCGGTGCGTCGTACCAGTCGAGGTACTGGGGAGTGTCGTGGCGGAGTGCGAAGACCTCCCGGCGTTCCTTCTTCCTCTCCCGAGCTGAGAGCCCGACAGTTGGGCCCCCGTAGATCATGAAGCAGTCACGCACCGGGGGGAAACCCGCGTCCCCGTCGTCGCGTCGTTTGTTGTCTTTGCCTTTAGGCGCGTCCTCCTTCTTGTCGCCGAGCTTGGAGTAGAAGCCTTTCAGCAGTCGGCAGTCTTTTAGCTTGTGATTCACGGGGCCCGGGTGATAAGTGCAGGGACCCTCGAGCATTTTATCGAAGACGGCTCCGTCTGGGGGGCCTCGAGGCTTCTTAGGCTCGAGGGCGCCTGCGAGCACTTCTTCATCGTCGTCGTCATCGGCGTCGCGCTTCGTCTTTTGACCTTTCCCCTTGCTCCTCTTCTTTTTGCCGTTGTTGTCGTGGCTTTTGACGTCGTTGCCCTTGCTCGAGCCCTCCGGCGTGGTCACCGCCTTACCTTTGTCCGTGGAACGGCCAAAAAAGGCCCCCACTGCCTCGTCGCCTGAGGCAAAGCTGGTAACACGATCCATCAGGTCCTCGACCGTCCTGGGACGGTAGCGTCCTAGCTCGTGAACTAGCTCTTGGCATGTCGTGCCCGCGAGGAACGCTGAGATGACGTCCTCATCAGGCACGTGGGGGAGCTCGAGCCGCTGCTTCGAGAATCGCCGAGCAAAGTCGTGGAGGGGCTCATCCGCTGCCTGCCTGCAACGCCGTAGATCCCAGGGGTTGCCTGGGCGCACGCAAGTCCCCTTGAAATTCCCGTCGAAGACCCTGACCAGGTCGGCTCAGCCATCGATCCGATCCAGCGGGAGCCCCTCGAGCCACCGGCGGGCGGTGTCCGAGAGGTAAAGTGGGAGTTGGCGTATGATCACAGGGTCGTCGTTCTTCGCTCCGCCCAGTTGGCAGCCTAGGCGGAAGTCCGAGAGCCAGAGCTTGGGCTCGACCTCCCCGTCATATTTCACGATGTTGGTCGGTGGTCGGAAGCGGTCGGGGACGGTTGAGCTGCGGATGGCCCGGCTGAAGACTCTGGGGCCCGGGGGCTCGAGGACTTGCCGGTCCTCGTCGCTGTCGTAGCGCCCCCCTCGATGGGCGCTATAGCCACGCTCTTGGGCCCCCTTGTCCTTGCGCCGGCGGTTGATGTCGTTGCGGGCGTCGTTGGGGTCTCGAGGTGGTCGGTTGTCGATGATCCGTTCCCGGACCGGCTTAGCTCGAGAGGCGTCCGGCTGGTGGACGGACATCTCGCGCTCGTTGCGGGGCGTGTCCGCTGGTTTCTCCGAGGCCGCCCCGCGCCGCCGCGAGGCTGAGCTCTCCGCCTGCTGCACAGCGGCCGTCTCGAGGAGGTTCTTCACTTCCCCAAGCATACGCCTGGCGTCAGGGTTGGAGACGGCGGGTAGATCACGGAGCAGCATTGCCGCCGCCACCACGTTCTGCCCGGCTCGCGGGAAACGCGCCTCGGGGCGTGCTGGTGCCCCGTCCTCGAGGATCTGCCGGTGGACCTCTCGAGCCCAACCTCGAGCTCCGGCTCCTCGAGGCTGGGGGGGTTCCTGCATCAGAGTTTGTTGGAGCTGCAGCAGGTGTCGCCGTTCTTCCTCGGCCTTGGTGATTGCCTCCTGCACCTGCGCGAGTTGCGCCGCCCGGCCGCTGTCGTGCTGAGGCGGTTGTGGCGCCGGGGGTTCGATCCTCCCCTGAATACGCGATCCGCCCGCCGCAGCCACGTCGCTGGGAGCCTCGAGGTTGATCGCCGGCCTGCCGTCGTCGCCCCCGTCCTCGGTGTCGCTTACGTGCACCTCGAGATGAAAGCACTCCCTGGTGTGATCCCAGAGGTCGGGGTCGTGGTAGTCGTACTCGTCGGAATCGAAACCGATGGCACCGCGCCTCCCTGGCTCACGCTGGGATCGCAGCTCGCGGTACCACTCCCCGACGGTAGCTTGCCGAGGTGGCTCGATGGCACGTGAGAAGCCACGGTCAACGTGCGCGGGGTGGACGATCTCCAGGTTGGCCATGGCCTGCAATAGCACGCCAGGGCGCTCCTCTTGCTCTGTCAGCGGTCGGTCCCGACGGCGTTCGCTGAGCTGGCGGGCGTAGGCTGCTGCGGGGTTGTCGAGGCCGAGCGGGGACCACCGGCGTCGATCGCGGTACGCCCCGCGTGGGAGAAGGCTGGGTGGCATCGACGGTGCGCGGCTGGGAGGCCTCTGACCTGGCTCCCGGTCCGTGCGCACAACGAACGCGAAGTCGCTGGATGGGCGCGAGCGCGCCCCGGAAGTCTCCGGCCGTGTGCCGGGCAGGCTCCTTGTCGGGAACTCTGCACCGGTCACGGGGAAATGGGTGTACGCCGCTGGCGCCGCCTGTGCCTGGCGACGATGGTGACGACGGCACCGCTCACGGGGTGGCGACGTGTGGTGGTGTGGGCGACGTGCCACGCTCCTTACACGGGGTGGAGTGACACGCCCTCCACTCGGGCCCTCCGTGGAGAGCAAGGTCAGCTCGCTGCCGTTGCCGGTGGCTAGGAACTCGAGGCTCCCAAACCAGACGACGGCACCGGCAGAGAACGAAGGAGTCGAAGCAGCCATCCAGGAAACAGCGAGAAACCGACTCGACACGCGAAGGCCCCTACCTGGCGCGCCAACTATCGGTGTTTCGAACCTGAGGGTATGACACCAACGAGTAATGTGATCGCGTGCTCTCTTCCTGGATGGTGATGCAAGATGACACAAGGATTTATCCTGGTTCGGGCAAAGAAGGCCCTACGTCCAGCGGGGGGGGGGGGGGATTTTTGTATTACTTGCACCTAAGTGCTTGTACAGGGGCAAATACAAGCTCAGTAAGCGTGGACCGGAGTCCGGACTCGTGTGCGTGTGTGGACTCGTGTGTTGTCCCGTGGAGTTGCCTCTTTTTTCTAACCCGCGGAAAAAGGACCCTGGTGTCCCCTTTTATAGATCAAGGGGAGGCCAGGGTTACACAAGGGTATTACAGGTGTCGGGGCGTACGGTGCCCGATACGGAGAAGGGTAGGAAATCTGTCTTGTCGGGGTCACTGGAGCCGGCGTGGGTGTTGCTGTTGAGGCGTCCTTGAAGCGTGGCCTCCATCCCGGGTGCGGATGTGGAGGCGCGGCGACGTGGAGGCAGTGCACCGCCCATCCTGGCACGTACGATACACGCATAGTCCCGCCGGGTCTTAGGGGTACCTGTCCTCCAATCACATGACAGCAATTAGGGCTCGAGGGGCGCGGAACCGGCCTCGAGGTGGCGCCTGCGGGAGGCTCGAGCTTCGCAGGTATGGCAAGTCCCGGGAATTCAGGCTTCGAGAGGTGGCTCGAGCGTGCTATAGTGCGTGGTATGGCCGAACAGTGCTGCGCTTGTGCCTTTTTGCCCATGCTTGTGGTGAAAACGAGGTTGGACTCTAGCTCCGGTTCATTGTGGCACACGCTGTGCACTGGAGGATGTGACTGGAGTAGGTGGACGCATTAAATGCACAGCATGGGACTTGGCATCCGATGTCTGTGCCACTCGAGGGAGGTGTGAAGCGTCTCGAGGAATAGGCTGTCGTGCCAGAGAGGCTCGAGGTCCCCGCGTGGGGTCTCGAAGTGTAGCGTTCGGCTGTGGGGGGCTCGAGGCCTACATGCCAGGGTTCGAGGGTTTAGTGGAGCGCTCCCCCGAGGCCCGGCTTGGAGGGCTCGGGCGAGACGGAGAACGAGCGCCAGCGTGAGGCCTGGCTCGGAGGGCCATCGTTGTAGGCTTCGAGGGGTTGGTCTCTTAGGGGGTTAGACTAGTTAGGTTTGTTATTAATTGGTGTTCCAGGTTTAACCTATTTGTTTGCGTTGATTGGGGGTACCCCTTTGGCGTTCCCCCGACAGTAAGGGTGGAAGAAAGGAGGCGAGTCCAAGGGTCCTAGAGATGACCAGACATTGTCCAAGGGGCAACCAGATGCATCCATTACCTAATTAACCCTAGGTGTTGGCGCGTCCAGTTTGCGTGACGTGGTGGCGCGCAGCGCAAGCAGGGGCCATCGGACGCAGGGCACATCCGATCTCGTGCGATTAGACGCGTACGGTCACGATTAGCCCCTCTCGAGTGCTCTCTACATGGCGATTGGACGCGACGTGTTGCGCGTCCGAACATGTGTCAGAAGTCGTTGGGTGTTTTTGGCATGCGATCAGACTCAGCCTGGGCGTGTCCAGCCAATGGCGTAGGGTGCGTCTGGTGCAACATAATAGGGCTAAGGATTGATTCTATGCATATTGGGATCAGACGACCAAGGTTAAACATGATGTACACGTGGCTGCATCCCAACGACCGAACGTGTCTGGTCACCCTAATAGGTGTGTCCGGTCGACATGTAGTCAACCTATTTGAGGGGGCGACAACTCTATCTTTGGGGGAGCTCTATATTAGTATGTTGGCCAGCTAGGGCTCATACTCTTGGCCATTTTCATTGACAATACAACCTTGTGAGCCTAGTCATTCCTCTCTCTCACTCATATTTCTTGATTGATTCATCATTTGGTAAGAGTTGGGAGGATCCAAGTGCATTGCATGAGTTTGTTCATCTAGAGACACTTGGTGATTGTATTTTGCTACGGATCTTGCTTGTTACTCTTGGTGTTTGTTGACACCTAGACGACTTGGAACAACGAGGATCTTTGAGCGGAGGGTGATGTTTGTCTTTGGCTCCAATTGGTGGATTGTGAGGGGTTCTTGTGTCTTCCCCATGGGAGATCATAAAAGGCAACTCTAATGGATTACTTATAGTCGTAGCTTGTGGATCATATTTGCGGTGTGGTTGTACGACACCCTATTGAGAGTTTGACGTGTGATGTCAATTAGCGTGAATCACTATAACGAGAACGTAGCGTTCTCGTAGCTTGCCGGCAAGCAAATAAACCTCGATAAAAATCATTGTGTCATCTTTGTCCGAGGATTTCTTTGATGTCCATTGTGTTAATCACTTGCCACAACGGTATATCCATTTTGTCACTGTTGTATTTATTTTTGCTACATACTCGCATAGTGGTAGTAGTAGCTAGTTGAATAAAATAGCTTTCTAGTGTAATTAGCCTTGCTAGTTTGCTTTCTAATGTTAGCTTAGTAACATAGTCTAGCTTGTGTGAAATAGAGATCATACAGAGGACTATAACTGTGGATAGATGGCTACCATTTTTTTTAGAGCTAGCGTAATACTCGCTTCGTCATTTAGTTGTCTAACCAAGTTGTTTTTAGTGTTGTTGTTAAAAATTTGTATAGATTTTTCATTCTGCCTCTGGTTATTTAGGACCTTTCATCGTGTCCTATAGGAAATGTTCTGTTTTAACATATGTCTATTGCTCTAAATATGTTAGGCTTCATTAGGAACACAACGAGACACCTCCAACGCCTTCATTAGGACCTTTCATTGATGTCACCTTCATTAGGACCTTTCTCGCGATGATCCTGACCGCCGTCGTGCTGCTCTGCCGCCGTCACCTTGCTCGCGATGTCCTCCAACGCCTTGATCCGGGCCTCCTGGTTCTTCTCCCGCAGGTCGGCGGCGGCGGCGGCGCCGTCTCGGTCGTGGCGGACGACGACGACGCAGTGCCGGAGAAGGAAGCAGAGGACAGCCGCGAAGACCAACGGCGCGAAGGCCGCAAAAACGCGGTACCTCAGTACCACGTAGGCCGCCGAGAACGCGGCGCATGCCAGCGAGCAGAGCAGGAGCGCGTTGGCGAGCCTCATGGCCGTGGCGAGGACGAGGAGCCGCCCGCTGCTACATCGTCGTCGTTGGCTGCTGGTGACCTTGGACACCGTCATCACGAACGCGCCGAGGATAGCTGTGGCGAACGTGAAGAAGATGGCGGCGTAGGCGGCGCTTTCGACGGAGCCCGCCGCCACGCCGGAGATCTTGGACGCGCTGAAGAGGAGGCCGACGAGGCCCCCGAACGCCGTGCTCGTGATGCCGCATGTGGTCTTGGACGCGGCGTCCAGCTCCTCGTTGCCCTTGTCCTCTTCGTCGCACGCTGCAGCGTCGTCGTCACCGCCGCCGCCGCCTCCTCTCATGCGCATACGCCTGAGGAGCCAGTGCGCGCCGGCGGCCGACAGGGTGATCGCGGTGACCACGGACAGTCCGATGTAGAGGTACGCAGCGCCCGGCAGGAGCGCCAGTAGGCTGAGCAGCGTCAGCACCGACAGCACGGCGCACGCGGCGACCAGGCACTCGGCCGCGCCGCGGTGGCCACCTGATGAGACGAGGACTTGGCGGCCCATCATGTTCAGGCTGAGCAGCACGAGGGCCTTGCCGCTGAGGAAGGTAGCGAAGGACAGCAGCCGCGACACAGTGAGGCGCACACTGTCCGGGTGCTTGGCCGCCTGTGGTACGAAGAGCCCACCCAGCAGCACGGAGATACCGAAGACGGCGACCCCGGCACCGACGTCGAGGTTCTCCTTGGCCTTGTGGCATTGCTCCTCCCTCTCGCTGACAGCTGCGGTTGCACTTGCAGAGGCCGCCTCTGCCTGAAATGTAAAGATAGCAGGTACTTTAGTCTAAATCGGCACATGGATGCGTCAGTTATCATGCAAATTTATGGTTGGACAGATCTTAAGATCATTTTCCTACATTCAATTTGTTCAGATTTTTTTTCACATTCAAATTAATTGTAATATTTTTTTTATACATTGAATTTTTTCCTTTTTGGAATTTTAGCCTTTTTCGATATGGATAATTTATCACGCTCCACAAGAGCAGTATCATCACTGAAGTGAAGTGGATCCCAGTGGTCTACTTTTTTAACGTCAACAAAAAGTAGGTTGTACTTTTTAGGAGTAGTACAGAAAGCTTTTGGTTGGTCATCAGTTATATTTGCTTAGAGTCTTGAGATGTTTCAGTTCATCAAGGGTCAAGGTTGTCCAGTCTAGTGGTCGAACACGGTGTGCCGCTGACCAAACTTAACTGCACGCGGTTGCCTTTCCGATCACCATCTCTGATCTTTCTGATAAACCAATATATATACAGGCCATGATCCTGACCGGTTCTGATTCCAGACTTCCTGACTGCACCAGAGACAAACTTATTTCGACTGATTTCGGCTGTTTCAGTAATGTTCCGTGTCCAGCTGATAAGTTCAAGCTGACTGCAGGTTGTTTGTACGTGTTTAGCTGACATCCCAGTCCAGTTACTGGTCTACTGAAATCTCAATCACGCTCCACATCACTCGATCTGAAATAATCCGTTTCCATTTGTGTCCGTCACGCCTCACGCGCGCATGGCCATCATCTCGGTGCCGCTGATCGATTACGCTTGCTCGCATCGCGGGATTCCAATCCATCTTTGACGTGAAATTAAAAATCGGCCAGCCAGCAGCCAGCGGCGTACGCGTACCTGAGACAGCGTCGCCGGAGCCGACCGCGGTGGCGTCCTCATCGTCTCCGTCGGCCTGGCCGGGGATGTGACCCGTGAACCGCTGCAAGTACACAAATGGAATAATAGGAACACGGGTCAACAACAGCCCGGCCGGAAGGAAGAAAAAATTGCATTCTGAGCATGAGTTTATATAGGAAAAAAGGGTTATTCCACTATTTGACTATTTCCAGTAATAATACTCATGGAGTAAAATCCATCATCGGTCCTTAAACTTGTTCGTCTGTGTCATCCCGGTCCCTAAACTCGCAAATCGACTGTTTAGGTCCTCAAACTTGTTCGGTTGTGTCATCCCGGTCCCTAAAGTTGCAAATCACTCATTTAGGTCCTTAAACTTGTTTAGTTATGTCATTCCAATCCCTAAACTTGATTTTCAGTCTCATCTAAGTTAAAACAGGGCGATCTAAAAACTTTATATCAAAAAATAATTCATAACTTTTTAATATTATCTCGAATAAAGACAATTTTTATATAAAAAATGTAGCTCTCGATGTGATCTACAACTTTGTAGTTGAAAAGTTTTTGAATTAAAACTGTTTAGGGTCCCTAAATATTGTTGTATGTTTATAGATTTGGAAATTTAAAATTTAAAATTATTTTTTTGGATACTAAACGAGTTTAAATTAAAAAAAAATCATTTACAACAATGTAGATTGCATTGAAAACTATAACTTTTATATATATCATGTCAATATTCAAGATTGTTTCATAATTTTAAATTTTAAATTTCAAAATCTATAATCATAAAACAATATTTTAGGACTCTAAATAATTTTAATTCAAAAACTTTTCAACTACAAAGTTATAGATTGCATCAAGGACTAAAATTTTGTTATAAAGTTTGTCTTCATTAGAGTTCGTATGAAAAAGTTATGAATATTTGTTGATATAACATTTTAAAATTATAACGTTTTCAAATTACCATGTTTAGATCTCGATGGGACTCAAAATAAAGTTTATGGACCAGAAGGACACAATTGAATAAGTTTGAGGACATAAACGGGCGATTTGCAGGTTTAGGGACCGGGATGACACAACAGAACAAGTTTAATTACCTAAACAGTCAATTTGCGAGTTTAGGGACCGGGATGACACAGACGAACAAGTTTAGGGACCGGTGGTAGACTTTACTCATACTCATGCTAGTAATGCTGTTATATATGACAAGAAGTAGAACGAAATTAAAGACTCCAGCCCGCCACTTCTCAATGTTATGAAACACGACGTATGAACGATGATGCTTACAAGATCAATCGCAGTACAGACACAAGATTTAATACGGACTCCGGCCCAAGTCTTCGGCGACGGACCTTCACTTCACTCCGTCAGAAATCAGATAATATAATGTGCAACTGAATTTGGAATATATATAACGCTCGGACTATATACATAGATTTGACGCACCTTGCAAATTACTGTAAAGATCTAGCTAGGTAGGCTACTAAAAAGCGGTATTGTGTTTCGATACTACGGTACCGTAGCAGCTAGTGTATGTACTTCAAAAAGTACCGACCACTCTAGTACGTAGTAGTAGATTGTAGAACAGTTGCTTAGCTGTCTGATCTCTGCTCCATCATCATCCTAATAATTCCCAAATGCCCTGGCCTTACAGTGGCCTGTTGCCACACACACATTTGGCATTCCTGGCCTGGTGATCCAAACGAACTGAAAAACTTATCTCCTATTTTCGTTTTAATTTTTTTTAGCGAAAACGGATTAGGCTCAGAATAAAAAACGAAATTAAAAATGAATGAGGATACGAACAAAGAACCAAACAATTAAGTTAGAATAACATGATAAAAATTTCTTAAGTATACATGGACACATTGAATCACAAAATAGTATAAACGTATGAAGTTATAGATTCAATATTCATTAGCTCATGGTAGTATAACATACGTGTTGTTTGGCTAAACTTATTAGCTGTGAGCTCATGGTCATGGAGAGGAACATGCTGGAGTTACTGAGTATGTGACGGCAAAACGCATGATGATTGATGGAGCCTTTGACCGTTTGGCGTCCTCACCTTGAGCTGGCTGCTTGGCCTGCGACTTCCCGACCGGAGGATGGCGCCGTCGCTTCGCTATGTGGAACGCCGTCGATCGCGTTTGCTCGCCGGTGAGGAGGAAGAAGGTGAAACTGGGCTCATGCCTTTGAATGGACTCCACCTAGCTAGCAGTATATATAGGGAACAAAGAAGCATGATGAGCAGCCATTGGCGGAACCAGGGGGCTGGAGGGCTGCAGCGCCGGGCCCAAAAATATACATAACATTTTAGCTTAAATTAGTCTAATTTGTCTTTAAATTAGTCCAAAATCTTCTGCGGACTACAAAAAATAATGGAAAATTCAGTCCAAATCATCTTAAAATCTACCAAAATCTCTCATTTGCCAAAAATACAAAGAGAATTTTGGTCCAAACTTGGCTCTCTATGTATTTAACCCCCTCGTGAGCCGATTCTGAATCCACCACTGTAAGTAGCTGCCAGGAAATTCCATTTTAAGAAAGCGAGCCGATGCTTCGGAGGGTAAGCAAGGTCAGTTTGCTGAGGAGTGAGGTGGGATCGATGTCGATGCTCCACCGGCCATCTCGTTACCTAACAAATAAAGCGCGTGCATGCATGCATGCTCGTCGATCTCTTCGCGAGACAAGGACGAAGAGGCCGGGAATATGATGCCGGGAAGTGCCTGCATGGAAGGCACGGTGGAGACACCAAGCCAAGTCAACACGCGGCCAAACGATCGATCGATCGATCTCCGCGTTCGGCCTAATCCGCGCGAGCTCGCTCTGTCATTGCGATCCAATCATGAACGCTGTGTTCCTTAGTGACGAAGAAGTGCGCGAGGGGGCGTCCCGTCCCGGCCCGTACGGCGTCAGAATGAACCGACACCCCCATTGAATCAACAAACGCGGTGAGGCTGCCCGCTGCCGGCGCCGGGCGCCGGGCGGGGGGTGGGTTAATTTGTCAAAGCTGCCGCTGCTTCTTCCTCAGCTGCTTCCGGGAAACAAGCTGCAGCGCTATGGCCTATGGGACAACCGCCGGAAGATTATGGACAAACTACGGATCGGAGACGCAACGCGGATGTACATGAGCTCACCATCACGAAGACTGCAGCAGTGCTTTTTAGTTTTTATTTTTACTCGGTTCTGCGCAACGCGGTATACATGAGCTCGCGAATTCGAATCCTTGTTGCAATTGCTTTAGGCCGGCGCGGAAATAAACTGCGGTTGCGCAGGGCACGGCTAGCTCCATCCATCTCCATTCCCGTAAACTGCATGCTGTGGGAACTGAGAAACCAACCATGGCGACCAGCTTGCCTTGAGAAGCATTAGAAGGAGGAAACTGCGGTGTAAACTTCGTGTTTGCTTCTCCAAGAATTGTAATGAACCGGCTACTGTTTTTGCATGGTAGAGCAAATGAGCAATGGTTTATATTATTTCTCCAAAAAAAATATCACTGTAGCGTTATATTTTTGCTAATTTCTTGTACCAAAGCAACAAATGCGGTCAGGTAGTAGCAAAACCAAGCAGTGTGACTACAGTGATTTTTTTTTTTTTTTAGAAAGGACGGACACACGAAAAAAGAGGAAAAAAACATGGAGCTTTACGGACCTCGATCGAACTGGATACGACTGAACTGTGTGTATTCACCATATAATGTCCCGTGTCCATGCAATACCATGTGATTTTGTCTTCAGTATTGGGAGTTAAACTGATCTCGCTAATAATGGCCTCCCAGAGCCTGATGCCCAGCTATAATATTTATAATAATATGATAATGTACCCAACTATAATCTAATATAATTCTTCTTCCGTCCAAAAAAAAAAAAGATTTGTCCAACTTTGAGCAGTAAAATAAACTGAGTTGGCCAATCCAAATGGTGATTGAATTTCTGCAGGGTGAGCAGCACAGCAACACACCCGCAGAAATCACGGAGACAGTTCCTCGGAGGCGTGTGTGCGCGCTCCGTCGCGTAGGTTGCCCATGGTTTTGGCTTTTCTAGCGGATGCCACTGCTCCGCCCGCCGTAATGTTCCGCAGCGGCACCGGCAGCCGGCCGCGTTCGCCGCGCGTGCCGAACGCGTTTTTGCTCCCCCCGACCCGAGCGTGGGAGGAGCAACCGACGCCGTCGCCAAGGAAGCACCGGTCCGGAGCGCTCTGTATCATAGATCCACACGTACGCACGCAATGACGCAATCCGGCTTGGTCGTGCCACCGCCCATCGGCCATCGCCGCACCGCGTCGCCAAACCCGCGGGCGCCCACGACAACGGCATCCCTGGTATTTGGGCACACAGGAGCAGAGCAGGACGCGCTCCGATCCGCGGTGGCTGGTGGCATCGGCAGCGGACGGAGCGCGTTCCATTCCAGGCGTGTCTTGCTTTGCGCCCGGCAGCAGTGCCGCCGGGGCGAGGCGCGCGAAAGGAAAGCCAAACCCACAGGCACCCAGCCGGCAGCAGCCCAGCACGTACGCGCGCTGCAGTTTACTAGGTGGATGGACACGCGGTGTTGCCCGTGAAATTTTGTGTGAACACGCGGGAGACATCGAGCGGGATCAACCGGTAGAGATCGGTGTTGGATTCTTTGCCGAAGGATGATAAGATGGCATAAAGGACGTGGGACGTCGTCATGGGTTGAGGGTAATTTCTGACAGAGAGTGCTTCTCAACTACTCCCTCCATCCTAAATCGTAAGTCATTCCAAGAATTTTGGAGAGTCAAAGTTTTTAAACTTTGACCAAATTTATATAATAAAATAATAATATTTATGATATCAACTAAGTATAATTAGATTGTTCATTAGTTATATTTTTTCATAATATACATATTTGATGTTTTAAATTTTTGCGTTTCTCTCTAAAATCTTGGTCAAAGTTAAAAAACTTTGACTCTCCAACATTCTTGGAATGACTTACAATTTGGGATGGAGGGAGTAGCTTTGTTTGGCTGCACATCAATGTACCCGACCCCAGTCATATTATTAGGAGGGATTAGATGTAATTTGGTTAAAATTTCACTTCAATCTACACTAACCTGTGTGGATTGAAGTAAATTTATGTACAGCCAAATAAAACCATGATTCTATTTTATTCCACGACTTCTTCAATATTTTAGATATCTATAATCTTTCGTTGTTATTTACTAATTTTCATATTATTTATTTTAAACAACGTTATGGTTTATCTCTAATATAAATTGTTATTTTAATTGTACTAGTATACTCCTACCGTTCCTTTATAAGTGTCGTCCGGAAAGCGTGTCTGTGAGGGAAACACAGATTTCTAGAGACACTTATTTTGGGACGGAGGGAGTATTGTATAATATTATTGACTACAAATTTAGGCACCCGAAATATATTAACTCCTTTATTTCACTTCTCAAAGCTTTTTCTTTCTCTAATGTGCAAATGGGATGAAAGGAAGCAGAAAAGCAGCTTCTACAAGCAAGGAATACTATTAGGATGGTTAGCGTGCTTCACCGTGTCTGCTCTTGTGCGTGGTCATAGGTACCTCCGCTCCGTTGTGCATATGCGCATGGAAAACCTTATAAGTCGAAGAACTATAAAGGTGTGAAATATACAGAAAACATCCACAAATCATTAGACAAATCATTATGTATATATGATGCATGGACTCTAGAAGAGCTTATGACAGTATAGGATAACTATGAATTGAAGCACATAAATTGAACACACAAATCTGATGGTTACCATGGAAAAGGGATGGGAGGAAAACACATAATATTAAGCAAGTCACATGCGGCCAAATTTTGCACCGTTGATCGCTGTACTCCTACTTCTTGAATTTAGTCTATCTATGACACTGAAATATGCAAACTATCTGCTGCATTAATAGTATGATAATTAGATGCAACAAAAGATAATGGAAGAAACAGTATGGTAAAATAAAAACATGGGATGTGGCTACTGTATCATGGCTTATGAAGTGGTATGGCGATGAGAACAGAGAAAAAATATTTGAAGTTGTGTTGAGGCTAGAACTAAAATTTGGATGGGATTATTATTTTTATAAGTTCACAAACTTGAGGCTAAAATTAAACTGAGTCGTACACTAAAAATTTGATCAATCATGTGAAATTGGGAAGTCAGGGATAATAACTGAGTTTAATTATTTGAAAGAGAAAAATTAAAATATCGCATAATGTAACTGGTATGATCGAGCAGAGCCAAAAGTTAAAGAAATAATACAACTGCATTTTTTAATTGTAAACTACAAGAACACAGTGAAGTTATTGTTTATTTTCTTGTCCTGTCCTGCACAGAAACGCGTTGCTACCTCCTGAGCAGAGGTAGAGCTGCACATCAGGCCATGCTATGATGCCCCGGCTCTTTGATTTGTCATTGCTGACACGCGTTTAGGTGACCATTTGCATGCAGCGGTAGAGGCACTCATCACGTGACATGTACGCAAGCGCCGAGAGAGTGTGAATCCTCTCGCGGTTAAGCGCCGAGAGAGTGTGAATCCTCTCGCGGTTAGAGTTTTTATTAGGGCTTATTTGGTACAGCTCAGCTTCACTAGTAAAGTTATTTTTTTTATAAAAGTGAGTTGTTTTCGGAAAAGTGTTTTCCAACAACTTTATGCATGGTTGAGAGAGAAATGAGAGTGTAAGCTGTGAAAAGCTACTTTTTTCAGCTTTATCTCAGCTTATGGTTTTGTGAGAGATGGAATAAAACAGCTTCATGAGTGAAGCTGTTTTAGAAAAAAGTGTTTGACAAAAAAAACAGCTCACAACAGCTCCATAAGCTGTTGTGAGCTGTACCAAACAGCCCCTTATATGTCACTTGGAGGAGTTGTTTTGTGAGCGACTTTTCTTTCTCTTCTTAAGAATCCAATCGCAGAACTATTATATTTTTTACATTATGAAATATTGCTATCGGTATATACTAGTAGATGGAAAGACAGCTTAATTTCAATTGCATGCGAAGGTTATTGTCGTTGTTGTACCTCTGTGATGTACCCGTGCATGGTCCATTTTAGTCTTGGACTCGATGTCTCAACTGGGGTTTTTTCTCCAAGTTTCTTTGCTCTCCAAGGTTCGGGCTATTGCTTATGAGAAGAACAAAATAATGATGTTACAGAGGCACTGCCGCCGGACGGATCGATTGCTAATAAAAGCTTAAAAACGTGCTTAATTAGCAAGACATCGTCACGGCGGCTTCACTTCGGATTGTCTAGTCCTGACACCTCGACGCCGTAAACAGCAACAGCCGTCGCAGCGAACAATGCCACCGTCGAGCAGATGAGCACCCTGGCAACCGGGGCGAGGCGCTCCCTGGCCGAGCCGCCAGGCGCAGCCGCGAGCACCATGAACCCGAAGCTGCACACGAACGCCGAGGTCAGGACGACCATGAACATGTCCATGGCGCCCCACTTGGCGTGGTCTTTCTCGCCGAGCCAACCGCCGAGGACGCTCATGATGCCTCCCAGCGCAGCCACCATCACCTTGCTTGCAATGTCCTCCATCGCCCTGATCCGGGCCTCATGGTCCTCCTCCCGCAGGTCCGCCCCGCAGTGCCGGAGAAGGAACGACACGGTAGCCGTGACGACCAGCGGCGCGAAGGCCGCGAGGACGCGGTACCGCGACACCACGAACGAGGCCGCGAGCGCCGCGCACGCCAGCGTGCAGAGCAGGAACGCGTTGGCAAGCCTTACCCCGGTGATGAACAGCTTCCGGCACGGCGCGCTGCGGATCTCGGGCACCTTCTTGGACACCGTGGCCACGAACATACCGAGGATGGCGGTGGCGAACATGAAGAAAATGGCGGAGTAGGCGGCCGCGCCGAGGCCGGCGGCGGCGGAGATCTTGGAGGCGCTGAAGAGGACTCCGACTATGCCGCCAAACGCTGAGGTGGTCACGCTGGACGTGATCTTTGACGCGGCGTCCAGCTTCTTCTGCTCCTCGTCGGGCGCCTCGCCGTCGCCGCCTCCGTCCGCGCGGCGCCTCTGGTAGCAGTGCACCACGGCGGCCACCGGTACGACCACCGTCACGAAGGCCAGCCCAACGTACAGGTAGACACCTCCTCCTCGAAGGAGCGCCATCAGTAGACTGAGAAGCGTCAGCACCAGCATCACGGGGCACGCGGCGCGCAGGCACCTTGCGGCCACGCGCTGGCCGCTCGAGACGAGGTGCTCGCGGAGGCCCAGCATGTTGAAGCTGAGCATCATGAGGGCGTTGCCGGTGAGGAAGGTCGCGAAGGACAGCAGCAGCGAGGCGGTGAGGCGCGCGTTGCCAGGGTGCTTGGCCTCGTTGGGGAGGCAGAGCCAGCCCAGCAGGACTGCCAACGCGAACATGGCCGTTGCGGCGCCCAACTCGAGGTTCTTCGTCTTCCTGTCGCTGGCCGTTGCTGCCTGCAATGGAACAGACCAGCTGGTTTAGGTCCCATTTGATTCCAAAGTCATTATAAGAATTTAGGGTCGTGCTGTTCGGCTTATGATTTCTTTGGTTGTTTTTGGCTGATCCGTATGAGAGAAAAACACTATTCTACGGTTAAAAAGTATGACGGATTCTGACCGATAAGCTCAAGCGATAAATATAACTGATTCTGACCGATAAGCTGAAACGAACAGACAGCTACAATAAATAAAACTTTAGAATCCTAAAATACTCCATTTGTATCATAAATAGAAGTCGTTTAAGACAGCGATACGGTCTCCAAAACATAATTTGACCACTTGTTTATTTAAAAGTATTTGTTGTAAAGTGGTATATGTATATTTTTATGAAAGTACTTTTCAAGACAAATTTATTTATATGATTTTTATATCTCTAAACTCAATAATATAAAATTTATTCATGATTTATATTTCCAATGTTTGACTCAAATCTTATCCAAAACGACTTCTATTTTCGATACGGAGGTCCAAAACGACTTCTATTTTCGATAAGGGAGTATTATCTAACAAAATAGATTTTAACACACAAGCATAGAATCCCATAGAACACATTAGATTTTTTTTTATCTAGTTCTTGAAATCCGTTTAAACCCGACCTGCCCACATGCATTCATGTGTGATGCATCGACTATTATATTGCTTCACATGTACACTCATGCACTCCTATGTAATTGTGAGACAATTTAAGAGATAACACCTTATAATAAGTTCCATCATATTAATTCTAGGGTTTTTAATTTGTTTATATACAACACTTACACAATATAATGGTGTATAAGTCTGTCATATAGTCCTACATTTTAGAAATAGTTGCTTCATGAAACAACCATCCTCTCTCTCTCTCTCTCCTTGATGTCATCAAATAATCCAATATTGGTGTGCTTATGAAACTGCTTATATATGTACCGATCAGCTTGTCCTCGGTGTGCTTTAGACCAAACTGTTACCGGATCTGTTCAAGTTCAAGCTGCGCACACAATGTTCTGAACCTGAGTCCCACTGACTGACTGCAACGTCCTAACTGACAGTCTTGTCGACGTTTGACAAGTATGCGGCAGGACAATTCGGCGATGCTGATTCGCTGGTCAAGAGTCCGCGGGCCGAGCCTCAAGCGGTTTCTTGGCATCAACCAAGATCCATATCCAGACCCTCTCAGGAATTAATCTGAATAATTCTTGCTGCCAGTGCCAGTAAACCAAACAC
The DNA here is from genome assembly GCA_009763385.1 of Coix lacryma-jobi var. lacryma-jobi. Taxonomy (NCBI): domain Eukaryota; kingdom Viridiplantae; phylum Streptophyta; class Magnoliopsida; order Poales; family Poaceae; genus Coix; species Coix lacryma-jobi. Next base: position 51,108,168 of record CM019824.1, read on the forward strand.
CATGGCCCTGATGGCCGTGTAACTGACTTGAGTGGGCTTTTACGTACTCTGAGATCAGTATCTGTCTGCGCGCGTTCGCTGCGAGTTCATGGCGGCGATCAGGGGACAGTGCGGGCGTACCTGCTGCCGGGTTATCGGAAGCGGCGGCCTCGGCGTCCGGCGGGAGCCGGTCATCCCCGCGGTCGATCGGGGGGATGGTAGTCCAACGTGCTGCAGAGAAGAGTTGAAATCAGAGGAACCAAGTCTTGCTACGAAAAATTGGAAAGGAAGTCATAAGTGCATTTGCTGTAATGGGAATGAAACTATACAACATTTATTCCTCCCCTTGCCAAAATGACTTGGAGGATTATCTTCTTTGCCACTACCTTGTCTCAACCTAGATCAATCAACCACATGTTTGGTATTTGGTTATCTAATCAAAGTAAAAAGATTAGAAACTTGATTTGGGTAGGAGTGGCTGCTATATGTTGGGCTATCTGGAGATGCCGCAATGATGTTGTTTTTAATAAAATGAAATCTAACTCTATTATGCAGGTCATTTTCAGGGGAGCATACTGGTTACGTTCTTGGGCCTCGCTGCAGCGTAACGAGCAAGCCAAGGATGCGCTCTCGATGATGAGCAAGAAATTAGAAGTCATTGCTTTAAAGATATCCAATAAAGGATGAAAACATTTATATTATTTGAATTAGCGTCCTGGTCGACTCATAAGACTATGACTTTCTCTTTTATTTGATCAAAACTATGTAATAATGGCTGTGTACATCCTCCGATGTAGAGACCGGATGTTTATCCATTATCTTTAAAAAAAAAGTCATGCACCGCGTGGGCATTCAGCTAAAGATGCAGCAAACCTTCCTATAAACAGAAAGATGGTGCAAACCTTGTAATCTAAACTAAAAGATGCCGCAAAGAAGAAGAAGACGACGACGACCAAGAAGGAACCGATAATAATTTCACAGGCGAGTGAGATGTCACCATCACCTTCAAGCAGAAACAGATAGAGAAAACTGGAGAAACTAATAACGCAGGGACGCGCAGCTAGCTAGCTTTTCCCAGTTCATGAGCATCACAATTAGTCAGTCACGCCTAACAATTTCAATCATCAAATAAAAAAAAAACTCAGAAGAAAGACGCATGCGGAGGATGAGGAATTCACAGCGCTGTGCTTGTGCTCGTGCGGAATGCGAAGAAAACAAGCAAACAAAATCTATGCATCAGTTAGTTAGAACACTAGTTTGATCGGCCATGAACCAGAAATATTAATTCCTATAAAAGAACGTACGATGAAATAACGAAAAGTGAACGCGGAGAAAAATCTTGTGCCGGGCTCACGTAGAAAAATCAAAGGGTGATCAAAATGGAAGAGCAGTCAGCAGATGCAGAGCTGCAGAGGTTGCCGCGACCGCGATGGTGTCACCGGGTCGAGCAGTCAGCAGATGGAAGAGGAGTGTGCAGGGTCGAGCAGTGCAGGGAGAGGAGGGTCGTAGCTCCATTATATATTAGCAGGGAGAGGAGCTGAGGAGGGGAGGGGACGGCGCTTTTGTTTTTTTTTCCCTTTTGTCTTTTGTACTGTTTAAACTTCCCTTAATTAATTGCTGGAGGGCTGCAAACCTCTCCGGTCCCATTCAAAAAAAAAATAAAAAAATTAACCAACCGTTGTAGGTTCTTTTTTGCAAAGCTACCCGAGGATGACGGGGATAAATATGAGCCGATCAAAATTTCTTTCGAAACAGCATCTGTCCGAGACAACTCCTCAAATCAAGTTGCTATCTTTATAAATTTAGTAAAATCATAAAATTTTCTCGTCAACAACTCCTTAAACAAACTCTATATTTATCCAAACTTACTATACTACTATGTCGCACACGGATATATACGCGCGCGGTCTCAACTTACCATCACGAAAATCTTCCGTCGCCGGCTCCCGTCCCGCGCTAGCGCGTTGTCTCCCACGCACGCGGAACTTATCTCGTCGCTCGAAATTCCGGCGCGGGCGGGAACCATCGCTTTCGCCAGCCACCGGCCGCGTGTACGGCTCCGGGCTCCGGTAGCAGCAGGCGCCGGGCTCAGAGGCCTGTGGCGTCCAGGGCTCCGGCAGTAGCAGGCGCTGGGCTGAGAGGCCTGTGGTTGTCAGCCCATATTCGTCCATACCAATCGCCTTTTGCTTGACCCACTGGCACCGAAAGATGGGTATCTTGAGGTCACACCGTAGTCAAGTTCTAATCTCTTCGATCTGCCCATATTATGACTTGATCTCCCCTGTTGTCTCGTCGATGCCCTCATCGAATACCATATTCTATGTTGCGCTCTTCTTGTCCTTCTCTTTTGTGTGGAACTTGTATCTGTTGATGTCATACTCTTGCCAAGTGGTGATTTGGCTGGACGGGCCAGATGCAAGCTTTGATTCATTGGTACTTGAATCGGTTGGTATGTCCTGCTTTTCGATCCATGTCGTGAAATTGATCTTGTGTTGTCTTTGTACCCACACCTCTGTGCATCCGTCCTTAGCGCGGCGGATCTCATTCAGGTGCTGCTCGACCCACTTTTCCATCGATACTAACTGATTAAGGGCGGCATGATGGGCTTCTTGCAAAATTTCTTCTTCTATATTGGTACATACTTTCCTTCCCGTGCACCCTATACCCGTTGTTTTGCCTTCGTGCAGGTGGACGGGCAACCCAATAACATTTCCATCGTAGACATATCTTGTGCAGCAGTTAGCAACCTCCTTTGTTGTGTACGCCTCGACCATGGAGCCCTCCGGGTAGGCACAGTTATGGACGTATCTATTGAGGGTGGATATGAACCGCTTGTATGTCCACATCTGGTGCAAGTAGAAAGGCCCCAGTTCATGTATTTGATCGACCATGTGCATCATCAGGTGTGGCATAATATCAAAGAAAGATGGTAGAAAACACATCTCTAGCTGGCAAAGAGTCTCCGTGATGAACACTTTCAGGGGAGGCAGCTCAGCTTCTTCGATGACCTTCTGTGTGATGCGGTTAAAGAAGTAGGACATGCGCGTGATGACCATCTTCACGTACTCTGGACCGATAACCCTGATCACAATCAGAAGAAACACCGTCAGCATGACATGGAAGTCATGAGAGTTGAAGTTGGTCATTGTTAGGTCTTTCATCAAGACCAGGCTCTTGATGTTGGAAGAAAAACCGGTCGACACCTTGAGAGCCCTAAGCCACTGGTAGAAAGCCCTCCTCTCATCCCTCGTCAGGTTGTCGCTCGCGCTAGGAAGGTCAACTTTATTTCCGCTCTATCCCGCCGGTGTCGGGTGGATTTCGTGCCTGATGTCTTGGTTAACAAGGTCCAGACATGACTTGAGACCATCTTTTCTTTTAGTCTTCATGTCAAGGAGGACCCTGATCATGCGCTCGAAGACATTCTTCTCTAGGTGCATGCAGTCGATGGCATGGGCTGTATCTAGCTCCTTACAGTACGATAGGTACTTGAAGAAACATGATTGTTTCTTGAATGGAACTGTCGGTGTTCCGGACCCGGGGGTCTACACCAACGAGTAAATTTAAATGTGTGTGCTCCCTAGTCCGGATGGTGATGCAATAGGAACACAACGATTTATCCTGGTTCGGGCAAGAGAAGGCCCTACGTCCACCGGGGGGGGAGATTGTATTATCTTGCACCGAAGTGCTTGTATAGGGGCGATTACAAGCGTGTGAGAGGACGGGGGGTGTTAAGAAGGAAGCTAGAACCAGAGAACTGAGCTCTGGGGCCCTAGACTATGGTGGGAAGCTGATATGCTTGGGTGCCAACCCACTTGCCCTAAGTCCTGGCGTCCCCTTTTATAGGCGAAGAGGATGCACAGGGTTACATAGTTCTAGGGCTGTCGTAGACGATGATGTCAGCGATGACATTGGTGATGATGAGGCCAGTCATGTCAGTGCCACTGTAGCGACGTGCTTTGTCCTGTGGCGATGCGCTCGACGATGGCGGTGAAGGACGTAGCCCATGCGCCGGTGTGCGCGGAGACATCGCATCGGGAGTTGTTGGAGTGCTGACTGGTCCTGGCGGAGTCCTGCTCGAGGGGTTGGTCGAGATGGTCGAGGCCCATGCGGGTGGGGTCGTGCTCCGGAAGATGGGGGAATGGTGTTGACAAACGTGCCTCGAGGGGACGCCTGACGAGGCACAGTGCGCGGCATGACGTTACAGTGTTGTACGAGTCGCTCATTCCCCGGGTATGGGTGGTAAAAGTTGGATTTGACTGGGGTACGATCCACTGTGGTGTCTGCTGAAGCCATGCGATTTAGACGGGAGCAGGTAGAGCGCATTCAATGCTCCTGGAGTTGTACAGGGAGTAGGTGCTCGAGGGGTGCTTCTCGAGGGGTGCCTGAGGAGTACTCGAGGGGTGCCTCTCGGGGGGGGGGGGGGGGTGAGGAGTACTTCGAGGGGTGCCTCTCGAGGGGCTGAGGAGTACTCGAGGGGTGCCTCTCGAGGGGTGCCTGAGGAGTACTCGAGCGGTGCCTCTCGAGGGGTGCCTAAGGAGTACTCGAGGGGTGCCTCTCGAGGGGTGACTGTGTAGTACTCGAGGGGTGCCTCTCGAGGCGTGCTCGAGGAGTGTCTCGTTTGCTCGGGAAATTCCCGTAATCGAGGGGTACCTCGAATGGACTCCTCGAGGGTGAGGTAGACTAAGCCGTTGAGACCCGTTCGTGGGTTGGCCTAGTATGGATTGACATTTGGGTTTTGGAAATCAGGCGAGACGCAGACCGGGCGTTAGCTCGAGGCCTGGCTCGGATGGCTCGGGCGAGGCAGAAAATAAGCGACAGCCCGAGGCCTAGCTTGGGAGGCTCGGGCGAGGCGAAGAGTGATGAAAGGACCGTGACGCCTAAGAGGGGGGGGGGTGAATTAGATAACTTAAAACTTCTACTCTAAACTATGGCCTCTAATTTTCACCTAAGCAAAACCTATGCAAGAAAGTAAATTATCTAATGTGCAGCTAAGGTTTTGCTAAGTGTGTTTGCTATCTCTACCGCAAAAGGAGTTATGCAACCTAGTTTCCAAACCTATCAACTAGCAAGTGTAAGCTAGGAAAGGTAAAGCACATAAACAATGTAGCAATGTAAATGCGGAAGCTAAAGAGTGTGATAGAGATGCAAACTCCCGTCGACGACTCCGGTATTTTTACCGAGGAATCGAGAAGTGCGCAAGCTTCCCCCTAGTCCTCGTTGGAGCCCCTCGCAAGGAATCCCTCGCAAGGGCCAAGCTCCCGGTCGGGTGACTCCGTGGATAGCTTCGGGCCTTCCCCACACGCAAGTGGGTCTCCGGTTAAGCCACTCGTGGCAAAGCCTCTCCCGGATGCTCCTCGCCGTCTTCACTATCAAGTTTCCGGCCGAAGCGCCGCGGGCCTTGTTCCCTTCGGTACACGGAGGCGGTCGCACCACAAACTCGGTTGGTGTGATCTCGCAAGACTACAAGCCCCGCTGATGTACAACCACGGTGCGCGCAAGCACCGGTAGATGAGAGGTTTTCAACCTCACTAAACACTAGGCCTAACACCTAGAGCAAGCGCAAAGCGGTGGTCTAACTAGCTTAAGCACTTCGCAAAGCACCTCTACTAATCACCTAGTATATCACTTGAGCATTTTGGTGGCTAGAGCAACTAAATATGTGTCTATACATTTGGTACACTTCCTTGAGCTCCAACCTTATTGTTTTGGCCGGCCATGGGGGTATATATAGAGCCCCAAGCAAATAGAGCCGTTGGGCAAAGAGATGGGCTTTTCTGCCATCGACCGGACGCACGTTACGTCCTGACCGGACGCGTCCGGTCTCTTACAACGGCTAGTTGCCAGCCTACACTGGCACTGATCGGACTCTGGCATGAGTCCGGTCCCAGACGACCGGACGCGTCTGGTCATGATTTTGTGCCTCTGGAACCTCTCTGTGTTCGATCGGACTCAGCTGAGCTCCAGCGTCCGATCATCGTCGTAGCGTCCGGTCACGTGGTCGCGCTGAGGAACAGTAGCATCGGAGCGTCCGGTCGCTACTGTCACTGCGTCCGGTCGCTTTGACGTGGCGCTGCTGGCTTGGGGTACTGACCGAACGCATCCAGGCCAGCGTCCGGTCACTGCGAAGCAGCGTCCGGTCACTTGTTCTTCCTGCCTTTCTCTCGTTCTTTGCGCCCGATTTGGTTCCATTCTTGTGCCTTGGACTTTGCTTGATCTTTAGAGTCTTCAACTAAGCTTCTAGAGTCTTGCTTGAGGTGTTGATCATCGGATCACCACGTCGCCTTAGTCCAAGTCACATTTGCACCCTATTGGACTACAAAACAAACACTTGCAAACGCATTAGTCCAATTTGGTTATGTTGTTCATCAAACACCAAAATCCAAAGTTAAATGGTCTGAGGTCCATTTTCCTTACAATCTCCCCCTTTTTGGTGATTGATGACAACACGACCAAAACAAGCAAATAATAGATACAAAATTTAAAATGCAGTCTACTTGCTAGGATGCAATGCAAAGGCAAGATCATATGATGTTTAAAAGATATCAAATTGAAACAGTTTAATCTAACATATCTTGCCTTTGCCATAGAGTCCCTCTTTGTGACTTTATGGATTAAGACTCCCCTAACTCCGTAAATCACTTTCTCTTTTTTTTTTGTGGACCATTCCCATGAAAATAATCATATAATTTTTGAAAAAATTGATTTTGGTTATTTTGTTTGTTTTAGTTTGGGCTTGATTTTGGTCCCTACACATTTCTCCCCCTTTGGAATCAAACACTGAAAAGGAAGACATTAAAGCTCAAGGGAGAAAACATTATATAAGCTAAAAACTCCCCCTAAGGATATGCATACATATGATGTAAGACAAAAGCATATGCATAAAAGACAAATTAAAGCACAAAGGAGTTTAATCTATATAATGCATGAAGAAAGCATATAAGAATATCAAATTGAAACCAACATAATGATATCGGTTAGGAATACCACATGTAGATGCCAATTGGATTATCACCACACATGATGCTTGTCTCCGAGAACTCCATTTTCCTTGCAATGAGACTACTACACACATGATAATCTTGAAAGTAGTGTTAGTCTCAAAGCTTCCAAATTGTAGAGTAAGCTCCCCCTAACAGTGTGCATACAAGTTTGAAATACTTGTAGGAGACATGCACATTGACTTGTAAGGTCAAACTACCATTTTCCATATTGATATTACAAGAAATGTGACATCAATTGAAGATGGTAATTGGGGTAGTTTATCTATAATTTGGACTTTGGCACATATAAGATAAATACAAAGTAAAAGAAGCTATGTGCCGTGCTTCTAACCAATTAAGACCATGTAGAATTGCTCTTAAGAATGTGAGTGAAACCGAGCAAAACTACCATATGATAAGCCTAATTTGCATTTGACAAAAGATATGAATATACCAATGCAAACCTAGGCAATGAAGGAACTAGATGCTAAAAGAAATTGCAAGATATTATATCAATTGAAAGTAATTGCAAGAATTTAAATCTAGTTACCTAACATGGGAGGGGGAACTTGGGTCCATAGTACCCACTAACATACTTGGCAATGACATGATCCAATGTGATGCACCCCATGATATGCACCCAACCTTTGCCAAGTCTCCAAATTCCCCATTGCCAATTTGGCTACTCACTTCCCTTTCGGGATCCAAACCTTTTTGGTGCTCTTCATGATTGCGATAATATCCTTGGGCACCCAAATGCGTTTGGCTCCATTTTTGGCTTGCTTGTTCACCTTGATGGCCACCACTTTGTCATTCTTCTTTTTCTTCAAGAGATAGGGTGTGGTGGCCATCTTGTTCACTTTGTTGGTGTAGGTGTTGGAGAGCTTGCTTGTTTGCTTTTTGTTTTTCTCTTTCTTCTTTTCTCCCCCATGCTTCACCTTGCCCTCATAGGACTTGTGGCCTTCCTTGTGGCAAAGGTAACAAACCACGGTTTGCTCCTCATCAAGCTTCTTCACTCCCTTGATGGTGTTATCTTGATGAGTTAGGGTTTGCTTCCCCTTGCCTTTTGCTTGGGTCAAATCCTTGGTGAGGCGAGCCACTTCTTGCTTTAGTAGGTCATTCTCCATTGCAACTTCTTGTGTACATGTTTCTACAATGACATTCTCAACACAAGCTTGTTTGCATATAGGTGAGTCTAAATCATGTAAATCAATGCAAAAAGTAGAGGCATCCTTTTTAGGCATATTAAAGATTGATTTTTCAATTTTAGGTGCCTCGGTGGGGTTTGCTCCGATGGTTTCAAGATTAGCAACTTTGTTAGTTAGCTCATCACAGTGTTTGCATATAATTTCCATTTTAGCAAGCAAACTTTTGTAAGCATCTTGTGTGCTAGCTAACTTTGCTTTTAGTTTTTCATTTTTCTTAGCAAGTTGCTCATCGTTACTTGTGCTATCACATGTGCTTGTACTAGCCTCAAGTTTCTCAATTTTATTAGATAGCTCAACATTTAAGTTTAAAAAAGTTTCATATTGATCAAGCATAGCATTATAGGCTTGTTGAGAACTATCTAATTTTTCTTTTAAAGTATTAATTTTCTTTTGTTGGCTAGTACAAGCTTTAGCATATTTAAGATTATCTTGCACAAGTTGATTGTAAGAAGGTAGCTCATCATCACTATCACTATCTCTATCACTATCACTAGAGATAGGGCTTGTGTTACCTCGTGCCATAAGGCACATACGTGAGGAGCTTGATGATGAGTGCTTGCGGCCATGCCTCTTGTGTTGGACTTCATCATCACTTGATGAATCATCCCCATGTCTTGATGGTGGTGAGAGCCTTGGCCTTGCATCCCTTCTTTTTCTTGTCGTTGGGTGTGGGCTTTTGTTTTGGACAATCTTCCACAAAGTGCTCTTTCTTGCCACATCTATAGCATCCCTTTTTCCTTTGCTCTCTTCTTTGATTAGTGAAGAGACAATCTTCTATTGTGATGGGCACACCCTTGACATTGAGCTTGCGGATCATCCTCTTTACTCCTTTCATGAGCTTGATTGTTTCTTCTTCATCTAAGGAGGAGTCGGATGAGGTGGAGGCTTGATCACCATCACTTGATTCTTCATCTTCATCATCCTCTTCTTCACTTGAGGAGCTTGGGCTTGACTCAACTTGCTTCTTTCCCTTCATCTTTTTGTGCTCATCACATGTGAGAGCAATGTCTTTGCTTGATGAAGTGGCTTCTTCTTGACCCATCCTGTGTGACATCTCAAATGCCACCAATTTGCCAATGACAATGGCCGGGGTTATGGTGCTCAAGTCCTCCATGTTGTGGAGGATGGTGATGATGGTTGCATATTTGTTCTTTGAAAGCACGGAGATGATCTTCCTCACAATATCCGCATCACCTAGCTTTGTATTTCCTATAGAATGGAGCTCATTGATAACTAGATTCAAACGAGAATACATATCACGAACAAGTTCATTATCATTCATTTTAAAGGAATCATAGCTTGTTTTTGTTAGGTGATGTTTTTGCTCACGTACATTACTTGTACCATCATGGAGCTCATGTAGCTTTAACCAAATTTCATGAGATGTTTGCAAAGTAAAAACTTGGTTAAAGACATCCATGCTAATAGATTCAAACAAGCAATTTTTAGCTCTAGCATTGAGATGAATTTCTTTTCCATCACCCGCGGTAGGCTTCTCGGGATTCTTAATGGGTTTCATCCCATCGCGGGTGACTCTCCAAACACCTAGATCAACGGCTTCTAAAAAGCAAGCCATCCTAGCACTATAGTAAGGGAAGTTAGTGCCGTCAAAGTGTGGAGGCCTAGAGATATCCAACCCAACCTCTCTTAGGGGCGTCGGCTCGAAGGCGATTAAGCCAAGAGTCCACAAAGGAGCCAACCGGCTCCGATACCAATTGAAAAAAGGACCGTGACGCCTAAGAGGGGGGGGGTGAATTAGGTAACTTAAAACTTCTACTCTAAACTATGGCCTCTAATTTCCACCTAAGCAAAACCTATGCAAGAAAGTAAATTATCTAATGTGCAGCTAAGATTTTGCTAAGTGTGTTTGCTATCTCTACCGCAAAAGGAGTTATGCAACCTAGTTTCCAAACCTATCAACTAGCAAGAGTATGATGGAAAGGTAAAGCACATAAACAAGGTAGCAATGTAAATGCGGAAGCTAAAGAGTGTGATAGAGATGCAAACTCCCGTCAACGACTCCGGTATTTTTACCGAGGTATCGAGAAGCGCGCAAGCTTCCCCCTAGTCCTCGTTGGAGCCCCTCGCAAGGAATCCCTCGCAAGGGCCAAGCTCCCGGTCGGGTGACTCTGTGGATAGCTCCGGGCCTTCCCCACATGCAAGTGGGTCTCCGGTTAAGCCACTCGTGGCAAAGCCTCTCCCGGATGCTCCCCGCCGTCTTCACTATCAAGTTTTCGGCCGAAGCATCGCGGGCCTTGTTCCCATCGGTACACGGAGGCGGCCACACCACAAACTCGGTTGGTGTGATCTCGCAAGACTACAAGCTCCGCCGATGTACAACCACGGTGCGCGCAAGCACCGGTAGATGAGAGGTTTTCAACCTCACTAAACACTAGTCCTAACACCTAGAGCAAGCGCAAAGCGGTGGTCTAACTAGCTTAAGTACTTCACAAAGCACCTCTACTAATCACCTAGTATATCACTTGAGAACTTTGGTGGCTAGAGCAACTAAATATGTGTCTATACACTTGGTACACTTCCTTGAGCTCCAACCTTATTGTTTTGGCCGGCCATGGGGGTATATATAGAGCCCCAAGCAAATAGAGCCGTTGGGCAAAGAGATGGGCTTTTCTGCCATCGACCGGACGCACGTTACGTCCTGACTGGACGCGTCCGGTCTCTCACAACGGCTAGTTGCCAGCCTGCACCGACACTGATCGGACTCTGGCATGAGTCCGGTCCCAGACGACCGGACGCGCCCGATCATGATTTTGTGCCTCTGGAACCTCTCTGTGTTCGATCGGACTCAGCTGAGCTCCAGCATCCGATCGTCGTCGTAGCGTCCGGTCACGTGGTCGCGCTGAGGAACAGTAGCATCAGAGCGTCCGGTCGCTACTGTCACAGCGTCCGGTCGCTTTGACGTGGCGCTGCTGGCTTGGGGTACTGACCGGACGCATCTAGGCCAGCGTCCGGTCACTGCGAAGCAGCGTCCGGTCACTTGTTCTTCCCGCCTTTCTCTCGTTCTTTGCGCCCGATTTGGTTCCATTCTTGTGCCTTGGACTTTGCTTGATCTTTAGGGTCTTCAACTGAGCTTCTAGAGTCTTGCTTGAGGTGTTGATCATCGGATCACCACGTCGCCTTAGTCCAAGTCACATTTGCACCCTATTGGGCTACAAAACAAACACTTGCAAACGCATTAGTCCAATTTGGTTATGTTGTTCATCAAACACCAAAATCCAAAGTTAAATGGTCCGAGGTCCATTTTCCTTACAAGTGAGTGCTAACCCGAGGCCTAGCTTGGATCGTGGGCCGCTACGGCCCACTTCCTCTTGATGGGCTTTCGGCCTGGCAGCCTGCGTAATGTCGGTCACCTTCTTAACCCTGGCTGTGTTTTTTTATCGAGGTTTTGGGGTTCCCCTTTTATATGTACCCGACAGTAGCCCCCGAGCCCCTGCTCGAGTGCTGGCACTCGAGCTGGGGATCATGAACCAGGAGCGAAGGGTAACTTTTCCGTGGGGGCGCACGAGCGTCCCCCGCGGGGGTAGCCCTCGAGGCCTCGAAGGAGTGGGAATAACTCCTTTGAGGGCTTTGTTGACTTCATGTTGCTTGTTGCGTGTGGGGTTGAATACAGTCGATACTCCTGCAAGATTGAATCAACTTGAGTCGGGGTGATGGCTCTTAGCCGTGGTGGGCCTCGAGCTGTCGGACTCCTGGGTTAGTTCGACCCTCTTTCGTCGAGGGTTGCCAGGCGTAGTCAAGCCCCCGAGCCTCATGCGGCTTGGGGCATTGCTAGCTCCAGCGTCCTTCTCACGAGCCCTTTGGGTCGGGTGTGAGGTGAGAAGCGTCGTACTACCCTCGATTGAGCGAGTCTCGACGTCCTCGGTGAGCTGGTAACGGGAGAATCCAAGTGAGAGCTCATGCCCCATTCGATAGGGGTTGACTGTGGCCCGGAGGCGGTCTCATTGAAGCAGGACGCGCAGATGCCTGGATACCAGCTCCATTCGATAGGAGCTGGCGGCTCGATGCCTCTCCACGTGGAGATTCCATGGCGACCCATTTGTCTTGCCTTGGATACACGTCAGGGGTCTCGAGAGTTCGTTCTCGAGCTAGGCTCCGAGTGAGCTCCCTTTAGGCGTCCCTGACTCGGGTACTCGAGGTCGGCTGTTCGAACCCATCGAGGGTCAGCCTTCGCTACCTCGAGATTTTCGTGTGGGTCGGAGCCCGTTTTACTCCCTGAGGAAGGATCCTTCACAGAGACGGTTCTTTTCGTCCGTTGGGCGCATCTTTTTAGGCAAAGAGTGTTGCGAAATGGCGATCGTGGCGGGCTTATGCAACAGAAAGGGGTCGAGGAGACGACGCACGTACCTGTTGCGTGTTCTTGAGGGACGGTTAGGTGAACGCATTAAATGCGGGGTATTGCCTTTCCCTTCCATCATCGGATCTGCCCGTTGTGCTCCCGCTCTAGGCCCGCGACGTCGAGGGAGTCATTGGTGATGTGGTGGACTATGGCCTCGACGTGGACGAAGAAGATCCGGATATTGAGGAGGACGACAGTGGTGATGGAGGCGCCGATGCTTGAGGCTGTTCGATGTTCCAAGCGTCGGCGAAGGTTTCACCCTTGTTGTCCCTTTCGTCGAAGAACACTCCAACCGCCTCCTCGCCGGTCGCATAGTTGGCGACTACATCCATCAGCTCGTCGACGGTCTTGGGGCAGTTGCGTCCCAACTCACGAACCAACTCCTTGCAGGTGGTGCCTGAGACAAATGCCATGATGATACCATGGTCAGAGATGTGTGGGAGCTCGGTGCGCCGCTTGGAGAAGCGTCGAGCGTAGTCACGGAGGGACTCCCTGGGTTGCTGCTTGCAGCTGCTGAGATCCCACGAGTTGCCAGGGCAGATGTAGGTCCCCTTGAAGTTCCCCTCGAAGGCCCAAACTAGGTCGGCCCAGTTGTAGATCTGATCGGGGGGTAGCGCCTCGAGCCACCTACGGGCGGTGTCGGAGAGGAATAGCGGCAGCTGGCGGATGATGGTGCGATCGTCGCCTCGCGCTCCACCTAGTTGGCAGGCTAGGCGGAAGTCGGCTAACCAGAGTGCGGGCTCGGTTTCGCTGTTGTACCTGACGATGCTCGTGGGGGGTCAAAACGGGTCGGGGAGCGGCGTGTTGCGGATCTCCCTGCTGAAGACTTGAGGCCCCGACAGCTCGGGAGCCTCGCGGTCCTCGTCGTTGGCGTGACGCCCCCTTCGATGGTCGCTATAACTTCGGTCCTCGGCTCCCCTGTCTTCGCGCCGTCGGCTTTTGATGATATCGCGGCGGGCATTATTTGGGTCGCGGGGTTCGCGGGTGTCGATGATACAACCTCGAGCATTTTTGGCTCGAGGGGCAGCTGGCTGGTGGACTGAGGCCTCCTTCTCATGGCGGGAAGATTCAACCGGTCGCTCTGAGGCCGCACCTCGACGTCTCGAGGCCGAACTTTCGGCTTGTTGAACGGCTGCGACTTCGAGCAGATTCTGCATCTCGTCTCGTATGCGTCGACCCTCGGGAGTCGACGGCTCGGGCATGTTCCGTAGTAGCATGGCTGCGGCTACCACGTTTTGTCCCGCTCGAGGGAAGCAATTGACAGGACGCTCGGGCGCATCAATCTTGTTGATCTGCCGATGGACTTCTCGAGCTCTGCTTCGAGCACCTTCGCCACGCAGCGAGGCGCGGGTTTGCTCCAGGGCTTGCTCGATCTGGTCCAGCCACCGGCGATCCTCATCGAGTTTGGCCTTCATTTCCTGGATTTGCGCAATCTGCGTGACTTGTTCATCACGCGGGTTGGGTGGATCGATGGGATCCTCAGGCTCGTCTCCTCGTCCTGCGGGCGTACCCTCGGCCCCAGCTGCAACCGGCGCGGCGGCAGCGTCTGGGTCCTTTGTCTCGTCATTCGAGGCGACTGCTCCGTCGATGTGGAAGCATTCCCTAATGGGGTCATAGTGGTCTGAGTCGGAGTCAGGGTTGCCGCAGTAGAAGATAGGGAATTGTCCCTGCCGCTCCTCCTCCAGCCAGCGTCGCCACACGCCAATGGTGTTCTGCCCTGGCCCTGGCGCTCGCGTGAATCCTAAATCCACGGAGGCCGGGAAGATGGCATCTAGGCTCATGGTGGCACGTAGGAGATCCCCAGGACGGTCCTTGTGCGCACTCATGCTAGAGCGCATCTCGACAGAGTAGGTTGCGGCAGCGTTGTCGAGGCCGAACGGGAGATGTGGGCGGGCACAGTACAGCCCGTGTGGAAGCAGGTTTGGCAGTGTCGAGGTTGCGTGTGTCGAGGGAGATCGTCTGGGCTCCCTCGTCGTGCGCATGGCGAAGGTGGAGTCAGGGTTCGCGTTGAGGCCCCGCAACTCATCCTCTGTTCCTGAGCCAGGATCAGACAGGTCCCCAACAGGGGGTTCCATGTCACCTGCTAGGAAGGGTGGGACTGCTGCGGTCGTGAGCCTAGTCATGGGCTGATGACGATGGTGGCGTCGACCGCGCCTCCCCTTTGACGAAGAAGCGTGGCAGTGAGATCGACGGGCAGCCCCTCCTGTGCGTGGGGGCGCATCGCGCTATCCACTCGGATCACCGACCGAGAGCATAGCCATGTCATAGCCGTGGCCAAGAGACACGAACTCCAGGCTCCCGAACCGGATCACCATAGCGCGCGGGAGCGGTGAAGCAGAGTTGGCCATCTGGAAAAATGGTGGGAAATCGTCAGTGACACGCAGTGCCCCTACCTGGCGCGCCAACTGTCGGTGTTCCGGACCCGGGGGTCTACACCAACGAGTAAATTTAAATGTGTGCTCCCTAGTCCGGATGGTGATGCAATAGGAACACAACGATTTATCCTGGTTCGGGCAAGAGAAGGCCCTACGTCCACCGGGAGGGGGGGAGATTGTATTATCTTGCACCGAAGTGCTTGTACAGGGGCGATTACAAGCGTGTGAGAGGACGGGGGGGTGTTAAGAAGGAAGCTAGAACCAGAGAACTGAGCTCTGGGGCCCTAGACTATGGTGGGAAGCTGATATGCTTGGGTGCCAACCCACCTGCCCTAAGTCCTGGCGTCCCCTTTTATAGGCGAAGAGGATGCACAGGGTTACATAGTTCTAGGGCTGTCGTAGACGATGATGTCAGCGATGACGTTGGTGATGATGAGGCCGGTCATGTCAGCGCCGCTGTAGCGACGTGCTTTGTCCTGTGGTGACGCGCTCGACGATGGCGGTGAAGGACGTAGCCCATGCGCCGGTGTGCGCGGAGACATCGCATCGGGAGTTGTTGGAGTGCTGACTGGTCCTGGCGGAGTCCTGCTCGAGGGGTTGGTCGAGATGGTCGAGGCCCATGCGGGTGGGGTCGAGCTCCGGAAGATGCGGGAATGGTGTTGACAAACGTGCCTCGAGGGGACGCCTGACGAGGCACAGTGCGCGGCATGGCGTTACAGTGTTGTACGAGTCGCTCATTCCCCGGGTATGGGCGGTAAAAGTTGGATTTGACCAGGGTACGATCCACTGTGGTGTCTGCTGTAGCCATGCGATTTAGACGGGAGCAGGTAGAGCGTATTCAATGCTCCTGGAGTTGTACAGGGAGTAGGTGCTCGAGGGGTGCTTCTCGAGGGGTGCCTGAGGAGTACTCGAGGGGTGGCTCTCGAGGGGTTGAGGAGTACTTCGAGGGGTGCCTCTCGAGGGGCTGAGGAGTACTCGAGGGGTGCCTCTCGAGGGGTGCCTGAGGAGTACTCGAGGGGTGCCTCTCGAGGGGCTGAGGAGTACCCGAGGGGTGCCTCTCGAGGGGCTGAGGAGTACTTTGAGAGGTGCCTCTCGAGGGGCTGAGGAGTACTCGAGGGGTGCCTTAGGAGTACTCGAGGGGTTCCTGAGGAGTACTCGAGGGGTGCCTCTCGAGGGCCTGAGGAGTACTCGAGGGGTGCCTGAGGAGTACTCGAGGGGTGCCTCTCGAGGGGCGCCTGAGGAGTACTCGAGGGGTGCCTCTCGAGGGGTGCATGTGTAGCACTCGAGGGGTGCCTCTCGAGGGGTGCATGTGTAGTACTCGAGGGGTGCCTCTCGAGGCGTGCTCGAGGAGTGTCTCGTTTGCTCGGGAAATTCCCATAATCGAGGGGTACCCCGAATGGACTCCTCGAGGGTGACGTAGACTGAGCCGTTGAGACCAGTTCGTGGGTCGACCTATTATGGATTGACATTTGGTTTTTGGAAATCAGGCGCGACGGAGATCGGGCGTTAGCCCGAGGCCTGGCTCGGATGGCTCGGGTGAGGCAGAAAATAAGCGCCAGCCCGAGGCCTAGCTTGGGAGGCTCGGGCGAGGCGGAGAGTGAGTGCTAACCCGAGGCCTAGCTTGGATCGTGGGCCGCTACGGCCCACTTCCTCTTGATGGGCTTTCGGCCTAGCGGCCTGCGTAACGTCGGTCACCTTCTTAACCTTGGCTGTGTTTTTCTTGATCGAGGTTTTGGGGTACCCCTTTTATACGTACCCGATAGGAACTTTCACGACAGGTGGTTCCTCCTCCGCCTCATCCTGCTTCCTCTTCTTCCTTGGCTTCTTCTTCCCATATTCCTCCTCTTTCTTCTTCTTTCTGAACTCAACGTTTATGCCCTTCACCAGGTCAAACACCTTCTGCCTGTACCTCTTCCTCCATCAACAGCTTCAGGAACACGTCTATAGAAAGATGGTAGAAAGCACATCTCTAGCTCGTCAGTCTAAGGCTTGGACTAGTTGTCAAAGTATGGATTCATCGAAGACTGCCGGTACCTGTGCTTCTTGGGGAGGAATCTCCTATGCCTCACTAAGGTAAGTGTAGCAGGTACTATCAATGCAAACTACGCAACCAGTCTTCCCTTTAATCTGCCCCAACAATGAAAAAAGAACGGGGTAATTGGTGATGGTGACAAAGATGATGGCTTTCAGAGTGAACTCCTTTAGGAACACATCCATCACCTTGACCCTTTCCACCCATAGTTTCTGCATGTCCTCCATCAACAGCTTCAGGAACACGTTTATATCATTGTCTGGTTGACTCGGTCCTAAGATAAGCATGACTAGTAGAAGATACTTGCGCTTCTAACATAGGTGTGAAGGTAGGTTGTAGATGGTGAGGGTGATCGGCCAGGTGCTGTGCGAGCTACTGAGGTCACCGAAGGGATTCATGTCGTCCATACTCAGCGCGAACCAAACGTTCCTTGCCTCGTCCTCATACTCCTTTGCTTACATGGCGTCGAACCGCTTCCACTACTTGCCATCGGAAGGGTGTCGCAACTTGCCATCGTTCTTCTTATGTTCAGTTGATCCTTGCAACGACATGAGCTGGGCATCATTTGGGTTCCCGAATAGTGCACACCGCCGATCGATCACGGGCAGGTACCTCACTGACAAGGCATGACTTTTTCTCTGTGTGTAACCCTCTTCTTCTTCAACCCCAGGAGGCGAGAATTGCTTCTTGGTCGTCTTCTTCTTCTTCGGCTCCCTCGAGGAGTCGAGGGTCCCTCCTCATCCACGCAGTAAGGACAACCGACATTCTTCTTATATCAGCTTGCGCCGCAGTAAGGACAACTCTGCAAATTCTCGTACTGCTCTCCCTGATACAGAATATAGTGGTTAGGATATGCATGGAACTTTTTAAGCTTTATCGTCACTGGCATGACCAGCTTCTTCGCCCGATAGGTATGGGCGGGCACCTTGTTACCCTCTAGAAACATGTCACCTAGCCTATGTCGGTACACCGTCTGCCGATCTTCATATCGTCATCTTCTATACCCATCGGAGCCATGGAAGATGTTGGAGAAGGAGAAACAAGGCACGTAGTGTTCCCACTTATATTGGTAGAAAAGTTCAGATGCTCGTGGAGGCTTAAAAATTGAAATGAGAAATAGGAATCCCTGGAAAGGTAACGACCCGTTGAGCTGAGCGCTCTAGCATCGAAACGGGGAAACAAGAAGGAGCAAGCACCAAGCACATTTGAACCGAGCCGATCAGCCGATGCTGACGCGACAGGATACATTTGTACGAATTGACAGGCGATCCAACAACCGCAGCATCACATCCTATCAATTCACGCGCTTTCGCCGCGTTGCCCGCACACATCGGCGCGCACGGCCGCCAGGCACCGCCCAGACCCGCCGGCGCGTCCGCCTTGAGAGCAAACGGAGCCGATCGAAGAACTGACCGACCACCACCACCACCATTTGACGCTTCCAAGCCAAGCAAGCTTTGTTCAACCCTTTCGCCGAGAATATTCGTTGCGGTTACGGAATCAAAATGTAGGACGGGCGGCGTCGTGCGAACGATAACGCGGACAAGGAAGTTTCGTTCTCATCCGGTGCTACCTGCTCCGGCCCAGCCAGCCGCTAAACAACCAAACCGCGCGCGTTCCAAGAAACTGCGTGGGAATTTCTTCAGAGGGGAGCCGAGAATAGCGAAATGGTGAGGCTTTATCTGGTTATCCAGGGACGAAGACTCGAAATGATTTTCAACCGGCCGAAATGATTTACTAATTTCACTACAACAGAATTGGTCTGTAGCCCCGGACAGAGCCTTTAGCCCCGGTTGTCGAGCTGGGACTACGCTTTCGGGACTAAAGGCCCCCTTTAGTCCCGACTCCGGGCACCGGGACTAAAGCCCCCTAAAGGGTCCGTGGTTTTTTTCTTTTTATTTTCTTTTTAGTTCTGTTTTTAGTTTTGTTTATTTATTTAATAGGTTTTCTAATATGTATTCTTTGCTGCCAATATATATAAATATATATATTAGCAGCATATGAAAATAAGTTTATTGCATGCATATATAATTGAATTATAGAACTACATATATATATATATAAATATGCACATAAAACTACAAGCTATATATATAGAAGTTGTTCTCCAAATCTATCTACACAAGTTGTACTCCAAAGTTAGTACTCTAAAACTATTACAAGTTGTACTTCATTCAAATATCTACATGACATACAAATGATCATCATTGTTTGAAATCAACTTCTCGTTGGTATTATAGTAGAACTCGTCGTTTGGATTTATGACTTGTTCCCGAAGAAATCCTGCTATTATCTCTCGTATTGCATGACTTTTTGCTTCAACCAGTCAGTCTTCAATTTGAATTTTAAAAGATATTAGTTATATCTAGATTATCAATATTAAGTCTATAGAAAATGAAAAGAGACATGTTACGTACTTTGATGATTTCTTCAATAATTCTATTTGATTCCTATCATCATGTACTCGCAAACGTAGAATCCACATAAGTTACCCTGTTTTTGTCTCAAAATCCACTGTAGAATGAAAAGATTCATCTCTTAAAGATATGATATATGACATTATATAATAAAGATACACGTACATTATTGACAAAGGTAAACTTACCGGTCGTCGTGGCTTTATTGTAAGTGGCGCCTTACATTGAGTCATACGTTCCCGAGCAATGAATGTTTCCCAGACCCTAATGCGGCCAATAAAACATTAATAGTTGGATCATTATTTAATTAGTATACATATATACAAGCTTAGTCTATACTTTAAGCATGCAAGCTAGGGATCGAAATTACCTTTGGATAATGTCTATCATATCTTGATAATCTTGTTGCGGCTTGCTCAATGAGTCATAGATTAACACATTGTTGTGTCTGAGATCGATGACCATCAGTATCCAGTGATAGCTGTTCATACACGTGATTCATATAGTAGATTATTAGGGTTAAGTAACTTATTATTAACTATATATGTCTCACACACTTGAAGTTGTAGGAGAAGAGTATTCTTTCCCTGTCTTTTTGTTTCACGAATAACCTATTGAGATTCGTACACATCTCATTGCTCCAAGTCACTGAAGGGTTTGAAGCCTTGAAAACAATGTACGGATCAACAAACCCAACAGTATTGTCATGTTTATCTCTGAGCTGAGTCATCGGGTACCTGCAATATCGAGTCGATCCACAAGTATGTGTGTAAGAATACTACATACTATATACACATACTACAGAGTTCAATGAAAATTATAAAAGAAACACTTACAAACAATACCAGCTAATGAGCGATTTGTCCAGTGCGTCCATGTGACATAGCTGGTGTAATTCCTCTATCTGGTCTAAGATGTGACGGAAGTAGTGATGGTTCTAAATTCGAACAGAAATCCAATTGACATCGCCGTCTCTAGAAGCCTCCATGCACCATTTGTTGATTGCAAACATCTGCGTACCGAATACATGTAAGTGATTGGGGTTCATTAGACTTCTGCCCGGTGCAAAATTTCTCCTCCATTCATCAACTACTTCCGCTCGTGGAAACTCCAGCCCGGTAGCAATATTGGCAATCGTTTGGTACTTGAAACCGCTGTCAATGAAATAATTTTCAAGTGAGTCCATCTCAGACAAAGTGGTCTCTCCAGATTTTCTCTGTACTCTGCCCATGTTTGAACCATACTGATTTTCCACAAATAACGGGGCAAAGGTCTTGATGTTTTCCTGAGCTATGGAACACCCTTTCTCACTTTCTTCGTGCTTGATTATTGTTCTTTTGCTGACTTGATTAGGGCTTGACACATCTTGATACCATGCTGTGACACCCTTTCCCTTAACTCTTGTGCGTTTAACAAGAGGTAAGGCTTCTCTGGGTTTAGCATTGCTTGAGCCCTGGCTTTTGATTCCTTTAAAAAACTTTCACATCTGCTTTCACCGAAATTTCTAACTCCTTGTGGCAGAACCTCCTGAATTAAGTGGCCCACATGCACCCATCATTGTCCTAAAGACTTCTGATTGGCGTGCACGGGTTCCAAATGACTCAAGAGATCTGTCGGGTGTCCTCGGGAAACCTGAATCATCCACGTTACATTCTTTTCAGGAATTCCCTCGTCAAGCATCACAGTATTACAACAGTTTTATAGATAAGATAAATTAGAGTAAAAGCGAAAAGAGTATATAACATAGATTGAAACTTAAGTTTAAAAGTTTACAACCCAGAAGTACTTGATACATAAAAGGTTCGGAACTTTATATTACATATGTCACACAATTTTTGGTTACTTGCCCAAGGTCAAACATCAGTGTCATCATCACTCTCCTCCACAAGAGTGAAGAAACATTGACCACCAAAAGGATGATCAATAAACTCACCTGCAACAAAGGTTAACGAACCCTGAGTACAAAAGTACTCAACAAGACTTAACCGTCTAGAAAAGAGGAGAAGACTCAGGTATGAAAGTTATAGGGATTCAAGGTAAATCTTAAGCAAGATCAAAACATTTCTTTTGCATAAAAGCTTACTAATAGAAAAACTCTACTTTCAAGTTTTAACTCAAGATTAACTTTCATGACTATCTAAAAATTCTCAAACCTTCATAAGCATATCACATCTGTAGTTCCCATCTCATAAAGATTCAATTATTACTACGGTGCGGGTCAGTGGATTGAGGCTCCATATCCGAGGAAACACGGCGATTCGAATCGTTTAAACCCAGCTGGGGATTCAGTACCACACGACATATGTAGATCTTAATCTTGCATATGTCAACCCTATCTATAGATCCTCCCATACAAGAACGGGTCCAGCGTCACCCGAGAGTACAGTACACCTCGAACCCGACTATCTCATAGCCCCGAGGGTACACGCTACTCCCGCCATCTCTCCACTCCCAGTACGCGGTTGGCCGTTCTCAAGTATCGGAATAGCTATAGATGAGGCTTACCACCGCATGTGGGCTGTACTCAAAGGTCTCAATCACAACAGGCCAACAACGATAAGGTCCTAGGTTGAGTAACCTTACAACAAGACTCCATTCTTGATGTAAGTTACTATAATTATCATGTTGTCTCAAGATTCAGTATTTCCATAACATAGCAACCATTTTTAAAAGCACCTACTATTATGAAGTAAGTAAAGCATGGCTAAGCATACTAAGTATTTTCATAAAACGGGTATCAAGGTTAAATATTGGAATCATCAAGATCGGTAATGCATCAAATAGAGTTCACTCAACTCCTATTCACTTAATGCATCATATTAACTCAAGTGATATAAATAACTTTATAAAATACAAGGATATGTTTAATGTTCGGGGCTTGCCAAAGTGATCAGTGAAGTCCGGTGACTCAGAAAAACCAGAAGGATCCAAACTCTCAGAAGAAACCCACTGTGGATCCGGTTCTTCCGAAATGAGATCTACACGTAGAAATGCATATGCATGATCAATGAGATGCTCATGATATGATTAAGACAGGGTACATGTTCTTTGGATAATAACAAACAAACTTAACTATCTTGAGTACAACTTTCCTTCATGATATAAAAACAAACTAACTTAGCTATTAAACCATATATTATTACTAAGCAAGTTTTATTATTTTCATTAAGCAAGGTTATGTAACTAACAAGCAACAAAAGATTATTTGCATAAAGGAATCCATAACCAGGGAGCAATTCATGCTAATTTTCCGCTGGTTGTCAAACAATTTCCAAAAATCACACAAATCTAAAGTGATTAACTATTTCTATTTATTTTATAAGTCATTTAAAATAGTCTTTACTTATGAATAAATCATACTTTATCAAACAGAGCTGGAATTAAACATGAAGGTAGATATTAGTAACATAAACTCACATGTCAAATTTCATTATTTTAGGAGACACACAGAAAATTACATAATTCAACAAAGTTGCATTTATTAATTAAAGCATGGATTTAATTATTATAGCAAAGGTGCTCAAAACACAAGTTTTGTAATTTTTATATTAGCACAGACATGCTATCATCTAACATGTAAAATTTCATAATTAACAGAGCTATAGAATAATTATAGCAAAAATAACAAAACTAGCTACTGTGCAAAAAGCTATAAAAAGAAAAACTAAAATCTAAGCCTAACTGGGCTTTCGGCCCGATTCCGGCGGCCCAGCGCACGCGAAAGCCGGCCCGGCCTGGCTCCCGCCCGCGCGCCCTGGCGCTTTTGCAGAAAAGCCCTTCAGCTTCTAAGGAAACAACCCACAGTCCAGAGCGCTATTCACATGTGCCATGGACTTTGCAACCAGCCCCCTGCACTTTACCGTCTTCGCAACTACGAAGTCCCCGACGCCGGCCAGAGAGGACGGCGGCACACCGAGCGCCGGCGAACCCTATGCCGGTCAACTCCGGCCATTAGAGACCCGACTAACGCGAGCACAAGCACCGGCAAGTCACCCGCAACCGATAGAGTCCCTAACCCTAAACGCTACCGCTTTGGTGAAGCCTGGCCACGCACGGCGGCGGACCAGATCACGGCGAAGCTGTTCCAGCGAACTTAGGCCGATAGCAATAGAACGGAGGGGCTAGGAAGCTCCAGTAGCTCACCCTGATGCTGGCTGCGTAGCTGGTTCGAGCGGAGGATGAACGGAAAGAAGAAGTCCCCGGAGTAGTGACTTGCGGCGGCGAGCCCCGGCGAAGCAGACGATGTTCCGGCGAGACCTGAGCACCAAACGGAAAACCATCGAGCCGATGAGTATCCTGGGGTCAAGGCGAAACAGAAACACGAGACAGGGAGAGCAGAGGAGTGCCCGGATGGGCTGACCACGGCGAGGTCGAGCTCGGCGGCGTTTTCGCCCGGCGGGAAGAAGAACGGCGAGCACAAGCTCTCTGAGGCAGTAGAGGTAGAAGGGATGGGTTCTGGAGATGCGCAAGGAGGTAAGGAAGTTATGGCTGCGGTCAATTTTGGATGAGGACGCTCGGTTTGGAGTGAATTTGGGATTGGCTTGGAGTTGAGCCCGTCGGTGCCTCGGTGGCGAAACGGCGGCGGCGAGCTCAGGAGAAGGCACCACGGAGCAAGGGAGAGCGCCAGCAGCTGCTTAACATTGCCACGGAGACAGGTGCGAGCTCATTCGAGAGAGAACGGCGCCCTTCGCGCTGGCGTCGATGATCCAGTGTTCGGCCGTCCACCGCCATGAACAGGAGAAGAACTTATCCCCCCCTTTATCCTTTATACCCTATCAGATATTTTGAAATTACTTCAGATTTTTGAATATAAGTTAAAAATATGTTAAAATATCAAATGCTCAGAATTAAATACTGAACATCTTTTATTTTTGCAACATATGCAAAATATGCTTAGATATTGAATTAGGATTTGAAATTCAAAAGGGGACATAAAAGGGCAAAAGTGTATTTTCACAATTACTTTTGATTTCGTATGAAAACTTGAAAAACTTTATACATCAAAGTTAATCCTTATCATAAATAGAGCAACTTTGATTTTTAGAGCATGACCAAATTCTTTTTAGATTTAGAATTATGAAAAAGGGGACAAAATTGGATTTTCAAATTAATTAAATTATTTATTTGGATTTCAACCAAATTCGAATTATACCTCAATGGTGACTTGAAACATGCTCCCAAATACACCTTTGAGACATAATACCAAAGTTTGGTCCAAAATTCAGTTACTATATATGAGATTACCAAAACACCCTTTTATAGCACAAGAGCACTATTCACCACATAAGAAGACATAAGCTAGGGTTTCAAACTTAAGCACTCCTTATCAACTAAGCACAAGCATGATGAATTAAACTTGTTTTTAGTGAATGCATACTTAGGTTATCAACTCCGATGAAATGCCAGTGCATATGATGACATGTCAAGTTTTAGTCTGTTTAACACCAGAGTGTTACACTCCTCATCAGTCTTTTCATAAGATAACTTCTTGGTAACTTCTTTTCCTAATGCAAGAGCCTTCTTTTTTGGAGGTGGGGCCTTCGGTTCTATGGCGGCGGACCGCTTCTTAGGGCCTCGTTGTGGAGGCGTTGGGGCATTCTTTGCCGGCGGCGTTGGAGAGCGTGGTGGAGGGGGGGTGTCGGTGTTGGAGCCCGCGGTGGATCAGGTTGTGGCGTTGGAGCCCGCTGTGGAGATCTTTGTGCAGGAGATGGGGTTGAAGTCGTGTCCTCTAATGCATCATCACCGTTCGCAACACTATGATATGCTGGGGAATGACGAACTGGACTATAGTTCCTGCTACGCAAAACAACGAATGATGTGAGCATCCAATTAATATATACATATAGGAAGTTAGTGTAAAAATTGTTTCTCGTTCACGCGCACTACCTATGATGAGGATCTTGATCAGTAGGAGGAGGTTGCGGGGGTGCCACTCCAGGAATAATGATGAAGCGCTTGTGCCCGCAAATAAATGCCTTCTCCACTTCACCTAAAGTCTTCTCCCC
Source organism: Coix lacryma-jobi var. lacryma-jobi (assembly GCA_009763385.1). Taxonomy (NCBI): domain Eukaryota; kingdom Viridiplantae; phylum Streptophyta; class Magnoliopsida; order Poales; family Poaceae; genus Coix; species Coix lacryma-jobi. The sequence continues at coordinate 51,133,521 of CM019824.1, forward strand.
ATCTCCCCTTTCGATTTCTAGTGCCACGCTGCCACAATCTGCCTCAACCCTATCCATCGAGACGCTAGCGTATTCGGCTGGCACTGGTTGACCATGAATTCTTGGTGTTCTCGTGCGGTCGATAGGGTTTACAACACTGACAACCACCTTTTTTGTGGCATTTCCATCTAGAATGTGCAACTCGCAAGTAGTAAAAGGTTCTTTGACGTCATCCATGGGGAAGCGTAGCTTGGAGTCATCTTGAATGGTTGGTACTTCCATGGAGGCGCAGCTGCTTTTCAACTGACCTGAGGGACTAATGTTCACTTGAGGTTGTTGTGATGATGTACCTTGCCCACTCGTCATTTGACTAAGTGCCGCTTGCACTTGCCTTTTGATTTCCTCCTGCATCCATTCTTCACGAGATTTGTCACGCTCTCGTGTTTGAAGAACATACTCCTCCAACTTGTTGATCCACTCTGCCTCCTCGTCCTTCTTTGTCTGGCGGCTTCTGTAACTTTGTCGGTTCGCTTCGTGCTTGAACTAGCCTCTGTGCTGCTCTTGAAATTTCTGGGCCCCAATCAAGCTCCCCGTCATTAGGGTTTATGGTTCCCCATGAGCGTAGAACCAATTCCTGGAGCGTTCACTCCAATTCCTTCTTATTGTCTCCGGGACTACCCCTGGCAAGCATCTCTCGTTCCTGTCTCTCCCACTTTGGAAGGGCAGTCCTATAGCCACCTGATCTCAAATGATGGTGGTATTTCTTCTGAGCTGCATTCTGTTTGTTGAGTCTGATACGAGCCTCGCCCTCTTGTGATCTTTTGTACTGTATAAATTCATCCCAATCAGGCCTTAACTTGACATACACCTTAGAATTGAAATCTGGCGTCTCATTCTTCATCACAAAGTTGTGGTATAATTTCTTCTTTTAGACCTGAAAAAGTGTGGCCATCTTCTTCATTGTCCACTCCCAAATTCGCCTCTTCAACTCCTCATCGTTCGTGTCGAACGAGAAATGCCCTTCGATGTCTTGCTAGACTAGCTCCTTGTCACGATTGGAGATATAACTGATCTCTGGAGCACTTCACTTCTGTTTCCATTCACGGACACTTATCGGAATCCGATCTCTCACAAGGAACCCACAGTGATAGATATATTTCTGTGCATGGGGTCCTAGTGGCTGGCCTGTAGCCATATCAAATTCGGAGATTACATAACGACCCTTTAACAGCTTCTTCGGCCCTCGTTTTGGTCTGCTCTGCCCCATCGCAGACGTCGATCCAGAGGGCTACATATAGGTAAAGACACGAAGATGAAACCCTAATACATGTTGAAATAAATCTAATCAAGCAATAAAGTAAATGTAAACCCCAACATGACATATTGTATATATACCTCGCCGGTATTGACTTCTTGCATCTCAACTTGTTCAGGGGGATTTTCATCATTCATGGTCATGTCTTCGTAATTCAATAAGTATTGACTCCCGTCATCGCCGCCCGCGATGATATTCATCATTTCCTCCTCCAAGTTCTCATTTGGGTCAGCCATTTCTGCGAATATTAAAATATATATGTGTGTCTGATCGAACACTTAAAGAAGCTTTATACATGTATGTATGTGAAACCAAAACTGAAACCCTAAAATAACATATATTCAGGTTTTAGGGTTTATGGTTTTAGGGTTTAGATTCGTTTGAGGTTTAGGTTTAGGTTTAGGGCAGGTTTAGGGTTTTGGGTTTTAGGGTTTAGGGTTTTAGGGTTTAGATTCGTTTAAGGTTTAGGTTTAGGTTTAGGGTTTAGGGTTTAGGTTTCGCCAACATTAAAAATAACATATATTCATAAAGACCATATTTGTAAAGAGGCAATTCAACATATTTATCAAAATATAGGTCGACGCGGCCAATCATATGCATTTTCTATAAATATATATCTATTCATATTCATTTTCCATTTTTTATAAATATTTATCAAAATATTAAAGATAACACGAAGAAGCATATATCTATCAAAATATTTCTGAGTGTAAATACATGTTTAAATATATTCGTAAAGATCTAATTCAACATATATTCGCCAACATTAAAAATATATGTTTAAAAATATATAAGTGATTTTCAACATGACACGTGATTTTCTATGAACACATATTTTCTACATGTGTAAATATATTTATCTAGTTTCCTTGTCATGTGATTTTCCTTGTCACGTGATTTACACACCGTGGACGAGAACGACGGCGGACGACGGTGCGGATGACGACGGTGTGGATGACGGTGGACGACGACGAGGTCGGTGGAGCGGTCACCAGGACTATAGGTCGACACGGTCTGTCACTTTTTATCTACATGTGTAAACATATATTTGTTAGGTTAAAAAACATATATATGATTTTCCTTTTTCTATAAATATATATCTATTCATATTCATTATCTATAAATATACATGATTTTCCTTTTTCTATAAATATATATCTATTCATATTCATTATCTATAATTATATATCTATTCATATTCATTATCTATAAATATATATATATATATTTTTCTTTATTATATATATATTATTTTATTTTTCTAAATATATATATCTATCAATTTAATATTTTCTATTAATATTTTTTCTATTAATAGATATCAATTTAACTTTTTCTATTAATATCTATTTTCTATATATATATCAATTTTCCTTTTTCTATATATATTATTTTCTATTTAACTTTTTCATTTCTTTTTTTACACTCACAACACAGACTACACGCACACATCACACATGCAAACACACGCATGCACACCACACTGCACACACGCATGGAGGCCGAGGCCGAGGTTTGACGGCGGCGAGGGAGGCCGAGGCTCGACGGCGCGAGGACGAGGACGTGGACGAGGAAGAGGGAGGCACGAAGAGCTCGACGGCACGGAGGACGAGGACGAGGACGAGAACGAGGGAGGCCGAGGTCGAGGCTCGACGGCGGCGAGGGAGCTCGACGGCGAGGATGGAGGCTCGACGGCGAGGAGAGTTCGAGGGCGGCGCAGACGTAGGTGGCGCAACTGCGTCGATCTAGGGAAGGTTGGATGGCAATGTGCCCTATATACCCGGAGGTCCTTTAGTCCCGGGTCGTCTTACGCACCAGGACTAATGGGTCCTTTAGTCCCAGGTGCTGCCACCGCCAGGGACTAAAGGGTTCTTTCCCGCCATAGTTTTCAGTTTTCAGTATTTTGGGTTTTGTATTAAGTTTTCAGTATATAAATATGTTGTAATTCTTGTTAATTGCATAGTAAATTGAACAGTAGGCATAAAATTACATAAAAATAATAGTTGTATTTCCTTTGACCTTATTGTATAGTAAAAAATTTTGTAGCATAAATTCTTTTTTTATAATAACGAATATAAATGTAAATAACCATTCATATTTTGTTAATGCAAAAATATAATATTAAATTAAAATTAAAAAAATTATTGGCTTCCAATAGAAAATTTATTTTCACATCATTTGGACGTTAATCTTTTGTTTATGACTAAAAAATTATTGCCCAATTTCGTTCTACCCGCCAGATGCAGTAGTTTTAGGTTTTTAAATTTAGTTTTCTTTTTAAATATATCTTAAATCTTTCTAATTGAATAGAAAATTAAATATTTGATATAATTTCTTTTAAAAATTAGCATGACATTCTTTTTGTTTTAGTTTACAGAAGAAAATGTTAAATTTTAGTACCTTTTTAATTTTTTTTGTAAATATTAAATATAAATGTTACTAATCTTTAAAATTTTGTATATACTTTTTTCTTCTTATATGTATTTTGATGATTCACATCTAGAGGAACACATAAATCAATGATCACTACTAAATATATATATAAATCGATCGTCAAATAAAGTCTTAATTAATTAATTATTACATAATATCTTTACAACCCACTATTTAGCGGGCACAACTGTGAACCTCCTCTTGACATATGTCCCTTGGTTATGATCATTCCTTAACCATGGAGTTTCCTCGTTGTTTAACAAAATGCTTGGGTCTTTGTTCATTTTGAATGACAGAATTCGGTCATCCCTTTCATAATCAGCTGACATGTCTGACTTGTCATCAATTCCGACAATGTTTCTTTTCTCTGAAAGAACTACGTGGCGCTTTGGCTCGTTGACGATCGACTTGTTATCATTTTTCCCTCTCTTTGGTTTTGTAGACATGTCTTTCACATAGAACACCTGACTCACATCCGCGGCAAGGACAAATGGTTCATCTTTGTACCCAATATTGTTGAGGTCCACAGATGTCATCCCATACTCCTTGTCGACTGTTACCCCACCTTCGGTACCGGTCATCTTGACCCATTTACACCGGAACAAAGGAGCTTTAAAATTAAGTGTGTAGTCTAGTTTCCATATGTCATGTATGCGGCCATAATATGTTTGTTTGTTCCCATTTGGATCCGTGGCATCCACGCGTACACCACTGTTTTGGTTGGTGCTCCTTTTGTCTTGGGCTACTGTGTAAAATGTATTCCTATTGATCTCATACCCTTTGTACGTGCTGATATGCCACGATGATTGTCTGGCCAACAAATAAAGCTGCTCATCTATATTGTCATCACCCTGACATTGTTTTCGCAACCAATCGTCGAAGGTTTGCATGTGCTGACGTGTAATCCAAGTGTCACACCCCAAAATTTCTGACTTTGGGTTGTGCGAAAAACACTAAATAAAACGAATGATTTAAATATTTTTATAAAACTGAACAAGTTTAGTTTGAGCTAGCGCCACTTTAGTTGTTGTAAAATGATAATTTTTAATTTTTTCTAAACTAATTTGATGGGTTTTTGCTTGAGTGTGTGTTGCATGTTGTTTGAGCTTGTGTTGTGAGTTGGTAGAGTTTTTAAAATGCGTTTCTTTATCTGGCCTGTCTTTGTCCTTTTTTGAAAATCAAATTTATCGTTCTCAACTTTATCCTCGTGTGAATCTTTTCCAAGATCTTTTTTCCTGTGCTCTAAACCGCTGCCTTGAGTTCATCATCCATCATCTATAGCTATAAACTTCTCGAAAATTTATCTGGCTTTATCCGAAATATTTTCCAATTTTTCCTTGAACAAAATCTATTTTTTATGCCTCAAAGTATCTTTTTATGAGCTTCAAATCTTTTAATTGGGATCTCTGAAATCTGACTCGAGGCATAATTGTGGTCTGGCCTCATTGAATATTGGCATGAACTTCACTCCATACCCTCCTTGTCTTTGACGTCCCTGAAGCCAGCTCATACTCGAAGAATCAGTAATCAGCCCTGCTACTCCCTTCCTTTGTTCCTCTGCTGGTCAGGCCCATGGACAGGTGTTGTTTATCTACCCAGGTTGACGTAGATCGAACTGCAGTTGGAATCCAAATCACACATAAATCAGACGAGCCTCCCTATTTATATCAAGCTGCCATCCTTGGTTGTTCTCTTTACGACAAATCAAGTCCGGCGCTCCTTGCCAGGCCCCTGCTCGTGCGTCAGGTTGCTGCCGCCCTGCACTGTGCAGATGCGATCTTGCATGCCTACCGCCCAGCACCAGCACAAGCGGGCTAGACGCGACGCCGTGCCGCTACTAGCCCGGCCATGCAGGCCTCTGGCCAGAGCTCCTCTCCCCTACGCGCGAACAACATCTCCTTCCCTCTCCCTGCTTGCACGTAAGAAAGTTTCAGAGGAAGAAGATTATTCTATTTGCAGGTTTGTCATCGATTACTCATCCTTCGTCGATTCTGTCTTAACTTTGTTTTAGCCCATTTTAATCACGTTAGATTTGTGTCGTTGAGCTCTACGTAGTAGCGGTAGGTCTTCATCATGCTCAACTATAAATTTACTGATTTAAATATAATTTGATTAATGATTATTTAATAACTTTCTAATTAAAAGTAATCTAGGGTTCTGGTTCCGTTGCGATAGTGGCATAGTGCCGACCTGAGCTACAGCTACATGTTAACACCGATCTTTACCATATTATGTGTTTATAAATTTAATCTTATTAATTTGATTACTATTTATTCAATGTCCTTTTAAATTAAAAGCATCTTAGGTTTATACATCGCTCCTTCACAAATTAATGTTAATATGACTAATAATAACGTTAATACCTTTTTATTTATGATATGTTTAGATCAACCTCGAAACATATAATGGTTCAATTAGTTGCTCTCACATGTTTTATGTGTCCTTTTAAAGTAAGTGCTTAAATGAATTAGATAACATATGCATGTTTATAAACAAAAATATGACTAGTTGAAGCCTGACTTTTTAATTTAACACATGATGACTAATCTGAATTAATATTCCTTACATGACTTTCTCAATTTAAATAAATCAAGCACGTAGGCTTTTCATTCCTTTATAATAATATAAAAATCCAGATAGTCGTATGTTTTCTTCACGATAGTTCTGATAACTGCGCCTTAGCGAACGTAGCAACGATCTCACTCACTTAGTGCGTTGTTTTCTCTTGTATGGTGTATTGCTCTTAGTGGTCTCTATTTGTGGCTTGTATGTTTGCCTGCGTGTGGTGCTTGCTTTGAGTAGACGCGGACTGCTTGTCGGCGCTGAAGATCAGAAGGTGATGACCGAAGCTAATGAAGAGAGAATTAAGCTAGTGTATTCAGGCAAGTATAACATGGGATCTTCCTTGTTTCCTATTCACGTTAATTCACTAAATTCATTCTGCATGTGTCTACCTTGATAACTATAGGAACAACCTAGTCATGTTGACTTATACCTTGTCACCTTGGGTTATGCATTGAGTAGTTATTGCTAGTGCTCAAACGGATGACTATGATCATGTAACTTGATTAATGGTATATGCAACGAATAACTAAAAGATGCTTTTGAGAAACATACCTTATCTGTAAGTGGATTCCTCCAGGACTTACAGTGCAACCGTGAGGGCTACATGACTTTGGCTTTAGCTCAGTATGATGATCTTTTCTAGCTTGTTAGTGGTTACCTTTTTGGCGCAGGAGGCGTGTGTTCCGGGTCGGATATAGTGCGGCTCCTGTCCACATGTGTATAGGCTACGTGTTATTGTGCCATCTGGAAGGAGGGCTCTACACCTGTAGGCCACAGAAACCTAGCGGCCCTAACTTGTTAAACGGACTTTGGTTAAGGTCCTAGTTTGGTTTTGGTAATTGAGTGACAACTTTAGGTGGACTAATGGTGTTTATGTGAGATACACAGGTGATTAGTCCACAGGTAATCATGTGTGAGCAACATATGCCATAGAGGTGAAATGGCTTGGAGGATGTTGCAATGCTCACACATGTGATGACGAAGGAGCTTATTGCATATGTGACATGGCATGGAGTCATGTGGCTAAGATGGTGAAGATCAAGGCAAGACTTGGCTTGATGGACCGGTTGCGGAGGTGAAGGGCAAGTTGGAGGCTTTGAAGCCATTGGTACCGAGTGTCGGGAGGCTTGAGCAAAGACTTGGCGCCGAAGGACCGAAGCAATGGTGAAGAGCAAGTGAGGTCAAGATCGATGGACCATGGAGGCCATGTGATGATATGAAGTGGATCATATCATTTGATGATAGGTTGGTGCATGTGTTGCATCAACAATGGAGGAGGTGGAATGGAATGCACAAGGCAAAGGTATATTTGTAGGACATTTCATTTCACCGGTCATAGGTGTATAGAGAAGTTGATGACTGGGTTTAGGATAGATGGCCATACTATCAAGAGGAGCAAACTTGTTTGCATATCGGTCATCTAGTGCCACTTGAGTGATCTAACCTTGCGATGTTACTAGGATCGAGTAGCGTGGTAAGTGCAAGTGCTAATCCTTTGAAAAATGATTGTGAAAATGCTAACACACATACACATGATGTTGTACACTTGGTGGTGTTGGCGCATTTGCAAAGCAGAAGTTGTTTTGAAAAGAAGTTGTGTTGAAAGGAGGCATGGAGAAGTGGGAGAAACTAGTGTATAGTCCCTCTCCTCCTGCCGAGCTTGCGAGGCAGGATTCAGCGGTTTTCAGAGGTGAAGTGTAGTGCTCTAGGAGCATCGGACGCTGGGCCGAGCGTCCGATGGCAAACACTAGATGAAGTCAGCGTCCGATGCGCGTTCATCGGACGCGTCCGATGTCCGCAGGGGCTCTCGGGGAGCTCTCTGCATAGACATCAGACGCTGGCCCTTAGCGTCCGATGCTAAGGGTCCGACGCGTCCGATGTGAGAGCAGGTTTGCGCAGTTTTAAGTAGAGGCATCGGAGCGTTCGATGCTCGGCATCGGCGCGTCCGATGCCACTTTAACTAGCGCGAGAAGTGATATATCCGTTGGGATTGCTTGGCCGAACTTGAACGTGGGGGACACGTGGCGAGCATCCAAGCATCGGACGCTGGCCTCAGCGTCCGATGGACCCGATCCGGAGCGTCCGATGGTGGCGCAGGTTGCCCAGTGAAGGGGCAACAGCTAGTTAGCCCTTGGGGCTATATATTTTGTTGGTGGCCGACCTTGGGCTGGTGGCTGAGCACTCTGGAGCCTTTGTGGCTTGTGTGGATGTGCTTGGGAGCCCTCTAACTCGCTTGTGCTTGCTAGTATGCGAATCAATAGCGAGTGAGTGATCGCTAGTGCGTTGCATTGAGAGATTGCATCGAGGGGCACTAGGTGATCGTGTTGCAAGCCGGTGGTGCTTATTACTCTTGGAGGTTGCCACCTCCTAGACGGCTTGGTGATTGAGTCTCCATCGTGAAGCCCGCGTGAATATTGTGCGTGGCTCCGGAGAAGCTTTGTGAGGGGCATTGTGCTCGCCCCGCGGGAGATCGCGAAGAGCAAATCTAGTAGAGAGAGGCGCGAAGAGCGCCAAGTGGTCCGGCCGGATCGAAGCTAGAGCTCTTGGTGAGCACTCTATCGTGGAGAGTGTGACTTAGGGTCACCACTAGCAAGAGGATCGGTGGCAACCTTGGGCTTGCCTCAACGAGGACTAGCTTGGTGGCGACCAAGTGAACCTCAGGATAAAATCACCGTGTCAACCTTGTTCATCCCGTTGGTTTGCATCCCCATACACAAGCTTGTATTTACTTTCATATATATTGTGCTTGTGTAGTTGCTCTTGTAATTACTTAGCTTGTGTAGCTTGCTAGTTACCTTCTTTGCTTGTGTAGCTTAGAAGTAGCTCTCTTGCATGACTAATTGGCTTGAGTAGCCTTGTTAGTCGCATTGCTTAGTTTGTGTAGCTAAGTAAGTTGAGCTCTCTAATTTGGCTTGTGTAGCCTTGTTATTGAGCATTGCTAGTGAGCTTAGGCTTGGTGCTTTTGCTTAGTGGCATGTGTAGGAGCTCCCCGGTTGTTTGAGTACTAGTTGCTTAGGTTTGTGTTACCTTGCAAGCTAGATTTGTTTAGGAGAGCTTGAGGATACATGGTGTATGTCGGATCTTGAGATGATGAGTGATTATCAACTGAGATGATGCACATGTTCTTTGGCTTGTGTTGTGCAGGTGTTGAGCATGGATACGGTGATCAAAGGCAAGGTGAAGCTCAAGTAGAGACGTATCGTGACGATGGACTCAGAGCAGTGAAGGGCGAACGTGAGGCTTGGACTGACGGACCGGTGGCCTGAGGATCGGCCGTGGTGGCTAATAGCCTAGGACAGCGACAAGTGAAGACTTGCGTGTGGACGGGGTGCACGAGCGGTGCATCCCCTCTACGGCTCGGTTTGGTGGTTGAGCCACAGAAAAACCACCAAGTGGACGATTTCTAGGTTTGGGCCTCAAAACCTGGGTGCGACCGGTTTCCGAGTTTGGGCCACAAAACTCGGGCTGAGGACGGTTTCCAGGTTTGGGCCTCAAAACCTAGGCGCTGGCGAGTTTCTGAGTTTGGGCCACAAAACTCAGGCGATGGACGACAGATTTCCCGGTTTCGGCCTCAAAACCGGGGGAGAACTTGAAGTCTGGTTTCCCGGTTTTGGCCTCAAAACCGGGGGGAGGTCCGTGAAAAGGACGAGCAGAGCGGTGGCGTCACATGGCGGCAATTGGTGAGGTCGCGTCGAGGCGAAGCTACCAGTTGTGCGGGCGTGGCCGTCGGATCACCATCTACTTCGAGCTGGTCCAGAATAGCCTTAGGGTTTAGCTGGTTTGCTCTCTGTATCATTAGGGGTAGAGTGGGAATAAAATTAGGATAAGTAGAGGGAGACACCCACCTCTCAAACTATCTCAGTTATTGCTATTTTCATTCTAGGGTTCCTGCTTCCCATTCCCTGCTGTAGCTACTGAGATCCGCAAAGACGGTGAACAATACCTCTGTGTATTTGGATTTTGCGGAAACGGGACCGGATTCCCGTTATCTCCTTGTGTGGAGAAATTTCGGCTGGAAATTGAGATCAAATCGCGTTCTTGCTTGTGTGTTCTTCATGTTTTCGGTTTTTGGCCCTCACGAAGATTTGCCTCGTTCTTTCTCTCTGGGAGTTGGTTTTCGATTTCATTTGAACCACTATGTGCACGAACGGTTTTGTGATCTTTTGACCGAAGGAATTGCACTCTAATCACTTGTAGCAACAGATCGGTCAAGTTTCGGTTTGGATCAAGTTTCTCCTCTCTTGCCTCGATGTTCTTCGATTCATTGATTTGGAGATAGGTTCGAGCCATGATCTCTTAGGAGTAGCTCACTATTCTTCTTGTGACTCATCTCACCTAGTTTGAGCTCTTGAGGTTTCGTTTTGGGTGAGATCAAGTCGAATCGGTGGATGAACAACACAGTTTTGGGGTGACCGGACGCTGGGTTCACACTGACCGGACGCTGCCTCCATGGGTCCGGTCGTTGAATTGAGCGAAATCTTTTCTGTGAGTAACTGACCGGACGCTAGGGCTTCGCGCGATCGGACGCACAGAGGGCACTGTTCATTGTCTGTTTGTGCTGACCAGATGCTCTCTGCACTATGACCAGACGCTCTTCCTCGTGAGTCCGGTCCAACACAGAGAGGTTACAAATCGGATTTTGAGAGACCGGACACATCCGATCCCTACTGACCGGACGCTCTGGTGAGTCCAGTCAGTGCTGATCAGCACGCTTTCGTCCGTTGTTCGTTTGTTCATTGTCCGATTTGAGATCCGCTTTTTGTGTTGAATTCCCGACTCCGTGCTCTACAGAAATCGGATCTCATGCTTTGCAAAATAGCCTGAATCCCCCTCGCGTTGCTCGGGGGAGGTTGAGGTTACCCAAAGTTCATCCTGTCACTAGTTGATTTGCGTGGACTTGGGCGAGGAAGTTGTTGTGGTGTCCCGCTGTGTTCCTAGGGAACATCCACCCAATCTCTTGGGTCGTGGACATCACCTGTGTCGACTTTGCTCTTGGGGTTGATTCTTGGGACAGACGCTATGAGTTTTTGAAAAGAAATTTGAAGCTCCCATTCACCCCCCTGGTCGCCTTTGTGTAGCACTTTCGGTCCTTCAGAGCTCTAGCTAGCCTGACACCTTATTTGCATTGTTTAGGATCTTTTGTAAGGTGTCATAGAGTATAAGTAGAGGGGTGTAGTCTTGGCTAGACTGATATTTTAATTCCGCATTTGTCTCGGTTAGCCGGTACGATTAATTTTAGAAAGGACTATTCACCCCCCCTCTAGTCCGCCATCTTGACCCTTCAACTGAGTCTGCCCTCGTGTCACGATTCAGGAACGCCAATCGGGTGAAGGTCTGGAATAAAGTCCACACAAAACTCTATGACCTCCTCTGTTCCATAGCCCTGGGCGATGCTTCCTTCAGGTCGAGAACGGTTATGAACATATTTCTTCAGGACACTCATGAACCTCTCGAATGGGAACATGGTATGTAGGAACACAGGACCGAGAATAATGATCTCCTTGACCAGGTGAACTAGGAGATGTGTCATGATATCAAAGAAGGATGGAAGGAACACCAACTCAAAGCTGACGAGACATTGAACGACATCATTATGCAAAGTAGAAAGTTCCTCTGGATTGATTGCCTTCTATGAAATTGCATTGAGGAATGCACATAACTTCATGGTGGCTAGACGTACATGTGGAGGTAGAATTCCTCTTAGAGAAACAGGAAGCAATTGGGTCATAAGCACATGGCAGTCATGGGACTTCAAGTTTAGGAACTTCTTCTCTGGTACATTAATTATTCTCTTTATATTGGAGGAGAATCCAGATGAGACCTTGATGCTGTTAAGGCATTCAAACATGCTTTTCTTTTCTTCTCTGCTAAGAGTGTAGCTAGCAGCGCCTGTCATCTGTCTTCTCCGGATGAAGGTTGTCTCGTTCTTTCATGCGCTACAAGTCCTGTCATGCTTCAAGTGAATCCTTAGGCTTCCCGTAGACACCCATGAATCCAAGCAGGTTCACACAAAGGTTCTTTAACAGGTGCATCACATCGATCGCATGACGGACCTCTAGGACATGCCAGTAGGGTAGCTCCCAGAATATGGACTTCTTCTTCCACATGGGTGCGTGTCCTATAGCGTCTTTGGGAACAGGTTCGCTGCCCCGTCCCTTTCCAAATACTACTTTTGTATTGTAAGGAAAATGGACCTCGGACCATTTAACTTCAGATTTTGGTGTTTGATGAACAACATAACCAAATTGGAATAATGTGTTTGCAAGTGTTTGTTTTGTAGTCCAATAGGGTGCAAATGTGACTTGGACTAAGGCAACGTGGTGATCCAATGATCAACACCTCAAGCAAGACTCTAGAAGCTCAGTTGAAGACCCTAAAGATCAAGCAAAGTCCAAGGCACAAGAATGGAACCGAGACGGCGCAAGAAATCGCGAAGAAACGAGAAGAAAGGGACATCATACGTTGCATCGGACGCTGCCCACGCAAGCGTCAGACGCTCCGTTGGTAAACCCTAGCTTGTGTCAGCGCCAGCAGAGGCATCGGATGCTGAAGACCGAGGCATCAGACGCGACTGTGACACTGTGCAAACCTGCACAGCGAACATCGGATGCTCCGTTGCTAACATCGGACGCTACAGGACCCTGCGTCCGATGACCATGCAGAGAGGTTCCAGAGAGGCTCTGTGAGCATCGGACGCGTCCGTTGATCTAGCATCGGACGGTAAGTAGCCGTTGCGACACAGTGCCAGGCTGGCATCGGCCATTAAAGGAGCATCGGACGCGTCCGATGGTCACGACTCCAGCGTCCGATGTTAGGCTGTGAAGTCCATGACTTTCTCTAACGGCTCTATTTGGTTGGGGCTCTATATATACCCCCATGGCCGGCCAAAACAATAAGGTTAGAGCTCAAGGAAGTGTACCAAGTGTATAGACACATATTTAGTTGCTCTAGCCACCAAAGTGCTCAAGTGACATACTAGGTGATTAGTGTATGTGCTTTGCGAAGTGCTTAAGCTAGTTAGACCACCACTTTGCGCTTGCTCTAGGTGTTAGGCCTAGTGTTTAGTGAGGTTGAAAACCTCTCATCTACCAGTGCTTGCGCGCACCGTTGTTGTACATCGGCGGGGCTTGTAGTCTTGCGAGATCACACCAACCGTGTTTGTGGTGTGGCCGCCTCCGTGTACCGAAGGGAACAAGGCCCGCGGCGCTTCGGTCGGAAACTTGATAGTGAAGACGGCGGAGAGCATCCAGGAGAGGCTTTGCCACGAGTGGCTTAACCGGAGACCCACTTGCGCGTGGGGAAGACCGGAGCTATCCACGGAGTTACCCGACCGGGAGCTTGGCCCTTGCGAGCGATTCCTTGCGAGGGGCTCCAACGAGGATTAGGGGAAGCTTGCGCGCTTTTTGATACCTGGGTAAAAATACCAGAGTCATCGACGGGAGTTTGCTTCTCTATCACACTCTTTAACTTCCGCATTTACATTGCTACCTTGTTCATGTACTTTACCTTTCCTAGTTTGATATGCTAGTTGATAGGTTTGGGAACTAGGTTGCATAACTCCTTTTGCGGTAGAGATAGAAAACACACCTAGCAAAACCTTAGTTGCACTTTAGATAGTTTATTTTCTTGCATAGGTTTTTCTTAGGTGGAAATTAGAGGCCATAGTTTAGAGTAGAAGTTTTAAGTTGCCTAATTCACCCCCCCCTCTTAGGCGTCATGGTCCTTTCAATTGGTATTGGAGCCGGTTGGCTCTCTTGTGGACTCTTGGCTTCATCGCCTTCGAGCCGACGCCCCTAAGAGAGGTTAGGATGGATATCTCTAGGCCTCCACACTTTGACGGCACTAACTTCCCCTACTATAGTGCTAGGATGGCTTGCTTTTTAGAAGCCGTTGATCTAGGTGTTTAGAGAGTCACCCGCGACGGGATGAAACCCATTAAGAATTCCGAGAAGCCTACCGCGGGTGATAAAAAAGAAATTCATCTTAATGCTAGAGCTAAAAATTGCTTGTTTGAATCTATTAGCATGGATGTCTTTAACCAAGTTTTTACTTTGCAAACATCTCATGAAATTTGGTTAAAACTACATGAGCTCCTTGATGGTACAAGTAATGTACGTGAGCAAAAACATCACCTAACTAAAACAAGCTATGATTCCTTTAAAATGAATGATAATGAGCTTGTTCGTGATATGTATTCTCGGTTGAATCTAATTATCAATGAGCTTCATTCTATAGGAATTACAAAGCTAGGTGATGCAGATATTGTGAGGAAGATCATCTCTGTGCTTCCAAAGAACAAATATGCAACCATCATCACCATCCTCCACAACATGGAGGACTTGAGCACCATGACCCCGACCATTGTCATTGGCAAATTGGTGGCATTTGAGATGTCACGCAAGATGGGTCAAGAAGAAGCCACTTCATCAAGCAAAGACATTGCTCTCACATGTGAGCACAAAAAGATGAAGGGCAAAAAGCAAGTTGAGACAAGCTCAAGTTCCTCAAGTGAAGAAGAGGATGATGAAGATGAAGAATCAAGTGATGATCAAGCCTCCACCTCATCCGACTCCTCCTTAGATGAAGAAGAAACAGTCAAGCTTATGAAAGGAGTGAAAAGGATGATCCGCAAGCTCAATGTCAAGGGTGTGCCCATCACCATAGAAGATTGCCTCTTCACAAATCAAAGAAGAGAGCAAAGAAAAAAAGGGTTGCTATAGATGTGGCAAGAGAGGGCACTTTGTGAAAGATTGTCCAAAACAAAAGCCCACACCCAACGACAAGAAAAAGAAGGGATGCAAGGCCAAAGCTCTCACCACCATCAAGACATGGGATGATTCATCAAGTGATGATGAAGTCCATCACAAGAGGCATGTCCGCAAACACTCATCATCAAGCTCCTCACATATGTGCCTTATGGCATGAGGTAACACAAGCTCTATCTCTAGTGATAGTGATAGAGATAGTGATAGTGATGATGAGCTACCTTCTTATAATGAACTTGTGCAAGATAATCTTAAATATGCTAAAGCTTGTACTAGTCAACAAAAGAAAATCAATGCTTTAAAAGAAAAATTAGATAGCTCTCAACAAGCCTACAATGCTATGCTTGAACAATATGAAACTTTTTCAAATTTGAATGTTGAGCTATCTAACAAAATTGAGAAACTTGAGGCTAGTATAAGAACATATGATAGCACAAGTAATGATGAGCAACTTGCTAAGAAAAATGAAAAATTAAAAGCAAAGTTAGCTAGCACACAAGATGCTTACAAAAGTTTGCTTGCCAAAATGGAAATTATGTGCAAACATTGTGATGAGCTAACTAATAAAGTTGCTAATCTTGAAACCATCGGAGCAAACCCCACCAAGGCACCTAAAATTAAGAAATCAATCTTTAATATACCTAAAAAGGATGCCTCTACTTCTTGCATTGATTTACTTGATTTAGACTCACCCATATGCAAACAAGCTTGTGTTGAAAGTATGATTGTAGAAACATGCACACAAGAGGTTGCAATGGAGAATGAGCTACTAAGGCAAGAAGTGGCTCGCCTCACCAGGGACTTGACCCAAGCAAAAGGCAAGGCGAAGCAAACCCGAACTCATCAAGATAACACCAACAAGGGAGTGAAAAAGCTTGATGAGGAGCAAACCGTGGTTTGTTACGTTTGCCACAAGGAAGGCCACAAGTCCTATGAGTGCAAGGTGAAGCATGGGGGAGAAAAGAAGAAAGAGAAAAACAAAAAGCAAACAAGCAAGCTCTCCAACACCTACACCAACAAGGTGAACAAGAAGGCCTCCACACCTTACCTTTTGAAGAAGAAGAAGAATGACAAGGTGGTGGCCATCAAGGTGAACAAGCAAGCCAACAATGGAGCCAAACGCATTTGGGTGCCTAAGGACATCATCTCAACCATGAAGAGCACCAAAAAGGTTTGGGTCCCGAAAGGGAAGTAAGTAGTCAAATGGACTTACGGCGAATTTGGAGACTTGGCAAAGTTTTGGGTGCATATCATGGGGTGCATCACATTGGATCATATCACTGCCAAGTATGTTAGTGAGTACTATGGACCCAAGTTCCCCCTCCCATGTTAGGTAACTAGATTTAAATTCTTGCAATTACTTTCAATGAGTATAATCTCTTGCAATTACTTTTTAGCATCTAGTTCCCTCATTGCCTATGTTTGCATTAGTATATTCATATCTTTTATCATGCAAATTAGGCTTATCATATGGTAGTTTTGCTCGGTATCACTCACATTCTTAGAGCAATCCTACATGGTTTTAATTGGTTAGAAGCACGACACATAGCTTCTTTTACTTTGTATTTATCTTATATGTGCCAAAGTCCGAATTATAGATAAACTATCTCAATTACCATCTTCAATTGATGTCACATTTCTTGTAATATCAATATGGAAAATGGTAGTTTGACCTTACAACTCAATGTGCATGACTCCTACAAGTATTTCAAACTTGTATGCACACTTTTAGGGGGAGTTTACTCTACAATTTGGAAGCTTTGAGACTAACACTACCTTCAAGATTATCATGTGTGTAGTAGTCTCATTGCAAGGAAAATGTAGTTCTCAGGAGACAAGCATCAAGTGTGGTAATAATCCAATTGGCATCTACATATGGTATTCCTAACTGATATCATTATGTTGATTTCAATTTGATACTCTTATATGCTTTCTTCATGCATTATATAGATTAAACTCCTTTGAGCTTTAATTTGTCGGTTATGCATATGCTTTTGACTTACATCATATGTATGCATATACTTAGGGGGAGTTTTAGCTTATATAATGTTTCCTCTCTTGAGCTTTAATGTCTTCCTTTTCGGTGTTTGATTCCAAAGGGGGAGAAATGTGTAGGACCAAAATCAAGCCCAAACTAAAACAAACAAAATAACCAAAATCAAATTTTCAAAAATTCTATGGTTATTTTCGTGGGAATGGTTCAAAAAGGGAGGAAGTGATTTATGGAGTTAGGGGGAGCCTTAATCCATAAAGTCACAAAGAGGGACTCTATGGCAAGGGCAAGATATGTTAGATTAGATATGTTTCATTTTGGTATCTTTTAAACATCATATGATCTTGCCTTTGCATTGCATCTTAGCAAGTAGATTGCATTTAAATTATGTATCTATTATTTGCTTGCTTTGGTCGTATTGTCATCAATCACCAAAAAGGGGAGATTGTAAGGAAAATGGACCTCAGACCATTTAACTTCGGATTTTGGTGTTTGATGAACAACATAACCAAATTGGACTAATGTGTTTGCAAGTGTTTGTTTTGTAGTCCAATAGGGTGCAAATGTGACTTGGACTAAGGCAACGTGGTGATCCGATGATCAACACCTCAAGCAAGACTCTAGAAGCTTAGTTGAAGACCCTAAAGATCAAGCAAAGTCCAAGGCACAAGAATGGAACCGAGACGGCGCAATAAGTCGCGAAGAAACGAGAAGAAAGGGACATCGGACGCTGCCCACGCAAGCGTCAGACGCTCCGTTGGTAAACCCTAGCTTGTGTCAGCGCCAGCAGAGGCATCGGACGCTGAAGACCGAGGCATCGGACGTGACTGTGACACTGTGCAAACCTGCACAGCGAACATCGGACGCTCCGTTGCTAACATCGGATGCTACAGGACCCTGCATCCGATGACCATGCAGAGAGGTTCCAGAGAGGCTCTGTGAGCATTGGATGCGTCCGTTGATCTACCATCGGACGCTAAGTAGCCGTTGCGACACAGTGCCAGACTGACACCTAGCCGTTAAAGGAGCATCGGACGCGTCCGATGGTCACGACTCCAGCGTCCGATGTTAGGCTGTGAAGTCCATGACTTTCTCCAACGACTCTATTTGGTTGGGGCTCTATATATACCCCCATGGCCGGCCAAAACAATAAGGTTGGAACTCAAGGAAGTGTACCAAGTGTATAGACACATATTTAGTTGCTCTAGCCACCAAAGTGATCAAGTGACATACTAGGTGATTAGTGTATGTGCTTTGCGAAGTGCTTAAGCTAGTTAGACCACCGCTTTGCGCTTGCTCTAGGTGTTAGGCCTAGTGTTTAGTGAGGTTGAAAACCTCTCATCTACCAGTGCTTGCGCGCACCGTTGTTGTACATCGGTGGGGCTTGTAGTCTTGCGAGATCACACCAACCGTGTTTGTGGTGTGGCCGCCTCCGTGTACCGAAGGGAACAAGGCCCGCGGCGCTTCGGCCGGAAACTTGATAGTGAAGACGGCGGAGAGCATCCGGTAGAGGCTTTGCCACGAGTGGCTTAACCGGAGACCCACTTGCGCGTGGGGAAGACCGGAGCTATGCACGGAGTTACCCGACCGGGAGCTTGGCCCTTGCGAGGGGCTCCAACGAGGACTAGGGGGAAGCTTGCGCGCTTCTCGATACCTTAGTAAAAATACCGGAGTCATCGACGGGAGTTTGCATCTCTATCACACTCTTTAACTTCCGCATTTATATTGCTACCTTGTTCATGTACTTTACCTTTCCTAGTTTGATATGCTAGTTGATAGGTTTGGGAACTAGGTTGCATAACTCCTTTTGCGGTAGAGATAACAAACACACCGAGCAAAACCTTAGTTGCACTTTAGATAGTTTATTTTCTTGCATAGGTTTTTCTTAGGTGGAAATTAGAGGCCATAATTTAGAGTAGAAGTTTTAAGTTGCCTAATTCACCCCCCTCTTAGGCGTCACGGTCCTTTCATGCACTACTAGAAATATGATCATCAGTGACGATTTGCTAGTGACGCTGGTAAGTTTCATCACTGAATGATACCTTTCAATGATGAAATTTTTGTTTTCGTCACAAGGTACAAGTGACGATGTTTTGGCTTCACTTTCAATGACGAAAATGAGAGGAACGTCATCGATTACCAAATGGAATCGTCATAGATCATATTGTCGGTGTGCTATATTGTAATGATGAAAATATTCGTCATAGATTATATTTTGATATGGTCATAGATAATTTGCCTCGTCTGGCCCACATAGTGATGAAATGAATTGGTCACAGATCATTTTTCCTAACGTCATAGTTAAGTGTCTAGTTTGCCCCCGCCTGTACCACTTGACGACGTTGGATGATTGGGCCAGACAGCCCGGTTGACCTTTTTATCATATTGGATGCGTGGGCCGTCGGTCGACCTTTTTTCATATTGACAAGTGCACACAGTAGGCTGGACAATTTTTGGCAAAAAAATTGCGCTGGTGGAGCTTTGATCGCGCGACCTGCCGTTAGGCGAGTAACAACCTTACCACTGAGCTACTCGACTATTTTCTTGTGAAAAGAACAAAGTTACTCTATTTGTAAGGTATCAACATGATAATTGAATGGTGGTTCTCTTAACTCTTTAGATCACAGGTCCTGGGCCATAGACTGAGATTTGTCATCTGTACCTAGTGAGCAGATATGAAACCAAGCCCCGGACATGAGTATTATTGGTTCTCTTGAAAACTGGCTACTAAACACAACCATTGAGCAAGCACCCCTCACTGATGTTATATCCTCTGATTGATTTGTAAAACAGGAGGACACGCATGCAATCGCCTAACAACACAAAATCTTGAAGAAAACCAAAGTAATCGCCTAACAAAGTACTTTTACTAGTCCATAATGCAAGCACTTGTAAATCCATCGCATACACAGACCAAAACAAAGATTATTCATTTAGTACTTAGGAACATTTCGATTTCACCAGCTTCCTAAAGCACTTCATAGGTTATAGTCAAACCATTGGCTGCGGATTAGCTGCCAAACTTGTTCTTCTAATGAAGAGGTAAAGAGACACGCGAAAAGAACGCAGAGTACTCATGCCTAATCCTACAGCCTTCGCTACAAAAGAAGGCATAGTCATTAGCCCAGCCTTCCAGCACGCCACATCCGCTGCCACCGCAACCTTGTCCGTCCTCGTCCACCGGTGGTACGGGCGGCAGTGCCCCCAATGGGGCTGTTCCGGCCACTTTCCATGTCACATCATGGACCACCTTGACGGTGTGCGCACGGTACCTGGCGCACTCCCAGTTGGTCATGCGGCTGGCCTGCTTACATCCAACGACGACGCCGCCCTCGTCCTCGACCTGCCTAATGTAGTGCTCGACTTCTTCCATCTCCTTGCAACCGTGGTGATGGATGCCGAGAACGTAAGCCGCCACCTTGTGCCCGGCGTCTGCCGCCCGTTGGAGCCACTGAGTGCCACTGTTTCGCGAAAACGAACGTGACGCCGAGGACGAAGCAGGCCTCCGGGTTGTTGGCGGTGGCCAGGTTGTCGACAAGAGCGAGGTAGCGGTCATTCTAGAACCACCTAATGGATTCCTCTCGCTCCAGCGCCCAGCGCCTCCTGATGGAGGCATCCTTGCACGCCCTGAACATGTCCTGGCATCTGCAAGAAACACAAATGCAAGAAACACAAATGGAGTTCATCACCGAGTTGAAGGTTGCATAGTTGGTGTACTGGTGTCACGCACTTACGTCGCTCGTAGGCTGCAGATGTCCTCCATCGGATGCGTGGACGTCTCGGCGATGCTCCCGACGATCTCGACCAACATGTCGTCCGGAAGAGCTAGCGGGTATCGCCTCGCCGCCATGGCGCTTGGGATCGAAGATTGAACGCAGCGTAAGGTCCGGAAGGAAAGAAAAGATTGGGATTAAATCTCCGCACCGGCGATAGATTTGGTCGCCGAAGAAATCGAGGGAAGCGAAGGGACGACGACGAAATCGAGAAGAAAACTCTTGCGTCTACGCGTCTACGGAGTACTCCATATTGAATGCTACTCCGTATTGAATGCGCACGACCAATAACGATAGGATAGGCATGACGGCTTTTTTTTATTTTTTAACCTTTTTTTAAAAAATATTTCAATAATAATCCCACCCAAATAAAGATATAAAAAACATGATTTTTTTTCAAAAATCATAAGCTCAAAAAATATATGAATTTTCAAAAACCACGAACTCTTATATACATTTATTATGGTGCTGAAAAAAGTATTTAATTTTTTTGAGCATCTTAACGTCCTCAAATGAAAAAACTAAAAACTACAAAGTTATATATCTCATCGAGAGCTACAATTTTCATATAAAAAATTATCATCCGACATCGTATTGAAGAGTTATAATTCTTTGAAAAATTCAGTGTTGTCACGCCACTCCCGGTGGCGCGACAAGACCTTACTGTCACGCCACATGCATTGGCGTGACAAGGTTTTCCACGTTGGAAACGATATCCGACGTGTAAGACCTTGTCACGCCACTCCCGGTGGCGCGACAACGTTATTTGGTCGCGCGAGTGGGGCTGGCGCGACCAAAAGGGTTAGAATGTACAAATTTTATTTGGGTGAGATTATTATTGAAATATTTTTTAAAAAAGGTTAAAAAAATAAAAAAGGCCAGGCATGACCAGCCAGGGGGAAACGGGCCGGATGGGCTGGATCTGTCGGGCCAGAAGCGAGAAGCATAGGGATTTACTCTTTTTTATTAATCTCATTAAAGCCTTTTTTGGCAAATAAAATGCGAAGGTCGAGATTTGATCTCGCGCCCTGGCGTCAGGCAAGAAATATCCTTACCACTGGGCTACGTGACCTTTCTTGCAAAAAAAAGAAAGTTACTCTACTTGTTAGGTATCGACATGATAATTGAATTGTGAGTCTTTTAACTGAATGGATCACAGGTCTTGGGCCATAGACCCATGATCGGGCAACTGTTCGTCGACCTAAACCCCCATCGACGACGTGGCGGCGAAGGAGAACTGGCATTGGGATCGAGGGCATCGGCCTCCATGAGGACTGAAGAACAGCGCCGACCTTCGTTGCGCAGGGAAAGCAGGGGCTTCAGGCGCAGGAAAGGTTTGATTTTGTGTTCGAATTTTGGTTGATATAGCATGTGTTCGATGTGTGTTTAGTGCAATCACAGTTAGGGAGTTAATACAAGGTTTCTTTTATTGTCACAACAGATGGATAGAAGTTGGGTTTATGGGAAACAATTCACACCTGCATATGTGAAGGGAGTTGAAGAGTTTATGAAATTTGTTAGTGAAAGATACCCCGAAGACGAACACATTCGTTGTCCGTGCATCAATTGTCATAATCGAAGGCTGTTACATCAGACTGAAGTAGAAACCCATATACACATTTATGGAATTTCACCTACATCCACCAGGTGGATTCATCATGGGAAGCCTGCAGATGTTGTAATTGATGAGTGTATAGATCAGGAGGTCGAAGAACATGATCATGACTTTGGGATACATGTGGATGGGGACAATGATGTTTACGATGATGATCATGGAGTACCAAGAATGATAGGCGAACTGTATGCAGCCGCAGAGGCTGATGGAGAAAAGCCAAGTTTTGCAAGAGTTCTTGAAGATGCGAAGAAGGCGCTTAGCCCGGGTTCTAGCCATTCAAAATTTTCCTTTATGGTGAGGATGTTGTATATGAAGGCTCGTTATCGAATCATCAATACAGCATTTACCGCAATGATGAAGCTGATGTCAGATGCATACCCTCAGAGTGAGTTGCCAAAATCATATGACGAGGCCAAGAAATATCTTAAAGAATTTGGCCTTGAATTCGAAAACATCCATGTGTGCAAGAACAATTGTGTGTTGTTTCGTAAGGATTATGTTGAAAAGAATGCGTGCCCAGTATGCAAGGAGTCTAGATGGAAAGACGAAACAGGGACGAAGAGGGTTCCACATAAGGTTTTGAGGCTTTTTCCACTCTTGCCAAGGTTGAAAAGAATTTATGCTTCGAAACGAACTTTGGTGGAAACACAGTGGCACAAGAAAGTGAGGAAGCCAGTCGCCAATGTGATGAGCCATCCAGCTGATGGGGAAGCTTGGAAGTACTCTGATAGGAGGGAACCAGCTTTTGCAAATGATCTGAGGAACCTGAGGCTTGTCTTAGCTACCGACGGATTCAATCCATTTGGCAACATGAGTACACAGTACAGTATGTGGCCAGTGCTTTTGACACCGCTGAATCTCCCACCATGGGAATGCATAAATCCAGCAAACTGCTTTATGTCTTTACTCATCCCAGGTCAAGATATCCAGGAAAGGATTTTGATTTGTTCCTTGAGCCCCTAATCGAAGAACTGCTCGAGCTATGGAAGAGTGTCAGTACCTTAGATGCATGTACAGGTAAGAAGTTCAAGCTTCGCGCTGCTGTGCTATGGTGTATACATGATTATCCAGCACTGGGCACGTTATCTGGGCGAACAACAAAAGGGTATTATGCATGTATTCATTGTGACAAGGATCCGTTGTCTCGGGGAATAAGGAACAAGATATGCTACATCGGACATCGTCGTTACCTTAAAATGACACACGCATGGCGGAACACCTTGGCTTTCGATGGTAAGCGTTAAAAGAAAGATCAGCCTGGCAAGTTTACTGTGGAGGAGGTCCTACAAGAGCTAGAGAAGGTGAAAGATATCAGGCCAGAGAAGCAACCTCAGATTAATGGAAATAAAAGGAAGCGCAGTGACGGTCCAAAGATTTTTAGCCGCAAAAGTGCATTGTGGAGATTGCCATATTGAGAACATTTGAAGCTTCCACATAATCTCGACGTGATGCACATAGAGAAGAATATATGTGCTCTAATGATTGGGAACTCTTGGAGGTGCTCTAATTATTGCAATAAGTGCTAAATTAGCATGCAAAACCACACAGATCGAAACCACACTATATTTATCTCAGATCGAAACAACATAACATTAATCTAGGGTCGAAATAACAATAATCTATCTCCCAAACCACACAGAAAACCCCAACCCCAATAAGTTTCGAACCCTAACCTAGTCCAGTGGAAGCGGTGGGGGGATTTGGTACGGCGCATCAGCATCGACTTCGGGCGCCTCTTCTGCCTCAATGCGAGTGCGTGTCGTCGTCGTCGTCCTCCTCCTCGGTCGCATGATCATGGTCCCAGCGGCGGCGATGAACCTTCCGCTGCTGTCACGCTTCTGCTTAGCCGAGTGGTGCTGCTGTTTAGGCGGCGCATCAATGGCGGTGGCGGCAGGAGGAGGGGAGGCTGTGGAGCCGAGGAAGTAGGTTCGGGAGCGGGTTGCGCAAACCATGGTCGCGGTGGAGGAAAGCGATGCGACGAGAGCGAGACAGGAGCGTTGATGCGACAGATTGGGGTGACAAGCGCGTTGAAGGGACGAGACGTGGGTGTGGGTGGAAGACTACGCCGACCCTTCACTCATACATGTAAAGAGAGACGTGTCACTGAATCATGGGCCCCATCATCATTGGACCCAGGCGTCATTGAGTAAGACCATGACAAGATGATTTCTTTGTTTAAGTAATAGAATAAAGATGTAAATGAGCATTAATTTGTCATCCTGGACTACCAATAACGTGCAAGATCTCAAAACACTCCGTGTCATTAATAAAAAATTACAAGCAATAAAGAGTGACATGAGTCATGCACATACAATCATCAGACCATAGGATATGCTCACCACTGTCATATAATCCATTGGAGCTTATGTGAATCCTATCAAAACACACACATGTATGTTCACATATTTACATAGGTACCAGGTCTGCATCCAGCACACTCATACTCAGAAATGATTGGAGACACACAAAATCCACAAAATATATAGCACCATATATATAACTAGCACACACATATTTAAAAGGTACCAGGACTTAATTATATATTTACAAAGTACTAACATCTATATAGTTATAGTGTTTGTTCCCAAAAGCACCACCACAGTCCTACTAGTCCAGATTCTAAGTCTACTACTGCTAGATACTAGATCAATCTGCTCCATCATAAGCCCAAAACTGTCCATACCAATCGTAATCCCAAAGCAGCCTCATCCACAGCTGGTCCATCGAATGATCGATTTTTTTGTTCACCTCCTGCTGAATCTTGTCACAGACTGTGTTACTGTCTTGACCTGTCTGCAGGTCTTTCTTTATCTTCTCAAAGACATCCACAATGTCTTCTTGCAGCTATTCTTTTGCAGTTTCAGCCCAGAAGCGGAAAGTTGCTTCTGGTTCTTCTTCTTCTTCCGGCTCCTGTAATTGATCATATGCAACAAACATTGATAAACAATTAAATCTGACCATGCAAAACTTTAATTAAACGAATAATGCATGTAGACTAAACATATGATCATTAATGATATATTGAATTATCAGAATTTCTAATGCAAAAAACTTGTGATAAACAAAAAGTAAATACGTCTAAACTGGACAAACAAATATATATGACAAACCCATTTCACTATTTTATTTTTTTACTGATAACCTCTCAAAGCAAGTGCAACAACAATCTTCATTTCAATTTATTTGATTTTAACAAAAACAATTGAAGCATCAAGGCTGTAAACATATAGTTAAGGCAAAACATTAATTAAAAGGATAATGCATGTAGGCCAAAGATATGATCATTAATGCATAAATAATTGACAACACTAATAATCACTACAATAATATTAGCAAAAACTTAAATTAGTAAACCAAACATATGATCCATATATATATCAACCCATAATAAACAGTAAACTTCGGATTGCCAACAAAATTGTGAAACCTGACAGCAAACTAAATCTGACCATGCAAAACTAACATTGATGATATGTTAAATTATCAGAATTTCTAATGCAACAAACTTGTGATAAACAAAAAGTAAATACGTCTAAACTGGACAAAAAAACATATATGAAAACCCATTTCACTTTTTTTATTTTTTCACTGATAACCTCTCAAAGCATGTACAACAACAATCTTCATTTCAATTTATTTGATTTTAACCTAATCAATTAAAGCATCAGGGCTGTAAACATATAGATAAGGCAAAACTTTAATTAAAAGAACAATGCATGTAGGCCAAACATATGATCATTAATGCATAAATAATTGATAACACTAATAATCACTTCAATAATATTAGCAAAAACTTAAATTAGCAGGCCAAACATATGATCTATATATGTATCAACCCATAATCTCAATTTAAACCCTAATGAACCTAATTAACAACAGTAATTTTTTGAATCCGTACAGAAATAAACCCTAGCCCCTTCGGATTGGGTGACATCGCGGTGGAGAATACCTTGTCCTCGTCGATGACCGTCTTCTCCTTGCCGGCGGCTGGGCGTGGGAAGGTGAACGCCGACTCCATGGAATCTGGATAGGATGAGCCGCCACCCAAGTAAGAGTTGGTGTGGCGCCTCGGCTTGTTCACCACCTCCTCCGCATCGTGAGGGCGCCTCTTTCGGCCAGTGCGGCCCTCGCTGCCGTTGCCACGGGTTCCGCGCTCCATCTCCAAGCCTCGCCGCCACGCAATCCGCCTTGAAACCGCCCCTCGCCTCACCGACTCTGGAAGAAGAAGAGACTCGCCGACTGTGGAAGAAGAAGAGACTAAAAAAAGCCGAGGAAACCGCACCGAGTAGGTCGCCGTGCTTAATATGGAGGTCACACAGAGTAGGTCCCACTGAGTACTCCCTCCGTCCCTAAAGTAATTTTTGTTGATTTTCCTAAGGATAAATGGTAAAATATCCTAAGCTACCTACAAAAAACTCAAAACTTGCATGGACACCTCATTTAGGTGTATAGTGTTGACAAAAAAGTTTCAACTGATTCTGAGAAAGTTGTGATGCATATGATTACAAAGGCACACATCTCTTACACATGACCATGTGAGTAAGTGAGAGATGCTCATCCGTTTGGGGATGTGTAGTACAACGTTCACCAAATCATTCGAATTTTTTTTGGGATGCTTATGTAGGTGTCCCATGATGGTGTGTGCATTTGTTCAATTTTCAGACCAAGTTTACCTATTACTGTAATTTTTGTTGATTTTCCCAAAGATAAATGGTAAAATATCCTAAGCTACCTACAAAAACTCAAAACTTGCATGGACACCTCATTTAGGTGTATAGTGTTGACAAAAAAGTTTCAACTGATTCTGAGAAAGTTGTGATGCATATGATTACAAAGACACACATCTCTTACACATGACCTTGTGAGTCAGTGAGAGATGCTCATCCGTTTGGGGATGTGTAGTACAACTTTCACCAAATCATTCGAAATTTTTTTGGGATGCTTATGTAGGTGTCCCATGAAGGTGTGTGCATTTGTTCAATTTTCAGACCAAGTTTACCTATTACTGTAATTTTTGTTGATTTTCCCAAGGATAAATGGTAAAATATCCTAAGCTACCTACGAAAAACTCAAAACTTGCAAGGATACCTCATTTAGGTGTATAGTGTTGATAAAAAAAGTTTCAACTGATTCTGAGAAAGTTGTGATGCACATCACACATACCCTTGTTACTAAGTGAGAGATGTTCATCCTTCTGGAAAATATGAAGTACCACTTTCTCCGAATCATTTAATTTGAATCTTTTTTGGGATGACCATACACCAAAATATGTCAGTGCTAAAACTCAAAAAAAATTGTACCAAAAATATATTCAAAGATCAATAGGTTAAAACAAAACTAGTGAAGATCACAAAAATTTAGAAAAAACAAAAAATGCCTTTTGAAGGATTCGAACCCGTGACCAATGCACCAAAATCAGCCTGCCTTACCACTGTGCTATTCAAACAATTTCGATAACCTTTCGATGCAGTTTAGTTTAATGACGACATACCCCAACTTGTGGCCGAAAAATAAGAGTGCCAAAACAGGCGTCGTACCAAAAATTGATCCCGCCACTATTCACATATTTATCCCCTTATTAATTCATTCCTCCCATCCCCCATTTCTTCTACCCTAGCCGCCGCCGCCTGGACTCAACCGCCGTCGACGAGCTGCTTCCTCGACCACGACGACCAGGTACCTCATCGCCAAGACGGAACACAACCGCCGTCGATTAGCTCCCTTTCCACCTAAATTCCACCCCCACCAAACCGCCACCCCCGGGGGGACCACAGCCAGCGACGAGCTGTGTCGTCGCCGACTACTTTGCTCGCAACGACCTAACCCTAACCATCGCAGGATTTGGGTCATCGCCGTGGACTTTTCACTGGATCTGCTTCGTCGTCGACTAGGGTTCACCGCAGCAACTCTGCTTCCCCTTTGACGACCTCGATGGTGGCAACTAGGGGGCAACGGAACAAGCAACCTGCATAAGAAGAAGGTAATCCACCTGTATGCATGGGCTTTTAAGTTGGTACTGCCCTTCAGCTTTCCATACGCCTTGCAATTTAATAATGTATATACAGATGTGGAATATATATGCCCCCAATATCACTTCAATGTAGTAATCCATGAACTACTGTTATGGAACATATCACCTCTAGTCTTTCTTCGCTCTAATCTATAACCTATCACCTCTTTTCTATTTGCTCTATAGTAGGCAATACTTGCTCTTACCTCTTTTCTTTATGCCAATTAGTATTACCTCCTAGTTCTTAGTAATCTCCTTCACATGAACTAATACACACATTGTGCTATGTTGCAAGTAATACAACCTCCAATAACCGATTATGAGAGGAACCGGGATAGACATGTGGCGAACAATTTAAAGAGGATGGAAGAATTGGGACTGCACAATCTATGTGCCAGTTTTAATAATTCTTTACCACAACCTGCATCAACAAAGGGGAAAAAACAACAAACAAGAAAACCAATAGTTCAGATTCGGATTCATCAGAGTATCTCCTTGGCGAAGATGATCAAGGAGATAGTGATGACGACGACACTGAATCTGAAGAGCATCCAGAACCCCTAGCAATTAAGGTGCTTCTTTAACCTTCCAAGTAGTGGATGGGGAGTATTTGAATTGCATTTGAATGTTTTCAATCTCATCTATAATATATGATCCTACTTTCAGATTCATCATGTTTTTTCATACCTGTAATTAATATATGGTCTTGCTTAATATTGCACATGGCTGACTTTTTTTTACAGTATCCTCCAAGTGCTAGAAGGAAAACCCTCACTTCTAAGAAGAGAGATCCTAACATGGCTCCAGGAACTAGGAGCAAGAGAGTGAGGGCATCTGAAGAATCATAGGTGCAGCATTCTGGAGCCCAAACAAGATCAACAAAAAGGCTTAATAGTGCAGATACAAATGGGGACAATGTAGAGGCTCCTACAGATGGTTATGATGACATATCAGACAAGTTTACTACACCTGGACCTAGTGATCATGAGATACTACCTACAGAGGAAGACAGTGGAGCTGCTGATCTTGACACTACAGGTGCTGATGAAGGCAATGTAGATGGAGGTGAACAAACTGAAGGCAAGTTATAGTAATTTTGTCAGGACAATATGACATCTCTTTTGTTGATTTACATGAAACTAAAACACTTCATTAAATGCGGCTTCTATTTTGTAGCTACTGCAGAGCGAGCTCCAAGGAGACCTAGGCAACCAACTAAGGGAAAACAGCTGGACAAGATGACTAAAGCTATGGGAAGGAGATTGCCCATACTTGTTGATGAAGGTAATAAAAGGCCTCATGAACCTGTTCAAGCTGCCAAGTTTGCATCAGAGGCTGGCATCATTGTTCGGGAAAACATGCCTGTCCTACCTCATTGGAAAGATTACAAGAAAGACGACAAATACTACAAGAGTTTTGTAAATCAGCTAAATGTAAGTGCATTATTGTTTTATGGTTAACTTGTATACATGATTAACCTGAATTGACTAACTAACTATGGAACTGTAATTTACCTAGGGACGCTTGGCAATTAACACAAAAACGGGCCAACACAAGAAGCTTGCACATATATGATGCGCTCTACGGTAAAACAAATGCGTTATAGGCTGAAGCAGAAATACTTCAATGGTGTTCCTGCAAATGAGATTAGGACAACTTCACCTGTTTCTTACATGTCTGATGAACAGTGGAGGGCACTAGTTGCAAAGTGGTCTGATCCAAAGAACATGGTATGGATATCTTACCATATATGCTTCTTTCACAATCATTTTGCAAAGGCTCTTCTTTTATTGAACCTATAATCTCATCTGACATGTTAATTCTCTTGTAGGAAACGTGTGAAAAGAACAAGCAGAACCGCAGTAAAGTCAAGTTTCATCAGGCTACGGGTTCTCGCTCCTATGTGGCACACTTGCATGAATATGTAAGCTCAAAGTACCTTGTACTAGTCTCCATACACATTTGAACATATCAAATTCTCTTGCATGTAATCTGAGTCAACTTTTGTTGTGATTGTTTATCCACAAAACAGAAGAAGAGAAATAGAGAAGAACCCATCACAGATCTGAATGAAGAACTAGATGCGGTGGAGGCCTTTGAGACCTGCCATACCAGCTCCAAATGTGGCCTCAGTCAAGCTGCAAGAGAAGCACTTGTAAGTTCCTTTGCTTGCTATGTTCATCTTCTATGACATGTCTTCCTCAAATTATTGCAATAAGTAACAACTCTCATCTTGTTGTTCGTAAGTAGCATGAACATGTAACTATTTTCTATCCATGATATTTTAGCTTGATATGGAAGCTTTGAGGGCTTAACCTGTTGATGAAGATGGGACGGAACCATCAAGTGTGGAGCTCGTGTCCAAGGTGCTCTCCCAGACCAGCTCATATCATTTCCTGAAGAGTGTTGGCATGAAAACACCGACATCCTCCAAGTCACATGAAAGCGAGCTTCGAGAACAACTTGCAGCTGAAGCGGCGGTTGCTGTTCAAGGTGAACTCGATGAGCTCAAGAAGAAAAGTGAAGAAGCTGAAGAAAAGCTGGCGAGGACACAAAAAGAGATGCAGGAGTACAAGATGCTGACCGAGAAGAATAGCAAGGAGATGGAGGAGACCAATGCGCTGATCAAGAAGCTGTTATCCTTGCATGGTAATCCTTCTTCATCGACATGAGGGCTCATGGTCAGTGCTCCTGTGTTTAGGTTGTTCATTTTGGGAAGTCAAACTTAAGTTGCTTGTGGTTGGCAACATATACATTAAATGCTGTAATGTTGGTTGGCAACTTTTAATTATATGTTGTAATGTTGGTGTTGATGTGAACTGAGTTGTATGCTCGTTGGAATGTTGTTTTATTAAGTATGGAATTGTTTGGTCTTTCTAGTATCATTTCCAAATTGCAATTAAATTATTATCTGCATTTTCTCTGACGAAAATGAAGGCGTCTTCAGTGACGATTACAAATCGCAATATGTGACCAAAACTGTGTCATCTTCAGTGACGATTACAAATCATAATATGTGACCAAAACTGTGTCATCTTCAGTGACGATTACAAATCACAATATGTGACCAAAATTGTGTCATCTTCATTGACGATTTCAAGTAGCCATCTGTGACCAAACTCTTTCATCTTCACTGACAATTTCAAACCGCAATCTATGACGAAATAAGAACCAATCAAACCAAGCCACGTGGCAGAATATGATTCGTCCACGTGGCAACAAAGGCAGCAGCTGGGCTAGCTATGACGTCATCGCCACGTCGCGTGACACGTCATTGATGACGTCATCGCCACGTCACGTGACACGTCATCGATGATGTCATCGCCACGTCACGTGACATGTCATCGATGACGTCATCAGCCATGTCAGCATCCTATGTGGCAAGCGCCGTCGGGGCTTCCAAACGGACCATTATGACGAAAACAGAGTTCAATCTGTGACCAAAACGGGCCGTCACAGGTTACAAACGCCGTTAACGACGTCGTTACGACGCGAGGTCAGACGGTGGATTATGACGAAGACCTGGACCCATCCTTGACCAAACCCGATCGTCACAGAATGGTATCACATCCGTGACCACATCCATTTCGTCACAAAACGGAAGCACATCTGTGACGAAAATTAACATTTCGTCACAACAGAACAAATGTGACGCGACCTCAATGACGATATAGTTTTCGTCACAAAAACGTCACAGATTAAACTTGGTGACGGTTTGCTCATCTACAATGACGAAAGAACTACGTCACTGATGATCACATCCCTAGTAGTGATGTATCCTTCACCATTTCGAGTATATCATCTTCGGTTCGGTTATGAGCCTTCCATTGCAGTAGTTCCAGTGTAGTACCCAACTTTTTTGGCCATCTTCAGCAGTGGGATATAGCAATTTCTTGTGATCCTCTAGCATGCGCTCGAACTTGGCCTTCTCCTTGTCACTTTCACATTCTCTTTGTGCATCACGAATGGCATCACCAAGAGCATCAACATCAGCTGCCACATCTTCTGCCGTTGCCGCAGCTTCTTCATCATCTCCCCCCACTACATCATCATCAAAGGCACCGTACTGAGCAATAATATCAGCGTGGGCCAATTCTTCTTCATCTTCTTCACCATCATCCATTACACCTCCCCTTTCTCCATGCTTTGTCTAACAAATATAGTTTTTTACGAAACCCGACTTCAACAAATGTGTATGAAGAGTTCTTGAGCATGAATATTCCTTCAAATTCTTACAGACGGCGCATGGACATCACATGAAACCATCCTGCTTATTTGCCTCAGCCACACCTAAGAAATAGTGCACGCTAGCAATGAACTCTTTGAAGCGGCGATCGACATTGTACATCCAATTGCGTGACAACATCTGCATTAAATATTACAACCATGCACTTAGTAGTTTCTCATATTATTGCACAACACGCATGACATCACATGATTGATTAATTCAAGCAAGCTTGACTACAACGAAGACAATCATAGCTAGCACTAAAAAAACTAAAACTAAAATGCACTTAAGCAACATAATTAGTTCGCGTCCGATCCCAACTAAAATAGACAGATCATTCGCTTCATCAGCATGGATGGGCTGCTGCCGCTGACTCACTGCCTCATCACCTTCAGTGACAACCTCCTGTGCAATAGAATTTCGTACGTGTTGAACGTACTCTTCCTCCTAGTACCAACCTTTACATCCGCCGGTGCCCTCCCACTGCAATTAGAACAAAGAATAAGGAATTAAAACAACATCATCAAGCAAAACCGGTACAAATTAACCATATTAATATAATGCGGAGAAATAATAACCCACCTCACGGTCCGGACACTTGTAGAATATACGACCCTTATTGATTCCCTCTTTTTTCATTCGGTACTCCTTCACAATCTTCTGCTTACACTCGCCGCAAGAAATGAGAGGAAGATCCGGCCGCAAACGCTTTGGATCCCGATGATGAGAGGCTGAGGACCCGATCACAGTTGCCGTCTATTGTATCCATACTCATTTTTAAACTATTACATGCAAATTCCTAATTTTCTAAATAATTGAAAATAAAAAAGACTCTAAATTTATATATTTATTTAGATAATTTTAAAAGTATGATATAGCAATACCAATTTAAGTTTTGTCTACTCTCTATATTCATTGTTGCAAACTATTACAAATTCTACATTTTTTATAAAGAAAATTAACTAAAAAGATACTAAAATTCATTATTACTTCTCTTGCATAATATGAAATATACAATGGATACTACCTATCAGTACAAAACTATCAAGTGATTGTGAAGAACCAATTTAAACTACTCAACTCTCTATGCTTGTTTTTGCAAACTATATATTTTAATTAAATTCCTCTCATATTCAAAAGACATGGTAGGAGATGAAAATAGTTACCTCTAAACACAAAGAGACGATGACGGAGTCGAAGAAGATCACCAATTGACGCTAGAGACGAAGAACAATGAAGAACAAATAAAGAACAAGCAATAGCAACGGCAAGAGCAAGCAAAGAAGATCACTGAAATTTGAATGTCTCTGGCTCGGGGAGGAAGAAGTTGGCAGGTTATAAACCGGGGAGCTTTAGTCCCGGTTTGTATTAAAAACTGAGGCTAAAAGGTGATCATTTATCCCTGAAAGGATGAAATCAGCCTAGAGGGGGGGGGGTGAATAGGTGATTTTCTACAATCTGAAACTTCACAAACTAAAACTTGTAGTTAGATGACAACCGGTACTACCGGTTTTGTTTGGGTAGGTACTACCGGGTATGAAATACCGGTACTACCGACACAAACAAACGGCACTACCGGAAACCTAAAAGGAAACTACAAATCCAAAGTATGTGAGCTATGAACGTAAATCAAAGAAATGCCCCACTTCCCTAAGTATGGTAGATGAAGATTCTAGCCTTGCCAAGACTTGGTTACTTCCCACGGTGTAGATCGAGCCTTCCCAACCTAAGAACGAGGGAGGAAGAGGAAGAACACGAAGAACACAAGTACAAGCGTAATATCCAAAGTAGAGATAACAACAACCATACGGGACACAGCGATTTATCCCGAGGTTCGGCCAAACCACTAAGGAGTGCCTACGTCCTCGTTGTTGAGGTGACCATAAAGGTCAGAGTCTCTTTCACCTCCTTGCTTCACTCAAGCCACCACAAAGGTTAGCCGAGTTTCTCCACTAGAAATCACAAGGGAAATACAAACGCTTCGGGGAGCCCTCACAAATGAATCAACACGGGCTACCACGAAGAACACCTAACCGGCTAGGGTTCAAAGAACCCAAGAGTAATAGACACAAACCAAGCCGGCTAGACGAGCAACCAAGAGCTCAAGTCGTAGATCAAAGCTTCCCACTCTCTAATCTCACTTCCCTAGCTCAAATCTTGCAAGGGAATGAATCTTGGAGCAATGGGGGGGAGAGAGGAGAGGAGTCAATGCTTGGAGGCATTTTTGGCAGCTGGTTGGTCGCAATGAATGTTAGAGTAAGTGGGTAATGATCATAAGTGAAGTGGGAGGTTATTTATAGTCCCCCAGTCCCGAGGCCTGTCGGTAGTACCAACCACCCATGGTCAGTAGTACCGACCAGCCAAGAACCGCTGCGCCAGATCTGAGTTGACCTAGATTCAGCAACCGACCAGGGGTCGGTACCACCGAGGGTCGGTAGTACCAGCCTTATGGAGGTACTACCGCCAGGCCAAATCGGCCGCGAACAGTGAGCTCCAAGAATCGGCCTCAGGGGCTCGGTACCTACCGACCAGGGTCGGTACTATCGAGCCCGGTAGTACCGACTAATATAGCGGTACTACCGCCAAGCCAATTGGCACACGAACAGTGAGGTCCACAAAATGACCTTCCTACCGACTGAGGTCGGTACCACCGAGGGTCGGTAGTACCGGCCTTATTGCGGTACTACCACCAAGTCATTTTTGAACCTACACAGAGAGGGTGTTAGAATGGTCTGGGTGGTCGGTAGTACCGACCTTATGGTGGTACTACCGCCAGTTCAAAATGAACTCTACCTAGAGAGCATTGCGCACGGCCTCCCTAGTCGGTACCACCTGTGACACCCTAGTGTCAAGCACTGCATTAGGAACCGTATTTAGCTACTAAACTGCATAAGCAATGCATTGCATCATTTCATGTGCATATGAGTGCTTTTTGCCTTTTGTTTATTTATCTGGATTTTGGATTTCTGTTGGACTTGATGGTTAAAGTGGATTTCTGATTGGCAAATAGCTTTATAAAATAGAGAATATTGAGTAGAGTGCTTTTCATGTTGGTATTTTGACCTAGTTCAAAATAGTTTATCAAATAAAAATGAGGCAAGCAAAATGGTTTATGTTGCAAAATTGGCTTTATTTATGTGGAGGATTTAAAAATGGTTTTTA
Organism: Coix lacryma-jobi var. lacryma-jobi; assembly: GCA_009763385.1. NCBI lineage: Eukaryota > Viridiplantae > Streptophyta > Magnoliopsida > Poales > Poaceae > Coix > Coix lacryma-jobi. Next base: position 51,169,359 of record CM019824.1, read on the forward strand.
GAAAAAGTGTCTGATATGAAAGTTGTAGAGAAAATTATTTTGAGCAACTTTTATTTTTGGGTCAAAACCTAGTTTGGAGTTTTTGAAACTGTTTTTGAGTGGTCAAAGTTTGTTAGGTTTTTGGAAAAAGAAAAAGAAAAAGAAAAACAAATTCTTTCCCGCGCTTCCCTTTCGGCCCGCTCAGCCTTTCGGCCCACCAGCGCCGCGCCGGCCCAGCTCCGCCCGCGCCCGCTCCCGCGCGCCGCGCATGCCGCGCGACACGCCGGTCAGGTCTGACGGCCGCGCCGTACGCCGGCTCCGCTCGCCACGTGGCCGCCGCATCCTGCCGAGGATCCTCGCCGGCCACTCCCCGCCCGATTCCCCTCCGCGCGATCACGCAAGCGATCCGCCTCGCCCACTCTCCGCTTGCCTCGCCTGCCACGCCCGCTCGCCGTGCACGCTAGCGCCTGCCACCGCCTCGCCCGCCGCGCCGCCCTGGCCCCGCCATGACCACCGGCCGGCCAAGCCGACCAAAACCCCTAGCGCACCGCACTCCCCTCTCCCCACTTGCCATTCCGCTCGCCCGCTCTCACTCTCGCACTCCCTCTCCGCTCCCACGAACGCGCAAGCGTCCGCCACCCTCACCACCGTTCGCCACCGCCACCTCCCCTCTCCGTTCCGACCTCACCCGACATCTACTGTCCGATTCCTCTCGCCAACCGCTCCGCCCTCACCGTGCACACGCCGTGCGCACACCATCTTCCCCAGCCAAGCACCATCGCCGCCGAAGGACGAGGAGCCCCTTTCGGTCCCCGTTCGCCGCCGAGTGGAGCTCAAGCCTGTTCCGCATCGACCCGAGCTTCGTCACCGCTCTCCTTCGTCCTCGAGCTTCACCGAGCCAAGGCAGGGTGAGAACACCGACTAGCTTCAACGCTACCGCTCTTTCCCACCTCTTCTTCCCCGGCCGAGCGTCATGGCTGTCCGCCGAGGCCATGCCCGAGGCCAAGCTTCCTCGGAGCTTTCCGAGCCAAACCGAGCCCTCCATAGCCTCCCTAGGGTTCGTGTGAGCCTTCGCCTTCCCCAATTTCACCGGCGACCGCCGGAAACGGCGTAGCCGTATGTCGCCACCGCTGCCGTCCGCCACTGCTCGCCGCCGTGCGCTGGCCAAACCATCTACACCATCCGATGCGCCTTGTCGAGACGAGTCCATCGAGCCTAGCCTCACCGCCGGCGAGCTCACCGTCGGCGAGCAATCGCCGGTCAAACCTTCCCCCTGCTTCGCCCTCTCTGACGGGTGGGTCCCGTTGACCAGCGGACCCCACACGTCAGCCTCACCCGGTCCATGGACCACGCTCACGCAAGCCGAGCCGGGAAGATTCAAATGTTTTCCTTTTTACTTTTATTTTCTAGAAATGCTTGTTATTTTTGTGTAGCTTGTTTTAAAAGTCCAAATGGAGTACTTTCAGTTTTGTTAGCTTGTTTATGAGTAGATCTATCATGAAAAATATGAAAGTATTTTTGGTGAAAGTTTTAATTACTGTTTTTATTTAATTCAGTTTATGATCTTTTGTTTGGATAAATAGAAATAGGTGTTTTCTGGTTGAGATAATTCATGGGAAAATTTGTGCAGGTTTCTTATCATGTTTTGCACCTGTGAAAAATATATGATGCACTGTTTATGTGGAAAAAGTTTCTGTTATGATTTAAAGTCCTTTTTGACTGATTTCTTGGAATAAGTGTTAAAGGATTTTATATGTCAAAATAAAATGTGGGAAAAATTATACGGTCTCTGTGTATGATGTTTTAGTGAGGAAAAATGTAAGCATGGGTTGTTATGTGAAGAAATCTGAAGTTGCTTTGTAAATGTACTTTTCTGTGTTTTCTTTTGGAAATTCATGTAAGAAATAATATAATGTTTCTGTTCATGGAACTTTCTTGATAAGTATGAAATGTGAAGTAGAATCTGGGAAAAAAATATGAAAATGAGTTTAGCACCCTTTTCCAGTAGGGTTGTGGTTCAAATGGTTTAATTTGGAATAGATTTGTTTATTTTGTGTAGGCTTGTATATTTATGTTCTGACAGTAAATTTTCTACAGTAGAATGTTGATGAGTAGTTGAAGCTAGAAAAATTATGAAATCTGCTGTTGAACACTTTTTGTGTAAAAAGTTAGTTCAAAGCACCTTTTGAGCAGTTTATTTGTTATTTTTATATCTGCAGTTTTGTATTTTATTTCTGGCTGAAAATTGTTCAGTAAAGTCCAGCAGGTGTTAATTGCCTTCTGGAATTTTTGTGGATTTTTCTGAGTTCATAAAAATGCACTTGCAGTTCAAACCTGAATTTCTTTTGAATTTCTAAATAAGAAATAGGTAAATTATTGGATTTTGTTTTATGAAATAAATGAGTATTTACCTCAATGTCAAAAGTGGTTCAACAAGTTGGTTTTGTTGGTTTGCAAGAAATGTTACTCTTCTTACCACCACATCTCGCACCACGTATTATTTATTTATCTTTTTCAACCGCATTGCAATAGGATCGACAGTTCAGGATCAAGACCAGGAGCAGGAGACAAACGTCGAGCAGGAGATCCCGGAACTTCATCAAACCGAGGAAGTCGACCCCGCGGCCGACACTAACCTGCCTGAGTGCCCCTCCCACGAGGCCTCAGTCTTCTCTCAAGGCAAACCCCGGAGCATATTAAGCCTCCTATCTTTTGCAATTAAAATTACTTGAGTCCTTTTATATTGTGATGCATTAGGTATAGGAGTTGGAATGAATCCTACTTGCTGCATTACCATTCCTTGGTTATTGATTAATATCTACCTTGTTATCCTGTTATTTATTTACAATGTAGAATTGCTTAGCTTGCTTAATAAAAGTAGTAGCTAAGGATGTTTCCGTAATACCCTGATGGGTAGTTACCGGATCACGGTTGGCTATATTTGCTATCGTGAAAAAGAACCTGAGTAGTAATGAAATACGGTCAACTGGAAGGCAAGGCACAAGTTTGGAAACTTGGGGCAGTCCGTCCGTTGGATCGTGTAGGTTTGTGTCGATGTTGGCCCTCGTTCATTTTTGAACGCGCCCTTTTACTTAGGGATATGTCGGTACCGTAATCATCGACTCCAAAGCCGGTTAGACGTTGTTCGGGCCGGTCTCAACCCGTGTCGTGCCCTCTAGTATGGAAATGCGATCTGCCACGTGAGGCCATCGCCAGGTTCCAATTGGGCGGTCCGTGCTGTGAGCCGCGACGATTACCACCACGAACAAGCATCGAGCGGTTGCCCAATGCATGGACCCGACGGGGAAAGTGTGGGCTGGTATTAAAGGTCTTTCACCAGCTGGTTTGGAATTCAATTCGAGTCGCCGTCTCCCCCGGTTAGTGGGAAACTATGGCGAGCTTCACCACGATACAACTCCATGTGATGTGTTAAAGGTTCAACTAAAATATGGATAAGTCAACTGGATATGTTATGTAATTGCTTGTTAGACTCAAGTGTGTGTAATAGTTCAGGTGCAAACCTAGAGTAAGGAATAGGTCTAAAAGTGACAGCTCATCAATATCAGTAATTACCCCTTATCCGAATTTGAGCTTTTCGCAACTAAAAGATCTCAACTCCACCCAAAAAGGCCTTGCATATCCTTGGTGTCTTTATTTTCAGTTGGACGGGTAAGTCTAGCTGAGTACATTCCCGTACTCAGGGTTTATCCCGTTGTTGCAGATGGCCAGGTCTACTTTGGCTATTGTAAGCACTGCCTCTACCCAGTGGAAGGTGATGAGGAGTAGGCCCAGGGCAGGGTCATCCAGAAGCTTCCCCTTTTCTTTTGCTGGTCTGAGACTTCTAGTGGCACATTATCTAAAAAGGAAAGAGTGAGTTGTGTTGAGTTGGATTTATCAAACAATGTTTTATTTGGACCACATGTGTGGTGGTCGTGTTTCAAACTTATTTAAGCTTCCGCACTTTTAAATTTGGCATTGTAATAACTCTGTCTTAAATTCGTACTCTGATGTTTTAAATCCAGTTTCGTTTCCCTGTGATGTATCTTTGCGAATGTAATTCTTGAACAATGCGATCCTGTATGTTGTAAGATGATAGAAATCCTTCGAGATTTCCGGACTACCGGGGTTATATGGGTTCAAGTATGAGTCGGTGTCAGACGGTTTTGACTAAGACGGTACTTGAGCTCTTATAATCAGGACGGTTCCGCCACACCACCGACCCCCATGGTCAGTACTACCGACTACACAAAATTACATCTATGTGTTCGTGATCGTGCAGTGACTCTCAAGCAAACTTTTGTTAGTCGATTTGAGCACTTTTCTCCACATCTAGCCAACCTAATTTGTATCCCTCTTGATAGTCCGGCTTACCTATAACTCAAGTTTAAAATTAAACTTTCAATCCACCACTTGAGCTAGACATCTTTTGTCCAACTATACTCAACGTGCTTTGTCCACGAGATTTCAACATTTCAAATCTTTCTAAGGACTAACACCTGCATACATGCTTTTATAAATCTGTTAGTCCCTAATTTGATTGTCATTAATTAGCCAAAACCCACATTGAGGGCGAATGCACTTGCAAACTCCCCCTTTTTGGTAATTGATGACAACCAACTTAGGCTTACAAAGAGGATAGAAAGAATTGAAGCTTTTGAATTCCAAAATTTAGTTCAAGCTCCCCCTTAGTGTATGCTTTGGATATGAATTTCAAACCTTGACTTTAAGCAAGGTTGCATACACAAGAATAAGAGCTCCCCCTAACTTTTGCAATCTGTGGGGTGCCTAAGTGTGTGACAACATCATATATAATAATTTGTGATGCATGAACATTATGACATGGTGATTCACATAACAATAAGATAAGAGAAATCGAATGGCTATGGAAGAAAGAAAAGAACTCAAATCACATAGCCATATCGAAAACAACATACACCAATCATGACATGAGTAAAAAGTAGAGGATCAATCATTAAAGAATATTACAATAAGCCCAAATGTATCAAATCCTCTAACAACCATCACATAGTTCAACACACAAATTTAAAAAGTAGTCCACCACACTTAGTTCACTTAGTTCAACTCTCTCAAAATCTAACTTATTACATCATGAATAAAGCCTAAAACTCCCCTTTTGGCATCAAATGCCAAAAAGGGTAGGCCACGATAAGCATAGGATCTAATAGTAGCCGCTAGAAGAGCCACAAAACCACCAAGATAAGGACCTCCAAAGAGAGAAGAGTAAGCGCTGGCACCAACATCACCTCCTAGGAAAGACGAGGGAGCGCTCGATGGATCCGGCGGAGGCGAAGGAGCGCTGAAGCCGCCACTACCAGCAGGGTTAGCATCGGGGGCAGCAAAGCCCATGTAGGAGCCACCCCCTCCACCCTAGTGTGAAGTAGACCCGCCACCATGTGACGGACCCGCACCATAGTCAGGATAGAAGGGAGGAGGCTGATACGAAGGCGGAGGCTGGAGGAGCTGCAACAGAGCTGAGTTAAAAACACTGGCATCAACTCCACCTCCCTGCTGCTCATCATCATCATCATCATCATCTCTACCATGCTGGGCCTCGGACTCGGCAAAAGGATCCGGGAAAGGCCAAAGAGGAGACTGCTGGGGAAGCCCAAGATGCTCATTTACCTGCCTCTGATGCTGCTCGTCGCGCTCAGCCTTGTAGCAAAACCATTTAAAGAACTTGCTGAGTGCGAAACGAACAACTCCACCGCCCCCACTCCTATGCCTCTCACGGCGCGGAGGAGAAGAAGCGGCAGGCACTTCCTCATGAGCCTGCTCCTGGCCATGAGCCTCGTCGGGAGCAGCTGCAGCAGCTGGAGCATCATCACCTTCTTCATCTTTATCCTTGCCCGTGGAGGAGAACTGACAGACATTGTATTCTTTGACAACTCGATCATACTCGAAAGTTGCTCCAACCACATGCTCAAACATATCCATCAGATGTGGACCATAAGGCAAGTCCTTGTGAGGGTCATTATAAGCTTCCGAAATCTTCTGCCACATAAAATGGGAGATACTGAACCTCCCATCTGGCAAAGCAAACCGACAAAGGACCTTTGGAGCATCACTCCTCAAATTGGTGTTATCCCCACTCTTCGGATCCAATGTGAGCCTCATCAAGTTGTTCAGCACAAAATAATAAGGCTTCAGGCCATTCACCTGAAAGTTGGCCACCTTGCCGGGCAGATAGATGCCAGAATCCTGCAGCTCTGAAGGAAAAATCCCCTCACCATACACCTCTGACAATCTGGGGGCATTGCGATCTTCACTGTTAAAACCCAGCAGCCTAGCAAAGGTCACAAAGTCACATCTGTAATTGACCCCTTGGGTCATCCAATGAAGGACCTTTCCAGGCTGATCAATGAACAAAGTTGCCCAGAACTGAGATATAATCTCCTGATTCCAGCTTTGCTCTCCTGAAATGAGCCCCAGAACCCTCCACTCCTCGAGCCTCAGCACCAAAGCATTCATCTGCTCGGAATCCTTGTCAGTCAGCGAACGAATCCCCAGACGCTTAAGCTCAAAAAGCGGAGGACGCCCCTTTGCACAGAAACCTTTCTAGAGGACAGACACATAATAGTCCTGCTGAAAGCGGGACCTAAAGCGTCTATCCATAGAAACATCCCTGACATACATGTAGGGGTTCTCCAACCGCTGCTCCCTTAGCAGATTTGCCCTTTTCCTGTCTGAATAGTCCATGAAATTTCCTGGATATGCTGGACCAATCATGTGACACCCTAAATTTCATTTTCCAAAGTTAGTAATAAATTTGAGCTTTGTTTAATTTTCTGAGCATTTAACCTAGGTCAAACAATAATTTTCTAATGATTAAAATGAATCCAAGAGTTTAGAAACATTTTTGTTGCATTCATGCTGGAGCATAATATTTTGTTTGAGTGTAGGAATAGTGCTGGGTGGTTCAAATTCAAATTTGATTTGAATTTGGGCAAGTTTTCAAAAGAAATAAAAAGGAAAACCTTTTCTTTTCTCCCTCTCTCTCTCCCTTCCCACCCTTCTGGCCCAACCGGCAAGGCGGCCCAGCCCGCGAAGCCTTCCCTTCTCCTCTCCTCGCGCTCGCCTCGGCCTGCGTCGGCCTAGTGGCCACTCCCGCGCGGCCTGCTCCCCTCTCCCCCTCGCGCGCCCGCGGCCCAGCTCGCCCGCAGCCCGCCTGCGCAGCGCCTGCGCCAGCCCCGCACCCACTAACGAACCGGCCCGCGCGTCAGCCGCCTCCCTCTCGCCTGCCAAGCCGGGCCCGCCTGTTAGCGGCTGCCCCTTCCCCTACCTCGCGACGCCCCGCGTCCGCGCCGCCGTTGCCCCCTCCGCTCCCGGTAACGGCCGGTGAGTGGCCTTCAAGGCCACTCGGCTTCCATTAAGCCGTGGTGGCACTCCCGGCCCTTCGCCGCCCTCCTCCGAACCCTATATAAACCAGGGCGAGGCCCTCGTTCTCTCCCTCACACCTCCCGCTTTCGCCCTCTCTCTGTCGCCGTTGCCGAGCCCCGCTGGATCGCTCAGAGCCGCCACCGAGCCCTTCCAGGTGACGCCGAGGTCACCAGAAACTCCCCTGCACCTTCCTTTCACCCTATTGCACGAACCCGAGCCTCACTGAAGCTTTTCCCTTTTGCAGATCTGCTCCGCCGTCGTTGTCGCCGTGGTGAGTCCCTCAGCCGAAGCCGAGCCCACAGTCATGCTCGCCGTCCTCCCCGCTCCGCTCCGGTGCTATCCGCGCAGCCATCCGAGGCCAGGAGCCCTCGGAACGTGAGTTCCCGAGCGCCTCCAATGGCACCGCCATGCGCCGGTGGTTGCGCCGCCGCCCGCCGCCGCCTCGAGCTGCCCCGACCCACCTACGCCGTTCATCTGGCGCTGAACGGCCGAGATTAGATCCCAACCCCCGAAGGGGTATAAGCCGAGTCCACGGGCTCGTGAACCCGAGCCGCGCGCGTGGTCCACAGCCATGCTGGTGGACAGGCCCAACCCCGATGCAACGCGTAGCGCCGCGTTAGCACCCACGCGGTTGCAGCCACCGTTTTTGCAAAAAGGCCCCCTTCCTTTTTGAAAATAAACCCGCAGTCCAAGCTAGTTCAAAAGAGTTTCTTTTCAGTCCTGTTTTCTTGCGTTATAGACCCTGCAGAACCGAGTTTTAGTGCCCGCTGTCTAGAGCCGCGTGTTTCGCGTGCTAGACCCTGCTGGCTACGTTTAATTCCATTTAGGTCCTCGGTTTTCGTGAGTTAGCCCCCGGAAAATGAGTTTTATTTACAAAAGTGCCTCTGAAACTTGTTTGCTTTATAACTTTCTTGTTTTAAATCCGATTAGAGTGATCTTTACGTTCATGTGATCGTATCGACGCGTAGAATAGTTTTATAATCTTTTTACCTTGTTTTAGTACTATTTGGTGTAATGTTCTAATAGAAATATATTTGTTTGCATGTGATGACTGGTTTGGATGCTTGTGTGGTGCCTTTGATCCCGTTTAGAGTTCGAGCAGTCCAAGGTGGCCATGAAGAAGATCTTCGAAGAAGTGGAACCATCAACGCAAGTTTTTGGAAGGCAAGTGTAACATGAGTTCCGTTGTTACCCAGCAACCTTTTAATCACTTTTTCATATGCATGTGTCTAATATGATGAACCTTAGAGATTTTACCTAGAACTTTGTTATCCTGTATTCCTTGTTACCTTGGGTTGTGCATATGGGTAGTTCTGCTTAGCTTGCAAATACCAAATATTAAGATGATAATCTTGATTAATGACTTATGGAACAAATGTTGGTTCTGAATCCTAAAGCGGCAACCCAGGATTTACAGTACAACCACGAGGACTACATGGCTCTGGTCTTAGCCAAGTACTCTGAGTGTTCTAGCTCGTCTGTAGCTTACCGAAAGGGCAAGAGGTGGGTACCATGTAGTTATGGCCCGGTCCCACTAGGGTAATTGCTTTGGAGGATAGGGGGTTACCTTAGTGGGGAGGTTGTTCATAACTCTTGGGAGACTGAAACCTTAGCGGCTACGACTTGTTAGACCAACTTTGGAAAAGCTTCGTAGTGATCCCTGCCGACTTACCTAGGAAGTGAGTCAAGAGGCTGATCACCTCGGGCAAAAGGGCAATCACGACTCGTGGGTAAAGTTGTACACACTCTGCAGAGTTAATTATAAACTGATATATCAGCCGTGCTCTCGGTCAAGAGCGGCCTGGATCCTTTTTGAGATAGTTCTATGTAATATTGTGGGTGATGATAATCTTGATGATACTTAATTATACTTTCACCATGGGAGCTTAAGCATGACATAGAGACATAGGTCTAATAAATAAAATATGACCAACTAAAAATGCTTACCGCAGTTTAGCCGTGTCAGCCTTTTGAGCCTTGCATCCCTCATGTTATACTTGTTGAGTATGGTGCGCTCACCCTTGCTTTGTGTGCAATCAATAAAAATCCCGGATGGGTACCAAATGGTGGAATCAAGTGAGGAGTTACAGAAGATGTTCTAGAGGTGCTAGGCGAGTGTTTTCCCCCAGTCAACCGTCCCTGTGGAGTTTGGAGTCCCAAAGATTAGTTTTCGCTTTGCTTTGTTTTAAGTGTAAGCCTTGTTGTATCTATGTATCGATATATAATAAAGCATTGTCTTTGAGAAATTCCATATTTGTTGCTATATGTGTCTTGTGGACTTCCTGGGCACACATATAGAAGGCACTTGGTATTCTTCGGAAAACCGGGTGTTACAAATCATGAAAGCAGCTACCTAACCATGAGGATGAAAAGCACGGTTGATCAACATCAAACCAGCTATCTGAGGAGATCGTGGCCCAACGCGAGGATCGATGGCTCGACCCTCCCTTTCGGGACCAACTGCCAGAGTCTGACCACCAACTACCACACTGTGCAGCCGACCTGGGGGACCAGCAGCAGGAGGCAGCGGAGGAGGAGGTGGAGCATGTCCACTACCACTACCACCGTCTCAACCCACACTCTGTCGTCCCGTGGACTGGCGTCCACGGATCGACCGAGTGAGGTCCTCGCTACTTCCACCAGCAGGCTGAGCACGGTGCGAGGGATTGCGCCGCTGCTGTTCACCTTGCTCCATCACAACATATTCTTCTTCTTCTTCCCTTGCCTCCCTAGCAGTCCTTGCGTCACGTGAGGCCCTTCGGTCATGCGACATCTAGAAATAGAGTTCATAGACCAATATGAGACACAAGTGACAACAAGACAACCTCAAAGGATGTAGCAAATAGAAGCGATGATATTCGAACAGGGAAGAACAACTGTTCATTGCGTGCGGTCGGTACTACCGCCCATAGGGTCGGTACTACCGACCGCACAGCAGCGTGCAGTTATCTTCGATCCATTCACACAAATCGCCCACAAACTTGCGCAAAGTACATCCTAGAAGCATCTATATACTAGAGAGAACAATCCTACCAAAGGAAACGGCCTAGAACAAGGTACATTGAGAGATCAGGCAAGAACACCCTAGTACCTTGCTACTCGAAGTGAAGAGGCCGAAATCCGAGGGAAGGAGAGCTTCCGGGCTTCAAGAACACCACCACAACGATCTCCTTGCTCCAACACACCTTCTCACCAGAGGAAATCGGATTTGAGTGGAGGAGGAGGGAGATCGAGAGGAGGAGGCGGAGAGCGGCGGCCGGACGGCTCGGGTCAAAGGAGGCGGCGTGGTGAAAAACTAAGAGGATAAGATGGAAACCCCTTCACCGCGGCCTTTTATACCAGGGTAAAACCCCGGTCGGTACTACCGCCCAGAAGGGTCGGTACTACCGGCCCTGATGGCGGTACTACCGACTGTTCACATCCATAACAGACAGAGAGCTTTCCTAGGTGAACTTTGTGTGGTATACTACACACACTTCAACCATGTCCAGATTTCATCCAACCAGTACATAACTATGGACACAAGTGAAGCATGGAAAATAGATTTTGAAATCACACACATATTTTTGTCAAAACAATTGTCTTTGTCTCTAGGTGAAAACAAATATGTGCAAGTCATCAAGCCACGTTACGAGAATCAATGATATTTAGTTCACTCCTCAAAGCACAAAATCTTGACTCATCTAAAGGCTTTGTCAAGATATCGGCTAGTTGTTTTTCGGTGCTCACATGGCGTAAAGCGATATCTCCTTTGGCTTCGTGATCTCTCAAGAAATGATGTCGGATGTCTATGTGTTTTGTGCGAGAATGGTTTACAGGATTGTTTGCTAGTTTGATAGCACTCTCATTGTCACACAAAAGTGGAATTTTGGTTTCTTCACATCCAAAATCTTTTAGTGTTTGCTTCATCCAAAGTAGTTGAGCACAACATGCGCCGGCCGCCACATACTCGGCTTCGGCAGTTGATAGAGCAACACTATTTTGTTTCTTAGAGCTCCATGACACCAAGGACCTTCCAATAAATTGTCAAGTCCCAGTAGTGCTCTTTAGATCTACCTTGCAACTGGCATAGTCTGAATCGGAATAGCCAAGTAGATCGAAAGTGGAGCCCTTGGGATACTATAAGCCAATATTCGGAGTGTGCACTAAGTATCGAAAGATTCTCTTAATGGCCATAATATGACATTCTTTCGGATTAGCTTGAAACCTTGCACACATGCACACACTAAGCATAATATCCGGCCTAGATGCATAAAGGTAAAGCAATGAACCGATCATAGAGCGATATACCTTTTGGTCCACCGACTTACCTTCCTCATTTAGATCAAGATGTCCATTAGTTGGCATGGGTGTCTTGATGGGTTTGGCCTTGTCCATCTCAAACTTCTTTAGCATGTCACTCGTGTACTTCGTTTGACTGATGAACGTGCCATCCTTGAGTTGCTTGATTTGGAATCCGAGAAAGTACTTCAACTCACCCATCATGGACATCTCGAATCTTTTGGTAATTATCCTACTAACCTCCTCACAAAAGGTCACATTAGTACTACCAAATATTATGTACCATCGACATATATTTGGCACACAAAAATATCATCATTGACTTTGTGAGTAAATAAAGTAGCATCGGCCTTTCATATCTCAAAACCCTTTTTGAGTAGGAAATCCTTCAAACAATCATACCAAGCTCTAGGGGCTTGCTTGAGCCCATAGAGCGCCTTGTCGAGCTTGTAGACATGGTTGGGATATTTGGGATCTTCAAAACCCGGTGGTTGCTCCACATACACCAATTCGGAGAGGGGGCCATTGAGGAATGCACTTTTCACATCCATTTGATATAGCTTGAAATCATGGTGAGTAGCAAAGGCAAGTAATATACGAATTGACTCAAGCCTAGCTATGGGTGCATAGGTTTCCCCAAAATCCAAACCTTCGATTTGAGTGAAACCTTGAGCCACCAACCGTGCTTTGTTCCTTGTAACCACGCCATGCTCGTCTTGCTTGTTGCGGAAGACCCATTTGGTTCATATCACATTTTGCTTGGGCCTTTCCACCAAGGACCAGACTTCATTCCGAGTGAAGTTGTTCGGCTCTTCTTGCATAGCCATCACCCAATCCGGATCATCAAGTGCTTCTTCCACCCTAAGAGGTTCCAAAGAAAAGACAAACAAGTAATGTTCACAAAAACTTGCTAAACGAGAACATGTCGTTACCCCATGTCATATGCTCCCCAATATGTTGTCAACGGGATGATCCCGTTGAATTGAATGATGAACTTTTGGATGTGGCACAAGTGATCTTCTTTGAATGGGTCTGTCTTCATCATCTTCATCATATGTATGGATGTCTTCATTAGCTTGTTGGTCATCATGTTGAGCTTGAGCTTGATCATCATTTTGATGTGACCCTTGAACTTCTTTTGCACTTCCACCATTCGAAGTTGCGGAAGCTTCACCATGTGCATTTGGATGCACATAATGGACATTGGAATCTTGTGGAATGTGCAATAGCTCATCTTCATCATCTTGAATCTCAACGGGCCTCACATCACCGGTTGCAAGCTTCTTGATAGCTTCGGATGGAGGCATGTCATTACCTACAAGCTCATCATTGACTTGCTCCTTTTGAGAGCCGTCGGATTCATCAAAAGTCACGTCTACCGTTAACTCAATAGTGTTGGTGGCATTATTGAATACACAGTGGCCATGTTCATTAGTACCATAACCAAGTAGAAAGCCTTCGTGTACCTTAGGTGCAAACTTTGAGCTTTTGGCCCTCTTGTTAAGTATGAAACACTTGCAGCCAAAGACTCGAAAGTAATGCACCTTCAGTTTGTTACCGGTTAGAAGCTCATAAGGCGTTTTGTCCCTTAGCTTGTGGAGGTATAGGCGATTGATTGCATGGCATGCGGTGTTCATCACCTCCGCCCAAAAGCCATGAGACGTCTTGTACTCATCCAACATAGATCTTGCGGCTTCAACAAGAGTTCGATTCTTCCTTTCCACAACCCCATTTTGTTGTGGGGTATATAGAACGGAGAACTCATGCTTGATTCCTTCATCATCAAGATACTCTTCTATGTTGGTGTTCCTAAACTCGGTCCTATTATCGCTTCTCACTTTCTTGATCTTGAGCTCAAACTCATTTTGAGCCCTTCTCGCAAACTTCTTGAAGATGCCTTGGGTCTCACTTTTATCTACTAAAAAGAACACCCAAGTAAAATGAGAATAGTCATCAACAATAACGAAACCATATTTGTTACCACTGATGCTTTGGTAAGCAACGGGTCCGATGAGGTCCATATGAAGTAGCTCCAACGGTCTTGTGGTTGACACAATGTTCTTCATTAGATGCTTCGCTCCAACTTTCTTTCCGGCTTGGCATGCGTTGCAAATCCTATCTTTCTCAAAAGAAACATTGGTTAGTCCAAGGATGTGCCCTTCCCTTTGAAGTTGGGCCAAGTTCCTCATCCCAACATGAGCTAGTCGGCGATGCCAAAGCCAACTCATGCTAGATTTTGCCATTAGGCATGTCGTAGGTTCTACCTTACTAGTTGAGAAGTCAACTAGATAAAGTTTTCCCTTCAACACACCCTTAAAAGCAATAGAGGAATCCCTTCTTCTAGAGACGGTCACACCCTTATCCGTAAAGAGACAATCGTAACTCATTTCACAAAGTTGAGAAACGGATAACAAATTGTAACTCAACGAATGCACAATTAATACATTTGAGATAGAATTGTCGGTTGAAATAGCAATTTTACCCAAGCCAAGTACCTCTCCTTTTCCATTGTCACGAAACACAATGTTGTTGCATGAATCATGGCTTGGTTGAAAAGAAGTGAACATTTCTTTTGCCCCGGTCATATGATTGGTGCATCCACTATCCAACAGCCAACTTGTTCCACAGGAGGCATATTCCTACAAAACAAGATTATGTCTTTTATTTAGGTACCCAAGTGAGATTGGGTCCTAGGGGGTTAGTCACATAAACTTTGGGCACCCAAACATTTCTCATGATCTCTCTCTTCTTGAGTGCACCAACATACTTAACGACAATCTTGCTGTTCTCTCCCCAACAACATAAGTAATCACATGTATAGCTTCGTGATATGGGCTTTTGTTGCTTGGGGACCTCCACTTGCTTCTCCTTGTTGACCTTGTCATTGGCAAGTGTAGCCTTTGGATTGGCAACCTTGTTTTCCTTGTTCATGAGGTCAAAGAGAGGAACCCCTTTGTTAAAGTTAACAAAGGGTACCACGTTGACCATCTTCCTTCCATTGGCTTTTCCACCATACCTATTGTAGCCAATCCCATCCTTGATGGATGGATGTCTTGTGGTCTTGAGGATGTCTTTTGGTTGTTGCACCTTACACTTGCAACCATTCCTCAAGATCATGTTCAACCTTTGTATCTCCTTGTCTCTCATCTCTAGCTCATCAAGGTTAGTTGCACAAGCATTTATATCAACTTTATAGCATCTTTTGCAACCATTACTAGTTGAGACATTAGAGCTATCAGAATCCATAGGAGTGGTTGAAGAAGTGCTACTCCAAAGAGTGTTGTAGCTTAGTTCAAGAGTTTGATATTTATCTTGAAAGCTTGTGAGGATTTCTTGAACCAAGCTAACTTCATTATTTAGACTAGCAATTGAGTCATTGCTCGTGGAACACTCCTTAGCCAACTTCTTGTTAGAGTCATTGGCTAAAGATAGTTCCACGGTCAATTTCTCAACCTTCAACTTCTCCTCGGCAAGAGAGGCTTCCAATGCAAGGTTCTTCTCTCTCTTGAGAGATCAAGTCCCCTTGCAAAGCAAGACTCTCATTCTGACTCTCCAATTTAGTAAGCAATTTTAATATTTTTGGTCCTCTTTCTTACCAAATTTTCTTATTATGCTTAGTTCAAATTCATCCATATCATCATCACTATACTCATCACTAGAACAAGTAGAAGAGTTAGATGATACCTTCTCATCCTTAGCCATAAAGCAAGAATGAGTGAAGTCATCCTCGTCATCAGAGAGACTCTCGAACAAGCGTGATGAAGTGGTCGAGGTAGTCATGTTGGAGAAGAGGATTGGAGAAGCGGTCTTGTGTATGGCGATGTTGGTCGCTCCCTTCTCCTTCTCCTTGTCTTTGATCTTCTCTTCATCACTTGAGTCATCTTCCGAAAACTATTCTTCACCAAGATGAGCTTCGCCACCTCTTCTTCTTCTTTGCTTCTTGTCATCACTCTTGCTATACTTGCTCTTGTTCTTCTTTTGTGGACAATCGGTGATGAAGTGATCATCTGCACCACATTCATAGCAATTTCTCTTCTTTGACTTCTTGAAGTATCCACCTTTGTTCTTCTTGTACATCTTCTTCCTCATGAATCTTCTAAAGTTCTTCACAAGAAGTGCAATTTCATCATCTGAGTCATCGCTTTCTTCACTTGATGAATCATTTTGAGATCTACTTTATTCTTCATGCTTAGCCTTGAGAGCTACCACTTTCTTGTTGTTTGCTTCTTGATCTTCTATGGCCTCATCATCCAAGACTTCATGATGCTTTATCTTGGCAAGCATCTCATGCGGTCCCATGCTCTCATAGTTTGGTCTTTCCATAATAATGGATGCAAGTGTCTTGTTCTTCTTTCTATATGCTCTCAATAGCTTTCTTGCAGCTGAGTTGTCATCCCATTTTACATCTCCAAGGGCTCTAATCTTGTTGATCAAGGTCATGTATCTATCAAACATTTGTTGAGTGGTTTCACCACTCTTGATTCGGAAGTTCTCGATCTTCCTTTGAAGAAGCTCTATGTTGCACTTCCTCACACTTGCATCACCCTCATATGATATCCTGAGAGTGTCCCAAATCTTCTTTGCAACCTCCATTCCATGGACCTTGGTACTTTCCTCGGGCCTGAGGCATGATAGAATCAAGGATGCAGCTTGAGCATTTTGTTGGAATTCAACTGCATCTAGCTCAGTATACTCTTCTCCTTCAATGTGACTCATTCCATTCTCGACTATCTCCCAAGCTCTTGCGGCAATAAGATGTAGCTTCATCTTGTGTGCCCAATTGTTGTAGTTGATTCCATCAAAGTAAGGTGGTTTTCCTAGATTGACGCTAGGCAAATGAAGAATCTTGCCCATTTGGCCATAGTCGTATGGTATGCTTGAGAATTCCTTTTCTCCCTTTTCTTTATCTTCATCTTCTTTTGTCTTTTTCTCTTTGGGCTGTGGAGGAACTCCTCCACTCATTGATGATTCACCTTTGCTGCTCAAAGCTTGCTTCAAGCCCTCAATCTCATCCTTCATCTTCTTCATTTGATCTTCGAATTGCTTTGCTTGTTGTTCCAACAGCTCATCAGAAACTATCTTGACAATGTCATTGACTTCTTCTTGACTTAGGGTCGACATGATTTCTCCCTTACGTGGTGAAGCGCTAACACAAGGGTTAGGCTCTGATACCATTTGAAAGGGTCAGCCTAGAGGGGGGTGAATAGGTGATTTTCTACAATCTGAAACTTCACAAACTAAAACTTGTAGTTAGATGACAACCGGTACTACCGGTTTGTTTGGGTAGGTACTACTGGGTATGAAACACCGGTACTACCGACACAAACAAACGGCACTACCGGAAACCTAAAAGGAAACTACAAATCCAAAGTATGTGAGCTATGAACGTAAATCAAAGAAATGCCCCACTTCCCTAAGTATGGTAGATGAAGATTCTAGCCTTGCCAAGCCTTGGTTACTTCCCATGGTGTAGATCGAGCCTTCCCAACCTAAGAACGAGGGAGGAAGAGGAAGAACATGAAGAACACAAGTACAAGTGTAATATCCAAAGTAGAGATAACAAGCACACGGGACACAACGGTTTATCCCAAGGTTCGGCCAAACCACTAAGGAGTGCCTACGTCCTCATTGTTGAGGTGACCACAAAGTTCAGAGTCTCCTTCACCTCCTTGCCTCACTCAAGCCACTACAAAGGTTAGCTGAGTTTATCCACTAGAAATCATAGGGGAAATACAAACGCTTCGGAGAGCCCTCACAAATGAATCAACACGGGCTACCACGAAGAACACCTAATCGGCTAGGGTTCAAAGAACTCAAGAGTAATAGACACAAACCAAGCCGGCTAGACGAGGAACCAAGTGCTCAAGTCGTAGATCGAAGCTTGCCACTGTTGACACTCCTTAATGGAATCACTCTAAGAATGAACCACATAAAATAATAATCTAGTGAAGGCACTAAAGAGTGTACGGGACACTACTAACTTCACTTAACGTCAAGTTATCATCCCCAACATGAAGCTATCAATGTAATTATATCATGGCACTGGATTTAAAGATAGATATTTACCCGTAAGCGCACAGATAAATATACTCGTTGTAGAAGCATTTCACCCAAGCTAGTCTCAGGTATCGTTATTTATATTTAGCCTAGAGACTAATCAATTCAAAGTATGATGGTATTATACTAATGAGGACTTAACAGCATTCATTATGGCACACACTTATAAAGACTGATAACACACTAATTACTCCAAACAGGGATTAGGTTACAAAGTAAATGATAATGATAATGATAAATGATAAATGATAAATGATAAATGATAATCGAGATCAGATCAATCAAGGATAATCCTAGAACAGTACTACCTAGCAAGTGATGATTAGAACAGGCATTCATAGAAAACATTCCTAAGTTATTCTAATTACAAGTCATAGCATACATTGATTAGTGCAAACATATTTGGCAATCATTGGCTAGGTCACATCATATTTATAATCAAGAAGCAACTCCATAGTAAAGGTGTCAAACAGAGTAACCCCTAAACCATGAGTTAACTGAGCCATATTGAACACTATATTCGGGAGGTGGAATACAAAGGATTCAACAGGAATATCACACCTGCGATCTACCACTCTATCCGGAGCATAGGACGCATTCGCAGATAAATAGTGTATAGGCACCACGCCTACACAGCATCTATCTCTCACCCGTTGTACTTTAAAATGAGCGCTATACGAACATGAGTATAAACATAAAGATGAACTATATATGCCAAATATATAATCAAAGCAGACTATAAGCAATATAATTAAGAATATAGTAGTTGATGTCTTAGTCATATCAATTGTATTGCTATCTAGAACACAAAGATGAACAATAAGGTGAATTAGATCATCGAGAAGAACTAAAGTACGAACTAGATCATGAACTAGAACAAGATTATGAACTAGAAGATGAACTAGACGATGAACATGAACTAGACGATGAACTAGAACATAAACAATGAAGAACAATGATGAACTAGAAGAGCAATTATGAAATAGATCCATAATGTTAATACAAGAGAGAAGATCTTGGGTTTACCGAGCCTTCTCACGACTAGATCAGGAATCCAAGCGAAGCTTGCCTCCTCTAATCCTATTCTATCTACTATTCTAGGTGGATGTAGTTCTAGAGCCTCCGATTGATCTCTTTCTCTGATGAATGCCTGATGCTCTGATTGATGATAATCAAACCCTGATTGATGCCCTGGAGAGGGGGGTCAGGGGCTGTTTATATAGCACTGGGCGATGAACCGTGGCCCTTGGATCAAACCAACTTAAGGTACGGCCGAGATGCATCCTAGAGGTCGGTGGAGGAAGGTTCCAGAAGGAGGAGTCCGTAGGCCCCAAGGGGGGACCGGTCGGTCTCCTGGTGGGACCGGTCGGTCCCACTAGTCAGCCTCTCGTGGTGGTCGACCTCCTGGTGTCTTCTTGCGTCCTCTGGAGTCTTCTAGAATAATCCTGATGTGGTGGTGGCGTTATCTCCCGTCGGTTTCCTTCTTTGGGAAGCTATCGGTGTTGATTTCCGGGTTTAGTCCCTGCAGAATCATAGTTCACCAAAACTCGTGGAATATTGTTAGTTGAAACCCTAAACCTTTGTTGGCGATAAAATTCTTGCCCTTTTCATATTTATTTATCCTTTAATTATGATAGATAACCAGTGTCAATAATTCCCCCAAGCTTACCTTTTGCTAGTCCCTTAGCAAATAATCATGATGAATCACGAAAAGCTACTATGCTTTCACACCTCAAAGGTACATATGTTCAAACAAAAATCTTCCCTTGGCTTAGAGTTAACTATTCTGACTTTCTCATATTACATTTAGCTATGGAGCATTTGCCTTCACCTGGGTCTTAAAACAATTGAAATATAGAACAATCAAGTTAAGCACTGTATCTCTAACCCTTTGATCAACCTTCATTCTAGAGTTTTTATATATTTTCAAAATAATAATCCGAGATTCCACTGTATGACACTCTCAAATCGCTCTTTTATATTTTATGATTCCTCACTGATGCATTTTCCTTCCTTCTATGGATATATATATCTGGAGCTTTAAGAAGTGAAAAACATCTCTTACCAAGTCAAAGTTTAAAGTTAGGGAGAAAGATGTCATACTCATAGATCAAGATCTTAGAACATTTGAACTTTGTCATCTCTTACTGGCATATTGTAATTAGAGGGACCATGGGCTATCATTCTTTTCTTCATATTTTTATCATAACTTTTTTTTCTTTTCTTTTGAGGTAGTCGGACACTTACCCCTTTTTATTTCCTCCTTTTATATTTTTGCATAGTCCCATGCCTCTAACACAATACTACTTCGGAAGAGTGAATCTTTTAATAAAACATTCTTGATCTCTAGAGCATGATAAATTTCTCAACCATAACTAAAAACTTAGAACAAAGCAAGTAGCCTTATCTTAAGATCATATTAATGGCTCTGGGTAGGAACTCATGTTATGTCATATAGGATCTCATCATGTGTTTTTAATTTTTTAAAGTGTAAATCTCCAGAACTCTAGTATCTCTAGGAATTAGATAAACAACAGCTCAAAACCTTTTTATATCATATCTCACAATTATCTAGACTTTAGATCAAGCATTTGCAATCCACAGGTTTCAGGTTCAGAGTTTATTCAGAACAACTTTGTCTAAAACTCAAGAAAATTTAAGTTTAAACACTAGGTACTTAAAAGAGATTATGGCAGAGCAATTTTTCATCATTTTCATCATAAGCAAAATTAAGTTTATTTCCACCTAGACATTTATTCATTATATAATATCTTTATTTGGTTTTGTAATAGTTATTCATCTTTTTAGGGGTTTCTATACTTATTAAACTGATCTAACTAAACCGAACTAATAGTAATAGATAAAAAAAAACTGTGATACTTATCGTGATAACTGAGGGTGCTCTCCCCCAAGCTGGATCTTGACGAGGTCTTTTCTCCAGAAGACGAGTAGACTGACAGTGGTTTCTTGAGTCCTTCTCTTCTTCTCTTCCTGCTGAATACAAAGATAGACAACACAACTAGTGGAACTTGATTAAGCGTTAGTGATAAATATTCCTCCATTTGTCTAGTTGTCTTAAAGTTCTTAAGATTATTTATGTTCTTCCTTTCCACTAAGCAGAGATTTAGCAGTGATTCATAATATCTATTTTTGGATTTTTTTATGGATGTATGCAATGCAGAAATAAATATGCAAATGTATATTTCTTTTTATGCCTCCACAGGAAGTGTACTACTCTCATGGGGCTTATAGTTCCCATATTTTTATTTTATTTTCTAATGCAGATATAATTGCTAAGAAGTAAATATGATACTAATAGTAAAATGTTCATGCTAAATCTACTAATTATGCAATGATGAATTTAATGCTAATGAATATGGATAACTACCGAGTTACCTTTCGGCGAGGATTCGGTGTTTATAGTCTATCGAACAAGACTCCTCGTATGCTCTTTATTCTTCCTTGGGTGCATCAGCAGATCCTGAGGAGGACCTCGATGATTGCACGTCAGTAGAACTCTCTTTCTTTTTCCATACTTGTTTGACTGGTGGACCTGTCTCCTTTACTTCTTCGTCCTTCGTTTCCTTTAGGCTTCGTTTGGCTGTTGAGGTATTAGCGGGGATCAGCGGTCAAACGACGTGTATCGTGGAAAAAAACACGCGTGGGGTAACCTTTCCCCTTCCGTCCGAATAAGCATTTGGCTGCTCGAGTATTGAGGTGGGTGAGGCACCAATATGCCTGAATACACCGGGGCAAAAAAAATCCCCACCCGTGGTGTGTAAAGACCGAGCTCTCGCATCTCGCCCTCTCGCGTCGCGTGCGAGCGCGCTGCCCACCCCGCTGTCGGTGCCGCTCTGATTGCTGCCACGTCGGTCACCTCATCGTCGTCGCCGCTCCGGCCACCTCCTCCTTGTCGTCGCTCCGGCTGCCTTCTCGTCATCGCCCCGGCCCCCTATTCGTCGCCCCCACTACATCTGCGACATTGTCGTCCTCACCCAACCATCCACTGCACTCTAGAATCTGCTCCGGTGAGCCTCTCCCTCCCCCTCCTCTTCTTTCCATCTCCACTACTCTGATGCTTCACTTTTTTTAGTTTAGGGTTTTGATTTCACCTTTCTTCTCCCAGATCCAGACATCTGGTAGAGTCACAGACAAGCATAGGCCCGATCTTGGCATCATAGGAATTTTTCCTTCATGTCCTAGTTGGGATTCGATTTCACCTTTCTTCTCCTACAGATCCATACTTCCGATGAGTCACAGCACGCATAGGCCTCATCTTGACATCATAGGAATTTTTCTTCATGTCCCAGTAATCTTGTTCTGTCAATGTTGGAAAATTGTCTGAGACGTTGGCTCTTGCAGTCTGCAATGCAGAACTATCTTTGACAAAGATGCTTGCGGGATGCCTTGAGACATCAGGTCCTGTTGTTTGTAGCAGATTTCTGTCAGTTTTCAGAACAGCTCAACCGTAGTTTATAGTGATGCTTACACCATGGGCCACTACAAGATGCTAGACCAGATATAGTTTTTTTGACAACACTGGACCAGATATAGTTAAATCTATGTATAGTACTAGAATGATAGGCAGTGGAGTCATTAGGTAGTACACATACTATTATATTTCTTCACTATTTTAATTCCATGTTTTTTACTATGTTCAGTTTGGCGGTGGCAACAATTGCCGTAGCTATTTGTGCATGGGTTCTCCTTTGCGATAACATTGTTTTTTGTCAGATAGCAATGTTGTATATAGTAGAAAATTCAGAAAACTTGCAATATAAATCTTGAGCCAGCTGGGGCAAATTGATTGCAAAGGACTTGGCTATCATGTCCTTGGCTGAGACCAACAGTGGAAGGAAGAAGATTGAGACATCAGAGATTTTTACAGTAGTGCAGTTCAGCTCAGTAGTGCAGTTCAGCTTAGTTGCCAGAACTGCAGGATGCTTCTAATAATATCCATCCATGACAGGCAATGCGATTGCACTTGCCACTTTGTCAGTTTCAAAAATATATTGATTGGGATATGGAATTGCACAGAACCAAAATTGGGGCAATAGAATTGTAATGAAGCAACGTGCTCTCTGCTCTCGCTATGGTCAATTTGCTCCTACCTCCCCTGGCCAATAGTAGTGAGTTGTTTGACCAAAGTCTTACCTTGCCATGATGGAGATGATCCATCCACTAGTAAAACCAGTTTGACCAAAGTCTTACCCTAGCCAATAGCAGTGAGTTGTTTGATCAAAGCCTGTTGTCTTTTTGTATTAAAGTTTAATCATTGTATGTCCTATAATTTGTATTCACCACATTTATGTTAATGTTAATGCATACTTGGTTGCTAATAAATAGGATTGTTTGAGTGATTTTTTGTAGTTACAGTAATCATTGTCTTTGATTGGCGATGACTTATTTGAGTTATTGTTTCTAGTTACAAGAAACAATAACTCAAATAAGTCATCGCCAATGGGGGGAGGAGGATGAGGAGATTATGATGTTTTGGTTGCCTGCCCTTTATCTTTTAACTAGTAATGGGGGGATAGAGAAAAGAGTAAGGCATGCTTCAAGTCAGTATGGTGAAGAAAAGCTCAGAATGATTTTAGGGGGACATGAAAAGAATTGTCTTGTTGCGTTCCGCATGGAACCTAACATATTTAGAGCAATAGCAACATATCTTCGAACAGAACACCTCCTACGTGACACGAGAGGTGTTACTGTAGAGGAGAAACTTGGATATTTTCTTTTCATGATGTCTCACAATGCGAGCTATGAAGATCTGCAACATGAATTCCATCATAGTGGAGAAACGATTCATCGACATATTAAGGCAGTTTTCAAAGTAATCCCATCTTTGTCCTATAGATTTGTCAAGGAACCTACTGTGGAAGATTAGCACAGATCCACGGTTCTTTCCTTACTTCCAAAATTGTTTGGGGGCTATCGACGGAACACATGTTCCTATCACCATTTCTCAAGATAGATAGGCCCCATATAGGAATAGAAAGGGTACCTTAAGTCATAATGTGATGTTGGTGTGTGATTTTGATCTGAATTTTTCTTTTATATCATCTGGCTGGGAGGGATCTGCAACAGATGCTAGGGTTCTTAGGTCAGCCATGCTTAGTGGATTCCATGTGCCTCATGGCAAATATTATCTCGTTGATGGTGGATATGCTAACACGCCATCCTTCCTTGCGCCATACCGTGGTGTTCGATACCATTTGAAGGAATTTGGGCGTGGACAGCAACGACCAAGAAATTATAAGGAGTTGTTCAATCATAGGCATGCCATATTGCGGAATCACATAGAGAGAGCAATTGGTGTTCTTAAGAAACGCTTCCCTATATTAAAAGTTGGAACACATCATCCTATTGAAAACCAAGTGAAGATACCAGTCGCAGCAGTGGTGTTCCACAATCTTATACGGGTGCTTAATGGGGATGAGAGTTGGTTGAATCACCAAACAAGCAACATATCTCCAGACCATTTTATTGATATGCCTGAAGGTGACAACTACTACAGTAATGATGTGATGTCCCTTAGCAGTGAAGTAGATGATGGTAATGCAGTTAGGGATATAATAGCGCAAAATATGTGGAATGACTACAGTCATAACTCGTCCTAAATGTGAGTCTTAACTGATATCTCATGAAATATTTTGCTTATGTGTTTTCTGTCTTGTACTCCTTGTCAGATTCTTCTATTTGCATCATGATGTTTTGATACCAGATTTTTGTATTTGCAGCAGCAATGTTTGGAAGAGGGTCTCCGAGGTTGAATTTGATCCAAGCTGCAGCTTTCCAAAGAAAGCCATCCTATCTACGAGATTTCTCAGCTTATCCATTCCCACCTTTACCATCTCTTTCTATTCCCCGTTCACCTAGCCAATCATTTACACCGATGTTTCTATACCTAGGGTATTCCCCTATCTGAAAGGAGAGTACGGCAGAGCCAGTCTGTTTTCTTGCTTTTGAACACTAGGATGCCTTGCTTGACTCTTCTTCCTTGCATGCCTATGCTACTGCAGAAACATGGAAGAATTGCAATCTTAGATCAAAACACTATGTATGGGATGATATGAACTGCCTAAATAAGAATTTAGCAAGCGGGTGTTCCATAAAAAAAAGAAACTAGGATTCTTCCGAACTCAACTCCGTGGCCAAAACCATCTTCTCACTCGGACCCCCACATATCAGATCCCAGATGCCACCCAACGATGATGGGACTTTCGCGCAGGGAATTTTCATTCGAGAAATACTCCCCCTCTTGCAGCGAGAGCCCACTCCTACCTAAGGAAGGGGCTTGTAGATCTATATTTGGATTAAGGGGCGGTATGGATGGAAGAGCGCTTCTATTGGTAGGCAGTCGCTGGCCAAGGAGGCTGCTCTCTCTATCTAGAATGAAAAGAGGAGAGAAGTAGCACGCACTGGAGTGGGAGTGGTTCCAGTGCCGAAATCGCCCTTTCTCTTATTCGTACTAAGGGGGAGGAGGGCTTATCTTAATATTCCATCTTGTTTGTTAGCTGACAACTCCATCCATCTTGCTTGTGCTCATTCTATCACAAAAGATATTTTTTACTTTTGCCATATGGTGATCATACAATTGGAAAGTCTACCAAGGGGAAGGTAGGACAAAAACACGGTGTTTCCTACTTTTAGTATTCTACCATATGCCTCGTTTTTTTACTTCTACTATTGGTTTTTCAGGCTGTGAATTAGCAATGAATCCTGACAACTTCAACTCTTAGTTATACACCCACCTCTACTACATAGTAGATAGTCAAAGTGTCAGCTGCTTGTACCAGTCATTTATGTGTCGTAATTGTACTCAATTGTCCAAGAAGACTGCACGAGACACCAAAACACATCAATGTTGTTTTTCATGTACTGCCTCTTCTAGATTCGATTGTTGTCTCCACATTTCTTTGCCAAAAGGCTTGAATTCTTCCCATCGTACACTACATCCGATGCTTTAAGTTCAACTGGAAATGCAGAAGTATACCTCATGATGGGTTGACCTGCCTGTCGACTACAAGAGAGACAAGCTCACTCGAGAGATCTTTCCTTTCGATCGCCATTGGAGAAAATAAGACTCCATTGGTGCGGATGGGAAGCAAGTGTGAAGCTCCTCAGAGTTTTTGGGTTCCTGTCTTCATGTACCGAAAGGACAAAGCTGGACGATAGGAGCAATACGGGGAGAAAGTAGCGCTTTTGCTATAGGCTGGCTTAAAATGTTTCGTTTGAAAACGAACTTGTTAAGGCAAAACAGGCTTTATTGCTTTTGCCCTTGGCTGGACTACAAACTTGAATCTTGAAAGTAGTTCCCGCTAGGTAAATACAGATTTATTGGTTTTGCCCCAAGCAAGAAAACGGATGTGCGAAGGAAAGTAGGACTTTTTACTATGGCTGGCATAAAAAGTTCACTTTGATCGTACACTCTACTAGGCAAAACTGGTGTGAGTGGTTTTGGCTATGGAGGGCATAAACAGTTTAATATGGAGACTGAGTTTAGGACAAAAAGACAAGGCATAGTCTTTTGAGTCTGATCAGTCTAGTGTTGCCTATGTTGGGTAGGAAATAAAAGAATCAAAGCCCTCGACGTTCCTAACAGCTGTTGAACTCTCGAAGTATGAGATCCTGAATGCATCCTCTTTCTTTCCACTTCATCTTGGGAATCTGGAATGGTTGTTTATGGCTGGGTGTGACAGATCAGACTGAGTTTAGAATCAGACCTTCTATCTATCTAGCTGTATTGCCACTCCAACGGTTCTTTTTCTTTGATTATGCCCCGTATCTCTCTGAGCCTATTTGATCTATTTGCTATATCCAAGTTCGAGTGTGAACTCCTGTTGAAGTGTAGGGCTTCCTAATTTCTGCTTCGTCCTCCTGCACACTAGTATAGAAGGTTGGCCCGTCACCGTATACCATCGTAAGATGAACTGGAAATTAGTAGTTTCAACCAGTTACACAAAATAGGCAAGTTGAGTTCAGCGTGTGTTGTGTTGCCTCCAACTATAACGAGGCCCTTTGACTTGAGGTACGATTTACCTCTTAACGCGCTTTCCTGCTAGAAGAAGTGAGGGTGATGTCCAATGACCTGTTTGAAGAAGCTTGTTGTGTAGATAGGTATCCGTTTCGTAAACCTAATGTAGAACCTGTAAACTAAAGACTTGACTCCCGGAACCGTAGCCATTCAAAAAGCTATCAATCTGATTCGAAATACCAAGGTTCGAAGACCTCTGGGGCATATCAAATTTAACTTGCCCCACAACAAGAATTTCTAGGGTATGTGAGTGGTGTCGGACGCTATAGGGGTTTGTGTATTCACATCAGGAGAAGAAATAGGCTCTCATTGCTGCTGGGATAAGACAAAACCTTCTTCCTTGATCCATGGCGTCACCGCTGCTATATTCATAGAGTAATTCTATTGGCTGGCTATGATTCCAGCAAATAAGTCTTGGGGTCATTCCGGGCTGATGCTTCCTAATTCTGCCTAGCTTTTGCTCCATTCATCACTATGGGGCACCACATATATAAGCATTGGGAGATCGATCTAATTCTACCAAAGGTAAAAGAAATGGGAAGCAAAGTGTTGGTTATCTAGCCAGTATAGAGATGATGCAGTATCTTCATTGGCGAGACAAGCAAAGAAGTAGATTCAAAAAAGCAAAGTCAAGCAAGCAGCAACATTGGTGACTTTATTGAGTCTTGTCCTAGTTGATCTGGAAATGCCCGAAGAAGCCTTTGACTCATCCAATGCTTAATTGGTTGTCCTAATTTCTTTCTTGAAAACATGTACGAAATGAAAGACTTATGTGAATAAGATCCAATTCTATTATTCACAATTGATCGAGAGCTCACAAGCTACCTGCTTATAGGCGGGGCATCAGTTGTAACAAACAGGGGAGTCAGGTAAGAAGAATCAGCCTCAGAAAAGAAGAATTCAGCGCTCATATCCTTGTTTCCAACATGCATTCGTAGGCAAGTTTATAAGGTGGAGGAAGCAACTGTTTTGAATCCTGCAAACAGAACGTTTGATTCAGTCTATTGATAAGTAAGCACTTGAGCCAGAGAGACAAGCAACTATAGGTATAAATCATTCAGCAGAAACTCTTGGTTTCAGTTCAGCAGTGTTTACGACGCATTGAGCAGAAACGTTGAAATAGAAGCAGAGTTTATTTTCTGTTGGACTTTGTGCTTGCCTTTGAAGGAGGAAGAGTGTTGTTGCTATAGCTGTTCCTATTTCAACTAGGTAGGCCTTCGGTATTCATGCTTCCTTCTATCAATAGCATTGTGGCAGTACGAAATCCTTCCTTAGCCTTGTTTATAATTTTAACCGGGCATATCTTATTTTTGGACACTTGCTGCATTCTAACCCTATCGCTTAACCGTTCGCTTCTTTCCATTGCTTCAACGCTTGTTTCAAGCAATAGTCAAGAGTTATTAAAGTAGTTTGTCCTATTCAAAGCTATAATCAGTGACTAATATGCACACAACAATAAAGACAGTTGTTTTTTCTAGTGAGAAATCGAGTACTGTTTTTACACAGCTATAGCGTCTGTGAATTTGACAGAAAAGCAAGGTTCAAAGCCCACGGAGCGGTAGGTCGACATTCCTTCTTCTTCCCAAGCTTCTGCTGGTATCTATACCTTTCGAGACCAAGCCCTGCTGCAATTCATTGCTGGAAGAGACTGCTAGATTTATTTTGAATAGTTCGCTTCAGGGTTGTAGATAATGCTCTATCAAAGAGCGCCAGCGTACGTGCTCGAAAGCGTTAGTCAACTAGCTACTTGTCCTTGGTTTTCTCTAGTGTGCCCCTTCATTCAATCTCTAACTCAATGTCTACCCACATACCTTTCCTTTCTGAATCGGAGCTTTGCTTACACATCTAATTCTACATTTGACCCATTTGACAGATATTTTCTAAGGCTGAAATCACACAGTTCTTATCCCGGCATCTTACTTACTATTTTGAAAATGACTACTCTTTCCTTTTCCTTTAGGGTTATGGGGTGATAATCTCCCGTTGCTATGGGGGAAGTCACTGAGAGCTCTGAGTCGGATGAGGTGGAAACTTTGCTCTTTCTCCTTGGCCGGAAGGAAAGAAACTTGCTACCTTCAGGAAGGTCGTTTCCCTCGGCTAGATAGAATGGATATCCATTTGTTGAGAATAGAAATAAGCCTCCCTCCTAGAGATGCCCCACTATCAATGAGAACCTTTAGGAAACCTAACACACATCTGCGCCATAAAGAACTCTTGATCAGCTTGCTCAGTAGTCATAGCTTAACGGAAGGAAATCCTCGTTCACTACCTACATGCTCCACCGGGGGTACGCCCCAACCCGATCTTCCATAATGCATCAAGCTAGCCTTAGGCACCAATTCTCACACAATGCAAGGGAATTACGCCGATGAGTGAAACCCCCCTTTTATCAACGGAACACTTCCCCTTTCCTTGAACCAGAAACGGCACGGGGAATTTATTTATTCTTTTTGAATATACGAATGCAGGTAGTTACTACTCTTCCTATAAGATAATATGGATGAGATCCTATACATATGTATGAGACTTCTAGGCAACAGAGCAATAGGCATTGCCCGAGTACTAAATCAAGGCTCCCGCATGAAGGTAGGAAAGGTTGCTGTCAAGATGGTGATCCACAGTAGGAAGATAGTATGTAACTAGAGGGCGAGAGTTGTAAGCCAATAGGGGGAAGTAGAATGCTCAGGTGGGAGGAATCCAAGCCTAAGCATCGGATAACTCGTACAGAAGGATAGAGGAAGAGAACCGGGTGGCTTGACACCTGGTGATGTTAGAAAGAAGACAAGTGCTTATGCTTATAAGGAACCCCAAGGTTAGCTTATAGCTCTTGAGTCTTATCTTATGTGGAAGCTCCAGAGAAAGGAAAAATAGAGTTCCAACAAGGCTGCCCCAGTCCACACTTCTCATCACTCTGCCTCCTTCGGTAGGTAACTTTGACACCTAGGAAAGAGTTGACTCAACGCAAGAAGGTAGAGAAGAATCCCTAGCGCAGATGTGCCGAGAGCAAGAAAAAACGGCTCCTATTTACCAAAGAAACTCTTTTGTTAGTTCTTTCTAGCAAACTGATGTAGGTAGGCTTCCGGAAGCAAGCTAGTTGGGAATGGGTTTGATAGCTGAAGAATGGAACATCACATGGTTCATAGTTGAGGAAAAGGCGAGATGCAGTGAGAGCCGTTAATGTTTTTGATTTTCTTAGGAGCTCATGGAAACCGGATCTATCATTGGATGAATTAAGAAAAATTCAACTCAAAGTTGAAGATATGACATATAGGTTACGTGGAACAAGTTTTCTTGAGAATACACCTCAGTTGAAGACTATATTCTTCCAGGGTAAATCCGCAAAGGCGTTCCTTATTGAAACAATAAAAAATGAACAACTACTTGACTTAGTTAGAGCCACCCCAAGTTGGGGAGTGGAACCCATTGTTATATTAGTGCTAAGTAAACACTTCAACGTGTTTTCACTTGAGAAGAAGGGAGTGCCCGTGGCAACTTTAATAGAAGAGTTTGACGGAGAGGTCATGAATTACTTAAAGTCATTTGAAATCAAAAAGGATAATACCGCAATAGAAGCACCAAAAGGTTGTAAAAAACGAGCAGCTAAAAAGCCAAAGTCTGAGTCTCAGTCTGATGAGATCTATCCATTGGGTCGTATCTTGCTTAATTGGCTCCTAAATAAGGAACTGGTGAGTATCTACCAATCGGATGTTGATATCAAGACGAGCACCGGGTATATACAGAAACCTAGTTATGCCACATGTCTTTTTGACATTAAACTATTACCCCTAAATGTTACATTACCAATGGTTCACCCACCGTTAGAATGGAAGAATCGGACAGCCAAAGGATCTGGGCCTGATCATAAAATCAGACTTGGACAGTTAACTGGAGGATACTTATATTCTGACCCCAAATATGGGTCTGAGGCATCAAGGCGCGCCTCACCCTTGTCTTCACACGACGAGTCAAAGTTCGACATGCGTATCCATGGTGATACCCAATTACGTAAAGTCACAAGCGTGGTAAACAAGTTGCAGGGTGTACCCTATGAAATAAATACATTATTTCTCGAAAGATTGATAGATGATTGGGATCATTTTCAGAAATATGGCCTGGTCATGCCACAGATTCTGTGCTCAATTGATCGAAATGAAGCTCGGCTCAGACTGAATCAGTATTACCACAATGATCCTGAAATTAAGAAATATTTCAATTTCTTGCCATTGTATAAACTCTTACTTAAAAACATAACGGAAGCTAACTACCAAGCTAATATTATTTATCTAGCGGATGCTTATCAAGGTTACTATTTGTATTTCCCTTGTTTTATGGACTTCAGGGGACGAAATTACCGCTACGGCCCATTCCATTTTCATGAACGTGATCTGGTGAGATCACTCATCGTCTTTGGGGACCCCGGTCAAGAGCCTAACAGCTATGAGGATCTCTAACGAATGGTTAAAAACCATACTATAGCAACTGCTTACCATTGGATGAAAGGAATCCATAATTACAACACGGCGTTTGTACAATTTTGTGAGACTTTTAAGGACAACAACCTTTTTTCCAATGAAACTGATAAGGAAGAAAAATATAGAATCATCTACGATGCTGCTTTTAAAGCAAGACACCCATTTCAGTTTATCGCATTTATGCATATGGCCCTATACATGCTGTCTAAAGATGAAAGCGAGAAGAACAAAGGATGGTATTGGGCGATGAGAGCACCTCATCAGCTAGATGCCTCTGCTAGTGCATTTCAGCTATCAAGCTACTTTCTAGTTGATCATAAGATGGGTCGAGAGACCAATCTATTTGTAGATAATCTACAAAAGGATGAAATCCAAGATATATATAAAAGTATGGATGCTCGTATAAAGAAGTATATCGAAAAACAAGTGCCTAAGCCTCTGCCCGAAACAGAAAAAAACGTTGATATGGATCTAATCTTTGATTTAGTTACAGAGACATTTGGACGCGCAGTCATTAAAAAATTATTTATGCCTATGGTCTATGGTAAATCCAAATATGCTATTTATAATGATATACAAGCTTTATTAGGTGGGGAGACCACACGAGCTAACTTAAAGAAGATAAGGGACTTATGTTTCGAATACTGGAGCAATGATTTTACTGGTTTAAATAAACTAATGAAGTTAGTACAAAGTATTTGCTGGGTTGCATCTGCTATTCAGAATCCAGTTATACTTAGTAATAAATACTGGCTAACACACCAAGACTATTTTGTCAAGGACAAAGTCGTCGTTACATTGAGGTATAAGCCAAATACCCCTAAGGCTAAAACTAAAAGGTCAGCTGTAACCCTACGGATCGAAACCAGTAAAAGGAACCCTCGAAAGACTGCTAACTCAACCTTTGCTAACTTTATCCATCAAAAGGATGCTCTGACCGTGATTAACTTCGTGCAAATGATGATGCATCTAAAGGATAATCCCGGATTATATAATATAGATTTTAATCAAGCTCCAATATACACGGTGCATGATAATTTCGTTACAACTTCGTTTTATGCTAATTACCTACCCTATATATATAGGCGAGCCGTCAGCCATATGGGGCACCCCCTAACTTTTATAAATAAGTTGATATATGATCGACAATCTCATTACAGCGACACCTACGGAGGGCTCTCAACCAACTATCATAGTTGAGCTTGAGGCTATTAAAATAAATTACTGTATGGAAGATCCAAGGGATTGTACCCCTATTAGTGAAGATACCCTCAAGTATTGTTTAACAACATTGTGTTATGTCTCAAGAGAGAGAACTGAGAGAGGTAAGTCGTTTAACCAGAAAGGATGGGATAATAGAATGGATTGTATAAACGAGTGTTACAGATACCTGGTTCAGATATTAACAAATCCAGAAGGGGTTAAAAGGTTGAAAAGCTTAACTGCATGTCTAAACAGACATTATGACCCTAATAAGGATGATTATTGTATTCACTATTAAACGAGCGCTATCCAGTTATTTTGTGGTTCAATTCGACTATATTTACTTGTTTTGTAGGTAGGTATCTCTATACTCATAGTTATACCGAGGCCCCTCAACCTACTACTTTCCTTTCTAGGTTAGAGGGGAGAAGAAGTGGGGATAAGTGGGACTTCTTCAAAAGGTGCGTACGGACAGTACCTACGATTCATAGAAAATGGTATTCCATTCTCATCCTCATACCAGCTACTATACCTTTCCTCGACCTGGAGCCCTTATAGGCTAGAGAAATGCTATTCCTAGACCTATTGCTATAGAAAGGCTAGCTATCCCTAGAAAGGGAGATGCAACTATCCATCGCTCTACCCAATTAAGGGCAGAGCTCAGTCTCAGATTGGATTAAGGGCTGAGCGAGGGAAAGCAAGGGGCTGTCTACAGTTCCCTTGCATGTGCTCGGGATAGGTGGTAAAGATATAGCTTCCTTAACATGATGTTCTAACTAGAATTTACCGAGTTCAGTTGAAGATACAAATCCTTCAGGTAGAGGGGAGTGACTCGCTTTTAGCCCTCTACAACTGAAGTTCTCATGTACTTAAATAACAAGATTGAATAGGCCACAAGGCCAGAGAAAAGAATAGGTAGCAAAGATCTCAACCAAGTAAACCCCTGAGGACGAATATACAATAGGTAGGCAGGCTGGCTTGGTCGATAATATCCCATTGGCTATACAAAAGGGTAGGCAGGGTTGGTCTTATAATATACAATAGGTAGGGTTGCTCTTATCCTGTCCTGATAATAGAGGGATAGGTAGGGTTGCTCTTATCATGTCCTGATAATAGAGGGAGGTAAGCATGCATGGTCCTGTCTTTCCCCTACCTTGGATCCACACTAAGGCCTAATGCCCTAAGGTAGCAAGAAGGTTGGAGTGGAGTTTGAGATACGTGTTCTTGCCCTACATAGTAAGGTTACGTAGAGAGAATAATAGAAACATGAGAGATCAACTCTCCGTCCGGTGTGTGCTCCGTCTGGTAAAGTGAGGATCTTCTTTAGCTTTAGCTGATAAGAAACAAAGCTAGCAAATCACCATGCAAGGGATGAGATCGAGGACAACAGCGAAGAGAAAGCAAGGAAAGGAATAGTTCGAGATACGTGTTCTTGCCCTTTAGGGCAAGGTTACGTAGATGGAACGAGGTTGGTGAATAGGAAAGGTGGGATAGGAAGGAGGGTGATCAATGCAGGTTGGTGAATAGGAAACCTGGGAAGCATGCTGTGAATAGGAAACCTGGTAAGCGTGCTTCAGTACTTCTGTTTGTTAATTACCATTATTGTTGCATTATAGCACTTGTTCCATGAAGAAGCATATTGGTAGCAATAAATGTTGCTATCATGATAGCATTTGAAAAAATGGTAAGATTCCGACTACAGATGGAAGAAATCAGGAACATAGAGCACAGGCAATAGCTGACAGAACTTCTTCACAGACCACAGAGAATAGAAACTCGGATAGCACACCGCCCCAACCTGAATTCAAAGTTTTAGGTTGGGTAGTTCGTACGACCCAACTTACTGTCTTTTTCTTTTGGTCTTTCCAAAGTCCCCCTCCTCAAAAAATGTTTTAAGGTTTGACTCAGCCCAACCGGGTTTCGCCACGTCCCTTGCTAGCTAAAAAACGTTTTCTAGTGTGTACTCTTTATTTTTAGATTTCAAAACTCTGATAAGGAGGGATCTCAGTCGAGATTCCTCCTCCACTACATTAATAAATTTGCTAAACTCTTCTTCGAGCATGGGGCATTGCGCGTCACCCACGTATAGGGAGCATAAAAAATGAAATTCTTTGTTTGCGAAGATTTCATATCCAACCGTTTTCTTCTCAAACTCAACATCATCCGGCTTTACACCCTTCATAAAGTTCTCCAGTGCTTCTTGGTCTAAACGTCTGTTCCGTGCCTCCAAGAACACTTCTTCCATTCTCCTATTTCGATAGAGTTCGAATAGGGGTACTCCTTCCTGAGTGCGAGTTTTTACTTCCCGGTGGCTAGAGGAAGCCATAGCTGGAGTTGGGGTCGAGCAGGCACCCTCCTCAGCAGGGCTAAGTGACACCTCTATAAAATCCTCCCTTGACTTTAGTACGGGGGGTACACCCGAGGATTCGATTGGGGCTTGCCCCTTGCCCTTATGAAGGGATTCTTTCCCCCACTTCCATTAGAAGTGGTTTTTGTCCCTCCGCCGTTCTTGGTTCTTCCGCTGAAGAACCCGTTTCCCGACCGCTCGGCAAAAGGGTACAACCCCCTGTACACATTTCGTACAGGCACTGGCATAGAAAACCCAACCATACTACGAGTACTTCACTGAGCTCCTTGAGTAGCTCCGAAAAGAGCTCCGTGACCCCCGGCCAAAGAAGGGTCCCTACAACAGCAACGGAAAAAAATAAAAATATAATTGTGATTTTCCTCCTCATATTAAGATTACGATCATTTTTGATTCTAACATTGTTGGTCATTTTTGAAATTTCTATTCTGGTTTTGAATAAAGAGTAGTCTTTTAGTGTGTTCTGGCGGTGGATTTGTCCTATCAGTGAATCGTTTTTATGGTCTTCTCCTGATGTGTCTTTACCATTGACTGTTCAAGCCACCTCTATTTGTGAGTAGAGCGAAGACAGCCAGTACCAAAAGTACTACTCCTGTCGGATATGGTTTCCTCTAGACCTATGTTTCACAGCCCGCGCTAAGTTGCGAGCCGTTTGAACTGGTTATTCGGAGGTTGTATCCCATACGTGACAGTTGTTACCTAAAGGTCTGGTAGAATGTGGCACTACTTTTTTCTACACCACGAAATATGAATCAACAAGAGAAAAACTTTGTTAGAAATTAGCCCTTTCCTGATTGGTATCAGGGTTGGGAAGAATGGTTGGGATAACAAACAACCATCAGGTTTGTACTTTGGATACCCATATAACCATCAAAGGCTGTTGAAGTGGCTAATTCCTCTAAATAGGAGGCGTTGAGAACAAAGAAATTCTTGGAGCTATCGTTTTCCTCTAGCATTAATATAATTCATTGGTGTTAAGAAAAACCTCTTGGGGAAGGCTGGCAAAAAAGTAGTGCCACATTCTACCAGACCTTTAGGTAACAACTGTCACGTATGGGATACAACCTCCGAATAACCAGTTCAAACGGCTCGCAACTTAGCGCGGGCTGTGAAACATAGGTCTAGTGGAAACCATATCCGACAGGAGTAGTACTTTTGGTACTGGCTGTCTTCGCTCTACTAACAAATAGAGGTGGCTTGAACAGTCAATGGTAAAGACACATCAGGAGAAGACCATAAAAATGATTCACTGATAGGACAAATCCACCGCCAGAACACACTAAAAGACTACTCTTTATTCAAAACCAGAATAGAAATTTCAAAAATGACCAACAATGTTAGAATCAAAAATGATCGTAATCATAAGCAGAAGAAATTCATTATTCCTACACGGAAAGGCAATTTTCTTTGTTCCTATCGTCGATGAAAGTACAACCACCCATTTTCCACACTTTTTCATATCTTAAGTCAGCGAATTACCCGGTGGCGAGGAAGAGAGATTAGAACTCCACTCCAGGATTGACAGAAGTGTTTCTTCTCCTTGCTAATTGCCTACTCAACATTGGTGTGTTTCACATTCCACTCTATCTAGCCAAATATCATAGCTAGTCCAATGCATTTCCTCTCGCAGCTCTCCTTTGCACGTCTCCGGACAGGTGTCTTCTTCTCGACACGCCTTTCCTCTCCTTCGCACTGACAAGGTCTCTCTTCTCCTCTGTCTTTGTTTTGTGAAACATCGAATACTGCATCTACACGGCCATAATTGTTGTCTTAGTGAAAGAGGCCAGTCCCCTTTATGTGTTCGATAAGATGACGTTGAGGTGTATTGTCTTGGTTACACACAAAAAATCCATGTATTTGCAAAAATGCCTAATAGATGTAAAAAAACTACTAACACTACTGCATATTCTAAATTGTTCTATTGCCCCTGCAGTGTGAGTCTAAATTGGAGGGCGTCAAAAGGTGTTGCCTCTATCCCTCTTTGTGAGAGGTTGAAGCCCTCTCTCTGTATTTCAAAAATAGACTCAACTACTTGCTTCTCAAACTGTTGTTGTTGTAATTGTTTTTGAGCTTGAAACTCTTCACTCTGTTGTTGCATCCATTTGGCTAGATCTGCTTGGATCTTATCCATGGATTCTCTCATAGCTCTAACTTGCTCCTCAAGTTGTCTAGATCGGGTCTGAGTTCCTTCGTTTGCCATGATCGAGCTCGGATAGTCTAGTTTAGCAAAGGCCCATGCCAATGCCATAGTTGTGACGAAAGTACTAAAACAAGTTGCAGATGCTTTTAGATAACCAACATACCAAAAGAGAAATAAATAATTCAACAAAGAAAGAAAAAATAGTTCAAGTACAAGTAATTGAATAAATTACCAGAAGCTTGGATTTCTGCTCCGGCTTTCTTAACAGGTTCTCCTAATGGGCTATACTCATCGCTCCGCGCCTTGGCGGCCTCTTCCTATTATTCACCGAAACACAAAACCACCACCAGGAAGAAAAAAAACCTTTTGACAATAAACCCTAAATGACCATCTCCCCATACCCATCCTCATTGTTCCCTATGATCCAACAAAATAGAACACATCTCCCTCTGGATGAAGCCAACAGGTCTCAGACAAGAGTAGTATCTGTGGCTTCATCGAAAACTATCAGCCAAAATAAAAATAAAATGCATCATAGACCCAGCATCATCCTTCACTAGGAACTACAAAAGCAACATCCAACTTCAACCTGGCGGCCTCTGCTCCGATATATCAGAACAGAAAAGAAAACCTTTTTTACAGTATGGGAATTTGGCCCAATAGTCCCTCCAATTTGAAGTGATCAAGCCACCACTGGTACCAGTAGGGAACTGGTACTACCACCTCCTCCAGCTCTAGCTGAGCTCTCCAGTTCTTCTCCATCAGTGAGTTGCAATGGGAGCATCTCTCCATCCGACTTCTTCCTCTCACTCGGCCATCTCTCCCACATCATCCTATTATTTACCAAAAACTGACTGAGTGAATAGCGAGTTTTCATAAACCTAATAAAGTCAGGGTCGCTCATTGCTTCCATCCTCCTTTCCAATTTCATTGAAGCAACTCAAAGCGAGGAAGAGAGCAAGCAGTGTCTCCTCAACTGCCGTTGGTGGGCCCGGAAGGGAAACCTCGGATTAAGCCAATTGCTATCATATCTCGTCGCATGGTGAAAGGCGAAATGCAGCGGTACCACAAGTGCTCATTCATTGGTCCAACCTAGAAGCTACTTGGGAAGACTATGAATTGATTGCAAGTAAGTATCATGGACAAGGAGGATTTTAAGGAGAAAGGAGATCCTCTCTCAACCCAATAGATGCAATGTAGGAAGACTAGTATCTTTAGTCCATGGGTGTAACACCATAAGATGGGATTGATGGTAATCTATCATAAATAGTTTCCCTTTTTGTCTAGATGACGTCCCCACGGTGTCTATAATTTATGTCAACCAATAAGAAATACCTGAAAGAAGATGCGTAGGCCTTCAATCATGGTGCAATGAATATCGTAGATAGAGTGATGGAAGAAGTTTGATCTCATATAGCTAGCTGGAGTCTTTCTTTTCAAAGTGAAACTATTTTCCTTTTACGTTGAGATATTTGAATTGGATTTTCTTTCACTATCGTAACGCACAGAAAACACTGACGTTTCCGCTCGCTTTCAACCACTGCCACTTTACCTGAGCACTGTGACGCAGTCGGTCAAGTATTGAGGCTAGTATATCAAGGACTTATGAGAACTTAAAAGAAAAAAACTAGGCAAAGGAATTCTAAAAGTTCATTGAGTTAAGGGAGGACCATTCGTGGGGGGTTCGTGGAAGAGTTGGGTTCGATTCCCTTTATACGCGATGTGGCGAAAAAGACGGATTCAACGAAATATGCCATGCCTGCATTAAGATTTAAAATGTGCCGTCTACTTCCAGGAAATGTTCGAAACAGAGAACTTTCTCTAATCCAACGCCGCATTCTCCGAAGATTGAGGAACAAGAGGAGATCCATTAAAAGAAATCTTTCTAAGAGAAAAAATCTAAACAGTAACATCAAGAGAGGAACATTTAGTATTTGTTCAGCTTCAAATGATTTTATTTGCAAATGCTTGGGATTTGGGAATTGGTTTGTTCCGATTCTGATAGGTGCACCTGACATAGGATTTCGGCCCTGGGTCCTATTTTCTGTGCCTGTAGGCCCAGGGGAGGATCCCGCCGGAGGACAAGCAGATATAGAAGAAGATCTACGGCAACATCTCATTCCGCCACATGATGATAGAATCATTTTCAATGATGTCTGCCGTTGGATGGGAGAGGATTTTGCGGCCGAAGGGATAAATCCGCCTACCAATAGGTCTATCCCGGAGGTAGTAGACATGATCATCGGTGGCCTCCCACTCCCGGCCATGCAAGAGGAATGGCTAGAGTATGCCCAAGGCAGAAGAGGTAGCCTCTTCTTTTACAACGCCGTTCGGGTTAATCAAGAGATCGACCTAGCAGAACGAGAACCTGAGGAGCCAGTCGAGGTTGATTCCCCTCCAGTCAAAGAAGACACGGAGGTTGGGCCTTCCAAGGAATGGGGAAGAGAGGAGTCTGACAGCGATTCTGATTCCGGGGCGGGGGATCGCACAAATCCCGCGGAATCTATTGATCCTGTAGAAATGCTTTCATATTTTTTTGATTCCCTTTAGGACGCTATGAGGGGCAGAGCGAGTAAGGGGGAAGTACACCCTACCGACCGCATGCCGAAAATGCATTTATCCTTTGAATTACTCATTGAAAGGAATTTCGCACCGGAAACTTTTCTAGGAGAAGTTCTAATCCGTTCCGTTTGGATATTGATCAGTCTTGGTTTGACATGGTTTACGTGTTACTGGTTCCCAGAAGAGTCAATTTCTCCATTAGCTAAACCCTTTCTTACCCTACCTTTGGACTCGTATTTTGTTCGTACACAATCAACGGAGGCCCCCCCGACATATGTTGCAACGTCTTCAATAGCATGCTCTTACTTCGTCTTTCCCTTAATAAGTCATCAAATTTGGTGCTTTTCGATCCCCAGTTGCTATGGGGAACAAAGGCAGAAATACAATAGATTCCTCCATTTAAGTGGTTCTCGCTTCTCCTTGTTCCTGTTCCTAACTCCTCCCCGGGTAGTTCCCAATGTTTGGCACTTTCCATACTTCGTGGGTGCAACATCAACAAATTCGCTCATGATCAAGTTACAACCTAAGATCTATGACTATATTATGTTAACTGTTCGTATTTTGTTCATTCCATCGGTATGCTCCCAGGTACCTGTAATTGTGATCTGTTTGCCAGAACCAAGGGGTCTTTCTGTGGAAACCTTCACGAGCAATCGTCGTTTTTTGATGGTTTTTCCGCTTATCACAGCAGCTCTTTCCACACCTCTGGATATCTGGTGCCAAATCGTCGCCCCTTTCCTTATATATTCGATAATCGAGTTTGCTATCTTTGTGGCATTGATTGTACAAGTTCGTGAAGAGGGCTGGATGAGTAGAATGAGGGAAAGCGGCTCGATCGATAAAAAAGAGGAGTAGACTAGCCCCCCTAGAACTGAAAAAAGTCACTATCAATGAATTCCCGAGCAATTCTAAACCAACATATGCGATTCATTCCCGTAATGATTATAACAAACAAACAGCAGACTCCTTGCCTTATTTTCG
Organism: Coix lacryma-jobi var. lacryma-jobi; assembly: GCA_009763385.1. Classification (NCBI taxonomy): domain Eukaryota; kingdom Viridiplantae; phylum Streptophyta; class Magnoliopsida; order Poales; family Poaceae; genus Coix; species Coix lacryma-jobi. Next base: position 51,209,834 of record CM019824.1, read on the forward strand.
GGATGAGTGATACATCCGGCGAGCGCCGGTGAAGAACGCAAGCAAAGCTGGAGCTCGGGCATTGAACTATTCCATCAAGCAAGAGAAAGGAGGCAAACAGGGTTGAAGGCCTGGGGAGCGAACCGAAAGCTCAGCTTTGCGGACTCTTCCTTTATTTAGTATAGGCAAGTCAGTACTTGTTGGTAGTTCTTAGCTTCACTAAAGATAGTGCTAGGCAACTATCCCCGGTAACGGCCCAGAAATGCTTGTTGGCACTTGCTAACGTTGATACTAGGAGTAGACTATGGAGTCTATCCCCGGCAACGGCGTCAGAAACGCTTGAAGTAAGACCGGTCACTATACCTAAAGGAGTGGAGCTAAAGCAGCTATCTACTAATGCCAAGCGGGGTTGTCAATCCCGACACTAGTAGGAGCTAGCTAGAGAGATTGCAATCTACCAGGAGGAGATTCTGCAAGCGCACAGAACTATCGTAGTAGCACTTCGCATGGGAGTACCAGGTGTCGATTTATTTGATCCCAAGGGAAGGCTAGGGTGGTGTAAGAGTTGTGTCAAGGAGGGGATGAGAGTCAAAGAAATAAGAAAAAGGAAAAGGGGAGAAGAGAAGAGATGAAGGGCTAGAAAGAATATATGGGTGGCTAGGTAAGGATGAAATGGATGGCTAAGGTAGGGTGGATGGATAGGTAGATAAATGGAATAGGATAACTAAGGGTAACTAAGATAACTAATTACTAACTAATCCTAGATAACCACAGAGCAAGATAACTACGAAGCAAGATAGTTTCGAAGCAAGGCAGGCAAATGTCAAATAACCAACTAAGTTGAGTATAGTTTTATTCCTATCTTGTCAAGTATCGAGGCGTATTAGCCTTTACCACTTACTTAGGTTGAACGCTAGCACAATGAGCCTTACTGTTAAACTGGGCCAACTACGTGGTGGAATTCAAGGCGCACAGGGCTGTCACCACCTGCTTGCTACCACAGCTATCCGGGGGTCCAGCCGTATCTGAAGGTAAGTCTATAACTAAGCACCACGCTTAAGTATATTCTAACTATCTCTACCCTAGCTTTGAATAGAGACACCCTTGCGGACGTCAGAGCAAATACTTGACTTAATAAGATAAACACTAAACTAACTAAGCAACCTATTGGCAAAGATCAAACACTAAGCTCACTAGAGATTAACTACTATGGCTAAGTGAATTGAACTATAGGATAGCTAGGCACTCAAGCAATCAATCAAGTATACCACTCAATACTGATAAGTAGAATAAAGTAATACTTGAAATGATGAACTAGAATATAGTAAGTGCTTGAGTAACAAGAGCAAAACCTGAACTGGAGATGAAGGAAGACTCTTCCCAGCTCCAGGACCGATCACTCGCACGCCTCTACTCTTGAGCTAAGCCTTGAGCAGCGCTTCCGCGAGGGCGAAGATGCCTTGCTCTACTAGCTACCTACTTGCCTAACCTCTCTAAGCTTCTAACCTAACTCTCACTTGCTTCTCTTGCTTGTGTGTTGCTTGATGTGGGATGGTACTGGTACAAATGAAGAGGTGCCTCCAGGGGGGTATTTATAGCCCAAATGAGTGAGGGGGGTTCTTATAGTGGGCAGCCAACCGACCTAGGGTTAGGTCAGGTGGCGGGCGCCACCCCCTACTAGCGGCCGCCAGCTCCCTGGCCGTTGGATGAACCGCCTCTGCTTCAACGGCATCCAGGTGGTTGTCCAAGGTGGTTTGGAGGTCGGTTACATGTCCTAGCAACCGACATTCAGCCTTGATCCACGCCACTCCATCCTGAGCCGTCCGATGCCACTGACCTAGTGACCAAGGGCCAAGATTTGGCCCTGGGGAGGTCACACAGATCGGTGACGTGGCAGGGGGTGACACTTGGGCCAACCCAAGTGGCGGGCGCCACTTAGAGGTGGCGGGCGCCACCTAGGGGTGGCGGGCGCCACCCCCCTTAGGCCCATTTGGGCCCTGCTGAGTGGGCTTGGCCTCTGGTGGGTCCATATGTCCAAATTTGGTTCAAATCCTGCATTCAAATAAAATTCTATGGACATGTGGAATTTGGTTAGTTTGAAACCTATTTGACTACATTTCATGCCTTTTTGGTGGACTTTAGGGTCAAATGTTGATGGTAAAACAGGTGTTTAAGGACCGTCAACAAGCTCCCCCAAGCTAACCTGTTGCTCGTCCTCGAGCAACAATGCGGTTTAAGCATTGAGCATGAAATGGATAGCAACTTAAGATGTCTGCAAGTGCATATTGTATAGTGAGAAATAACTTAGCATGTATCATAAATCATAGTAATGTGGAGCTTATAGCTTTTCACTTCAAACATGCAAGAGTGAAATAAAGTAGTAGATAGGAAACTTATATCTTGCTTAGGTTTGACTAGGATTCTGTCTGGAGGTTTTTCAAGGTTTTCAAAAGATAACAACTTACTTAAGTCCTCCAAGATTCACTCAATCACTCAATGGTGTTTAAATCCTCACTTAGGCCAAAATGTAGCCTCTCTTATTTCTAAAGAATGATATGTGGAGTTATAGGTAGGCTAAGAACCATGAGCAAATTGCCTGATGTTTATTGCTAAGCTAGACACTCAGATCATAAGGAGCAGCAAATCATAAAAATTGATCAAGATGTGCATGTGTGGTTATGTGGAAGTGTATAGAGAGGTATTTCATAATCCTTCCTAGTTAATTTCTGGGGTCTAGAGCTAATGATAATCCTCTCTCTTTTTTTTTGGATACATAGTGAGTAGACGAAAGATGTGTCCTCATATTTTCTTAGGACATAGTCCTCTCTTGAGCTACTTTGCTCACTTTTTTTCACGGGACATAGTCCTTTCTTGAGCTACTTTGCTCATTTTTCTCTTTCTCTCTCTTTTAGCTCTAGATTTCCCCAGATATCTATAGGAAAGGATTTTTGAAATGAGTAGGGAAAGGAAGAGAAATGCTTATTCCCAGTGTAGGAATAGCATAAGGTTAGCAATGGGATGTTTGGCAGGGTATTGCATATCTCCGGTGTAGAGAATAAGCAATTTATTTGGTGGTTGCAAACTTCCAAAGTGGAAAGTAGGCAAATTATGGTGGGTGTGCGTGAATCTTGATTCAAAAGATATGATAAGCTTCTCTACTAAGATCTATGAGGTCTAACAAGGCTCAACTCAAACAAAGCTCTTTGTGGTTTTGACTAATGACTAACAAATATTTGGCTGGTGGTGGGATGGGATAAAATCTAGGAGGAACTTTTAGCAAGGTTTTCATAATTTTTAAAAGAAGTCCTCCAGATTAGGTCCTAATTTCACCTTAGCAAGTTTAAAGAATTACTCCATTTCTTACTAACTTTACTCACTAAGCATGATTTCAGTTAAAGCATGTGCAGCCCACAAAAGCTACAACTTAGATAAGACCAGTTATTCAAACCATAACAATAGTATTTGCATGACATATTTCAAATCTTATTCAGGTTTCAACTTGTTTAAGCAGATATTATCAGTTTTATTCATGGAGTGGTTATTTAGGCAAGCATGTGACATTCAAAAGATATAGAATTTAAGAACTGAATGTAAAGTGTAGGCTTGAGACATACCTTATCGGAGCGGGAGTCTCCCCCAAGCTGGCTTCTTGCTTGGTGAAAGATCTTCTTCGTCTCAGTCGGAGCTCTTGTTCTCATTTTATTAAAAGGAAACTATCTAATGTTGTGAAAAGGGAAACTATCCTATTATGATATTTTATTATTCTGACTAAGTTAACATATACCTATGCATATAACTAATGATAACTGATTTTTTTTTAGTTACATGCATGACATATGTTATTTATTCAAAAAAGGGAAAATTGAAGGGAAAAAATTAAAAATAAAACCATACCTTAGGTCCATGGAGTTTCATCCTTATCGGGTGGATCTTCTTCCTTGGGCACTTCCTCTCTTAGTAATCCATCGGGTTCTTCTTCTTTTGGCACCTCTCCTTTGTTATGTGAATCACACGACTTAGGAGGAGGTGGTTCTTTCTTTATGTTCCACCTTGTTCTTGGGCGCCTCTTCTTGGTACGAACGGGCTTTGCATCCTGCATGTTAGCGGCATATGCGGGGCCATGGGAGAAGGAGAATATTTCCTTCCTCTCTCCTAATGTCATTTGAATTTTACCACTTCCTACATATATGCAAGCATTAACAGTATTCAAGAAAAGTCTACCCAAAATTAAAGGCACATCTTTTCTATTTCCCATATCTAGTATTATGAAATCAGCAGGAACATAGGAGCCTCTAATATGAACAGGTAAATCATTGACTATTCCTTCTACATACCAAGTGGACTGATCAGCTAGCACAACATAGGCAGATGTGGATGACATGGGTGGAAAGAACGAGTTTTCATAGAAATCTTTAGATATAATGTTCACACTCGATCCTAAATCACACATGGCATTTTTAAAGACTTCACCAAAGATTGAGCATCTAATTATGGGACTACCAGGATCACCCTTTTTAACAGTCATGGTTTGATCTTCATAATAGTTAAAATATTTTATTTCAACCATATTAGCAGTTTCCATGTTAGGTTTAGCAGGAATTTTGCCAGATTCAAAAGATGGTATGATAGCAGCAAGTTGAGCTAATTGGGTTTCTAACATCTTATTAAAGCTAAGTTGTCACACCCAATTTTAAGAACAAAATTGAATGTATAAACTTATGTGCACCCAGGAATCAGTCGCACACATAAGGGACAAATTACAACGAAGGCATCATCACTGTGCTCAATACATAGCGTATTTATTACAACTCAACAAATAAAACTAAACATAAACAAGCGGAAGATAAATAACTCTCGACGAAGCTCCACTCCACAGGGACGTCGACTGGTGATCCGCAAGACTAGAAATCCTCTGGGAACTTATCTTGCTCACACTCAAATCCATCTGTTACCCATCCGGGATTTTTATCCAAAAAGAAGAAATTATAACAAGCGAAAGTACATCTCGTACTCAGCAAGCAACATGGGGTTATGCAGCTCAAAAGGCTTGACACTGGATTACTGCGGTTAGCATTTTTAGTTGGTCAAGATTTTAGCTTTAGATAATCATCAAGTTTTGCTTGCAAACCCAATTATACCACATGAATAATAATATGGCCACATCTTCAGAGTCACAAATATGATAGTAACATGAACAAAAGTAAATTTTGTTTAAGTGGTTAGCCTGCAAGTTTTCCGAGCCGCTCGTGACCGTGAGCACGGCTGATATATCAGTTTATTACTCTGCAGAGTTTGTACAACTTTACCCGTGAGCCGTGATCCCCATGTCCCAGGGGTTGCAAATCCCATATCACCTCTTCCAAGGAAGTGCGGCAGGGTACACTATGAAGTCTTTCGAGGTTCCCCTAACAAGATAGTGGTCACTAGGTTTCCAATCGGCAAGCAGATATAGGAACCCCCCTTTCCGATGGCACATTCCTTCCCGGCTATACACATGAGACCAGAGGCTGTCCTATACCCGAGTCGGCGAGCCCCTTTTGTGCCCTTTCGGGTAACCACCATCAAGCGAGGAGAGGTCCTCGAACCAACTAAAACCAGAGCCATGTAGCCCTCACGGTTGTACTGTATGTCCCAGCTTTTGCCCGCAGAAGATCATTTGAAGGGGGCCAAGAGCACGAAGACTCCCACGCCCGAGTTCACATTACCAAGAACAAGATAAGATCAGAAGTTGCACATATCATTAGTTAGATTATTAGATCTTATTTGAAGGTTTACAGCACTAGCAGATCTACCCATATGCACTTAACCCATGGTAACAAGGTACAGGTTGAACATCTAGATAAAACCTATGGTTATCATTTGACACATGCACATGATTGGTAGATGAAAGTGCGTAGGTAACAAGAATGATCCCATGTATACTTGCCTTGATCCGCGTACTCCTGGTTCTGGTCCTCCTGCTGGTCGTAGTAGATCTGATCTTGGTCACCCACGTACTGCTCACCGTCTGAACTCGAATACAACGCAACATACAAGCATCCACGCACACACATGCATTGCAAACAGATCTAACATTAGAACAGTACACCAATGTAACACCTCTGGTGTTTAACTGTAATTAACCTGACATGTCATCATCATTAGTCATTAATCATTCTTGTCATGCATTTAAGTTTGCTTAATACTTGTGTAATGATTTCTTTTTCGAAAACCCTAAAAGCCCAAATCTTCCTTTAAGGGCAAAATGGTAATTTCACCTCTGTGACTTGCTTGTGTAATTTCTTGTTCAGTTTTGTGTCTTGAAGCTTTGTTGTGTTGTTCAAAACCCAAAATCTAAAACAGATTTCAAATCCCTTTTGAAAAACCCTAATTTCCAAACCCTAGTTTTTACCCCTCTTTTTGTAATTTAAAAATTATTCAAAATTTGGACTTGGTCCAAAAAGAAAAGTTGTAGATCTTGTCAAAAGGAACAACTTTGGTATTTTCAGATTTTCAAGTTCCTATATAAAATCAAAAGTAATTTTGAAATTATTCAAATCTTAAAAGTGTCCCCTTTTCTGTTTTCGAATATAATTCAAAAACTGTTTGGAATTTGAAAATGCTCTTATTGACAAAGTTGTAGATCTCCTTTTTCTGCACAACTTTGGTATTTTGAGTTTTTGCTGCTCAGTTCAAGTTTTGGGAGTAATTTGCAAAATACAGAGATCAGCCAAAAGTCAAACCCTAGACCTAGCCCTGTTCATCTTCAACCTAGAGCTAGGGGGGTCCGGCCATAGCCGAGCCGCCGGCGCTGCGCACGCCGCACGCCTGGCAGATGCACGCGCGCCTCCCACCTGCCGCCGCTGTCCGCGCCATCATGCCGCACCCGCACGCGCAAAGCGCTGACCTCCGCCCCGTCCCCCACTGCTCCCAGCACGACGCCGCCGCGTGGCCGTCGCCGGCGAACGCACACCCGGCCCCTGCGCGCACGTCGTCCTTCCCGCCAGCCTGCAATCGAGTGCGCACGCCTTGGCCGAACTCATCCACACCATCCCGTGCTCTCTACCGTCCCCGACCGTGCCTATAAAAGGGACCGCCGGAGTCCGAGCTCCTCACTCGTCTCCGCCGCCGTGGCCAGCCCACTCCGAAGCTCCCGCCGCTCAACCAACTAGCCCAGCAGCTCCGTCTTGAGCTCGTGAAGCTTCCCCACCCCTCAATTTGGTCTCTACCGCCTCCTATCGCCCGGCGTAGCTCGCCGTTCCCATCTCCAACGAAAGCCCGGCGAGCTCGGGATCGCCGGAGCGCCGCTCGCCGCCGAGAGAGCTCCGCCGAAGCACCGCCAACGTCGAGCTTCCTCCTTCGACCCTTGTTCCGCCGAGCCCTGCCTCCGACCGTGGTAAGCACTCGAAGCCCCCGGTCTCTGCTTCCACTCCGCTTCGCCCGAGCCTCCCGGCCAGGCCTCGGACGGACGCTTGTTTCCGTCTCGCCCGAGCCTTCCAGCCAGGTCTCGGACGAAACGATTGCTTTCCGTCTCGCCCGAGCCTCCCAGTCAGGCCTCGGACGAAACGCTTGTCTCCGCTTCGCCCGAGCCTCCCGGCCAGGCCTCGGACGAAACGCTTGTTTCCGTCTCGCCCGAGCCTACCAGCCAGGTCTCGGACGGCCGAGTGTTTCCGCCTCGACCGAGCCCTGCTGTCCGCCTCGCCGCGATTCGCCCGAGCCCCTGCGAGGAAGGAGCACAGCGCTCTTTTCTTTTTCCTTTTTGAAAGAGTGTGAATAGTGTTCTGTTTTCTCTTTTTTGTGTGAATTAATCTGTTGTTCCTTAAATCCTGATAAAATTATGGTATGCTCCTTGCACTGTGTAGTATTTTATAAAAATATGAAACTCGACTTTTCTGCAAGAATTTGAAAATGTAAAATCCCTCTTTTAATTAATAAATGGATGGTTTTGGATTTTTAGAAAATTATTTATAACTCCAAAAATCATGAGATAAATTTTTGTGAGCTTCCTATGCCATGTTTAGTCTCTGGTGAAATTTTGAAGTCTTTTGGAACAAGTTGATTTTTGAGCATTTATCTTTAATTGTTAAATAGTGCCTTTGTTAATTAATGTCTGATTTTATTTGAGCACCTTAATGACCTCCAAAAATTATGAAATTTGTTTTGCCATCTATCTACACCATAATGAACTTATGTGATTAATTTGGTAATTTTTGGAGCAACTTCATAAAATGACCTTTTTAAATAATTAAGGAAAATAGAAAAAGTGATTAGGGTTCATGTGGTATGCCCTGTTTTGCATTGTTCATGCTAGCATACTCATGTGCATGCATCATTGCATTCGTATAGTCACCGAAGGGGAAGTCAAAGTCGAGGCCGCCGCTGACGAACCTGCTCCCGAAGTAACTCCGAGCTTCGACCTCTGCACCTCCAACCCTGAGCCAGCTGTCTTTGCTCTTCAAGGCAAGCCCCGGTGCATTTAACCCTTTCCTTGAATTTATAAAATGATTTCCTTAAATGCTTTTGAGTTAAATTATTGCATTAGGTTTATAGGAGTTGTGTGTTATCCTAATTGATGCACTATCCACCTTGACCACTGATACACCCGATACCTGCTTTTCAAAAGTATTTGAAAAATGCTTAGCAATGCTTATTGAATTAGACTTTGCAATAAAATGCCAATTTCAAAAGTGTGATCACTTAAGGAATGTTTATGGGAATTTGGTCTTACTCCCCGGCTGTTGGCTAGGTATCTGATCCGTACCTAGTCAATAGCGAGGAGAGGTTGTCCGAGCGTACGGTGCCGTCATGTTGTAGTCCGGGACTCAACAGTTGACACCGACTGGGACAGGGTTGAAAAAATGACAGGACTATTACGCTTGGGTGAGATATGACCAAGGTATAGTTCTGGCTGAAAAATTAGGGACCATCCGTATGGGGGCCTGCTGGTCAAGACTTGTAACTATTCACATACTTCGGAAAGCTCTGGCTCCGAGAAATCCTTGATTGGGACCGACAACCGCGCACTGGGAGTGGAGAGATGGCGGAAGTAGCATGTACCCACGTGGTCGTCGTACCTGGATAGGAGTGGTGTACTGTACTTCCGGGTGGCGTAGGACCGGGTCCAATCTTGGAGGAATCGTGGTAGACGAGTTGGCATATGCAAGCTTGGGTGCTACATATGCAGTGTGGATAGGGATCCTCAGCTGAGTATTATTTATCCGGATTAACGTTACTCCTCGGTTATGGAGACTTGGTCACTGACTGTCAACGGAGAGTGGTTCTCAACTAGGTATGTTTTGAAATGTAGAATGAATCATGAACGATGAAGAATTGAGGAATACTGAATCTTTCAAAAATAAAATAAGGTTTACAAAAATGCTTTTCTGCAAAATACTTGATCTTGCTTAAGCCTTACCTTGACTACCCTAAGCCTCTCATTCCTGAGTCTTCTCCCTTTTCTTTAGTCGGGTAAGTCTTGTTGAGTACCCCAGTACTCAGGGTTTGTTACCCATGCTGCAGGTATGACAGAGTCCCCGATGTGTCTTGCACCCTGCTGCGTGACCATCGTCCAGGAAGAGGCCGATGAGGCCGAAGAATAGTTGTACACCCTCGGGCTGGGTGATTATAAGTATCTTTGCTGTTCTCCACTATGTTGCTTATGTCTATTTCTATTATCAAGAACTTGGTTTGTAATAACTGCACCTTAATTTCTATTTGGAACCCTGCTTTGTAAAACTAATGTTATTTAAGTCTTCCGCTCTTTATTCCGATGTTATTTGTAAAGGTATGCAATGTTGTAACCGAATTGTGAGATGATCCTGCGGACATTGGGCACTGATGTAGCCCGGTGGCGAACAGGTCTTAATCACATGGAACATGGGTTCGGCTGTCAGAGGTTGACAGGGAAACGTGGGCCATGAGATTAGGGCCGTTCCGTCACAACCAACAGATTTAAATAACTAAACAAAAGTTGTAAAACAGATCTATTCGTCACTACGATCACATAGACGTTTGGATCACCGAAATCGGATTTAAAACGCAGAAGTTACGACCTAAACAAGATTATAAAAGGCCTAAACGAGACTGACCTAAACGTGAAATAAAACTTTTGCAAATCTAATCTACAGTGGTACTACTGCGTAGAACACGAAATTACGAAACTAACGCAATTTGTATGGATCAAAACGGAGTTAAAATGAGCAAGTTATGGATAAAATGGTGCAGTGGCAGTTCTATAAATAGATCAAACTATTTTCGAAATAAAATAAATCGGAAATTCGGATTTAACCGCGCCGGCAGGGACTGCAGGTTAATTTGGCAAAAACCGAAGGACTCTTTAGCAAAATAGCCGACGAAGGGGTATCGATGCGTTTCGGCCGTCCGATCTAATCTGGCGATCCGGATTAAATCAAAGGAGGGTAGGGGCGGCGCCGCCGACTTGCACAGTGCCGGTGCGGCGGCTCGGACCTTCCTCGGCGGCGGAGGCTCGCCGGAGTTGGCCGACTCGGCGATTCCGGCTGCCATTCGCGAAGCGGAAAAGACCGGAAGAGAGAGGAAGGGATGGCGAGCTCACCCAACCACAAAACGAAGTAGGAGATCGATCGAGGACGGCGCACGGAGGAGATTGGCGGTCGGCGGAAACTCTGCAGGTTCGGCGACCAATTAGAGAGCAACGGAAGATACTAAATGGAATTGAAAGGTTTCTGAGAACCCTTACGGAACGGTGGTGCTTCGGAGAGGGTTCAAATCGACGGCCAAGCGTCGAATTGCCGAGAATAGCTCGGCGGCGGCGGCTAGGGTTTCGGTGATGGCGGAGAGCTCGGCCGACGGCGTTGGTGACTAGTAGATGGGAAACCGGAAGCGACTGCGGCGCGGGGCTCTATATAGAGCTCGAGCACGCCCGGGATAAGGCCTCCCCCGAGGTCTTTGGGCGACGCGGAGCAACGAGCGCGGAGCGGAAGTTTCGGGCGGAGGTTGGGGACGCTACTGACAAGCGGGCCCCACCTGTCAGTGAGAGCGAGCGCGGGTCCCAGCTGGCAGCGAGACAGCGCGCGAGTGCAGCGGCAGAGCGGTGCGGCGGTGCGGCTTGCGCGCGCTAACTGGGCCGGCCCGGCAGCTTGGGCCGCACGGCAGGGAGAAAGGAGGCAGGCCGAAAGAGAGGGAGGGAGAGGGCCTTGGGGCCAGATTTGGAAGAAGGGAGGGAATAACAATGTTTTGCCTTTTCTTCTCATTTGCAAATGTTTTTCCAAATCCTTTCCAAAACAAATTTTGAATTCCAGTTTTCAAATTTGAACTTCACTCAAACAAAAGAATGCAGCAGCATGTATGCATCATCTTGTTACTAAACTAGGATAAATTTTATTTCCCCAACATTTATTTATTTTGCCTATGTTATAATGCCACAATAAACTTAAATAAATCATATTAATCTATTTTGAACTAAAGAAAAATTTAGGGTGTTACAAACCTACCCCCCTTAACATGAATCTCGTCCTCGAGATTCGGCTGCTGCTTACTCGAACAACTGCGGGTAAGCCTTCCTGAGCTCATCCTCTCTTTCCCAAGTAGCCTCTTCTACGGTATACTGATTCCACTGTACTTTGCACATCTTAATAGCACGGCTCCTGGTAATCCTTTCAGCTGTCTCCAAACTTTTCACTGGGTACTCCTTATATGTCAGATCTTCCTTCACAGTTAGTTCCTCTAGCGGTATTTATTCCTCTGGAACCCGTAAACACTTTTTCAACTGGGAGACATGGAACACATCGTGTACTCCCGACAAACTCGCTGGTAACTCCAACTGGTATGCCACTTCCCCACGCCTTTCTAAAATCTGGAATGGTCCCACATATCTGGGTGCTAACTTGCCCTTCATGTTAAACCTCTTTACACTGCGCATAGGAGTTACTTTTAGGTACACAAAGTCCCCTACCTTAAAGGTTAAGTCCCTTCTACGAGTGTCAGCATAGCTCTTCTGTCGGGACTGGGCTATCCTCAAATTATCCCTAATTTTCCTTACATGTTCCTCAGCATTCCTAAGCACATCTGGTCCGAACACATGGCTCTCCCCTGTTTGATTCCAGAACAACAGAGTCCTACATTTCCTTCCATACAAGGCTTCAAATGGTGCCATTTTGAGACTCTTTTGGTAACTATTGTTGTAGGAGAACTCTGCATATGACAAACTTTTGTCCCAACTGGTACCATACTGCAGAGCACAGGCTCTCAGCATGTCCTCTAGAATCTGATTGGTCCGTTCCGTCTGTCCATCTGTCTGAGGGTGATAAGCTGTACTAAAAGTCAACTGTGTCCCTAACGATTCGTGGACTTTTCCCCAGAAATGTGATGTGAACTGAGTGCCTCTGTCAGACACAATCTTCTTGGGGACTCCATGCAAACACACTATTCTTTCCATATATAGCTCTGCCAATCTTGCCCCTGTATAGGTGGTCTTAACTGGTAGAAAATGAGCAACCTTAGTGAGTCGATCCACGATCACCCAAATTGAGTCATATCCTCGTTGGGTGCGTGGTAAACCAACTATGAAATCCATGCCCACTTCTTCCCATTTCCATTCCGGTACCTTCACAGGTTGTAGCAATCTGGCAGGTCGCTGGTGTTTAGCCTTGACTCGCTGACAGGTATCACATATTGCCATATATTCTGCTACATCTCTTTTCAGGCCATACCACCAATGCTTTTCTTTCAGATCCAAATACATCTTAGTGCTACCCGGGTGAATGGAGTAGGCTGACTCATGTGCCTCTTTCAAGATAGCCTCCTTAATGGACTTCACATCAGGTACACAGATCCTCTTACCAAACCACAAGGTACCATCCTCATCTAGCTTGAAACCGGGTGCCTTCCCAAGTACTATATTCTCAGATATCTCCTTTAACTTTTCATCCTGCAGTTGAGCTTGACGTATCTCCTTCTCAAGTGTGGGCATTACTTCCATCCCTACGGCATTAGCGACAAAACCCAGATTTAGATATGCCATCTCCTCACATAATTTCTCTGACCATTCTGTGACTAAGAGCTCATTCACATGACTCTTCCTACTCAGGGCGTCTGCTACAACATTCGCCTTACCTGGATGATAATGCACCTCCAGGTCGTAGTCCTTAATTAACTCCAACCATCGGCGTTGTCTTAAGTTCAGATCTGGCTGAGTGAAAATGTATTTCAGGCTTTTGTGATCTGTATAGATATCACTAGGATGTCCTATAAGATAGTGTCTCCAAATCTTCAGTGCATGAACCACTGCGGCTAACTCCAGATCATGGGTAGGATAATTCAACTCATGCTTCCTCAACTGCCTCGATGCATAAGCAACAACCCTACCTTCCTGCATCAGAACACATCCCAGGCCCATACGAGAAGCATCACAGTAGATGGAGAACTTCTTACTTAGATCAGGTAAGACTAGAACTGGGGCTGTAGTCAACCTCTTCTTCAACTCCTCAAAGCTGGCTTGGCACTTATCAGTCCATAGAAATTTGGCATTTTTCTCTAACAGGGCGGTCATAGGTTTAGCTATTTTAGAAAACCCCTCAATGAACCGTCGATAGTATCCTGCCATTCCCAGGAAACTACGAACCTCACTTACATCCACAGGTGGATCCCAATCCAACACATCCTTAACCTTGCTTGGGTCCACAGCTATTCCTCCATTAGAGATAACAGGACCCAGAAAAGAAACTTCTCTCAACCAGAATTCGCATTTACTCCGTTTTGCATATAACTTATGCTCATGGAGTTTCTGCAAAACCAACCTTAGGTGTTCCGCATGTTCCTCCTCATTCTTAGAATATATTAAAATGTCATCGATGAACACTACCACGAACAGATCTAGGTACTCCATGAAAACCTTATTCATCATGTACATAAAGTGTGCGGGGGCATTAGTCAATCCAAAAGACATAACAGTATACTCATATAACCCGTATCTAGTAACAAAGGCTGTCTTAGGGATATCAGTAGCTCGAATCTTGATCTGGTGGTATCCCGATCGAAGATCGATCTTAGAGAATACACAAGCACCTTTTAACTGGTCAAAGAGGTCATCAATTCTAGGCAAGGGATATTTGTTCTTAATTGTGACTCTATTCAGGGTCCGATAATCAACACACATACGCTGACCCCCATCCTTCTTATCAACAAAGATAACTGGTGACCTCCAAGGTGAGGAACTAGGACGAATAAAACCCTTTTCTTGCAACTCTTTTAATTGTTTCTTTAATTCTTCTAGTTCATCTACCCCCATTCTATATGGCCTTTGAGCTATAGGTGCAGTTCCAGGCAATAACTCAATAATAAACTCGACATCTCGGTCAGGTGGCATACCTGGTAGATCATCGGGAAAAACGTCCTGGAATTCTTCCATCAGCCGATCTTGTGGTTGGTTATCTTTCTCTAACTGGTTCACCACAGCCTTCGGCTGCTCCTTCATGACCACATCAATTCTGAGTCTGTCCCCACTAGGAGTTGTCAACTCCACTACCCTCTCCTGACACTGGATCACTGCCCGGTGTTGTTTCATCCAATCCAAACCCAGAATTATATCGATTCCCGCTGTTCTCAACACGATGGGTCTCACTTGGAACTCTACCCCCCTTAGACTCACACTAGTTGAAAGACACTGATATGCAGCTCTCATATAACCCCCAGGTGAATTTACTGCTATAGGATTGTTCATGGCACACAAAGGCACACTATGTATTCTAACAAAATCTTGCGAGATGAAAGAATGCGAAGCACCGGGATCAAAAAGAACTGTGGCAGGGATGGAATTAATACTGAACGTACCCATCATTACTTCTGGCGCCTCCTGTGCAGTTTCAGCAGCCACGTGGTTCACACGTCCAACATTAGGTGCCACCCTCTGGTGGTTCCCCTTCTGGTTGTTCTGCCCCTGAGGTGCGGGTTGATTCTGCTTTCGGGGACAATGGTTGGCATAATGTCCCTGCTCTCCACAACGGAAGCACACATTGGGGTTTGGCGCCCCTCCTCTTGCTGGATTGTTGGCAGGCACTCCCTGACGAGGCACCTGTTGACCTCCCTGCATCTGTTTCTGCTGTCGTTGCTGTTGGAACTGATTCCGCTGCTGGTTCTGCCCTCCTCCCCATTGATTCGGAGGTCCTTGAATACGCAGTTGGTTTTGGGGTGGAGGATTCATGCGGGGGCGAGTGTTGTTGCTGGATGACTGCCCCAAGAACTTCCTTTTTTTGGCCTCCATCTCCTTGCACTTATTGTCTATAACAATAGCGCGATTGACCAGTGTCTGGTAATCAGCATATACATTGGCCATAAGCTGAAGCTGTAGACCATCTTGCAACCCCTTTAGGAAGCGGCGTTGCTTGTCCTTGTCCTCTGCCACATCATTGGGAGCATAACGTGACAGTTGTGAGAACTTGTCGCGATACTCTGCCACAGACATTGACCCTTGCTTCAGGGCCCTGAATTCTTCCTGCTTCAGTTCCACTAGACCATCCGGTATGTGATAGGAGCGGAACGTTTGCTTGAATTCCTGCCAGGTGAGTGCAGGTGCATTGTTGGGACGTCCATACTCGAAAGACTCCCACCAATCCTGGGCAGCCCCTTGAAGTTGCCCTGAAGCATATAAGACCTTCTCGAGGTCGGTGCACTGAGCTATGTTCAGCTGCTTCTCAACTGCTCGCAGCCAATCGTCAGCATCCAGTGGATCCACTGCGTGGCTGAACACTGGAGGGTGCCCCTTCAGGAACTCTCCCCTCTTGTCTCTCACATGCAACGGCGGTGGTACTCCTGCTGGCTGGTTGTGCAGGTGTTGCATCATTGTTTGCATAAATTGGGCCTGGATGCCCATCAACTGTTGAATGTCCACTGGTGGTGGTGGTGGTGGATTCACAGGTGCCCCACGACCACGACCACGTCCACGTCCACGTCCACCTCCAATACCACCTCCTCTGGCAGCCATCTGTGTTCCAAAAATATGCAAGTTCATTTAGTGATCAGAGAGTAGCATTGGGGTAAGCATATGGAATAGAAGTGAAACGGTTTCAGCAGTAACAGTCAGGTAAATCAGTCATATCTCGAGTTCCAGATATTGGATTAAGGCGTTCTTTAAACTGTTGGAAAGATAATGAAATTATCTACAACTTATATTCAGATCATTTCCCCAGATTCTGTCATTAACGTACCCAAAAACAGAACACAAGAGAAACTGTTTTGTCCTCCAGACTGCGCAGAAACCTTAACTTGTGACAGCCATATCTCACAAACAAAAAATGCTTTTTAGGTGATTTCAGTGGGGTTTGTTAGATATGGAAGTCTAGTGGTTACCATAAAAATTTCACTGTATTTGGTCGTACAGATCTGGAGATATGTCGAAAAGAACGCAGACTGCTCCAAGCAGAACAGCAGAAACAGCATATACGAAAACCCAGAAACTTTACTAGCTCATATGAAAACTCATCTAAGAGATTTGCGGACAAGCCCACAATCTCACAATCATAGAAAGATCCCAATCAAACATGTTCATAATGATAAGCAAATGATCAACAAGTTCCAAACCTCACTAACAAGACACGACTAACGATCTAATGACGATTATTACAGAGCATGGTAACTAATCTATGGCGCTGTGTCGGTGTAGGTGTAGGGTTCCTCATTCTCCTTGTAGAGTGGGGGCATCCCTAGCTGTGCCCTGAGGTGGTCGATCTCATCTTGATGTCGCCGTGCAGCAGCTTGAGCATTGCCTAGCTCAATCATCAGGTTGTCCTTGTGAACATGCACCTCGCACAGGTGATCCACTGCAACGTCCATGGCGGGGTTGAGACCAGGGGGCATCAACACAGCCCAAGTGTCCTCCTCAGGTCTGTTGCGCGGCAGGTACCTGTACTTGTCATGCCTCATGGCCTCGAAACGACGACCATGATAATGCAAGTAAGCCACCTCCGCAGCATCTTCTAAGCTGGAGTGCAGTGTCTGACGTCTGGCCCCATGGGTGTGGGTAGACTCATACTGCTCGGAGTCCAGACCTTCATTCCAGGAGGTGATGGTCAAGAAAGTCTCCCAGCGGGTAGCCTCCACTGGGTGGTAATGCTCAACACTCATGTAACGAAACTTGGCCTTCAAGTCGGGGTAATACTTCCCCAACATCTCCATCAGCAGCTTGTGGTAGTAGGCGGTGCCGGAGGGCTCCGGAAACAGGGTCCTGCGGCGCCAGCCCGCCTCGTCATCTTCCGGCAGCACAGGAGATGGCGACGGAGTCGGTGTGCGTGTAGACACCACGGGGTACACCGGTACAACTGGTGGTGCCGACGCAGATGCAGGTGTCGGTGTAGGCAGCGGCGTCGGTGTCGGCGTCAGGGCAGGTGCTGAAGCAGGTACTGGAGCAGGTGCTGAAGCAGGTACTGGAGCAGGTGCTGGAGCGGAGGTGTACTCTGGTGATGCATCTGGTGTCAGGTACCATTCCTCGCCGTCACGTCCAGTGATGTCATGGACCAACACCATATCCTCCACGGGCTCCTCCATGGGCTCCATCTCCTCCTCATCATCTGAGATCATGATGATAACGTCCTCTGAGGCTCGTAGGAGACCATCGGTGGAAGCTGTCCTCCGGTGCTGATGCAGGCAGTCTTCTTGGCACGAGGCATCTATCAAAGTTTTAAGGATAAGTTGAGGTTAGATCAACAATTTTAAAATAGAATATGAGGAAGTAGAATAAAACTTTTTGACAATTTACAAGAGTAAAATGCAAAAGCAAGATCCAGAAGAGTAAAAAGAGACTAACACGACCCTTTCTACCTAGGCTTGCGTCCTACAGTCAACACGGCTCTGATACCAATTTGTCACACCCAATTTTAAGAATAAAATTGAATGTATAAACTTATGTACACCCAGGAATCAGTCGCACACATAAGGGACAAATTACAACGAAGGCATCATCACTGTGCTCAATACATAGCGTATTTATTACAACTCAACAAATAAAACTAAACATAAACAAGCGGAAGATAAATAACTCTCGATGAAGCTCCAGTCCACAGGGACGTCGACTGGTGATCCGCAAGACTAGAAATCCTCTGGAAACTTATCTTGCTCATACTCAAATCCATCTGTTACCCATCCGGGATTTTTATCCAAAAAGAAGAAAATATAACAAGCGTAAGTACATCTCGTACTCAGCAAGCAACATGGGGTTATGCAGCTCAAAAGGCTTGACACTGGATTACTGCGGTTAGCATTTTTAGTTGGTCAAGATTTTAGCTTTAGATAATCATCAAGTTGTGCTTGCAAACCCAATTATACCACATGAATAATAATATGGCAACATCTTCAGAGTCACAAATATGATAGTAACATGAACAAAAGTAAATTTTGTTTAAGTGGTTAGCCTGCAAGTTTTCCGAGCCGCTCGTGACCGTGAGCACGGCTGATATATCAGTTTATTACTCTACAGAGTTTGTACAACTTTACCCGTGAGCCGTGATCCCCATGTGCCAGGGGTTGCAAATCTCATATCACCTCTTCCAAGGAAGTGCGGCAGGGTACACTATGAAGTCTTTCGAGGTTCCCCTAACAAGATAGTGGTCACTAGGTTTCCAATTGGCAAGCAGATATAGGAACCCCCCTTTCCGATGGCACATTCCTCCCCGGCTATACACATGAGACCAGAGGCTGTCCTATACCCGAGTCGGCGAGCCCCTTTTGTGCCCTTTCGGGTAACCAGCATCAAGCGAGGAGAGGTCCTCGAACCAACTAAAACCAGAGCCATGTAGCCCTCACGGTTGTACTGTATGTCCCAGCTTTTGCCCGCAGAAGATCATTTGAAGGGGGCCAAGAGCACGAAGACTCCCACGCCCGAGTTCACATTACCAAGAACAAGATAAGATCAGAAGTTGCACATATCATTAGCTAGATTATTAGATCTTATTTGAAGGTTTAGAGCACTAGCAGATCTACCCATATGCACTTAACCCATGGTAACAAGGTACAGGTTGAACATCTAGATAAAACCTATGGTTATCATTTGACACATGCACATGATTGGTAGATGAAAGTGCGTAGGTAACAAGGATGATCCCATGTATACTTGCCTTGATCCGCGTACTCCTGGTTCTGGTCCTCCTGCTGGTCGTAGTAAATCTGATCTTGGTCACCCACGTACTGCTCACCGTCTGAACTCGAATACAACGCAACATACAAGCATCCACGCACACACATGCATTGCAAACAGATCTAACATTAGAACAGTACACCAACAGATTTAAATAACTAAACAAAAGTTGTAAAACAGATCTATTCGTCACTACGATCACATAGACGTTTGGATCACCGAAATCGGATTTAAAACGCAGAAGTTACGGCCTAAACAAGATTATAAAAGGCCTAAACGAGACTGACCTAAACGTGAAATAAAACTTTTGCAAATCTAATCTACAGTGGTACTACTGCGTAGAACACGAAATTACGAAACTAACGCAATTTGTATGGATCAAAACAGAGTTAAAATGAGCAAGTTATGGATAAAATGGTGCAGTGGCAGTTCTGCAAATAGATCAAACTGTTTTCGAAATAAAATAAATCGGAAATTCGGATTTAACCGCGCCGGCAGGGACTGCGGGTTAATTTGGCAAAAACCGAAGGACTCTTTAGCAAAATAGCCGGCGAAGGGGTATCGATGCGTTTTGGCCGTCCGATCTAATCTGGCGATCCGGATTAAATCAAAGGAGGGTGGGGGCGGCGCCGCCGACTTGCACAGTGCCGGTGCGGCGGCTCGGACCTTCCTCGGCGGCGGAGGCTCGCCGGAGTTGGCCGACTCGGCGATTCCGGCTGCCATTCGCGAAGCGGAAAAGACCGGAAGAGAGAGGAAGGGATGGCGAGCTCACCCAACCACAAAACGAAGTAGGAGATCGATCGAGGACGGCGCACGGAGGGGATTGGCGGTCGGCGGAAACTCTGCAGGTCCGGCGACCAATTAGAGAGCAACGGAAGATACTAAATGGAATTGAAAGGTTTCTGAGAACCCTTACGGAACGGTGGTGCTTCGGAGAGGGTTCAAATCGACGGCCAAGCGTCGAATTGCCGAGAATAGCTCGGCGGCGGCGGCTAGGGTTTCGGTGATGGCGGAGAGCTCGGCTGACGGCGTTGGTGACTAGTAGATGGGAAACCGGAAGCGACTGCGGCGCGGGGCTCTATATAGAGCTCGAGCACGCCCGGGATAAGGCCTCCCCCGAGGTCTTTGGGCGACGCGGAGCAACGAGCGCGGAGCGGAAGTTTCGGGCGGAGGTTGGGGACGCTACTGACAAGCGGGCCCCACCTGTCAGTGAGAGCGAGCGCGGGTCCCAGCTGGCAGCGAGACAGCGCGCGAGTGCAGCGGCAGAGCGGTGCGGCTTGCGCGCGCTAACTGGGCCGACCCGGCAGCTTGGGCCGCACGGCAGGGAGAAAGGAGGCAGGCCGAAAGAGAGGGAGGGAGAGGGCCTTCGGGCCAGATTTGGAAGAAGGGAGGGAATAACAATGTTTTGCCTTTTCTTCTCATTTGCAAATGTTTTTCCAAATCCTTTCCAAAACAAATTTTGAATTCCAGTTTTCAAATTTGAACTTCACTCAAACACAAGAATGCAACAGCATGTATGCATCATCTTGTTACTAAACTAGGATAAATTTTATTTCCCCAACATTTATTTATTTTGCCTATGTTATAATGCCACAATAAACTTAAATAAATCATATTAATCTATTTTGAACTAAAGAAAAATTTAGGGTGTTACATAAGTTGATTTTTCAGAGCAAATGAGAAATCTTCCAATTTAGCATTTATATTCTCAAGGGTTTTATCATTCGATATTAATCTCTCTTTCAAGAAATCAGTAGTTTTACCTTGTGAGTAAACTAAATTCTTCAGGAATGAGAGATTATCAGAATTATGAAAATTAGAGCGGGGGAATGAATTGTTACCTTGAGAATTGGAGTGCTGATTCCATCCTTGATTCTGTTGACGGAAACCGTTACTGTTGTTGATGAAGTTCAAATCTTCATGTAGCTCGGGGCAGTGGCTCCCAGAATGTCCGGTTTCTCCACAGACTTCACAAGTCATGTAGGATTCCAAAGATTGGACACTCTCCTGTTGGTTCATCTTCTCACAGCTGTCCAACTTCTTTGCCAGCAGGTCCATCTTGGCCACGATCATGTCGGCCTCCTTAAGGGAATGCATACCTCGCTTATGGGGCTGTAGTCTCTCGTCATTCCATCCTTGGTTCAACACCATCTTTTCTATGAGAGCCTTAGTCTCTGCAACATTCAGAGAAAAGAATGCACCACCGGAGGAGGCATCCAAATGGCTTCTAGAGAGTGGGGTTAGGCCATGGTAGAAGTTCTGGATTAATAGCCAGTCCTCCATACCATGGTGCGGACAAGCGGCGACATACTCTTGCAACCTCTCCCACACCTCGGGGGTAGATTCCTCGGCTTGTTGCGTAAAGCTGGAGATTTTGTTGCGAAGAGCATTCGTCTTGCCCATCGGAAAGAATTTGGCGAGAAAAGCATTGGAACACTTGTCCCATGTGTCTACAGCGTTGCGATCGGTATAGAACCATTGCTTCGCTTTTCCTAGCAAAGAGAAAGGAAAGAGACAAAGACGGATGGCTTCTTGGGTTATCCCCTTAATGGTGAAGGTGCCGCAAATCTCCAAGAATTGTTGGAGGTGAGCATTGGCATCCTCATGAGCCTTGCCACAGAACGGGCTAGCTTGGACCATCGTGATCAGAGCCAGTTTCAACTCAAAATTGAGGTCGGCATCGATCACGTCTGGTCCTATCGCTGCATTAGCGGCAGAAGGAGCAGAAAACTCACGAATGGTCTTATTGGCCATCGTGAAGATAGAATGAGGTAAGAAAGAAAGAAGTTGAAGAAGATGAAGGAAAAAGATAAGAAGAACTAAAGAAAGAAAGAATGGGGTAAGATGAGATTCGCTAAGCGGAAGCTTAAGCGAAGATAAATTCAACACGGACTCAACCGATACACCGATTGCCTTCCCCGGCAACGGCGCCAGAAATGCTTGTTGGTAGTTCTTAGCTTCACTAAAGATAGTGCTAGGCAACTATCCCCGGTAACGGCCCAGAAATGCTTGTTGGCACTTGCTGACGTTGCTACTAGGAGTACACTATGGAGTCTATCCCCGGCAACGGCGTCAGAAACGCTTGAAGTAAGACCGGTCACTATACCTAAAGGAGTGGAGCTAAAGCAGCTATCTACTAATGCCAAGCGGGGTTGTCAATCCCGACACTAGTAGGAGCTAGCTAGAGAGATTGCAATCTACCAGGAGGAGATTCTGCAAGCGCACAGAACTATCATAGTAGCACTTCGCCTGGGAGTACCAGGTGTCGATTTATTTGATCCCAAGGGAAGGCTAGGGTGGTGTAAGAGTTGAGTCAAGGAGGGGATGAGAGTCGAAGAAATAAGAAAAAGGAAAAGGGGAGAAGAGAAGAGATGAAGGGCTAGAAAGAATATATGGGTGGCTAGGTAAGGATGAAATGGATGGCTAAGATAGGGTGGATGGATAGGTAGATAAATGGAATAGGATAACTAAGGGTAACTAAGATAACTAATTACTAACTAATCCTAGATAACCACAGAGCAAGATAACTACGAAGCAAGATAGTTTCGAAGCAAGGCAGGCAAATGTCAAATAAGCAACTAAGTTGAGTATAGTTTTATTCCTATCTTGTCAAGTATCGAGGCGTACTAGCCTTTACCACTTACTTAGGTTGAACGCTAGCACAACGAGCCTTACTGTTAAACTGGGCCAACTACGTGGTGGAATTCAAGGCGCACAGGGCTGTCACCACCTGCTTGCTACCACAGCTATCCGGGGGTCCAGCTGTATCTGAAGGTAAGTCTATAACTAAGCACCACGCTTAACTATATTCTATCTATCTCTACCCTAGCTTTGAATAGAGACACCCTTGCGGACGTCAGAGCAAATGCTTGAGTAACAAGAGCAAAACCTGAACTGGAGATGAAGGAAGACTCTTCCTAGCTCCAGGACCGATCACTCGCACGCCTCTACTCTTGAGCTAAGCCTTGAGCAGCGCTTCCGCGAGGGCGAAGATGCCTTGCTCTACTAGCTACCTACTTGCCTAACCTCTCTAAGCTTCTAACCTATCTCTCACTTGCTTCTCTTGCTTGTGTGTTGCTTGATGTGGGATGGTACTGGTACAAATGAAGAGGTGCCTCCAGGGGGGTATTTATAGCCCAAATGAGTGAGGGGGGTTCTTATAGTGGGCAGCCAACCGACCTAGGGTTAGGTCAGGTGGCGGGCGCCACCCCCTACTGGCGGCCGCCAGCTCCCTGGCCGTTGGATGAACCGCCTCTGCTTCAACGGCATCCAGGTGGTTGTCCAAGGCGGTTTGGAGGTCAGTTGCATGTCCTAGCAACCGACATTCAGCCTTGATCCACGCCACTCCATCCTGAGCCGTCTGATGCCACTGACCTAGTGACCAAGGGCCAAGATTTGGCCCTGGGGAGGTCACACGAATCGGTGACATGGCAGGGGGTGACACTTGGGCCAACCCAAGTGGCGGGCGCCACTTAGAGGTGGCGGGCGCCACCCCCCTTAGGCCCATTTGGGCCCTGCTGAGTGGGCTTGGCCTCTGGTGGGTCCATATGTCCAAATTTGGTTCAAATCCTGCATTCAAATAAAATTCTATGGACATGTGAAAATTTGGTTAGTTTGAAACCTATTTGACTACATTTCATGCCTTTTTGGTGGACTTTAGGGTCAAATGTTGATGGTAAAACAGGTGTTTAAGGACCGTCAACAGTACCCTCAAGTAAACTCCCTCTCCCCATAGCGATCGAGTACTAAAGCTCTATCCTATTTCTGTTCGATCAAAGCGAAATAGTGGCTTGGCTGTCCGACGCTTGATTCTCCAGGTTCGGTTTATCCACGCTTTGTTTTTAGATATCGGTGCTCAATGCTTGTGACCGCCACTCTTCATAAATAGCTTTAGCTCGGGTTGACTGTGTACCCATAGGCTTGTTTATTAGGCTCATACAGACAAACTGGACATCTCGCCGACCTACAACCATACCAACCCTTGATTCTGCTTCCGTCTATTATTCTTCTGTAAGGAAGTCCAAAATCGGGTTGGTTAAGCAATTGGTAGCCCCTGGATGAACGGTAGAATCCATCCATAGATGAATAGAAAACTCATCAGGGCTAAAAAAGAAAGACTAGCAGAAATAATATCGAACCCCCTCGTAGAGGATTCCAAAAAGAAAAAGAAGAGACCTCGAGTCAGCGCATAAAGAATGGAATGGTACATCACCACCATTATTAGTTAGAAATCCATACCATTCACTGAAGCACAGGCCCGAGATCGAGCGCCAGGGTCAAAGCCTTGATGACCGGTAAAGAAAGGGGTCGGCATAAGATTCTAGAAGTTGGTCCATCAAAGATAGAAAAAGAGAGAATTAGGCAGAACCACCTATCAGCATTCAGACTTAAGAAGACAAAAAGTTCGTACCAAGATGAGGCATCTTTAGATGGAGAAAGAGAAAGTCTGGCAATGACCAGGCTTATACATCTATCAGTCGTGAGCTCAAGGCAAGACAAGAACGAACAATTCCGCAAAGCCTTCGTCCAATCCGCAAAGGAGTCAGGAAGAGCCTGATTTTAAGTAGGGGCAAGGGGGAGCTTGGTTGTTTAGGATAAGCATGACGTTGACTCATTTTATAGAAATGCCACATTTGAACCCCGCCTGTTTAAAATAGATAAAAACAAGCTACCTACATGTCAGTCAGGTCTGAAAAAGCTACATATATATATCAACTTGCTTGTTACATATAACAGTGAATATCAGTTTCATTCATCTCTGGGTCTCTAGGAACGAGATCCCTTCTTTCCTTTTTCTTTGTATCAACGAAACCTTTGGATTCAATTGGATGGGGGAATCCAATTGACAGCCTCGACTCGTATCCTAGCTCGTCTGAGAGCTAGCTTCGCTTCAACCAATTCTTTCCTCAACTTTACTCAAGTTAGCTTCGGCTATTTCAAGTGCCTGTTGAGCTTCTTCTGGATCAATATCACTACCCAGTTCTGCATCATTTCCTAAAATGATGATCTCATTATTAACTATTCTCGCAAAACCACTCCACAGAACCGCCGTTAACCATTGGTCGTTGAGGAGGCGTATTCTCAAAGGACCCATATCTACAGCTGTGTTAATGGGGGCGTGGTTTGGTAATACACCAATTTGGCCACTATTAGTAGATGACCTTCCCTTCTATCAATGTGATAGGAAATCCTACTACCATCGGCAAATCATAGGAGCTAATCCTCACCCGGGGGCGGGGCCCGTGGAATAGGCGTACATGGAATTCTGGGCCTGCCCCTACTGGTAATTCACCGTCCCGCTCTTATGGGCAGACAGAAAGATCGGATTCTAAAACAGCCTCCTCAAGTGGAGTACCCTCGGCGGCTAGGACACACGTTGGGTACTATTTCTGGAAAGTGATGCTTGGGATGAGCAAGTGCATTTGTTGGCTTTCGAGCTATAGCGGCTGCGGGGCGGGAGAGTTGGTTATTCAATTGATCCTCTGATGTTGGCCCTTCTGCATCATCCAGCAAGGCTCGGAAGTCTGAGCTATTAAGGTGCGGTTGACGGATAAGAGGCCTTCGATATGTTAAGGGAGAGAGGGGAGAGCCAGAGTTGGGTGGGAATCGTTTATAGAAATTTCCATTTTCCAAGACTATGCTTACTTTCTTTTCTCTTACCGGTCTGTGTTCTATCATGGACCTGTATTCCGTTCCTCGAATCGAGACTTTCTTTGTCGATGATCTCTGGTACTCCATCGAGTTTCAATTTCTTCTTCTAATGGTTGTGTCCGTCTAAGGTGGCTATTTGAGCGATTTAAGTATCGCGGTTGTCTTGAGCTCTGGATTGATGGACGGAAACCCGGGGCTGGGTTCAATTTCAACTCGGAGATAGCCGGGTCTATAGTAAGAGCCGCTTTGTGAACAGCATCGGATAACATAGCAAGGGTAGCCGCAATAGAGCAATTATGCCTTAAGCCCAAAACTCTTCCTTCTAGGGATCAGATCAACCTAAAGCACCATCAGTTGTGGATGAATCCACAAAGTCTTTCTACTTAGCTCGTCAAGCGAAGTAGCTATCAACGGCTTTAGCATGACAACTATAACATCAAGCCATGGTAAACTGCCAAAGCTTCTGCTGTAGTGTAGCACCAGGGTTCAGCCTTCTCCTTGCCGAGTTGCATCGCCCGCATCGTGTTCAATTGGAAAGTCTGGCAAAGGCGCTTCCAACTCCTGGTTCAGGGTCTGAGCAAACAAAGATGAATCCTGCGCAATCAGAGCCATAAGATCCCACCCAGAAACAGGAAGAGTCGGGGGCACCTACCGAAGGAGTCTTCCCTACATTGATTCAATGACAAAATAGCTCTATTGAGAGGGCCTTTGACAACCCTCTGGAATGTGGCTCGCTCCTAGTTTTTCTTCCCCCGCTCGTTCTATCTAGGCTGGTGGCTATACCAGATTTCGTGTTTGATTGAACTTGAAACTAGCCCATTGGGCTTCTTGGATTCCAAACCAGAAAGAAGGATCACACACAAGAAAATAGAGTTGGAATGAAAGATGGGGTAAAGATGAACTTGATTCTCCTAGCTGCTCTCCATCTAGCAAGTTACTCTCTTTCAAAAGATGACAACTCAAGATTACCAATCAAAACCTACGCTTTTTGTCTGGACCCGACCGATGAAAGGGTAGTGGAATTTCAAAGAGCGATATACGAGGAAATGGAGAGATTAATGATTGGCAGGAATCACCAATCATCAGTTATGGCTGCGGCCGAACGTGTACATGGGGAAAGCAATGATATAGAATTTATTCGAGGATCAAAAAACCTCCTGGCTAGTTAAGGTACTACCTTACCCCAGCTAAGGCGCCACCCTCCCTTAGCGGAAAGCGGTCCCTTCTATTGAATAACTAAAACTAAAGGATCAACATTTCACTTTGAAAACAATTCTGATTTGATCACTCGATCCATGGCACCCAGCATCTTGCACTACACGTAGATCGGAAAAAGACGTTGTTTTCTTTTTCTCATCACTTCAAGAGGCTAGGCTACATGAACCATTGCTACTTTGATTTTGGTCCTAAAAGACCTATTGAATTTGATGATCCATCAAAGAATATAATAGACCACTAGCAAGAGTGTTAAAGACCTATGTCCGAACAAGGAGACAGGCGACCCGCTTCACCAAAGATTTCAAGAGATCAAAAGAAAAAGGCATCACCCAAAGGTATGTCGTGGTTTCACTTTTTCTTCTCTTGTTAAATGTACATATGTGCTTCTCAAGATCAGTAGGTTGGTAGATTAGAACATGTAATTATTTGTAGCTTATGTGTGCTTCTATATTTCAGCTGTACTTGATCGTTCAAGAGCTAGTTGGAACGCATGACTTGAAAAGGCATTGGTTGACCTACTACATGATCACAACAATGACTGTTATAGGAGATAGAATGGGTGGTCCACAGATGCATGGAACCGAATCGTCAAATCATTCCATGAGAAGTTCCCCCATGTCAACTTTACAAAGGTTCAAATTCAAGACAAAGAGAAAGAACTGAAGAGGGGGTATAGAGTTCTAAAAGAAGCAAGAAAACAAAGTGGTGCTTCATGGGATGATAAGTTATGCAGGATTATAGGAGATGAAGAGGTTTGGAAGAAAATCATTAGTGTGAGCTTTCTAATCTCTTGATGTTGTTAATTCTCAAGTTTACAAAGGTTTACATATAGTGTTTGCTTTAGTCTCAATTGCTAATTTCTTTTCATTCTTGTATTCATTAAACAGTCTCATCCTAATGCCAAGAAATTTCGGAATAAATCTTTCCCGCTGTTTGAGGCTTTAGGAGAGCTATATGATGGTATGTTCTCAATGCTAAAGCTTTACCTCCTTGGCAATAAAAATGTCACATTCAGTTCAAATAATCATGTCATTTTCTGGTGCAGGACATACTGCTGAGGGAACATTCAACTTTACCTCCATTGCCCCTCCCCAAGTTCCTGTCACACAGTCTTATCAAGGTCTTGTTGTTACACAGCCTTTACAACCTGCTCTCACACAACATTATATGCAACCTTCTCAACCTGTTCTCACACAGCCTTCTCAAGTTCCTCTCACACAACCTTCTCAACCTGTTATCACACAACATTATATACGAGAAGATGAGAATTTTCCTTTTGACTCTAATGTACACAATGCTGAAACTGATGATGATGAATTGAGGGTATTGGAACAACCAGTTACAAGTGATGTCGCTACAAGGCCAAGAATTGGAAAAAGAGTTGCAAGTACAAGAAACAATACAAGTGATAAAACAGAAAAGGCAGGGCAAAGGCGTCGACAAGATGGAAAGGTTGTTGAGATGATGGGGAGGTTTCTAGAAATGAAAGAGAAGCAAGCCGAGATGGAATCTATGCAGAAGGAAAGGGCAACAACTGATGAGTTCCCTATCACTGTGTGCATTTCACTTGTGGACAACATGGAAGATTTGTCGGATGATGAAAGGATCGAGGCTTATGATGTCTTCAAAGACCCACAAAATAGGTCCATTTTCATGACCGCGAAAGACTCTACGCGACTCAAGTGGTTAAGAAAGAAGATTAGAACTGCGTAATCTGGTATTGCTCCTTGTCCATCTTGTTATTGCTACTTGACATGATATTGGGTTTGGCCATTTGTACAATGGGTTTGCCCATGCATATCTAGCTGCAACCATATATATAGTGTTGAAACTTGCAGCTATATTAATATATAGTGCTAAAACTAGAAATTGTTCCTATTTTGGTCATTTTTCTAAGATGATGCTTGCTGCTGACCACTTTAGTGCTTGCTTGTTAGACCAATAGCCTTATATCTTTACCTATTTTGGACATTTCTGATGAAGTGTTGTCGCACCCAGTTTTAAGAACAAAACCAGGTATACACCATATGTGAGCCCAAGAAGTCAAATCTCACATATAGCCGCAAAT
Organism: Coix lacryma-jobi var. lacryma-jobi; assembly: GCA_009763385.1. Classification (NCBI taxonomy): domain Eukaryota; kingdom Viridiplantae; phylum Streptophyta; class Magnoliopsida; order Poales; family Poaceae; genus Coix; species Coix lacryma-jobi. The sequence continues at coordinate 51,238,831 of CM019824.1, forward strand.
AAAGGGTAATATCGAAAGACAATGCTCTTATACAACGTATATAAAACAAAAGAACATAACCTTAAAGAGCAGACAGCGGAAAGACACTCCGATCTTCAGATGGAGACACCAACTTCACAGGGAACAACTGACTGGTTGACCACAAGCCTAAGCTTCTCCAAAGCTTAACTCTCTGAGGTGTGGGGAAAAGCAAGAGTGAGTCCATGTCGAACTCCACAAGTATAGCAACAAGTGATATAGATCCCAAGTTTCATGATCAATGTAACATAAATAATGAATAGCATAAAATGGTAAATAATGAACATGTTAACCAACAAAAGTCATAAATGTAAAAGTCTTCAAGGCCGCTCATGTCCTTGAGCAAGGCTGATATATCAGTTTAATAAACTTTGCGCAAAGGTGTACACTTTCACTGCGAGACGTGAATTGCCCTTTCGCCCGAGGTGATCAGCCTCTTAACTCACTTCCAAGGAAAGTCGGCAGGGTTCACGATGAAGCCTTTCAAAGGTTCGTCTAACAAGTTAGGGCCGCTAGGTTTCCCCATCAATAAGCATGAATCTCCCCTACAACCGGTGACTAACAAAAGACAAAAATGCACCAACTTGGTCGGCCAAGACCATACAGATCGAAGCCCCTCTTGCGCCTTTCGGTAACCTCTAACAAGCTAGAAAAGGTCCTCATACTGAGCTAAAGCCAGAGCCATATAACTCCCAACAGTTGCACTGTAAATCCCGAAGGTGCTCGTACAGATAATTTCTTAAGTTGCTAATAAGTCATTTTTATCATTCGATGCATACATTAATTAAGCAACATGATCATGACTGCGAAAAGAAAACTCGATTGCTATACTTGCCTTAAACTCAAGATCCTTCTTCTATTGACTTATATACTTCCAAAGGTTGACTCTTGATCTTGAACTCTTGATCACGAACTTCTTCTTGATCACCAACGTACAACTCACCGACTGGACATACGATCACAGAACACCACACAAGCATCCAATAGCAGTCATGCAAAGCAAACATAGCCTATAATTAGAACAGTACACCAATCAATAAATAAATAAGTAAATAGTTTTGAAAACTGATCTACGATTTGCTACGAACACACAGACGCGAAAATCACGCTAATCGGAGCTATAACGAGAAAGATATGAACTAAACAAGATACAAAACCCTAGTTACTAGATTAGTTTTAACTCAAATTTTAATTACAGAAAACAGTACTGAAATTTATATATTTGGAAAGATCTTTTTGAAACGAATCTAACGCAAGTTGAATGGATTAAAACGGAGTTAAAACAAAGAGGTTATAGGGGTTTAAAGTCAGTGGCAAAACTGTAATTGATTCAAACCTGATTTTGCAATTTTGAATAAATAAAACGAAATCAGAATTTCGGCTGGACTGCGCCTCATTTAGGAGAAAACGCAGGGGCTTGGTCGGAAGTTTTTCAAGACTCAGTGAACAGTGCGACTAGGAGTGCGGGTTGAGGCCCAAGAATTTGCAAGGTTCTTTTTGTAAAACAGCGGCCGAAGGGGTATGGATCTTTTGCGGCCGTTGGATCGGAGATGCACGATCGGGATTAGAAGGGGGAGGGAGTAGCGGCGCTTGTGACCGGAGGGGAGAGCAGGCACGGCGGTCGCGGCGGCGCCATGGCCGGCGGATGGCGACGGGGCTCAGAATTGGGGCTAGGATGCACCAATCGGCTCGGGAAAAGGACGAGGATGTTCAGAAGCTCGGTGCGAACTCACCAAGGATGAAGATGAGGCCGGCGCGGGTTTGTGGACGACGGATGGCTCGGGATGGCGGAGGTGGAGCTCTGTAAACAACGGCGAGAAATTAGAACAACAAAACAAGGAAGGAAAAGAAGGATAAGGGTTCGGTTGGCTTCAGGGAGTCGTTGCAGAGCTCAGAGGGTACCTCGGAGAGACCACAAAGCGACGAAGACAAGGTTCCGCGGCGGCGGGATCTCGGCGGAAACGGAACTCGCGGTTTGGGCCAAATAGGGCATGGGACGGCGTGATTTCGGAACGAGCGAAGGCGGTGGAGACTCGGAATTTATATGGGGAGCATCGGCTTGGGTAGGAAGGCAAGGGAGGGGCGAACCGGGACGGGAGAGGACTCGACGAGGAGTCCTGGTTGGGTACGACGCGAGCAAGAAGACGACTGACAGGCGGGGTCCACCTGGCAGAGAGAGGAGGAAACGCATGCGATAACCCCAGCGGCTGACTCGTGGACCCGCAGCGTCAGTGGGAGAAGGAGGCGCTGCGCACGGGCGTGGTCGGTGTGGGCGCCGACTGGGCCGCGAGTTGGGCCGCGCGGAAAAGAGTGGAGAGGGGAGGGAGCGCTCGCCAGGCTTTTGCCGATCGGGCCGGAGAGAGTGCTGGGCCTTTGGGCCACAGCAAGAGAGAAAGGGAGAGGAGAGGGAAAAGGCCGCGGGGAGGGAAGGAACAGGCCTTCGGGCCAGAATCAAGGAAGGAGTGAGGGAGAGAAATAAAATGCTTTTCATTTTTGATTTCAGATTCTCAAGGGGATTTTCAAAAGGGATTTGACTCATTTTGAAATCCCTTGATGTTTGATTTGGATCTTTGAGAAAAGAAAGTTTTTGAAACTTTGAACTTTTCCAAACTTTTGAAAAACAAACAAAACCTTTATTCATTGTTTAAAATATTTCCAAACCATTTTGAACTCAAATAGAATTTTAGCCAAAACCACCCATCACAAAAACTCAAATGCACCAACATGAATGCACAAACATGTTTCTAAACCCTAGGATAAATTTTAATTTATAGAAAAGTTTTATTTCTCTATATTTTATGAGCACAGAAATTCATAAATAAATCATTTTAACTCTAATTCAAGAAATGCAAATTTCAGGGTGTGACAAGTGTTCCTTTGAAATACATATCTAACCAATAGCATGAGCCTTTTTATGTTCTTTAGTAAGTGCAAGTGGAGCTTAAAAACGATTTATCTATCCTTTTCATTTGTTTAATATGTCATATGGTTAAGATGTGAACTAATATCTCCTTTGCTGCTAGCATTTGTAGCAGGTGTAACAGGTTCAGGTTGGAGCTAGAATGTTGAGATGATAATGAAAATCAGAGTTGACAAGTCAGTGTTGATATCAAGAATCAAAGAGATTAGTGTTGATTTGTCATGAGATAACTAGTTGAGACCTTGTAGTACTCTAGTTTTAGTTACTTGTAATATTTTAATTTATTCATGCATAGTTTCTGGGATGACCCAATGCATCATTTTAGGCCATGTGCTCAAGTATGTGCACTGGTAAAGAATAGAACTTGTTAAGAATAGACTGTGTCGATTTTTAGTTGATGTAGTACCTTGGTAAAAAAAAAGAGCTTGTTAAGAGTTAAGTCACCTATATCAGATTTTTCTATAATTCTTGTTTCTAGATCTTTTTTCTGATTTGATGATATTATATGGTTGCAGAATTCTTGTAATATTTTTATACAAAAATTGAGTAGTGATCTTAGATTAGTCTGATATTATTTTAGTAGATCAATGTGGTTATTGTTTATTATAACTCATACAAACATGTGCATACATATGAGCTGTCGGAGGGACATAAGGCAATATATATACATTCTAATTAAATCACCAAAGGCAATGTACAGTGGTTACACGGAGGAAGGGGATTGGGGGAGGGATCGGGTGGACGGACAGGGGTCATCCGACCCACGCTTGGATTTATTCACACGTGATTAAAATTTACCTGCAGCCAAATGAGCCCTTAATTGGATGTCTTCACTCCTGGTGACTTCGCCTTCATAGTCAGCCCATCCATCCTTGATTGGTCAGTTCTTGTTGCGTTGGGATGTGCGGCGCCTCCTCCTTGAGTGGTTCTTCTTTCCCTGTACATTAGTGGCATAACTATTGAAGTAACAGCGTACCTTCTCTATTAGGAACTGGAAATGGATCTCTCCAGATCTCATGTAGATGATGGCGCCAGTGGTGTTGAGGAAGGGTCTTCCTAGGATGATATGAATATCGTCTTCTCTTCCCATGTCTAGTACTATGAAGTCGGTGGGAACATAGTGGTCTTTAATTTGGATCATCACGTCCTTCACTATTCCCTCCGAAAATCGATAAGTTTGGTCCGCCAGCTGCAGCTGCACATATGTCTGATACATAGGTCTATTTTTATATAAGTGTTCATATGTTACCTTAGACATTATGTTGACACTTGAACCGATGTCGCAGAACGTCTTATGGAATGTACTTTCCTCAATCTTGCAATCGATGGTGGGTACGCCTGGATCATCTCTCTTGGTGAGGTATGGTGATGGAAGAAGGTGGTCGTGTTCTATTCAGACAGAGTTGACCATCCATACTGTGTCTTGATGCGGTTGTGTAGCCTTGTTCTTCCTCCTTCTGTTCCTATTCTTCTTCTTTGATGATATGGTGCTTGCATCTTCGTAGGGCATCTCAGGGTGGACTCGGGTAGTGAGTGTACGGCTCTTGAAGCTAAATCTTTCTTTATTCCCTGTGATTGTGAAATAGATCTTGGCGCTGTCCGCGTAGATGATGGCTTTGGTTGAGCTTAGGAATGGGCGTCCAAGAATAATGGGTGCTCTATTGTCTCCACCTGTTTCAACGATCATAAAGTCTACACACACATATGAGCGTCCTACTCGTATACAGACATCTTCTAGGATTCCCAATGGGTAGAACAGTGTCTGATCTGCAAGCTGTTTATGGTCCTTAAACACCTGTTTTACCATCAACATTTTACCCTAACATTCACCAAAAAGGCATGAAATGTAGTAAAATAGGTTTCAAACTAACAGAATTCCACATGTCCATAGATTTTGATTTGAATGCAGGATTTGAACCAAATTTGGATATTTGAACCACCAAAGGCCAAGCCGACCCAGCAGGGCCCAATTGGGCCTCAGGGGGGTGGCGCCCGCCACCCCTAGGTGGCGCCCTCCACTTGCGTTGGCCCAAGTCCACTCCCTGCCACGTCACCGATCCGTGTGACCTCTCCAAGGCCAAATCTTGGCCCTTGGTCACTAGGTCAGTGGCATCGGACGGCTTAGGAGGGGAATGGCGTGGATCATGACCAATGACGGTTATCTGGACATGCAACCGACCTTGCAACCGCCTCTCTGGAGCTCCTGGATGCCGTTGAAGCAATGGCGGTGCATCCAACGGTGATGGGGGTGGCGGCCGCCACCTAGGGCTGGCGCCCGCCACTAGGGTTAGCCCTAGGTCGGTTGGCTGCCCCCTATAAGTACCCCCCCTCACTCCACAAGGCTATAAATACCCCCCTTGATACACCAACACAGGACCCCAAAAAGCAAGAAGCAACACCAAGCAAGAGAAGCAAAGCAAGTAGAAGCAAGCAAGTGAGAGCTCAGAGAGCTTAGGCAAGTAGGTTAGCTAGTAGAGAGAGTATAGCTCTAGTGCCCTCGCTACAGCGCGGCTCTTAGTTTAGCACAGCTCAGCCCTGACCAGTGGTATAGTAGCGTAGAGCTTGCTAAGAGAGAAGCGGGTGCGAGCGACTGGCATCGGAGGTCGGTTGATTTCCCGGCGTCTCTGGTCTGGTTTGCTCTCTTGTATCTCAGGTACACTTATCTTTATCCTAGTATTACTTTAATATTACTTTCAGTATTACTTTATCAAGTACCATTAGTGTGACCTAGTTATCCATACAGTTCAATTCACTTAGCCATAGTAGTTAATCTCTAGTGTGCTTAGTGATTGATCTTTGCCAATAGGTTGCTTAGTTAGTTTAGTGTTTATCTTATTAAGTCAAGTATTTGCTCTGACGTCCGCAAGGGTGTCTCTATTCAAAGCTAGGGTAGAGATAGTTAGAATATAATTAGGCGTGGTGCTTAGTTATAGACTTACCTTCAGATACGGCTGGACCACCGGATAGCTGTGGTAGCAAGCAGGTGGTGACAGCCCTGTGCGCCTTGAATTCCACCACGTAGTTGGCCCAGTTTAACAGTAAGGCTCGTTGTGCTAGCGTTCAACCTAAGTCAGTGGTAAAGGCTAGTACGCCTCGATACTTGACAAGATAGGAATAAAACTTTACTTAACTTGGTTGCTTTATTGTCATTTGCCTATCCTGCTTCGTAGCTATCCTACTTCGTAGTTATCTTGCTTCATAGTTATCTTGCTTCGTAGTTATCTAGGAGTAGTTATTAGTTATTAGTTAGTTATCCTTAGTTATCCCATTCTATATACCCATTTATCCACCTTACCTTACCATCCATTTCATCCTTACCTATCCATCCATATATTCTTTCTAGCCTTTCATCTCCTCTTTCCCTTTTCTTATTCTTCGACTCTCATCCCCTCCTTGACTCGACTCATACACCACCCTAGCCTTCCCTTGGGATCAAATAAATCGACACCTGGTACTCCTAGGCGAAGTGCTACTACGATAGTTCTGTGCACTTGCAGAATTTCCTCTTGGTAGATTGCAATCTCTCTAGCTAGCTCCTACTAGTGTCGGGATTGACAAGCTCATTTGACATTAGTAGATAGCTGCTTTAGCTTCACTCCTTTAGGTATAGTGACCGGACTTGCTACAAGCATTTCTGACGCCGTTGCTAGCGATAGATTCCATAGTCTACTCCTAGTAACAACGTTAGCTAGTGTCAACAAGCATTTATGGGCCGTTACCGGGGATAGTTTCCTAGCTCTATCTTTAGTGAAGTTAAGAACTACCAACAAGCATTTCTGGCGCTGTTGCCGGGGAAGGCAATCGGTGTATCGGTTGAGTCCGTGTCGAATTTATCTTCGCTTAAGCTCCCGCTTAGCGAATTCCATCTTACCTCATTCTTTCTTTCCTTAGTCCTTCTTATCTTTTTCCTTCATCTTCTTCAACTTCTTTCTTTCTTATCTCGTTCTATCTTCACGTTGGCCAATAAGACCATTCGTGAGTTTTCTGCTCCTTCTGCCGCCAATGTAGCGACAGGACCAGACGTGATCGATGCCAACCTCAATTTTGAGTTAAAACCAGCTCTGATCATGATGGTCCACGCTAGCCCATTCTGTGGCAAGGCTCATGAGGATGCCAATGCTCATCTCCAACAATTCTTGGAGATTTGCGGCACCTTCACCATTAAGGGGATAACCCAAGAAGCCATCCGTCTTCGTCTCTTTCCTTTCTCTTTGCTAGGAAAAGCGAAGCAATGGTTCTATACCAGTCGCAACGCTGTAGACACATGGGACAAATGTTCCAATGCTTTTCTCGCCAAATTCTTTCCGATGGGCAAGACGAATGCTCTTCGCAACAAAATCTCCAGCGTTACGCAACAAGTCGAGGAATCTATTCCTGAGGCTTGGGAGAGGTTGCAAGAGTATGTCGCTGCTTGTCCCCATCATGGTATGGAGGACTGGCTATTGATCCAGAACTTCTACCATGGCCTAACCCCACTCTCTAGAAGCCATTTGGATGCCGCCGCCGGCGGTGCATTCTTTTCTCTGAATGTTGCAGATGCTAAGGCTATCATAGAGAAGATGGTTTCGAACCAAGGATGGAATGACGAGAGACTACAGCCCCGCAAGCGAGGTATGCATTCCCTTAAGGAGGCCGACATGATCGTGGTCAAGATAGACCTGCTGGCAAAGAAGCTGGACAGCTGTGAGAAGATGAACCAACAAGAGAGTGTCCAATCTCTGGAATCATACATGACTTGTGAAGTCTGTGGAGAAACCGGACATTCTGGGAACTATTGCCCCGAGTTACATGAAGATTTAAACTTCATCAACAACAACAACAACAACAGTTTCCGTCAACAGAATCAAGGATGGAATCAGCCTGCAAACTCTCAAGGTAACAATTCATTCCCCCGCTCTAATTTTCAGAATTCTGATAATTTCTCATTCTTGAAAAATTTAGTTTACTCACAAGGTAGAACTACTGATTTCTTGAATAAGAGATTGATGTCGAATGATAAAACCATTGAGAATATAAATGCTAAATTGGAAGATTTCTCATCTGCTCTGAAAAATCAATTAAGTTTTAATAAGATGTTAGAAACCCAATTAGCTCAGCTTGCTGCTATCAAACCATCTTCTGAAACTGGCAAAATTTCTGCTAAATCTGACATAGAAACTGCAAATATGGTTGAAATAAAATATTTTAACTATTATGAAGATCAAACCATGACTGTTAAAAAGGGTGATCCTGGTAGTCCCATAATTAGATGCTCAATCTTTGGTGAAGTCTTTAAAAATGTCATGTGTGATTTACGATCGAGTGTGAACATTCTATCTAAAGATTTCTATAAAAACTCGTTCTTTCCACCCATGTCATCCACATCTGCCTATGTTGTGCTAGCTGATCAATCCACTTGCTATGTAGAAGGAATAGTTAATGATTTACCTGTTCATATTAGAGGTTCATATGTTCCTACTGATTTCATAATACTAGACATGGGAAATAGGAAAGATGTGCCTCTAATCTTAGGTAGACCCTTCTTGAACATTGTTGATGCTTGCATATATGTGGGGAGTGGTAAAATGCAAATGACATTAGGAGGGAGGAAGGAAATATTCTCCTTTTCCCGTGGTCCCGCATATGCCGCTAACATGCAGGAAGCAAAACCCGTTCGAACCAAGAAGAGGCGTCCAAGAACAAGGTGGAACAGAAAGAAAGAACCACCTCCTCCTGAGTTGTGTAATTCACATAACAAAGGAGAGGTGCCAAAAGAAGAAGAACCCGATGGAGTGCTTAAAGATGAAGCACCCAAGGAAGAAGATCCACCCGACAAAGGATGAAATTCCATGGATCTAAGGTATGGATTTACTTTTTAAATTTCCCTTCAAATTTCCCTTTTTCAAATAAATAACATATGTCATGCATGTAACTGAAAAAATCAGTTATCATTAGTTATATGCATAAGTATATGTTAACTTAGCTAGAACAATAAAATATCATAGGATAGTTTCCCTTTTTCACAACATTAGATAGTTTCCTTTTTAATAAAATGAGAACAAGAGCTCCGACTGAGAAGAAGAAGACCTTTTACCAAGCAAGAAGCCAGCTTGGGGGAGACTCCCGCTCCAATAAGGTATGTCTCAAGCCTACACTTTATATTCAGTTCTTAAATTCTATATCTTTTGAATGCTATATGCTTGCCTAAGTAATTATTCCATGAATAAAAATGATAAAATCTACTTAAAAATGTTAAAACCTAAATAAGAAATGAAATATGTCATGCAAATGCTATTGTTATGGTTTGAATAACTGGTCTTATCTAAGTTGTAGCTTTTGTGGGTTGCACATGCTTTAACTGAAATCATGCTTAGTGAATAAAGTTAGTAAGAAATGGAGTAATTCTTTAAAATTTCTAAGGTGAAATTAGGACCTAATCTGGAGGATTTCTTTTAAAAATTATGAAAACCTTGCTAAAATTTCCTCCTAGATTTTATCCCATCCCACCACCAGCCAAATATTTGTTAGTCAAAACCACAAAGAGCTTTGTCTGTGTTGAGCTTTGTTAGACCTCATAGATCTTAGTAGAGAAGCTTATCATATCTTTTGAATCAAGATTCACACACCCACCATAAATTGCCTACTCTCCACTTTGGAAGTTTGCAACCACCAAATAAATTGCTCATTCTCTACACTGGAGATATGCAATACCTTGTCAAACGTCCCATTGCTAGCCTTATGCTATTCCTACACTGGGAATAAGCATTTCTCCCTCTTCCTCCTTTTCATTTCTAAAATCCTTTCCTATAGATATCTGGGGAAATCTAGAGCTAGAAAAAAGAGAGATATCAAAAAAAAAGTGAGCAAAGTAGCTCAAGAAAGGACTATGTCCTAAGAAAATGAGGAGCAAAGTAGTTCAAGAAAGGACTATGTCCTAAGAAAATGTGAGGACACACCTTTTTGTCTACTCACTATGTATCTAAAAAAGAGAGAGAGAGAGAGAGAGAGAGAGAATTATCATTAGCTCTAGACCCCAGAAATTAACTAGGAAGGATTATGAAATATCTCTCTATACACTTCCACATAACCACACATGCACATCTTGATCAATTTTTATGATTTGCTGCTCCTTATGATCTGAGTGTCTAGCTTAGCAATAAACATTAGGCAATTTGCTCATGATTCTTAGCCTACCTATAACTCCACATATCATTCTTTAGAAATAGGAAAGGCTACATTTTGGCCTAAGTGAGGATTTAAACACCATTGAGGGATTGAGTGAGTCTTGGAGGACTTAAGCAAGTTTTTATCTTTTGAAAACCTTAAAAACCTCCAGACAGAATCCTAGTCAAACCTAAGCAAGATAAAAGTTTCCTATCTACTGCTTTATTTCACTCTTGCATGTTTGAAGTGAAGAGCTATAAGCCCCACATTGCTATGATTAATGATATATACTAAGTTATTTCTCACTATACAATATGCACTTGTATACATCTTAAGTTGCTATCTATTTCATGCTTAATGCTTGAACCGCATTGTTGCTCGAGGACGAGCAACAGGTTAGCTTGGGGGAGCTTGTTGATGGTCCTTAAACACCTGTTTTACCATCAACATTTTACCCTAACATTCACCAAAAAGGCATGAAATGTAGTCAAATAGGTTTCAAACTAACCGAATTCCACATGTCCATAGATTTTGATTTGAATGCAGGATTTGAACCAAATTTGGATATTTGAACCACCAAAGGCCAAGCCCACTCAGCAGGGCCCAATTGGGCCTCAGGGGGGTGGCGCCCGCCACCTCTAGGTGGCGCCCGCCACTTGGGTTGGCCCAAGTCCACTCCCTGCCACGTCACCGATCCGTGTGACCTCCCCAAGGCCAAATCTTGGCCCATGGTCACTAGGTCAGTGGCATCGGATGGCTCAGGAGGGGAATGGCGTGGATCATGACCAATGACGGTTATCTGGACATGCAACCGACCTTGCAACCGCCTCTCTGGAGCTCCTGGATGCCGTTGAAGCAATGGCGGTGCATCCAACGGTGATGGGGGTGGCGGCCGCCACCTAGGGCTGGCGCCCGCCACTAGGGTTAGCCCTTGGTCGGTTGGCTGCCCCCTATAAGTACCCCCCTCACTCCACAAGGCTATAAATACCCCCCTTGATACACCAACACAGGACCCCAAAAAGCAAGAAGCAACACCAAGCAAGAGAAGCAAAGCAAGTAGAAGCAAACAAGTGAGAGCTCAGAGAGCTTAGGCAAGTAGGTTAGCTAGTAGAGAGAGTATAGCTCTAGTGCCCTCGCTACAGCGCGGCTCTTAGTTTAGCACAGCTCAGCCCTGACCAGTGGTATAGTAGCGTAGAGCTTGCTAAGAGAGAAGCGGGTGCGAGCGACTGGCATCGGAGGTCGGTTGATTTCCCGGCGTCTCTGGTCTGGTTTGCTCTCTTGTATCTCAGGTACACTTATCTTTATCCCAGTATTACTTTAGTATTACTTTCAGTATTACTTTATCAAGTACCTTGAGTGTGACCTAGTTATCCCTACAGTTCAATTCACTTAGACATAGTAGTTAATCTCTAGTGTGCTTAGTGATTGATCTTTGCCAATAGGTTGCTTAGTTAGTTTAGTGTTTATCTTATTAAGTCAAGTATTTGCTCTAACGCCCGCAAGGGTGTCTCTATTCAAAGCTAGGGTAGAGATAGTTAGAATATAATTAAGCGTGGTGCTTAGTTATAGACTTAGAATATAATTAAGCGTGGTGCTTAGTTATAGACTTACCTTGAGATACGGCTGGACCCCCAGATAGCTGTGGTAGCAAGCAGGTGGTGACAACCCTGTGCGCCTTGAATTCCACCACGTAGTTGGCCCAGTTTAACAGTAAGGCTCGTTGTGCTAGCGTTCAACCTAAGTCAGTGGTAAAGGCTAGTACACCTCGATACTTGATAAGATAGGAATAAAACTTTACTTAACTTGGTTGCTTTATTGTCATTTGCCTATCCTGCTTCGTAGCTATCCTACTTCGTAGTTATCTTGCTTCATAGTTATCTTGCTTCGTAGTTATCTAGGAGTAGTTATTAGTTATTAGTTAGTTATCCTTAGTTATCCCATTCTATCTACCCATTTATCCACCTTACCTTACCATCCATTTCATCCTTACCTATCCATCCATATATTCTTTCTAGCCTTTCATCTCCTCTTGCCCTTTTCTTATTCTTCGACTCTCATCCCCTCCTTGACTCGACTCATACACCACCCTAGCCTTCACTTAGGATCAAATAAATCGACACCTGGTACTCCCAGGCGAAGTGCTACTACGATAGTTCTGTGCGCTTGCAGAATTTCCTCTTGGTAGATTGCAATCTCTCTAGCTGGCTCCTACTAGTGTCAGGATTGACAACCCCATTTGACATTAGTAGATAGCTGCTTTAGCTTCACTCCTTTAGGTATAGTGATCGGACTTGCTACAAGCATTTCTGACGCCGTTGCCAGGGATAGATTCCATAGTCTACTCCTAGTGACAACGTTAGCTAGTGTCAATAAGCATTTCTGGGCCGTTACCGGGGATAGTTGCCTAGCTCTATCTTTAGTGAAGTTAAGAACTACCAACAAGCATTTCTGGCGTCGTTGCCGGGAATAGATTCCATAGTTTACTCCTAGTAACGACGTTAGCTAGTGTCAACAAGCATTTCTGGGCCGTTACCGGGGATAGTTGCCTAGCTCTATCTTTAGTGAAGCTAAGAACTACCAACAAGCATTTCTGGCGCCGTTGCCGGGGATAGTTGCCTAGCTCTATCTTTAGTGAAGCTAAGAACTACCAACACAAGCTGCAAACACATACTTGTATATAATAGAGGTGCACCATGTATTTGTTCGTATATTACCTTTGGCATAATGTTGACGCTTGCTCCAAGGTCGCAGACTGCTTCTTCAAAACTGTGAGGTCCAATATGGATTGGAATCACAGGTTTTCCTGGATCTCCTTTCTTCAGGGCAATGGAGTCATCCATCCATTCCCTCGATGGTCTAAGTATGAGATGTATTGCATCAAAAATGTCTACAAGATTTACAGTCTCTAGTTCTTTCGGAGTTCCAGGAATCTTACCTTTTTCAGCCATAGGGACTGAAGCTGCTAACTGAGATAACTAAGATTCTATCATTTTATTAAAGCTATGTTGATTCTTTATGGCAGAAGTAAAGCTATCCATTTTAGTATTAATATTTTCAAGCAGTTTATCGTTGGAAGCTATCTTCTTAGACATATTATCAATAATCTTGTTTTGATTAGATATCATCTCTCTCAAAGGTGTTTGGTTAAATGTATTACCTTGATAGTTACCTGAGTAATTAGGCCTTGATTGTTGGTTCCATCCTTGAGCTTGTTGAGGACGATAGTTGGTGTTGTTGTTGATGTACTTTGCATCCTCTTGAATCTCAGGGCAGTTGCTCCCTGAATGACCAGTGCCTCCACACTCTTCACATGTCATGCGTGATTCGTAGATTTGCTTGACGTCTTCTTTCTTGGGAGTGTGTTCATCGAACTTCTTCATGAGTAGGTCAAGTTTGGCAGGCAGCATGTCTACTTCCTTTAGTTGATGTATTCCTCCCCTCTTGCGTGGTTGAGAGCGTTCCTCGTTCCATCCTTGGTTAGAGGCCATCTTCTCAATGAGTGTAGTAGCATTGTTGATAGTGAGTGATAAGAATGATCCTCCAGCAGCGGTATCCACATTCTCACGGGTACTCGAAGTGAGCCCATGGTAGAAGGTCTGCATGAGTAGCCAATTCTCCATCCCATGGTGAGGGCATTCTGATATGTAGTCTTGAAAGCGTTCCCAAGCATTTGGGATTGATTCGTCATATTGTTGCTGGAAAGTTGAAATCTTGGCATGGAGGGCATTCGTCTTGCCCACTGGAAAGAACTTTGCTAGGAAGGCGGTTGAACAGATCGCCCATGAGGTATTTTTGTCTTTGTTGGCGTAGAACCATTGTTTTGCTTTTCCCAAGAGTGAGAATGGGAACAAGCGAAGTAGAATGGCGTCCCTTTCGACTCCCTTGATGGTGAAAGTCCTACAAATTTCTAGAAAGTGTTGGAGATGAGCGCTTGCGTCTTCATGTGCCTTTGCGCAAAACTGATTAGCTTGTACCATGTTGATCAAAGCTGGCTTGAGCTCAAATCCGTTGTCTCCTACATTGACTGTTGGTCCAGTCCTGATGTTGGCAGTGGTTGGTGCAGAGAACTCGCGGAGTGTCTTGTCGGCCATGGTGTCCAACACTGGTGTTAAGCTTCTTCTTATCTGGCTAACTTCTGGAAGTGGTGGTGAGGGTCTCTTAAGTTTGCGTCTTGTTCTCTTTAGTAAAGCTTCGGGATCCTCAATGTAGTTTTTCGAAAGTTGGAAACCAGTCATACATCACACCCTTCATAAGGTAAAAGGATAAACAAAGCCAGGGTAAGCCTGTTTGAGTAAAAATAAACAATCAGTGTATTATCACATGTGTGTAAGTAAAATGATATGTTCTAGCTACCGTTTTAAATGCTGCTAATGCAATGTCCTATCAGTGTTCATAAAGATTTTAATGAAAAACCCTAGGTACCATCCCTAACTGAATTGATGTGCTCCCCGGCAACGGCACCAGAAATGCTTGTTGACACTCCTTAATGGAATCACTCTAAGAATGAACCACATAAAATGATAATCTAGTGAAGGCACTAAAGAGTGTACGGGACACTACTAACTTCACTTAACGTCAAGTTGTCATCCCCAACATGAAGCTAGCAATGTAATTATATCAGGGCACTGGATTTAAAGATAGATATTTACCCGCAAGCGCACAGATAAATATACCCGTTGTAGAAGCATTTCACCCAAGCTAGTCTCAGGTATCGTTATTTATATTTAGCCTAGAGACTAATCAATTCAAAGTATGATGGTATTATACTAATGAGGACTTAACAGCATTCATTATGGCACACACTTATAAAGACTGATAACACAATAATTACTCCAAACAGGGACGATCAGGTTACAAAGTAAATGATAATGATAAATGATAAATGATAACAGAGATCAGATCAATCAAGGATAATCCTAGAACAGTACTACCTAGCAAGTGATGATTAGAACAGGCATTAATAGAAAACATTCCTAAGTTATTCTAATTACAAGTCATAGCATACATTGATTAGTGCAAACATATTTGGCAATCATTGGCTAGGTCACATCATATTTATAATCAAGAAGCAACTCCATAGTAAAGGGGTCAAACAGAGTAACCCCTAAACCATGAGTTAACTGAGCCATACTGAACACTATATTCGGGAGGTGGAATACAAAGGATTCAACAGGAATATCACACCTGCGATCTACCACTCTATCCGGAGCATAGGACGCATTCGCAGATAAATAGTGTATAGGCACCACGCCTACACAGCATCTATCACTCACCCGTTGTACTTTAAGATGAGCGCTATACGAACATGAGTATAAACATAAAGATGAACTATATATGCCAAATATATAATCAAAGCAGACTATAAGCAATATAATTAAGAATATAGTAGTTGATGTCTTAGTCATATCAATTGTATTGCTATCTAGAACACAAAGATGAACAATAAGGTGAATTAGATCATCGAGAAGAACTAAAGTACGAACTAGATCATGAACTAGAACAAGATTATGAACTAGAAGATGAACTAGACTATGAACATGAACTAGCTAGACGATGAACTAGAACATAAACAATGAAGAACAATGATGAACTAGAAGAGCAATTATGAAATAGATCCATAATGTTAATACAAGAGAGAAGATCTTGGGTTTACCGAGCCTTCTCATGACTAGATCAGGAATCCAAGCGAAGCTTGCCTCATCTAATCCTATTATATCTACTATTCTAGGTGGATGTAGTTCTAGAGCCTCCGATTGATCTCCTTCTCTGATGAATGCCTGATGCTCTGATTGATGATAATCAAACCCTGATCGATGCCCTGGAGAGGGGGTCAGGGGCTGTTTATATAGCCCTGGGCGATGAACTGTGGCCCTTGGATCAAACCGACTTAAGGTACGGCCGAGATGCATCCTAGAGGTCGGTGGAGGAAGGTTCCAGAAGGAGGAGTCCGTAGGCCCCAAGGGGGGACCGGTCGGTCCCACCAGTCAGCCTCTCGTGGTGGTCGACCTCCTGGTGTCTTCTTGCGTCCTCTGGAGTCTTCTAGAATAATCCTGACATGGTGGTGGTGTTATCGGTGTTGATTTCCTGGGAAGCTATCGGTGTTGATTTCCTGGTTTAGTCCCTGCAGAATCATAGTTCACCAAAACTCGTGGAATATTGTCAGTTGAAACCCTAAACCTTTGTTGGTGATCAAATTCTTGCCCTTTTCATATTTATTTATCCCTTAATTATGATAGATAACCAGTGTCAACACTCACTCTCTAATCTCACTTCCCTAGCTCAAATCTTGCAAGGGAATGAATCTTGGAGCAAAGGGGGGGAGAGAGAGGGGAGGAGTCAATGCTTGGAGGCGGTTTTGGCAGCTGGTTGGTCGCAATGAATGTTAGAGTAAGTGGGTAAGGGTCATAAGTGAAGTGGGAGGCTATTTATAGTCCCCCAGTCCCGAGGCCTGTCGATAGTACCGACCACCCATGGTCGGTAGTACCAACCAGCCAAGAACCGCTGTGCCAGATCTGAGTTGACCTAGATTCAGCAACCGACCAGGGGTCGGTACCACCGAGGGTCGGTAGTACCGGCCTATGGCGGTAGCCAAATCGGCCGCGAACAGAGAGCTCCAAGAATCGGCCTCAGGGGCTCGGTGCCTACCGACCAGGGTCGGTACTACCGAGCCCGGTAGTACCGACGAATATAGCGGTACTACCGCCAAGCCAATTGGCACACGAACAGAGAGGTCCACAAAATGACCTTCCTACCGACCGAGGTCGGTACCACCGAGGGTCGGTAGTACCGGCCTTATGGCGGTACTACCGCCAAGTCATTTTCGAACCTACAGAGAGGGTGTTAGAATGGTCTGGGTGGTCGGTAGTACCGACCTTATGGCGGTACTACCGCCAGTTCAAAATGAACTCTACCCAGAGAGCATTGTGCGCGGCCTCCCTGGTCGGTACCACCGACCCCCATGGTCGGTACTACCGACTACACAGAATCACATCTACGTGTTCGTGATCGTGCGGTGACTCTCAAGCAAACTTTTGTTAGTCGATTTGAGCACTTTTCTCCACATCTAGCCAACCTAATTTGTATCTCTCTTGATAGTTTGGCTTACCTATAACTCAAGTTTAAAATTAAACGATCAATCCACCACTTGAGCTAGGCATCTTTGGTCCAACTATACTCAACGTGCTTTGTTCACGGGATATCAACATTACAATTCTTTCTGAGGACTAACACATGCATACATGCTTTTATAAATCCGTTAGTCCCTAATTTGATTGTCATTAATTAGCCAAAACCCACATTGGGGGCGAATGCACTTACAATCCCGGGGCAAGCCGGGCTAAATCTTTAGTCCCGGTCTGTGGCACCTCTTTAGTCCCGGTTGGTAACAGGCACCGGGACTAAAGGGTCTCTGCCCCGACAGTTCTGCGCAGTAGCCGTTGGGGTATACTCTTTAGTCCCGGGCCGTATTACCGACCGGGACTAAAGGGTCCTTTAGTCCCGGGCGGCAAAATCGCCAAGACAAATGACGATTTTGAGAATTGGCCAAAGGCCCTGGTCTGTAGTAGTGTTTGTACTAATTTTAAAGAAATGGGATTATTTCTGGTTCACTCTAATCGAAGGTTCCCTGAGTGGGTGGGGGGCTTGGGAATTTCTAGGCAGAGCGGGACACGGTACTGGTTAGATTTTTTTTAAGGACTCACACCGAGAAACAGTATATAGAAACTAGTACGGAGTACCAAGTAGTTTTAGGGGGTTTGTTCAAAAAAAAAGTAGTTTTAGAGTTACGACTACCCTAGCATGCTGCCCATGACGTTCTGGCAACATAAAGTTTTGGAGGACTCGATCGATACCTGGTGGGTTGATAGAGCTGGAACTTTCGCTGGAAGACTTTCAAACATTACGTTGATACTCAAAAGTATCATAAGCATATAATAAGTTATTTTATTGTCAAAATGGCCAGAAGACACATTCAGATCATCACATTTGGAGCCGAAGTAAAGAGCGACTATCTCCAAGTACTTTATATTTGGTGAGTCGGCTGTTCCGGGTGGGATTGAGTCTGGTCTCTTGATCCGTTTATTGCTACAAGTATTTTTCGACCAATCACGAGACTTCCGACCAGATAAAACTGGTCGGAGGCGGTGAGGTAGTAATAGAAACTAGCTTGTAGTTATCGATGTATTAATTTTAGGATCTTTTCTATGGCGAGATGTACATCTGCAGTATTGTAAAGATCTTTTAGTCGATTTAGTCGGTTTGGACTATTATTGGCTACGATGAGGCCTACAAGAACCAGTTTGGCCGATTTAAGGATCGGTTAGATCAGGTTTACCTTTTTTAGTCCGGATTGGACTCTTTTCCATATTTTGATGGAGTTCGAGTAGGGAAATTGGAGATCACGATTTGAAGATATTTCCTACTGGGATAAGACCAACCTCATCTATATATATGAGAGGATCATAGCTGATTTAGGCATCCAACCCTAATTGTCAAATCAAACTACTACAACCATTTTACCCCTTTTCTCTCTCTATTCTGTTGTTTGACGCATCTCCCGGCGAGATTCGGCGGCGTTCTATAGGCGGCCTTGCTGGTCCTAGGGCAACCTCTATGTGCTCCTCCCCGACGGGTCTTCCCGGGAGAAATTCGAGAGTTATCAACACAAGGGATCGTCCTAAATCGGCTCAAACCGGTCTCTAGATCGGTTTCGTCGGTTTATGTTCCTTGCTGTTTCAGGTTGATCTGCAATTTCTTTGGGTGTACTAGCCCTGCTGGTATGTGATTCGGATTACTTCTGACGTTAACACATTACTAGAAAATTTGGAAACATTAGAATTTGATGAAACATCCAATCTGGTCAGTTGAGCTGACGTGCCAACTCTATCAGTTAACGCGCTTTAATTTCTCCGCTCCCCGCGTCTCGGCGGATAATTTGTACCTATACTATACTAGCTAGCAAATTAGCAGGAACTATGCAGAGAATCACCGGCCGAGGACCATTTCCATGGGCCATTGGTCCGCGTCTAGAACAGAAAGATGGAGCTGAACTAACTGATGAAATTAAACTACGGCGTGTCCACGTCGATGCAGACAAAAGCGAGCACGGCATCGACGCTTCGAAGGTAAGCAAGCTGAGTAAACTGCGAGGGTCGAAGGATGATGCTGCCGGTGCCGGATGATGCTCCACTCCACATTGCCATCGAGCAGCAAACAGAACAAATACAGTAATTAAAACATGTCGCAAATTCAGCTTTTCGTGGCATGGACTCACCAAGTCTCAACGACGACCGCTCCTACGATCGACGCGGCTTCTGAGTTCTGATCCGCTCGATTGGTAGCTTTCCCGGCGCCTACGCACACGCAGTTTTTATGCATTGTAAAAACTCACCTCTTTTGTCCTATACCAAAACACAGGTTTAAGGTCTCCTCACATGAGTTTGTGGTGCTGTTGTACATAGCAGAATAATGTCTAGTGGTTTTCTCAACCTGCATGAGAATTGTAAACGTAATTAGAATGAAGGATAATCTATTCCATATGTGATATGTGACGGAGGCCCAGGCAGGTTAGGCACCGGTGACAGTGGCTTGCCAGCGTGAGGAGGGGGCCAGGCAGTCGGGTGGGCTCGGTCCAGTGGGAAGAGGAGGGAAGGGAGTTGGGGCGCGCGGTGAAGGGACTGGGCCGCCTGGGCCCGAAGGGAGAGGAAGCCATGCTCTTTTCTCCTTTTTCTTTCTTTTTCTTTTCTAAATCCATTTGAAATTTAAATTCAAATTAATTTGAACTCAAGTAAATTTTGTAAAGTTTAGAAACTATTTTCCTAGGTTTTAGAAATAAAACTTGAGTTTATTTTTTATAAAATTTTGTAAACCTTTTATTGATTTTTTAAATAGAGCAAAATCGATTCGTCTTTAAATCGAATTTAATAAATTCTTTTTCACCCAATAAAAATATTGAAAGGATCAAATCAGCCTAGAGGGGGTAAATAGGTGATTCTCTAAAATCTGAAACTCAAAGAGTAAAACTTGCAGTTAAATAACAGCCGGTACTACCGGTTTGTTTGGGTCGGTACTACCGGGTATTAAACACCGATACTACCGACGCAAACAAACGGCACTACTGGAATCTAAAAGCAACTACAAATCTGATGTAAATGAGATGCGATTTTAGATCTAGTAATTACCCCACTTCGCTAAGTGTTGCAGACGAAGCTTGTAACCTTCCCAAGCCTTGGTTACTTCCCACAATGTAGATCGAGCCTTCCCAACCTAAGAAAGAGAGGGAAAGGAAGAACACGAAGAACACAAGTACAAACGTAGTATGCAAAGTAGAGATAACAACAAGCACGCGGGACACAAGGATTTATCCCGAGGTTCGGCCAAACCACTAAGGAGTGCCTGCGTCCTCGTTGTTGAGGTGACCACCAAGGTCGGAGTCTCTTTCACCTCCTTGCCTCACTCAAGCCACCACAAAGGTTAGCCGAGTTTCTCCACTAAGAATCACAGGGGTAATACAAACGTTTTGGGGAGCCCTCACAAATAAATCAACTCGGGCTACCACGAAGAACACCTAACCGGCTAGGGTTCCAAGAACCCAAGAGTAATAAATACAAACTACGCCGGCAAGATGAGGGAACCAAGTGCTCAAGTCGTAGATCGAAGTTTCTCACTCTCTAATCTCACTTCCCTAGCTCAAATCTTGCAAGAGAATGAATCTTAGAGCAAAGGGGGAGAGAGAGAGGGGAGGAGTCAATGCTTGAGAGGTGTTTTGTCAGCCGGTAGGTCGCAATGAATGAGTGAAGTGAGTGAATAACGGTTAGAAGAGAGGAGGGTGGCTATTTATAGTCACCCTGTCCTGAGGCTTGTCGGTAGTACCAACCCTGGGGGGTCGGTACTACCGGCCAACCAATCCACATTGCGCCAGATCTAAGTTTACCAAATTGCAACTACCGACCAACGGGTCGGTACCACCGAGGGTCGGTAGTACCGGCCTTATGGCGGTACTATCGCTAGGTCAAAGTGGCCACGAACAGAGAGGTCCGCAAAAGTTACCCAAGGCGCTTGGTACCACCGACCAGGGGTCGGTACTACCGACCTCGGTAGTACTGGCTTTTATAGCGGTACTACCGCCAGGTCATTTTGGGTCACGAACAGAGAGGGTTGCAAACAGAACTAATGGGGTTTGCTACTACCGACCATAGGGTCGGTACTACCGTGCCCGGTAGTACCGGGCTTATGGCGGTACAACCGCTAGGCCATTTTTGATTCTACACAGAGAGGGTGAAAACTGGGTTTGGATGGTCGGTACTACCGGGGTTATAGCGGTACTACCGACAGTTCAAAATGAACTCCATCCAGAGAGCATTGCGCGCGGCACCCCTGGGCGGTACTACCGACCGTGCAGAAAGACATCTATGTGTTCGTGAGTGCGCGGTGTCTCTCAAGCAAACTTTTGTTAGTCGACATGAGCACTTTTCTCCACATCTAGCTAGCCTAATTTGTATCCCTCTTGATAGTCCGGCTTACCTATAACTCAAGTCTAAAAGTAAAGTATCAATCCACCAATTGAGCAAGGCATCTTTTGTCCAACTAAATTTAACGTGCTTTGTTCATGGGATATCACGTAATTCTTTCTAAGGACTAACACCTGCATACATGCCTTTATAAATCCGTTAGTGCCTAATTGGTTGTCATTAATTAGCCAAAACCCACATTGGGGACGAATGCACTTACAAATATGCAATGGAATAATAATTTTTTCTCCATCTAGAATTTGGTTATTTTCTAATTAAATTCTAAATAATTTTAATAATTAAAAACTAGGGTGTTAGAGTGATGGACATGCCTGGGTTCACGACTGAAGCCTTCATTGTAGTCTACACCTATCAACTAGAGAATAAGGCTCTTGCCACATGCTTTGTGAAGATGAAGGACACTCATAGGAATATTTGGACGAGGACCTACCTTGCCAAGAACTACTTCATATAGTTTTGTCCACCTTAGATAGCAAGGTCAGGGGGGTTGACTGTTGAGATGTATAGTTCTTTCACCTCCCTCCCCCACTCTCTCACCTTTTGATCATACTAGGTGTAGGTTTTTGTACAGGTTATTTGGCTCACTGATACCTGTCCTTTTGGGTTAGTCTAGTTGGAGGTTGGCTAACTATAATTGAGAGCTGAAACTTATTTGAGCCCACATGTTTGAGGCTAAGTACTGGGATTTGTAATGCACTATTAGTGGTCTCCGTTGGCTGCTAAATTTGCTACTCTTTCGTATATTTATGTTTGAAAGGATCAAGATGCCCAAGAGGGGGATGAATTGGGCTTTTCTAAAACTTCTTGCAAGGATAAAACCTATCAAGCCCCAATTAACCCCCTAGTGCCTAGAAGTGTGTTTCCTTTTATTCTACCACACAAAAGACCAAGTCTATGTCACTCCTACTCTAGCAAAGCAATTCAATAGTGAATGAACAACAAGTATAATGCGGAATTGAATTGCTTGAAAGTAAATGCGTAAGTAAAGGAGTAGAGATGACAAGACGATCTTTTTGCCGAGGTATCGAGGTGTCGGCACACCCCCTAGTCCTCGTTGGAGCACCCGCGCAAGGGTATCGCTCCCCCTTGATCCGCGCAAGGATCAAGTGCTCACTACGAGCTGATTCTTCGCCACTCTGGCCCGGTTGAAAGGTCCAAATTGGCTAGAGGGGGGGTGAATAGCCTAATTAAAAGTCTACAAAATTACTTAGGCAAACACTATTAGTATAACAAATGGCGAAGCTTTCAGCGCTAGCCTAATAGTGTGTTGCAAGCCACCTATCCAACAATTCTAACTAATATTTCTATGTCACACAATCAACTAGAGCAAATAACAAATGCGGAATAAAACAATCTAGCTCTAGCACAAGTATAATATACAAAGAATGTATATGAAACAAGTGTGTGCACGAGAAATACTAAGCAAGCTAACTAAACAAGATATATGACAAGAGGTAGTATCTACACAAAAGAATAGCTCAAAGTAAATACACAAAGTAAATGAGCTTGATAGAAGTGGTTTCACCAAGCCTTCGGGATCGTCTAGTAGAGAACCAATCACCGGTGAAATCCACTCGTGATGCCAATCACCAAGAATATGAATATCAAGATCAATCACCACGATGAAGGCGCAATCACAATAAGCACACGGGACACCAAGATTTATCCCGAGGTTCACGTGCTTGCCGGCATGCTACTCCCCGTTGTGTCGACCAACACTAGGTGACCCGGTGGCTAATTGGCGCAAAGCCAAGCTCACAAAGAGCACCACAAGAGTCTACCACTAGCGAGGTAGCTCAATGACATGAGCAATCCACTAAGGATGCCTCTTGCCGCTCCGGCGAGGTGAGGCTCCAAAGACCTCTCACAATCACGATCGGTGGTGGCCAAGAACAATCTCCTTCTCTTGCCAAATCCACCTCAAATCCTTCAAGCCGTCTAGGCACCGGCAAATGCCAAGAGTAACAAGAAAACTCAATGCCGATGTGAAGAACTAGTGCCACTAGATCGAACTCTTTTCAAATCACGCACTAGATCACTCAATCTCACTTGGTTTGATCAAATCAACTTGGGAGATGAGTTGGGAGGCTTGCCAATGCTCACTAGTATGCTTAGGAATCAGAATATGCAAAGGTGAAGCCAAGTGAGCCGGCCAAGCCACTTAAATAGGCCATCCAAGACGGCCTAGCCGTTGGGCTGGAATCGGGGTCATCGGACGCGCCGATGATCAACCATCGGACGCTGCCCCAGCGTCCGATGCTCCGGATGGAGCCACGTGTCCCCCTGATATGAAAACTGCCCGTTAGATCCCAACGGTCATATCACTTCGCGCCACGGTTAAAGTGGCATCGGACGCGCTGATGACAGGCATCGGACGCTCCGATGCTACTGCTCGATTCAGCTCTTTCCTGCGCCACATCGGACGCGCCGGCACCTCTACATCGGACGCTCAACCCCTGCGTCCGATGACACAACAGAAAGGTTCCAGAACGCTCCAAACCACATCGGACGCGTCCGATGGATTGGCATCGGACGCACCCCAGCGTCCGATGCTCCCTGGAAAGCACGCTCGCGCCACGTCACCTGCATCGGACTCTGCAACTGTGTTTCCTCAGCGTCCGTTGCTAGCATCCGATGCTTCTTCAACTTCTGACAGAAACTAGGGTTAACCATCGGACGCTCAGCCAGCGTCCGATGCTCCTCGGACCAGCGTCCGATGCTCCCTGAGCACACCACTTTTCTTCCGAAAACTGCTGAATCTCGCAAGCTTGGCAGGAGGGAGAGGAACTATACACTAGTTTCTCCCACTTCTCCACAACTCCTTAACATCCCCTTATCCCAAAAGTGCCAACACCACCAAGTGTACATCATCATATGCAAGTGTGTTAGCATTTTGCAAAGCATTTTATAAGGGGTTTTGTTAGTCACTCAGTAGGTCTATAGCATCGATATGTTAGAGAACACCTAGTGGCACTTGAACACCGCATAAGCCGTGAATAATCTCCTCTTAATAGTACGGCTATGTATCCTAAATGTGATCACACTCGCTAAGTGTCTTGATCACTAAAACAAAGAGCCCTATAGACTATACCTTTGCCTTCGGGCCTCTTTGCTCCACCTTTTCTCTTCTTCATTTCACCAATGGTTGAGCACTTGATCTCTTGAGTGCTTGTGGCCATCACCATCCTCCATGGTTGCCACAATGCTAGCTCCTCCATTTGGCTTGGTCACAATCCTTTCTTATAAGCTACACACATTCTTACCAATAGGATTAGACCAAATAGGTTTCATCAATTAACCAAAACCAAACAAGGGCTTTCAATCTCCCCCTTTTTGGTAATTGATGACAACCTATACAAAGATATGTATTTCAAATTTGAGTAACCACATTGATAGTATTAGCTCCCCCTACATATGTGCTATAGAGTTTGGTTCTAAATTTGGCACATATGTATGATTATAAAATGTGGATGAGCAATACTACCAATGATGATGCTAAGTCATAAGAATGGACCTTTGAAGCGTGATACCAATCGGAGTGCACATGTTAAACCATCCTTAGCATCATTTGTCACTGGACATACGTCAAAAACTCAAGAACCCCGTGAGATCAACATAATAATAAGGCTCTTGAACCACTTGAAAATACTAAAATACAAGTATGTCTAGTTATCATTTTATTCATGCTAGTGAGTCATATCATCAATCATGTTCTAATACTAGCATTCACCACATAAGCATGAATATCAAAAATAAATAGCTTATGCAAATGCAATCAATCGTATGAATATGCATATTTCAAATGCAACATACATGTTTATGAGCTTGCTCCCCCTATTTGTATGCTCCGATCCCACTTGAAGCACTTGAAGGTTTACTTAGCATGTTTCTTTTTATTTATCTTAGCATTCTCCCTCATATCTTTGTCATCATTTTCTCCCCCTTTGTCAACAATTATCATAAAAGTGGGACAAGTTTTAATGAAAGGAGGCAATCTTTATATGTGGGGATCAAACTAAGTCAAGTTATGGCTTAATCTAGCTCATGAGCATAGAATATTTAACATTGTTTGCTCTAGAGTAAGCTTCTTCACACATCTTACAATGGTTATCTTACTCACATTGGTTAAACACCCATTGCTCGCTTACTAGACCAAACACTAGAGTTACAAGCTCACAAACAAGTTATATGCTACCACTAGATCAAATCAAACATAGAAGCAATAGTGGTACCATATATACTTCAAATTCATTTGATTTACCATGAATGAGCCTAAATAAGCAATGTGATGGCTATATGAACTAGATCACAATCTAATAAGAATGAATGCACATGCCAAACAATTTCACCTTTGTTTTCTTGGAGAAGAGGCATGTCATAAGTGGGGGTGCATTCAACTCATGTTGGAGAAGTCTAGGATATTCAATTCATTCCTTAGCTTGCAAAACCTTCTCTCATCTAGTGGCTTGGTGAAGATATCGGCAAGTTGATCATCGGTGCCCACATTCTCAATAGATATGTCTTTCTTTGCTTGATGATCTCTAATGAAGTGATGCCTTATGTCAATGTGCTTTGTCCTTGAATGTTGTACCGGGTTGGTGGCTATTTTGACGGTGCTCTCATTATCACATAGCAATGGGACTTGTCCAAACTTGACTCCATAATCTTGCAATGTTGCTTTCATCCATAGCAATTGTGCACAACAACTACCCGCGGATATGTATTCGGCTTCGGCGGTAGAGAGTGCAACACTATTTTGCTTCTTTGATGACCATGAGACAAGTGATCTTCCAAGCAATTGAAAAGTGCCCGATGTGCTCTTCCTATCCACCTTGCATCCCGCATAATCAGAATCCGAGTATCCAATCAATTCAAATTGAGAGCCCTTGGGATACCATAGTCCAACATTTGGAGTGTGCTTCAAATATCTCAATATTCTTTTGGTTGCCTTCAAATGACTTTCCCTTGGTGAAGCTTGGAACCTTGCACACATGCACACACTAAACATGACATCCGGCCTTGATGCGGTCACATAGAGTAGGCTTCCAATCATTGACCGATATAGCTTTTGATCCACCATGTCACCACTAGAGTCACTATCCAAATGTCCATTTGTGCCCATTGGAGTGGTTATTGCTTTTGCTTCATCTAACCCAAACTTCTTGAGCATGTCCTTGATGTACTTGCCTTGACTAACAAATGTTCCTTTCTTCATTTGCTTGATTTGTAATCCAAGGAAGTAACTAAGCTCTCCAATCATAGACATCTCAAACTCCTTAGCCATCATCTCTCCAAACTCTTCACAAAAATCTTGGTTGGTTGATCCAAAGATAATGTCATCCACATAGATTTGCAACACAAACAAGTTACTTCCAATCTTCTTGGTGAAGAGAGTGGTGTCAACCTTCCCAATTTTGAATCCTTTAGCTAACAAGAAATCCCTCAATCTTTCATACTATGCTCTTGGTGCTTGTTTCAACCCATATAGTGCCTTCTTAAGCTTGTACACATGGTTGGGCTTCTTCAAATCTTCAAATCCGGGAGGTTGCTCAACATACACTAGCTCATTGATGAATCCATTGAGAAAAGCACTCTTGACATCCATTTGATAGAGCTTGATGTTATGAGAACAAGCATATGCAAGTAAGATTCTTATGGCCTCCAATCTAGCAACTGGTGCATAGGTTTCTCCAAAGTCAATGCCTTCCAATTGAGTGTACCCTTGTGCAACCAATCTTGCTTTGTTCCTTAAAACTATGCCATCTTCATCTTGCTTGTTCCGGAAGACCCATTTTGTGCCAATCACATTTGTATTCTTTGGTCTTTCCACTAACTCCCAAACATCATTGCGGGTGAAGTTGTTCAACTCTTCATGCATTGCATTCACCCAATCAACATCCATCAAAGCTTCATCAATTTTGGTTGGCTCAATAGATGATACAAATGAGTAGTGTTCACAAAACGATGCCAATCTTGATCTTGTTTGCACACCTCTTCTTATGTCACCAACAATTTGATCTAAAGGATGATCTCTTGCAATGTGTGTTGGTTGGAGCACTAGTTCCGGTTGAGCACTTGCACTAGCATTTTGTTGATCTTGAGAACCACTAGAGCTTGCAATATCATTGTCATGTATGGTTGGAGGAGAGAGCACTTGTTCTTTGTCATCTTCGATATCAATCACTTGCTTTGGCCTAATATCACCAATGTCCATGTTCTTCATAGCTTCCACTAATTGTGTTCCTCTCACATCATCTAGATTGTCTTGTTCTTCATGTGAGCCATTGGTTTCATCAAACTCAACATCATGGACTTCTTTAACTATTCTTGATATGTTGTTCCACACTCTATATGCTTTGCTTGTAGTGGAGTAACCAAGTAGAAACCCTTCATCACATTTATTCTCAAACTTGCCAAGTCTTGTGCCCTTCTTCAATATGTAGCACTTGCACCCAAAGACCCGGAAGTAAGCAATGTTGGGCTTTCTATCATTGAGGAGCTCATATGGTGTCTTCTTCAATAGAGGGTGACAATAGAACCGGTTGCTATAATAGCATGTCGTGTTGATTGCTTCAGCCCAAAAGGAATCACTCACATTGTATTCACTAAGCATGGATCTTGACATATCAATGAGTGTCATATTCTTCCTTTCAACTATCCCATTGGATTGAGGTGTATACTTGGCCGAGAATTGATGTTTGATTCCAAATTCATCACATAGCTCATCAACTCTTGTGTTTCTAAACTCACTTCCATTGTCACTTCTCACTTTCTTGATTTTTCTATCAAATTCATTTTGACTTCTCTTGACAAAGGTTTTGAATATGCCAAACACTTCACTCTTGTCAACGAGAAAGAAGACCCATGTGTATCTTGTATAATCATCCACTATCACAAAGCCATACTTGTTTCCCTCAATACTTGCATATGTAGTTGGTCCAAACAAGTCCATGTGCAACAACTCAAGTGCATGTGTAGTGTTCATCATTCCTTTGTTGGGATGAGTGTTTCCAACTTGCTTTCCCATTTGACATGCACTACATAGCTTGTCTTTCTCAAAGTGAACATCTTTTAGTCCTCTAACCATGTCATGCTTCACTAGCCTCTTTAGTTGCTTCATTCCAATATGTCCCAAGCGCCTATGCCATAGCCAACCCATACTTGATTTGGTGAATAAGCATGTTGTCAATTGAGCTTCACTAGCATCAAAGTCCACCAAATAAAGATTCTCATATCTAAATCCTTTGAAGACCAAATCACTTCCATCAACACTAACTATCTCCACATCATCAACACCAAATATGCATTTGAATCCCAAATCACATAATTGTGCCACGGACAGCAAGTTGAAGTTGAGAGATTCCACTAATAGCACATTGGAAATGCTCAAGTCATTGGATAGTGCAATCTTGCCCAAGCCTTTGACCTTGCCTTTCTTGTTGTCACCAAATGTGATAGCATCCGCATGATCATTGCCACTAGTGTTGATTGATTTGAACATTCTTCCATCTCCGGTCATGTGTTGAGTGTGCCCACTATCAAGCACCTAATGCCTTCCTCCTGCTTTATAGTTTACCTACAAAAGAGATCAATTCCTTTTAGGTACCCAAACCTTTTTGGGTCCTCCAAGGTTAGTCACCAAGCTCTTGGGCACCCAAATTGCCTTCTTCTTTGGGCCAACCATGGGTGCACCAATATACTTAGCCTTCACACCATTAGTGCCCTTTGTAAGCATGTAACAAGAATCAAGTCTAATAGATGAAATATGAGCATTGTACTTGTTCTTGTTCTTGTTAAAGCAATTTTGCTCTATGTGCCCGGATTGCTTGCAATTATAGCAATACCGACCATTGCTCTTCACAAAACTAGTCTTGTGAGTAGCAAAGGCGGCCTTGCCCTTCTTGGGGGTATAGCCAAGTCCCTCCTTGTTGAGTGGACATCTTTGGCTACCCAAGCACTTAAGCAAGCGGGCATCTCCACCATAGGCATTACCTAAAGCATAAGTGAGATCATACACTTTGTTCTTAAGGTTCTCATTTTCTACCACTAATGATGAATCACATGTAGTAGAAGTAAGCAATTTAGTTGAGCTAGATGATGATGATGCATTGGTGGGAGTGACAATAATAGGAGCATAAAAAGATTCATCAAGAATATCACATGTTACTCCTATGTTGCATGTCTCTACAACATCCTCAATCTTACTTTGATTAAGGAGAGAGGAGTGGGCTTCCTTAAGCCTAGTGTGAGCTTGGTCAAGCTTCTCATGTGCTTCCTCTAGCCTCTCATGAGTAGACTTGAGCTCATCAAAGGATTGCTCAAGAGCCTTGTTGGCCTTGCGCAATTCTTTGCACTCCTTCCTCTTAGTCTCAATGTAAGAGTGAGCATCTTGTAGCATGCTCATGAGGTCCTCCTTTGAGTACTCCTCATCATCATCACTCTCACTCTCACTTTCACTCTCATCGGATGATACCTTAGTGGCCTTAGCCATGAAGCATGTCGATGGAGTGTTGAAGATAGAAGGCTTGCTTGAGATAGCAAGACTAGCCATAGCCTTCTTCTTGGTGGTCTTCCTCTCATCATCACTAGAATCATCATCATCGCTTGAGGAAGCATCACTATCCCATGTCACAACATAGAAACCACCCTTCTTCTTTTCCTTCTTCTCTTTCTTTTCTTTCTTTTCCTTCTTGTCCTTCTTCTTACTCTTCTTGCGGTCATCATCATCTTCATCACTAGAGTATGGACAATCTGCAATGAAGTGATCCTTGCTCTTGCATCTATAGCACCTCTTAGTTGTGCTCTTGGTTGCACCTCTTCTCTTTCTTGCTCCATAGCCCTTCTTCTTCTTCATGAACTTTCCAAATCTCTTCACAAAGAGAGCCATTTCTTCATCATCTATTTCACAATCACTTGTGCTTGCTTCATCATCACTTTCCTCCTTCTTTGATTTGCCCTTGCTCTTGCTTTTGGAGGATGAAGCCTTGAATGCAACGGTCTTCTTTTTCTTTTCTTCCACTTGGGCTCCCCCATCCCTTTCCACACGGTATGTGTCTTGAGTGATCACATCATCTAGTGCTTGGTTTGGGGTTACCGTGTCCAATCCTTCCCTCACTAGGATAGTCACCAAAGTATCAAACCTTGGTGGTAAGCATCTCAAGAACTTGTGAGAAAAGTCCTTGTCATCTATCTTCTCTCCCAAGGCCTTCAAGTCATTGATAATGACTTGCAACCGGTGAAACATCTCCGGTATGCTTTCATCATCTTGCATCTTGAACATGGCAAGCTTGTCCTTGAGAATGTATAGCTTGGCACCCTTGACCGCCTTGGTGCCCTCATATGTTTCTTCTAATCTTTCCCATATTTCACTTGCTCTTTCAAGGTCCTTGATTTGCTCAAACACTTTTGTGTCAAATGCTTCATAGAACAAGTTGATTGCCACATCATTCCATTGAAGCTTCTCTTCTTCTTTGGGAGTGATACTTGCGGAGTCAATTACCACAAAATCATTCTCAATCACTTCCCAAATCTTTCTATTCATTCCTCTTGTGAATGCACACATCTTCCTCTTCCAACAATCAAAGTTGGTGCCGTCAAAATGTGGTGGCTTCCCCATATAGTTGATTTGAGCCATTTTAACACCGGAGGATGTTAAGCCTCAAACAAGCGGTGACCACGGCTCCGATACCACTTGAAAGGACCAAATTGGCTAGAGGGGGGGTGAATAGCCTAATTAAAAGTCTACAAAATTACTTAGGCAAACACTATTAGTATAACAAATGGCGAAGCTTTCAGCGCTAGCCTAATAGTGTGTTGCAAGCCACCTATCCAACAATTCTAACTAATATTTCTATGTCACACAATCAACTAGAGCAAATAACAAATGCAGAATAAAACAATCTAGCTCTAGCACAAGTATAATATACAAAGAATGTATATGAAACAAGTGTGTGCACGAGAAATACTAAGCAAGCTAACTAAACAAGATATATGACAAGAGGTAGTATCTACACAAAAGAATAGCTCAAAGTAAATACACAAAGTAAATGAGCTTGATAGAAGTGGTTTCACCGAGCCTTCGGGATCGTCTAGTAGAGAACCAATCACCGGTGAAATCCACTCGTGATGCCAATCACCAAGAATATGAATATCAAGATCAATCACCACGATGAAGGCGCAATCACAATAAGCACACGGGACACCAAGATTTATCCCGAGGTTCACGTGCTTGCCGGCATGCTACTCCCCGTTGTGTCGACCAACACTAGGTGACCCGGTGGCTAATTGGCGCAAAGCCAAGCTCACAAAGAGCACCACAAGAGTCTACCACTAGCGAGGTAGCTCAATGACACGAGCAATCCACTAAGGATGCCTCTTGCCGCTCCGGCGAGGTGAGGCTCCAAAGACCTCTCACAATCACGATCGGTGGTGGCCAAGAACAATCTCCTTCTCTTGCCAAATCCACCTCAAATCCTCCAAGCCGTCTAGGCACCGGCAAATGCCAAGAGTAACAAGAAAACTCAATGCCGATGCGAAGAACTAGTGCCACTAGATCAAACTCTTTTCAAATCACGCACTAGATCACTCAATCTCACTTGGTTTGATCAAATCAACTTGGGAGATGAGTTGGGAGGTTTGCCAATGCTCACTAGTATGCTTAGGAATCAGAATATGCAAAGGTGAAGCCAAGTGAGCCGGCCAAGCCACTTAAATAGGCCATCCAAGATGGCCTAGCCGTTGGGCTGGAATCGGGGTCATCGGACGCGCCGATGATCAACCATCGGACGCTGCCCCAGCGTCCGATGCTCCGGATGGAGCCACGTGTCCCCCTGATATGAAAACTGCCCGTTAGATCCCAATGGTCATATCACTTCGCGCCACGGTTAAAGTGGCATCGGACGCGCTGATGCCAGGCATCGGACGCTCCGATGCTACTGCTCGATTCAGCTCTTTCCTGCGCCACATCGGATTTCACTTGATTACTCCGATGCCACATCATATCACTCCGATGCCACGGTTAAACTGTCCTTGTTGCTCTTTTAAACTGGCTTTCACTTGATTTTGCTTTTCATTACTGATTTCTATTAGAGTTTGGTGGTAATTGGAGAAGACTGTATATAGCCAATGATGCAAACATGAAACTGTAGAGGTGGCTGCTTATTTGCTTGCTTTTTACTTGATTGATAATTTTTTTTATGTCATGCACGACATTGTATCCGTGAGACACATCCATACCCTAGCAACAACCCCTTCTATCTTGTGTTGATGGCAGAGTATAGATGTGATCATGGATATCATGTCATCCATGACCTTGTTGTTGCATGTGGTTCCTGTTTTCTGTTTGCATTTTATGAAAGACAGCCACCAATAATACAAAATTATTGTACACCACCTAATTTCGACGCTGAGGCCACAATGAATTCTTTATTTGTCAATGATGTCATTTTATATGCATGTTCATTCATCATTTCATTGTACATGTTGGACTAAGATTACAAATTGTTTTCATTTCACATAACATGGCTGGCTACTATGTCATTTTCAATGGCAAGCATGTGGAGATTTACCTAATCCGGTATGACTGTAGTAAATATGTTGTGGGGGTGAGTTGTGGAGAGTTTTACCTATATGCCATTATAAAAGAACGTAATTGTGTACATGTTACTAAAAAGTTCAAGCGGTCACATGTGTTATCGTGCTAAACTTTTTTACCGCCCATGCCACTTCCTTCAGATTCGGCTCTAACGGTGTTAAACAATCGGTGTGAAAAGTCAAAAATGCCCTCAGGGGTGAATATGCTATTAATTCTTTTTGGACATCTTAACGATTTTAAATGAAAAAACTTAAAACTAGAAAGTTATAAATTTCCTCGAGATCTACAGTTTACATATAAAAATTATCTTTATTTTATTTCATATTAAAAATAATAATTTTTCTAAGACATGTTAATCATATTAAACCATATTTTTTTTTGTACAAAATTTAATATAAATAATTTTTATATGAAAATTGTAGATCTCAAAGAGGTCTACAACTTTCTAGTTTTGAGTAGTTTTGAGTCTTTTCATTTGAAGTCGTTAAGATGCTACAAAAATTAATAGTATATTCACACCTGAGGGTATTTTTGACTTTTCATACCAACTATTTAACAACGTTAGAGCCAAATCTGACGGAAGTGGCATGGACGGTAAAAAAGTGTAGCACGATCACCTACGCGGCCGCTAGAACTTTTTAGTGGCATGTACGCAATTATCATCTTTCATAATGACATACATTTTAAAACTCTCTTTGTGGATGCAGCAGGGCAACAATGGCGAGTTTGACGACTGCCCCAATTAGACCTGTGATGACAACCTTATGAAAGAGTTGTTGTTGTGTGTTGCTTATTTATGTGATCTATTTGCTGTTGAGAACTTATTGTTGTTGTTACTAGCTTGTTGTTGTTAATTTGGCTCATTTGAATCATACTGTTGTTAACTTAGTGCAGCTATGAGACCATGTTGTTGACCTTCATTAGTCTGAGGCCACGATGTTGAAAACTCCTCTTTAATGGCTCTATTTTGTATCCGTTGTTTCTGTCTTTTATTTTCAACAACATGTGTTAATCTCCGTCTGTTGCATATACTGGTTGCTGGCCGAGCTGGGAACCAAACACGTTCTTGACCTGACAGTTATTGTTAGTTGGAATTGGATCAAGCTACAAGCAGAAGAATCAAACACGTTCTCGATTGGGCTAGACTCATTCCATGCTTGGAGCCAAACAAAATTTGTTGCACCCTATCGTACAGGCTCTAGCTGGTCTATGTCAGGTTGTTGGACCTGGTTGCCTACATGCACGTCCCAAACACGCCCTTGGTTCTCCAAATCTAGAACATCTAGCAAAACTGTTGATTTTTTGTTAGCCTGTAAAATATTGTGATAACACTGATGACTAATTGGATTCTATTATTTTTTTCCATCGCTACTGCAGAAATACTAATTCAATTCGTAGCGAACACTAAGGCTGTGTTTAGTTTCCAAATTTTTTTAGGAAAATTCTTGTAGCACTTTCGTTGTTATTTAACAAACTTTGTCAAACATAGACTAACTAGGTTTAAAAGATTCGTCTCGACATATATATACTAAAAGTATAATTAGTTATTTTTTACCTATATTTAATGTTTCATGTATGTGTCTAAAGATCGATGTGACGGAGAATTTGTAAAAATTTTGGGGGGCCTTACACCATCACAAAAGACCTTGTGCCTACTGCCTACCCGCAGTTCGTCACCGTGGTGGAGCAGTCTCGCCTCAGGCCCACAGCTTACTGCCGTCTCGCCTCAGGCTGCAGGCCGACGACAACGCCGCCCCACCCGGCCTCGCCCAAGACGTCACCTCCTCGCCCCTCGCCCGCGGCCGCGGCCACATTGTCGCCGGCTTGTCAACACGCTCGTCTAGATCGGTCCCTCCCCGCATCGCCAACATTGTCGCCGATCCCCCGCCAGGCAGCAGGCAAGCAGGTGCCCTCTTCATCCATCGCCTAGACAGAGTCACTTGCATTTGTATCTTCACTTTTTTCTCATTCAAGTTCTAATCCTGCGATCTTCGTTGCCTTAGTGACTTTACTATGTACTGTAGCTGCCTAGTCTGCCACCTGTTGACGGCATCAAGCGCGTAGTGGTTGGATAACACCGAATATTTGTGTCTCCGAAATGCGATTTACATGAATACCTGGCCTAGAAATTCATTTCGTACAAAATAACCGAAACCAAAAAAAATCAGTTAACTTAGGTTCCTGATTTTTGATATTTATGTGCTTAATAAATCGGCTCCAATTTCCCTCCCCAGCTCAGGGTGGCAAGTGTCAGGTATTTAGGATACATTGAGGTTTACGTGTTCATCACATTATTTAGTGACATTGGATCGTTTGTCAGATTGCATGATGCTGTTGGCTACCAATATGATAACCCCATAGTATGCAATTTTGAATGCAAGAATTGCCTGGTTACCACCCTCTGATTTTGTGTTCTTTTTTCCCCCTTCAGTTATTGATGAATCATTGGTGGCACTTCTAAGAAACCGATCTTGAATCTAGGGATCTGACGATGAAGAGCAACAAAACTGTCCACGGATCATCTTGCAAGAAGGGCAAGTTGTTTGGCGGTCTAATTGGTAGACATGGTTCTGAAATAGATCCATGTTATAGACTTTTCCTTGAACATTTAAGCAAAGATGGGAATACCTATGTCCTTGATGTGCCAAAGGGTGACCATGGCTTGCCCTTTTCTGTACGGTATGAGGAGGATCATAAATCCTATGGAAATTCTAAGGGCAAAAGTAGCCCAAATGTTGCCAACCATTCACGGCGCAAAAGTTGGGGCATTCCAGATGGCAAACGCCTTGATGGAAAAGCGGTCAAGGCTGCCAGCAGAAATGTGAGTTGCTCCTTTTCACAAAAGAGATCATATGTGAAGAAGAAGACCATGACCTCATCAGTAGATGAATCTTATGAGTTATTTCTAAGCCTTGTGAAGTTCAAGGATGGTTTCATGGTTATTGAGCCAGAACCAGGTGTCACCATTGTATATGAGCGAGAAGAAGATATGCCAGCTGGATATGACGAATGGAGAACTGGCAGTTCCACAAATGAACTGTGTTTGGTGTCTCCACTTGAAAACATGGAGGAAGACTACACTATGCAAAGATATGATTATGGGCTTGAACCGGCTAACGGAATTGCTTCTGAACATGAAATGCCTGCACCTTCTTCAGAGAGCATTGATGGTCAGGATATTATTTGCACAGATGAGCGTGGCCTTGTACTTTATGCTGAACCGTCTGATTTAAACGTAAGATTCTTTTGCACAATTTCTGGTTCTCTTTAAATGATGCTGCCTGTTCTATAGCTGCCTTTTGGCCCAGGCATGTGAAGACGAACAGGCAACCCCTCTTGCTATTTGTTATGGTGATTCATCTACATTTGATGAAAAACTCAATGCTGTTTTAAGTCAACCATATGATCAAAACGAATATGAAGAGCTTTGGAGAAAAGCCACTGACCGGAAGCCTGTGAGCAGACAAAGACACTTGCGAAGTGCATCAAAGCGCTATGTTACAGAGGCAATCGGGCTGTCATATCTCGATTATTATCCAGGTATATTTACAAAGTTTGGGAGGGGAACTTGTTTGTTCTGACGTGTTAACTGAGCACAATTCTATCCATCTCCAGCCACTATATGTCTATATCCCGCATTCGTATGAGTTGTAATGAGTAGTCTTGGTTTACAAAAGGAAACAGAAGATTCCTAGAATTTGATCAGGCTGTTGACAAGAATTTAGTAGCTAATTGTTCATTTTACAATTGAGCTGCATTAGCCAAGTGCTTTTGTCAAATAACTCTGACCACATAAGTAAACTCTGGAGGCCTCAGTCTTTCCTCCATCATATGAATCATTTGCATCCATTTGAAAATGAACTAAGTTTTTTTTGTTTGTTTGTTTCAAAACCACAATAACATGATATATAGCAACCACAGAGAATATGACCTTGAACTTTTAGGTAGCTTTAGTTTCGTCCTGGTTTTATTTACCATAGCTTTTTTATGTTATACATGTAATGGAGATACCAGTTGGCTTTCTTCTCGAAACTGAGATCTAGATTTTTATATATGTGATGTCTATATGACTCATGCATTTTGTAATGTATCATCTCATGATTCTATAGCAGTATTGAAGGCCATGCTTTCAATGTTGTGATGCAGAACTTGTATTTTATGAATTGATAACTGCCATGATATCAATTGAAGATTGCATTTTAGTAGTTCTTGAGTAAGGTTTTTTTTAAGAGAAGTTCTCGAGTAAGGTTCAATCTGTTATTTCAATGTTGTGATGCTAAAATTATATATATGCAAGTTTCTATTTACCAATGTAATCGTTTGATAGATTTCATTTTAATACTTTTTGAGCAAGACTCATCTTTAGTTAATCATGCAGATCTAGCCGTACAAATAAACTCAGCTGACTGTGATAAGAGACTGAGCCTACTGCGAAAGTTCTTCTTCTGGTTGGAGGTGATCAAGTTTACCATCTTTTTTTAACGCAATGGCAGGAGCTCTGCCTTTCAATTAAGATAGGGAAGGAGAGTTTATGTACAAGCAAAAAACACTCCAAAGGTAGTTTTAAAGCCCCCTGGAGCAGGAAAAAAAGAGGGAAACACTCTCCCCAAGGGGAAACCACTCTTTTTTTAAAACTTCCCAGTGCTTAAGGTCTCTGCTGCTGGAGTTGAAAATTAGTGGATCTGAAATTATTCACATGTGCTTTTCTTTTCGAGATAGCAAAATGTTGTGAAGAGATTTCACCCAATTAGTGAAAAAAAAACTGTTTCTTGCTGACAGCTACAGTGGTTTGAAAACAAATCGTTCATAATATGTTGGTTCAGTGGTTTGCCTTCTTCATGGTGCTGTGTAAGAGAAGGCTGGAGGGGGAACTTCAGTATTAGACTATTAGTAGTAAACCATTTCAAATTTATCTCAATTTTTTTTTTTTTTTTGCAAAGACAATGAGGATATTCGTTTTTTCATTTGTCTCGTGCATCACAATAGTGGCCAGTGCCTCATTCTTTCAGATCTCTGGTGACTGACCCATGAATGCCTGGGCAGCAGGCAGTACTATGTTAAAGAAAATGTGATGTTCTCCATGCCTTTGGACTAAAGTTAAATTTATTCTCATTTTTTTCTGTAGAACTTATGCCATGAGGGAGCCTACATGCCCTGGATCTCCAAACCTCTAGCTTGCAATCCCATTTCACCGGATGAGTATGAGCCGATGCCTGCTCTCAAGACACGTGAAGATGAGCCCTAGGGGTGAGCAGTTAGCTGAGATTTGTTTGTATGCATCAAGGCTCCTCACCTGCCGTGTGCACATGTCATACTTGTTATGACACCATTATAAAAAAAAACAAAGTTGTATTGGCCTATTGGGACTTTGGTATGCCTGCCATAGGTTTAGCTCTCGTTGTGCAGCTCCATTTAGTATCTTATTTGCGATTTTTGTTTAGGATTCAGACTAAGCTGAGCTTGCAATCTTCAGTGTCTATGCAGTAGTTCTGCATTGCTCCTCCTCCGAGGTTTCATGCTCTGTGGTGAATGTTTTCAATTTTTTGAGGATTATTTCATTACGCTCTCAATCCTTATGGGGAGTGGTTTTATCCATACACACAAAAAAACAGAGACCGGGTATGTCATTCTCTCCCTGAAATAAGCTTGGCACTACACTGACCTGATCTGCACACTGAAGTAAGCATGGCACTACACTGACCTGGTCTGCACACGATTACATCTAATTAAAAATAAAATGAGTTTATGCTAATGTTAAAGCAGTTACAACATGGCAACAAATACAGCATGGATATTGCAAAAATGATACCGCTAGCATTTTATCGTTACAATAGTCGTATGGATGCAGGATTTAAACAGCTGGATATATGTATGATCCTTAGTACTACTAATCATATGGATGCAGGCCTTTAAAAAGCTCCTTCCACTATGGTTGTGTTAGTAACTTCATCAACGGAAACAAGCATCTGCGCTACATCTTCCATGGTAGGTCGTCTGCTTCTATCTTCCTCCAGGCATGAAACAACCAGCATCATCATTATTCTTGCTTGCAGATAGTTGAAATCGCCATTCAGTCTAGCGTCAATGAAGTCAGGGATCCATGATTGTTCAGTGCCATCCAACTGTAGATTCTCATTAAGCATCCTGACTATCCTTCCGAGGACCATCTCCACTTCCTCCTTCTCATTATTTTCCATGTCTGAGACACGGGCTCCCTTTAGTAGTTCCAGTAGCACCACTCCAAAGCTGTAGACATCAACCTTTGCGGTAATTGGGAGACTAGAAACCCATTCTGGCGCTAGATAACCTCTAGTCCCTTGAATCTTTGAAACATTTATGTTGGATCCACCTCTGTTGAGGAGCTTTGCAAGGCCAAAGTCGGTGATCTTTGGCATCAAGTTCTCATCCAGCAGTATATTTTCAGGTTTCACATCGCAATGGATGACCCACTCTGAACACTCGTGGTGAAGATACGCCAATCCTCTGGCCACCCCTAGAGCAATATCAAATCTTTGCTTCCATCCAAGTAAGATTTCCGAACTCTTTCTGTCAGATAAGAATTTATCCAATGAACCATTCTCAAAACATTCAGAAACCAATATCCTGTGTGGACCATCGGAACAAAATCCCCAAACTCTCACTAGGTTCATATGGTTAATCCTGCTAATCACAGCCAGTTCATGCTGGAATTCTTCTTCACTTTGGTTAATTTCTGCCAATTTTTTCACAGCTACTGCCCTGTTGTCTTCCAAGACCCCTTTGTATACAATGCCTGATGCTCCCCTCCCAAGTTCATCCTTGAACTTTTTGGTTGCCGACACCAACTCTTTGTAGGTGTACCTGCGAAAATGATTAGTTATCATTTCATATCCAGGCTCAGCTGGCCATACTCCTCCCAGTTCCATGCGCTCCCTCCTCAAAATAAACCATCCTAGTACAACAAACATTATCTCCGCTAGAAATATTGCTGATAAGAATCCATAGAAGTACAGAAACTTTGATTCACTCTGCTGTCCCTTGAGCACATCCAGAAAATCTGCTATGAAGTACTTATCTGTTGTAGTACAGTCAGGACCATACTTGGGACCAAAGGGCTGTGATTGCGGAATTGAGGCCTCCAACACTTCTACTCCCTCGGGAACCTTGATGTACATGGCACCAGTGGTACCAATGTGATGCAGGGTTACACCACCAACAAGAGCAAACTTTGGATAGCAGTCGCCGATTCCTTCCCAGTATGCAAAACCCTTACAATTGCAGTCATGCAAACATTTGTTCATGCAAAAGTCAAGAGAAACACGACGATGGGCAGCCATATCATACCCATTGAAACCAGTGTGGGGTAGCTTAGCAAATTTCACCTTCTGCGCGTCGCAACTGATGTTGGTCTTTGGTCTGCAGCCTTTGCTCCGCTCGCTTGGGTCGATGGCTTCAAAACCAGGAGCACACGCACAAGCAGGCACAGGGGTATACACACATATTCCGTTTTCGCCACACAAACCGCGCACTGTGCAGAGCTGAGGAAACGCCATCCATGTTACTGACCATGTTCCGTCTGCCTCATCCAGACTGTATAATCTGAGGTTGCCATCGTAATCCAGTGTTAGCCTTCTTATGGCGTGACTACCCCAGTCAGCAGCCATGAAAGATGTGTTGTCACTTCCCCGGAACTGCCCCAAGCTGTCTAGAACACCGCTTGTGTTGACCATGAATGGTATCCTTAGCTTTTGCCAGATAGTCCAAGCAGGATCTGGCCAATAGACGAAAGAGAGATCCTTTTGATCATAGAACAGTGAAATCAGGACCTGCTGGTCAAAATGTAGGCTGTATCGGCCAGGAACAAGCAATCTATTAACAGACACGAGCTTGCTGCTAGCATTAATGGTCTGAGTGGGTAACAAGGTATCAGTAGGAGAAGTAAAGCTCTGCCACAGAATGGTGTCACCTTTGCCCTTCACGATGAGATTCCCAGTGTCCAAGAGCTGAGCCTGTTCTGCTGCATTTGAGGAGCTCACGTTGTTGCTCCAGACGATCTGGCCACCGTAGTCTCTCAGAACCATGCTCCCGTCGAAGCTTAACTTCACCTTTGATCCCCAGGTGTACACAGGACGAAGAGGATTTGCGCTCCAGACGACGGTTCTTTCGGACGCATTGACGAACCAGATGGAGAAGGTGGATGCGTTGGGGGAGATGCTGTAGAAGCCACACATGAATGTGCCATCCGGGGAAAGGAGCACGTCGGAGCCGGAGAGAGAGGAGCCTGGCGAGAGGACATTTTGAGCGGAGATTTGCAGAATCAGATGAATCAGGGTGAGAAGAAACACAAGTGTGGAGGCTGCTGCATCCATGGCCATTGCTTCAAGTGACCTGGATCTGGATGGAAGACGCCCTTATAGGACCCAACCCAACTTGCAATGCAGTGTCAACTGTCAAGCCAGCCTCGAGAAGCAATTGTGAGACTTGGTCAACACTCAACAGCAATCAAGTTAGTCACCAGTCGCTAACTCGCGCAATACGATGCATAGTCAGTGGAGCAGTGCAGTTTTTTTCTTTTTATGAAGGAAAAAAACAGTGCTGTCTATTGTAGCACATGCTTTGGCGTTACAGAACAGAGTATCTTTCTGGACTGTGAGAGGGACAAATATGCAGCAGCCTGTGCTACAACAAAAATAGTAGATGAGTATCTTTCTGACGTGTTGTAGCTGTGTGGATACATGAGTAGTTGAAAAGTTCAAATATGCATATACATGGCGGCATGATTAGTTATACTTTTCTTTTGAAACTTGATTAGTTATATTTTTCAATATGCGTCTGTCTACCCATCGATATCCAATATAATTGAGGCTCCTTATTGAAATAATATATATAATAATTGAGGCTATTAAGTAGCATCAATCGATATCCACACAGCTGCACACAAGTTGCAGAAGAATGAATGTGGGAGGACGAGGATGGCCATGCCTGGACAAAAACCGCCAAGCCGGTGACTTCGTTGCTTATTTGGCCCCCTTTGGCTTATTTATCAGTGGACTTATCATTTGCACTGACGCTTATTTTCTCTTATAGAATATTATTAAAATAACAAGTGAAAACTATCGGAACAGCATCTTGTGGAGTAGCAGTCGTCGAATAGCATGAGCACCTCGTGGAGTTTTGGAAAGACAGAAACCCACAGCAACTACTCTTTTTTGCGAGACACAATTATAACACACTGACCCCTGTAACATACACACGGACATCCTATCTCTTTGGAGCATCTCAGAAGAACTAAAATGGACCGGTAAATCTCGAGATTAATGAAATCATCACAGACGTCTCGCTGTCGACGAACACGTCGTCTACCACTAAAAGAATAACATCGTTAAATCTTTAAATAAATCAAGAAAAATACGAACACCTATGTCCAAGTGGGAAACTTAAATCCAGGTGAGCAGGTCTTACTACAAGGAACCCAATCAACTAAGCTAGGTTCAGTTCGCTCAGCGACTATCTCTGATGCTGCAGGCGCTACTATTTCATGTCCTGGACTCCTAGTCATGTTTAAGTTTAACTATGAGATACGTTTCAGGGAGACGTGCGTGATAACCTTTGGTCGTCACTATCATTCACAACAGGAGACGTTGGCTTTGCCGAGTGCTGGCTGCACTCGGCGAAGGCCCTTTCGCACTCGGCGAAGCCTTCGCCGAGTGCCGCACTCGGCGAAAGGCACTCGGCAAAGAAGTTGTCGGCAACGATTTCTTCGCCGAGTGCCAAATATCGGGCACTCGGCGAAGCCTTCGCCGAGTGCCAGGTCAGCACTCGGCGAAGCTAACGGGAGCCGTCACCTGACGGTCTCTTCGCCGAGTGGCCACGTGGACGGCACTCGGCGAAGAGGGTCCCTTCGCCGAGTGCCACGCAATCCGGCACTCGGCAAAGGGGTCCCCTTCGCCGAGTGCCACGCAGGCCGGCACTCGGCGAAGAGGGCCCTTTTGCCGAGTTTCAGGGTCAAGGCACTCGGCGAAGAGGCCTTACTGAGCAAAAATTTGCCCAGCTTTGCCGAGTGCCATGACCTCTTTGCCGAGTGTGGCACTCGGCAAAGCTGGGGAAAAAGGAAATTTTTTTCCTTGTTTTCATTCCCTACACAGAGAACATATCACACATTCATATTCCATTTCAGACAAATATCACATGCATATATATCACACATCCATAACATACATATCCATTTCAAACAAATATCACATGTTCAGTCTCCATGCATCACAAGCTAACAAGTTTATCACAAGTCCACAAGTCCGGCACTCGGCACTCCTCAACAAATCCACAAGTTCACAAGTCCATCACAAATATAAGTCGGCCATCACTGCTCACCTTGGTGCTCAGATTGTGAAGAACCCCCACCTTGCCACGCGTCCCACGACCCGCCCGAAGGACCACCTTGCCAACCTTGCCACCCAGGCGGCGGAGGTCCAGATGGCCACCCGGTGTACCCTGACTGCGGAGTAGGGTAACCTGGCCACCCATAGGGCGGAGGAGGGCCACCGGGGAGCCACCCAGGCTGCGGAGGAGGGCCACCAGTGATGTGCAGAGTGTGCGGAGGAAGGCCAGGTGCAGGAGTCGGTGCCGAACCCTCCGACTGTGAGTGCACAAAGGAGAAGCAAATTCGTTAGCACCTGGAGGACAGCCGTAAAAGTTAAAGAAATATAAACAACCATATGCAAAGGACTGAATATCTAAGACTGTATCTCTTTCGAACGGGAGACGTGTAACTAGTTTACGCGACCAAAGATCAGATACCTAAGGATACGGATAGAGGGGTTATACCTAAGGTGTCGGTGAGGTCAGGGTAGCGGGGCAGTGGTGAGTCGGGGCAGTGGCGACACGACGCGGTGCAGGCAGCCCCGCAACGCCGACGAAGACGATCGGGGTCGCCGAGTCCCTCCGACGGGTCCTCCTCCTGCCAAAAAAAAAGCATATGGTTAGTCTCCACCAAAAATTTCGGCAGCACCTCCCCTGCATGGCGAGGTTCCCAAAACCTGCAGAAAACGTCGGCACGAAGGCCAACAACCACATGTACAACAGACATAGTCACGAAGACCAACAATCACAATAGTACCAAGATGAGCCATATATAACACTACTACTAACACTAACACTACTACTAACACTAACACTAATACTACTAACTACTACTAACTACTAACTACACAACTACTAACTACTAACTATTTACTAACTACATAGGGCATACCTTCGCGACGAGAATAGCAAGAACGAGCTTCGGCGACGGCCACGGGGACGACCGAAGCGGCTTGAGGGTCGACAGACCTAAGCTGACACCTT
The DNA here is from genome assembly GCA_009763385.1 of Coix lacryma-jobi var. lacryma-jobi. Lineage (NCBI taxonomy): Eukaryota > Viridiplantae > Streptophyta > Magnoliopsida > Poales > Poaceae > Coix > Coix lacryma-jobi. Next base: position 51,283,355 of record CM019824.1, read on the forward strand.
CCTTCTCTCTTCTCCTTGTCCTTGTCCTTGTCCTTCTCCTCTCCTCTCCTCTCCACTCCTCCTTCTCCTCCTCTCCTCTCCACTCCTTCTCCTCCTCTTCTTCCTCTCCTCCACCTCCTCCTCCTCTTCCTCCTCTTCTCTTCCACCTCCTCCTCTACTCCTCTACTCCACTGGCCGGCCAGGGGTTCGCCCACGGGGCTGGGGGGGCCGGGCGGGGCGGCCGTGGGGCGCCGCCGGGCAGCACCACCGGGGGGGCGTGCGGGGGGCGGGGGGCGCCGTCCGGTCACATGGGGTGGCCAGGGCCGGGGGGCAGTCGGCGTCCTGGCGCGCGGGATGCCGCCGGGGTCGTCGGGTGCCTTGGGCGAGGCCGGGTGTCGGGCCTTGTGGCTGCCGGTGGCCGCGCTCCGGTAGCTTGTCCCGCCTTGGTTAGCGCGCCTGGGAGCTTGCCAGGGCGGGGGGGCTAGCCGGGGGGCTTCCTCGGGTGGCGACGGAGGGCGGGTGTGCGGTGGGGGTGGCGACGGTGCGTTGCGGGCGGCGGCGGGGGAGCGGCGGCGGGGGAGCGGGTGGCCTGTGTGTGTGAGTGTGGTGCGTGTGTGGGTGGCGGGCGGTGCCAGTTTTGTATTTTTTTATTTCGCACGTCTTCTGCCGAGTGCCAGATCAGGAAGGGCACTCGGCAAAGTTCCCGTCTTTGTTGCCGAGTGCCACCGATCTGGCACTCGGCAAAGAGAGCAGACGTGGCAAAGAGTGTCAGGCCCACGTGGACCTGCAGACGTGGCAAAGAGTGTCAGGCCCACGTGGACCTATTCGCCGAGTGTCAACTCCGGCACTCGGCAAAGAGGGAACTTTGCCGAGTGCCATATGGCCAGGCACTCGGCAAAGAGCCTCTTTGCCGAGTGCCATCGCTGACACTCGGCGAAGTTTTTATTTATTTTTTTGGTTTTGCCACCAAGTTTTTTTTGAGACACGTCAACACTACTATTGTCAATATGTTCAAATTTGACAGTTTTTCAAAACTTTTCGTTATATTTTTTGACTTTATTTTGTTTTCTTGAATTTTCCCGAAAGGCGCAAGTTTGAACTGCGGGTGCATCGAATAATGGATTTTCATGATTTCAAAAATGTTATTCTTGTTCTTAACCGTATGTTGAGGCCAAATCCAAAAAGTGACCCTAGGTTTCGATCAACGTGCTCACGGGGCAACGCCTCCAAATTACGTGCGGACGGTTTTTTAATTATAGAAAATGCAAATGAATTCCGAAAATCGCGAAACTTGGCGAGATGTTGTTACATCATATGCGTATGCCGTGAAAAAAATTTGAGAAAGTTTCGAGCAAGTTGTCACGTATGATGCTTACAAACCTGGACATCTCAACATGTGATATCAAATATCACATGTTGAGATGTCCAGGTTTGTAAGCATCATACGTGACAACTTGCTCGAAACTTTCTCAAATTTTTTTCACGGCATACGCATATGATGTAACAACATCTCGCCAAGTTTCGCGATTTTCGGAATTCATTTGCATTTTCTATAATTAAAAAACCGTCCGCACGTAATTTGGAGGCGTTGCCCCGTGAGCACGTTGATCGAAACCTAGGGTCACTTTTTGGATTTGGCCTCAACATACGGTTAAGAACAAGAATAATATTTTTTAAATCATGAAAATCCATTATTCGATGCACCCGCAGTTCAAACTTGCGTCTTTCGGGAAAATTCAAGAAAATGAAATAAAGTCAAAAAATATAACGAAAAGTCTTGAAAAACTGTCAAATTTAAACATATTGACACCGGTAGTATGGGGATGACCCACAAAAAAATTGGTGTCAAAATAAAAAAAACAAAATACTTTGCCGAGTGCCACATAGACTGACACTCGGCAAAGAGCAGCACTTCGCCGAGTGCCAGCCACGTGGCACTCGGCAAAGCACAGCTTACGTGGCATAGCCCGGGCCCGCACTCTTCGCCGAGTGCCACGTGGGCCGGCACTCGGCAAAGAGATGGTCTTCGCCGAGTGCCAGACGGCGGGCACTCGGCAAAGCTAACGGGCCCGGATGACATCTGGTCAGCGAGACTTTGCCGAGTGCTCATCGTTGCCGAGTGTTCGGCACTCGGCGAAGAGGTGTCTTCGCCGAGTGCTTTTCTTTGCCGAGTGCTGGGCACTCGGCAAAGATGGCTTTGCCTTGTGCTAATTCTTCGCCGAGTGCCATATTTCCGGCACTCGGCAAAGAGGCTCTTCGCCGAGTGCCCGAAATTTGGCACTCGGCGAACTATCAGGCACTCGGCGAAGATGCTGTTTCCGGTAGTGATTAGGATAAACTCCGCGGCCTCATGCGAAGCTTCCGCCAGGTCATTGCCGATCTACTCATCCAGGAACTTCAGCTGCATGGTAGGCTGTTCACGTGGTCCAACATGCGCCAACAGCCGACATTGGAACGCATCGACCGAGCGTTCAGCTGCTTGGAATGGATTGAGAAGTTCCCCAGCCACCATCTTCGCTGCCTATCTTCGGACTCCTCGGACCATGCTCCGCTGCTGCTTGTGCTTTCCTCTGTGCTGTGGGCCGCTCCACGCTTTCACTTCGAGCACTTCTGGATCAAGTGCCCTGGCTTCTTCGATATCGTCTGCGGAGCCTGGGGGGTGAGGACATGGGACGTGGACCCATGTCGTGTTGTTGATGACAAGCTGCGTTACTTCGCCCGGATTCTGCAGAGCTGGCGTGCAACCCAGATCGGCGACGTCAAGCTGCAGCTAGCCGCATCACGCGCTGTCATCCTCGAGCTCGACACCATTCAGGAGTCCAGGGCCCTCTCTGCTGGGGAGATCGATTGGCACAGCGAGCTGAAACTGAACGTTCTTGGGCTCACATCCATGGTGCGCACAATGGCTAGACAGCGTGCGAGGATGCGATATCTTCGCGAGGGCGACGCCTGCACTCGCTTCTTTCACCTACAGGCTTGCCACTGCCGGAGGAAGAATGCACTCCTCGCCATCAATCATAACAGACAGACTTTCACGGAGGATGAAGCAAAGGCAAGGATCGTGCACTCGTTCTACAGTGAGTTGCTCGGGAGACCTTTTCGGCGCCTTCACCGCCTAAACCTATCCCTCATTGGGCTGCCAACGAAGGACCTCAGCGAGCTTGCATAGCCCTTCTCGGCCGAGGAGGTGGCAGCTGTCGTGCGCGACACTCCCTCCAACCGCGCACCAGGGCCAGATGGCTTCTCCGGGGCATTCTTCAAGGCTTGGGAGATAGTAAGGGACGATGTCCTTGCAGTTTTCCATGCCCTTTGGGAGCTGGACTTCAGAAGCTTCCACCTCGTTAATGGCGCGGTTATGGTGCTCCTCCAGAAGACGCAAAGCCCGAAGAACTTGAGAGACTACAGACCCATCAGCCTCATTCACTCTGTGGGCAAGCTTTTTGCGAAGGCGTTGGCGATGCGTCTCACACCTCACATTCAGGGGTTGGTCAGGGAGAACCAAACGGCTTTCATCAAGGGAAGACGAATCCATGACAACTTCAGATCAGTACAGCTGACTTGCCGATTCCTGCGCGCCAAAAAGTTCCCGGCTATGCTGCTTAAAGTGGACCTCGCCAAGGCTTTCGATACGGTGGCCTGGCCCTTCCTCCTTGAAGTTCTTGAGCACATGGGCTTCCCGGCGAGATGGCGCGAATGGATCTCCGCCTTGCTCCGTTCGGCGAGCACAAGAGTGTTGGTGAATGGCCGTGCGGGGCAGCGCATCTGCCATGCGCGTGGCTTCCGGCAAGGGGACCCCCTCTCCCCTTTCCTATTCCTTCTAGTGATGGAAGCTCTCAATGCTATGATCGGCGAAGCGGACCGCCGCGGGCATCTCTACCCTCTTCCGGGAGACGCGGCCAACTGCCGCACGACAGTCTACGCCGATGACCTCGTCATCTTCCTCGCGCCAACTGCGACCGACGCCAGCTGCATCCGCCAGATTCTGGAGACCTTCGAGGGCGCCTCGGGGCTGGCAACGAACGTGACCAAATGCTCAATCTCGCCGATCGGCTGCTCGACCGAAGAGATGGTTACCTTCAGAGAACACTTCCCCTGCACTGTGCTTGACTTCCCTACCAAATATCTTGGGGCGCCACTTTCGCTCAGGAGGCTGAACCGCGACAAGGAACAAGACATCGTCGAAGCCGTGTCCGCGCGAATCCCGACCTGGAAAGCAGGCTTGCTCAACTCAGCTGGAAGGAACACGCTTGTCCGTTCCACGCTCTCGGCAATTCCGGTCCACATTTCCATCTGCTGCTCACTATCTGCCTGGGCCATTGATGCCATTGACAAGCTCAGACGTGCTTTTCTGTGGGTGGGCTCTACTTCAGCAAGTGGCGGTCAGTGCAAGGTAGCCTGGCCTGTGGTTTGCTCGCCACGGAACCTCGGCGGACTCGGTCTGCCTGACCTGCGGGTGCTAGGGTGGGCACTAAGGCTTCGCTGGGAATGGCTGCGACGTTCTTCCTCGGACTCTGCCGGGTCTCGCCTACCCTGCCGCTCCGAACGCAAGGTGATGGACATGTTCGCTGCCTTTACCACCTTCACTGTGGGCAACGGAGAACTAACCAGGTTTTGGACGGACCGCTGGCTGCCCGAAGGAGCTCTCTGCTACCTCGCCCCAGAAGTGTTCAGGGTCGTGCCCTGCCGACGACGCGGGCGTTCTGTCAGAGAGGCTATGCAGAACAATCGCTGGGCTTCGGACACCGCTGCGGCGCCCACAGCTTCCTTCATCGCTCAGTTTCTCCGTCTCTGGGGCATACTTGAGGAGGTCCAGCTACAACACGTCGACGACCGGATCAGCTGGAGATGGACGGGAGACCATCAGTACTCCTGTTCCTCGGCTTACCAAGCCTTTTTCCTAGGCCGGACTGAGCTCAGGGGTGCTCGGGAGCTCTGGGCAGCATCCCCCCCCCCCCCGAAAGTCAAATTCTTCTTCTGGGTCGCCATCCATGGCAGGCTTTGGACAGCGGAACGACGCAGACGGCACGGGCTCCAACAGTTGGATATCTGCGCACTCTGCTCCCAGGAAGCCGAGTCCGCCGACCACCTTCTCATTGCCTGCGTGTTTGCGCGTGAGCTCTGGCACCGAGTCCTCGTTGTGGCAGCCCTTGGGCATCTGCAGCCGGAGCACGACTCCAAGCTAGTCGACTGGTGGCTGACAAGCAGGGCTGCTGTGCCCTGCACTTCCGTCGAGGCTTCGACTCCATCCTCCTGCTCGTGGCCTGGACACTTTGGATGGAGCGGAATCGGCGAACCTTCGAAGGGGTTTCGGCCTCACCAGTCGACGTCCTACTGGCCATGCGTACGGAAGGGAACGCTTGGGTCTCGGCAGGATTCCGAGCCATTGCCCGGTTCATCGCGCTATCTGCTTCCCAGTAGGGTTAGGCAACCCCGCTAGCCGCACAGTTTGTTGTCTTTCTAGTATGACCCCCGACGCTCCGCCGTACCCAGCCGGCGCTTATGTACTCTGCTATCTCGTCTGCCAATTGGCACCTCGCCCTTTGCGCATGACGCTCTGTTTCGAACTCCCTTATTTCGCTTAATGAGACACGTGCAAGGCACGTTTTCAAAAAAAAAATCTTTTTTTTTTTGAAGTGGAGTCTATCTTTTTTGATCTGGTCTGGTGTATCAGAAACGGCACACTCTTCACTCAAGCGGCGCGGCCATGCTTGCAGGCCAGCGCGAAGGTTCAGAATCATCGAGCCCAAAGGCCCATCTAAGCCGCTGCCGTGGCCCATCTCAGGCGGCCTCCACTGTCCAATCGTGCTTTGTCGTTCTGTCGTTACAGCTGCCGCCGCCCGCCGCCCAGTCGCGCTTCGTACAGAGGGCGGGGCCGCCGGAGACGGGAGCAGCTGGACCACACAGGTGTGAATACGAGCAGTTATTTCCCCCCTTCGCAGATCTACTCGTTAGATTGATGTGCCCTTGTAAGTTGTAATCTCGCCAACCAAATTGGTGGCAAAGAATGTACTATTCACCTGATTATATTTATATGTTAGACACATAACACAAGACTGCTTTAGTCCCTGGCTAAGCCTGGGCAAAATACCCGCTACCCATTACCCGTACCCGAATTACTCGAACCCGGACCCGAATTACCCGAACTCGTGGTACCCGATTCCAACTTCGGATACTGATTTTGATTACCCCAAATTAGTTTGGGTAATTCGGGTAATATCCCCCGGTACCCGAACTACCCGAATTACTCGAAGTTGTATTTTTGTCTTTGTATTTATCATGTTTTGTTAGTTAAATCAATGAATTTATCATTTAATTACTATATTATTCTCTCCGTTTGAACAAGTGACTGTAATATGTTATTCTTTGTAAATTAGTGTTATAATTCTATACAAGATGTTGCTGAAATTATGTATGAATTTCTACTAAAATTTTGTATAATTTGCTCTTTTTATGAATTCGGGTAAATCGGGTAATACCCGAACCCGAACCCGAATTATCGGGTACCCGAAGTTGCGGGTAGTGTTTTTTCAGGACTAAATTCGGGTAGCAATTTTCATTACCCGAACTTTGAATTACCCGAATTACCCGACCCGAAAAAAACGGGTAACCCGAACGCCCAGGCTTGTCCCTGGCTAAGTGGCTATTGTTTCCAATCCTGGCGAGCAGCCTAGCACAACAACCGGCCCCAACAGTTTATGGATATGTGATGCTTTTTCTGTCTTACATCTTCGTCTGCTCATGTGTGATGCCTGAAACTTCCACTCTAGCCCAAATATTAGTTTCTTAGGTATCTGTTGTTGTTATTGTAATTTAAGTTTCTTAGGTTGTTAATAATAATTGTTGCCTGCAAAAGATTCTGCTCTCTGATTGAACAATCGTCACTTAAGTAACAATGTTTTTCTGCTGATTTAGCCTGCAAGATTACAAGAAAACTTGGCATGGATATTGCATATATGTTACAATTAGCACATCTTTTCTTCTATCTGTATGTATTTGATAACCCTCAGCAGAAAAGTACCATATGGACACAGAGATTTTTAGGTGGCTCTTACTATTACATTTGCACCACTGACATCTTCTACTAAAACAAGTACCTGAACCACATTTTCCATGGTTGGTCTTCTGTCTCTATCTTCCTCCAGGCATGAAATGGCCAACTTCATCATTGCTCTTGCTTGCAAATTGTCGAATTGACCATTCAGTCTAGCGTCAACGAAGACGGCGATCCAAGATGGTTCGATGTCATCCAACTGCAATTTTTCTCTGACCATTCTTGATATCCTTCCAAGGGCCATGTCCGCTTCCACATCCTCATTATCTTCCATGTTTGAGACACGTGCTCCCAACAGTAGTTCGAGTAGCACGACTCCAAAGCTGTAGACATCAACCTTTGCTGTAATCGGGAGACTAGAGATCCATTCAGGTGCTAAATAACCTCTAGTTCCTTGGATCTTTGAAACATTTATGTTGGATCCGCCTCTGTTCAGGAGCTTTGCAAGGCCAAAGTCTGCAATCTTTGGCACCAAGTTCTCATCCAGCAGTATGTTTTCAGGCTTCACGTCGCAGTGGATCACCCACTCTGAACACTCGTGGTGAAGATACGCCAATCCTCTAGCCACCCCTAGCGCAATATCAAATCTTTGCTTCCATCCAAGTATGTTGCTACCAAATAAGATTTTATCCAATGACCCATTCTCAAAGCATTCAGAAACCAATATCCTGTGTGGACCATCGGAACAGAATCCCCAAACTCTCACTAGATTCATATGGTTAATCCTGCTAATCACACTCAGTTCATGCTGGAATTCTTCTTCACTTTGTTTTATTTCTGCTAACTTCTTCACAGCTACTTCCCTGTTGTCTTTCAAGACACCTTTGTATACAATGCCTGATGCACCTCTTCCAAGTTCATCCTTAAACGTTCTGGTCGCTGACACCAACTCTCTGTAGGTGTACCTGCGAAAATGATTAGTTATCATTTCATATCCAGGCTCAGCTGGCCATACTCCTTTCAGTTCTCTGCACTCCCTCCTCAAAATAAACCATCCTAACACACCAAACATTAGCTCTGCCAGAAATATTGCTGATAAGAATCCATAGAAGTACAGATACTTTGATTCACTCTGATCTCTCTTAAGCATATCCAGAAACTCTGATATGAAGTATTTATTTGTTGTACTACAGTCAGGACCATACTTGGGACCAAAGGGTTGTGATTGCGGAATTGAGGCCTCCAACACTTCTAATCCCTTAGGAATCTTGATGTACATGGTACCAGTACTAACAAAGTTATGCAGGGTTACACCACCTAGAAGAACAGACTTTGGATAGCAATCACCAGTTCCTTCCCAGTATGCAAAACCCTTGCAATTGCAATCATGCAAGCATTTGTTCTTGCAAAAATCAAGAGAAACAAAACGATAGGTGGCCATGTCATACCCGAAGAAATCAGTGTGGGGTAGCTTGGCGAATTTCACCGTCTGCACATCACAACTGATGTTGGTCTTCGGTCTGCAGCCTTTGCTCCGCTCACTTGGGTCAATGACTTGAAAACCAGGGGCACACGCACAAGCTGGCACAGGGGTATACACACATATTCCGTTTTCACCACACAGACCGCGTACTTTGCAGAGCTGTGGAAATGCCATCCATGTGATCGACCATGTTCTGTCTGCCATATTCAGACTGTATAATCTGAGGTTGCCATCATAATCCAGTGTTAGCCGCCTCATGATCCCAGGACCCCAATCTGCAGCTGTGAAGGTTGCATTGTCACTTGCAAGGAAATGCCCCCAGGTATCAAAAGCCCCAGATGTACTGCTATTGAATGACACTCTAAGCTTATCCCAGATAGTCCTACTTGGATTTGGCCAATAGATAAAAGAAATACTTTTCTCATCATCAAACAGAGAAAGAAGGTACTGATCGTCAAAATGGAAGCTGTAGTGGCCAGGAACAAGTAACCTGTTAGTAGAGACCAGCTTTGCAGGAGCAGTAATTATCTGAGTGGGTAACAAGGTATCAGTAGGAGAGCCAAAGCTTTGCCACAGGATGGCGCCATCTTTGCCCTTCACAACAAGGTTCCCAGCGTCCGATAGCCAAGCTCGAACATCATGTCCAGCATCCGAAGCGCTCACATTGTTGGTCCACACAATCTGGCCATTGTAATCTTTTAGAACCATGCTCCCGTCGACATCTAACTCGACTCTGGATCCCCAGGTGTACACAGGGTGGAGAGGATTTGCGCTCCAAACGATGGTTCTTTCGGATGATCTGGAGAACCAGATGGAGAAGGTGGAGGCATTGGGAGAGATGCTGTGGAAGCCGCAGGTGAAAGTGCCATCTGGCGAGTGGAGCACATCAGAGCTGTGCTCTACGGAGAGAGACGAACCCGCTGACAGGAAATCATAGGCTGTGACAAGCGAAAGCAGATGGATCAACGTGAGGAGGAGGAGGAGACTGGCTGAGCTCTCATTCATGGTTGATGCTGATCAATTGCGTGGAAGCAGATGAATGTTGGTCAAGAGAAGCAAGCGCAGAATCAGGGTTATCTGAAAAATGGTGGGGAATGTGCATCGCAATGCATTATCCATGGACTCCTACGAACGTCATTTTGTTCTTTAAAAGGATGATGACTGGCTTATGGGAAGGTCAGGTTTGGAGTTTGGACGTAGTCTATGTGCGCTCTCACATGAGTGCTTTGGAAAAAAAAAATAAAAGATTTAGGATTCGTGGTGATATGATATGATATATGTTATGGTTAGGTTACACAACTACTCATGCCAAACTTTTATCCTAGTGTTTTATGGAGGATGTATAATATGATGTAACCTCTTGTGCTTCATGGAGCAGATCAATTTATATAAAATTTAGAGAAGAAAAAGAAGCTAATCAGCTGTGTCGTGAAACTGGTTATGAGTACTTAGTTTACTTACATACATCAACATCTTTATTTAGTTTCGGAACTATTTGATTCTTCGTCATGCCCTCAGCAGGTCAACACGCCGCGTCAGTTTGTTGCGTCTATTCTTGACCAATGTCCGCCTAATTAATCCCAGGCCGGTACCCACCACTAGTCCACTACACAACAGCAGCCCGTGACAGATAGAAAAGCGACTAATCTGGACTTTCCACACGTCTTCATCTGAAACCAGCGGCTCCACTCCACTCAAGAAAACATGGGCATCGTTTAAGTCTCAAATGTCTGCACCTTGTCACTTGCCAGCTGCCTGCTAAACTCCATGCGGCCGTTGGTCAGTTCCTGGCTTCATGCTCTAAAGCAGCAGGATTGCCCATCAAGATCCAGCATGGCATTAGCATCGGTTTGCAGTTGCACTGGCGCGACGTGGTGAGTGGTGACTGACCTTACACAATGATATCCTATTGAAAAGCATTGCAAAAGCCTAGCTTGTAACGGATGTCGAATTGTCGACACATAAAAGTGAAACCATCTTAACGGCCATGTTGCTGAGTTGTACGTAGGTTGAGCGACCATGCTGCTTCACATCTGAGTCAAACAGCACTGGAAAATCTCACCTAGCAAAGCATCACAATACAAACTGTGGGGACATAGACCCCAGGATACCACACGATGGTACATGGGTTTCACCACTGGAGGTCGTCCGGCCCGCAGATGAAGGCGTGCGGCGCACGACATGCACCGCACGACAGTTGTAATCTAGATATAGTACCAACTCAGATACTTACCATGCAATTCTGTCCCTTCGGAATATATAAGGAGGGGCAGAGGTCCTCCGAAAGGACAGGTCATTGATCTACATATAGAATAGACAACCCGACGCAGGGCGTAGGGTATTACGCTAAAGCTAGCGGCCCGAACTTGGATAAACCCTCGTGTTCATCTAGTTCTTCCTTGCGTCACGTTTGGATCGTCGTCCTACGCACCTTCCCCGCTAATCTACCACCTTAGGCATACTCCTAGGTGGACTATCGACCATATTTCGTCGACAGCTAGCGTCCACCGTGGGGCATGTGTGTATGGACTTTACGGCGAACCAGATGGAAATTTTCTTCATCGACGTCATCCACGACGACTAGACTTCCTATGGCGGACGATCTTAATCAACAACCTACACGACAATTCGACATCCCAGCGACGTTCCTCAGCCGCCGACCACAGACTCGATCTCCCGAAGCTCGTGTTCACCATGGGGAACCGACACGCGGAGGCTGCCGACCAGGATCGTGAAATCAAGTCAGAGCACGTCCAATCGCGGAGGCTGCCGACCAGAATCGATATTGCCGAGAGCCATGCAAGCTACAGGCACGGATCTGTGTTTTCCATCTGTGGCAACAAGGCTAACAAGATGGATCGGAGCACACGATCTGCACCAGCACGCAATCAACGATCTGCACCAGCACGCAAGCAAATAACAGAGTTCTCGTGATGCGCGATTCCTGATGGGATTCCGACACGGAAGCAAGACCAAGACCAGGCCAACATCATGTACCCACATGGATAATGTAAGCTCGATCAGCGCATGTACGTACGGCTTTCTGAGGCAAGAAACAACACGTACGATGCAATACGTCGAAGACCGAATACATGGAGCCGTCCGAGCCCGATTAAGTCGCTGAGCGAGCTACATGGAGCCGCCAAACGAGCCACGCCGAGCCGTCGGCTAGCTGCGTCGAGCCGTTCAAGCCACATCAACTCGGATATCGTGGCACATTGACTTCTCTGCTCGGCCACCACTCGTGCAATCTGCGCCAACAAGTTAAGTATTATTTTTCACATTAATCAAATATTCCTTCGATCGTCATATATCTCTAGATATCATCGTGTGCCTCCGCGGTCACATTATTCTTCACAATGACTCTTCGTTATTTTTTTACCATATATACTATCCTGCGGATGACATATGCGTTTTCCCGAGCAGCCACGTTTACTCTTGTGCTTTCCAGAGACGACCCTGTCTCCGACTCCTGTTTCTGCTGAAGCTCAACAAACACATGTAATGATATTGCTCAACAATTTCTTCTATCATGCGTCAAAGTTCATCTGGAAGTTCTTTCATCGTCACGTTCAATACATCTTCATTATTGATTGTCATGATCAGACGATTGAGTCCCACTGTGCGTGTCAAAAGAATGTGTTGACACGAAAATCTGGTTGAAAGCGCCAACACACTCGAACACGGTCCTCAGAGGGCGTACGGAGTAGAGTTTGACCTCCTGGACCTTCAAAGAGTGGCGGTGCCGAATTTCGGTGAGATCGACCTTGGATGTGCCAGTCAATTTGACCTGTAATTGACAAGGAGAAGAAAAAGTTGTTAAATTGTGGAACCTACTGGTTTCGTGCCAGACAGTTCCAAATTATACGGCTCTGATATAGCCATTGTTTATAGGACATTGACTACAAAGTCAACTCCCAAGAGATTGCATGAAAGCTTTGATAAAAATATAAAGCAGAACGACTATAATATATATGCCAAGAAATATTTATGATAGGTAAATAGCCGATATACTTAAGCATGTGAAGATAAATAAAGGTCTATGTGTACGTTTAAACGGCATGAAATCAATGTATCGACTAATTGCAAAAGCAGTTCTATCTGTTAACAGTGGAGTGTTTCTATGCAGCCATAATAACAAATAGATCGATAAAATAGCTTAAACATCAACAGTGGGGTGTCTCCATACAGCCATAATGATGACCAAGCTAGATCACGTCCGATACAACGAGTAGATCCATAAATTCCAAGCCATTCAAAAGTACACATTATGAAGAAAGCATAACTGGATCGACTATTTTAGCCGATGCGGGGTCCATGAAGCACGAACAAGATCTACCCGCTAAAACCACAATTCGACTTAAGATCAAACAGATCTAGTCTATCATATATATATCAGTGGGGTTCGAAAATACAACCATAATAGATATGCTAGATTAAATCTATCTGGTCTTAGATTAAATCACGGTTTTATCGGATATCTCGAACGCACGACATGTAACAATCAAGATTGACAAATTAGTCGATGAAAGGCTTGAATCGGCTATTTCCCTTAGTATAAGCGTGTAAAGCCTTTGGATAGCCGAAAACAAACATCTTTTAAGCTTAAGCTATTTTATCAATCTTGATTGGACAAGATATTGTTTAAAAACTAAAAAAATAAATTTAAGCATAAACAACATCGACATCGATAACTTAATGAATCTATTAGCTTGCCAAAACCAATAGAGCTGATAACTAGTCAAGATCGACTAAAGCAAGAGATTAATCAGAGTCAAGATAGTCTTACAAAAGACAAACTTAGACCGATAACTAGCCATGTCATAGCTTAACAAGAGTTTGGTCGATGCCAAATACAGCCTTATTGTACAATGACACGAGCCATTGGTGAAACTTACAAGCAAACCGGAGGTCGGTCGAAGCCGATGCAACCCTGCCTGGTTGAAGATTCCGCCGGGTTCTACGTTACTCTTACTCCTAGGGTTTTGGCCGGTGGCCGATGTGTTTATTGATTAGATTGTGCTTACAAAAATCGGGTTTCTAGTTTTTTATAACCCGGTTGACTCCTATCCTAACACGACTTGGTTACATAAAAATAAAATAAAAGACGACCCGGACTCAAACTCTTTGGCCGAACCCAAAACGTCTTCGAAGCTTATCATGCCTGTTCTTCACAAATCTTGGTCGTGTCCGGGTCCAAACACTCCTTTTTATTTTTTCGGCCGACTCTTTTACCAACAAATCAGCCGCTTGTGTTTCATAAAAACAATAATCCTTTCAGTCCAAAATCTGGTGTAAACACCAGCTGATGGACCGCTAAGCGGCATATGCTATTTCTTTTATCGATGATATTTTCTCCATATTTTATTTGTACGTCATGTACTACCATTCTCCATATTTATTTTACAGGAACCATATTCGGTCTGCGAGCTAATTCTTTACGCTCGGGGACTGGACTAGTCACGAAGGACAAGAAGGTCATTGCTTGGGACCAACTGGATGAGTCGCTTGGTGCTCACCACCTGGCGCTTGGACTTTGTCGCCGACCAGCTGGTCGCTTCGCTCGGTGCTCACCACCTGATGCTCGAACTTCGTCGCCGACCAGCTGGTCGCTTCGCTCGGTGCTCACTGCCTGGCACTCGGACTTCATCACCGACCAGCTGGTCGCTTCGCTCGATGCTCACCACCTGGCGCTCGGATGTCATCGCCGACCAGCTGGCCGTACTCTTCGACGCTCATCAACGGCTACACCGGGAGCTCACCAATTGACCTGGGGACTCCTCGGTGCTCGGATTCTTCACGTCATCGTCGACCACCTGGTCGAGTCGCTCGGTGCTCACCACCAGGCGCTCGGACGTCATTGTCGACCAGCTGGATGTACTCCTCGGCGCTCATCGACGGCTACACCGAGAGCTCACCAGCTGACCTGGGGACTCCTCGGTGCTCAGATTCTTCACGTCGTCGCCGACCGGTTGGTCGTACTCCTCGACGTTCATCGACGGCTACACCGAGAGTTCACCAGCTAACCTGGGGACTGCTCGGTGCTCGGACTCGTCGTTCGACAACCTGCTCAGGCGACATACTGCTTTCACCATAGAGGATTTCCCTTTTTATAAGCCTGCTACAAGATTTATTCTTCATCTTCTAGCAGCCTTGAGGACTATTGTGTATACATGGCGCTCGTCCGCGCATGTATATAAGTCTAATCATTCTCAAGACTCTGGCACCACGTGACTGAGTCACTTGTTGTCAGGCTCGGGGACTAGCTGTGGGGATATAGACCCCAGGATACCACACGATGGGCCTCACCACCGGGGGTCGTCCGGCCCGCAGATGAAGGCGTGCGCGGCGCACGACATGCACCACACGACAGTTGTAATCTAGATATAATACCAACTCGGATACTTATCATGTAACTATATCCCTTCGGAATATATAAGGAACGACAGGGGTTCTCCGAGAGGACAGGTCATTGATCTACATACAGAATAGACAACCCGACGCAAGACGTAGGGTATTACGCTAAAGCTAGCGGCCCGAACCTGAATAAACCCTCCCGAACCTGAATAAACCCTCATGTTCATCTAGCTCTTCGTGTTCATCTAGCTCTTCCTTGCGTCACGTCTGGATCGTCGTCCTACGCACCTTCCCCGCTAATCTACCACCTTAGGCATACCCCTAGGTGGAATATCGACCATATTTCGTCGACACAGACACAACGGAACATCAGGTCCATTTCCTGCATATTTCTCTCCTCTTTTCCATTTTTTTTTCCTTTTTTTGAGCCACATCTGTTCTGGACAGAACAGAATATATTTCGAGACAATTCTATTGCAGCTTCTCTTCTCTTTTGTCTCAGAATCATACAAAATGAAGGTACAAGAGGAAAAAGGAAAGGAAAACCCAATGCCATGTACTTTCAACATCCTCTATGTTCTGAGAAGCGGCAACAAAATCTCCACACCAAAGAATGAGGGGGGTACAGAGCGACTAGAGGGAACACATTTTTCTAAGGAGATCTACAGGCGCAGGCGCTGCGGTAGAGAAGTTAAAAGAAGCCAACATGCTTATTACAAAAAGTAGTCTGGGGTCTTGCGGGTCATGTCCGGCTCAATTTGCCGCGGAGCTGGGTCGAATTGGAGGAAGTTCTGGTCCATGTTCTCACTGATTTCGAGGATGGCAGCCATGTTCCCGCATCGGTAGCAGTAGTTAGGCGCGCTGAACACTGTCACGACGTTCTTATCCTGCATCACACAGTAAAAAAAAAACTCAAGATTCTATTCCATTTAATAAGCAGTGGTTTATCTAAGCCTGTGATGGAAGGAGAAACGCACAATTCACATAATAGGTAAGCAAAAACAGATGTGCTAATAATCAGCTTGGATTAGCCATTATCTAGGCTAGTGCAATGCTGTGTTTGGTTGCCCAAAGACTCGTATGCAGTCTTGCCCAGCAGATTTGGTGGTACTAACTAATAAGAAATGCAGATTTGCACAAGCCAATGGACATACAAAAATAAAATATTATCGCCTTCCATACCTCTACTAAAAACATGGAACCTTTACTGGAACATAAGAGACAAACACCGACAACACAATGTAAGCAACCAAACACACTGGCTTGGGTTGTATTGCAAAAGCTAAATGCTGGTTCAAGACTAGTGCAAGCAACAAATCACACACTTAATGCATGGGCTAATGCACTGTCCCTTATCAATTTTCTAATACATAGATAAATCATCATTTATTGCAATATGTCATTGTTTCTGAGCAAGCTATATCTTATGTAATGGAGTGATCCATGTATTCTCATAAATAAACACTTCATCAATCTTTTCTTTGGAATGATTATGTCCTCCGTGAGCGAATAAATTATGCTTCGAAACCATGCAATCTAACTGCTAAAACTTTGGCCGTTAAGATGGTGTTTGGTGACGCTAAGTCACATAAATGGAAATGGAATCAGATGACGCTGTAATCAGACCTCGAATGGGTGATTACGATCTTTGTTTGGTTTTTAATGTAAACCGTATCGCATGTAGGAGTTGATGTACCTACTAACACATGCATGCAACTGGACCAGTCAAACCCACCTAATGCACCTTGGGATTGGAGACAGGAAGATCAAAGAGTGATTTAAGATCATGCAGCAGCCAGCTACCCGTGGGAACCTGCTAGTGACAGCCCAGCCTTAGAAGCTAGCCCTGCCCCTGCATTTGATATGCCTTTGTTGATGTGCTTCGGTCCAGAATCTCAAGCAGCCTACAATGTGCCTGCATCTCATCTCTACAACTGCAAGCATAGTTTTGACTCTTCTAGCAAGAAGAGCAGCTGTCAGGTGTCACCATAGGGAAGGCAGAGCAAGCCATAGGACTCATCTTCGCTGAAGGGAGAAGTCAGTGGAGCTCTGAACTGAAGGCATGGGCATGGGACAGAAGCAGTTGGAGGGCTGGGTGGAACCTGGTCCCGGACAACAGTGCAGGGCCCTGGAGTTGAATCCAGCTTCTGAACCTTCAGGCATATGGAAGGGACCGCCAGGGAATAGGGGTTTGAGACCCAACTTCAAGCTAAGCTTAACAAGCTGAGCCAAAAGTCACTTGAAATGAACTCAATTTTATTTTGAAAGAAAAGAAAAATGAGATCAATCAGAGCATTTTTGAAACGAACCATCGAGCCAGCTCCACAGCTTTTTTGTCCAGCCCCCCCCCCCCCCCCCCCCCCCCCCCCCGCATCCCACCTGAAGACCACAATGTATCCTTCCATGGTAAGGTCAACTCTATTAGGTGGAACCAGTTTCCTGACTACTGTGGATAAGTAATACCAGGTCCATATTGGTCTGCCATCGGATTGCACGTTAACCAGTTACTGACAGTTGGAGAAAAACAGGTGAAAAGGAAATGCTTACCCTCCGTAAGGACATCTAGTTACATTTTAGCAAAAAGCAAAACATCATTCAATTAAAACTGAACTAATTGGATTTGTGATGTGGAAATTGTACCATTGGATTCTATTGCAAAAAATAATTTGCATTCTTTAAATATCATTTTAATTTTAAAAGTATGTGAAAGATGCATTGTGGGGACTGCGTTGATATCCAAAACATCATATATTATAAATGGATGGATTATTAGTGTATTAGGATCAGTGTTCCTTAGGTATATAGCAACAGAGATTCTTATCAATAATTAGGATCCTCAGAAGCTTCTGCAGGAAAGGGTTCACATAATGCCATGACAGTTTGGTAAACAGAACTCTGAATTAAAAAAAAAAAAATGGTACAATCAAACATGTTGGATACTAACCTGGCACCAATTGAACCCTTCCATTACAAGTTGATGAGCTCTTGAAATAAGACTTAACCCATTTGTATGGTTGAATTGTTGTGCAATATCTTGGCCAAATGTGTATCCAGCACCCCTTGGTGAAATTCCCCACCCACATCGATCATCCGGGTCAGACCACAAAAGATCACACATAGGTCCTTCATGTGGGACCTACAGCAATTTTAAATGGCCGAGAAAATATTAATCAAGGAAAACAAAATGAGTAATTAGCAAAATATTATATACAAGAACTATGATATTATACCTTAAATCCCAATCAAGATATTATTTCATTTGTAAGTCATTTAAGAACAATCAGTGTCAAGAAACTGAATAGCTGAAATATGGTAGGCTTCTACAGCCATGCAACCAAACAAAGCCCCCTTTTGGCCTCTTCTCTACCTAGCTTGGCTATCCCTAGCTGGTCCAAAATCTAAGCCAGGCAACCAAAAAGCCTTAAATCTCTTTCTCAATGCAACTAAGGGGTGTTTAGTTCCCACCCCAAAAACTTTTCACCTATCACATTGAATGTTTTGACACATGCATGGATATTAAATGTAGACTAAAAAATAACTAATTACACAGATTGTGATAACTTTTGATTTTTTCAATCCTAAGTAGTCCATGATTTGATAATATTGTGCTACAGTAAACATGTGCTGATGATGGATTAATTAGTCTTAATAAATTCATCTCACGGTTTCCTGACGGAATATGTAATTTGTTTTTTTATTAGTCTATTTTTAATAGACTAAATTAGTGCCACAACATCCGATGTAACACCCAAAAAACTTTCACCCACCAACTAAACACCCCCTAAGCTAGGAAGTAAAGTATCATGAAAAGATGTGCCCTTTGCCGAGTGCGGCACTCGGCAAAGCCTTCGCCAAGTGCGAGAGGCCCTTCACCGAGTGCTGCCAGCACTCGGCAAAGAACCTGAACCCTGTAGTGCAAAGTGTCATCTGGTCAGAATAGGAAACCACCTAACTGCATCAAGGTGAACAGATAATTCTGAAATCTGGACTCGTAGTTTCTAGAGGTTCTTCTCGCAACCAGACAAGGATGTGTTCTGGTCCATGCAGATGCAAAACAAAAGGTTTAATCTCCCAAGTTAACCAAAAAGACATAAGGGGATTCCGTGTGCACTCTTCTTCCTTACTGACCTACCTAACAGATATATTTAATAAACGGGACTATCTATGTCTTGACAACCAGACCTGTTATGTCTATGCAGACTTCAGCGATCAACATAGATATCTCAAAAGAAACAGGATCCCTAACCCCAATTCACAAGAAAGATGTGCACAGAATAGTCTACAGTTCAAAATGTGTGACATGTATAATTATCCATAATTAGTAACTAGTTCACAGAAATGATGGAATATTTATTGCCAACCTCTTGAATGCGATCAAGAGCACGGATATTATCCAATGTATCCAGCGATGGAGAGAGACCACCATGTAGGCAGAAGATCTACAAAATGGAATTTTCAGCTATTGTTAGGTACAGACAGAACAGAATCACAAGTTCATACCAATGTACTACAACATAACCAGAGAACCAACCTGGTTTTCTATAAGAGCTGTGAGAGGTAAATAATCAAACAAGTCTGTAAAGTACTTCCACACATTTGCATTTCCATACTTCCGCAAGCATTCATCATAGAAGCCATACCTGTACCCAAACATTTGATGTAAAGAGCACCCTAGCACTTTGGGTGTGTTTGTATAGTTGCATTTCACAATGTAGGTCAATGCAACAAAACAGCTGAACCAATGCCTCATGGCAAAAGTATGTTGTATTTTTGGTTATTGTGAGTAAACTTCAGAGTTCTGTACTTCTGTCTGCTTTATTATATACTGAAGTAATAATTGTTTCAGTAGTAAGCATGTGATGCCATTTCCATGCATCGATACCCGATTAGTCCATTAAATATCCCACAGAGAAACTAGATTATGTCTAGAAGACGTGCTGAGAAACTCACCTTCCATAACGAGGTCGACAAAATAAATATCAAATAGTTGTTAAATAAACTAACCAGAATATTATGCAGTTGATTTGGTTGTTGAAATTGTGAAACAGAAATCTATATTGGGTTTGCTTTTTTCCAAAAAAAAATATATATAAATTCACTAGCAGAATAATTCAATTCACATTTTTTTTCAATCTAGATACTGGTTTGAAGATTAAGGACTGAGGCAGGCAAACAGGGGCGTGGGTTGGATGTTGAAAAGATAGATAAGAATGTGTACGAGAGAGGTCCTTCACCTTATGTGAGGAATGTTGTCAAGGGTTTAAGGCTTTAAGCCTAGGCCTGATAAAAATGCACTATAATATCCTACAGTTAGGAAACCATACCCAGTCATCTGCAGCTGCAGGTTCGTAATTCTATATCCTGTCAGTTATCCACATCTGAATCTACAGTAGTCTAGAAAAATTTTCCATCTCAAATCAACATTCACTCATATAAAACGTGGATAGAGGCATAGTGGAAGTTATGTTAGAATCCAATTCTCAAGAATCAAGATACAGAGAAAGAATCCTGTGTAGCCAACTTCCGTATCAGCTTATGACTTTCTGAAGCTGAAACTAGGTCATGGAGCTCATTAGACCCCTATCTATTATACCAAAACCAATAAGATGCTCAATAAAATAATACAAAAAATTGATTTGATTTCACAGAAGTCACAGTAGTTACATGATCACATATGTTGTCCAATTATCATGTCTAATGCCCTTGAAGGCTTGAACACAGAAGTAATGTGTAGTTTACCTTAGATACGCATCGTTAATGAAAAAAAAAAGTAAAGAACTTTAGGAACCTGAGTATTGCGAAGAAGTAATGATATGTCTGGGAAACAGAGAACGATTTCCCTAATAACGGTAGAACTTTTAAGTTTTAAGTCCATTGTAGAATTCATTAGTATGGACCCAGTGTCCAGGAAACCCATTTAGAACTTACTCTCTCCATTCCAAATTGTAAGACATTTTGACTTTTCTAGATACATAGTATTTGATATGCTCTTAGATATACAACATATGTGAGTATATACATAGTAAAAGCAATGTACCTACAGAAGCCAGATCATCTAACATTTTGGAACGGAGGTGGCAATGATTTAAGGGAAAATTACTTAATAATGCCCTCATGTTTTCAGTGACTACAATAAAAAAAATTCTTATACTGAAATTAGAAATTCTGTACTGCTGTAGAGTTCAGCTAAAGGAATAGGAACTCACACTTGAGTTATTTGTCTGCTCTCATGATTTCCTCTCAATATTGTGATTCTGTCTCTATAACGTACTTTTAGAGCCACTAACAGCGACACAGTCTCCACTGAGTAGTAGCCACGGTCTGCAGAAAAAAACCCAGAGTCAACTCAACTGTGGTATGGAAACAAATAAACTATCAAAAGCAATAGAAAGTTTATTTAGATATAAAGACAGGAAGCTTCCCTAGTACCTTGACAAGTTAACTGGAAAAGGTATCATTTCCTGAAACACGTCTAATATTGCACAGCACTTGGACGCAACACATCAAAAATTGCAGGAAAGCTTAATTGAATCGCATCCTTGTTTGTGTGTATGCCCATATGCTAATGCTAGGTGACCTAGGTCCATAGAAATTGCACACATAACAAGCATGTTTTGCAGACAAGGCTCTTACTTGTAAATTCATCATAACTATTCAAAACTGCTTTACATGTACAATCAGTGTGAGCTATTGTAGTGTACAATCAGTAGAAAGCATACATCTATGCCATAAAATTAAAAAGATTCACGCTTTGAACTTCTTATACACAGTAACCAGAAACATTCTTTAATTGCTAATCTGCACAAGTTTTTTAAGTCACTTAACAGATACCAAATCAACTTCTAATCCATCACATAATAACGCCCAAAAGTTTTTTTTATCTATAAAGTAACAGTGAGGAAGCCAAAATCAGCTTGAACAATCCATTTAACATCGACATGCCCCATCCATTTAACCATAATCAGCTTGAGCACCTCAGTTACCAAGCAACGATCTATTGAAATTAATACTCCTAACAAACAACAATCTCCAGAGAACCAGATCGAACCACCATGCAAATCAACAGATCGACCGGAACCAACAACGAGTAGCGAGGGGCTAGGATAGGTGGGAGGGACTGACCGACGTAGTCGCCCATAAAGAGGTAGTTGGTGTCGGGCGCGTCGCCGCCGATACGGAAGAGCTCGATAAGGTCGTAGAACTGGCCGTGGATGTCGCCGCAGACAGTGACGGGGCAGCGCACGGGCTGCACGTTCCACTCCTCCATGAGGATCGCCTTGGCCTGCTCGCATAGCGCCTTGACCTCCGCCTCCGGCAGGAACTTGCAATCCCGCAGCTGCGAGATCTGGCGGTCCAGATCCGCGTGCGACGGCATCGCCGCTGCCGCTGCCGCTCCGCTTTACCTCAAAGCTCCCCTTCCCTCCGCCTTACCTGGTTCCCTCCGCCGCCGCCCCAGCCGGCACAGCCGAGGAGGAGGAGGAGGAGCACGGGACCCAGCAAGCCCGCCGGCGAGGAGGGGCGCCGGGGCGCGGGGGATGGACGGGATCGAAGAGAACGGAGGTGGGGGCGACGAGGTGCTAGTGCCTACGCCTCCATCTTCCCTCTCACCTGGCGGTGTTTGTTCGTGGATGGGGGAGCTTTTCTTTTTAATTTTTGTTTTCCTCGCTGTCTTGGTATTTGTTTTCGATTTGGCTTTCGGCTTTTTTGTTTTCGGCCTTTTTTTTGGTTTGGTTTGGTGATTTGGTCCTTGGTCAGAGTAGTTTTATGTGTTGTTTTATGAAAGAAAGGCAAGGCGGCGTACTTTCCAGGTGGAGGGATTAGAGAATGGCATATGATGTTTCGCGGTGGGGATGTCTGTGGGTTCTTCTATTATTATTGTTTGATTGAATTTTTTATGAATTCATTTTAACCTACCACTTATTTAGGATTAGGGCCGTTTCGGTGCCTTTCGCGGAGCGGATTCTCAACCGTATTTTTCAATTCAACGAAAAGTGATACTTCGCTTATTCTATAAAATAATTCTTTAAAATGAACTAAAACGCTGAAAGCTAAAAAAAATAGTTTTATCTGACTCTGTGAAGTAATTCTCTATACTGATTTTTGAGAGTTTATGCTAAAGAATGAAAGAGAATTACTTTTACTCATAGAATCACTTCACCGGAGAATCAGAGAGCACAGTTAGAGAATCAAAGAACACAGCTCTCTCAAACAGACCCTTACTAGTATTTTCGAATTGGGGCCCTAAAGTTAGTCACTCAAGAGAGTTACTTCTATGCTACACAAGCAAGAAAGTTAACTAGCAAGCTACACAAGCTAACTAATTACAAGAGCAACTACACAAGCAGAATATATATCGAAGTAAATACAACCTTATGTAAGGGGAATGCAAACCAATAGGATGAATAAAGTTGACACGAAGAATTTATCCTGAGGTTCACTTGGTTGCCACCAAGCTAGTCCCCGTTGAGACAAGCTTAAGGTTGTCGCCGGCCTCTTGCTAGTGGTGACTACACTAGTCACATTCTACCACAAGGAGTGCTTACCACAAGCTCTAGCATTTGACTGGACCGAACCACTTGATGTTCTTCACGTCTCTCTTTTACTAGAGCTGCTCTTCGCGATCTCCCGCGGGTGAGCACAACACCCCTCACAAAGCCTTCTCCGGAGCCACACACAATCTTCTTACGGGCTTTACGACGGAGACACAATCACCAAGCCATCTAGGAGATGACAACCTCTAAGAGTAACAAGCACCACCTCCTTGCAACACGAACACCTACTGCCACTCGATGTAATCTCTCAATGCAACACACTAGGGATCACACTCGCAATTGATTCGTACACTAGCAAGCACAAGTAAGTTAGAGGGTTTCCTAGCACTCCCCAAGCATGGACACCAAGTCCCAAGGGTGCTAAACACTAGCCAAGGCCGACCACCACTTCTATTTATAGCCCCAAGGGCTAAACTAGTCATTGCCCCTTCACTAGGCAAACTGCGCAACCATCGGATGCACCGCTCAGGTGCATCAGATGCACATGGCAGCGTCTGATGCTCCGATTGGTGCCATGTGTCCCCCACGTTCAACTGTGGCCACCCGATCCCAACGGCTATTTCAACTCCTGCGCTGGTCAATGTTACATCGGATGCTCTGTACACCCATATCGGACGCACAGAGACAACGTCCGATGCTTGCACTGTTGCTCCAACGACTCTCTGACAAGCCATTGGACGCACCAACAGGAAACCATCGGACGCGCCACCACAATGTCTGATGTCTCTTGCACTTTCCATGCCACTTGATCCTAGCAGCATCGCAATGTTAGATTGCTCAAGTGGCACTAGATGACCGATATGCAAACAAGTTTGCTCATCTTGATAGTACGACCATCTATCCTAAACTCGTTCATAAACTTCTCTACGCACCTATGACCAGTAAAATGAAATGCCCTGCAAATATACCTTTGTCTTACGCATTCCATTCCATCTCCTTTGGTGTTGATGCAACACATGCACCAACCTATCATCAAATGATATGACCCACTTCATATCATCACATGACCTCCATGGTCCATCGATCTTGACCTCACTTGCTCTTCACCATTGCTTCGGTCTTTCGGCGCCAAGTCTTTGCTCAAGCCTCCCGACACTCGGTACCAACGACTTCAAAGCCACCAACTTGCCCTTCACCTTCGCAATCGGTCCATCAAGCCAAGTCTTGCCTTGATCTTCTCCATCTTAGGCACATGACTCCATGTCATGTCACATATTGTCGGGGGTCCGCAAAAGGGGTACCCCCAATCAACGCAAACAAATAGGGTAAACCTAGAACACCGGTTAATAACAGACCTAACTAGTCTAACCCCCTAAAAAGCTGACCCCCCGAGGCCTACGACGCTGGCCCGCCGAGCCGAGCCCTCCAAGCCAGGCCTCGGGCGCACATTCGTTTTCCGTCTCGCCCGAGTCCTCCAAGCCAGGCCTCGGGCGCACGCTCGTTTTCCGTCTCGCCCGAGTCCTCCAAGCCAGGCCTCGGGCGCACGCTCGTTTTCCGTCTCGCCCGAGCCCTCCAAGCCAGGCCTCGGGCGCACGTTCATTTTCCGTCTCGCCCGAGCCCTCCAAGCCAGGCCTCGGGCGCACGTTCGTTTTCTGTCTCGCACCGAGCCCTCCATGCCAGGCCTCGGGCGCACACTCGCTTTCCGTCTCGCCCGAGCCCCCCAGGCCTCAGGCAAGCGCTCCACTACCCTTTGAGCCCCCCACAGCCGAACACCACACCTCGAGACCCCACGCGGGGACCTCGAGCCTCTCTGGCACAGCGGCCTATCCCTCGAGACGCGTTTTGCCTCCCTCGAGCGGTGCAGACATCGGATGCCAGCCCCATACCGCGCACTTAATTCATCCACCTACTCCAGTCACGTCCTCTGTGACACAACGTGTGCCACGGTGGTCCGGGGCAGAGTCAAGTCTCGTTTTCACCACAAGTATGGGCGAAAAGGCACCAGTGAAGCACTGTTAACCCACGCCCTACACTGTGGCACGTCCAAGACACGCCTCGAGGCCCAGATGCCTGCCACTCAATCGATTTTCACGGGACTTGCCCATACCTGCGGGGACTCGAGCCCCCCGTAGGCGCCGCCTCGAGGCCGGCTCCATGCCCCTCGAGCCCTGACTACTTTCATGCTATTGGAGGACAGGTACCCCAAGACCCGGAGGGACCCCGCCGCGTCCTGTACGTTCCGGGATGGGTGCTGTACGGCTTCCACCTCGCCGCGCCACCACGTCCGTGCCCAGGATGGAGGCCACGCTTCAAGGACGCTTCAACAGCAACGCCCACGTCGGCTACAATGTCTTCGACAAGACAGGGTTCCTACCCTTCTTCGTAAGGGACACAATACACCCCGATACCTGTAATACCCTTGTGTAACCCTGGCCTCCCTTTGCTCTATAAAAGGGGACACCAGGGCCCTCATTCGGGGAGATTGACGCATACGGCTCCGAAACAGACACGTTAAGACACAAGTCCACACACACACGAGTCCGGACTCCGGTCCACGCTCACTGAGCTTGTATTCGCCCCTGTACAAGCACTTAGGTGCAAGTAATACAAGAACACCTCCCCCCGCTGGACGTAGGGCCTTCTTTGCCCGAACCAGGATAAATCCTTGTGTCCTCTTGCATCACCATCCAGGAAGAGAAGCACGCGATCATATTACTCGTTGGTGTCGTACCCCCTGTTTCGAAACACCGACACATATGCAATAAGCTCCTCCATCACATGCATGAGCCTTGCAACATCCTCCAAGCCATTTTGCCTCTATGGCATATGTTGCTCATACATGATCACATGTGGACTAATCACTTGTGTATTACACTTAAACACATATTAGTCCACCTAAGTTATCACTCAGTTACCAAAACCAAACTAGGACCTTTCACACAAGCGCCACAAGAATCTACCATAAGAGAGGCAACTCAAAGACATGAGCAATCCACTAGAGGTGCCTTTCGCCACTCTGACGAGGAATAGGCTCGAAAAATCCCTCACAACTTGATCGGTGGTAGCCAAGAACAATCACCAAATCTTGCCAACTCGACCAAACACCTCCAAGTTATCTAGGCACCGACAAATGCCAAGAGTAACAAGAATTTTGCAGTTGATGTGAAGAACTAGTGCCACTAGGATGAACACCTTCAAATCTTAGAACTTGAACACTCAATCTCACTTGGAATCACGAAATCAAGTCAAGAGATGAGTGAGGAGGGTTGCCAAGCCTCACAAGAATTCTAGAGGATCAAAGTGTGCAAGAGAGAGCCCCTTCAAGCCAGTCGACCCCCTTAAATAGCCCCCTCACAAAGAGGCTAGGCGTTGGGCCAAACTGTCATGCATCGGACGCACCGAGTCAGGGGCATCGGACGCTACCACAACATTCGATGCTCTGATCAGCTCCACGTGTCCTCATTCTTTGAACGTGAACCATTGGATCCCAACTGCTAAAACCTTTTTGTGTTGGTTAATAGGACTTCATACACGCCTGATGCCCTCTGCCTCGCTTCAGTACCTCTCTGTAAGTGCAATCAAGCCCTAATTGTGGGTTTTGGTGATAATGACCACATGATTAATGAACTAATAAGATCTATCAGGATGACAAACAGGTTTAATAATGAAAAAGGATGTTGCTCATATGTTGGTGGAACCCTCTTACTACATTTCATCAGTTCTGAACTCAAAGTGCTACGTTGAGCTCTTTATTTTGAATTTGAGTTTTAGGAATATCGTACTATCAAGGGGGAATGCAAATTTACCACTATGGCTGAATATCATGTGCTCAAAACCAACCTAGCCACCCTTGCTTTCTAACCAAAGACAGTTGCGCAAAATTCTGATCTCTTTCTGTCTTCTGGTAGGCGCGACAGTGCTACTCCAGGGCGCGGCAGTGCCGGGCCGCGACACTGCCGGGCTAAGGCCGGCACTGCCACGACTTGTTTCGACCGTTGGCTTGCAGGGGGTATTTACTCCACCTTCCTGCCACCCCAACGGTCACACAGACACACTCGACCATAACTCTTCTCCTACCTCCAGACAAGGCTCTCTCTCCCCATTGAAGGCCCTCAAGCTCTCTCTCACCTAATCTTTGACTCTCATTGTTTCTAAGTGAGTTAGAGGCTCTAATCTTCACTAGAGAGAAGCCCTAGCTGAGATCTACTGCCTAGAGCACTTGGTTTAAGCCATAGCTGGTGGATTTGCTTCTGTTACTCTTGGGTTCTTGGAACCCTAGCCGGCTAGGCATCGCCCTTGAGCTTGCCAACTTGTGTGGCAGCCTTTGGAGGTTTGTAATCACTTGTGCAGCTAGTATTATTACCCCTCACTTCAAGGATTTGGTTCCTTGACTTGAGATTGAGGAAGAGTTGTAAAGCTCTTGACCTAAGTGGTCATCCTCAACAACGTGGAGGTAGGCAAGCCTTGGTGGCGAGCTAAACCACAAGATAAATCACTTGTCTCTTGTGTTTACTTGTGTTGATTCATCATACTTGTGAGCTAGTGATTGATTCTAGGGTTTAGCCCCGATCTACTTCATGCAACACATTTGGCTTGGTTGAGTTGGTTCTGCAGGTTCAGGAAACCAAGAGTATCATTTATATTCATATAGATTTGGTTTTCTGTGGCTAGATTTTGAATTGCAGGCTCGGGCAGTTTGTTGGCGCGGCAGTACCGGGCTGAGGCCGGCAGTGCCAGGGTGCGACAGTACCGGGCTCAGGGCGATAGTGTTGGGCATCACTTACAAGTTTTTGAGCTATGATTTTTGACAGGCCTATTCCCCCCTCTAGGCCACACGGGTCCTTACAAGTTATATCAGAGCCTGGTCTCTCATACAACACTTCACCGTGCAAGAGTATGGTCACCGAAGAGGGAACGGGTGCCGCTAGTGTTGTGCAGCCCCCACCATTCGACGTGGAAGTGCACACCACTAGCAGCATCGAATGCATCTCCACAGCAAGTGGAAGAACACTTCCTCAATTGGAAGTGTCAACCGGAGAGCTTGCAAGAAGAAGAGAAGAAAGAAGGCTAAGAAGAGAAGCAAGAACCAAAGGAAGGGAAGATGAAGCAGCCCTCAAGTCTAAGGAGGACAAGGCCCAAAGAAAGGAAGAAAGAAAGATTAGAAGAGAAGAAAGGGCCAAGAGAAGAGAAGAAAATAAGAAGGAAGAGCTTCAAACAAAGAAGAAGGTGATCTTGAGTGATGACTCAAGTAGCACCAAAGATGGAGATGATGACATCTTCTATCTCCCCAGGGGCAGCAAGAAGAAGACAGAGGAGACCAAGAAGTCATATGGAGCTGTATCCTTTAATTATTCTAATGTGACTAACCTTGATTCTAGGCCTTTCATCAATGTGCCCGCGGGCAAGTTACCTCGTTTCGATGGGACTAACTTTGCCAAGTGGAAGCACATTATGAAGACTTATCTTATAGGTCTCCATCCGAGCATTTGGGAGATAGTGCACAATGGACTTGAAGCACCAGTTTATCCAAGCAATCGAACTCAAGCCGAATTCCGCAACATTCACCTAAATGCCCAAGCTACTAGTGTGCTACTTAGTGCATTGGATGGTGATGAGTACAACAAGGTCATGGGAGTTGAGGTTGCAAAAGAGATTTGGGACACTTTGCACATTGCTCATGAGGGTGTTGATAAAGTGAGGCAATCCAAGATTGATATGTTGATGGCCAAGCACAACCGGTTTGTGATTTGTGAAGGTGAAGACACACAAGAGATATTTGATAGGTTGATGGTTATTGTTGGCAAGATTAGAGGGCTAGGTGGAAGTGAAATCAATGATCATAAGGTTGTGAAGATCATGTTGGAAGCATATTCATCGACGAATGAGACTGTAGTGACATTGATTAGAGACAAGAAGAAGTTTGAGCACTTCACACCTAGTGATGTGCTTGGGAGAATTATCACATTTGACATGCAAAGAGAGGAAGCAAATGAAAGAAGGAAGCTTGGAGAGTTGCAATCTAAGTTAGATGGGATGAAAATCAAGGATGTAGCACTCAAGGCAAGCAAAACAACAAAGCATGCAACATCAAGCAAACCAAAATCAAGCAAGCAAGCCTCTACAAGCAAGCCCAAACAACAAAAGAAGAAAATTGAAGTTGAGGACAACACATCATCTTCAAGTGAGATTGGAAGTGTAGGTGAAGAATGTGAAGCAATTGGAGATGTAGCCCTATTCATGAGAAGGTACCGCAAGGGGCTCAAGAAGGAAGGCTACAAGGTTGTGAAAAGAAGGTTTCCAAACAAGAAAAAGAGAACTTGCTACAATTGTGGTAGCACCGATCATTTCATAGCGGATTGCCCACATGAGAAGAAGGGCAACAAATTCAACAAGGGCAAGAAAGATGACAAAGCCACTTACAAGAAGAACAAGAAATACATAGGAGAAGCTCACATTGTACATGAATGGGATTCAACCGTAGAGAGCTCAACTGAAGAAGATGAGAAGATAGCAACAATAGCAATTCAAAAGTCATCTCCTTCACCAAGGCTATTTAACAACTTGTTTGATGATGATGATTGCAACTCCCACATTTGTCTCATGGCCAAGAAAGAGAAGGTGAAAAAGACTCACACTCCTAAACCTTCTCCTCCTCCTAGTGACATTTCTAATAGTGAACTTAGTGATTCCTCTAGTGATGATGAATCTAGTGATGAAGAGATAAATATGATAACTAAAAATTTGGACAAGAAAACCAAACTCTTTATCACTAAGCTAATGGAGGAGTTAGAAAGTGTGCAAGCCGAGCTAGCATCTAGAGAGGATGTCCTCATCAAACAAGAGAACCTCTATATTGCTTGCAAGGAGGCTCTTGCATTAGAGAGAAGTGAGTTGGACATCTTGCATGAGGCTTTGGCCAAAGAGCAAGATGAACATGTTTCCGTAAAGAAAGCTCATATTGCACTCAAGGAAAAACATTGTAGCTTGGATAAAAGGCACAAAGAACTTGAGCTGCAATATAACCTTCTTTGGGAAAGCAACTCAACTCTCCCTAAAGCAAATGTAACTTCTATCCCCTCTACTAGTGAAGGTTGTGGAAAATGCTACAATGTTGATTTGAATGCCTATTCCACTAACCTTGTGAACATGGAGACAATGAGAAAGGAGATAGCAAGATTGACCAATATCATTGCAAGTGGCTGCATCAAGTCTACCACAAGTGCTACTGAGAAGACACAAGAGAAGAGGAAGCCCAAATTCAAGAATGGAAGACATCCTTCCATAAAAGATGGGCTAGGGCACACCAAAGGAGCCAAAACCAATGAAAGAAGGTCAGGGAATGGCTACAAGTGTGTGAGTTTGAGAAGAAGGACCAGATTAGTACAGTTTAGCCTACACAGACCGCGACAGTGTCGTGCCAGAAGGCGGCAGTGCCGGACCCCGACAGTGCCGCCCTAAGGCCGGCAGTGCCGTGTGAAAGCATCTAGGCCCCTAGTGGGTTTATGTGATTGGATGAAACACAAGATTACTGTGACTAACATGTGTTTTGCAGAAACAGGGATGAGTTAGGTCACGTTAATGGTGATGATACAGGCATATGGAGTTCATGTCCCCTGGCGATGGAAATCGATTCGATTTTCAAAGGACAGACGACGAAGACGGTGATAGGAATTCAATTCCGCATTTACATTTGAGCAATTCAATTCCGCAATTTACTTGTTGTTCTTTCATAATTTAATTACCATGCTAGAGTAGGAATGAATTAGAAATAGTCTTTTGTGCGGTAGAGTTTAGCGAAACACACTTCTAAGCACAAAGGTGTTAATTGGGCTTGATAGGTTTTAATTGTTGAGAAAAGTTTAGAAAAGCCCAATTCACCCCCCTCTTGGGCATCTTGATCCTTTTACCGCGCCCCAAAAAAGGGAAGGCTACCAATTCCCCTTCTGCTCAGTCTCACACACAACACAAGCAGGTGCCCAAGCAGAAGCAGGTTCCTCATAAACAAATGGAGACAACTTGGGTGCCTAAGAACAAGTTTGAATATCAACCCAAGGTCGAGGCTCCAAGGAAGAGCATGTCATCTTGTTACATATTGGAGCATAGCAACAGTGGCAAAGTTGTTGCCAAATATGTTGGTGATAACAAGAAGGCAACCGACAAGTTTATTTGGGTTCCTAAGATACTTGTGACTAATTTGCAAGGCCCCAATCTAAATTGGGGACCTAAACCTAGGAACTAAACTTGTTTTGCAGGCATACTCCTACGGTGGATCAAGTTGGGTGCTTGATAGCGGATGTACAAATCATATGACCGGAGAAAGGAGTATGTTCACAACATATTCCCCAACTTCAAATGCAAGTGATAACATCATATTCGGTGATAACTCCAAGGGGGATGTGTTAGGACTTGGTAAAGTTGCCATTACACTTGAGCATTCACTTACTAATGTCTTGCATGTAGATTCATTGAGTTACAACTTGCTATCCGTCTCACAGTTGTGTGGGATGGGTTTCAATTGTCTCTTTACAGATGAGGGGGTGGAAGTCTTTAGAAGAGAGGATTCCTCTATTGTCTTTACGGGTCATATGAAAGGGAAGCTTTACTTAGTTGATTTCAACAAAAGTGAAGCCAACCTTGAGACTTGTTTAGTGGCAAAATCTAGCATGGGTTGGTTATGGCATCGCCGACTAGCTCATGTTGGGATGAGGAACTTGGCCAAACTTAAAAAAGACAACAACATCCTAGGACTAACAAATGTTTATTTTGAGAAAGACAAGATATATAGAGCTTGCCAAGCCGGAAAACAAGTAGGCGTACCTCACCCACCAAAGAGCTTTGACACTACTACTTATCCATTGGAATTAATTCACATGGATCTCTTTGGACCGGTTACCTACCTTAGCATCGGTGGTAACAAACATGGTCTTGTTATTGTTGATGACTTTTCTTGTTTCATTTGGGTATTCTTTATGCATGACAAGAGTGTAGTGCAAGAGAAGGTCAAGATGTTCATAAGAAGATCCCAAAGAGAATTCGGTTTCAAAATCAAGAAAGTACGTAGTGACAATGGAACTGAATTCAAAAACACCCAAGTGGAAGAGTTCTTAGAAGAAGAGGGGATCAAGCATGAGTTCTCTACTCCATACACCCCTCAACAAAATGGTGCGGTGGAGAGGAAGAATAGAACACTCATTGACATGGCAAGGACAATGCTTGATGAGTACAAGACACTGGACATCTTTTGGGCCGAAGCCGTCAACACCGCTTGCCATACAATCAACCGCCTCTACCTCCACAAGAGAAGGAAGAAGACTTCATATGAGCTGCTCACCGTTAATAGGCCAAAGGTGTCTTACTTTAGAGTTTTTGGGTGCAAATGTTTCATATTGAACAAGAAGCCCAAAACCTCTAAGTTTGCATCTAAGGTTGATGAAGGTTTTCTTCTTGGTTATGGATCAAACGAGCATGCCTATCGTGTTTTCAACAAGGCCTCCGACAAGGTTGAAGTAGCGATAGATGTGACGTTTGATGAAACTAATGGCTCTCAAGTAGAGAAAATTGATGAGAATGTTGTAGGTAATGAGGAACCACCTTGTGAAGTAATCAAGCAGTTAGCCATTGGTGATATAAGACCACAAGAACAACAAGCTACTGACCAAGATGGTCCTTAAGCTGAAGCCCCTGCTGGGTCTGCTGGTATACAGACCCCGGCAGTGCCAGGCACTTCCAGGGGTGCTACAGCTACTCCAATTCATGGGGTAAACCTACAACCCATCTTCGAGCAAGATGAAGAAAATGTAGAAGATGAAGCAGAACCCATTGATCATCCAAGGCTCAAGCAAACAATTCAACGGGATCACCCCATTGATAACATTCTTGGGAGTCTTCGAAAAGGGGTAACGACACGCTCTCATTTGGCAAACTTTTGTCAATTTTACTCGTTTGTCTCCTATTTGGAACCTCTCAAAGTAGAAGAAGCTCTTGGAGATTCGGATTGGGTGAAGGTCATGCAAGAGGAGCTCAACAACTTCGAGCGCAATCAAGTGTGGTCACTTGTGGAAAGACCAAACACCAATGTTATTGGAACCAAATGGGTCTTCCAGAACAAGCAAGATGAGGAAGCCGTGGTGACAAGGAACAAGGCAAGATTGGTTGCTCAAGGCTTCACTCAAGTAGAGGGCCTGGACTTTGAAGAAACATATGCACCGATTGCTAGGCTTGAAGCCATTCGGATTCTTTTAGCCTATGCAGCCCATCACAACTTCAAGCTATATCAAATGGATGTGAAAAGTGCATTCCTCAATGGCCCAATACAAGAGTTGGTGTATGTTGAGCAACCACCGGGCTTTGAAGATCCCAAGTTCCCACACCACGTCTACAAGCTCCATAAGGCACTCTATGGGCTTAAGCAAGCACCTAGAGCATGGTATGAATGCCTTAAGGAATTCTTGCTCAAACAAGGCTTTGAAATAGGCAAAGCCGATCCTACTCTCTTCACTCATAAATTCAATGATGATATATTTGTGTGCCAAATATATGTCGATGACATAATATTTAGTAGTACTAACAAATCCTTTTGTGATGAGTTTAGTAGGATCATGACTAAGAGATTTGAGATGTCTATGATGGGTGAGCTCAAGTTCTTTCTTGGTTTTCAAATCAAGCAATTGATGGAAGGAACTTTTCTATGCCAAACCAAGTACACCCATGATATGTTAAGGAAGTTTGACATGGTGAATGACAAGTCTATCAAGACTCCCATGCCAACTAATGGACATCTTGATCTCAATGAGGAAGGGAAAGCCATGGACATCAAGGTATATCGCTCCATGATCGGCTCTCTACTCTATTTGTGCGCATTTAGGCCGATGTTATGCTTAGTGTGTGCATGTGTGCTAGATTTAAAACTAACCCGAAAGAGTGTCACTTAGTGGCCGTTAAGAGAATCTTGAGATATCTAGTTCACACTCCAAACCTTGGCTTGTGGTATCATAAGGGCTCTAAGTTCGAACTACTTGGTTATTCGGATTCCGATTATGCCGGTTGTAAAGTAGATCGAAAAAGCACTTCAGGGATGTGTCAATTTTTTGGACGATCCTTAGTGTCTTGGAGTTCTAAAAAGCAAAATTGTGTAGCCCTTTCCACCGCCGAGGCCGAGTATGTTGCAGCCGATGCATGTTGTGCTCAACTACTTTGGATGAGGCAAACCCTTCATGACTTCGGATGTCATTTTACCCATATCCCACTTTTCTGTGACAATGAAAGTGCCATAAAACTTGTAAACAACCCAGTAAGTCACTCGAGAACCAAGCATATAGACATCCGACATCACTTCTTGAGAGACCATGAAACCAAAGGAGATATCGCAACTCGCCATGTGAGCACCGACAAACAACTAGCCGATATCTTCACTAAGCTTCTCGACGAGTCAAGGTTTTGTGCTTTGAGGAGTGAATTAAATATTCTTGACTCTCGTAACGTGGTTTGAAACCTAGTATGCTTGATTGATCAACTAGTATGGCCTAGGCAAAGCTGATTTGAAAAACTTCATACATTGTGTTTCAAAATCTTTTGAGAAAGAGACTTGCTTGGAATGACCATTGTTCTGTATTGATTGATCTGCTACTGGTCATAACATGCAAGTAGTACTTGTCCACTCCAAGGAAGAGGTGTAGCAATTTAGAGATCTTTCTATTCTATGGTGACGGTCCGGCAGTGCCGGGGCCCGACAGTGCCGCGGTTGGCGCGGCAGTGTCGCGACTTATCGATTCAAACAAAATTGACCTATTACCACGTGGAACCGAGGGTAAAACTTTTCCATTTCTACCCTGCGGTTCCACCTCTCTCCCTCTCCCTCATTCACTCTCAACCATAGCCTCGTGACTCCCTCTCTCTCTCTCAAGCGCACGAAGGAAGGAGTCGGCCGACGCCTTGTCGGACTTCTCCTCAGCGGTTCCGGCCACCGGCAGTGCCGCGCAGTGGATCTCCACTGCTGCAGCGCCGCCATCCCTTTCCTAGGGGTCTCCTTCCTCCTCATCCTCATCTCAAGGTGACATTTCAAATCCCTAACCCTAGTTTTCTCGATTTGCAAAATACGCTATGGTTATTGTGCTTAGAGGTTGTAGAAGGGAATGTAGGTCATTGTGAGATAGTAGAGATGATGGATTTGGTGTTTCTCGGCTCAAGCCTTGTCTGCCCATACGGCAGGGGGCAGTGCCGGGCCACGGTAGTATCGCCCCCGGAGTGGCAGTGCCGGACCTCGAGTAGGGGTTTGATCCAAGCAACACCTCACCCATCTCAATCTATTACCATGCAGTAGCCTATTCCTCCCTTGTGCAGCCTTCTAATCCACAGTTTCCATGTTTTAGATGTTGGGAGACCGTGATGAGCGAAGGGTAAAGTAGAAGATGGATGTGAAGGACCGAGAAGCAACCAGAAAGCGACCAGAGGGGGGGGGGGGTGAATGGGAGCTTCAAAATTTCCTTTCGAAAACTAGTAGCCACTGTCCCGAGAATCACCCCAAAAGACAAACCCTAGAGCTTGCTAATGTCCACGACCCTAGATGTAGGGTGGATGCTTCCAAGAAGCACAGCGGGACACTACACAACTCTAGAAAGCCAACGCAAAAGACGGAAACCAAATCCGACAATGAACGAACAACCGGCGAACGAAAACGCGCAAGGCAGTCTCGACCGGACTCTGGGTAGCGTCCGGTCAGGGAGCACCGGACGCGTCCGGTCGTCAGAAAACCAGTTTCGGACCTTACTGTTCGTGACCGGACTCTGGTGTACGGTGCGTCCGGTCAGGATAGTAGCGTCCGGTCACAAGGACAAAAACAAGTGAACAGTACGCGCTGTGCATTCGGTCAGTGAGCTCCACAAGCGTCCGGTCAACCAGCAGGAAATCGTAGTGAACGTTCAACGACCGGACTCACCTAGCCAGCGTCCGGTCGTCCCGACCCTTGCGTCTGGTCACCCCGTGACAGCACAGTTCATCCACTGATTTGAATCAAACTCTCCCAAAACGAAACCTCTAGGGTTCAAACTTGGAGAGATGAGTCACAAGGAGTATAGTGAGCTATCTCTAAGAGATCATGGCTCGAACCTATCTCCAAATTGATGAATCGAAGAATTTTGGGGGAAGGGAGAAAACTTGACCCGAAACGAAAAATCGATCGATCTTCTAGACTGTGAGGTTAGAGATTAATTCCTTCGGAGGAAAGAAGTGCCTCATGATCTAGAACAACTTGGTTCAAGCGGATTTGCAAAAGATGAACCGAGCAAAGAGATCAAGCGACGGGAAGAACGTGGAGAAAAAGGATTCCGCGAAGAACATGAACAAAACGCGAATCACACCCCCGAATCTGCAACCGTGTGGCTACCACACGCTACAACAGTGAGGATACGACCTCACTTCCTCAAAATCAACAGTACACAGAGGCAAGTTTCTCTGCGGATCTCAGCTAGCTACAGCAGGGGATGGGAGAGCAGGAAACCCTAAGTGCGAAAGAGCAAAATGACTGAGATAGGAAGGGAGGAGGGTGTCTCCCTCTACTTATCCTAATTCTAACCTAAGTCTAATTCCTACTCTACCCCTCACTATTCTAATTACAGAGCGAACCAGCTAAACCCTAGGGTTATTCTGGACCAACTCGGTGGTAGGTGTATCCGACGGCCACGCCCGCACAATACAAAGCGTTGCCTCGACGCAGCTGTAACACCTCTGGTGTTTAAGCCAACTAAAACCTGTCATGTCATCATGTGCATGAAAAGCATTCATGTAGCAACACTAATGATGCATTTACAATTTGCATAGAACTTGATCTCGAATTCCTCATATGTTTGTTTAAATTCTGTACTGTCCATATGATGTGTGATGTGTAGGGTATCAGGGTAGCTGATTTCTAGGAAAGATGGGATTATAAAGTCATATGGCTCATGAAATCACAAGTCATTATAGTGACCCTATGATAAACACTATGAGCACAGCTGAATTTGGACATGAACCTGAAAACAAAGTTGTAGATACTAGTGAATGGAACAACTTTGGTATATAAAGCCAACCCAGATTCTGCACAGAATTAGAATTGGAACAAATTTGTTTAAACCTTAGAATCTACCCTTGAACTACAACTTTCAATCTGTTAAGAATCTGACCTGGGTCCTTTAATCAAAGTTGTAGAGAAAGACAAATGTGATAACTTTCATGTTCACAGAAATTGAAGTTGTTCTGCAAATTTAAAAGTAATTTGAGATTTCAGTTTGAGGCAAATTTGAATTTAAACCAAAATTCAAAATCTAGGCCGAATTGGAACATGATCCTTAAAGCAAGTTTGTAGAGCACAAAATCTTGAACAACTTTCATTCTTACAGATTTTTCACTTCTATTCAAAATTTCTGAGTAATTTGAAAGGGGACACAGAGCACTGTAGCTACAGTCCAAGATGTCTTGCATGTCCACCACGGCGGTCGCTGCGGACACCTCGCTCGCTCTGGTGTCGCCACGATCCCGCCCACGCGTCCCTCTCTCCGTTTGCATGCCAACACGCTGGCGCACTCTCGGAGCTCCTCGCCATCTATATATATGCCACTCCATCGCCGCGCTCCACTCTTTCTTTCCCCTCTGTTTGCGCCGGCCGGGCAGGGAGCTCCGCCGACGAAATTCGTCGCCGTTGAGCTTCCTCCGTTGTCGCTGGCTTAACCACAGCTCCGTCATCATTCCGACCACCTCCCCGACCCATTTAATCGAACGCAAGCGACCCGCATTGCCCGGACAAGTTCGTCTTCTCCAACTCCGGCGAAGTGCCGCCGCGGCCACGCTCGTCGTCGCCCGAAGGGTACAGAGCTCCCCGATTCAATTCGTTTGCGCCATTCGCTTTGCTTTGACCCTCTCTCTCTGGCCGGCCTGCTACCCAGGTCGCTACCGCGTCGGAGGAGCCGGAACACCGCCGCGGAGCTT
This sequence comes from Coix lacryma-jobi var. lacryma-jobi, assembly GCA_009763385.1. Classification (NCBI taxonomy): domain Eukaryota; kingdom Viridiplantae; phylum Streptophyta; class Magnoliopsida; order Poales; family Poaceae; genus Coix; species Coix lacryma-jobi. Next base: position 51,321,615 of record CM019824.1, read on the forward strand.
CGGGTCACCGCCGCGAATAGCTTCACCGTCGCGCGGTAGGACCAGGGCTTCTTAGGTCAATTCACTTGCGCCGTTAGCTTCACCATGACTCACTCTTCCTCATCGGCTTGAAGTTCGGGTCTCTACCGCGCAGGGTTGGCCGGACCACCCACTGCGGAACTTCGGAACGTCGTCGTCATCACCGCCAACGAGGACTTCTTCTGTCACGAGCCGCTCCGACTCAACCAGCACTCGCACCAACCCTAGGTGAGCCCCTGGTGCCGATGCTAGTCTCGGTTTAGTCATTGCTATGCCGCAGCGGCCGGACGCCGCCAAGCCGCCGAGAACGGCGGAGACAGCCGCCATTGTTCGAGGCCGAGCAAACTTCGTTAGTGGTCACTCCTTAGCCCCGGCCGAGACCTCGGGCGGGTTCGCGAGGCAAACCCGAACAGGCTGGAAGCCTCGGCCGAGCCCCTGGCCTCGCCGTCGGCGAGTTTGGCCGGTGGTCAACGCCGTCGCCACAGTGGTCAGCGCCGGTACGCGCGTGAGCCTCGACCGGTCCAAATTCGCGCGAGCCTCGGCTTTCCGATTCGCGCGAGCCTCGGCTTTTCGTCGCGCGCAGGCCTCGGGCGAGGCGGAGTCATTTCATTCGCGCTGCAGGCCTCGGCTCTTCGTCGCGCGCAGGCCTCGGGCGAGGCGGAGTTTTACGCCCCGAGCCCCGTATGCGTCCGAGGCTTATTTGAATAGTACTGCATTTTGATATTTTTGTCACAATTAATTTACAACTCCTAAAATCATGAAAAATTTTGGGTAAGTTCTCTGAGATGTGAAGAAAATTATAAAAATACGAAACTGGAAGTTTGGACAAATTTTATTTGGAATATTAAAATAGCTAAACAAATGGTTCAGACTCCTTAAATGATTTGTGTAGGCTTCTCCCAAAGTCCAAAAATTGTGAAACCAATTTTGTAGTGCTTAGTAACACATAGCACATCCCTGGTAAAACTATTAGCCCTTGTTGTGAACATAAATTTTGACCTTGTGATCATGCCTTTGACATGTAGTTTAGCCTTTGCTATGTTTCTATCAAGTCCGAGAGTCAGTTCTGTTGGAAATATGATAACACCATGATGATATGGTTTTCTGTCAAAATGTTGTAGAGCAAAGTCGTAGTACTTTTGTAGATCTAGCTGTTCCTAAAATTTCATAATTGTTGGATAAATATACTGGAAATTATGTTCTGTGCAATCTGTGTATACAGCGCTGTCCAGAATTGGGACAGTTCGTGCAAACTGAGCTATTTGGAGTATTTAACTTGGGAATCTGATCTTGTGTACTATAAGAAAGTTGTAGAGGAATTCTATAGCTTTCCAGATTATCCTGAATCATCTGCATAGCTATTTTTTTTAGCTCCAGTTATGGTTAAAACAAGTTGGTACATAAAAATCTGTTAGGGTTGTCGCTTACGCAAATTTTGTTCCAGTTATGGTATCGATCTAATATTCATATATGATTGTTGTTTGTTACTGTACAGTCTTGCTTATAGTCTGTCCAACATCATGAGCATTCATTCATATTCGCATGACATGCATCTTATACATACTCGTTCATATGTTGCGTTTAGAAACCGAGAGTAACAAGGAGCAACCAGAGATTTCAGCTCGTGAAGCGCCGGTATTCTACGAAGTGGGATTTGATATTTGTGGCAGCGAGCCGGAAGAAGAACCTCAAGGCAAGCCCCGGTGCATTTGCCCATACCTTGCAATTTTTGAATAATATATTTGTTGATAAAAATTTGTGCATTAAGTCTAGGAGTTGAATGATACCTACTTGATGCATCGACTACCTTGATTATTCCTTATACTATCCTTGTCACTGGGTTATTTACAAATGCTTAGATCGCTTAGCCTTGCTCATTAGAGTAGGTTTTGAAAAGAGAGATATTTTTGTGGGAATCCTTCCCCGGATGGGATGGTATAATTAATCTGAGACCGGGCGGGTAACTTGCACAGGAAAGGAGTCCTGGTGTAGTGTTTCCGCCTGTGTCGCTTAGGACCCGTCCGCTGTTGGCCCGTTGGATCGAGAACTATTTGTTAGTACTGGTCACATACTACGGTAAGCCTTACTGTGGCTATGCTCTTGTTGGAACGGCACACCCGCGCACTGGGAGTGGAGAGATGGCGGGAGTAGCGTGTACCCACCCTGCACGGTCCCCTGTTGGACGGACTCAGCAAGGCCGTGGTAGGGCGGTGGCGTACTGTACTCCCGGGTGGCGCGGCTCCGGTCCGGTTTGAGCGGATCCATGGGACGGTTGATATATGCAAGTTCAGTCTCGCATATGTCGTGTGATAAGGAAGCCCCAGCTGGGTAGATCAAGCGGTTCGAATCGTCGTTTGCTCCACGAGAAAAGGAGACTCGTCCTCGCACCCTCAGCGTAGTTTAATGATGAAACAAAGGAGGGTTAATGGATTGATTTTATGATGTACATTCAGTTACTTAGCTAATATTAGAAGTATGAAATGTCTCAACTACTTAGTTGTAGGAGCTTTTATGCAAAGGAAAATATTTGAATTCTTGCTAAAGCCTTACCTTGACTTCCCCTCAGCCTGCATTCCTGAGTCTTCTCCCCAATTTATTAGTCGGGTAAGTCTTGTTGAGTACTCCTGTACTCAGGGTTCTATGACCCCTTGTTGCAGGTGAGCCCGCTGAGCAGATGTGCTTTGGACCGTGTTGTATGACCATCTTCCCGGTGGAGGATGATAAGTGAAGTGCCCTTGGGCAGGGCCGGCTGCTTGGTTCTGTTGCCAACTTTTGCTCCAGCACTTAGTACTATCGCAGCTTGAACTCTTTTTATCTATGTTGTAATAATGAACACTGGTTTGTAATATGATGTTTATGTAAGACTTCCGCTGAATTCTCCGATCTGGTATTTTGTATGAAATGTTTATTGCTGTAATGGTTCCACATGGATGATTCCTGCGACCCATGGATACATCGATCGTATCCAACAGATTAATCCAGTCTTGTGGCACACTTACATAAGCAGTCAAAGGTCGTTGGACAAATGACAGGTGTAAGTGGGCCACATTATTGGGCGACTCTGTTACAGGACTGGTATCGGAGCAGGATCCCCGTGGTAACCATTATAGTAATTTGAAAACCTTCAAAATTTATTTTCTAAGGAAAAATCTAAAAGACTCTTTCTAATCTTATCTATTGCTTCCCTCAACTTACTTCTTGCTTACTAGGAAGTGTGTGCTGGAAAGTACTTGCCCTATGTTTAAAAAGGTTACAAAAAAAAAAAAAAAAAATTATTATTTTGGTAGGTATGTAAGTAAGCAAATAATGTCGTATGCGTAGAGTCGTAAGTTTGCATCATTTCATTTTGCATCAATTAAATTATAAAATTTTCCTCCCTTAAAAGATATCGGGTCATGGGTATAAATATACTGACTTATAGGTGCCCGAAACTGACTTTAGTTTAAAATTATTCCAGGATGGCTCGTGCTAAGCAGACTGCGCGCAAGAGCACGGGGCCAAAGGGAGTCCCACGTCGCCAGCTCGCGCCGCGTTCAGGGGAGGCTAGCAGCAGCCGTAGCACCCGCAGGTCCGAGGCAGAGCTCCTTGCAGAGATCAGGAGGCTCACTACTACCCTAGCAGAGTCCACCAGGGATAGAGCTCTGGACGCCATGATCATTAGTTCTCAGCGCGAGCAGCTGAAGGAGGCAGCTGAACTGGAGGCTGTCTTGCGCGCGCAGCTTAGTGAGGCATCCAGGGTAGAAGCTGATTTGGAGAGTGAGAATGAGCAGTTCCGTGCTCAGAGGAATGAAGCCTGGATCCGAGAAAACCAAGGCCCGCGCACGAGTCTTTGAGCTTGAGTTTCAGATAGAGGATATGGAGGTGTATGCCAACAACCTCCATGAGGAGATTCACGCCCTGCATAACCAGCTCCACCCTCACCATGCTCCAGGGGCAGCCGAGATGGAGGACGGTGTGGTCCTGGCTGATGGAGGAGAGCCCGGCGAGGAGGAGGACGAGCCCGAGTTGGTGATCGAGATCGACGATAGTGATGACGAGGGTGGTCACGTCTCCGGCCTCGACACTGACCACGAGGAGTGATCGTAGTTCGGGTAGTTCTAACTAGTAGTATGGGAGGATAGTTGCACTAGATAATCCTGCTAGGAGCGGACTTATGTAATAAATAAATCAGACCATGTGATGTTCATGCAACTGCTTTTGCTAATGTAATGGAAGTTTATGACTAAGTTAATTATGAGTACTTATGGATGTTGTGCAATACTTGCTGTATATTACAGATGCCGGTCAATACACGTGCTTCCGGGGCTGGTACGTCCCAGGATGGGGGAAACCCTCCACCACCACCACCACGGGCACCCCCAACCTTGGCCGAGGCAATTGCTGCTTTAGCAACGGTCACAGCTGATAACACTAGATTGCTGCAAGCTATGGCACAAGAGCGAGGGCAAGGACACCGTGGACAAGGGAATCAGAACCCCCACAGCACATACGCAGATTTTATGGATACTCGCCCTCCGCTCTTTACCAAGGCCGAAGAACCTCTGGAAGCAAATGAGTGGCTGCATACTATTGAGCAAAAATTTGGGTTAATCCGGTGCACCGATATCCAGAAGCCACTTTTTGCAGCACAACAGTTTAGAGGGCCAGCAGGCACTTGGTGGGCAAATTATTTGGCCACACAAGCTCCTGGACATCAGGTCACTTGGGCTGAATTTTGTGAAGTCTTCAGAGCGCATCACATTCCAGCAGGTATCATGCAAATGAAGCTGGAAGAATTTCTCAAGTTGCAGCAAGGTACCCAAACAGTGATGCAATATGTGAGCAAGTTCAACCATCTCTCCCAGTATGCTCCTGATCATGTCAACACTGATGCTAAGAAGAAGCAGTGCTTCATGCGAGGGCTGAGCACCAAGCTGCAAACCATGATGACCACCTGTGCCAATTCCACCTTCAACGACATTGTGAGCATTGCCATCACTCTTGAAGAGAAGAATCGTGTGCACAAGGAGGCAAAGAGGAGGAAGACTGCTCAAGCTGGCGCATCTGGGAGTATGCCAAAACGTCCTAAGTTCATATACCATCCTGTTCCTCATGCACAGGTACCTGCTCGCCCACCACAGCATTATTACCAGCCTCAACCCAATGCCAAAGCCTCTACCCAGTTCCAATACCCAAAACAGACTAATGCACCTGGCTCCCAATCCACAAATGCCCCAAAAACCAGTAACCCATGTTACAACTGTGGCGGGTCAGGACATTTTGCTAAGAATTGTCCTTCACCCAAGAATTATAATTCAAATGTCCCTCGTCAGCAAGGTAATCAAATTAATTCACAAAATAAGCAGCAACAGCAAGGCAACCATTCTAGCGTCCGACCAGGCACACGGAAGATCTATGTGGTACCCAAGACTGCGCAGGTTCATCATACACAGGTTGAGACCATTCCAGAAGGCGAACCGGTTATACTGGGTACGTTCCTTGTTGCCAATCATTTAGCAGTAACGCTCTTTGACTCCGGTGCATCGCATTCATTTATCAATAGTGAGTTTGTCAGGAAGCATGCAATTCCTATATGTGAATCAGAAAGGAAAATATCTATATTATCACCTGGGGGTCGGCTGTATACCAATGAGATAGTGCATCAAGTTCCAATAGAGATGGGACGACATGTTTATCCCACTTCTATGATCGTACTGAACCACCAAACCTTAGATGTGATTCTGGGAATGAACTGGATGCAGCGTTATGGGGCTGTTCTAGATACATTAAATAGGACTGTTCGTCTAAATTCACCAGACCAAAAATCCCAACTTCTTATCCAGCTTCCAAAACCTAAACTACTCAGCCCAAAAATATATGCCATGGTTAGTGAAGGAGTTGAGAATGTCCCAGTGGTCCGAGAATTTCCTGATGTGTTCCCGGAAGAATTACCTGGTCTGCCACCAGACAGAAACGTGGAGTTTGTGATTGAGCTGCAACCAGGAACCGCACCTGTATCGCGGAGAGCTTACAGAATGGCTCCTAAGGAATTAGCCGAGTTGAAGACTCAGTTAAAAGAACTTTTAGAGAAGGGTTTTATCCGGCCTAGTTCTTCTCCCTGGGGATGTCCCGCTATTTTTGTGAAAAAGAAGGACAAGACTCTGAGAATGTGCGTGGATTATCGTCCTCTCAATGAAGTAACCATCAAAAACAAATATCCACTTCCACGCATTGATCTTCTCTTTGATCAGCTTGCCGGAGCCAAAGTCTTCTCCAAAATTGATCTTAGATCAGGGTACCACCAAATAAAAATTAGACCCGAAGATATCCCAAAAACCGCCTTCACCACTCGATACGGCCTATATGAATATCTTGTTATGTCCTTCGGTCTAACCAATGCTCCAGCCCACTTCATGTATCTCATGAACTCTGTGTTCATGCCTGAGCTCGACAAGTTCGTAGTAGTGTTTATTGATGACATCTTAGTATATTCTAAAACCAAAAAGGAGCACGCTGAGCATCTGCGGATAGTACTGACTCGTCTGCGCGAGCATCAGTTATATGCTAAATTCAGCAAGTGTTCTTTCTGGTTAGAAGAAGTGCAGTTCCTGGGTCATGTGTTATCAGCTAAAGGAATCGCAGTAGATCCCGGAAAGGTGCAGGATATTTTGAAATGGAAGTCACCAACCACAGTTCACCAAGTCCGCAGTTTCCTCGGAATGGCTGGTTATTATCGCCGTTTCATCCTTGGTTTTTCAAAAATAGCCAAACCTATTACCGAGCTGCTCAAGAACCAAGTCAAGTTTAAATGGACTCCTGAGTGTGAGCAGGCCTTTCAAACCTTAAAGAAGCTACTTACCACAGCACCAGTTTTAGCTCAACCAGATATTGAGAAGCCTTTCGATGTATACTGTGACGCCTCCGGGATTGGTCTTGGCTGTGTGTTGATGCAAGAAGGGAGAGTCATTGCCTATGCATCAAGACAGCTCAAGCGACACGAAGAACATTATCCAACTCATGATCTAGAGTTAGCTGCAGTTGTACATGCACTGAAGATATGGCGACATTATTTATTAGGAAATACCTGTCATATGTACACTGACCACAAGAGTTTGAAGTACATCTTTACACAAGAAGACTTGAATATGCGACAAAGAAGATGGCTGGAATTAATCAAGGACTATGATTTAGAAATACATTATCATCCTGGTAAGGCAAATATAGTTGCTGACGCTCTCAGTCGGAATCCTCACTGCAATTGTTTGTCCATAGCGCCCATGCATCTTAGTCTCTGTCAAGAACTAGAGAGGTTGGGTATAGAGATGGTTTTGCAAGGAAGCCTGAATAATATTAGAGTCGAGCCTACCATCCGAGAAGAGATTATAGCAGCTCAAAAAGTGAATCAAGGAATAGGTCATATTATAGCAAAAATCAACGCAGGGGAAACAACTTGTTTTAGAATTGATGAAGCAGGTGTACTATGGTTTAAGGACCAGTTAGTTGTTCCCAAAGTACCCGGGCTCAGACAAAAGATTCTTGATGAAGCTCATCTTACCAGATTAGCTATCCATCCAGGAAGTAATAAAATGTATCAGGATTTGAAGCAAAGATTCTGGTGACAAAGATGAAAATTGAAATAGCTCGCTATGTGGCTCAATGCGACACTTGTCAGAAAGTAAAGGCAGTACGTCTGAAGCCAGCCGGTGAGTTACAGCCTTTGTCTGTTCCAGCTTGGAAATGGGAGGATATTAGCATGGATTTCATTGTGGGTCTTCCCAAAACCTCCAAGGGATTTGACTCGATATGGGTAATTGTAGATCGTCTAACCAAATCAGCTCATTTTATCCCAGCTAAGACTACATATAGAACTCCTGTCTATGCTCGAATCTATATTGACAGAATTCTGAGCCTCCATGGAGTACCAAAGACCATAGTCTCAGATAGGGGAACGCAGTTTGTCTCTCAGTTTTGGAAACATTTACATGAATCATTAGGAACCAAACTCCTTCTCAGCACAGCGTACCATCCTCAGACCGGAGGTCAAACTGAGAGGGTAAATCAAATCTTAGAGGATATGTTGAGATCCTGTGTGCTCACCTATCCTGATCAATGGGATGAATGTCTTCCATTAGCAGAGTTTTCTTATAATAATAGCTACCAAGAGAGTATCAAGATGGCACCATTTGAAGCACTTTATGGACAAAGATGTCGAACCCCGCTGAACTGGTCAGAGCCTGGCGAAAGAAAATTCTTCGGAGTTGATTTAGTAAATGAAGCTGAAGAAAAAGTAAAGCAAATACAAAACAACCTGAAAGTAGCTCAGACCCGGCAAAAGAGTTACGCAGACAGAAGACGCAGACCATTAGTATTTTCTGAAGGAAGTTATGTGTACTTAAAAGTATCACCAATGAAGGGAGTGGTTCGGTTTGGAGTAAAGGGGAAACTAGCCCCTCGATACATCGGACCGTTCAGGATATTAAAACGGTGTGGAAAACAGGCTTATCGGTTGGAGTTGCCTGAACAACTTGCTGCTGTACATAATGTGTTCCATGTGTCTCAGCTGAAGCAATGTTTACGAGTGCCCGACAAAGTGATGAATTATGAAGGCGTGGACATTCAGCCAGATATGACTTATACGGAATATCCAGTTAAAGTGCTTGATCAAAAAGACCGGGTCACCCGAAATAGAACTGTTAAATTCTATAAAGTGCAATGGGATCGACACTCAGAGGAAGAAGCCACTTGGGAATCTGAGGATTTTCTATTGGAGCATTTTCCGGAATTTCTCGCTTCCATTTAGGTACGTGTCTCACTGGTCTGGGAAAGTTTACAGTGGTATTTCAGAGGATGGTCATAGGTCTAGGTCCTGACACATTTCCTTTTCCATTACTTAGTCAGTTAAACCAATCTCGTGACGAGATTTCTTTAAGGGGGGAGGAGCTGTAACACCTCTGGTGTTTAAGCCAACTAAAACCTGTCATGTCATCATGTGCATGAAAAGCATTCATGTAGCAACACTAATGATGCATTTACAATTTGCATAGAACTTGATCTCGAATTCCTCATATGTTTGTTTAAATTCTGTACTGTCCATATGATGTGTGATGTGTAGGGTATCAGGGTAGCTGATTTCTAGGAAAGATGGGATTATAAAGTCATATGGCTCATGAAATCACAAGTCATTATAGTGACCCTATGATAAACACTATGAGCACAGCTGAATTTGGACATGAACCTGAAAACAAAGTTGTAGATACTAGTGAATGGAACAACTTTGGTATATAAAGCCAACCCAGATTCTGCACAGAATTAGAATTGGAACAAATTTGTTTAAACCTTAGAATCTACCCTTGAACTACAACTTTCAATCTGTTAAGAATCTGACCTGGGTCCTTTAATCAAAGTTGTAGAGAAAGACAAATGTGATAACTTTCATGTTCACAGAAATTGAAGTTGTTCTGCAAATTTAAAAGTAATTTGAGATTTCAGTTTGAGGCAAATTTGAATTTAAACCAAAATTCAAAATCTAGGCCGAATTGGAACATGATCCTTAAAGCAAGTTTGTAGAGCACAAAATCTTGAACAACTTTCATTCTTACAGATTTTTCACTTCTATTCAAAATTTCTGAGTAATTTGAAAGGGGACACAGAGCACTGTAGCTACAGTCCAAGATGTCTTGCATGTCCACCACGGCGGTCGCTGCGGACACCTCGCTCGCTCTGGTGTCGCCACGATCCCGCCCACGCGTCCCTCTCTCCGTTTGCATGCCAACACGCTGGCGCACTCTCGGAGCTCCTCGCCATCTATATATATGCCACTCCATCGCCGCGCTCCACTCTTTCTTTCCCCTCTGTTTGCGCCGGCCGGGCAGGGAGCTCCGCCGACGAAATTCGTCGCCGTTGAGCTTCCTCCGTTGTCGCTGGCTTAACCACAGCTCCGTCATCATTCCGACCACCTCCCCGACCCATTTAATCGAACGCAAGCGACCCGCATTGCCCGGACAAGTTCGTCTTCTCCAACTCCGGCGAAGTGCCGCCGCGGCCACGCTCGTCGTCGCCCGAAGGGTACAGAGCTCCCCGATTCAATTCGTTTGCGCCATTCGCTTTGCTTTGACCCTCTCTCTCTGGCCGGCCTGCTACCCAGGTCGCTACCGCGTCGGAGGAGCCGGAACACCGCCGCGGAGCTTCGGGTCACCGCCGCGAATAGCTTCACCGTCGCGCGGTAGGACCAGGGCTTCTTAGGTCAATTCACTTGCGCCGTTAGCTTCACCATGACTCACTCTTCCTCATCGGCTTGAAGTTCGGGTCTCTACCGCGCAGGGTTGGCCGGACCACCCACTGCGGAACTTCGGAACGTCGTCGTCATCACCGCCAACGAGGACTTCTTCTGTCACGAGCCGCTCCGACTCAACCAGCACTCGCACCAACCCTAGGTGAGCCCCTGGTGCCGATGCTAGTCTCGGTTTAGTCATTGCTATGCCGCAGCGGCCGGACGCCGCCAAGCCGCCGAGAACGGCGGAGACAGCCGCCATTGTTCGAGGCCGAGCAAACTTCGTTAGTGGTCACTCCTTAGCCCCGGCCGAGACCTCGGGCGGGTTCGCGAGGCAAACCCGAACAGGCTGGAAGCCTCGGCCGAGCCCCTGGCCTCGCCGTCGGCGAGTTTGGCCGGTGGTCAACGCCGTCGCCACAGTGGTCAGCGCCGGTACGCGCGTGAGCCTCGACCGGTCCAAATTCGCGCGAGCCTCGGCTTTCCGATTCGCGCGAGCCTCGGCACGGTCCGTTCGCGCGCAGGCCTCGGGCGAGGCGGAGTCATTTCATTCGCGCGCAGGCCTCGGCTTTTCGTCGCGCGCAGGCCTCGGGCGAGGCGGAGTCATTTCATTCGCGCGCAGGCCTCGGCTTTTCGTCGCGCGCAGGCCTCGGGCGAGGCGGAGTCATTTCATTCGCGCTGCAGGCCTCGGCTCTTCGTCGCGCGCAGGCCTCGGGCGAGGCGGAGTTTTACGCCCCGAGCCCCGTATGCGTCCGAGGCTTATTTGAATAGTACTGCATTTTGATATTTTTGTCACAATTAATTTACAACTCCTAAAATCATGAAAAATTCTGGGTAAGTTCTCTGAGATGTGAAGAAAATTATAAAAATACGAAACTGGAAGTTTGGACAAATTTTATTTGGAATATTAAAATAGCTAAACAAATGGTTCAGACTCCTTAAATGATTTGTGTAGGCTTCTCCCAAAGTCCAAAAATTGTGAAACCAATTTTGTAGTGCTTAGTAACACATAGCACATCCCTGGTAAAACTATTAGCCCTTGTTGTGAACATAAATTTTGACCTTGTGATCATGCCTTTGACATGTAGTTTAGCCTTTGCTATGTTTCTATCAAGTCCGAGAGTCAGTTCTGTTGGAAATATGATAACACCATGATAATATGGTTTTCTGTCAAAATGTTGTAGAGCAAAGTCGTAGTACTTTTGTAGATCTAGCTGTTCCTAAAATTTCATAATTGTTGGATAAATATACTGGAAATTATGTTCTGTGCAATCTGTGTATACAGCGCTGTCCAGAATTGGGACAGTTCGTGCAAACTGAGCTATTTGGAGTATTTAACTTGGGAATCTGATCTTGTGTACTATAAGAAAGTTGTAGAGGAATTCATATGCTTTCCAGATAGATCTAGACCACTTATGTTGATATTTCTGAGCTCCAGTTATGGTCTGTGGAACAGGAATGTTTGAATCTGTCCAGAATCTAGACAGATTCCACCAAATGAATTGTTTGGTCCATAAGATCCTGGAATCAGCTTTTGTGTATTATAGCAAAGTTGTAGAGAACTTGTTAAGCTTTCCAGATTATCCTGAATCATCTGCATAGCTATTTTTTTTTTAGCTCCAGTTATGGTTAAAACAAGCTGGTACATAAAAATCTGTTAGGGTTGTCGCTTACGCAAATTTTGTTCCAGTTATGGTATCGATCTAATATTCATATATGATTGTTGTTTGTTACTGTACAGTCTTGCTTATAGTCTGTCCAACATCATGAGCATTCATTCATATTCGCATGACATGCATCTTATACATACTCGTTCATATGTTGCGTTTAGAAACCGAGAGTAACAAGGAGCAACCAGAGATTTCAGCTCGTGAAGCGCCGGTATTCTACGAAGTGGGATTTGATATTTGTGGCAGCGAGCCGGAAGAAGAACCTCAAGGCAAGCCCCGGTGCATTTGCCCATACCTTGCAATTTTTGAATAATATATTTGTTGATAAAAATTTGTGCATTAAGTCTAGGAGTTGAATGATACCTACTTGATGCATCGACTACCTTGATTATTCCTTATACTATCCTTGTCACTGGGTTATTTACAAATGCTTAGATCGCTTAGCCTTGCTCATTAGAGTAGGTTTTGAAAAGAGAGATATTTTTGTGGGAATCCTTCCCCGGATGGGATGGTATAATTAATCTGAGACCGGGCGGGTAACTTGCACAGGAAAGGAGTCCTGGTGTAGTGTTTCCGCCTGTGTCGCTTAGGACCCGTCCGCTGTTGGCCCGTTGGATCGAGAACTATTTGTTAGTACTGGTCACATACTACGGTAAGCCTTACTGTGGCTATGCTCTTGTTGGAACGGCACACCCGCGCACTGGGAGTGGAGAGATGGCGGGAGTAGCGTGTACCCACCCTGCACGGTCCCCTGTTGGACGGACTCAGCAAGGCCGTGGTAGGGCGGTGGCGTACTGTACTCCCGGGTGGCGCGGCTCCGGTCCGGTTTGAGCGGATCCATGGGACGGTTGATATATGCAAGTTCAGTCTCGCATATGTCGTGTGATAAGGAAGCCCCAGCTGGGTAGATCAAGCGGTTCGAATCGTCGTTTGCTCCACGAGAAAAGGAGACTCGTCCTCGCACCCTCAGCGTAGTTTAATGATGAAACAAAGGAGGGTTAATGGATTGATTTTATGATGTACATTCAGTTACTTAGCTAATATTAGAAGTATGAAATGTCTCAACTACTTAGTTGTAGGAGCTTTTATGCAAAGGAAAATATTTGAATTCTTGCTAAAGCCTTACCTTGACTTCCCCTCAGCCTGCATTCCTGAGTCTTCTCCCCAATTTATTAGTCGGGTAAGTCTTGTTGAGTACTCCTGTACTCAGGGTTCTATGACCCCTTGTTGCAGGTGAGCCCGCTGAGCAGATGTGCTTTGGACCGTGTTGTATGACCATCTTCCCGGTGGAGGATGATAAGTGAAGTGCCCTTGGGCAGGGCCGACTGCTTGGTTCTGTTGCCAACTTTTGCTCCAGCACTTAGTACTATCGCAGCTTGAACTCTTTTTATCTATGTTGTAATAATGAACACTGGTTTGTAATATGATGTTTATGTAAGACTTCCGCTGAATTCTCCGATCTGGTATTTTGTATGAAATGTTTATTGCTGTAATGGTTCCACATGGATGATTCCTGCGACCCATGGATACATCGATCGTATCCAACAGATTAATCCAGTCTTGTGGCACACTTACATAAGCAGTCAAAGGTCGTTGGACAAATGACAGGTGTAAGTGGGCCACATTATTGGGCGACTCTGTTACAGCAACCTCCCGATTGCCGCCACGTGCCGCCACCGCTCTACACCCCCGGTTTTGTGGCCCAAACCGGGAAACCAGCCTTTTCCAGCCATCCCCCGGTTTTGAGGCCCAAACCGGGAAACCAGCCCACCAGCTTCTGAGTTTTGAGGCCAAACTCAGCAAACCCTCAGCGCTCAGGTTTTGAGGCCCAAACCTGGAAACCGTCCTCAGCCCGAGTTTTGTGGCCAAACTCGGAAACCATCCGCACCCAGGTTTTGAGGCCCAAACCTGGAAACCGTCCACCCGATGGTTTTTCCCTGGCTCTACCACCAAACTGACGTCGTAGAGGGAATGCACCGCCCGTGCACCCCGTCCACCGACACGTGTCCCCAAGTCTACGACTTAGGCAACACATGACCGTAAGTCTTCGCTCGTCGCTGTCCCAGGCTGCCAGCCACCATAGCTGATCCTCAGGCCTCTGGTCCCTCAGTCCAAGCCTCACGTCCGCCCTTCGCCACTCTCGGTCCATCGGCACGGCACGTCTCTACTTGACCTTCACCTCGCCTTTGATCACTGCATCCGTGCTCGACACCTGCACAACACAAGCCAAAGAACATGCGCATCATCCCAGTTGACAATCACTCATCACTCAGAGACCCGGCATACACCCATGTATCCGCAGGATGTAGGCCGAGAAAGCAGATTCAAGAGGAAGCTTGCTTGGAGATGCGAGGCCGAGAGATAAGGGCTGACCTCTACCCTAGCACACCTGAGCACTTGGCTGAGGTTAGCAGATCTCACATGCAGCCCTACCCTGAGGATGTGCAGGAGAGGCCTCCACAAGACACCAAGGACAGACATCTGGTGTCATACTATCAGTAGTTCAACTCAGTGAGGACACAACGTCAGATCAACCCTTACAACACTCACAAGGATATGAGCATTGATTACGGGTTCAGAGTGAGTTTCAATCTGATTTCTATCGTACAGTTCTGTACAATGCCAAGAAGCCAAAGATTCTCAATGTGAAGTATGTTGATTGGGAGAATCTAGAGGGAAAGCATGATCGTGATGTTGATAGAGAAATTGCAGCTTGCAAAGCCAGAAATATGTATGATTTGATGGGCTTCAGCTACAACTAGAACACAAAGATCATTCATCAATTCCATGCTACGCTCTATGTGGATAATGTTGTGGAAGAGATGCACTGGATGACCCAGGGTCGTCACTACAAGGTTTCTTTTGAAACCTTTGCTAGGATCCTCGGTTTGGGCAGCGAGGACAGAGAGTTGGACAGTTTGCACCAGGAGAGGACTCTGACACTCAGTGAGATTGCTTTCATGTATGAGAATACTCAGAAGACAGATGGTTTGATTAAGGGGTTGAAGGGGTACTTCTACATGCTGAACAACCTCTTTAGGCAGACCATTAACCCCAAAGGGGGTTCCCATTCTAACCTCTATGGATATGGCAGGAACATGTTGGTTAGGATGGCACCTAAAGCTCAACAATTCTCCATTTCTAGCTTCATCTGGACAGAGCTTCAGATGGCTGCCGAGGATGCTAGGAAGGCAGTGATTTATGCTCCTTACATCATGTATATCATAGAGATGGTCACCGACTACTTATTCACCAAGGATGGGTTGCATGAGCCATACAAGGCTGAGAAGAAGAAGGCTTCAGCAGCAGTGTAAGGAAAATGGACATCGGCCCATTTAACTTTGGATTTTGGTGTTTGATGATCAACATAACCAAATTGGACTAATGTGTTTGCAAGTGTTTGTTTTATAGTCCAATAGGATGCACATGTGACTTGGACGAAGGCAATAAGGTGATCAAATGATCAACACCTCAAGCAAGGCCCTACAAGATGTATTGAAGGATTACAAAGATCAAGCAAAGTCCAAGACACAAGAAATAGAGGCCCGGACGCAAACAAAGTTGAGCCGCTCAAGCCAAGACAAGAGCTGATTGAATTGGAACTGTCTCATGATTTTGGATTTTCTCAAACTGACATGGCATTAGCATAAAGTTGTATAGCATTTTATTATCTTTCCGAAAAATCCAAGATTATCGCAATCGGAGTTCGGAGCTAAGAGTTATGCCCAAAATAGGAAAGCCTATCTCACTGGAAAAAGACCAACGGACGCTCCGATGTCGAGCATATGACGCGAGTCCGATGCTCTCTAAAATCAACCTAGAATAAATAGTGTTATAGTAGAGTCTGGTGCCAGCGTCTGATGCCTTACTATAGCATCTGATGCCCCTGAAAAATAGGTCTAACGACTAGTTTTCCAATGGCTACTCATCATATGAGCATAAGACGCGTTTGATGCCTTCACTGTAGCGTCTGATGCTCTACAGAAAGCTGTTTTTAGCACCCCCAACGGCTCTATTTGATTGGGGGCCTATATATACCACCTCAAACCGGTCAAATGAGGTGTGGAGGAGTGAGGAAACATACCAAGGGTGTTGCTACACCATATTAGTGCCTCCATATGCATAGTGCTTAGTGATGCACATGGTGATTAGTGTAGGTGCTTTGCGAAGTGCTTAGGCTAGTTAGACCACCGCTCATGCGCTTGCTCTAGGTTTAGGCCTAGTGTTTAGTGAGGTTTGCATACCTCTTGCTACTTGGTGCTTGCGTGCACCATTGTTGTACATCAGAGGGGCTTGTAGTCTTGCGAGACCACACCAACCGCGTTTGTGGTGTGGCCACCACCGTGTACCGAAAGGAACAAGGCCCGCGGCGGTTCGGTCGGAAGCTTGATAGTGGAGATGGCGAGGAGCATCCGGGAGAGGCTTTGCCATGAGTGGCTTAACCGGAGACCCACTTGCGTGTGCGGAAGGACCAGAGCTATCCACAGAGTTACCCGACTGGGAGCTTGGCCCTTGTGAGGGATTCCTTGCGAGGGGCTCCAACGAGGACTAGGGGGAAGCTTGCGTGCTTCTCGATACCTCGGTAAAAATACCGGAGTCATCAACGGGAGTTTGCATCTCTACCTTGCTCTTTAGCTTCCGCATTTACCTTGCTACCTTAATTATGTACTTTACCTTTCCTAGCTTAATTGATAGGATTGGAACCTAGGTCGCATAACTCTTTTGTGGTAGAGATAACAACACACCTAGAAAAACCATAGTTGCATAATTAGATAGTTTACTTTCTTGCATAGATTTTGACTAGGTGATAATTAGAGGCCATAGTTAGAGTAAAGTTTTTAGTTGCATAATTCACCCCCCCTCTTAGGCATCATGGTCCTTTCAATTGGTATCAGAGCCGGTTGGCTCATTTTTGGACCCTTGGCTTCACCGCCGTTGAGCCGACGCTATTGAGAGTGGTTGGGATGGATACCTCTAGGCCTCCGCACTTTGACGGCACAAACTTTCCCTACTATAGTACTAGAATGACTTGCTACCTAGAAGCAGTTGATCTAGGTGTTTGGAGAGTCACCCGCGATGGGATGAAACCCCTTAAGAATCCCGAGAAGCCTACCGCGGGTGATGAAAAAGAGCTTCATTTTAATGCTAGATCTAAAAATTGCTTGTTTGAATCTTTTAGCATGGATGTATTTAACCAAGTGTTTACTTTACAAACTATAAGGAAAATGGACCTTAGCCCATTTAACTTTGGATTTTGGTGTTTGATGAACAACATAGGGTTCCCGATCTTCCGAAAGGTTCTGGTAACTCTCGATTTGGTGGAAACGAGACACAAGTCGATCCGGCTTCCGAACAACACGATCCGAAACCCCGCAATCGCAGCACCACGTCTCCTCTGGTTATCAACCGGCGTTGCGCGGTTGACCTCGCCAAGAAAGCTAAAATCCTTGCCTGCGAATCGAAGAACACGAGCAAGAACAAGAAAGAATACAACCAAATTGCAGATGAATGATTAATCTCACGAGTTGGGGTCTCACAAACCGACGAAATGGCGAAACTGTTCTTGACAGATTAATTTAAGCAAAACTCAAACCCTAACGTAGGTGACAGCTACTGATTATATAGCCTAAGGGGCGTCCAAGGATCCCTACTCACGTCCCTTAGGTGCCCTAACAAGATACAAGGCCCAAACGGCTAAAAGACGGTGACACAGCACCGTGACAGATTCTGGATGTCAACTTGTTTCGACGATTCCTGTTGATTCTGATGGAGTTTGGACTTCAAACCAAAGCCATTGGTTAGCTTATCAAATTATCGTTCTATCCATATATGGATCATCGAAAACAGAGTCCGTATGTGACCTGGGCGTCCGTTTTACCGCTGGCTGCTCCTAGATTCCGAGATGGACTCGAACTTGACACGGATTGGGCCTCCAACTTGGGTTGGATGACTTGGCTGCCCTTCTAAGGTGGTGGCCAAGGAGGAGGATGTCTTTGATCATCCTTGGACTGTTCTCCACTTGTTTTGGGCGTGCTCCCACTTGGGCCAGGGTCCCAAGGTTGCATGACAAGCCCACGCCGACGTCGTAGCACCCGGTAGAAATAGTAGCAGATTGTCATGACGATTTGAAGACCTTGTCGACGTGATATTGAAGTGGGACCAGATCTATTTGAAAGGTTATCAAATAAACTTTCCATCAAGTGCTCATTGACCTCAATCGCACTCCAGATGGATGAGTTATGGTCTTTCCACTGAAGCACTATCGGGCTGCCAACGAACCAAATGTTGGACTTTGACGAGCTTGGACTTTGAGACATGTTTATACCTATAGACAAATAATGACGTGTACATGTGGA
Organism: Coix lacryma-jobi var. lacryma-jobi; assembly: GCA_009763385.1. Classification (NCBI taxonomy): domain Eukaryota; kingdom Viridiplantae; phylum Streptophyta; class Magnoliopsida; order Poales; family Poaceae; genus Coix; species Coix lacryma-jobi. The sequence continues at coordinate 51,339,905 of CM019824.1, forward strand.
AGCAAGTGAATTATGCCAAAAAACATTATGCAAATGTAGAAACGAGCTCACCTTATAATCAACAGTCGTATCCGAAGGTGTCATGTCCTCATCATAACCGATTTGGACTAATGTGTTTGCGAGTGTTTGCTTTATAGTCCAATAGGGTGCAAACGTGACTTGGACTAAGGAAACTTGGTGATCCGATGATCAACATGTCAAGCAAGACATTTAAAGCTCACTAGAAGACTCCCAAGATCAAGCAAAATCCAAGACACAAAGATGGAACCAGGTCGGGCGCAAAGAACAAGTGAAAGGCATGAAGATGAAGTGACCGGACACTGGCCAGGATGCGTCCAGTCAGTACCCTCAGCCGGCAGCTCCAAGTCAAAAGCGATCAGACGCTGTGTCAGTTGCGATCGGGCGCACCGATGCGACTGTTCATTAGTGACCGGACTCTTCGACGACGATCGAACGCTGAAGCTTAGCTGAGTCCGATCGATTCCAGAGGCACAAAAACGTGACCGGACTCATGCTGAGTCCGATCAGTGCCTATGTAGTCGGCCAAACTAGCCGTTGTGAGAGACCGGACGTGTCCGGTCAAGACATAAAGTGCGTCCGGTCGATGTCAGAAAAGTTTGTCTCTTTGTCCAACGACTCTATTTGCTTAGGGCTCTATATATACCCCCACATGGCCGGCCAAAATAGGTGTGTGAGAGCTCAAGGAAGTATACCAACTGCATAGACACATATTTAGTTGCTCTGGCCAGCAAAGTGCTTAATATACTAGGTGATTAGTGTAGGTACTTTGCGAAGTGTTTAGGCTAGTTAGACCATCGCTTTGCGCTTGCTCTAGGTGTTAAGCCTAGTGTTTAGTGAGGTTTGCATACCTCTTACCTACCGGTGCTTGTGCGCACCGTTGTTGTATATCGGAGGGGCTTGTAGCCTTGCGAGACCACACCAACCGCGTTTGTGGTGTGGCCGCCACCGTGTACCGAAGGGAACAAGGCCCGCGGCGGTTCGGCTGGAAGCTTGATAGTGCAGACGGCGGGGAGCATCCGGGAGAGGCTTTGCCACAAGTAGCTTAACCGGAGACCCACTTGCGCGTGGGGAAGGCCCGGAGCTATCCACGGAGTTACCTGACTGGGAGCTTGGCCCTTGTGAGGGATTCCTTGTGAGGGGCTCCAATGAGGACTAGGGGGAAGCTTGCACGCTTCTTGATACCTCAGCAAAAATACCGGAGTCGTCGACAGGAGTTTGCATCTCTACCTCTCTCTTTAGCTTCTGCATTTACTTTGCTACCTTGTTGTGTGCTTTACCTTTCCTAGCTTAGTTGATAGGCTAGTTGATAGGTTTGGAACATAGGTTGCATAACTCCTTTTGTGGTAGAGATAGCAACACACATAGCAAAACCTTAGTTGCACAATAGATAGTTTACTTTCTTGTATAGGATTTGACTAGGTGGAAAATAGAGGCCATAGTTTAGAGTAGAAGTTTTTAGTTGCCTAATTCACCCCCCCTCTTAGGTGTCACAGTCCTTTCACAAACATCTCATGAAATTTGGCTAAAACTCCATGAGCTCCATGATGGCACAAGTAATGTTCAAGAGCAAAAACATCACCTAGCTAAATCAAGTTATGATTCTTTTAAAATGAATGAAAATGGGCTTGTTCGTGATATGTATTCTCGTTTGAATCTAATTATCAATGAGCTCAATTCTATTGGAATTACAAAGCTAGGTGATGCGGATATTGTGAGGAAGATCATCTCTGTGCCTCCAAAGAACAAGTATGCAACCATCATCACCATCCTCTACAACATGGAAGACTTGAGCACAATGACCCCGACCATTGTCATTAGCAAATTGGTGGCATTTGAGATGTCACGCAAGATGGGTCAAGAAGAAGCCACTTCATCAAGCAAAGGCATAGCTTTCACATGTGATGAGCACAAGAAGATGAAGGCCAAGAAGCAAATTGAGACAAGCTCAAGCTCAAGCTCCTCAAGTGTAGATGAGGAAGAAGAAGAGGATGATGATGATGAAGAATCAAGTGATGATGATCGAGCCTCCACCTCATCCAACTCCTCCTTAGATGAAGAAGAAACAATCAAGCTAGTGCAAGGAGTGAAGAGGATGATCCGCAAGCTCAATGTCAAGGGTGTGCCCATCACAATTGAAGATTGCCTCTTCACCAATCAAAGAAGAGAGCAAAAAAATGAATGTTATGGATGTGGCAAGAGAGGGCACTTTGTGGAAGATTGTCCAAAGCAAAAGCCCACACCTATGGACAAGAAAAAGAAGGGATGCAAGGCCAAAGCCCTCACAACCATCAATACATGGGATGATTCAAGTGAAGATGAAACCCAACACAAGAGGCGTGGCCGCAAGCACTTATCATCAAGCTCCTCACATGTGTGCCTTATGGCATGAGGTAACACAAATTCTATCTCTAGTGATAGTGATAGTGATAGTGATGATGAGTTACCTTCTTATGATCAACTTGTGCTAGATAATCTCAACTATGCTAAGGCTTGCACTAGTCAACAAAATAAAATAAATGCTTTGAAAGAAAAACTAGATAGTTCCCAACAAGCGTATAACACTTTGGTTGATCAATATGGAACTTTTGCGAATCTCAATGTTGAGCTATCTAGTAAAATTGAAAAACTAGAAGCTAGTGCAAGCATAAGAGATAGCACAAATAATGATGAGCAACTTGTTAAGTAAAATGAAAAACTAAAAACAAAGTTAGCTAGCATACAAGATGCTTACAAAAATTTGATTGCTAAAATGGAAATCATGTGCAAACATTGTGATGAGCTAACCAATAAAGTTGCTAATCTAGAAGCCATCGGAGCAAACCCCACCGAGGCACCTAAAATTGAAAAATCAATCTTTGATATGCCAAAAAAGGATGCCTCTACTTCTTGCATTGATTTACTTGATTTAGACTCACCCATGTGCAAACAAGCTTGTGTTGAGGATGTGATTGTAGAAACATGTACACAAGACGTTACAATGGAAAATGAGCTACTAAGGCAAGAAGTGGCTTGCCTCACCGTGGACTTGACTCAAGCAAAAGGCAAGACAAAGCAAACCTGAACTCATTAAGATAACACCATCAAGGGAGTGAAGAAGCTTGATGAGGAGCAAAACATGGTTTGTTATGTTTGCCACAAGGAAGGCCACAAGTCCTATGAGTGCATGGTGAAGCATGGGGGAGAGAAAAAGGAGAAAGATAAGAAAAAACAAATAAGCAAGCTCTCCAACACCTATACCAACAAGGTGAACAAGAAGGCCTCCACACCTTACCTTTTGAAGAAGAAGAAGAAGAAGAATTGAATGACAAGGTGGTGGCCATCAAGGTGAACAAGCAAGTCAATAATGGGGGCAAACACATTTGGGTGCCTAAGTACATTATCTCAACCATGAAGAGCACCAAAAAGGTTTGGATCCCAAAAGGGAAGTGAGTAGCCAAATTGGCTACGAGGAAATTGGAGACTTGGCAAAGGTTGGGTGCATATCATGAGGTGCATCATATTGGATCATATCATTGTCAAGTATGTTAGTGGCTACTATGGACCCAAGTTCCCCTTCCCATGTTAGGTAACTAGATTTAAATTATTGCAATTTCTTTGAGCATCTATTTCCTTCCATTGCCTAGGTTTGCATTTGCATATTTAAATTCTTTGTCATGCATACACTAGGCTTATCATATGGTAGTTTTGCTCGGTATCACTCTCATCCTTGGAGCAAACCTACATGGTTTATTTTGCTTAGGAGCACGACACATAGCTTCTCTTACTTGTATTTATCTTATATGTGCCAAAGTCCAAATAGTAGATAAACTATCCCGATTACCATCTTGAATTGGTGTCACATTTTTAGTGATGTCAACTTGCAAAATGGTAGTTTGACCTTACAAATCAATGTGCATGTCTCCTACAAGTAATTCAAACTTGTATGCACACCTTTAGGGCGAGTTTACTCTACAATTTGGAAGCTTTGAGACTAACACTACTTTCAAGTTTATCATGTGTGTAGTAGTCTCATTGCAAGGAAAATGGAGTCCCCGGAGACAAGCATCGTGTGTGGCGATAATCCAATTGGTATCTACAAGTGGTACTCCTAACCGATATCATTATGTTGATTTCAATTTGATACTCTTATATGCTTTCTCCATGCATTATATAAATTAAACTCCTTTGTGCATTAAATTTCCTGTTATGCATATGCTTTGCCATACACCATATGTATGCATACACTTAGAGGGAGTTTAGTTTATATAATGTGAGAGTCAAATTTTGTGATCAATTTCACTCCACATAAAAAGGATCACAAAATTTGACCCACCCTTGTGCCACTAATGTCTTCCTTTTCGGTGTTTGATTCCAAAGAGGGAGAATTTGAAGGACCAAAAGCAAGCCCAACTCAAAATAAATAACCAAAACCAAATTCAAAATTTCTGTGGTTATCATTTTGGGAAGTTTCATATTTTGGGGATGGTCCTAGAAAGGGAGGAAGTAGATTATGGAGTTAGGGGGAGACTTAAATCCATAATGCCACAAACGGACGCTATGGCAAAGGCAAGATAAGTTATAAAAGTCTTTTCATTTTGGTGTCTTTTAGCATCATATGATCTTGTCTTTGCATTGCATCCTAGCAAGTAGATTGCATTTTAAAATTATGTATCTATTATTTGCTTGCTTTGGTTGTGTTGTCATCAATCACCAAAAAGGGGGAGATTGTAAGGAAAATGGACCTCAACACATTTAACTTTGGATTTTGGTGTTTGATGATCAACATAACCAAATTGGACTAATGTATTTGCATGTGTTTGTGTTATAGTCCAATAGGATGCACATGTGACTTGGACGAAGGCAATATGGTGATCAAATGATCAACACCTCAAGCAAGGCCCTACAAGATGTATTGAATGATTACAAAGATCAAGCAAAGTCCAAGACACAAGAAATAGAGGCCCGGACGCAAACAAAGTTGAGCCGCTCAAGCCGAGACAAGAGCTGATTGAATTGAAAATGCCTCATGATTTTGGATTTCCTCAAACTGACATGGCATTAGCATAAAGCTGTAGAGCATTTTATTAGCTTTCCGAAAAGTCCAAGATCATCAAAATCGGAGTTCGGAGCTAAGAGTTATGCCCAAAATACGAAAGCCTGTCTCACTAGAAATGGAGCAACGGACGCTCCGATGCCGAGCATTGGACGCGAGTCCTGAAGGGTTAAGAGGAAGCTACGCTAGCCGGAAAACAAAATTTTTTGACCTCATAAACCAGGAACTACTGCTAGTTATAGATCACGGGATTACCACTAGACGCGCAGGTGTAGCGGAAGACGTCTCGGTGTAGACGTGCGCGTCGCAGCGATGCCGTGTAGATGTTCACGTCCGACCTTCACGTCTCCACGTGCGGTTCGTCCTTGTGCTCCAGATGCAGCACCTCCGAGGTATCCACATGTACAGGCAGTAAGCGTCATGCCTCCAGACTGCTAGGTCTGTGAGGAGCAATTAGGCGTGGGCGTGGGTGGGCGACGACTGTCAAAAATTGACGTTCTCCAAACCCTGGTCGCCCCACCCCTCTTTATATAGGCGTCCCTAATGAGCCCACCGACCTGGAGGCCCATTAGCAAACCCTAATCCCGGTCTGACTCGAGTCCAACTCGAATTAGGCTTCCAGCCCCTTAAGCGTGCGACCCTATGGGTTCACGCACACATAGACACGGCCCGAGTACTCTTACTCGCCCGATAGTTGACAGCGGCCTCTAGCAAGACGTGTCAACTCCTATGTATACGCAAAGATCATATCTGACGAACCACCACGATCACATATATGTAATTCCCTTGCCACACAATATTTGGTCCAACTCATAGGTTAACACTTAACCTAAGCACGACCATGCATTTTATGATCCAATCATTTGAGTGGTCCAGTGATATCTCTCTCTCTCACGGAGAGGGGCAAATCCCATCTTGATCGTCTATGTCTCACAACATACTTCCTGACAAACCCGAAGACTATCTTTATAACTACCCTGTTACGAAGTAGCGTTTGATAGTCCCTAAGTAAGTCGATTCATATCTTGAGTACATACCACAATCTCAGGTCTAAGGACATAATGTACATGATGTGTAAAGAGATAATAAGAACATCTCACGTTGGGTCAGTCCAACCCCATGTCATACATGTGCCCACATTATTAGTTTGACATCTCCATGTCTATGACTTGTGAAACATAGTCATCAACTAATACATGTGCTGATCTAATATTCATGTGTGTCCTCACATGAACTCCGATCAGGGACAACTATTGAATAACCATACAAGTAAAAGAGTTTCACAGACAATTCACATAATTGCCAATCAATACAAGTTGTCTTTAATGGATATTCAATGAACATATAATAAATCATGGATACAATAGAAATATCATCATCTCTATGATTACCTCTAGGGCATATTTCCAACAGTCTCCCACTTGCACTAGAGTTAATCTTTTAGATATCTAATACCCATAGACCTCACGTGCGCCTCATGATTAGGCGGTGGAAGAGCCTTTGTCAAAGGATCTGCTATATTCAAATCCGTATGTATTTTGCACATCTTAATCTCATCTCTTCCAATGAACTCTCGGATGAGGTGAAATTTCCGCAGTACATGTTTGTTCTTCTGGTGATTCCTTGGCTCCTTAGCCTGCGCAATCGCCCCATTGCTATCACAGTGTAAAGACAATGGGCTGGACGCATTTGGAAACACACCAAGATCAATGAGGAACCTCCTCATCCAAACACCTTCCTTTGCAGCTCCACTAGCTGCAATGTACTCGGCTTCTGCTGTAGAATCAGACACAGTCTCCTGCTTGGAACTTTTCCAACTGACTGCACCACCATTTATTGTGAACACAAAACCTGATTGAGATTGTGAATCATCTGTGTCGGTTTGGAAGCTAGCATTGGTGTAACCATTTACAATGAGCTCCTCCTCACCTCCATAGATTAGGAACACATCTTTAGTCCTTCTCAAGTACTTAAGGATGTTTTTAACAAGTGTCCAGTGACTCTCACCTGGATTAGCTTGATATTTGCTCGCAACACTTAGAGCATATGAGACATCCGGGCGTGTACATATCATTGCATACATAATGGAACCAATAGCCGAAGCATATGGAACCTTACTCATGCGCTCTCGCTCATCAAATGTCGAAGGATACTGTTTCTCGCTAAAGCGCATGCCATGTGACATAGGCAAGAACCCTTTCTTGGACTGTTCCATGTTGAACCGCTTCAACACCTTGTCAATGTACGTTTCTTGGCTTAATCCTATTAGCCTCTTCGACCTATCTCTATAGATCTTAATGCCCAGAATATATGTTGCTTCTCCTAAATCCTTCATAGAAAAACTATTATTCAGTGAAGTCTTCACGGTTTGCAACATCGGAATGTCATTCCCAATCAATAGTATGTCATCTACATACAAGATTAGAAACACAACAGCGCTCCCACTTTCCTTCTTGTAAACACAAGGTTCTTCTTCACTTTGACGGAAGCCAAACCCTTTGACCACCTCATCAAAATGAATATTCCAACTCCGAGATGCTTGCTTTAATCCATAAATAGATTTCTTAAGCTTGCATATTTTTCTAGCATTGCTAGGATCAACAAAACCTTCGGGCTGTATCATATACACGTCCTCTTCCAAATTTCCATTTAGAAAGGCTGTTTTAACATCCATCTGCCATATCTCATAGTCATAATAGGCAGCAATTGCTAGAATGATCCGGATAGATTTAAGCATCGCTACCGGCGAGAAAGTCTCATCGTAGTCAACTCCTTGAACTTGTCGAAGACCTTTTGCGACAAGTCGAGCTTTATAAACTTGGACGTTTCCATCCATGTCCTTTTTCTTTTTATAGATCCATTTGCACTCTGTCTTACCCCATCAGGCGGGTCAACCAAGTTCCAAACTTGATTGGCTCCCATGGAATCTATCTCGGATCTCATGGCACTATGCCATTTCTCGGAATCAGGGTCCATCATTGCCTCGACATAAGTTGCAGGTTCGTCATCGTCTAACAATAACACATCCCCACGCAACTCACGGATTCTTGCCGACCTTCGTGGTTGGGGCGGGGTGTCTGTTGCCACAGGTAGCTCAACTTGTTCTGCTACATTAGCATCACTTGTGGAGTCAATCCCTGTTGGCTCATCCTGAACTTCTTCAAGATACACCTTCTGCCCTCTCTTGTCTCTTTTGAGAAACTCTTTCTCTAAGAAAACACCATTTCGAGCAACAAACACTTTTCCCTCTGAGGGGTTGTAGAAGTAATACCCTAAAGTTTCCTTTGGGTATCCCACAAAAAAGCACTTGTCCGACTTGGGTGTTAGTTTATCTGATATAAGTCGTTTGACATAAACTTCACAACCCCAAATCTTTAGAAAAGACAAACTGGGACTCTTACCAGTCCACATCTCATATGGTGTCTTAACTACGGACTTAGACGGTACCCTATTTAATGTGAAAGCAGTTGTTTCTAGAGCATATCCCCAAAATGATAAAGGAAGATCTGACTGGCTCATCATAGACCGAACCATGTCTAACAAAGTCCGATTACGTCGCTCGGACACGCCGTTTCGCTAAGGTGTTCCAGGTGGCGTAAGCTGTGGAACAATTCCACAACTTTTAAGATGATTGCTAAACTCGTGGCTCAAATATTCACCACCACGATCAGATCGCAAGGCCTTAATTTTCTTGCCACGTTGATTCTCTACCTCATTCTGAAATTCTTTGAACTTTTCAAATGTTTCAGACTTATGCTTCATCAGATAGACATAGCCATATCTGCTAAAATCATTAGTGAAGGTTATGAAGTATTGGAATCCGCCTCTAGCTGTCGTACTCATTGGTCCGCATACATCAGTATGTACAAGTTCCAACAAGTCAGACGCCCTCTCAGGAAAACCTGTGAAAGGCGACTTGGTCATCTTGCCCAGCAAACAAGCCTCACATGTCTTGTATGATTCAAAATCAAACGAAGTTAGAAACCCATCTGCATGGAGCCTCTTCATGCGATTCTCACTTATATGACCCAAACGACAATGCCACATATAGGTAGGACTTAACTCATTAAGCCGAGGCCTTTTAGCATTTATATTACAGATAGACATAGGTTCATCATCAAGATTTAAAATAAACAACCCATTCACAATGGATGCATAAGCCACAAACATATCATTTTTCGAGATTACACAACCATTGTCTTTACTTGCAAATGAATAGCCATCCTTCATCAAACATGAAGGTGACACAATGTTTCGACTTCAACTTGGAACAAAATAACAATTATTCAACTCCAAAATAAATCCTGATGGGAGGTGGAGTTGCATTGTCCCGACGTTCAACGCAGCAACTCTTGCATTATTGCCCACGCGGAAATCAACCTCCCCTTTTCCAACGCTTCTACCTCTTATCATTCCCTGCATCGTATTGCAAATATGAGCAACCGAGCCGGTATCAAATACCCAAGAATTAATATAAGAGTTAGCGAGGTGTCGGTGTTTCGTACCCGGGGGTATCACACCAACGAGTAATATGATCGCGTGCTTCTCTTCCTGGATGGTGATGCAAGGGGACACAAGGATTTATCCTGGTTCGGGCAAAGAAGGCCCTACGTCCAGCGGGGGGAGATGTTCTTGTATTACTTGCACCTAAGTGCTTGTACAGGGGAAAATACAAGCTCAGTGAGCGTGGACCGGAGTCCAGACTTGTGTTTGTGCGTGGACTCGTGTGTTGTGTTCCTTGTCCCGAATGAGGGCCCTAGCGTCCCCTTTTATAGAGCAAGGGGAGGCCAGAGTTACAAAAAGTATTACAGGTGTCGGGGCGCGTGATGCCTCATACGGAGAAGGGTAGGAACCCTGTCTTGTCGGGGCCATTGGAGCCGATGTGATCGTCGCTGTTGAGGCGTCCTTGAGTCGTGGCTTCCATCCCGGGCGCGGACGTGGGGGCACGACAAGGCGGGAGCCGTACAGCACCCATTCCGGAATGTACAGTACGCGGTGAGGTCCCTCCGGGTCTTGGGGTACCTGTCCTCCAATAGCACGAAAGTAGTTAGGGCTCGAAGGGCGCGGGGCCGGTTTCGAGGTGGTGCCACGGGGGCTCGAGGGGCGCGGAGCCGGCCTCGAGGTGTTACAGTGCAGGGCTCGAGGGGCGCGTAGCCGGCCTCGAGGGGTTACAGTGCCCGGCATGGCCGAACAGTGCTGCACTGGTGCCCTTTTGCCCATGCTTGTGGTGAAAACGTGACTTGACCTTTACACCGGGTTACTGTGGTACACGCCGTGCACTAGTGGGCATGACCGGAGTAGGTGAAGGCATTAAATGCGTGGTATGGGCTGGTACGGCTGTCTATGCAACTCGAGGTCCGTGTGTTAAGGCTCGAGGTGTGGAGGCGCGCTTGCCCGAGGTCTGGAGGGCTCGAGCGAGACGGAGAGCGATCGTGCTTGCCCGAGGCCTCGCTGGGAGGGCTCGGGCGATACGGAGACAGAGCGTTCGCCCGAGGCCTGGCTGGGAGGGCTCGGGCGAGACGAAAATAGAGCGTTCGCCCGAGGCCTGGCTGGGAGGGCTCGGGCGAGGCGGAGATAGAGCGTTCGCCCGAGGCCTTGCTGGGGGGGCTCGGGCGAGACGGAGATGGAGCGTTCGCCCGAGGCCTTGCTGGGAGGGCTCGGGCGAGACGGAGATGGAGCGTTCGGGTGTTTTGCGTTGATTGGGGGTACCCCTTTTTCGTACCACCGACAGTAGCCCCCGAGCCCTTGTTTGAGTGCTTGCACTCGAGCAGGGGCTCCAGGTTGGGATCTCGATGGGTAGCTAACTGGTCTCGAGGGTCTTGTCGATTTGATTCCGTGGGTGTCGTGCGAGCGACACCTGCGGGTGTAGCCCCCGAGGCCATGGGGGAGTGGTTGGGACTCCCTCGTGGGCTTCCCGAAGAATCCTCCGTCGGTTGGGAGCCTTCTGCCTAGTGGGTGCGCCTTGTTAGGCGGATATCGTCAGGACGCGCAGATCGCGGCGCCGTGTGCACCTGTCAACAGGCTCGAAATGTGGTTTGGTAGTAATATTAAATATTCGTGGTAACCTTCCCTTTGCCGTGGGAGACTTCGTTCGAGGCTTGGCTCGGAGGGCCCGGACGAGGCGGAGAACGAGCGTTTGTCCTGGGCCTGGTCTCGAGGGCTCAGGCGAGATGGGGGTCGAGCTTTCACCCGCGGCCTGAAAATCTCACGCTCACACAAAGAAAAGAGATTAGTCGCAACTGTCCGAGTTTATAGACCCTCTTTCGTCGAGGGGTGCCGGGCTGAACCGACTGGCCGGCTCCTCGAGCTGTCCGGCATGCCGATTGCCCCGGCTTGTCATCCCGCGAGTCCTTTCGATCGGATGCGAGGGGGGATGCCTCGTACTACCCCGAGTGGGCGAGTATCGAGGTTCCTGGTGAGCTAGTAACGGGGAATCCAAGTGAGAGCTCGTGCCCCGTTCGTTAGGGGTCGACTGTGGCCCGGAGGCGGTCTCATAAAGCATGGGTGCTCAGTCTGCAGGAGTGCCGGGCCCATTCGATAGGACCCGGTGGCTCGATGCCTCCCTCCGAGGGGATCCCACTGCACGTCGAGCTCCCTGCCTTGGATACACGTGAGGGGCCTCGAGGGCTCGGCCCTCGAGTAATGCCGTGAGTGGCGCCCCTTGGTGTCCCTGACTCGGGCGTTCGAAGCCGGCTGTCGAACCCTTTTCGAGGGCCAGCCTTCGCTGCTTCGAGACTTAGGGCCGGGGCCCGTTTTTACCTTTATGAAGAAGCCTCCGTCGTCTTGGAGTCCTTCTGCCCGTTGGGCGCGCCTTTTTAGGCGGAAACTGTCGGGGAGAGCGACGGGCGCGAAGCCGGAGCGACGGTCGTGGCGGGCCCGGGTGGTGGAGCGAATGGAGAGGTAACGCGTGTAACCTGCACCCGGCTCGAGACGCGGTTAGGTAGGCGCATTGAATGCATTCTATTACCTTTTTACGTCGTGGGAGATCCCGCCCGTTTGGATTTCTCCCTATAAATATCGAAAGAGGGGAAAAAGAACCCTTTACTTTGCCTTTGCCTTCGCCGCCGCCGTAGCCTTTACGCGCCCTCTCCTTCGAGCTAGCCGCCGCCCGTCCGCTGCTCGGATCCGCGCCGCGCCACCGTCATGGCCGCCCAGACACAGATGCTGCCGGCCGAGGACTGGAGCCCGTCGAAGGTGACGCAGAGCGAGATGGACTCGCTGGTGGCCCAGGGGCTTCTGCGCCCCAACCCGGAGGAGGGGCCCGCATGGTGGGTTATCCCGTCGGCGGAGCACCGGGAGCCGCACCCGCCGGAGGGGTACGTGGTGAGCTTCACGCGCTACCACCGCATGGGGCTCGGCGTCCCTCCGAGCCGCTTCCTGCGAGGGTTGGCCCACCATTTCGAGGTGGAGCTGCAACACTTCTCCCCCAACTCCATCTCGCACGCCGCCATTTTCGCCGCGGTGTGCGAGGGGTACCTGAGGATGGAGCCGCACTGGGAGATGTTCGTCCATCTCTTCCGGGGCGAGCTCTTTATCAAGTCCCTGAAGCCCAGCGGGAGGCGGCCCGTACGCATGGGCTCCCTTGCCATCTCCGCGAGGGCGGGGACCTCGTCGGCCAACGTCCCCCGCGAGTACCTGCGATACAAGCTATCCACCAACCAGGCCGGGTGGGACGACCATTGGTTCTATCTGCGGAACGAAGGTGGCCTCCTCCCGCAGTACACCGGAAGGGTCCTGACTCGACGCCCGGAGAAGTGGACCTGGGGCGTCGCGGCGGACAGGCAACGCCACCTGGCCCCGTTGATGGAGATGATGAAGACGCTGGTGGATGAGAAGAAGCTGACCGTGCAAGCGGTCATTTTGGGCGTTCCACCAGCGAAGAGTCCTTCCGCTGGCGGACCGCCCCCTTCTTATGCACGAGATGGGCCCGCAGGCTCAGCTCGAGGCGCTCAACCGCTCGAGGATGGCCGAAGAGAGGCTGTCCCAGAACGAGGGCGTCTCCCGGGGTGTCGATCACGATCCAGGGGCCGTTCGTTCCTGAACTCTCCAACCTGGTTGCGATGGCACCCGACGAGGGGTGTCTTGACCTGGTAAGCCTCCCTCGAGTTGAGCTATCTCGGGCCTCCTCCTCCTTCTTCCTCCTTCGACCCGTTTGCATCTGTCTTGTGGTTTGTCTCATCACGCTCCTCCTTTCTCCAGGGGGCATTTATTTGTCGCGCGTCGAGGCCCCCGGTGAGGGAGGACGCCGCGGATGCTCAGGTGAGGCGCCTCTCTGCTCAAAAGGACAAGGAGAGCAAAGATGCAAAAAAGAAGAAACAGAAAGATAGAAATTTGCATCGCTTAGCTCGGGAGCAGAGACTGGCGAAGGCTCGTCGTAACCGTCAGCCTGGGGGCGGGTCCCCCGAGCTGAGCGCCTCGAGCTCGGAGGAGGAGAGTAGTGACGAGGAGGAGGACGACGACGAGGGGATGGATGCGCGCTTGATGCGCGCGGGGCTCGTCGATGACAGGGCTGACCGCTCCTCTGTGCAGGAGGGTACATTGGAGGTCCCGTCGTCAAAGGGGGGCGCGCGGGGCGCAGCCGTGGAAGGCGGCGCCGACCCCTGCCTCGTCGGGGCCCGAGGTCCGTCGAGCTCCGCGCCGGACGTGCCCCCAGTCGCAAGGAAGCCCCGGACCCGGAGCGCCTCCGCACTGCGCCAACGGAGGCCGCCCCGCATCAGCCAGACGGGGGGTCTCGAGAGGGGTCGGGCCTCGAGAGGCGGCCGACAGGTCGAGAAGGATTCCGGGCCCGACCCCCGCGAGCTGTCAAGGGCGCCGTCGAGCCCGCGGAGGAGTGGGCGCCAAGGAGAGGCGTCGAGCCCGCGGAGGAGTGGGCGCCAAGGAGAGGCGTCGAGCCCGCGCCATCATGAGCGTCGGGGGAGGGAGCCCCCGAGCGCCTCGTGACCAGGGGCGCCGAGCGTCCTCGGAGTCCATCGCCGCCACCGCCGCCGGGACGCGGAAGCGGATGCGGGAGGGCGCGACCACCAGCGCGGGCGCCGGAGCAGGTCCCGGAGCCCGCGCCGGGGCGAGCGCCACTACGTCAGCACGAGGGCGGTACGATCGCCCTCCCGCGATGTGGGGCGGAAGGAGGGCTCTCCCTCGAGGTCGAGCCATGGGAGGCGTCGGTAGCCCTCCCCCATCCCAGCCCTGAGGAGACGGCCCAGGCGCAGGGCTCGAGCCGCGGGGTGGGCTTGAAGCCCCCGAGTGGGTCCGGTGACTCCGGGAAGAAGCCCAGCCGCCGCTTCGGGTGAGTAGTTTCCTGGGTCTCGTCGTAGTGAGGCTTCACCTCTTTGCTTTTAATGACGCTTGTCATCTCCTCTTCTCAGGGGGAAGCGCTCCTACCAGGAGGTGGATCTCGCTTCGTCCAAGCGGGCCAAGGCCTCGAGCCCCGTCGAGGCACAGGCACCTCGAGGTACGCACCTTCCTCTGCTAGAGAGGCTGCTTGGCTGGAGAAGGCCCGAGCTGCCATGGCTCAAGGGGCCGGATGGATCGTCGCAAATTTTGGTGAGGCGTCGCCATCGACCATAGGGGTCGAGGTACTTTTCCTGGTTCTGACGTTTCTTGCCTCTCTCGTACTGGCAGGGGCTCAGCTCTCTGGCCTCGATCCCGCCACCGCCGTGTCGCCGAGAGCGCTCCTCCCCCCCCTCCTCCCGCGACTAGAGCTCCACCTTCCCCTCATCATGACGGTGCTCCCGGGAAGCCCTGGGGCGAGCTCGGCCCGCGGCGTCTGGAGCCTGAGGAGACTGCGCCCCTTGTGGCTCCAACTAGCACGGCGGGCTGCGGAGGAGGGAAGGGGGAAGAGACGTCGGGGAGAAGGAGCCGATGGTGGGGTACCCTGAACAGCTGAGCAGGGGCCGTCCTCGCCGGGTCGATGACGGTGGAGTCGCCCGTCGTGCCGGCTAGCGCCGACAAGGCGCCGGAGGGCCCGGCCAGGGAAGAGGGCCCAGGGTCGAGCCTTCCGTCGACCGATCCGCAACAGGAGGCGCCGGCGGAGGGACGGAGGGAGCCGGGCCCGTGCCGTCGAGCGGCGGGTCGCTGTCGGGGCAGCTCGAGGCGGAGGAGGGTCTGCCCGACATCGAGCTCGACCGACCGATATGGCCGTTTCCCGTCCCACTGAGCCCGCCCCTTGCCGTGGTTCCCGTCGAGCAGCCGGCCCAGCGGGGGCACCGCGCGAGGTGCGGTCCATCTTCCGGGAGGTGGCCGCACTTATGGCGGAGGCGGAGCGGTCCTGCTCCGAGGAGGCGGGCCGATCCGCACAGGTGTCAGCCGCCCTCGAGCGGGCCGAGGCGGAGCTTCGAGATCTCCGCGCGGAGCTGAGCCGGAACGCCCAGATGGCGAGCCGGCTTAACGAGGCGGAGGCGGAGGTCCGGGTGGCTCGAGGTGAGGTCGCCCGATCCAGGGAGAGGCCGCCGCCGACTCTCGAAGCGTCGAGGAGGAGCGCGGATGCTCGAAGCGAGGCCACCTCTGCCCGGGCTGAAGCCGAGGCGGCGAAGCAGGAGGCTGCTGACGCCCGTGGCGAGGCCGCCGCCGCCCGGACCGCAGCGGAGGCGGCCAGAAAAGAGGCCGAAGACGCCGTGAGTGGCGCCGCCACCGCCCGAGCTGCCGAGGGGGCGGCGCGGCAGGAGGTGATCCGCAAGGATCTGGCCCTGGTGGAGGCGGGCCGGCTGATCGAGGACCTTAGGTCCGAGAAGCTCCTTACGCTGGCCGAGAAGCGCAGGCTGGAGCAGCGTGCTGAGGGCCTGACCAGCGACCTCGCCGCACTGGGGCAACACTGCGACGGTGAGGCTTACATCTTGTTTTTGTTTGGGTCTTGAAGTTTTTTGTTATGCCGCCGTCTCACTCTTCCTTGTTTATTGCGCAGGGGTCGAGAAGACGGTCGAGGAGCTCCGTGAGACGAACCAGGCTCTCTTGGACCAGCTCCAAGATGAGACGATGGTGGCGGAGCGGGCTCGCTCTTCTCTCGACCGGCTCGGCCCCATGTGGGGTGCTCCTCCTGTTGCCGCGGCGGAGGTGTGCGATGGCTCGGGGCGATGCCTTGGTCGACGCCTTGTGCTTCTTCGACGCAGCCGCTCGGGACCGCGTCCGGCAAGCTCTCCATCACGGTGTCAAGCAGACACTCGCGGTTGTTCGCTCCGGTTTCCGCTTCCCGGTCCATGTTGTCGCGAATGGCTTCATCGAGATCGAGGGGAAGGATGAGGAATGGAACAACCGCCGAGTTGACAAAATTTTGGAGAAGATGGAGAGGCCGGGGACGTCGCTTGCGAAGATCTTCGAGGAGGACGTGCTGCCTCCTGACGCCAGCAGCGGTGTCGGGAGCCCTCCTCCCTCGAGCTCGGGCGTCGAGGTCGAGCCTGCCTCGCGGACCTTGGGGAGGAGTACCGCACCGACGAGGATTGAGGCCTGCGTGCCAAATTTGGGCGTCGAGGCCCTTGTAAGAATTTTGTGAGATAAATGAGGGTACGTCGAGACCCGAATGTATATGTGATTTGTTTATGGAAAGAGTTGTTTTCTTTTCAAATGCGTTTGACCGCTTCTTCTCTTTGTCGTGAGCTCGAGTTTCTGCTAACTTAGTCTGTGTTCCTTTATACGTCGCGAGCCCCTCGAGGGGAGGCGTAGGGTAGGGCACCGTAGCCCGGGGGCGTAGGCGGGCCGTCTACGTCGACGCCCCCCGACCTTGGGGCTCGAGGTACTTTAAGATTTAGACGTCGCTAGTTACTCGAGGCGCGAGTCGAGACGAGGGTCAAATTTTTGAAAAGAAAACGCGCATTTTTTCCGGAGTCTGGGGGGCGTTTACCCCCTTGTCAGCCCCCGAGGAGGCTCGACCCTGAGCTAGGCAGGGTCGAGGCTACCTTAAGATGCGAAGCAACATGAACGATAATGCACGAGTTTGTTCATTCATTTTGACATGTTTGTACAAAGTGATAAAATGAACAAGGCCTCGAGGCCTTTAAGGGTAGAAGCGACGTAGCTGAGATATGTTCCACGCGTTCGCCAGGATCCTGCCTTGGTCGTCGTAGAGCTTGTATGTGCCTGGCTTGAGCACTTCGGCCACGGTGTATGGGCCTTCCCACGGAGGGGTGAGCTTATGGCGCCCTCGATTATCTTGCAGCCGTCGAAGCACGAGGTCCCCCCCGCCAGGTCCCTTTTGCGCACGTGCCTGTCGTGGTAGCATCGAAGTGTTTGCTGGTAGCGTGCAGAGTTGATGAGCGCCACGTCTCGGGCCTCCTCGAGCTGGTCCTTGGCGTTGGCGAGCCTTTCGTCACTGGTTTGCTCGTTGTAGGCTCGAAGTCGAGGTGAGCCGTACTCGAGGTCCGTAGGTAAGACGGCCTCGGCGCCGTAGGTTAGGAAAAACGGAGTGAACCCGGTGGCTCGACTCGGCGTAGTCCTGAGGCCCCACAGCACCGAGGGAGTTCTGTAGCCCACCCTTTCCGAATTCTTTGAGGGTCTTGAACAGCCTTGGCTTAGCCCATGGAGTATCATGCCGTTGGCGCGCTCGACCTGCCCGTTGCATTGGGGGTATGCGACCGAGGCCCAGGTTACGCGAATGTTGTTGTCATCGCAGAAGTTGGTGAACTTTTTGCCCGTGAATTGGGTGCCATTGTCGGTGATGATGACATTAGGCACCCCGAACCGGTACATGATGTTGGCGATGAACTCGACAGCCCTCTCGGAGGTGGGGTCTCCTATCGGTTTAGCCTCGATCCACTTGGTGAACTTGTCGACGGCCACGAGCATGTGTGTGTACCCTCCACTTGTCCTTTTGAGGGGACCCACGAGGTCGAGCCCCCAAACGGCAAATGGCCAAGTGATTGGGATCATCTGCAGGGCGTGTGCGGGCTGGTGCGTTTGCTTGGCGTAAAATTGACACCCATGGACATGCTTGGACCAAACGCTTGGCATCCCCAATGGCGGTCGGCCAATAGAAGCCTTGTCGGAAGGCGTTGCCAACCAGGCCCTCGGCGCTGCGTGGTGGCCGCAAGCCCCCGAGTGCATATCGTCGAGGAGCTTGCGCCCTTCCTCGAGTGGGATGCAGCGTTGAAGGATTCCAGTGGACTTCGTCGGTATAGCTCCCGTTCGTCGCCGTAGATGACGTAGGTCTTGGCCCTCCGAGCGATGCGTCGGGCCTCCGTCTTGTCTTCTGGTAGCTCGCCTCGTGTCAGGTAGTCGAGGTAGGGCGTCCGCCAGTCGAGGGGCCGTGATGACGAAGAGGCGTGTGCGTCGACCTGCATCGCTTCTGCGGACGTCGAGGGGTCCTTCTCGAGGGGTGGCGTCGATCTCGAGCCCCCGTGTCTTGCTCGGGAGGTGGCGTCGAGGGGTCCAGCCCCTGGGTCGATTTCGACGGATGGCTCGAAGACGTCCCTCGAGAAGACGTCTGGCGGTACCGTGCTGCGCGTGGACGCCAACTTTGCCAGCTCGTCTGCGGCTTCGTTGTACTTCCGAGCTACGTGGTTGAGCTCGAGGCCGTAAAACTTGTCTTCCAGCTTGCGCACCTCCCCGCAGTACGCCTCCATCTTGGGATCGATGCAGCTTGAAGCCTTCATAACCTGGTTGACGACGAGCTGCGAGTCTCCTCGGGCGTCGAGGCGTCGGACCCCGAGCTCGAGGGCGATGCGCAGCCCATTGACGAGGGCCTCGTACTCGGCGACGTTGTTGGAGGCGGGGAAGTGCAAGCGTAGCAGGTAGCGCATGTGTACTCCGAGGGGTGAGATGAAGAGCAGGCCTGCTCCTGCCCCCGTCTTCGTGAGGGATCCATCGAAGTACATGGTCCAGAGCTCGGCTTGAATCTGTGCCGGCGGGAGCTGAGTGTCGGTCCATTCAGCAACGAAGTCCGCCAACGCTTGCGACTTGATGGCCTTTCGCGGGGCATAGGTGATGGTTTCCCCCATTAGCTCGGCGGACCACTTGGCGATGCGCCCCGTGGCCTCCCGATTGTTGACGATCTCTCCGAGGGGGAAGGACGACACCACCGTCACGGGATGAGCGAGGAAGTAGTGCTGGAGCTTGCGCCTTGTGACGATGATGCCGTAGAGCAGCTTTTGGATGTGCGGGTACCGGACCTTGGCCTCGGAGAGTACCTCACTGGTGAAGTATACCGGTCGCTGGACCGGCAATGTATGGCCCTCCTCGTGCCTCTCGACGGCTATGACCGCGCTAACCACCTGAGTGGTTGCGGCCACATAGAGGAGGAGGGGCTCGGGGGAATCGTCACCTTCGGCTGGTCGCGGGGGCACGAGAATTGGTGCAGAAGTCAGCAACCCCTTCAACTTGGTTAAGGCCTCCTCTGCTTCGGCGGTCCACGCAAAGTGTTCCGTCTTTTTTAGCAGGCGGTAGAGGGTAGTGCTTTTTCCCCAGCCTCGAGATGAATCTGCTGAGAGCGGCTAGGCAGCCTGTTACTTTTTGCACACCCTTGAGGTCACGAATCGGGCCCATCCTCGTGACTGCTGAGATTTTTTCAGGGTTTGCCTCGATCCCCCGTTGTGAGACGATGTAGCCAAGTAGCATGCCTCGAGGCACACCAAAGACACACTTCTCGGGGTTGAGCTTCACATTCTTGGCCCGAGGCACTCGAACGTGGTCTCGAGGTCGCTGATGAGGTTCCCGACTTTTTTAGTTTTAACCACGATGTCATCGACGTAGGCCTCGACGGTTTTGCCTATGTGCTCGCCAAAGATGTGCTGCATACATCGTTGGTACGTTGCCCCGGCGTTTCGAAGGCCGAAGGGCATCGTAACATAGCAGTACATACCAAATGGCGTGATAAAAGAGGTCGCGAGCTCATCGGATTTTCTCATTCTAATTTGGTGGTAGCCGGAATACGCATCAAGGAACGAAAGCACTTCGCACCCAGCAGTGGAATCGACGATCTGGTCAATTCTAGGTAAAGGAAATGGAACTTTTGGACATGCTTTATTCAGACCAGTGTAATCTACACACATCCGCATTTTTCCATTCTTTTTCCTAACTAGTACAGGATTAGCTAGCCACTCTGGGTAAAATACCTCCTTGATGAATCCGGCCGCCAAAAGCTTGTGCACCTCCTCGCCGATGATCCTGCGCTTTTCCTCGTCGAAGCGGCGTAGGCGTTGCTTCACCGGTCTGGACCCGGCCTGGATCTCCAAGGCGTGCTCGGCGACTTCCCTCGGTATGCCCGGCATGTCCGAGGGGTTCCACGCAAACATGTCGATGTTCGCGCGGAGAAAGTCGACGAGCACTGCTTCCTATTTGGGCTCGAGGCTGGTACTGATGGTCAGCGTCTTGCCATTGGCCGAGGTGGGTCGACGGGTATTTGCTTGGTGTGCTCAGCCGGCTCGAAGGTGCCGGCGTGACGCTTTGCTTCTGGGGCCCCCTCGGTGGCCAGAGCTGCCAAGGCCTCGAGCGAGTCGAGGTGGACGTTGGCCTCCCCCGCTCGACGCACTCCACGTCGCAGTGGTATGCGTGCTCGTAGGAGGTGTCAACGGTGATGACCCCTTTTGGCCCCGGCATCTTGAGCTTCAAGTACGTGTAGTTAGGAATCGCCATGAACTTGGCGTAGCCTGGCCGGCCGATGATGGCGTGGTAGGTCCCTTGGAAGCCGACCACCTCGAAGGTGAGCGTTTCCTGACGGAAGTTTCGGGCGTGCCGAAGCAAACCGGCAGGTCGATGCGCCCGAGGGGTGGGCCTTCTTTCCTGGTACTACTCCGTGGAACCCCCCGACACTGGGTCGGAGCTGTCCCTCTGAAATCCCCAGAGGTCGAGGGTCTCGAGGTATATGATGTTGAGGCTCGAGCCCCCATCCATCAACACCTTGGAGAACCGAACGTCGACTATGACGGGGTCGACGACGAGGGGTAAGCCCCCGGGTTTATGACACGGTCCGGATGGTCGTCACGGTCGAACGTGATTGGCGCATCGGACCAGTCAAGATACCGGGGGCGTCGTGGCTAAGCGAAAAGATTTCCCGGCGCTCCTTCTTTCTTTCTCGAGCTGAGAGCCCGACGGTCGGCCCCCCGTAGATCATGTAGCAGTCGCGCACCGGGGGGAAGTCGCCATCTGCGTTCTTGCCGCCGCGTCGATCGGTATCCTTTCCCTTAGGCGCGTCATCCCTCTTATCGCCGAGCTTGGAGTAGTAGCCCTTCAACAGTCGGCAGTCTTTCAACTTGTGGTTTACGGGGCCCCTGTGGTAGGTACAGGGATCCTCGAGCATTGGTCGAAAACAGCCCCATCGGGGGGGCCTCGGGGCTTCTTAGGCTCGAGGGCGCCCGCGAGCACCTCTTTGTCGTCGTCGTCATCGGCGCCACGCTTCGCCTTCTGGCCCTTGCGTTTGTTTTTCTTCCTTTTGTTGCCGTCATTGTTGTCGTCCTTGGCGTCGTTGCCCTTGTTGGAGCCCTCCGGCGCGATCACCGCCTTGCCTTTGTCCGTGGAACGGCCAAAGAAGGCCCCCACTGCTTCGTCGCCCGAAGCAAAGCTTGTGACGCGATCCATCAGGTCCTCGACCGTCCCGGGACGGTAGCGTCCTAGCTCATGAACAAGCTCTTGGCATGTCGTGCCCGCGAGGAACGCTGAGATGACGTCCTCGTCAGGCACGTGGGGGAGCTCGAGACGCTGCTTCGAGAACCGTCGAGCGAAGTCGCGGAGGGGCTCGTCCGCCGCCTGCCTGCAACGCCGTAGGTCCCAGGGGTTGCCTGGACGCACGCAGGTCCCCTTGAAATTCCCGTCGAAGACCCTGACTAGGTCGGCCCAGTCATGGATCCGATCCGGCGGGAGCCCCTCGAGCCACCGTCGGGCGGTGTCCGAGAGGTAAAGTGGGAGCTGACGGATGATCACGCGGTCGTCGTTCTTCGCTCCGCCCAGTTGGCAGCCAAGGCGGAAGTCCGAGAGCCAGAGCTTGGGCTCGACCTCCCCGTCATACTTCACGATGTTGGTCGGCGGTCGGAAGCGGTCGGGGAGGGTCGAGCTGCGGATGGCCCGGCTGAAGACTCGGGGGCCGGGGGCTCGAGGACCTGCCGGTCCTCGTCGCTGTCGTAGCGCCCCCCTCGATGGGCGCTATAGCCACGCTCTTGGGCCCCCTTGTCCTTGCGCCGTCGGTTGATGTCGTTGCGGGCGTCGTTGGGGTCTCGAGGTGGCCGGTTGTCGACGATCCGTTCGCGGACTGGCCTAGCTCGAGAGGCGTCCGGCTGGTGGACGGATGCCTCGCGAGCGTCGCGGGGCGTGTCCGCCGGTTTCCCCGAGGCTGCTCCGCGTCGGCGTGACGCCGAGCTCTCGGCTGCTGTACCGCGGCTGTCTCGAGGAGGTTTTTCATTTCTCCGAGCATGCGCCTGGCATCGGGGTTGGAGACGGCGGGCAGGTCACGGAGCATCATAGCCGCGGCCACCACGTTCTGCCCAGCTCGCGGGAAACATACCTCGGGGCGTGCTGGTGCCCCGTCCTCGAGGATCCGCCGGTGGACCTCTCGAGCCCGGCCTCGAGCTCCGGCTCCTCGGGGCTGGGGTGGTTCCTGCATCAGGGTTTGCCGGAGCTGCAGCAGGTGTCGCCGTTCCTCCTCGGCTTTGGTGATTGCCTCTTGCACTTGTGCGAGTTGCGCCGCGGCCATCGTCGTGCTTAGGCGGCACGCCGGTGTAGAGGTTCGTCCCTTCCCTGAACGCGTGATCCGCCTGCCGCGGCCACGTCGCTAGGTCCCTCTAGGTCGAGTGCCGGCCTGCCGTCGTCGCCTTCGTCCTCGGTGTCGCATACGACTCCCTCGAGTTGGAAGCACTCCCTGGTGGGATCCCAGAGGTCGGGGTCGTGGTAGTCGTATTCGTCGGAGTCGGAGCTGTTGACGGCACGCCGCTTGGCCGATGCTGGGACCGCAGCTCGCGGTACCATTCTCCGACGGTGGCTCGCCGAGGTGGCTCGAAGGCTGGCAAAGAGTCGCGGTCGACACGCGGGGGTGGACGATCTCCAGGCTGGCCATGGCCTGCAGCAGCGCGCCCGGACGCTGCTCCCGGTCCGCCATCGCCTGGTCCTGATGGCGCCCGTCGCGGCGGTGGGCGTGCACAGCCGCAGAGTGTCGAGGCCGACCGGGAGCCGCTGGCGCAAGCGCGGCGCGACCGCGCGGGAGGAGGCTGAATGGCGTCGACGGCGCTCGGCTCGGAGGCCTCTGGCCTGGTTCCTGGTCCGTACGCATGATGAATGCGAAGTCGCTCGGCGGGCGTGGGTGCGCCCTGGAGGTTTCCGGCCGCACGCCGGGCTGGTTTCCCCTTGGGGACCCTGCACCGGCTACGGGGCGCAGGAGTTTGCCGCGGGTACCGCCTGCGCCGGCGACGACGGTGACGACGACGCCGCTCGCGATGTGTGGCGACGTGTGGTGGTGCGGGTGACGCGTCGCGCCCCCCGCGCGGGGTGGCGTGACGCGCTCTCC
Source organism: Coix lacryma-jobi var. lacryma-jobi (assembly GCA_009763385.1). Taxonomy (NCBI): domain Eukaryota; kingdom Viridiplantae; phylum Streptophyta; class Magnoliopsida; order Poales; family Poaceae; genus Coix; species Coix lacryma-jobi. The sequence goes on from CM019824.1 coordinate 51,363,370, forward strand.
GCTCAGGCCCTCCGTGGAGAGCAGAGTCAGCTCGTTGCCGTTGCCTGTGGCCAGGAACTCGAGGCTCCCGAACCAGACGATGGCACCAGCCGAGAACGGAAGAGGGGATGAAGCCATCCAAGAATCAACGAGAAATCGGCTCGGACACGCGAAGTCCCCTACCTGGCGCGCCAACTGTCGGTGTTTCGTACCCGGGGGTATCACACCAACGAGTAATATGATCGCGTGCTTCTCTTCCTGGATGGTGATGCAAGGACACAAGGATTTATCCTGGTTCGGGCAAAGAAGGCCCTACGTCCAGCGGGGGAGATGTTCTTGTATTACTTGCACCTAAGTGCTTGTACAGGGGAGAATACAAGCTCAGTGAGCGTGGACCGGAGTCCGGACTCGTGTTTGTGCGTGGACTCGTGTGTTGTGTTCCTTGTCCCGAATGAGGGCCCTAGCGTCCCCTTTTATAGAGCAAGGGGAGGCCAGGGTTACAAAAAGTATTACAGGTGTCGGGGCGCGTGGTGCCCCATACGGAGAAGGGTAGGAACCCTGTCTTGTCGGGGCCACTGGAGCCGATGTGATCGTCGCTGTTGAGGCGTCCTTGAGTCGTGGCTTCCATCCTGGGCGCGGACGTGGGCGCGACAAGGCGGGAGCCGTACAGCACCCATCCCGGAATGTACAGTACGCGGTGAGGTCCCTCCGGGTCTTGGGGTACCTGTCCTCCAATAGCACGAAAGTAGTTAGGGCTCGAAGGGCGCGGGGCTTCGAGGTGGTGCCACGGGGGCTCGAGGGGCGCGGAGCCGGCCTCGAGGTGTTACAGTGCAGGGCTCGAGGGGCGCGTAGCCGGCCTCGAGGGGTTACAGTGCCGGCATGGCCGAACAGTGCTTGCTGGTGCCCTTTTGCCCATGCTTGTGGTGAAAACGTGACTTGACCTTTACACCGGGTTACTGTGGTACACGCCGTGCACTAGTGGACATGACCGGAGTAGGTGAAGGCATTAAATGCGTGGTATGGGCTGGTACGGCTGTCTATGCAACTCGAGGTCCGTGTGTTAAGGCTCGAGGTGTGGAGGCGCGCTTGCCCGAGGTCTGGAGGGCTCGAGCGAGACGGAGAGCGATCGTGCTTGCCCGAGGCCTCGCTGGGAGGGCTCGGGCGAGACGGAGACAGAGCGTTCGCCCGAGGCCTGGCTGGGAGGGCTCGGGCGAGACGAAAATAGAGCGTTCGCCCGAGGCCTGGCTGGGAGGGCTCGGGCGAGACGGAGATAGAGCGTTCGCCCGAGGCCTGGCTGGGAGGGCTCGGGCGAGACGGAGATGGAGCGTTCGCCCGAGGCCTTGCTGGGAGGGCTCGGGCGAGACGGAGATGGAGCGTTGGGTGTTTTGCGTTGATTGGGGGTACCCCTTTTTCGTACCACCGACACTGAGGAAAAATCTGTAATAGTTATAAACAGCAAGTGTATGAGCGCGCGGAGTACCCTTTACCACCGCCATCCTTCATCAAGGATGCTAAGTACACCTGCAGTTTCTTTTCCAGTAAAGAGTTTCTCAAAAGAGTTCATAGACAATTCACATAATTGCCAATCAATACAAGTTGTCTTTAATGGATATTCAATGAACATATAATAAATCATGGATATAATAGAAATATCATCATCTCTATGATTACCTCTAGGGCATATTTCCAACAAGTCCGATGTAGCGTCCGATGCTCTCTAAAATCGTCCCAGAATGAACAGTGTTATAGTAGATTCTGATGCCAGCATCTGATGCCTTACTGTAGCGTCCGATGCCCCCGAAAACAGGTCTAACGACTAGTTTTCCAACGGCTACTCATCATATGAGCATAGGACACGTCCGATGCCTTCACTGTAGCGTCTGATGCTCTATAGAAAGCTGTTTTTCAACCCCCCAATGGCTCTATTTGATTGGGGGCTTATATATACCACCTCAAATCGGCCAAATGAGGTGTGGAGGAGTGAGGAAACATACCAAGGGTGTTGCTACACCATATTAGTGCCTCCATATGCATAGTGCTTAGTGATTCGCATGGTGATTAGTGTAGGTGTTTTGTGAAGTGCTTAGGCTAGTTAGACCACCGTCATGCTCTTGCTCTAGGTTTAGGCCTAGTGTTTAGTGAGGTTTGCATACCTCTTGCTACTCGGTGCTTGTGTGCACCATTATTGTACATCAGAGGGGCTTGTAGTCTTGCGAGACCACACCCACCGCGTTTATGGTGTGGCCGCCACCGTGTACCATAGGGAACAAGGCCCACGGCGGTTCGGCCAGAAGCTTGATAGTGGAGGCGGCGGGGAGCATCCGTTTGAGGCTTTGCCATGAGTGGCTTAACCGGAGACCCACTTGCATGTGGGGAACGAAGGACCGGAGCTATCCACGGAGTTACCCAACCGGGAGCTTGGCCCTTGCAAGGGATTCCTTGCGAGGGGCTCCAACGAGGACTAGGGGAAAGCTTGCGTGCTTCTCGATACCTCGGTAAAAATGCTGGAGTCATCGATGGGAGTTTGCATCTCTACCTTGCTCTTTAGCTTCCGCATTTACCTTGCTACCTTAATTATGTACTTTACCTTTCCTAGCTTAGTTCATAGTCTAGTTGATAGGATTGGAACCTAGGTCACATAACTCTTTTGCGGTAGAGATAACAACACACCTAGAAAAACCATAGTTGCACAATAAGATAGTTTACTTTCTTGCATAGGTTTTGACTAGGTGATAATTAGAGGCCATAGTTAAAGTTTTTAGTTGCCTAATTCACCCCCCTCTTAGGTGTCACGGTCCTTTCAAGCAGCAATCGACAGGCCAGAGAGCTCTCTCTCAGCCTCTCGTAGGAGAAAGAAGAGCAAGCTGGCCAAATGGATCAAGGCGCCGTTCTCCACTTGCTCCTACGCAGCCCAGACGCTCACCAGGCACTTGTTGAGCAGCGTGCAGAGCGAGAGCGAGCTGGTCGTTCTCCGTTACCTCCACCCTGCTCTCCACCTCAGTTCGACCTCTCCAGCCTCGACACGAACGACATGGACTCAGTCGACGACGAGGAGCAGGAGGAGGAAGTGCCCGAGCCGTCACGTCGCCCTGCACATGCTTTGACTCGCTACACTAGCACTACTAACCGCAGTGGGAGGGCTGTTGTAGAGTCTTTTGACGACGACGATGGTGGTGACGATGGTGATGGTGATGAGGAGGCTGGAGGTGTTAGGTGGGACGATGTTGGATCCGACGATGAGTGAGTGCTTGGACACTTTTTTCTTCTCTCTACTTCTATCTTTTTGGTGACTTGTTGCCAAAGGGGGAGAATTAGGTGAAGAGAAGGGGGTACAACACTTTTTCTTTTTGTCCCTTGGCCACCTAGCTATTTTTCATGTCCCAACAGTTGAATAGTTGTGAGTTGTGAGAGTTTGATTCAATGAAAACTCTATATTTGTAATAATTTTACTCTATATTGCTACTTCTTAGATTTGGATGTGGACATGTACGTTTGTGTGATATTTATGCTTGTCATATCATGTTTAGTCTTGTTTTATCTTATGCTTTGTGGTTGTTTAAATTTCTGCTGCTTTGCTGACTATAGGCCAGAGCAGCAGTGCTGCTCCCAAGGCCGACAATGTCGGGCTCCGGCAGTACCGCGCCAAGAGCAGCAGTGCCGCTCAGGCAGACAGGCAGCAAATCACTCTGATGTGCATAAATTGTCATTTGTATCACATATATATTCTTGACACAGTTTGTTGCACCCCACAAAGCTATTAGATGTGAAACTGAACCTACTTCTACACTTCTAATATGTGAATGATGGCCTCTAATGGCAATTTGAGATTTCATCTCTCATTCACACATTAAGGGGGAGGTTTCACATCTATGCTTCAATCTCAAGGTTTTGTACCCTTCTCTTGTAAACTTTGATTGTGTTGTCATCAATCACCAAAAGGGGGAGATTGTAAGTGCAATCAAGCCCTAATTGTGGGTTTTGATGATAATGACCACACGATTAAAGAACTAATGAGATCTATCAAGATGACAAGCTGGTTTAATAATGAAAAAGGATGTTGCTCATGTGTTGGTGGACCCCTCTTAATACATTTCATCGGTTCTGAACTTGAAAGTTTTATGTATCGAAGCTCTTTATTTTGAATTTGAGTTTTAGGAATGTCGTACTATCAAGGGGGAATGCAAATTTACCACTATGGTTGAATATCATGTGCTCAAAACCAACCTATTAATCCTTGCTTTCTAACCAAAGATAGCTGCGCAAAATTCTGATCTCTTTCTGTCTTCTGGTAGGCGCGACAGTGGTGCTCCAGGGCCGCAGCACTGCCGGGCTAAGGCCAGCACTGCCCCGACTTGTTTCGACCGTTGGCTTGCGGGGGTATTTACTCCACCTTCCTGCCACCCCAACGGTCACACAGACACACTCGACCATAACTCTTCTCCTACCTCTAGAAAAGGCTCTCTCTCCCCATTGAAGGCCCTCAAGCTCTCTCTCACCTAATCTTTGACTCTCATTGTTTCTAAGTGAGTTAGAGGCTCTAATCTTCACTAGAGAGAAGCCCTAGCTGAGATCTACTGCCTAGAGCACTTGGTTTAAGCCATAGCTGGTGGATTTGCTTCTGTTACTCTTGGGTTCTTGGAACCCTAGCCGGCTAGGCATCGCCCTTGAGCTTGCCAACTTGTGTGGCAGCCTTTGAAGGTTTGTAATCACTTGTGCAGCTAGTATTATTACCCCTCACTTTAAGGATTTGGTTCCTTGACTTGAGATTGAGGAAGAGTTGCAAAGCTCTTAACCTAAGTGGTCATCCTCAACAACGTGGAGGTAGGCAAGCCTTGGTGGCGAGCTAAACCACAAGATAAATCACTTGTCTCTTGTGTTTAGTTGTGTTGATTCAGCAAACTTGTGAGCTAGTGACTGATTCTAGGGTTTGACCCCAATCTACTTCATACAACACATTTGGCTTGGTTGAGTTGGTTCTGCAGGTTCAGGAAACCAAGAGTATCATTTCTATTCATATAGATTTGGTTTTCTGTGGCTAGATTTTGAATTGCAGGCTCGGGCAGTTTGTTGGCACGACAGTACCAGGCTCAGGGCGGTAGTGCCGGGCATCACTTACAAGTTTTTGAGCTGTGATTTTTGACAGGCCTATTCACCCCCCTCTAGGCCACACAGGTCCTTACACTCTCTGGACTATTGACGGACGCATGCATCGAACGCACCAGGGCAGCGCCCGATGTCTATGCAGAGAGGTTCGAGGGAGTGCCTAAACACATCAGACACGTCAGCTGGAACCCCATCGCTAGGGGGCATGAAAACCATTTGCCCATATCGTCGCCATTATTGTGACCTAACTCCCACTGTTTCTGCAAAACACACATTAGTCATAATAATCTTATGTTGTGATCAGTCATCGAAACCACTAGGGGCCTAGATGCTTTCAATTGCTTTTGCATTCTTGAGGGAGAGAGCACTTGATCTTTGTCATCTTCAATATCTATCACTTGCTTTGGTCTTATATCACCAATATCTATGTTCTTCATAGCATCCACCAATTATATTCCTCTCACATCATCTAGATTGTCTTGTTCTTCTTGAGAGCCATTGGTTTCATCAGACTTAACCTCATGGGCTTCTTCTATTAATCTTATTGTGTTGCTTCACACTCTATAAGCTTTGCTTGTAGTGGAGTAACCAAAAAGGAACCCTTCATCACACTTCTTTTCAAACTTGCCAAGTCTTGTGTCATTCTTCAATATGTAGCACTTCCAACCAAAGACTTGAATTGAAACATTTAGTTTGGTTTTGGCTAATTGATGAAACCTGTACAGACTATCTGGACTAATCCTATTATATGCACGTGTGTAGCTCATGCGATGGATTAGGGGTGAATTAGGCAACTTAAAACTTCTACTCTAACTAAGGCCTCTAATTTCCACCTAGTCAAAACCTATGCAAGAAAATAAACTATCTAATGTGCAATTAAGGTTTTGCTAGGTATGTTGCTATCTCTACCGCAAAAAGAGTTATGCAACCTATGAACCAAATCTATCAACTAGCCTATCAACTAAGCCAGGAAAGGTAAAGCACACAACAAGGTAGCAAAGTAAATGCAGAAGCTAAAGAGAGAGGTAGAGATGCAAACTCCTGTCGATGACTCCGGTATTTTTTATCGAGGTATCGAGAAGCGCGCAAGCTTCCCCCTAGTCCTCGTTGGAGCCCCTCGCAAGGAATCCCTCGCAAGGGCCAAGCTCCCGGTCGGGTAACTCCGTGGATAGCTCCGGGTCTTCCCCACACGCAAGTGGGTCTCCGGTTAAGCCACTCATGGCAAAGCCTCTCCCGGATGCTCCCCACCGTCTTCACTATCAAGCTTCTGGCCAAACCGCCGCGGGCCTTGTTCCCTTCGGTACACGGTGGCGGCCACACCACAAATGCGGTTGGTGCGGTCTCGCAAGACTACAAGCTCCTCCGATGTACAACAATGGTGCGCGCAAGCACCGGTAGGTTAGAGGTATGCAAACCTCACTAAACACTAGGCCTAACACCTAGAGCAAGCGCAAAGCAGTGGTCTAAGTAGCCTAATCACTTTGCAAAGCACCTACACTAATCACCTAGTATATTCTCCAAGCACTTTGGTGGCTATAGCAACTAAATATGTGTCTATGCACTTGGTATACTTCCTTGAGCTCCAACCTCATGTTTTTGGCCGGCCATGGGGGTATTTATAGAGCCCCAAGCAAATAGAATCGTTGTGCAAAGAGATGGACTTTTCTGACATTGACTAGACACACTTCTCGACCTGACCGGACGCGTCCGGTCTCTCACAATGGCTAGTTGGCTGACTGCACAGACACTTGATCGGACTCTGCATGAGTCCGGTCACATACGATCAGACGCGTCCGATCACTTCTGTGCGCCTCTGGAACCTTTCTATATTCGATCGGACTCAGCTGAGCTCCAGCGTCCGATCGACCACGTAGCGTCCGGTCACACGGTCGCGCTGAGGAACAGTTGCATCGGTGCGTCCGATCGCAACTAACACAGCGTCCGGTCACACGAACGTGGTGCTGTCGGCTCGAGTTACTGACCGAACGCATCTAGGCCAGCGTCCGGTCACTGCGTGAGCAGCATCCGGTCACTTTAGCTTCATGCCTTTCACTTGTTCTTTGCGCCTGACTTGGTTCCAGTCTTGTGCTTTGGACTTTGCTTGTTCTTTGAGAGTCTTCTATTGAGCTTCAAATGTCTTGCTTGAGGTGTTGATCATCGGATCATCACGTTACCCTAGTCCAAGTCACCTTTTGCACCCTATTGGACTACAAAACAAGCACTTGCAAACACATTAGTCCAACTTGGTTGAGTTGTCCATCAAACACCAAAATCCAAAGTTAAATGGCCCGAGGTCCATTTTTCTTACAGAGGTGATGGTGATGACCACAAGCTAACCACATGATCAAGTGCTCCACATTTGGTGAAATGGTAAAATGAAGAAAAGAGAATAATCAAAGAGGCCCAAAGGCAAAGATATAACCTATAGGGCTCTTTGGCTTGGTGATCAACACACTTAGTGAGTGCGATCACATTTAGGATAAATAGTCGTACTATCAAGAGGAGATCAATCATGGTTTAATGCAGTGTTCATGTGCCACTAGGTGTTCTCTAACTTGATGCATTAGAGCCTTTTGAGTGACTAAGAAAATTCTTGAAAATGCTTTGCAAAATGTTAGCACACGTGCACAAGTGGTGAAACATTTTGGTATCAGCGCATGTTATAGCAAGGGTGGAAGATTGGAGTTGAAAGGAGTTGTTTTAGGGGCATAAGACGTTGACCCCGGAGGTGTCGAACGCATTTGATGGCTAACCCTAGGCAGAGGCAGAGTAGTAGGGTGCATTGAACTCTGTGTTGGACGCACAGGTAACACTATATGTGCGTCCAATGGTAGTCAGGTGACGCGAGCTGTACAGACTGGAGAGCATCAGATGCTTCAGCGCTCCTGATTGAAGGACCGAGAATGCTACCAAAGGCAACCAGAGGGGGGATGAATGGGAGCCTAAAAATTTCTTTCGAAACTTCGGCCTCTGTCCCAACAAATCAACCCCAAAAGCTTCGGACACAAGCGTGATGCCTACAACCCTCGGAAAGAGGGTGGATGATCCCTAGGATCACAACGAGGCACCACCAAACGAGGGCGAATCAAAAGCCAAGAACTCCGAGTAGTGTTCTTCCCGAAAACCCGCTCTTGGAACGTAGATGGAAGGCTACATTGGGATTCCTCCAAATACCGATGCTAACAAGTAGCAGAGATACCTAGAGAGGTTCCTAGGTGAACTCTAGGAGCAAACTGAGAACATATATGATGAATGATTGACTTTGATGAGGAAGGTTTGAGGCTTTTCCCGGTTTAGTCCATATCTAGTTATGCGCTTATAGTTATGACTAACCGGTGGCGTTGAGTTGTGGTGTTTATGTGTTGGTGTGCGTGTGCGACATGTGTCTCTTGGCTGTGTTGATGTGCAGGTGTGGAGCTCGGATACAGTGGTCTATGGCGAGGTGAAGGTCAAGTAGAGATGTGCCGTGCCAACGGACCGGGAGCGGTGAAGGATGGGCGTGCCGTGCGGCGGACGTGCCATGCCGATGTACCCAGAGCGGTGAAAGGCGGACGTGAGGCTTGGACTGACGAACCAGAGGGCCAGAGGACCAGCTGTGGTAGCTGGCACGTGGCATCGGCGAGCGAGAGCACATGGGGATGTGCGATGCATCGGCCGAGTCGGGAGGAAGACGATGGCGTCGTGGCACTTGGAGGGAGGTCGGACACGGGCTTGCGTGCAGTGCAAGTGCCGTCGGCCAAGTCAAGAAGGAAGGCGAAGGCGTTGTGCCCGGCGTGGAGGCTGGACATGCATCGGCATCGGTGCCGGTGGTCGGGGTGTGCGAACCATATCCCGTCTATGGTGCGGGTTCGGTAGCTGAGCCTCAAAAAGCTACCATCGACGGTTTCCAGGTTTGGGCCTCAAAACCTGGGGTGGCCGGTTTTCGAGTTTGGGCCTCAAAACTCGGCGAGGATGGTTTCCAGGTTTGGGCCTCAAAACCTGGGCGCGCGGGTTTCCGAGTTTGGGCCTCAAAACTCGGGGTGGACGGTTTCCAGGTTTGGGCCTCAAAACCTGGGCTGGCGGGTTTACCGGTTTGGGCCTCAAAACCGGGGGTGGTCTGAAACGACGGTCGACGCGTGGTGGCGTGGAGAGGCTGGCGCGGCGGCGAAGCTATCCACGAGGAAGGTGCGGTGGTCGATGTGATAGCACGTGGCGGCATCAGGGAGGTCGCGTCGAGGCGAAGCTACTGGATGTGCGGGCGTGGCAGTCGGATGAAGATTGACCGGACTGGACGGTTTTACCCCTGGGGGGTATTTGGGTCGAGTGCTTAATGTAAGGGCGTTTTGGTCTTTGGACGTGCGCCTATATATATGAAGGGGGCTGCTAGGCAGCCGCATCCTTGGGGAATTCTTGGTGGTGTCTCTCTCACTTTGTTCCTGTGAGAGAAGGCTAGGGTTAGGGAGAGTTGGCTCTTGTTCTTGAGCTTTTCGCCATCCGAGCTTTGTGTTGCTAGGAGTGGCTTGTAGCCCGACACCGAGTGCTTAATGAATCATCCATTCCTCTGAATCCAAGGATCAATTTCGTGGTTGAATTCACGTTTTGAATTTGTTCTTCGCATTCTTCTTTTCTCCACGATTTTCTCCTCCCCCGATCTCCCTCTACGCTGCATCTTTTGCGATTCCGTTTGAATCAACTTGTTCTTTGAAGTGAGGAGAACATTTCCATCGGAGGAATTTATCTCTACCCTCACGAACAAGTAGATCGGGCCGAAATCGTTTTTGCTCTTCCCTCTTCCCCTTTTCTAGTGTTCTTTGGATTTCTCATGGTATAGTTGGGTTGAAGCGATGATATCCTAGGATTAGCTTCCCAACACATAGAAGAACACTTGAGAGAAGTTTGGTTGCAGCCTCGTTCGATTTGGTGAAGATCCAATCGATTTTGGTTTTGTCCCGTGAGGATTTTGGGTGTTCTGGGCAGTGGCGGACTGTCCGCCACCCCAGCCGCGGACAGTCCGCGAGTCGGGGCTTCAGCCGAGCCATGGCTGCTGGCCTCGGGCCTTTTCCTCTCAGGTGACCGGCGGACAGTCCGCCGTTGGTAGGCACGGACAGTCCGCGAGTCACGCAGGGACTTTGCAGCAGCTTTGCGGTTTTCGCTTCGTAGCTGGCGGACAGTCCGCCAGGACCCGCGGACAGTCCGGGGTCTTCATCGGACGCTGCTACGGGCAGGCATCGGACGCTCTGTGTTCACTGTTCACGTGAACTGCGGACAGTTCGGCGTGCAATCCGCGGACTGTCCGGGACTCGTTCAGGGCTGTTGCAGAACAGTTCGTTTTGAGTCTTTTTGCCGGCGGACATTCCGGCCCCCGTGTGGCGGACAGTCCGGCCTTCACCGGACAGTCCGGGAGCCTGACGGCGGACTGTCCGAGATTCTGCAGCTTGTGCAGTTTTAGTGTGTTTGCCCTCATGACTTTTCCATTTCGCTTCCGGACTTCTCGTTTGCTCCTAGAGTTCACCTAGGAACCTCTCTACATATCCTTGCTACACGTTAGCATCGGTATTTGGAGGAATCCCGACGTAGCCCTCTATCTACGTTTGGGAGTGGTCTTTTAGGCACGAACTTGACTCGGGGCTTTGAGAGTTTTGGTTTGCTCTCTTGTGTGGTGCCTCGCTGTGATCCTAGGGATCATCCACCCTCTTTCTAAGGGTCGTAGGCATCACGGTTTTGGTCTGAAGTTTTAGGGTTGATTTTGTTGGGACAGAGGCCGCAATTTCTGAGAAGAAATTTTAGGCTCCCATTCACCCCCCTCTGGTCGCCTTGCTTTAGCATTTTCGGTCCTTCAATTGGTATCGGAGCCAGGTTAAGGATCTCTCTACCTTAACCAGTTCCGGATCCGCGAAGGCGACCTTTTGAGAGCGGTTTTGTTTCCGACTTTGCATGTCGAGGTGTTGAGCTTTTGTTTGGCTAGCACTAACGGTGCTTTTTGAAGTAGCACCAAGCTCTTCTTCAAGTATGTCTTTGTCTTTCAGCATGAATGTTTCCAAGGACGACATCTTGGGAAGAAGGAGGAGCACAGTTGATGAAAGGGATCGCGAGGTGAATGAGCTGTTGAATCTTCTACGTGATGATGAACTTTCACCAGAGGATCTTCTACATCAACTTGGCAAGGCCAAGAAAGGTACACTTGCTTGGGGTCTTGTGACCTTGCACAATCTTTATGAGGCTCATTCTAGTTTTGTTGAGCTTTGTAGTACCTTGCGTAGAAAGGTCGAAAAGTTGAAATGCTTCATTGCTAGTTTGAAGTCTAGTGCCTCTTTGCCTTGCACCTCTTGTTGTGACATGGTTAGGAAGAATGATGAGCTAGGCTTTTCTCTTGCTAGCTTGAAATCTGAAAATGACATGTTAACTTCCAATGCTTCCAAACCATGTCTAGTTTGCATTGACTTGGGTAAGGACCTTGATTGTGCTAAGACTGAATTAGCCCTTCTTAAGTCAAATGCTTTGTTACCATGTGTTTCTTGTGAGTTTTTGCATGCTGAAATTGATAAATTAAAATTGACTCACACCACATGTGTAGATGAACTTGAGCATGCTAGGGCTGAAATGGTTGAATTAAATTCTAAGCCTTGTAGCTCATGCTCTGTGAATAAGAATGCTTGCCTTACTTCTTGTGCTAATCATGATTCGTTGCTTGATGTGAATGGTGATGTTTCTTCCACCGATTTCATTTGCACATCTTGCATTGATTTAGAAAAAGAAGTTTTGGCTTTGAAGCTTTTGCGCGATGATATGAGCGCCAAGTTGGTTGAGCACAATGATACGAGTGCCAACCTTGAAAAAGAAAATGAACTCTTGCGTACCACATATGCCGAGTGCATTAGAGAGGAGATGGAAAACTTGAGAAACACTCCTTGTGGTACTTGTGACCGCCTCATGTTTGAAAATGAGGTTTTGGCCAAAAGATGCAAGAGTCTTTGTGCTAAGTCTTTTGAGTCACGCATTTCTTGCAACTCCGATGTTGATATTTCTAAGTTTGCATCTTTGCAACCGGAGTTGAGTTCTTGTGCTGCGCATGAGTCTTTTGACTGTAGCATTAGGGTCAAGGTTTCGGATAGCTCTTTCATAGCTACTCCTAACCTTGTTGTTTCTTCGGATGATGTCCAAGGGACTTCTCTTGATAAGGGTGCTTCTCATATTTTTGGGACTCGTGCTCCGAATCCGGTTTTTCATTGCACCTTTTGCAAGAAGGATGGACACTCATTCGATTTTTGTTTCCGCCGTGTCAAACACGAGCGACGAATTCGAGCTAAGGCTTTTAGGAAGCCGCGTAGCCTTTCCCATGGCACGTGTGCTCCTAGTGTTGGTACCAAGTTGAATGTTGATGCTTCTTGTTCTAAGCCCCAAAGGACTTCTCACTTGTCGGAGAATGGTGTGCCTTCCAGTAGGCCTTTGTACCATTGCTCTTTTTGTGAGAAAGATGGGCATCAAGAAAGCTTTTGCTATCGGCGTGCCAAACATTTGCGCCAAGCTCGCTCTTCTAGGAAGATGGTGGTTCATAGCCCTTCTCATGGCATGAACGCTTGTGCTCCTAGTAAGAAGCCCCTCTTTGTTGATGGGTTTTATGACTCCTTTCTAGTGGGTTAGGTCATGATCGTGGACATGCCTCTAGTGCTTCTTCTCTTGGTCCACGTCATGCTTTTCATGGTGCTTCTATTGGTTCTTCTACAAAAACCTTGGAAGATGTTTGCCTCTTTTCCCGTGGTACGACTCGTTCTTCTCTTCGAGTTGTCCTTTTGAGGAATGCTTCCAAGGGTGTTTCACAATTGCATTTGAACCAACATTTGCATCATGCTAACCCACAAGATAAGTTGAGTTTTGTAACCAAGTCTTGGGTTCCCAAGTATATGCTTGCTAACCCTTCGGGATCCAAGACTCAGATTACTTTGTCCTCTTGTGTGTAGATATGAGGACGCGAGGGGGGGGGGGGGGAGAACATGCGCCTGATGGAACTTGATCTTTTAGATGTGATCAAGATTTGATGGTTCTCTACACCCCGCTTAGATTTGCCTCCAAAGAGGCTTTTGTTATCTGGTGAGCTTTCTTATACACTCATACCCTATACATCCATTATTTATGTCTTGTGGTATGAGATGGTTCTTCATGTGCTCACTTGTATAGTTCTTGCATGTACATTTTCTTGTGTATCATGTTTTGTCTTAGTCTAGCATGTGCTATCTTGTATATCATATGTCATGCTAGCTTTATGTATAGTTTTGTGGAGTAGCCAATTTTCATGCTAGTCTGTGATCCTCATGAACATTATGCCATGCTTTATCATACTTCTCCATGAGCTTTACTTGTAGAGGTGTGATGTTCATTAGGTGTCACTTGTCAGGTGCTAGTTTTGGTTAGCTACATGTATCCTGTTGATATGATTAGTTTAAGCACTAGCCTTTCCACAATTTTATCATGTTACATGCTTTTGGATCTATTGCTATCATTATCTTGAATTGTAGCATGTGTTGAGGCTTAGGTTATGTTTGGGTTGATCATGTCTTTAGGCTACATTTTGCTACAGTGCTTTATCTTGTTGCATGGTAGTCTTGACTAGTTTGAGTTCAGATCTCCTTGCGATATCATTCATAGGTAGGCCTCTTTTTGTTGAGAGTTCACCTTATGCTTATATTGTGACTAACCGTTTTCGTGGAGACCTTGAGGTCACACTGGACGAGACAATGCCTTGTGTTTCTTCTGCTTTTGAGTGTGCAGGAGAACAGGAGCCTGGAGAGAGCATTTCGGCTCACGGACCCAATCCCACCTCTTCCACGACTTGGGGTTCCGTTCGAGCAGCTCTCCAGCGAGCACTAGCTACACCTGTGGGAGCGACAGCATCAGGCGAGGGGGAGACGACTTCGGCGAGGCAGGCGCCCCGGAGTTCAGCAGTTTCAGGCGTCCCCTCGGGTATCACACCAGCAGGAGGTCATGCGCTTCAGGAGGTACGTCCGACTCACTTCTGAGTTCGGGTTTTGGTACTCTTCTTCTTCGACCTCTTTCTGCCGTGTGGTCTTTCCAATGTGGATTTTGCTGGCTGTTCGCTTGAGCATTTCTTGGCTCTTTATTTGTGTCTTTGGTGCGTGTTTCCCTTTTAGTTGGGGAAGCATTTTGCTTGTTGTATCATAGTTGGGCTTCTCCGATACCCTTTTGTTTTGGGTTTTCCTTTTTAGGCTAGTTTTGTTTTGTCTTTGATAGACTAGATTTTGCATGCATTTCATCATGTATATCTTGCATTTTAGAGTTTCATGAATATAGTAATGAGAATGAGATTATACTCTTGTTGGTATGCCCTGTCTATTCATGATGATGCTTGTAGCCTAGGCTCTTTTTGATCACTTGATACATGTTATGATCTAAGCTATTTTTGCAAATGGTGAACTTGACTAATCAACTATGAAACCTTTAATTTGTTCACCATTGAGATTGGCAACTAGCATGGGTAGGATGTGTTGAAATCACTTGTGCTATCTTTTGTATGCTAGGTTGCTATGTCTCTTGCACTGAGTCATTCACTTGCTTGGATTGTTCATATTTACATTGTGCTTAAATTTGATCCAAGTATTAGTGAAATGAAAAGATCGAGATGGGATTGCATGTGTCAGCACATCACGGTATTGAGACTGTTTCTCATTGCACATTTGAGTTAAACTTGAGCCGTGTAGTGTAAGACCGAAACCGGTGCTTTAAGCTTCCGATTGCTTTTCTTGCATAGGCTTAGCCCGGTTGAAAAGTTAGGCAATGATCATGCTTTCAACCTCTCGCAATCACATGCTGAATTTAAACTTGTGTAATTTCACCGCTGCAACTCCGATTACAATATGAAATCACAAGTCTATGTTTCATTCTATAGCATGATGATTGAACTTTGCTAGGGGTAGTTCACCTTGTATACCAGAGTTAGCACTTGTTTGATTTCCTGTCTATTCATGCTAAGTGCTATTTTTAGTGGTGAACTGCTTTTGAATGTCTTAAAACTGCTCATGAGCTTAATTGTTCATATTTCGTATTCATTTGATCAGTTTGAGCCTTTGCTAGCATTTGTATTGATTGTTACACTTTCAGGGCAGCATCCTTTTGAGCATCTTTTCATTCTGATTGCTATACACTTGAAGCTGTTGCATTGTGCATATCATGCATTTTTAGCTTAGTGTACATACCCCCAACTCCGATACTCTTTGTGGTCAATTTCAATGTTTTTCACTGGCCCCCATATGCTTTTGGTTGATGACTTGTCTTGTGTTTGTGTCAACTTTGTGAAAAATGTTAAAACCCCTCAGCATGTTCCCTTTTGTCAAGGGGGAGTAGCTGTTTGCAAGGGGGAGCTTGAGTGTTGGCACAAAGGGGAGAGTCATGCATTTTGGGGAGAGCTTTGAGCAAGGGGGAGTTTAGCTCTTTTATGTTCTTCTTCACTCGGTATATGAGAACATATATGATGAATGATTGACTTTGATGAGGAAGGTTGGAGGCTTTTCCCGGTTGAGTCTATATATCGCTATGCGCTTAATGTTTATGACTAACCGGTAGCGTGAGTTGTGTTGTGTTTCTGTGTTGGTGTGCGTGTGCGACATGTGTCTCTTGGCTGTGTTGATGTGCATGTGTGGAGCTCGGATACAGTGGTCAATGGCGAGGTGAAGGTCAAGTAGAGATGTGCCGTGCCGACGGACCGGGAGCGGTGAAGGATGGGCGTGCCGTGCGGCGGACGTGCCATGTCGATGTACCCAGAGCAGTGAAGGGCGGACGTGAGGCTTGAACTGACGGACCGAAGGGCTAGAGGACCAGCTGTGGTAGCTGGCACGTGGCATCGGCGAGCAGGAGCACATGGGGATGTGCGATGCATCGGCCGAGTCGGGAGGAAGACGTGGCGTCGTGACACTTGGCGGGAGGTCGGACACGGGCTTGCGTGCGGCGCAAGTGCCGTCGGCCGAGTCAAGGAGGATGGCGAAGGCGTTGTGCCCGGCGTGGAGGCTAGACATGCATCGGCATCGGTGCCGGTGGTCGGGGTGTGCGAACCACATCCCGTCTACGGTGCGGGTTCGGTAGCTGAGCCTCAAAAAGCTACCATCGACGGTTTCCAGGTTTGGGCCTCAAAACCTGGGCTCGCGGGTTTCCGAGTTTGGGCCTCAAAACTCGGGGTGGACGGTTTCCAGGTTTGGGCCTCAAAACCTGGGCTGGCAGGTTTCCCAGTTTGGGCCTCAAAACCGGGTGAAGGTCCAAAAGGACGGTCGACGCGTGGCGGCGTGGAGAGGCTGGCATGGCGGCGTAGCTATCCACGAGGAAGGCGCGGTGGTCGATGTGACGGCACGTGGCGGCATCAGGGAGGTCGCGTCGAGGCGAAGCTACCGGATGTGCGGGCGTGGCCGTCGGATCGAAACTGTCAAGTCTGGACGGTTTTACCCCTGGGGGGTATTTGGGTTGAGTGCTTAATGTAAGGGCGTTTTGGTCTTCGGACGTGCGCCTATATATATGAAGGGGGCTGCTAGGGCAGTCGTATCCTTGGGGAATTCTTGGTGGTGTCTCTCTCACTTTGTTCTTGTGAGAGAAGGCTAGGGTTAGGGAGAGTTGGCTCTTGTTCTTGAGCTTTTTGCCATCCAAGTTTTGTGTTGCTAGGATTGGCTTGTAGCCCGACATCGAGTGCTTAATGAATCATCCATTCCTCTGAATCCAAGGATCAATTTCGTGGATGAATTCACGTTTTGAATTTGTTCTTCGCGTTCTTCTTTTCTCCACGATTTTCTCCTCCCCCGATCTCCCTCTACGCTGCGTCTTTTGCGATTCTGTTTGAATCAACTTGTTCTTTGAAGTGAGGAGTACATTTCCACCGAAGGAATTCATCTCTACCCTCACGAACAAGTAGATCGGGCCGAAATCGTTTTTGTTCTTCGTTCTTCCCCTTTTCTAGTGTTCTTCAGATTTCTCATGGATTAGTTGGGTTGAAGCGATGATATCCTAGGATTACCTTCCCAACACATAGAAGAACACTTGGGTGAAGTTAGTTTGCAGCCTCGTTCGATTTGGTGAAGATCCAATCGATTTTGGGTTTGTCCCGTGCTGTTTTTGCGCTCTCTGGATGTCGCGGACAGTCCGCCATATTGGCCGTGGACAGTCCGCGCATCGCGGTTCCAGCCGATCCAGTGGCTGGTTGCCTCGGTGCTTTCCCCTTGGGTGACCAGCGGACAGTCCGCCGTTGGTAGGCGCGGACAGTCCGCGAGTCGCGCAGGGGAGGTCCAACAGCGTTGCTGTTTTTCTTCGTAGCCAGCGGACAGTCCGCCAGGACCCGCGGACAGTCCGGGGTCTTCATCGGACGCTGCTACGGATAGGCATCGGACGCTCTGAGTTCACTGTTCACGTGAACCGCGGACTGTCCGGCGTGCAAACCGCGGACTGTCTGGGACCTGTCCAGGGCTGTTTTAGAACAGTTCGTTTTTGGGTCTTTTGCCGGCGAACAGTCCGGACTCCCAGGCGTGGACAGTCCACCCTTGACCGAACAGTCCGGCATCAGCAGCCCGGACAGTCCGGGATCCTGCTGAGAGCTGTCTTTTAGTGCGTTGGCTCTCCTGGCTTTTCCGCTTTGCTTCCGGACCTCTCGTTTGCTTCTAGAGTTCTCCTAGGAACCTCTCTACATATCTTTGCTACGCGTTAGCATCGGTATTTGGAGGAATCCCGATGTAGCTCTTTATCTACGTTTGGGAGTGGGTCTTTTACGCACGAACTTGACTCGGAGTTTTGAGAGTTTTGAGTTGCTCCCTTGTCCGGTGCCTCGCTGTGATCCTAGGGATCATCCACCCTCTTTCTGAGGGTCGTGGGCATCGCGTTTGAGTCCGAAGCTTTTGAGGTTGATTTTGTTGGGATAGAGGCCGTAATTTCTGAGGAGAAATTTTAGGCTCCCATTCACCCCCCTCTGGTCGCCTTGCTTTAGCATTTTCGGTCCTTCAATTGGTATCGGAGCCAGTTAAGGATCTCTCTACCTTAACCGGTTCCGGATCCGCGAAGGCGACCTTTTGAGAGCGGTTTTGTTTCCGACTTTGCTTGTCGAGGTGTTGAGTCTGTGTTTTGGCTAACACTAACGGTGCTTTTAGAAATAGCACCAAGCTCTTCTTCAAGTATGTCTTTGTCTTTTGGTTTGAATGTTTCCAAGGACGACATCTTGGGAAGGAGGAGGAGTGCAGTTGATGAGAGGGATCGCGAGGTGAACGATCTGCTGAACCTTCTACGTCATGACGAGCTTTCATCAGAGGATCTTCTACATCAACTTGGCAAGGCCAAGAGAGGTACACTTGCTCATGGACTTGTGACCTTGCACAACCTATATGAGGCTCGCTCTAGTTTTGTTGAGCTTTGTAGTACCTTGCGTAGAAAGGTCGAAAAGTTGAAATGCTCCAATGCTAGTTTGAAGTCTAGTGCCTCTTTGCCTTGCTCCTCCTGTAGTGACATGGTTAGGAAGAATGATGAGCTAAGCTTTTCCCTTGCTAGCTTAAAATCTGAGAATGAAATGTTGATATCAAATGCTTCCAAACCATGTTTAGTTTGCACTGACTTAAGCAAGGACCTTGATTGTGCTAAAACTGAAATAGCCTTGCTAAAGTCGGATGCTTTGTTACCATGTGTTTCTTGTGAGTCTTTGTGTACTGAAATTGATGAACTAAAATTGACTCACACCACCTGTGTAGATGAACTTGAGCATGCTAGGGCTGAAATTGTTGAAATAAATTCTAGGCCTTGTAGCTCATGCTCTTTGAATAAAAATGCTTGCCTACTTCTTGTGCTATTCATGATTCTTTGCTTGATGTGAATGGTGATGTTTCTTCCACCAATTTCATTTGTACATCATGCATTGATTTGGAAAAATAAGTTTTGGCTTTGAAAGCTTTGCGCGATGATATGAGCGCCAAGTTGGTTGAGCACAATGATATGAGTGCCAACCTTGAAAAGGAGATTGAGCTCTTGCGTACCACATATGCCGAGTGCATTCAGAAGGAGATGGAAAACTTAAGAAACACTCCTTGTGGTACTTGTGATCGCCTCATGTTTGAGAATGAGGTTTTAGCCATAAGGTGCAAGAGCCTTTGTGCTAAGTCTTTTGAGTCACGCATTTCTTGCAACTCCGATGTTGATATTTCTGTGTTTGCATCTTTGCAACCGGAGTTGAGTTCTTGTGTTACGCGTGAGTCTTTTGACTGTAGCATTAGTGCCAAGGTTTCAGATAGCTCTTTCATAGCTACTCCTAACCTTGATGTTTCTTCGAGTGATGTCCAAAGGACTTCTCTTGATAAGGGTGCTTCTCATATTTTTGGGACTCGTGCTCCCAATCCGGGTTTCCATTGTACCTTTTGCAAGAAGGATGGACATTCACTCGATTTTTGTTTTCGCCGTGTCAAGCACGAGCGGCGTATTCGAGCTAAGGCTTTTAGGAAGCCGCGTAGCCTTTCCCATGGCACGTGTGCTCCGAGTGTTGGCACCAAGTTTAATGTTGATGCTTCTTGTTCTAAGTCCCAAGGGACTTCTCACTTGTCGGAGAATGGTGTTCCTTCCAGTAGGCCTTTGTACCATTGCTCTTTTTGTGAGAAAGATGGGCATCAAGAAAGCTTTTGCTATCGGCGTGCCAAACGCTTGCGCCAAGCTCGCTCTTCTAGGAAGTTGGTGGTTCATGGCCCTTCCCATGGCATGAACGCTTGTGCTCCTAGTAAGAAGCCCCTCTTTGTTGATGGGATTTATGACTCCTTTTCTAGTGGGATAGGTCATGATCGTGGACATGCCTCTAGTGCTTTTTCCTTTGGTCCACGTCATGATTTTCATGATGCTTCTATTGGTTCTTCTACAAAAACCTTGGAAGATGTTTGCCTCTTTTCTCGTGGTACGACTCGTTCTTCTCCTCGAGTTGTCCTTTTGAGGAATGCTTCCAAGGGTGTTTCACAATTGCATCTGAACCAACATTTGCATCATGCTAACCCACAAGATAAGTTGAGATTTGTGACCAAGTCTTGGGTTCCCAAGTACATGCTTGCTAACCCTTCGGGATCCAAGACTCGGGTTACTTTGTCCTCTTGTGTGTAGATATGAGGACGCGGGGTGGAGAACATGTGCCTGATGGAGCTTGATCTTTTAGATGTGATCAAGAGTTGATGGTTCTCTACACCCCGCTTAGAGTTGCCTCCAAAGAGGCTTTTATAGCTTGGTGAACTTTCTTATACACTCATACCTTGTACATCCATGTTTTATGTCTTGTGGTATGAGATGGATCATCATGTGCTCACTTGTATAGTTCTTGCATGTACATTTTTCTTTTGTATCATGTTTCGTTTAGTCTAGCATGTGCTATCTCTTGTATATCATGTCATGCTAGCTTTGTGTACAGCTTTGGTGGTTAATCCACTTTTCTTGCTAGTTGGTGATCCTTATGAACATAATGCCATGCTTTACCATTGTTCATCATGAGCTTTACTTGTAGAGGTATGATGTTCATTAGGTATCATTTTTCAGGTGCTAGTTTTAGTTAGCTACATGTACCCTGTTGATGTGATTAGTTTGAGCACTAGCCTTTCCACAATTTTATCATGTTACATGCTTTTGGATCTATTGCTATCGTTATCTTGCATTGTAGCATGTGTTGAGGTTTAGGCTGTGTTTGGGTTGACCATGTCTCTAGGATGCATTTTGCTATATAGTGCTTTATCCTGTTGCATGGTAGTCTTGACTAGTTTGAGTTCAGTTCTCCTTGCGGTATCATTCATAGGTAGGCCTCTTTTGTTGAGTGTTCACCTTATGCTTATTATGTGACTAACCGTTTTCGTGGAGACCTTGAGGTCACACTAGACGAGACAATGCCTTGTGTTTTCTTCTGCTTTTGAGTGTGCAGGAGAACAGGAGCCTGGATAGAGCATTTCGGCTCATGGACCCGATTCCACTTCCTCCACGACTTGGGGTTCCATTCGAGCAGCTCTCCAGCGAGCACTAGCAGCACCTGTGGGAGCGACAGCATCAGGTGAGGGGGAGACGACTTCGGCGAGGCAGATGCCCCGAAGATTTCAGCAAGTTCAGGCGTCCCCTCGGGTATCACACCAGCAGGCGGTCATGCGCTTCATAAGGTACCTCCGACACACTTCTGAGTTCGGTTTTTGGTACTCTTCTTCCTTGACCTCTTTCTGCTGTGTGGTCTTTTCGATGTGGATTTTGCTGGCTGTTGCTTGAGCGTTTCTTGGCTCTTCTCTTATGAGTCTGGTGTGTGTTTCCCTTTTAGTTGGGGAAGCATTTTGCTTGTTGTACCTTAGTTGGACTTCTCCGATACCCTTTTGTTTTGGGTTTTCCTTTTTAGGCTAGTTTTGTTGTGTCTTTGATAGACTAGCTTTTGCATGCATTTCATCATGTATATCTTGCATTTTAGAGCTTCATGTATATAGTAATGAAAATGAGACTATGCTCTTTTTGGTATGCCCTGTTGATTCATGATGATGCTTGTAGCTTAGGCTCTTTTTGATCACTTGATACATGTTATGAGCTAAGCTATTTTTGGCAAATGGTGAACTTGACTAATCAACTATGAAACTTTTAATTTGTTCACCATTGAGAGTGGCAACTAGCATGGGTAGGATGTGTTGAGATCACTTGTGCTATCTTTTGTATGCTAGGTTGCTATGTCTCTTGCATTGAGTCATTCACTTGCTTGGATTGTTCATATTTACCTTGTGCTTAAAATTTGATCCAAGTCTAGTGAAATGAAAAGATCGAGATGAGATTGCATGTGTCAGCACATCACGGTATCGAGACGGTTTCTCATTGCACTTTTGAGTTAAACTTGAGCCGTGTAGTGTAAGACCGAAACCGGTGCTTTAAGCTTCCAATTGCTTTTCTTGCATAGGCTTAGCCCGGTTGAAAAGTTAGGCAATGACCATGCTTTTAACCTCTCGCAATCACATGCTTTTAATATGAACTTGTGTTAATACCGCTGCAATCTCCGATAAAAATTTGAAAAATAACACAAGTATATGCTTCATTCTATTGCATGATGATTGAACTTTGCTAGGGGTAGTTCACCTTTTATACTTGAGTTAGAACTTGGTTGATTTCCTGTCTATCCATGCTAAGTGCTATTTTAGTGGTGAACTCCTTTTCAAATGGCTTAAAACTGCTCACATGCTTAATTGTTCATATTTCGTATTCATTTGATCAGTTTGAGCCTTTGCTAGCATTTGTATTGGTTGCTAAAGTTTCAGGGCAGCACCCTTTTGAGCATCTTTTCATTATGATTGCTATACACTTGAAGCTGTTGCATTGTACATTTCATGCATTTTTAGCTTAGTGTACATATCCCCCAGCTCCGACACACCTTGTGGTCACTTTCAGTGCTTTTCATTGCCCCCATATGCTTTTGATTGATGACTTGTCTTGTGTTTGTGTCAACTTTGTGAAAAATTTCGAAACCCCTCATCATGTTCCCTTTTGTCAAGGGGGAGAAGCTGTTTGCAAGGGGGAACTTGAGTGTTGGCACAAAGGGGAGAGTCATGCATTTTTGGGGAGAGCTTTGAGCTAGGGGGAGTTTAGTGTTTAGCTCTTTTATGTTCTTCTTCACTTGGTATAGCTCTTTTATGTGTGTTTCAATTGATATCCATCTTTTGGTATGGAATGCAATTGGTGTCATGAGCTTTGTTACATAGCTTTTGTGTATAGGCTTGATTTCAGGGGGAGTCGCTTTTGTCTTGCTGCTTCTCCGCGTGCTCCGAGTGATTGTGCTCCATTTAGTGTTGAGCTTCTCTTGTGGTTTTTCTCAGTCGGTATCGAGCCTGCTAGTCGTGTTGAGCCGTTTTTGCCTCTGTCTAGAGGGACTAGCAGTTTTTGCTTGGTATTTTTTGATTGGTATCGACCCTTCAGCTCGTTGCGTCGAGCCTATGTGCCTCTGTCTTGAGGAGCTAGCTGTTTTCACCAATTCTTGGTTGATTGTGATTTTTTGCATTCTTATGCATTGATTCAGCCTCAATTGGTATCGAGCCTTGAGCTAGTGGTGTTGAGACATTTTCTGCCTTTTCTTGAGGGCTAGCTCATTTTTGACTTGGTTGCGTCGAGCCGTTGCCCATGTCTTTGGGAACCAAGTCTTTCGCTCTGTGTGATCGAGTTTTGCTCTTTTATGAGTTATTGCTCCGATCCCTTGCTTGGTTGCGTTGAGCCGTTGCCCATGTCTTTGGGGACCAAGTTTTGTTCATTTCAAATTGCCCCCTCTTTATCATTTCTTTGGCTTTTGGGCATTTGAATGGATAATCTTCTCATGTCAAGTGGCTTTGTTCTTTGCCCTTCTATGGCTTTTGATCACTTGAATGAGATTTTTGGTTTTGGTATCTCAAACCATCTCTTGTGCCTAGTTTTTGTCAATTCAATCATCAAGGGAGAGAAAGTCGAAAGAGAAAGAGAAAAAGGGGGAGGAATTGACCCAAACCCAAGTGGATAAGTACCTTGGTCTCTTTTGTGATGATTGTTTGACAAATTTATTTGAGATTGGTTTTCGAGTACCTTTTGGGATTTCATGAAACTCTTGTTTTATCTTGACTCTTCGGTTGTGTGGAAGCTTTGCCCGCTTTTCCCGTTTCTTTTGGGACCGAGAGCTTTTATTTGAGTTTTCATGATCCTTCCTCATCTCGAGTAGCCTTGTGTTTGCTTTTGCTTGGCTTTTGGGCACTTGAGTGAGGCTTGCCTTCAAACCCTTCCTTTTTGGTTTTATTGTTAGTCAATGCATTCATCAAGGGGGAGATTGAGAACATATATGATGAATGATTGACTTTGATGAGGAAGGTTTGAGGCTTTTCCCGGTTGAGTCTATATATCGCTATGCGCTTAATGTTTATGACTAACCGGTGGCGTGAGTTGTGTGGTGTTTCTGTGTTGGTGTGCGTGTGCGACATGTGTCTCTTGGCTGTGTTGATGTGCAGGTGTGGAGCTCGGATACAGTGGTCAATGGCGAGGTGAAGGTCAAGTAGAGACGTGCCGTGCCGACGGACCGGGAGCGGTGAAGGATGGGCGTGCCGTGCGGCGGACGTGCCATGCCGATGTACCCAGAGCGGTGAAGGGCAGACGTGAGGCTTGGACTGACGGACCAAAGGGCCAGAGGACCAGCTGTGGTAGCTGGCACGTGGCATCGGCGAGCGAGAGCACATGGGGATGTGCGATGCATCGGCCGAGTCGGAAGGAAGACGATGGCGTCGTGGCACTTGGCGGGAGGTCGGACACGGGCTTGCATGCGGCGCAAGTGCCGTCGGCCAAGTCAAGAAGGAAGGCGAAGGCGTTGTGCCCGGCGTGGAGGCTGGACATGCATCGGCATCGGTGCCGGTGGTCGGGGTGTGCGAACCACATCCCGTCTACGGTGCGGGTTCGGTAGCTGAGCCTCAAAAAGCTACCATCGACGGTTTCCGGGTTTGGGCCTCAAAACCTGGGCTCGCGGGTTTCTGAGTTTGGGCCTCAAAACTCGGGGTGGACGGTTTCCAGGTTTGGGCCTCAAAACCTGGGCTGGCAGGTTTCCCGATTTGGGCCTCAAAACCGGGGGAAGGTCCAAAAGGACTGTCGACGCGTGGCGGCGTGGAGAGGCTGGCGCGACGGCGTAGCTATCCACGAGGAAGGCGCGGTGGTCGATGTGATGGCACGTGACGGCATCAGGGAGGTCGCGTCGAGGCGAAGCTACCGGATGTGCGGGCGTGGCCTTCAGATCGAAACTGTCAAGTCTGGACGGTTTTACCCCTGGGGGGTATTTGGGTTGAGTGCTTAATGTAAAGGCGTTTTGGTCTTCGGACGTGCGCCTATATATATGAAGGGGGCTGCTAGGGCAGCCGTATCCTTGGGGAATTCTTGGTGGTGTCTCTCTCACTTTGTTCTTGTGAGAGAAGGCTAGGGTTAGGGAGAGTTGGCTCTTGTTCTTGAGCTTTTTGCCATCCAAGTTTTGTGTTGCTAGGATTGGCTTGTAGCCCGACACCGAGTGCTTAATGAATCATCCATTCCTCTGAATCCAAGGATCAATTTCATGGTTGAATTCGCGTTTTGAATATGTTCTTCGCGTTCTTCTTTTCTCCATGATTTTCTCCTCCCCCGATCTCCCTCTACGCTGCGTCTTTTGCGATTCCGTTTGAATCAACTTGTTCTTTGAAGTGAGGAGTACATTTCCACCGAAGGAATTCATCTCTACCCTCACGAACAAGTAGATCGGGCCAAAATCGTTTTTGTTCTTCGTTCTTCCCCTTTTCTAGTGTTCTTCGGATTTCTCATGGATTAGTTGGGTTGAAGCGATGATATCCTAGGATTAGCTTCCCAACACATAGAAGAACACTTGGGTGAAGTTAGTTTGCAGCCTCGTTCGATTTGGTGAAGATCCAATCGATTTTGGGTTTGTCTCGTGCTGTTTTTGTGCTCTCTGGGAGGTCGCGGACAGTCCGCCATATTGGCCGCGGACAGTCCGCGCATCGCGGTTCCAGCCGATCTAGTGGCTGGTTGCCTCGGTGCTTTCCCCTCGGGTGACCGGCGGACAGTCCGCCGTTGGTAGGCGCGAACAGTCCGCGAGTCACGCAGGGGAGGTCCAGCAGCGTTGCTATTTTTCTTCGTAGCTGGCGGACAGTCCGCCAGGACCCGCGGACAGTCCGGGGTCTTCATCGGACGCTGCTACAGACAGGCATCGGACGCTCTGAGTTCACTGTTCACGTGAACCGCGGACAGTCCGGCGTGCAAACCGCGGACTGTCCGGGACCTGTCTAGTGCTGTTTGAGAACAGTTCATTTTTGGGTCTTTTGCCGGCGGACAGTCCGGACTCCCAGGCGCGGATAGTCCGCCCTTGACCGAACAGTCCGGCATCAGCAGCCCGGACAGTCCGGGATCCTGCTGAGAGCTGTCTTTTAGTGCGTTGGCTCTCCCGGCTTTTCCGCTTTGCTTCCGGACCTCTCGTTTGCTTCTAGAGTTCTCCTAGGAACCTCTCTACATATCTTTGCTACGCGTTAGCATCGGTATTTGGAGGAATCCCGACGTAGCTCTTTATCTACGTTTGGGAGTGGGTCTTTTAGGCACGAACTTGACTCGGAGTTTTGAGAGTTTTGAGTTGCTCCCTTGTCCGGTGCCTCGCTGTGATCCTAGGGATCATCCACCCTCTTTCTGAGGGTCATGAGCATCGCGTTTGAGTCCGAAGCTTTTGGGGTTGATTTTGTTGGGACAGAGGCTGTAATTTCTGAGAAGAAATTTTAGGCTCCCATTCACCCCCCTCTGGTCACCTTGCTTTAGCATTTTCGGTCCTTCAGTATAGCTCTTTTATGTGTTTCATTTGGTATCCATCTTTTGGTATGGAGTGTATTTGGTGTCATGAGCTCTGTTGCATAGCTTTTGTATATAGGCTTGCTTTCAGGGGGAGTCGCATTTGTCTTGTTGCTTCTCCGTGTACTCCGAGTGTTTGTGCTCCATTTAGTGTTGAGCTTCTCTTGTGGTTTTTCTCAATCGGTATCAAGCCTGCTAGTCGTGTTGAGCCGGTTTGCCTCTGTCTTGAGGGACTAGCAGTTTTTGCTTGGTATTTTCGATTGGTATGGACCCTTCAGCTAGTTGCGTCGAGCCTATGTGCCTCTGTCTTGAGGAACTAGCTGTTTTCACCAATTCTTGGCTGTTTGTGATCAGTTTTGCATTCTTATGTGTTGATTCAGCCTCAATTGGTATCGAGCCTTGAGCTAGTGGTGTTGAGCCTTTTCTGCCTCTTCTTGAGGACTAGCTCATTTTTGACTTGGTTGCGTCGAGACGTTGCCCATGTCTTTGGGAACCATGTTTTTCGCTCTCTGTGATCGAGTTTTGCTCTTTGATGAGTTGTTGCTCCGATCCCTTGCTTGGTTGCATTGAGCCGTTGCCCATGTCTTTGGGGACCAAGTTATGTTCATTCCAAATTGCCCCCTCTTTAGCATTTCTTTGGCTTTTGGGCATTTGAATGGTTAATCTTCTCATGACAAGTGACTTTGTTCTTTGCCCTTCTATGGCTTTTGATCACTTGAATGAGATTTTCGGTTTTGGTATCTCAAACCATCTCTTGTGCCTAGTTTTTGTCAATTCAATCATCAAGGGGGAGAAAGAGAAAGAGAAAGAGAAAAAGGGGTCGAAATTTCGACGAAATTTCGACCCAAGTGAACCCAAGTGGATAAGTACCTTGGTTTCTTTTGTGATGATTGTTTGACAATTTATTTGAGATTGGTTTTCGAGTACCTTTTTGGGATTCATGAAACTCTTGTTTTATCATGACTCTTCGGTTGTGTGGAGGCTTTGCCCACTTTTCCCATTTCTTTCGGGACCGAGAGCTTTTATTTGGAGTTTTCATGATCCTTCCTCATCTCAAGTGGCCTTGTGATTGCTTTTGCTTGGCTTTTGGGCACTTGAGTGAGGCTTGCCTTCAAACCCTTCCTTTTTGGTTTTATTGTTAGTCAATGCATTCATCAAGGGGGAGATTGAGAACATATATGATGAATGATTGACTTTGATGAGGAAGGTTTGAGGCTTTTCCCGGTTTAGTCCATATCTAGTTATGCGCTTATTGTTATGACTAACCGGTGGCGTTGAGTTGTGGTGTTTATGTGTTGGTGTGCGTGTGCGACATGTGTCTCTTGGCTGTGTTGATGTGCAGGTGTGGAGCTCGGATACAGTGGTCTATGGCGAGGTGAAGGTCAAGTAGAGACGTGTCGTGCCGACGGACCGGGAACGGTGAAGGATGGGCGTGCCGTGCGGCGGACGTGCCATGCCGATGTACCCAGAGCGGTGAAAGGCGGACGTGAGGCTTGGACTGACGGACCAAAGGGCCAGAGGACCAGCTGTGGTAGCTGGCACGTGGCATCGGCGAGCGAGAGCACATGGGGATGTGCGATGCATCGACCGAGTCGGAAGGAAGACGATGGCGTCGTGGCACTTGGCGGGAGGTCGGACACGGGCTTGCATGCGGCGCAAGTGCCGTCGGCCAAGTCAAGAAGGAAGGCGAAGGCGTTGTGCCCGGCGTGGAGGCTGGACATGCATCGGCATCGGTGCCGGTGGTCGGGGTGTGCGAACCACATCCCGTCTACGGTGCGGGTTCGGTAGCTGAGCCTCAAAAAGCTACCATCGACGGTTTCCAGGTTTGGGCCTCAAAACCTGGGGTGGCCGGTTTCCGAGTTTGGGCCTCAAAACTCGGCGAGGACGGTTTCCAGGTTTGGGCCTCAAAACCTGGGCGCGCGGGTTTCTGAGTTTGGTCCTCAAAACTTGGGTTGGACGGTTTCCAGGTTTGGGCCTCAAAACCTGGGCTGGCGGGTTTACCGGTTTGGGCCTCAAAACCGGGGGTGGTCCAAAACGACGGTCGACGCGTGGCGGCGTGGAGAGGCTGGCGCGGCGGCGAAGCTATCCACGAGGAAGGTGCGGTGGTCGACGTGACGGCACGTGGCGGCATCAGGGAGGTCGCGTCGAGGCGAAGCTACTGGATGTGCGGGCGTGGCCGTCGGATGAAGATTGACCGGACTGGACGGTTTTACCCCTGGGGGGTATTTGGGTCGAGTGCTTAATGTAAGGGCGTTTTGGTCTTCGGACGTGCGCCTATATATATGAAGGGGGCTGCTAGGGCAGCCGCATCCTTGGGGAATTCTTGGTGGTGTCTCTCTCACTTTGTTCCTGTGAGAGAAGGCTAGGGTTAGGGAGAGTTGGCTCTTGTTCTTGAGCTTTTCGCCATCCGAGCTTTGTGTTGCTAGGAGTGGCTTGTAGCCTGACACCGAGTGCTTAATGAATCATCCATTCCTCTGAATCCAAGGATCAATTTCGTGGTTGAATTCGTGTTTTGAATTTGTTCTTCACGTTCTTCTTTTCTCCATGATTTTCTCCTCCCCCGATCTCCCTCTACGCTGCGTCTTTTGCGATTCCGTTTGAATCAACTTGTTCTTTGAAGTGAGGAGAACATTTCCACCGGAGGAATTTATCTCTACCCTCACGAACAAGTAGATCGGGTCGAAATCGTTTTTGCTCTTCCCTCTTCCCCTTTTCTAGTGTTCTTCAGATTTCTCATGGTATAGTTGGGTTGAAGCGATGATATCCTAGGATTAGCTTCCCAACACATAGAAGAACACTTGGGAGAAGTTTGGTTGCAGCCTCGTTCGATTTGGTGAAGATCCAATCGATTTTGGTTTTGTCCCGTGAGGATTTTGGGTGTTCTGGGCAGTGGCGGACTGTCCGCCACCCCAGCCGCGGAGAGTCCGCGAGTCGGGGCTTTAGCCGAGCCATGGCTGCTGGCCTCGGGCCTTTTCCTCTCAGGTGACCGGTGGACAGTCCGCCGTTGGTAGGCGCGGACAGTCCGCGAGTCACGTAGGGACTTTGCAGCAGCTTTGCGGTTTTCGCTTCATAGCCGACGGACAGTTCGCCAAGACTCGCGGACAGTCCGGGGTCTTCATCGGACGCTGCTACGGGCAGGCATCGGACGCTCTGTGTTCACTGTTCACGTGAACTGCGGACAGTCCGGCGTGCAATCCGCGGACTGTCCGAGACTCGTCCAGGGCTGTTGCAGAACAATTCGTTTTGAGTCCTTTTGCCGGCGAACAGTCTGGCCCCCGTGTGGCGGACAGTCCGGCCTTCACCGGACAGTCCGGGAGCCTGACGGCGAACTGTCCGGGATTCTGCAGCTTGTGCCATTTTAGTGTGTTTGCCCTCACGGCTTTTCCGTTTCGCTTCCGGACTTCTCGTTTGCTCCTAGAGTTCACCTAGGAACCTCTCTACATATCCTTGCTACGTGTTAGCATCGGTATTTGGAGGAATCCCGACGTAGCCCTCTATCTACGTTTGGGAGTGGTCTTTTAGGCACGAACTTGACACGAGGCTTTGAGAGTTTTGGTTTGCTCTCTTGTGTGGTGCCTCGCTGTGATCCTAGGGATCATCCACCCTCTTTCTAAGGGTCGTAGGCATCACGGTTTTGGTCCGAAGTTTTGGGGTTGATTTTGTTGGGACAGAGGCCGTAATTTCTGAGAAGAAATTTTAGGCTCCCATTCACCCCCCCTCTGGTCGCCTTGCTTTAGCATTTTCGGTCCTTCACAAACGAGAAGTCCGGAAACGAAGCGAAAAAAGCCGGGAGAGCAAACGCACGAAAACTCAACACACAGCAGAATCCCGGACTGTCCGCGGGTACTGTTTCAGACTGTCCGCGGCTACCCCGGACTGTCCACGGATGGATGGCGGACTGTCCGCCGACCAAAATCCCAAAAACGCAGTGTTGCTGAAACCTCCCTGGATAGTCCCGGACTGTCCGCGAACTTCAACGGCGGACTGTACGCCGGTCAAACCAGGCCAAAATAGCTGAGACACACAACAACTGATCCGGCCGAGCCCCGACGCACGGACTGTCTGCGGGTTAAGCGGCGGACTGTCCGTGACCTCTCAGGAAGGGCGATTTCAGTTGCCCTTCTCCGAAATCTTCCCAAAACTGAGCCAAATCAAAATCCCTTGGTCTCATACTTGGAGGAAATGATCCTTAGGTAGTTGGAAGACTATCCCTAAGAAATCATCCACTCAAATCAACTCAAACTCCGGGAAATCGAAAGGGAAGGTGTAGGAACGAAAAAGTCACCACGAAACTTGAATCGACCCGATCTACTTGTTCATGAGGATTGAGATGAATTCCTTCGGTTGAAATGTTCTCCTCACATCAAAGAACAAGTTGATTCAAGTGGATTCGAAAAAGACACAGCGTACAAGGGGATCGAGCGACGGGAAAATTGAGACAAGAAGCGAAACGCGAAGAACAACTCAAGAACGCGAAACACAATCTCAATTCACAGCCGAAATTCGTCCCCACTAGGAGACAACAGGAATCCGGTCCCGTTTCGCAAAATCCAAATACACAGAGGTATGATTAAGCCGTCTCTGCGGATCTCAGTAGCTACATCAGGGAATGGGAAGCAAGAAACCCTAGAATGAAAATAGCAATGGCTGAGATGGTTTGGAGGGAGGGGCCGCCTCTCCTAATATAGCCTAATACAATTATTCCCCTTCTACCCTTACAGCTAATGAGCGAGCAGGCTAACCCTAATGGTATTCCTGACCAACTCGAGGTTGATGTTGATCCAACGGCCACACCCGCACATCAGGTAGCTTCGCCTCGACGTGACCTCACTGGATGCCGCCACGTGCCGCCCCGCACCGTTCATCCTTTTCATGGACCCCCCCCCGGTTTTGAGGCTGAAACCGGGAAACCAGTCATCCATTGGCTGAGTTTTGTGGCCCAAACTCAGAAACCCGTCATCACCCAGGTTTTGAGGCCCAAACCTGGAAACCGTCCTCAAGAAACCGGCCACACCCAAGTTTTGAGGCCCAAACCTGGAAACCGTCCACTCGGTGGTTTTTCTGTGGCTCAACCACCAAACCGATGCCGTAGAGGGATGCACAGCCCGTGCACCCCATCCACTCACATGTCTTCACTTGTCGCTGTCCCAGGCTGTCAGCCACCACAGCTAATCCTTAGGCCACCGATCCATCAGTCCAAGCCTCACGTCCGCCCTTCACCGCTCCGGGTCCATCGGCACGACACGTCTCTACTTGACCTTCACCTTGCCTTCAATCACCGTCTCTGAGCTCGACACCTGCACAACACAAGCCAAAGAACATGTGCATCATACCAATTGACAATCACTCATCATCTCAAGATCCGGCATACACCCATGTATCCACAATCTCCCCCTTGATGAGTGCATTGTCAACTACCAACACAAATCATATGGAGTAGAAAGAAAGGAAGAAGAAGGAAGCAAACTCAACCAATCGACCAGAAGCGAAGCAAAGCCATGAGAAGTCGAATGGAGTGAGCGAGACAACTTGGTTCCCAAAGACATGGGCAACGGCTCGACGCAACCAAGCAAAGCAAAGCTAGCCCTCAAGAAGAGGCAGAATGGGCTCAACACCGCTAGCGAGAAATTCGGAGCAAAGCAATCAAAACTCGAATAAATCAGCTAGTCCCTCCAGAAAGAGGCAAATGCTCAACACAACTAGCTGAAAAAATGCTCCAAACCAATTTAAAACTTGTCACACAAAACGAGCAAACTCCCCCTGGACATGAACTCCCCCTTCAATAGTGCACACCACTAGGACATGATTTGTCAAATTTCTCCCCCTTAGTTGACGATGCACAAAACAAGGCTAAATAAGGGAGCCCGAAATGAAAGAGCAGATGCATATGAGTGAAGTTGCATATGAGTCAAAAATGCAGGTTAGCAGCTTCAAGTATATAGTCTATAGAGTGAATAGATGCTCTAAAGAGTGCTGACCCGACTACTTCAACAACAAGTATAAATGTCAGCAAAGGCTCAAACTGATCACATAATACGAAATATGAACATATGAGCATAGTGAGACGTTTTAAGCTATTCAGAAAAGGGTTTCACCATCAAAATAGCACCAAGCATGCATAGACAGGAAGTCAAGCAAATGCTAAACATATGTACAAGGGGAACTACCCCATCAAAGTTCAATCATCATGCTATAGAATGAAACATAGACTTGTGTTTTCACGTTTTATCGGAGTTGCAGCGGTGAATATACACAAGTTCAGATTTTCAGCATGTGATTGCGAGAGGTTGAAAACTTGACATTGCCTAACTTTTCAACCGAGCTAAGCCTATGCATAAGCAATCAGAAGCTTGAAGCAACAGTTTCAGTCTTATACTACACGGCTCAAGTTTAACTCAATGTGCAATGATAAACAGTCTCGATATCGTGATGTGTTGTCAAGCAATCCCATCTTGATCTTTTCAATTCACTTAGACTTGGTTCAATTTTAACAGAATATGAACATACCAAGCAAGTGAAAGACTTCGAACTAGAGACATAGCAAGCTAGCATATAGGAATAGCACAAGTAGCTTCAACACATTCTACACATGCTAGTTGCCAATCTCAATGGTGAACATGTTTCAAATTTTATATTGAATTAAGCATATTCACAGTTCTAAAAAATAGCTCAGCTCACAACATGTATCAGTGATCAAGAAGAGCCTAAGCTATAAGCATCATCATATATCATCGGAGCATACACTAATCATAGCATAGATTCATTCTAATGATTATAGAAATGAAGCTCGAAAAAGTAAAGATGCAAATATGATGAAATGCAGAACCTAAACAAGAACAAAACAAAAGAAGTCAGTCTATGATACAATAACCAAAATGTTTCCCCCAACTAAAAGGGGAAACACACACCAAGCTCACCTCTCAACCTAGCAAAGGTTGATTGGTCCAAAGGCTTGGTAAAAATATTTGCCAACTGATGATGAGTATCAACATGGCGAAGATCGATATCACCCTTCTCATAGTGGTCTCGCAAGAAATAAAAGCGCACATCGATGTGTTTGGTCTTAGAATGAAGCACGGGATTCTTAGCAACGCTAATTGCACTCGTGCTATCACAAAGCAAAAGAACTCGAGAAAAACTCAGACCAAAATCACGCAAAGTGGCCATCATCCACAACAACTGGGAACAACAGCTAGCAGCAGCAACATATTCAGCCTCTGTGGTAGACTGAGCGACACTAAGCTGCTTGCAAGAAGACCAAGATACAAGAGAAGAACCCAAAAACTGACAAGTCCCAGAAGTGGACTTGCGATCAAATTGGCAACCAGCAAAATTAGCGTCAGAGTAACCGCAAAGAGAGAGGGTAGAAGAAGCAGAATACCAAATCCCTAACTCTGGAGTGAAACGAAGGTACCTCATAATGCACTTAACCGCCTGACGGTGAGAGGTGCGCGGCGACGACTGAAATCGTGCGCAAAGACACACCGCGAATTGAATGTCTGGGCGTGTCGCCGTCAGGTACAGCAGCGACCCAATCATGCTTCGGTACTCCTTCTGGTCTACAACTTCTCCCTCCTCGTCTGCATCCAGGGTCGTCGTGGTCGACATGGGTGTTGGAAGAGGCTTGTCCTCACCCATATCGAACTTCTTCACTATGTCCTTGGTGTACTTGCCCTGGTGCACAAATGTCCCTTCTCGAGATTGCTTGATTTGCAACCCAAGAAAGAATGTCAACTCGCCCATCATGCTCATCTCAAATTCCCTGCTCATTGTATCTGCAAACTTGGCAACCAAAGCATGAGAAGAACCACTGAAAATGATATCATCCACGTAAATCTGAACCAACAAAGTATCATTGCCTTGCTTCAGGAGGAAAAGAGTTTTATCTACACATCTCATTTAAAACCCTTAGCAAGCAAAAAGGTTTTCAACCTATCATACCAGGCTCTAGGGGCTTGTTTCAAACCATACAAAGCTTTGTTAAGTTTAAAAACATGGTTTGGAAACTTGGGATTTTCGAAACCGGGGGGTTGTCTCACATACACCTCTTCTTCTATGTAGCCATTTAGGAAGGCACTCTTGACATCCATTTGAAAAAGTTTAAGCCCTTTGGATGCAGCAAAAGCCAAGAGGATCCTAATTGCCTCCAAACGAGCTACATGAGCAAAAGTCTCCTCATAGTCTATCCCCTCCTTCTGACTGTACCCCTGGGCTACAAGTGTGGCCTTGTTTCTCACAACATGGCCATCCTCTCCTTGTTTGTTTTTGAAAACCCATTTTGTCCCAATAGGGTGACACTCAGGAGGAAATGGAACAAGAACCCAAACCCGATTTCTCTCAAAATTTTCAAGCTCCTCATGCATGGCATTGACCCAATCTGGATCAGATAAA
The DNA here is from genome assembly GCA_009763385.1 of Coix lacryma-jobi var. lacryma-jobi. Lineage (NCBI taxonomy): Eukaryota > Viridiplantae > Streptophyta > Magnoliopsida > Poales > Poaceae > Coix > Coix lacryma-jobi. The sequence goes on from CM019824.1 coordinate 51,398,137, forward strand.
GTGTGTCCAACATCTCGGGGTTCAAAATCAGCAACAAATGCAGAATGAGCAAAGTGAGAGATTTGTTGTGACCTTGACCGAGTGACACGTTCGTAGATGTTGCCAATCATCTGTTGAGGAGGGTGTTGGCGCTGAATGTGTCGTGACGCCTCCCTTGCTGAAGTGACCTCCCCCTCAATAGTAGCTGGTGCCTCCTCAGGTACAAGTGGTACAGCCCGAGGTAGTGGATCACGTGACCCCCATGTAGTGGAAGAAGACGGGTCGGGGCCGCGAGCAGTCGTGGTCGAACTCGACCCAATCGGCATAGCAGGTGGACGTAGTGCTGGATCATCAATCCCTTCAGCACCTTCTTCCTCATCATCAAAAAGAGGTTCGCCAACCTCGTGATCACCTGCACGCTCTAATCTAGAAGAAGGACAATGCATGGTCTCATCGAAGGTGACATCGGATGTCTGCATGACTCGGTTAGTATCAAGGTTAAGTACACGATATGCATGAGTATGATTACCATAACCCAAAAATACACCGTCAGAAGAGTGAGACTCAAACTTGTCCAAGTTGCCTTTCTTGAGTATAAAACAGTGGCAACCAAAAACTCTAAAATAACTCACTTTGGGTTGCTTCCCAAATCACAACTCATAAGAAGTCTTTTCCAAGAACGCATGGAGCAAAATGCGATTGGAAATATAGCATGCAGTGTTTATAGCCTCGGCCCAATACCGCCTAGGAGTCCTATGCTCATCGAGCATCGTCCTGGCCATCTCTACAAGGGTCCGATTTTCCTCTCTACAACACCATTTTGTGGCAATGTGTAGGGGGAAGAAAACTGATGCTCTAACCCCAAGGAGTTACAAAACTTCTGAAAGGTCCAAATTGGCTAGAGGGGGGGTGAATAGCCTAATTAAAAATCTACAAGAACACTTAGGCAAACACTATTAGAATAACAAATGACGAAGCTTTTTGCGCTAGCCTAATAGTGTGTTGCAAGCCACCTATCCAACAATTCTACCTAATATAACTATGGCACGCAAGCAATTAGAGCTAGAAACTAATGCGGAATAAATAAACTAGCTCTAGCACAACTATGATAAAAAAAGGTCTAAGATAAACAAGTATGTGCAAAGAATGAACTATGTGAACTAATCACAACTAGTAACACAAGGTATATGACCAAGAATATGTGACAAGAATTAGTAGCACCACAAATGAAATAGCTCAAGGTAAATACACAAAGTAAATGAGCTAGATAGAGGTGGTTTCACCGAGCCTTCGGGATCGCCTAGTAGAGAGCCAATCACCGGTGAAATCCACTCGTGAAGCCAATCACCAAGAATGTGAATATGAAGACCAATCACAATAAGCACATGGGACACCAAGATTTATCCCGAGGTTCACGTGCTTGCCGGCACGCTACTCCCCGTTGTGTCGACCAACACTAGGTGACCCGGTGGCTAATCGGTGCAAAGCCAAGCTCACAAAGAGCGCCACAAGAATCTACCGCTAGTGAGGTAGCTCAATGACACGAGCAATCCACTAAGGATGCCTCTTGCCGCTCCGGCGAGGTGAGGCTCCAAAACCTCTCACCATCACGGTCAGTGGTGGCCAAGAACAATCTCCTTCTCTTGCCAACAACACCACAACGCCTCCAAGCCGTCTAGGCACCGGCAAATGCCAAGAGTAACAAGAAAACTCAATGCCGATGCGAAGAACTAGTGCCACTAGATTGAACTCTTTCAAATCACGCACTAGATCACTCAATCTCACTTGGTTTGATCAAATCAACTTCAGAGATGAGTTGGGAGGCTTGCCAAAGCTCACTAGTATGCTTAGGAATTAGAATGTGCAAGAGTGAAACCAAGTGAGCCGGCCAAGCCCCTTAAATAGGCCACCCAAAACGGCCTAGCCGTTGGGCCAGAAACGGGGTCATCGGACACGCCGGTGTCGGGGCCATCGGACGCTTCCCCAGCGTCCGATGCTCCGATGAGCACCACGTGTCCCCCTGCTATGAATTCAGCCCGTTAGATCCCAACGGTCATATCTCTTAGCGCGCCAGATAAAGTGGCATCGGACGCGCCGATGCCTAGCATCGGATGCTCCGATGCCTCTGCTCATTTCAGTTCATTTTAGCGCTCCATCGGACGCGCCGGCACCATCACATCGGACGCTCAACCCCTGTGTCCGATGACCATGCAGAGAGGTTCCAGAGAGGGCCAAAACACATCGGACACGTTCGATGGATTTGCATCGGACGCAGGCCAGCGTCCGATGCTCCCTGGAAAGCTAGGTGAGGCGAGGTGAGGCTCCAAAACCTTTCACAATCACAATCAGTGGTGGCCAAGAACAATCACCAATCTTGCCAATCAACCACCTAACGCCTTCAAGCTGTCTAGGCACCGGCAAATGACAAGAGTAACAAGAAAACTCAATGCCGATGCGAAGAACTAGTGCCACTAGATTGACCTCTTTTCAAATCACGCACTAGATCACTCAATCTCACTTGAGCTTGATCAAATCAACTTGGGAGATGAGTTGGGAGGCTTGCCAAAGCTCACTAAAATGCTTAGGAATCAAAATGTGCAAGAGAGAATCCATGTGAGCCGGCCAAGCCACTTAAATAGGCCACTCAAGTTGGCCTAGTCATTGGGCTGAAAAGTGAGCATCGGACGCGCCGGTGTCAGGGCCATCGGACGCTCCCCCAGCGTCCGATGCTCCGATGAGCACCACGTGTCCCCCAAAAACGAATTCGAGCCGCTCGATCCCAACGGTCAAAACTCTTCGCGCCATTGTTAAAGTGACATCGGACGCGCCAATGCTAGGCATCGGACGCTCCGATGCCACTGCTATTTTCAGCTCTTTTCAATACCACATCGGACGCGTCGGCACCCTCACATCGGACGCTCAACCCCTGCGTCCGATGACCATGCAGAGAGGTTCCAGAACGCCCCCAAACACATCGGACGCGACCGATGGTTTGGCATCGGACGCAGGCCAGCGTCCGATGCTCCCTGCATAGCTTGCTCACGCCACGTCATCTCCATCGGACTCTGCAACAGTGATTCCTCAGCGTTCGTTGCCAGCGTTCGATGCTCCTTTAGCATCAATCTGTAGCTAGGGTTAGCCATCGGACACTCGGCCAGCGTCTGATGTTGCCGCCTCCAGCGTTTGATGCTGATAACTCAGCACCTTTCGCTTTCTAACTTCTACCCTTGCGCCCATGCACCAACACCAAAGTGTTTCAACACTTGTGCATGTGTGTTAGCATTTTGCAAAGCATTTTTTGAAGGGTTTAGTTAGTCACTCACTAGGTCTATAGTATCAATATGTTAGAGAACTCCTAGTGGCACTTGGACACCGCATAAGCCATGAATTAACTCCTCTTAATACTACGGCTACGTAACCTAAATGTGATCACACTCACTAAGTTTCTTGATCACTAAATCAAAGAGCCCTATAGGTTATACCTTTGCCTTCGGGCCTCTTTGCTCCATCTCTTCTCTTCTTCATTTCACCAATGGTAGAGCACTTGCACTCTTGAGTGCTTGTGGCCATCACCATCCTCCATGTTTGCCACCTTGCTAGCTCCACCACTTGGCTTGGTCACAATCCTTTCTTATAAGCTACACACATGCTTAGTAATAGGATTAGACCAAATAGGTTTCATCAATTAACCAAAACCAAACTAGGGCTTTCAATCTCCCCCTTTTTGGTAATTGATGACAACCTATACAAAGATATGTATTTTAAATTTGAGTAACCACATTGATAGTATTAGCTCCCCCTACATATGTGCTATAGAGTTTGGTTCTAAAATTGGCACATATATATGATTATGAAATGTGGATGAGCAATACTATCAATGATGATGCTAAGGCATAAGAATGGACCTTTGAAGTGTGATACCAATCGGAGTGCACATGTTAAACCATCCTTAGCATCATTTGTCACTAGACATACATCAAAACTCAAGAACCTCGTGAGATCAACATAATAATAAGGCTCTTGAACCACTTTAAAATACAAGTATGTCTAGTTATCATCCTATTCATGCTAGTGAGTCATATCATCAATCATGTTCTAACACTAGCATTCACCACGTAAGCATGAATATCAAAATAAATAGCTTATATATTGCAATCAATCATATGAATATGCACATTTCAAAATGCAACATTCATGTTTATGAGCTTGCTCCCCCTATTTGTATGCTCCGATCCCACTTGAAGGTTTACTTAGCATGTCTAGCATGTCTCTTTTATCATGTCTCTTTTATCTTTGTAGCAATTTCTCCCCCTTTGTCAACAATTTCCATAAAGGTGGGGCAAGATTTTAATGAAAGGAGTGCATTATGAGATTCATATGTGGGGATCAAACTAAGTCAAGTTATGTCTTAATCTTGCTTATGAGCATAGGGTATTTAACACGGTTTTCTCTAGAGTAAGCTTCTTCACACATCTTACAATGGTTATCGTACTCACGTTGGTTAAACACCCATTGCTCACTCACTAGACCAAACACTAGAGTTACAAGCTCACAAACAAGTTATATGCTACCACTAGATCAAGTCAAACATAGAAGCAATAGTGGTACCATATATACTTCAAGTTCATTTGATTTATCATGAATGAGCCTAAATAAGCAATGTGATGGCTATATGAACTAGAACATAACCTAATAAGAATGAATGCACATGCAAACAATTTCACCTTTGCTTTCTTGGAGGAGATGCATGTCATAAGTGGGGGGGTGCATTCATCTCATGTTGGAGAAGTCTAGGATATTCAATTCATTCCTTAGTTTGCAAAACCTTCTCTCATCTAGTGGCTTGGTGAAGATATCGGCAAGTTGATCATCGGTGCCCACACTTTCAATAGATATATCTTTCTTTGCTTGATGATCTCTAATGAAGTGATGCCTTATATCAATGTGCTTTGTCCTTGAGTGTTGAACCGGGTTGGTGGCTATTTTGACGGCGCTCTCATTATCACAAAGCAATGGCACTTGTCCAAACTTGACTCCATAATCTTGCAATGTTGCTTTCATCCATAGCAATTGTGCACAACAACTACCCGCGGATATGTATTCGGCTTCGGTGGTAGAGAGTGCAACACTATTGTGCTTCTTTGATGACCATGAGACAAGTGATCTTCCAAGCAATTGACAAGTGCCCGATGTGCTCTTCCTATCCACCTTGCATCCCGCATAATCGGAATCCGAGTATCCAATTAATTCAAATTGAGAGCCCTTGGGATACCATAGTCCAACATTTGGAGTGTGCTTCAAATATTTCAATATTCTTTTGGTTGCCTTCAAATGACTTTCTCTTGGTGAAGCTTGGAACCTTGCACACATGCACACACTAAACATGACATCTGGCCTTGATGCGGTCACATAGAGTAGACTTCCAATCATTGACCGATATAACTTTTGATCCACCATGTCACCACTAGAGTCACTATCCAAATGTCCATTTGTGCCCATTGGAGTAGTTATTGCTTTAGCTTCATCTAACCCGAACTTCTTGAGCATGTCCTTGATGTACTTGCCTTGACTAACGAAAGTGCCTTTCTTCATTTGCTTGATTTGTAGACCAAGGAAGTAACTAAGCTCTCCAATCATAGACATCTCAAACTCTTTAACCATCATCTCTCCAAACTCTTCACAAAAATCTTGGTTGGTTGATCCAAAGATAATGTCATCCACATAGATTTGCAACACAAACAAGTCACTTCCAATCTTCTTGGTGAAGAGTGTGGTGTCAACCTTCCCAATCTTGAACCCTTTAGCTAACAAGAAATCCCTCAATCTTTCATACCATGCTCTTGGTGCTTGCTTTAACCCATAAAGTGCCTTCTTGAGCTTGTACACATGGTTGGGCTTCTTCAAATCTTCAAATCCGGGAGGTTGCTCAACATACACTAGCTCATTGATGAATCCATTGAGAAAAGCACTCTTAACATCCATTTGATAGAGCTTGATGTTGTGAGAACAAGCATATGCAAGTAGAATTCTAATGGCCTCCAATCTAGCAACCGGTGCATAGGTTTCCCCAAAGTCAATGCCTTTCAATTGTGTGTATCCTTGTGCAACCAATCTTGCTTTGTTCCTTACAACAATGCCATCTTCATCTTGCTTGTTCCGGAAGACCCATCTTGTACCAATAACATTTGTGTTCTTTGGTCTTTTCACTAACTCCCAAACATCATTGCGGGTGAAGTTGTTCAACTCTTCATGCATTACATTCACCCAATCAACATCCATCAAAGCTTCATCAATCTTGGTTGGCTCAATAGATGATACAAATGAGTAGTGTTCACCAAATGAAGCCAATCTTGATCTTGTTTGCACACCTCTTCTTATGTCACCAACAATTTGATCTAAAGGATGATCTCTTGCAATGTGTGTTGGTTGGAGCACTTGTTTCGGTTGAGCACTTGCACTAGCAACTTGTTGATCTTGAGAACCACTAGAGCTTGCAATATCATTGTCATGCATGGTTGGAGGAGTGAGCACTTGATCTTTGTCATCTTCGATGTCAATCACTTGCTTTGGCCTAATATCACCAATGTCCATGTTCTTCATGGCTTCCACCAATTGTGTTCCTCTCACATCATCTAGATTGTCTTGTTCTTTATGTGAGCCATTGGTTTCATCAAACTCAACATCATGGACTTATTCAACTATTCTTGATACGTTGTTCCACACTCTATAGGCCTTGCTTGTAGTGGAGTAACCAAGTAGGAACTCTTCATCACACTTCTTTTCAAACTTGCCAAGTCTTATGCCCTTCTTCAATATGTAGCACTTGCACCTAAAGACCCGGAAATAAGCAATGTTGGGCTTTCTATCATTTAGGAGCTCATATGATGTCTTCTTCAATAGAGGGTGACAATAGAGCCGGTTACTATAATAGCATGTCGTGTTGATTGCTTCGGCCCAAAAGGAATCACTCACATTGTATTCACTAAGCATGGATCTTGACATGTCAATGAGTGTCCTATTCTTCCTTTCAACTATCCCATTGGATTGAGGTGTATACTTGGCCGAGAATTGATGTTTGATTCCAAATTCATCACATAGCTCATCAACTCTTGTGTTCCTAAACTCACTTCCATTGTCACTTCTTACTTTCTTGATTCTCCTATCAAACTCATTTTGACTTCTTTTGACAAAGGTTTTGAATATGTCAAACACTTCACTTTTGTCAACGAGAAAGAAGACCCATGTGTATCTTGTATAATCATCCACTATCACAAAGCCATACTTGTTTCCCCCAATAATTGCATATGTAGTTGGTCCAAACAAGTTCATGTGCAACAAATCAAGTGCATGTGTAGTGCTCATCATTCCTTTGTTGGGATGAGTGTTTCCAACTTGCTTTCCCATTTGACATGCACTACATAGCTTGTCTTTCTCAAAGTGAACATCTTTTAGTCCTCTAACCATGTCATGCTTCACTAGCCTCTTTAGTTGCTTCATTCCAACATGTCCCAAGCGCCTATGCCATAGCCAACCCATACTCGATTTGGTGAATAAGCATGTTGTCAATTGAGCTTCACTTGCATCAAATTCCACCAAATAAAGGTTCTCATATCTAAATCCTTTGAACACCAAATTACTTCCATCAACACTCACTATCTCCACATCATCAACCCCAAATATGCATTTGAAACCCAAGTCACACAATTGTGCCACGGACAATAGGTTAAAGTTGAGAGATTCCACTAATAGCACATTGGAGATGCTCAAGTCATTGGATATTGCAATCTTGCCTAAGCCTTTGACTTTGCCTTTCTTGTTGTCACCAAATGTGATAGCATCTGCATGATCATTGCCACTAGTATTGATTGATTTGAACATTCTACCATCTCCGGTCATGTGTTGAGTGCACCCACTATCAAGCACCCAATGCCTTCCTCCCGCTTTATAGTTCACCTACAAAAGAGATCAATTCTTTTTAGGTACCCAAATCTTTTTGGGTCCTCCAAGGTTAGTTACCAAGCTCTTGGGCACCCAAATTGCCTTCTTCTTTGGGCCAACCATGGGTGCACCAATATACTTAGCCTTCACACCATTAGTGCCCTTTGTAAGCATATAACAAGAATCAAGTCTAATGGATAAAACATGAGCATTGTTCTTGTTCTTGTTCTTGTTAAAACAATTTTCCTCTATGTGCCCGGATTGCTTGCAATTATGGCAATACCGACCATTGCTCTTCACAAAACTAGTCTTGTGAGGAGCAAAAGCGGCCTTGCCCTTCTTGGGGGTATAGCCAAGTCCCTCCTTGTTGATTGGACATCTTTGGCTACCCAAGCACTTAAGCAAGCGGACATCTCCACCATAGGCATTGCCTAAACCATGAGTGAGCTCATACACCTTGTTCTTAAGGTTCTCATTTTCTACTACTAATGATGAATCACATGTAGTAGAAGTAGGCATTTTAGTTGAGCTAGATGATGATGAAGCATTGGTGGGAGCAACAATAATAGGAGCATAAAAAGATTCATCAAGAATATCACATGTTACTCCTATGTTGCATGTCTCTACAATATCCTCAATCTTACTTTGATCAAGGAGGGAGGAGTGGGCTTCCTTAAGCCTAGTGTGAGCTTGGTCAAGCTTCTCATGGGCTTCCTCTAGCCTCTCATGAGTAGACTTGAGCTCATCAAAGGATTGCTCAAGAGCCTTGTTGGCCTTGCGCAATTCTTTGCACTCCTTCCTCTTAGTCTCAATGTAAGAGTGAGCATCTTGTAGCATGCTCATGAGGTCCTCCTTTGAGTACTCCTCATCATCATCACTCTCACTCTCACTTTCACTCTCATCTGATGATACCTTAGTGGCCTTAGCCATGAAGCATGTCGATGGAGTGTTGAAGATAGAAGGCTTGCTTGAGATAGCAAGACTAGCCATAGCCTTCTTCTTGGTGGTCTTCCTCTCATCATCACTAGAATCATCATCATCGCTTGAGGAAGCATCACTATCCCATGTCACAACATAGGATCCACCCTTCTTCTTCTCCTTCTTCTTTTCTTTCTTTTCTTTCTTTTCTTTCTTGTCCTTCTTCTTGCTCTTCTTGCAGTCATCAACATCTTCATCACTAGAGTTTGGGCAATCCGCAATGAAGTGATCTTTGCTCTTGCATCTATAGCATCTCTTGGTTGTGCTCTTGGTTGCATCTCTTCTCTTTCTTGCTCCATGTTGACTCTTGCTAACGTCGTCACTAGGAGTAGACTATGGAATCTATCCCCGGCAACGGCGCTAGAAAGGCTTGTTGGTACTTCTTAATGTAAGAGGTATAACTAACTATTCTTATGACTATTGGTAAATTCCGCAAGCGCACAGAATAAGTCAATTGTAGCACTTCACCCGGGAGTAACCGAGTATCGTATTTATTTCCACAGGGAAGCTACTATGGCAGAACTAACACTAGGACTGCTATGAACAACTAGTGATTCTAGCAAGGTTGATCGCAAAGTATGAATGGGGGTTGATTTCTACTACTACTAAAATAAAAAGAAATAAAGACTATCTACTACTAAACTAAATCGGCGGGGTCTGGCCGATGAACAGATTAATGTTTTCCTACACACTTACGAACACAACTAACTTAGCAATAAAGATTTTATCTAGTTCTTCGAACCGTACACACCCTCTGGACTATTTACCTCAGACATGCACAACGAGGTTTATGATTTAAGAACTAACCCAACTACGTGGTGGAATTCAAGGCTCCCAGGGCTGTCACCACCTGTTTGCTACCACAGCTATCCGGGGGGCTAGCCACAAACTAAGGTATAACTAGTCTAAGCACCGCGCTTACACTAATATATACTACTCTAATCTTGCGTCCAAGACTAGAGCACTGATTACTCAGCGAAGAACCCAAACTAGATACAAGCTAAATACTAAGTTATCTATGATCGGAAGCACTCAACAAGAACAATAAGTAAAGAACTTAAAGTAAATGCTGAAAGTAGAAGAACACTAAGATAAATGAAGAAAGACTTAGAATTATACCAGAGACTTTGGAAGATCCTCTATTACAACTCCAGCTCTTCTCTACTTCACTCTCGCTCTCACTCTAAGTCTCTCAACTAGAGTGTTACTCCACCAGAGCTTCGCTTACAAGAGAGTGGGACTAATGAGGTGAGGTCTGAGTACAAATGAGCTCGGGGGGTCCTATTTATAGCCTAAGGGACCTAGGGGGGTACTTATGGACCTAGGGTTAGGTCAGGGGGGTGAGTGAGGTGGCGGGCGCCAGCCCTAGGTGGCGACCGCCACACCCCTGACCGTTGGATACACCGTCTTTGCTTCAACGGCATCCAGGGGCTCCAGGGAGGCGGTTTCAAGGTCGGTTGCATGTCCAAATAAGTGTCACATGGGCAATTAGGCCATGATCCACGTGACATCTCTTCTTAGCCCTTGGATGCACTGACCTAAGTGATCAATGGCTGCAAATGAGTATGGCACGCCTCCCCTGGATCAGTGACGTGGTAGGGGAGGAGTTTGGGCCTCACTCCCCTGGCGGCCGCCAGTGAGGGGTGGTGGGCGCCACCCCACCTTGGCCCAAAGTGAGCCCAGGTGAGTGTGCTCGCCCCCTGGTGGGTCCTCTTGGTCATTTTGCTCAAAAACCCTGCAATTACCTACATTCAAATAAAACTCAAGGACAAGTGGAAATCGTTAGTTTATAAAAGGTTTTTGGTTGATTTTAGGTCCTTGTGTTGTGTTATATGACCTTGTTGATGCTAAGAATATGACACTTAGTGAGCATCAACAAGCTCCCCCAAGCTTACCTCTTGCTCGTCCTCGAGCAAGGATGGACTTGAATCTTGGAAACTCTGTGTTTTTGTTGTGTATGCCCATATTATTTTCATCACCATGGGATTGGTAGCCTTCCCTGCACTCAAGATTAGAACAAAAGACCAGCAAGAAAGAAGGTTTGTCTTTCCCTTGCCTATTTTGCTAATCAAGATATGTGGAGTTTTTGAAAGTTTTGTTCAAAAGAAAGCATGCTTAGTAACTTCTGTGGCTCACTCAATCACTCATATTTGTATGTGGAAATGGAATAATTATCCTCTCACTAAGACTTTATGTGGGGTTTAATGGGTAGGATAAAATGAGCATGCAATGCTAGCATAATTTTGCTAAGTTAGACAAATGGAGCAAAGGAGCAACAAGTCATAGGTTCAGACCAGGAATATGCAAGTGTGTGGTATTTATTGTGGCTAATACTTTCATGGCACTTCTCCTTTTTATCTCATTTGTGGGATCATGACTATGAATGAGAGCACTTGCTCTTTTGAATATTCTTTTCTTTCTAGAGCACTTGCTCTTTCTTTTCTTTTTTTCTTTTTTTTATTTAGAGCACTTGCTCTTTTTTAAATGCTATAGCCATGTCCCTGAGATTTCATTATGGAGCATGATATTTTGCCATGTGGTATTTCTAACAATGAATGGAAATAAAGGCATGTTGTGTGCGTATTCTCAGTGTAAGAATAGCACTATATAGGTGGATGCAAGTGAATTCCTTGGTCTAAAAATATGACAAGTTTCTCTACCATGTCTATCAACAAAGGTCTAACTAGCTCAACACTAACATGCAACAAGTGGAAGCTCCTACTCTAAGAGTAAAAATTATTTGGCTTTGGTAGGACTTTCTTTGCCATAGAAGTACTTAGTGCAAGTTTTTAAATTTTTCAAAATAACTACTCCATAAACTTGACTTGCTCAAGTCAAAGTAGAAACTTACTTCCCCTTTACTTAGTCTAATGCTCATGTCTCAAGTTTAGTTCTAGCATACGTTCTCCCATGATAACTCTAATGCATGGCATACATTATTTTTATTCATTAGAAAGACTTATGATGAGAGCATTTTATTTATTGCTAAATATATATATAAATATATTTTTATTTTATTATTATTATTTTTTTTAATTAAATTGCAAATTAACTAAGATAAAACTCAAATTTAAATTACTGAAACAATAATAAAACTGGCAGTAATAAAGATGGCAGTGATACTTACCTCTTTGACGGGGGTCCTCCCCCAAGCTGGTTGTTGGCGTGGTTGGGTTACATCCATCCCTGACGACGGTACATCTCGTCCCAGTTCTGCTGGTTCTGCTGCAAGAGAGAAGAAATATTACCAAGTTCTCTACCAGTTTCCTGGCGGAATACCTGGAAATTTTGGTTCATTTCATTCAAGTCCTGACGGATTTCGGCAGTATCCGTGGTGAGTCCATTCATTTGGTGCTGAAGATATCCCATATCGCGCATCCACTCGTCCTGATGAAAAGATGAATGGCGAGCGGCTTGTGGTGAGATTCCTCCAGGGAAGAACTCATCACCATGGCCAGTGTACCGGGTGGATCCTCCCAAAGAGTGGGATGAACTCCCTAACTGGGATGAGTGGAGGGACGCCTCATGGTCATATCCCCACTGCGAATGTTGCGGTTGCTGCCAGTACGACCCCCCTGCTTGGTGCGAGCCAGGGGGTGTCAAATGACCATAGCGTGCTGCTCCTCCATACTGCTCTGCATGAAAAGGGTCAAACTTCGGTGCCACTGCTGCGGCTCTTGCTGCCTCTTCTGCTGCACGCGTCTGCGCTCGCGTCCTCCTCCTAGGAACCTGCATGATGTTCTCTCGAGCCAACCTACGGTTTTGTTCTGCCTCGTTTTCCAGGGCCAAAAGTAATGTTGGTGCATTCACCAACCAAAGTGACATGTCAGGAAGAGCGATTTTATTCACATAATCTTGGTAGATCATGTGAATCTCACCGGTTTCCTGGTTCTCATGCAAGAGGTGTCCTTGCGAGAAGTGTTCCATGGTCAAAAGGTCTCGGTTACCAGGAATGTAAGAGTATATAGCTGTGTTCAGCAGACCCATGTTTAAAGCCAGTCTAGTTATCCATGATGTCATTTCGATATTTTCAGTGCGTTGATCAAATTTAGACCAGTAGTCTGCCATGACTTTGGCGGGTGATACTTTTATGTGGTTTACTAGAGCATAAAGCAGCAGCATTTTAGGCTTTTTAATTGGTCTTAAGTCAGGCCTTGGAAAGAGTGTGATACTAATATATTTATGAAAGAACCTGAGCGTGGGGTTGTGGATATTGCTTGTACGGGGCAAGCCTGGGTTTCTGTTCCCAGCAATACTTTTCCAAAATTCATTTCTATTAAATCCCGTACAGGCAGATTCCAAGCTCAGCAAGCATGAATCATCAAAGTTTAAATTCTTGTTGAACTGCTTCCACGTTAAAGTATGTTCTTCATTAAAAAGCCAAAATTTTATGTGATTAGCAGATATTTGCATTGTGGACAGAAATTCTATTGTGAGGGGCATGATTCCCTCCTCATTAATCTTCCATGCATCTTCTCATCCCAAGGTTCGAAAAATATAGAGAAACTCATTGTCCATACCAGTGCGACTTAGCAAGTCGTCGTCGATGTGGCGGGTGTGAATGAACTCTCTCTCACAGAGGATGTTCTGGGCCTGCCGTTCCCGATCACTCTGCCAGATGATATCATCGACGGAATTCAGGACGTGGATGGTCGGTCCAGCCTGGTGTGTGGGCGGAGAGTCCCGATCCACCAACATTTCGTTGGTGGATGGAGTACACCTCCCGACACTCTCCTCATCACTCCCAGCAAAGCGAATGTGAATGTTTGCCCTCGATGAACTTCCCTCACCCTTACTCTTCTTCTTCTTGTCGGTGAAGAAGTTCTTGAGAGGGCCCATGACCTCCTCGCTAGTGCTCAAGGTGGCTGGTGTTTTTGTGTTTTGAGTGAGGTGTAGGAAGTTGCATGGGGTGTGGGTAGTATTTATAGGCTGAGGATGGAAGGGGGGAGGCTGAGAGCTCCTCCCACCTGGCGGGCGCCACCAATAAGTGGCGGGCGCCACCCCACCTTGCCCATTTCTATCTGCAATCGACACATGAGGTTTCCCTCGTAATGTCCACTAAAATTCTAAGTGGGGAATAAAGTGGTAGGGTCGGTGCAAAGTGCAAAGAGTGTAACCTCCTAAATGGGGTAAGTGGGCTAAAAATTTCAAAGACCACTTCTTCATCCTGGTCATACTTTATACCAAGGATGGTGGGAAATTTACTCAGGTGCAGCTTCGTGCAGAAATGTGGAAATTGAGGTGGCGGGCGCCACCCCTTTATGGGTAATTCTCACTCAAAGCCACTCCTTTCACTTGTGCTCTCCTCATCACTCCTCACCAGAATTTTTGAGTGGAGAAGTGTCCAAAAGATGGAGTGAAGTAGAAGAGAGAGGAGGAGACATGGGAGTGAATGAGTGCATTGAAAAAAGCAAAGGCATGGGTCTCCCCTGGTGTTATTTGAGTCTATGAGCTAGGGATGATAGTCTACTTGATTGGCTAAGTGAAAACAGGGCCTATAGGGTGGCGGGCGCCAGCATGGGGTGGCGGGCGCCACCTCAAAGGCTGCCCTAAGCCCCCTAGGCTTCACCTAATCTCCCTACTAAGCATCTATTTTGCAGAAAATTAACTTGCTTAAGTAAAAACGAAAATTTAAATGGGGGATAAAGACTTACCTTAGCCTAACTTACCTTGGTTAGCCGCTTTGGATTCCCGATTAGTGTCGCCTTCACGGTGGTTGTGGCTGAATGTAGGCACCGACGAACTTTAATGACGGGTGTTTTTCCGGTCGCGGTGTGAAATGAAATTTCTCCTCCTTTCCACTGATGTGGAGCTAAATTTCTCCAGCTCCTACATCAATGGTGGCTTTTGCCGTGCTCAAAAATGGCCGTCCCAAGATCAATGGCGTCCGGTGGTCGGGATTAATATCCAGAACCACAAAATCCACCGGGACAAAGAGATTCCGGATTTTCACCGGAATATTCTCTGCTATTCCCGTGGGATATCGGAGCGATTGATCGGCTAGCTGCAGACACATAGAAGTAGGAGACAAGGTATGATGATTTAATTTATCATATATTACCTTGGTCATGACGCTGACGCTTGCTCCCAGATCACAGAGTGCATGCTCGAAGTGCTGCTCTCTGATTGAACATGCGATCGTTGGGTTTCCTGGGTCCTTCTTCTTTTCTGGGAGTTGGTTTAAAATGACCGTACTGCAATCTTCGGTCAATTTAACCACATCCCTACTTGGAATTGGTTTCTTCTTATTGAGCATGTCTCTCAAATATTTTGCATAAGTTGGAACCTGCATAGCGTCAATAAATGGCACATGTATATATAATTTTTGAATTACCTCGACAAATTTCTTGAATTGGTCGTCTTCCGTTGGATTTCTGTTTCGATCTGGAAAAGGTAATACATGTGTATCATAGAATTCATGAGGAGCAGTTCGTACCTTGGATGAAGGTTCAGCTGGCGTCTCCTCTTCTTCGTCTTTTTCAACATTAACAATATTTTTCTTTGCAGCAGAATTACTACTATGAACTAAATTAGAATGAGGTGGATCACGAGTGGATTTACCACCTCTCGTGGTTACAGCTTTTAATTCCTCATAATATTTAATTTGAGATTTAATGTTATCTACTGTTTGCTCTAATCTCCTATTAAAATTAATTTGTTCCTTTAATGCTTCAGAAAAATCTTTTATTTTAGCATAAATTCCTTCTAACATTTTATCATGTTCAATTAATTTATTATTTATGCTATCATTAATTATACCTTGATTAGAAACTAATTTTCTAATAGGAGAATTAAATACGGAGGTTTGAGGCATACCTTTATTTTTCCATTATTGGATCATTGGAATTGGAGGTTCTCCGTAGCCACCATTATTAAGAAGGGATTTTGCATCCTCTTTCTTAATTTCTTCTTGACCTTCACTTGACGAAGCGGCTCTTTGCTTGGTGTAGTACTCCATTGCAGCGCGATCTCTCTTCTCATTTATTCTTTGCTCTAGCAATTTTACCAAAGTTTGCAGGGTAACAGAATCAACTTGCTTAATTTCAGACATACCTCTAGCATGTTTTTCTGTCCATCCTTGATTCGCCACCATTGTCTCGATCAGTTTGGTTGCCTTCTCTACAGTGAGAGAGAGGTATGCACCTCCGGCGGCAGCATCAATGTGTTGTCGAGATTCTTGCTGGAGTCCATGGTAGAAGCTCTGGATCAAGTACTAGTCTTGCATACCATGGTGGGGACAGTCTTCAACATACTCTTGTAGTCTCTCCCAAGCTTCAGTGATTGTTTCTTCGTCTCCCTGTCCAAAGTTAGAAATCTTGCTACGGAAAAGAATAGTTCGGCTTATCGGGCAGAACTTGTTGAGGAATTGATCCGCGCATCTCACCCATGTCAGTAGGTGTCCAGAGTTGAAGAGGAACCACTGCTTCGCTTTTTCCACTAATGAAAATGGAAAAAGACGAAGTCTAATGGCATCCTGCGAAACTCCCTGCACAGAAATTGTACTACATATCTCCAGAAAATTCCGGAGGTGAGCATTGGCATCCTCAGAAGGTTTGCCATTAAATGCAATAGCTTGAGCCATACGTATTAGGTGAGGTTTAAGCTCAAAATCTACATTACTAGTAGAAGGTAACACTGGAATGTGAGCAAGAGTAGGCATGGAATACTCACTGAGTGTTTTGGTCAACGTCGATGTTGATTGATCATTGGAGCAGCTTGGTTTGTCAGCCACTTTTGACTGGGATTCTTGTCTGGACGAACTCCTCTCGCGAAACTCCAGGTTCTTCCTCGGAGGAGTGAGATTAGCTCTCGCTCTCCTAAGAATGGCCTCAGGATCTTCTTGATAGTCGCTCGGAAGATTGAATCTGGCCATGGCTACATTGAACGATCACAAACAACGAACAATATATATACCCGCTAGAACTACGGGGGTTAATTCAATAGAAGTCACAAAGAATTAATTCTAGCCAATTGCTTCCCCGACAACGGCGCCAGAAATGCTTGTTGACTCTTGCTAACGTCGTCACTAGCAGTAGACTATGGAATCTATCCCCGGCAACGGTGCCAGAAAGGCTTGTTGGTACTTCTTAATGTAAGAAGTATAACTAACTATTCTTATGACTATTGGTAAATTCCGCAAGCGCACAGAATAAGTCAATTGTAGCACTTCACCCGGGAGTAACCGAGTATCGTATTTATTTCCACAGGGAAGCTACTATGCCAGAACTAACACTAGGACTGCTATGAACAACTAGTGATTCTAGCAAGGTTGATCGCAAAGTATTAATGAGGGTTGATTTCTACTACTACTAAAATAAAAAGAAAGAAAGACTATCTACTACTAAACTAAATCGGCGGGGTCTGGCCGATGAACAGATTAATGTTTTTCTACACACTTACGAACACAACTAACTTAACAATAAAGATTTTATCTAGTTCTTCGAACCGTACACACCCTCTGGACTATTTACCTCAGACGTGCACAACGAGGTTTATGATTTAAGAACTAACCCAACTACGTGGTGGAATTCAAGGCTCCCAGGGCTGTCACCACCTGTTTGCTACCACAACTATCTGGGGGGCTAGCCACAAACTAAGGTATAACTAGTCTAAGCACCGCGCTTACACTAATATATACTACTCTAATCTTGCGTCCAAAACTAGAGCACTGATTACTCAGTGAAGAACCCAAACTAGATACAAGCTAAATACTAAGTTATCTATGATCGGAAGCACTCAACAAGAACAATAAGTAAATAACTTAAAGTAAATGCTGAAAGTAGAAGAACACTAAGATAAATGAAGAAAGACTTAGAATTATACCAGAGACTTTGGAAGATCCTCTATTACAACTCCAGCTCTTCTCTACTTCACTCTCGCTCTCACTCTAAGTCTCTCAACTAGAGTGTTACTCCACCAGAGCTTCGCTTACAAGAGAGTGGGACTAATGAGGTGAGGTCTGAGTACAAATGAGCTCGGGGGGTCCTATTTATAGCCTAAGGGACCTAGGGGGGTACTTATGGACCTAGGGTTAGGTCAGGGGGGTGAGTGAGGTGGCGGGCGCCAGCCCTAGGTGGCGACCGCCACACCCCTGACCGTTGGATACACCGTCTTTGCTTCAACGGCATCCAGGGGCTCCAGGGAGGCGGTTTCAAGGTCGGTTGCATGTCCAAATAAGTGTCACATGGGCAATTAGGCCATGATCCACGTGACATCTCTTCTTAGCCCTTGGATGCACTGACCTAAGTGATCAATGGCTGCAAATGAGTATGGCACGCCTCCCCTGGATCAGTGACGTGGTAGGGGAGGAGTTTGGGCCTCACTCCCCTGGCGGCCGCCAGTGAGGGGTGGTGGGCGCCACCCCACCTTGGCCCAAAGTGAGCCCAGGTGAGTGTGCTCGCCCCCTGGTGGGTCCTCTTGGTCATTTTGCTCAAAAACCCTGCAATTACCTACATTCAAATAAAACTCAAGGACAAGTGGAAATCGTTAGTTTATAAAAGGTTTTTGGTTGATTTTAGGTCCTTGTGTTGTGTTATATGACCTTGTTGATGCTAAGAATATGACACTTAGTGAGCATCAACACTCCATAGCCCTTCTTTTCATGAACTTGTCAAATCTCTTCACAAAGAGAGCCATTTCTTCATCATCTATCTCACAACCACTTGAGCTTGCCTCATCATCACTTTCCTCCTTCTTTGCTTTGCCCTTGCTCTTGCTCTTGGAGGATGAAGCCTTGAATGCAATGGTCTTCTTCTTCTTTTCTTCCTCTTGGGCTCCCCCATTCCGTTCCACACGGTATGTGTCTTGTGTGACCACATTGCCTAGTACTTGGTTTGGGGTTACCGTGTCCAATCCTTCTCTCACTAGGATAGTCACCAAAGTATCAAACCTTGGTGGTAAGCTTCTCAAGAACTTGTGAGAAAAGTCCTTGTCCTCTACCTTTTCTTCCAAGGCCTTCAAGTCATTGATAATGACTTGCAACCGGTGAAACATCTCCGGTATGCTTTCATCATCTTGCATCTTGAACATGACGAGCTTGTCCTTGAGAATGTATAGCTTGGCACCCTTGACCGCCTTGGTGCCTTCATATGTTTCCTCCAATCTCTCCCATATCTCACTTGCTTTTTCAAGGTCTTTGACTTGCTCAAACACTTTTGTGTCAAAGGCTTCATAGAACAAGTTGATTGCCACATCATTCCATTGAAGCTTCTCTTCTTCTCTAGGAGTGGGACTTGCAGGATCAATTACCACAAAGTCATGCTTAATCACATCCCATATCTTTCTATTCATTCCTCTTGTGAATGCACACATCTTCCTTTTCCAACAATCGAAGTTGGTGCCATCAAAATGTGGTGGCTTCCCCATATAGTTGATTTGAGCCATTGTAACACCAGAGGATGTTAAGCCTCCAACAAACAGTGACCACGGCTCCGATACCACTTGAAAGGTCCAAATTGGCAAGAGGGGGGTGAATAGCCTAATTAAAAATCTACAAGAACACTTAGGCAAACACTATTAGAATAACAAATGGCGAAGCTTTTTGTGCTAGCCTAATAGTGTGTTGCAAGCCACCTATCCAACAATTCTACCTAATATAACTATGGCACACAAGCAATTAGAGCTAGAAACTAATGCAGAATAAATAAACTAGCTCTAGCACAACTATGATAAAAAGGTCTAAGATAAACAAGTATGTGCAAAGAATGAACTATGTGAACTAATCACAACTAGTAACACAAGGTATATGACCAAGAATATGTGACAAGAATTAGTAGCACCACAAATGAAATAGCTCAAGGTAAATACACAAAGTAAATGAGCTAGATAGAGGTGGTTTCACCGAGCCATCGGGATCACCTAGTAGAGAGCCAATCACCGGTGAAATCCACTCGTGAAGCCAATCACCAAGAATTTGAATATGAAGACCAATCACAATAAGCACATGGGACAGCAAGATTTATCCCGAGGTTCACGTGTTTGCCGGCACGCTACTCCCCGTTGTGTCGACCAACACTAGGTGACCCGGTGGCTAATCGGCGCAAAGCCAAGCTCACAAAGAGCGCCACAAGACTCTACCGCAAGTGAGGTAGCTCAATGACACGAGCAATCCACTAAGGATGCCTCTTGCCGCTCCGGCGAGGTGAGGCTCCAAAACCTCTCACAATCATGGTCGGTGGTGGCCAAGAACAATCTCCTTCTCTTGCCAACAACACCACAACGCCTCCAAGCCGTCTAGGCACCGGCAAATGCCAAGAGTAACAAGAAAACTCAATGCCGATGCGAAGAACTAGTGCCACTAGGTTGAACTCTTTCAAATCACGCACTAGATCACTCAATCTCACTTGGTTTGATCAAATCAACTTGGGAGATGAGTTGGGAGGCTTGCCAAAGCTCACTAGTATGCTTTATGGATACATGGGTGTATGCCGAGTCTCGAGTGATGAGTGATTGTCAACTGGGATAATGCGCATGTTCTTTGGCTTGTGTTGTGCAGGTGTTAAGCACGGATACAGTGATCAAAGGCAAGGTGAAGGTCAAGTAGAGACGTGCCGTGCCGATGGACCGAGAGTGGCGAACGGCGGACGTGAGGCTTGGACTGAGGGACCGGTGGCCTGAGGGTCAGCTGTGGTGGCTGACAGCCTGGGACAGCGACGAGCGAAGACTTGCGGGCACGGTGTTGCTTGGGTCGAGGACCTGGGGACACGTGTCGGTGGACGGGGTGCACGGGCGGTGCATCCCCTCGACGGATCGGTTTGGTGGTTGAGCCATAGAAAAACCACCGAGTGGACGGTTTCCAGGTTTGGGCCTCAAAACCTGGGCGCTGATGGTTTCTGAGTTTGGGCCACAAAACTCGAGCTGAGGACGGTTTCCAGGTTTGGGCCTCAAAACCTGGGCGCTGCGGGTTTCTGAGTTTGGGCCACAAAACTCAGGCGATGGACGGCTGGTTTCCCGGTTTGGGCCTCAAAACCGGGGGTTGGTCGTGAAGGCTAGTTTCCCGGTTTGGGCCACAAAACCGGGGGCGAAGTCCGGGAAAAGGACAAGCAGAGCAGTGCCGGCACGTGGTGGCAATCGGTGAGGTTGCGTCGAGGCAACGCTACCAGTTGTGCGGGCGTTGCCGTCGGGTCACTATCAGCTTCGAGTTGGTCCAGGATAGCCTTAGGGTTTGGCTAGTTCGCTCTGTAAATAACTAGGGGTAGAGTGGGAATTATAATTAGGATTAGTAGAGGGAGACACCCACCTCCCAAACTATCTCAGTCATTTGCTATTTTGCCTTCTAGGTTTTCTTGCTCTCCCCTTCCTCTGCTGTAGCGAACTGAGATCCATAGAGAAGACAATCATACCTCTGTGTTCGTGAGATTTTGAGGAAGTGAGACCGTAATCTCACTATTGTCGCGTGTGGTAGCCACACGGTTGCAAATTCGTGATTGTGATTCACGTTTTGTTCTTGTTCTTCGCGGGTTACTTTTCTCCACATTTTTCCCGTTGGTTGATCTCTCGACTTGGTGTGTCTTTTGGAAATCCGTTTGAACCAAGTTGTTCTAGATCGTGAGGCACTTCTTTCCACCGAAGGACTTCTACTCTAACCTCACGAGCTAGTAGACCGGTTGATTTTCGTTTTGGATCAAGTTTTGCTCCCTTGTCCTGAATTCTTCCAATTCACCGGTTTGGAGTTAGGTTCGAGCCATGATCTCTTTGGGATAGCTCACTAACCTCCTTGGAACTCCCCATACCAAGTCTAAGCCTTAGTGCTTTTGATTCGGAGGAGATCGGGTTGAATCCGTGGAAGAACAGTGCTACGTCGGGGGCATCGGATGCTGACGTCGGGAGCATCGGATGCTGCGTTCATCACATCGGATGCATCCGATGCCACGTGTCATCTGACAACGTTTTTGAAGGAGCATCGGACGCTGACCATCGGAGCCTCCGTTGTCATCGGACGTGCCGGGGGTCAAGCATCGGACGCTAGGGTGTCACTGTAGCAGCATCCGATGCCTGTCCAGTAAGGTTCCAGTAAGGGTCATTTTACATCGGACGCTTCCGGTGCATGGGCATCGGATGCTAGCCAGCTCCCTACTGTTTTGCGCTGTTTCGTCCACAGTTCGTTCGTCCATTGTCGGTTTTGATTTCTGGCTTTTGCGTTGGGGTTTCTAGAGTCGTGTAGTGTCTCGTTGTGCTTCTTGGAGGCATCCACCCTACATCTAGGGTCGTGGACACTTGCGAGCTCTAGGGTTTGCTTTTGGGGTTGATTTTTGGGATAGTGGTGACAAGTTTCTGAAAAGAAATTTGAAGCTCCCATTCACCTCCCCCCCCTCTGGTCGCTTTCTGATTGCATCTTCGATGCTTCAATTGGTATCGGAGCGGGTTAAGGATCTTCCACCTTAGTCGGTTCTAGATCCACAGAAGGCGACATGGATCGCGGCATGGGCAAACCGCCGTTCTTCGATGGGACGAACTATGTGAAGGACCGAGAATGTACTAGCAAGGCGACCAGAGGGGGGGTGAATGGGAGCCAACAAAAATTCTTTTGAATCTTTGGCCAAATGTCCCAAAATCAACCCCAGAAAGCTACAACCGAAACTGTGATGCCCACGACCCTTGGAAGAGGGTGGATGATCCCTAGGATCATAGCGAGGCACCACAAAGCGATAGCAACCCAAACGGCAAAAGCACCGGAACAAGTTCGACCCCAAAAACCAAGTCCCGAACGTAGATAGACGGCTACGTCGAGAAACTCCTAAATACCTATGCTAACAACTAGCAAAGATACCTAGAGAGGTTCCTTGATCAACTCTAGGGTCAAACGAGAAGTCCGGAAACCAATCAAAGAAGCCGGGAGAGCAAACGCACAAAACCGGAGGCTTCAGCCAAATCCCGGACTGTCCGGACCTGGAGTCCCGGACTATCCGCCCAAGGCCGGACTGTCCGCGGTTCACTGGCGGACTGTCCGCCGGCAGAATACACAAAACAGCAGTGCTGCTGAAGTCTTGCTGGACGTCTCCCGGACTGTCCGCAAACTTCAACGGCGGACTGTCCGCCGGTCAAACAAAAACCAAACAGCCGAAGAACAGGGCCACTGGTCTGGCTCGTCCCCGACGCGCGGACTGTCCGCGACTGGGACGGCGGACTGTCCGCGACTAGGACGGCGGACTGTCCGCAACTGGGACGGCGGACTGTCCGCCAACTCCTAGTGAGGGCGATTTTGGTCGCCCTTCACCCAAACCTTCTCCAAATTGATTCAATCCAAAATCCCACGTTCCCAAACTTGGAGAGGATGATCACGGAGTAGTTAGGAGACTATCCCCAAGAAATCATCCGCTCAAATCAACTCAAACACCGAGAAATCAAAAGGGGAGGAGGATGAACCGAATAGTGTCATGAAAACAAAATCAACCCGATCTACTTGTTCGTGAGGAGTTAGATAAATTCCTTCGGTGGAAGTGATCTCCTTTCAAATACGAACAAGTTGATTCAAACGGATTTCGCAAAGACGCAGAATAGGGAGAGATCGAGCGACGGGAAAATCGTGGAGAAACGAAGAACACGAGCAAAACACGAATCAAGTCATCGATCTGCAACCGTGTGGCTACCACACGCTACAACAGTGAGGTTACGGCCTCACTTCCTCAAAATCTCCAGTACACAGAGGTATGGTTCTCTGCGGATCTCAGCTAGCTACAGCAGGGGATTGGGAGAGCAGGAAACCCTAGAAGCAAAGAGCAAAATGACTGAGATAGATGGGGAGGTGGGTGTCTCCCCCTACTTATCCTAATTCCCACTCTACCCCTAACTACTTACAGAGCGAACCAGCTAAACCCTAAGGTTATTCTGGACCAACTCGATGGTAGGTGGATCCGACGGCCACGCCCGCACAACTCATAGCGTTGCCTCGACGCAACCTCCCAATTGCCGCCACGTGCCGCCACCGCTCTGCGTCCTTTTTCCCGGACGTCGCACCCCCGGTTTTGAGGCCCAAACCGGGAAACCAGCCTTCACGACCAACCCCCGGTTTTGAGGCCCAAATCGGGAAACCAGCCCACCAACGCCTGAGTTTTGTGGCCCAAACTCAGCAAACCCGCAGCACCTAGGTTTTGAGGCCCAAACCTGGAAACCGTCCTCAGCCCGAGTTTTGTGGCCAAGCTCAGAAACCATCCGCGCCCAGGTTTTGAGGCCCAAACCTGGAAACTGTCCACCCGATGGTTTTTCTCTGGCTCTACCACCAAACCGAAGCTGTAGAGGGGATGCACCGCCCGTGCACCCCGTCCACCGACATGTGTCCCCAGGTCCTCGACCCAGGCAACACCGTGCCCGCAAGTCTCCACTCGTCGCTGTCCCAGACTGCCAGCCACCACAGCTGATCCTCGGGCCACCGGTCCCTCAGTCCAAGCCTCACGTCCGCCCTTCGCCACTCTCGGCCCATCGGCACGGCACGTCTCTACTTGACCTTCACCTTGCCTCTGATCACTGTATCCGTGCTCGACACCTGCACAACACAAGCCAGAGAACATGCGCATTATCCCAGTTGACAATCACTCATCACTCAGAGACTCGGCATACACCCATGTATCCGCACTATGCGTATTGGAAGATACGCATGTTGGCCTATTTGCAGAGTTTGGGTGCTTCCATCTGGGATATTTGCAACTCTGCTGATTACGTGGTCTTGGCTGCTCGTCCCACTCAGCATCAGATCGATTAGCACGATGCCAATAGTCAAGCTCGTAATGCTCTTTTCTCATGCTTAAGCATGTCTGAGTTTGATCGCGTTTCTCATCTCCCCACGGCTCGTGAGATTTGGGCGACCCTCATGCGTTTCCATGAGGGAACCTCTCAAGTCAAATCTCGTCTCTACGAGTCGCACAAGCGGGAGTATGAGAACTTTCGACATATGCCTGGCAAGAGCATAGAAAGTTTATTCGCTCGCTTTCAGGTGATTGTCAACAGGATGAGAGCTAACAAGGAGTTGTTGCCTTTCGACGATCATGAGAGGGCTTTGAAGCTTTTACATACCCTTGATCGGTCGGTGTGGGATTCTAAGGTTCAGGTGATCATCGAATTGCCTAACTATGAGACCCTCACGTGCGACGAGCTCTTCAGTAAGCTCAAGTCTAGTGAGATCGATGCCATGGCGAGGGCTTCTTATGAAAATCCTTCTGGCCCGTCAATGGCTTTGCTTTCTGGCTCTTCTGCTAACTCCTCTGGAGGTTTTGCACTCTCTTCACTTCTTTCTGTCACAGAGGTGCAGCTGGAGTTCATGGGGGATGACGAGCTAGCCTTGCCTGCCAACCGGTTCTCGTGGTTCCACAACAATCGCATGAACCATCGTCGCGGAGGAGGACGCTCGGGATGTTTCGAGTGCGGCGACCCCAACCACTTCATCGCCAATTGCCCGAAGAAGAACAAGCAAGTCTTCGGCAAGGCAGATCATGGGCACAAGTATGACTCCGGCAAGCGCAAGGAGAAGTACGTCCCCGCGAAGCACAAGCGGAAGGGCGGCTTCAACAAAGAGTACATCAAGACGAAGTACTTGGAGAAGGCCCAGGCTGAGCAGCGTGCATTCTTCGCCACGCTCAGCGACGTCAAAGACTCGGATGATGACTCCGCTTCTTCAAGCGACGACGAGTCCGAGAAGAAGAAGAGGATCGAGGACAAACTGAACGGCCTCTGCTTCTTCGCCGACAACAAGGGCTTCTGCACCATGGCTCTCGGCAAGGAGGTCGATTCCGAGCTGGAGGAGATCCCTCGGAACGACGACGACGACGACGACACCTCCCAGGTATCTCTGACCCCCGATGATCTTTCTACTGAGGTCGAGAAGCTTACTGCCGCCCTCCTTAGTCAATATAAGTTGCTTAGGCGTGCTGCCAGAGAGCGGAAGGAGTTTAGGCAGAAGTGGGAGGATATGGTGAAGGAGATTGAGTTTGCCAAGTCCACCGTAGTTGTTTCTGAGGAGGCTGAGTGCGAGATGTGCACCACGCACATGACTGACCTTCTCACCTTGAGAAGTAAGTATGTTGCGTTGGTTGGAGAGGTGGATGAGCTTAAGGCTAGATCCTCGCTGTTGGGTGCGTGCAAGTCCTGTGCAGACTTGCAATCTGAGTTGTCAGAGAAGAATGCCAAGATTGTGTCTCTTGAAGAGGCCAGTTCGGGTAGCACGTGTGTGGCTAGGTGTGCTCTGTGTGAGGGCTTGGAGATGGAGATAGCCAACGTGAAGCATGACAAGATGGAGACCGAGGAGGAAAACACATACCTTCAGACCATTTTGTCATGGGTGTCTAGTGGTGAGCCGCAGCTTGGGATGATGATCTCCCAGTTCAAGCGTGCTGCTGGAGGTCTAGGTGTAGGTTTTGCTCAGGGTGTTGATGTTTCATCTTTTGGCAAGATTGGAGAGTCGAGTGGTCTTAACCCATGTGAGAAGCCCAACTCCACCACTACTCCCAAGCTTACCAAGATTCCACCCAAAGAGCCTCTCAAGCCTAACACTAAGGATGGGGTATTTGTTGAACCTCCAAGAGCTCCACCAAAGAAACAGACATGGTTTCCTAAGCCCAACCACCTGAAAAACAAGTTGGACACCATGCCACCTATCCAAGAGGAGATCATGCCACAGAAGGGCAAAGTGATCCACACCCACTACTGTGAGTACCAACAACCCCCTTTGAGAGCGGTGAGGTACCATTGTGAGCACTGTGGGAGAGATGGACACTTGAGTGAGTTTTGCTTTCGGCGCAAGAGAGAGGCGCGCCTTGCAAAGGAGATGAACAACACGGACATGTACCAACATTTCCATGATGTACATGTGCCGAACGTTCAGAGGCGTGCAGCTAGGCCTAGAGGTCCAATGCCTCAGGTTCCTAGGGCTAGGCCGCGAGGAGGTCGTGCCCGGTGGGAGCCTGCAGTTGTGGGCTATGGACCCCGTGGCGGTGGCTTTGTAGTTGAGCGTTTTCCACCACCGCGTTTTGAGTATCGCGATGGACGCTCTTCCCTTAGCGGACGATGTTTTCCTCTACGTGGTGATCGCTCTTCTCGTAGGCGCGCTAGGAATGGTTTTTCTGCTAACCGTTCTTTTGAGCACCCGGCCCAACACTAGTATTCTTCCTACTTCACTAACCGCAGTGTTGGACCATATGCTCACCCTATGTCTTTTTATTGATGTAGGTAAAACAATTGGAGAACGTTTGGTTGGTGGATTCCGGTTGTTCGAGACACATGACCGGAAACGCCAAGTGGTTCTCCAGTCTTAGTCCGGTCGCCAGAAAGGAGTTTATCACCTTCAGCGACAATAGCAAAGGTAAAGTGTTATCTCGTGGGTCGGTGCGAGTTAATGAACACTTTGTGTTGCGCGATGTTGCTCTTGTTTCTAACTTGCATTTTAACCTTCTTTCTGTTTCACAACTTTTCGATGATGACTGTGAGATTCGCTTTAAGCCGAATCTCAGTCGTATTTTGGATCCTCAGGGCAATCTTGTGTGTTTGATTTCGCCCTTTGGGAAAGTCTTTCGTGCGAATTTCTCAGAGTCTTTTGGCACTTCTCGTTGTCTTGTGGCTGGACCTTCCTCCTCTGATCTTTGGAAGTGGCATAGGAGACTTGGATATTTGAGCTTCGACTTGCTTGCAAGGCTTAGCTCACTTGCCCTAATCCGAGGATTGCCCAAGTTGCATATGGAGAAGGATCTTGTTTGCCACTCTTGTAGACATGGGAAGATGGTCGCCGCTCCCCACCATCCAGTGACTTATGTCATGATTAAGCGCCCTGGAGAGCTTTTGCACATGGACCTTGTTGGTCCGGCTCAGATAAGCTCGGTTGGGGGGAAGTGGTATGTGCTTGTTGTTGTTGATGATTTCTCGAGATATTCGTGGGTCTTCTTTTTGACTGAGAAGACTGAGACTTTCTCTTTTGCTCACAATCTGATTTTGCGTCTTTAGAATGAGTTCCCTTTGAACTCAATGCGAGCTATTAGAAGTGATAATGGTTCCAAATTCAAGAATTCGGATTTTGAGAAGTTTTATAACTCTTTGGGTTTAGAGCATCAGTTTTCTTCCCCCTACACACCCCCTCAGAATGGTGTTGTAGAGAGGAAGAACCGGACCCTTGTTGAGATGGCCAGGACGATGCTCGATGAGCATAGGACTCCTAGGCGATATTGGGCCGAAGCTATGAGCACTGCATGCTACATTTCCAATCGCATTTTTCTTCGAGCCTTTTTGAAAAAGACTTCTTATGAGTTGCGTTTTGGAAAACTGCCCAAAGTGAGTTATTTAGAGTCTTCGGTTGCCATTGTTTCATACTCAAAAAGGGCAACTTGGACAAGTTTGAGTCTCGTTCTTCTGACGGTGTATTTTTGGGTTATGGCACTCATACTCGTGCATATCGTGTACTTAACCTTGATACTAACCGAGTCATGGAGACATCTGATGTCACCTTCGACGAGACCATGGTTTGTCCTTCTTCTCGTTTTGAGCGTGCAGATGATCATGAGGTTAGCGAGCCTCTTTTTGATGATGAGGACGAGGGTGCTGAAGGGATGGATGACCCAGCACCACCTCCACCTGCTGTGCCGCAAAGAGCGGCCTCTACTACCACTCACGGCCCCGATCCCTCTTCTTCTACTTGGGGGCCATGGGATCCGCCACCTCGAGCGGTACCTTTTGTACCCGAGGAGGCACCAGCTGTTGTTGAGGGGGAGGTTTCGTCAGCTCGAGAGGCGCCACGACACATTCAGTGCCAACACCCGCCTCAACAGATGATCGGCAGCATCGGCGAACGTGTCACTCGGTCAAGGTCACAACAAATCTCTCACTTTGCTCATTCTGCATTTGTTACTGATTTTGAACCCCGAGATGTTGGACACGCTTTATCTGATCCAGATTGGGTCAATGCCATGCATGAGGAGCTTGAAAACTTTGAGATAAATCGGGTTTGGTTTCTTGTTCCTCTTCCTCCTGAGTGTCACCCTATTGGGACAAAATGGGTTTTCAAAAACAAACAAGGAGAGGATGGCCATGTTGTGAGAAACAAGGCCAGACTAGTAGCCCAGGGGTATAGTCAGAAGGAGGGAATAGACTACGAGGAGACTTTTGCTCCTGTAGCTCGTTTGGAGGCAATTAGGATACTCTTGGCTTTTGCTGCATCCAAAGGGTTTAAACTTTTTCAAATGGATGTCAAGAGTTCCTTCCTAAACGGCTACATAGAAGAGGAAGTGTATGTTAGACAACCTCCTAGTTTCGAAAATCCTAAGTTTCCAAACCACCTTTTCAAACTTCACAAAGCTTTATATGGTTTGAAACAAGCCCCTAGAGCCTGGTATGATAGGTTGAAAACCTTTTTGCTAGCTAAGGGTTTTAAAATGGGATGTGTGGATAAAACGCTTTTTCTCCTCAAGCAAGGCAATGACACTCTCTTGGTTCAGATTTACGTGGATGATATCATTTTCGGTGGTTCTTCTCACGCTTTGGTTGCCAAGTTTGCAGACACTATGAGCAGGGAGTTTGAGATGAGCATGATGGGCGAGTTGACGTTTTTCCTCGGGTTGCAAATCAAGCAATCCCGAGAAGGGACGTTCGTGCACCAGGGCAAGTATACCAAGGACATCCTGAAGAAGTTCGACATGGGTGAGGCCAAGCCTCTTCCAACACCCATGCCGACCACGGCGGCCCTGGATGTGGATGTGGATGGAGAAGCAGTGGACCAGAAGGAGTACCAGAGTATGATCGGGTCGCTGTTGTACCTGACGGCGACACGCCCGGACATCCAGTTCGCGGTGTGTCTTTGCGCGCGATTTCAGTCGTCGCCGCGCACCTCGCACCGTCAGGCGGTCAAGCGCATTATGAGGTACTTATGCTTCACTCCAGAGTTTGGGATTTGGTATTCTGCTTTCTCCACCCTCTCTCTTTGTGGGTACTCTGATGCCGACTTTGCTGGTTGCCGTATTGATCGCAAGTCCACTTCTGGGACTTGTCAGTTTATTGGTTCTTCTTTTGTTTCGTGGTCTTCTCGCAAGCAGTCTAGTGTCGCCCAGTCTACCACAGAGGTTGAATATGTTGCTGCGGCTAGCTGCTGTTCCCAGTTGCTCTAGATGATGGCCACTTTGCGTGATTTTGGTCTGAGCTTTTCTCGCGTTCCTTTGCTTTGTGACAGCACGAGTGCTATTAGCGTTGCTAAGAACCTCTTGCTGCACTCTAAGACCAAACACATTGATGTGCGCTTTCATTTTCTGCGAGAACATTATGAGAAGGGTGATATCGACCTTCGCCATGTCGATACTCATCATCAGTTGGCTGATATTTTCACCAAGCCTTTAGACCAATCAACTTTTGCTAGGTTGAGAGGTGAGCTTGGTGTGTGATTTCCCTTTTAGATGGGGGAAACATTTTGGTTCGTGTATTATATACTGACTCTTTTTCATTTGTTTTCTTCATGCATCTTTGCATTTCATCTTGCATATTTACATTCAGAGCTTCATGTATATAATCTTTAGAATGTTACTATGTTCGGTATAGTGTATGCTCCGATGCCTTATGATGATGCTTGTAACTTATGCTCTCCTTGATCACCGATACATGTTGTGAGCTGAGCTATTTTATGAATGGTGAATTTGCTTAATGTACATAAAACTTGCAAATGTTCACCATTGAGATATGCATCTAGCATGTGTAGAATGTGTTGAAATCACTTGTGCTTCTCATATAAGCTAGGTTGCTATGTCTCTAGTTCTGAGTCATTCACTTGCTTGGTATGTTCATATTCTGTTTTTAAAATTTGAACCAAGTGAAGTGAATTGGAAAGATCGAGATGGGATTGCTTGTCAGCACATCACAGTTTCGAGATTGTTTCTCATTGCACTTTGAGTTAAACTTGAGTTGTGTAGTGTATGACCGAAACTGTTGCTTTAAGCTTCTGATTGCTTTTGCATAGGCTTCGCACAGTTGAAAAGTTAGGCAATGACAAGCTTTCAACCTCTCACAATCACATGCTGAAATTTGAACTTGTGTAATTTAAACCCATGCAACTCTGATAAAATTTGAATACACAAGTCTATGTTTCATTCTATAGCATGATGATTGAACCTTGCTAGGGGTAGTTCACCTTGTATAACATGTTTAGCACTTGTTTGACTCCCTGTCTATACATGTTTAGTTCTATTTTGATGGTGAATACTTTTTTGGCTAAAAAACTGCTCACGTTGCTCACATGTTCATATTTCATATTTAGTGATCAGTTTGAGCCTTTGCCAGCATTCTGTGCATTTTAATGAGTCATCGGATCAGCACTTTGTCAAAGCATCTTCTTATTCTGTCGACTATATTCCTGAAGCTGCTAACTGGCATTTTGACTCATATGCATTTTGGAGGGGAGATACTTGATAGTGCATTTTCAACTAAGGGGGAGAAATTTGCCAAATCATAAGGGGGAGTTTTCCTGGTTGTGTGCACTATTGGAGGGGGAGTTTGAGCTGGCTCGGTCTTTAAATTTTCCAATTGGTTCGGAGCATTTTTGGCAGTTAGTTGTGTTGAGTCTTTGCCTCTTTCTTGAGGGACTAGTGCCTTTGCTGTTTTGCTCTTCAGTTGGTATTGACCTTTCTCGCTAGCGGTGTTGAGCCCATTCTGTCTCTTCTTGAGGGCTAGCTCTATTTTTGCTTGAATTTCAATTGATCTTTCGATTGGTATCAAGCTTTCCTGCTAGCGGTGTTGAGCCTGTTCTACCTCTTCTTGAGGGCTAGCTTCGCTTTGCTTGGTTGCGTCAAGCCGTTGCCCATGTCTTTGGGGACCAAGTTGTCTTGCTTCTTCCACTTGACCATCTTTGGCTTTGATATGCTTTTGGGTCATTTGGTCGAGTTTTCTCTCCTTCCTCCTTCCCTTCTCTATTTCATTATGATTTGTGTTGGTAGTTGACAAAGCACTCATCAAGGGGGAGATTGCGGATACATGGGTGTATGCCGAGTCTCGAGTGATGAGTGATTATCAACTGGGATAATGCGCATGTTCTTTGGCTTGTGTTGTGCAGGTGTCGAGCACGGATACAGTGATCAAAGGCAAGGTGAAGGTCAAGTAGAGACATGCCATGCCGATGGACCGAGAGTGGCGAAGGGCGGACGTGAGGCTTGGACTGAGGGACCGGTGGTCTGAGGGTCAGCTGTGGTGGCTGACAGCCTGGGACAGCGACGAGCGAAGACTTGCGGGCATGGTGTTGCTTGGGTCGAGGACCTGGGGACACGTGTCGGTGGACGGGGTGCACGGGCGGTGCATCCCCTCGATGGATCGATTTGGTGGTTGAGCCACAGAAAAAACACCGAGTGGACGGTTTCCAGGTTTGGGCCTCAAAACCTGGGCACTGATGGTTTCCGAGTTTGGGCCACAAAACTTGGGCTGAGGACGGTTTCCAGGTTTGGGCCTCAAAACCTGGGCGCTGCGGGTTTCTGAGTTTGGGCCACAAAACTCAGGCGATGGACGGCTGGTTTCCCGGTTTGGGCCTCAAAACCGGGGGTGGGTCATGAAGGCTGGTTTCCCGGTTTGGGCCACAAAACTGGAGGCGAAGTCCGGGAAAAGGACAAGCAGAGCGGTGGCGGCACGTGGCGGCAATCGGTGAGGTTGCGTCGAGGCAACGCTACAAGTTGTGCGGGCGTGGCCGTCAGATCACTATCATCTTCGAGTTGATCCAGGATAGCCTTAGGGTTTGGCTGGTTCGCTTTGTAAATAACTAGGGGTAGAGTGGGAATTAGAATTAGGATAAGTAGAGGGAGACACCCACCTCCCAAACTATCTCAGTCATTTGCTATTTTGCCTTCTAGGTTTTCTTGCTCTCCCCATCCTCTGCTGTGCCGAACTGAGATCCACAGAGAAGACAATCATACCTCTATGTTCGTGAGATTTTGAGGAAGTGAGACCGTAATCTCACTGTTGTAGCGTGTGGTAGCCACACGGTTGCAAATTCGTGGTTGTGATTCACGTTTTGTTCTTGTTCTTCGCAGGTTACTTTTCTCCACGTTTTTCCCGTTGATTGACCTCTTGACTTGGTGTGTCTTTTGGAAATCCGTTTGAACCAAGTTGTTCTAGATCATGAGGCACTTCTTTCCACCGAAGGAATTCTACTCTAACCTCACGAGCTAGTAGACCGGTTGATTTTCGTTTTGGATCAAGTTTTGCTCCCTTGTCCCAAATTCTTCCAATTCACCGGTTTGGAGTTAGGTTCGAGCCATGATCTCTTTGGGATAGCTCACTAACCTCCTTGGAACTCCCCATACCAAGTCTTAGCCTTAGTGCTTTTGATTCGGAGGAGATCGGGTTGAATCCGCGGAAGAACAGTGCTGCGTCGGGGGCATCGGACGCTGACGTCAGGAGCATCAGATGTTGTGTTCATCACATCGGATGCATCCGATGCCACGTGTCATCTGACAACGTTTTTGAAGGAGCATCGGACGCTGACCATCGGAGCCTCCGTTGTCATCGGACGCGCCGGGGGTCAAGCATCGGACGCTAGGGTGTCACTGTAGCAGCATCCGATGCCTGTCCAGTAAGGTTCCAGTAAGGGTCATTTTACATCGGACGCTTCCGGTGCATGGGCATCGGATGCTAGCCAGCTTCCGATGCTACCGTTTCTGCGCTGTTTCATCCGCAGTTCGTTCGTCCATTGTCGGTTTTGATTTCCGGCTTTTGCGTTGGGGTTTCTAGAGTCGTGTAGTGTCTCGCTGTGCTTCTTGGAGGCATCCACCCTACATCTAGGGTCATGGACACGTGCGAGCTCTAGGGTTTGCTTTTGGGGTTGATTTTTGGGACAGTGGTGACAAGTTTCTGAAAAGAAATTTGAAGCTCTCATTCACCCCCCCCCCCCTCTGGTCGCTTTCTGATTGCATCTTCGATCCTTCATGCTTAGGAATCAGAATGTGCAAGAGTGAAACCAAGTGAGCCGGCCAAGCCCCTTAAATAGGCCACCCAAAACGGCCTAGCCGTTGGGCAAGAAACGAGGTCATCGGACGCGCCGGTGTCGGGGCCATCGGACGCTTCCCCAGCGTCCGATGCTCTGATGAGCACCACGTGTCCCCCTGCTATGAATTCAGCCCGTTAGATCCCAACGGTCATATCTCTTAGCGCGCCAGATAAAGTGGCATCGGACGCGCCGATGCCTAGCATCGGACGCTCCGATGCCTCTGCTCATTTCAGTTCATTTTAGCGCTCCATTGGACGCGCCAGCACCATCACATCGGACGCTAAACCCCTGCGTCCGATGACCATGCAGAGAGGTTCCAGAGAGGGCCAAAACACATCGGACACGTCCGATGGATTTGCATCGGACGCAGGCCAGCGTCCGATGCTCCCTGGAAAGCTAGCACGCGCCACGTCACCTGCATCGGACTCTGCAACAGTGATTTCTCAGCGTCTGTTGCCAGCGTCCGATGCTCCTTCAGACTCTGACAGAAACTAGGATTAGCCATCGGACGCTCGGCCAGCGTCCGATGATGTCGCTTCCAGCGTCCGATGCTGATAACTCAGCTCCTTTCGCTTTCTAACTTCTACCCTTGCTCCCATGCGCCAACACCAAAGTGTTTCAACACTTGTGCACGTGTGTTAGCATTTTGCAAAGCATTTTCCAAGGGGTTTTGTTAGACACTCACTAGGCCTATAGCATCAATATGTTAGAGAACACCTAGTGGCACTTGAACACCGCATAAGCCGTGAATAATCTCCTCTTAATAGTACGGCTATGTATCCTAAATGTGATCACACTCGCTAAGTGTCTTGATCACCAAAACAAAGAGCCCTATAGGTTATACCTTTGCCTTCGGGCCTCTTTGCTCCATCTCTTCTCTTCTTCATTTCACCAATGGTAGAGCACTTGAACTCTTGAGTGCTTGTGGCCATCACCATCCTCCATGTTTGCCACCTTGCTAGCTCCACCACTTGGCTTGGTCACAATCCTTTCTTATAAGCTACACACATGCTTAGTAATAGGATTAGACCAAATAGGTTTCATCAATTAACCAAAACCAAACTAGAGCTTTCAACTTCTCAAAATCCGAATTCTTAAACTTGGAACCATTATCGCTACGAATAGCTCTCATCGAGTTCTTAGGGAACTCATTCTGAAGTCGCAAAATCAGATTGCGAGTAAAAGAGAAAGTCTCAGTTTTCTCAGCTAAAAAGAAAACCCATGAATATCTCAAGAAGTCGTCAACAACAACAAGCACATACCACTTCCCACCAACCGAGCTCACTCGAGCCGGACCTACATGGTCCATATGCAAAAGCTCTCCAGGGCGCTTGGTCATAACTTGATTCACACGATGGTGGGGAGCGGCAACCATTTTTCCATGTCTACAAGAATGGCAAACAAGATCATTCTCCATGTCTAACTTGGGCAATCCTCGGATTAAGCCAAGTGAGCTAAGCCTTGCAAGCAAGTCGAAGCTCAAGTGACCAAGTCTCCTATGCCATTTCCAAAGATCAGAAGAGGAGGGTCCAACCAAAAGACAACGAGAAATGCCAAAAGACTCCGAGAAATTTGCACGAAAGACTTTCCCAAATGGCGAAATCAAACACACAAGATTGCCCTGAGGATCTAAAATACGACTGAGATTCGGCTTAAAACGAATCTCATAGTCATCCTCAAAAAGTTGCGAAACAGAAAGAAGGTTAAAATGCAAGTTTGAAACAAGAGCAACATCACGCAACACAAAATGCTCATTAACTCGCACATAACCACGGGGTAGCACCTTACCTTTGCTATTGTCACCGAAGGTAATAAACTCCTTTCCGCTGACTAGACTAAGACTGGAGAACCACTTGGAGTTTTCGGTCATATGCCTTGAGCATCCGAAATCCACCAACCAAACGTTCTCCAATCGTCTTACCTACATCAATAAAAAGACATAGGGTGAGCATACGGTCCAACACTGGGGTGAGTAAAATGGGAAGTGTACCAGTGTTGTCCCGGTTGCTCAAAAGAACGGTTAGTAGAAAAACCATTCCTAGCATGCCTACGGGGAAAGCAATCACCACGCATAGGAAAACGTGGTCCGCTAAGGGAAGAGCGTCCATCGCGATAGTCAAAACGCAATGGAGGGTAACGCTCAACAACAAAGCCACCGCCACGGGGTCCATAGCCTACAAAACTTGGATCCCGTCGAGCAAAACCTCCTTGTGGCCTAGGACCTTGAGGCATTGGACCTCTAGGCCTTGCAACCTTCCTTTGAACCTTCGGCGCATGTACATCATGGAAAGGATGGTACATGTCCGAGTTGTTCATCTCCTTTGCACGATGCTCCTCTCTCTTGTGTCGAAAGCAAAACTCCCTCAAGTGTCCATCTCTCCCACAGTGCTCACAGTGGTACCTCACCGCTCTCATAGGGGTTGTTGGTACTCACGGTATTAGGTGTGGATCACTTGGTTCTTTTGTGGCATGAGCTCCTCTTGGATAGGTGGCATGGTGTCTAGCTTGTTCCTCAGGTGGTTTGGTTTTGGAGCCCATGTTTGTTTCTTGGGTGGAGCTCTAGGAGGTTCCATAAACACTCCATCTTTGGTGTTAGGCTTGAGAGGCTCTTTGGGTGGAATCTTGGTCAATTTGGGAGTAGTGGTGGAGTTGGGTTTCTCACTCGGCTTAAGACCACTAAACTCACCAATCTTCCCGAAAGAGGTAGCACACTCTACACCCTGAGCAAAGCCAACATCTGGACCTCCAGCAGCACGCTTGAATTGGGCAATCATCATCCCAAGCTACGGCTCATCACAAGACACCCATGACAAGATGGTCCGAAGGTATGTGTTTTCTTCCTCGGTTTGCATCTTGTCATGCTTCACATTCACAATCTCCATCTCCAAACCCTCACACAAGGCACACCTAGACACACAGGTGCTACCCGAGCTGGCCTTCTCAAGAGACATAATCTTGGCATTCTTGTTTGCCAACTCGGATTGCAAGCATGCACAAGACTTGCACGCACCCAACAACACCGGTCTAGCCCTAAGCTCATCAACCTCTCCAACCAAAGCAACATACTTCCTCTCAAAGTGAGAAGGTCAGTCATGTGCTTGGAGCACATTTCACACTCATCCTCCTTAGTCACGACAACGGTGGACTTGACAGACTCAAGATCCTTCATCGCGTCCTCCCACTTCTTCCTAAACTCCTTTCTCTCTCTCTAGCAGCAAGCCTTAGCAACTTGTCTTGACTAAGCAAAGCAGCAGTAAGTTTCTCAACCTCAGCAAAGAGTTCATCGGGAGTTTGAGGTACTTGGGAGGAGTCGTCGTCGTTCCGAGGGATCTCCTCCAGCTCGCAGTTGACCTCATCGCCGAGGGCCATGGTGCAGAAGCCCTCATCATCGGCGAAGAAGCAAAGACCGTTCAGCTTGTCCTCGATCTTCTTCTTCTCGGACTCATCATCGCTTGAAGCAGTGGAGTCGTCGTCCAAGTTGTCGATGTCGCTGAGCGTGGCGAAGAAGGCACGCTGCTCAGCCTGGGCCTTCTCCAAGTACATCTCCTTGATGTACTCCTTGTTGAAGCCGCCCTTCCGCTTGTGCTTTGTGGATACGTACTTCTCCTTGCGCTTGTCGGAGTCGTACTTATGGCCATGATCGCCCTTGCCAAAAGCTTGCTTGTTCTTCTTTGGGTAGTTGGCGATGAAGTGGTCCGAGTCGCCGCACTCGTAACAGCCACCTCGTCGTCCTCCGCGGCGATGGTTGATGCGGTTGTTGTGGAACCACGAGAACCAGTTGGCAAGCAGAGCCAACTCGTCGTCTCCCATGAACTCTAGCTGCTCCTCTGTAACAGACAAAAGAGAAGAAAGTGCAAAGTCTCTAGAAGGGTTAGCAGAAGAGCTAGAAACTAAAGCCATCGACGGGCCAGAAGGATTTTCATAAGAAACCCTCGCCATGGCATCAATCTCACTAGACTTGAGCTTACTAAAGAGCTCGTCGCACGTGAGAGTCTCATAGTTAGACGATTCGATGATCACCTGAACCTTAGAGTCCCACACCGACCGATCAAGAGTATAGAGTAGCTTGAGAGCCCTCTCATGATCGTCGAAAGGCAACAGCTTCTTGTTAGCCCTCATCCTGTTGACAATCACCTGAAAGCGAGCGAATAAACTTTCTATGCTCTCGCCAGGCATGTGTCGAAAATTCTCATACTCTCGCTTGTGCGACTCGTAGAGACGGGTTTTGACTTGAGTGGTTCCCTCATGAAAAGGCATGAGAGTCGCCCAAATCTCTCAAGACGTAGCGAGGTGAGAAACGCGATCAAACTCAGACATGCTCAAACAGGAGAAAAGAGCATTACGAGCTCGGCTATTGGCATCGTGCTCGTCGATCTGCTATTGAGTCACACGAGCAGCCAAGACCACGTAATCAGCAGAGTTGCAAATGTCCCAAATCGAAGCACCCATGCTCTAAAGATAGGCCGACATGCGTATTTTCCAATACGCATAGTTTGTCCCATCGAAAAATGGTGGTTTGCCCACGCCGCGATCCATGTCGCCTTCTGTGGATCTGGAACCGGCTAAGGTGGAAGATCCTTAGCCTGCTTTGATACCAATTGAAGGACCGAGAATGCTACCAAAGGCGACCAGAGGGGGGTGAATGGGAGCCTAAAAATTTCATTCAAAACTTCGGCCTCTGTCCCAACAAATCAACCCCAAAAGCTTCGGACACAAGCGTGATGCCTACGACCCTCGGAAAAAGAGTGGATGATCCCTAGGATCACAGCGAGGCACCACCAAATGAGAGCGAATCAAAATCCAAGAACTCCGAGTAGTGTTCTTCCCAAAAACCCGCTCCCGGAACGTAGATGGAAGGCTACGTTGGGATTCCTCCAAATACCGATGCTAACAAGTAGTAGAGATACCTAGAGAGGTTCCTAGGTGAACTCTAGGAGCAAACGAGAAGTCGGGAAACGAAGCGGAAAAGCTGGGAGAGCAAACACACGAAAACTCAACACACAGCAGAATCCCGGACTGTCTGCGGGCACGGTCCCGGACTGTCCGCGGATGGATGGCGGACTGTCCACCGGCCAAAATCTCAAAAACACAGTGTTGCTGAAACCTCCCAGGACAGTCCTGGACTGTCCGTGAACTTCAACGGCGGACTGTTCGCCGGTCAAAGCAGACCAAAACAGCCGAGACACACAGCCACTGATCCGGCCGAGCCCCGACGCGCGGACTGTCCGCGGGTTAAGCGGCGGCTGTCCGCGACCACTCAGGAAGGCCGATTTCAGTCGCCCTTCTCCCAAATCTTCCCAAAACTGAACCAAATCAAAATCCCTTGATCTCAAACTTGGAGGAAATGATCCTCAGGTAGTTGGAATACTATGCCTAAGAAATCATCCGCTCAAATCAACTCAAACCCTAGGAAATCGAAAGGGAAGGTGTAGGAACGAAAAAGTCGCCACGAAACTTGAATCGACCCGATCTACTTGTTCATGAGGATTGAGATGAATTCCTTCGGTGGAAATGTTCTCCTCACATCAAAGAACAAGTTGATTCAAGTGGATTCAAAAAAGACGCAACGTAGAAGGAGATCGAGCGACGGGAAAATTGAGACAAAAAGCGAAACACGAAGAACAACTCAAGAACGCGAAACACAATCTCAATTCACAGCTGAAATTCATCCCCACGAGGAGACAACGGGAATCTGGTCCCGTTTTCGCAAAATCCAAATACACAGAGGTAGGATTAAGCCGTCTCTGCGGATCTCAGTAGCTACAACAGGGAATGGGAAGCAAGAAACCCTAGAATAAAAATAGCAGTGGCTGAGATGGTTTGGAGGGAGGGGCTGCCTCTCCTAATATAGCCTAATACAATTATTCCCCTTCTACCCTTACAGCTAATGAGCGAGCAGGCTAACCCTAATGGTATTCCTGACCAACTCGAGGTTGATGTTGATCCGACGGTCACGCCCGCACATCAGGTAGCTTCGCCTCGACGCGACCTCACCGGATGTCGCCACGTGCCGCCCCGCACCGTTCGTCCTTTTCACGGACCTCCCTCTGGTTTTGAGGCCAAAACCGGGAAACCAGTTGATGAGGGACGGCCCGATCTTCCGAGAGGTAGCGATAGGCTCGATTGGTGGAGAACTCGACGTTGGCGATCCGGCTTCAAATCAGACATGATTCGAACCCTGCAACCATTACACCACTGCTCTGTTGGTTATCAACCAAGCACAACTTGATTGACCTCGCCAAGAAGGCTAATCCTGCAAGCGAATCGAAGAACACAAGCAAGAAGGTAAAAACACGCAATCTGAAATTGTAAATATGAATTATGCAAATATCAATAGAGGGTTCAAGAACTCAGTTCCAAAGGACTAATCGACACAGTGGAGGAGATCAAGAACGGGGGCCCTGGATCAATGTAAAAGGATTCGACACCATAGTTACAATGAACGATTCAGTTCCTCGATGGAAAACTAAACTCTAAGCAAAACCCAAGACCTAACGACGACGGCGGCGGCTAATTATAGGGTTTAGAATGTCACCTATGCTGGACGCACCCCCTAATGGGCTCTAAGACGATACACGGCCCAACGGACCAAAATACGGTGTCGCAGCACCCTGGCAGATTCTGGACGCTGACTTGTTTCAACGATTCCCGTTGACTCCGGATGTATTTTGACGTGATTCCAAAGCCATTGGTTAGCTTATCAAATTATATTTCCAAACATATCTGGTTCGTCGAAAACGGAGTCCGTATGCGTCCGGGGCGTTGATTTTACCTGGGACTGCTCCTGAAATCCGAGGGTGACGAGGTAGCTGAGTTGGAGATGGATTGCAACTTGGGGAAGACCATGGCATCGGTGTGTCTAGCGTGACGATGTCCTCATCACCAGTCGTCCATCGGCTGAGTTTTGTGGCCCAAACTCAGAAACCCGCCAGCACCCAGGTTTTGAGGCCTAAACCTAGAAACCGTCCTCAGCCCGAGTTCTGTAGGAGATAAAGGCAGCAGAGTAATTTTTTTGTCCTTATGTGTGATTGTGTATGTATTAGTTCTACCATGGTGTAAAGCATCATTATCAAATTCCCATGGACGACCTAACAAAATAGAACAAGTTTGCATAGGAACAACATCAAATTCAGCAGTATCATGATAAGAGCCTGTGAAAAAGCTAATGCGTGCTGATCTAGTTACCTTAGTCATACCATTATTATTGAACCATTACAGTTTATACGGATACGAATGTTGTTGTGTGGTTAAGCCAAGCTTCTCAACCAAATCTAAACTCACCAAATTGTTGCAACTCCCGCCATCAACGATAGTGAGAACAGGACAACCCTGCACAATGAGATACATGTGGAACAAATTGTGGCGTTGGATCTTTATTTCTTCTTCGTCATGTCCCACACGTGTACTCAACACACGCTGCACAAGACGACTAGGGTAGTCCACGGCAGCAGCCACAGAATCAATGGTGATGGTCTCCTTGTCTTGATCATCCTCGGTGGAATTTGCAGCAATGTTAGCAGCAAGAGCTAAATCATCTTCAACATCACTAGCACTTACATATCCATCGTCGGTAGCAATGAAAGCACGACGGCTAGGGCAATCCTTCATGACATGTCCCATGCCTTTGCATCGGTGGCAAATGATTTTAGAGCTGGATAAGGAAGAGCTAGTAGAAGCACCCGGAGTGACACCTTTCTTCAGCTGTGGAAACTGCACATTAGACAATTTACTTACCTCAGAAGGTGTAGATGGTTGTGGTGCAGCTGGAAGCTTAGGCGTCTCTGGCTTTGTACGCTGCAGAAAATTTCTCCCATTGTTCGACCTGAAAGTTTGGTGTTGTTTGCGTCCCTGTACTTCTCGTTCAGTTTTAAGAGCGAGATGATATAATTGGCTGAACCTATTTCAATCTTTGTAATCAAGAATATCCTGGATATCACGATTTAAACCACCAAAGAATCTAGCACTAGCATCATCATCATCTTCATGTATACCACAACGTGCTAAACCAATAAGCAATTCTTGATAATATGCTTCTACTCCTTTATCACCTTGTTTTAAAGTTTGCAGTTTCAAACGTAAATCACGTTGGTAATAAGGAGGAACAAAACGAGATTTCATGTGTTGCTTTAAAGCATTCCAAGTTTGAGGCACAACAGCAGCATTATTAGCATTGCAAAGATCACTCTACCAGAATAAAGCAAAATTAGTAAACTCACTAGTAGCAAGTCTAACTCTATGCTCAGCAGGAATGTTATGAGAATCAAATTTTTGTTGAACAACAAGTTCTCAATCTAAATATGTCTCTGGATCCATATTACCAGCAAAAGGAGGTAGGCTAAATTTAATTTTAGCAAAAGGATCATTATTATGATTATTATCTCCCATACCGCGACGATTGAAGTTGAGGCGGCGACGGGGACCAGCATCAGCATCCGCATCGTCATCACCAAAAGCATCCGCATCTTCGTCATCACGATGAGGTTGAGGGCGTTGCTCAAGCTGTTCAATGCGGTTGACTAGATTGTTCACGTTGCGCGTCAGCTCGGTCATGAGGTGGCGTTGTTCATTCATGAATGTTGTAAGGCTCGCCTTTGGACACGCACTCATTGAAGTCCGTCGAAATTCCTGTCATTGTTAGAAGATAGAAAAAGACAACAGCAAAGTATTATCCCTATCAACCAAAAGGAATCAAGTGGTGGTGGTGGTGAAAGTGGAATGCAAAATCACAAGAGGCTTACCACCGTCTTGCCTGTATTCTTACCAACGTCAAACAAGATCAAACCAAAGTGACGAAGCAATCTGTTGTTGAGCGTGAGTAACAGTTGCAAGATGAACCTGTGCTGACAGAAGTATATGTGGAGCTATAGGTAGGCACAATATGACAACAAGGATTAGCAATTAACGAATACAGATTAGCAAAGTTCAATAAGTATCCAAAGCACAAGTCACAATTGCTGGCTAAGACGTGTGTAGATGTAGCGCAACAAGATGAAACAAAGAACGATGGAAAGAACTCACAGAACAAGCAAAGAGCACTGATTTTTCCTTTTTCCTTGATTTTCCAAAAAGGTACTAGTAGGAATCAAACTTTTTTATTTTTTCACTATTTTTTTATAATTTTTCCTGAACAAGGAGCACAAAAGGTGTAACCACAAAAATTGGCACCTTCAACTGAGGTTGGATGTGGTCTACAGAAAATCAGCAAATTCTCTGAAAAGCGTGCTGAAACCTTGTCAACTTTTTTTATTTATTTTTCCGAATTTTTTAAGCAATTTTGAGGGGACCAAACCTAGTTTGGGTCGGCTCCAAATGGTGTCAAGAAGCTCCACAAAAAATTTCAGATTTTTCTGACAAACGAGCAAAAAGTTATGCCTGTTTTACCGAACGTATCTCTAGTTATGTTTTTTGGAGGCACGACACGAAAACGGCAGTTAGGGCAACTCGGCAGTAGCAGTTAGGGCAAATCAACCGTAAACTCCAACACCGATCACAAGAGCAAGCGTCCTTGTGACTAACAGCAGATGGTAGATGCGAGATGATGTAAGGAGGGTTGCGATGCAGGCAAAAATTAGGGCGGTTGGCAACCTATTTAGGTAGGGTTTGCGCGGCGGC
This sequence comes from Coix lacryma-jobi var. lacryma-jobi, assembly GCA_009763385.1. Classification (NCBI taxonomy): domain Eukaryota; kingdom Viridiplantae; phylum Streptophyta; class Magnoliopsida; order Poales; family Poaceae; genus Coix; species Coix lacryma-jobi. Next base: position 51,441,566 of record CM019824.1, read on the forward strand.
GAGAAGTTACACAAGGCGGCTAGCGGGGCAAGTCGAGTAATGTGGTGGCTTCGACTTGTTGTTTAGGAACGGTGGATGGGATAGCGGCGGAAACAAAGAAACAACAACGGGCATGTTGGGGGGAGGGACCCTCGGCAGTGGCGCCACGCGGGCTGGCTCCAAAAACAACCTTCGCGCGACCCGCGCACCCTCTCAAAACTTCTCCCTTCCGCTAATTGGACTCTTCAGGATCGTTTTCCTAACCTTCGGATGCAAACTCGCCCCTCGGAGTTCGATGTGTTTCTCGCAGGTGAAGGCGCGCTGGAAACGCAAAGAAATGACCCTCGCTCGTTCCGAGATCCCTTCGCTTGAGACATCAAGCCCGGCAATTGGCGAGTCGATGCGGACCTCGCGACTGGCGGAGCCGAGGGTTTGGCCCTCACACTCCCGCGAAGATGGGCAGGACCCGATGGCGGCGGGCAGGAGGAAGGCAAACTAGGGTTTCCACTCCGCCCGTGTTTGTACGGTTCTACCCTTTCCCTGTACGGTGCTGGGGAATCTTTTCTGTACCCTTTTGTAATTTGGCCGGTGTCCCTTGGTATTCCCTATAAATACCAAGGGATGAACAGTGTAAAAGGGGGACTTTTGGGGGAATAGTGAATCACACCAACCAACCCACTCTCTTGTACCTTCGTTTGCATCTTCACTTCGCTTGCGTTTGACAGTTGTTCACCCTCGCCCCGTACCCCTGCACAACAGCGGAGGTAGGGCAGGTGTGCTTCCAACAGTTTGGCGCCGTCCGTGGGGATCGAAGTTCGGATCGGCGGGAAATAGAAGAGCGACCACTACTAGAGACCATCGCGCGGCTAGAGAGGCTGCGGCGGTGGTTCCACCAGTCGAGGAGATCGTGGAACCCTCGAGAGCAGAAGATGTTACTCCAGATTCAGAAGTCCCGGGCCCTCATACCCGGACGGCGGCGCAGCCGCACCCCCACACTCCCAGAGAGGGTGAGGGAAGAGACGAAGAAGAATTGGGCCTCGAGGCCCTAGAAAGACTTCAAGCTAAGTTGCAAGAGAAGAAAAGGCGCCTAGACCAGCTTGAGAGGCACAACCGGCTGCGCGCCATCAGGCAAAAGGCGGACGAGGCTAGGGAACAGCTTCGCCGGATGGAGGAGTCCCTCGCCGCAGCTGAGGCCGAAGCCGAGGGTTGGAATGACAGGGAAATGCCACCACTGCAAGAGGGAAATGAAGATCAGGGTCAGGGCAACCTCTGCCACCATCCACCACCCCCACCACCACCAAATCACCCGGATAACCTATATCCTGTGAGACAGCCAAACTTTCGCCAACTCTACCTAGAGGAAAGAGAGCCAAACCTCTGCAACCAACGAAGAGCCCAACAACATCAAATGCCATATGACCCAAAATCACCCCTCTCCTAGATACTACAAACTCAACCTTGGCCACCATGCTACAATCCACAAAATCTACCCCGTTACGACGGTCTTACTGACCCTCGCCAATTCATCATGAGCTATGAAGCGGCAGTCGCCGCAGCAGGGGGAGATGAATCAACAATGGCAAAATCATTCGTAATCATCCTTCATGACATTGCGCAAACTTGGTACAGCAACCTTCGTCCCGGAACTGTGGACTCCTGGGCCAACCTCAGAGATAGGCTCTGTACAAACTTTAAGGGTATCACAACGCACCTTCAAACCCCATCGAGTTATTCAACTGTAAACAAGAAGAGCGCGAAGCACTGCAAGATTACTGGCGGAGGTTCATCCAAATCAGAGCAAGAACTCCGGGAATATCTGACGAAGCAGTAATCCTCGCTGCAGTTAGTGGCCTGCGTCCAGGCCCATGTTCCTCAAAGTTTGCCAGGAAACCAGCAAACACTATTGAAGAACTCCATGAGACAATGGAGAGATACTGTAGAGCAGACATGGACTTCAGGGCAAAGTCCGATGCTCGAAGGTCACAGCAGAAGCCGCAGCCGAGACCTCAACCGAGAGAAAACAACCCTCGCCAAGAACAAAGCAACATTGGCGCTATCAACAAGACAGCCCACTTTGAAGAACAAAGATGGGGCACTCAACCTTCGAGCAACCAAAACCCTCAAGGTTTGCCACCCCCTCCAGACCAGCGGAACCAACAGAAAGATCCCGCAAAAATGTATTGCCATTTTTGTGGTCTTGGAAAGGGCCACACCACCAAATAATGCGAATGCTTCGCCAAAGGGAAAGAATACCAGGAATCCAAAAGAGCAGCTTCGACAGATAACCGAACCATCAATCACACCAGGAAACCAAACTTCAACCAACCCAATCTGGCATACCATTACACACCCATAAACTACGGCTTACCTTCGCACCAACCCTTCTACGCACATCACCCTTACTACAACCAAGCCTCTTATCAGTCAGCCTCCATCCCTCAACGCCAAAACACTCATACACTGTCACATTCCCGACAACCCCTCAAACCCAAACCCAAACAACCAACAAAATAAACAATACTCTGCCACCACCACCACCAATACCAGCATTGCCAGCGCCTCAACCTGTCAATTTGAAGCCCAGAACCAGACAACCATCAACAACCCAGCATCAACCTTCGGTGTGATACTAGCCATCACCGGAGGCTCAAATGAAGATCATGGCAACAAGCGGCAGAGGAAGGAACATGCCAGACGAGTACACCATGTAGCCGTCGAAGGACCACACAAATTTGGTCGATGGTCTCATATCCCTATAACCTTCAACTCCAGTGATATGAAGTTAAGGGATTACCCTCACACTAACGCTATGGTGATCGAAACTAATCTAGCAGGGTGGACAGTCACCAAAATTCTGGTCGATACAGGAAGCTCTGCAGACATCCTGTTCGCCTCAACCTTCGACTGCATGAAGCTTGATAGAAACTCCTGCAACCCGCTGACAACCCACTATACGGCTTCGGCGGTCAACAAGTGAGAGCTGTCGAAAAAATATCTTTGCCCGTGACCTTCGGGGGCCAGATGAACTGCAGAACCGAGCACATAACCTTCGACGTGGTCGACATGTTTATCCTTACAATGCAATATTTGGTCGAGGGGTCACCAATGCATTTAATGCAGTCATCTATCCTGCATACCTCTGCATGAAGCTTCCTGCTCTGAAGGGGGTGGTTGCAGTATATGGAGACCAAGACGTTGCAAGGGCAGCTGAGGGAACAGTAGCACCGGGACAACGCAATGTCCACAACTTGTCAAAACCTCGTGCAACAAACCCCAACACCCAAGGTGAGGTATGCACTGACCGAGAAAAAGCATCACCCAAAGAGGAGACCAAACAAGTCCAACTCTTTAAGGGCAACTCCGAAAGAAAAGTGCTCATCTCAGCCAACTTAGACCCCCAATCAGAAAACAACCTCGTTCTTTTCCTCAAAGAAAACTCCGACACCTTCGCCTAGTCTGCGGATGACCTCAAAGGGGTAAACAGAGCTTTGATAGAGCATAGCCTAAACATAAAGCCAGGCTATCGCCCAGTTAAGCAAAAACTTCGCAAAATGTCAGAAGAAAGAAAAGAAGCAGCGAGGGCTGAGGTAAAAAGACTCCTGGACGCAGGTGTCATCCGTCCAGTCAAATACCCAACATGGCTTTCGAATGTGGTCTTAGTCCAGAAAAGAACAAGTGGAGAATGTGCGTAGACTTCACGTGCTTGAACAAAGCCTGCCCGAAGGATGATTTTCCCCTGCCAAACATAAGCACTCTGGTTGACAGAGCAGCTGGTTGCCAAACACTCTCTCTCCTCGACTGTTTCTCGGGGTATCATCAGATCTGGATGAATGAAGAAGACGAGGAAAAACAAGCTTCATTACACCTTCGGGCACCTTTTGCTTTCGAAGAATGGCAGAAGGCTTGAGAAACGCAGGATCAACCTTCGCTCGCATGACATCTGAAGTCTTCAAAAATGAACATGCCATCTCTGCCTACGTCGATGATTTGATCGTCCAAAGCGAGCTAAAAGAAAACCACATTTCAGACTTATCGAGAGTGTTCAGCAACCTCCGGTCTGCCGGATTAAAACTAAACCCCGAAAAATGCGTTTTCGGGGTAAGCGAAGGAAAACTGTTGGGCTGCATCATCTCAGCAAGGGGAATCGAAGCCAACCCGAGAAAATTGATGCTATCATCAATATGGAACCCCCGACAACCAAAAAAGCAGCTCAGCGTTTGTCAGGCCGGTTAGCAGCACTCAGCAGATTCATCTCCAGATCAGCTGAGCGAGGGTTACCCTTCTTTGAAACACTAAAGGACCTCGGCAACAGCAAGCCTTCGAGGATTTGAAAAAATATCTCACCAACTTGACTGTCTTAACCAGCCCGAGCAAAGGGGACCTGCTACTGCTGTATGTCGCAGCCTCACCTCATGCAGCAAGCGCAGTTCTAATCAAGGAGTTGCACGAAAACAACAGAACCAAGCAAGCCCCAATCTACTATATTTCAGAAACTCTCGAAGGTCCCAAAAGAAACTACTCAGAGCTCAAGAATGTAGCTTACGCCATGGTCATGGCTTCAAGAAAGCTTAAATATTACTTCCAGGCTTACGAAATCCACGTACCTTCGGCATTCCCACTTGACAACATTTTCAAGAACAATGAGGCAGTCGGCAGAATAGCAAAGTGGGCAGTTGAACTCAACAGCTACACCATAACCTTCGTGGGTAGAGCAGCAATCAAATCACAGGCACTAGCAGATTTCATAGCTGAATGGACCCCAGACCCTCACAGTAATGGAGCCCAATCAGAGCCGTTTTGGACAGTGTATGTCGATGGAGCCTGGGGAGCAACCGGAGCAGGAGCCTCGGCTATCCTGATTTCGCCATCTGGGTCGAAGTTAAGATACACCAAAAGACTCGACTTCAAATGCACAAACAACTCCGCAGAGTACGAGGCAGTAATACTAGCACTTTCAAGGCTCTGATCTTTGTCAGTCCGAAGGGCGGTCATCAACACAGACTCCCAAGTTATCGCGGGACACATCGAGAAAAATTAAAGTAAAAGACCCTGAGCTCCAAAAATACTTCCAGTATGTTCGAAGATTAGAATCTTTCTTCCTCGACATAACAGTAAAAGCAATACCGAGGTCAGAAAACAACGAGGCAGACAGCCTAGCCAAAGCAGCAGCGCAACAGCTGTAGCTACCGCCAGACGTGTTTTACGAGGTAACAACTCAATCAGCATTCGAGGCCTCCGAAAAAAGTGTCAAGCTAGTCAACGCAATCCAAAACGAAGACTGGAGAGCACCCATCATGGCCTATATCAACGGGCTACATGAACCCGACTCCAAAGAGGAAGAAAACAGACTGAAACAAAGAGTTCGAGGGTACAAATTGTGGACAGCATTCTGTTCAAAGCTTCAGTAACCTCGCCATGGCTCAAATGCGTGTCATAGACTGAAGGAAATGACATTCTTAAGCTTATTCACGAAGGTATCTGTGGTTCACACAACAGCCCGAGGGCGTTAGTTGGGAAAGCTTTCCGACAAGGTTTCTACTGGCCAACAGCATTAAGAGATGCAGAAAGCATCGTCAAACATTGCGAGGGTTGCCAACTAACGGCAAAAACACAAAACGCCCCAGGGGCTCCAACAACTCTGATATGTCCAACATGGCCTTTGCAAAGATGGGCAATGGACCTCGTTGGTCCACTACCAACAGCTCCACGAAACCTTCGCTACGCAATCGTAGCTGTAGAATACTTCACGAAATGGATTGAAACTAGACCACTAGCTTCCACCACCTCCTTGGCCGTGAAGAAGTTTTTCTGGCAACAAATAATTTGCCGGTTCGGAGTCCCCAAATACCTAACTGTCGACAATGGCACTCAGTTTGACAGCGAGGTTTTTAAAGAATTCTGCGCTCAAATCGGAACAATTTTATGCTTCGCCTCAGTCCGGCACCCTCAATCCAACGACTTAGTCGAAAGAGCCAACGCAACAATTTTCCAAGCCATATCAAGAAATTGCAAGGCAGGCCCAAGGGAAAGTGGGCCGAAGAGCTAACCTCCGTCACCTGGTCCCATAACACCTCGGAATGCAGAGCCACCAAATTCACACCCTTCAGGCTCCTGTTTGGGGAAGAAGCTGTGTTACCACAAGAATTGAAGCATGGGTCACAAAGAACAACCTTTGAAATAGACGAACAAAACCAACTGCTTGACAAAGACTTACTCGAAGAAACAAGATGCAACGCAGTGCACAACCTTCGCAAGTATCAGGAAGAAACAAAAAAATGGAGAGACAAAAAGGTGAGAATCAAAGAACTAAAGAAGGGTGACCTCGTTCTCATTCGGAAACAAAACGCCAGCATGGCGGGAAAGTTTCAACCAAAGTGGACGGGTCCATACCTAATAGTAGAATGCAATCGTCCTAGCTCTTTTCACCTCTCTAACAGCGAGGGAAACATCCTGCCTCACACCTAGAACGTTGACGACCTTCGCAAATACTACCCGTAGCGGAGCCTTAGCGAGCCCTCGCAATATGTAATTTGTTATTTCATTTATGTTTTCTTTCGCTTCCATGCATGTAACAAAAACAAAGCAGCTGCACTCTTTTTCTTACGAAGGGGCGTAAGGTTTTTTAACGAGGCAGTATCCAAATCATTAATACAGACTAGAACCCCCGAAAAAAGCAAAACCCCAATTTGTTTACTTTTGCTAACAAACATCGAAAAAAGCACCTCTTTTCAAGAGGGCAATAATCGATGTAAAACCCCAAAGATTGCTTCGACAAACAAACTTTTTTGAAACAAACTTGAAAGAAAAAGTCCAACACGCAAAAAGCAAACTTCACCTCCACCTACGAAAAGGGAGGCGCGAAGTACAAAAAGACGAGCACTCTCGCAAAACACGCCAGGGGCTCGCAAAAGCAAACTTCACCTCCACCTAAGAAAAAGGGGAGGCGCGAAGTACAAAAAGTCAAGCACCCTCGCAAAACACGCCAGGGCTCACAAAAAGCAAACTTCACCTCCACCTACGACAAGGGGAGGCGCGAAGTACAAAAAGATGAGCACCCTCGCAAAACACGCCAGGGGCTCGCAAAGCAAACTTCACCTCCACCAAAGAAAAAGGGGAGGCGCGGAGTACAAAAAGTCGAGCACCCTCGCAAAACACGCCAGGGGCTCGCAAAAAGCAAACTTCACCTCCACCTAAGACAAGGGGAGGCCCGAAGTACAAAAAGTCAAGCACCCTCGCAAAACACGTCAGGGACTCGCGAACGCAAAATTCACCCCCACCTAAGACAAGGGGAGGCGTGAAGTCCAAAAAGTCCAACACGCAAGATAAACTCTACCTCCACGTTTCTCTTCAACGAAAATCGAGCCTCGCTAAAAGAAAGGGGGGGCGTCGCTGTTTTTTCTCAAAAAACATCTCTCTTCAACGAAAAGCGAGCCTCGCTAAAAAGAAAAAAAGGGGGCGTCGCTGTTTTTTCTCAAAAACATCTCTCCTCAACGAAAAGCGAGCCTCGCTAAAATGAAAAGGGCGTCACCGTTTTTTCTCAAAACGTTTCTTTTAAACGTAAATCGAGCCTCGCTAAAATGAAAAGGGGGCGTCGCCGTTTTTTCTCAAAATGATTCTTTTAAACGTAAATCGAGCCTCGCTAAAAAGAAAAGGGGGCGTCGCTGTTTTTTCTCAAAACGTTTTTCCCTTCAACGTAAAGCGAGCCTAGCCAAACACCAAAGGGGAATAGTGAACCGTATTTACCAAAAACAAATATACAATTTTCCTCGTTCCTTTACAAAACAACTTCACAACGTCACACAATAAAATAAAGTTTACAAAAATTACAAGGAACCATCACCTCCCTCAATCAACATCAAATCATCGAAACCCCGCTATCATCCCCAAATATTGTTTCCGCCAAAACTATGGGTCCCCACAACAAAGGAGCTGCAGGAACAATAGGCAGCTCCCCGGGCAAAACCCTTGCCCCTATACATATACCTACGATCTACATCACTAACATACGAGGTTTCTCTTCGGAACCACAAGTGATCCATCCGAACCTAGATCCAGTTTGCTTCACCCAAACAAGTAATCCAGAGCTGTATTCTCATCAATATCATCATCAACAACAGCTTGCGAGGACGAAGAAGAACCAAAAAATAGCGTGTGGCCTGTCGATCAATATAATCTGCCTCGCGCCAAAAACGACTCGATCTACTGTTCTTCAAATCGTACCTTCGCACCTTCGACCACCAAAAGCGTTCAAAAGACAGCGAAGGATGTTTAAGCCTAGCCCGAGCCCACGATTCACCAGTTATAAAGGTATCTTAATAATTTAGCGTCACTGGCGTCACATCAAATACTTCTAGCATGGTTCCATCAGGAACCTGCATTACCATAGAGTTAAAAAGTATCTCAATGTCATCAAGTCATTCCAACTACTACACATATTACAAAATAACTTTCTCGTCCGAGCAATCCTAAAGTTCTCACACCTGCTCGGTCTCCCCCTGCTCATCCACCACAGCTTCGCCAGTCGCAGCCGCTAAACCTTCACCAGTGACAGCATCCAAGCCCTAGCAAGTGCCTCTTCCGTCGCCGCCTCTTCAACAGCAGTTTCTCCAATGATCGGAGCGTCCTCAGCCCGGTTTTCAACTTCAACGGGTGGAACCTCCGCAAAATCGGGCGCAGGAGCAGCTTTGGAACCACCGGCAGCATCGTTAGTTGCAAGCGGCGAAGGCATCGCTTCTTCCGAGCCTGCAACAAAAAATAAGTGCGAACCCACCAAAATTAATAATAACTCCTTCGTTATTGAAACAAACCCAAAACCAATTTCTCTCCAATACCACAAACCTGACGAGTAGCCTCGGCAGCTTCTTCGAAAGCAAGAGCGCGGCCACCACTAGCAATCCAGAACTTGCGAAGCAATCGCATCGCACAGTTCCAACCTCAGCGTCATCAATCTTGATCTGGCGCACTTCGTCAACTGTTGGGAAGTTATGGTTGGGTTTCCTGATCTTGCGAAGGTGTTCGCAATCTGCTTGACGAAGTGTACTAGCCATCGCCAATGCTCCAGCATACCCACCAAAATCGGCCGCGTTTCCAACCAATGAGCTAAACACATCAAGCTCATTACACAGCCAACCTTCGAAGGCCTCCGCACTGGCAGCAAGCAGCGGTTCACCGGCAGAACCTCCGGCTTCGATCAAGCAGGTGTCAAGCTTGCTCTTAATTTTCCCCATACTCCTCTGCCAAGCCTCCATCTACGAAGCTACCTCCGACGACAGCTCACTTATGCGAGTGTTCGCTGTCAACAAATCCTTGTCTTTCTCACGACAAGCCGCCAAAAGTTCTGCATTGCTATTTGCGGCCTCCTGCGCCTCCTCTCGAGACTTCTTAAGTTTCTCCAAAGCAGTTTTAAGCTCAATTTCTTTATTTTCCAAGCTTCGCCGGAGATCTTTATTTTCTTTCTCAACCTTCGCCAACTGCGTACTCATATAGTCATGTTGTAACCTGCCCTTCGACGCGCAGAATGGTTAAGAAGCATCAACTCAGCCAGCTAACATCTATGTCGTCCTGAAGCTCACCCAATGGCTGGTTTGTCAGTCGAAGCTCCGCCTCCAGCACACAAAGCCTACCAAATACTCGGCCAAGAAAACGCCTTTCCTCCGGAGCGCATTGCAAATGACACTCTCGAAGGTCCGGACTAGTGAAAAGTTCCCGCGGCCGAATCGGTAACACCAATCGTGTAAGCATAATACGGTAAAGCATCCCGGCTAGCTTCGCCATAGGGCCTTTTGCCCGGAATTTTATCAGATTCAAGGCCACCAACCACCTCAACACCATCAACCCAGATATGAGACCCCCCGTACTCGGGCACTGCCCCCCGCTTCGGACTCTCGGGCTCAAAGTCCCGTAAGATATCATCAATACTTCGAGCAGCTGCAGCGTCAGCACTCGACGAGGCAACCCCCTTCCCGCGGTCGTCACCGATGGACACATCATCATCAGAATTACCTTCGCTACTAGAAGTATCACTAACCTCATCGGATGAGTCCTCTTCAGTGCCCCCCTCCTTCTCATCCTCGTTCTCCTCCTCTTTCTCATCATCATCGGAGACACCTTCGTCATCCAAGATCTGGATCAAAGCACTAATGCCACCGATGCGGGGCACCCGTCCTCCAACCCTACCAACACCTCGGCGGCTCGAAACAATGCCGAGGAAGAAGAAGTACCAGCAGCACCCGAACCCACCGCGACCTTCGTCGCAAGCGCCTTCACACGGCCGCCGGCACCGCCGCGGCCACGACCACGACCTCTCTTCGGTCGCGAAACAATTTCTTTGCCCTCTGCAGATGCACGTTTCTTTTCTTCAGCGCATCATCGCTCGAAGGTGCGGGCCAGTTCTCGTACTGGATTCCAAGAATGTCAAAAAGCCTGTTAATACGACCCCCGCTACCCACCGAGCTGTGGATTGCCTTGACCTCCAATGTGGACAACTTTCCAACAAGTTCTTCCGCCCACTCCTGAACACGCTTATAGACCGCTTCGATCCCATCTTCTCGCCTGGGAAATTTCTTGAGAACTTTCTCCCAAACCTTGTTAAGGTCAACCTTCGGTTTCTTCAAACCCTTACCCTCGTACTTGGGGTCATCCTCGACTGCGAACCATACCTACCTCCGGCTAAGGGGCCAAACCTTGGCACAGCAGTACTCCTCGACTAAGTCGCGAGCACACTGAGAGCGCGCCACCACCCTCAGACAATCAACAGCAGCATGAGCCTCGGGGCCCATCATAGCTTCGGCGCTAACGTCACCGAGCGGCGGAAGCTCGCCGCAAAGCTCAGCATTACCGCTAAGCTTATAGTAGAACCAGAACTCCTGCCACCCACTGGTCCATTTGTTCTTCTGGGCTTGCACCGGCAATTCCGATCCGGCGCGATGGCAAAAAGTGTTATACCGCAAACTGACCGAGACTGGTGTTACCTCCGCGATCAGAGACCTTGCGAGGCTGCATGTGCACACGATGGGTTCGAACAAAACCCTCGACATGAGAACAATACCCTGAGAACGGCACGCCCAGACATAAACTGACATCTTCGTGAAGCACGAAGGTGTGAGCTGATGGAAACGCAAATTGAACCTTTGCAGAACCAAAGTCACAAAGGAATCAGCAGGGAACCGCAGACCAGCTGAAAAGAACTCCTCAAATAAAACAACCTCATCTGCGTCCGGCTTCAGCACTGTCTCCCCAGCACTGGTCCTAGCCTTCCCATCCTCGATCCAACCTCGCTTGACATAAGCAGACAACTCTGAACTACAAACCCGGCTGAGCCCGAACTCAAAGGTCACCCCCTCATCTGCAGGGAGGGAGGGAGAAACAACTCGAGCCGTTTGCTTAGACCTAGCCATCTCTCAAACTAACACCTTCGAAGAACACAAAAATCACAACCTTCGAAACTAGACAAAAACAACCTTCGCAACAAGAAATGCGCAGCAGCAGGATGGCTAGAGCAAAGGAGGGCACGACCTCAAACCCCCACCAACCCCATCTATTTATAGGCCGTGTGGCAAGTCACCCCACCCGACAAAATCGGCATGACAACCGAAATCCACGGCGCATAAAACGAAACGGACCTCAACAGTACAAACAACAATACAACGGCCCGACCCAAAGCAGCCGCGGGCGTCGCTGCCAAGGGTCTCGTTACTTTTCCCATCAAAGAGCATTGTTTGGCCTAAATACTGTTCTTTAGATCCAAGGCAACGAGGGGATACTGTTGGGGGGAGGGACCCTCGGCAGTGGCGCCACGCGGGCTGGCTCCAAAAACAACCTTCGCGCGACCCGCGCGCCCTCTCAAAACTTCTCCCTTCCGCTAATTGGACTCTTCAAGATCGTTTTCCTAACCTTCGGATGCAAACTCGCCCCTCGGAGTTCGTTGTGTTTCTCGCAGGTGAAGGCGCGCTGGAAACGCAAAGAAATGACCCTCGCTCGTTCCGAGACCCTTCGCTTGAGACGTCAAGCCCGACGATTGGTGAGTCGATGCGGACCTCGCGACTGGCGGAGCCGAGGGTTTGGCCCTCACACTCCGCGAAGATGGGCAGGACCCGATGGCGGCGGGCAGGAGGAAGGCAAACTAGGGTTTCCACTCCGCCCGTGTTTGTACGGTTCTACCCTTTCCCTGTACGGTGCTGGGGAATCTTTTCTGTACCCTTTTGTAATTTGGCCGGTGTCCCTTGGTATTCCCTATAAATACCAAGGGATGAACAGTGTAAAAGGGGGACTTTTGGGGGAATAGTGAAACACACCAACCAACCCACTCTCTTGTACCTTCGTTTGCATCTTCGCTTCGCTTGCGTTCGACAGTTGTTCACCCTCGCCCCGTACCCCTGCACAACAGCGGAGGTAGGGCAGGTGTGCTTCCAACATGGCACGTTGAACTACGACGACGAACACAACCTAAACCAGCAACAAGACTCGACCACGGACACAAACTCAATAAAGCGAATCTGAAACGAAATTGCAAAGGCACAAAAGGCGATAGGACAGCGGAAATTGAAATAATTTTTATGGCTTTTTGTGGACTCTAGGTAAAGAACAGATATGAATCTAAGGGCAAACGAGATTATACCGCGCGGGAAACCTGAAATATCTGATACCAATTGATGAGGGACGGCCCGATCTTCTGAGATGTAGCGATAGGTTCGATTGGTGAAGAACTCGATGTTGGCGATCCGGCTTCAAATCAGACACGATTTGAACCCTGCAACCGTTACACCATTGCTCCATTGGTTATCAACCAAGCATAACTTGATTGACCTCGCCAAGAAGGCTAATCCTGCAAGCGAATCGAAGAACACAAGCAAGAAGGTAAAAACACGCAATCTAAAGTTGCAAATATGAATTATGCGAATATCAATAGAGGGTTCAAGAACTCGGTTCCAAAGGACTAATCGACACAGTGGAGGAGATCAAGAACGGGGGCCCTGGATCACTGTAAAAGGATTCGACACCACAGTTACAATGAACGATTCAGTTCCTCGATGGAAAACTAAACTCTAAACAAAACCCAAGACCTAACGACGACGGCGGTGGCTAATTATAGGGTTTAGGACTTCACCTATGCTAGACGCGCCCCCTAATGGGCTCTAAGACGATACACGGCCCAACAGACCAAAATATGGTATCGCAGCACCCTAGCAGATTCTGGATGCTGACTTGTTTCGACGATTCCCGTTGACTTCGGACGTATTTTGATGTGATTCCAAAGCCATTGGTTAGCTTATCAAATTATCTTTCCAAGCATATCTGGTTCGTCGACAATGGAGTCCGTATGCGTCTAGGGCGTTGATTTTACCCGGGACTGCTCCTAAAATCCCAGGGTGACGAGGTAGCTGAGTTGGAGACGGATTGCAACTTGGGGAAGACCATGGCGTCGGTGTGTCCAGCGTGGTGATGTCCTCATCATCCACCCCTTCTTGAATTTGAGTCGTCCTCGACTCCATCTTGGCGATGTCCTCATCATCCCCTCCTGCTAAAATTGGAGTCGTCCGCGACTCCATGTCATCTCCAAGCTCCTTCTTCAACTTGAGCTTTTCTCCATTGGGGCAATCATTTGCAAGATGTCCCATCTCATGGCATTTGAAGCACATGAAATGAACTAGCTTCTTTTGTTCTTTCTTCTTCATCTTCTTCAATATTTTTCTCTCCCCCTTGGACATGCTCTTGTTGAAACCAATGCCACTCTTGTCACTGTAGCTCTTTTGATTCTTCAACATGTGCTCAAAGGTGACTTTGGAGTTGAAGCACCTCTCGAACTTGTTGCTCAAATTCTTCACTTTATTTTTGAGCTCATTGTTCTCCTTCAAAGGTTAGTCTCACAAGACAAAGAAGTAGAACAAGCATCTATATGTGAAGAACATGGCATAGCTAATAAATCATCACAAGAGGTGGATACATTCTTCTTGCCTACATCACATGGGTTAGCAACATTTTGCAATTGATCATTTGATCCATGTGATGAGCTCTCACTAGTTTTAGTTTCTTCATTAAAAAGCTTGTTAGTGAGAAAAGCATGGTCTTGTACCAAGTTGTCATGAGTAACACTAAGTTCCTCATGAGTCAATTTAAGCTCCTCATGTGAACAAGTAGTAACATAAAGTAGATGTTTTTGTTGTTCACATGTGTTCTTTAGAAATGAGTTTTCATTTTTCAATTTCATTGTTTTTGCCATCTCATTTTCTAAAGCTTTAGTGAGTCTACATACAAGCTCAAAGTTTGGATCATCACAATCAACTACCACATTACCAATAGATACCTTTGTGTCACCATGTGACATGAAGCAATGTGATGTAGTAGAAGAGCTTGTGGAGACATCACTCTCATAGTCGTCATCATCATCATCAAGTGAGCATGGAGTAGAATCATTAATTGCATCACTTGAGCTCGTCCCATCATCAACAATCTTGTCAAGTGAACTTGTGGACTGATCATCATCATCATCATCACTTGAACATGAGGTGGGGCAATCCTCCACAACTACCAAGTTGTGGTCATGCTCAACATCCTCATGTGTCTCCTCCTTGGGCTCATCAGCATCATCATCATCATCGGAGATCGCCCCATATTTCTCATTGAGATAAATCTAAATCTCATGGGCGGACTTCAAGTCCATGATCTCACCAATATGTTATCCTCCATAGATTGATAGAAAATGTTAGTAGCTTGGCAATCGAGATGTAGGCATTTCTTTGCGCTTGAGTTGCATTCTTTCTATCCAACACAAGAGAAAGGCCCACATCTACGATCCACCATATTTGAGGACTGATAAACTTAAAATTACATATCATCCAATTTTTCCACTGTGCAAAGTGTGTGCCATCAAAAATGTGTGGACACTCAACATCTAGCCCATAAGTCGCCATCCTCTCGGGTCGGTGAAGACCACAAATGAGAGACCTCGGCTCTGATACCAATTGAAGGGTCGAGATGGCGGACTAGAGGGGGGTGAATAGTCCTTTCTAAAAATAATCGTACCGGCTAACCGAAACAAATGCGGAATTAACAACTATCGGTCTAGCCAAGACTACACCCCTCTATCTATACTCTCAAGCACCTTATAAAAGATCCTAAACAAAGCAATAAAGGTGTCGGGCTAGCTAGAGCTCACCTAAATAATTCTAGCTTGCAAGGTTACACAAACCTAAGCAACTAGTACTCAAACAATCGGGAAGCTCCTACACATTCCACCAAGCAAAAGCACAAAGCCTAAGCTCACTAGCAATGCTCAATAACAAGGCTACACAAGCCAAATTAGAGAGCTCAACTTAGCTACACAAACTAAGCAATGTGACTAGCAAGACTACAAGTCAACTAGTCACTCACGGGATTAACTTCTATGCTACACAAGCTAAGAAGGTAACTAGCATGCTACACAAGCTAACTAATTACAAGAGCAACTACACGAGCACATGTATATGAACAAGTAAGTATGAGCTAGTGAATAGAGTTTGCAAACCACCGAGAAGATGAACACGAAGTTGACACGGTGATTTTTCCCCGAGGTTCACTTGGTTGCCACCAAGCTAGTCCCCGTTGTGTCGACCACACACTTTGGTAGTTCGGCGGCTAATAGGCACCACACCTAGCTCGACACTCGAGCACCGCAAGAACTCACCCACAAGTGAGGGTAACTCAATGACACACTCTACTAGAGTTGCTCTTCGCGATCCCCGCGGGGCGAGCACAATGCCCCTCACAATCCTTCTCCGGAGCCACGCACAATCTTCACGCGGGCTTCACGATGGAGACTCGATCACCAAGCCGTCTAGGAGGTGGCAACCTCCAAGAGTAACAAGCACCACCGGCTTGCAACACGAACACCTAGTGCCACTCGATGCAATCTCTCAAAGCAACGCACTAGAATCGCTCACTCGCAATAGATTCGCACACTAGCAAGCACAAGCGAGTTAGAGGGCTCCTAAGCACTCCCCAACCATGGACACTAAGTCCCTAGGGTGCTCAACCTTATCCAAGGGCCGGCCACCCCTCTATTTATAGAGGGGAGCCACCAACTAGCTGTTGTCCCCTTTTCCCGAACTCCCACGGCCACGGTCGGTACTACCGACCAAAGGGTCGGTACTACGGCGGTCCAAAATGACCGTTAGGATCACTTCCTAACACGGTCGGTAGTAGGGTCCGTAGTAGGGTTGGTACTACCGGCCCCGGTACTACCAGTCTTATAGCGGTACTACCGGTAGGCCAGATCTAGATCTACACAGAACGCCTTCAAACTTCCTCCAAACCTCGGTACCACCAACCCCTAGGGTCGGTACTACCGTGGCCCGGTACTACCGGTCATATGGCGGTACTACCGGTAGGCCAAACCATCTCCCGAACAGAGAGTTTACGCGTTGCGTACAGGGGTCGGTAGTAGGGTCGGTACTACCGACTTCAGCATCCTGAACTTCTTGCTAAAAGGGCCATAACTCTTAGCTCCGAACTCCGATTTCGATGATCTTGGACATTTGGAAAGCTTATTCAGAGGGCTATACAATCCACATGAATACAAGATCCAAATCACAAAGGATTAGTACAGAATTCTAATCCAAGATCCATTGCTTCTCTTTTTCAACCAAAGCTTTCTCCGAAAACTTCTCCGAGTTGATCCAATTCAACTCCACCACCTTCTCCTTTGCAAATGAGCCAACACCACCAAGTGTATACAACCTTGTGCATGTGTGTTAGCATTTTCACAAACATTTTTCAAAGGATTTTCACTTGCTCTCACCACGCCACTTGATCCTAGTAACATCGCAAAGTTAGATCGCTCAAGTGGCACTAGATGACCGATATGCAAACAAGTTTGCTCCTCTTGATAGTACGACCACCTATCCTAAACCCGGTCATAATCTTCTCTACACACCTATGACCGGTGAAATGAAATGCCCTATAAGTATACCTTTGCCTTGTACATTTCATTCCATCTCCTTCGGTGTACATGCACCAACCTATCATCAAATGATATGATCCACTTCATATCATCACATGACCTCCATGGTCCATCGATCTTGACCTCACTTGCTCTTCACCATTGCTTCGGTTCTTCGGCGCCAAGTCTTTGCTCAAGCCTCCCGACACTCGGTACCAATGGCTTCAAAGCCTCCAACTTGCCCTTCACCTTCGCAACCGGTCCATCAAGCAAAGTCTTATCTTGATCTTCACCATCTTAGCCACATGACTCCATGTCATGTCTCATATGCAATAAGCTCCTTCATTGCTCATTCACATGTGAACTAACTTTCTGTGTATCTCACATAAGCACATATTAGTTCACCTAGGTTGTCACTCAATTACCAAAACCAAACAATGACCTTTCAAAAAGTTAGTGACCACACAATGCGAAACACAAGGTATAGGATCATGTGTAGCAACACTAACATGTCGATAAAGCATAGTATAACAAGGAGCATCATTATTAGCACATAACGCTGCAGTAGCAGAAGGTGTAGCAAGAAAAACACCTCCTTTTAATTTAATCCCATTATTTTGAGCAATGTCTGTTGGGGGTTTATTTTTATTTTTAATCTCTTTAGCATGTTTAATAATATCTGTAGGAGATAAAGGCAGCAGAGTAATTTTCTTGTCCTTATGTGTGATTGTGTATGTATTAGTTCTACCATGGTGTAAAGCATCATTATCAAATTCCCATGGACGACCTAACAAAATAGAACAAGCTTGCATAGGAACAACATCAAATTCAGCAGTATCATGATAAGAGCCTATGAAAAAGCTAATGCGTGCTGATCTAGTTATCTTAGTCATACCATTATTATTGAACCATTGCAGTTTATACGGATACGAATGTTGTCGTGTGGTTAAGCCAAGCTTCTCAACCAAATCTGAACTCACCAAATTGTTGCAACTCCCGCCATCAACGATAGTGAGAACACGACAACCCTGCACAATGAGATATATGTGGAACAAATTGTGGCGTTGGATCTTCATTTCTTCTTTGTCATGTCCCACACGTGTACTCAACACACGCTGCACAAGAAGACTAGGGTAGTCTGCGGCAGCAGCCACAGAATAAATGGTGATGGTCTCCTTATCTTGATCATTCTCGGCGGAATCTGCAGCAATGTTAACAGCAAGAGCTAAATTATCTTCAACATCACTAGCACTTACATATCCATCATCGGTAGCAATAAAAGTGCGACGGCTGGGGCAATCCTTCATGACATGTCTCATGCCTTTGCATCGGTGGTAAATGATTTTAGAGCTGGATGAGGAAGAGCTAGTAGAAGCACCCGGAGTGACACCTTTCTTCAGCTGTGGAAACTGCACATTAGACAATTTACTTACCTCAGAAGGTGTAGATGGTTGTGGTGCAGCTGGAAGCTTGGGCGTCTCTGGCTCTGTACGCTGCAGAAAATTTCTCCCATTGTTCGACCTGAAAGTTTGGTGTTGTTTGCGTCCCTGTACTTCTCGTTCAGCTTTAAGAGCAAGATGATATAATTGGCTGAACCTATTCCAATCTTTGTAATCAAGAATATCCTGGATATCACGATTTAAACCACCAAAGAATCTAGCACTAGCATCATCATCATCATCTTCATGTATACTACAACGTGCTAAACAATAAGCAATTCTTGATAATATGCTTCTACTCCTTTATCACCTTGTTTTAAAGTTTGTAGTTTCAAATGTAAATCACGTTGGTAATAAGGAGGAACAAAACGAGATTTCATGCGTTGCTTTAAAGCATTCCAAGTTTGAGGCACAACAGCAGCATTATTAGCATTGCAAAGATCACTCCACCAGAATAAAGCAAAATTAGTAAACTCACTAGTAGCAAGTCTAACTCTATGCTCAACAGGAATATTATGAGAATCAAATTTTTGTTGAACAGCAAGTTCCCAATCTAAATATGTCTCTGGATCCATATTACCAGCAAAAGGAGGTAGGCTAAATTTAATTTTAGCAAAAGGATTATTATTATGATTATTACCTCCCATACCGCGACGATTGAAGTTGAGGCGGCGACGGGGACCAGCATCAGCATCCACATCGTCATCACCAAAAGCATCCGCATCTTCGTCATCACGATGAGGTTGAGGGTGTTGCTCAAGCTGTTCAATGCGGTTGACTAGATTGTTCACGTTGCGTCTCAGCTCGGTCATGAGGTTGCGTTGTTCATTCATGAATGTTGTAAGGCTCGCCTTTGGACACGCACTCATTGAAGTCCGTCGGAATTCCTGCCATTGTTAGAAGATAGAAAAAGACAACAGCAAAGTATTATCCCTATCAACTAAAAGGAACCAAGTGGTGGTGGTGGTGAAAGTGGAATACAAAATCACAAGCGGCTTACCACCGTCTTGTCTGTATTCTTATCAACGCCAAACAAGATCAAACTAAAGTGACGAAACAATCTGTTGTTGAGCGTGGGTAACAGTTGCAAGATGAACCTGTGCTGACAGAAGTATATGTGGAGCTATAGGTAGGCACAATATGACAGCAAGGATTAGCAATTAACGAATACAGATTAGCAAAGTTCAATAAGTATCCGAAGCACAAGTCACAATTGCTGGCAAAGACGTGTGTAGACATAGCACAACAAGATGAAACAAAGAACGATGGAAAGAACTCACAGAATAAGCAAATTACACTGATTTTTCTTTTTTCCTTGATTTTCCAAAAAGGTACTAGTAGTAATCAAACTTTTTTATTTTTTCACTATTTTTTTTATATTTTCCCTGAATAAGGAGCACAAAAGGTGTAACCACAAAAATTGGCACCTTCAACTGAGGTTGGATGTGGTCTACAGAAAATTAGCAAGGTCTCTGAAAAGCGTGCTGAAACCTTGTCAATTATTTTTTATTTATTTTCCCGAATTTTTTTGGCAATTTTGAGGGGACCAAACCCAGTTTGGGTCAGCTCCAAATGGTGTCAAGAAGCTCCAAAAAAAATTCAGATTTTTCTGACAATCGAGCGAAAAGTTATGCCTGTTTTACCGAAGGTATCTCTAGTTATGTTTTTGGAGGCACGACACGAAAACGGCAGTTAGGGCAACTCGGCAGTAGCAGTTAGGGCAAATCGACCGTAAACTCCAACACCGATCACAAGAGCAAGCGTCCTTGTGACTAACAGCAGGTGGTAGATGCGAGATGATATAAGGAGGGCTGCGATGCAGGCAAAAATTAGGGCGGTTGCCAACCTATCTAGGTAGGGTTTGCGCGGCGGCGAGAAGTTACACAAGGCGGCTAGCGGGGCAAGTCGAGTAATGTGGTGGCTTCGACTTTTTGTTTAGGAACGGTGGATGGGATAGCGGCGGAAACAAAGAAATAGCAACGGGCACGTTGAACTACGACGACGAACACAACCTAAACTAGCAACAAGACTCGACCACGGACACAAACTCAATAAACCGAATCTGAAACGAAATTGCAAAGGCACAAAAGACGATAGGACAGCGGAAATTGAAATAATTTTTATGGCTTTTTGTGGACTCTAGGTAAAGAACAGATATGAATCTAAGGGCAAACGAGATTATACCTCGCGGGAAACCTAAAATATCCGATACCAATTGATGAGGGACGACCCGATCTTCCGAGATGTAGCGATAAGTTCGATTGGTGAAGAACTCGATGTTGGCGATCCGGCTTCAAATCAGACACAATTCGAACCCTGCAACTGTTACACCACTGCTCTGTTGGTTATCAACCAAGCACAACTTGATTGACCTCGCCAAGAAGGCTAATCCTGCAAGCGAATCGGAAGAACACAAGCAAGAAGGTAAAAACACGCAATCTAAAGTTGCAAATATGAATTATGCGAATATCAATAGAGGGTTCAAGAACTCGGTTCCAAAGGACTAATCGACACAGTGGAGGAGATCAAGAACGGGGCCCTGGATCACTGTAAAAGGATTCGACACCACAGTTACAATGAACGATTCAGTTCCTCGATGGAAAACTAAACTCTAAACAAAACCCAAGATCTAACGACGACAGCGGCAGCTAATTATAGGGTTTAGGACGTCACCTATGCTGGACGCGCCCCTAATGGGCTCTAAGACGATACACGGCCCAACGGACCAAAATACGGTGTCGCAGCACCCTGGCAGATTCTGGACGCTGACTTGTTTCAACGATTCCCGTTGACTCCGGATGTATTTTGACGTGATTCCAAAGCCATTGGTTAGCTTATCAAATTATATTTCCAAACATATCTGGTTCGTCGAAAACGGAGTCCGTATGCGTCCGGGGCGTTGATTTTACCTGGGACTGCTCCTGAAATCCGAGGGTGACGAGGTAGCTGAGTTGGAGATGGATTGCAACTTGGGGAAGACCATGGCATCGGTGTGTCTAGCGTGACGATGTCCTCATCACCAGTCGTCCATCGGCTGAGTTTTGTGGCCCAAACTCAGAAACCCGCCAGCACCCAGGTTTTGAGGCCTAAACCTAGAAACCGTCCTCAGCCCGAGTTTTGTGGCCCAAACTCGGAAACCGACCGCACCCAGGTTTTGAGACCCAAACCTGGAAACCGTCCACTCGGTGGTTTTTCTGTGGCTCAACCACCAAATCGATGCCGTAGAGGGATGCACCGCCCGTGCACCCCATCCACCCACATGTCTTCACTTGTCGCTGTCCCAGGCTGTCAGCCACCACAGCTGATCCTCAGGTCACCGGTCCGTCAGTCCAAGCCTCACGTCCGCCCTTCACCGCTCCGGGTCCATCGGCACGACACGCCTCTACTTGACCTTCATCCTGCCTTTGATCACCGTTTCTGAGCTCGACACCTGCACAACACAAGCCAAAGAACATGCACATCATACCAATTGACAGTCACTCATCATCTCAAGATCCGGCATACACCCATGTATCCGCATTGATGGGTGCCGAGCAGGCACGTCCAATGGCCACTGGGAGGTTTTGGAACCTTTCTGCATAGACATTAGATGCTGGAGAGGGTGCATTCGATGGGTGCGTCCAATGGAGGTCTAGTGAGCTGCTGAAATCGATTAGAGTGCGTCAGACGCGTCCGATGGGCGTACTGTCGCGTTTGATGCGATATTGACCAGGGTGCAGAGTGATATAGCCATTGAGATTGGGTGGGCCAAATTTTAATTGAGGGACATGTGGCGCACATTGGTGCACCAGACACATCCGATGCCATCGGGCAAGCGCGTCTAATGCCATACAGAAGAGCCCAACGACTAGCCTCTTTATGTGGGGGCTGTATAAGTGGAGTGGCCGACTAGGGGGTGTTCTCTCTTGCACATTTTAATCATTTGACATTCTTGTGAGCTTTGGCACTCCTCTTCATTCGTCTCTTGACTTGATTTGTTCATCCCAAGTGAGATTGAGTGATCTAGTTCCCAGATTTGATAGTGTTCATCCTAGTGGCACTAGTTCTTCACATTGGCTATGATTTTTTTTGTTACTCTTAACACTTGTTGGTACCTAGATGACTTGGAGTAGCTTGGTGGAGTTGGCAAGAGTTGGTGATTGTTCTTGGCCACCATCGATCGCGTTGTGAGGGGCTATTTGGGTCTCATCCCCGCCGGAGTGACGAAAGACACCTCTAGTGGATTGCTCGTGTCATTGAGCTACCTCTCTTGTGGTGGATTCTTGTGGCGCTCTGGAGGAGCTTGATGTGGTGGAAATTAGCCATCGAATCTTGTCTCCCATGTGTTTGATTGATTGGTGATTGGTTCGCCCCTGGATTTTTAGTGATTGGCTCAACGTGTGGTATTCACCGGTGATTGGCTGTACATTGGCGATCCTAAATTCTTGGTGAAACCACTTCATTCCTAGCTCCTTTACATTCTGCAATTACATTTGTTGTTGAGCTAGTGTTCTTTGTTTAGATTGTGTAGTTGATACTAGTTGCAATTAGATTACATTTGTCTCTAGCTTAATTGGGTGTCATAGAAATATTAGGATAGAAATTATTGGTGTAGAAGGCTTGCAACTCTTGTAGAACTAGACTAAAAGCTTCGCTTCTTAAATTGCTAATAAGGTTGCTTAATATATTTTTGTACAAATGTTAATTAGGTTAACCCCTCTAGCCATTTAGGACCTTTCAGTTGGAAGTAGTCGACATAGCCACGGCAAGGGAATATATCCCTAATAGGTCCTAGCATCCCACAACTTTGCCCATGTGTAATATTCAGAACATTTATCTGATTTTGGATGAATATTTCTCATCTCGGTTAGCACTGGAAGCCAACCCGAGATACTTGATAACGTGTGCGGCCTCCCTTGGTTGGATACTGCCTTCCAAGGTTGGGAACCTCACGGGATAGACTGAGTGAAAGGTCTACAACAAATGTAATTGCAAGCTTATCTCCTTGACTATTTGACAGAGTGCAAGGTTCTGATGGCTAAATGGGGATGAATATCCTATTAAAAAATCTACAAGACACTAAATTAAATTGTTAGCAACACACTAAATGAAGCTTTTGGCACTATGCTACTTTTGGTTGCAAGTCACCTATACAATAATTGTTATCTAATATCTCTAAGGTACACAATTAAGCTAGAGAACTACACAAGCCAATAATCAACTAAACGAACTACTCTAGCAAGCTACATAAGAAACTAGCTAAAAAAGAACTAAGGTGCAAAATGTAAATGAACTAGGGATAGAAGTGGTTTCACCGAGCTTTCGAGATCTCCAATGAAAAGCCAATCACCGGTGAACACCACACGTGGAGCCAATCGCCAAATATGGGAGATGAGCCAATCATCAAGATGATCAATCAATCACAATCAACACACTAGAGACACTGATTTTTATCCTGAGGTTCACATGCTTGTTGACATACTAGTCCCCGTTGTGTCGACCAACTCTTAGTGATTTAGTGGCTAATTGGTACCCCACATCGAGATCCTATAGAGCAACCACGAGAGAATCTACCACAAGAGAGGTAGCTCAGTGACAAGAGCAATCCCACATTAAAAGATGTCTTTTTGCGGCACTCCACCGGGTGAGATCCAAATGACCCCTTCACAATCGATCGGGTGGTGGCCAAGAATAATCACTAACTCTCGCCAACTTGAAAGGTCCTAGATGATTGGGGGAGGGGTTGAATAGTCTAATTTTAAAAGTTTACAAAATCATTAAGCAACCTTATTAACAAATAATATGGCAGAGCTTTTTGTCTAACTCTATAAGGGTTGCAAACCAACTATCCAATGAGTAGCTAATATATCTAGAGCACATAAGCTAGAGAGAGGTACATAAACAAATATGAACCAAAAAGATAACTCAAGCTATCTTAAGCAAGAAACTAGCTCAACAATAAATAAGAGTGAAATGAAATGAGGTAGTGACCAAAAACATTCACCTTTTCTTGCTAACATGACCAAGGTGTTTCAAGCCATCTAGGCACCGAAAGTGTCAAGAGTTTTTTTAGACGAAAGAAAAATTGTATTAAATAATAGCTGGGTACATCATTGTATTACATGTATTCTGGAAAAAACATGTATCCAGAAACTGATTCTCATCTATATTATACCCAAGCTGTGAAAGGCTCAAACTCTAAAATCCAAACCTGTTTGACACTTCGTATAGATGACTGTACATGCAAATAATCGACAACGGACGACCAACATTCCTGCAGGGGAGTTGAGAAACTTCTTCTTCCTTGTATCTTCCTTTTCTTTTTCTGCCATTGAAGAATGAGAAAGACTGATCTGAAAATTATTGTCTCTAGTCTTCATCATGGCCAGATCCAACCACAACAAAACGAAGAAGGTACCGGAGAAAATTATTTCATGGCGGCGACATCATCTCCGTCTTGATGCCGAAGCCCGGAAACAAAAGTCTCCATGTTGTCTTGTCGATGTAGATGTTGATGCCAAAGTTGTCGCCCTCATCTTCAACAGAGCCACTATGGAGAGACTGGATCCACCCTACCTCCTCGCCATTGCCGAGAAGGAGGAGGAGGACATACACTCCAATACCAAGATCCTTGCATGGAGAAATCTAAATTTAAATGACTCAATCTACTAGAAAACTTATTAAAAATGATGAGATCCCCACTCTCTCCGACCTTCGGTGAGGTACCGAGGAGGAGGGAGGGGGACAATAGTGAAGAAGATGAAGGCGGTGGCGACGGCGGCAACAGTACACGCCCAGCCCTAGGGGCGGCGGCAACGCTCGCTCGGCTCGTGTGGCGCTTGGCGCGGGTTGGGTTGTGGGGGTGGGAGGGGGGGGGGGGGGTCTGGCGCGGCCCAAAGTGTCAAGAGTTGGGACCTTGCTAATGCTGATGGCTGAGATGCTCGGCGAACAGAACCACACGGATTTATCATTTGACTTCAGCTTGCTTCGCGACATGACGGGCGAACCACAATACCCTCAGAGCAAGTACATTGGTCTTGTCTTGTACGTGGTCTTATGTAGTGCCACGTAATTTTAAGACGACATGTACAATAGTTTATTTTTTTAAGTTGTCTCGTAGTAACTCATAATTCCTTAATTTATGGATAGAATAAAAATAATTGTGAGTTGTATGACAATACCAACTCATACAATGGTAGAATAGTTGTCTCATAGTCCTAAATTTTAGCTCATGAGATGGTTGTTTCGCGAAACAACGACATCTTCCTCTTTCGCTTCTGTCTTCCTCCTCTCTTTCCTCCACGTCACCAAAAATGTATGCCTAGCAATGTACTTGCCATCCTCTCTTTCCTCCACGTCACCAAAAATGTATGCCTAGCAATGTACTTGCCATCAAGCGGCAGAGCGCTTAAACCCCTCTCGCTGTCGGCTCCCGTCCCATCCCATCCCCTCTCTTCCCCGATGGACGCACCGACGAAGCGGCGGCACCAGCCCGGCGGCGCGCACCCTACACGCCGTAAGGTCGTGGAGGAACCCTTCCACCCCGCACCCCCTACACCTGCCGCGGCGGCGGCGGCGTCCCCCTCCCGCCTCGTCGGCGCCATCGTCGAGAAGGGTTCTCTGCCGCCGCGCCCTCGTCCGCGCCCCGCCCCTCCGTCCTCCCCTCCCCGTCGCCCGCCACCGCTCCCACGGCCCCGTAAGCCGCCTCCACCCTCCCAAACCCTAGGCTCCTACCCCCCAAACCTCGATTTGCTTCGTAGCTTTTTTGATTGTACTCTCCGCTGACCCAACTACTCCTCGTTTCGCAGCACTGGGGTCCCGCGGTGAAGGACGGCCCTAAGGATGGAGTTGCGGACGACGACGACGACGAGATGGACAGGACGAGACAGACTACCATCCTGTGGCGGCTGCTGCAGCTGGTCCTGTGAGAAGAAGGAGAAGAAGGGCATGGATTTTAGCCGGTGGCGTGAGTTTGTTGGCGATGCTCCCCCCAAGCGGAGGCAGGGGAAGCCAGTGCAGGCCAAGAAACAGAGCGATCAGAGAATTGATGCTGGGGCTGTGGCTTCTAAGGTAGGTGGTGTGGCAGCTACGGGGAGAGGATTGGAGGGAGGTGCTATGCGGCTTGATAGTGGAGAGTTGGAGGGAGGTGCTATGCGGCTTGACAGTGTAAATGCTAGGGAAGGACCAGGTGCCGTGCTTTCGGTTTCTGACGTGGTGTCCAAGAAGCCGATGAGTCAGTCTGTATTGAGAGATGAATTGGTGAAGGCAGGTGAGGTTAGGAATTCGGCATCACAAGCAGAGAGTATGACCTGGACGGCAGGGAGTCATCCATTGAAGCAGAGATCAGTGCAGAGAACATGGCTAGGTTGGCTGGGGATGTCTGCAGGGGAGATTGAGGATGCCCAAGCAGATATAGTAAATAAGCTGAACCCTGCATTGGTGGAGATGCTGAGGCGACGGGGAAGGGAGAAATCTGGAGGCACGAAGGATGTGAGTAAGGACAAGGGTCTGGAAAACTCTGGGCTGCAGAAGACCAAAAGGGCTACACCAGGGGATTGGTTGACTGCTGGTGAACATAGTGGGCACTCTTGGAAGGCGTGGAGTGAGAGAGTGGAGCAGATCAGGTCTTGTAGGTTCACATTAGATGGAGATATATTGGGGTTCCAATCTTCTCATGAGCAACAAGATGGTATATCACATTGTTTTGCTCACCTGAGGTACATTTGCTTCTATTGATGTGGTATCCTTTAGATGACAATCTATATCTCTCACTTTCAGGGAAGAAGACACGTTCAGAAAGTGTTGTTGAGCGTGATTTCCTTAGAACAGAAGGAGACCCTGCAGCTGTTGGGTACACAATCAATGAGGCAGTGGCACTTACCAGGAGCATGGTTTGTTTTTTATACACCCTCTGTTTCTAATATTAGGGCATGTTCGTTTCCCTGGCAAAATTTTTTTGCCAGTCACATCGAACGGTGCGGCACTAGTTTAGCCTATTAAAAATATAGTAATTAAAAAACTAATTTGTCAGCCGGAGACTAATTCACAAGACGAATCTATTAAACTTAATTAGTCCATGATTTGACAATGTGGTGCTACAGTAAACATTCGCTAATGATGGATTAATTTACCTTAATAGATTCGTCTCAGTAATTAGCATATGACCCTGTAATTAGTTTTATAATTAGTTTATTTTTAATAGGCTAAACTAGTGCCGCAATGTTCGATGTGACTGGCAAAAAAAAATTTGCCAGGGAAACGAACACCCCCTTATTTGAACATTTACTTGGGAACTGTCAAATACGAAGGAGAGCTGTGTATCATTGCATTTAGAAGAAACCCAGAATATAATGCACCCACAACACAAGCCACACCCACACACCAATCACTCTTAGTTAGAATTGCTTCAGTTACATCAAAAGCATGAGCTGACCGGAACACTATCAAGCCAACTACATGGCGACTACCTCCAGATGTGATAACTGTTAGAATGTAATTGTAACAGCCCATATTGGGCCTGCGGCCCATTGGCCTTGTACATTGTAACCCTAGCCTATTAGGCTATATAATGAAGGTCACCCCCCCTCCTGATTAGGGTGTGCGGTGTTTCTCTACATGGTATCACGAGTCCCGGGGCCCTAATTCTGGGTTTCCTTTTCCCTTCCGCATCAGCACGCTTCCCCTGTTTTCGCGAAACCTCTGCTCGTGCGCCCTGACTCCAGGGCGTGCGCCACCGCACCATCGCCGCTCGTCTCCAGTCCGGCCGCCGCCTCCACAGCCCCGCCGCCTCCCTGGCCGCGCGCTGCAGGCCGCCGCCGATCCGCCCAGGCCACCGCGCGCCTTCCCGCGCGCCGCCGCTCCACCTCCGTTTCGGGCCGCCGCGTGCAGTTCCTCGCGCTGCCGCCCAGGCGCCGCGCGACTTCGTTTGCGCCGCCGCCTCACCCCTGCTCCAGGCCGCCGCGCGAGTGCCTCGCGCCGCCGCCCAGGCCGCCGCGCGACTCTCGCGCCGCCGCCCTACCTCGCGCCGCCACCTTCTAGGCCGCGCGATTCCCGATCCATACCGCGCGGTTTCCGCGCCGTCCTGATCCGGTCCCCTGCCATGACGTCCTCGACGGTTTCCTCCTCCACCACCGGCGCCCTTGGCTCCCAGTCGTCCGGCACCATGGGGGATGGCGTTGCTCCGTCCCTCTGCCTCGCCTACGCCGCCGTCAACGTGAAGCAACACATCCCCGTCGTCCTCAGCCTCGAGCGCCCCAACTACTCCAAGTGGAAGGCGTTCTTCACCGCTCTCTGCGCCAAGTACGGGCTGCTCGGGCACATCGACGGCGACGGCGCGGCCGTGTGTCCGGCTGACCCCACCTGGTCTCAGCCTGACGCCTGCATCCGTGGCTGGATGTACGGCTCCGTCGACGACACCGTCCTCGACCTCGCCATGGAGCCCGATCAGGATGCCCACGCGCTCTACAACTCCATCGAGGCACTGTTCCAGGCGAACAAGGAGCCCCGCGCCATTGTCCTCGGGGAGGAGTTCTACACCATGTCCCAGGGCGACCTCTCCGTCGACGCCTACACCCAGCAGATGAAGCACACCTCTGATGCCCTTTGGGAGGTTGGTCACACCATCTCCCCCGCTCAACTCGTGCTCAACCTGCTGCGTGGTCTCAACCCCCGCTTCGCCTCGATCGCCGACATCATCGCCAACACGTCGCTGCTCCCCGACTTCAAGTCTGCCACCAACATGCTACGTGTCAAGGAACTTCGCCTCGGCACCGAGCACAAGGCGGCCCGGCATCAGCTCTTGTCGCCTCCACCGTCCCCTCCTGCACGTCGCTGTCCTGCCGGTCCACCCCCTCTACCTCCAACCGTGGGGGCGGTGGCAAGGGCAAAGGGGGCAAGGGCAAGGGTGGTGGTCGCGGTGGCAACGGCAACGGCGAAGGACGCAACCAGCAGCAGATCGCGCCACAAGGTGGCTTCGGCGGGCGTCCGGGTTCCCAGTCGGCTGGTCCTTGGGTTTGCTACAACCCTTGGGCCGCCCAGTGGCCTCCTCAGCAGCAGTCGTGGGCACAGCAGCAGCAACAGCCGTGGACGCCACCAGTGCCTCCTCCATAGGCGCACACTGCCTTCGCGCCGCCGCAGTTCTCCGCCGCGACTGGTCCTCCGGCGTACGGGCCTCCAGGCAGCTGGGATCAGGCCAGCCTGATCGCCGCCCTCAATCAGCTGGCGGTTCAAGGGTCTTCTCCCTGGGTCATGGACAGCGGAGCGACTTCCCACATGTCCTCCAACGACGGTATTCTTCTATCTCTTCTCCCGTCCCTACCGTCCTCAATTACGGTTGGCAACGGACAATCTATTCCTATTTTCTGTCGTGGCACATCTTCTTTACAAATAGCTGATCGCTGTTTTCATCTTGATAATGTTCTTGTCGCTCCGCAACTCACTCGCAACTTGTTATCTGTTCGACAGTTTACCCGCGACAATAACTGTTCAATTGAGTTTGACGCCTCTGGTTTTCTGTTAAGGATCTCTAGACCAAGACGGTCCTCCTTCGGTGCAATAGCTACGGGGACGTCTACACCATTCCACATCACATGCCTCCTCGCTGTCATGTCGCCGTCGTCTCCCCGGAGCTGTGGCACTCCCGCCTCGGTCATCCAGCACCAGCAGTCGTCACCACTCTAAATAAGCTTTCAGCCATACAATGTAATAAAGTAGCTCGCCGCCTTTGTCATGCCTGCCAACTCGGCAAACACGCTAGGCTGCCTTTTGCTAGTTCGATTTCTAGTACATTAGCACCTTTTGAACTCGTTCACTGTGATGTCTGGACCTCTCCAGTTTCGAGTATTTCTGGTTATAAATTTTACCTTGTGTTAGTTGATGACTATACTCATTATTGTTGGACGTACCCTCTTCGCCATAAATCTGAAGTTTTTGACCATATTGTTCAGTTTGTAGCTTACGCTTGCGCTGTTTTCAGGCCGATAATGGCACCGAGTTCCTCAACAATGCCACTGCTGCCTTCTTGGCTGGCCGCGGCATTCTACTTCGCACCTCGTGCCCCTACACATCCGCCCAGAATGGCAAAGCTGAACGGATGCTTCGTACACTGAACAATGCTGTTCGCACGCTTCTGATTCATGCCGCCATGCCTCCTTCCTATTGGGTTGAAGCCCTTTCCACCGCTGTGTTTCTGATCAACCGGCGGCCCTCATCGTCCATCCATAATGGTATTCCCTATCATCTCCTTCACCACAAGATGCCAGACTACTCCATTCTTCGAGTTTTTGGTTGCTTGTGCTATCCGAACCTTAGTGCCACGACTCCCCACAAACTGTCCCCTCACTCAGCAGCGTGTGTCTTCCTCGGTTACCCTCCTTCTCAGAAGGGCTACCGGTGTTTTGATCTCTCCACTCGCAAGATCATCATCTCTCGACACGTTGTTTTTGATGAGACTCACTTTCCGTTTGCGGCTTCCAAGCCTCGACCGGATTCTCTTGATTTTCTGTTACAGGATATACTACCCGCGCCTGCCTCGGACGTTCGGCACTCGCGGGCCTCGGTTGCGCCTGCCTCGTCTACCTCGGATGATGTCGGCGACCCCGTCGGGCTGGACCCTGCCATCCTGTGGCATGGTGCCGCCTACCAGCTGCCCCGAGCGCCACAGCAGGCCGCGCCTGTTCCCGCTGCTGCACCCGTTGCAGCTGAGCGGCAGCGGTTCAGCCTCCACTACACTCGTCGACCGCGCCCAGCACTGGCTCCACTGCACAGCCGGCGGGCGGCGGTACCTCCGACCCAGAGCCGCAGGTAGAGGTGTTTCCAGTGCCTCCAGCCCCAGCACCGCAGGCGGCGGCGCCCACGGCTTCAGAGCCCCTGCGCGGGAGACTCGCTCCCGTACGGGTTCACTTCCGCCGCCCATGCAGCGGTACGGCTTCACCGCGGCAACCTCCAGCCTGGCTTCTCCGTTGCCAGGCAACTCTCGCGCCGCGCTCGCCGATACAAATTGGCGCGCGGCCATGACGGAAGAATACAAGGCGCTCGTGGATAATGGCACCTGGCGTCTCGTTCCTCGACCACCTCGTGCCAATGTCATCACCGGCAAGTGGGTCTTCAAGCACAAGTATCATCCTGATGGCTCCCTGGCTCGTCATAAAGCCAGATGGGTCGTTCGTGTTTTTTCGCAGCAGTACGGCATCGACTACGACGAGACGTTCAGCCCGGTTGTCAAACCAGCCACCATGGGGGTCGTCCTCAGCATCGCCGCTTCTTGCTCCTGGCCGATACATCAGCTGGACGTGAAGAACGCCTTTCTTCACGGCCATCTGAACGAGACGGTCTACTGCCAGCAGCCGCCCGGCTTCGTCGACCCGGTTGCTCCCGACCATGTCTGTCTCCTGCAAAAGTCCCTGTACGGACTCAAGCAGGCGCCCAGGGCGTGGCACCAGCGGTTCTCCGGCTTCGTCCAGCGGTCCGGCTTCACTGCTTCGACCTCCGACCCGTCCCTCTTTGTTTACAAAGCGGGGGCTGACATCGCCTACTTGCTGCTCTACGTCGACGACATCATCCTGACCGCTTCGTCGACTTCGCTTCTTCGTCGCCTCACCGAGCTTCTTCACTCCGAGTTCGCCATGACAGATCTCGGGGACCTTCACCACTTCCTCGGGATCTCTGTCACGCGTTCTACTGACGGCCTCTTCCTCTCCCAGCGCCAGTATGCTGTGGATCTGCTCCAGCGCGCCGGCATGGCTGAGTGCCACTCTACGGCGACTCCTGTGGATACTCATGCCAAGCTTTCTGCTACAGCCGGCGCTCCAGTGGCAGATGCTACTCAGTACCGCAGCCTCGCGGCGCTCTACAGTACCTCACGCTGACTCGTCCGGACCTCGCCTATGCAGTTCAGCAGGTGTGCCTCTTCATGCACGACCCGCGCGAGCCTCATCTTGCGATGCTCAAGCGTGTCCTGCGGTACGTCAAGGGCACCCTGTCCACCGGGCTTCACATCGGCACAGGCAGTACCACCAGCTTGACCGCCTACTCTGATGCTGATTGGGCTGGCTGTCCCGACTCTCGGCGCTCCACATCAGGTTACTGTGTCTTCCTCGGCGACAACTTAGTCTCTTGGTCCTCTACCTCGGCGACAACTTAGTCTCTTGGTCCTCTAAACGTCAGACTACAGTCTCTCGTTCGAGTGCGGAGGCTGAGTATCGTGCTGTTGCGCACGCTGTGGCTGAGACTTGTTGGCTTCGTCAGTTACTCCAGGAGCTCCATGCACCCATCTCTTCGGCGACGATCGTCTACTGTGACAACGTCAGTGCTGTCTATATGACCGCCAATCCAGTCCATCATCGTCGCACGAAGCACATTGAGATAGATATTCACTTCGTCCGTGAGAAGGTTGCTTTGGGACAGGTTCGGGTGCTTCATGTTCCATCGTCTCATCAGTTCGCGGACATTATGACCAAAGGGTTACATGTACAGTTGTTCACTGACTTTAGGTCCAGTCTTTGTGTTCGTGACACTCCCGCTTAGACTGAGGGAGGGTGTTAGAATGTAATGATAACAGCCCATATTGGGCCTGCGGCCCATTGGCCTTGTACATTGTAACCCTAGCCTATTAGGCTATATAATGAAGGTCACCCCCCCTGATTAGGGTGTGCAGTGTTTCTCTACAATAACCCCTTAGTGCCAGCAAGGCACCAAATATAGCCTCAAGGACTCACAAGCTGAATGCTGAGATTGGGTCCATTAAACACACAGACACAGTCATTATGTGTTTCCACAGCATCGAAGCACTTAGGACAATTAGTGAGTTCAAATCTTTCTTGACTTTCTCCACAACATCCAACCATTTACCTGGAAAGGGTTATTCCAAAAATGTCTTCTCAATAAGAGAATTGAAAGTGTGATTACTCTCTATCATAGTGATGTAAAATAGGCTCAGGGTTTCAGCATGGAATAAAATATGTATTGCTTCTTGAGTTTTGTGGCCTTTGTATTATGCACTATTTTGTGCGGTACATATTTTACTTTTATTTTTTTCAAGGGTTGGTTCTTGTTTTTTTTTTTCAATTTGTGGATCCCAAGGAATATATGTTTTAGGTGAAAAGAGGTCTTTATTTTTTAATTTGTTTCATGTATATGGCATGCTTATGTCGCAGTATAACTTCTAAAGTTGAGTTAGCCTGGGTGTCTTGCATGTGTCCACGTTCATTGAGTCACCACATCTCCAGCTAGTACTCAAGGAGATAATAGAAAATGAGTTAAATGCCCTCACACCCACGCTAGCTGGCCACCCGCCCCACGCGCCAGCACGGTACCCAGCACGATCACTGGTTGCCTGTGCGATCAGAAGACGGAGGAAAAAACAGAGCACAAATGGAGGCTTCAACAAAACACAGGCCGAGCAACTAGAATCCATATTATCTTAGATAAATTTGTCCTTGTCAGGATGCTCGAGCAGCCATCATGCGGTGCTTCTCATGCTATCGGTGCCACAACTGCCGGGCAAACAGCACTAGCACATGAGCCAGCGTGCCTGATCACTGCAAGTAGCCCGTGAGCTCCCGCTCCTAGGTCGGCTACACGGCAGTAGTTAGGAGGATATCATGGCAGGTGTATCAGCTATATTTATGAGAAAATGATGTGAGAGAGGGAGTGATTTCCTGTATATATGATAAAATGGTGTGTGAGAGAGAGAGTGATTTGCTAGTGTATTTGATAAAATGGCAAGAGAGGGAGTGATTTGCTAGTGTATTTGATGACATGGTGAGAGAGCGAGGGAGTGATTTCCTAGTGTGTGTTTGTGATAAAAACTGGAGAGAGGAAGTGATTTCCTAGTGTGTGTTTGTGATAAACACTGGAGACTGGAGAGGGAGTGATTTCTCAGTGTGTGTTTGTGAGTGCTTTCCTAGCGTGTTTGTGATAAACATTGTGTGTGTTTGTGATAAAAACACTGAAGATAGGGAGTGATTTTCTAGTGTTTGTGATAAACATTGAAGTAGAGGGAGTGATTTCCTAGTGTGTGTTTGTAATAAACACTGAAGAAAGGAGGGAGTGATTTCCTTCAAGGTGCTAGGTGAGGTAATGAGTTTTTCACAAATTCGGGTTGTATAGAGCATTAGCTATTGAACTGGTTATCTGGCAAGTTCAATGTTCTAGTTCATACTTCTGTGTCAACATAGGAGTGCCATGGCGAGAGTAGTAAATAGTAAACATCATTGCCTCAGGTTTCAAAGGATGTTTTTTTTACATTATGTGTGTGTTAAATATAATTCTTAATTTTTAAGGTTGCAATATGCTAACCACTGGACATGATATAATTCAGCTTCCTCAAATTATAGGTTCCAGGGCAGCGTGTGCTTGCACTGCAACTTCTTGCTTCTATTCTGAATAGGGCATTGCAGAGCCTTCATAAGACCGATCTAATGGATAATGTTAAAGGAATGAATTCTAATGAAAAATTCAATGACTGGCAAGCAGTTTGGTCCTATGCCCTTGGGCCTGAACCAGAATTGGTACTCTCCCTAAGGTAAAAATATCTTTCATATAAATGCCCCCTTTGTTATCAATGCAAACCCATTTTATCTACTAAGGAAAAGAGTGGAGCTATTGCATGATTTCTAATCTTTACCCATATCTTCTGCTGGCACTGGCATGCTATCTACTGAGTGTTTGTGCTATGTGACTTTGTGATCTAAACGTCATTCCTTATTTATTGGATTCAGTTCTTGTTACATGCACAGAGTA
This sequence comes from Coix lacryma-jobi var. lacryma-jobi, assembly GCA_009763385.1. Lineage (NCBI taxonomy): Eukaryota > Viridiplantae > Streptophyta > Magnoliopsida > Poales > Poaceae > Coix > Coix lacryma-jobi. Next base: position 51,476,618 of record CM019824.1, read on the forward strand.
TATTATGCATTCAGATTTTCGACGCGTATAAATGAAAAGAATCATAAATGGAATATTTTACTAGTTTGATCAGTAGTAAACATGTAAATACAATCATGGACCCCTCATATTTGTGTTGTCCCTTAGCTTTGTATTTTAAATTTAAAGGTGGCATGCGTGTTGGGTGTTTGTGTGTGCATCCACTTTGTAATCTAAAATACATGGTTGTATTCTTTTTGTTTGACCCAAAGGCAACTATTTGGATTTGGGACCTTGTGATGCCATTTTCTTTTCATTCCAATTTTCTACTTTGCACTTTCTGTTACTAACTGATGCATTTGCAGGATGGCTTTGGATGATAACCATGATTCTGTAGTTTTGAGTGTGCTAAAGTAGTTAACGTTATGCTGAGCTGTGAGTTTAATGAATCCTATTTTGAATTTTCAGAGGTAACTTTGTCTTCTTTGGGTGGTTCTAGTCTGTTTTTGTTGCTAGTTTGAGCCTCATTTTTTCATTGTTATACCTGCAGAAAGTAGGTAATGGAAAAGATATCTGCACAGCTCCTGTGTTTCGTAGCAAACCTGACCTAGATGGAGGCTTTCTTGATGGTGGGTTTTGGAAATACAACACAAAACCATCGAATATACTCCTAAATTATGGTGATAATGATGAAGACGAAGCTGATGAGAAGCATACAATTCAGGATGATGTTGTTGTGTCTGGCCAAGATATTGCTGCTGGTTTTGTTAGGATGGGAATACTTCCACGAATCTGTTTTCTGTTGGAGGTCAGTTTTTTTACTTATTCTTCTTTGATTTTTTGTCGTTTCTTTGAAAAATACTTCAAACCATAGTCACATAAAACGGGTTCAAAGGCATCAGGCCACCTGGGTTCGTGGGTTCATTTTTGACCCACAGTATTAAAATGTCTCGCAAGTAGCATACCATGTCCCTCGACCCTGTTGACCAAAAACTTTGTGACTATGCTTTAGACTTGTGCAAGTTACATTGACCTTTGTGGTTTCTTGTGTTTACACAACCTTATTGATGTTATTTGCACTGTCTGACCCCCCCCCCCCCCCTCTCTCTTCTCTCTCTCCACACCCACCAACGTGCCACTGACAAGTAAGGTTCAATTCAGGTTTAGGAGTGATGTCAGAGGTTGTTTGAAAGTTCTACTGATTTATCATGTCCAATGCCGCTATTGGACCACGTGGTTCTCACCAGCAAATATCATTTGTTTTGGTCACACCATGTCAATATTTGTTGTCTTCTAAAAAAATAATTGCCATACAATTTTAATTGGACGTGCCTATTAATTCATTATATCTTTTATCCAACATCTGCATATAATTTTGAATGTATCCCCTGGTTTCTGTGCTGTTCCTTTGACTTAGTCATGATATTTATTCCACCAGGTATTTTATATTGATAACGATGCATTGCACCCTTACATTTTTAGTAAGGCCTGTATCAGCTAATGCCTAGTTGACTATTTCTTTTGCTAATAATTTTGTTCTTTTCTTTCAAAAAGTGATTGTAATCAGTAAGGGTGTTAAACTGAACCTTTTCTTTTCCATTGATTCAGATGGACCCATCTCCTGCTTTAGAAGATTATCTTGTATCGGTTCTTGTAGCACTAGCCAGGCACTCCCCACATTCTGCTGATGCAATCTTGAATTGCCCAAGACTTATTCAAAGTGTTACTAAGCTGTTGATAAATCTAGGATCCATGGAAATTCGCTCCTCACAAATCAAAGGGGTTACTCTCTTGAAGGTATTTTTTGGGGTTCTTTTGACACCCCTGTATTATAGAGTTATCATGATAGATAGTTGGCATTATCAATTGACATATTGTACACATGTTGATGGCTTGAAGCTGAGTAATTCCTGTAGATGCAGATTATTATTAGACAGGTGCTTCTCTTGGTCATCCTTGCATACTTTACTGACCAGGAGATGTGTTATAGTATTCCCAGTAATGTGTGGCACTCATCTGAATTATTAGTTGAGCTCAAATGATTTCTTTATATGCAAGTGCATTAATAGTTCACATCGGTTGCTATATGGTATAGATGTTTCTTGAATTGGTTCCTTTCTAGTTCATGATGCTTCCGTGTCTCCCTCAATCACACTGCCCTTTACATTTTATGTACCCAGCCCACACATACTAATTTATGCGTTTTTATACTTTATAGCGTACATATTCACTTTTATGTTCCAGTAATATTATACTTTGAAAATACAGCATCTTTGGAAGCTATTGCAATCGACTCATTCTAGAAAACATGCGTGGGTTCCCTTATTTTTCTGCTATAAACAGGACTTCTTTTCAGCATGTAAAGCTACATGTTCTGTTTTGATCAGGTCGGTTTTTTCAGGTTTGTCCAAATACAACAGGCCAAACTTGCTTGAATTTTGGAACCATGGAGTTTTTCAGCAGGCATTGTGGCACTGGTACCGAAAAGCTGGTAGTATGAGGACTGGGTAAGATCTGGAAAGGAAAATGCAAGCTTAGTTCAGCAATGATGGTTGAGCAGCTGCGGTTTTGGAGAACCTGCATTTCCTATGGGTTTGTATAGCTCACTTTGCTGATTTCTTTCCTGTTTTGTGTCTGTGGCTCAGTCGTCCGAGTTTAAGAAACTAAGTGAACACAATGTTCTTGTTGAGTTTAGTTCTGTTGCTAGAGAGTCATATCTTGTCTTAGCAGCTCTGGCACAAAGGTTACCGCTCCTTCATTCAGTGGAGCAGCTTACCAATGAAGATCTGGGAGTTTCTGCCAGTTATATTGAGACATGTTCTTGGAGCCATGTTGTCCCGATGGTAGACTTAGCGTTATCTTGGTTACATCTTAATGATATTCCCTATGTATGTTCACTAATCAGCGGGCAGAATAGGAATACAAAGCACATGGTGGAGGCAAAAGATTTGATTTTGGTGATTGCTTCGGTGCTAGGCATGCTTAATTCAATTTTGGAAAGAATATCACCAGATGTCACTCCTGAGGATAAAGTTACAGCTTGCCCTGGATACCTGATTTGTCCCCAAAATTGGCCTGGGCATAATTAGTAATGGATTTTTCAGCTGTCCGCGCACTGTTGCTGTTAGAAATGCAGAGCATCAGTCTTTTGTTGTGCGTCTTGGTGCAGGGACTTTGTTATATGAGATGCCATGGTAATGTTGATGTATCATTGTCTTCTATAAGCTGCCTTCAAAGACTAGTGCAGCTATCCTGGTCCGTTGACAGAGTGATCCAGGGAGCAAAAAAAGTTGTTCTGAGTGTTTCAATGAGTCGGGAACAGGTGTAGCTGGCAAGCTACTAGGAGAAGGTATCTCCAGTTTATGGCATAATGATTTGCTACACTTGCTGACTTCGCTATTGCCAATGGTTCATCACAATGGTCCATATCACAGAACATAGAGATGTTTGGTAGAGGAGGACCAGCTCCTGGTGTTGGGTTTGGCTGGGGGGCATGTGGTGGAGGGTTTGGTCTCTTAAATGCCTACTTGCACAATTGGATTCACCATTGGTCGTAGAATTGATCAGATGTTTCTCTTCAGTTCAAGGAAGTCCTGTCATCCTCAATGAAGGTGTGAAGTCAGAGAATGTGACTAACACAGTGTCACAGCTTCAAATTGGATCAGTTCTTCCCTAGGGTTGTCTTTGATTGCCGGACCTGGACAAATCTATAGTTGGAGAAAGCTTTTGATATCCTTTTTGAACCTTCCATTCTGAAAGTATCTCAAATCATCTATACACAAATTTGCCTCTGACATGGAATTACTGAAACCTTTTGAATGGGACATAAATGAAGATGAATATCTGCTTTTTAGCAGTGTGCTGAATTCACATTTCAGATCCAGATGGTTAGCCATCAAGAAGAAGAAGCATTCAGGTAAACACACAGGAAGTAACAGCAGTGCCAAGATTTCAAAAACACCAGAGACATTGGAGGACAATTCAAGAAGAAAACAGAGTTGACAGAAGCTGTAAATCAACCTTGCAAGACATTAGTGGTAGAGTGGGCGCATCAGAGACTGCCTCTTCCTACACACTGGATTCTAAGCGCAGTCTGCTGCATTGATGATCCAAAAGGCACACACTCTACATCAGCCAACTAATTCTTGATGTATCAAGGGCTGGTCTTATCTTTCTTTTAGGTCTGGAAGCCATTTCAGCTACCCCGTGCCTTCATGCTCCTTTGATCTGGAAAATTCATGCACTTTCGGTCTCTATCCGCTCTAGCATGCATTTGCTACAAGAAGACAGAAGTAGGGACATTTTCTTTGCTTTGCAGGAATTGTATGGCCAGCATCTGAACAGGTTATGCCAGAAATTCTGTAATCTAACTCTGTTGAGGAAGTTAAGGGTGTTGTAGCGGTCAATGCAGAGGGAGCAATGGAGATCAGTAGCGTCGAAATTCTCAGGTTCCAGGAGAAAAATTCATGGAAGCTATTCTACTTTTGTTGAGAGCTTAGTTGATCAATTTGCAGCTGTCTCATATGGAGATTTGTTTTGTTCGGCAAGTGGCCATTATCTGCATAGAAAGGTTGAGCCAGCGTACGGCTTGCAGCATGGAATGCACTGTCTAATGCGTATGTGCTTGAACTGTTACCCCCGCTAGACAAATGCATTGGCAACACCCAAGGATACTTGAGCCTCTTGAGGTACATTTTCTTAATTTATTTTGCATTCTGTTCCAGAGAACCTTTTTAATGGAGCAACTATGTGAATGATTATTTTGCATCTTGACCTTGTACTCTGTTTTTTCTTTGTGTATTGCACAGCCTTGAACATGCAATAGGCAGTGCATGATTTATACTATTTTGCTGAGATTTATTTGGGTTCTTTATGTATGAATTCCATATCATCATTAGTATGATTAATCTCTTTTGTTGGCTGCTTCCTTGGTCAAGAGACACATACTCACTTTTTTACAATACTTCTGCAGGATGATGGAAAAATTTTGGAATCTTATGCTAAATCATGGACGTCTGGTGTCCTTGACAAAGCTTCACACCGTGATTCCATGGCCTTCACATTGGCAACGCATCACCTTTCAGGTTTGTCTTTCAGTGCAGTGATTCGGCAAAACGCTGCGAAACAAGCTGGTCAAATTGCTTATCCGGTGCTATGCACAGAAGCGGCATCATGAGGTAATTGCTCGCTCACGTTTCTTTGAATGCTTGGGACTTTGCAATCCCTTCCACGTATATGCTCGATCATGCCACTGTCCTGAGTGACCGAGTATGTTGAATTCTGTACAACAGCTATGCTGAAGAGCTTCATTTTGCAAGGCATCATCGCGCAGGATCCCAGAGCAGTGGCAATGAGCTTGACAGGAGATTTGAAATCTTGAAGGATGCCTGTGAGATGAACTCTTCCCTCTTAGGTGAAGTCCAGAGCTGAAGGCATGTCTTGGGCAATGAAGGACATAAACCTAAGTGTGTCATTAACTTGGTAGGCGTTAGTTGTTAGGAAAACTATACGGCAAAGCGACCCGAAATATGCAACCATGACTATGAGCAAGCTCACACGATGACTAGTTAGGCTTTGTTGACTCCCTTCCACCTATATTTGGTGGCGTTCAGCCATCTTCAGTATCGTGGCTTGACATCTTGAAAGATTCTCGTAAGTCGTGAGATGGTACCATTCTCTCAGGTCAAGTCAGAACGAAGGCATCACGTATAGTAGTCAATAAAAGCCAGAAGATGGGGATGTCATGAACTTGATAGGTGCTTTCAGTTTTACTTGCTGATTTGGAGATAGGTTTCAGTTCCAAGGCGTCTAACGGACACGGAGACAACAATTGGCAGCAGAGCACCGTCGTGGCTGATGCACTAGCCATGCAATCGATCGACGACCGTCGACCGACGGCTTTGATGCGTTATTAATCATCATTATTAGTGGAGGACTACTTTCCATGGCATGAGCTCACCTGCTAATCCACTACGTGCTGACATGCTCAGTTGCTCACCGCGCACCATGAAGCATCGCTCGTCAGCAATGAATAAATTGCTGCTGCTGCTTGTCGCCTCCGCCGCCGGTTGCAGCTCCTTCCTCGTCGCCCGTGCAAGTGCGCCGCACCACCGACCCAACCAGACAAACAGCGCTGCCACGAGCTGCATACCGAGCGAGAGGGACGCGCTGCTGGCGTTCAAGCGAGCCATCACAGGCGATCCCGCAGGCCGGCTGGCGTCGTGGCGGGAACAAGACCATGACTGCTGCAGCGACGTCACCGGCCATGTGGTCGGGCTCTATCTCGGAGCCCCGACTGCCCCCTGCGTTTGGGGCGAATCCGATGACATCCTCGGTACTGGCTCGAGCTCCTACGACGACCGAATATTCCAGTGCCCCAGCTTGGCATTTCTTCAAGGCCAGGTAGCCGCCGCCGCCGCTCCTCTGCTCTCTCTGCGACACCTGGAGCATCTCGATCTCAGCTGGAATGCGCTCGACGGCATGGTGCCTCCTCAACTCGGTAATCTTTCCAACCTTCAGTATCTCGACCTCTCCAACACTGGCATGCACTCCTCGGACATATCGTGGATAGCACACTGCCGCGGCTGCGGTACCTTGACTTGGGGCACGTGAACCTCAGCACAGCATACCACTGGGTTCATGCCGTGAACATGGTCCCTTCACTCAGGGTCCTTGTTCTTTCTCAGTGCGAGCTTGCAAGTGCAAACCAGTCGCTCCCGCACCTTAACCTCACCAAGCTTGAGAGGCTCGATCTCTCTGTCAACATGTTTAATCATACGGTGGCATCTTGTTGGTTTTGGGGCCTGACGACAAGCCTCAAGTACTTGAGCCTTAGTACTAATACTTTATCCGGTCGAGTCCCTGATGCTCTAGCAGCCATGACGTCCCTCCATGTCCTCGATTTTTCAGTGCTTATCAACTCCGTCATGCTGCCGCCGTACTTGCTGAGAAGCCTGTGCAGTTTAGAAATCCTGAACCTAGAGTTCTCTCTTATGTCTGGGAACATGACAGAGTTCCTTGAGAGCTTGCAGCAGAATTGTTCATCACACAAGAAAATACAGCAACTCAACCTGGCATATAACTTTATCAGCGAAACCCTACCGACGGGATGAGCCGATTTATCAACTTAGTCACCCTCCAACTCCAAAACAACAAAATAACCGGACTCGTGCCTCTTGAGATCAGTTTGCTCACAAACTTGACCGTGATGGGACTTGGCTTCAATAACTTGCATGGTGCCATCACAGAGGAACATTTTGCTGGACTGCACAACTTAAGAGCGATAGACTTATCTTATAATCAATTAGAAATTGCAGTAGATCCTGCGTGGTACCTCCCTTTATTAGACTACGAGAGGCATACCTTGCGTACTGTCACATGGGTCCTCAGTTTCCTTCCTGGATGCAACGCCTGCCTGATATGGCAAGATTGACGTTTCGAGCACAAGGATAGCTGATCAGTTCCCTATTGGTTTTCTACAGCATTATCAAAGGTAACATATCTGGACCTCTCTAATAATTCCATCAGTGGTGGATTGCCAGCAAACATGGAAATCATGTCGTTGAAAAGACTCCGTTTAGGTTCAAACCAGCTGACCGGTCCAATACCTCGGTTGCCAATAAACCTCACGCTCCTGGACCTCTCGTAACTCACTGTCAGGACCTGTGCCATCAAACTTTGGTGCTCCAAGTCTCCGCTGGGTGCATCTGTCTTCCAACAACTTCTCGGGTCATATCCCAGATTCCATTTGCGGATTGCAGGAGCTAATCACCTTGGATCTAGCCAACAACCTTTTGGAGGAGAATTTCCTCAATGCCCTGGGACGATCTCACAGTTTTCATTCCTAATGACTGCTCTCATTTTAGCTAACAACAGTCTCTCTGGCACGTTCCCATCTTTTCTGCAGGGCTGCACACAGCTGGGGCTCCTGGATCTATCAGGGAATAACTTCACTGGGAGATTACCTATCTGGATTGGGGACTTGATGGAATTGCGATATCTCAGGCTAAGCAATAATTTGTTCTATGGGGACATTCCATTCACCATTACCAACCTTGGAAAAACTTTACGATTTGAATGTAGCAGGCAATGGTTTATCAGGAATTATACCTTGTCATTTGTCAAATTTGACGGCAATGGCAGGAAATGGTATGAACGATGACACTGGCGATCAAGATTGGTACTTTGATGGATCCTTAAGTCTGTTACCTGTGACCACAAAGGCCCAAGAACTTTATTATGGTTTTTTTTTTCCAGCATGGTGACCATTGACCTGTCATGCAACTACTTAATTGGTGGAATTCCAGAAGAAATAACTTCTCTTAGACTTTTAAAGAATCTAAATTTGTCAAAGAATTACTTGAACGGGAGAATTCCACATGAGATTGGGTTCATGCAATCGTTGGAATCGCTGGACCTCTCAAGTAACAGGTTCTCGGGAGAGATACCGCCTAGCCTGTCGAATATATCATATCTGAGCTACTTGAATCTGTCACACAACAATCTATCGGGAAGAATACCCTCAGGATCACAACTTGACACCCTCTACCTAGAACATCCAGATATGTATAGTGGCAACAATGGTCTCTGCGGACCTCCTCTTCCAAGAAATTGCTCGAGGGGTACTGCGAAAGGTCACAGCTATGGCAGTCACAATATTAGAGCTTCACATATACCAGAGCCAGTGTTCTTCTACCTTGGGCTTGGATCAGGATCTATTGTTGGTCTCTGGGTTTTGTTTTGTGTCCTGCTTTTCAAGAAAACATGGAGGATTGCATATTTTCTCTTTTTTGACAAGGTATATGACGCAATATATGTGTTCATAGTTGTTACTTGGGCAATCTTAGTGCGAAAGATAACTGCACATTGAGCAAATCGATCACGAAGCTTAGCTAGAAGGATATATGCAAATCAGGTCATATATCACAAAGCAGTTGGCTTCTTTCTTAATTTGTTTGTGATGCTATTACATCGCCCCGTTTAATTAATTAGCTGTGCTAGCAGTATGTAGTTTATTTTGAAGCTGAAGATTACGTTTTTTTTACTTTGTGTACGCTACCTGTCTGTACTGTATGTCTGTATATGCAGAGAAGCGAAGGAAGGAACGGAATTATCCATTTGTTCTAAAGCTTTGTAATGAAAGCAATTTCACTCTCGTATTATTTTTTTCCTATCAACTGTCATGGAAGCCAAGGAATATGAATGTTGTTACCTGTAATCAATGCAAACGCTAAGGGCATGTACAACCAGATGGGGAGCTGTCTGCAACTATTCATAATTTGTACAAGCGTCAATTTAAAACATGTCATTATAATTTTGCAAAGTTGAAGATATGCCACTGGTATCAGGACATGTGGGACACACATATCTCAATGGGCCAGAATGACATATCTCTAATTTAGTAAAATTATAGAGTAAAGTCCATCACCGGTCTCTAAACTTATACCGTTGAGTCATTCCGGTCCCTAAACTCGTAAATCGACCGTTTAGGTCCTCAAACTTGTTCGGTTGTGTCATCCCGGTCCCTAAACTTGCAAATCACTCGTTTAGGTCCTCAAACTTAGTTAGTTGTGTCATCCTGTTGAAAGCCCTAGTTTGATTTTGGTTAATTGATAAAACCTATTTGGTCTAATCCTATTGTTAAGCATGTGTGTAGCTTATGAGAAAGGATTGAGACCAAGCCAAGTGGTGGAGCTAGCAATGTGGCAACATGGAGGATGGCAATGGTCACATGAATCTAAGTGATCTAGTGCTCTACCATTGGTGAAATATGAGAAGAAGGGAAGAGATGGAGCAAAGAGGCCCGAAGGCAAAGGTATAACCTATAGTGCTCTTTGTTTTAGTGATCAAGACACTTAGTGAGTGTGATCACATTTAGGTTACGTAGCCGTACTATTAAGAGGAGTTAATTCACAGCTTATGCGGTGTTCAAGTGCCACTAGGAGTTCTCTAACATATTGATACTATAGACCTAGTGAGTGACTAACTAAACCCTTAGAAAAATACTTTGCAAAATGCTAAAACACATGCACAAGTGTTGAAATACTTTGGTGTTGGCGCATGGGATCAAGGGTAGAAGTTAGAAAGCGAAAGGTGTTGAGTTATCAGCATCGGACGCTGGGCCGAGCGTCCGATGGCTAACCCTAGCTACAGAACTGATGCTGAAGGAGCATCAGACGCCGGCAACGGACGTTGAGGAATCACTGTTGCAAAGTCCGATGGAGATGACGTGAAGCGAGCAAGCTATGCAGGGAGCATCGGACGCTGGCCTGCGTCTGATGCCAAACCATCGGTCGCGTCCGATGTGTTGGGGGCGTTTCTGGAACCTCTCTGCATGGTCATCGGACGCAGGGGTTGAGCGTCCGATGTGGTACTGAAAAGAGCTGAAAATAGCAGTGGCATCGAAGCGTCCGATGCCTAGGATCGACGCGTCCGATGTCACTTTAATAGTGGCGCGAAGAGTTTTGACCGTTGGGATCGAGCGACTCGAATTCGTTTTTGGGGGACACGTGGTGCTCATCGGAGCATCGGACGCTGGGGAGCGTCCGATGGCCCTGACACCGGCGCGTCCGATGCTCACGTTTCAGCCCAACGGCTAGGCCAACTTGAGTGGCCTATTTAAGTGGCTTGGCCGGCTCACATGGATTCTCTCTTGCACATTTTGATTCCTAAGCATTTGAGTGAGCTTTGGCAAGCCTCCCAACTCATCTCCCAAGTTGATTTGATCAAGCTCAAGTGAGATTGAGTGATCTAGTGCGTGATTTGAAAAGAGGTCAATCTAGTGGCACTAGTTCTTCGCATCCGCATTGAGTTTTCTTGTTACTCTTGTCATTGCCGGTGCCTAGACAGCTTGAAGGCGTTAGGTGGTTGATTGGCAAGATTGGTGATTGTTCTTGGCCACCACTGATTGTGATTGTGAAAGGTTTGGAGCCTCACCTCGCCGGAGCGGCAAGAGGCATCCTTAGTGGATTGCTCGTGTCATTGAGCTACCTCACTAGTGATAGATTCTTGTGGCGCTCTTTGTGAGCTTGGCTTTGTGCCAACTAGCCACCGGGTCCCCTAGTGTTGGTCGACACAACGGGGAGTAGCGTGCCAGCAAGCACGTGAACCTCGGGATAAATCTTGGTGTCCCGTGTGCTTATTATGATTGCTTCCACATCTGGTGATTGGTCTTCATATTCACATTCTTGGTGATTGGCATCACAAGTGGATTTCACCGGTGATTGTCTCTCTACTAGACGATCCCGAAGGCTCGGTGAAACCACTTCTATCTAGCTCGATTACTTAGTGTATTTACTTTGAGCAATCTCTTTTGTATAGATATTATTACTTGTCATATATCTTTTGTCATATATCTTGTGTAGCTAGTTGTGATTAGTTCACTTAGTTTATCTCTTGCACACACTTGTTTCATTTACATTCTTTGTATATCATACTTGTGCTAAAGCTAGTTTATTTATTCCGCATTAGTTTCTAGCTCTAATTGCTTGTGTGCCAAGTTATATTAGGTAGAATTGTTGGATAGGTGGCTTGCAACACACTATTAGGCTAACACAAAAAGCTTCGCCATTTGTTATACTAATAGTGTTTTCCTAAGTGATTTTTGTAGAATTTAATTAGGCTATTCACCCCCTCTAGCCATTTCAGACCTTTCAAGTGGTATCGGAGCCGTGGTCACCGTTCGTTTGAGGCTTAACATCCTCCGGTGTTACAACAGCTCAAATCAACTATATGGAGAAGCCACCACATTTTGACGACACCAACTTTGATTGTTGGAAGAGGAAGATGTATGCATTCACAAGAGGAATGAATAGAAAGATATGGGATGTGATTGAGCATGACTTTGCGGTGATTGACACCGCCGATCCAACTCCAAGAGAAGAAGAGAAGCTTCAATGGAATGATGTGGCAATCAACTTGTTCTATGAAGCATTTGACTCAAAGGTGTTTGAGCAAATCAAGGACCTTGAAAGAGCAAGTGAAATATGGGAGAGATTGGAAGAAACATATGAGGGCACCAAGGCGGTCAAGGGGCGCCAAGCTATACATCCTCAAGGACAAGCTTGCTACCTTCAAGATGCAAGATGATGAAAGCATACCGGAGATGTTTCACCAGTTGCAAGTGATTATCAATGACTTGAAGGCTTTGAGAGAGAAGGTGGAGGACAAGGACTTTTTCTCACAAGTTCTTGAGATGCTTACCACCAATGTTTGATACTTTGTGACTATTCTAGTAAGGGAAGGATTGGATACAGTGACCCCAAACCAAGTACTAGGTGATGTGGTCACACAAGACACATACCGTGTGGAACAGGATGGGGGAGCCCAAGAGAAAGAGAAGAAGAAAACCGTGGGATTCAAGGCTTCTTCCTCCAAGAGCAAGAGCAAGGGAAAAGCAAAGAAGGAGGAAAGTGATGATGAAGCAAACACAAGCTTGAGTGAGATAGATGATGAAGAAATGGCTCTTTTTTTAAAAGGTTTGGCAAGTTCATGAAGAAGAAGGGCTATGGAGCAAGAAAGAGAAGAGATGCAACCAAAAGCACAACTAAAAGGTGCTATAGATGCAAGAGCAAGGAACATTTCATTGCGGATTGTCCATATTCTAGTGATGAAGATGAAGATCACAAGAAGAGCAAGAAGGAAGACAAGAAAGAAAGAAGGAAAAGAAAGAGAAGAAGAAGGAGAAAAAGAAGGGTGGTTCCTATGTTGTGACTTGGGATAGTGATGCTTCCTCAAGTGATGATGATGACTCTAGTGATGATGAGAGGAAGAACACCAAGAGAAGGTTATGGCTAGTCTTGTTGTCTCAAGCAAGCCTTCTATCTTCAACACTCCATCGACATGCTTCATGGCTAAGGCCACTAAGGTATCATCCGATGAAAGTGAAAGTGAGAGTGAGAGTGATGATGATGAGGAGTACTCAAAGAAGGACCTCATGAGCATGCTACAAGATGCTCATTCTTACATTGAGACTAAGAGGAAGGAGTGCAAAGAATTGTGCAAGGCCAACAAGGCTCTTGAGCAATCCTTTGATGAGCTCAAGTCTACTCATGAGAGGCTATAGGAAGCCCATGAGAAGCTTGATCAAGCTCACACTAGGCTTAAGGAAGCCCACTCCTCTCTCCTTGATCAAAGATTGAGGATGTTGTAGAGACATGCAATGTAGGAGTTACATGTGATATACTTGATGAATCATTTTATTCTCCTATTATTGTTGCTCCCACAAATGCATCATCATCATCTAGCTCAACTAAAATGCCTACTTCTACTACTTGTGATTCATCATTAGTGGTAGAAAATGAGAACCTTAAGAACAAGGTTGTTGAGCTCACTCATGCCTTAGGCAATGCCTATGGTGGAGATGCCCGCTTGCTAAAGTGCTTGGGTAGCCAAAGGTGTCCACTCAACAAGGAGGGACTTGGCTATACCCCCAAGAAGGGCAAGACGGCTTTTGCTCCTCACAAGACTTGTTTTGTGAAGAGCAATGGTCGGTTTTGCCATAATTGCAAGCAATCCGGGCATATAGAGAAAAATTTCTTTAACAAGAACAAGAACAAGAACAATGCTCATGTTTCATCTATTAGACTTGATTCTTGTTATATGCTTACAAAGGGCAGTAATGGTGTGAAGGCTAAGTACATTGGTGGACCCACGGTTGGCCCAAAGAAAAAAAGCAATTTGGGTGCCCAAGAGCTTGGTAACTAACCTTGGAGGACCCAAAAGGATTTGGGTACCTAAAAAGAATTTATCTCTTTGTAGGTAAATTATAAAGTGGGACGAAGGCATTGGGTGCTTGATAGTGGGTGCACTCAACACATGACCGGAGATGGAAGAATGTTCAAATCAATCAACACTAGTGGCAATGATCATGCGGATGCTATCACATTTGGTGACAACAAGAAAGGCAAGGTCAAAGGCTTGGGCAAGGTCGCAATATCAAATGACTTGAGCATCTCCAATGTGCTATTAGTGGAATCTCTCAACTTCAACCTATTGTCCGTGGCACAATTGTGTGATTTGGGATTCAAATGCATATTTGGTGTTGATGATGTGGAGATAGTGAGTGTTGATGGAAGTGATTTGGTCTTCAAAGGATTTAGATATGAGAACCTCTATTTGGTGGACTTTGATGCTAGTGAAGCTCAATTGACAACATGTTTGTTCACCAAATCAAGTATGAGTTGGCTATGGCATAGACGCTTGGGACATGTTGGAATGAAGCAACTAAAGAGGCTAGTAAAGCATGACATGGTGAGAGGGATAAAAGATGTTCACTTTGAGAAGGACAAACTTTGTAGTGCATGCCAAATGGGAAAACAAGTTGGAAACACTCATCCCAAACAAAGGAATGATGAGCACTACACATGCACTTGAGTTGTTGCACATGGACTTGTTTGGACCAACTACATATGCAAGTATTGGAGGAAACAAGTATGGATTTGTGATAGTGGATGACTATACAAGATACACATGGGTCTTCTTTCTCGTTGACAAGAGTGAAGTGTTTGACATATTCAAGACTTTGTCAAGAGAAGCCAAAATGAGTTTGATAGAAGAATCAAGAAAGTGAGAAGTGACAATGGAAGTGAGTTTAGAAACACAAGAGTTGATGAGGTATGTGATGAGTTTGGAATCAAACATCAATTCTCGACAAAGTATACACCTCAATCCAATGGGATAGTTGAAAGGAAGAATATGACACTCATTGATATGTCAAGATCCATGCTTAGTGAATACAATGTGAGTGATTCCTTTTGGGCCAAAGCAATCAACACGACATGCTATTATAGCAACCGGCTCTATTGTCACCCACTATTGAAGAAGACACCATATGAGCTCCTCAATGATAGAAAGCCCAACATCGCTTATTTCGGGTCTTTGGATGCAAATGCTACATATTGAAGAAGGGCACAAGACTTGGCAAGTTTGAAAAGAAGTGTGATGAAGGGTTCCTACTCGGTTACTCCACTACAAGCAAGGCATATAGAGTGTGGAACAATACAACAAGAATAGTCGAAGAAGTCCATGATGTTGAGTTTGATGAAACCAATGGCTCTCATGAAGAACAAGATAATCTAGATGATGTGAGAGGAACACAAATGGTGGAAGCTATGAAGAACATGAACATTGATGATATAAGGCCAAAGCAAGTGATTGACATAGAAGATGACAAAGATCAAGTGCTCTCTCCTCCAACCATGCATGGCAATGACATTGCAAGCTCTAGTGGTTCTCATGATCAACAAGATGCTAGTAGCTCTCAAGTGACTCATCCAAGTGCAAGTGCAAGTACCCAACCACAACAAGTGCTCCAACCAACACATATTGCAAGAGATCATCCTTTAGATCAAATTGTTGGTGACATAAGAAGAGGTGTGCAAACAAGATCAACATTGGCTTCATTTTGTGAACACTACTCATTTGTATCATCTTTAAGCCAACCAAGATTGATGAAGCTTTGATGGATGTTGATTGTGTAAATGCAATGCATGAAGAGTTGAACAACTTTACCCACAATAATGTTTGGAAGTTAGTGGAAAGTCCAAAGAACACAAATGTGATTGGTACTAGATGGGTCTTCCTGAACAAGCAAGATGAAGATGGCATTGTTGTTAGAAACAAAGCAAGATTGGTTGCACAAGGATACACTCAAATGGAAGGCATTGACTTTGGAGAAATCTATGCACCGGTTGCTAGATTGGAGGCCATTAGAATCCTACTTGCATATGCTTGTTCCCACAACATCAAGCTCTATCAAATGGATGTCAAGAGTGCATTTCTCAATGGATTCATCAATGAGCTAGTGTATGTTGAGCAACCTCCTAGATTTGAAGATTTGAAGAAGCCCAACCATGTATACAAGCTCAAGAAGGCTTTATATGGGTTCAAACAAGCACCAAGAGCATGATATGAAAGATTGAGGAATTTCTTGTTAGCTAAAGGGTTCAAAATTGGGAAGGTTGACACCACTCTCTTCACCAAGAAGATTGGAAGTGACTTGTTTGTGTTGCAAATCTATGTGGATGACATTATTTTGGATCGACCAACCAAGACTTTTGTGAAGAATTTGGAGAGATGATGGCTAAGGAGTTTGAGATGTCTATGATTGGAGAGCTTAGTTACTTCCTTGGTCTACAAATCAAACAAATGAAGAAAGGCACATTTGTTAGTCAAGGCAAGTACATCAAGGACATGCTCAAGAAGTTGGGTTAGATGAAGCAAAAGCAGTAACCACTCCAATGGGAACAAATGGTCATTTGGATAGTGATTCTAGTGGTGACATGGTGGATCAAAAGTTATATCGGTCAATGATTGGAAGTCTACTCTATGTGACCGCATCAAGGCCGGATGTCATGTTTAGTGTGTGTATGTGTGCAAGTTCCAAGCTTCACCAAGAGAAAGTCATTTGAAGGCAACCAAAAGAATATTGAGATATTTGAAGCACACTCCTAATGTTGGACTATGGTATCCCAAGGGCTCTCAATTTGAATTGATTGGATACTCAGATTCCGATTATGCGTGATGCAAGGTGGATAGGAAAAGCACATCGGGCACTTGTTAATTGCTTGGAAGATCACTTGTCTCATGGTCATCAAAGAAGCAAAATAGTGTTGCACTTTCTACCGCCGAAGCCGAATACATATCCGCGGGTAGTTGTTGTGCACAATTGCTATGGATGAAAGCAACATTGCAAGACTATGGAATCAAGTTTGGACAAGTCCCATTGCTATGTGATAATGAGAGCGCCGTCAAAATAGCCACCAACCCGGTTCAACACTCAAGGATAAAGCACATTGACATAAGGCACACTTCATTAGAGACTGTAAACAAGATTAGGAATATTGATTGTATTCCATCTCAAGTGAACGTCATACATATATAGGCCGGGGTGACATCCATGCCAACCACACGGGCGTACATCAAGGAGACTACTATAATTACACATACTATAATTACAATAGTCTAACACTCCCCCGCAGTCTAATCGGGAGCATCGCTAACGGTTAGGCTGGACCGAAACTCATGGAATAATGAGGTGGGAAGACCCTTGGTGAAGACGTCGGCATACTGCGATGTCGTAGGAACATGAAGTACTCAAACATGACCAAGGGCGACCTTCTCTCGAACAAAATGGAGATCGATCTCAACATGCTTCGTCCGCTGATGCTTTACTGGATTGCTGGAGAGATATACAGCACTGACGTTGTCACAATATACCAGAGTGGCACGGCGTGGTGGGTGGCGAAGCTCAAGGAGTAGCTGACGTAACCAGGTAGCTTCGGCAAACACCATTCGCCACAGCACAGTATTCAGCCTCGGCGCTGGACCGGGATACCGTGTGCTGGCGCTTGGAAGACCATGACACCAGTTTGTCTCCGAGGAATACTGCATAACCAGAAGTCGACCGACGAGTATCGGGACATCTAGCCCAGTCGGCGTCCGTATAGACAACAAGCTCTGTAGGGGAAGACCGTCACATGGTCAGTCCAAGCGACATAGTGCCCTGTAGGTACCGCAAGATGCGCTTGAGAGCTGCAAGGTGTGGCTCCCGAGGATCATGCATATAGAGACAAATTTCCTGAACAACGAAGGCAATGTCTGGGCGAGTGAAGGTCAGATACTGTAGAGCATTTGCCAGGCTGCGGTACTGAGTAGCATCACCAACAGGAGGTCCATCTGCAGATAATTTGGAGTGGAGATCGACAGGCGTGCTGCATGGTTTGCACGCATTCATCCCGGCGCGCTCCAAAATATCCTTAGTGTACTGCCGTTGGGAGAGAAAGAGACCATCTGCAGAGCGTGTCACAGAAATACCCAAAAAATGATGTAGCTGACCCATGTCCGTCATAGCAAACTCACGCTGAAGAGCCCCAATAACATGATGAAGGAAACCGACAGACGAGGCAGTGAGGACGATATCATTCACATAAAGCAACAAATAGGCAGTATCTGACTCTCGACGATAAATAAATAGCGAACTGTCCGACTTGGTTTCAGCAAATCCAATGCAAGAGAGATATGAAGCGAACCTGTGATGCCAAGCACAAGGAGCCTGCTTTAGTCCATACAGAGACTTGTTGAGACGACAAACCATGTCCGAATGGGAGGAGTCCACAAAACATGAGGGCTGAATGCAGTACACTGTCTCGGTGAGAGTCCCAAGCAAGAATGCATTCTTCACGTCTAACTGATGAATGGGCCAGTTCTGAGAGAGAGCCAGGGAGAGAACAACCCAAATTGTTGCTGGCTTGACGACCGGACTGAAAGTCTCATCATAATCCAGGCCAGGGTGCTGGGTGAAACCGTGAAGTACCCAACGTGCCTTGTAGCGATCAAGAGACCCATCTGCGTGCAGTTTGTGCCGAAAAATCCACTTGCCAGCAACAAGATTAACGCCGGGAGGGCGTGGTACCAGGCTCCAGGTATCATTGGCGATCAACGCATCAAATTCAGCTTGCATAGCGGAGCGCCAATTGGGACATGACAGGGCATCACGAACGGAACGGGGCAGAGGCGACATGGGCACAACGTGGAGGTTGAGGCGGTCCACGGGCTGTGCTGTGCTATTCGGCGCGCCTTGCGAGCGAGTGCGATGGAGTGCGCGCGTTGTCGACGGGGGTGATGGAGATCGGCCTTGTGGCGAGCGTTCGTCCGGTGGTCGCGGCGCTTCTGGCAGCAGCCTGCGTACGAGACACAGGGGCAGCAGCACCGGCCTGGGACGAGGTCGGCATGCTGGTGGCAGCGCCGGTGTCGTCGCGGGAGAATTGGAGAATGGGCGCTCTGGCCCAGCGCTGGGTGCACCGGCGGAGGAGGGGCAGGGCGCCCCTTGTCCAGCGAGTGGTGCTGGAGACCGCGGCCCGACGCTCACCGGTGCAGGAGGTGGCGTGGGCGGCTCAGGTGCCCCACGAGCGTCGAAAGGAGTACCTGCATGCACAAGCCTTGCTCCAGGAATAGGAGTGGTGAGATCACTATCATCAAGAAGATAGTCCAAGGCGGAGGACGCCATTGGTGAGGTAGACATGTCGGCGAAAGGGAAGAAAGATTCATCAAAAACGACATGTCAAGAGGTGATGATGCGATTCGACCCCAGCTCGAGACACCGATAGCCTTTGTGTTCCGCGGAGTAACCAAGAAAGACACATAGGGATGAGCGAGGCGCAAGTTTGTGGGTGTTGTGGAAGACATGTTGGGATAACAGGCACAACCAAAAACCTTGAGATGCTCATAGGATGGCTGGGTCGAATGCAAGTGCTGGTAGGGAGTGGAGGAGGCGAGGGTTTTGGTGGGGAGCCGGTTGACGAGGTATGTGGTGGTGTGAAGTGCCTCCACCCAGTAGACCGGTGGGAGACTCGCCTGAAATAAAAGAGAGCGCAAAATGTTATTAAGAGTGCGAATGGAACGTTTGGCTTTGCCATTTTGCTGGGATGTGTAGGGGCACGACATGCGAAGGGTGACACCGTGGGAGAGGAAGAACGTGCAGGCTGGGGAATTGTCAAATTCCCGGCCGTTGTCGCACTGGACGCTCTTGATGGTGGTGTCAAATTGCGTGCGAGCATAGGCAAAAAAATTGGCAAGGGTAGAAAAAGTGTCGGATTTTAGGCGAAGCGGAAAAGTCCAAATGTAGTGTGAGCAATCATCTAAAATAACAAGATAATATTTATAGCCTGGCACACTAACAATAGGGGATGTCCAGAGATCACAGTGTATTAAATCAAAATTATTCGTAGCTCGGGAACTGGATAAACTGAAGGGTAGACGAGTGTGATGACCGAGCTGACAAGCATGACACAAATGATGAAGATCATCTTTATTACACGAGATGACACTGGAGCTAATGAGTTTGGACAACGCTTCACGCCCAAGATGACCAAGACGACGATGCCAAATCAAAGTGGGGGCAGCGAGGAGTGCAGAGGTGCTGTTGGCTGGTGGGAAGAACGGGTAGAGGTCGCCAGAGCTATTGCACCTGGCGATCACGTTCCTGGTTTGCAAATCCTTCACAGAAAGACCAAACGGATCAAATTCGATGGAACAATTATTGTCGGTGGTAAAACGACGAATAGAAATCAGTTTTTAATGATGTGCGGAGAGACTAAGACATTATTAAGAACTAGATTACGATGCAGAAAAGAAAAAGTGTGTGATCCGATGGCAGTGACAGGAAGTAAAGCACCATCGCCCACAATGATAGATGAAGGTGTAGATGAAGTGGGCGAGGAAATAGTAGAAATTTTACCAGCATCCGCAGTCATGTGCGAGCCGGCACCAGAGTCGGCGTACCACTCCGATGGTGCCGGAGGATGGAGCGTCATGGTGTTGAAGTTCTGCACCAGAGAGTCCTGGTTCCATGCACCGCCGTGAACGGGGTTCCAGGGTGTCGACGGCAGCTGGTACGGTGTCCCCTGGAACGTCGATGTCGAGGGTGCGCCTCCCCCGTAGATGTACGGGTAGCCCGGGCCAGGGCCGTAGATGCTGCTGCCCGGGGCACCACCGAAGGGTGCGCCGTACTGAGGAACAACAGTAAAAGACTGTGGTGGCGGCGGTGGGCGGCCATACGGCCACATCTGGAGCGTGCCGGCCCAGGGGTGTGCGAAAGATGGGTGCACCCCACCCTGGCCAGCTGGTGCGCCATGGACGCCTGAAGGTGTGTCGTGGCCGCCTTGGCCAGCATGGCCGCGACCTCCCTTGCCGCGACGACGGCCGTTGCGCTGGCCGCCTTGCTGGCCAACGGGCGGACCACCAGAGCGTGCTGGAGCAGAGGCAGCGCCGGTCCCTGGCGCGTGGAGGCAGCAACCGGTGGTGCGGGCGACGAGGCGACTAGAGCTGAAGGCGGGGACGGTGGCTGGGCGTCGATGTCGATCTCCTCGAGCAGCAGGTGCCTGCGAGCCTCGGCGAATGTCGGGAACGGACGGTGCATTTTCAGTATGGACACCATGTGGCGGAACTTACCACTGAGTCCGTGCAGAAGGGTGAGCACCATCTGGCGGTCACCGATGGGGTCACCGAATTCGGCGAGGGATGCGGCCATGGTCTCCAGCTTGCGGCAGTAGTCGGTGATCGTCATGGAGTCCTGGCGGAGGTTGCGGAACTGCGTTTCCAGGAGAAGGGCACGTGACTCCTTCTGTCCGAGGAATTCGTCCTCGAGGTAGCACCACACCTCGCGTGCGGGGCGTTGCCGGATCATGAGTGACTGTTGCAGGTCGCTGGAGACAGTGCCGAAAATCCACGAGAGAACGACGCAGTCCGCTTGGACCCAAGCTGGGCGGTCCGGGAACGTCGCGTCCTCGAGAACGTGCGGAGTCACGGCATACTTGCCGAGCACGGTGAGGAACATGCCGCATCACTTGGTGTACGTGTTGGTGGCCTTGTCGAGGATGACTGGGATCAACGCCTTGACATGACGACGGCGGTGGCCTGCGCCCAGAGGGTTTCATGGGCGGCCTCGAACTTGTCGAGGGCTTCAGCGCAGAGTCACGCCTCCTCGGCACGGCGCTCAGCCTCGGCGCAGCGCTCAGCTTCGGCGCGGGCTTCGGCGAGACGGCGATCTTTGGCCTCCTTGGCCGCGGCGGCGGCTGCAGCTGTGGCGTCGTCGGCCGCCATGGAGACGCGAGCGACTGCGAGAGGGGCGAGGCCGCGAGCAGTCGCGAGAGGGCGAGGCCGCGTCCGCGAATGGCGAGGTCGCGAGACGGGCGAGGCCGCGTCCGCGAGATGATCGTGGGGGCGTCGCGGATCAGCGTCCAGGCGACGGGTTGGGCGATCGGTGATGGGCTGGGCATCGAGGGGACCGACGGCCAGACGCGAGTAGGGGGCACGACGATCTGGACCAGCGGTGTTCCGGGCGCAGGGTGCGGCGACCAGGGAACGGCGATCGGATCGGCGGCGCGCGGAGAGAGTTAGGGTTGCGGAAGCGTGTAGCGGATCGTAACCGCGTCTGATACCATGTAAACAAGATTAGGAATATTGAATGTATTCCATCTCAAGTGAACGTCATACATATATAGGCCGGGGTGACATCCATGCCAACCACACGGGCGTACATCAAGGAGACTACTATAATTACACATACTATAATTACAATAGTCTAACAGAGACTATCAAGCAAAGAAAGATATATCTATTGAAAGTGTGGGCACCGATGATCAACTTGCCGATATCTTCACCAAGCCACTAGATGAGAGAAGGTTTTGCAAGCTAAGGAATGAATTGAATATCTTAGACTTCTCCAACATGAGTTGAATGCACCCCCACATATGACATGCCTCTCCTCCGACAAAGCAAAGGTGAAATTGTTTGACATGTGCATTCATTCTTATTAGGTTGTTCTCTAGTTCATATAGCCATCACATTGCTTATTTAGGCTCATTCATGGTAAACCAAATGAATTTGAAGTATATATGGTACCACTATTGCTTATATGTTTGACTTGTTCTAGTGGTAGCATATAACTTGTTAGTGAGCTTGTAACTCTAGTGTTTGATCTAGTAAGTGAGCAATAGATGTTTAACCGACGTGAGTAAGATAACCATTGCAAGATGTGTGAAGAAGCTTACTCTAGAGCCAACCGTGTTAATGTCCTATGCTCATGAGCTCGGTTAAGCCACATCTTGACTTAATATGATCCCCTCATATAAATTTCATGGTAAAAGTTGTCTCCTTTCATTAAAGTTTGCCCCACCTTTATGATAATTGTTGACAAAGGGGGAGAAAAATGCAAAGATATGATATGCTAGTGAAAGGGGAAGATAACAATGATATAAGAGATATGCTAAGTTGTTAAGTAGCCTTAGTAGTCTTCAAGTGGGATCGAAACATACAAATAGGGGGAGCAAGCTCATAAACATGTATGTTGCATTTGATGTTTGTATATTCATATGTTTGATTACATTGCTTAAGATATTTTATCTTGATATTCATGCTTATGTGGTGAATGCTAGTGTTAGGACTTGATTGATGAATTGATTCACTAGCATGTATAGAATGGCAACTAGATATACCTTACTTCAAGTGGTTCAAGAACCTATTATTATGATTGATCTCACGGGGTTCTTGAGTTTTGTTGCATGTCTAGTGACAAATGATGCTAAGGATGGTATAACATGTGCACTCCGATTGGTATCACGCTTCAAAAGTCCATTCTTATGCCTTAGCATCATCATTGATAATGTTGCTCACCCACATTTCATATCCATACATATGTGCCAAATTTAGAACCAAACTCTATAGCATATATGTAGGGGGAGCTAATACTATCAATGTGATTACTCAAATTTAAATCACATATCTTTGTATAGGTTGTCATCAATTACCAAAAAGGGGGAGATTGAAAGCCCTAGTTTGATTTTGGTTAATTGATGAAACCTATTTGGTATAATCCTATTGCTAAGCATGTGTGTAGCTTATGAGAAAGGATTGGGACCAAGCCAAGCGGTGGAGCTAGCAATGTGGCAACCATGGAGGATGGCAGTGGCCACATGAATCTAAATGATCTAGTGCTCTACCATTGGTGAAATATGAGAAGAAGGGAAGAGATGGAGCAAAGAGGGCTGAAGGCAAAGGTATAACCTATAGGGCTCTGTTTTAGTGATCAAGAAACTTAGTGAGTGTGATCACATTTAGGTTACGTAGCCGTAGTATTAAGAGGAGTTAATTCATGGCTTATGCGGTGTCCAAGTGCCACTAGGAGTTCTCTAACATATTGATACTATAGACCTAGTGAGTGACTAACTAAACCCTTCAAAAAATGCTTTGCAAAATGCTAACACACATGCACAAGTGTTGAAACACTTTGGTGTTGGTGCATGGGCGCAAGGGTAGAAGTTAGAAAGCGAAAGGTGCTGAGTTATCAGCATCAAACGCTGGAGGCGGCAACATCAGACGCTGGCCGAGTGTCCGATGGCTAACCCTAGCTACAGACTGATGCTAAAGGAGCATCGAACGCTGGCAACGAACGCTGAGGAATCACTGTTGCAGAGTCCGATGGAGATGACGTGGCGTGAGCAAGCTATGCAGGGAGCATCGGACGCTGGCCTGCGTCCGATGCCAAACCATCGGTCGCGTCCGATGTGTTTGGGGGCGTTCTGGAACCTCTCTGCATGGTCATCGGACGCAGGGGTTGAGCGTCCGATGTGAGGGTGCCGACGCGTCCGATGTGGTATTGAAAAGAGCTGAAAATAGCAGTGGCATCGGAGCGTCCGATGCCTAGCATTGGCGCGTCCGATGTCACTTTAACAATGGCGCGAAGAGTTTTGACCGTTGGGATCGAGCGGCTCGAATTCGTTTTTGGGGGGACACGTGGTGCTCATCGGAGCATCGGACGCTGGGGGAGCGTCCGATGGCCCTGACACCGGCGCGTCCGATGCTCACTTTTCAGCCCAATGACTAGGCCAACTTGAGTGGCCTATTTAAGTGGCTTGGCCGGCTCACATGGATTCTCTCTTGCACATTTTGATTCCTAAGCATTTTAGTGAGCTTTGGCAAGCCTCCCAACTCATCTCCCAAGTTGATTTGATCAAGCTCAAGTGAGATTGAGTGATCTAGTGCGTGATTTGAAAAGAGGTCAATCTAGTGGCACTAGTTCTTCGCATCGGCATTGAGTTTTCTTGTTACTCTTGTCATTTGCCGGTGCCTAGACAGCTTGAAGGCGTTAGGTGGTTGATTGGCAAGATTGGTGATTGTTCTTGGCCACCACTGATTGTGATTGTGAAAGGTTTTGGAGCCTCACCTCGCCGGAGTGGCAAGAGGCATCCTTAGTGGATTGCTCGTGTCATTTACATTCTTTGTATATCTCTTGCGCACACTTGTTTCATTTACATTCTTTGTATATCATACTTGTGCTAAAGCTAGTTTATTTATTCTGCATTAGTTTCTAGCTCTAATTGCTTGTGTCCCATAGTTATATTAGGTAGAATTGTTGGATAGGTGGCTTGCAACACACTATTAGGCTAACGCAAAAAGCTTCGCCATTTGTTATACTAATAGTGTTTGCCTAAGTGATTTTGTAGAATTTTAATTAGGCTATTCACCCCCTCTAGCCATTTCGGACCTTTCAAGTGGTATCAGAGCCGTGGTCACCGTTTGTTTGAGGCTTAACATCCTCCAGTGTTACAATGGCTCAAATCAACTATATGGGGAAGCCACCACATTTTGACGACACCAACTTTGATTGTTGGAAGAGAGAAGATGTGTGCATTCACAAGAGGAACGAATAGAAAGATATGGGATGCGATTGAGCATGACTTTGCGGCGATTGACACCGCCGATCCAAACCAAGAGAAGAAGAGAAGCTTCAATGGAATGATGTGGCAATCAACTTGTTCTATGAAGCATTTGACTCAAAGGTGAAAGGACCATCACGCCTAAGAGGGTGGGGGTGAATTAGGCAACTAAAAACTATTACTCAAACATTTTTAGCTCTAGCATTAAAATGAAGCTCTTTGTCGTCACCCGCGGTAGGCTTCTCGGGATTCTTAAGGGGTTTCATCCCGTCGCGGGTGACTCTCCAAACACCTAGATCAACTGCTTCTAGGTAGCAAGCCATTCTAGCACTATAGTAGGGAAAGTTTGTGCCGTCAAAGTGCGGAGGCCTAGAGGTATCCATCCCAACCACTCTCAATAGCGTCGGCTCAACGGCGGTGAAGCCAAGGGTCCATAAATGAGCCAACCGGCTTTGTTTGATACCAATTGAAAGGACCGTGATGCCTAAGAGGGGGGGGGGGTGAATTAGGCAACTAAAAACTTTTACTCTAACTAAGGCCTCTAATTACCACCTAGTCAAAACCTATGCAAGAATGTAAACCATCTATATGTGCAACTAAGGTTTGCTAGATGTGTTCCTATCTCTACCGCAAAAGAGTTTTGCAACCTATGATCCAAACCTATCAACTAGCCTATCAACTAAGCTAGGAAAGGTAAAGCACACAACAAGGTAGCAAAGTAAATGCGGAAGCTAAAGAGTGAGGTAGAGATGCAAACTCCCGTCGATGACTCCGGTATTCTTTACCGAGTATCGAGAAAGCACACAAGCTTCCCCCTAGTCCTCGTTGGAGCCCTCGCAAGGAATCCCTCGCAAGGGCCAAGCTCCTAGTCGGGTAACTCCGTGGATAGCTCCGGTCCTTCCCCACGCGCAAGTGGGTCTCCGGTTAAGCCACTCATGGCAAAAGCCTCTCCTGGATGCTCCCCGCCGTCTCCACTATCAAGCTTCCGGTCGAACCGTCGCGGGCCTTGTTCCTTCGGTACACGGTGGCGGCCACACCACAAACGCGGTTGGTGTGGTCTCGCAAGACTACCAGCCCCTCCGATGTACAACAATGGTGCGCGCAAGCACCGAGTAGCAAGAGGTATGCAAACCTCACTAAACACTAGGCCTAAACCTAGAGCAAGCGCATGAGTAGTGGTCTAACTAGCCTAAGCACTTCGCAAAGCACCTACACTAATCACCATGTGAATCACTAAGCACTATGCATACGGAGGCACTAATATGGTGTAGCAACACCCTTGGTATGTTTCCTTACTCCTCCACTCCTCATTTGGCCGATTAGAGGTGGTATATATAGCCCCCCAATCAATAGAGTCTTTGGAGAGGCTGAAATCAGCTTTCTGTAGACCATCGGACGCTACAGTGATGGCATCAGACACGTCCTATGCTCATGTGATGAGTAGCCGTTGGAAAACTAGCCGTTAGACCTGTTTTTAGGGGCATCAGACGCTACAGTAATGCATCAGGCGCTAGCATCGGACTCTACCATCACACTGTTCATTCTGGGCTGATTTTAGAGGGCATTGGATGCTGCATCGGACTCTGGCATCGGACTCTGCATCGGAGCGTTCGTTGCTCCTTTTCCAGCGAGACAAGCTTTCGTATTTTGGGCATAACTTTAGCTCCGAACTCCGATTTTGATTATCTTGGACTTTTCGGAAAGCTAATGAAATTCTCTATAGCTTTATGCTAATGCCATGTCAATTTGAGCAAATCCAAAATCATGAGAAAGTTCCAATTCAATCAGCTCCTGTCTCGGCTTGAGCATTAACTTTGTTTGCGTCTGGACCTCTATTTCTTGTGTCTTGGACTTTGCTTGATCTTTGTAAGCCTTCAATACATATTGTAGGGTCTTGCTTGAAGTGTTGATCACTTGATCACCATATTGCCTTCGTCCAAGTCTCACGTGCATCCTATTAGACTACAAAACAACACTTGCAAACACATTAGTCCAATTTGGTTATGTTGATCATCAAACACCAAAATCCAAAGTTAAATGGGCCGAGGTCTATTTTCCTTACAAAAGGTTGAAAGTAGTGTTAGTCTCAAAGCTTCCAAATTGTAGAGTAAACTCCCCCTAAAGGTGTGCATACAAGTTTGAATTACTTGTAGGAGACATGCACATTGACTTGTAAGGTCAAACTACCATTTTGCATGTTGACATCACTAGAAATGTGACATCAATTGAAGATGGTAATTGGGGTAGTTTATCTACTATTTGGACTTTGGCACATATAATATAAAACAAGTAAGAGAAGCTATGTGTCATGCTCCTAAACAAATTAACCATGTAGGTTTGCTCCAAAGATGAGAGTGATACCGAGCAAAACTACCGAGTATGATAAGCCTAGTGTATGCATGACAAAGGATTTAAATTATGCAAACCTAGGCAACGAAAGGAACTAGATGCTAAAAGAAATTACAAGAATTTAAATCTAGTTACCTAACATGGGATGGGGAACTTGGGTCCATAGTACCCACTAACATACTTGGCAATGACATGATCCAATGTGATGCACCCCATGATATGCACCCAAAACTTTGCCAAGTCTCCAAATTCCCCGTAGCCAATTTGGCTACTCACTTCCCTTTCAGGATCCAAACCTTTTTGGTGCTCTTCATGGTTGAGATAATGTCCTTAGGCACCCAAATGCGTTTGGCCCCATTGTTGACTTGCTTGTTCACCTTGATGGCCACCACCTTGTCATTCTTCTTCTTCGTCTTCAAAAGGTAAGATGTGGAGGCCTTCTTGTTCACCTTTTTGGTGTAGGTGTTGGAGAGCTTGCTTGTTTGTTTTTTCTTCTCTTCTCCTTTTTCTGCCCCCCATGCTTCACCTTGCACTCATAGGACTTGTGGCCTTCCTTGTGGCAAACATAACAAACCACAGTTTGCTCCTCATCAAGGTTCTTCACTCCCTTGACGGTGTTATCTTGATGAGTTCGGGTTTGCTTCATCTTGCCTTTTGCTTGAGTCAAGTCTATGGTGAGGCGAGCCACTTCTTGCTTAGTAGCTCATTCTCCATCACAATTTCTTGTGTACATGTTTCTACAATCACATTCTCAACACAAGCTTGTTTGCACATGGGTGAGTCTAAATCAAGTAAATCAATGCAAGAAGTAGAGGCATCCTTTTTAGGTATATCAAAGATAGAGTTTCTAATTTTAGGTGCCTCGGTGGGATTTGCTCCTGGTTTTTCAAGATTGGCAACTTTATTAGTTAGCTCATCACAATGTTTGCACATAATTTCCATTTTGGCAAGCAAACTTTTGTAAGCATCTTGTGTGCTAGCTAACTTTGCTTTTAGTTTTTCATTTTTCAGCAAGTTGCTCATCATTACTTGTACTATCATATGTGCTTATACTAGCCTCAAGTTTCTCAATTTTATTAGATAACTCAACATTTAAGTTTGAAAAAGTTTCATATTGATCAAACATAGAATTATAAGCTTGTTGAGAACTATCTAATTTTTCTTTAAGGCATTAATTTTCTTTTGCTGGCTAGTACAAGCTTTAGCATATTTAAGATTATCTTGCACAAGTTCATTATAAGAAGGAAGCTCATCATCACTATCACTATCACTATCACTATCACTATCACTATCACTATCACTATCACTATCACTATCACTATCACTATCACTATCACTATCACTAGAGATAGAGTTTGTGTTACCTCGTGCCATAAGGCACATACGTGAGAAGTTTGATGATGAGTGCTTGGAGCCGCGCCTCTTGTGTTGTGCTTCATCATCACTTGATGAATCATCCCATGTCTTGATGGTGGTGAGGGATTTGACCTTGCATCTGAAGGACCGAGAAGCAACCAGAAAGCGACCAGAGGGGGGGTGAATGGGAGCTTCAAAATTTCCTTTTGGATACTAGAGCCACTGTCCCAAGAATCACCCCAAGAGACAACCCTAGAGCTTGCTAATGTCCACGACCCTAGATGTAGGGTGGATGCTTCCAAGAAGCACAGCGGGACACTACACAACTCTAGAAAGCCAATGCAAAAGACGGAAATCAATTCCGACAACGAACGAGCAAACCGCGGATGAAACCGTGCGAAACCAGTCGCATCGGACGCTGGCCTGTGTCCGATGCCAGACCACCGGACGCGTCCGATGCAAACTGGCCGGTTCTGGAACCTTACTGTTCCACCATCGGACGCTGTGAACAGTAATCACCCAGCGTCCGATGCAAAGGCTCCGGCGCGTCCGATGGAGAACGGACGCGTCCGATGCCTAGCGTCCGATGCAAACTAAAACGCCGAAAACGTGACACGCGTCACCGGAGCGTCCGATGCTAGGAACTCTAGCGTCCGATGCTCCCGTGATAGCGTCCGATGCCCCCGAAAACAGCGCAGTTCTTTGATGATTCAACCCGATCTCCTCTAAATCAAAAGCTCTAGGCCTAGGATTCGGTCTAAGGGGTCACAAGGATGTTAGTGAGCTATCTCTAAGAGATCATGGCTCGAACCTAACTCCAAATCGGTGAATCAAGAAATTTCGGGGCAAGGAAGCAAGAACGCAATCCAAAACGAAAATCGATCGATCTCCTAGACCGTGAGGTTAGAGTTTAATTCCTTCGGTGGAAAGAAATGCCTCACGATCTAGAACAACTTGGTTCAAACGGTTTTGCAAAAGATGAACCGAGCAAAGAGATCAAGCGACGGGAGAATCGTGGAGAAAAAGGATTCCGCGAAGAACACGAATGAACCGCAAATCACACCCACGAATCGCAAGCCGAAGCGCAAACACACGCTACGACAAGGAGGTTACGGCCTCCTTTCCTCAAAATCAACAGTACACAGAGTTCAAGTCTCTCTGCGGATCTCAGCTACAGCAAGGAATGGGAGAGCAGGAAACCCTAAGTGCAGGAAGCAAATGAGATGGCTAAAACTGAAATAACTGAGATGGGGAGGAGGGTGTCTCCCCTGGACTACTTATACTAACCTAGACTAAGCCTATTTCCTACTCTACCCCTCTCTAAACTAATTACAGAGCGAACCAGCTAAACCCTAAGGCTATTCTGGTCCAACCCGCGGTGGTAGGTAGATCCGACGGCCACGCCCGCTCGAACCGAAGCATTGCCTCGACGCAACCTCTGGATCGCCGCCACGTGCCGCCCTCGCTCTGCACCCCCGGTTTTGTGGCCCAAACCGGGAAACCAGCCTTTTCCAGCAACCCCCGGTTTTGAGGCCCAAACCGGGAAACCAGCCCACCAGCCTGAGTTTTGTGGCCTAAACTCAGAAACCCGTAGCGCCTGAGTTTTGAGGCCCAAACTCGGAAACCGGCCCATCACCCGAGTTTGTGGCCAAACTCGGAAACCATCCGCGCCCAGGTTTTGTGGCTCAACCTGGAAACCGAGCACCCGAGTTTTGAGGCCCAAACTCGGAAACCGTCCACCCGGTGGGTTTTCCCTGGCTCAACCATCAAACCGGAGCTGTAGAGGGGATGCACCGCCCGTGCACCCCGTCCACCGACACGTGTCCCCAAATCCTCGACCCGAGCAACACCGTGCCCCGCAAGTCTCCGCTCGTCGCTGTCCCAGGCTGCCAGCCACCACAGCTGATCCTCAGGCACTCCGGTCCCTCAGTCCAAGCCTCACGTCCGCCCTTCACTGCTCGATACATCGGCATGGCACGTCCGCCGCACGGCACGCCCATCCTTCATCGCACCCAGTCCGTCGGCACGGCACGTCTCAACTTGACCTTCACCTTGCCCTCGATCACTGTCTCCGTGCTCGACACCTGCACAACACAAGCCAAAGAACATGCGCATCAAACCTGTTGACAATCACTCATCACTCAGAGACTCGGCATACACCCATGTATCCGCAATCTCCCCCTTGATGAGTGCATTGTCAACTAGACACACAAATCATAAAATGAAAGAAGAAGGTAGGAGGAAGGAGAGGAAGAGAACTCAACCAAATGACCCAAAAGCATAGCAAAGCCGAAGAAGGTCAAGTGGAAGAAGCGAGAACTTGGTCCCCAAAGACATGGGCAACGGCTCGACGCGACCAAGCAAAGCAAAGCTAGCCCTCAAGAAGAGGTAGAACAGGCTCAACACCGCTAGCAGAAAACCAATTGAAAATCGGAGCTAAAAAATGGCAAAGTGCTAGTCCCTCAAGATAGAGGCACAGAGGCTCAACACAACTAGCACGAAAACCACTCCGAACCAATTGAAAAACAATCGAAAAGTCTTCGAACCAATCGAAATCAAACTCGATGCCAAATGAGGAAAATGTTTGCTAGTCCCTCAAGATAGAGGCAACGGCTCAACACAACTAGCAAACTCCCCTCGACAAGTGCAAGCAACCCGGGACTCCCCCTTAGGTCCAACAAGAGAAGAGCATAAAGATCTGAAAATCTCCCCCTTAGCAAAAACTCCCCCTTAATTGAACACCAGGAGACATATGATTTGCAAAAACTCTCCCCCTTAGTTGAAAATGCACTTATCAAGCACAAACTCTTCCCTTGAGCCAATCAAAACTCCCCCTTTTAAAATGCATATGAAGTCAGAAATGCAAGTTAGCAGCTTCAGGCATATAATCAAAAGAGTGCAAAAATGCTCTAATCGGTATAGCTCCAATGACACAACTAAGCACTCAAATAGCGAAGGCTCAAACTGATCACACATACGAAATATGAAGCATATGAGCAAGTGAGCATTTTTAGCCAAAAATTTTATCACGTCACCATCAGAATAGCACTACACATGTATAGATAGGAATCCAGACAAGTGCTAAACATGTATACAAGGTGAACTACCCCTAGCAAAGTTCAATCATCATGCATAGGAATGAAGCATATACTTGTGATTTCATTTTTATATTGGAGTTGCAGCGGTGAAGACTTCACAAGTTCAATTATTTAGCATGTGATTGCGAGAGGTTGAAAGCTTGTCTTTGCCTAACTTTTCAACCGAGCGAAGCCTATGCCGAAGCAATCAGAAGCTTGAAGCTACGGTTTCGGTCATACACTACACGGCTCAAGTTTTAACTCAAAGTGCAATGAGAAACAGTCTCGATACCATGAGGTGTTGACAAGCAATCCCATCTCGATCTTTTCAATTCACTAAACTTGGTTCAAATTTTATACATGATATGAACAGACCAAGCAAGTGAATGACTCATAACTAGAGACATAGCAACCTAGCATATATGAAAAGCACGAGTGAACTCAACATATCCTACACATGCTAGTTGCATATCTCAATGGTGAACATTTTCAGATTGGAAGTTACTAAGTAAATTCACCATTCCAAAATAGCCCAGCTCATAACATGTACTAGTGATCAGAAGGAGCATAAGCTACAAGCATCCATAAGCATCGGAGCATACTAAACAGAGCATAGTTACATTCTAGTGATTATAAACATGAAGCTCAGAATGTAAATGCGTATGCTAAAATGCAAAAGAAGAAAGACAAAAGAGTCAGTCAAAAATACAAGATCCAAAATGTTTCCCCCATCTAAAAGGGGAAACACACACCAAGCTCACCCCTCAACCGATTAAAGGTTGATTCGTCTAAAGGCTTGGTGAAAATATCAGCCAGTTGGTGATGAGTATCGACATGGCGAAGGTCGATATCACCCTTCTCCTGGTGGTCTCGCAGAAATGAAAGCGCACATCAATGTGTTTGGTCTTCGAGTGAAGCACGGGGTTCTTAGCAACGCTAATGGCACTCGTGCTATCACAAAGCAAAGGCACGCGAGAAAAGCTCAGACCAAAATCACGCAAAGTGGCCATCATCCAAAGCAACTGGGAACAGCAGCTAGCCGCAGCAACATATTCAGCCTCCGTAGTGGACTGAGCGACGTTAGACTGCTTGCGAGAAGACCACGAAACAAGAGAAGAACCAATAAACTGGCAAGTCCCAGAAGTGGACTTGCGCTCAATACGACAACCAGCAAAATCGGCATCCGAATAACCGCAAAGCGAGAGGGTGGAGGAAGCAGAATACCAAATCCCAACTCAGGAGTGAAACGAAGGTACCTGAAGATGCGCTTCACCGCCTGACGGTGAGAAGTGCGCGGCGACGCCTGAAAGCGCGCGCACAGACACACCGCGAACTGGATGTCCGGCGTGTCGCCGTCAGGTAGAGGAGCGACCCGATCATACTGCGGTACTCCTTCTGGTCCACTGCTTCTCCGTCCACATCCGCATCCAGGGCAGTCGTCGTAGACATGGGTGTGGAAGAGGCTTGGCCTCACCCATATCGAACCGCTTCAGCAAGTCCTTCGTGTACTTGCCCTGGTGCACAAACGTCCCCTCTCGGGATTGCTTATTTGCAACCCGAGAAAGAATGTTAGCTCGCCCATCATGCTCATCTCGAACTCCCTGCTCATAGTATCTGCAAACTTGGCAACCAACGCATGAGAAGAACCACCGAAAATGATATCATCCACGTAAATCTGGACCAAGAGCGTGTCTTTGCCTTGCCGGAGGAGAAAAAGCGTCTTATCTACACATCCCATTTTAAAACCCTTAGCAAGCAAAAAGGTTTTAAACCTATCATACCAGGCTCTAGGGGCTTGTTTCAAACCATATAAAGCTTTGTGAAGTTTAAAGACATGGTTTGGAAACTTGGGATTTTCAAAACCGGGGGGTTGTTCTAACATATACTTCCTCTTCTATGTAGCCGTTTAAGAAGGCACTCTTGACATCCATTTGAAAAAGTTTGAAACCCCTGGATGCAGCATAAGCCAAGAGTATCCTAATAGCCTCCAAAACGTGCTACAGGAGCAAACGTCTCCTCATAGTCTATCCCCTCCTTCTGACTATACCCTTCGCTACAAGCCTGGCCTTGTTTCTCACAACATGGCCATCCTCTCCTTGTTTGTTTTTAAATACCCATTTTGTCCCAATAGGCTTACAGTCAGGTGGAGGTGGAACTAGAACCCAAACCCGATTTCGCTCAAAGTTCTCTAACTCCTCATGCATGGCATTTACCCAATCCGGATCCGTCAAAGCGTGTCCAACATCTCGGGGCTTAAAATTAGCAACAAAAGCAGAGTGAGCGAAGTGCGAGATTTGCTGTGACCTGGACCGAGTGACCCGTTCGTCGATGTTGCCGATCATCTGCTGAGGCGGGTGCTGGCGCTGGATATGTCGTGGCGCCTCCCGAGCTGAAGTAGCCTCCCCCTCAACAGCAGCTGGTGCCTCCCCGGGTACAAATGGTACCGCTCGGGGTGGCGGATCCCACGGCCCCCAGGAAGAAGAGGTGTCGGGCCGTGAGTCGTCGTCGAGCCGCTCTTTGCGGCGCGCAGGTGGAGGTGCTGGATCATCCATACCTTCAGCACCCTCGTCCTCGTCATCAAAAAGAGGCTCACCAACCTCATGATCACCTGCACGCTCAAAACGAGAAGAAGGACAAACCATGGTCTCGTCGAAGGTGACATCGGATGTCTCCATGACTCGGTTAGTGTCAAGGTTAAGTACACGATAAGCTCGAGTGTGAGTGCCATAACCCAAAAACACACCGTCAGAAGAACGAGATTCAAATTTGTCCAAGTTGCCCTTTTTGAGTATAAAACAATGGCAACCAAAAACTCGAAAATAACTCACCTTGGGCAGTTTGCCAAAACGCAACTCATAAGAAGTTTTTTTCAAGAAAGCTCTCAGAAAAATGCGATTGGAAATATAGCATGCAGTGTTCATAGCTTCGGCCCAATAGCGCCTAGGAGTCCTAT
Organism: Coix lacryma-jobi var. lacryma-jobi; assembly: GCA_009763385.1. Taxonomy (NCBI): domain Eukaryota; kingdom Viridiplantae; phylum Streptophyta; class Magnoliopsida; order Poales; family Poaceae; genus Coix; species Coix lacryma-jobi. The sequence continues at coordinate 51,511,525 of CM019824.1, forward strand.
GCTCATCAAGCATCGTCCTGGCCATCTCAACAAGGGTCCGATTCTTCCTCTCTACAACACCATTTTGGGCGGTGTGTAGGGGAAGAAAACTGATGCTCCAAGCCAAGGCGGTTACAAAACTTCTCAAAATCCGAATTTTTGAATTCGGAACCATTATCACTTCTAATAGCTCGCATTGAGTTCAAGGGAACTCGTTCTGAAGACGCAAGATCAGATTGCGAGCGAAGGAGAAAGTCTCAGTCTTCTCAGTCAAAAAGAAGACCCACGAATATCTCGAAAAGTCGTCAACAACAACCAAAACATACCACTTGCCACCAACCGAGCTCACCTGAGCCGGACCAACAAGGTCCATGTGTAAAAGCTCTCCGGGGTGCGAGGTCATGACCTTAGTCACTGGATGGTGGGGAGCGGCAACCATCTTCCCATGTCTGCAAGAATGGCAAACTAGATCCTTCTCCATCGAAAGCTTGGGCAATCCTCGGATTAGGCCAAGTGAGCTAAGTCTTGCAAGCAAGTCGAAGCTTAAATGACCGAGCCTCCTATGCCACTTCCAAAGATCGGAGGAAGAAGGACTAGCCAAAAGACAGCGAGAAGAACCAAATGACTCCGAGAAATTCGCGCGAAAGACTTTCCCAAAGGGCGAAATCAGACATACAAGATCGCCCTGAGGATCTAAATGCGACTAAGGTTTGGTTTAAAACGAATCTCATAGTCATCATCAAAAAGTTGCGAAACAGAAAGAAGGTTAAAATGCAGGTTAGAAAACAAGAGCAACATCGCGCAACACAAAGTGCTCATTAACCCGCACCGTCCCACGAGACAATACCTTACCTTTACTATTGTCGCCGAAGGTTATGTACTCCTTTTCCGGCGACGGGCTAAGGCTGGAGAACCACTTGGCGTTTCCGGTCATGTGCCTCGAGCAACCAGAATCCACCAACCAAATGTCCTCCAACCGTCTCACCTACATCAATAAAAAGACATAGGGTGAGCATACGGTCCAACACTGGGGTTAGTGAAGTAAGGAGAATACCAGTGTTGGGCCGGCTGCTCAAAAGAAGGTCAGTGTAAAAACTATTCCTAGCCTGTCTACGGGGGTAGCGATCACCACGTACGGAAACGTGGTCCGCTGGGAAGAAGCGCTCACCGCGGTACTCAAACTGCGGTGGGGGAAAGCGCTCAACTAAGCCTCCGCCACGGGGTCCGTTACCTGCGAAAGCAGGACCCCGTCGGGCACGCTCTCTACGAGGTCTACGCCTAGGAGCCTGGGCTCAACTCTAGCGTCTCTCCTCGGAGCTCTCTTCTGCCTAGGCCTAACAAACTGAGGTCCTGGACCTCTAGGCCTAGTCTCCCTCATAGGAGCTCTCACTTCCTGCCTAGGCCTGGGACCTGACCTCCAGACCTAGCTGCTTTCCTCTGCCCTTCGGACATGTCCACCATGAGCTGGATGGTACATGTCCGGGTTCTCCATCTCCCGAGCCCTGCGCGCCTCTCGCTTGCGCCGAAACAGAACTCGATCAAGTGACCATCCCTCCCACAGAAATCACACTGGTACCTCACCGCACGCAAAGGGGGTTGTTGGTGACCAGGGCTGTGGGTGTGGTTCACTTTGCCCTTCTGAGGCAAACACTCCTCTCTAATGGGTGGCATAGCATCAAGCTTGTTCTTGAGGTGGTTTGGCTTGGTGCCCAACTGGGTTCTTGGGAGGAGCTCTCGGGGGTTCCTCAACCACACCATCTTTGGTGATAGGCTTGGCTGGCTCTTTGAGTGGAAGCTTGGCAAGTTTGGGAGTAGTGGTGGAATTGGGCTTCTCACATGGGTTCAGACCACTAGACTCTCCAATCTTCCCAAAAGCTGAGAGATCAACACTCTGAGCAAAACCTACACCAGGGGCACCAACAGCTCGCTTGAATTGGGAGATCATCATCCCGAGCTGCGGCTCACTACTGGAGACCCATGACAAGATGGACCGAAGGTATGTGTTTTCTTCCTCGGTTTGCATCTTGCCATGCTTCACATTGCAATCTCCATCTCCAGGCCTCACACAAAGCACACCTCGAGACACACGTGCTATCTGAGCTGGCCTTCTCTAAAGACTCAAGCTTTGCATTTTTCTCTGCCAACTCAGATTGCAAGACAGGACAGTCTTGCACGCACCCAACAGCTGCGTCTAGCACGGACTCTCATCCACTCTCCAACCAACGCAGCATACTTACCTCTCAAGTGAGAAGGTCAGTCATGTGCGCGGTGCACGACTCGCACTCCGCCTCCTCCGACACAACCACGGTGGACGAGCGAACTCAAGCTCCTTCACCGTGTCCTCCCACTTCTGCCTGAACTCCTTGCGCTCTCTAGCGGCACGCCTAAGCAGTTTATCTTGGCTAAGGAGGGCAGCGTCAACTTCTCTACCTCGGAGGAAGCTCGTCGTAGGTGAGAGATACTTGGGAGGTGTCGTCGTCGTCGTCGTTCCGAGGGGTATGCTCCGGCTCGCCGTCGACCTCATCTCCGAGCGCCATGGTGCACAGCCTCCGTCGCCGGCGAAGAAGCACAAGCCGTTGAACTTGTCTTCAGCTTCTTCTTCACGGACTCGTCATCGCTGGAGCCAGCGGAGTCGTCATCCGAGCCGTCGACGTCGCTGAGCGTGGCGAAGAACGCACGCTGCTCAGCTTGCTGCTTCTCCAAGTACTTCTTCTTGATGTACTCCTTTGTCGAAGCCGCCCCGTTTCTTGTGCCTTGGGGGGACGTGCTTCTCCTTGTACTTGGAGTCGTGCTTGCGCCCATTTCGCCCTTGCCCGAGTGCTTGTTCTTTTCTTGGGCAGTCGGCGATGAAGTGGTCGGGTCGCCGCACTCGTAGCATCCCGTGCGTCCTCCTCCTCGACGACGGTTCATGCGGTTGTTGTGGAACCGCGAAAACCGGTTGGCAAGCAAGCCAACTCGTCGTCTCCCAAAGACTCCAGCTGGTCCTCTGTCACAGAAAAGAGAGAAGAAAGCGCAAAGCCAGCTGAGGGGTTAGAGGAGAGCCGGAAACCAAAGCCATGGACGGGCGAGAAGGATTTTCAAAAGAAGCCCTCGCCATAGCATCAATCTCACTGGACTTGAGCTTACTGAAGAGCTCGTCGCAGGTGAGGGTCTCATCTAGTCTAGGCGATCGATGATCGCCTGAACTTGGATCCCACACCGACCGATCAAGAGGTTGCAAGAGCTTCAAAGCACGCTCATGATCGTCAAAAGCAACTGCTCCTTGTTAGCCCTCATCCTGTTGACAATCACCTGAAAGCGAGCGAATAAACTTTCTATGCTCTCGCCAGGCTGATGTCGAAAGTTCTCATATCACGCTTTGAACGACTCGTAGAGTCGGGTTTTTGACTTGAGAGGTGCCTCATGGAAACGCATGAGGGTGTCCCAGATCTCCGAGCCGTAGCAAGGTGAGAAACACGATCAAACTCACCCATGCTCAAACAAGAAAGAGAGCATTACGGGTCGGCTATTGGCATCGTGCTCATCGATCTGTTGCTGAGAAACACGAGCAGCCAAGACCACACGTAATCAGCAGAGTTGCAAATATCCCAAATAGAAGCACCCAAACTCTGCAGATAAGCCGACATGCGTATCTTCCAATACGCATAGTTCGTCCCATCAAAGAACGGCGGTTTGCCCACGCCGCGATCCATGTCGCCTTCTGTGGATCTGGAACCGGCTAAGGTGGAAGATCCTTAACCCGCTCCGATACCAATTGAAGGACCGAGAAGCAACCAGAAAGCGACCAGAGGGGGGTGAATGGGAGCTTCAAAATTTCCTTTTGGATACTAGAGCCACTGTCCCAAGAATCACCCCAAGAGACAAACCCTAGAGCTTGCTAATGTCCACGACCCTAGATGTAGGGTGGATGCTTCCAAGAAGCACAGCGGGACACTACACAACTCTAGAAAGCCAATGCAAAAGACGGAAATCAATTCCGACAACGAACGAGCAAACCGCGGATGAAACCGTGCGAAACCAGTCGCATCGGACGCTGGTCTGCGTCCGATGCCAGACCACCGGACGCGTCCGATGCAAACTGGCCGGTTCTGGAACCTTACTGTTCCACCATCGGACGCTGTGAACAGTAATCACCCAGCGTCCGATGCAAAGGCTCCGGCGCGTCCGATGGACAACGGACGCGTCCGATGCCTAGCGTCCGATGCAAACTAAAACGCCGAAAACGTGACACGCGTCACCGGAGCGTCCGATGCTAGGAACCCTAGCGTCCGATGCTCCCGTGATAGCGTCCGATGCCCCCGAAAACAGCGCAGTTCTTTGATGATTCAACCCGATCTCCTCTAAATCAAAAGCTCTAGGCCTAGGATTCGGTCTGAGGGGTCACAAGGATGTTAGTGAGCTATCTCTAAGAGATCATGGCTCGAACCTAACTCCAAATCGGTGAATCAAGAAATTTCGGGGCAAGGAAGCAAGAACGCAATCCAAAACAAAAATCGATCAATCTCCTAGACCGTGAGGTTAGAGTTTAATTCCTTCGGTGGAAAGAAATGCCTCACGATCTAGAACAACTTGGTTCAAACGGTTTTGCAAAAGATGAACCGAGCAAAGAGATCAAGCGACGGGAAAATCGTGGAGAAAAAGGATTCCGCGAAGAACACGAATGAACCGCAAATCACACCCACGAATCGCAAGCCGAAGCGCAAACACACGCTACGACAAGGAGGTTACGGCCTCCTTTCCTCAAAATCAACAGTACACAGAGTTCAAATCTCTCTGCGGATCTCAGCTACAGCAAGGAATGGGAGAGCAGGAAACCCTAAGTGCAGGAAGCAAATGAGATGGCTAAAACTGAAATAACTGAGATGGGGAGGAGGGTGTCTCCCCTGGACTACTTATACTAACCTAGACTAAGCCTATTTCCTACTCTACCCCTCTCTAAACTAATTACAGAGCGAACCAGCTAAACCCTAAGGCTATTCTGGTCCAACCCGCGGTGGTAGGTAGATCCGACGGCCACGCCCGCTCGAACCGAAGCGTTGCCTCGACGCAACCTCTGGATCGCCGCCACGTGCCGCCCTCGCTCTGCACCCCCGGTTTTGTGGCCCAAACCGGGAAACCAGCCTTTTCCAGCAACCCCCGGTTTTGAGGCCCAAACCGGGAAACCAGCCCACCAGCCTGAGTTTTGTGGCCTAAACTCAGAAACCCGTAGCGCCCGAGTTTTGAGGCCCAAACTCGGAAACCGGCCCATCACCCGAGTTTTGTGGCCAAACTCGGAAACCATCCGCGCCCAGGTTTTGTGGCTCAACCTGGAAACCGAGCACCCGAGTTTTGAGGCCCAAACTCGGAAACCGTCCACCCGGTGGTTTTTCCCTGGCTCAACCACCAAACCGGAGCTGTAGAGGGGATGCACCGCCCGTGCACCCCGTCCACCGACACGTGTCCCCAGGTCCTCGACCCGAGCAACACCGTGCCCCGCAAGTCTCCGCTCGTCGCTGTCCCAGGCTGCCAGCCACCACAGCTGATCCTCAGGCACTCCGGTCCCTCAGTCCAAGCCTCACGTCCGCCCTTCACTGCTCGATACATCGGCATGGCACGTCCGCCGCACGGCACGCCCATCCTTCATCGCACCCAGTCCGTCGGCACGGCACGTCTCAACTTGACCTTCACCTTGCCCTCGATCACTGTCTCCGTGCTCGACACCTGCACAACACAAGCCAAAGAACATGCGCATCAAACCTGTTGACAATCACTCATCACTCAGAGACTCGGCATACACCCATGTATCCGCAGCATCCCTTCTTTTTCTTGTCCTTGGGTGTGAGCTTTTGTTTTGGGCAATCTTCCACAAAGTGCCCTTTCTTGACACATCTATAGCATCCATTTTTTATTTGCTCTCTTCTTTGATTAGTGAAGAGGCAATCTTCAATTGTGATGGGCACACCCTTGACATTGAGCTTGCGGATCATCCTCTTCACTCCTTTCATAATTTTTGATTGTTTCTTCTTCATCTAAGAAGGAGTCGGATGAGGTGGAAGCTTGATCATCACCACTTGATTCTTCATCTTCATCATCCTCCTCTTCTTCTTCTTCTTCACTTGAGGAGCTTGAGCTTGTCTCAACTTGCTTTTTCCCTTCATCTTTTTGTGCTCATCACATGTGAGAGCAATGCTTTTGCTTGATGAAGCGGCGACTTCTTGACCCATCTTGCATGACATCTCAAATGCCACCAATTTGCCAATAACAATGGTCGGGGTCATGGTGCTCAAGTCTTCCATGTTGTGGAGGATGGTGATGATTGTTGCATACTTGTTCTTTGGAAGCACAGAGATGATCTTACTCACAATATCCGCATCACCTAGCTTTTTAATTCCTATAGAATTGAGCTCATTGATAATTAGATTCAAATGAGAATACATATCACGAACAAGCTCATTTTCATTCATTTTAAAAGAATCATAACTTGATTTAGCTAGGTGATGTTTTTGCTCTCTAACATTACTTGTACCATCAAGGAGCTCATGTAGCTTTAACCAAATTTCATGAGATGTTTGTAAAGTAAAAACTTGGTTAAACACATACATGCTAAAAGATTCAAACAAGCAATTTTTTAGCTCTAGCATTAAAATGAAGCTATTTGTCGTCACCCGCGGTAGGCTTCTCGGGATTCTAAAGGGGTTTCATCCCGTCGTGGGTGACTCTCCAAACACCTAGATCAACTGCTTCTAGGTAGCAAGCCATTCTAGCACTATAGTAGGGAAAGTTTGTGCCGTCAAAGTGTGGAGGCCTAGAGGTATCCATCCCAACCACTCTCAATAGCGTCGGCTCAACGGCGGTGAAGCCAAGGGTCCAAAAATGAGCCAACCGGCTTTGATACCAATTGAAAGGACCATGATGCCTAAGAGGGGGGGGGGGGGTGAATTAGGCAACTAAAAACTTTTACTCTAACTAAGGCCTCTAATTACCACCTAGTCAAAACCTATGCAAGAATGTAAACCATCTATATGTGCAACTAAGGTTTTGCAAGGTGTGTTCCTATCTCTACCGCAAAAGAGTTTTGCAACCTATGATCCAAACCTATCAACTAGCCTATCAACTAAGCTAGGAAAGGTAAAGCACACAACAAGGTAGCAAAGTAAATGCGGAAGCTAAAGAGTGAGGTAGAGATGCAAACTCCCATCGACGACTCCGGTATTTTTACCGAGGTATCGAGAAGCATGCAAGCTTCCCCCTAGTCCTCGTTGGAGCCCCTCGCAAGGAATCCCTCGTAAGGGCCAAGCTCCCAGTCGGGTAACTCCGTGGATAGCTCCGGTCCTTCCCCACGCGCAAGTGGGTCTCCGGTTAAGCCACTCGTGGCAAAAGCCTCTCCTGGATGCTCCCCGCCGTCTCCACTATCAAGCTTCCGGTTGAACCGCCGCGGGCCTTGTTCCCTTCGGTACACGGTGGCGGCCACACCACAAACACGGTTGGTGTGGTCTGCAAGACTACAAGCCCCTCCGATGTACAACAATGGTGCGCGCAAGCACCGAGTAACAAGAGGTATGCAAACCTCACTAAACACTAGGCCTAAACCTAGAGCAAGCGCATGAGTAGTGGTCTAACTAGCCTAAGCACTTCGCAAAGCACCTACACTAATCACCATGTGAATCACTAAGCACTATGCATATGGAGGCACTAATATGGTGTAGCAACACCCTTGGTATGTTTCCTTACTGCTCCACTCCACATTTGGCCGGTTACAGGTGGTATATATAGCCCCCCAATCAAATAGAGTCTTTGGAGAGGCTGAAATCAGCTTTCTGTAGACCATCGGACGCTACAGTGATGGCATCGGACACGTCCTATGCTCATGTGATGAGTAGCCGTTGGAAAACTAGCCGTTAGACCTGTTTTTTGGGGCATCGGACGCTACAGTAATGCATCAGACGTTGACATCGGACTCTACCATCACACTGTTTATTTTGGGCTGATTTTAGAGGGCATCGGACGCTGCATCAGACTCTGGCATCGGACTCTGCATCGGAGCGTTCGTTGCTCCTTTTCCAGCGAGACAAGTTTTCGTATTTTGGGCATAACTCTTAGCTCCGAACTCCGATTTCGATTATCTTGGACTTTTCAGAAAGCTAATGAAATTCTCTACAGCTTTATGCTAATGCCATGTCAATTTGAGAAAATCCAAAATCATGAGACAGTTCCAATTCAATCAGCTCTTGTCTCGGCTTGAGCGTTAACTTTGTTTGCGTCCGGACCTCTATTTCTTGTGTCTTGGACTTTGCTTGATCTTTGTAAGCCTTCAATACATATTGTAGGGTCTTGCTTGAAGTGTTGATCACTTGATCACCATATTGCCTTCGTCCAAGTCTCACGTGCATCCTATTAGACTACAAAACAAACACTTGCAAACACATTAGTCCAATTTGGTTATGTTGATCATCAAACACCAAAATCCAAAGTTAAATGGGCCGAGGTCCATTTTCCTTACAAAAGGTGTTTGAGCAAATCAAGGACCTTAAAAGAGCAAGTGAAATATGGGAGAGATTGGAAGAAACATATGAGGGCACCAAGGCGGTCAAGGGCGCCAAGCTATACATCCTCAAGGACAAGCTTGCTACCTTCAAGATGCAAGATGATGAAAGCATACCGGAGATTCAAGATACAAAGGATTATTATTTTGTGAGCACAAACGACTGATTTGTTAATAAAAGAGTCGACCAGAAAAATAAAAGAAGCCTGCTTGGATCAATACACGACCAAAATTCATGTGGGCCAAACATGACGGGCTTTAAAGACATATTGGGTTCGGCCGAGGAATTCAAATCTGGGTCGTCTTTTGTTTCATTATTATGTATCATAGTCGCATTAGAACAGGAGTCCACCAGGTTATAAATAGCTAGAAACCCGATTTTGTAAGGGGACACAATCAATCAAACACATCGACCACCAGCCAAAACCCTAGGAGTAGGAGTAAGGTAGAACTCGGCGGAACCTTCAACCAGGCAGGGCTGTATCGGTTTGACCGACCTCCGGTTTGCTTGTAAGTTTCACCAATGGCTCGTGTTATTGTTCAATAAGGCTGTATTTGGCATCGACCAAACTCTTGTTTAGCTATGACATGGGTTAGTTATCAGTTTAAGTTCATCTTTTGTAAGACTGTCTTGACTCTGATCAATCTCTTGCTTCAGTCGATCTTGACTAGTTATCGACTCTATTAGTTTTGGCAAGCCAATAGATTCATTAAGTTATCGATATTGTTTATGCTTTTTAATGCTTTATTTAGATTTAAACAATATCTTGTCCAATCAAGTTTGACAGATTAGCTTAAGCTTAAATGTTGTTTAGTTTCAGCTACCCAAGGGCTTTATATGGTTATACCAAGAAAAATAGCCGATCTAAGCTTCCCATCGACTATTTTGTCAATCTTGATTGTTACATGCTGTGTGTTCGAGATATTCGATAAAGTCGTGGTTTGATCTAAGAAATAGGTAGATTTGATCTAGCATGTTTATTACGGCTGTATTTCGAACCCCACTGATACCCATGATAGGTTAGATCTGTTTGATCTTGAATCAAATCGTGGTTTTAACGGATAGATCTTGTTCGTGCTTCATGGACTCTGTATCGGCTAAAATAGTCGATCCAGTTATGCTTTCCTCATAATGTGTACTTTTAAGTGGTCTGGAAACAATGGATCTGCTCGTTGCATCGGTCGTGATTTAGCTTGGTCATCATTATGGCTGTATGGAGACACCCCACTATTGATGTTTAAGCTACTTTATCGATCTATTTGTTATTACGGCTGCATAGAAACACTCCACTGTTAACAGATAGAATTGCCTATGCAATTAGCCGATCTATTGATTTCATGCCGTTTGAATGTGTACATAGATCTTTGTTCTATATCCATGTTCAAGCTTATCGACTGTTCTTTACTCTAAATACTTTCTTTATATGTACAACTGTCATTTTGCTTTAAATATTGTCAATGCTTTAATATCCTCTTAGGAGTTGACTTTGTAGTCAATGTCGTGTAACAATGGCTATATTGGAGTCGTACAATCTGGAACTGTCTGGCATCAAACCGGCAGGTTCCACAATTTGACTCTTTTTCTTTTCCTTGTCAATTACAGGTCAAATTGACTGGCACGCCCGTAGTCATTCTCACCAAGATTTGGCACCGCCATCCTTTGAAGGTCTAGGAGGTTAAGACCTTGCTCTACACGGCCTCTGAGGACCGTGGTCGAGTGTGTTGGCCCTTCGATCAGATTTTCACGTCAACACATTCTTTTGGCACGCCCGGTGGGACACAATCGTCTGATCATGACAATCAGCAATGATGAGTGCTGAACGTGATGATGGATGAACTTCTAGATGAACTCCAACGCTTGATAGAGCAAACTGTTGAGCAATATCGGAACATGTGTTTGCTAAGTTTCAGCAAAACTAGGGATAAGAAGATTATCCAGAAGTCTCATCTTCCAAGGGTAGTTCTAGAAGGACACGTTGATCCGATGATCCAAATATAACACAATGTCATGCAAGAAGTGATTGACAAAGCAATGTCTACTACCCTGATGAATCACAATGAAACATTCCTCAACAGCCTCTCAAATGCCATCAAAGAAGCTTTCAACTTGGGTAACGACAGAAGAGGCCCAACGTATTTAGTTGGGAACAATCAAGGGGCTGGAACTTCTGGGGGTATGCAGATGAATAGTCCCAATGGCAATGGAAATCAGATGATAGTTAGCCCTGGGGGCATGACGCCGCGACCAATGCAACAGCCGAATATGAGTAACAATATATACTCATCGGCTACAAAAATAGCTCCCCTTGCAAGAAGGATTACCAGAGATTTCAATGCACCACCTTATCAAGGGAATGTAGCACCTGGTAATGTTCTCCTGGGTATCATTATGTATCAGATTTTTATACTTTGGATGCTCATGAGAATTTAGGGTATCAAGGCAATACTTTCGGGGGGCAGAACATCGGCTATCAAGGGCCAGTGAATTAGGTGGATCAGTTGATGAGCTGAGTTACAGATATGGTTCAGAAACAGTTTGGCTTAATGCCAAAAACTACATTGACTGGCTATAAGAAACCATATCCAGAATGGTATGATCAGGTTGTCTTCCCTCCAAGATATAGAGTTCCTGATTTTACCAAATTCACAGGAACAAGCTCAGTGACCACTATGGAGCATATAACTCAGTTCTTAGTCCAGCTTGGGGACGTTGGTGACGAGCCAATACTTAAAGTCAGGATGTTCCCTCTATCTCTGTCTGGCTCGGCTTTCTCATGGTTTTCATCTCTACCACCCAATTCCATTCAAAGCTGGGAAGATTTGGAAGACAAGTTCCATAAATATTTTGACTCTGGAGTTTTGGAAAAGGGAGTTGTGGACCTAGTCGATATAAGGCATGGAAACAATGAGACTGGGTGCCAATATCTTCAGAGGTTCAGAGAGATGAAGAATCAATGCTATACCTTGTCATTATCAGATCCAGAGGTAGTTAGCATTGCAATTCGAGGACTAATACCAACCATAAGAGAGAAGATTGGTTTCGGTTGTACCAGTATGGCTAATTTGGCCAAGAAGATAGCAAATATCGATGCTCATAATAGATATAATCAAGTTTTCAAGCCCAAGAAGGCCTATAATGCAGAAAGTTCCTTCTTTTTACAAGAAGATAGTAATTCAAGTGATGAAAGAGAGGATGAAGTAGCTGCTATTGACTGAGCCTGGAAGAACAATGAATAGCTTTGAAAAAGAATATTTGATTACTTGTTGAAAAAGATATGAAGTATAGCTTTGATATCACTAAGGCCGATAAGATATTTGATTACTTGTTGGAAAAAGGTCAAATCAAATTGACTGGAAACCACAACATCCCATTGGCTGAGGAGCTTAAGAACAAAAGGTACTGCAAATTCCATAACTCTGGTACTCATACTACTAACGATTGTAGAGTTTTCAGAGATATGATCCAGAGAGCCATTGTTAAGGGGAGGATTGGCTTAGAAAAAGCCAAGGGTATGGGCATCAATGGCCATCCCTTTCCAGTAAACATGGTAGCTCCTGCACCTCGAAGTGAGATCAAGGTTCTGACTTCTGACAAAGCCAAGGCAGCTGGGACAATCGATCCAAAGAAGCAACTAACGACCAAAGAGTTTCAGGAGATGAAAGGAAAGAAGAATGCTGATCAACATGATCTACCTGAAACTTCAAGAGCTGGTGAAGCAAGGAGACGTCCCACTGTCAAAATTTTGTTGAATAAATGGCAACGTCAGAAAGAAAGAGATCAGATGCATAGGCAAAGAGACAAGCAAGAATATCAAGACTGGCTTGAACAGGAGGAATACAAAAGATCTCGAGAAGAGGAAAGGCGTATCAGAGATGAAGAGAAGAATCATTGAGATTGCCCTTTCTTCAGACATTGTTGGAATGAAGGTTTAAAGCTTCCTACTCTTCGTAATTTCCCGGAATGCAGTGAACAATATTGGGAGTATAGGTAGCCGAGAGAACCGCCAATTTGTGCATAAAAGATTAAGATTTGAAAGAACAGATCGGCGCGTAAAAAATGAAAGTGTTCATGATCGGCTTGGAGTAAAATTAGCCGATCAGGATCATCCTTGGCAAGAAGGACAATGGTGTCCAGGTGATTTGACTAAGAGCCAGAAACGGTGGGTTCAGAGATTGAGGAACGATGAAATTCAGAAAAAGAGACCCAAAGTATGGCAGGTGAAACAAATAGCCGATAAGAGAGAGTCATCGACTAATATATCTGCTTTGTTCATGTTACCTACTGAGTTTAGGTCCTCTGATCATGAAGAAGAAGCTGATGAGGAGGAGGCAGCTGCTCAGTGGATCTATCAAGAAGATGGCGCTACATTTCAAAAGCCTGAGAAACATTCTCATCTAAAGGCTTTATATTTAAAGGGGTTTGTCGACGGAAGGCCTTTGAGCAGAATGTTAGTTGATGGAGGTGCAGCTGTTAACTTGATGTCATACGCCACCTTCAGAAAGCTTGGAAAAACTACAAAAGACATGACTCAAACCGATATGAGGTTGATAGACTTTGCTGGGAACAGGGTTTTTTTTACCGACCGTTTGATGGTAACCGCCGGCCACCGGTAGCGGTTTACCGGACCGGTTTGGTCGGTAACCGCCCGGTACCGGCCGGTTTGAAGTTTGAATTCAAACCCCTCAGTTGTTCGGTTTCGAACCCGGAGCGGTTACCGCCCGCTCCCGCTCGGTAACCGAGCCTAACCGACCGGTTAGCCGGCGGCGGAGAGCGGACGGCGGCGCTGGGGGCGGAGGGCGGGGGGCGGGGCGCGGATAAGGCTCGGGAAGGAGGCGTTCTGCCCCCCCGCCCGTGAACGCCTGGTTTTGTGCCCGTGAGCGCCTAATGGGCCTCATGGGCCTTAACGGGCCGACCTTTTTTTTTTCCAATTCCAAACGTCCAATTTCAAAAAATTTTATACCATTGGTCTCCATAAATTGTAATCTATTTTTAGGAATTTTTTGGGCATTTTTTTTTCAAATTTTGAAATTTCAAATTCAAATTTTGGTAACCGGTCCGTTTGGTAACCGGACCGGACCGGTTTCATCGGTTACCGACCAAACCGACCGGTTACCGATCGGTAAAAATAACCCTGGCTGGGAACGTATCGGCTACCAAGGGTGTTGTTGTGTTGAGTTAACAGTTGGCATCAAAAGTTTGCCGACTACTTTCTTTGTAGTCGATGCAAAAGGTTCATATAGTGTGCTTCTTGGATGAGATTGGATCCATACTAACTGTTGTGTTCCATCTACCATGCACCAAAATGTGATTCAGTGGATCGGAGACACCGTGGAAGTGGTACCGGCCGATTCAACTATGAGCATTGCTTACTCTGATCCTAACGACTGGAACTTCGACAATGTGGAGTCCTTCTCTGGGAAAGTTCATGAAGAAGGATTCATCAAGATGTTTGACGATGACCAACAGCCGATCCAAGCAGTCGGCTTCAAAAAATGTATTTAATGGATTGTCCAATCAATGAGGACGAAAGCAAAATAAGTAAAGGTTTTACATCGGTCAAGGGATTAAGAGTTGCTGATATTGATAATCACAAGTCAAGGCCGATGTATTTTAGTAGTCATGTTTTGTTTTACATAAAGTTCTGACTCTGTTTATAGCCGATACTAAGGTATCGCCTTTAGAATAAAAATAGCCGATACGTGACGTATCGTCTTCAGTACCAAGGTAATAGCCGATACTAAGAAAGTATCGCCTTTAGAACACTAAATAGAGAAATAAAGTCAGGAAAGATTCCGGATGTTTGAAAGCTCAGCAATGGTATATGTCAAACATAAATTTATTTGAGGCCTGACGATGCAGGGACAGTTTGTAGATGATTAGTTTGTTCGGAACAGATGAGGCCAAATTTACAGAAAAAAGCATTAAAAACAACTAATCTAGATGGAGTTTGTTCAGGAGGTCCTCCAGGTGCGTCACCTGCGCCACGGCGAGCCCCAGAGCCTCGAACTCCTCCACCAGTTCCCTGAAGTCTTCCCTCATTCTGGTGCCAACGAAGGAGGGAGCAACTTCCCCAAAAATTTCAGCACCGCTAAGTTCTGCTCCGGCCAGGGAGAAGGTGGCACCATGACAGATGGCGTGGAGGACTAACTCCCTGGTGCGCGCCCCGACGTCCTCAAGGCGTGCCTTCAATGTCGTCCCTCGGGCATTCACGAAGTCAGCGATTGTCATGGCCAGCCCTGGGAGCCAATCAAGTTGGTGCTGGAGCTCTATATTCAAACAAAAAGGGGGTAAAATTAGAAGAATAGTTGATTCAATCAAACATGGGAACAGATCGGCTAAAATGTTCGGAGAAGCAATCATCGAAAATCAACCAAGGTGACTATGCGAAAGGTAACTGATTGTAATCAGAAAAAATGAATCAAAAGATCCAAAAATGTAATACCGGCGACCCTGGCGTCGGAGGCCTCCAAGTGCTCCAAGGTGTTGTCCAAGCGGGCGCGGAGGAGTCCTAACTCTTCCTCGACACGAGCGGCTCGGCGGTGTTCCTCTTCCAAGAGACGCTGGGTGTTGGAGTAGCCCCAGATGAAGGCCCAAGCATCCTCATCCAGTGCCAGCCCATAGCCCGACGGAAGTCGGCTAGGACCTTGGCCGTCCACCGGAAGAGAAGGGCTGCAAAGAAGTTAGGGTTTTTCTTAAGCAAAAGAAGAGATTTTGAGGCACGAAGAGGATGGTCGTGAAAGATTGTTACCCGAGCACGCGATGGCGGGTCGCCGGAGGGCCATCAACAGACTCCTCCTCGGCAGGGCGCTTGCCACGATCATCCGCCATTGATTTTGGTCGCTGGTTGAAGAAGAGGAGAAGTCGGCGGTTGAAGAGGTAAAAGGCCGGAGAATAAGGCGATGAATGCGTGGTGTGTTCAGTAAGCCAGCATTTTATTTATAAGCAAAAATAGAGAAAGCGAAAAGGCATTGGTTTTTAGAACCCTCAGATCTAAATCCTAAGGTGAATCGACTAAGTGATAGATGCAAAAGTTGTTTAAGTACTGATCGGCTAAGCAATGGACGGTGAATCATATGGATGATATCGGCTAAGAATAGCTGATAGAACATCAAATACTAACTGAGTAGTAGAGAGTGTGATGTTTACAAAGACAGATCAAAAGTCAAAGATTGCAGACAAATAAAGTTACATGTTCAGCACAGATCTTAATGCATTCAAAGCATTCAAACGAATGACATCTATGTCATCTATTTCCTTCTGATCTTTTTTGCTTGAATCTGGAATTGGCTTCTTCTTGGCCTTGATGTCTTGGAGCTCACCATGGAAAAGTGCTATTTTTCTCTTCTGTTCGCGAAGTGCAATTGGGATTTTGTCCAGATTTTCTTTTTCCAATTTGATTTGCTCGTTGACGGTTTGAAGTTTGCTGAGCAGCTGGTCCCTTTCAGCTTCTAGGCATGACAGATTGCTGATAAGGACAGTTGAGTCAGAATTCAGTTGATCTATGGTGTCCTTTGTAGTGATCATGCTAGAGATGCATCGTTGCTCCTGTTCTGGCAGGTGTGCTTGAGCTTCACGAGCCATGAGCTTGGCTTTGGCCTTGGAATATTTTGATCTGAGGAATTCTATGTGAGCAAGGGAGGTCAAAGCTTCCTTCAAATCATCTGGTATATCATCTTTAACCAGATCAAGGATATCCCTAATCCCTTTTGCATCTTGTACCAAATTGGCTATGTTGACCTCCAGGAGGGGGAGTAATAGTTGAAGCCGAGCCCTGACTTCTTCAGAAAGTTTTCTTGGAGATTTTGGTGCAGAAGTTTCTTCTTCGTCCATGTAATCTTTCAAGTCGAAAGGGATGACAGGAGAGGAAGACTGCCCTGTTCCTACACATTCAAATACATGAATAACCATGGACAAGAGTTGTTGAAAAGAAATAGAGTGTTATTTGAGGTACCTGGTTAGATAGAATAATTTGAAGCTCAAGAGCAGCCGATGGAGACTCAGGGGAACATCTGAGAAAGTTTTCATCAGATTTTCAGGAGTACTTATTGAAAATAAGATCATCGGCTAAAATTGTACCTGGTTGAGGGAGCTCTTGGTCAATGTCAGAAAGGGGAAGCATTTCAAATTCAACATTCTGAGTATCAGCTTGCTCCTAGAAATTAAAAGGTCAAAAGTAAGTTAAGGGATCACAAATTAGATGATGGAAAAGAGAGAAGAAAAGACAGTTTTTCTTACTTCTATGTTGACATCTTTGATTAATGATTGGCTGACATCAGAAGTGTCCTTCTTCTTTTTCTTTGTTATGACTTTGATATTTGGCTTATCAGTCTTTGACTTCTTGGCCTTGGAAAGACCAACCTCCTTTATGAAGCTATTGAGGGGTTGGTCATCAGGAAGTTCAGAGACTTTTCTCTTCATCAAAGTTTTTATGGTGGGAGCATCACAACCAATTCTTGGATGTGGACAACATATGTTATAATTTACTTTGGGAGGGATCAAGCTAATCAGATCCTGCAAGTATTTACAAGGATACCAGATGGTTAGATACTAGAAGTATAATATTGAATAAAGGGAAGAGGAAAGAGTAGAGGCATACTTCATTAGTTGTTTGAAAATCTGGGTCCAGTTTTAAGCTGTATGAAGACACAACTTCATTGAAAAGATGGAGACTCCATTGTTGCCACCAGTCATTGAAAGAAGATGAGGTGAAAGGTCGGCAGTTCCACTCTTTGATCATCTCCAGAGAAACAGATTGCTCCAGCTGGAGGATTCTCTAGTATTCCAATGCAGTCTCCACTGCTTACCTCGGCCTCAACTTGTCAGCAAAGAATAGAGCAGGGGGGACTTAGCCAAAACCCATCTGTCTAGCTGCTATGACAGGATGGTAAAATTATAGGACATGGGGGGGGGTTTCTCTGTCATGCCTAATTTCAGTGGGCAGAAGGCAAGGTTTCATTAAATGACATAAAATCTTCAGGCCCTCATCATCACATTCTTTCTGGAAACTGAAAGAATATGGATTTTCAAGCTCTGCAATGTCTGGGTATTGGAACCAGCTGAAGATAGCTGCTGTAAAACCTCGATAGAAAACCTTGAAAAAGAAGTTGGTTGGTTCATCAATGATTATCATGGCAGCAACTTCTCCAAATGAAGTGCACCTTCACATCTTAGCTTCATCGGCTAGTTGTTTTTCTTAGCTATCTGGGTATAATGATGGAAAAGATAGAGTCCTTAGATCTGGGGTTGTCAGTTTATGGAAGTGGATATTGAGCCAGAGTTGGAGCAACCACCAAGGTCCAGTTATTTATGGAATACCTTTGTTTAGCATCAGACTCTGGGAAACTTCGTTTAGCATGCTGTACAAGGCACCCAGAAGATATTTTCCCAGAGGAATGTTGAATTCACAGGTAGCATTTCTGCTAATGCCAGGATGTTTGAAGTTGGACCACAGCTTTGCCCACAGAATAAATATTTCTCCAGCCACATATTCAGAAAAATTATATGCTCTCGTTCTGAAACGCTGGACTGAGGGGTGTTGAAAGAGGCAATATAGCTGGACCAACCACCAGATTTGAGATTTCCAAGCTTGATGGAAGGCTTGACTTGAAGGCTATGAGGGTTGATAGATCCAGTGACATTTAAGCCGATCAACATATGCACATGGGCTAGAGTTGGGGTCATGGGTCCTTGCTTAAACATGAAGGCTGATTTCAGAAAGGAGCAACGGTTGGAGGAAGACTCAGCTGATCGACTAAAAGGGAGAAGACACGGCAGATTAACTAAGAAAGGAGAAATGACAATTTTAGAATAAAATAAATTTTATCCCAAAATTGGGGGGCATATGTTTACACCAGATTTTAGACCAAAAATAATTATTATTTTGTGAGCACAAACGACTGATTTGTTAATAAAAGAGTCGGCCAGAAAAATAAAAGAAGCCTGCTTGGATCCAGACACGATCAAAATTCATGTGGGCCAGACGTGACGGGCTTTAAAGACATATTGGGTTCGGCCGAGGAGTTCAAGTCCGGGTCGTCTTTTGTTTCATTATTATGTATCCTAGTCGTATTAGAACAGGAGTCTACCACGTTATAAATAGCTAGAAACCCGATTTTGTAAGGGGACACAATCAATCAAACACATCGGCCACCGGCCAAAACCCGAGGAGTAGGAGTAAGGTAGAACTCGGCGGAACCTTCAACTAGGCAGCGCTATATCGGCTTGACCGACCTCCGGTTTGCTTGTAAGTTTCACCAATGGCTCGTGTTATTATTCAATAAGGCTGTATTTGGCATCGACCAAACTCTTGTTTAGCTATGACATGGGTTAGTTATCGGTTTAAGTTCATCTTTTGTAAGACTGTCTTGACTCTGATCAATCTCTTACTTTAGTCGATCTTGACTAGTTATCGGCTCTATTAGTTTTGGCAAGCTAATAGATTCATTAAGTTATCGATATTGTTTATGCTTTTTAATGTTTTCTTTAGATTTAAACAATATCTTGCCCAATCAAGATTAACAAATTAGCTTAAGCTTAAATGTTGTTTAGTTTTGGCTACCCAAAGGCTTTATACGCTTATACCAAGAAAAGTAGTCGATCTAAGCTTCTCATCGACCATTTTATCAATCTTGATTGTTACATATTGTGCGTTCGAGATATTTGATAAAATCGTGGTTTGATCTAAGAAACAGGTAGATTGGATCTGACATGTTTATTACGACTGCATTTCTGAACCCCACTGATACCCATGATAAGTTAGATCTGTTTGATCTTGAATCAAATCGTGGTTTTAACGGATAGATCTTGTTCGTGCTTCATGGACTCTGTATCGGCTAAAATAGCCGATCCAGTTATGTTTTTTCTCATAATGTGTACTTTTAAGTGGTCTGAAAATAATAGATATGCTCGTTGCATCGGACGTGATTTAGCTTGGTCATCATTATGGTTGTATGGAGACACCCCACTGTTGATGTTTAAGCTACTTTATCGATCTATTTATTATTATGGCTGCATAGAAACACTCCACTGTTAACAGATAGAATTGCTTATGCAATTAGCCGATCTATTGATTTCATGCCGTTTGAATGTATACATAGATCTTGTTCTATATCCATGTTCAAGCTTATCGGTTGTTCTTTACTCTTTTTTTAGACGAAAGAAGAATTGTATTAAATTATAGTTGGGTACATCATCGTATTACAAGTATTCTGGAAAAAACATGTATCCAGAAACTGATTCTCATCTATATTATACCCACACTGTGAAAAGCTCAAACTCTCAAATCCAAACCTGTTTGACGCTTCGTATAGATGACCGCACAGGCAAATACTCGGCAACAGTTGTTTCGGCCTGAGAACAGATGCCCAACGGACGGCCAACATTCCTGCAGGCGGAGTTGAGAAACTTCTTCTTCTTCCTTGTGTCTTCCTTCTTCTTCTTTCTGCCACCGAAGAATGAGGAAGACCGATCTGAAAATTATTCTCCCTAGTCCTTCATCGTGGCCAGATCCAACCACAACAAAACGAAGAAGGGACCGGAGAAAATTATTCCATGACAGCGACATCATCTCCGTCTTGATGTCGAAGCCCGGAAACAAAAGTCTCCATGTTGTCTTGTCAATGTAGATGTTGACGTCGAAGTTGTCGCCTCCATCTTCAACAGAGCCACCATGGAGAGACCGGATCCACCCTACCTCCTCGCTGTCGCCGGGAAGGAGGAAAAACACCCCCAATACCAAAGTCCTTGGCATGGAGAAACTATAACTCTAGATGACTCGATCTACTAGAAAACTTATTAAAAAACGATGGATCCCCACTCCCTCCGACCTCCGGTGAGATACCGGAGGGGGAGAGAGGGGGACCAACGGTGAAGAAGATGGAGCGGCGGCGGCGGCGGCGGCGGCTCACACCCTAGGCCCTAGGGTAGGGCAGGCGGCGGCGTACCTAGCCGTGGTGGTGGTTGTTATTTACTCTAAATACTTTTTTTATATGTACAACTGTCGTTTTGTTTTAAATATTGTCAATGCTTTAATCTCCTCTTGGGAGTTGACTTTGTAGTCAATGTCCTGTAACAATGGCTATATCGGAGCCGTACAATAATTTGGAACTGTCTGGCATCAAACCGGCAGGTTCCACAATTTGACTCTTTTTCTTTTCCTTGTCAATTACAGGTTAAATTGACTGGCACGCCCGTAGTCGTTCTCACCAAGATTCGGCACTGCCATCCTTTGAAGGTCTAGGAGGTCAAGACCTTGCTCTGCACGGCCTCTGAGGACCGTGGTCGAGTGTGTTGGCCCTTCGATCAGATTTTCACGCCAACACATCCTGGTCCCTAAACTTTGTTTTGAGCCTCATCTAGATCTAAACATGACAATTTAATAACTTTATATCAACAAATAATTCATAACTTTTTTATATAAACTCGAATAAAGATAAACTTTATATCAAAATTGTAGCCCTCAATGTGATCTACAACTTTGTAGTTGAAAAGTTTTTGATTTAAAACTGTTTAGGGTCCCAAAATATTGTTACATTTTAAAATTTAAAATTTAAATTTATCAAACAATCTTGAATATTGACATGATCTATATAAAAGTTATAAAAGTTATAGTTCTCAATGCAATCTACAACGTTGTAAATAAATTTAAAGTCATTTAGTATCAAAAAAATAATTTTAAATTTTACATTTTAAAATCTATAAACATACAATAATATTTTGGGACCCTAAATAGTTTTAAATCAAAAAAAAATCAACTACAAAGAGACCACATCGAGAGCTACAATTTTGATATAAAGTTTGTCTTCATTTGAGTTTATATGAAAAAGTTATGAATTATTTGTTGATATAAAGTTATTAAATTGTCATGTTTAGATTTAGATGAGACTCAAAACAAAGTTTAGGAACCAGATGACACAACTGACTAAGTTTGCGGACCTAAACGAGTGATTTGTAAGTTTATGGACCGGGATGACACAAGCGAACAAGTTTAGGGATCGGGATGACATAACCGAACAAGTCTGAGGACCTAAACAGTTAATTTGTGAGTTTAGAGACCGGGATAACACAACGACAAAGTTTAGGGACCAGTGATGGACTTTACTGAAAATTATAATAGCAATCTTAACAGATAATACATACAATGGACTATCTATTTGACTATGTACAAGTTGTTTAGTGCTTCATATAGCCATGATCCATCATAAATATCATTTCTTCAATAATACCGTTGTGTTGCTATTTCATACAAAGCAGATCGATCATAAATAAGATGATCATGGTTATATCTTATAATATTTTTTTACAACCATCAATAAAGCTTATATATATTATATATGTATATATAATAATGTAGTATAATAATTGTTCAATAATTAAATATAGCAGAACATGATTGCAACATTTTTACCTAATTTCCTTTGTTTCCATAGAATTGTCATATATATACTCAACTAGGTCCTTCTTAAATGTTGCGTATATGAGTCTTTTTCATTGCGGAATTTCTCAGAAGCACCTCTGCAATTATGGCAACTGGACAAATGGAGCAGGTTAGTTATGTCTTCACTTTGTCGAAACTTTCTGCAATTAAATATATCAGATATCACATGTTGAGATGTCCTGGTTTGTAAGCATCGTACGTGACAACTTGCTCGAAACTTTCTCAATTTTTTTTCATGGCATACGCATATGATGTAACAACATCTCGCCAAGTTTCGCGATTTTCCGAATTCATTTGCATTTTTTATGATTAAAAAACCGCTCACACGTAATTTTGAGGCGTTGCCCCGTGAGCACGTTGATCGAAACCTCGGGTCAGTTTTTGGATTTTGGCCTCAACATACGGTTAAGAACAAGAATAACATTTTTTAAATCATCAAAATCCATTATTCGATGTACCCGCAGTTCAAACTTGCGTCTTTTGGGAAAATTCAAGAAAATGAAATAAAGTCAAAAAATATAACAAAAAGTTTTTAAAAAGTGTCCAATTTGAACATGTTGACAGTGGTAGTGTGGAAGTGCCTCAAAAAAAATTTGGTGGAAAAATTGAAATAGAATAAAAACTTTGCCGAGTGTTAGCCGCGGCACTCGGAGTCCCTTTGCCGAGTGCCAGGCCAGCTGGCACTCGGCAAAGGCTACTTCTTTGCCGAGTGTCGTGCCAGCTGGCACTCTACAAAGTGTTGTCTGCTGGCCGGGCCTGGCTGCCACGTGGCCCCGTCTTTGCCGAGTGCCAGATCTGCAGGCACTCGGCAAAGGTCCCCTCTTTGCCGAGTGCCAAATCGCAGCCGATCTGGCACTCGGCAAAGCCATTCAAAAACTAAAAAAAATACAAAACGGCTGGCCCGACCGCCATCCACACACACGCACACACTAACACACGCACTCATGCACCCACGCTCGCACGCCGCCGCCGCCGCCCCGCGCCGCCGCCCCCGCCCGCCCGCGGCCGCCCCGCCCCTCCCCCGGCCGCCCTGCCCCGGCGCCCCCGCCCCTCCCTTGGCCGCGTCGGCCGCCCACCCGGCCGCCCTGGCCGCGCCGTCCCCGCCCCGGCGCCGCCGTCCGCCCGGCCGCCGGCCGCGCCGCCACCGGCCCCCTGTCGCGCCGCCGCCGCCGCCCACCTGCCACCTGCACGCGCCCCCCGGTCGCGGCCAGCAGAGGAGAGAAGGAGGTAGAGGAGGAAAGGAGGAAGAGAAGGAGAAGGAGAAGGGGAAGGAGAAGGAGAAGGAAGGAGTCCGTTTCGGTCGTCACCGTCATCGTCGCTAGAGCACGTCCTTGTCGCGAAGGTTTGTATGTGTTTGTAGGCCTTCGTGCCTATGTTTATTTGCAGGTTTTGGGAACCTCCCCGTGTAGGGGAGGTGCTGCCGAAATTTTCGATCGAGACTAACCAATTGCTCTATTTTTGGCAGAAGGACCCGTAGGAGGGACTCGTCGACCCCGATCGTCTTCGTCGGCGTTGCGGGTCTGCCTGCACCGCGTCGTCTCGCCACTGCCCCGACTCACCACTGCCCCGCTACCCTGACCTCACCGACACCTAAGGTATAACCCCTCTATCCGTATCCTTAGGTATCTGATCTTTGGTCGCGTAACCTAGTTAGACGTCTCCCGTTCGAAAGAGATACAGTTTAAGATATTCAGACCTTTGCATATCTGCGACCGTATCTCTTTCGGATTGTCCACGTGTTTTGGACAGCCCGCGGATGCATAGATGAGCTAGTTTCCATGTTTTGCTCCTGTCAGAGTCGGAGTTTCGGCACCACCTCCTCGTTGTTCTCCGGATACACACTCTCCCTGTCAGGACGTGTATCAGGAGAACAGCGAGGAGGTGCTGCTGAAATTATGTCTCGGGTAGGAGTAGAACATGGAAACTAACCCATCTACGCATCCTCGGGTGGGATTAGGACCTATCCTTCACCTATTAGATGGTAGGAACACCGTGTAGATGCAATTGCTGGTTTATTACTCGCTTACATATGTATATGCCAGAGGATGGATAACCATGATTGGATGTACACGGGCCACGCAAGTAAGAGCACAGAATGGGTTACTAAGGCCAATGCTTTCCTAGAGCATGCATTTGGTCCGGCTGCTAAAGGGTCGAGTCGGATGCCGTGTCCCTGCAGCAAATGTGGGAACAAGAAAAGAAATATAAGGATAACATGGGGGTAGATCTTTACAAGTACGGATTCGTTGAAAACTATACCTGTTGGGTCCACCATGGTGAAGCCGATCGGATTAGAGAGGAGGTGGTGAGACAACGCCTCGAGGAGTATGATGGAGATGTCGGGGTAGCAGACATGATGGGAGACTTTCAAGAGGCACAATTCGGTGAAGGAATGGAGGAGCCAGAGGAAACCGCAAAGGCGTTTTACGACATGATGTCTTCGGCATAGAAGCCCCTTCACAAAAAGACAATGGTTTCACAACTGGATGCCATTGGACGCCTAATGGGGTTCAAGTCGCAGTATAGCTTGAGTCGAGACGCCTTCGATGGCATGTTGGCAACTTTGGGCACCCTGTTGCCGGAGGGTCACATTTTGCCGAAGAACACGTATGAGTCACAGTAACTTCTTCGTGCACTTAAGATGTCGTATGAGCAGATCCATGCTTGTCCAAAAGGGTGCGTCCTATTCAGGAAAGATCACGAGAAAGCAACACACTGTCCAAAGTGCAAAACCTCTAGGTATGTGGAGGTACACCATGGAGATGGCAAGAAGGAACAACTTAATATCCCCGAGATGGTCCTACAGTACCTTCCTTTCATACCTAGGATCCAAGGACTGTACATGACAGAGGACTCTGCAAAACAGATGACATGGAGCAAGAATGGCAAAAGATACATTCCTGACAAGATGGTACACCCCTCGGATGGTGAAGCATGGAAGCACTTCGATGCCATGCATCCTGGCAAAGCTATGGAGGCTCGGAATGTACGTGTGGCGCTGGCAACAGATGGGTTCAACCCGTATGGAATGATGGCGGCCCCGTACACTTGTTGGCATGTGTTCGTGATCCCCCTCAATCTCCCTCCCGTTGTTATGTTTGACCCTAAGAACGTATTCTTGTCGCTGATAATTCTTGGACACCCGGGGAACAATATGGGTGTGTTCATGGAGCCTTTGTTGGATGAATTGTTCGAAGCTTGGGAAAACCCGGTACTGACATATGACCGAGCAACAATGAAGAACTTCAAAATGCAAGTGTGGTACCAGTACTCCCTGCATGACTTCCTAGTGTATGGCTTATTTAGCGCTTGGTGTGCTCACGGGAAGTTCCCATGCCCAATATGCAAGGCAGTTGTGAATTTCACTTGGTTGAAGAAGGGAGGCAAGTATTCTTCATTCGACCAGCATCGTCAATTCTTGCCTCTTGACCATCCGTTCAGACGTGACATCAAGCACTTCAGGAAAGGTGTTCAAGTCACCAACCCCATTCCTCAGTTCAAGGGCGGTTCCGAGGTCCGTGCCGATATAGAGGCTCTGAAGTTTAATAAAGACAACGGTCGTTTTTTCGAGTACAGAGAGGAACACATGTGGACCCATATATCGGGCTTGACTAGACTCCCCTATTTTAATGACCTTCTTTGTCCGCACTACATCGATGTAATGCACACAGAAAAGAATATTGCTGAGGCACTCTTTGCAACACTCATGGACATAGAAAAGTCAAAGGACAACGTTAAGGCTAGACTGGACCTGCAAGAGATGTGCGATAGACCAAAGCTAGTGATGAAGGCTCCTAGTGCTGGCAAGAAATGGAAAATAGGTCCGGCCGATTATATATTGAAAAGAGACCATAGGAAGAAAGTACTATAGTGGATCCAGACATTAAGGTTCGCTAATGGGTATGCGGCAAATCTGAGGAGGGGAGTGAACTTGTCTACTATGCGAGCGTTAGGGATGAAGAGTCATGACTACCACACATGGATCGAGCGGCTCCTTCCTACGATGACCCAGGGATACCTCCTCGAGCCTGTGTGGTACGTGTTGGCAGAGTTGAGCTATTTCTTTCGCCAGCTTTGTGCCAAGGAGCTATCTCATGACGTGATTGCTAACCTAGAGGAAGTGGCACCTGTGTTGATCTGCAAGTTGGAGATGATCTTTCCACCCGGCTTCTTCCTGTCGATGCAGCATCTGATTTTGCACCTACCGTACGAGGCACGGATGGGGGGGCGTGCAGTGGCATTGGTGCTTTCCAGTCGAGAGATGTCTAAAGGTTCTTCGGAAAACATGTAGAAATAAAGCCAAAATAGAGGCTTTCGTGGCAGAATCATTTATTCTGGAGGAGGTGTCGAACTTCACAACAACATATTATAAGGATAACCTTCCTAGCGTGCACAATCCACCCTCTCGTTACAATGTCGACGAGAGTTTATCGAACCTCAGCCTTTTCAAAGGCCAACTCGGAAGAGCAAGCGCATCGAGGACCAAGATGTTGCGGCATGATGAGTGGCACACTATCATGTTGTATGTGTTGTTGAACCTTGACGAAGTGACTCCTTATGTGTAGTAAGTTCTCAATGAGCTTGTTACATGCGCCGTCACTATCTTCAATATATTGATTCGACCCCCTTGTTTTTAAGGAAATTTATTGATGAATACTGGAGAGAGGATAGGGAACCTTCCTCTGAAGAACAAGACCATCTTCTCAAAAATGTTGTGCCCGATTTCATTTCATGGTTTAGTACGAAGGTACCACCCAACTAACCTTGTATTTCATTTCATTTCTTGTTTCATATCATGAAACGATCTACCCTGTCTCAACTTACAGGCCCGCACAGATGCGGAAATGATGGATGAGTTGAAACAGGTTGCCAATGGCTTCGACTATAGGGTCAAGTCATTCACCGTTTATGATGTGAATGGCTATCGCTTTCACACAAGCAGCTACGAGCAGAGTCGGCCCAATCGAAAGACTACGAATACCAGAGTTCGTACGCCCGGCACCGATGAGCGCGACTATTACGACATAGTCAAAGAAATAAATGAGCTCAACTTTGAGGGTACGAAAGCTATTAATCCAGTGGAATTCAAATTTCATTGGTTCGATCCATATGTCACGAGAAGAGCCCCTGAGATTGGGCTAGTCGAAATTCGACAGAACTCCGTTTACAAGGGAGACGATGTCTATATTGTGGCTCAACAGGCCACACAAGTTTATTATCTCCCATGGGCGTGTCAAGAAGACGACAATCTTATGGGTTGGTACCTTGTGCAGTTAGTATCGCCGCGCGGTAAAGCGCCTCTCCCAAACGATGATGACTACAACTTCAACCCAAACACATATAGCAGAGAGTTCTTTCAACCTGAGGGGCTAGAAGGGAGGTTTGACATTGACATTTTTGAGCTGATGGACATGGAAGAAGACGATGACAATGATATTGATGAGGATGAGGGTGATGAGGTGCACAATGCCAAGGACTTAAGAATGCTTGAGCGATTACAGTTTGGTGGTGACATTGATGAGGACGAGGGTGATGAGGATGATGGAGACGACGTCGATTGTTTTGACAATATTGACAGAGATGACGACACACGTGTGCCACGAGCCAACACACGAGGGGCACTAGCCACTGACAATCGCGGAGATAATTTTTAATTCATGTAATGCTATATTGTTATAATTATTTTGCAATTATGTTTCGTTCATTTTGTATCTCTTTATAAATACTTATCGTTTATTTATGCTAATTGATTTTATCTTTGTAATGGCAGGCACTCGATAAAATGTCGGACGAAAGGCGGCAAAAGCGGCGGGTCAACTCACGCTACCAGAGGTCCAGCTCACCACCCACCGCAGCCGAGGAGCCGTCGACGAGGAGGGCGAGGACCGACCGCCCCCGCGGACGTCCTAGGAGGGAGCCGACTCCCAACCTGACTCCCGACCCGGCGCAAACCTCCTCGGACGACGACCAGGGGGACGCCAGAGGGATGACCAGGAGGACGCCGGAGGACGACACCACTTCCTTGGAGGGTCGCCAGGGGGACCAGGGGGACGAGATCGTAGGTGCCTCAGGAGGGGGTTCCACTTCCTCTGCTTCGAGCAGAGTCTACTTGCGCGGCCCCTTGCAGCTCCCGCAGCAGCGGATCGCACCTAGCCGCCGCCCGGTGATTCGACCTTATGGCGACAAGTAAGTTACCATTAATGTTTTCACTACTTGTTCACATGACATGTTCAAAATTGAACTTCCGACTAACAGTTGTTCTTAATGACTCATGTAGGAACTGGGAACTTGTGGCAGGGGGCAAGACACGCCATATCAATGGCATGTTAAGTCTTCTGATTCTGAAGAACTACCCTGGCTTGGTCACCTACGCCGGGGTTAGGTCACCGCCCTCGACGTGGGACCACTTCGGTGCTGCTGAGGACCCCACGTACACCACCGTTGCAGCGCGGATTAGGGCCGAGTTCTGGGTGAGTCTTGCTCGCACAACATTTCTCAATGATACGTATTTGTTGGACGTTCTTGAAATAATGAAAGGGTACATGTTGTCTTTATGCGGGAGTACTTTGCGTGCGAGGCGGGGAGAGAGGCCGAGGCGTTGCATGTGTGTTGACGCTCACTAATGCTCATAATTAACCATCAACTATTGCATAAAATGACACTAAATGAATCACAAAGCATAGTTGTAGGGTTTGAAACTAACAAGTTCCACGAGTTTTGGTGCTCTCACTTGTTTTGTAGGACATCCATGTTTTTACCATATAAAAGCATCTCAAATGATGAATTGGAGTGCATCATTGCGAAGAGCTCGTCGAGACGATCGAAATGGACATATCATTTGCTATATTCAGAGTCCCGGCTGAAAAGATATTAATTTCGCAACGAAATCTGCAAAAGAAGGATCTAGAAGACACCAGAAGACACCACGAGGCGGGCCACCACGTGGGCCCACTAGGCCAGACCGACCGGTCCCACATGGAGACCGACCGGTCGGCCACGGAGCCCGTTTCGCCTCCGCCTTCTGGAACCTTCTTCCACCGCCTCCTAGGATGCATCTCCACCGTCCCCGAAGTCGGTTTGATCTAACGGTGGGCGATAAACGTGACGCTGATCGATGACATGGCGATTCCTTGCCCCCTACTCCACCTCGGGCTATATAAGCAACCCCAGACCCCCCTCTCCAGGCATCTCCATCTTCATTATTCATCTCCACATCAGAAACTAGGGTTTCAATTAGAAGTAGAGATCCCTCTAGTTGATCTTCTAGTTCTAGATCTAGTTCTAGTTCATCATCTAGTTGTAATCTAGAGAGAGAGAAGGAGAGAGCTGAGGAGGAGCCGGATCTGTCGGATCTTCCTCGACATTGTAATGGTGCAGCATCTAGTTCGTCTTCAAGTAATCTCCAGGTTCTTCATTTACTATTTCTAAGTATTATATTTAATTTTAGTTCTTGCTTTATTTTATTTACTGGATCTCCGCTCGTATTGAGTGCTCTAATTATGATATCTGATTAGAGTAGTAAGCGTTAGTGTAGACTTGGTGTCTAGACTAGGGTTTACCTGAGTTTGCGCCCAATCCTCCAGAATAGTTGTGGTAGCCCAAGAGGTGACAGCTCTGTCAGGTCTTTGTAATCCACCACGTTAGGGTTGGTGTTCTCGTAGAGCTTTTGGCAGCCTTCCCCCAACTACCTTCTTCCCAATCTTTCTCGAGAGTTCGAAAGGACCTGCTGCTCCAAAGTAAGTAAAGTATAGTGGACCTTTAATTAGATAGACCCGCTTAGAAAACCCTATATCTCTCTCTACCCATATTACCATTCTTTTCTTGGACGTTCTTAATTCTTCTGGTACACTTCACGTTCCCCGTGGAAATCGATACCCTGGAATACTCTCGGGTGAAAGCTACATCGGTATCCATGCGCTTGCGGATTATTCTGTGTGCGTTTAAAATACCCAACAAGCTTTCTGGCGCCGTTGCCGGGGAACGGTAGCTGTTCTAGAATCGAACCAGGATCGTTCGTGTTTCTTTTCTTTTACCACCTTTTTCTTATCACCACCTTTACCTCAACACCACACTTCTTACCACATGGATTTCACTCCTATCTTAAAATTCTTTACTCCAAAGGGTGACTTGTTGGAGTCTCCACCATCATCACACCCCATTCATACAGATGGCTATGAGCTTCGCCCTGCTCTTATAGCCATGGTTCGGGAGAAATCCTTCTCTGGGTCAGAAGACGAAGATCCATACACTTACCGTAGAGAATTTGAGCAGTTGTGTTCTTGTGAAACTATCGCTGTCATGACACAAGAGACCATTAAATGGAAACTATTCCCGTTCTCCCTTTTGGGAAGAGCGAGAAAATGGTATGATCATTCCGTAAGGGGCATAAATGGAAATTGGGATGAACTTCGGGACAACTTTTGTCTTGCTTTCTTCCCTCTTTTTCGAATCTCTGATCTTAGAATCGAAATTCTTACATTCAAACAAAAAGAGAAGGAGACGCTAGGAGCAGCTTGGGCTAGGTTCAAACACCTTACCAATTCTAGCCCAAACCTTTCCTTGCTAGACCATGTGCTACACTTTCACTTTTATTGTGGTCTTAACAAGGAAGCTGCTCTACATCTCGATTTAGCTTTTGGAGGATCATTCTCACATAAACTTGTTAGTGAAGGAGGAGACATCCTAAATAAAATCCTTGAAGACACTCCTTACACTGGCATTTTTGACGAATTCCCAGAAGAAGAAGTCGAGCTCAACCCCGACCAACATGAGGAGGAACACACAACTGAATTTGAAATTCCTTCAAATCCTTCCAATTTGGTTGTCACAGATCCTTCTCTAGAGAAAACACCCTACATTTTAGAAAATGATGAATCCCATCCTTCGGTGTTCTTCTCTGAAATCGAGGATGATGATATCAAAGAACATGGAAGCTACTTCATAAACACCTTTTAAAATCCATGCTCATATGAGACATCTCCTGATTCAATTGGTGTGTCTAACATTGCCACGCTCGAGATTTTCAACCCCCTCACACTTTCTGTTTACAAAAACTTCAAAAGGGTGGTTGTAGATGCATATGTTTATCACAAATTTTGTAGATCTCGTTGTGCTCTAAAGTTGGTGTTGGAGGGAAAACCACTTCACCAAATCACAACTTGAAGGTTTCCCAAAGACAAGCTTAGTGTCCTAAAACAAGCACTTTTTAGATCAGTGTTCACTCTCCTGCTACAGTGCCTTTGTTTAATGAGCATAAGGATATAATTGTTAAAATATTTCTTCGGGTATTCTTGTCACTAACCTTTGCAGGTCTGTAGCGAAAAGTTCGAAGGAACGACAAACACAAGGTATGTCCAACCAATCATCATGCAACATTGAATTACATTCATCCAATCTTGATTTTTGCAAATCTAAGCTGGGGATACACTTTGTAAGAACATCTCTTACCATGTTGCTATGTTGGTTACCCCTACCTTTAAGACATGCTCATGTGCTATACACTAATCATGCTCTCTCATCACCATTTGAGTAAATCTCTTTAATGCTTTAATGCTACCTTCATTTGCTATAGTATATGCTCTGGTTTTGAAGTATTCTCATACACCTTTTAAATTAGGCATGGTGCTTAGTTTAAACTGTTTTCATGAATTAAAGTAAGACATGGTGTCTGGTTTGATTCTTGAGCTAAAAGGTGTCCTGATTTTACCTCTAAAGGCTTTTAAATTAAGTATGGTGCTTAGGTTAAAATGCCTTCCTAGATCAAATTAGACGTAGTGTCTGGGTTGATTTTTGAGCCAATAGTATACTATAGTGGATGCTGGATATTTTGTTGGACTAACCCCTGTAGGAAAACTTTCAATATCGATTTGGGAAAGTCCAGAGATAAACTCACACCGGAGATGAGAAGACACATGAACTTCAACAACTTGCGCAAGGGAGACACAACTCACTGATCATGGAGAAAAGAGATCCATGGAACAAGACAAAAGATGAGTGCCACAAAACAATATCTACAATCAAAGCACTCACTCCATGGAAGTAGGTGAACAAGTCTGAGCTGGGTCACAAGAAGATAAATACCATCGTGGGAGGAACAACACATCTTCACTGATAGGTTGACACAGAGAAGGAAGGTTGATCCCTTTAAAGATGATCCCACTATGTCCTTCCTCCTCTCAAGCTCCCATCACTCAGGCCACTATGAGATGAGCAAGAGAAGAAAAGCCATTCATGAACAACAACCAGCTAGACAAGAGAAGCTTCCATAAGGTGGTTCGACATATCACTCTTCAATGATAAAGGTAACATCTCAAGGTATGTGACCATCACTTTAAAAGCTTCTCCTTAATTCTGGTATGTGCATAAATAAGAACCAAACATGTTTCAGTTGCACCTTATTTGATCCAACCTAATCAACTCAACATGTTCAGTTCTTTACTCTTTGTTCCTAGCTTTACTCTCTTGAATCTCACTATCTTAACCAATGAGCTAAAATGTTATGCATCTAACCTTTGGAAGATGATATATCACAATCATGAAAAGATCGATACTTTATGCATAGATTATCCTTCCTTGGGTTAAGTAATCTGATCTGTTAAATATTTTAAGGTGCTAATTTCATGCTCATCTTTTGATCCTATCACTCATGTTAAGATTGAATAGAATACATAAACAACAAGTTTATCTTGCTCGATGTGCCTAAGGATAGAGAGGAATGAACAAAACTTTGGGTTTTGTTGGTGTTTTTCCACCAACAGAGCCAATGCACTTGATATCTACCTTGTCTTTACGAGCAGGACACACTCTTGATCAAAACATGGAGAAGTTTGTCACTCCCAAATTCTACAGAGTGAAGGTCCTAGATCTACAAGAACATGCACACTGAGCAAGATGCTACCAGCGTCCACAATTAATGTTTCACTTCAAACTACTGGACGAACAAATAACATGAATGACACCATATCAAGAGGCATAAACAAGAAGGAATGATGGAAGACGTCATAGTCAGAATTAGAGGTCATGAAGTCCCCACAGACTTCTTGATCCTCGACATGAGAAGACGATGATGTCCACCTCATCCTAGGAAGACCATTCCTCTATGCTACAAGTACAATCATCTACAAGAGGAAATCCATTTTCACTTTCCTGGAGAAAAGGCACGATGCAACTTCATCAACTACATGTCCAATGAAGCACCCAAGAAGAATAGAAGTGAAAGACACCGCTCTCAAAGCCAAAGAAGAGAAACTATCAAGAATAGAGAGGCCAATCACGATGAAGAAGCTATCGACACTGTCCCAGACAAGAAAGAAGAGAAACCTCAAGACAGTGAACCACAGGAAGTGAAGACTCAGACCAAGAAAGTATGGAAGAAAAAGTCCGCACCTAAGAGGTACAATCAATAACAACTTTCCTAACATCTGACAACCTTGGGAGGTCTGAACCAAGGGAAGGTCTGGTTCGTCGGACCTAAATATCCGAACCTTCACCAAAAGGTAAAAATCGGTAGTTATCTTTATATTTACTTTGCTGCATATTTCTCATATTTAATCAATAACCATTTCTTGTATCATCATATTTAATTCACAACACATTTTAATTTCTGCACTACATTAGAAAACAAAATAAAAATATTTTACTTCATCATGAAGCTCCATGTGAATAATTCTATGGTGTGTAAAAACCCACGGGAATGTTCATCGTGGTGGCATAAAAATAATAAAAATAAATATGCATGCATTCATCCTGTGCATTTTCGCTTGCATCATAAAACTATAAAATACAAAAATATTGAGAGATCTTACTGAAATTCTAGACAACTAAGGCTTGAGTGGCCAACCGCTAATGCTTAATCTGTTCCACAAGTTTTGTTGTCTATTTGAGTTTCACAGGATTTGAAAGGCCAAGAAAAGCTGACAAGCAAGTGAATGTTCCATCCACTACTGGAGCACTATTTCAATAACCATCAACATCAATCAAAGCTCTGATAGAGGAAGGACATATCCACTGCCAGTCCGCTGCATGGCAAGAATGAATGACTACGTCAACATTCAGCTTGGGGGAAAGCACCCCCATGTATCCAGGTAAGTATCCTTATCTTCTTAAGTTTTCTTTCTATACATAAATCTAAAAAAATATATATAAAAAAATGTGGGCACATGAAGGCTCACCATTAATTAAAAAGAAAAAAAAAATATGGGCACATGAAGGCTCAACGCTATTAAGGGAACCGGCTTGGGGGAGACGCACTCCTGTTATCTTCATGATCCAGGTATGTCTTATTCACAATCTTAGTTATTTATAATAAGTGTGTTAGGTTAAATAAATACTATGTTAAGTTTGCTTAGTTTGTTTTAATAATAAAAGAAGAACTCTCTCTCTAATCTTTTATATGGAAATGATGAATAGTTGCTCTATCTAATTTCTTTCAAGTACCTAGTCTTCAAACCATGAGTTCTCCTAATTAATAATGATGCTTAAAAATGAAATTAAATATATGGGCAGCAAATACTTGATCCAAAGTCTAGGTATTTGATAGATATAACATGTGATGATCTGAGCTGCTATTATCTTGTTCTAAACAACACTAGAGTTCCGGAGATTTCTCAATATAAATATGACTAATAATGGCATTGAGTTAAATTAAGCTTTGTTGACCCTATGAGAAGTTATCATGCTATTGAATTGAGATCACTTACACATTTCATCCATCTTCTGCATCAATGCTCAAGATTATCTGTTGCTATCCTCTCAAAAGTTTGTTTGAAGCATGTGCCTATTGAAAAAAAAATCCGAGGAAATAAAAAGGGACAAGTGTTCGAAACCTCAAAAAGATAGATTCCGAGGAAATAAAAAGGGACAAGTGTCCGGAACCTCAAAAAAAAGAAGAAAAAAAAGAGAAGAAAAAAAATGAATATCAGGAAAAATGGGCACGTGCCCGCCAGTAGAATTAGCTTGATAGCCATGTGTCTCTGATAAACAAAAGAGAGTGATATATATTCAAAAGAGCATCCGACTCCATTTTCCATACACATGCACTTCTCGATTCAATGGTGTGGTTGACTTTCTCTTTGGATCCATTGTTTAATTTGGCAACATATGTTTTTAATCTTTTCTGAAAATTCATAAAACTCTGGGATAATGGTGAAGTGACAGGGCAAGAGACATAGTACTTGATTTGATCATTCTATCTTTCAGTTACTCAGGATTCAAGGTAAAGTACTAAGCTCCGTGATGAATAATATGATACTTTTTCCTATTCCATATGAGAACTTCTGTTTGAATACATGTGTACTTGTTGGAAGTCAAGATATTGCAGCAACTCCTGATCCATTATTGAGATTGGCTTTGCTAAGGGACTAGCAAAGGGTAAGCTTGGGGGAACTTGTTGACACTCACTAATGCTCATAATTAACCATCAACTATTGCATAAAATGACACTAAATGAATCACAAAGCATAGTTGTAGGGTTTGAAACTAACAAGTTCCACGAGTTTTGGTGCTCTCACTTGTTTTGTAGGACATCCATGTTTTTACCATATAAAAGCATCTCAAGTGATGAATTGGAGTGCATCATTGCGAAGAGCTCGTCGAGACGATCAAAACAGACATATCATTTGCTATATTCGGAGTCCCGGATGAAAAGATATTAATTTCGCAACGAAATCTGCAAAAGAAGGATCTAGAAGACACCAGAAGACACCACGAGGCGGGCCACCACATGGGCCAACTGGGCCAGACCGACCGGTCCCACATGGAGACCGACTGGTCGGCCACGGAGCCCGTTTCGCCTCCGCCTTCTGGAACCTTCTTCCACCGCCTCCTAGGATGCATCTCCACCGTCCCCGAAGTCGGTTTGATCTAACGATGAGCGATAAACGTGACGCGGATCGATGACATGGTGATTCCTTGCCCCCTACTCCACCTCGGGCTATATAAGCAACCCCAGACCCCCCTCTCCAGGCATCTTCATCTTCATTATTCATGTCCACATCAGAAACTAGGGTTTCAATTAGAAGTAGAGATCCCTCTAGTTGATCTTCTAGTTCTAGATCTAGTTCTAGTTCATCATCTAGTTGTAATCTAGAGAGAGAGAAGGAGAGAGCTGAGGAGGAGCCGGATCTGTCGGATCTTCCTCGACATTGTAATGGTGCAGCATCTAGTTCGTCTTCATGTAATCTCCAGGTTCTTCATTTACTATTTCTAAGTATTATATTTAATTTCAGTTCTTGCTTTATTTTATTTACTGGATCTCCGCTCGTATTGAGTGCTCTAATTATGATATCTGATTAGAGTAGTAAGTGTTAGTGTAGACTTGGTGTCTAGACTAGGGTTTACCTGAGTTTGCGTCCAATCCTCCGGAATAGTTGTGGTAGCCCCAGAGGTGACAGCTCTGTCAGGTCTTTATAATCCACCACGTTAGGGTTGGTGTTCTCGTAGAGCTTTTGGAAGCCTTCCCCCAACTACCTTCTTCCCAATCTTTCTCGAGAGTTGGAAAGGACCTGCTGCTCCAAAGTAAGTATAGTGGACCTTTAATTAGATAGACCCGCTTAGAAAACCCTATATCTCTCTCTATCCATATTACCATTCTTTTCTTGGACGTTCTTAATTCTTCTAGTACACTTCACGTTCCCCGTGGAAATCGATACCCTGGAATACTCTCGGGTGAAAGCTACATCGGTATCCATGCGCTTGTGGATTATTCTGTGTGCGTTTAAAATACCCAACAACATGCAGGACAAGGTCTGCAGGTCCTGGCTCGCGGATCTGTACCACGAGGCGCGGATCCAGTGTGTCATCAACTACAATGCCAACGTGTTAGGGAAGGCGGTGAAGAAGGCGGACGCTAGGCAGATGATGCTGACCAGGGAGACCGATCTCACTAGGGAGCAGTACATCCAGGTACATACAAATCAGTGATACTGATTGGTCCATCCATCACTAAGCGGCTCTTCTAACATATTAAATACTTATTGTCTTGCAGTTCTGTCCTGGTTGGTGCGCCAATCACCTAGATTGCTGGTTGTCCATTGTGGACAAGTGGCAATCGGACGAGTGGTACGAGAGCCACGGTGCCCGCTGAGACTGCCGTCTGCAGATGCCTGGGGTGTCACACCACCAAGGCAACCTTAGCCTCAACACGTACGCCGATAGATGGGTATGCTCTACTGATTTTTTTATTCTAACACTCAATTACTCATTACTTGTAATCATCCGTGTGTTTTCCTCGCAGTCCCAGTCGCATGCTGGTGAGGAGTGCCTCCCTTTCAAGGCGTACCACTTGTCACACCAGGGCAAGGCGACTGCAGCGAGCACCCAGTACAACCCGAACGCCGGGCCCGAGGCGTACACCAACGCGAACGCCTACACCAAGGTCACTGAGTACACCTCGGCGGCTCGCGAGCGCCATGGGGAGGACTTCGATCCGGCCACCCAACCCCTAGATACAAACCTGGTGATGAGGCTCGAAGGAGGGAAGCAGCACGGCCGGTACTGGATAGCCAACATCGCAGTTGACTCGTCCTCTGTTCCTAACCTCACCGAGATTCAAGCTGCCAGCACAAGCTCCTCCGTCCCTATACGACCTCGGCAACTGACCTCACAGCAGATGATGGCAGCACTTTAGGTAAGTACTGTTCTATTCGTCGTTCATTGCTTTTACACATATACCTTGTCTTTGCATTATTTAAACCTTACGGGACGAATTTTGCAGGCCCAGATGCAGGCCCAGGCGGACCAGGTGCAGAGGTTGCAAGCCATGCACGAGTCCCAGTCGGCGGCCCATCGTCGCGAGTTACTGGCCGTCCAGTAGCGGGAGGCGCAGAGGACGCAGGACATAGCTCACTTCTTTGGGAGCCTGAACATCTCGGGTGTTGTCGTGCCTCCCTCGCTGCTCACTCCTTTTGTGCCTCCTGTTACTCCATCGGCAGAGACTCCGGTGCGTATATATGGTTGTTTATATTTCTTTCACTTTTACGGTCGTCCTCCAGGTGCTAACGAATTTGCTTCTCCTTTGTGCACTCACAGTCGGAGGGTTCGGCACCGACTCCTCAACCTGGCCTTCCTCCGCACACTCTACACATCACTGGTGGCCCTCCTCCGCAGTCTGGGTGGCTCCCCAGTGGCCCTCCTCCGCCCTATGGGTGGCCAGGTTACCTTCCTGGCCAGTCGGGGTACACCGGGTGGCCATCTGGACCTCCGCTGCCCGGGTGGCAAGGTGGTCCTTCGGGCGGGTCGTGGGACGCGTGGCAAGGTGGGGGTTCTTCACAATCTGAGCACCAAGGTGAGCAGTGAGGGTCGACTTAGATTTGTCATGGACTAGTGAGATGGATGTAATGGACTTGTGAGCTTGTGTTGAACTTGTCATAAACTTGTGAGCTTGTGATGCATGGAGACTGAATGTGTTGTCTGAAATGGATATGCATGTGATATATTGAGTTCTATGTGATGGAATATGGATGTGTGATATATATATATTATGCCTTCTGTGTTGGAAAATGAAAACAGAAAAAAAAATCAATTTTTCCCAGCTTTGTCGAGTGCCACACTCGGCAAAGATGCCACGACACTCGACAAAGTTGGGCAAATTTTCCCCTGCTCGGCCTCTTTGCCAAGTGTCGTGACCATGACACTTGGCAAAGAGGCCCTATTTGCCGAGTGCCAGTCCACGTGGCACTCGGCAAAGAGGCCCTCTTTGTCGAGTGTCGGTCCACGTGACACTCGGCAAAGAGGGCCTCTTTGCCGAGTGCCGGACCACGTGGCACTCGGCAAAGAGGGCCTCTTTTCCGAGTGCCGGTCCGTTCGGCACTCGGCAAAGAGACCGTCAGTTGACGGCTCCCGTTTGCTTCGCCGAGTGCTGACCTGGCACTCGGCGAAGCCTTTGCCGAGTGCCTGATATTTGGCACTCGGCAAAGAAATCTTTGCCGACTAATGCTTCGCCGAGTACCCTTTGCCGAGTGCGGCAATAGGCAAAGCCTTCGCCGAGTGCGAGAGGCCCTTTGCCGAGTGCTGCCAGCACTTGGCAAAGCCTGAACCTCCTGTAGTGTCCTCTTCCAAGAAATTGCTCGAGGGGTACTGCGAAAGGTCACAGCTATGGCAGATTGGCAGTCACAAAAATAGACCTGCACATATACCAGAGCCAGTGTGTTAGAAAATTAGGCATTTTAATGTCAGATTTAATCCAGAAATTTAGTAAAATTGTAACAAAAATTAATTGCACGTTTATACTACTGGTGACCATTGCATACGAGATGAACATATTGATCATAAATAAAATAAAGACTGTATACACGAATAGTATTGAAAACAGATTGAGTGCTCAAGATATACCATGCGGAGGGACCAGAGTCGGAGGCACTGGTGGCTCCATCCACATTAATGTTGAATGTGTTGGTCGATGTCGTGGACCACAAGAAGATGTTCGCAGTGAAGTCCCGCGAACGTCGACGGCATCCTTCCCGTAGATCAGATCGGGCGCCTGCTCTCCCGTCTCTCTGTGCGCGCAGAGGTACATGACGGAGAATCTGAGGAGAGTCTGGGTGGCGGCGGCGGAAAGTTTCTGTGAATCTCACGGGAGATGAGCCCTGGCTTTATGCCTGCATCATGGGAGAGGAGGCGGCGCCGTAGCCATTCGTGTGCCCACGCATGCGCGAGCATCACATAGAGACGCGAAGACGTTTCCTATTGTTGCCTCGTTCACGCCGATCCAATTTTCACGGATCTGAGATTGACCAAAAAGCTTATCGCGTGTGTCACATTACGCACGTACGCACGCTGGCTGCCACAACACGCCATGCCTCGCACGCACGCTACGCCACGCCTCGACTCGGTGGCGACGGCGGCGCGCGCACGCGTGATACTTTTTGCTCCTTTCTTGACTTCTCTATATGCAACAAAAGTCAATCTATTTAAGTCAAGTCAAATTATAGTCAACCCACTATGTGGGACTAAACTATAATACGTCGTAACATTTAATATGAGCCTAGAATTATTTATTATTAAATATAATACGGGCAAGGCCCAATTATATCTAACAATCTCCACCAAATTCTAGGACTCATAAGAAATATTTTCAAAAACTCTTTCGTTTGATATATCAGTGTTTCGATGGACACTATTAAGTTGAACATCCACCTAGAACAGAGCTTACACTTATTTACAATTGTACAATGGACTATGCCTTGAATTGACAGTTTTATGCGAAGTAAGTTTTATCTAGGTTCTTAGCTGATACTGGGCTGCCAACAAGATTCTCCTCTGGTTGGAGCATATAAGTCATACTCCTAGCCTCTTCATGAGTATCTAGAGATCACCCAAATCTCATAGACTGTGACTAGCAGTCAAACTCATATAGATGTGTTTCTCAAAAGATGTTGTGTAGGACATCTTTGCTTCTAATAAGCCATTTGGAACACATTAAGGTAAAATACCAACATGCCTTACTATAGGAAAGAAGTGCATCTGAAATGGACCTTATAAAAGGGTCTTTCCTCACAGTCTACCACAAGCTTGTTTCACCATTCTACTTCACGGGATCTCCGATCATATAGAATAGGTTACCACTCTGATAGACTTCATGTAGGTCTCAATCCCATCTCACTCGATGCTCTATTTATCACATTGTGTGATAGTCCCTTAGTGAATTGATGTGTCCGATTATTAGATATATGGACATAGTCCAACGTTATAACTCTGGAGTTTCTCAGTTTTCTGACATATTTTAGATGTCTCTTTACATGCTTTGTAGACTTCATGTTATCTCCAGGATTTGAAACAAACCGGCTTAGCTTGCTCACAACAAACGAGATATCTGGTCTTGTAGCGCCATCTAGATACGTGAGTGAACCGATTTAGGAGTATCTTAATTGATCCCTTGCTATTCTTTGCTTTTTCCTCAATGGCACACTGGGATCATAAAAAACCTTTTCCACATAATGGGATTGCAAGAGTGTAAACCCACCATTGCCTTCTCTTAGTAACTTGATATTAAGAATAACATCAACCTCTCCTAAATCTTTCATTTCAAAGTTATTAGACAAGGATTCTTTAACCCCCCCCCCCCTGATCACATCAAGGCTAGTCCCAAAGATCAATATGTCATCCACATATAGACACAAGATCACACCTTCACTCCCACCAAACTGATAGTATACACATCTATCAGCTTCATTCACAACAAAGCCAATAGATGTTAAAGTTCTATCGAACTTCTCATGCCATTGCTTAGGTGCTTGTTTTAGATCATATAAGGACTTCAGTAATCTACACACTTTACCCTTTTGACCATTTACTACAAACCCATCAGGCTGATCCATATAGATCTCCTCTTCTAACTCTCCATTCAGAAAAGCTGTCTTAACATCCATCTGATGAATGATAAGACTATGAGAGGCTGCAAGGGAAATTAGCACTCAAATTGTGGTCAATTGAGCAATAGGTGAGTGAGTATCAAAGAAGTCATCTCCCTCTTTCTGGGTATAACCCTTAGCCACAAGCCTTGCCTTGTACCTCTCAATAGTACCATCAGGTCTAAGTTTTTTCTTGAACATCCATTTGCATCCTATAGGTTTACACCCATAAGGATGTTGAACGACTTCCCAAATTCCATTAGACATAATTAAATCCATCTCACTTTATACTGCTTCCTTCCATAAGTCAGCATCAGGAGAGGAATATGTCTCTTTAATGGTTATTGGTGTGTCATCCATAAGGTACACAATGTAGTCATTGCCAAAAGACTTGGTAGCCTTCCGTCTCTTACTCTTTCGAGTAACTACATTGTCATCCTTCTCAGAGTATTGCACATGAGGTTCCTCAGTGTGTTCTATCAGAATAAATTGCTCATGGGGAAATATAGATTCATGACTGGATGTGCTAGGTGCATTTTTCATAGGAAATTCAGTTTCAAAAAATGTAGCATCTCTGGACTCCATTATTGTACCAACAAGCATGTCAAATACTTCAGAGTTTATAATTAAGAACCTATACCCAATGTTGTGAATAGCATAACCAAGGAACACAATCAACAGTTTTAGGTCCAAGTTTGCACTTTTTGTTGATTGTCACATTCGCTTTGGCCAAACAACCCCAGGTGCATGTTGGGTATTTTAAACGCACACAGAAAAATCCACAAGCGCACGGATACCGATGTAGCTTTCACCCGAGAGTATTCCAGGGTATCGATTTCCACGGGGAACGTGAAGTGTACTAGAAGAATTAAGAACGTCCAAGAAAAGAATGGTAATGTGGTTAGAGAGAGATATAAGGGTTTTCTAAGTGGGTGTATCTAATTAAAGCCTTACTATACTTTACTTACTTCGGAGCAGCAGGTCCTTTCCAACTCTCGAGAAAGACTGGGAAGAAGGTAGCTGGGGGAAGGCTGCCGAAAGCTCTACGAGAACACCAACCCTAACGTGGTGGATTACAAAGACCTGACAGAGTTGTCACCTCTAGGGCTACCACAACTATCTGGAGGATTGGGCGCAAACTCAGGTAAACCCTAGTCTAGACACTGTGTCTACACTAACGCTTACTACTCTAATTACCGCGGATAACTAGA
This sequence comes from Coix lacryma-jobi var. lacryma-jobi, assembly GCA_009763385.1. NCBI lineage: Eukaryota > Viridiplantae > Streptophyta > Magnoliopsida > Poales > Poaceae > Coix > Coix lacryma-jobi. Next base: position 51,554,018 of record CM019824.1, read on the forward strand.
GCACTCAATACGAGCAGAGATCCAGTAAATAAAATAAAGCAAGAACTGAAATCAAATATAATTCTTAGAAATAGTAAATGAAGAACCTGGAGATTACTTGAAGACGAACTAGATGCTGCACCAATACAATGTCGAGGAAGATCCGACAGATCCGGCTCCTCCTCAGCTCTCTCCTTCTCCTCTCTCTAATCCGATCTCTAATTACAACTAGATGAACTAGACAACTAGAACAAGAACTAGAACTAGAAGAACTAGAACTAGATCTAGATGAACTAGAAGAGATTCATCTAGAGGGACCTCTACTTCTAATTGAAACCCTAGTTTCTGATGTGGAGATGAATAATGAAGATGGAGATGCCTGGAGAGGGGGGTCTGGGGTTGCTTATATAGCCCGAGGTGGAGTAGGGGGCAAGGAATCGCCATGTCATCGATCCGCGTCACGTTTATCGCCCACCGTTGGATCAAACCGACTTCACGGACGATGGAGATGCATCCTAGGAGGCGGTGGAAGAAGGTTCCAGAAGGCGGAGGCAAAACGGCCTCCGTGGCCGACCGTTCGGTCTCCAAGTGGGACCGGTTGGTCTGGCCCAGTGGGCCCACGTGGCGGGCCGCCTCGTGGTTTCTTCTCGTGTGTTCTAGATCCTTCTTTTGCAGATTTCGTTGCGAAAATAATATCTTTTCATCCGGGACTCCGAATATAGCAAATGATATGTCCGTTTCGATCATCTCGACGAGCCCTTCGCAATGGTGCACTCCAATTCATCACTTGAGATACTTTTATATGGTAAAAACATGGATGTCCTACAAAACAAGTGAGATCACCAAAACTCGTGGAACTTGTTAGTTTCAAACCCTACAACTATGCTTTGTGATTCATTTAGTGTCATTTCATGCAATAGTTGATGGTATAATATTGACAATAAGGACCGTCAACAAGTTCCCCCAAGTTTAACCTTTGCTAGTCCCGAGCAAAGCCAATCTCAACAATGGATTAGGAGTTGCTGCAATATCTTCACTTCCAACAAGTACACATGTATTCAAACAAAATTTCTCATATGGAATAGGAAAAAGTATAATATTATTCATCATGGGGCTTAGTACTTTACCTTGAATCCTGAGTAATTGAAAGATAGAATGATCAAATCAAGGACTATGTCTCTAGTTCTTTCACTTCACCATTATTCTGGAGTTTTATGAATTTTCAGAAAAGATTAAAAACATATGTTGCCAAATTAAACAATGGATCCAAAGAGAAAGTCAACCACACCATTGAATCGAGAAGTGCATGTGTATGGAGAATGGAGTCGGATGCTCTTTTGAATATATATCACTCTCTTTTGTCTATCAGAGACACATGGCTATCAGGCTAATTCTACTATCGGGCACGTGCCCATTTTTTCTTATATTCATATTTTTTTCTTCTTTTTTTTCTTTTTTTTCTTTTCGAGGTTCCGGACACTTGTCCCTTTTTATTTCCTCGAGATCTATCTTTTTGAGGTTTCGGACACTTATCCCTTTTTATTTGCTCGGATATATATTTTTTCTTTTCTCTCATCATTTTTTTAATAGCCACATGCTTCCAACAAACTTTTGAGAGGATAACAATAGATAATCATGAGCATTTATGCGGAGGATGGATGAAATGTGTAAGTGATCTCAATTCAATAGTATGATAACTTCTCATAGGGTCGACAAAGCTTAATTTAACTCAATGCAATTATTAGACATTTATATTGAGAAATCTCTGGAACTCTAGTGTTGTTTTCAAACAAGATAACAGTAGCTCCGATCATCACATATCATATCTGTCAATTACCTAGACTCTGGATCAAGAATTTGCTACCCATATATTTAATTTCATTTTTAAGCATCATTATTAATCAGGAGAATTCATGCTTTAAAGGCTAGGTACTTGGAAGAAATTAGATAGAGCAACTATTCATCATTTCCATGTAATAGATTAGAGAGAGTTTTTCTTTTATTATCAACTTTTTAAAACAAACTTAACACACTATTTATTTAACCTAACACACACTTATCATAAATAACTAAGATAGTGAATAAGACATACCTGGATACACGGGGGTGCTTTTCCCCAAGCTGAATGTTGGCGCAGACGTTCATTCTTGCCATGTAGCAAACTGGCAGTGGAAATGTACTTTCTCTATCGGAGCTTTGATTGATGTTGATGGTTGTTGAAATAGTGCTCCAACAGTGGATGGAAAATCCACTTGCTTGAAAGCTTGTTTTGGCCTCTCAAATCCTGTGAAACTCAAATAGACAACAAAACTTGTGGAACATATTAAGCGTTAGTGGTTGGCCACTTAAGCCTTAGTTGTCCAAACCTTTTGAGATTATTCTTGATCCTTTCTAAGCTGAGTTTCAGCAAGATCTTTTTCTTAATATTTTATTTATTATTATTATTTTCTATTATGCAATGACAGTTTAACAAAATGAATGCATTTTTATTTTTATTTTTATGCCACCACGGTGAATATTTCATGTGGGGTTTTACACACCATAGAATTATTCACATGAGGCTTTAAGTTTTATGATGCAGTGTAATATTTTTATTTTCTTTTTTTTATATATATATATGCAATGCTAATGCATAAAAGTAAATATGCTATGGAAAAATGATGATGGAAAGTAAACATGCAAAAAGAGAAACTAATGCAGAAAAGATAAATATGGATAACTGCCGATTTTACCTTTCGGCGAGGGTTCAATGTTTTAAGTCCTGTGGACAAGACTTCTCACCATGTTCATTCCTGAGGTGCATCATTTGATCTCGATATGTAGACCTTGATAACTACACCTCTTGATATGGTGTCACTCATGTTCTTCGTTCGCCCAACAATTTGAAGTGAAGCATTACTGTGGAAGCTGACAGCATCTTGCTTAGTGTGCATGTTCTTGTAGATCCAGGACCTTCACTCTGTAGAATTTTGGAGTTGACAAACTCCTCCATGTTTTGTTCAACAGTTTGTCCTGCTCATAAAGACAAGGTAGAGATCAAGTGCATGGGCTCTGTTGGTGGAAGAACACCAACGGAACCAAAAGTTTTATTCATTCCTCTCTAACCTTAGGCACATCGAGCAAGATAAACTTGTTGTTTATGTATTCTATTCAATCTTAACATGAGTGATAGGATCAAAATATGAGCATGGAGTAGCATCTTAAAATATTTAACAGATCAGATTACTTAACCCAAGGAAGGATAATCTATGCATAAAGTGTCGATATTTTCATGATTGTGATATATCATCTTCCAAAGGTTAGATGCATAATATTTTAGCTCATTGGTTAAGAGAGTGAGATTCAAGAGAGTAAAGCTAAGAACAAAGATTAAAGAACTGAACATGTTGAGTTGCAATGTTGAGTTGATTAGGTTGGATCAAATAAGGTGCAACTGAAACATGTTTGGTTCTTTATGTATGTGCATACTAGAATCAAAGAGAAGCTTTTAAAGTGATGGTCACTTACCTTAAAATGTTACCTTTATCATTGAAGAGTGATGTGGCGATCCACCTTGTGGAAGCTTCTCTTGTTTGGCTGGTTGTTCTTCATGAATAGCTTGTCTTCTCTTGCTTATCTCATAGTGAACCTGAGTGATGGGAGCTTGAGAGGAGGAAGGTATAGTAGGATCATCTTTAGAGGGATCAACCTTCCTTCTCTATGTGTCAACCTATCAGTGAAGGTGTGTTATTCCTCCCACGATGGTCTTTATCTTCTAGTGACCCAGCTCAGACTTGTTCACCTACTTCCATGGAGTGAGTGCTTTGATTGTAGATATTGTTTTGTGGCACTCATCTTTTGTCTTGTTCCATGGATCTCATTTCTCCATGATCAGTGAGTTGTGTCTCCCTTGCGCAAGTTGCAGAAGTTCATGTGTCTCTTCATCTCTAGTGTGAGTTCATGTCAGGAATTTCCCAAATTGATATTGAAAGTTTCCCTGCGGGGGTTAGTCCAACAAAATATCCAACATCCACTATAGCATGGTATTGGCTCAAAATCAACCTAGACACCACGTCTAATTTGATCTAGGAAGACATTTTAACCTAAGCACCATACTTAATTTAAAAGCCTTTAGAGGTAAAATCAGGACACCTTTTAGCTTAAGAATCAAACCAGACACCATGTCTTACTTTAATTCATGAAAACAGTTTAAACTAAGCACCATGCCTAATTTAAAAGGTGTATGAGAATACTTCAAAACCAGAGCATATACTATAGCAAATGAAGGTAGCATTAAAGCATTAGAGAGATTTACTCAAATGGTGATGAGAGAGCATGATTAGTGTATAGCACATAAGCATGTCTTAAAGGTAGGGACAACCAATATAGCAACATGGTAAGAGATGTTCTTACAAAGTGTATCCCCCAAGCTTAGATTTGCAAAAATCAAGATTGGATGAATGTAATTCAATGTTGCATGATGATTGGTTCGACATACCTCGTGTTTGTCGTTCCTTCGAACATTTTTGCTCTAGACCTGCAAAGGTTAGTGACAACAATACCCGAATGAATACTTTAACAATTATTTGCTCATTACACAAGTGCAACAGAAAGGTGAACACTGATCTGAAAAATCTTGTTTTAGGACACTAAGCTTGTCTTTGGGAAACCTTCAAGATGTGATTTGGTGAAGTGGTTTCCCCTCCAACACCAACTTAAGAGCACTACGAGATCTACAAAATTTGTGATAAACATATGCATTTACAACCACCCTTTTAAAGTTTTTGTAAACCAAAAGTGTGAGGGGGTTGAAAATCTCGAGTGTGGCAGCGTTAGACAGACCACTTGAATCAGGAGATGTTTCATATGAGCATGGATTTAAAGAGGTGTTTATGAAGTAGCTTCCATGCTGTTTGATATCATCCTCCTCGTTTTCAGAGAAGAACACCGAAGGATAGGGTTCATCATTTTCTAAAGTGTAGGGTGTTTTCTCTAGAGAAGGTTCTGTGACAACCAAATTGGAAGGATTTGAAGGAATTTCAAATTCAGTTGTGTGTTCCTCCTCATGTTGGTTGGGGTTGAGCTCGACTTCTTCTTCTGGGAATTCGTCAAAAATGCCAGTGTAAGGAGTGTCTTCAAGGATTTTATTTAGGATGTCTCCTCCTTCACTAACAAGTTTATGTGAGAATGATCCTCCAAAAGCTAAATCGAGATGTAGAGCAGCTTCCTTGTCACAATAAAAGTGAAAGTGTAGCACATGGTCTGGCAAGGAAAGGTTTGGGCTAGAATTGGTAAGGTGTTTGATCCTAGCCCAAGCTGCTCTTAGCGTCTCCTTCTCTTTTTGTTTGAATGTAAGAACTTCGATTCTAAGATCAGTGATTCGAAAAAGAGGGAAGAAAGCAAGACAAAAGTTGTCTCGAAGTTCATCCCAATTCCCATTTACGCCCCTTACGGAATGGTCATACCATTTTCTCGCTCTTCCCAAAAGGGAGAACGGGAATAGTTTCCATTTAATGGTCTCTTGTGTCATGCCGGCAATAGTCCGACAAGAACACAACTGCTCAAATTCCCTAAGGTGGGTGTATGGATCTTCATCTTCTGACCCAGAGAAGGATTTCTCCCGAACCATGGCTATAAGAGCAGGGCGAAGCTCATAGCCATCTATAAGAATGGGGTGTGATGATGGTGGAGGCTCCAACAAGTCACCCTTTGGAGCAAAGAATTTTAAGATAAGAGTGAAATCCATGTGGTAAGAAGTGTGGTGGTGAGGTAAAGGTAGTGGAAAAAGGAAAAGGTGGTAAAAAGAAAAGAAACGCGGACGAACTTGGCTCGATTCTAGAACAGCTACCGTTCCCCGGCAACGGTGCTAGAAAGCTTGTTGGGTATTTTAAACGCACACAGAAAAATCCGCAAGCGCACGGATACCGATGTAGCTTTCACCCGAGAGTATTCCAGGGTATCGATTTCCACGGGGAACGTGAAGTGTACTAGAAGAATTAAGAACGTCCAAGAAAAGAATGGTAATGTGGTTAGAGAGAGATATAAGGGTTTTCTAAGTGGGTGTATCTAATTAAAGCCTTACTATACTTTACTTACTTCGGAGCAGCAGGTCCTTTCCAACTCTCGAGAAAGACTGGGAAGAAGGTAGCTGGGGGAAGGCTGCCGAAAGCTCTACGAGAACACCAACCCTAACGTGGTGGATTACAAAGACCTGACAGAGTTGTCACCTCTAGGGCTACCACAACTATCTGGAGGATTGGGCGCAAACTCAGGTAAACCCTAGTCTAGACACTGTGTCTACACTAACGCTTACTACTCTAATTACCGCGGATAACTAGAGCACTCAATACGAGCAGAGATCCAGTAAATAAAATAAAGCAAGAACTGAAATCAAATATAATTCTTAGAAATAGTAAATGAAGAACCTGGAGATTACTTGAAGACGAACTAGATGCTGCACCAATACAATGTCGAGGAAGATCCGACAGATCCGGCTCCTCCTCAGCTCTCTCCTTCTCCTCTCTCTAATCCGATCTCTAATTACAACTAGATGAACTAGACAACTAGAACAAGAACTAGAACTAGAAGAACTAGAACTAGATCTAGATGAACTAGAAGAGATTCATCTAGAGGGACCTCTACTTCTAATTGAAACCCTAGTTTCTGATGTGGAGATGAATAATGAAGATGGAGATGCCTGGAGAGGGGGGTCTGGGGTTGCTTATATAGCCCGAGGTGGAGTAGGGGGCAAGGAATCGCCATGTCATCGATCCGCGTCACGTTTATCGCCCACCGTTGGATCAAACCGACTTCACGGACGATGGAGATGCATCCTAGGAGGCGGTGGAAGAAGGTTCCAGAAGGCGGAGGCAAAACGGCCTCCGTGGCCGACCGTTCGGTCTCCAAGTGGGACCGGTTGGTCTGGCCCAGTGGGCCCACGTGGCGGGCCGCCTCGTGGTTTCTTCTCGTGTGTTCTAGATCCTTCTTTTGCAGATTTCGTTGCGAAAATAATATCTTTTCATCCGGGACTCCGAATATAGCAAATGATATGTCCGTTTCGATCATCTCGACGAGCCCTTCGCAATGGTGCACTCCAATTCATCACTTGAGATACTTTTATATGGTAAAAACATGGATGTCCTACAAAACAAGTGAGATCACCAAAACTCGTGGAACTTGTTAGTTTCAAACCCTACAACTATGCTTTGTGATTCATTTAGTGTCATTTCATGCAATAGTTGATGGTATAATATTGACAATAAGGACCGTCAACAGTGCACAAATAAGAGAGATTTAACCTTTTTTTCATTCCTCGAACGGTGAAATTTCTTTATTCTTTGTAGGAACTCTATTCAGGACATGACACGCAGTCAAGATCGCCTCACCCCACCATTCCTTAGATAGACCCGAAGTTTCTAACATGGCGTTAACCATCTCTGTTAGAGTACGGCAATCCCATTGGACTGTGTTGAGTACGGCGGTGTCCTGTCATGAATAATTCCATGTTCCATGCAGAATTCAGAAAATTCATTTAAAAAGTATTCTCCACCATGATCAGGCCTTAACCGTTTAATTTTTCTTTCAAGTTGATTTTCTACTTCAGCTTTATAGGTCTTAAAATAATGCAATGCTTCATCTTTTGATTTTAACAAATACATATAACAGAACCTAGTACAATCATCTATAAATGTTATCAAGTATCTTCTGCCACCTTTAGTCAACTCATCGTTCATTTTGCACAAATCGAAATGAACTAGTTCTAATGGTGCTAAATTCCTCGCCTTCACAGCGTTGTAAGGCTTGCGAGGTTGCTTAGATTGCACACACACACAATATTTAAAACCTTTGACCAAATTAAATCTTGAAATTAAATTCAGATTTGCTAGCCACGAAAGACAACCAAAATTGACATAACCGTGAATGCCAAATATTTGACTCATCAACAATAACAATATTGTTCACAATTTTATTACACACATCATCCAACAAAGATAAGAGGAACAAGCCTCTGCAATTATAACCTTTACCAACAAATGTTTTATACTTTGAAAGTACACATTTATTAGCTTTGAGGATAATTTTGAAACCATCTCGATATAATTCAGAGCCACTAACTAGATTCTTTTTGATGGAGGGGATATGGTGCATGTTCTTTAATAGCACCGTCTTTCCCGAAGTGAACTTCAGAATGACCGTACGAACATCAAGAACACGCGCATGAGATCTATTTCCCATTAGTAAGGCACCAGTCCCACCGACCTAATAAGAAGAAAACAAAGAAATATCAGCACACACATGAATATTAGCACCTATGTCCATCCACCACTCACATGAATGACAAACTGAAAGAACATTAGGTAAATAATTAACGTACCCCGATGATCCTCCATTAGTCTCGCTAACGACCATGTTTGTTGATTTCTTCTCTTGCCTGAATTTGCAGTTTGGGTACGCACTTGCCCAGTGCTCAGTGCTACCATAAACGAAGCAACCTTCATCTTTGTTCTTTTTCTTCTTAAAATTTGTTGTCCGTTTTGGCTTTGAACTTTTTCTTCTTAAAATTTCTTATCCGTTTTGGCTTCGAGTTGTTCGGTTGCTGCTTCTTATTATTATAGGGCGCATTTGAGTTTTTCTTATGCACCATATTGGCACTAGAAGACTCAACTCCTTTCCTATATGTGTCTTTAGATCTCGCCCGCTCTTCAACATCAAGATATCCAATGAGCTCAGCCATACTGAACTTCTTTCTCTTATGTTTTAGAGAGATAGTAAAATCCTTCCAAGAAGATGACAACTTAGCGATTATACTGTCAGCCACAAATTTGTTAGGCAACACACATGGGAACTGTTCGAGGTCTTTTGCCAGTGCCTGTATCTCATGAGCTTGTTCCACTATAGAACGGTTGTCAACCATTTTGTATTCATATAGCTGCTCCATGATGTACAACTCACTACCAACATTAGAAACGCTGAACTTTGCATCAAGTGTATCCCATAATTCTTCGCCAGACGTACAAATGATGTAGTTGTTCTCATACTTGCTATGAATTACGCTTGTCACAGCGCCTTGAAACAGGTTATCAACCGTCGCAAAATTTTCCTCCTGTTCAGGAGTCATTTTTGCGGCTTTCTCTGTGATTCAGAAAATCTATAACTCCTATAAAGCAAAACTCCACTAACTTATTTTTCTAGCATTTCCTTAAGCCATGTCATAGGCCCCACTACAATCATCTAGAATCCCACCACCATGAGTCCTCGTGCGCAGCAGCTGAAGCATCCCTCAAGAATGAAACGTCTCCATTTCACGAGTCAACTGTATGCAAAGTCGTTCCTATCTGACCCTCTGTCTTCTCCGCTTCCTCTTCCACTATCTACCGTTAAAGCTGAAACGTTCGTTGCAGTGCTCATATGACGCGGAGAGCGAGAGGACAAGGGTGCGGAGGAGAAGCATGGGATATAGAGCTTCGCACATCCGCACTGCCTCGCTTCCGTCGACGAAGACAGTGCTATGTTGGCTGCAGACTACCACTACCCGACCACCGTACCTCTCCCCTCTCCTGGTCGTTTGGCTGCCGGCGGCCACTGCTCCTTGACAGGTTGTCCCCAACTGCTGCTGCCGCCAGAGGCGCCCAGAGCACCCTGACGGTCGCAAGCAGCCAGGAGCCTGGAGCCCCCGTCGGTCATGCAGCAGCCCGCGCTGGGGGCGTGTTTGGATTCAACCCTGCAACAAAAATGTCTCGCGTGTAGCTTGCCTGGGAGCTGACTGGACCTTGTTTGGTTGCAGACCTGGTGGGTTGCCTGCCCCAGTCATCTCAGGTCAGCTCCAAGCCTAGAAAAACGGCCGCCTGGCTGCTGCTCCTTCTTTGCCTGGATTAGTACTAGTCCAACCACCACCGATGTGATTGCTTTTGCTATTTAAATGTACTTGCATTACCTATTTAATAATTAAGGTAAACATACATTAGCTATTTTATTAAGACAAATATGTATCATTGCTGATTTAATTTGATATGAATAATTATTTATTTCTATTAATTAGCTTACTAATCTAAAATAAATCTAATTATTTATTAAATATAGTTAAAGATGTTTGATTAGAAACAATTCTCAATTTAATTTTACTGAGAAAACTAGATATTATGAATCTTTCTTTTATTAACATTTCAAGCACAAGTATCCTATATTTTATATTTCCTATTTTTCTCTTGAATTGATCATGTTCACGTACTGTGTGCAGTATAATTATAATTGTCTTTCTTTCTCTTACGTTCTTTCCTCGTGGCGTTTTAAAAATAGCTAGAAAATCTGTTAACTTTATTTATAATTTTAAATATATTATTAATTGAGAAAATAAGTGGATGGTTTTATTTAACTATTTAATTATTTATGTAATTATAATCATTATATGGTATAATAACTGAGAAAATAAAAACATTATAATTGTAATCATGTATGTTTAAATATAGTATTATATATATTTTATTAGCCTTTAAATATAGTATTATATCTTTTATTAGTCTTTGTAGGAACAGACTTCCAACCAAACGAACCATCTTCTAACGTGCCTGGTCAGGCAGATTTCATCAATTTCTCAGGCAACTTTCAGGCAACACTTTTTGCCAGGCAAATACTTCAGGCTTACATCCAAACAGGCCCTGGATGCAGAGTACTACGAGGTCGCCTGCCAGTACGTGCGTGTAAGTGTGGCCTTTAGTGGGCGTCAATCTTTTTCTTTTTTCTCCCATTTTTTATTTTTATCAATCTTCTTCTTTTTTCTCCCATTTTTTATTTTTATTTTTATCTGCACGCAGGGGAGAGAAGATCACGAAAAGGACTGAACAAGACAACAAACATCGTCGTGGGCAATGCTGGCAACTTCAACCGTTTTTTTTTTTCAAATTTCCTTTTATTTCATTCATTCTATATTTTCAAATTTGATATTTAAATATTGTTCCACGATTTGTATAACACTACAAGTTTTCCGCAGCAACGCGCGGGGTGTCATCTAGTTCATTTGAAAAGTATTCTCCACCATGATCAGACCTTAACCGTTTAATTTTTCTTTCAAGTTGATTTTCTACTTCAGCTTTATAGGTCTTAAAATAATGCAATGCTTCGTCTTTTGATTTTAACAAATACACATAACAGAACCTAGTACAATCATCTATAAATGTTATGAAGTATCTTCTGCCACCTTTAGTCAACTCATCATTTTGCACAAATCAAAATGAACTAGTTCTAATGGTGCTAAGTTCCTCGCCTTGCAACGTTATGAGGCTTGCGAGGTTGCTTAGATTGCACACACACAATATTTAAAACCTTTGACCAAATTAAATCTCGAAATTAAATTCAGATTTGCTAGTCGCGAAAGACAACCGAAATTGACATAACCGTGAATGCCAAATATTTGACTCATCAACAATAACAATATTGTTCACAATTTTATTACACACATCATCCAACAAAGATAAGAGGAACAAGCCTCTGCAATTCATAGAAGTTAACAGAAGCGGCGACAAAGTTGTAGTCGTACATGACGACGGCGGCGACGGGGAAGTCGAGCAGTCGCGAGAACACTCCCCAAAGACCTAATCGCTGGCACCCCGTGCAGGGTTCGCAGCGGACGGAGGTTCCGGAGGGACCTGCTCTCCTGTCTGTTTGTGCGCGCAGAAGTACGGGACGAGGAAGCGGAAGGCAACACACAAGAGATTTGTGGGAAGGAGAGACTCAATGGCGGCGGAGAGTTTCGGTGCATGCCACGCCTCGCCTCGCCTCGGCGGCAGCGCGCGCGCGTGTGACACTCTTTTCTCCTTCCTCGACTTCTCTGTAGATTCAACAAAAGTCGATCTATTTAAGTCAAGTCAAATTATAGTCAACGTCTCATGTGGGACTAAACTATCACTACTAGAGAAATGGTCTTTGGGCGATAGACAGATTCGGCCATTAGCCTCGAATATTTTTGTGTCCAGAGCTAAAAGTTCTTTAGTCCCGGTTGGTAGGTTCCTTTTCCTCGAGGCAACCGGGACTAAAGAGTCAGTGTTCTTTAGTCCCGGTTGGTAATACCAACCGGGACTAAAGGTACGACCTTTTAGTCCCGGTTGGTAAAGGTCCTTCCAGACACAATTTAAAAAGAAGGAGTATCCTATTCTGTCAAATGTGTAGTGTAGCTCAGTTGGTAACGCATGTGAAGGCTAACTGTGTGGTCTTGAGTTCAAATCTCCACAACCACAATATTTTTTCGTTTGGGTCGAATACTGTAGCAAACCCCCTGACACCCGGGACTAAAGACCCATCCTCCAGTAGTGTATAACACGACGCAACATTAATATGAGTCTAGAATTATTTAATTATTAAATTAAATATAATACGTGCAAGACCCAATATATCTAACAGTTTGCAACATTTTTGCCTAATTTCCTTTGTTTCCATAGCACTTTCATATATGCTCAACTAGTTCCTTCTTAAGTGGCGTATATAAGTTTTTTCGCAACGAAATTTCTCAGAAGCACCTCTGCGATTATGGCAATTGGACATATGGAGCAGGTGAGTTATGTCTTCACTTTCAATCCCATAATATTGGATAGAACAATATGACCAAAGAAAAATAAACTCAAGAAAACCACAAAAATCTCATACATGTCCATATCCTCATCATAGACTGGAACTGAATGAAATGTTTCTGCTGTACCAACGGGAGTTGGCAAAGATCCATGAAGAAGAAGAAGATTGATACTTTAGTATCCCAAAGCATGTAAGATATTAACAATTCTAAATACTTGTCGCGAAACTAACTTAGGATATATTTCCACGATGATATGAAACTATTACTCTGTTTATAACAGCTCAGCTTCATCAGTGAAGCTGTTTTTTTTAAAAAAAATAGCTTTACGAGCAACTTCCTAGATGAAACTGAGCTGTTTTAGAAAAAAGTGTTTGACACAACAGTTTCACCAACAACTTCATGCATGGTTGAGAAACCTACTTTTTTAGCTTCATCTCAGGTTATAATTTTGGGAGAGGAAACAAAACAACTTCATGAATCATGACTGAAGCTGTTTTGAAAAAAATGTTTGACAAGAAAAAAACAGCTGTGAGCTATACTAAACAGGCCCTATATGTTTTATGAATTAACGGATCACTTGAAAGTACCACGATGTGAAATTTCACAGCATGTCGTATATGAGTCGAACCTCAACAGTTGGTGACCGTGCTGGTGCATGAACATCAATCTGCAAGCCAAGACATATGGTTGTGAAGGGGACTACGTTGCATTTGCATACTGGTTAACAGAGCTTCCACTACAGGAAACTCATGCTTTTGCCGAGTGCCTGGGGCTTTGCCGAGTGCCAAATTTCGGGCACTCGGCAAAGAGGCTCTTTGCCGAATGGCCGAAATTTGGCACTCGGCAAAGACCAAGCACAAGGCAAAGGTTGTTTTGTCGAGTGCCCGATACTCGGCAACGAAAAGCACTCGGCAAAGGAACCTCTTTGCCGAGTGCTGACACTCGGCGAAGATGAGCACTCGGCAATGTGTCGCGGACCAGACGGCATCCAGGGCCATTTACTTTGCCGAGTGCCCACCGTCTGACACTCGGCAAAGATTCCCTCTTTGCCGAGTGCCAGCCACGTGGCACTCGGCAAAGCGAGTGGCTCCGTTCTGTGACACGTGGGCTGTTCTTTGCCGAGTGCCACGTGGCTAGCACTCGGCAAAGATCCCCTCTTTGCCGAGTGCCGGCCACGTGGCACTCGGCAAAGCGTGTGGCCCCGTTTTGTGACACGTGGGTTGTTCTTTGGCGAGTGCCACGTGGCTAGCACTCGGCAAAGAGGGGATCTTCGCCGAGTGCCGGCCACATGGCACTCGGCAAAGCATGTAGCCCCATTCTGTGACACGTGGGCTGTTCTTTGCCGAGTGCCACGTGGCCGGCACTCGGCGAAGATCCCCTCTTTGCCGAGTGTCAATCCACGTGGCACGCGGCAAAGTATTTTTTTTTGGATTTTGGACTTCAAATTTTTTGTGGATCATCCCCACAGTACTATGGCCAACATGCATGTTCAAATTTCACACTTTTTCAAAGCCTTTTGTTATATTTTATGTTTTTATTGTATTTTCTTGAATTTTCCCGCTAGACGCAAGTTTGAACTGCGGGTGCATCGAATAATGGATTTCAATTATTCAAAAATTGTTATTGTTGTTCTTGAGTGTATGTTGAGGCCAAATCCAAAAACTGACCCGAGGTTTCGATCAACGTGCTCACGGGGCAACGCCTCTAAATTACGTGCAGGCGGTTTTTTAATTATAGAAAATGCAAATGAATTCCGAAAATCGCGAAACTTGGCGAGATGTTGTTACATCATATGCGTATGCCGAGAAAAAAATTTGAGAAAGTTTCGAGCAAGTTGTCACGTACGATGCTTACAAACCAGTACATCTCGTCATCCTCTCACATGTGATCACATGTTGAGATGTGCAGGTTTGTGAGCGTCGTACGTGACAACGTGCTCCAAATTTTCTCAAATTTTTTTCTCGGCATACGCATATGATGTAACAACATCTCGCCAAGTTTCGCGATTTTCGGAATTCATTTGCATTTTCTATAATTAAAAAACCGTCCGCACGTAATTTGGAGGCGTTGCCCCGTGAGCACGTTGATCGAAACCTCGGGTCAGTTTTTGGATTTGGTCTCAACATACACTCAAGAATAACAATAATAATTTTCGAATCATTGAAATCCATTATTCGATGCACCCGCAGTTCAAACTTGCGTCTAGCGGGAAAATTCAAGAAAATGCAATAAAAACATAAAATATAACAAAAGACTTTGAAAAAGTTTGAAATTTGAACATGTTGACAGTGGTAGTGTGGAAGTGCCTCAAAAAAAACTTGGTGGCAAAAACCAAAAAAAATAAATAAAAACTTCGCCGAGTGTCAGCCCTGGCACTCGGCAAAGGGGCACTCGGCAAAGGGGCTCTTTGCCGAGTGCCTGGACATCTGGCACTCGGCAAAGTTTCCCTCTTTGCCGAGTGCCGTGGCTGACACTAGGCGAATAGGTCCACGTGGGCCTCCACGAGTCCACTCTTTGCCGAGTGCCAGATCTGGTGGCACTCGACAAAGAGGGGCTCTTTGTCGAGTGCCACATGATCTGGCACTTGGCAAAGACGTTCGAAAAGAAAAAAAAATACAAAACGGCCTGGCCGCCACCCACACACGCACACACTCACACACACCAGGCCACCAGCTCGCCCGCCGCCACCGCCTCGCCGCCGTCGCGCCCGCGTCGGCCCGGCCCCCGCGCCGTCCCCGCGCCGTCCCGCTGTCGCGCCGTCCCGGCCCGTCCCCCGGCCGCCGCCACCAGCCGTGGCTGCCCGGCCGTCGTCTCCGCGCGCCCCGGCCCGGCCGCCGGCCGCCGTCCAGCGCGCCCCCGCCCCTCCAGCCCTTCCGCGGCCGGCTGCCCGGCCACCGTCCCCGCACGCGCTCACCTCGAGGAGGAGGAGGAAAGGAGGAGTCAGAGGAGGAAGAAGAGGAGGAGGAGGAGGAGGAGGAGGAGGAGGAGGAGGAGGAAGGAGGAGAAGAAGAAGAAGAAGAAGAAGGAGGAGGAGGAGAAGGAGAAGGATAAGGGATAATGGATAAGGGAGAAGGAGAAGAGGAAGGAGGAGGGAGGAGAAGGACGTCCTCGTCATCATCTTGCCATTGTCAACGTCATCGTCCGTTGCCGACAAGGTAATTAGTAAGTAGTTAGTAGTAATATTAGTAAGCAATTAGTAGTAATATTAGTAAGTAGTTAGTAGTAGTAAGTAGTTAGTAGTTAGTTAGTAGTAGTTGTTGTTGTGTTAGTAGTAGAAGTAGTAATATTGGTAGAAGTATGCAAAGTGAAGTTAATTACATGGCTTCTGTGAAGATATATGTGGTTGTTGGCCTTCGTGTCGACGTTTTCTGCAGGTTTTGGGAACCTCGCCGTGCAGGGGAGGTGCTATCGAAATTTTCGGTCGAGACTAACCATATGCTATTTTTTGGCAGGAGGAGGACCCGTCGGAGGGACTCGGCGACCCCGATCGTCTTCGTCGGTGTTGCGGGTTTGCCTGCACCGCGTCGTCGCGCCACTGCCCCGACTCACCACTACCCCGCTACCCTGACATCACCGACACCTTCGGTATAACCCCTCTATCCGTATCCTTAGGTATCTGGTCTTTGGTATCTGGTCTTTGGTCGCGTAACCTAGTTAGACGTCTTCCGTTCGAAAGAGATACAGTCTTAGATATACAGACCTTTGCATATCTACGATCGTATCTCTTTCGGATTGTCCACGTATTTTGGACAGCCCGCGGATGCGTAGATGAGCTAGTTTCCATGTTTTGCTCCTGTCAGAGTCGGAGTTTCGGCACCACCACCCTGTTGTTCTCCGGATACACACTCTCCCTGCCAGGACGTGTATCGGGAGAACAGCGAGGAGGTGCTACCGAAATTCTGTCTTGGGTAGGAGTAGAACATGGAAACTAACTCATCTACGCATCCTCGGGTGGGATTAGGACCTATCCTTCACCTATTAGATGGTAGGAACGCTGTGTAGATGCAATTGCTGTTTTTATTACTCGCTTACATGTGTATATGCCAGAGGATGGATAACTGTGACTGGATGTACACGGGCCACGCAAATAAGAGCACAGAATGGGTTACTAAGACCAATGCTTTCCTAGAGCATGCATTTGGTTCGGCTGCTAAAGGGTCGAGTCAGATGTCATGTCCCTGCAGCAAATGTGGGAACAAGAAAAGAAAATTTAAGGATAACGTGGGGGTAGATCTTTACAAGTCCGGATTCGTTGAAAACTATACTTGTTGGGTCCACCATGGTGAAGCCGATCGGATTAGAGAGGAGGTGGTGAGACAACGCCTCGAGGAGTATGATGGAGATGTCGGGGTAGCAAATATGATGGGAGACTTTCAAGAGGCACAATTCGGTGAAGGAATGGAGGAGCCAGAGGAAACCGCAAAGGCGTTCTACGACATGATGTCTTCGGCACAGAAGCCCCTTCACGAAAAGACAATGGTTTCACAACTGGATGCCATTGGACGCCTAATGGGGTTCAAGTCGCCGTGTAGCTTGAGTCGAGATGCCTTCGATGGCATGTTGGCAATTTTGGGCACCCTGTTGCCAGAGGGTCACATTCTGCCGAAGAACACGTACGAGTCACAGAAACTTCTTTGTCTTCTTCGAGAGATGTCTAAAGGTTCTTCGGAAAAAGTGAAGAAATAAAGCCAAAATAGAGGCTTCCGTGGCAGAAGCATTTATTTTGGAGGAGGTGTCGAACTTCACAACAACATATTATAAGGATAACCTTCCTAGCGTGCACAATCCACCCTCTCGTTACAACGTCGACGAGAGTTTATCGAACCTCAGCCTTTTCAAAGGCCAACTCGGAAGAGCAAGCGCATCGAGGACCAAGATGTTGCGGCATGATGAGTGACACACTATAATGTTGTATGTGTTGTTGAACCTTGACGAAGTGACTCCTTATGTGCAGTAAGTTCTCAATGAGCTTGTTACATGCGCCGTCACAATCTTCAATATATTGATTCGACCCCCTTGTTTTTAAGGAAATTTATTGATGAATACTGGAGAGAGGATAGGGAACCTTCCTCTGAAGAACAAGACCATCTTCTCAAAAATGGTGTGCCCGATTTCATTTCGTGGTTTAGTACGAAGGTACCACCCAACTAACCTTGTATTTCATTTCATTTCTTGTTTCATTTCATGAAATGATCTACCCTGTCTCAACTTACAGGCCCGCACAGATGAGGAAATGATGGATGAGTTGAAACAGGTTGCCAATGGCTTCGACTATAGGGTCAAGTCATTCACCGTTTATGATGTGAATGGCTATCGCTTTCACACAAGCAGCTACGAGCAGAGTCGGCCCAATCGAAAGACCACAAATACCGGAGTTCGTACGCCCGGCACCGATGAGCGCGACTATTACGGCATAGTCGAAGAAATGTATAAGCTCAACTTTGAGGGTACCAAAGCTATTAATCCAGTGGTATTCAAATGTCATTGGTTCGATCCTAATGTCACGAGAATAGCCTCTCAGATTGGGCTAGTCGAAATTCGACAAGACTTCGTTTACAAGGGAGACGATGTCTATATTGTGGCTCAACAGGCCGCACAAGTTTATTATCTCCCATGGGCGTGTCAAGAAGACGACAATCTTATGGGTTGGTACCTTGTGCAGTTAGTATCGCCGCGCGGTAAAGCGCCTCTCCCAAACGATGATGACTACAACTTCGACCTAAACACATATAGCAGAGAGTTCTTTCAACCTGAGGGGCTAGAAGGGAGGTTTGACATTGACATTTTTGAGCTGATGGACATGGAAGAAGATGATGACAATGATATTGAGGAGGACGCGGGTGATGAGGTGCACAATGCCAAGGACTTAAGAATGCTTGAGCGATTACAGTTTGGTGGTGACATTGATGAGGACGAGGGTGATGAGGATGATGGAGACGACGCCGATTGTTTCGACAATATTGACAGTGATGACGACACACGTGTGCCACGAGCCAACACACGAGGGGCACTTGCCACTGACAATCACGGAGATAATTTTTAATTCATGTAATGCTATATTGTTATAATTATTTTGCAATTATGTTTCGTTCATTTTATATCTCTTTATAAATACTTATCGTTTATTTATGCTAATTGATTTTATCTTTGTAATGGCAGGCACTCGATAAAAATGCCGGGCGGAAGGCGGCAACAGCGGCGGGTCAACTCGCGCTACCAGAGGTCCAGCTCACCACCTACCGCAGCCGAGGAGCCGTCGACGAGGAGGGCGAGGACCGGCCGCCCCGCGGACGTCCTAGGAGGGAGCCGACTCCTGACCCGACTCCCGACCCGGCGCAGACCTCCTCGGACGACGACTAGGGGGACGCCAGAGGGACGACCAGGACGACGTCGGACGACGACACCACTTCCTCGGAGGGTCGCTAGGGGGACCAGGGGGACGAGATCGTAGGTGCCTCAGGAGGGGGTTCCACTTCCTCTGCTTCGAGCAGAGTCTACTTGCGCGGCCCCTCGCAACTCCCGCAGCAGCGGATCGCACCTAGCCGCCGCCCGGTGATTCGACCTTACGGCGACAAGTAAGTTACCATTAATGTTTTCACTACTTGTTCACATGACATGTTCAAAATTGAACTTCCGACTAACAATTGTTCTTAATGACTCATGCAGGAACTGGGAACTTGTGGCAGGGGGCAAGACACACCATATCAATGGCGTGTTAAGTCTTCTGATTCGGAAGAACTACCCTGGCTTGGTCACCTACGCTGGGGTTAGGTCACCGCCCTGGACGTGGGACCACTTCGGTGCTGCTGAGGACCCCACGTACACCACCGTTGCAGCGCGGATTAGGGCCGAGTTCTGGGTGAGTCTTGCTCACACAACATTTCTCAATGATACGTTTGTTGGACGTTCTTGAAATAATGAAAGGGTACATGTTGTCTTTATGCAGGAGTACTTTGCGTGCGAGGCGGGGAGAGAGGCTGAGGCGTTGCACGTGCAGGACAAGAGTTGCAGGTCCCAACTCGCGGATCTGTACCACGAGGCGCTGATCAAGTGCGTCATCAACTACAACGCCGACGTGTTAGGGAAGGCGGTGAAGAAGGCGGAGGCTAGGCAGATGATGCTGACCAGGGAGACCGACCTCACTAGGGAGCAGTACATCCAGGTACGTACAAAACAGTAATACTGATTGGTCCATCCATCATTTTAGCGGCTCTTCTAACATATTAAATACTTATTGTCTTGCAGTTCTGTCCTGGTTGGTGCGCCAATCACCTAGATTGCTGGTTGTCCATTGTGGACAAGTGGCAATCGGACGAGTGGTACGAGAGACACGGTGCCCGCCGAGACTGCCGCCTGCAGATGCCTGGGGTGTCACACCACCAAGGCAACCTTAGCCTCAACGTGTACGCCGACAGATGAGTATGCTCTACTGATTTTTTATTCTAACACTCAATTACTCATTACTTGTAATCATCTGTGTGTTTTCCTCGCAGTCCCAGTCGCATGGTGGTGAGGAGTGCCTCTCTTTCAAGGCGTACCACTTGTCACACCAGGGCAAGACGACTGCAGCGAGCCCCCAGTACAACCCGAACACCGGGCCCGAGGCGTACACCAACGCGAACGCCTACACTAAGGTCACCGAGTACACCTCGGCGGCTCGCGAGCGCCATGGGGAGGACTTCGATCCGGCCACCCAGCCCCTAGATACAGACCTGGTGATGAGGCTGGGAGGAGGGAAGCAGCACGGTCGGTACTGGATAGCCAACAGCGCAGTTGACTCGTCCTTTGTTCCTAACCTCGCCGAGATTCGAGCTGCAGCACGAGCTCCTCCGTCCCCATACGACCTCGGCAGCCGACCTCATAGCAGATGCTGGCAGCACTTGAGGTAAGTACTGTTCTATTCGCCGTTCATTGTTTTTACACATATACCTTGTCTTTGCATTGTTTAAACCTTATGGGATGAATTTTGCAGGCCCAAGCGGACCAGGTGCAGAGGTTGCAGGCCATGCACGAGGCCCAGGCGGCGGCCCATCGTCGCGAGTTAATGACCGTCCAGCAGTGGGAGGCGTAGAGGATGCAGGACATAGCTCACTTCTTTGGAAGCCTGAACATCCCGGGAGTTGTCGTGCCTCCCTCGCTGCTCACTCCTTTTGTGCCTCCTGTTACTCCTTCGACAGAGACTCCGGTGAGTATATATGGTTGTTTATATTTCTTTAACTTTTACGGCCGTCCTCCAGGTGCTAACGAATTTGCTTCTCCTTTGTGCACTCACAGTCGGAGGGTTCGGCACCGACTCCTCAACCTGGCCTTCCTCCGCACACTCTGCACATCACTGGTGGCCCTCCTCCGCAGCCTGGGTGGCTCCCCGGTGGCCCTCCTTCGCCCTATGGGTGGCCAGGTTACCTTCCTGGCCAGTCGGGGTACACCGGGTGGCCATCTGGACCTCCGCCGCCCGGGTGGCAAGGTTGGCAAGGTGGTCCTTCGAGCGGGTCGTGGGACACGTGGCAAGGTGGGGGTTCTTCACAATCTGAGCACCAAGGTGAGCAGTTAGGGCCGACTTAGATTTGTCATGGACTTGTGAGATGGATGTGATGGACTTGCGAACTTGTGAACTTGTGATGAACTTGTAATAAACTTGTGAGCTTGTGATGCATGGAGACTGAACGTGTGATATTTGTCTGAAATTGATATGCATGTGATATATGGATGTGTGATATATATGCATGTGATATTTGTCTAAAATGGAATATGGATGTGTGATATGTTTTCTGTGTAGGGAAATGAAAACAGAAAAAAAATCCATTTTTCTCAGCTTTGCCGAGTGCCACACTCGGCAAAGAGGCCACGACACTCGGCAAAGCTGGGCAAATTTTCCCCAGCTCGGCCTCTTTGCCGAGTGCCTTGACCATGACACTCGGCAAAGAGGCCCTTTTTGCCGAGTGCCGGCCTACGTGGCACTCGGCAAAGAGGCCCTCTTTGCCGAGTGTCAGTCCACGTGGCACCCGGCAAAGAGGCCCTCTTTGCCGAGTGCCGGCCAACGTGGCACCCTACAAAGAGGCCCCCTTTGCCGAGTGCCGGCCCACGTGGCACTCGGCAAAGAGGGCCTCTTTGCGGAGTGTCTGCCCACGTGGCACTCGGCAAAGAGGCCGTCAAGTGATGGCTCCCGTTTGCTTCGCCGAGTGCTGACCTGGCACTCGACGAAGCCTTTGCCGAGTGCCCGATATTTGGCACTCGGAAAAGAAATCGTTGCCGACTATTTCTTCGCCGAGTGCCCTTTGCCGAGTGCGGCACTCGGCAAAGCCTTCGCCAAGTGCGAGAGGCCCTTTGCCGAGTGGTGCCAGCACTCGGCAAAGCCTGAACCTCCTCTAGTGTTCGGTGGCTCGCAAAGGAAAGGAAAAATTTCCCAGGGCCCTCGTACATCAGGCAGGTAGTACCACTGAAGTTTGATGATGGAAGAAATATTAATAATTACTTCCTTTTTGTTATGAGCGCACGCATAATTTTTTTATTTCTCAAGTACATAAAATTGTGTATTACTATATTAAAACAAAGAAGAAGAAAAAAGAAAATACAGCATACCCAAGATACACAAAAAGGTCAGTAATAGGTTGAGGTTTATCCTCAATGAAAAAATAGAACACATCTATTGGTTGATATTTTATGTGGGTAAAATTTACTAGAGTCTCATGTTTTCAAATTTTAACCTCATGTAGATTATATTGAAATGATACAGATATCGACTCCTCAAAATTTTCTTTGTTTTTCTCCTGAGAAATTATTTTTAAAAGACGTGCATGGTCGCACGTACATGTCTACTGGTTATCTTAATAATGTCATCGAGATAGCACAAACATAGATCTTAAAGCATCTCTGAGAGTCTTTATTTCTAAAAAATTACTCTCTAAACTATTATTTGGAGAATCATTTAAGTAAAAATCGCTCTATATATCCTTATACACTCCAGCATTTTTTTTATATCTATGCTTGCTCTAGAGAGTCATCCTCGCTTTCTATCTTTAGCTAGCAAAAAATCTGAAATAGCAGATGTCTATCTTTGGAGATTCAAGAGGCTGTTGGAGGCTATTTTTATCAAAACTACCATTTCTATAAATTAGAAATGATACTCCCTCTGTCCCTGAAAGAACCAATTCCTAGAATCCGTGTCGGTCAAACTTTTTTAACTTTGACTAGCTTTATAGAAAAGAATAATAACATCTATGATATAAAATAGACACATTATGAAAATATAGTCTATGGTATATCTAATGATATGAATTTGGTACCATCAATGTTGATAGTTTTCTCTAGAAATTCGGTCAAAGTTTAAAAAATTTAACTTAAGAAGGAGTATAAAGAGAGTCTCTTGGAATTGCTCTTAGCAATGAAAAACGCTAGCTCCCGGACCTCCAGACCGAGGCTAGTGTCTAGACATCGTGCGCCGTGCGCCTGCTTCATGTGGGAGCCCGCACCGCTCCATGTCCCGCGTCCCGCACCGCACGCCTGCTTCATGAGGGGCTCACACTGCTTCATGTGCCGCGCCGCTTCGTATCTCACACCCACTCTATCTTGGTCTGCGCCGACACACGGTTTCTCACGCTTGCCTCTGGCACCCCCCTCCACACCCACGCGCATGCAGGCGAGGCCAACAGTTGCAGTAGGGGGCTGTTACAGATGGGTCTCTTGTTTGGTATGTGCTCTTGCAAATTTTATGAGTCCTATGGCATCCCATATCGTCATATCATTCAAGTGCTTAGAGGCGAAAAGCAAAATGAGATACCACCAATTTACTTTATAAAAAGATGGGATATGAGGTGTAAAAGGTGAGTTTACAGAGCTGTTTTGTTTTATATAGACGGACTGTTTTTATATGTGCAATATTTCTGATTGGTTTTTTATTTCATAGAGAGGTGACATTTGATGAGGAAGGTAACCTACTGGATGAAAAGGCTAAAGATCCTGTGGAGGAAGCAATGATGAGAAAAATTTCAGATTCACGTAACAAGTTTGAAGAGCTAATCCAGATGGCCAAGAACTCTGAACAAGGAATGGAATTTTTATATTCTAGCTTATCAAACCTTGTACAACCTCTTCAAAATATCATTCCTGCTGCTACAGCTAGTAAACAAGATGAGTTCGAATCGTTCCTTGGTGGGAAAATTCCACAAGAAGTTGAGATACATCCACCAAATGATATCAACTCCAGAGGGCGAAGCAAAAGAATCAAGAAGGGCAAGGAGCAGAAGGCGCCCAGAAAACGGATGTGTGGAAAATGCAAGCAATTAGTGGCTCATGACGCACGTAATTGCCCGCTCAATGGTGTGGAAAATGCAAGCAATTAGTTATATCCTAAATATTTCTCGGTTCATTTTGTTAAGACATGGAAGGGTTATGTTACTGGATATTTTTAAACATGTCGTTCATTGCAATCTGATTATTTCTTTATGTCAACGTCAAAATGGTGTCATCATGTTCTCCAATTTGTTAATTCTGTAAAAATGTACAGCGTACAGCTGTTCTGTAAACATGTAAACTTTCTGTTCATTCTGGTCATTGGTAATTTATTTAGGATATAATCAAGCGAGTCGTTCTGAATACGAGATAGTTTCAGAGTTTGATCAGACGGCGACTGCATGGATAAACTTCAACCTGATGGAGCTCAATGCAAATAGATGGACTGAGATCAATCATAACTACATAGACACTTGATGCACCAAATTTCATTGATATGTAGATGACGATAATAAATTGATTACAGCACATTCTTGTCTACTGCATGTTCTCGACTCCAGTTAACCTTGTCTACTGCATGTTCTGTGATGAAGTCAAATCACCTTTGCAACCACTCAGAGCAGAGCTCGAGTAAGCACATAGTACAGTACATACTGGCTACGAAATGCTTGCGGTGCCTGAGAAGTAAAGATTCAGGTCAATGATCTGCTGGCTGCTTGCCTGCAGCCCTGGCGTACGGAAATACTAATAGATTCTTATACAGATACAGAAACAGTCGAAGAGGCGGCCCGCGGCGGCGATCCAGGCCGGCGGCGACCCAGGCGCGATCCAGGCCGGCGGCGAACCAGGCCGGCGCGGCGGCGATCTGGTCACGTACGAGCGACTCGATCCAGACAGCGTGACGGGCAAACGGAGGAGGGGGTCACGTGAAAAAAAACGAGTGTACGGTGGGATGTTGCGGGCGTTTAAGTGCAAATATTTCCCACCTCTCACAGCAGCCATCAGATCACGATCCTAGAGCCCACGTCGCTAGTTTACATGTTTACACGGGAAGCTTGGTTTGCACACGATCCGTTGCCCTACTACAATATATTTCCTCTGTTCCAAAATAGATACCATTCTCGCTTCCCGAGAAACGAATACCAAAATTATATATTAAAATATATAAATATATATAGTAAGTAATTAATATCATCAGAAAGATCTTTAAGTCTACTTTTTAACAAATTTATTTGAAAATATAAATATTACATGTATTTTATACAAATTAAGTCAAACTTGTGGCACGGAAACCCAAAATGACTTCCTTTCTAGGACAGAAGGAGTATGTAATATCAGATCTACTTTTGCAACATCTAAAAAAACATTGTAGATCTACTTTTGTAACATATAGAGAAAAAAAATTGCAAATTTGCAACATACTTCCTGTAAGGAAAATGGACCTCGGCCCATTTGAATTTGGATTTTGGTGTTTGATGATCAACACAACCATTTTGAACTGATATGTTTGCGAGTGTTTATTTTGTAGTTCAATAGGGTGCAAATGTGACTTGGACTAAGGCGACGTGGTAATCCGATGATCAACACCTCAAGTAAGACATTTGAAGCTCAGTAGAAGACTCACAAAGATTAAGCAAAGTCCAAGGCACAAGACTGGAACCAAGACGGCGTAAGAACTCACGAAGAAACAAAGAGAAAGGGACATCAGACGCTGCATCGGACGCTGGCTTCGCAAGCGTCGGACACACCGATGATAAAAGCCCTAGCTCGGGTCAGCGCCAGCAGAAGCATCGAACGCACCGATATTGCCACATCGGATGCAACGGTAACACTATGCATCGTGCACAGCGTACATCGGACGCTATAGGACCTTGCGTCCGATGGCTGTCCAGAGAGGCTCGCGTCAGGTGATGAAGCATCGGACGCTGAGAGTCCGATGTGACTTAGTGCCAGGTCGGCAAAACTAGCCGTTATGTGACACCGGACACGCGTCCGATGCTCCCGACAGGAGCATCCGATGCTACGCAGAAAAGTCCATCATTGGTGTTCAACGGCTCTATTTGCTTGGAGCTCTATAAATACCCCATGGCCGGCCAAAAACAATAGGTTGGATCTCAAGGAAGTGTACCAAGTGCTTAGACACATATTTGCTCTAGCCACCAAAGTGTTAAGTGATATACTAGGTGATTAGTGTAGATGCTTTGCGAAGTGCTTAAGCTAGTTAGACCACCGCTTTGCGCTTGCTCTACGTGTTATACCTAGTGTTTAGTGAGGTTTGCATACCTCTTACCTACCGGTGCTTGCGCGCACCGTTGATTGTATATCAGAGAGGCTTGTAGTCTTGCGAGACCACACCAACTGTGTTTGTGGTGTGGCCGCCACCGTGTACCGAAGGGAACAAAGCCCACGGCGGTTCGACCGGAAGCTTGATAGTGAAGACGGCGGGGAGCATCCGGGAAAGGCTTTGCAACGAGTGGCTTAACTGGAGACCCACTTGCGAGTGGGGAAGGCCCAGGGCTATCCACGGAGTTACCTGACCGGGAGCTTGGCCTTTGCGAGGGGCTCCAACGAGGACTAGGAGGAAGCTTGCGCGCTTTTCGATACCTCGGTAAAAATACCGGAGTCGTCGACGGGAGTTTGCATCTCTACCACACTCTTTAGCTTCCACATTTACTCTCTACCTTTATTGTATGCTTTACCTTTCCTAGCTTAGTTGATAGGTTTGAATCATAGGTTGTAAAACTCTTTGCGGTAGAGATAGCAACACACTTAGCAAAACCTTACTTGCACTCTAGATAGTTTACTTTGTTGCATAGGTTTTGATTAGGTAAAAATTAGAGGCCATAGTTTAAAGTAGAAGTTTTTAAGTTGCCTAATTCACTCTCCCCCTCTTAGGCGTCATGGTCCTTTCACTTCCAAAACAGTTGAAACCCTTGCAACATATGCCTGAAACACGAAACATGTGTGTAATTATTGCAAAACACATACAACATTTAGACGAAACACTTGAAACATATGCAACATCTGAATGAAACACTTGTAACGTAAATGTGAAACATATGCAACATCCATATAACACATGTGCAACATGCGTCTTAAATAGCTAAAATATTTGGAACATACATTTGCAAGTACCTTTATAGTCATCGCAACATATCCAATATCTTGATCTACATTTGCAACATCCATATGAAATATTTGCAACGTACATGTTAAACACCTGAAGCACTTAAACATATGCTTGCAACATGTCACGCACGACACTCAACAACAATCATCACGTCTGGCGAGCCTCGAGGCGGTCGCAAAGTATGACACAACCATGACGCCCTTGCCATCTCTAGCCTCATAAGGTGAGGCGGTTATAAAGAGGACGCCGGTGTTGACGTCGGCGACAAGGCAATCAGTGGCGGATCCAGTAATCGAGCACAAGGGGGGCTGAATTATAATACAGACTTATAACTTACAAAAATTTCATGTGTCCGCCTCATACTATGAATATCTAGCAGGTTCAATTAACAAAAACTCAAACTATAAATATCTAACAGCTTAAATTAAATCTCTAATAATTTAGTTTTACCGCCACAAATTATAACAATGATATATAGCTGTAGCAAATTAAATTTATCGAACTAATTTAGTTTTGAGCCCTGAGGGTATAGATGGGCATAAAGCCCGGGCCCGTCAGCCCGGCCCAAAGCCCGCCATTTTGGCCCGACCCGGCCCGTCCCTAGGGCTGTGCCTGGGCCAGACCCTCGGCACAGCGGGCCGGCCCAGCCCGGTCCGATATATATACATAATTATATATATGTATAGGGTAATTATTTCGTACTCCTAAGGAGTAATTACTCCCATATATGTATCTCAATATTTATAGTATATATGGCCTGACAAAGTATATGTACGCGGAGTATATGATCATACTAGAATATCTACGGTAGTATGTTTGTCCAGTATGCATATATATACATGAAGTATATGATTATACTTACTTTATGTACTACTGTAATAGCATTATAGTAATATATTAAAAAATATATGCTCTGTTAAATTTTTTCGCATAGTAAGATTTAGAGTATATTCATCTTCAATAAACCATGTTGCGTATGGGTGTATACTCATTTATCACTTTGAGTATGTTTACATCCTTATTTTAATATACTCTAAATCTTACTATGCGGAAAAAATTTAACAATGCATATATTTTTTAATATATTACTATAATATCATTACTGTAGTATATAAAGTAAGTATAATCATATACTTCATGTATATATGCATACTCAGACAAATATACTACCGTAGATGTTCTAGTATGATCATATACTTCGCGTACATATACTTTGTCAGACTATATATACTATAAATATTGAGATATACACATGGGAGTAATTACTCCCTAGGAGTACGGAATAATTACCCAATATATATAAATATATTTATAAATATAAAAATATATATATGCACATATATATCCTAGTTTCACTGGCAGGCCCGGCGGGCCTTCGGGCCGGCCCGTTCTACCATTGGGTCGTGCCTGGGCCGGAGGTCAAGCCCGCGGGCCTGATAGGCACGGCCCGCAGGGCACGACGGGCCTTCTAGGCTCGACCTCCAACAAGTCGGGCCGGGCCGGCCCGACACAGCCCGTTGTCCATCTATACCTGAGTGTCCAGTCAGGGTGATAGACTGCTACGATATGAATACTGTAGATTGCATTGATTGAAGATTAGAAGTATCAAATAAAATATGATGAAATGAAAATCAGAAACCATAGTGTTAAACCTATAGAACTAATACTAACTATCTCTTTATGAAACAGATAGGGTCGGGGCCGAGTCACTAATCTCCTAGGCAGCTGCCAGCGCCGGCCTAGGCAAACAACTAGCGGTTGGCGGCCAGGCAGCGCCAGAGGAGGCGAACCATCGAGGGGCGAAGGATGAAGACAACCATGTGGGAGTGGTAGTGTCGACCCTGAACACTGAACATGGAGCAACGAGACTGTTGCGGGTGCACGCGGCCGCGATTGACGCATGCTCACTGCACGAATGCGACTGGGCAAGACTGGGACTAATGCTAGTGTAGATTGTGATATTTTTTTAGTCCGAACAAAAAAGACGTTCACATAGAATTAGGTTCGCGAGGGAGGCTGCAGCCCCACCAGCCCCGCCCATGAAGGCAATGGATGTGTGGAAGAGGGACCTTCTGTATGCAGTGGAATTCATCCATAGATATGAGCAACACCATGGGCTTAGGAGCGGATCATGATGAAGAAGGTCGTGGCGGCAGCGAGAGCCATAGTGAGGACTGAGGAGGAGCAAGAGGTAGGAGGATGAGGGCTAGGGTACGACCACGGAGGAGGAGAGGAGAGCGGTCGTGGACAGTGGAGAGTCGTTGGGGGTCTAAACCTTGACTGAGTGGGCGGTGCTTTGATTGCACGACTTGGGGAGAGTGGGACTAGACTGGATCTAGGAGAAGCAGATCGTGTGTGCGGCTTGCAGCTGGCATCTCGTGGAGTGGGAGATTTTTATTTCGGGAGGCAGTGTGGAATAGATATTTATGGTGGGTATAAATAAGAGCAAGTATAATAGAGGGTTGTTAGCAGGCTGTATGCTGACGTGGAAGGAAAAAAATATGAGAGAGAAGGAAGGTGGGCTGCAAGCTTACAGCCAGCTGAAGCACAGGAACCAAGAAATTCTGTGAGAGAAGGGGATGGGCTGTAAGCAAACCAACCACTGTATGAGTTGGCTAATAAGTGGGTTGTAAGGATCTTATATAGCCAGGTGAAGCCTGTATTATTAAACTTGCTCTAAGTGGACAATATGAAGCCACGTATTAAGACCGGTCAGACATGATGTCTAGTGAAGACACGCGTCCGGCTCGACGGATGATCGGTAGACAACAATCTGGTATCATGGGCCTATATATTACGTATCTGTCATCGTGGGCCCATATATTATCTTTCAAAGGTATCGTAGGCTCATATTACTATATTAGCACACTATCTATCTCGCACATTTCCGTGACAAGTCCAAGTGCATGAGCACAATTCTTAAAAAATGTGCAAGCGGTGCTAACGAAGAGTTGATGCCATGGCCCATTTATTAGCACTCTATGTCTCTATCTAATGGTGCTAACGAAGAAATGAGCAAATTTCCACGGTAAGCCCAAGTGTAGTGTGGTTGCATTGGGAGCTAGGCAAGACACTGTCTAAGTGTCTAGCACAAACGGTATTCCTCTCCTAGGCGTTGGATCCTGGACGCCAGCTAGCCATCCTTAATTTGGTCAAAGTCAAAGATGTCTTAAAAGCATCTCTACATATACTCCCTCCGTCCCAAGATATAAGGCGCGATTTGACTCGGTGCGGTCTCCAAGAATAGATTTTGACCTATAATTTCTCTCATAATATATAATTTATAGAAATAAAAGTTTGATCATTAGAAAGTATTTCGAAATACAAATATAATGCAACTACTTTTATAGTATAAACTTTTTATATGATTAGGCTAATTGTTAGTCAAAGATAAGAAAATTTGAATTTTGAAATACGTGTGTCGGTGTTTCGAAACCGGGGGTATGACACCAACGAGTAATATGATCGCGTGCTCTCTTCCTGGATGGTGATGCAAGATGACACAAGGATTTATCCTGGTTCGGGCAAAGAAGGCCCTACGTCCAGCGGGGGAGGATGTTCTTGTATTACTTGCACCTAAGTGCTTGTATAGGGGCGAATACAAGCTCGGTGAGCGTGGACCGGAGTCCGGACCTGAGTGTGTGGGTGTATGGCGTTCTAACGTGTTTTTAACCGTCCGAATGAGGGCCCTGGTGTCCCCTTTTATAGAGCAAGGGGAGGCCAGGGTTACACAAGGGTTTTACAGGTGTCGGGGCGTACTGTGCCCAATACGAAGTAGGGTAGGAACCCTGTCTTGTCGAAGACATTGTAGCCGACGTGGGCGTTGCTGTTGAGGCGTCCTTGGGGCGTGGCCTCCGTCCCGGGCGCGGACGTGGAGGCGTGGCGAGGTGGAAGCCGTACAGCGCCCATCCCGGAACGTACAGGACGCGGCGGGGTCCCTCCGGGTCTTGGGGTACCTGCCCTCCAATAGCGTGAGAGCAGTTAGGGCTCGAGGGGCGCAGAGCCGGCCTCGAGGTAGCGCCTACGGGGGGCTCGAGCCCCTGCAGGTATGGGCAAGTACCCGTGAAAATTGATCGAGCGGCAGGCATCCGGGCCTCGAGACGTGGCTTGGACGTGCCACAGTGTAGGGCGTGGGTTAACAGTGCTTCACTGGTGCCTTTTCGCCCATACTTGCGGTGAAAACGAGACTTGACTCTGCCCTAGTTCACTGTGGCACATGTCGGTTTGCAGAGGATGTGACTGGAGTAGGTGGAGGTATTAAATGCGCGGTATGGAGCCGTCATCCGGTGTCTGCGCCGCTTGAGGGAAGAATGTAGCGTCTCGAGGGATAGACTACTGTGCCAGAGGGGCTCGAGGTCCCCGCGTGGGGTCTCGAGGTGTAGTGGAGCGCTTGCCCGAGGCCTGATGCGGAGGGCTCGGGCGAGACGGAAGACGAGCGTTCGCCCGAGGCCTGGCTTGGAGGGCTCGGGCGAGACGGAGAGCGATCGTTCGCCCGAGGCCTGGCTTGGAGGGCTCGGGCGAGACGGAAGACGATCGTTCGCCCGAGGCCTGGCTTGGAGGGCTCGGGCGAGACGGAAGACGATCGTTCGCCCGAGGCCTGGCTTGGAGGGCTCGGGCGAGACGGAGAACGATCGTTCGCCCGAGGCCTGGCTTGGAGGGCTCG
The DNA here is from genome assembly GCA_009763385.1 of Coix lacryma-jobi var. lacryma-jobi. Taxonomy (NCBI): domain Eukaryota; kingdom Viridiplantae; phylum Streptophyta; class Magnoliopsida; order Poales; family Poaceae; genus Coix; species Coix lacryma-jobi. The sequence goes on from CM019824.1 coordinate 51,585,560, forward strand.
GGCGAGACGGAGAGCGATCGTTCGCCCGAGGCCTGGCTTGGAGGGCTCGGGCGAGACGGAAGACGATCGTTCGCCCGAGGCCTGGCTTGGAGGGCTCGGGCGAGACGGAAGACGATCGTTCGCCCGAGGCCTGGCTTGGAGGGCTCGGGCGAGACGCCTGGTGGGCCAGGCAGGTCTCTTTATTCGTTTTGCATTGATTGGGGGTACCCCTTTGGCGTTCCCCCGACAGTAGCCCCCGAGCCCTTGTTCGAGTGCTTGCATTCGAGCAGGGGCTCCCGACTGGGATCTCGATGGTTAGCTAACTGGTCTCGAGGGTTTTGTCGATTTGATTCCTTGGGTGTCGTGCGAGCGACACCCGCGGGTGTAGCCCCCGAGGCCACGGGGGAGTGGTTAGAACTCCCTCGTGGGCTTTTTGCGAGTGCTAGTTGCGATTTTTAGGTTCAGGGGTGTCGAGCCCCCGAGTTTTTTAGACCCTCTTTCGTCGAGGAGTGCCAGGCTGAACCGGCCGGCCGGCTCTTCGAGCTGTCCGGCACGCCGGTTGCCCTGGCTTGTCATCCCGCGAGTCCTTTCGATCGGATGCGAGGGGGGATGCCTCGTACTACCACGAGCGGGCGAGTATCGAGGTTCCCGGTGAGCTGATAACGGGAAATCCAAGTGAGACCTCGTGCCCCGTTCGATAGGGGTCGGCTGTGGCTCGGAGGCGGTTTCATAAAGCATGGGTGCTCAGTCTGCAGGAGCGCCGGGTTCATTCGACAGGTCCCGGTGGCTCGATGCCTTCCTCCGAAGGGATCTCACTGCGTGTCAAGCTCCCCGCCTTGGATACACGTGGGGGCCTCGAGGGCTTGGCCCTCGAGTGATGCCGCGAATGGCGCCCCTTGGTGTCCCTGACTCGGGCGCTCGAAGCCGGCTGTCGAACCCTCTTCGAGGTCCAGCCTTCGCTGCTTCGAGACTTAGGCCCGGGGCCCATTCTTGCCTTCCTGAAGAAGCCTCCGTCACTTGGAAACCTTTTGCCCAGTGGGCACGCCTTTTTAGGCGGAAATCATCAGGGAGCGGAGATCGTGGCGCCGTATGTACCTGTCAACAGGCTCGAGATGCGGTTCGGTAGTCATATTAAATGTTTGCGGTTACCTTTCCTTTGTCGTGGGAGACTCCGTCCGAGGCTTGGCTCGGAGGGCTTCGGGCGAGACGGAGAACGAGCGTTCGTTCGAGGCCTGGCCTTGAGGGCTCAGGCGAGACGGAGGACGAGCGTTCGCCCGAGGTCTGAAAATCTCATGTTCACACAAAGAAAAGAGATTAGTCGTAACTGTCCGAGTTTTTAGACCCTCTTTCGTCGAGGGGTGCCAGGCTGAACCGACTGGCCGGCTCCTCGAGCTGTCCGGCACGCTGATTGCCCTGGCTTGTCATCCCGCGAGTCCTTTCGATCGGATGCGAGGGGGGATGCCTCGTACTACCCCGAGTGGGCGAGTATCGAGGTTCCCGGTGAGCTGGTAACGGGGAATCCAAGTGAGAGCTCGTGCCCCGTTCGATAGGGGTCGACTGTGGCCCGGAGGCGGTCTCATAAAGCATGGGTGCTCAGTCTGCAGGAGTGCCGGGTCCATTTGATAGGACCCGGTGGCTCGATGCCTCCCTCTGAGGGGATCTCACTACATGTCAAGCTCCCCGCCTTGGATACACGTGAGGGGCCTCGAGGGCTCGGCCCTCGAGTAATGCCGCGAGTGGCGCCCCTTGGTGTCCCTAACTCGGGCGCTCAAAGCCGGCTGTCGAACCCTTTTCGAGGGCCAGCCTTCGCTGCTTCGAGACTTAGGGCCGGGGCCCGTTTTTACCTTTGTGAAGAAGCCTCCGTCGTCTGGGAATCCTTCTGCCCGTTGGGCACGCCTTTTTAGGCAGAAATCGTCAGGGAGGGCGGCGGACGCGAAGCCGAAGCGACGGTCGCAGCGGGCCCGGGTAGTAGAGCGAATGGAGAGCTGCCGCGTGTACCCTGCATCCGGCTCAAGACGTGGTTAGGTGGATGCATTAAATGCCGTGCGGCTACCTTTTTGCATCGTGGGAGACCCCGCCCGTTGGGGTTTTCCCTTATAAATATCGAAAGAGGGGAAAAGGAATCCTTTACTTTGCCTTTGCCTTCACCGCCGCCGTAGCCTTCACACGCCCTCTCCCTCGAGCTAGTCGATTGGGAATCTTCCGGCCGTCCGTTCGCCACTCAGGTCCGCGCCGTGACCGCCATGGCCGCCCAAGTGCTGCCGGCCGAGGACTGGAGTCCGACGAAGGTGACGCAGCAGGAGCTGGAAACGTTGGTGGAGCGGGGGCTTCTCCGTCCCAACCCGCAGGGGGGTCCTGCGTGGTGGATTCTCCCGTCGGCGGACCACCGGGAGCCGCACCCGCCGGAGGGGTATGTGGTGAGCTTCACGCGTTACCACCGTATGGGGCTCGGCGTCCCGCCGAGCCGCTTCATGCGGGGGCTGGCCCACCACTTTGAGGTGGAGCTGCAGCACTTCTCCCCCAACTCCATCTCGCACGCCGCCATCTACGCCGCCGTGTGTGAGGGGTACTTGAAGATTGAGCCGCACTGGGAGATGTTCGTCCACCTCTTCCGGGGCAAGCTCTTCCACAAGGCCGCGAGGCCGAGCGGGAGGAGGCTCGCGCGCGTGGGCTCCCTCACTATCACCGCGAGGACCGGGCCCTCGTCGGCCAACGTCCCCCGCGACTACCTCCGCTACAAGCTTTCCACTAACCAGGCGGGGTGGGACGACCACTGGTTCTACCTGCGGAATGAGGGCGGGCTCCTTCCGCAGTACACCGGCAGGGTCATCACCCAGCGCCCGGAGAAGTGGAACTGGGGCGTCGCGGCGGACAGGCAGCGCCACCTGTTGCCGTTGATGAGCACGATGCGGACGCTGGTGGAGGACAAGAAACTGACCGTCCAGGCGGTCATTTGGGCGTTCCACCAGCGGAGGGTCCTTCCTCTGGCGGACCGCTCCCTTCTTATGTTCGAGATGGGGCCAAACGCCTCGCCCGAGGCGCTAAGCCAATCGAGGATGGCCGAGGAGAGGCTGCCTCGGAACGAGGCTACCTCCCGGGTGACGCTCACCGTTCAGGGGACGTTCCGCCCAGAGGAGGCTGACTTGATCACCATGGCACCCGACGAGGGGTGCCTCGACCTGGTGAGCCACCCTCGAGTTAGGCTATCTCGAGCCCCCTCCTCCTCTTCCTTTCTTCGAACCTCGTTCATTCTCCTCGTAGTTTTTCTCATTTGAGCTTCTTCTTCCTCGCAGGGGGCGTTTACTTGTCGCGCGTCGAGGCCTCCGGTGAGGGAGGACGTCGTGGAAACACAGGTGAGGCGCCTCTCTGCTCAAAAAGACAAAGAGAGAAAGGATGCTAGAAAGAAGAAAGAGAAAAACAAAAACTTGCGTCGATCGGCTCGGGAGCAGAGGCTGGCGAAGGCTCGTCGCAACCAGCGGCCTGGGGATGAGTCCCCCGAGCTCAGCTCCTCGAGCTCAGAGGAGGAGGACGATGATGATGACGAGAGTGACGACGAGGGGATGGACGCGCGTCTGAGGCGCGCGGGGGTCGTCGACGTCCCGGCTGACCACTCCTCTGTGCAGGAGGATATCCTGGAGGTTCCCCCGGCGAGGGGATCGCGCAGGACGCAGCCGCGGAAGGCGGCATCAGGCCCCGCCTTGTCGGGGGCTCAGGGCACGTCGAGCTTCGCGCCGGTCGCGCCGGCTGTCGCGAAGAAGCCACGGACCAGGAGCGCTATCGCCGCTGCGCAGATGGAGACCACGGTCGCGTCGACCCAGGCGGGGGGTCTCGAGAGGGGCCGGCCCTCGAGAAGCGGCCGATAGGTCGAGAAGGACTCCGGGCTTGACCGTCGTGAGCCGTCAAGGGCGTCGTCGAGCCCGCGGAGGACCGGGCAGCACGAGAGGGCGTCGAGCCCCCGCCATCTTGACCGTCGGGGAGGGAGCCCCCGGGCGTCTCGTGACCAGAGGCGTGAGCGTCCCCGGAGTCCATCGCCGCACCGCCGCCGGGACACGGAAGCGGATGCGGGAGGGCGCGGCCGCCAGCGCGAGCGCCAAAGCAGGTCCCGGAGCCCGCGCCGGGGCAGGCGCCACGACGACAGTACGAGGGGGGCACGGTCGCCCTCCCATGATGTGGTGCGGAAGGAGGGCTCTCCCTCGAGGTCGAGCCATGGGAGGCATCGGGAGCCCTCCCCCCGTCCCAGCCCAGCGGAGACGGCCCAGGCGCAGGGCTCGAGCTGTGGGGTGGGCTCGAAGCCCCCGAGCGGGTCCGGCGAACCCGCGAAGAAGCCCAGCCGCCACTTTGGGTGAGTAATTTTCTTAGGTCTCGTCTGTAGTGGGGTTTTATCTCTTCACTTTTGACGACGCATGCCATCTCTGGTATCTCAGGGGGAAGCGCTCCTACCAGGAGGTGGACCTCGCTTCGTCCAAGCGGGTCAGGACCTCGAGCCCCGTCATGGCACAAGCACCTCGAGGTATGGCACCTTCCTCCGCTAGAGAAGCCGCTTGGCTGGAGAAGGCTCGAGCTGCCATGGCTCGAGGAGGCCGGATGACCGACGCAGATTTTGGTGAGGCCGTCGCCATCGACCGCAGGGGTCGAGGCACTCTTCCCGGTTCTGATATCACTGCCATCTCATATTGCAGGGGCCACAGCTCACGGCATCGAGCCCGCCACAGCCACACCCACTGAAGCGCTGCCTCCTCCTCCTCCTCCTCCCGCGATGGCGTCAGTCGGGAGCGCCACCCTTCCCCTCGCTACAACGGCTGTTCTGGTGGAAGCGCCTGGGGCGAGCACGGCCCCGCCGGTGTCTGGGGTCGAGGAGACCGCGCCCCTCGAGGCCCCGACCGACACGAGCCAGGCTGCGGAGGAGAGAGAGGGGGGAGAGGCGTTGGCGGAGAAGGGGCCGACGATGGAGGACCTCCTGAACGAGCTGGAGCAGGGGCCGCTCCTTGCCGCGGGCTTGACGATGGTGGAGGCGCCCGAGGCGTCGGCTAGCGCTGATAAGACGCCGGAGGGCCTGGCCAGGGAAGAGCCGGGGCTGGTGTCGTCGGGCGGCGGGCCGCAGTCGGGGCAGCTCGGGGCGAAAGAGGACCTGCCCGACATCGAGCTTGACCGACCAGTATGGCCGTTTCCCGACGCGCCGAGCCCGCCCCTCGCCATGGTCTCCGTCGAGCAACCGGTCCAGCGGGGGGCCCGCGCGAGGTGCGGTCCATCTTCCGGGAGGTGGCCGAGCTCATGGCGAAGGCGGAGCGGTCCTGCTCCGAGGAGGCGGGCCGGTCCGCACAGGTGTCTGCCGCCCTCGCGAGGGCTGAGGCGGAGCTTCAAGATCTCCGCGCTGAGCTGAGCCGGAACGCCCAAATGGCGAGCCGGCTCAACGAGGCGGAGGCGGAGGTCCGGGCGGCTCGAGGTGAGGCCGCTCGATCCAAGGAGGAGGCCGCCGCCGCTCTCGAGGCGTCAAGGAAAGAGGCCACGGACGCCCGAAGTGAGGCCACCTCCGCCCGGGCTGAAGCTGAGGCGGCGAGGCAGGAGGCCGCTGACGCCCGTGGCGAGGCCGCCACCGCCCGAACCGCAGTGGAGGCGGCGAGAAAAGAGGCCGAGGACGCCGAGAGCGGTGTCGCCACCGCCCGAGCTGCCGAGGGGGCGGCGTGGCAGGAGGTGATCCGAAAGGATCTGGCCCTCGTGGAGGCGGGCAGGCTGATCGAGGAGCTTAGATCCGAGAAGCTCCTCATGCTGGCCGAGAAGCGCAGGCTCGAGCAGCGCGCTGAGGGCCTTACCAGCGACCTCGCCGCCCTGGGGCAACATTGCGATGGTGAGGCTCACACCTTGTCCTTGTTTGGGTCTTCGAAGTTTTTTGTTACGCCGCAGTCTCACTCTTCCTCATTTGTTGCGCAGGAGTCGAGGAGACGGTCGAGGAGCTCCATGGGACGAACCAGGCTCTCTTGGACCAACTCCAAGATGAGACGATGGTGGCGGAGCGGGCTCGCGCTTCCCTCGACCGTCTTGGCTCCGTGTGGGGTGCTCCTCCTGTGGCTTCGGCGGAAGGTGCGGTGGCCCGAGGCGACGCCTTGGTCGACGCCTTGTGGTTCCTCGACGTAGCTGCGCGGGACCGTGTCCGGCAAGCTCTCCACCATGGCGTCAAGCAGACGCTCGCGGTTGTCCGCTCCGGCTTCCGTTTCCCGGTCTACGTTGTCGCCAACGGCTTCATCGAGATCGAGGGGAAGGACGAGGAGTGGAACAACCGCCGTGTCGACAAAATTTTGGAGAAGATGGAGAGGCCAGGGACGTCGCTCGCGAAGATCTTCGAGGAGGACGTGCTGCCTCCTGACGCCAGCAGCGGTGTCGAGGGCCCTCCTCCCTCTAGCTCGGGCGTCGAGGCTGAGCCCGCCGTGGAAGACCTCGGGGAGGAGTACCACACTGACGAAGATTAGGGCCTGCGTGCCAAATTTGGGCGTCGAGGCCCCTGTAAGAATTTTGTGACATGAATGAGTGTCTGTCGAGACCCGTATGTATATATGACTTGTTTGTTTAAAGGAGTTGTTTTCTTTTCAAACTTTTTTGACCGCTTCTCTTTGTTTGCAAGCTCGAGTTTCTGCTAGCTTAGTCTGTGTTCCTTCGATACGTCGCGAGCACCTCGAGGGGAGGCGTAGGTAGGGTACCGTAGCCCGGGGGCGTAGGCGGCCGTCTACGTCGACGCCTCCCGACCCATGGAGGCTCGAGGTATTTTAGGATTTAGACGTCGCTAGTTCACTCGAGGCGCGAGTCGAGACGAGGGTCGAATTTTTTGAAAAGAAAACACGCATTTTTTTCCGGAGTCTGGGGGGCGGTTACCCCCTTGTCAGCCCCTGAGGGAGGCTCGACCCTGAGTAGAGCAGCGTCGAGGCTACCTTAAGATGCTAAGCAAAATGAATGACAATGCACGAGTTTGTTCATTCATTTTGACATGTTTGTACAAAGCGACAGAATATGCTAGGCCTCGAGGCCCTTAAGGGTAGAAGCGACGTAGCTGAGAGATGTTCCACGCGTTCACCAGGATTCTGCCTTGATTGTCGTAGAGCTTGTATGTCCCTGGCTTGAGCACCTCAGCTACGGTGTATGGGCCTTCCCATGGAGGGGTGAGCTTGTGGCGCCCTCGATTGTCTTGCAGCCGTCGAAGCACGAGGTCCCCCACCGCTAGGTCTCTTTTGCGTACGTGCTTGTTGTGGTAGCGTCGAAGCGTTTGCTGGTAGCGCGCGGAGTTGATGAGCGCCACGTCTCGGGCCTCCTCGAGTTGGTCCTTGGCGTTGGCGAGCTTTTCGTCATTGGTTTGCTCGTTGTAGGCTCAAAGTCGAGGGGAGCCGTACTCGAGGTCCGTAGGCAAGACGGCCTCGGCACCGTAGGTCAGGAAGAACGGAGTGAACCCGGTGGCTCGACTTGGTGTTGTCCTGAGGCCCCACAACACCGAGGGGAGCTCTGCAGCCCACCCCTTTCCAAAATTTTTGAGGGTTTTGAACAACCTCGGCTTCAGCCCATGGAGTATCATGCCGTTGACGCGCTCGACCTGCCCGTTGCATTGAGGGTATGCGACCGAGGCCCAGGTCACGCGAATGCTGTTGTCGTCGCAGAAGTTGGTGAACTTTTTGCCCGTGAATTGGGTGCCATTGTCGGTGATGATAACGTTGGGCACACCAAACCGGTACATGATGTTGGCGATGAACTCGACAGCCTTCTCGGAGGTGGGGTCGCCTATCGGCTTAGACTCGATCCACTTGGTGAACTTGTCGATGGCCACGAGCACGTGTGAGTGCCCTCCACTTGTCTTTTTGAGGGGACCTACAAGGTCGAGCCCCCAAACGGCGAATGGCCAAGTAATCGGGATCATCTGCAGGGCATGTGCGGGTTGGTGCGTCTGCTTGGCGTAGAATTGACACCCATGGCATGCCCGGACCAAGCGCTTGGCGTCTCCAACGGCAGTCGGCCAATAGAAGCCTTGACGGAAGGCGTTCCCAACCAGGGTCCTTGGCGCTGCGTGGTGGCTGCAAGCCCCCGAGTGCATGTCGTCGAGGAGCTTGCGTTCTTCCTCAAGTGGGATGCAACGCTGAAGGATCCCGGTCGGACTTCGTCGGTACAGTTCCCGTTCGTCGCCGTAGATGACGTAGGTCTTGGCCCTTCGAGCGATGCGTCGGGCCTCCGTCTTGTCTTCTGGTAGCTCGCCTTGCGTCAGGTAGTCGAGGTAGGGCGTCCGCCAGTCGAGGGGTCGTGATGAAGAAGAGGCGGGTGCGTCGACCTGCATCGCCTCAGCGGATGTCGAGGGGTCATTCCCGAGGGGTGGCGTTGAAAGTCGAGCCCCCGGGTCGATTTTGACGGATGGCTCGAAAACGTCCCTCGAGAAGACGTCTGGTGGAACCGTGCTGCGCGTGGACGCCAACTTTGCCAGCTCGTCTGCGACCTCGTTGTACTTTCGAGCTATATGGTTAAGCTCGAGGCCGTAGAACTTATCTTCTAGCTTGCGCACCTCCCCGCAGTACGCTTCCATCCTGGGATCGATGCAGCTCGAGGCCTTCATGACCTGGTTGACGACGAGCTGCGAGTCCCCTCGAACGTCGAGGCGTCGGACCCCGAGCTCGAGGGAGATGCGCAGCCCATTGACGAGGGCCTCGTACTCGGCGATGTTGTTGGAGGCGGGGAAGTGCAAGCGTAGCAGGTAGCGCATGTGGACTCCGAGGGGTGAGATGAAGAGCAGGCCTGCGCCTGCCCCCGTCTTCATGAGGGATCCGTCGAAGTACATGGTCCAGAGCTCAGCTTGAATCTGTGCCGGCGGGAGCTGAGTGTCGGTCCATTCAGCAACGAAGTCTGCCAACGCTTGTGACTTGATGGCTTTTCGCGGGGCGTAGGTGATGGTCTCCTCCATTAGCTCGGCAGACCACTTGGCGATGCGCCCCGTGGCCTCCCGATTGTTGATGATCTCACCGAGGGGGAAGGATGACACCACCGTTATGGGATGAGCGAGGAAGTAGTGCTGGAGCTTGCGCCTCGTGACGATGATGCCGTAGAGCAGCTTCTGGATGTGCGGGTACCGGACCTTGGCCTCGGAGAGCACCTCACTGGTGAAGTATACTGGCCGTTGGACCGGCAACGCATGACCCTCCTCATGCCTCTCGATGGCTATGACCGCGCTGACCACCTGAGTGGTTGCGGCCACATAGAGGAGGAGAGGCTCGGGGGAATCGCCATCCTGGGCTGGTTGTGGTGGCACGAGAATTGGCGCGGAAGTCAGCAACCCCTTCAACTCGGTTAGGGCTTCCTCGGCTTTGACAGTCCACACAAAGCGTTCCGTCTTCTTCAGCAGGCGGTAGAGGGGTAGTGTCTTTTCCCCTAGCCTCGAGATGAATCTGCTGAGAGCGGCCAGGCAGCCCGTCACTTTCTGTACACCCTTGAGGTCTCGAATTGGGCCCATCCTCGTGACTGCTGAGATTTTTTTGGGGTTAGCCTCGATCCCCCGTTGTGAGACAACGTAGCCAAGTAGCATGCCCCGAGGCACACCAAAGACACATTTCTCGGGGTTGAGCTTCACATTCTTGGCCCGGAGGCACTCGAACGTGGTCTCGAGATCACTGATGAGACTCCCGACTTTCTTGGTTTTAACCACGATGTCATCGACGTAGGCCTCGACGGTTTTGCCTATGTATTTGCCAAAGATATGCTACATACAGCGTTGGTACGTTGCCCCGGCGTTTCGAAGGCCGAAGGGCATTGTAATGTAGCAATACATACCAAAAGGCGTGATAAAAGAGGTTGCGAGTTCGTCGGATTTTTTCATCTTAATTTGGTGGTAGCCAGAATATGCGTCAAGGAACGAAAGCACTTCGCACCCAGCAGTGGAATCGACAATCTGATCAATTCTAGGCAAAGGAAATGGAACTTTTGGACATGCTTTATTCAGACCAGTGTAATCTACACACATCCGCATTTTTCCATTCTTTTTCCTAACTAGTACAGGGTTAGCTAGCCACTCTGGGTGAAATACCTCCTTGATGAATCCGGCCGCCAAAAGCTTGTGCACCTCCTCGCCGATGATCCTGCGCTTTTCCTCGTCGAAGCGGCGCAGGCGTTGCTTCACCGGTCTGGACCCGGCCTGGATCTCCAAGGCGTGCTCGGCGACTTCCCTCGGTATGCCCGGCATCTCCGAGGGGCTCCACGCAAACATGTCGATGTTCGCGTGGAGAAAGTCGACGAGCACTGCCTCCTATTTGGGCTCGAGGCTGGTACTGATGGTCAGCGTCTTGCCATTGGCCGAGGTCAGGTCGACGGGTATCTGCTTGGTGTGCTCAGCTGGCTCGAAGGTGCCGGCGTGGCGCTTTGCTTCTGGGGCCTCCTCGGTAGCCAAGGCTGCCAAGGCCTCGAGCGAGTCGAGGTGGACGTTGGCCTCCCCGCGCTCGACGCACTCCATGTCGCAGTGGTACGCGTGCTCGTAGGAGGTGTCGACGGTGATGACCCCATTTGGCCCCGACATCTTGAGTTTCAAGTACGTGTAGTTGGGAACCGCCATGAACTTGGCGTAGCCTGGCCGGCCGATGATGGCGTGGTAGGTCCCTTGGAAGCCAACCACCTCGAAGGTGAGCGTCTCCTGACGGAAGTTTGCCGGCGTGACGAAGCAAACCCGCAGGTCGATGCGCCCGAGGGGGTGGGCCTTCTTCTCTGGTACGACTCCGTGGAACCCCCCGACGCTGGGTCGGAGCTGACCCTCTGAGATCCCCAGGAGGTCGAGGGTCTCGAGGTATATGATGTTGAGGCTCGAGCCCCCATCCATCAACACCTTGGAGAACCGCACGTCGACTATGACGGGGTCGACGACGAGGGGGTACGCTCCCGGGTTGATGACACAGTCCGGATGGTCGTCACGGTCCAACGTGATCGGCGCATCAGACCAGTCAAGGTACCGGGGGGCGTCGTGGCCGAGTGCAAAGATCTCCCGGCGCTCCTTCTTTCTTTCTCGAGCTGAGAGCCCGATGGTCGGCCCCCCGTAGATCATGTAGCAGTCGCGCACCGGGGGGAAGTTGCCGTTCGCGTCCCCTCCGCCGCGCCGATTGTTATCCTTGCCCATGAGCGCGTCTTCTTTCTTATCGCCGAGCTTGGAGTAGTAGCCTTTCAACAGTCGGCAGTCCTTTAACTTGTGATTTACGGGGCCCCTGTGGTAAGTGCAGGGATCCTCGAGCATCTGGTCGAAAACAGCCTCGTCAGGGGGGCCTCGGGGCTTCTTAGGCTCGAGGGCGCTTGCGAGCACCTCTTCGTCGTCGTCGTCATTGGCGCCGCGCTTCGCCTTCTGACCCTTGCGTTTGTTCTTCTTCTTTTTGTTGCCGTTATTGTTGTCGTTCTTGGCGTCGTTGCCCTTGTTCAAGCCCTCCGGCGCGATCACCGCCTTGCCTTTGTCCATGGAACGGCCAAAGAAGGCCCCCACTGCTTCGTCGCCCGAGGCAAAGCTGGTGACGCGATCCATCAGGTCCTCGACCGTCCTGGGACGGTAGCGTCCTAGCTCATGAACTAGCTCTTGGCATGTCGTGCCCGCGAGGAACGCTGAGATGACGTCCTCGTCAGGCACGTGGGGGAGCTCGAGGCGCTGCTTCGAGAACCGTCGAGCAAAGTCGCGGAGGGGCTCGTCCGCCGCCTGCTTGCAACGCCGTAGGTCCCAGGGGTTGCCTAGGCGCACGCAGGTCCCCTTGAAATTCCCGTCGAAGACCCTGACTAGGTTGGCCCAGTCATCGATCCGATCCGGCGGGAGCCCCTCGAGCCACCGGCGGGCGGTGTCCGAGAGGTAAAGTGGGAGTTGGCGTATGATCACGCGGTCGTCGTCCTTTGCTCCGCCCAGTTGGCAGCCTAGGCGGAAATCCGGGAGCCAAAGCTTGGGCTCGACCTCCCCGTCATACTTCATGATGTTGGTCGGCGGTCGGAAGCGGTCGGGGAGGGTTGAGCTGCGGATGGCCCGGCTGAAGACTCTGGGGCCCGGGGGCTCGAGGACTTGCCGGTCCTCATCGCTGTCGTAGCGCCCCCCTCGATGGGCGCTATAGCCACGCTCTTGGGCCCCCTTGTCCTTGCGCCGTCGGTTGATGTCGTTGCGGGCGTCGTTGGGGTCTCGAGGTGGCCGGTTGTCGACGATCTGTTCGCGGACTGGCCTAGCTCGAGAGGCGTCCGGCTGGTGGACGGATGCCTCGCGCTCGTTGCGGGGCGTGTCCGCCGGCTTCCCCGAGGCTGCTCCGCGCCGACGTGACGCCGAGCTCTCGACCTGTTGCACAGCGGCTGTCTCGAGGAGGTTCTTCATTTCCCCGAGCATGCGCCTGGCGTCGGGGTTGGAGACGGCGGGCAGGTCACGGAGCATCATCGCCGCCGCCACCACGTTCTGCCCGGCTCGCGGGAAGCATACCTCGGGGTGTGCTGGTGCCCCGTCCTCGAGGATCCGCCGGTGGATCTCTCGAGCCCGACCTCGAGCTCCCGCTCCTCGGGGCTGGGGTGGTTCCTGCATCAGGGTTTGCCGGAGCTGCAGCAGGTGTCGCCGTTCTTCCTCGGCTTTGGTGATTGCCTCTTGCACCTGCGCGAGTTGCGCCGCCCGGCCGTCGTCGTGCTGAGGCGGTACAGCCGGTGCTGGAGGTTCGTCCCTCCTCTGAACACGTGATCCGCCTGCCGCGGCCACGTCGTTGGGGCCTTCTAGATCGAGCGCTGGCCTGCCGTCGTCGCCCTCGTCCTCGGTATCGCATGTGACCCCCTCGAGTTGGAAGCACTCCCTGGTGGGATCCCAGAGGTCGGGGTCGTGGTAGTCGTATTCGTCGGAGTCGGAGCTGTCGACGGCGTGCCGTCTTGGCAGATGCTGGGACCGCAGCTCGCGGTACCATTCTCCGACGGTGGATCGCCGGGGAGGCTCGATGGCTCGCGTGAAGCCGCGGTCGACGTACGCGGGGTGGACGATCTCCAGGTTGGCCATGGCCTGCAGTAGCACGCCCGGGCGCTCCTCTTGGCCTGCTGGCGGTCGGTCCCGATGGCGCTCGTTGAGCTGGCGGGCGTAGGCTGCTGCGGAGTTGTCGAGGCCGAACGGGGTCCGCCGGCGTCGAGCGCGGTATACCCCGTGCGAGAGGAGGCCGGGTGGCGTCAACGGCGCACGGCTCGGAGGCCTCTGGCCTGGCTCCTGGTTCGTGCGCACGATGAACGCGAAGTCGCTGGGCGGGCGCGGGCGCGCCCTGGAAGTCTCCGGCCGTGCGCCGGGCAGGCTCCTCCTTGGGAACTCCGCGCCGGCCACGGGGAAGTGGGTGTACGCCGCCGGCACGGCCTAGTGCCTGGCGACGATGGTGACGACGGCGCCGCTCACGGGGTGGCGACGCGTGGTGGTGTGGGCGACATGCCACGCTCCTCGTATGGGGTGGCGTGACACGCCCTCCACTCGGGCCCTCCATGGAGAGCAAGGTCGGCTCGTTGCCGTTGTCGGTGGCCAGGAACTCGAGGCTCCCGAACCAGATGACGGCACCGGCAGAGAACGAAGGAGTCGGAGCAGCCATCCAGGAAACAGCGAGAAACCAACTCGACACGCGAAGGCCCCTACCTGGCGCGCCAACTGTCGGTGTTTCGAAACCGGGGGTATGACACCAACGAGTAATATGATCGCGTGCTCTCTTCCTGGATGGTGATGCAAGATGACACAAGGATTTATCCTGGTTCGGGCAAAGAAGGCCCTACGTCCAGCGGGGGAGGATGTTCTTGTATTACTTGCACCTAAGTGCTTGTACAGGGGCGAATACAAGCTCGGTGAGCGTGGACCGGAGTCCGGACCTGAGTGTGTGGGTGCATGGCGTTCTAACGTGTTTGTAACCGTCCGAATGAGGGCCCTGGTGTCCCCTTTTATAGAGCAAGGGGAGGCCAGGGTTACACAAGGGTTTTACAGGTGTCGGGGCGTACTGTGCCCAATACGAAGTAGGGTAGGAACCCTGTCTTGTCGAAGACATTGTAGCCGACGTGGGCGTTGCTGTTGAGGCGTCCTTGGGGCGTGGCCTCCGTCCCGGGCGCGGACGTGAAGGCGTGGCGAGGTGGAAGCCGTAAAGCGCCCATCCCGGAACGTACAGGACGCGGCGGGGTCCCTCCGGGTCTTGGGGTACCTGCCCTCCAATAGCGTGAGAGCAGTTAGGGCTCGAGGGGCGCAGAGCCGGCCTCGAGGTAGCGCCTACGGGGGGCTCGAGCCCCTGCAGGTATGGGCAAGTACCCGTGAAAATTGATCGAGCGGCAGGCATCCGGGCCTCGAGATGTGGCTTGGACGTGCCACAGTGTAGGGCGTGGGTTAACAGTGCTTCACTGGTGCCTTTTCGCCCATACTTGCGGTGAAAATGAGACTTGACTCTGCCCTAGTTCACTGTGGCACATGTCGGTTTGCAGAGGATGTGACTGGAGTAGGTGGAGGTATTAAATGCGCGGTATGGAGCCGGCATCCGGTGTCCGCGCCGCTCGAGGGAAGAATGTAGCGTCTCGAGGGATAGACTGTTGTGCCAGAGGGGCTCGAGGTCCCCGCGTGGGGTCTCGAGGTGTAGTGGAGCGCTTGCCCGAGGCCTGACGCGGAGGGCTCGGGCGAGACGGAAGACGAGCGTTCGCCCGAGGCCTGGCTTGGAGGGCTCGGGCGAGACGGAGAGCGATCGTTCGCCCGAGGCCTGGCTTGGAGGGCTCGGGCGAGACGGAAGACGATCGTTCGCCCGAGGCCTGGCTTGGAGGGCTCGGGCGAGACGGAGAACGATCGTTCGCCCGAGGCCTGGCTTGGAGGGCTCGGGCGAGACGGAGAGCGATCATTCGCCCGAGGCCTGGCTTGGAGGGCTCGGGCGAGACGGAAGACGATCGTTCGCCCGAGGCCTGGCTTGGAGGGCTCGGGCGAGACGCCTGGTGGGCCACGCAGGTCTCTTTATTCGTTTTGCATTGATTGGGGGTACCCCTTTGGCGTTCCCCCGACAACGTGCGTGCCTTATATCTTGGGACGGAGGGAGTATTCTCTAGTGTTGCATGTATGTGAAACCAAACCATGCTTCTGTCATAGTTCACTTTATACACTACGTAGTACTCCCTCCGTTCCAAAATAAGTGTCAAGTGTCGTCCGGAAAGCGTGTCTGTGAGGGAAACACGAATTTCTAATGACACTTATTTTGGAACGGAGGGTATTATGGGAAATGGGAATCAATCAAAATATGGCCAAATCCAACAAAAACTGAACTCAGCCCAAAGATGTCACCTGAGGCTTGCCACAAAAGGCTGATAAAAAAAAGGTATAGTACATGTCACGGGGTCGAGGGCGTAGAGGTGTTGTTGGCACAAGATTTTGCAGAGCAAGATCGGACCACTAGCAATGTCATAAGCTAGGAGGGTGCCATACTGCCATGCCATGCCAAGACAAGAAGAAAGGCCCCTGTTGTCGTGCAGGGGCGTCCATGGGCCCGTGCGGGCCATGCGATCGAACAGGGTCTCCAAAAATTATGGACCTCAAAATTTACTAAATATACTAGGTATATATAATAATTTTAGACTTTTTTAATTAAAAAGCATACTAGGTATATATAATAATTTTAGACTTTGTTTTAATTAAAAAACACTCAAAGTATCTTCTATTGCTCAAAACGTGGCCTGCCTAAACTAAAGTCACGATCGTGACTCCTTCCAGACTTCTGATGCATTGCGTTCTCGGGATAATAGGAGCTTGAAATCTTGTTGTCATCATGTTGGGGCTGCACTTGAACGAGATGGACTATCTGATATTGATGCTGATGACCTTTATATGGAGTTGATTTGTCTTCAAGATTTTCTTCCACGAGAAAATAAAGGCCCTGTCGAAATTCTAAATTTTTTGAAGCGACATGAGTGTTCCCAATGCAACCATTGCATATAGAATTCTATTGACGATTCCAGTGACTGTTGCATCGGTAGAACGAAGCTTTTCTAAATTGAAGTTATTAAAAAACTACTTGCGAACTACAATGACACAAGAAAGACTTAACGCAGAAGATTGATTATGAATATATCATTAAAGATTTCATCTCAAAGAACGCTAAAAGAATATCGCTTTTCAAATGATAGTTGTACAGCAGCTATAACTCTTGATCTATGCTGTTATATATTCTTGATCTATGCTGTTATATACTTATTGTTTTATAATATAAGTAGTACATTGATTGATATTTACCATTTATTTTTTTTTAGATATAGGCCTTCACTTAGTGTTTTGAATTGGGCCTCCAATTTTTCGTGCTGTGTCGTGTGTCACGTTATGGCCGGCGGCCTCTCTGTTGACCACTGTGTAGTGGTCCCAGGAATATGCTCTCGTAACCGTGTAGGCCCAGATCTGCCTGGTCGTCTCCTGCAACCCGTTGACGAGACGTTGACTACAAGCCTAGAAGTGTCCAACGCAACGCTTCTTCCTTGATAGCTGTTGTCGTTTCTAGTCAGTCAGGCAGGCAGGCACCAGGCAGGAACGAGCGGAGCAGGTACCTCGCGCTCGCGCTCCTGTCGTTGAACACCACTGGCATTTTGCGCGGAAAATGCTAGGAAACTGATGTCTGATGGTGCCGGGATCCACGTCCACGACGGCAACTGCCCGCTGCCGCCGAGTGCTCTGCTTGCTGAGTGTTGCCAAAACACGTAGTGCTGCATATATATATATATATATATATATATATATATATATATATATATATATATATGGAGTATATACGTAGTAAGTAATCAATCACGTTTAATTCGTTGTAAACATCCATAGTGATGCTGCCATATTGTCATGTGTACTGTTTGTCTTTCAGAGAGACTGTGGTTTATTTGCCCCTACAATGCAATGGATGATGTTATAGGGTGCTTTTGGTTGAGCTGTAGCTGTAGGGAAAAATTGTTGTGGCTGTGCAAAAGCTCCTGTGGGCTGTGAGCAACATTCATCAATCATCATCCATCGCTCTTCGATAGATTCTCTCTCTCTTTTTTTTTTTTTTTTGGTTCGAACAAGCTAAAGGTCTAACGATGACCCAACCAATATGTGTGCCAAATCGAAATACTCTGCTAGCTACCTCTGCTCTAGGAATATATGTTATTCTAGCATAAAGTTTAAGTCGAACTATCTCTGAGTTTGACTGATTTTATACAACCAGAAATATTTATTATATCAAACGTATACCATTAATCTCAGCATAAACTATATTCCCATCATATATAGTTTAACTAATAATCGAAGTTGTAGATGCTGGTTCTTTGTTCCACTCCTATAAATTAGTTTAACTTTAAAACAGATTGACTGATGACACACCTAAAGTTGGATCTTCTGTTTCATAATACTGTACTATACTGCTTCTAAGGATTTGGTGCGGCTTTGACGTCAAGTGTACGGTCCTAGTAGCTTGCCACGCCACAACGCATGGCTCGAGATTGCGACTGTTACTATTACCAAGTGCTACACTGTACAGTCGCATGACCGCATCCATGCGAATAACAGTACCACTGTTCGCATAAACTAAAAATCAGTTTTAATTCGTATAAATCAGTCGTATAATAATATTTTTCTCTTACAGTGAATCAACCATTTTAACTTGAGACTTGTTTCGGTGGTTGAAAAGTACTACTAATATTTTTGGGTACTTTAAATTTTTTTTGACAAACAATTAAATTAAAAAGCACTAATTTTCCCATGCGTACCTGAGTAAATGACAATACATTGAATATTTATACATAACTTTAATGGTGGTGTAGCGCATTCAGATATATCCTAAAGGAAATTTAGAAATCAACCCTAGAAAATAGAATAGAATCTAAAAAAACAAAATGCTACCCGAGTAAATGACAATACATTAAATATTTGTACATAACTTTAGTGGCGATGTAGCACATTCGGACATATCAACAAGGCTTGACCTTCCCATCTTGTGTGAGCAGCAAAGCCTTAATACCCTCGCAATTTAGTGTAAAGCTACCAATTATCTGCACATCTAAGATTAAGTTATGATTAAACTCCATAGTACTAAAAAGTTTTCAAGCTCAAACGTACTAACCAGAGAAGAAAATCTAGTGCATGATCTAGAACTTGTGTATCTGTACAGATCTGGCAATATATATTTATACGAACGGAAGGTACGGTGCAATCACTGAAGTAAGCTTATTTTCTAATAACAACTACAAATATTTAAAATTTTATAGCTACGTCCCTGTATGTTTTGGTGCTGATCCGGCGTGTCTTGATACTTCCTGGCACTTCTCGGTACTTTCCGGTATTTATTCTTTGGTGCTTCCTATTCTTGGGCTGTCCGATCTAAGCCAATCAACGGTTCATATTTTTTCCAACCACTCTAAAACTTATATTTTAACTTATCAATCGACTCATAAATCCCGCCCTACAAATCAGTTGTTTACTACGGTTGTTTTGATAGAGCGAGCTTCGCTGCCGTCATTCTTTTTTTTAGACGAAAGAAGAATTATATTAAATTATAGCTGGGTACATCATCGTATTACAGGTACTTTGGAAAAAATATGTATCCAGAAACTGATTCTCATCTATATTATACCCACGCTGTGAAAGGCTCAAACTTTCAAAACCAAACCTGATTGACGCTTCGTGTAGATGACCGCACAGGCAAATACTCGGCAACAATTGTTTTCGGCCTGAGAACAGATGCCCAACGGATGGCCAACATTCCTGCAGGCGGAGTTGAGAAACTTCTTCTTCTTCCTTGTGTCTTCCTTCTTCTTCTTTCTGCCACCGAAGAATGAGGAAAACTGATCTGAAAATTATTCTCCCTAGTCCTTCATCGTGGCCAGATTCAACCACAACAAAACGAAGAAGGGACCGGAGAAAATTATTCCATGGCGGCGACATCATCTTCGTCTTGATGCCGAAGCCCGGAAACAAAAGTCTCCATGTTGTCTTGTCGATGTAGATGTTGACGCCGAAGTTGTCGCCCTCATCTTCAACAGAGCCACCATGGAGAGAGCAGATCCACCCTACCTTCTCGCCGTCGCCGGGAAGGAGGAGGAAATACACCCCCAATACCAAGATGTTTGGCATGAAGAAACCCTAACTCTAGATGACTCGATCTACTAGAAAACTTATTAAAAACGATGGATTCCCACTGCCTCCGACCTCCGGTTAGATACCGGAGGGGAGGGAGAGGGACCAACGGTGAAGAAGATAGAAGCGGCGGCGGCGGCGGCGGCGGCGGCCCTAAGCCCTAGAGAAAGGTGTGGCAGCGGCTCTGCTCTCGACCGGTCGCGTGGTTGCGGCGTACGCCGTCATTCTTTCTGTAATCGTCCATTTCTATGTGGAAGTGATGCCACGGATATGTAAAGTGTCAAATAGGAGACGCTGTACTGTACTGTAGACGACCTTCGTCGAGGTCAACCTTCAGCAGTTCAGCGACCATCCGGGATCACTAACAGTCCAAATATTCTTTTTTTTTAAAAAAAAAGAGATTATTTTAAGTGTGTACTAGCTTTGTTCTTATCTCTTCTTGGCTCATGCATGCATGCTCTGACCGATTCCGTAACGTCATCAAAAAGATCCCGTTACCGAAAGTATATTTTTTCCTACTTCAAAATACGAATTGAATAAACTAAAACTCATTAAAGGATCTCAAACTTCGAGATCGAACTGGATAGTCGAAACAAGTGAGATCGAGATGGACGAATTTGTTTACTTATTACAATTTCCTCAAAAAAAAAATCATCTCCAAACATCCCATCCTGCAGCAAGATAAAGCTCGACATCCCGAAATCGCCGACCACAACGAAACCAACAACATTCCGCTGCAGCAGCTCCACCCTTCGTCCGGATCTCATTCTCATCTCACTCCCGAGAAGAACGCGCCACCACGGCCCCCACCCCCCGGTCCCACTGGAGGCCCCACGGAAGACGGCCCGGCCCCCACGTCACCATCCGGGCGTGACTGGACTGCAGCCGAAACATCCATTGAACGAAAGAGCTCATCATTAAATTAAACAACGCAACCGCCCCGTGCTCTCAAAGGAACCCCCGCCCGGCCGTTGCTTCCCCGCCGCTCCCGCCGCCGCAGACCGCAGCAGCTCAGCTGAGTTGACTTCGCCACGTCCTCTGACGCCGCAGGGATGGAGGGTTCCTCCTCGCCGGGCGACGGCGGGGGGTTCCAGTTCCAGGTCGCGGTGGCCGTGCGCGGGGACGGCCGCGCCAGCCGCCGAGCCGCGCGGTGGGCCGCCGCCAGCCTCGTCCCGGCCGGCGGCCGCCTCGCGCTCGTCCACGTCATCCCGCCCGTCTCCTTCGTGCCGTCTCCATGTAAGGATCGCTTCCCGTCCTCCACCGATTCCTTCCTTTGGTATGACAGCGACCGTACCTGACGTTGGGCGTTGGGCTCTGGGCTCCTCCATGGTTTCTCTCGGTGTGGCGAAGCTGGGGAGAGGGTGCCGGTGGACAAGATGGAGCCGGAGGTGGTGGAGATGTACGCGCAGGACTGCCGCGCGCGCGCGCAGGAGGTCTTCCTCCCCTTCCGCCGCCTCGTTGGCCGCGGCAGAACCGTGAGTGACCCCCAGCCCCCACGCGTTTTGTTTCACTCCCCACCAGTCCCCCGTCGTGGCTTTCTGATCAGCCTGCCCAAATTCACTCACAGGTGGAGACGGTGGTTCTGGAAGGGGACAGCGTCGCGGAGGCGCTGGTGAAGTACGCGGCGGAGTCCGGCGTCCGCAGCCTCGTGGTCGGATCCGCCACCCTCAGCTGGTTCCGGAGGTGAGGATTTGATTCTCGTAACAGTTTCCCCTGTTGCATGCCAAACCGTTAGCCTGACAGAATGAAGCTCATTTCACTATCTCTAAAAAGGGACACTCCTTTTTGCTTCTTGTGATGACTGATGAGCAAACAATTCGTCATGATTGAGCGTCATTTCTGTCAAAGGCTAGCACTTTTTGCATATCTCCAAGCACAAAGGCTAGAAGTTTCCTTTTCAGAACCCCAAAAGTGATGTGATGGATCATGGGCTGTCAGCTGTTTAGCCTTTTTCCTGATTAAAACAAAAGGAAAGCAAGGGAGCAAAAAGGGGGATAGTGACTTAGTCTGATGTGCTTAAGCAATGCTAGGGAACAAAAGCAAAATCAAAACTCAAAATATAAACAGACAAAACCTTTTGAGGTAGTGAGATGCACGTACACTGGAATTGATCTTATTTTTTATCAAGACCAAACCTCTTTTAAGCCCTTTTATGTTTTTGAGTAAAATATGAGAGGACTCCTATTGTTCCTTGGCAAGAGTGGCAGCAGGTATGGTCCTGTTTGATGCTGATCTGTGCCAGTTATGTAGGACTAGTACAACTCATCTCTGCTTTTTGTTCCAACTGAGCAGTTGGTTGAAAATTTCTTGTTGACCACCTTTGGGAATGCATTGGAAAAAGATAAAGAGTGTCCATTTTGGGATATTTTGCCACAAAAAAAGGCTCAGCATTACCTAGTGCTTATCCTCTTTTTCTAAATTTGTGATCACCTCAAAAGATGTACATGCAAAGATGGAAAAGAATTGTTCTTGGAAGGCACAAAACTTCCCTCTTCAGCGTCCCGCATCAGACATCAGAACTCACAGACCTTTGCTAACCATTCTTTTTTAACAAAAGGTTGCCTTGATCAGTTCTCATGAATATATTTCTGCGAAACTAGTAGGTGTCATTTGCAAAGCAGGATCAGCAGCTGGTTTCCTTTTCCTTTTTCAGTTGTATAGTTTGTTTGGTGCATTATGTGCCTCAACTGCCACATTTTTTTGGTGGATCTACTTCTGATGCTTGTGGTAGCCTCATGGACTCTTTCTCAAGTCCTGTACCCTTAATTAATTTTTTCTGTTAGCTGTCCGTCTAATGATTCTGTACCAACTCCTATCAAACTAAAATTCCAGCTTAAACCCTGTACATGCATGTCACACTCTGCATTTTAGATCTAACTCTATGTGACGTTTCTGCATGTATAGCCAGGTCATAACATTTCAATGTTTCTTGGATGAATCCATTATATCTACTTCAAATGCATAATAGTAACTAAAATATATTTGTTTTTATTTTTTAAATGGAAATGGATGTCATCCAGTTCGAAAGAAGAGAAGAACTAAAATAATGGGTTTTCTGTTTATATTCTGAATTTTGTCACCATTGATTTTTAGCCAATCATTGACAAATGGTCTTATTATTCCCTTCTCAGGATTTTACGGCTCCAAGATGTGCCTTTTACAGTTCTGAAAACTGTGCCAAGTTCCTGCAACATATTTGTCGTGTCTCGGCGCAGATTAACAATAAAATTAGCAAATCAGGCTCGAAATAGCAGTATGTATTGCTCAGTTTCCTTTCCTTCAATACTTTTGTCTTTGTTTACTATTTGTATTGAGTTTCTTTTTTCCCCAAATATATGTTTCTTTACAGAGTCAAATGCTTCTATTCGGATTCAGTCAATAAGTCATAAAGCATTTGATCAAATACAGAGGGACTGGCTGCAAGACAAACATGCTTTGAATAATCTGGCTGATGATGAGATATCAAAATATTCTGGAAATTCTAGTTTAGGCTCATTCTCTCAAGTCTGCAGTTCTCTAAGCACTTCTTCAAACGCCGTTAAAAGTTCAGAAAGTCATAGAAGAGGTGTTTTAGGAAGCTTAGGTCGAAGGACACCAGGGAGAGGAAGGAACAAAGATTTTGATGCTATTGGCCAATTGAAGGAAGGTCATTATGTTGCCTTAAGCTCAGTTGAAGAGGTCAGAGTTTTTTCCAGCCTTGAGATCATTCTGGCTAATGTTCACTTTCCGATACATCAAATCATTTCTGGATATACTCTAAATACCGCTGACTTTGTTTTCTGGCTTCATTTCCAGTACCAACATATAGATGAAGAAGAAAAATTGAGGAAGGAGCTGAAGGATACTTTGATGATGTATGACAGAGCTTGTGGAAATCTCGCCCATGCTAAGAAAAAGGTCAGTTATGCATGATAGTACACTACTTGGCCCTTAGAAGTAAAGTTTTATTTAGCTGTCTGTTGATTCACTATGAGGCATTATTCTTTACGGTTATCGAAGATTGATAATGATCTCATGATTTAGCTGTTACAGTCCAAACTTAAGGCTTTCATTTAATATCCTTGGTTCCCCCCTTCAACAGAATATTTTTACTTAGATGCCTATTTATTTATTTTTACTGTTTCAGATTCAGTTACTTTCAAGTGAGTGCTGTGAAAATGTGAATAAGGTGCAAGACGCACTGCAGAGAGAGGAAGTGTTGAAACAGACGGTTGCAGATGAGAAAACCAGACATTTAGAAGCAATTGGAGCAGTTGAGATGGCAAAATATGCATTTACACGTGAGACCTATTCCAAGCACCAGGCTGAAATATTAGCTAACATGGTGTCTACTGAGAATGCTAAGGTTGTGGATGCCCTTTTATCAACGGGCAAAAGTTGCAGGCGGTACTCGAAACATGAAATAGAGCTTGCCACTGATTACTTTTCTGATGCAAAGAAGATTGGTGAGGGTGGCTATGGGAACGTATATAGGTGTACCCTTGACCACACGGAAGTAGCTGTAAAAGTTATTCAACAAGATTCCACCGATAAGATTGATGAGTTCTTGAGAGAGGTATGCTGATTTATATGTTTCTAATTTTCTCATTGGGCATAGTCAATTCCTTTTTTTGTCTAGATTTTGAACCCTCAAGTTGCATGTATGTGTTTTTTTTTGGCCTTTTTCGATCTTGCTACATTTTGTATCAGTTGTACTATGTCATAACCATAACATACCATGTGGTTAAATGATTCATTACATGGATCTATTGTGTGACAGGTGGAGATTCTCAGCCAACTTCACCATCCCAACTTGGTTTTACTGCTTGGTTTTTGTCCTGAAATTGGATGTCTCGTGTATGAATACATGGAGAACGGGAGTTTAGAAGATCTACTTATCAATGATAAAGGGCAGCCACTCCATTGGTTTCTTCGATTCCAAATTATCTTTGATGTGGCTTGTGGGCTTGCTTTCTTGCATGGGACAAAACCAGAGCCAATTGTCCATCGTGACCTAAAGCCTGGGAACATCTTGCTGGACAAGAATTATGTAAGCAAAATTGGTGATGTTGGTTTTGCAAAACTCATATCAGATCTTGTGCCAGAAGGGCTCACAGAGTACAGAGACACTGTCATCGCTGGGACACTGTATTACATGGATCCTGAGTACCAATTAACTGGGACTGTTCGACCAAAATCAGATCTTTATGCTTTGGGTATTATCATTCTTCAACTACTAACTGGCAAACGTCCACATGGGCTGGTAAATAGTGTAGAAGAAGCGATAAAAAAGGGGACATTATCAGATATCCTCGACAAGTCTCAACCTGATTGGCCAATTGCTGAGGCCGAGATGTTGGCAAAACTTGGGTTGTGGTGTACAGCCTTAAAATGCAGGGACAGACCTAACCTTGAGTCGGAGGTGCTTCCAGAGCTCGAAAATATCCTGAGCAGGGTTACTGTTTCTCTCAGACTCGAAAATATCCTTGCACCAAGACACTTCTTCTGTCCGATATTGCAGGTAAAATTGGCTAGATACTTTATATCAACAGATCCATTTACCTGTTTGCCACACTAGCTAAATGGAAAAATTTTATGCAGGAGGTAATGGAAGATCCTTACGTTGCTGCTGATGGGCACACCTATGAGCACAGGGCAATCAAAGCTTGGCTCGAAAAATACAAGATATCCCCAGTGACAAATCAGAGGCTTCCACATTTAACCATAATTCCCAACCATTCCTTGCATGCAGCAATACAGCAATGGAAGTTACGGACATCTTAACAAAGGCATGAGCTGGTTTGTTTGCTGTATATAGTTTGATTCATCACTGTCTTTTTGAATTAAGATGTAAATAAAGAGCAATAGTTCTACAGTGAAAGAAGATCGTATTGTAGGAATAAGTTGTGCTACTAGTCTAGATTTGTTAGAGCTGGTTTAGGCTAAATGGTCTATCTCTTGTACTCAAACGATTGAAGTTACAACTGAATTCAGTTTTGCGATGCTGTATGTTTTTGTAGCTAGTCTACAAGACATTTTCTTGGATGGTCCGATTACAATTTTCAGTGTGATTTCTCTGAGATCAGGTATCTTGGTAAAGTGTTGTTATGTACACCATTATCAGTAGCTAAAACTCCTCAGTTATTGCAGATTTTTGTACTTCTTGTCTTAAAAAAATGGCACACAGCTCTCTTACAATGTTTGAGAAGAAAGTTCGTCAGTTTGGATTATCCAAACCATCCTTATTTGTTTTCTTGCAAGAATTAACCTAACTCTACAAAACATCTGAAGGCATAAAATATGGAACAACAACTGGAACTGTCCAGGATGAATTTCACAACGTGATTCCAAATTTTATTTTTGAAACCACTACGAAGCATCTTATTGGTACAAGTTGTTCGGTACTTGACAAAATTACTCAAAACATATTGACCTTTGAATGGGTACTTCCAAGTGGTTCTATGCTATACTGCCAGCAGTAACCTCTACTTCTTTCGGAACAAGTAATGTGCAACCATCCATTCATCTCCATTGTTGTATCCAAAAAGTTCAGCTACCGAGATGAAGAACGTCCGCCAATAAGCTATCCATTTGGTGGATTCCTTCCCATAAGTTTTCTCGAAGATTGGCCTTATTGAAGCGATACTCTTGTCCATACGTTTTAGCCACTCCTCGCTGCACAAAAATGACCCCAAGTGCTCATAAATTAATTAATACACTATACTGTACATCGATTCATTTTGAGCGTTAATCTAGATGGCATTTGTTCCCTGACATTTTGTCCTTGTACAGTGTAAAACTGGACAGTGAAAATGGCAAAATGAGAAATCCTCAACTTACAAGATAAAGCTTGAAATGTAACATTTGCATTTCCTTATTAGTCACAGGAGTTACTGACTAAAAAAACATTTTAGAATGCATGGATTATTACAGTGAGGATAGTTGAAGCTTGGAAGGAATACTACCTCCGTCCATGAAAGAATACAATTCTAGCAAAGTATTAAGTTAAATTATTTTAAGTTTGACTAACTACAAATAGAAAATTATCAATATTTATAATATCAAATAAGTATCATTAGATTTGTCATGAGATAATATTATCATACTATACTTATTTGGTGCCATAAACATTAATAGTTTTACATATGTGTAGAGTAAAATTTGCAAATGTTAACCGAGAATGTATCTAGAACTGCATTCTTTTGTGAAAAGAGGTAGTACCTAGTTCTCGCATAATGTGTGCCACTGACAAGCCAATGATTTACCACAGATACATCTTCCTGCAGTAATATAGTCACTAAAATATCAATATCCGCAAGTTACCAGAGTCAGTAAATGTAAACATTCGCAAGAGTATTGATCGATAGCCCATCAATCAATATTCATATTTAATGCATGAGCACTGCTCAAAAAAAGAAAGAGTGACTGGTTAGAAACTACCTGAAAGTAGAGAAGTAGGTTTGCAGATGGCATTGTTCCTCCAGTGAAGAAATACCTTGTGATCCAATCATCATCATTTTTGTCCTGTCAAGTTGTGAGGTGATGAAGATTAACATAGTTGTTGAAGTTAGGTGAATTTCCCACTTCTCCCCATTAGCTTAAGCTTTTGGATAACTTCTTGGTACATGCAACTCAATATGGTATCAAATCCAAAGGTCTTGAGTTCGAATCTTTGCTAGCGCAATTAAATAAAAATAATTGTTGCTCACTCCTATTCCACGTCTGACAGTTTACATGAAATGCTTTCACTATGGATGAAATATTGAGAACTTAAGTTCACATGGAATGCCTTATTTATTGAAATTAAAAGTATGCTGCATGCATCATCTGACAGATTAGCTACAACTTTTTGCACCTGGCAAATACAAATACAGGTACAAGCCTGCAGTTTAATAGGTGGTCGAATGCACCAAATCACCAGTGAAAATGTAGGATCATTAATCTACCTCAAAATGATATGGAAATGTTTTGTGGCAGAAGAAGTGAACAAATAGTAGGCCGTCCTCTTTCATCCACCTGGATATCTTCTTAAGAAGCGACTTGTAGTTTTTCATGTGCTGCATAATGGGCCATGAAAAACGATCATTTGCCTTGATGAATATCGTAACAAGACACCAAACTGAATCATACCTCAAACATCTCTATAGATATGATCCTGTCAAAAGAGCACTCCATCTCAAACTTGCTGATGTCTGCTACAATTATGTCAACATTTGACAACTCGTTTTCCCTGAAACAGAATTGAAGCGGCAATGTGGCATAACAAAGTATCACCGGAAGGGAAATCAAAGTTAGACCAAATGGTGGTAGAAGATCTGTCTGCATATCTAGCAAATCTGCATGCATGTGAAAGATAATTTCTGACAATAGTATGGTGGAAATAATATAAATAGGTCTTGGACAATTATATCCTTAAACAGCTCATGGTATTTGAACTTCATTATTTGCATGTTTGCAACAGCTGCAGAACTGACAGCAATATAACGACATGATGAACATGAAACAAATTGCAGTGATAGGAATTGGCTGCAATGGTCACCTAGAAGGGTTACATGGAACATAAGTTGGCACTACATGTAAAAATAATCAACTGACTCCACGTACCACCGAAGCACTGAAACCATTGCACTTACCTACATTGTAATTCTATAAAAGCCTTTTGTGTAGTAGAGTTGCATATCCCTGTTACACTGCAGTTCCTATATTTCTTTGCAATGTACAGTGAAAGGGATCCCCATCCACATCCAACATCTAGGATGCTCTGGCCATCTTGTAGTTTTGCCCTTTCACAATACAGATCCATCATTGCAACCTCAGCATCTTCTAGGGTGCTTGAATCATCAGGGAAGTAGCAGGAACTGCAAGATTCAATGTATTCGTGTGGATCAACCAAAAAGAATATGTCTTTCGCTATAAGGAGCGAGAGCTTGAACACTGCACCATGAGCCATTCATATAAACAGACCCATTCCTAGTATTGCCATCAGCCAAAGAGAATATGCCTTATGCTAAAACTAAGGAGTGCGCACAAACCTGTATTTGAGATTCCTTCCAAGGACTAACTTGAAAAATGTAGTTGGCAACTCATAGTGTTGGGCTTTAGCTTTGTCTGTTTCAATGGCAATGGGCATCTCTTCAAGAGCTGCATCACGAAAACACGCAGCACAATAATGAGAAATTCGATTCCTAAGAGATCAATAGCATCACAAAACCAGTAAACAATAGGAATATCGCTCTGGTGGCTAGGTTAGTCTTTACTGAAACATCATATAACAAAACAAATACATATGTCATCTGTTAGTCTTCATTGGAGCCTCAGAGAATTGTAACGCAATGCAGGGGTTACGGTACTATGGGCCTGTTTGGTATAACTTATAAGCTGCTCAACAACCTAACGGCAAACTTTTCTGTAGCTTATTTTGGCGTGCTTAACTGCTTATTCTCATAACCCCATTTAGGCCCCGTTTGGTACAGCTCAACTTCACTAGTGAAGCTATTTTTTTAAAAAATAGCTTCATGAACAACTTCCTAGGTGAAGTCGAGCTGTTTTGGAAAAAGTGTTTGGCAAAATAGCTTCACCAACAACTTCATGCATGGTTGGGAGAGAGAAATAGAGATGTTTTCTCAGCTTCATAGGTAAAGCTGTTTTTGTGAGAGAGGGGATAAAACAGCTTCATGGGTGAAGCTGTTTTGTAAAATGATGTTTGGCAAAAAAAAAAAAAACAGCTCATGAAGCTGTTGTGAGCTGTACCAAACAGGCCCTTATACTCAAAAGCAGAAAGTTGGTCAGACATGCTTATTCTGACCCCACATTTATTCCATTTGTCTAAACTGTCACAAAGAGGGCCGATGTTGTAACAATATATGATAATTTAACCCCCATCTCAACCTACTACAAGATGTATATCTAGGAACTATTCCCTCTGTCCCAATCCCAAAATAAACCTTCATCTCGTACTTTGAGGAGCCAATCTCTCAGTTTTGAGTTTGACTATGTATAGTAGAAAATAGTATCTCGGGCCGTTGGCGGGGGCAGTTGCCACACTGTACTCGGTACCTACAGTTACATTACAGCGGACGAAGTACGAACTACTCGGTAGACTTACAGCGGACGAACTGGAGGAGCTGCTGCAGCTGGAGCGGCGCGGAGGGGAGGTAGCCCTGGCGGAGGCGCTGCGCGAGCAGGAGCCGCGTCAGGCGCCGAGTCATGGCGTCCGGGATGAGGTTGCGCTCCAGTGCCGCCAGCGCGGACCGCGTCGCCACCTCGTAGGCCCGCTCGGCCACGGACGCTGCCACCATGCTCAGCGGCCGTCGCTGTGCGGGTGCGCGAAGGCGGCCTGCTGTGGAAGCCTGGAGGGAGAAGGAACAAGGAAGTGACGAGAGACCACGCGTTGCGGGGTTAGATTTGGTCGGGCATCTATCAGCAGCAGCAGCGGCTTGGTACGTTTCCTGTGAATACAAAACGGGCCACGTCGGTGCGGTGCTACAGAGCGCGCTAATTTTCTGTTTCTATATAGAGTCGCCTTGTATGCGTAGCAATCGGAGCGCGTGCAACAGAGCGGGCCACGTCGGTGTTTCTATTAGTATTTTGGAAAAAGTCTATATAACCCCTTAAAGTTTCATTGTTTATCAGATCTATACTCTTAAGTACAAAATCAGATAACCTACACTTTACAAGACATGGCAAAGAACCCCTAAGGCTTTGTTTGGATGTCCTGTAATTAGGCCAAAACACCTGTAAATTACAAGTCCTAATTTTTTTCTGACACATGTTAGAGTTTACTATTTGGTTTGGTCCGAAATGCGTGGAAAAAAAGTGTCACCTTCTGAGGCCTGAAAAAATACGAGAACTATCGAGCGCGACTCAAGTCAAGGCGCTCGGTCGTGAGGGGCGAGGGTTTCTTCTTCGACGGTTGCTGACCCTGCTGCCGCCGCCGCCCAACCAAGCCGCTGCCCCCAACTCATCCTGCCGGTCCCTCCCTCTCCCCAACTGCTCCTCGATGATTGCTCACCTCACCGCTAGAATCGACGGTGGCCTAAAACGAGCGCTCGAGCTAGATCTGCGACCTCATCCACAACAAGGGCGAGCCAGACATGAGACATCAAGGTTGACGATGAACTAGGTCATCTCAGATGGCGCGAGTGAGGATGATCTAGTGAGGTACGGATTACGGTGAAGAGGATTGGTCCACGGCTAGATAGATGAGGGGTTACGATGAACAATATGTGAATTTTAGAATGGCAAAAGATCTCTGAGATTTGTGTTTAGCTTCTAAATTCACATATGTTTCATAAGGAACTAAAGATCACACTAGATAGGTTACTAAATTGATATCCAACAATGACACTGTATGTTGACGGCAAAGTTCAACAAGACGCTAGGCTAGGCGTTTCTAGGCAGTGACTAATTCATGCATAAATGCTTGAAAGAAAAATAAAAAATAGAAGATCAGTTGAATGGTGAAAATACTTAAAAGAAAAAGGAAAAAAAAAGAGATCAGTGGAATTGTGAGAAAGAGAAAAAGACCCATTTAACCGCCCAAACCTCCCATGGTACCAGGTCTCCTTTTACTATATCTTATCCCCTCCCCCACCCTCTCTGTTCCCGTCTCCCTCCCTCCCAACTCCTGACTCTGCTCGCAATCCTCGCACCCGTCGCTCGCCTGCGCCGCCACCGCCCGAGGTCGCCTCCTCCACCGGTCGCCCCCCGCCCCCGCCGACGCTACCTTCTCCCCCACCGCCGCCCGACGTCCGCCGCCCCACGCATCCCTACCTTCGCGGATCTGCCTGCCGCCACCGCCCAAGGTCACCTCCTCCACCGGTCGTCGCCGCCCCCGCCCCCGCCGACGCTACCTCCTCCCCCAATGTCGCCCGATGTCCGCCACCCCCACGCATCCCTGCCTTCGCGGATCTGCTTGCCGCCACCGCCTGATGCTGCTTCTTCCCGCACCGGCCGCCGCTGCCTCACGGAGCTCCTCGCCATCATCACCGGACCTTTGCGCCACCCCCACGCGTCCCTGCCTTGGCGGATCTGGACACCTTTCACCGACAACAAGTTGGGCAGCCGCCTAGGTACCCGCCTACCCCTATAGGCGAGGCGGTACCCCGTCGCCCAACGCGTAAGCGCGCCTAGGCGAGTGCCTAGCAGCGCCTTTTTGAACCTTGGTTGACAGTGCACTGCTACTAGTAGTAGCATCTGCATTAGGCTATTGAAGTTTTTACTTTGGCTAAATGGACAGGAGGAAGGAAAGGAAGTGCACCGTTTTAATTTTCATTTCCTCCCTACATCGCCTATCCATCACTCTATCTCTACACTGAATCTGAATGAATGCAGCTCACACACGGAAAATAGAACTTCTGAATTTTTTGAACTCCAATAGAGTACTCCTACCATGTATGTTGTTTGTTGTTTCAAACACACTTCACAATGGCGTCTACTTTCACATGTGAAAAACTAGTACTACTATCCTCACTGATTTGAAAGCTACAGAACCGTCTACTATCCTCACTGTCGCACTGTGTATAATATCTATGCTCCCGCAGCATACTTTTTTATTTTCATAGAAAGAGACCAAATCTTGAAAAGAATAGAAGCCATATTACTTAGAGATACTCCCTCCATCCCAAATTATAAGACATTCCAAGAATCTTGGAGAGTCAAAGTTTTCTAACTTTGACCAAATTTATATAATAAGATAATAATATTTATAATACCAACTAAGTATAATTAGATTCTTTATTAGTTATATTTTCATAATATACATATTTGGCTTCATAAATCTTTGTATTTCCCTCTAGAATTTTGGTCAAAGTTGAAAATTTTTGACTCTCCAAGATTCTTGGAATGCCTTATAATTTGGGATTGAGGGAGTATTAGTTATTTGAAAACCTCTTTGTTTTATATAGGAAGGTCTAGTTATTTGAAAACCTCTTTGTTTTCTATACTATATAGGAAGGTCTTGACAGGTCTCTATATAGGAAGATCTTGACAGGAGTGTAGGAAGATTTTGAAGGACATGGTTGATTTGTCAGATGATGTAAAGATCCAAGCTTATTACAGTTTGTTTTCCACACTGCAGTTCAAAGATTTTTTATGTGTATATATAAGGTTCATAACATGCAATTTCAAACAAGTTCTTATTACCGTGTGTCCAGACATAGCAGCACCTAATAAAAACAGTTCATGGAAAGTGCTTATTACCAGTAGATGTGTAGTAGAAACTGGTAGTTCTAGTAATAGTACTTGTATTTTCAAATTCACATCATTGTTTGGATGTAGTGCAATATATCTGAAAGTGCATATTTCATTCTATGAGAATTTAACAATGTATAGCTCTATGTTGCAGGTTAGTAGATGCAAGTATGTCAAGACCTTGCAAAATTGAAGTATTTTTTGGTCATAGGAAAAGTATTATTTATGCTCTATTATTCTCTGGTGTGTTAAGTTGCTAAGACCATATGATAATCCAGATCATCATTTTGATTTGAGGCAGCGCATTTACAGTATTTGTACTGTAAATTTAGTTTCTTAGATGGTTTTGTAATGAAGTTCAAGTGGTTATGCTATATTAGGTTACCGAAGGGCATACATTCATGTTTTTTGTTCTTTTGTTCTAGTGGATTCTTGCATTGATCATCTCTTGTTAAGATTTTTTTGTGAAACAAAGAATTTATTAAAAAAAATTAAAGAGTATCATTACAGATGAGAGACAAAACAAACTCTGGAAAAGAATAAAAAAATACCTTGCTATGACCCGACCTAATCGCAAAATGGGCTAGTTCATGCACTACATTATTATTTTGACTCCTACCAATTTTAACAATGTCTAAACTACTCAACTCATCCATACCAATCTGCGCTTCACACACCAAAGACCAGTCCACTGAGCGATCTTGATCGGTATTTTCAACTTTGTGGCCACCACAGCACAATCAGATGCCAACACCATATGAGTGTCCGACCACCGCGCTGTAAGTGTAATCCCTTCGTGGCATGCAACAACTTCTACCTCCTCGACACCTCTGCATTATAAAAGCACATGCCATGATGCCAATTTTGTTTGACCAGCATGATCTCTGATCACCACACTCATAGCAGTAGCCCCAAGAGCTAGGGATGAAGACGCCATCGACATTAATCTTCAGGGAACCTGTCGGCGGAGGGCACCACCACATCTGACCCCGTCGATCAGCTGCAGAGGGGCACCTGTTCCTCACAAGTGCACATTGCTTTCCCTTAGTATCATGTTGCGGGCTTCCTTTACAGCATTGTAAAAGAGAGTCCATGTATCTTCTCAGGAAAGTGATGGATCCCTCCACAGAAATATTTTGTCCCATGCGCAGGACTTTGTTGCGCACACTCCAAACCCTCCAAAAGAGCATAAGAGGTTTGCATTCACCTCTGCTGTGAATCTGCTCATGAGGACTAATAACCAATCAGATCCTGCAAACATTAGGTCCTCCTCGGCCGGCAGCGCCCAATGCTCTCTCATAGCATGACGCAGGGTAATGGCATGAGAGCATTGCACGGAAGCATGGTAACAGTCTTCACTTCAGTGGCCGCACATCTCTTATTAAGTTGTTGTTGACATCGGAAGTGGTCCGAATCACACACCAGCAGGGCTAGAACGCCCGAAGAGGTTGCAGTTCAACCTGAGGCAGCAGAGACCCTAACTAAACTGATGAAAACCGATCTAAAGACCGGTTTTGATCAATCTAGGGTTTTGGGTTCCTGTGTTGATAACTCTAGAACTCCTCCCGGGAAGACCCTTCGGGGAGAAGCACGTAGAGGTTGTTCTAGGACCAGCAAGGCCGCCTAGAACGCCGTCGAATCTCGCCGGGAGATGCGCCAAACAGCAAGGTAGAAGGAAAAATGGTAAAAGAGATAGTAGATTGATTTGATCGATTGGTGTTGGATGCTTCATTCGGCCATGATCGTCTCATATATATAGAGGGGGTTGGTCTTATCCCAATAGGAAACGTCTTCAGATACGATCTCCAAGTTTCCTATCCGGACTCTATCAACATAGAATCCAATCCGGACGCAACAAGGTAACCCTAATCTCGCCAATCCTTAGATCGACCAGATTGATCTAAATCAGCCTCAATGGGCTTTATTAGCCCATACTGATTAATGAATCGTCACCGGACTTAGCCTTCATCATAACTATAAGGCCTTCGACCAGTGTCACCTGGTCGGACACAAGCATTGACTGATCGGAAGTCCAAAATGATCAGGCCCATCTAATTCATCAAATACGAAATAATAGAAGACAAATTCGACCTTAATATTACAGGCCGAATACTTCTTCTAAATTTACTTTTACCTATGACACTTTTGAGTGTCAACATATGCCCTCCTATTTTTAGGTGATCTTTAGCAAAACCTAAAAACAAACCGAACAATAACGATGTCCAACTCATCGACTATTCGATAATTAAGGATAAACTTTCTGACTATTTTTGTTCTAAGGGCGATACATGTATCAGCCATTGTTTGGAAGGCGCTCAGGCTTCTTGCCAAACACTTGGAAAGTACTTTTTCAAATACCTTCCGTTTATCGCTCTTGGGAGACTTTCACCTTGCAACGTCTCCAACACATATGCATTCCCGAATATTACCTTGATCACTTTATAAGGACCTTCCCAACTCGGCGACCACTTGCCAAACTTGCATTGTTACTTCTCGACCCGAGTGGTAATATAGTTTTCCATACTAACTCTCCTACTTGGAACGATTTGCTTCTCACCTTCTTGTTGTATGCTTTGGCAACCCGGGCTTTGTCTTTTTCCATCTCCTTAAAAGCTTTTAACCTTTTATCGGTTATTTCATCTATATTGTCCATCATGACATCATGGTACATAATAGCAGATAAATCATTATGTCTAGCTAGTCTATATGCATCCAGATTTACCTCGACGGGCAACACTGCTTCTTGCCCATATACCAGCTCGAAAGGAGTGACTTTTGTAGCACCATGCCTTGACACACGATGAGCCCATAAAGCCTCAGACAAAACCTCATGCCACCTTCTTGGGTTGTCCTCAATCTTCTTTTTGATAAGTTTGATCAAAGTCTTGTTACTAGACTCAGCTTGGCCATTAGCTTGAGCATAGTATGGAGACGAATTGAGCATCTTTATTTTGTATAATTCGGCAAAATCTCGCACTTCCTTAGAAACAAAAGACGTCCCTTGATCTGTGGTTAACATCTGAGGTATGCCGAATCTATGTATAATATGCTCAGTAATAAACTCAATTACCTCCTTATGTGTCATATTCTTCAAAGGCACTGCTTCGGTCCATTTAGTGAAGTAATCTGTAGCGACCAGAACAAAACGATGTCCCTTTGAAGATGGGGGATGAATTTGGCCAATGAAGTCTAGCCCCCAACCACGAAAAGGCCATGGTTTGATAATAGGATGAAGCATAGCAGCAGGTGCAAGCTGTATATTTCCAAACCGTTGACATTCTTCGCATCCTTTGTAGTAACGAAAACAATCGGCCATCATTGTGGGCCAATAAAACCAAGCTCTACGCAATAGCCATTTCATCTTAGGCGCCGATTGATGTGTACCACAAATACCTTCATGAACTTCCCCCATAGCCACCTTTGCTTGATCAGATCCCAAACACTTAAGCAACAAGTCTTCGACAGTTCTTCGGTAAAGCTCATCATTATGTAGTACATATTTAAATGCACTCCGCCGAACACTTTGATCAGCCTTAGTACTTGGATCATTAAGATATTTAAGTAGGGGAGTTCTCCAATCTTCCAAATCAGTTCCATTTGTTTCGGACCGATTTAGAGTTTCTTCAGACAAATTAATCGTTCCAAGATCGACCAGGTCAATCAGACAGATTAACTGACTTGATTCATAAACAACCTGGTCGGCCATAGTACTTACCCAAGTATGCTCAACATATACCTGGTCTCCATGGCAAGGTGGACGAACTGGTCTTAAATCAAACTGGTCGGTCATAGAAGCCGACAATACTTCTACGTGCTGCTGCACCGGCTTTATGTAAAAATTGCATTTACTAACATTATAGCCAGATGCTTGCTGAGCTAACATGTTGGCTTTATAATTTTCATGCCTTGGTTTATGCCGAATCTGAAATTCGGTAAAATGAGCAATGATGTCAAGACACATGTTAAGATAAACATTTAACGATCCCTCTAAACATTGGAAATTACCAGCAACTTGCTGTACTACTAGTAAGGAATCACCATAAGCTTCAACATGTTTAACCTCTATGGAACATAATATTTCTTAACCGAATAAAAGAGCTTCATATTCGGCTTGATTATTAGTGGTCAAGTAATCTAACCGACTCAACATTTCAAACTTAGCACCATTAGGAGAAACGATGACCACACCAACACCTTGGCCCTCCTTACAAGCCGATCCATCAAAATAAAGTTTCCATCGAGTAAAAGTAAAGTAACCGATTTCATCTTCTAAACTAATACCATGCTCAACAATGAAATCGGCAAGAACTTGACCCTTCAAAGTTTTCAATGGTTCATAGGTCAAGTCAAACTCAATTAATGCATACGCCCATTTGCCAATCCTTCCTCTAAGGATTGGCCGATATAACATGTGCCTAATCACATCGGCCTAGCATGCAACAACACATGTACTAGATAGCAAATAGTGTCTCATTTTAGCACAAGTATAGTACAAAGATAAACATAACTTCTCGATATGGGCGTACCTTGTCTCGGGATCAAGAAGACGGCGACCAATATATGCAATTACATATTCTTTACCTCCATCTTCTTGTGTCAAGACAGCTTGAAGGACCGAGAAAGCACTAGCAAGGCGACCAGAGGGGGGGGTGAATGGGAGCTCAAAAATTTCTCTCAAAACTTTGGCCAAATGTCCCAAAATCAACCCCGAGAAACTGCGACCGAGACCGTGATGCCCACGACCCTTGAAAGAGGGTGGATGATCCCTAGGATCACAGCGAGGCACCACAAGAAGATAGCAAACCAAATGCCAAAAGCTCCAGCTCGAACTCAACCCCAAAAACCAAGTCCTGAACGTAGATTGTCAGCTACGTCGAGAAACTCCTAAATACCTATGCTAACAAGTAGCAAAGATACCTAGAGAGGTTCCTTGGTCAACTACGAGGCCAAACGAGAAGTCCGGAAACCAAGCGAACAAGTCGGGAGAGCAAACGCACTAAGCCGGAAGCTTCAGACGATTCTCGGACTATCCGGCCCTGGGGTCCCGGACTGTCCGCCCCTACTGCGGACTGTCCGCGCTCTGGTGGCGGACTGTCCGCCGGTCAAGTCAGCAAAAACACACTGCTGCTGAAGTCCCCCTGCTCGGTCCCGGACTGTCCGTGCTTTAGCACGGCGGACTGTCCGCCGGTGACCCGAGCCAAAACCAACAGGGACTGGCCGCGGCTGGACTGAACCAGCCCCGACGCGCGGACTGTCCGCGCCCTGAGTGGCGGACTGTCCGCGGTCACTCAGGGAGGGCGACTTTGATCGCCCTTCACCCAAATCTTCCCCAAATCGATTCAAATCAAAATCCCACGTTCCCAAACTTGGAGAGGATGATCACGAAGTAGTTAGGAGACTATCGCCAAGAAATCATCCGCTCAAATCGAGTCAATCACCGGGATATCAAAAGGGGAGGAGGATGAACTGAAAAGCGCCACGAAAACGAAATCAACCCGATCTACTTGCTCGTAGGGAGATAGATGAATTCCTTCGGCGGAAATGATCTCCTTTCAAATATGAACAAGTTGATTCAAACGGATTTCGCAAAGATGCAGTAGGGAGAGAGATCGAGTGACGGGAAAATCGTGGAGAAACGAAGAACGCGAAGAACACGAATCAAAACGCGAATCAACACATCGATCTGCAACCGTGTGGCTACCACACGCTACAACAGTGAGGTTACAGCCTCACTTCCTCAAAATCTCCAGTACACAGAGGTATGGTTCTCTGCGGATCTCAGCTTGCTACAGCAGGGGATTAGGAGAGCAGGAAACCCTAGAAGCAAAGAGCAAATGACAGGGATGACTAACTGAGATAATTGGGGAGGTGGGTGTCTCCCCCTATTTATCCTAATTCTAACCTATTCCTAATTCCCACTCTACCCCTAACTACTTACAGAGCGAACCAGCTAAAACCTAAGGTTATTCTGGACCAACTCGGTGGTAGGTGGATCCGACGGCCACGCCCGCACAACTCGTAGCGTTGCCTCGACGCAACCTCCCGATTGCCGCCACGTGCCGCCCTCGCTCTGCACCCCCGGTTTTGTGGCCCAAACCGGGAAACCAGCCTTTTCCAGCCAACCCCCGGTTTTGAGGCCCAAACCGGGAAACCAGCCCACCAGTTTCTGAGTTTTGAGGCCAAACTCAGCAAACCCTCAGCGCCCAGGTTTTGAGGCCCAAACCTGGAAACCGTCCTCAGCCCGAGTTTTGTGGCCAAACTCGGAAACCATCCGCACCCAGGTTTTGAGGCCCAAACCTGGAAACCGTCCACCCGATGGTTTTTCCCTGGCTCTACCACCAAACCGACGTCATAGATGGGATGCACCTCCCGTGCACCCCGTCCACCGACACGTGTCCCCAAGTCCACGACTTAGGCAACACATGACCGCAAGTCTTCACTTGTAGCTGCCACAGGCTGCCAGCCACCACAGCTGATCCTCGGGCCTCTGGTCCCTCAGTCCAAGCCTCACGTCCGCCCTTCGCCACTCCCGGTCCATTGGCACGGCACGTCTCTACTTGACCTTCACCTCGCCTTTGATCACTGCATCCGTGCTCGACACCTGCACAACACAAGCCAAAGAACATGCGCATCATCCCAGTTGACAATCACTCATCACTCAGAGACCCGGCATACACCCATGTATCCGCACAGCTCCAATAACCTTTTCATCGACGGTGATATATAATCTGAAAGGGATACCTCTCTTAGGCACCCGAAGAACTGGTGGAGATGACAAATATTCCTTTATTTTCTCAAATGCTTCTTGCTGCTCTGCCCCCCAAGCGAACTCAGCTTCATCCTTTAATTTTAATATAGGGGTGAAAGGAATAATTTTCCCGAACAAATTTGCAATAAATCTCCTCAAGTAGTTCACTTTCCCTAAAAACTTCTGCAAGTCCTTTTTGCATGTAGGCGCCTGAACTTTCTTGATTTTTTCTATCCTTTTAGGATCAATTTCTATGCCTTTGTCGTGAATGATGAACCCTAAAAACTTCTCAGCTGACACACCGAAAGCACACTTTAGCGGATTCATCTTCAACCCATAACGATGCATCCTTTCAAACGCTAAACGTAAATCGGCCAGATGAGACACATGGGTAGCCGATTTAATCATGATATCATCAATATATACTTCCATGATTATCCCAATCAAATCATGAAAGATCAGATTCATAGCGCGTTGATAGGTAGCGCCTGCATTCTTCAAACCGAATGTCATTATGACCCATTCAAAAAGACCAACAAACCCAGGACAAATAAAGGCCGTTTTGGACATGTCCTCTTCGACCATGAATATCTGATTATAACCAGCGTTGTCGTCAGGAAAACTGACAACATGTCCCGAAGCATCATTGATTAACATATCGGCTATAGGCATAGGATACTCATCTTTGGGAGTGGCTCTATTTAGATCTCTAAAATCAATGCAAACCCTGATTTTCCCGGTATCTTTCTTTTCTACAGGCACGATGTTAGAGACCCACTCCGCATATCTGCATGGTCGGATAAACCCCGCTTGCAATAACTGATTAATCTCTTCTTTAATCCGGTCATATATTGTAGAATTAAAACGGTGAGGATGTTGCTTGAGTGGTCGGAACCCCGGCTTAATAGGAAGTCGATGTTCAACCAGTTCTCGGCTTAACCCGGGCATCTCTGTATAACTCCACGCAAAGCAATCAACATACTCCTTCAGAAGCGCGATTAACTTTGTTTTATAATCGGCTCCAAGACTTTGGTTTACAAAGGTCGGCCTAGGTACAGAACCATCTCCAATATCTACTTGTTCTAAAGGGTCAGCCGACGTAAAACCTTGGCCCAACTTATTGAGCTCATCAAAATCATCAATAGCTTCACAAGTATCGGTATTACATGTCCGATATTGCTCAACACGATGTTTTAACCAATCAACATTAGCATCCATTAAATTACATGATAATGTTGAACCGATTGTCGGCCGGTTTTAAAGACACTGGTACAAAACCCTTCCTTGTAACACTAACAAACTAAAAATCAGAAAGGTCCCGACCAGACAGACAAGCAATAGTATCATGCCCCCCGAGCAAAGGAGCATCGACCATAGCTACATAGGCCGATGAATCTGAGTGCACCACCTCAACATCGTCTCCCACCCACTGAATGAGAAACTGATGTAAACTAGAAGGTATGCACTGATTAGCATGAATCCAATCACGCCCAAGTATAAGATTATAGCTACCTTGTATGTCGGCAATGAAGAAGGCAGTGGCCAAAGTCTTGCTTCCAACAGTCAGATCCATGGACGCAACTCCTTTGGCCGGAATAGGATCTCCCCCTCCGACTCCAGTAATAGTCATGTTGGTCTTGATCAGCTCTTCATCGGTACTACCAAGCTTCTGATAAAGCGAGTATGGCATCAAATTCACAATTACCCCACTATCGACCAACATTTTGTGAACCGGTGTGCCATTGATGTGTCCCTTTACATGTAAAGGCTTGAGATGATTGACAGATCCCTCCGGTTTCTGGAACACGGCAGTCTGCGTAGCGAAGTTGAACTCCGTTGCTGTTGAATCATCTCCGACCACGTATTAGTCGGCCGACAAGTACACCACATTGACCTCCGCCCTTTCAGGGGAAGGTTCATAATCCACCATTTCCTCATCTGTTTTTTCAAGTAATTCTTCGCTGGTCGCAGTAATACCAGCGGAGGAAACAGGGTTACTAAGAAGCGAGGCTAAACCCATCGGTACATTAGGAACCGATTCGGTCCTAGATCCTGATCGGGTCGACTCTCTTCCGGATCCAGTAGTAGCCGATTCAACTTGCTTGACCACTAAACTGGTCGGTGCCTGTGCTTCACTGGTCGGATCGGTGTCCGACCTGATTGATTCCGAGGCCACTTGAGTAGATTCAGTACCCAAACTGGTCGGCTCAGGATCAGACCCTTTTAGCTCCACTATCGTCAAGGTCGGTCTTTGATTGCAAGCCAGCTCTTCACCTCCTCGCTTGCCCTGAGGGAAAACAGGATGCGTCCAGTTGAATATGTCCCCCCTCATTTTGTCA
Organism: Coix lacryma-jobi var. lacryma-jobi; assembly: GCA_009763385.1. Lineage (NCBI taxonomy): Eukaryota > Viridiplantae > Streptophyta > Magnoliopsida > Poales > Poaceae > Coix > Coix lacryma-jobi. Next base: position 51,626,859 of record CM019824.1, read on the forward strand.
AGCCGCTCCTTCCTCTGTTTGTTGCAGCGGGCCCTCTGCAGCTTCATTCGCTGAGTCTTAGTCAAACCAGGAGGACACCATCTGGGCTGCATGTATTTGGGGTCACGCTCGACAGGCTTTTTCGCCTCAGCCGGAGTATCTTGAGCCTCTGGGACCTCTTCTGTTGCTGGCTCCTCAACCACCATAGGCTCAGGTTCATTGACAAGAGGTACTTCCATAGACCCGATTGTAATAGTAGGGACTGGGTCGGGTCTGGTCGGAGAAGCAATAGGAACACTTTGCACCTTCTTAGGTACATAGACCCGTCGCGTCTGCGCCTTCCTGGTCTCCTGAGATATTAAAGCCTTTGGAGCGACTGGCCGATTCTGGCTAGAACTCGGTTGATCACCCAAGCGATCAAATACTGAGACTCTTGCAGGCTGATTAGCGGTCATTCCCCATCCTGGCTGATAATACATATGTGCCGGCATAGGGTAAGGCACCCACACCCCTTGAGGACCCCATTGTGGTGGTCTAAATATGAGGGGCCCACTGATAGTAATACGGGCCAGCCTTTGGCGCCGAATATGTCGCCTGAGAAACCATCATCTGTTTGGATTTCTCATCCTCACGCTTCGGAGGAGTAGACTCTCTCTTTTTTAAGGGCCGATTCTGGGAATCAGCCTTTTGCTGCTTGTATTTAGCCATGAGCTTATCAAAAGTGCATGGTTCCCTACCAGCTTTCCCCTTGTTCCTATCGGCATTGGTCTTCCAAGTGCCGACCTCAGGCTTCTGCGGGACGAATGTGCGTAGGACATGCACCCCAGAAGAGGTAGGGTCTTTAGAACCAGCTTGGCCGACCACACCAGTCGGCTTATAGCTCTCACTAGGGCCAGGGGAAATTTGTTTGACCTGGTCGGCCTTTTGCTCCGACTGCACTGGTTGCTTTGAGGATGAACCAGACTGATCAATCTGAGGACCTGACCTGGTCGGTCTTTGCTTTGCCGCCCTGGTCTCGAAATATCTTTGTTTATACAAGTGTCGCGCTGACCCTGCAGTAATGGTGAGCTTGCTTTTGCCGTCATCACCCTTCTCGAGCACCACTTTGCGCCCTGAATCATTCTCAATATTCGGTGCGACCCGTGGTTCGCCGATAACAACATTCTTGCCTTTGGTCGTACCGGCTTGCTCTGGACGAATCATGATGGCAGGATTCCCTGCTTCCACCATGTGCACTGGAAAAGGAGTAGTACTAATCTGCATCTCAGTTAGACTCAATCGTCCTTCATTGAGGGCCGATTGAACCTGTCGACGGAAAACATTGCAGTTGTTAGTGGCATGAGAGAAAGAATTATGGAATTTGCAGTAAGCTCTCCTTTTTAGTTCGTCGGGTGATGGCATAGTATAATTAATTTTAAGATAACCGAATTTAAGCAATTCATCAAATATTCGGTCACATTTAGAGAAATCAAAAGTAAACTTTACCTCCTCGCCCCGATTCTTTTGAATTGGCTTGAGGGAAGGACAAGTGATCAGTTTATTTTGCGCTGGCCATAAAACTTCGGCAGCGTAGCAATCTTTAGACTCATCATCGAAACTGTCAGAATTTATCTTGACAATATGTACACCCGATCGATGAGTCTTATGAGGATCATAGGGTTCTTTAAAGCGCGATTCTATCGAAACGGCCTTTTGTAATAGTTGATTTACATTAAAGAAATCATGATGCTCAAGTTTATTCTTGATTTCTCGACGTAAACCAGCGAGACATAGGTCCGTTAGATCTCTGTCGGATATTCTCAAATGGAAACATCGGTTTTTAATTTCTTTAAAACATTTAAAGAAATCAGCCACCGACTCGCTACGTCCTTGTCGAACCGATGTAAGATGTGACAATCTAGTTTCTTGGACTCCGTCATAAAAGTGATTATGAAATTTTTCTTCTAATTCAGCCCAAGAACCTACGGTGCACTCTGGTAGTGACGTAAACCAGGCAAAAGCTGTACCAGTAAGAGACAAAAGAAAATGTCGTATGTTCATAAAATCTAAAGTACTAGCTTCGCCCATTTGAGCGAGGACATTGCTGACGTGTTCCATAGTCGTTTTACTACCGTCACCACTAAACTTATAAAAATCTGGTACCCTCCAACCGTCAAGTGCTTTCATAAAGTCAAAATATGAAGGGTATGGTTTAGAATAAGTGGTCTTGGTAGGTTTGAATTGGACTCCTAAACTAGTCTCAAGCGACCTAGTTATTTCTTCCTTAAACCGATTTATGGCCCATCCAAAATCGGTGTTGGCGAGGTCGTTGGTGCCGCCATGCACGAGATTGTGACCTGGTGACTTTGGTGGATTAGGTAACAGTGTTCCCTGTCCCCCCAAAGTCCTGTTTGCCGAGGTACCCTAGTCGGTCTGCATAGTCCGACCAGTGCCATGATGAACATGGTTGGTAGTTGTCGAGGTACCGGCTTCACCACCCCTGGTCTCAGTAAACCCTAATTGTCCGAAATTAACGTGTGAAGTCTGTCCTCTAAAAGAATTAAAAGGCATGCCGAACTGGGGTTGCCCAGTTGGGACTTCGGGTTTGACAGTTTTGCCTTCTATCTTATCCATGCGGTCGCTAAGCAATTTAAATGAATGCTGGATAGTATTGGTAAGAGTTTTTGAAGAATCAACCAGCATTGCAGAATAATCAGCATGGGTAGGGTAAGGATCTTCAGGTACCTTATCCTTTACCTTGTCAGAAGCGTCTTCAGCGTTTGTATTTGTCGTGGTAGGGACGATCTCGCTGAAGTTCGGCTCCTTGTCCTGAGTGATCCTGCCGCGCCGATCCTTCGAGCAGCTTTCTAGGAAAGCCTTTAATACGGCGTCGAGCTTGGCCTGCGCCTGTTGCTTCAACTCGTCTGGGAGCTCGTCAATGCCCGTGGGATGGATGATGTTGTCCTTATCGGTAGCACCATCTTTGCCGCCCATGTTGGTAGTAGATGAGATTTTAATCTTCCCCAGCGGAGTCGCCAAAAAGTGTGTTGACGTCGGAAGTGGTCTGAATCACACACCAGCAGGGCTAGAACGCCCGAAGAGGTTGCAGTTCAACCTGAGGCAGCAGAGACCCTAACTAAACTGACGAAAACCGATCTAAAGACCGGTTTTGATCAATCTAGGGTTTTGGGTTCCTGTGTTGATAACTCTAGAACTTCTCCCGGGAAGACCCTTCGGGGAGAAGCACGTAGAGGTTGTTCTAGGACCAGCAAGGCCGCCTAGAACGCCGTCGAATCTCGCCGGGAGATGCGCCGAACAGCAAGGTAGAAGGAAAAAGGGTAAAAGGGATAGTAGATTGATTTGATCGATTGGTGTTGGATGCTTCAATCGGCCATGATCGTCGGTTGGTCTTATCCCAATAGGAAACGTCTTCAGATACGATCTCCAAGTTTCCTATCCGGACTCTATCAACATAGAATCCAATCCGGACGCAACAAGGTAACCCTAATCTCGCCAATCCTTAGATCGACCAGATTGATCTAAATCAGCCTCAATGGGCTTTATTAGCCCATACTGATTAATGAATTGTCGCCGGACTTAGCCTTCATCATAACTATAAGGCCTCCGACCAGTGTCACCTGGTCAGACACAAGCATTGACAGATCGGAAGTCCAAAATGATCAGGCCCATCTAATTCATCAAATACGAAATAATACAAGACAAATTCGACCTTAATATTACAGGCCGAATACTTCTTCTAAATTTACTTTTACCTGTGACACTTTTGAGTGTCAACAGTTGTGTTTATCATTGGCAAGATCTGACTTGGTTCAGAATTGAAACAACTGTAAACTGGTGGGATGCTATTTGGTCTAGAAGCAACATGTGTATGATGATTGATAATCCCATTTCTAAACTTGAGGTTTTGTAAAGTTTGCTTGATCTGGAATGATACAACCTTGGAAAATTCAAATATTTATAATGGTATGGCCTTGATAAGTTAACAGTCGACCAACATGACAATCCTGGGTGCTTGTTGCCTGAAATGAATACCGTCTATCCAAACACAATTTTACAAGTGTATAATTATGACATTGGTTTCTTGTGCAGAATAATTTACATGTGTAGTCATCTTACAACAGTATACTTTTTCCAAACATCCAAATAGCACCTAAGATAGTATTGTAGGGCAGTTTTGTCTATGTGGCATGCCTGCGTGGCATGGGCACAAACGAAGTGCAGTAACGGTTCATGGGTGCCCAGGCACCCCCTCCTATTCTAGAAATTATAAAGGACTACGGAGATTTGGCCCTATGGGCACCTCCCATGGACCAAGACGAGGCACCCCTCCAGCCCAAGAAGCCCATATCACAACGTTCCTTCCAGCTAGCGTCCGCTCGAGCCTGACATTGAGTCCCGGCACCTTCTGCGTGAAGCCGCAACACCTCATCTACCTCTATGACTCACGAGTTGAAGCCGTAGAGCCCTACCGCCCACGGACGCCGGTCATGTCGCGCCGCGGCCCTGTTGCCTTATGGGATGCGGCCCAGCCGGCTACCATCCCAGCGTCATCATTCGCATTCCGCTCCGCTGTGAGTGTCCAGCTCGCTGTCTCTTGCCGGTGGCCACCTGCGTTGTCCCTGGCTCTATCAGTCTGTCCCTCCCATCACCATTGAGTCCATGCCCTGATACCCGCCCTGGTACCTGGTCAGTGTTTCTGTGTTTATCTATCATTGCTCAGTTATTTGTATGTGAAATTGTGAACTGCAATTTGATTTTGAATGAATTATAGGTATTATAAACGTAAAGCTCTAAAAGAATTTCATCTCCGGATGAGATTAATTGGGACGAGAAGATTAAATATTATGACCCCGATTTGAGTAAAGAAATTGATCCCTACCATCCAAAAATAAGAGAAAATGTGAGAAGAAAATACTTAAAAGGAAAAAGGATGTAATGCAATACATCTACTTTTAATGGATAATTCTACACTTTCTTTGCTAAATAATTGACCTATGTGTTCTCTTTTTTCTCTAGGCTAGATCACATATTTTGCTATATGGGACATCTTTTATTCATTGTTTTGGCATTCTTTCAATCACTACATTACAACGATCAATGGTGTCTTATTTTGTTATAAATGGTGAGTCTTATTACTCTCGTCCCTACCAGTTTGCTTATGTTTTGACCAAAATCATATTGTCAATTTTGTTGCAAGTTGAGTTTTGATGTTAAAAATTGCGAATTAGTTTTGCTATTTGTTTGAACATCATTTTAGTCACTCTATTCGTGATTAAGTTATGCACCCCCTACTCATTTGCTCTAGCTTCACCCCTCGCATGGTTGATACGCTGGTGCTGTGGATGGCTTCTCAGGTCATGCTGACTGGGCTAAGATGGTGGGCCCCTTTGAAATACTCTGTCTCCTACCATGTTTCTCTCCCTCTCCGCCCACCTCGTGTTCTCCGATAGCGGAGTTCCCAAATAGGCAGGGTTTTCGGTGATAATCTCGTTGGTAACAACTGTGGAGTGAAACGCTATGTTGTGGCACACTCCGAGTGGTAGGATGTCGGAGTCCAGTTCTTGTTCGGCTTCGAGCAGCCATGGTGGTGATGCCGGCGGTGGACACAACGACCAAGGATCACCGGTGTCGTACCACATTGGGCCTCTGGCGTATGAGCCCGCGGTGCTATGCAGGTGCAATGCGAAGTCGTGCAAATGGATCTCGTGGAGTAGTGGCTAGCCAGGGCGCAGGTACTACCAGTGCAGGAAGGCTACGGTAAGTCCAAATCCCCCTCTGATTGCTTTGTATGCTTTTGTATGAAATGGTGAAACTGCAGACGAAAGGAGACTGCAGGTACTTCAAGTGGGCCAATGAGGAAGCATCTGCTTGGTTGAAGGAGGTGCTGAGGGACCTTAGGGATGTTGTCTGAGCCCTGAAGGGTGATGTGGGCGAGAAGGAAGAGGAGTTGCACGCCAAGGACATGAAGTTGCAGGCTAAGGAGATGGAGGTGGAGGAGAAGAAGGAGGAGGTTGAGGACGAGCAACATCAGCTGAACGCCAAGCAACAGGAGTTGATTGCCAAGCAGTAGGAGGTGCAAGCCAAGGATGAAGCTTTGCATGCACTAGAAGCAAAGCTGAAGAACAAGAACCAGTGCATTGATATGCTTGTTGTGCTCTATGTGTTGCTGCTGATCATGATGGTGGTCATCTTGTTGAATGCAAAAAAGGCATGAAGCTCAGTCAGCTAGATGATAGATTAGTAGTAGAATAGGTGACTGGTAGTTGGGGGATTTTGTATGTATGACTCTTGTCCCTGATTTGGCGCATGTCTAGGTTTGGGTGGGGGATTTTGTAGGTATCAGTGGTGTCCTTGGTATGGTAGATGACATGGTTGGGAACATGTTCATGTCCCTATTATTTTGGTGGTCTGATTTGGAACATCTTCATGATGGTAATGTAAGATGACTGGTTTCATGATGGTGATAATGTCAATTAAATGATGGTTTCCTAGTTTATGTGGTTTTTGTTATAAGCTTGGCAGTGTCATGTTTGCATGTGTGAAATGTTAGTTAAATGATGTACATTTCATTTGAACAGTTGTAGAGAAATGAAAAGACACACATAAGTGGTAACCATGGCAAGTAGTTTGCATCCATTTTCTTTCCAGCAGGTATATTACACACAAAAGGTTGCTTTTCTCAGTAGGTGCATCAAACAAGGTAGAATGGCATATCTGGCCATCTAAGGTACATTACACACAAAAGGTTGCATCTAGAGGTTGGCAGTTTGTATGCCCTACAATTTACCATACATATTAACAATACAGACATCACTGAATTAGTGCACCAAATCAGTAGTTGTCTCTGAAGAGCAGATGTTGCAGCCTCCTTGTCCTTGACCTGGCGCCCCTAGTTGCTCCACTTGAACCAGCATGATGCCTTGGGCCTTGCCCTGGAGCATAGTGCCTAGCTGGACCATGACTTGGACCAGGTTGCCTTGGGCCTTGGCTTGGAGGATTGTGCTAGGGGGCATGCCTTGGAGCAACCTAGCTTGGAGCAGGCTGACTTAGACCTTGTCTTGGAGTAGGCTAACTTGGGTCCCCATCTTGAGACATTGCTTGGCTTCCAGAAATCTACATGAACACACCATTTTGGGTTAGCTTGTAATATGATGTGTAAATACTTGATTCAAATAAGGGTTACATGTGCATGACAAGTTTTGCTTCTCTTATTGGATGTAACACTATCATTTGAGCTATATGCAATATTCTTGTTTTTTTTGCTTTAGCTCTTTTGATGTGAGCATTAGCTTTGTTCCTCGCCTCAGGATTTCTTGGGCACCTTCCTGTATTGTGATCATCTTTTCCACATAACATGCACCTCATCTTGATCCCTACCCTGCTGAGTTTAGTGCCTTTTGGTTGTTCTACAACTTCCATCCTCCTTTCTATCTTGGGCCTACCAGGCATCTTCACATAAGCTGGGGGCTCTGGCCTTGGCATGTCTGAAAAGGCCAATTTCCTAGTCCTTCAATAGGTTGCAGAACATGAGCATAAGTCTTGTGGTACTCAACTATAAAGTAGTAGTTTGCAATGTAGTCATCCAATACCAATGATGCCTTGTATATGCAACTGATTGCATGACAACATGGTAGGCCTGAGAGCTGCCAATACCTACAACTGCAAGTTCTCTTATGCAAGTTAACATATTTCCTATCTTCCTTCTCTTGCACTTCAAATCCATCGGCTCCATTCCACATAACAATGCAGCAGCCAGACCTCTCAATATTGAGCTTTAACTTCCTGAAGATGTTTGGACATATAGTCCCTATCCACCTCTCCGCCTTGGTTCTATTTTCTTGAATTGTCAGCATTATTTTCTTCCTTATGGCTTCCATCATGGAGATGACTGGGTAGAATCTTGCATCCATGATGTTGTTGTTGAAGCTTTCACACATATTATTGTCTACTGAATCACAATTTGAGCATAATTTGAAGAAAGATGGCCCTACTCCAATGCTATGGTGAAGTTGACATCATGTCATTTGCTCCATCTAGTGTATCCTAGGCTAGATATGCTTTGTATAGATTGAACATAGGCCTGCAGGAAGCCTTTGAACACCTCCACCATTTCTTTTGCAACCTTATCAATATACTTCTTTCTCCAATTAGCATAAATGTGTCTAGCACACATTCTGTGTTCTGCATTGGGCACCGGCTACTTTGTTGCCTTGAGCAACCCATACATTTGATTAGCACACACAAAATTATTAGCCACATGTGAATACACATTCATACAAGAAGAAGTTTTTAACTATTTATACCTTCTGTTGATCAGATATGATGACCCAATCTTCACCACCATTGTTTATGCTAAGGACTTTCTGAAGGAGACCAAGGAACCAGTACCAAGTATCATGGCATTCTATTGGAATAGTTGTCCATGCAATATGGTATATTTGATTGTTAGCATCCCTTCCTATTGCACACGGTAGGTTGCCATTGTGGGCACCTTTGAACCAACAACCATCCAAGCGTACAACTTTCTTACATCCTGCCATGAATCCCTTCTTGCAAGCATCAAAACATACATAGAACCTCTCAAACACTTTTCTATCCTCAATCTTTGATTCCAATGTCACAACCACAGTGCTACCAGGATTGTTCCTCAGTAGTTCCATTTGATAATCATATACCCTTGTGTAATCTCCCTTCATTCCATCTAAGCTTGTTGCATGACAATGAAATTTTCTCTCTTACACTTGGACAATGACACATTTGCTAGGAAATCTTCCCGCACTCTTATTTGCATCTGCCCTACCTTCCAAGTGGGGTTGTCCTTTATCTCTTGGTAGTAATGCTTGGCAATCAGGCTTGAGGTGACTAGTTTGTTATCCCTCCTTGGACGACAATTGTGAACATCCTCAAATGTAACCACCTTGAGCCACTCTGATCTAGTTGTAATGGACACACAAATTAACCACTTGCATCTTGGCCAAGCACACACTGCCCTAACCTTTTTCTCTTCAACTTTGACAAATCTGAGGTGATGGTGTGTCTCCAATCTATACTTGACTAATGTTTTTGTGATGTGCCTGCTGGATCTAAATGCCATACCAAGAGAAAAAACTAAAATTGGAGCCTTGTTGTCATACCTATTCTCCGTGCTCTTCCACCTTACACTCTCACCATCACTAATTTTATCATATGAATAATCATCACTTGAGTCCTGATATGGACTAGTAGGTTCTTCCAGATTAGTCACCTCTTCAACTACATCTTGAAGTCTTATTTCTCCAGGTTGAGTTCCATGAACACCAAGCTTCTTTGCTTTGTTCTCTGTCTTGATCTCATATGCAAACTTCCTCATTTCTGCTGCTTCTTCCTTTGTAGAGCTGTACATCTGAGGGTTTCACATAATCTTCATCTAATAAATCATCAGAGCTGTCACACCCGCATCCTTCTCATCTTCACCTAATCCATCACTGTCAGCAAACACATTGTCATCTTCACCTAAACCCTTGTCATCTTCCTGTGATGGCTTGGTAGGGGTCCCATAGAATGTACAAAAGGATCTATAGTCCTTGTCATAGTACATGGATGCTTCTTGTGCTGATGCTTCATCAACTTGTACCTTATCATCATCTGTCTTATGTCCACCGACCCATATGTCTTGGTCATCAGCAGTCATCTCCATACCCACCTCCTCAGAAGACCTTCTCTATGTTGATAAAGCATTACTTGATAGGAAGCATCATCTACCAACATGACCAGTCCATCCCATATATTCATCCTTGGCTTCACCCAATACAGACGCACAATGCTGTCAATTCTGAAATAATCACTTAAATGATCCTTGAACTCAAAATAAGACAACTTGTCCACATCAATCCATGACTCTACAATATCTCCACCCACATAGTTGGAATAGCCATGAACAATACGAAACCAACCACCAAAATGAAATCTTATAACAATCTTGTCCAGGTCGTCCATATCCTGATCATAAAAAACACAACACTGCATTACAACCCAACTAAAATCACTCGCTTTTGCAACACACTGCAAAAAATCTAACCCTAACTCCATCCACCATAAATCAGTGCAATCATGTAAAAAAAAGATCATGGATTCAACAGCAATTCATCCTAACATGACCTATACTGCTACTAAAACATTCATCTCATCGAAACAAAGGCAAGGCATCAGAGGGTGACAAACCCAACAAAACCACAAAAACCCCATTTTCCCCAATTTTTCTCCCAATCAAACATGTCGTCACTGGGAACAAATACAAGGGTCACTACCCATCACACACTTGGAAGATTGTGTGGAAGCCGATTACTGGAAGTTAGCGTCGATCATCACCGTGTCACCCGTGTTGACGGAGAGGCAGCAGGCGCGCAATGAAACAAACGAGGCGGGCAGAGAGGGAGAGAAACTGGGCATGCGACAAAGTATTTGAGAGGGGTGGCTGCCTGACAGGTGGAGCCCATCGTCTTAGCCCAGCCAGCATGACCTAAGAAGACATCCACAGCGCCAGCGCGTCAACCATGCCACTCGTGCATGCCACGTAGGCAAAACTGCCCTGCAATACCGCCCTAGGGGGTTCCTTGCCCTGTTGTGCGAAGTTTAAAGTGTAGGTTACCTAGTTTTGTACTTGGGGATGTAGGTTAGACAAATGCTAAAAATTTAGGGGGTTAAGTAAACCTTTTCTTAGTATTTTTGTTTTCGATACTAGTAAAAGACGCAGACCCACAAATTCCCGTTTGGGTAAAATACTCTAGAACCGTGAAAACACTTCAAAAAAAATAGTTTTAAATTAGTTTGAAATTTTCATATAAATTTTTAGATTGATTTTGAATATTCATTTTTTTTTGACAATGTACATCCATAGATCAATGTACATGAGGGAAATGTTGTAAAAAATGTACGTGATGGAAATTATATGAGGGAGGGATGTAGGACAAATGCATGAGGGAGGGATATAATTTCAATTTTTTTGGAAACTTCTAAGTATGTTTTCTTAATAGTTTTTACTATTTCATCAAGTAGAGAGTTGGCACGGAATATTTTACCGTCTGTTTGGGGCAACTTGTTTCCATAGAGCTTTTTTTATAGCTTGTTTAAATAATCTCGTTGTCCATTGTTAAAAAAAAACTAGTTGTCTAGAGAATGTAAATGGTTGGCGGTCTTGATTTTCGAGAAAATTCCATGTGTAGCACTGAGAAAAGTTGGCCTTCCTCCCATCTGTCTGTAGCACTGAAATTTTTTCATGCCTTATATAGCACCATTCTTATCTTTTGTTCCCTAGATACAAATTTCTTCAGTTGTGTTGAAGTGCCATGGGAAAAAGACCAATTTGCCCTCTCTCATGCATGACCATCCCTCTAAGCATGTTGCAGCACGCCCATGCCCAGCATGCTCATGCACTTTTAGATTAGTTCTCTAGTAAAAATAGGAAGGACATACTTTTTTATAAAATACATAATTCTATAGAATTCTTAACATGCATGTTAACTAAAAAATGCACCATCACAAGCGCGACATTATTGAAAATATCACTGTTTGACACCAGAAGAAAAGCTACAGTTTAACAATACATGTTCAATTTAAACATATGACTTGCGTGCTAGTTCACACGTGTTACAGTACATTAGGTTGAGAAATATAAAAACACACATACATAAGAGACCATGAAACAATCACAAACTAAGCCTTCTCTTGCGCTTCTTGTGTTCATAGAAGGGCTAGTAGAGTTAGACTTTTTGCTTCTTGTGGCCATTTATCGTGTCAATAGACACAACCTCATATTGATTTGAGCCGGATCTTGACCTACACCTATACATGTATGGAAGCATTTAGTTTGGTATAATAAAATTTAGAACTACCAACTTATTAGAATTCACGGATCCTCCATATTCTAAGTTATTTCCTTGTCGTTTAGTTATAGTTCCCAATTGTAGACTTTGGCTATGGTGAGAAGGATGATACTTAGAGTTGTTAATAAGTTAATAAATGATATTAACTTTAGCACAAGTAAACCTTTTGTGAAAAAGTCATAGAGCATGTCGATGCTTCATCTATTTGTGCGTTGTTATTGTGGCCGTCATTGTTCCACTCTCTAATAGGCTTGTATGGCTTAGAGGGATGGGTGGATGACTCCATGCAATAAACATGGTGACAACCTTTGTCTCAATATGTTTGTCAAATATTAACATTAGTTCTTGATCTAATTCAATTTTCTGACTAGAATTTCTGATGCCTTATACATTTTCAGCTCTATAGTTCTCAACTAATTTTTCGGGACATATATAACAACCAGATTTATGGGGGGCTCATCATGTGGCAGATCACACAACTTAAGAGGACAAAGAAGCTCTCTCCTCTCCCTCCTCACGAGGATTGATTGATTCTTGTGAGATCTCGATAGTTGGTTAAGAGATTAGGTGTTTGAGAGCAAAGAGAGAGGATCCCACACTTGAGCACTTTTGAATCTTGTCAATTGTTTGGTAAAACATTTGTTACGATTGGAGTTGAAGCCTCTTAGATGACAAGGAGTTGCTGGTCGGGCAGTGACAAATGCAGAATAGGATCGAAGGGGAGGTTGGTTCTCTTCTTCTTCCTATATCTCTCTATTTTTTTTCCCTTTGTCCATCTCTTTTTTCCCCTCACCCTCCCTATATTTTCATTGATGTACCAGCTTTAGGGCTAGCCCCACTTTGTGATGAGGACATCGCTAAGATGGAGTCGAGGACGCCTCCAATTCAAGAAGGGGAGGATGATGAGGACATCACTCCGTCATGTACAACCCAAGGAGAGGAGGAGTACCAGCGACGACATCCAACTCGAGTTTTCCATGGTGGAGGGCCAGTCCAACTCAAGTCCGAGTCCATCTCGGAATTCAGGAGCAGTCCCGGGTAAAATCAACGCCCCGGACGCATACTGACTTTGTTTTTCACGAACCAGATATGCTTGGAAAGGTAATTTGATAAGCTAACCAATGACTTTGGTTTCATGTCAAAATACATCCTGAGTCAACGGGAATCGTCGAAACAAGTCAGCGTCCAGAATCTGCCAGGGTGCTGCGACACCGTCTTTTGGTCCGTTGGGCCGTGTATCGTCTTAGAGCCCATTAGGGGGCGCGTCCAGCAGGGGTGACGTCCTAAACCCTATAATTAGCCGCCACCGTCGTCGTCGTCGTTAGGTCTTGGGTTTTGTTTAGAGTTTAGTTTTCCATCGAGGAACTGAATCATTCATTGTAACTGTGGTGTCGAATGTTAAACAATAATTAGGGTAATTATCAAGATGTATTACTGTGATTGTTGTGGTACATATATAGGCTAGTGGACAGGCCCACTTGCCATAGCCGTATTACAATCCAACACTCCCCCGCAGTCTAAACTGGGAGCACTGCGAACATTGAGACTGGTCCTAAACTCCGTGAAGACAGACGTCGGCAGACCTTTGGTGAAGATGTCGGCGTACTGGGACATAGTGGGAACGTGCAGGACGCGGACTTCACCGAGGGCGACTCGCTCTCTAACAAAGTGCAAATCGATCTCAATATGCTTAGTTCGCTGATGCTGAACTGGGTTGGTGGAGAGATAAACGGCGCTGACATTATCACAGTAGACCACTGTAGCGCGACGGAGAGGGCAACGAAGCTCTGACAGGAGCTGGCGCAACCAGCAGGCTTTGGCGACACCGTTCGCAACAGCTCGATATTCCGCCTCTGCACTGGACAGGGACACTGTAGGCTGACGCTTGGACGACCAAGAGATGAGATTGTCACCGAGAAACACCGCATAACCCGAGGTGGATTTGCGTGTGTCGGGACAACCTGCCCAATCTGCATCGGTGTAGACAGTAAGATCAGCTGGAGAGGTCCAGTGTAAATGCAATCCAAGATCCAGAGTACCCTGAAGGTACCGAAGAATGCGCTTTAGAGCGCTGAGATGGGGCTCCTAGGGGTCATGCATATGTAAGCAGACCTGTTGAAAGGCGTACGCAATATCCGGCCTGGTGAAGGTGAGGTACTGAAGAGCTCCAGCAAGACTGCGGTACTGACTAGGATCAGAGACAGACACACCATCAGCAGGAAGCTTGGAGTGAGTGTCCACAGGAGTGCTGCTCGGCTTGCAGTGACTCATACCAGCTCACTCCAGAATATCCAACATATACTCGCGCTGAGAGAGAAATAAGTTGTCACCTCGGCGCTGAACGCTGACACCCAGAAAGTGGTGAAGGGGCCCCATGTCGGTCATCGAGAAAGCCCGACGAAGTGCTGCGATGATCCGGTGAAGGAGGCTCGAAGAAGATGCTGTCAACACAATATCATCAACGTACAGGAGGAGAAAGGCCATATCAGCACCTCTGCAGTAGATGAACAACGACGTGTCGGATTTGGCCTCAACAAACCCAAGGGAGGTGATGTGGGAGGCGAAGCGACTGTGCCAGGCGCGAGGAGCTTGCTTCAACCCATAGAGTGACTTGTTTAGACGGCAGACATGGTTGGGCTTGGAGGGATCAACAAACCCAGTTGGCTGGACGCAGTAGACAGTCTCATTCAGGGTGCCATGGAGAAAAACATTCTTCACATCAAGTTGGTGGATCGGCCAGGAGCGAGACAATGCTAGAGTGAGGACGATCCTGATGGTAGCTGGCTTGACAACTGGACTGAAAGTCTCGTCATAATCAATGCCCGGTCGCTGGGTGAAACCGTGAAGCACCCATCGTGCTTTATAGCGGTCAAGAGAGCCATCAGACTTGAACTTGTGACGGAAAACCCACTTGCCGGTGACGAGGTTAACACCAGGAGGGCGAGGCACCAACGTCCAGGTGTCGTTGCTCTTTAGAGCATCGAACTCGGCCTGCATAGCGAGGCGCCACGCCTGGTCCGAGAGAGCAGTACGGACGGACGACGGCACTGGTGAGGTAGCGACAACTGTTGTGTGAAGGTTGAGGCGGTCCACAGGTTGCCGAATACCGTCCTTGCCACGGGTGCGCATGCCATGCGCGTTGGTGATGGGGACGATCGCCTCTGGAGCCGTCGTGGTGGTGCGACCAGTAGTCCGTCCCGCGCCGCTGGCAGCAGCCTGGGACACAGAGTCCACAGGGGCAGCAGCACCGTCAGGACTGGTGGACAGGGAGCCGCTGTTGTGGTGGTCGGCCAAGTTGCTGTGGCCGGCTGTGTTGCTGCTGGGGCTAGCAGCGGTTGAGCCACTGTCAGGGCCGGCAGTGGGGCTGCTGTGGCCGGCTGGGCCACTGCCAGGACCAGCAGTGTGGCTGTTGTGGCCGGCTGCACCACTGCCATGGCCGGCAAGCTGGCTGCTGGGGTCAGCTGCGCCACTGCCATGGCCGGCGGGGTGTTCAGGGCTCCCGGGGCAGCGTCCATGCCGCCGGGAAGACGAGTACCTGCAGTCACAGCTCTTGGCCAAATTGGCGAAGAGGAATCGTCAGCAGCATCCAAAAAATCAAGTGTGTGCGGGTCCGGAGGAGAGGATGACATCTCGGAGAACGGAAAAAATGTCTCATCAAATACAACGTGATGAGAGACAATGATCCGATTGGAGTGGAGGTCGAGACATCGATACCCTTTGTGATCCGATGAGTACCCGGGGAAGACACACAAGGTGGAGCGAGGCGATAATTTGTGGGTAGCTGTGGATGTGAAGAATGAAAAAGAGTGTGATCCAATAGAAGTAACGGGAAGCGAAGCTCCGTTATCGACAATGATAGATGAAGGACTGGATGATGATGGAGGGTGAAGGGTAGAGAGAATACCAGCGTTGTTGACCATGTGAGCACCGACACCGGAATCAGCATACCATTCGCCCGATGGAGGAGGCGTCAACGTCATGGTGTTGAAATTGTTGACGAGGCCGGAGGGGTCCCAGGACATGCCTTGCATTGGCGTCCAAGGCTGCTGCTGCTGTGGTGGCGCAGTACCGCCGTAGCCGAAACCTGGTGGAGCACCGTGGCTGTACTGTTGTGGCACATACGGCTGATGCGCGTACGGCAGCTGAGGAACAGCAGCAAAAACGGCCGGCGGAGGGCGGAACGGTGTCCCAGGGGCGCTGCCGAGCGTGGGCGAGTGAGGCCACAGTTGCACAGTACCCGTCCATGGATTGTAGAAGGATACCGGAGGACGATGGCCACCACCAGCTGCTCCGGACTGAGACTGCTGCTGCTGCCGGCCACGGCCACCACGGCGTCGGCCAGAACGTTGGCCGTCGTAGCCGTGGGCTTGGCCAGCCTGGCCATGCTTGCTGGAGGTGTGGCCGTAGTGGCCTGCGTGACTGCCCTGGCCTTGGCCAACGGGGCCCTGGCCACCCGCGCGGCCAAAGGGAGGGCGCTGGGTGGTGATGAGGGCAGACGGCGCGGTAGAGGCTAGGGAAGCAGACGCTCCAGTGGCTTCACCTGCAGCGGCATCGTCGATGTTGATTTCCTCAAGCAAAAGAAGGGTGCGGGCTTCTTCGAACGTGGGGAAGGGTTGCCGCATCTTGAGGGTGGAGACCATGGGCCGGAACTTCCCGCTGAGGCCGCAGAGAAGGGTGAGGACCAAGGTACGGTCCCCGATCGGATCACCGTAGTCGGTAAGGGTCGCTGCCATCATCTCAAGACGGCGGTAGAAGTCGGTGATCGAGGACACGCCTTGCTTTGCCGTACGGAACTCCGCCGAGAGCAGTAGGGCGCGCGATTCACGCTGGCCGAGGAACTCGTTCTCGAGGTAGCTCCAGGCACCGCGAGCGTTGGGCTTGCGGTTCATCGTCGACTGCTGGAGATCGGCGTGGATGGTGCAGTAGATCCATGTAAGCACGGTACAGTCCATCTGCACACACGCCGGGCGGCGTTGACGATGTCAGAGAGGACGTGGTCCGTGAGGGCGTACTTGCCCAGGACGGTGAGGAACATGGAGCGCCACCGGTTGTAGTTGTCCGCGGCGCGGTCAAGGACCAGGGGGATGAGGACCTTGATGTTGAGGACGGCGATGGCGGCAGCGTGGACGACGGCGTACTTCGCCTCGTGCGCGTCGAGAGCCGCGGCGCGGTCGGCCTGTTCTTGACGAAGACGAGCGGCGGCGGCGTCCCGGTCGGCTTGCTCGCGCGCCTCGCGAGCCTGTCGCTCGGCGTCCGTCTCGGCCATCGGACAGGGCCGGCGAGTACACTCAGCGACGGCGAGGGAGAGGGCCGCGGCCTCGAGGGAGCCGGCGGCGGCGGCGGCGCAGTGCGTGGAGGAGGGCGACAGCGCTATTTGCGGAAGGGAGAAAATTCGGGATCGTAGGCTCTGATACCATGTTAAACAATAATTAGGGTAATTATCAAGATGTATTACTGTGATTGTTGTGGTACATATATAGGCTAGTGGACAGGCCCACTTGCCATAGCCGTATTACAATCCAACATCGAATCCTTTTACAGTGATCCAGGGCCCCGTTCTTGATCTCCTCCACCGTATCGTTTAGTCCTTTGGAACCGAATTCTTCAACCCTCTATTGATATTCGCGTAATTCATATTTGCAATTTTAGAATGCATGTTTTTACCTTCTTGCTTGTGTTCTTCGATTCACTTGCAGGAACAACCTTCTTGGCGAGGTCAATCAAGTTGTGCTTGGTTGATAACCAACGGAGCAGTGGTGTAACGGTTGCAGGGTTCGAATCGTGTCTGATTTAAAGCCGGATCGCCAACGTCGAGATCTCCACCAATCGAACTTACCAGTTACCTCACGGAAGATCGGGCCGTCCCTCATCACTTTGGATCCGCACCTGTTGCTAGATGAGCTGTCGTGCTTGTGGTGAGACGTGGGGAGTTTGAGAAGACCCTGATCTTGCATCCTCAAGGGAAGAGATCAAGATACTGAAGCGAAAAAAACGATTGAAAAAAACATGCTCCCTTAGTGAATCTGAATTTTGGTGAACAAATCGGGTGTCTTCTCTGCTTGTTCTTACATTGTTATTATTGTTCAAAATGTATTTTTGAACGATTTACCCATGTTCTTGTGTTTTTTAAGTGCAAACGTACGCTGGGTGGTCAACCATACACGTCACATACGGCATACTTCGCTACGTGTACTGCTGCTCTCACCTTATGACACACTACCAATTAATTTTGCAATATCATGTGGCCTGTATATATAAAGTACCAACGTACTATATGTGTATATATGTACCATCTCACTATCTCAGCATGCATGCTTCACTCAAATGGTCATATAGATCACACAAGATCATTGGTCGAAACAAAAGGTCGTATATGACACCCAGCGGGCTCCGTATTTAAATTTAACCGCAAAACAAATTAAAAGGTCGTACAATACAGGTACAGTATCTGACACCTAGGGCTCCATAAAGGGGGTTTTTTTTTGATTTTGACGAGAGGGCTCCATAAAGGTTGACTTTGCTGAAACTAACCTCAAAGAATGGCACAGTGCAGCAATGAAAAAAAACACGGTCCATAAAAATAGGATGCATTAAGCTCAGATCGACGCACGTACATTGAACGCCGATCACTGAAAGTTGACCTAACTACTATACCATGTTCGTCATAAGTCAATGTGACAATGTGTACTTCAGGTCACAGTATACAGTGGCCAAAAACCCCAAATCCCCAGAATTAAGTTAGATTACCATTAATTAACATGTCTTAATCTTAACCCTCCACTAGTTATATACTCGTCTCTACCCCAGATGAGCTCTCTCCCTCTGCAGGCAGCTACATACCAGCAATGGAAGCTAACTACTACTACTACTACCCCAAATACTCCCTCAACCTCTTCCTCATCCTCGGCTTATGGCTCCTCACCTGCCTCCTCCATTTCCGCCATTTCTTCTACCATTTCAGCAGTGGCGCGCTAGTCGTCGTCCTCCCATTCTCCCTCAGCGCAACAAAATTCTTCCCGGCGGCTCCGGCCATCACTGACGACGATCGGTGGCCGACGTCGTCCTCGTGCGACGGGCGGTACGTGCACATGGTGGACCTGCCGCCACGGCTCCATGTCTGCGCTGAGGGCTCTCCGGCGTTCGACAGTGAGCACAGCATTTGCCACCTCATGTCCAATGCCGGGCTTGGTCCGGTGCTTGAGCCACCCGCCGGCGACCAAAGCGGCGGTGGCGACACCGGCATCATCCCTAACACCGGATGGTGAGCTCTAGCGCTAGCAAATTACTGTATTAAACATGCATATTAATTGATCGAATTACTCATTCGTTTCTCCAGCAGCTAGCCATGCATATGCATGCATGTATTAGTTTCAGAAAGTAAATATACAGTACTACGCGCGCGGTAATTTGTATTGTAGGCGTTTTTGTAACACGCTTCAGTTTGCAGGTACAACACGAACCAGTACGCGCTGGAGGTGATCTTCCACAACCGGATGCGGCTATACGACTGCCTGACCGACGACCCAGCAGCCGCGACGGCGGTGTACGTGCCGTACTACCTGGCACTGGAGCTGCATCCACACGCGTGCGGGCTGTTCAACTCCACGGTGAGGAACGGGGCGCCGGAGGAGTTGCTGCGGTGGCTGTCGTCGCGGCCGGCGTGGGCGGCGCACGGCGGGCGCGACCACTTCACGGTGGCCTCCAAGCCCATCTGGATGTTCCGGTGGGTGCAGCCGGCGGCGGCCGGCGATGACTCGGGGTGCGGCAACAGCTTCCTGCAGCAGCCGGAGTCCAGGAACATGACGGTGCTCACGTACGAGACCGACGTCTGGGAACGGCCGCGGCGGGACTTCGCCGTGCCGTACCCGAGCTACTTCCACCCTTCGTCGGCCGCGGAGGTGGCCGCGTGGCAGGCTCGCGTGCGCGCCGCGCCGCGGCCCTGGCTGTTCGCGTTCGCCGGCGCGCGCCGCCCCAACGGGACGCTGCCCATCCGCGACCGCATCTTCGACGCGTGCGACGCCGCGCTCCCGCGCCGCCGCCGCTGCGGGAAGCTCGACTGCAGCCACGGCGGCCTCGTCGAGGGCAGCATCAACTGTCGGTCGCCGCGGAAGGTCGTCTCCCTCTTCGCCTCCGCCCGCTTCTGTCTGCAGCCGCCCGGCGACACCTTCATGCGCCGCTCGTCTGTGGACGCCATCATGGCTGGCTGCATCCCTGTTTTCTTCCACGTGTCCTCCACTTTCGAGAAGCAGTACCGCTGGCACGTGGCCGAACAACACCGCGGTGACGGAAGCAACAGATCTCGCCAGTACTACGTCTTCCTCGACCAGGAGGACGTCCTCCAAGGGAAGGTGGACATCGAGGAGTCGCTGAGCAGGTACACTGATGCCGAGGTGGCCGCCATGAGAGAGGAGGTGATCAAGATGATCCCAACGTTCCTGTACAAAGACCCTCGCGTGAGGTTTCAAGGCGGCACGAGGGACGCGTTTGACATCACCATCGATGAGGTGATGGCAAGGATTAGGAGGATCAAGAAAGGGGAGGATTAATTAAGTGTGGTTGACAATGGTGTACTTTAGCTGTGCTTTTGTGTGTGATCCATGTGCTACGGCCTATGTGTAGCTAATTAGTGCATACTATTTTTTAAAAGGTTAATATACTATGCTTTTAAGGGTATGGTCAATAATAGAGTCAAGAACTTAGCTATAAGTCACCCTGGGCGTTTGGTTATAACCGATAATTCGGTTCGGTTTGACCGGTTCGGTTAAAAATAATTCGGTTTACAGCCTGTAGCCATCGATCGGTTATCCAGAAAAATAAAAACCGCGAAATTCGGTTTCGGTTTGAAAATCCGTGGCCGTGTGCGTGTCGCGGGTGTGGCCAGTAGCCGTGTGCGTGTGGGCATTTGGGGTGTCCTACTCCTAGCTTTTCGGTGGCCAAGACACAAATCAGATGGGCCATGGTAGGCTGGATCACTGGATGGAGGTATGGACCATGGACGGATTCACAGACGGAGAGAATTTCTGCTATCTGCCAAATAATTCGGTTATTTCGGTTATGCGGTTCGGTTTGACACCAAAACCAAAACCGAAGCCGCACACTGAACAACGCAAAACTCAAACCGAACCCTCAACCGAACAAACCGATATTTCGGTTCGGTTCGGTGCGGTTCGGTTCGGTTTGCGGGTAAAAAGTGCCCAGGGTGAGCTATAAGCCAAGCTTTAAGAGTCAAGCTATACAATAGTTAGTTTTTTATTTAGCTACAAATAATTTCCCTTTCATATTCCTCCTCACATGCAACTCTTTTGGGACCCACTACCACCAATTCTTCTATGCTCAGCTTGGTGCTTGCATAGGAGCCAAGCTCTCCTCTCTCTCCTCCCTTCTCTCCTTCACATCATCATTTGCTTGGCTATAAGCCAATTATTGTACCTGCTCTAAGAGTAACTGGAGTAGAAGCTCTCAAATCAGGTATCTAGTTGGGTATCTAGTTTTGCTTTGAGGGCTTTTTGTACTACTATCGGTCCTATTTTCTTTGCTATGCTCTAGCATTGGCTCTCGAAACAGAGTTTCTACTTCTAAGAGCATTTCTAAAAGTAACTAATATTTTTATCCTAAAAATATGGAGTTTTGTACCTAAAAAAAGTAATGGGAGGAATAAAGAAGATCATCTACTAGAGTTTTCAATATTCCACTTTCAAAAAATCAGTATCCTAAAAATACTGACTCTGCTTGTACCTCTTCTTTTGGTGTTGTCTCTTTCTTCTTCTACACTTTCTTAGTCTGAGGTTTCACTTTCTGTGGTTCACTACGCAAAGGTTCTTCTTGTTCTTTATTTTCTATAGTGACCGGTACATTCATTATTGGTGGTACAACTTTTTTTTTCATGTGAGCTTTTATCTTCATTCTTGTATCGATCTTGAAATCTTGACACTTCTTCTGAGTAGTCTGTTCATCCATCCTTGGTACCTTGTTTCTTTTGACGTGAAGAGCGGCCCTTCCTTGACTTGTTCTTCTTGGGTTTCTCATAAGTAGTCTAACTATTGAAGTAACAACGTAACTTCTCTCCAGAAAATTGGAAGTGATTCTCTTCTGGTTTCATGTCACTACTACAGAACAGGGTCTTTGGCCGATTCTCAAAATCGTCATTTGTCTCAGCGTTTTTGCTGCCCGGGACTAATAGACCCTTTAGTCCCGGTGGTAACACGGACCGGGACTAAAGGGTCTGCCCTAACGGCTACTGCGCAGAACTGTCGGGGCAGAGACCCTTTAGTCCCGATCTGTGTTACCGACCGGGACTAAAGGGCACTCTTTAGTCCCGGTGGGTGCCACAGACCGGGACTAAAGCTTTAGCCACAGTTTGTGGCTTGCCCCGGGATAAATGATCACCTTTTAGCCCCAGTTTCTAATACAAACCGGGACTAAAAGCTCCTCGGTTTATAACCTGCCAACTTCTTCCTCCCCGAGCCAGAGACATTCAAATTTCAGTGAGCTTCCTTGCTTGTTCTTGCTGTTGCTATTGCTTGTTCTTGCTTGTTCTTCATTTGTTCTTCGTCTCCGGCGTCAATTGGTGATCTTCTTCGACTCCGTCATCATCCTTTACGTTTAGAGGTAACTATTTTCATCTCCTACCGTGTCTTTTGAATATGAGAGGAATTTAATTAAAATATATAGTTTGCAAGAACAATCATAGAGAGTTGAGTAGTTTAAATTGGTTCATCATAATCACCTGATAGTTTTCTACTGCTAGGTAGTATCCATTGTATATTTTATACTTATTATGCAAGACAAGTAATAATGAATTTTAGTGTCTTTTCAGTTAATTTTCTTTAGAAAAATGTGGAATTTATAATAGTTTGCAACAATGAATATAGAGAGTAGACAATGTGAAAATTAGTATTGTTATATCATATTTTTTCGATTATCTAAATGAATAGATAAATTTAGAGTCTTTTTTATTTTTAATTATTTAGAAAATTAGGAATTTGCATGTAATAGTTTAAAAAATAAGTATGGATATAGTAGATGGCAACTGTGACCGGGTCCTCAGCCTCTCATCATCGGGATCCAAAGCGTTTGCGGCCGGATCTTCCTCTCATTGCTTGTGGCGAGTGTAAGCAGAAGATTGTGAAGGAGTACCGAGTGAAAAAATAGGGAATCAACAAGGGTCGTATATTCTACAAGCGTCCAGACTATGAGGTGGGTTATTATTTATCCGCATTTGATTAATATGGTTCATTTGTATCGGTTTTGCTTGATGATGTTGTTTAAATTCCTTATTCTTTGTTCTAATTGCAGTGGGAGGGCACCGGTGGATGTAAAGGTTGGTGCTAGGAGGAAGAGTACGTTCAGCACGTACGAAATTCTGTTGCACAGGAGGTTGACACTGAAGGTGATGAGGCAGTGAGTCAGCGACAGCAGCCCATCCATGCTGATGAAGCGAATGATGTGTCTATTTTAGTTGGGATCGAACGTGAACTAATTATGTTGCTTAAGTGCATTTTAGTTTTAGTTTTTTTAGTGCTAGAAGCAGATCGACAAAGTTACAGAAGCCGCCAGAGAAAGAAGGACGAGGAGGCAGAGCGGATCTACAAGTTGGAGGAGTATGTTCTTCAAACACAAGAGCGTGAAAAATCTCGTGAAGAATGGATGCAGGAGGAAATCAAAAGGCAAGTGCAAATGACACTTAGTCAAATGACGAGTGTGCAAGGTACATCATCACAACAACCTCAAGCGATCATTAGCCCCCCAGGTCAGTTGAAAAGCAGCTGCGCCTCCACGGAAGTACCAACCATTCAAGATGACTCCAAGCTACGCTTCCCCGTGGATGACGTTAAAGAACCTTTTACTACTTGTGAGCTGCACATTCCAGATGGAAATGCCACGAAAAAGGTGGCTGTCGGTGTTGTAAACCCTATCGACCGCACAAGAACACCAAGAATCCATGGTCAACCAGTGCCAACCGGATACGCTAGCATCTCGATAGATAGGGTTGAGACAGGTTGTGGCATTGTGGCACTGAAAATCGAAGGGGAGATGGGGAGAAGACTTTAGGTGAAGTGGAGAAGACATTTATTTGTTGGCGCAAGCGCTTCATTATTATTCCTAGAGTGTCACCGCCGCAACCTCCTCCTACTGATCAAGATCCTCACCATAGGTAGTGTGCGTGAACCAAGAAACAATTTTTACACTAACTTCCTATATGTATATATTAATTGGATCCTCACATCATTCATTGTTTTGCGTAGCAGGAACTATAGTCCAGGTCGTCATTCCCCAGTGCATCATATTGTTGCGGACGGTGACGATGTGTTGGAGGACACGACTTCAACCCCATCTGCTGCACAAAGATCTCCACAGCGGGCTCCAACGCCACAACCTGATCCACCGCGGGCTCCAACGCCACAACCTCCACTGCGGGCTCCAACACCACCACCGGCCCCACCATCTCCTCCACCGCGGGCTCCAACGCCACAACCTCCAACGCGGGCTCCAACACCGCCACCAGCCCCACCATCTTCTCCACAGCGGGCTCCAACACCGCCCCCCCCCGCCTCCACCGCGCGGCCCTAAGAAGCGGTCCGCCGCCACAGAACCGAAGGCCCCACCTCCAAAAAAGAAGGCTCCTGCATCAGGAAAAAAGCCCACGAGAAATTAGTTTATGAAAAGACTGATGAGGAGTTAGAAATTTCGGTGAAAAAAGATGTGCGCAAATTATTAGATGAATCAAAGGCCGCGGCTGAAGCGAAGAGAAACCCAGAGAAGCCTTACCTATTGTTAAACCCACAGGAGTTAAGGAAAAGGGTGGAGCAACATGGTATCAAGATACGTCAAGCCCGAAAGGCTCCGCAAAAATCAGACTACGAACACTCTCTAATCAAGTCTAAAAAGAACAACAATCCAGCACGAAGAAAGTGGGAAACGGTGTTCCACAGCTCGGGGAAACATCAAGACCTTTGTCCCCGTTATTTGTGGAAAATCAGTATGGTTCAAACATGGGCAGAGTACAGAAGAAATCTGGAGAGACCACTACTTTGTCTGAGATGAACTCAATTGTGAAGGACCGAATTGGCGACCAGAGGGGGGGGGGGGGGGTGAATGGGAGCCTCAAATTTCTTCTCGAGAAATGATGGCCCTTGTCCCCAAAAAAATCACCCCAAAAGCGAAGACTCAAACAACCAGTGAGTTCACGACCTACGAATAGGTGGATACCCTAGGAGATGTCCTAGAGGTACAGCGGAACTACTGAAGAACCCCCAAAACCAAGCGCCAAAGCAACGGGGCAAAAACTGGACAAGCAAGCTCCTAGAACAATCAAACCTCCGATAACAGAACACCCCACTCCTATGGAGAAGAGGAAAGTGTTCGACCAAAAATACTTAGGCCAACTGGTGGAAAAAGCATCTTGGAAATATCCTTATGAAGTTAGGAAACTAACACAATAGACGGATCTTAAATCGGAGCTCAAACGCAAAAGATACGGACGCTAGAACCAACGAAACTCCGAAAGCGGAACACTTAACTCCTATGGAGAAGAAGGAAGTGTTCGACCAAAAATACTTTGACCAATGGTGGCAAAAGTACTTTGGAATGATCCTTAAGAAGTTAGGAAACCAACGCAACAAATGGATCTCAAATCGGAGCTCGTACGCAAAAGATACGGACGAAAACAGCAAAACTGTGCATTTGCGGACTGTCCGCCACTGAACCGCGGACTGTCCGCTATTGAACCCCGGACAGTCCGGGAATGGGTCCCGGATAGTCCGCAGTTCAAAAATAAAAACAGCAACCTCGCTGCCCGTGAACAGCCCCGACCCCCGGACAGTCCGGGGATGAGTCCCGGACAGTCCGCCACTGTCCAGAAAGCCCAAAAACAGCTCAAGACAAAACCAAAATCGATTGGATCTTCACCAAATCGAACGGGGCTGCAACTAAACTTCTCCCAAGTGTTCTTCTACGTGTTGGGAAGCTAATCCTAGGATATCATCACTCCAAACCAACTAATCCATGAGAAATTGGAAGAACACTAGAAAAGGGGGAAGAACGAAGAACGAACGCGATTTCGACCCGATCTATGTGCTCGTGAGGTCAGAGAAGAAATCCTTCGGTGGAAAAAAGGAGCTCACGACATAGAACAAATTGATTCAAACAGAATCACAAATCATCGCTCGGAGAAGGAGAACGAGGCAAATCTCCAGGTGGGGAAAAACCGAAACGCGAAGAACAAAAACGCAAATTCGATCCAAAATCGCAGCCAACAAGAGGAGGACGAATTTGATCCTTGGATTTGGGAAGATGATGATTTGTATTATCACTCAGTGTCGGGTTACAAGCCACTCCTCGCAATACAAAACGCGGATGACGAAAATCTCAAGAACAAAAGCCGGTCTCTCCTCTCACCCTAGCCTCCTCTCACCTAAACAAAATGAGAGTGACACCTCCAAGGATGGCTGCCCTAGCAGCCCCTTCACATATATATATGCGCACGTCCGAAGACCAAAACACCCTCACATGAAGCACTCAACCCAAATACCCCCCCAGGGTAAAACTGTCCAACCCTAGCAGTTTTCATCCGACGGCCACGCCCGCACATCCGGTAGCTTCGCCTCGACGCGACCTCCCTGATGCCGCCACGTGCCGTCATGTCGACCACCGCGCCTTCCTCGTGGATAGCTTCGCCGCCGCGCCAGCCTCTCCACACCGCCACGCGTCGACCGTCCTTTTGGACCTTCCCCCGGTTTTGAGGCCCAAACCGGGAAACCTGTCAGCCCAAGTTTTGAGGCCCAAACCTGGCAAACCGTCCACCCCGAGTTTTGAGGCCCAAACTTGGAAACTGGCCACCCCGAGTTTTGAGGCCCAACCTCGGAAACCGTCGAGGATAGCTTTTTGAGGCTCAGCTACCGAACCCGCAGCGTAGACGGGATGTGGTTCGCACACCCCGACCACCGGCACCGATGCCGATGCATGTCCAGCCTCCACGCCGGGCACAACGCCTTCGCCTTCCTTCTTGACTCGGCCGACGACACTTGCGCCGCATGCAAGCCCGTGTCCGACCTCCCGCCAAGTGCCATGACGCCATCGTCTTCCTCCCGACTCGGTCGATGCATCGCACATCCCCATGTGCTCCTGCTCGCCGATGCCATGTGCCCGCTACCACAGCTGGTCCTCCGGCCTCATGGTCCATCAGTCCAAGCCTCACGTCCGCCCTTCACCGCTCTGGGTCCATCGGCATGGCACGTCCGCCGCACGGCACACCCATCCTTCACCGCTCCCGGTCCGTCGGCACAGCACGTCTCTACTTGACCTTCACGTCGCCATCGACCACTGTCTCCGAGCTCAACACCTGCACATCAACACAGCCAAGAGACACACGTTGCACACACACACCAACACATGAACACACACAACTCAACGCCACCGGTTAGTCATAAGCATTAAGCACATAGACAAATAATGTCTCAACCGGGAAAAGCCTCAAACCTTCCTCATCAATGTCAATCATTCATCATACATGTTCTCAATCTCCCCCTTGATGAATGCATTGACTAACAATAAAACCACAAAGGAAGGGTTTGAAGGCAAGCCTCATTCAAGTGCCCAAAAGCCAACCAAAAGCAAACACAAGGCCACTTGGAATGAGGAAGGATCATGAAAAATCCAAATAAAAGCTCTCGGTCCCGAAAGAAATGGGAAAAGGGGGCAAAGCCTCCACACAACCGAAGAGTCAAGAGAAGACAAGAGTTTCATGAAATCCCAAAAGGCACTCGAAAAACATTCTCAAATAAATTGTCAAACAATCATCACAAAAGAAACCAAGGTTCTTATCAACTTGGGTTTCGAAAGGTTCTATCCACTTGGGTTTCGAAATTTCTCCCCCTTGATGATTGAATTGACAAAAGCTAGGCACAAGAGATGGTTTGAGATACCAAAACTGAAAACTTGGTCCCCAAAGACATGGGCAACGACTCAATGCAACCAAGCAAAATCTGAGCAAAACTCCACAAAAGAGCAAAAACTCAGACAAGGAGCGAAAAACTTGGTTCCCAAAGACATGGGCAACGGCTCGACGCAACCAAGTCAAAAATGAGCTAGCCCTCAAGAAGAGGCAGAAAAGGGCTCAATACCACTAGCTCAAGGCTCGATACCAATTGAGGCTGAATCAACGCATAAGAATACAAAACTGCTAGTCCCTCAAGATAGAGGCACAGAGGCTCAACACAACTAGCAGTAAACTCAATACCAATCACAAACAGCCAGAAATTGGTGAAAACAGCTTGTTCCTCAAGACAGAGACACAGAGGCTCGACACAACTAGCTGAAGGCTCCATACCAATCGAAAAATATCAAACAACAACTACTAGTCCCTCAAGACTGAGGCAAAATGGCTCAACACGACTAGCAGGCTCGATACCAACTGAGAAAACAAAAAGAGAAGCTCAAAACCAAATGGAGCACAAACTCTCCGAGCACATGGAGAAGCAGCAAAACAAAAGCGACTCCCCCTGAAGGCAAGCCTATACACAAAAGCTATGCAACAAAACTCACTATGAAGGATACCAATTGAAGAAGGACATAAAAGAGCTAAACTCCCCCCTAGCTCAAAGCTCTCCCCAAAATGCACGACTCTCCCCTTTGTGCCAACACACAAGCTCCCCCTTGCAAACAACTTCTCCCCCTTGACAAAAGGGAACATGCTGAGGGGTTTTGACATTTCTCCACAAAGTTGACACAAACACAAGACAAGTCATCAACCAAAAGCATATGGGGGTGATCACAAGGTGTATCGGAGCTGGGGGTATGTACACTAAGCTAAAAATGCATGATATGCACAATGCAACAACTTCAAGTGTATAGCGATCAGAATGAAAAGATGCTCAAAAAGGTGTTGCCCTGAAACTTTAGCAACCAACACAAATGCTAGCAAAGGCTCAAACTGATCAAGTGAATACGAAATATGAACAATTAAGCATATGAGCAGTTTTAAGCCATTTGAAAAGGAGTTCACCACAAAAATAGCACTAAGCATGAGTAGACAGGAAATCAATCAAGTGCTAACTCAAGTATAAAAGGTGAAGTACCCCTAGCAAAGTTCAATCATCATGCCATAGAATGAAGCATAAACTTGTGTTATTTTCAATATTTTATCGAAGATTGCAGCGGTATTAACACAAGTTCATATTAAAGCATGTGATTGCGAGAGGTTGAAAGCATGGTCATTGCCTAACTTTTCAACCGGGCTAAGCCTATGCAAGAAAAGCAATCAGAAGCTTAAAGCACCGGTTTCGGTCTTACACTACACGGCTCAAGTTTAACTCAGATGTGCAATGAGAAACAGTCTTGATACCGTGTGGTGCTGACACATGCAATCCCATCTCGATCTTTTTAATTCACTTAGACTTGGATCAAATTTTAAGCACAAGGTAAATATGACCAATCCAAGCAAGTGACTGACTCAGTGCAAGAGACATAGCAACCTAGCATACAAAAGATAGCACAAGTGATCTCAACACATCCTACCCATGCTAGTTGCCAATCTCAATGGTGAACAAATTAAAGGTTTCATAGTTGATTAATCAAGTTCACCATTTGCAAAAATAGCTTAGCTCATAACATGTATCAAGTGATCAAAAAGAGCCTAAGCTACAAGCATCATCATGAATAAGCAGGGCATACCAAAAAGAGCATAATCTCATTCTCATTGCTCTAAACATGAAGCTCTAAAATGCACTAAATACAAGATGAAATGCATGCAAAAACTAGTCTATCAAAAACAAAGCAAAACTAGCCTAAAAAGGAAAACCCAACACAAAAGGGTATCGGACAAGTCCAACTAAGATACAACAAGCAAAATGCTTCCCCAACTAAAAGGGAAACACACACCAAACTCACAAAAGAAGAGCCAAGAAACGCTCAAGCGAACAGCCAGCAAAATCCACATCGGAAAGACCACACAACAGAAAGAGCTCGATGAAGAAGAGTACCAAACCCGAACTCAGAAGTGTGTCGGAGGTACCTCATGAAGCGCACGACCGCCTGCTGGTGCGATACCCGAGGGGACGTCTGAATCTGAATGAATCTCCGGGGCGCCTGCCTCGCCGGAGTCGTCTCCCCCTCGCCTGATGCTGTCGCTCCCACAGGTGCAGCTAGTGCTCACTGGAGAGCTGCTCGAATGGAACCCCAAGTCGTGGAAGAAGTGGGATCGGGTCCGTGAGCCGAAATGCCCTCTCCAAGCTCCTGTTCTCCTGCACACTCAAAAGCAGAAGAAAACACAAGGCATTGTCTCGTCTAGAGTGACCTCAAGGTCTCCACAAAGCGGTTAGTCACATAATAAGCATAAGGTGAACTCTCAACAAAAAGAGATCTACCTATGAATGATACCGCAAGGAGATCTGAACTCAAACTAGTCAAAACTACCATGCAACAGGATAAAGCACTATATAGCAAAATGCAGCCTAAAGACATGATCAACCCAAACACAGCCTAAACCTCAACACATGCTACAATGCAAGATAATGATAGCAATAGATCCAAAAGCATGTAACATGATAAAATTGTGGAAAGGCTAGTGCTCAAACTAATCATATCAACAGGGTACATGTAGCTAACCAAAACAAGCACCTGACAAGTGACACCTAATGAACATCATACCACTACAAATAAAGCTCATGGAGAAGTATGGTAAGGCATGGCACAAAGTTCATGAGGATCACAGACTAGCATGAAAAGTGGAATAGCCACCAAAGCTGTACACAAGGCTAGCATGACATGATGATACAGAAGATATCACATGCTAGACTAAACAAAACATGATACAAAAGAATATGTACATGCAAGAACTATACAAGTGAGCATATGAAGGACCATCTCATACCACAAGAAATAGACTAGGAATGTACAAGGTATGAGTGTAAAAGAAAGCTCACCCAAGTAGCAAAAGCCTCTTTGAAGGCAAATCTAAGCGGGATGCAGAGAACCATCAAAACTTGATCACATCTAAAAGACCAAGTTCCATTCGGCACATGTTCTCCACCCCGCGTCCTCATATCTACACACAAGAAGACAAAGTAACCCGAGTCTTGGATCCCGAAGGGTTAGCAAGCATGTACTTGGGAACCCAAGACTTGGTCACGAATCTCAACTTATCATGTGGGTTAGCATGATGCAATTGTCGGTTCAAATGCAATTTTGAAACACCCTTGGAAGCATTCCTCAAAAGGACAACTCAAGGAGAAGAATGAGTCGTACCACGGGAAAAGAGGCAAACATCTTCCAAGGTTTTTTGAGAAGAACCAATAGAAGCACCATGAGAAGCATGACGTGGACCAACACAAGAAGCACTAGAAGCATGTCCACGACCATGACCTAATCCACTAGAAAAGGAGTCATAAAGCCCATCAACAAAGAGGGGCTTCTTACTAGGAGCACAAGCGTTCATGCCATGAGAAGGGCTATGAACCACCATCTTCCTAGAAGAGCGAGCTTGGCGCAAGCGTTTGGCACGCCGATAGCAAAAGCTTTCTTGATGCCCATCTTTCTCACAAAAAG
This sequence comes from Coix lacryma-jobi var. lacryma-jobi, assembly GCA_009763385.1. NCBI lineage: Eukaryota > Viridiplantae > Streptophyta > Magnoliopsida > Poales > Poaceae > Coix > Coix lacryma-jobi. The sequence continues at coordinate 51,658,241 of CM019824.1, forward strand.
AGCAATGGTACAAAGGCCTATCGGAAGGCACACCATTCTCCGACAAGTGAGAAGTCCCTTGGGACTTAGAACAAGAAGCATCAACAAGAGACTTGGTGCCAACACTCGGAGCACACGTACCATGGGAAAGGCTACGCGGCTTCCTAAAAGCCTTAGCTCGAATACGCCGCTCGTGCTTGACACGGCGAAAACAAAAATCGAATGAATGTCCATCCTTCTTGCAAAAGGTGCAATGGAAAATCGGATTGGGAGCACGATTTCCAAAAATGAGAGAAGCACCCTTGTCATGAGAAGTCCCTTGGACATCACTCGAAGAAACAACAAGGTTAGGAGTAGCTATGAAAGAGCTATCCGAAACCTTGACACTAGTGCTAAGGTCAACATACTCACGCGCAACACAAGAACTCAACTCCGGTTGCAAAGAAGCAATTTTAGAAGCATCAACATCGAAGTTGCAAGAAGTGCGTGAATCAAAAGACTTAGCACAAAGACTCTTGCATCTTTTGGCTAAAACCTCATTCTCAAACATGAGGCGATCACAAGTACCACAAGGAGTGTTTCTCAAATTTTCCATCTCCTTTTCAATGCACTCGGCATATGTGGTACGCAAGAGTTCAATCTCTTTCTCAAGGTTAGCACTCATATCATTGTGCTCAACCAACTTAGCGCTCATATCATCGCGCATTTGCTTCAAAACCAAAACTTCCTTTTCTAAATCAATGCATGATGTGCAAATGAAATCGGTGGAATAAACATCACCATTCACATCAAGCAATGAATCATGATTAGCACAAGAAGTAAGGCTAGCATTTTTATTCAAAGAGCACAAGCTACAAGGCCTAGCATTTATCTCAATAATTTCAGCCCTAGCATGCTCAAGTTCATCTACACATGTGGTGTGAGTCAATTTTAATTTATTGATTTCAGCAAGCAAAGACTCACAATAACCACATGGTTCAGCAGCTTTTGATCTAAGCAAGGCTATTTTAGATTTAACACGAACAAGATCCTTGCGCAAGTCAAAGCAAACAAGACATGGTATGGAAGCATTTGATTTTAGCATTTCATTTTCAGATTTTAAGCTAGCAAGAGAAAAGCATAGCTCATCATTCTTCCTAACCATCACTACTAGAGAACAGGCCTTTGGACGATCCACCAACTGAGCTTTAGTCTCGGTAAAAATTTGCGTCCGGGGCTAAAGACTTTTAGTCCGGGTTGGTATTACCAACCGGGGCTAAAGGTGAATCTTTAGCCCCGGTTGGTATTACCAACCCGAACTAAAGGTCCTTTCAGCCCCGGTTGGTGTTACCAACCGGGGCTAAAGGTCCTTCCCGAGTGGATTCAAAAGGAAAACGTCTAGAACTACATCACGTGAGTTGCGTAGCTCAGTTGGTAGGCGTGCCTGAGGCGAGATGTGCTGAGTTTGAATCTCACACAACACATATTTATTTTTCCTCTCTGGACCTTTAGCCCCGGTTGAAAGCACCCGGGACTAAAAGCCGGGACCTTTAGTCCCTGATTCTTAGCCCCGGTTGAGATACCCGGGGCTAAAGGCCCATTTCAACCGGGGCTAAAGGCCCTTTCTGTAGTAGTGCATGTGACTACAAGAGGTGCAAGGTAAAGATGCACTAGACTTCCAATGAAAAAGGCCACATTTCAACCTAGTGATAGAGCATTTCAATTTCTTGACCTTTCTACGCAAGGTATCACAAAGCTCATCATATCTCATGTTATCATCACAACAAGCTTCAAATTGTTGGGATAAAATCCGAAGACAAGCAGCAAGAATACCTTTCTTGGCATTGCCAAGTTCGCATATACGATCCTCCGTTGAATGCTCATCATCTCCTAGGAAGCCCAACAAAGCATCCACCTCGCGTTCCGCCTCAAGAGCCGTACTCCTCCTTCTTGCCAAAATGTCGTCCTCGGTCGCATGTCCAAGACTCAAACCTAAGGACAAAGACACACTAGAAGAAGAACTTGGTGCCATCTCCAAAACAACCGTTAGTGTTAGCCAAAACACAAGCTCAACACCTCGACAAGCAAAGTCGGAAACACAACTGCTCTCAACAAGGCCGCCTTCATGGATCCGGAACCGGTTAAGGTTGAGAGATCCTTAACTGGCTCTGATACCAATTGAAGGACCAAATTGCAAACCAGAGGGGGGGTGAATGGGAGCCTCAAATTTCTTCTCGAGAAATGATGGCCCTTGTCCCAAAAAAATCACCCCAAAAGCGAAGACTCAAACAACCAGTGAGTTCACGACCTACAAATAGGTGGATACCCTAGGAGATGTCCTAGAGGTACAGCGGAACTACTGAAGAACCCCCAAAACCAAGCGCCAAAGCAACGGGGCAAAAACTGCACAAGCAAGCTCCTAGAACAATCGAACCTCCGATAACGGAACACCCCACTCCTATGGAGAAGAGGAAAGTGTTTGACCAAAACTACTTAGGCCAACTAGTGGCAAAAGCACCTTGGAAATATCCTTATGAAGTTAGGAAACTAACGCAAGAGACGGATCTCAAATCGGAGCTCGAACGCAAAAGATACGGATGCTAGAACCAATGAAACTCTGAAAGCGGAACACTTAACTCCTATGGAGAAGAAGGAAGTGTCTGACCAATGGTGGCAAAAGTACTTTGGAATGATCCTTAAGAAGTTAGGAAACCAACGCAACAAACGGATCTCAAATCGGAGCTCGTACGCAAAAGATACGGACGAAAACAACAAAATTGTGCATTTGCGGACTGTCCGCCAGTGAACCGCGGACTGTCCGCTATTGAACCCCGGACAGTCCGGGAATGGGTCCCGGACAGTCTGCAGTTCAAAAATGAAAACAACAACCTTGCTGCCCGTGAACAGCCCGACCCCCGGACAGTCCGGGGATGAGTCCCGGACAGTCCGCCACTGTCCAGAAAGCCCAAAAACAGCTCGGGACAAAACCAAAATAGATTGGATCTTCACCAAATCGAACGGGGCTGCAACTAAACTTCTCCCAAGTGTTCTTCTATGTGTTGGGAAGCTAATCCTAGGATATCATCACTCCAAACCAACTAATCCATGAGAAATTGGAAGAACACTAGAAAAGGGGGAAGAACGAAGAACGAACGCGATTTCGACCCGATCTATGTGCTCGTGAGGTTAGAGAAGAAATCCTTCGGTGGAAAAAAGGAGCTCACGACATAGAACAAATTGATTCAAACGGAATCACAAATCATCGCTCGGAGAAGGAGAACGAGGCAAATCTCCAGGAGGGGAAAAACCGAAACGCGAAGAACAAAAACGCAAATTCGATCCAAAATCGCAGCCAACAAGAGGAGGACGAATTTGATCCTTGGATTTGGGAAGATGATGATTTGTATTATCACTCGGTGTCGGGTTACAAGCCACTCCTCGCAATACAAAACGCGGATGACGAAAAGCTCAAGAACAAGAGCCGGTCTCTCCTCTCACCCTAGCCTCCTCTTAAATGAGAGTGACACCTCCAAGGATGGCTGCCCTAGCAGCCCCTTCACATATATATAGGCGCACGTCCGAAGACCAAAACACCCTCACAAGAAGCACTCAACCCAAATACCCCCCAGGGGTAAAACTGTCCAACCCTAGCAATTTTCATCCGACGGCCACGCCCGCACATTCGGTAGCTTCGGCTCGACGCGATCTCCCTGATGCCGCCACGTGCCGTCATGTCGACCACCGCGCCTTCCTCGTGGATAGCTTTGCCGCCGCGCTAGCCTCTCCACACCGCCACACGTCGACCGTCCTTTTGGACCTTCCCCCAGTTTTTAGGCCCAAACCGGGAAACCTGCCAGCCCAGGTTTTGAGGCCCAAACTCGGCAAACCGTCCACCCTGAGTTTTGAGTCCCAAACTCGGAAACCTTCGAGGATAGCTTTTTGAGGCTCAGCTACCAAACCCGCACCGTAGACGGGATGTGGTTCGCACACCCCGACCACCGGCACCAATGTCGATGCATGTCCAGCCTCCACGCCGGGCACAACGCCTTCGCCTTCCTTCTTGACTCGGCCGACGGCACTTGCGCCGCACACAAGCCCGTGTCCGACCTCCCGCCAAGTGCCACGACGCCATCGTCTTCCTCCCGACTCGGCCGATGCATCGCACATCCCCAGGTGCTCCTGCTCGCCGATGCCATGTGCCAGCTACCACAGCTGGTCCTCCGGCCTCATGGTCCATCAGTCCAAGCCTCACGTCCGCCCTTCACCGCTCTGGGTCCATCGACATGGCACGTCCGCCGCACGGCACTCCCATCCTTCATCGCTCCCGGTCCGTCGGCACGGCACATCTCTACTTGACCTTCACCTCGCCATCAACCACTGTCTCCGAGCTCAACACCTGCACATCAACACAGCCAAGAGACACACGTTGCACACACACACCAACACATGAACACACACAACTCAATGCCACCGGTTCGTCATAAGCATTAAGCACATAGACAAATAATGACTCAACCGGGAAAAGCCTCAAACCTTCCTCATCAATGTCAATCATTCATCATACATGTTCTCAAATTGAAAAAAAATTCATTGACAGCGGTCTCTCGTACGACACGATTGCCAATATTGCTACTGGGCTGGAGTTTCCACGAGCGAAAGTAGTTGATTAATGGAGGAGAAATTTTGCACCGGGCAGGAGTCTAATGAACCCCAATCACTTACATGTACTTGGTACGCAGATGTTTGCAATCAACAAATGGCGGATGGAGGCTTCAAAAGACATTGATGTCAATTGAATTTTTGTCCGAATTCAGAACCATCTGCGGATACATGGGTGTATGCCGAGTCTCTGTGTGATGAGTGATTGTCAACGGAGATGATGCGCATGTTCTTTGGCTTGTGTTGTGCAGGTGTCGAGCACGGAGACAGTGATCGATGGCGGGTGAAGGTCAAGTTGCGACGTGCCGTGCCGACGGACCGGGCGCGATGAAGGATGGGCGTGCCGTGCGGCGGACGTGCCATGCCGATGTATCGGACGGTGAAGGGCGGACGTGGACTTGGACTGATGGACTGGAGGCCGGAGGATCAGCTGTGGTGGCTGGCAGCCTGTGACAGCGACAAGCGGAGAAGTGCGATCATGTCGGTGGAAGGGGTGCACAGGCGGTGCATCCCCTCTACGACGCCGGTTTGTTGGTAGAGCCCGAGAAAAACCAACGGTGGACGGTTTCCAGGTTTGGGCCTCAAAACCTGGGTGCTGGGTTTCCAGGTTGAGCCTCAAAACCTGGGCGTGGGCCGGTTTCCGAGTTTGGGCCTCAAAACTCGGGCGCGGACGGTTTCCGAGTTTGGCCACAAAACTCGGGCTGGAGGCTGGTTTCCCGGTTTGGGCCTCAAAACCGGGGGCTGATGGAAAAGGCTGGTTTCCCGGTTTGGGCCACAAAACCGGGGGTGCAGAGTGGTGGCGGCACGTGGCGGCGATCTGAAGGTTGCGTGGAGGCGACGCGGAAGACCGTGCGGGCGTGGCCGTCGGATCTACCTACCACCAGCGGGTGGACTAGAATAGCCTTAGGGTTAGGCTGGTCCGCTCTGTAATTAGAGTAGTGAGGGGTAGAGTAGGAAATAGACTTAGGCTAGGTTAGTATAAGTAGTCCAGGGGAGACACCCTCCTCCCCATCTCAGTTAGCGCAGTCTTTTGCTTCCTAGCACCTAGGGTTTCCACTCTCCCATCCCCTGCTTTAGCTAGTTGAGATCCGCAGAGAGACTCCACTCTGTGTACTGTTGATTTGAGGAAGTGAGGCCGTATCCTCACCTTGGAGCACTGATCGATGGCTTGATTTGCGTCCTTGATTCGAGTTCGTGGCTGTGATTTCCGTTTTGCTTGTGTTCTTCGCGGAATCCTTTTGCTCCACGATTTTCCCATCGCTTGATCTCTTTGCTCGGTTCATCTTTTGCAATTCCGTTTGAACCAAGTTGTTCTAGATCGTGAGGCACTTCTTTCCACCGAAGGAATCATCCTCTAACCTCACGGTCTAGGAGATCGATCGATTTTTCGTTTCGGGTCACTTTTCTTCCCTTCCCCCGAAATTCTTCGATTCACCGATTTGGAGTTAGGTTCGAGCCATGATCTCTTAGAGATAGCTCACTAACCTCCTTGTGACTTCACTCACCAAGTTTGATCCCTAGAGGATTTGTTTTGGGTGAGTTCTAGTCGAATCGGTGGACGAACAGTGAATTCACGGGGTGACCGGACGCTGCCTCGGGTTGACCGGACGCACGCTCAGAGAGTCCGGTCGTTGAACAGCTCGTCGCGTGGTTCACTGTAGACCGACCGGACGCTCGGCATTTTGTTTGACCGGACTCGCCTCAGTTATTGTTCACTGCGCGTGTTTGATTCTGACCGGACGCAGGTGAACCGACCGGACGCTCTATCTCACAGAGTCCGGTCAGTTCCAGAGAGCTCCAAAAATCGTTTTTCGCACGACCGGACGCGTCCGGTGCTCACAGACCGGACGCAGGCAGAGTCCGGTCAGTGCTTTTCTGCGCAGTCTCGTGTGTTCTTGTTTGTCTCTGACCGGACGCGCTGTTCACGACCGGACGCTCCGTACCCGTGAGTCCGGTCGTTTCCAGAGAGCTCCCAGAGACGGTTTCTGACGACCGGACGCGTCCGGTCCCTGCTGACCGGACGCAGGCCAGAGTCCGGTCGCTGCTGTTTCGCGCGTTTTCGTTCGCGGCTCGTTCGTCCTTGATCGGATTTGAGTTCCGTCATTTGGGTTGGCTTTCTAGAGTTGTCTAGTGTCCCGCTGTGCTTCTAGGAAGCATCCACCCTACATCTAGGGTCGTGGACATTAGCAAGCTCTAGGTTTCGCTTTTGGGGTTGGGTTTGGGACAGTGGCATCTAGTTTCCGTAAGGAAATTTTGAAGCTCCCATTCACCCCCCCTCTGGTCGCTTTCGGATAGCTTCTCGGTCCTTCAATTGGTATCAGAGCAGGTTAAGGATCTTCCACCTTAGCCGGTTCCAGATCCACCGAAGGCGACATGGATCGCGGCGTGGGCAAACCGCCGTTTTTCGATGGGACGAACTATGCGTATTGGAAGATACGTATGTCGGCCTATTTGCAGAGCTTGGGCGCTTCGATCTGGGATATTTGCAACTCCCCTGATTACGTGGTCTTGGCTGGTCGTGTGACTCAACAGCAGATCGATGAGCACGATGCCAATAGCCGAGCCCGTAATGCTCTTTTCTCTTGTTTGAGCATGGGTGAGTTTGATCGTGTTTCTCACCTCGCTACGGCTCGGGAGATCTGGGACACTCTCATGCGTTTTCATGAGGGCACCTCTCAAGTCAAAACCCGACTCTACGAGTCGTTCAAGCGAGAGTATGAGAACTTTAGACATCAACCTGGCGAAAGCATAGAAAGTTTATTCGCTCGCTTTCAGGTGATTGTCAACAGGATGAGGGCTAACAGAGAGCAGTTGCCATTTGACGATCATGAGCGTGCTTTGAAGCTTTTGCACACTCTTGACCGTTCGGTGTGGGACTCCAAGGTTCAGGCAATCATCGAATCGCCGAACTATGAGACCCTCACCTGCGACGAGCTCTTCAGTAAGCTCAAGTCCAGTGAGATTGATGCTATGGCGAGGGCTTCTTTTGAAAATCCTTCTCGCCCGTCCATGGCTTTGGTTTCCGGCTCTTCCTCTAACCCCTCAGCTGGCTTTGCGCTTTCTTCTCTCTTTTCTGTGACAGAGGACCAGCTGGAGTCTTTGGGAGATGACGAGTTGGCTTTGCTCGCCAACCGGTTCTCGCGGTTCCACAACAACCGCATGAACCGTCGTCGAGGAGGAGGACGCACGGGATGCTACGAGTGCGGCGACCCCGACCACTTCATCGCCGACTGCCCCAAGAAGAAGAACAAGCATCTGGGGAAGGGCGATCACGGCCACAGGCGCGACTCCAAGTACAAGGAGAAGCACGTTCCCCCAAGGCACAAGAAGCGGGGCGGCTTCGACAAAGAGTACATCAAGAAGAAGTACTTGGAGAAGCAGCAGGCTGAGCAGCGTGCGTTCTTCGCCACGCTCAGCGATGTCGACGGCTCGGATGACGACTCCGCTCGATCGAGTGATGACGAGTCCGAGAAGAAGAAGCTGGAGGACACGTTCAACGGCTTATGCTTCTTCGCCGACGACGAAGGCCTGTGTACCATGGCGCTCGGAGATGAGGTCGGAGGCGAGCTGGAGCACACACCTCGGAACGACGACGACGACGACACCTCCCAGGTATCTCTCACCTACGACGAGCTTTCCTCCGAGGTTGAGAAGTTGACTGCTGCCCTCCTTAGTCAAGATAAGTTGCTTAGGCGTGCCGCTAGAGAGCGCAAGGAGTTTAGGCAGAAGTGGGAGGACACGGTGAAGGAGCTTGAGTTCGCTCGGTCCACCGTGGTTGTGTCGGAGGAGGCGGAGTGCGAGTCGTGCACCGCGCACATGACTGACCTTCTCACTCTGAGAGGTAAGTATGCTGCGTTGGTTGGAGAGGTGGATGAGCTCCGTGCTAGGCCGCAGCTGTTGGGTGCGTGCAAGACTTGTCCTGTCTTGCAATCTGAGTTGGCAGAGAAGGATGCCAAGATTGAGTCTTTAGTCAAGGCCAGCTCAGATAGCACTTGTGTCACGAGGTGTGTTTTGTGTGAGGGCCTGGAGATGGAGATTGCCGATGTGAAGCATGGCAAGATGCAAACCGAGGAAGAAAACACATACCTTCGGTCCATCTTGTCATGGGTCTCCAGTAGTGAGCCGCAGCTCGGGATGATGATCTCCCAATTCAAGCGAGCTGTGGGTGCCCCTGGTGTAGGTTTTGCTCAGAGTGTTGATCTCTCAGCTTTTGGGAAGATTGGAGAGTCTAGTGGTCTGAACCCATGTGAGAAGCCCAACTCCACCACTACTCCCAAACTTGCCAAGCTTCCACTCAAAGAGCCAGCCAAGCCTATCACCAAAGATGGTGTGGTTGAGGAACCCCCGAGAGCTCCTCCCAAGAACCCAGTTTGGGCACCTAAGCCAAACCACCTCAAGAACAAGCTTGATGCTATGCCACCCATCAGAGAGGAGTGTTTGCCTCAGAAGGGCAAAGTGAGCCACACCCACAGCCCTGGTCACCAACAACCCCCTGTGCGTGCGGTGAGGTACCAGTGTGATTTTTGTGGGAGAGATGGTCACTTGAGCGAGTTCTGCTTTAGGCGCAAGCGAGAGGCGCGCAGGGCTCGGGAGATGGAGAACCCGGACATGTACCATCCAGCTCATGGTGGACATGTACCGAAGGCCCAAGGGAGAGCTGCTAGGTCCGGACGTCAGGGTCCCAGGCCTAGGCAGGAGATGAGAGCCCCGAGGAGGGAGACTAGGCCTAGAGGTCCAGCACCTCAGTTTGTTAGGCCTAGGCAGGAGAGAGCTCCGAGGAGAGACGCTAGAGCGGTTGAGTCCCAGGCTCCTAGGCGTAAACCTCGTAGAGAGCGTGCCCGACGGGGTCCTGCTTTTGCAGGTAACGGACCCCGTGGCGGAGGCTTAGTTGAGCGCTTTCCCCCACCGCAGTTTGAGTACCGCGGTGAGCGCTTCTTCCCCAGCGGACCACGTTTTCCTCAGCGTGGTGATCGCTTCCCTCGTAGACATGCTAGGAATGGTTTTTTCACTAACCCTTCTTTTGAGCAGCCGGCCCAACACTGGTTTTCCCCTTATTTCACTAACCCCAGTGTTGGACCGTATGCTCACCCTATGTCTTTCTATTGATGTAGGTAAGACGGTTGGAGGACATTTGGTTGGTGGATTCTGGTTGCTCGAGGCATATGACCGGAAACGCCAAGTGGTTCTCCAGCCTTAGCCCGGTCGCCGGAAAGGAGTACATAACCTTCGGTGACAATAGTAAAGGTAAGGTATTGTCTCGTGGGACGGTGCGGGTTAATGAGCACTTTGTGTTGCGCGATGTTGCTCTTGTTTCTAACCTGCATTTTAACTTGCTTTCTGTTTCGCAACTTTTTGATGATGACTATGAGATTCGTTTCAAACCGAACCTTAGTCGCATCTTAGATCCTCAGGGCGATCTTGTATGTCCGATTTCGCCCTTTGGGAAAGTCTTTTGCGCGAATTTCTCGGAGTCGTTTGGTTCTTCTCGCTGTCTTTTGGCTAGTCCTTCTTCTTCCGATCTTTGGAAGTGGCATAGGAGGCTCGGTCACTTAAGCTTCGACTTGCTTGCAAGACTTAGCTCACTTGGCCTAATCCGAGGATTGCCCAAGCTTTCGATGGAGAAGGATCTAGTTTGCCATTCTTGCAGACATGGGAAGATGGTTGCCGCTCCCCACCATCCAGTGACTAAGGTCATGACCTCGCACCCCGGAGAGCTTTTACATATGGACCTTGTTGGTCCGGCTCGGGTGAGCTCGGTTGGTGGCAAGTGGTATGTTTTGGTTGTTGTTGACGACTTTTCGAGATATTCGTGGGTCTTCTTTTTAGCTGAGAAGACCGAGACTTTCTCCTTCGCTCGCAATCTGATTTTGCGTCTTCAGAACGAGTTCCCTTTGAACTCGATGCGAGCTATTCGGAGTGATAATGGTTCCGAGTTTAAGAATTCGGATTTTGAGAAGTTTTGTAACCGCCTTGGTTTGGAGCATCAGTTTTCTTCTCCCTATACACCACCCCAAAATGGTGTTGTAGAGAGGAAGAATCGGACCCTTGTTGAGATGGCCAGGACGATGCTTGATGAGCATAGGACTCCTAGGCGTTTTTGGGCCGAAGCTATGAACACTGCATGCTACATTTCGAATCGCATTTTTCTGAGAGCGTTTTTGAAGAAGACCTCTTATGAGTTGCGTTTTGGTCGTCAACCCAAGGTGAGTTATTTTAGAGTCTTTGGTTGCCACTGTTTTATATTGAAAAAGGGCAACCTGGACAAGTTTGAGTCTCGTTCTTCTGACGGTGTGTTTTTGGGTTATGGCACTCACACTCGAGCTTATCGTGTACTTAACCTTGACACTAACCGAGTCATGGAGACATCAGATGTCACCTTCGACGAGACTCTTGTTTCTCCTTCTTCTCGTTTTGAGCGTGCAGGTGATAGTGAGGTTGGAGAGCCTCTTTTTGATGACGAGGACGAGGGTGCTGAAGGTATAGATGATCCAGCACCCCCTCGACCTGCCGTGCCGCAAGGAGCGGCCTCGACGACGACTCACGGCCCCGACACTTCCTCTTCCTGGGGGCCGTGGGATCCTCCACCTCGCGCGGTACCTTTCGTACCCGGGGTGGAACCAGCTGCTGTTGAGGGGGAGGTCACTTCTTCCCGGGAGGCGCCACGACATATCCAGCGCCAGCACCCCCCTGAACAGATGATCGGCGACATCAACGAGCGAGTTACTCGCTCCAGGTCACAGCACATCTCGCACTTTGCTCATTCTGCTTTTGTTGCGTCTTTTGAGCCCCGAGATGTTGGACACGCATTGACGGATCCGGATTGGGTCAATGCCATGCATGAGGAGCTAGAGAATTTTGAGCGAAATCGGGTTTGGGTTCTAATGCCTCCACCTCCTGACTGTAAACCTATTGGGACAAAATGGGTATTTAAAAACAAGCAAGGAGAGGAGGGCCACATTGTGAGAAACAAGGCCCGGCTTGTAGCGAAGGGTTATAGTCAGAAGGAGGGGATAGATTATGAGGAGACCTTCGCTCCTGTAGCTCGTTTGGAGGCTATTAGGATACTCTTGGCTTATGCTGCATCCATGGGTTTCAAACTTTTCCAAATGGATGTCAAGAGTGCCTTCTTAAACGGCTACATTGAGGAGGAGGTCTATGTCCAGCAACCCCCCGGTTTTGAAAATCCCAGGTTTCCAAACCATGTCTTTAAACTCCACAAAGCTTTGTATGGTTTGAAACAAGCCCCTAGAGCCTGGTATGAGAGATTAAAAACCTTCTTGCTAGCTAAGGGTTTTAAAATGGGATGTGTTGATAAAACGCTCTTTCTCCTCAAGCAAGGCAAAGATACTCTCTTGGTCCAAATTTACGTGGATGATATCATTTTCGGTGGTTCTTCTCACGCTTTGGTTGCCAAGTCTGCAGATACTATGAGCAGGGAGTTCGAGATGAGCATGATGGGCGAGCTGACTTTCTTTCTCGGGTTGCAAATTAAGCAATCCCGAGAGGGGACGTTTGTGCACCAGGGCAAGTACACGAGGGACTTGCTGAAGCGGTTCGACATGAGTGAGGCCAAGCCTCTTCCGACGCCCATGTCGACGACGACTGCCCTGGATGCCGACACGGATGGAGAAGCAGTGGACCAGAAGGAGTACCGCAGCATGATTGGATCGCTGCTCTACCTGACGGCGACACGGCCGGACATTCAGTTCGCCGTGTGCTTGTGCGCGCGCTTTCAGGCTTCGCCACGCACTTCTCATCGTCAGGCCGTGAAGCGCATCTTCAGGTACCTTCGTTTCACGCCTGAGTTCGGGATTTGGTATTCTGCTTCTTCCACCCTCTCGCTTTGTGGCTTTTCTGATGCTGATTTTGCTGGTTGTCGCACCGAGCGCAAGTCCACTTCTGGGACTTGCCAGTTTATTGGATCTTCTCTTGTATCGTGGTCTTCTCGCAAGCAGTCTAGTGTCGCTCAGTCTACCACGGAGGCTGAATATGTTGCTGCGGCTAGCTGCTGTTCCCAGTTACTCTGGATGATGGCCACTTTGCGTGATTTTGGTTTGAGCTTTACTCGAGTTCCTTTGCTTTGTGACAGCACGAGTGCCATTAGCGTTGCTAAGAACCCCGTGCTTCACTCGAAAACCAAACACATTGATGTGCGCTTTCATTTCTTGCGAGACCACCAGGAGAAGGGTGATATCGACCTTCGCCATGTCGATACTCATCACCAATTGGCTGATATTTTCACCAAGCCTTTAGACGAACCAACCTTTAATAGGTTGAGGGGTGAGCTTGGTGTGTGTTTCCCCTTTTAGATGGGGGAAGCATTTTGAGATGTACAGACTGACTCTTTTATTTTGAGGCTCTTTTCTTTTGAGTTTCTTGAGTCTTTCCATTTGGTATCTTCCTTCTTTCAGTTTTGTGTCGGGCATACGCATTTACATTCTGAGCTTCATGTCTATATTCACTAGAATGTAATTATGCTCTTGTTAGTATTGCTCCGATACTTATGATGATGCTTGTAGCTTATGCTCTTTCTGATCACTGTTACATGTTATGAGCGAGCTATTTTTGGAATGGTGAATTATGCCTAATGTATATAAATCTGAAAATGTTCACCATTGAGATATGCAACTAGCATGTGTAGGGTGTGTTGAGTCCATTCCTGCTTTTCATATATGCTAGGTTGCTATGTCTCTAGTTCTGAGTCATTCACTTGCTTGGTTGTTCATAACTTGCTTAAAATCTGAACTAAGTATTGTTGAATTGAAAAGATCGAGATGGGATTGCTTGTCAACACCTCATGGTATTGAGACTGTTTCTCATTGCACCTTGAGTTAAACTTGAGCCATGTAGTGTATGACCGAAACCGTTGCTTTAAGCTTCTGATTGCTTCGGCATAGGCTTCGCACGGTTGAAAAGTTAGGCAATGACAAGCTTTCAACCTCTCGCAATCACATGCTAAAAATGAACTTGTGAATTCTCTTACCGCTGCAACTCCGATATGAATTTGAAATCACAAGTATATGCTTCATTCCTATGCATGATGATTGAACTTTGCTAGGGGTAGTTCACCTTGTATATATGCTTAGCACTTGTTTGGATTCCTTCTCTACATGTCTAGTGCTACTTTGATGGTGACTATCCTTTTGGCTTAAAACTGCTCACATGCTCATATGCTTCATATTTCGTATAAGTGATCAGTTTGAGCCTTTGCTATTTGAGTGCTTAATTGAGATGTTGGAGCTATACTGATTAGAGCATCTTTGCACTCTTTTGACTATATACTTGAAGCTCCTAACTTGCATTTTGACTTCATATGCATTTTGGAAGAAGATCTTGTGTTCAGGGGGAGTTTATGTGAAGGGAGTTGCTTCTCCGATACCTTTTGGCCTTGATAAGTGCATTTTCAACTAGGGGGAGAAATTTATGCAAATCATATGCTCCTGTGTTGATCAACTAAGGGGAGAATCTTTTGTCCTAGTTGCTTGCATTTGTCGAGGGGGAGTTTGCTAGTTGTGTTGAGCCGTTACCTCTGTCTTGAGGGACTAGCAAACGTTCCTAGCTTTTCATGAGCTTTCATAAGCTTTTTCATTTGGCTTTCAATTGGTATCGTCTGGTGTGCTTTCCCATTTGGTTTGGGTTGATTTCCAATTGGTTCGGAGTGATTTTCTTGCTAGTTGTGTTGAGCCTCTGTGCCTCTATCTTGAGGGACTAGCATTTTGCTTCTGTTGTCCTCCGATCTTCAATTGGTATCTGCTAGCGGTGTTGAGCCTGTTCTACCTCTTCTTGAGGGCTAGCTTTGCTTTGCTTGGTTGCGTCGAGCCGTTGCCCATGTCTTTGGGGACCAAGTTTTTGCTTCATCCACTTGACCTTCTTTGGCTTTTGTTAAGGCTTTTGGGTCATTTGGTTGGGTTTTCTCTCCCCACTCCTTCCTACCTCCTTCTTCTTATTCATGATTTGTTGTGGAGTTGACAATGCACTCATCAAGGGGGAGATTGCGGATACATGGGTGTATGCCGAGTCTCTGTGTGATGAGTGATTGTCAACGGAGATGATGCGCATGTTCTTTGGCTTGTGTTGTGCAGGTGTCGAGCACGGAGACAGTGATCGATGGCGGGTGAAGGTCAAGTTGCGACGTGCCGTGCCGACGGACCGGGCGCGATGAAGGATGGGCGTGCCGTGCGGCGGACGTGCCATGCCGATGTATCGGACGGTGAAGGGCGGACGTGGACTTGGACTGATGGACTGGAGGCCGGAGGATCAGCTGTGGTGGCTGGCAGCCTGTGACAGCGACAAGCGGAGAAGTGCGATCATGTCGGTGGAAGGGGTGCACAGGCGGTGCATCCCCTCTACGACGCCGGTTTGTTGGTAGAGCCCGAGAAAAAACCAACGGTGGACGGTTTCCAGGTTTGGGCCTCAAAACCTGGGTGCTGGGTTTCCAGGTTGAGCCTCAAAACCTGGGCGTGGGCCGGTTTCCGAGTTTGGGCCTCAAAACTCGGGCGCGGACGGTTTCCGAGTTTGGCCACAAAACTCGGGCTGGAGGCTGGTTCCCGGTTTGGGCCTCAAAACCGGGGGCTGATGGAAAAGGCTGGTTTCCCGGTTTGGGCCACAAAACCGGGGGTGCAGAGTGGTGGCGGCACGTGGCGGCGATCTGAAGGTTGCGTGGAGGCGACGCGGAAGACCGTGCGGGCGTGGCCGTCGGATCTACCTACCACCAGCGGGTGGACTAGAATAGCCTTAGGGTTAGGCTGGTCCGCTCTGTAATTAGAGTAGTGAGGGGTAGAGTAGGAAATAGACTTAGGCTAGGTTAGTATAAGTAGTCCAGGGGAGACACCCTCCTCCCCATCTCAGTTAGCGCAGTCTTTTGCTTCCTAGCACCTAGGGTTTCCACTCTCCCATCCCCTGCTTTAGCTAGTTGAGATCCGCAGAGAGACTCCACTCTGTGTACTGTTGATTTGAGGAAGTGAGGCCGTATCCTCACCTTGGAGCACTGATCGATGGCTTGATTTGCGTTCTTGATTCGAGTTCGTGGCTGTGATTTCCGTTTTGCTTGTGTTCTTCGCGGAATCCTTTTGCTCCACGATTTTCCCATCGCTTGATCTCTTTGCTTGGTTCATCTTTTGCAATTCCGTTTGAACCAAGTTGTTCTAGATCGTGAGGCACTTCTTTCCACCGAAGGAATCATCCTCTAACCTCACGGTCTAGGAGATCGATCGATTTTTCGTTTCGGGTCACTTTTCTTCCCTTCCCCCGAAATTCTTCGATTCACCGATTTGGAGTTAGGTTCGAGCCATGATCTCTTAGAGATAGCTCACTAACCTCCTTGTGACTTCACTCACCAAGTTTGATCCCTAGAGGATTTGTTTTGGGTGAGTTCTAGTCGAATCGGTGGACGAACAGTGAATTCACGGGGTGACCGGACGCTGCCTCGGGTTGACCGGACGCACGCTCAGAGAGTCCGGTCGTTGAACAGCTCGTCGCGTGGTTCACTGTAGACCGACCGGACGCTCGGCATTTTGTTTGACCGGACTCGCCTCAGTTATTGTTCACTGCGCGTGTTTGATTCTGACCGGACGCAGGTGAACCGACCGGACGCTCTATCTCACAGAGTCCGGTCAGTTCCAGAGAGCTCCGAAAATCGTTTTCGCACGACCGGACGCGTCCGGTGCTCACAGACCGGACGCAGGCAGAGTCCGGTCAGTGCTTTTCTGCGCAGTCTCGTGTGTTCTTGTTTGTCTCTGACCGGACGCGCTGTTCACGACCGGACGCTCCGTACCCGTGAGTCCGGTCGTTTCCAGAGAGCTCCCAGAGACGGTTTCTGACGACCGGACGCGTCCGGTCCCTGCTGACCGGACGCAGGCCAGAGTCCGGTCGCTGCTGTTTCGCGCGTTTTCGTTCGCGGCTCGTTCGTCCTTGATCGGATTTGAGTTCCGTCATTTGGGTTGGCTTTCTAGAGTTGTCTAGTGTCCCGCTGTGCTTCTAGGAAGCATCCACCCTACATCTAGGGTCGTGGACATTAGCAAGCTCTAGGTTTCGCTTTTGGGGTTGGGTTTGGGACAGTGGCATCTAGTTTCCGTAAGGAAATTTTGAAGCTCCCATTCACCCCCCCTCTGGTCGCTTTCGGATAGCTTCTCGGTCCTTCACCATCACTACTTCCATGGCGATGACCTAATCTTAGTCCAGATGGAGGAATTACACCAGCTATGCCACATGGACGCACTGGACAAATCGCTTCCTTAGCTGCTATTGTTTGTAAGTGTTTCTTTTATAATTTTCATTGAACTCTCTAGTATGTGTATATAGTATGTAGTATTCTTGCACACGTACCTGTGGATCGACTCGATATTGCAGTACCAGATGATTCAGCTCAGAGATAAACATGATACAATTTTGTTGGGTTTGTTGATCCGTATGTTGTTTTCAAAGGCTCCAAACCCTTCAGCGACTTGGAGCAATGAGATGTGTAGAATCTCATGAGTTCTTCATGAACCAAAAAGACAGAGAAAGAATACTCTTCCCCTACAACTCTTCAAGTGCGTGAGACATATTTATAGTTAATAATAAGTATTGCACATTTTATTTTACTTAACCCTAATAATCTACTATATATGCGAATCATGTGTATGAACAGCTATCACTGGATACTGATGGTAATCGATCTCAGACACAACAGTGTATTAATCTATGACTCATTGAGAAAACCCCAACAAGATTACCAAGATATGATAGAGATTATCCAAAGGTAATTTCAATCCCTAGCTTGCATGCTTAAAGTATAGACTAAGCTTGTATATATGTATACTAATTAAATATGATCCAACTTTCATTGGCCGGATTGGGTTTGGGAAATATTCATTGCTCGGGAACATATGAGTCAATGTAAGGCGCCACTTACAATAATGCCATGACTACCAGTAAGTTTATTTACCTTCGTCAATGTACGTGTATCTTTATTATATCATGTCATATATCATATCGATCTTTACGAGATGAATCTTTTCATTCTACAGTGGATTTGAGAACAAGAACAAGGTATAACTTATGTGGATTCTATGTTTGTGAGTATATGATGATAGAATCAAATAGAATTCCCGAAGAAATCATCAAAGCACGTAACATGTCTCTTTTCATTTTCTATAGACTTAATATTGATAATCTAGATATAACTAATATCTTCTTTAATTCAAATTGAAGACTGACTGGTTGAAGCAAAAAGTGATGCTACAAGGCCAATTGAAAGCAATACAAGAGCAAATAGCAGGATTTCTTTGAGAACAAGTCATAATCCAAACGGCAAGTTCTACTATATACCAACGAGAAGATGATTCCAAACTATGATGATCATTTGTATGCCCTGTATCATTTCTTTGGATGGAGTACAACTTGTAATAGGTTTACAGTACTAACTTTGGAGTACAACTTCTATGTAATTGCTTGTAATTTTATGTGCATATATTTATATATTATATATAGTTCTATAGTTCAATTATATATGCATGCAATTATCTTATTGTCTTATGTTGCTAATTATATATAATATATATATTAGTAGCAAAGAATACATATTAGAAAACCTATTAAATAAATAAAACAAAACTAAAAACAGAGCTGAAAAGAAAATAAAAGGGAAAAACCAGTGGACCCTTTAGCGGTGGTAATACCAGCCGGGGCTAATGGGTGCTGCTGCGGGCACGACCGCTGGCAGCACCCTTTAGTCCCGGCTGGTATTACCAACGGGACTAAAGGGGGGGGGATTTAGCCCCGGTGACCAGAGCCGGGACTAAAGAGGGGGCCTTTAGTCCCGGAAGCGTAGTCCGGCTCGGCAACCGGGGCTAAAGGCCCTTGCCGACCGGGGCTATAGCCCAATTCTGTTATAGTGTGTAGATGATTGTGCTAGTGGTATTGAGGAAAGGTCTTCCTAGAATGAGGTGACCTCATATCCATCTCCATGTCCAGAACCATAAAGTCGACGGGAACATAGTGATCATAATGTTGACCATAATGTCTTTAGTTATTCCCTCCAAAAATCAAAATGATTGGTCTGTCAGTTGTAGCTGCATATAAATTGGGTACAAAGGTCTATTACCATATAAATGTTGATACGTTACCGTAGACATTATGTTGATGTTGGATCCGATATCACATAATGTTTTGTAGAAGGTACTATCCCTGATCTTGCAATCTATGGTAGGTACTCTTGGATCTTCCTTCTTGTTTATGTATGGTGATGGAAGAAATTGGTCATACTCTGAATCAATAGTGTTGACCATCCACATTTAATTTTCTTTCTATTGTTGAGCTTTGTTCTTCCTTCTCCTATTGTTGTTCTTCTTATCTGTGGCAGTGGTGGTGTCCTCGTAGATGTACGATGTCTAAGGATGAGCAAGAGTCTTGAGTGTGCACCTCTTGAAGCTGAACATCTCCTTCTTATCCTTGATTGTGAAACAGTCTTGGCGCTATCTGCATAGATGATGGCTTTAGTAGTGCACAAGAAAGGTCGGCCCAAAATGATTAGCATCCTCATGTCTCCTCTTGTCTCCACTACTACAAAGTATATAGGAACATACGAGTTCCCAACTCATATGCAGGTATCTTCAAGAATTCCCTTGGGGTAGCAAAGTAACTGGTCTGCAAGCTGAAAACACATGGTTGTGTGCAACAAAGGTTCAAAAGAAACTTTCTCATAAATTACCCATGGAATGATGTTGATGCTTGCACCAAAGTCATAAATAGTCTCCTTGAACTCGTGTAGTCCAATGGCTATGGGGATGACAGGACGTCTTGGATCTCTTCTCTTGACAGGCATGGAGTCATCTCTTCGTCCTCCTCCATTGATTGGGTGTAGCAGGAAGCTGAATTCTAAATATTGATAAGGTTTGCAGTTTCTAATTCTTCCAGTTTTCCTGGAATCTTACCTTTCTCCATCACAGGAATTGAAGCTGCTACTAAGAGATTTGTGATTCAATCATCTTATTAAAGCTAAGTGATTCTTGATGGCAGAAGTAAATCTATTCATTCTATTATTAGTGGTTTCTAGAAGTTTGTCATTGGAAGTTAACTTCTTGAACATGTTATCAATAACTTTATTTTGATTAGTAATCTTCTCTCTCAAGGGTGGCTAATTAAAATTATTAAAACTATTACCTTGGTAGTTACCTATATAGTTATATGGGTAATTGGGCCTCTATTGCTGATTCCATCCTTGATTTTGTTAAGGACGATAGTTTTTGTTGTTGCTGTTGACGATGACGATGATGAGTAGTTCACATCCTCTTGAATCTCGGGGCAGTTGTTTCTTAAATGGCCAATGCCTCAACACTCTTCACAAGTCATGCTAGAATCATTGATGTGCATGACTTCTTTCTTCTCATTGTCTCGTCCATCAAGCTTCTTCATGAGTAGGTCCATCTTGGCAGACATGTCTACCTCCTTGAGTGATGCATTCCTCCTCTCTTGCGTGGTTGAGTGCGTTCTTCGTTCCATCCCTGGTTGGAAGCCATCTTCTCCATAAGAGCGGTTACTTTGCTAATAGTGAGTGACAAAAATGATTCTCCAATAGCTACATCCATGTTCTCACAAGCTCTACTAGTGAGCCCGTGGTAAAAGCTCTGCATGAGTAGCCAATTCTCCATCCTGTGGTGACGGTATTCTGATATGTAGTCTTGAAAGTGTTCCCATGCCTCAGGGATAGATTCATCATATCACTGCTAAAAGCTTGAAATCTTAGCACGTAGAGCATTGGTCTTGCCTACTGGAAAGAACTTTGATAGGAAAGTGGTTGAGCTGATCTCCCATGCTGTGTTTTTATCTTTGTTGTCGTAGAACCATTGCTTCGCCTTTCCCAAGAGTAAGAATGGGAACAAATGGAGTAATATGACATCCTTGGGGACTCCCTTGATGGTGAAAGTACTACAATCTCCAGAAAGTGTTGGAGATCAGCACTCACATCTTCATGTGCTTTCCAACAAAACTGGCTGGCTTGTACCATGTTGATTAAAGCTGGCTTGAGCTCCAATCTGTTGTTCCCCACATTGATTATTGGTCCAGTCCGGATGTTGGCAGTGGTTGGAGCAGAGAACTCACAGAGAGTCTTGTCAGCCATAATTTCAAACACTGGTGTTAAGCTTCTTCTTATTTGGTTGTCTTCTAATGGAGTGGTTGGAACTTTCTTCAGCTTAACTCTAGTTTTTCTGATTAAAGCTTTTGGATCCTCAACATAATTTTCCAGAAGTTCAAAACTAGCCATACATCACCCTGCATAAAATATTAAACTAGACAACGATAGGGTAAGCCTATTAGAGTGAAGGATCAATAGTGTATCTCGATTATCATGGTGTGTAAAAGTTTCCTAGATTTTCAAAAAAAAAAATCTAGCTACCTTCCTTCCTTCCCGGCAACGGCACCAGAAATGCTTGTTGGCATTCCTTAGTGTCGCTCAAGTTAAGTTGCCATCCCTAACACGACACTAGAAATGGGGTTGTACTTATGATCATGACACTTACTCAAAAATATAAACTAATGGTTATCTGCAAGCGCACAGATAAAATACACCCATTGTAGCATTTCACCTAGGAATGTTCCAGGTATTGTTATTTTACTTTACCACTGATAAGGACAGGGGGTGAAAAGAATGAGAGCTATAACTTGTACACACAGGTGTGGTAAGAGAGTGATTAGATCAAGATCTTTACTCCTTAACAGGGATCAATCGCAATATAAAGATAATGATTAATAATATAAATAATATAAGATCATCCTATGAAGGTTCTTAGAGCATTCCATCCTATAGCATTAGCATTGACAGGAACTAGAAATTAGAGAATAACTCCTAAGTAATTATAATTATAAGTCATAGAATACATTTATTATTGCAATTACATCTAGCAATCATTGTTAGACTTACTTCATATCTACACCCAAGAGACATTACTAGGGCGGATTCAGATCTGAGCTCAATCTCATCATGTAACTAGGTCTTACTAGTCCTATATTCGGGGAGTGGGCTACATAGGGCTCAACAAGTCTGTCACATCTGTGATCTACCACTTGTTGGCCCGAAATATAGGTTGCATTCGTAGGTAAACAAGGTATAAGCACCATGCTTACACTCTATCGACCACTCACCCCTTGATCGTCAGGATGAGCGCTATACAAACATGAGTTTAAATAGTAATCTATCTATGCTAAACATATAATCAAAGTAAACAATAAACATTATAACTAAGAACATATTATATATTAAGGTTGAAGTCATATCTTGATCAAGACGATATTGACTAGAATAGTAAGAACTAGAATAAGAATAATAAAAATTAGATTATAAACTAGACAAACTAAAAGATGAATAAGATGAACTAGAACAAGAACAAGATGAACTAGAACACAAATAGATCAATAATGTTGATACAAGAGAGAAGTCTAAGGCTCTACCAAGCCTCCTCACGACACGATCCAGAATCCAAGTGATGCTTGCCTCCTCTAATTCTATTCTATCTAGCTATGCCCTAGATTGGTGGAGCTCTAAGGTTATCCTTTCAAGTGACACCTCTTAACTGAATTATGATTATGATCAATCTATGATGCCTGAGGGGGGGGGGGGGTTTGGGTCTAGTTATATAGTCTGGTGGGATGAACCATAGCCCTTGGATCAAACCGGCTTCAAACAAGGGTGAAAGGACCGTGACACCTAAGAGGGGGGTGAATTAGGCAACTAAAAACTTCTACTCTAAACTGTGGCCTCTAATTTCTACGTATTCAAAACCTATGCAACAAAGTAAAGTATCTAGAGTGCAACTAAGGTTTTGCTAGGTGTTTTGATATCTCTACCGCAAAGAGTTTTGCAACCTATGATCCAAACCTATCAACTAGCCTATCAACTAAGCTAGGAAAGGTAAAGCACACAACAAAGGTAGCAAGTAAATGCGGAAGCTAAAGAGTGTGGTAGAGATGCAAACTCCCGTCGACGACTCCGGTATTTTTACCGAGGTATCGAGAAGCGCGCAAGCTTCCCACTAGTCCTCGTTGGAGCCCCTCGCAAGGGCCAAGCTCCCGATCGGGTAACTCCGTGGATAGCCCCGGGCCTTTCCCCACGCAAGTGGGTCTCCGGTTAAGCCTCGCAAGGCACGACCTCTCCCGGATGCTCCCCGCCGTCTTCACTATCAAGCTTCTGGCCGATCCGCCGCGGGCCTTGTTCCCTTCAGTACACAGTGGCGGCCACACTACAAACGCGGTTGGTGTGGTCTCGCAAGACTATAAGCCCCTCCGATGTACAACAACAGTGCATGCAAGCATCGGTAGATAAGAGGTGTTTAAACCTCACTAAACACTAGGCCTAACACCTAGAGCAAGCGCAAAGCGGACTAACTAGCCTAAGCACTTCACAAAGCACCTACACTAATCACCTAATATATCTCTTAAGCACTTTGGTGGCTAGAGCAACTAAATATGTATCTAAGCACTTGGTATACTTCCTTGAGCTCCAACCTGGTTGTTTTGGCCGGCCATGGGGTATATATAAAGCCCCAAGCAAATAGAGCCGTTAGAGAGTGTCTTGGACTTCACAGTGTAACATCGGACGCTGGAGTCGAGACCATCGGACGTGCGTTCGATGCTCGTTTAACGGCTAGATGCCAGCCTGGCACTGTATCACAATGGCTACCTTAGCGTCCGATGCTCGAATACTTGACGCGTCCGATGCTAACAGAGCCTCTCTGGAACCTCTCTGCATAGGCATCGGACGCAGGGTCCTGTAGCATCCGATTTACAACGACACGTCTGATGTACGCTGTGCAGATTTGCACAGTGTAACCGCAGCGTCCGCTGTGGCGACAACGGCGCGTCCGATGCTTCTGTTGGCGCCAACCCGAGCTAGGGTTTACCATCAGTGCGTCCGATGCTTCTCAGCCAGCGTCCGATGTCCCTGTTCTTCATTTCTTCGCGATTTCTTGCTTCGTCTTGGTTCCATTCTTGTGCCTTGGACTTTGCTTGATCTTTGTGAGTCTTCTACTGAGCTTCCAATGTCTTGCTTGAGGTGTTGATCATCGGATCACCACGTCGCCTTAGTTCAAGTCACATTTGCACCCTATTGAACTACAAAATAAGCACTTGCAAATGCATTACTCCAATATGGTTGTGTTGTTCATCAAACACCAAAATCCTAAGTTAAATGGGTCGAGGTCCATTTTCCTTACAATCTCCCCCTTTCGGTGATTGATGACAACATGACCAAAGCAAGCATAATAAAAGATACAAATTTTAAATACAATCTACTTGCTAGGATGCAATGCAAAGACAACATCATATGATGTTGAAAAGATATCAAATTGAAACGAAACTTAATAACATATCTTGTCCTTGTCATAGAGTCCGTTTGTAGCATTATGGATTTAAGTCTCCCCGTAACTCCATAATCCACTTCCTCCCTTTCTAGGACCATTCCCAAAATAGGAAGCTTCTCAAATTAATAACCACAAAAATTTTGAATTTTGGTTTGGGTTATTTATTTTGAGTTGGGCTTGCTTTTGGTCCTTCAAATTCTCCCCCTTTGGAATCAAACACCGAAAAGGAAGACATTAGTGGCACAAGGGAGGGTTAAATTTTGTGATCCTTATTATGTGGAGTGAAATTGATCACAAAACTTGACTCTCACATTATATAAACTAAACTCCCCCTAAGTGTATGCATACATATGGTGTATGGCAAAGCATATGCATAACCGACAAATTAATGCACAAAGGAGTTTAATCTATATAATGCATGGAGAAAGCATAATAGTATCAAATTGAAATCAACATAATGATATCGGTTAGGAATACCACATGTAGACACCAATTGGATTATCGCCACACACGATGCTTGTCTCCAGGGACTCCATTTCCTTGCAATGAGACTACTACACATATGATAAACTTGAAAGTAGTGTTAGTCTCAAAGATTCCAAATTGTAGAGTAAACTCCCCCTAAAAGTGTGCATACAAGTTTGAAATACTTGTAGGAGACATGCACATTGACTTGTAAGGTCAAACTACCATTTTACAAGTTGACATCACTAGAAATGTGACACCAATTGAAGATGGTAATCGGGGTAGTTTATCTACTATTTGGACTTTGGCACATATAAGATAAATACAAGTAAGAGAAGCTATGTGTCGTGCTCCTAAGCAAATTAAACCATGTAGGTTTGCTCCAAGGATGAGAGTGATACCGAGCAAAACTACCATATGATAAGCCCAGTGTATGCATGACAAAGGATTTAAATATGCAAATGCAAACCTAGGCAATGGAAGAAACTAGATGCTAAAAAAATTGCAAGAATTTAAATTTAGTTACCTCACATGGGAAGGGGAACTTGGGTCCATAGTAGACACTAACATACTTGGCAATGACATGATCCAATGTGATGCATCCCATGATATGCACCCAACCTTTGCCAAGTCTCCAAATTCCCCGTAGTCCACTTTGACTCACTTCCCTTTCGGGACCCAAACCTGTTTGGTGCTCTTCATGGTTGAGATAATGTCCTTAGGCACCCAAATGCGTTTGGCCCCATTGTTGGCTTGCTTGTTCACCTTAATGGCCACCGCCTTGTCATCCTTCTTCTTCTTTTCAAGAGATAAGGTGTGCATGCCTTCTTGTTCACCTTGTTGGTGTAGGTGTTGGAGAGCTTGCTTGTTTGCCTTTTTGTTTTTCTCTTTCTTATTTTTCTCTCCCCCATGCTTCACCTTGCACTCATAGGACTTGTGGCCTTCCTTTGGCACACATAACAAACCACGGTTTGCTCCTCATCAAGCTTCTTCACTCCCTTGACGGTGTTATCTTGATGAGTTCAAGTTTGCTTCATTTTGCCTTTTGCTTGAGACAAGTCCATGGTGAGGCGATCTACTTCTTGCTTTAATAGCTCATTCTCCATTGCAACTTCTTGTGTACATGTTTCTACAATCACATTCTCAACACAAACTTGTTTGCACATGGGTGAGTCTAAATCAAGTAAATCAATGCAAGAAGTAGAGGCATCCTTTTTAGGCATATCAAAGATTGATTTCTTAATTGTAGATGCCTCAGTGGGGTTTGCTCCGATGGTTTCAAGATTAGCAACTTTGTTAGTTAG
Organism: Coix lacryma-jobi var. lacryma-jobi; assembly: GCA_009763385.1. Lineage (NCBI taxonomy): Eukaryota > Viridiplantae > Streptophyta > Magnoliopsida > Poales > Poaceae > Coix > Coix lacryma-jobi. The sequence continues at coordinate 51,683,961 of CM019824.1, forward strand.
CTCCTCACAATGTTTTCACATGATTTCCATTTTAGCAAGCAAACTTTTGTAGCATCTTGTGTCCAAGCTAACTTTGCTTTTAGTTTTTCATTTTTCTTGGCAAGTTGCTCATCATTACTTGTGCTTTCACTTGTGTTTGCACTAGCCTCAAGTTTCTCAATTTTGTTAGATAGCTCAACATTTAAGTTTGAAAAAGTCTCATATTGATCAAGCATAGCATTATAAGCTTGTTGAGAACTATCTAATTTTTCTTTTAAAGCATTTATTTTCTTTGTTGGCTAGTGCAAGCCTTGGCATAGTTGAGATTATCTTGCACAAGTTAATTATAAGAAGGTAGCTCATCACCACTATCACTATCACTATCACTAGAGATAGAGTTTGTGTTACCTCGTGCCATAAGGCACATACGTGAGGAGCTTGATGATGAGTGCTTGCGGCCATGCTTCTTGTGTTGGGCTTCATCATCACTTGATGAATCATCCCATGTCTTGATGGTGGTGAGGGCCTTGACCTTGCATCCCTTCTTTTTCTTGTCCTTGGGTGTGGGCTTTTGTTTTGGACAATCCTCCACAAAGTGCCCTCTCTTGCCACATCTATAGCATCCATTTTTCTTTGCTCTCTTCTTTGATTGGTGAAGAGGCAATCTTCAATTTTGATGGGCACACCCTTGACATTGAGCTTGCGGATCATCCTCTTCACTCCTCGCATTAGCTTTATTGTTTTCCTTCATCTAAGGAGGAGTCGGATGAGGTGGAAGCTCGATCATCATCACTTGATTCTTCATCATCATCCTCCTCTTCTTCTTCTTCACTTGAGGAACTTGAGCTTGTCTCAACTTGCTTTTTGCCCTTCATCTTCTTGCGCTCATCACATGTGAGAGCAATGCCTTTGTTGATGAAGTGGCTTCTTCTTGACCCATCTTGCGTGACATCTCAAATGCCACCAATTTGCCAATGACAATGGTCGGGGTCATGGTGATCAAGTCCTCCATGTTGTGGAGGATGGTGATGATGGTTGCATACTTATTCTTTGGAATCATGGAGATGATCTTCCTCACAATATCCGCATCAACTAGCTTTGTAATCCCTATAGAATTGAGCTCATTGATAATTAGATTCAAACGAGAATACATATCATGAACAAGCTCATTATCATTCATTTTAAAGGAATCATAACTAGTTTTAGTTAGGTGATGTTTTTGCTCACGGACATTACTGTACCATCATGGAGCTCATGTAACTTTAAGCAAATTTCATGAGATGTTTGTAAAGTAAAAACTTGACTAAAGACATCCATGCTAAGAGATTCAAACAAGCAATTTTTAGCTTTAGCATTAAGATGAATTTCTTTTTCATCACCCGCGGTTAACTTTGGGATTCTTTAGAGGGTCTCATCCCATCGCGGGTGACTCTCCAAACACCTAGATCAACCGTTTCTAGGTAGCAAGCCATTCTAGCACTATAGTAGGGGAAGTTAGTGTCGTCAAAGTGCGGAGGCCTAGAGGTATCCATCCCAACCACTCTTAGGGGCGTTGGCTCGAAGGCGGTGAAGCCAAGAGTCCACAAATGAGCCAATCGGCTCTGATACCAATTGAAAGGACCGTGACACCTAAGAGGGGGGTGAATAATTAGGCAACTAAAAACTTCTACTCTAAACTATGGCCTCTAATTTCCACCTATTCAAAACCTATGCAACAAAGTAAACTATCTAGAGTGCAACTAAGGTTTTGCTAGGTGTTTTGCTATCTCTACCGCAAAAGAGTTTTGCAACCTATGATCCAAACCAATCAACTATATCAACAAGCTAGGAAAGGTAAAGCACACAACAAAGCTAGCAAGTAAATGCGAAAGCTAAAGAGTGTGGTAGAGATGCAAACTCCCGTCGACGACTCTAGTATTTTTACTGAGGTATCGAGAAGCGCACAAGCTTCCCCCTAGTCCTCGTTGGAGCCCCTCGCAAGGAATCCCTCGCAAGGGCCAAGCTCCCAGTCGGGTAACTCCGTGGATAGCCCCGGGCCTTCCCCACGTGCAAGTGGGTCCTCGGTTAAGCCTCACAAGGCACGGCCTCTCCCGGATGCTCCCGCCGTCTTCACTATCAAGCTTCTGGACGAACCGTCGCGGGCCTTGTTCCCTTGGTACACGGTGGCGGCCACACCACAAACGCGGTTGGTGTGGTCTCGCAAGACTACAAGCCCCTCCGATGTACAACAACGGTGCACGCAAGCACCGTTAGATAAGAGGTGTTAAACCTCACTAAACACTAGGCCTAACACCTAGAGCAAGCGCAAAGCGGTGGTCTAACTAGCGTAAGCACTTGCAAAGCACCTACACTAATCACTAGTATATCTCTTAAGCACTTTGGTGGCTAGAGCAACTAAATATGTGTCTAAGCACTTGGTATACTTCCTTGAGCTCCAACCTGGTTGTTTTGGCCGGCCATGGGGATATATATAGAGCCCCAAGCAAATAGAGCTGTTGGAGAGTGTCTTGGACTTCACAGCATAGCATCAGACGCTAGAGTCGAGACCATCGGACGTGCGTCCGATGCTCCTTTAACGGCTAGATGCCAGCCTAGCACTGTGTCGCAACGGCTACCTCAGCGTCCGATGCTCGAATACCTGACACGTCTGATGCTAACAGAGCCCCTCTGGAACCTCTCTGCATAGGCATCGAACGCAGGGTCCTGTAGCGTCCGATGTTACAACGCGCATTCGATGTATGTTGTGCAGGTTTGCACAGTGTAAGCGCAGCGTCCGATGTGGCGACAATGGCGCGTCCGATGCTTCTGCTGGCGCCAACCGAGCTAGGGTTTACCATCGCTGCGTCCGACGCTTCTGAGCCAGCGTCTGATGCAGCGTCCGATGTCCCTGTTTCTTCGTTTCTTCGTGATTTCTTGCGCCGTCTTGGTTCCATTCTTGTGCCTTGGACTTTGCTTGATCTTTGTGAGTCTTCTACTGACCTTCCAATGTCTTGCTTGTGGTGTTGATCATGGATCACCACGTTGCCTTAGTCCAAGTCACATTTGCACCCTATTGAACTACAAAATAAGCACTTGCAAACACATTACTCCATATGGTTGTGTTGTTCATCAAACACCAAAATCCTAAGTTAAATGGGTCGAGGTCCATTTTCTTACAAAGGGTAAAGATGCGTAGAAGTCAGTTGGAATACGCCACACGAAGGAGGGGAGGCTTCCAGGTGGGCATAGGCCGGCCAGCTTAGGGGTGGGGCCGGTCGGCCCCACCTGGCGGCCGCTAGGCTCCTGCTTTGTTCCAGTGTCTTCTAGAGTCTTCCACGTCCTTCTACTGCTAATTACTGATCTGTTTGCAATGTGTTGGGGGAAAGGACCCTCGGTAGAAGCACCGCTCGAACTGGTGCTCGAAATAACCCTCGCGCAATGCCTGTTGTCCTTGCGAGGTCCCTCTCCTATTGGAGGACCGTTACTCTGACCCGGACGCGAGTTCAACCCTCGTCGCTTTGTTGCATTTCCATGCAGGTCTAAGTCGACGGTCGCACTGCAGGAAACCTTCGCTGAACACAACGCCACCTTCGCTTGTAGCGAAGGTTCAAGCAAGCGGCGAGTGTGCGCTGCCCCGGAGGCAAGCGAAGCCGAAGGTCCGGCGAGCACAGCCGAAGGTCAAACCTTCGGTCTTCTCCCCCGAAGGCAAGTAAAGCTGGAGGTCCAGCAGATGGCGGAGGGGCGCGGGCCCAAGGGCGAGCGCGGCCGAAGGTCAAAACCGCCGCACCTCTCCCCGAAGGTGAACAAGGGCAGGTGGCGGCGCGTTGGAGGGTGGCCGATTAGGGTTTCCGCTTCAGCTGTGTATTTACGCTTTTGCCCTTCCTCCCTGCGTGGAGGCGAGGAATCTTCCTGTACCCTTTTGTAATTTGACCCGTGCCCCTTGGCATTCCCTATAAATACCAAGGGGATGAACAGTGTAAGGGGACGACTTTTTGGGAAATTGAGCATCTTCCACTTCCGCCTTACCTTCGCTACCGCTTCCGACGCTTGGCCGCCTTCGCTCTTCCCCCTGCACAAGTGCGGAGGTGGGGCAAGTGCGTTTCCAACAGTTTGGCGCCGTCCGTGGGGACGGAAGTTTGACATGGCAGGAAACAGAAGAGCTCACCCAGCGAGGGACCAACGTGTAGCCAGAGAGACAGCGGCGGTGGTCCCTCCTGCGGAGGAAATCGTGCGACCCTCGGGGGAGAGAACGTCACCCGGAACCCCAATCCCTGGACCCCCAGGTCCGAGTGGCGACACAGCCGCACCCACACACTTCGGGAGAAGGGGAGGGTGAAGAAGAAGAGATGGGCCTCGAGGCCCTTGAAAGGCTCGAGGCTGAGCTGCAAGAGAAGAAGAGGCGCCTCGATCAGCTTGAGAAGCATAACCGATTGCGCTCGATCAGACAGAGGGCCGATGAGGCCAGGGAGCAGCTTCGCCGTATGGAGGAATCCCTCGCTGCGGCAGAAGCCGAAGCCAAAGGCTGGAATGATGAGGAGATTCCCCCACCGCAAGAGGGGAATGAGGAGCCGAATCAAGATAACCTTCGTTACCATCCGCCTAAGACAAGGGAGGAAAGTCGAGCACCCTGGCACAAATGACAGGGGCTCGCAAAAAAAAGCAAACTTCACCTCCGCCTAAAACAAAGGGAAGCGCGAAGTCCAAAAAAGTCAAGCACCCCCGCAAAGCACAACAGAAGCTCATCACGAGAGCAAATGCGCGAGCCTCGCTAAAAGAAAAAGGGGGCGTCGCTGTTTTTTCCAAACAAGCTCACGAGAGCAAATGCGCGAGCCTCGCTAAAAGAAAAAGGGGGCGTCGCTGTTTTTTCAAAACAAGCTCACGAGAGCAAATGCGCGAGCCTCGCTAAAAGAAAAAGGGGGCGTCGCTGTTGTTTCAAAACAAGCTCACGAGAGCAAATGCGCGAGCCTCGCTAAAAGAAAAAGGGGGCGTCGCTGTTTTTTCAAAACAAGCTCACGAGAGCAAATGCGCGAGCCTCGCTAAAAGAAAAAGGGGGCGTCGTTGTTTTTTCAAAACAAGCTCACGAGAGCAAATGCGCGAGCCTCGCTAAAGAAAAAAGGGGGCGTCGCTGTTTTTTCAAAACAAGCTCACGAGAGCAAATGCGCGAGCCTCGCTAAAAGAAAAAGGGGGCGTCGCTGTTTTTTCAAAACAAGCTCACGAGAGCAAATGCGCGAGCCTCGCTAAAAGAAAAAAGGGGGCGTCGCTGTTGTTTCAAAACAAGCTCACGAGAGCAAATGCGCGAGCCTCGCTAAAAGAAAAGGGGGCGTCGCTGTTTTTTTCAAAACAAGCTCAAACAAATGCGCGAGCCTCGCTAAAAGAAAAAGGCGGCGTCGCTGTTTTTTCAAAACAAGCTCACGAGAGCAAATGCGTGAGCCTCGCTAAAAGAAAAAAGGGGGCGTCGCTGTTGTTTCAAAACAAGCTCACGAGAGCAAATGCGCGAGCCTCGCTAAAAGAAAAAGGGGGCGTCGCTGTTTTTTCAAACAAGCTCACGAAAAAATGCGCGAGCCTCGCTAAAAGAAAAAGGGGGCGTCGCTGTTTTTTCAAAACAAGCTCACGAGAGCAAATGCGCGAGCCTCGCTAAAAGAAAAAGGGGGCGTCGCTGTTGTTTCAAAACAAGCTCACGAACAAATGCGCGAGCCTCGCTAAAAGAAAAAGGGGGCGTCGCTGTTTTTTCAAAACAAGCTCACGAGAGCAAATGCGCGAGCCTCGCTAAAAGAAAAAGGGGGCGTCGCTGTTTTTTCAAAAACAGCTCACGAGAGCAAATGCGCGAGCCTCGCTAAAAGAAAAAGGGGGCGTCGCTGTTGTTTCAAAACAAGCTCACGAGAGCAAATGCGCGAGCCTCGCTAAAAGAAAAAGAGGGCATCGCTGTTTTTTCAAAACAAGCTCACGAACAAATGCGCGAGCCTCGCTAAAAGAAAAGGGGGCATTGCTGTTTTTTCAAAACAAGCTCACGAGAGCAAATGCGCGAGCCTCGCTAAAAGAAAAAGGGGGCTTCGCTGTTTTTTCAAAACAAGCTCACGAACAAATGCACGAGCCTCGCTAAAAGAAAAAGGGGGCGTCGCCGTTTTTTCAAAACAAGCTCACGAACAAATGCGCGAGCCTCGCTAAAAGAAAAAGGGGCGTCGCTGTTTTTTCAAAACAAGCTCACGCGAGCAAGCGCGCGAGCCTCGCCAAAAATAAAAACAGGGCGTCGCTGTTCAAATAATATAAGAAACGTTAAATAGCACAGCAAACATGGCACGCAACCCATACGTCTTTCTCATGCCGTTACAAAGTAACGTTACAACAACGAACATATCCCAAAAATAAAAATTCTTTACAAGGAACCATCGCTCCCCTCAATCAACACGAGATCACCGAAACCTTCGGCCTCCTCCTCAAACCCCCCCCCCCCTCCACTGGAACCAGGGGCCCCACAACAAAGGAGCTGCAGGGACAATTGGCAGCTCCCCGGGCAAAACCCTCGCCCTATACATGTATCTATGCCTCGTCTCATTAACTTCGAAGGTTCTTCCTTCGGGATCAAAAGCGCCCCATCCACCAATTTCAAGCTCTCTTTGCCCGAACAAATATTCTAAAGCTGCGTTCTCGTCAATATCATCATCACCGCCAGCTTGCGAGGTCGAAGAAGATCCAAACAAATAACGATCGGCTTGACGGTCTGTATAGTCTGCTTCGCGCCAAAATCGACTCGACCTACTATTTTTTAAATCATACCTCCGCACCTTCGACCACCAAAAACGTTCAAAGGAAAGCGAAGGATATTTAAACCTAGCGCGAGCCCACGATTCACCAGTTATAAAAAACATCTTGGTAGTTCAACATCAGCGGAGTCACGTCGAATACGTCTAGCACGGTTCCGTCAGGAACCTGCATGTTGCACAAAAATACGAGATGTCTCAGCCTCGTCAAGTCTTTACAAACAACCACAGTTTCTACAAAAAGGCCTCCCTCGCCCCAACAATCCCGAGGTTCACACCTGACCACTTTCCCTATGAGCACCACCCGCAGCTCCGCTGTCGATAGCCCTGAACCTTCGCCAACAGCGACGGTCGAGGCTTCAGCAGGCGTCTCCTCCGCCGCAGATATTTCCACGGCAAGCCTCGACGGTCGAGCAGGCCCCCCTTCCGTCGCGGTCTTTTCCACGATGACCCCTTCAATGCTCGGGACGTCCCCAGTTCAACGCCTCGATCTCGGCGAGCGTAACCCCCGCAACATTCAACTCAGGGGCGGCTTCGGAGCCACCTACCGCTGCAACTTCCGTGGGCGGCGAGGGCAACGCATCTTGTCGAGCCTACAACCAAAACAAAAGGCAAACCTCGCCAAGATCAATAATACTCCCTATGAAACAGATCAACAAAACGAGAAGTCCGAATAAGTATGCAAACCTGACGCGTAGCCCTCGGCAGCTTCCTCGAAGGCGAGAGCTCGGCCGCCGCCAGGATCCAAAACTTGCGAAAGCGGCGCATCGCGCAGTTCCGAACTTCAGAATCATCAACCTTCATGCGGCGAACCTCTTCGACCGACGGAAAGGCATGGTTCGGCCTCTTGACTCTGCGAAGCTGATCACAACCAGCCAGCCGAAGCGTGCTCGCCATCGCCAAAGCCCCGGCGTAGCCACCAAAATCGGCCGCATTGGCAACTAACGAGCTAAATACATCAAGCTCATTGCCCAGCCAGACCTCGAAGGCCTCCGCGTCAGCTGCAAGCAACGGCTCTTCGGCAGAGCCTCCAGCCTCGGTCAGACAGCAATCAACCTTACGCTTGACATTCTCCGTACTTTTCCACCAGGATTCGCCCAAATCCACCAAGCGACCCTCGATAACGGCCAGCGCCTTGTCCTTCACCTCTCCCTCGGCAATCAAATCAGCATTACGCTTCGCCAGCTCAGCTGCCTCCTCACGAGCCTTCGCGGCCTCCTCTGAAGCATTCTTCAGTTCAATTTCTTTATTTTCCAAGCCTCGCGCAAGTCTGCTATTCTCCCTCTCAAGCTCATCAAGCTGGCTTCTCATAAATTCCATGTCGGAGCCAACCTTCCGCCTTGCCGCACGGTTCAAGAGCATTAGCTCCGCAAGCTTAACGTCCACGTCGGCAAAGGTATCACCAACCGCCTGGTCCGCAAGTCGAACCTCCGCCTCCGGCACACAAATGCGGCCGAAGATTCGGCCTAAAAAACGCCTTTCCTCCGGGCCGCACTGCAAGTGACATTCCCGAAGGTCCGGACTAGTAAACAGCTCCGTCGCCGGATCAGAAATCCCAAGCCTCCTAGCATACTCCGGAAGGCTCGACCGACTCGCCTCGCCAAACGGTCTCTTTCCCCGGACCCGGTCGGACTCAAGTTCTCCACCAAACTCCACACCCTCTACCCACAGATGCGAGCCCGCAAAGCTGGAAATCGACCCTCGTCGAGGGCTGCCTGGCTCAATATCTTGTGCGATGTCGACCGCGCTCTGGTCAACCATCGCATCAGCACTCAGCGAGGCTGCACCTCCGATAGACACATCTTCATCAGTGTCATGACCCTCGCTGGAGCTCTCGCTGCTTTCTTCAGACGAACCCTCGTCCGTCTCCCCCTCCTTTCCAGTTTTCTCCTCCCCCACCCCATCATCATCAGACCGATCCTCGTCGCTCGACATCTGAATTAAAGCACTGATCCCCCCAACGCGAGGCACGCGCCCCCCAACTATAACGGCACCTCGGCCGCTTGGAGCAACGGCCGAGGAGGAAGAAGTGCCGGCAACACCAAAACCAGCAGCGACCTTCGTCGCGAGCACCTTCGCTCGGCCGCCAACACCGCCACGGCCACGGCCACGACCTCTCTTCGGCCGCGACACAAAATCCCCCCCCCCTCGGTGGCGGCACGTTTCCTTTTCTTCGGCGCGTCATCGCTCGAAGGGACGGGCCAGTCCTTGTACCGGATCCCAAGAATGTCGAACATCCTGTTCACTCGACCTCCGCTACCCACCGAGCTGTGGATAGCCTTCACCTCCAATGTGGATAATTTCCCAACAAGCTCTTTAGCCCACTGCTGAACCCGCTTGTAAACAGCTTCGTTCCCATCCTCGCGCCTCGGAAACTTTGCAAGAACTTTTTCCCAAACCTTGTTCAAATCAACTATCGGTTTCTTCAAACCCTTAGCCTCATACTTGGGGTCCTCCCCGACTCCAAACCATTTTTGCCTTCGGCTAAGGGGCCATACCTTCGCACAACAATATTCTTCGACCAAGTCGCGGGCGCACTGAGATCGCGCCACAACCCTCAAGCAATCAACCGCAGCATGAGCCTCGGCGCACATCTTGGCCTCGGCGCCGACATCTCCGAGAAGCGGAAGCTCACCGCAAAGCTAGACGTCGCCACTAAGCTTGTAGTAAAACCAAGATTCTTGCCATCCGCTGCTCCACTTATTCTTCTGGGCCTGCACCGGCACCTCCGACCCAGCGCGATAGCAGAATGTGTACACAGCAAACTGTCCAAGATGAGTGTTACCTTCGCCACAATCCATCTTGCGGGGCTGCATGTGCACACGATGAGTGCGTATAAAACCCTCGACGTGTGGAGCGGTGCCCTGAGAACGGCATGCCCACACGTACACTGACATCTTCGTAAAACAAGAAGGCGTCAACTGATGAAATTTCAGGTTGAACCTTCGAAGAACGGAGGTCACAAAGGAAATCATCGGGAAGCGAAGACCAGCCGAAAAAAATTCTTCAAAGACCACAATCTCATCCGCCTCTGGCGTCGGAACGGTCTCCCCACTGCTGGTCCTCGCCTTTCCTTCCTCAATCCAGCCCCACCTCACATAAGATGCAATCTCACTGGCGCAAACCCGGCTAAGACCAAACTCGAAGGTAACCCCCTCATCCGCGACGGCGGGAGAACCAACCCGAGCAGTCTGCTTCAATCTGGCCATCCCTTCAGCTACCAACAAACTATCAAACAAACCTTCGCACACAAGTATGTTCGCCAATGCCCGTCCAAACCCTCGCACTCAAGCTAAAACAAACCTTCGCTACAAGCAAATCGCAACAGCAGGACGGCTATAGCAAAGGACACAATCAAAACTCTTCACCCGCTCTTTCTATTTATAGGCCGGGAGACGAGCCCCTCACCCGACGAAATCGGCACGACAACCAAAAAACGCGGCGCAAAAAACGAAACAGGCTTCAATAGTACAAACAACACCACAACGGCCTAGCCCAAAGCAGTCGCGGGCGTCGCTGCCGAGGGTCCCGTTTTTTGTCCCCATCGAAAGGCGCTGCTTGGGCCTAAACACGGTTTTTTAGATCCAAGACAACGAGGGGCTACTGTTGGGGGAAAGGACCCTCGGCAGAAGCGCCGCTCGAACTGGTGCTCGAAATAACCCTCGCGCAATGCCTGTTGTCCTTGCGAGGTCCCTCTCCTATTGGAGACCGTTACTCTGACCCCCGGACGCAAGTTCAACCCTCGTCGCTTTGTTGCATTTCCATGCAGGTCTAAGTCGACGGTCGCACTGCAGGAAACCTTCGCTGACTCACAACGCCACCTTCGCTTGTAGCGAAGGTTCAAGCAAGCGGCGAGTGTGCGCTGCCCCGGAGGCAAGCGAAGCCGAAGGTCCGGCGAGCACAGCCGAAGGTCAAACCTTCGGTCTTCTCCCCCGAAGGCAAGTAAAGCTGGAGGTCCGGCAGATGGCGGAGGGGCGCGGGCCCAAGGGCGAGCGCGGCCGAAGGTCAAAACCGCCGCACCTCTCCCTGAAGGTGAACAAGGGCCAGGTGGCGGCGCGTTGGAGGGTGGCCGATTAGGGTTTCCGCTTCAGCTGTGTATTTACGCTTTTGCCCTTCCTCCCTGCGTGGAGGCGAGGAATCTTTCCTGTACCCTTTTGTAATTTGACCCGTGCCCCTTGGCATTCCCTATAAATACCAAGGGGATGAACAGTGTAAGGGGACGACTTTTTGGGAAATTGAGCATCTTCCACTTCCGCCTTACCTTCGCTACCGCTTCCGACGCTTGGCCGCCTTCGCTCTTCCCCCTGCACAAGTGCGGAGGTGGGGCAAGTGCGTTTCCAACACAATGTATCGTACAGTGGTTGTATTCTTCCCTTTCTCAGCTTCTGTTTAAATCCCTAGAAAATAATAATTCACAGAGTTGTGGAATTCTATCAGTTTAATCCCTAAAACTTATAGTGGTGATGGTTCTAGGGTGTTCTAGAGACTTCCCAAGTGGTAAATACTATCTAGTAGATGTTGGGTACACAAATGGTCATGGATTCCTTGCCCCATATTGAAAGGATCAAGATGCCCAAGAGGGGGGGGGTGAATTGGGCTTTTCTAAAACTTTAGCACAAATTAAAACCTATCAAGCCCAATTAACCCCTTGTGCTTAGAAGTGTGTTTATCAATATTCTACCGCACAAAAGACCAAGTCTATGCCACTTCCTACTCTAGCAAGGAAATTCAACAAGGATGAACAATAAGTAAATTGCGGAAATGAATTGCTCAAAGATAAATGCGTATGCAAAGGAGTAGAGATAACACGACAATCTTTTTGCCAAGGTATCGAGGTGTCGGCACACCCCCTAGTCCTCGTTGGAGCACCCGCGCAAGGGTATCGCTCCCCCTTGATCCGTGCAAGGATCAAGTGCTCACTATGAGTTGATTCTTCGCCACTCCGGCCCGGTGAATCGCTCACTACCGGTCACAAGCCTTCTTGGGTCATCCACAAGCCACCGGGATGATCACCAAGCTTCACGATCACCACCAAGCCATCTAGGTGATGCCGATCACCAAGAGTAACAAGCTAGAACTCTCACTTGACCAAGCCAAGGCGAAAGAGATGGATGGATGCACACTTGCTACTCAATTCTCACTAGGAGGTCACTAATTCTCTCGATTAGCATTTCTCTCAACCTCACTAGGGCTCTTGCTCTTTCTCACACACAATATGTTTCTCAGCAGAGGAAAGTGGCAAGAACACTCTAATGGAGGAGGAGGAGTATAAATACTCCCCAAATCGGCCATCCAAAAGAGCACTGCAATGCAGGATTTTTGGGGGCATCGGACGCTCCGATGCCTGGCATCGGACGCGCCGATGCCCTCGACCCAACGGTCAACTGTACCTTCTACCAGACTTCTTAAAGTGTCATCAGACATTGGGCAGCGTCATATGCCATCGCATAGGACGTGTCCGATGCGATTTTGACCTCTCTGGAACCTCTCTGTATGGACATCGGACGCTGGCCCTCAGCGTCCGATGCCAGCGTCTGATGTGCCCCTCAGGGCACCCTCTCTGGAACAGTGGCACAGGCGCGTCCGATGTGACAGCATCAGAGCATCTGATGCCACCTGGCCAGCACACTCAAGTCTAAGTGACATCGGACGCGCGTCCGATGCCACTAAGGCCAGCGTCCGATGCCCAAAATAGGGCCGAAACGACTTCGGTTCGCGACACTGCCTTAACGACTTTTCATCCTTGCGACATAAGGGCTCTCTCAAAAGCTACCTAGGGCTATGAAATAACAAGTGTGCACCACACCTACCTCAATAGACTCATCTAGGTCAAGCTACTGATTCACACCCCTCTTTATAGTACGGCCAAAGGAAAAAACAAAGACCTAAGACTACCTAAGTGTCCTCCAACACCATGCGACACTTAGCCTAGCCTACCACCGTCTTCGTCGTTCATCCTTTGAAAACCGAAACGATTTCCATCGCCAGGGGACATGAACTCCATATGCCCGTATCGTCGCCATTACCGTGACCTAACTCATCTCTGTTTCTGCAAAACACACGTTAGTCACAGTAATCTTGTGTTTCATCCAATCACCGAAACCACTAGGGGACAAGATGCGTTCAATCTCCCCCTTTTTGGTGATTGATGACAACACGAGATCGAGTATAGAGAGAAGAGGTTTTTAAATCATGACATGTATGAACTTGCAATGAATAAGAGAAAATGGTTAGGGGCAAGCTCATACATATCATTCCAACATCCTGCACTCAACAAGTTAGAGTGAATAGCAAGTGCAAGAGTAAAAGAGCTCGAATACATAATAAGTGAGAATTAAGCGCAAGTAATCGAGCGAAACGAAATGACATGCCATATAAGATAACATAGTGAGCACATACATGTCATAAGGTCCATAGCACACATATATAAAACAAACATAGTGCCAAAAGATGCGATAAGTAAAGAGTGTATGTGAAAATAACACAGCATAAGAATCAAAACTCTCTCACATCGCTCCCTCAATCGCTATACTCGACCACTCTCCCCCTTTGACGTCAAACACCAAACTAAGCGTCGGAGGGCGAAGGTGGTGCAGACGAGTCAGGTGTTGTCTCTGGAGTGCGCTAAGTGAACTCGAACTGCTGCAAGAGCACCTCGGAGTCGGACGAAGAGGACCCGACAGTCTGACCCTCAGTAGCTGTACGCGGAGGTGAAGCGGTCTAGGTCGGATCTGCCTGCTCTGGCTGCTCAACCAACTCGGTCTGCTCTGCCTGCTCAGTAAGCTTAGGCTGCACGGACGTCGTAGTCTCTGACTGAACAGACTCTGTCTGCTCTGAAGACGCGATGGAGCTCGGTAGGGTCTCGGTAGTGGAAGTCACCGAAGCCGTCGACGTCTGAACTAGGCCCTGAGGATCTAGCGTAGGAAACCTAGTGAGCTCGCGGTGTCTGTCCGGGGTCTGCCCCTGTCGTGGCAGCTACCTTCCAAAGAAGATAGAAGATCCAATGCGCGTACGGTAGCTGCCTGCGGACCTTGATGCCCTCTGCGACTGTGTCCTCCATCTCGCACAAGATGACGTCCTAGACATCGAACTCCTGCTGCCGGACCATATATGCAAGTAAGCAAAGCTGCAGGCGTGAAAGTCCCTCTCGGAAGCCAACCCTAGTAACAAGGTCCGCCTGAGAACCTCATTGAGGATCCGAGTCGTAGGAGTGAGATCCTTCGGTGCGCGACTAGAACCCTCGCCGAAAGGCTCGGTAAAGCAGGGGCGGACCAGGTCAGTCGACGGCTAAGCACCGCCGTGAGGGCGGCGGGGTGGCTCCGTCCTGTCGTAGCACAGGTCGTGGATCCGGGTCTCTGAGTGCTGCAGGCTAAACCAAGCCCGGATCTCGGACGAGAACAGCCTGTAATGCTCCCCTCTGAACGCAAACTCAATAGTATCTCTGTCAGGGTGCACCCACAGTGACGCGTAGAACTGGAATACCCACTCCTCTATGTACGAGCCAGACCGCCCCAACAGGTCTGCCAAACCGGGTAGGTATGTGAGTATGGGGCGGATCTGCTCTCTAGCTGCCGTAACCACTGCCTCCAGGGGACACACTCGTTGTGAACGCAAAACGATGTCTGTGTTCTTGTATCCCTGGTAGAAATCCTCCTGGAGGATAGTGTAGAACTCTGGACCTGCCTGCTATTGTCGCTCTCTCGGAAACCACTGCTCCACTGGGACGAGTCGGAGTGTCTGAATCTGGGAGCAAGTGGCTGCACGGAGGTCCAGTCGCGGAATCGGCGGGGGTGGACGCCTCGATGGAGCACGTGCAGCCCACAGAGGGACATCAGGCCGGGGTGGCACCTCTATCCTACGACGGGACGATCGGCGCCTGGGCACCTCCTCGGGTACCTCCTCCTCAGCCTCTGGCTCTGCCTCCTCTGGTGGCTCGGCCTCTGCCTGGCCCTGCTGGGAACTCTGTGGCTCCACACCTGGTGAGGTGAACGTGGTCCGACGACCGGCAGCCATAAGCGTGCCAGTCGGTGAGCCGTGCCGACGCTCAACCTCCTCAATAGCACGCCTTTGCTCGGGGGGGGGGGAAGCTGATCCTCGATCCGTAAGCCGCCACCACGGCCTCCCTGCTCTGCACGCTCTGCAGCGTCAGCAACTGCTCGGGCCTGCTCAGCCTCTCGCTGCTCTCTGGTGCGCTTCCTGCGCGTGACAAGCTTCGCCTTCCCCTTCCGCTGACCAGAAGGGGGAGGACGGTGAGGAGAGTCCTCTGGAGCATCACCAACGTTCTTGCAGCACATAGCTGACAAGAACAGAGAACAACTGCCGCTGAACGAGGGTGAACTGCCACTGAAAAAGATCAACTGACACTGAGCAACCCTGACAACTCCACTGACAAGAAATCCACTGATACAGACTCCCCCTGTCTCACTGACCAGCTGACACTGACACTCGCGAGGCTTGGCCTCGATCCTTACTCGCGGGCTTGGCCCCGGGTTCACTGTCACCGACCAACTGCCAAACTGTCAACTGACACGGACTCGCTGACGATCGGCGAACCAAACCAAGAAGGGGTAAGAACCAGCGTTTCGGCATCCACACGTCACACTGAGGGGTGGCGGGGTGGATCTGTTGGCCGGGGAATAAGCACCGAAGGTGAAGAAGGGCTCGGGGATGATCACGAGCGAGTGGAGGGCAACTCCGGTGAGGGGCGGTGAAACTCCGACGAGACCCCGGTGGGATGCTCGACACTGGCGAGCTGGCTCAGCTGCGACGAGGAAAAGCAGGCGCGTGCAGTGGAGGGCGGTGGCGAGCGCGGCGGCCGGTGTTGAGGACGCGGCGAGGTGGAGCTGCGGTGGCCTGCGGAGCTTAGGGGTAGGATGCGGGTGGTCGGGGGCGGCGGCGTCGGTTTGACAGGCGCGGAGAAGACGAAGAAGGACGATATGAGAAGTGGGACCCAGACGCCAGAGTAAAGACCAATCTGCGCCGCTTAAAGAGGCATCGGGCGCACCGATGTAATCACATCGGACGCTTCGATGTCCATCCAGAGAGTTCCAAAATGGCCAAAATCACATCGAACGCGTCCTTTGCCTCGGCATCGGACGTGGAGCAGCGTCCGATGGGTCCTCGGACGCGCCGATGGTGACACATCGGACGCTGACAATTCACTGTTCCAGCCAGGGCTACCTATAGTGCCAGCATCGGACGCTGGGGCCAGCATCCGATGCAGCGTCCGATGCTGCAAATTGGACTGTTTTGAAGATCTCCATTGCGGCTCCCTCTCCCGACCAAGTTCCAACTCAAATAAGAGGCAAATAAACACCAGTTGGAACCTAGTATGAGCATCCTCGCATAAACGCTCAATTTTACAAATATTTTGCCATAGGCTACATATCATTTTTAGCGAAACTAGGCAATAAATCCTGAGGAACAACATGTGGCCACCAAAACTAGGAGTCTCAACCATTAGGAGCCTCAAATGCTCCCCTTAGCGGTGGACGAACACAGCGGTTGCCCAAACTTAACCAAAGAGAAACGACAAAGCAACACACATGCATATTCAATGCAATACGGAATTTGAATCTAGATTGCTTGTAAAGTTTGCTCATGAGTAAGCTTCTTCACACGCTTTTTAGGGCGGTTATCTTAACCACGTCTGACAAACCTATGTGCATAGCATAAATTAAACATGGCATATTATACAATGCAAAGCACAGACAACCCCCTTTCACCTTTTGACAAAGTTACTTAGATCAAGCACATTAAGCTCACTTCGCAATCTACAAAGGGTGTTCTCATCTAGGGATTTTGTGAAGATATCCGCCAATTGATCTTCGGTTCTAACTCCCTCTAAGGATATGTATTTCTTTGAAACATGGTCTCTTAGAAAGTGATGGCGAATATCTATATGCTTTGTGCGAGAGTGTTGAACCGGGTTGTTAGCAAGCTTAACTGCGCTCTCATTGTCACACAACAAAGGTACCATATCTAAAACTACACCATAGTCTAAAAGGGTTTGTTTCATATAAAGAATTTGTGCACAACAAGCACCAGCGGCTATGTATTCCGCCTCGGCGGTAGACAAGGCCACACTATTTTGCTTTTTCAAACTCCATGAAACTAGTGATCTCCCAAGTAAATGGCACCCTCCGGATGTGCTCTTTCTATCTACTTTGCAACCCGCGTAATCCGAATCGGAATACCCAACGAGTTGGAAGTTAGCTCCTTTGGAATACCAAAGGCCAATTCTTGGGGTGTGCTTTAGGTTCCTAAGGATTCTCTTTACAGCTATGAGATGTGATTCCCTAGGGTCGGCTTGAAACCGAGCACACATGCACACACTAAACATGATGTCAGGCCTAGATGCGGTCAAATATAACAAGCTACCAATCATAGAACGGTAGAGAGTTTGATCAACCGGGTTACCTCCCACATCTAGGTCGAGATGTCCATTTGTTGGCATTGGAGTCTTGATAGGCTTGCAATCATCCATCTTGAAGCGCTTGAGGAGGTCTTTTGTGTACTTCTCTTGAGATATAAAAGTCCCCTCCTTCAATTGCTTGACTTGGAAGCCTAGGAAGAATGTGAGCTCGCCAATCATGGACATTTCGAACTCCTTCGACATCAAGTCACCAAATTCCTTGCAATAGGCTTCATTTGTTGACCCGAAGATGATATCATCAACGTAGACTTGGCAAATGAAGATCTCTCCATCAAGCTTCTTGGTGAATAGTGTGGTGTCAATCTTCCCAACGGTGAAGCCCTTCTCAATGAGGAAGTCCCGGAGGCGTACCACGCACTAGGGGCTTGCTTGAGCCCATATAGCGCCTTG
This sequence comes from Coix lacryma-jobi var. lacryma-jobi, assembly GCA_009763385.1. NCBI lineage: Eukaryota > Viridiplantae > Streptophyta > Magnoliopsida > Poales > Poaceae > Coix > Coix lacryma-jobi. The sequence continues at coordinate 51,701,502 of CM019824.1, forward strand.
GACAACCTATAAACATGATTAGGATATCTAGGGTCTTCAAACCCGGGAGGTTGATCAACATAGACTAGTTCATTTATGAAGCCATTTAAAAATGCACTTTTCATATCCATTTGATATAATTTAATGTCATGATGTGATGCATATGCAAGGACGATACGGATGGCTTCTAGTCTTGCAACCGGTGCAAAGGTCTCTCCAAAATCCAAACCTTCAACTTGAGAGAACCCCTTTGCAACTAGCCTTGTCTTGTTTCTAACAACCGTGCCTTGATCATCTTACTTGTTTCTAAACACCCATTTAGTTCCAATGACTCTTGCACCTTTGGGTCGCTCTTCAAGTGTCCAAACTTGGTTGCAGGTGAAGTTGTTCAATTCTTCATGCATGGCATTCACCCAATCCGGATCACTTAGAGCTTCATCTAGAATGGTAGGCTCAACAAGAGAAACAAAGGAGTGATGTTCCATAAATAAAGCAAGTTTTTAAGATCGAGTCATTACACCCCTTGTTGGACTCTCTATGATGAGATCTTGAGGATGAGATTGTAGTAGAGGAGTAGTCTTTCGATCAACCACTTGATGGGCCGCTTGTGGAGCACCAACATCTTGAGCTTGTACCACAATTTGATCATGGGAGACATGAGTATCTTCAAATGGTTCTCTCCCATCTTTATCATCATCTTGTGGTACATTTGATGATGATGGCTTGTCAATGACTTGCACATCATCATCATCATCATCTTTTGGCTTGATGGCTCCAACCGGCATGTTCTTCATTGCTTCCCTCAATGGTTCATCACCTACATCATCAAGATTCTCATGCTCTCCTTAAGAGCCATTAGATTCATCAAATTCCACATCATATGTTTCTTCTATTATCCCAGTGGCATGGTTGAATACTCGATATGCTTTGGACTTCAATGAGTAACCAATAAGAAAACCAATATCACATCGGTGTTGGAACTTCCCTAGGTGTTGGCGCTTCTTGTAGATGTAGCACGACATTTGCACCCAAACACTCTAAAGAATGATACATCTGACTTCTTGTTGTTGAGTAGCTCATAGGGGGTCTTGCCAAGGAGACGATGGGGGAACAACCGATTTGATGCATAGCAAGCGGTGTTGATTGCTTCCGCCCAAAATCTTTCCGGTGTAGAGTACTCATCTAGCATTGTCCTTGCTAGGGTGATTAGTGTCTGGTTCTTCCTCTCAACTACCCCATTTTGTTGTGGTGTGTAGGTTGCGGAGACTTCATGCTTGATCCCAACTTCATCATAATATTGCTCAATGTGGGTGTTGTCAAATTCTCTCCCATTGTCGCTTCTAATCTTTTTGATCTTCAATTCAAATTCATTTTGGGCTCTCTTGGCAAACTTCTTGAATGAAGGGGTTGCTTCGGATTTGTCATGAAGAAAGAACACCCAAGTGTATCTTGAATAGTCATCAACAATCACTAGGTAATAGAGATTTCCACCCAAGCTAGCATATGTTGTTGGCCCAAATAAATCCATGTGAAGTAGCTCCAACTCTTTTGATGTTGATACAAAGGCTTTGGTTGGATGAGTGTTTGCAACTTGCTTGCCGGCTTGACATGCACTACACAATTTGTCCTTCTCAAATTTGACATCCTTCAGGCCTCTAACCAAATCCTTCTTCAATAGCTTGTTGACAGTGTTCATTCCCACATGTGCCAATCTTCTATGCCATAGCCAACCAAGAGATTGCTTTGTGAACAAACATGTCTTCAAGTTGGCATCTTCGGAGGAGAAATCCACTAGATAGAGATTGTTGTATCTAAAGCCTTGGAAGATCACTTGTGTATCATCTTTCTTGGTCACAACCACTTCTTTGTCGGTGAACAAACATTGAAAGCCAAGATCACATAGTTGCCCAACGGATAGCAAGTTGAAGCTTAATGAAGCAACTAGAAGCACATTTGAGATGGTATGATCATTTGATATTGCCACTTTGCCCAAGCCCTTGACATTCCCCTTTGAGTTGTCACCAAATGTAATCTTTTCTTGGTCATTGACATTCTCTTCTAGTGAGGTGAACATCCGGGGATCACCGGTCATATGTGGAGTGCAACCACTATCAATTACCCAATGAGATCCACCGGTCTTGTAGTTCACCTACACACACAAGAAATCAAGCTTGAGCTTTTGGGACCCAAACTTGTTGAGGTCCCTTAACCATCTCAACTAGAGACTTTGCAACCCATATTTGCTTTCGCCTATTCTTGTTAGGAGGCCCCATAAACATGACTTTCATTTTTCCACTAGCATCTTGTCTAAGCATGTAGTGAGCATTGAAAGCAAAGGGCCTAGCATGCTTGGGCAAGGGTGTGGGCTTTGGTTCTTCACAATTGTGAGCAAAGTGGCCTTCCTTTCCACACTCGAAGCATCTTCTCAACTTCTTCTTCTTTGGCTTTGGGATGCTCTTGCGCTGCTTCATCTTCTCTTCAAGGAAGCCGATACCATTTCTATTTGTCTTCGTCACGGTGTTCATGAGAAGCTCACTTTGAAGACATTGACCCTTGGTGAACTTCTTCAACCCGGTGGCAAGGTGCTCTTTCTCTTTCTTGAGCTTGTCATTATCTTGTTGGAGTTCCAATTGGAATGGTGTCATCTTGTAATCTCTCTCCATCTTCAATCTATTGTTCTATTCTTTTAGCATGTCAAGCTCAAGAGACATGCTATAGTCATCATCATGAGTTTGAATGATAACTTGCTTGGTGGTTGATAGCTTCTCTAGATCACTCTTGATCTTTGCATTCTCATTCTTGATCTTGAGATAATCATCATAGTTTTCGGCCTCAACCACTCTCTTTCCCTTGCCACCAACTCTTTGCTCTTCATGCTCACTAACCAAGTCCTCACAAGATGTTGCTATGTCACACTTAACAACATGGTTAGAAGCATCATGTGTCTCATGAGAAAGCATATCATAAGCAACACTAAGTGTATCATGATCTACTTTGACTTGAGTATATTTTTCTTTGAGCGAAGCATAACTACTGGTAAGGTCACTATGCATCTTATCAAGTTTTTCATTTTAGCTTTGAGCTCTTTATTAGAGGACTTGAGCTCCTTGATGGAAGATGACATAGTAGCAAGTTCATTTTGAAGCTCATCACTAGCATGTATGGCATTGTTATATTTTTTAACAAGAGATTCATTGTCATGAACAAGCCTTTCATTTTTAGCTCTAGTCTTTCTTATGATTTTAGAGTAGTTGTTTAGCAAATCAACAAGTTTATCATAAGAAGGAGCTTGGAACTCTCCATCACTCTCATCATCACTAGAGTCATCATCACTTTGTACCTTCCGATCACCCTTTGCCATGAGGCATAGGTGTGTAGACGATGATGGTGGCGGTGGTGGTGGTGGTGTAGAAGTCCCAATGACTAGAGCGGCCACCTTCTCCTTCTCATCATCACTATCTTCATTTGATGAGCCACCGGAGGAGTCAATGTCGGTGAGCCAATCACCAACAATGTAGGCCTTGCCACCTTTCTTGTGGTATTGCTTCTTCTTCTTGTCATCCTTCTTGTAGGGCTTCTCATTCTTCTTCTCATCTTCGCTAGATGAGTCATATTTCTTGCCCTTGTTCTTGTTCTTGTAGCTATCTTTCTTGGGCTTGGGGCATTGATGAGCAAGATGGCCAAGATCACCGCAATTGTAGCAATCCATTTCGGAGATTGGCCTTCTCTTGCTACTAGTGAAGAACTTCTTCTTTCTTGAGTTAAAGTTGACTCCATTCGTGTGAAGCTTCTTCAACATCTTGGTGGTCTTCTGTAACACCCTGTGTTTTGCATCCTAAAATTCACTAAAAATTTGAACTTTTTAAAATTTACAACAAATTAAAACTTGACTATTTATTTTCCGCAAAACTGTTTTAAAATAATTTCCAAAACCCATGCATTAAAATTCACCATATGCATTTTTTTAGTGTGAATTGTTTGGATTGTTGTTTGCTTGTTTGTTGCCTTCTTGTATGTGTGAACTAGAATTTATTTGTGGCACTGAAAATATTTCTTGAGTATTCAAAACCATTCCTTGAACTTTGTATCTCATTCCTTGGTTCAAATAAAATTCATTCAAAACTTATTTTTGCTTCTTTATTACTTTGGAAATCTGGTATGCATGGAAAATGGAAAATCCTTTTTAGGCCAATCAAGTGTGCCACTCCCCTCCTCTCTCAATGGGCTCAGCCCAATATCGGTCTTGCCAGAGCAGGAGCGTTGTCCGCGCCGCGCCGCACCGCTGGACTTCGCGTATGCCCTAGCCACGGAGCACGTGAAGTCTTCCCCTCAAAAAATATCAGCGACCTCCACTGTGCGGCACCGCCCTTCTACGTTGTCGTCTTCTCCGCAATTACCGTCGACAACAGAGCACGAGCAGCAAATATCCATGGTCACTGCCTCAAACCTGCGTGTGTACGGCCGCCACTGCTGCTCGCGCTGGATGCCGGAATATCTTCACCTCCACCGCCTCACTGTGAAGGACCGCCTTACTGTGCCCACCGACCTACTGCAGCTATAAAAGGCCGGCCATGGCCGTCGCCGAGGAAGACGTCACCAAGCTCGGAGGTGAAGAATGCACTGCCTCCTCTCCGGCTGCTTGCTCCAGCGCAGGACGACGAAGCAACGCTCGGCCTGCTGGCCTGCCACTCGCGCCGCCGCGGCCTGCTGCCCGACTGTTGCTCTGCAACCTCTCGAGCACAAGCACATGCGCTGCCTGGAGCTGCCATGCCGCTCGGAGAAGGCGGCCCGTCGCTCGCTGCCGTGGCACCAGAGCCGAGCACCGCTCGGACTGCCACCGCCCGATGCTGGCGCCTCGCATCCGCTCTCGCTGAAGACACCCTTGGTCGTCGAGGACGCGAACGCCGAATTGCCGGAACCAGAGTCGCGAACCACCACGTCCGGGGACGCCGTCGAGGCCCTGCGCCTCCGACGCGCCGATCCCTGAGGCCGCCGCAAGCCACGATGGAGCTGCACACGAGCCGTCACCCTGGCTCGCTCGCCCGCTCTGCTCGCCGGTGTCGCAGACGCCGTCCGCTGCCAGAGCTCCGCCCGATCTGCTGCGCCGTAGGAATGCCGCAGGGACGCTGCCTCGAGTCGCTTCGCCGGAGCCCAGCCTCATCCGTGGCCGAGCGCCGCCGAGCGCTGCCCACAGCCCTGCTCCCTCGCTGTCGTCCCTCTGCCCTCCACCTCCATCTCTCTCTTCCCCCTCCTTTTCTCTTTCTTGCTCGGACGACAACACGGAGAAGGATGACGGGTGAAAGAATGGATGAGTGTTGTTTCAGGACCGGGTCCTTGAAACAGCGGGTTGTCGCACGAACGAATGCACAGAGCGAAAGCGGAAGTGAACGGAAGAGAGCGGGAACTTGGGTGAAGTGAACAGTGTTCCTCCCTCCCCTCCTGAGGAGGTCAAGGGCTTTTTATATTAGACAGGATCAACGTTAAAGTACAAAGTTGCCCTTCCAACCACTTTGCCTATAATTACAATGATGCCCTACTCAACTACTCCGGCACGAGGGGCACCATCGTAACTTCGCCCATCTACGGGCCCAGCACCTCCGGGCTCTTTTTCCCTGACCGGTGGGCCCGCTCCCCTTGATTCGAGACTTTCGGCGACCTGCGAAATCTTATGAAAAAATGAAAGTCATGAACGACGAAACCCACCGCCGCAGACGTCGGGTACCCTCCGCGCGAAAGCTCCCTTTCGCGCGAAGTCTTGGTCTTCGCCGTCTCGCAAGCCGATAGTAGCACTATCGCGCGAATGCACTCTACCGCGCGAATGCATTCTTTCGCGCAAGGCCGCCGCCTTCGCCTGACTCGAGGGCCGAAAGCCATGCTTCCGCGCGAATGCTTGAGGCCTCCTTCGTCGTTCGGTAGTGTGGGTTAAGAGCGCCTGCTTTCGCGCGAATGCTTCGCCTCACGCGAAGGCGTCGGCACCTTTCGGTATTGCGGGTCGGAGGTGCCTGCGGTCTGGGTGCCGCCCCAACAATAGCCCCTTACGGCCGAATGTTTAAGCTTGCGAAGTTCGACCGTGACCTTTCGCTAGGCGCCTACGCCCGCCCGAAGAACCTTTGCTTCGTTTCGAGGCCAAGGTTTATGTTTTATTTTATTATTGTGTTATTTATTACTATTTGTTTTATTTTATTTTTGCTATTAATTTTTTAGTTTAAATAGGCGTCTTTTTGTCTCCCTCGAAAACCGTGTGACATGATGGAAAAACCTCTGCAACGCTTCGAATTCTGTGCCCGGGCGTCTCTTCGTCTCCCTCGGTAAACGTGTCGCAGGCCACTCGTATAAAAGCCTAGAGAGGGCACCCGGTCAGTCGACGCCTCCCTGCACCGCTGCTTCTCTCGCGTTTCGTTGCGCCTTTCGCCTGACGAAACTTGCTTTCGACGGAGGGTGAATTCGCCAGCTTGGATCGCTCGCCTTTCGCCCGCTGAGGTGTGTAGCTCTCATGTCCTGTTTCTTGTCTGAATTCGGCTTCACATGTTGTGAATTGGTTGCTTGAGTTGCTTGATTCCGCCTTTCTTCTCCTCCTTTTATTTCTTCCTTTCGCATATACTGCTTGTTTATTTTTCCTTTCACGCCATGTTAGATGGCGTCTTCCGACTCGACGTCGTCCACGAGCTCTTCTAGCGAAAGTTCCGGTGGTACCGAGTCCTCTCGCCGCGAACGTAGCGCGGAAGTGTCCATTGGATCTGGGGAAGCTCCGCGAATACCAAGCCACAGCGGAAGTCTATCTAATGATGGGGACTCCGGTCTGGTTTCGGTCCCTACAGATTGTTCTTTTTTCCTGGGCGCGTCGCGAACAACAGCCGCCAGCTTGCAATCAATGGCCGAAAAGGGGCCTTTAAGGAGGGATCATCTTGCAAACTGTCGCGTCCCAGGAGACGAAGAGGTGCCTATTCCTCGGCCCAACGAAGCTATCGTTTTTCGCGATTACTTCATAGCCGGGCTTGATTTTCCTCTCGAGGAATTCGTCTCGGATGTCCTATCGGGGTTCGGTATTCAACTGCATCAGCTGACGCCGAATGCTTTCGTCAGACTCAGTGTCTTCGCTCACGCAATGAAGATGCTGGACTGCACGCCGCGAGCTGACGTTTTCGTGCGGTTCTACGATATCCATCGTCGTCCGACGCAAGTGTATGACCCCTTTCTTGGATGCAAGTTGCCCAGCGAAATTGGCTGCTTTAATTTTGTTCCGCGGAAGACACGGGGCAGTGTTTCCATTTCACTCACATATCGGAACAAGTGGCCGGACTGGAATCGCTTCTGGTTCTACTATCGCGTGTGCTCGGACGAAACCGTCGCTATTGAGTTAAGTAAAGGAGAGAAGAAAGGCTCTCCACTTGTGTCTGTTTTGGAGAGGTGCCCTGGAAGGCATCTTCCGCCAGTTGTGCTGAGTGACCCGGATGCCATTCGCTGTAGGGATGCATTCGCGCTTACTGCACGATTTCAAATCAGCCGGGATTTGGTGGAAGAGTGGATAGCCATCGAGATGAATCTGCTCTGCAGTGCCACATCTTTCGAAGGTTTTTCAGAGAAGGACGGATATTGGGGCCCCCTTCTATTGCTAGAGAAGCCTGCGAATTACTCCGATGATGAACTCTATGTGAAGCAAATCGAAAAGGAGGCCAGGAAAATTTGCGGGCCGTACTTGCGTAAAGAAAGCGAGTTCCAGCTCGGTAATCTCGGCCGGAGCCGCTGCCTGAACCGGGCCTTCGACGCTATGGGCGTCGAGTACGCCGAAAGGCCTCTAGTTGACGAGAAAAAAGAAGAAGCTGAATGTTCACGGGCAAAAGGAAAAGGCGTAACTCGACGCGGTGGTCGGAGCGGCGTGATCCCTCGGCGAAAGACCGCCGAACTTGGGGAAATTCGCATCGGGCGGTTAATTGCCAAGCCGATGCTCAAAAGCCAAAGGAGAACGATGGAGTCGATCCCCGACGTTGATCCTTTCGATCATCCGAGGGTGGTTGGTTTCTATGCCTTTCTCTTCTACCTGGGCTTTGATTCGCGTGCCTTCAAATTTAGCTTTCGCACCTTGTTAGCGTGTTGGAACATTGCAATTGTTTGGTTTATTGGTTATATGCATTCTTAACTCCCCTTTTTCGTCTCAGAGCGCTTCGCACGCTGGAGGAATGGCTCCGAAGAAGTCAAGTGTTCCGCTTTCGCGTGCGGCATTTGACGACGACGCCTCGGTTGCCGATATGCCAACGTTTGCGAAAGTCGGGGCGCGGAGGCCCTCCGGCCCGATCGATGCCACAGAGCGTCCAGCGAAGAGGGCGAAAACTCCGCGGCCGGATGCGTCCGTGCAGGCGACGGGCGAAAGAGTTGCTGCTGCCGAAAAGGATGGTGCGTCCTTGAAGATGCCTGCCCCTGCTGCTGTTGAGAAAGGTAAGCTACACCTTTCGCCACATTGCATTCGACTGACACAAGAGATGGTGGAAGGGCAGCTTTTGGGATTTGGGAGGCTGGTTCTCGACGGGGCACCATCGGACTACGAGAATCTGCGTTTTTATACTGGCTTGAGCTCGTCGAATGATACTGACGAGGCGAAAGAAGGATCTTATCGCATTGCTCGTTCTTTAGGTGCGCCCTCGGACGCCCAACTCGCGTGCCGACTTGACTTTCGTCGGACTGGAATCCTCCCCGGTAGTAGCGAAGAGGCTTCTAAATTTGTGGAGTTTTCACAAAAAGCTTTCGTCGCTCCAGAGATCGAAAGGGATCTCCTTAAAGTCAGCAGCTCGAAGCTGGATGACGCTATATCTTTCCACCTGGCGAGCGTAAGTTTTTAGTTATTGACCTTTTCTCTCGGGGCTCTTTCGGTGTCGTGATCGCGTTTCATTGGTTTTCGTAGGTTGCCGTCCTCACTCGCAGCCAGAGTAATCAGAGGGACCTCTACACTCGCAAGATTGAACGCGAGAAACTGGAGCTGGATGCGCAGCTGAAAAAGCTTGATGCGCGGGTGGAAAAGCTAGGGAAGGACCTTGAACTACAAACAAAGAAGGCCGACGATGAGCGGACCTCCAGGAGAGCCAGCCAACGAGAGGTTGAAAACCTCAAGAAGGAGCTTTCGCAATTGAAGGACGCCCAAGGCGAAAGGGAAAAGTTGCTCCTTGCTTCCGCTGGAGAGGCCGTGTCTCGCTTCCGCGAGTCCCTTCGCAGCATCGGCGTCGAGGCGGAAGGTCCCTCCGAGCGTAACGCTGATGATCTAATCGGCTGGATTCGGACCGAAATGGAATCGCTTGAGGGGCATATGGCCCTTGGCCGGGATTACGCCACCGTCACGGGCATCAAAGCAATTGGGCATAGCCTCGTGGACGCCGGCTGTTCGCATATCGCGGACCTTTCGGTCAAGGAAGTGGATTATTATTGGCGTACCCCCGAAGCGGCGAAAGTCTTGGGCAAGAGATTCTTTGATGAATTTTGGTTGGCCGGGGGGAACGATATGTCGCTTATGCAGTCCGCTGTGGCTCGCGGGAAGGTATGTTCCGGCGAATTCTTGCAGTTTCGCATGTAGCTTTGAATTAACTTTCGCCTTATGAATGACACTTCGCGCGCATTTTGCCCCCCTGTTGCAGACTCCAGAGGAAAAGGCGCATATTCATCAAGTGTTCAGTGACTTCATCTTGGAGAAACGGGCACGCGAAGCCGAGCCGGAAGATGAGGCTAGCCCGCCCCAGCCTAACGACGAAGCCCCCGAGAGCTCGGTCGTTGCTGCCTCCCGCGACGCGAATGCCCCTCAAGATGCTGCGGTAGATGAATGATTTCTAGGGCCCGCTTTTATTGTGTTGACAGTATGTTTGTTGACGTTTTGTAAAACTTGGAACTTAAGTTCGAATGTTGTATTTTGAACAGGGCGCGGGTGCGGGAACACCGGATGTTCTCGACATCTGCCCGTTAATGATTAGGTCCGGCGATATCTATGTCGGCGGTGACTTGTGGAGGAGGTTTCGCTCTAGGTTTCCGACGGCGTCTCTTTCGGCTTATCTGAATAAGCGCACTAAGAAACTTAAGCGTACGGAGGAGCGATTGCGTGCTTTTTATGAAAACTTCGATCGATGTGAGCTTGAGGCGAGGCGGATGAGACGCGAGGCTTTGCGTTCGCCGCCGGGTTTTGAAAGTGCATCATTTGTTAAGTTGGAGCCCGAGGATGCATTGCCCTCTCCGGATGAGCGACGATATAGCATTTTCCTTGGCCGCGAAGGTAGTTCGCGACCATGAATACATTGTACAAACTTTTTCTCGCAAGATCCATGTAAATGAAAAGCGTTCTTGCGGTTTTCTTTTGTCTTTCGATGATGACGTTAATTGCAAACCCGAGGAATGTGCGTGCCCCTCGGCCAGTAGCTAAGACGCGTCCGCCCCCGCTCACTTAGGCGAGGGGCGGTAGCATTCGCGCGAGGGAGCTTTCGGTGCGAGCCTCTCGGCCTGTAGTTAAGACGCGCTCGCCCCCACTCACTTTTGCGAAGGGCGGTAGCATTCGCGCGAGGGAGCTTTCGGTGCGATCCCCTCGGCTGGTAGTAAAGACGCGCCCGCCCCCGCTCACTTTTGCGAGGGGCGGTAGCTTTCGCACGAGGGAGCTTTCGGTGCGAGCCCCTCGGCCGGTAGTTACGACGCGCTCGCCCCCACTCACTTTTGCGAAAGGCGATAGCATTCGCGCGAGAGAGCTTTCGGTGCGAGCCCCTCGGCCGGTAGTAAAGACGCGCCCGCCCCCACTCACTTTTGCGAGGGGCAGTAACATTCGCGCGAGGGAGCTTTCGGTGCGAACCCCTCAGCCGATTGCAAGGACGCGCCCGCCCCCACTCACTTTTGCGAGGGGCGGTAGCATTCGCGCGAGGGAGCCTTCGGTGCGAGCCCCTCGGCCGGTAGTAAAGACGCGCCCGCCCCCCCCTCACTTTTGCGAGGGGCAGTAACATTCGCGCGAGGGAGCTTTCGGTGCGAGCCCCTTAGCCGATTGCAAGGACGCGCCCGCCCCCACTCACTTTTGCGAGGGGCGGTAGCATTCGCGCGAGGGAGCCTTCGGTGCGAGCCCCTTGCCCGGTAGTTAAGACGCGCTCGCCCCAACTCACTTTTGCGAGGGGCGGTAGCATTCGCGCGAGGGAGCCTTCGGTGCGAGCTCCTCGACCGGTAGTTAAGACGCGCTCGCCCCCACTCACTTTCGCGAAGGGCGATAGCATTCGCGCGAGGGAGCATTCGGTGCGAGCCCCTCAGCCGATTGCAAGGACGCGCCCGCCCCCACTCACTTTTGCGAGGGGCGGTAGCATTCGCGCGAGGGAGCCTTCGGTGCGAGCCCCTCGGCTGGTAGTAAAGACGCTCCCGCCCCCACTCACTTTTGCGAGGGGCGGTAACATTCGCGCGAGGGAGCTTTCGGTGCGAGCCCCTCAGCCGATTGCAAGGACACGCCCGCCCCCGCTCACTTTTGCGAGGGGCGGTAGCATTCGCGCGAGGGAGCCTTCGGTGCGAGCCCCTCGGCCGGTAGTTAAGACGCGCTCGCCCCAACTCACTTTTGCGAGGGGCGGTAGCATTCGCGCGAGGGAGCCTTCGGTGCGAGCTCCTCGACCGGTAGTTAAGACGCGCTCGCCCCCACTCACTTTTGCGAAGGGCGATAGCATTCGCGCGAGGGAGCATTCGGTGCGAGCCCCTCAGCCGATTGCAAGGACGCGCCCGCCCCCACTCACTTTTGTGAGGGGCGGTAGCATTCGCGCGAGGGAGCCTTTGGTGCGAGCCCCTCGGCTGGTAGTAAAGACACGCCCGCCCCCACTCACTTTTGCGAGGGGCGGTAACATTCGCGCGAGGGAGCTTTCGGTGCGAGCCCCTCAGCCGATTGCAAGGACGCGCTCGCCCCCACTCACTTTTGCGAGGGGCGGTAGCATTCGCGCGAGGGAGCCTTCGGTGCGAGCCCCTCGGCCGGTAGTTAAGACGCGCTCGCCCCAACTCACTTTTGCGAGGGGCGGTAGCATTCGCGCGAGGGAGCCTTCGATGCGAGCTCCTCGACCGGTAGTTAAGACGCACTCGCCCCCACTCACTTTTGCGCAGGGCGATAGCATTCGCGCGAGGGAGCATTCGGTGCGAGCCCCTCAGCCGATTGCAAGGACGCGCCCGCCCCCACTGACTTTTGCGAGGGGCGGTAGCATTCGCGCGAGGTTGTTTTCTAATTTGGTTGACGAAAGTGTCTTTATGAACGCAACATGGAGAGGCTTACAATCGACTATGATTATGATATTGCTCCTGTTGTCATCTAGCAGCACGCTTGCTTTCGCTTCTCTCCTAGCCGCAGCTTGGGATGGACATGTCACTTGATAGGGCCTTCGCCTAAAGTTACTGGATTGGTGACGCTAGCCAAATTCTATGCCGATGACACAATCATTAAAGCGAAAACATGGCTCCTGCTGCTTCCTATTCGCATTTTCGCTAGAGAGCCTATTGCCCGGGACTAATATTTTGATGGGACTCGGTAGTTTTGGATGGATGGGAGGCTTGCACTTTGTTGCCTATTTATACTGCCTTGCCCTTGCTACAGGACGGCTGCATTTACTCACCTGGTTGTATTTGCGATCGCTTGGTAGGTGAAAGGTTAATACAACATTTACGTTTTAGCGGTTGTGAATGCTTGCCAGCTGTCGTTTGTTTTGCCCTACTAAGGCTGATGGACTTGTCCTTCGCTACCATTCTCCCCTTTCGGTGATGGGGGGCTGGTTTTGCATAGCCCGCAGACTTTCGTTCCGCCCTCGTGCTTTGTCGGAGGGTCGGTTTTTTCATAGCCCGCAGGCTTTCGTTCCGCCGCAGGCTTTCATTCCGCCCTCGCATTTTGTCGGAGGGTCGGTTTTTTCATAGCCCGCAGGCTTTCGTTCCGCCCTTGCATTTTGTCGGAGGGTCGGTTTTTTCATAGCCCGCAGGCTTTCGTTCCGCCCTCGCATTTTGTCGGAGGGTCGGTTTTTTCATAGCCCGCAGGCTTTCGTTCCGCCCTCGCATTTTGTCGGAGGGTCGGTTTTTTCATAGCCCGCAGGCTTTCGTTCCGCCCTCGCATTTTGTCGGAGGGTCGGTTTTTGCATAGCCTGCAGGCTTTCGTTCCGCCCTCGCATTTTGTCGGAGGGTCGGTTTTTTCATAGCCCGCAGGCTTTCGTTTCGCCCTTGCATTTTGTCGGAGGGTCAGTTTTTTCATAGCCCGCAGGCTTTCGTTCCGCCCTCGCATTTTGTCGGAGGGTCGGTTTTTTCATAGCCCGCAGGCTTTCGTTCCGCCCTCGCATTTTGTCGGAGGGTCGGTTTTTTCATAGCCCGCAGGCTTTCGTTCCGCCCTCGCATTTTGTCGGAGGGTCGGTTTTTGCATAGCCCGCAGGCTTTCGTTCCGCCCTTGCATTTTGTCGGAGGGTCGGTTTTTTCATAGCCCGTAGGCTTTCGTTCCGCCCTCGCATTTTGTCGGAGGGTCGGTTTTTTCATAGCCCGCAGGCTTTTGTTCCGCCCTCGCATTTTGTCGGAGGGTCAGTTTTTTCATAGCCTGCAGGCTTTCGAGATTGTCGTTGGGTGGGAGGGGTCTCTTTTGCCCTACCTCCTCGACATTCTCTTTTTATCACATTGTGTTGACGAATGTCTCAACCTTTTGCTTGGTTGATTTCGTCTTCTACCGAGTCGCGTGACATTTTTGGGGAATTACGGCTACTTTAGTAGTGTAGCGGTACATTCGGCTGCCTCGTTAAAAAACCTCGCACCCCGATAAAGGGTTTCCCCGGCGAGGAAAAAGAGCACAGCCGACCTTTGATTACAAAAATGGTGAAAGAGAAAGAGAAATTACACCAAAGTTGAGAAAGAGATAAATTACGGGTAGAAACGGCGCAGATTGCTCGCGTTCCATGTGTGGGCTGATTCTTCGCCCTTGTCATTCATCAACCGGAATACACCAGGTGCTGCCATGCTTGCCACGACGAAAGGGCCTTGCCACTGCGATTGCAGCTTTCCTTGCTTATCTGGCTGCCGAATGGTGACCATGTCCCTAGGCTTGATGTCCTTTCGGACTATCGTCTTGTCCCTGTGATGCTTCGTTTCGGTGTGGTACTTCTCAAGATTATCTGCGACTTGCAATCTTACTTCTTCAATATTATCGAGTTCGAGGTGCCTTTGCTCTTGAGTCGTTGGGGCCATTTCAGTTCGGAAGGAACCCAGCTTTACCTCTTCCGGGGTGACTGCTTCCTCGCCGTAAAGCAATCTGAACGGGGTGAAGCCGGTAGCTCTGGACCGTGAGATGTTGTGTCCCCATACAGCTGTTGTTAAGGTGTTGGCCCACTTGCCTTTCGGCGAGTCGTGCAAGGTTTTCGAGATTGCCGAGAAGATTAGGCCATTCGCTCTCTCGACAGCCCCGTTTGCCTGGGGGTAATTTACTGAGGCGAAGTTAAGCTTGATGCTGAGCTCATCGCAAAAACTCCTGAATTCGGTGCAATCGAACTGCTTCCCATTGTCGCAGGTGATGAATGACGGAACACCGAAATGACAGATTATTCTCTGCCAGACGAATTTTGTTAAAGAGGTGGAAGTTATGCTGGCGAGGGCCTTCGCTTCCACCCATTTGGTGAAATACTCGAGAGCAACCGCTGCGAAACGCAAGTTGCCTGGAGCTGCCGGTAGCGGGCCGACTATGTCGATGCCCCATCTTTGCAAGGGCCAGGTCGGCACTATCGGCGTGGTTTCATTTACTGGGGCTTTCTGGTTATTGGCGAACATCTGGCAACCTTTGCAACATTTGACCAGCTCTCTGGCGTCTGATGCGGCAGATGGCCAGTAGAAACCTTGCCTCATTGCTCTGTGTGCTATTTCGTGAGGCCCCCTGTGCGCTCCGCACATTCCGGCGTGCATTTCTTCGAGTAGCTGAATGCCTTCACGTTTGCTTATGCATTTCAGAAGAGGAGTTGTTATCCCATTTTTGAACAATTGCTCTCCGATGATTGAGTAACCTTTCGCTCTACTGGCCATCCTTTCGGCATCCTTCCTGGACTCTAGCTCGTAAGTCCCGGCTAGATAAGCGAATATCTGCGACCTCCAGTCATCACTGATGATAGCGTGTACCGAACTTGGATGATCTTCCTCCTCTTTCACTGCCTTGGCTGAAAGGACTTGATAGAACACGTCTGGTGGAAGTGGTAAATTTTGTGCTGCGGCTTTGGCCAGTTCGTCTGCCTCTGCGTTTTCGGCCCTTGGAATGTGACGTAAGGTGAAACCTGTGAAATACTTCTCCATTCTTCTGATTGCTGCCAGACATTTGGCTAACTCTGGTTCTCTTGCTGTGAAATCCTTTTCGGCGTGACCAACAACGACTTGGGAATCCGACTTGACTATGCACCTTCTCGCTCCGATTGCTCGGAGCTTTCGTAAACCCAGAAGCATGGCCTCGTATTCGGCAGTGTTGTTGGTTGTGAGGAACTGCAGCCTTGCGGCAAATCTGACCTTCGGTCCTCTTGGTGGCGTAAGGATCGCTGATATTCCGGCTCCAGCCATTCCCCATGCGTCGTCACAATTCACTGTCCACATGGGCTCCTCGAATTCGAGCGTTGTGTCGAAAGCGGCGGGAGTCCAGTCTGCGATGAAATTCGCCAATGCCTGCGACTTGATTGCGGATCTGTGCTGGAAGTCGATCACGTATTCGTTTAGCTCCGCCGCCCACTTGCCAATTCGGCCGATAGCTTCGTTGTTGCGGAACAGGGCTTCCAATGGCTGAGCCGAAAGGACTATGATGTGGTGAGACTGAAAGTAGTGCCTCAGCTTTCTAGAAGCCATTACTACTGTGTAGGCTATCTTCTCCAGCTCTGAGTAGTTCAGTTTTGCGCCTGAAAGGGCCTCGGAGACGAAGTAGATTGGGAACTGCGTTATCTTGTTTGCATGCTCCTTCTCTTCCACCAGTACAGCGCTTACGGTGGTGTGCGATGCTGCAAGATACAGCAAGAGTGTCGCTTTCGGCGATGGCTTGGATAGCGTGGTCAGTTTTGTCAAGTACTCCTTTAACTGCTGAAAAGCCTGCCACTGCTCTTCCCCCCAATCGAAAGGGTCGGAGCTACGCAGAGTTCTGAAGAATGGCAGCCCTTTTTCGGCGGATCTTGCGATAAATCTGCTCAAAGATGCCAGTCTCCCTGTCAACTTTTGCACTTGCTTTCGGTTTGAGGGCGGTTGCATGTTGATGATTGCCGCTATCTTATCGGGATTAGCTTCGATTCCTCTTGCCGATACCAGGCAACCGAGGAGCTTGCCTTTCTTGATGCCAAAAATGCACTTGTCAGGGTTGAGCTTCAAACCACTCTTTCGGAGATTGCCGAAAGTCTCGAGCAAGTCTGCCTGATGATCTTCCTGTCTATCGCTCTTGACCACTATATCGTCAACGTAAGCCAACAAGTTTTTCTTTTGCTTCTGGCTTTCGAACACCTTGTCAGTCATCCGCGAAAAAGTAGGGCCTGCGTTTCGCAGCCCTTCCGGCATCCGCCGATAGCAATATGTGCATGTTGGGGTGATGAAACTGGTTTTCTCTTCATCATCGGGATGGAGCCATATCTGGTGATATCCTGAAAAACAATCTAGCAGACTCATCAATTCACAGCCGGATGCGATGTCGACGAGCTTGTCGATTCGAGGCAAAGGGTACGGGTCCTTCGGGCAGCATTTGTTGAGGTCGGTGAAATCGACGCACATTCGCCATTTTCCATTTTTCTTTTTCACCAAGACAACATTTGCCAGCCATTCGGGATACTGAACTGGTCGGATTACTCCCGCATCGAGTAATCTTTCCACTTCGGCTCTCGCCGCGTCTGCCCTTTCGTTTGACATCTTTCTTAGTTTTTGCTTTCTGGGCTTAGCGCCGCTTGCGATGTTCAAACTGTGCTGGGCGAGATCTCTGCTAACGCCTTGCAGGTCGCTTCCTGACCAAGCAAAAATGTCATCGTTGGTCGCAAGGAAGGATGCCAAAGCGTTCCTTTCTTCTTCCGGCATGCTTGACCCAATGTGCACGGCTCTTTCGGGCCTGGAGGCCGCGAGCGGAATTCTTATCGTTTCTTCGGCTGCCCCAACCTTGCATTCCGACGGGCTGGCAATGGCATGCTCTTCGGTGGTTGTTTGCATTTCGTCCTTATT
This sequence comes from Coix lacryma-jobi var. lacryma-jobi, assembly GCA_009763385.1. NCBI lineage: Eukaryota > Viridiplantae > Streptophyta > Magnoliopsida > Poales > Poaceae > Coix > Coix lacryma-jobi. Next base: position 51,718,626 of record CM019824.1, read on the forward strand.
AGCCACTTCATTGATAAGGCTGTAGCCTGGGGTTGGTTTTCCCTCAATTCTTCTAGAAGCTTGCTGATCTCCAAGTATAGCGATAATGCCGAAAGGGGATGGCATCTTCATGCACAGGTAGCTTTGTTTGATGACGACGTTAAACTTGTTTGTGAAACCTCTGCCGAAAATGGCGGTGTAGGGGTAGTCCATGTTCACTATGTCGAAAGTCAGCGTTTCAGTGCGGACTTTTTCCCCTTCGGCGAAAGATACAGGGATTTGCTTTTTGCCGATAGCATCAATCTTTCTTCCCCCGAAGCCGTATAGCGAATTGCCGGCGGGGTCCAAACTTCGCCTGTCGAATCCCATCGCCTCGAAAGCTTTGACAAACAGGATGTCTGCCGAGCTTCCGGTTTCAATCAGAATGTTATGCAAAGTGAAGCCGGCCACGTTGGCCGTGGCGACGAAAGCGTCACAATGCGGGTAGTCGCGGACTTTGAAGTCGGTCTCGTCGAAGCATATCGGCGCTAGTGACCAAGCTGGCCTGTTCAGTGGAAGCCTTGGTGATACTGTCTGGACTCTTCGGTGATAGTCCCTTCTAGCTCTCTTACTTTCATGCTCGAGGTTAGATCCACCCATGATGGCGAAAATGTGACCTCTTGACGGGAGGATGTTGTTGACTGCATTAGTTTCATTTTCCATTTCCTGCCCCTGCTGGTAGCCTGGTTGTGCTTGCTGCCCCAGTGGTTGGGTTTGAGCCGGAAGCGCCGGTGGCGGCGTTGGCTGACGCTGATAGTGCATAGGTGACGAAACCGCCACCGAATGCGGCGCAAAGACTGGAAGCTGATAGCCCTGATACGCCGGATTGTACCAATGCAAATTTGGGGGATGCATGTACTACGGGGGATGCATAGGCATGCTCGCGTAATTGCTGCATGCTGCCGCCACAGCTGTCGGGTCTTGCTAATTGTGGAAAACATACTTGGAGCTTTCGGCAGAGGCTGAAGCTTGATCCTTATCTTTCAGCTCTTTCGCCATCTTGTTGTATTTACAGTCCCGAGTGGTGTGGCCGAAATTGTCATCACAGATGACGCAATATGGTGGCCTGGGTCCTCTTTCGCGGCCTCGACCGTCTCGGCCGCCGCGTCCTGTCCTTCCACCACGTCCTCCGCGGAAAGGTTGATCAAACCCTCTTTGGGGCTGAAAGTCAGCCATTTCGGGCCTCTCCGTGCCTGCTGCTGATTGTGCTGGTTCTTCCTGCAAATTGTTGATTGACCGAAAGGGCCTGACAATCCTTTGATTCGGTACGGGCGGTGGTCGACTTGCTTTCGTCGCTTGTCTCTGTATTAGGCGGGCGGCCTTGCGTTGCCGAAAGTCATCGTCCGACCTCGCATACGCATTCATCACATCGAACAACTCCTTGACATCTTTTGGTGGCTCTCTGGACAGATGAGCGGCGCACTGTCCGGTCCCCAAGCCTTCAATGGCTGCTACGATCACCGCTGCTTCCGGCACATTCGGAGCTTGAGCTTTCAACTGGATGAAACGTTTGAGGTACTCGGATAAGGGTTCGTCATCTTGCTGGGTGCAATTCATGAGGTCCCGCGTGGTCTTGACATCCGGCCGGAATCCTTGGAAAGTGGCCAGCAATTCGGCCTTCAGCTGTGCCCACGAATAGATAGACAGTGGCTTAAGAGTGGTGTACCAATCATGAGCCACGTCTTCGACTGCCAAGATGAGTGATTTTGCTAGAGCCTGATTGTCCCCGCCTGCCGAAAAGACGGCTGTCTCATAGCTTGCCAAGAACTTGCGCGGGTTCGCTTTACCGTCGAAAGTCGGAATGCGAGGCTTGTAGTTGAGTGGCCACGGATGGGCTTGCAACTCCCTCGAGAGTGGAGAGGTTTCGTCGATGGCGTTGCCGAAAGCTGGCGGTTGCTCTCGCCTCGGTATGAATACGTCTTCTTGTGCTATCGGATTGGGGTCCGCCCTGGCCCTTTGTAGCTCCTGAATTTCCTTCTCGAGTTGCCTCTTTTGCGCCTCAGCTCGCCGAATGGCGTTGCGAGTCTCGTCTTCTCTTTCTTTCTCCGCCAACTGCTGCTGCAGCTGGTCTCTTTGCAACAATAGCCTTTCGATTTCCCCTTGCTGCTGGGCCAGCGTCTTGATTGCTTGGGCATGTCTTGTGATTTCGTCATCGTCTGCATCCTCATCATCGAACTCGCCCTCGACGTGGTCATCCGGTGTGCCGTCTCTGCCCAAAGTCCGCTGATCCTGAGGCCGAACGCCTTGGCTCGTCGATGCTCCCGACGGCGGTTGCGCTTCTATCGACAGAGCGCCGCCGAAAGGTGGTGGCTCTGCGGCTGCGTTTGGTGGAACCTGGTTAGTTGGGACTGAAACCGCGACTGTGCCGAAAGCATCCTTTCTCGCGGCGATCGTCTCCGAATTGTCGACCGCCTTCGGCGCTTTCCTTGGCGGCATGGTAAGCTCGGGCGACAACCACGGTGGGCGCCAATGTTGTTTCAGGACCGGGTCCTTGAAACAGCGGGTTGTCGCACGAACGAATGCACAGAGCGAAAGCGGAAGTGAACGGAAGAGAGCGGGAACTTGGGTGAAGTGAACAGTGTTCCTCCCTCCCCTCCTGAGGAGGTCAAGGGCTTTTTATATTAGACCGGATCAACGTTAAAGTACAAAGTTGCCCTTCCAACCACTTTGCCTATAATTACAATGATGCCCTACTCAACTACTCCGGCACGAGGGGCACCATCGTAACTTCGCCCATCTACGGGCCCAGCACCTCCGGGCTCTTTTTCCCTGACCGGTGGGCCCGCTCCCCTTGATTCGAGACTTTCGGCGACCTGCGAAATCTTATGAAAAAATGAAAGTCATGAACGACGAAACCCACCGCCGCAGACGTCGGGTACCCTCCGCACGAAAGCTCCCTTTCGCGCGAAGTCTTGGTCTTCGCCGTCTCGCAAGCCGATAGTAGCACTATCGCGTGAATGCACTCTACCGCGCGAATGCATTCTTTCGCGCAAGGCCGCCGCCTTCGCCTGACTCGAGGGCCGAAAGCCATGCTTCCGCGCGAATGCTTGAGGCCTCCTTCGTCGTTCGGTAGTGTGGGTTAAGAGCGCCTGCTTTCGCGCGAATGCTTCGCCTCACGCGAAGGCGTCGGCACCTTTCGGTATTGCGGGTCGGAGGTGCCTGCGGTCTGGGTGCCACCCCAACAATGAGGACGGCCGCGGGGGGATCGAGGCTCCCAGACCATGTGCACGGCCACGTCGTGCAGGTCAATGACCGCACAACACCTTGCCCACGGGCCCCACGTGCCATTGACCCACCCCTGCTCCCATTCTTTTCCTAGACGCAGTTCTCAAGGACCAGAGAGAGGAGGCAGCCCAGTGCACCGATCGGCTCAGGAGAGCACGCGCACAGTGCCAGCTAACCTGCTAGGCACACACGGAAACATACACGGCAGATTAAAGTAAGCCCTTTTCTCTTTCCACAAAAATTCTCAGAAAATTCCTATAATAACCAGAGCCACCTTAGATCCTACCCAAATTGTTCCAACTCCCTTGCCATCACCTAAATCCCAGAAATATTTTCCATGTTCCATCTCATTCGCGTTTCGCTTATAAACCCAGAAAATTCATATCTCTATCATCCAAACTCCAAACCTCGTAATCTCTCCACCAAAAATCATCTAAAATCCAACCCTACACATTCATGTCCTTTTCCTAATTTTTGGTGCCCATTTAAATTCTAGTTATGTTTGTTGCTCTGTCTTTTCTTTAATAATATTGCTAACCTGTAGTTGCACCACCTAGCACCGTATATTCGAATATGTGTGTACATCATGACACGTACATAAATACTCGAATATACATGCACTCTCTCACATAAAATAATAATAATAATAATAATAATAATAATAATAATAATAATAATAATAATAATAATAATAATAATAATAATAATAATAATAGGGTAATAGTTATAGTCTTAATAATAAACCTGATCATGCCCTTAACCCTGTATATTTGTGTGTCCATGAACACCTGTCACTTACATGGGGTACTCAAATATACACACACGTAGTTATAACCTTGCACACGTATGTGGACATATGCTTATTCGTATATATCCCTGTATATATTAGTAAGCGATATGTCTTCGTACGTCGAACCCTCTCTTGCTTGATCATGCTTGTTTTTGCTTGTTGTGTTTTTGTTGTTTGTTGACGCTAGATCGCGTAAGATAGTGGACGTGCGAACACCCCGATGGAACCCGAAGGATGAAGAACAACTGGAGATTGATGGACCAAGGATCAAGATCGCAAGACAAGGATATGCATCGACTGCGAGTGCAGGCAAGTCCTAATTTCCTTTCCCACCTTCCACCAAATCTTCTTAGCTCTATTCTCCACCTACCACTCCAGCCAAATCATACACTACATACTACCCCTACCATACCTTGCCACACAACCTATCCCTTCCCTCCAAATGCCACCACTCCAAACCACCTCATTTCCAATAAATACCATATTTAGCCACCACCACCATAAAAGCCTATCCTATCTCATCCACCCAACTTCCACTCCTAAACCACCCCTTTTCGATCACCTCCACCATATAAACCACTTCCACCTTCCATTCATTTAACATATTTAATATGCTCAATTTATATTATTAATGATATTGTGGTAAATGTGATTTAATGTGAACATTTTAATGTGACTATATGAACCATGATGCTAATTAAACTGAATGACAAAACTGTTTTTCCGACTGAGCAAGTGGGAGGTACTTCACGTGATGTGAAACTACCTCTTGGACAGGTTCGCCTAGTGAGGGTTCCTGTTTGGAGACACTTGTCTTGGTCATTTAGGGACTGATTCATTGGCCTCGCGCGTCTGGACAGAAACGCGTCCAGCCACACGCCTATATGGGTAGGTCCAAGCTCACACCCTGATAGGAGAAGTATAATACCTGCCTGGAGGTCGGGTGACAACGGTTTGACAGGAGAAGGCATGACTGCTAAGTGATCTCTCGTGGCCCGGTCGGCGTGGTTGCTAAGTGGTCTTCCACTTTAAATTCTTGTTTGGGCCGTGTGCGAGCCCCCTCTATTGATATTATTATTTTGTTAGCGTTAGACCATGCGTGGTCTGTTTCCAGCCCCTGTGCGAACTGTGGTAAGGGTTATATGGAACCTATGGATGCGTCCTCTCGGGTACGAGTGCGTATTGGGACAATCTTGGCCATTGGCCATGGTTGAGGTTGTTTCATCGTGTGGGGAAAATTGGACAACTGCTGCAGTAGTATAACTTCAATCCTATTCGAATAGCCACGTCCTTGGTTATGGGCAACCTCCTGGAATGCGGACACCAATGATTAGATGTTTTCAAAATGGAACTTGTAATAACCTGGTATGTTGCTATAATAACTTAATCTCCGGGAACTAGCGAGAAGGTAGACTCTCTCCTAGGGCCCAACCCTTAATTTATTTATGACTTAACTATACTCCTTTTATCCTCCACCATAACCACCTCCACATATAACCTTGCCTTTCCCTTAGCCTACACCCCCAAATTGGGACTTGCTGAGTACCTATGTACTCAACCCCCTTCGCTACTATGTTTTTAGGAGTGAAGCTACAGGAGCACTCGCAAGGATGGAGCTGGCGATGCACTCACAAGGATGGAACCATAGGAGGATACCCGAAGACGAAGCTGGATGACCACAAGAAGGAGCTACACAAGGACGACGACGTAGGAACGCGCATATGATAAGGTTTATGTCCGCACTCCAAGCTGCCTGTCGGAATGGAGCCACGACGTTGTAGGATCGCTGTGTTAGACTCTGATGTTTGCTAAGAGGTTCGTGGCCTATGTCTTGTAATATGAACCTTGTAACATGTTTTCTCCGTTAGCAATAAAAGTATGGATTTTCGATATCAATCTTGTTGATCTGTGCGTATCAGCAACTGATCCAGGGACTGATACGATGCACAGTGGACCCTCTAGAAGGGGGGCCCTCACATCTTCCTCACCATGAGAGGGATGTTGGAATCATCTTCTTCATCACTTGAGCTCTCATGATGTACCTCAATAGCCTTGGACTTGCCCTTCTTGTCATGGCTTGCTTTGAAGGCCAAGTCCTTCTTCTTGTCGGTGGAAGAGCCACCACTTGGTGTGATGTGCATGTACATCTCATGCGCATTGATCTTTCCCAAGATTTGAGTTGGTGTAGCGGTGGAAAGATCACTTTGGTGTAGCACCGTCACAATGTGTCCATATTTGTCAATTGGGAGGACACATAGAATTTTCCTCACAACATCGGATGGTTGCATTTGTGTGAGGCCAAGACCATTGAGTTCTTCTACAAGAACATTCAAGCGTGAGTACATTTCATTTGCACTTTCATTTGCATGCATATCAAAAGAATGTAATTTTTGCATAACCAAATGATAATGCTCCTCACGCTCACTCTTGGTTCCCTCATGGAGAGCACAAATGTTATCCCATAGATCATGGGCATTCTTGTGGTTCCGGACGCGATTAAACACATCCTTGCAAATGCCTCTAAATAGAATATTTTTGGCCTTTGCATTCCACTTCTCATTTTCTTCCTCATGTGGCGTGAGGCTAGTGCCCTCCTTGGGTTTGGGGAACCCGGTTATAGCGGCTTCGCAGCATCTTACATCAACCGCTTCTAGGTACGACTCCATACGGATTTTCCAATATGGAAAGTCATCTCCCTCGAACATGGGAGGTGGTCCATCACCTCCGGACATCTTAACTCTAGGCGGTTAAGCCTAAATCGAGAGCACGAGGCTCCGATACCAATTGAAAGGATCAAGATGCCCAAGAGGGGGGTGAATTGGGCTTTTCTAAAACTTTAGCACAAATTAAAACCTATCAAGCCCAATTAACCCCTTGTGCCTAGATGTGTGTTTATCAATATTCTACCGCACAAAAGACCAAGTCTATGCCACTTCCTACTCTAGCAATGCAATTCAAAAAGGATGAACAATAAGTAAATTGCGGAAATGAATTGCTCAAAGATAAATGCGTATGTAAAGGAGTAGAGATGACACGAGGATCTTTTTGTCGAGGTATAGAGGTGTCGGCACACCCCCTAGTCCTCGTTGGAGCACCCGCGCAAGGGTATCGCTCCCTCTTGATTCGCGCAAGGATCAAGTGCTCACTATGAGCTGATTCTTCGCCACTCCGGCCCGGTGAATCGCTCTCTACCGGTCACAAGCCTTCTTGGGTCATCCACAAGCCACCAGATGATCACCAAGCTTCACGATCACCACCAAGTCGTCTAGGTGATGCCGATCACCAAGAGTAACAAGCTAGAACTCTCACTTAACCAAGCCAAGGGCAAAGAGATGGATGGATGCACACTTGCTACTCAATTCTCACTAGGAAGTCACTAATTCTCTCAATTAGCAATTCTCTCAACCTCACTAGGGCTCTTGCTCTCTCTCACACTCACAATATGTTTCTCAGCAGAGAAAAGTGACAAGAACACTCTAATGGAGGAGGAGGAGTATAAATACTCCCCCAACCGGCCATCCAAAAGAGCACTGCAATGCAGGATTTTTGGGGGCATCAGACGCTCTGATGCCTGGCATCGGACGCGCCGATGCCCTCGACCCAACGGCCAACTGTACCTTCTGTCAGACTTCTTAAAGTGACATCGGACGCTGGGCAGCGTCCGATGCCATCGCATAGGACACGTCTGATGCGATTCTGACCTCTCTGGAACCTCTCTGTATGGACATCAGACGCTAGCCCTCAGCGTCCGATGTGCTCCTCAGGACACCCTCTCTGGAACAGTGGCACAGGCGCGTCCGATGTGACAACATCGGAGCGTCCGATGCCACCTGGCCAGCACACTCAAGTCTAAGTGACATCGGACGCGCGTCCGATGCCACTAAGGCCAGCGTTTGATGTCCGAAACAGGGCCGAAATGACTTTGGTTCGCGACGCTGCCTTAACGACTTTTCATCCTTGCGACATAAGGGCTCTCTCAAAGCTACCTAGGGCTATGAAATAACAAGTGTGCACCACACCTACCTCAATAGTCTCATCTAGGTCAAGCTACTGATTCACACTCCCCTTTATAGTACGGCCAAAGGAAAAACAAAGACCTAAGACTACCTAAGTGTCCTCCAACACCATGTGACACTTAGCCTAGTCTACCACAGTCTTCGTCGTCCATCCTTTGAAAACCAAAACGATTTCAATCGCCAGGGGACATGAACTCCATATGCCCGTATCGTCACTATTACCATGACCTAACTTATCCCTGTTTCTGCAAAACACACGTTAGTCATAGTAATCTTGTGTTTCATCCAATCACCGAAACCCACTAAGGGCCAAGATGTGTTCACATATCAATCCACACGGTATCACTTAAAGGAGTGGGCTTCCCAAGGATACAATCCATCTAACGCAAGGGAGCTTTTTAACTTGCACCATGCAAAGCCTCGAAATGTCATAGAAAGAACGTTTGGGCTATTAAAGATGAGGTGGGCTATATTGAGAAAAAACTCATATTTTGACTTGAAAACCAGATATAAATTATAATCTTGTATTGAGAAGCAGCTCAGATTATTATCAACTAATAATTTGTGAAGGACCGAGAATGCAATAGCAAGGCGACCAGAGGGGGGGTGAATGGGAGCTCAAAAATTTCTCTTGAAACTTTGGCCTTTTGTTCCCAAAATCAACCCCAAGAGCTTCGATCGAAACCGTGATGCTCACGACCCTTAGAAGAGGGTGGATGATCCCTAGGATCACAGTGAAGCACCACAAAGCGATAGCAAACCAAATGGCAGAAACACCGGAACAAGTTCGACCCTCAAAAGCCAAGTCTCGAACGTAGATAGATGACTACGTCGAGAAATCCCCAAATACCTATGCTAACAAGTAGCAAAGATACCTAGAGAGGTTCCTTGGTCAACTCTAGGGCCAAGCAAGAAGTCCGGAAACCAAGCAACGAAGCCGGGAGAGCAAATGCACTAAACCGGAGCACACAGCCGATTCGCGGACTGTCCGGCCCAGAGGTCCCAGACTGTCCGTGAAAGGACCTTGATGTCGCCAAGGAGGCCTAGAGGGGGGGTGAATAGGCCTGTCAAAACTCAAAACTCAATTTAATCAGTAGACAGATCAGCACTGCCGATCCTGAGATCAGCACTGCCAATTTGGGAAAAAGTGAAACTGAGTTTCGTGGGTATGAGAAGAAATGTTGCACAGGCAGAGGATAAGCTTCCTGCAGGGTTAGACAGTTCACAGATATGCCAGAAATCGAAAGCACAAGTATAAAGCACTAGATCAAACCCTAACCCTAGAAATCACTTCAAGAATGAAATGTAAACCAAAGCACAAGGTGACACAAGGATTTATCCCGTGGTTAAGCTCGCCACAAAGGCTTGCCTAAGTCCACGTTGTTGAGGTATGCCACAAAGGCTCAAGCTCACCACTTAGGTTTGCCCTTTCCTCGTTCTCAAGTCAAGAGAGTGAACTCTTGAGGTGAGGGGTGATTTCTTGGCTGCAAGAATGTGGTTACAAACCTCCCAAGGCTGCCACAAACGTTGGCAAGCTCAAGAGCAACGCCTAGCCGGCTAGGAGCAAGCTCCAAGAGTAATAAACACTAGAACCTCCGGCCAAACGTGAACCAATGCTCTTGAGACTTTGGGAATCAATGGATCTGCTCTCTAATCGAGTTTTGCTGCCCTCTCTTTCAAGTTTTAGTGGTTGGAATGGGAGATCCACTTGAAAGCTTTGGGAGCAACAATGGAGGAGTGAGAGAGAGAGAGAGAGGAGCTCTTCAAACGGTCAGATCCCGAGCTGGAAGAAGCACTGGTGTAACTGGGCCATTTTGGGCTTTCTGGAAAGGTATATATATAGTCTGGGCCCACCGGTCCGATTATGATCAGCACTGCCGACCACCCAAATTTAGTCAAATCAAGGTGAAACCTGTGGGGTTAGAAAGGTGGCTGGAAGTATATCTTTCTGGAAAAGATTGAGCATTGGTATCACAATTTGACTGTGGGTGCTAGAATCCCTCTTAATAGTACGGCATACCTATACTCAAGAACAAGAGAATATAAACATTTAACCACTTGAGTCTTCAGTATCTTCATATGTCATTTCTTCTCAATGTCACTTCATAGGGGTTGCAACTAATTGCAACTATCTCATCTCTCCGAGCAAACATCCCTTGAGCATGTGACTTGAACCATCTCTCATATGTGAGTTCAACTTCATGGCTTCAAGTCACTATCACTAATGATATGATCGTCAACACAATATGACTCCTCATAGCTTGATTAGTACCTCGACTCAATGCAAGTACTCTCTTCTTCACCCTAGCCATAGTACCTCGGTCTCCTTGACCTTCACTTTCGCTTAGTACCTCAAAGTCCTTTCCTTGCTATCTTCACCTTACCAAGCCATACTCAAGTCACATCATATTAAGCATCCATTGAAAACCATTTCTTCAATATTGTGATCCTTGCTTGAACATCTTGTAGATATGAATGTTGAGATCAATCAAGCTTTAGTTTGACTCACATAGAGACATATATGGATCATCATTAATGTGGTCAAGCCAGTTCACGGTTCCTTATATCCTCTCCATTTTGGCTTGACACTCAACACTCACTTCAATCTCCGTCTTCATACTACTAGCTTGATCAAATCAATGCAAAGTGATTCTCCAAATATTTATCCATACAAGCAAACCAATGTAGAGATGACATATATCCAATATGAGTTAAGTCCTTGTCATTGACCTTTGCTTGACATTAACTCACTTATGCATTCTTGATTCATTCTTCAACCTTGATCAAAGCTAGTTCACTATCAAACTCATCTTGCTCATGAAAAGCAACCCATTGTTGAGACCATTCCAAAATCATCAATCTATGTCTCACTTGTCATTTGTCAAATATGCTTGCTTTCTCATGATGCCATGATATCCCACAACATAGAAGTCATATCATCAACTCTATTTGCATTGTTGTCTTTTACTTGAACAAGATTATTTCCATGATCTTCCAATACAATAATACATAATTTTGGCCTTCATTTCAGCACTATGTGGAATACCATCAAGTTTGCATTTCTAGTTGAACCTTGGATACACTTAGCAAACTTGTTAGACCTTTAATTATGTTGTCACTCAGTTCACCAAAACCCACTAAGGGCTAGATGCACTTACAATCTCCCCCTTTTTGGTGATTGATGACAACACAATTAAAGCTTACAAGAGATTGATAAACATTAAGATTTTGAATCCTATGATATAGTGAGCTCCCCCTAAATGTGTGCATTGAAAGGAATTTCAAATTTTGGCCTCAAATGCCAAATGCACATATTTAAGAGAAAGTGTGGAAACTCTCCAATATCTTAGCATCTGTGGGGTGCAAGGTGTCAAACATGATAAACGTGATGCTCATGACAGTTCATACACTCAATGAGTTTAACAAAACATTATTCAAGGCATGAATGTCACACACTAGCATAAACAATTCTAATCAAGAGCATCAATTTAAACTATGCTTGCACACACCACTCAATTTTGAAAAATCTTATATGCCTCTCCTTTACCCCTTTCCATCCTCATATCAATCTCTCTTCCCCTTACATTCTCCCCAAAATTTCTCCCCCTTTGGCATTAATCTCCAAAAAGGATCTCTCCACCAAAAGGAAGAAATGATGGTAGACAAGTGAGGGCAAGAGGTAGGTAAAAGTTTAGCATATAGAATTTCTCTTCTATGTTTTCGACCAAACAAAGTATGCAATAATTTAAGTCAAGATTCTTGAGAGGTTAGCATATTTAGCTCATACCTCACATAGGTGACGTAACATGAGACAAACTCACATAATCACCGCAAGAGGTATCAACCAAATATCTAACTCACTCTCTAATCGTCACCATAAGAACAAACTCATGGTGTGACTCAATATATTGCATACACATGCACACACTAGCATGTAAGGGCCTAGATGCACAAAGGTAATACAAATGTTCATGGAGTGATATACCTTTGTTCTAAACCTCATAATCTCCACCATGATGATGATTTTGAATTTAGTGCTTTGATGGGCTTGGTAATTCTTTAAGCAAAAAGATCTCATTTGCGCCCATCTCCCTTTTTCATCATCTTCAAGGAGACATTATAAACTTGTGCTTCATCTTAGTTGAAAGTCCATTGCTAGCTCTTGTTATCATTTTGAGATACCAATTGAAGACATATTTCTTGATATACCAAATTGAAAGATTGTCCACCAATACCAATTGAAATATGATCATCATAGTTTGACACCGATGGAAGGAATCTTCACAAGTTGATGTCAATTGGAATGGATGCTTGTATCTCATAATATCACCTAGATGTCTCCTAGGAAATGCTCACAAAGACAAGAGATAACATTAAGTTGCACAAGCTACAGTTTTACTAGTGACCATTTGAATGTGAAAGGCATGTGTATCACTAATTGCAAACCTCATAACATAGACTAAATTCCCCATATTTGATAGTGCATACATATGTAAGTGGATGGTCAAGAACATATGCACTTTTTGGTCAATTAAGTCCAAACAAGGGAATTTAAGCTATATTATGGAAAGTAGCTACATAATAGTTAAAATTGCAATCCAAATGCATATGAGAGATAACTTTACCAATTTGGATTGATATGATTATGTAGCATACCCATGAGAAACTTATTCTCACCAAGAGACTACACAAGTTCACTAGAAGAAAATGTTAGTCTCAAAAGACACAAGACATAGAATGAGCTCCCCTTTAATATGTGCACCAAGTGCTCAAATTACTTGTGAAATGCACTTGAGTCGGTTTAAGAGTCTAGAGGAGTTCATACTATATCTTGGTCAAGGCACACCAAATTTGCAACAATTAAAATTATGCCAAAGGAAACATACCACCACTAAGGTAGAGAGATCACCACATAAATTTTGATTGACATGACCATCATATAAGTAAGATTTCAATGATATAGATGGCCATAGTTACCTTTTGATGAAATATGGTGAATTAGAGCTTTGGTGATCATCCAACATCCATATTAAGTTCCTAGTTCTTTCTTTACCTAAAGCATCTCACATAGAAAGCAAATGGTAAAATTCATGAAATTTGCAAATTATGAACTAGGAGTTACCACTCTTTGTTGACAAGATCTTGGTTGATCAATAGGATGAATGCATGTGCACTTGATGAGCTCAAGAGAGGAGAAATAATAATAAAAGTTCACTTTTCAATTCTTTTCTTCTCCAACTCATTTAGTTTTAGTTCCACTAAAGGATTGGGGCATTCGACACTAAGCCAAGAGAACTTGGTTTACAAAGACCAAGACATCCTAGAGAACTGTGAAGTACCCAGTGTGAATTCCAAGGAACCATCCATCCTTCCAAAGTATGGGACTGCACAACATGAATCTTGAAAGAATCCATTAGTCCCAAGAGATATAGACTAAACTCCCCCTCAATTTGTGCATATGAGTACACAGAGTACACTCATGCATATCAAAGGATCCTGGGACAAGGGAGAAGTTTACACTACATTCCAATTGATTTCAAACTACTTCAAGCTTGCTTGCAATCTAATTAGTTTCAGCTAGTTCTTAGTTGCTTCAAAATGATGTCAAGTGATTCCAGCTGATTGTAACTCATTTCCCCTGCTTGTATCTGCTAAATTCAATCAATTACAACTGGTTTCAATTTATTGCAGCTGCTGAATTTGAAAGCATGCAACTGATTTCTTCTAGTTCCAACTAGCTGCAACTTCTTGCTGCTACTTGCAATTTGGTTCCAACTCCTTTGGATGCTTGTATGTGTCCTTCTCTCTCATTTGAACTCCTTTGGACCAAACTGATGCTTCTCATCTTCACTGATTCTTCATGACCAACTCGAGAGTCAAATGAAACTTGTTGTTGCAATGCAATTCAACTTCATGCAGTAATTTTCAGATTCTGTCTTCCTTGAAGAAAAATTCATATCTCTCAAACTGTTGATCCAATATGCATGGAATTTGGTAGAAATGTTCATCTATGAGTCCTCTAACTGCTGTCAAAATTTCAGCCCATTTGGACTCCATTTGATCAGTCAAATCTATTTTCTACCAAAACTGCTCAAGTCTGAAACTGCGGTGCTGAGGCTGACAGAATTCAACTGAAACTGATTTTCTTCAAAACCAAACTGCATCCCAACTGTACAACAACAAGTACTAGATGTATATAGCATGCTCACAAAGTTTTAGGTCATTTCATTAGCGTTTGAACTTCCAAATCCATGCTTGAAGGCAGCCAACTCAGAATTTCAGATCTCTAGACAGATTTGATGTTTTTCGCAATCCTTCCCTTCTTGTCCAATATTGAGGTGATTTTGGCTGAGAACACTCACAAGATGTCATTACCATTCAGTCCTCTTGTCAATGATTGAAGTCTTGTGAATTCTTCCAATATAGCTCATCCATTTCAACCTCAAACTTGATTTGTTAATTCAAACTCAATTCTTGGTTTGAATGACCTCTTGTAACCTCATCTTCTTTAGGTGAAGAGTAACTTTTAGGCTTGTGATGTATACAAATAAATAAGCACAACCTCTTCTTATTGATTTCCTATGAATAAGCTCAAACATAAGAGGGCATTAGTAACACAAGCACTAGTTTCTCATTTAGTAACCCTTTATGTTTGGAGGGAAAATGGGCTACCAAAATAGAGAAACCTCATAACATGGACTAAATCTCCCTTAATGCCTCATGCACACTCTTTTGAGTGGAATGGAAATGTGAATGTGCACGGTTGGTCACTTAAGTCCAAGGGGCAGATTTAAGCCATATTATGGTGAGTGGCTAACATAAATGAAGCAATTCCAAAAAGCTAGAGAGAATACATCACATAGTTTTTGGATTGATGACATTGATATAATAGCACACTGCATTTGAGAAACACACTCTCACCCTTATTGGTAGTTGATGACAACCTAAATAGAGCTTACAAAAAGATGTATAAAGGTGATGAGATTTATGAGTCATGGATGTAGAAGTCTCCCCCTAAATATGTGAAAGGGAATTTGAATTCCAAATTGACATAAAAGCTCAATTTTCACATACTAGTGAGATTGGGGTCTCCCCCTACATCCATGCCTGCTGTGGGATGCAAGAAATATAGTGTCACAGTATAAATCGTGATGCAAGTGACAGTTCAAGCACAGCAAGATCTGGCTGCTGTTGCTCTGGTCGGCACTGCTGACCATGTGGTCGGCACTGCCGACCAAGCTTCAACAGTCAGATCACAGTGAAACTTACACAGCAGTTAACATGCATAAAAGTGAGCATCTCACACAAATATGACAGGCTGAATCAAAATAGACAACACATGTCCATATCCAAGTACGAAATAAGTCTAATAGGCGGCCAATTAGACTCTTCTCCCCTTTTAAAAGTGCTCTAAGTATTTGAATTTCTCACATAGCACTCTATTAATTTAAGAACATGGAATTTCACTCTATGTCTAGATCATGACAACAATATAATAATTAAATTTATCTAATGCCAAGAAATACTCACAACCATTTGAGCATGTAGATGGCCATAAGATTAAAATGAGAATTTTTGGCAATCTACCATATGACAAGATTCCATCAAGTAGAAAGTTCTTGAATTATGAGTGATAAATGCTTCTACTTGAGCTTGATTCTTTACTCTTGTCTTTCTTGACATTCTTGATTTGAAATCCACAAAGGAAACATAAGCCATGTATCTTGCTTAGAGTGAATGATCAATTTAATTCCAATCATTGCTTTTCTTTTAACACCAACAACCAATATATATCCGCAAGTGCTTTATTTCCCTAAGTGGCTACACAAGACACAAAGAGATAAGATTTGAAATAAATTGCACTTGAGATTTAGAAGTTACCACCCTTCTAGAAATATAATGGATGATCTGATCTCTTCATCTTCACTTTGCTCATATGAAGGTTGTAGGTTTTGTCCATGTATTGAAGTGGAATGAGTTGCTGCAGTAGGAGGGGCGGCACTACCACCCTTGGGTGTGGCATTGCCGCCCTGCTGATTGCAGCAGGGGTGTGCTACACCTCTACATCGAGTATGTCAGTGGAAATTATTGTAGCAGTAACTTGAGTAACCTACAACACATGAATAAGATCTTGCTCTACTAGAGAGCGATTAAAAGCATCATATGGCAAATGATTCATTTAAACTTGAAATGCTCTAGCCACTCCTAATAATTCACAAACAACACATATTTATGAACTACTAGAGACTACACAAGTCAAGTGGCTAGCCTACAAGGGTTAGGTACTTGTTACATAGGTGAATATGAAGTTTTAAATATTTCCATCAAATCATCTTCGGGTCAACGTATAAGAAAAGACAATATGAATTGGTTGATAGCTTGAGTGAATAATTTTCAATCAACTTGCTCAAGCACCCCGAAGCCTCATATTACCTTCAAGTACCTACAACACTCATCAAGCACAATTTGGTACCCAAACTACGTTGGGTCCAATAAGGTTAGTCACAAGAGACTTAGGCACCCAAATGGCCTTTGTGCTAGCAAGTGGTGAACCAATCACCTTTCTAGCACAAGTGTCATCTTTGGGCCTCCTAAGCAATTTTGAATCAATTGACAAGTTAGGCTTAGGAGAGTTACCCATGGGACAATCCACACTTAGGTGTCCCTTCCCCTTGCAAGTGTAGCATAGGCGTGTCTTGTTCTTCTTAGCCTTCTTTTCTTGCAATTTGCTTGCTACCTTGCTAATAAGCCTCTTTCTTGATGATCCCAAACCTTTATCTTCCATGTAGGGGCATGATGCAATTTCATGACCCTTCTCATTGCATCCATAACACTTCCTCTTGCTTGTTCTTGACTTCTTGTTTGGAAGTGTGACTTGGTCATCAACTTTGTTGGAACACATAGAGACATTGTGTCCCATGTTGGAGCACTTGACATGAGCCAACTTTTTCTTCTCTTGAATTTTGCTCATAACCTTCGCTTCTTTCTTCAAGCAACAATCCCTTACATGGTGACCCTCTTTCTTGCACTTGAAGCAAGTGATGAGAGTCATCTTTTGTTGATGTTGCACCTTGTTTCGTGTCACCCACATTGATTCTTTTGGCTTCTGTGGAACTTGCTTTTGCTTGGGCACCATCTTCTTGGACTTGTTCTGACCAGGGGCATGGTTGGTGGCCTTCCCTTTCTTGCGGGGGTCGGCACTGCCGACCAACCCATCAGCACTGCCGACCAAGTGTGGTAGTGATGATTTGGTTGGTTGCTGCGCTGACATCTGTGCAGGCTGATCTGTACCAACCTTGCCCTTGATCATGGACTGAGCACACTCAGAGCTATTTTCCACCTTCTTGCCACTGTTTTGAGTCTTGCCATCCATGCACTCTTTTGCTATGATCTCATTGAGCCTAGCAATCTCTTTTCTCATAGCCTCCATATTAGCAAGGTTAGTGGCATAAATATTCAAATCAATATTAAAGCATTTTCCACAACCTTGACTAATGGAGGGAGTAGATTCATTCATTGCCTTAGAGGGATGTGAGTTGCTATCCCAAAGAATGTTATATTGCAACTCAAGCTCCTTGTACTTTTCATCCAAGCTACAATACTTTTGCTTGAGTGCAACATTCTCATTCTTTGTAATAGCATGGCTTTCTTGCTCTTTGGCCAAAGCCTTGCGCAAGGCAGCCACCTCACTTCTCTCTGTTGCAAGAGCTTCCTTGCTAGCTATGTACATGTTCTCTTGTGCAATGAGATCATCATCTCTAGTGGCTAGCTCGGCTTGAACGCTCTCTAATTCCTCCAATAGCTTAGTGATATAGACTTTGGTCATTTTATCCAAGTTCTTAGTTATATTGTCTATCTCTTCATCACTAGATTCATCATCACTAGAGCTATCACTAAGATCACTACTAGAGATGTCTTCTAGAGATGGAGGAGGTTTGGCTTTTGTTTTTACCTTCTTACCCTTTGTCATAAGACATATATGAGAAGTGGCATGAATAGTTGAGCACTCCGGTGAAGTAGATTCATCATTTGGCCTCCACCGATCACAAGCTTCTTCTTCCTTCAAAATGTTAGTCTTGCAAGAACTATAGGAAGTAGAAGCACCACATGTATAATCCTTGTTCTCACCAACCATTTCATTACCTTCCACATATGTTGGTGAGAGAGTGGTTGTGGCATGTTCAGCTAGACCTTTTGGGAGAATCACTTGAGGCTCATCATTTGTCGGTGAAGTTGAGCACTCCTCAAGTGATTCTTCCAGTGCGGGCATCTTCTCATCACATTTGGACTTGTCATATCTTTCTTTGAGCGTGGCCCAAATGATATGAGCATCACCAAGTGGTTCACCATCTCCAAATATGACGGCATCAAAAACATCTTCACTCAAAGCACTAAATAAGACATTAGAGGCTTGAGCATTGTGTTGTAAGCATTTCACTTCCTCTTTAGATAGATAGGTCAAATCATCACTAGGAGGTGAAATGCTCACATCAACAATCCGCTCGATATGAGGACCCATGGTCCTAAAAACAGTAAGCACACTAGCGGACCAAGTTGCATAATTTGAGCCATCTAAAAGTAAAAGTTCTAGAGACACTTCCTCACTTGTCGACATCGTCTCTCAAGGCGGTTAAGCCCGAATTTGAGAGCCAGGCTCCGATACCAATTGAAAGGACCTTGATGTCGCCAAGGAGGCCCAGAGGGGGGGTGAATAGGCCTGTCAAAACTCAAAACTCAATTTAATCAGTAGATAGATCAGCACTGCCGATCTGGGAAAAAGTGAAACTGAGTTTTGTGGGTATGAGAAGAAATGTTGCACAGGCAGAGGATAAGCTTCCTGCAGGGTTAGACAGTTCACAGATATGCCAGAAATCGAAAGCACAAGTATAAAGCACTAGATCAAACCCTAACCCTAGAAATCACTTCAAGAATGGAATGTAAACCAAAGCACAAGGTGACACAAGGATTTATCCCGTGGTTCAGCTCGCCACAAAGGCTTGCCTAAGTCCACGTTGTTGAGGTATGCCACAAAGGCTCAAGCTCACCACTTAGGTTTGCCCTTTCCTCGTTCTCAAGTCAAGAGAGTGAACTCTTGAGGTGAGGGGTGATTTCTTGGCTGCAAGAATGTGGTTACAAACCTCCCAAGGCTGCCACAAACGTTGGCAAGCTCAAGGGCAACGCCTAGCCGGCTAGGAGCAAGCTCCAAGAGTAATAAACACTAGAACCTCTGGCCAAACGTGAACCAATGCTCTTGAGACTTTGGGAATCAATGGATCTGCTCTCTAATCGAGTTTTGCTGCCCTCTCTTTCAAGTTTTAGTGGTTGGAATGGGAGATCCACTTGAAAGCTTTGGGAGCAACAATGGAGGAGTGAGAGAGAGAGAGGGGAGCTCTTCAAACGGTCAGATCCCGAGCTGGAAGAAGCACTGGTGTAACTAGGCCATTTTGGGCTTTCTGGAAAGGTATATATATAGTCTGGGCCCACCGGTCCGATTATGATCAGCACTGCCGACCATAATGGTCGGCACTGCCGACCACCCAAATTTAGTCAAATCAAGGTGAAACCTGTGGGGTTAGAAAGGTGGCTGGAAGTATATCTTTCTGGAAAAGATTGAGCATTGGTATCACAATTTGACTGTGGGTGCTAGAATCCCTCTTAATAGTACGGCATACCTATACTCAAGAACAAGAGAATATAAACATTTAACCACTTGAGTCTTCAGTATCTTCATATGCCATTTCTTCTCAATGTCACTTCATAGGGGTTGCAACTAATTGCAACTATCTCCCCTCTTCGAGCAAACATCCCTTGAGCATGTGACTTGAACCATCTCTCATATGTGAGTTCAACTTCATGACTTCAAGTCACTATCACTAATGATCTGATCGTCAACACAATATGACTCCTCATAGCTTGATTAGTACCTCGACTCAATGCAAGTACTCTCTTCTTCACCCTAGCCATAGTACCTCGGTCTCCTTGACCTTCACTTTCGCTTAGTACCTCGAAGTCCTTTCCTTGCTATCTTCACCTTACCAAGCCATACTCAAGTCACATCATATTAAGCATCCATTGAAAACCATTTCTTCAATATTGTGATCCTTGCTTGAACATCTTGTAGATATGAATGTTGAGATCAATCAAGCTTTAGTTTGACTCACATAGAGACATATATGGATCATCATTAATATGGTCAAGCCAATTCACGGTTCCTTATATCCTCTCCATTTTGGCTTGACACTCAACACTCACTTTAATCTCCATCTTCATACTTCTAGCTTGATCTAATCAATGCAAAGTGATTCTCCAAATATTTATCCATACAAGCAAACCAATGTAGAGATGACATATATCCAATATGAGTTAAGTCCTTGTCATTGACCTTTGCTTGACATTAACTCACTTATGCATTCTTGATTCATTCTTCAACCTTGATCAAAGCTAGTTCACTATCAAACTCATCTTGCTCATGAAAAGCAACCCATTGTTGAGACCATTCCAAAATCATCAATCTATGTCTCACTTGTCATTTGTCAAATATGCTTGCTTTCTCATGATGCCATGATATCCCACAACATAGAAGCCATATCATCAACTCTATTTGCATTGTTGTCTTTTACTTGAACAAGATTATTTTCATGATCTTCCAATATAATAATACATAATTTTGGCCTTCATTTCAGCACTATGTGGAATACCATCAAGTTTGCATTTCTAGTTGAACCTTGGATACACTTAGCAAACTTGTTAGACCTTTAATTATGTTGTCCCTCAGTTCACCAAAACCCACTAAGGGCTAGATGCACTTACAGTCCGGCCCTACTGCGGACTGTCCGCGAGCAGGTGGCGGACTGTCCGCCGGCTGAATGTGCAAAACAGCACAGCTGCTGAAGTCCCCTGGTCGACTCGCGGACTGTCCACAATCGACTACGGCGGACTGTCCGCCGGTCTAACAGCAGCAAAACGACCGAGCCACGCAGCCACTGACCAGGCTGAAGCCCGACGCGCGGACTGTCCGCGCCCCCAGTGGCGGACTGTCCGCGGATGAACAGAGAGGGCGATTTCAGTCGCCCCTCTCACGAATCCTCTCAGATCTGAAACAAAACTCAATCCCACGTTCCCAAACTTGGAGAGGATGATCACGAGGTAGTTTAGAGACTATCCCCAAGAAATCATCCGCTCAAATTGATTCAATCACCGGGAAATCAAAAGGGGAGGCGTATGAACGAAAAAACGCCACGAAAACGAAGTCAACCTGATCTACTTGTTCGTGAGGAGTTAGATGAATTCCTTCGGTGGAAATGATCTCCTCACTATAAAGAACAAGTTGATTCAAACGGATTTTGCAAAGACGCAGTAGAGAGGGAGATCAAGTGACGGGAAAAACGCGGAGAAGTGAAGAACACGAAGAACACGAACAAAACGTGAATCAAGTCATCGATCTGCAACCATGTGGCTACCACACGCTACAACAGTGAGGTTACGGCCTCACTTCCTCAAAATCTCCAGTACATAGAGGTATGGTTCTCTGCGGATCTCGGCTAGCTACAGCAGGGGATTGGGAGAGCAGGAAACCCTAAGTGCAAAGAGCAAATGACTGAGATGGAATGGGAGGAGGGTGTCTCCCTCTACTTATCCTAATTCTAATTCCTACTCTACCCCCTCTCTAATTACGGAGCGAACCAGCTAAACCCTAGGGTTATTCTGGACCAACTCGAAGATGCTGGTGATCCGACGGCCACGCCCGCACAACTGGTAGCGTTGCCTCGACGCAACCTCACCGATTGCCGCCACGTGCCGCCACCGCTCTGCTTGTCCTTTTCCTGGACGTCGCACCCCCGGTTTTGTGGCCCAAACCGGGAAACCAGCCTTCACAGCCAACCCCCGGTTTTGAGACCCAAACCGGGAAACCAGCCGACCATAGCCTGAGTTTTGTGGCCCAAACTCAGCAAACCCGCAGGACCCAGGTTTTGAGGCCCAAACCTGGAAACCGTCCTCAGCCCGAGTTTTGTGGCCCAAACTCGAAAACCATCAGCACCCAGGTTTTGAGGCCCAAACCTGGAAACCGTCCACTCGGTGGTTTTTCTGTGGCTCAACCACCAAACCGAGCCGTAGAGGGGATGCACCACCCGTGCACCCCGTCCACCTACACGTGTTCCCAGGTCCTCGACCCAGGCAACACCGTGCCCGCAAGTCTTCGCTCCTCGCTGTCCCAGGCTGTCAGCCACCACAGCTGATCCTCGGGCCACCGGTCCCTCATTCCAAGCCTCACGTCCGCCCTTCGCCACTCTTGGTCCCTCGGCACGGCACGTCTCTACTTGACCTTCACCTTGCCTCTGATCACTGTATCCGTGCTCGACACCTGCACAACACAAGCCAAAGAACATGCGCATTATCTCAGTTGACAATCACTCATCACTCAGAGACTCGACATACACCCATGTATCCGCAATCTCCCCCTTGATGAGTGCATTGTCAACTACCAACACAAATCATAAATAGAAAGAGAAGAAGAAAGAAGGAGAGGAGAGAACTGGACCAAATGACCCAAAAGCATAGCAAAGCCGAAGAAGGTCAAGTGGAAAGAGCGAAAGAACTTGGTCCCCAAAGACATGGGCAACGGCTCGACGCAACCAAGCAAAGCAAAGCTAGCCCTCAAGAAGATGTAGAACAGGCTCAACACCGCTAGCGAGAAAGCTCGATACCAATTGGAAAATCAACTGAAAATCAAGCAAAACAGAGCTAGCCCTCAAGAAGAGGCAGAACGGGCTCAACACCGCTAGCGAAGCAGCTCAATACCAACTGTTACCAATCTCAACAACAAAAAGAGTTCGATACCAATTGAAGAGCTGAAAATGAGCTGGAAATGTTTGCTAGTCCCTCAAGAAAGAGGCAAAGGCTCAACACAACTAGCAAACTCCCCCTCAACTAGTGCACACAACTCAGGGAAAACATGATTTGCAACTTCTCCCCCTTAGTTGAAAATGCACCATCAACCAAAGATTGCTCCCCCTTAAAAAATGCACCATCAAAGTGCCGACAAGCAAATTTCCTCCCCTTCCAAAATGCACATGAGTCAAAATGCATGTTAGCAGCTTCAAGAATATAATCAAGAGAGTGCAAAGATGCTCTACACAGTTCTGATCCGATGACTCAACGACATCCATAAGAAGCTAGCGAAGGCTCAGACTGATCACTAAATACGAATTATGAATATGAGAGCAAAAGAGCAGTTTTCAGCCAAAAAGGGTTCACCATTAAAATAGCACAAAACATGTATAGACAGGATATTCGACAAGTGCTAAACATGTATACAAGGTGAACTACCCCTAGCACAGTTCAATCATCATGCTATAGAATGAAACATAGACTTGTGTTTGCAAAATTTTATCGGAGTTTGCAGCGGTTAAATTGCACAAGTTAAAATTTCAGCATGTGATTGCGAGAGGTTGAAAGCTTGTCATTGCCTAACTTTTCAACTGTGCGAAGCCTATGCAGAAGCAATCAGAAGCTTAAAGCAACAGTTTCGGTCATACACTACACAGCTCAAGTTTAACTCAAAGTGCAATGAGAAACAGTCTCGAAACTGTGATGTGTTGACAAGCAATCTCATCTCGATCTTTTCCAATTCACTTAACTTGGTTCAGATTTTTAGAACAGAAAATGAACATACCAAGCAAGTGAAAGACTCAGCACTAGAGACATATCAACCTAGCATATATGAAAAGCACAAGTGACTTCAACACATTCTACACATGCTAGTTGCATATCTCAATGGTGAATATTTTCAAGTTTTATGTTCATTAAACAGATTCACCATTCATAAAATAGCTCTGCTCACAACATGTATCAGTGATCAGAAAGAGCATAAGCTATAGCATCATCATAAAGCATCGGAGCAAATACTATACAGAGCATAGTTACATTCTTCAGATTATATACATGAAGCTCTGAATGGAAAAATGCAAGATGAAATGCAAAGAAGCACGAAGAAACCAAAAGAAAAACACAAAGTCAGTTTATAAGACAAGAGCCAAAATGTTTCCCCCATCTAAAAGGGGAAACACACACCAAGCTCACCTCTCAACCTAGCAAAAGTTGATTGGTCCAAAGGCTTGGTGAAAATATCAGCCAACTGATGATGAGTATCGACATGGCGAAGGTCGATATCACCCTTCTCATAGTGGTCTCGCAGAAAATGAAAGCGCACATCAATGTGTTTGGTCTTAGAGTGCAGCACGGGGTTCTTAGCAACGCTAATAGCACTCGTGCTGTCACAAAGCAAAGGAACACGAGAAAAGCTCAGACCAAAATCACGCAAAGTGGCCATCATCCAGAGTAACTGGGAATAGCAGCTAGCCGCAGCAACATACTCAGCCTCTGTGGTAGACTGGGCGACACTAGACTGCTTGCGAGAAGACCACGATACAAGAGAAGATCCAATAAACTGGCAAGTCCCAGAAGTGGACTTGCGATCAATACGACAACCAGCAAAATCAGCATCGGAATAACCGCAAAGGGAGAGGGTGGAGGAAGCAGAATACCAAATCCCAAATTCTGGAGTGAAGGATAAGTACCTCAAAATGCGCTTGACCGCTTGTCGGTGCGAGGTGCGTGGCGACCACTGAAATCGTGCGCAAAGACACACCGCGAACTGAATGTCCAGGCGTGTCGCCGTCAGGTACAGCAGCGACCCGATCATACTCCGGTACTCCTTCTGGTCCACCGCTTCTCCATCCACATCCGCATCCAGGGCCGTCGTGGTCGACATAGGTGTTGGAAGAGGCTTGGCCTCACCCATATCAAACTTCTTCAATATGTCCTTGGTATACTTACCCTGGTGCACGAACGTCCCTTCCCGGGATTGCTTGATTTGCAACCCGAGGAAAAACGTCAACTCGCCCATCATGCTCATCTCAAACTCCCTGCTCATAGTATCTGCAAACTTGGCAACCAAAGCGTGAGAAGAACCACCGAAAATGATATCATCCACGTAAATCTGGACCAAGAGAGTATCAGTGCCTTGCTTGAGGAGAAAAAGCGTTTTATCCACACATCCCATTTTAAAACCCTTAGCAAGCAAAAAGGTTTTCAACCCATCATACCAGGCTCTAGAGGCTTGTTTCAAACCATACAAAGCTTTGTGAAGTTTAAAAACATGGTTTGGAAACTTGGGATTTTCGAAACCGGGGGGTTGTCTCACATATACCTCCTCTTCTATGTAGCCGTTTAAGAAGGCACTCTTGACATCCATTTGAAAAAGTTTAAACCCTTTGGATGCAGCAAAAGCCAAGAGTATCCTAATTGCCTCCAAACGAGCTACAGGAGCAAAAGTCTCCTCATAGTCTATCCCCTCCTTCTGACTATACCCCTGGGCTACTAGTTTGGCCTTGTTTCTCACAACATGGTCATCCTCTCCTTGTTTGTTTTTGAAAACCCATTTTGTCCCAATAGGGTGACACTCAGGAGGAGGAGGAACAAGAACCCAAACCCGATTTCTTTCAAAATTTTCTAACTCCTCATGCATGGCATTGACCCAATCTGGATCAGATAAAGCGTGTCCAACATCTCGAGGTTCAAAATCAGCAACAAATGCAGAATGAGCAAAGTGAGAGATTTGTTGTGACCTTGACCGAGTGACTCGTTCGTCGATGCTGCCGATCATCTGTTGAGGCGGGTGTTGGCGCTGGATATGTCGTGGTGCCTCCCGAGCAGAAGTGATCTCCCCCTCAACAGCAGCTGGTGCCTCCCCGGGTACAAAAGGTACCGCTCGAGGTGGTGGATCCCATGGCCCCCAAGATGAAGAAGTGTCGGGGCCGTGAGTCATAGTAGAAGCTTCTCCTTGCGGCACAGCAGGTGGAGGGGGTGCTGGATTATCCATACCTTCAGCACCCTCATCCTCGTCATCAAAAAGAGGCTCACCAACCTCATGATCACCTGCACGCTCAAAACGAGAAGAAAGACAAACCATGGTCTCATCGAAGGTGACATCTGATGTCTCCATGACTCGGTTAGTATCAAGGTTAAGTACACGATAAGCGCGAGTGTGAGTGCCATAACCCAAAAATACACCGTCAGAAGAACGAGACTCAAACTTGTCCAAATTGCCCTTTTTGAGTATAAAACAATGGCAACCAAAAACTCGAAAATAACTCACCTTGGGGAGTTTTCCAAAACGCAACTCATAAGAAGTCTTTTTCAACAAAGCTCGGAGAAAAATGCGATTGGAAATATAGCATGCAGTGCTCATAGCTTCGGCCCAATATCGCCTAGGAGTCCTATGCTCATCGAGCATCGTCCTGGCCATCTCTACAAGGGTCTGATTCTTCCTTTCTACAACACCATTCTGAGGTGGTGTGTAGGGGGAAGAAAACTGATGCTCTAAACCCAAAGAGTTAAAAAACTTCTCAAAATCCGAATTCTTGAATTCAGAACCATTATCACTCCTAATAGCTCGCATCGAGTTCAAAGGGAACTCGTTCTGAAGACGCAAAATCAGATTGCAAGCAAAGGAGAAAGTCTCGGTCTTCTTAGCTAAAAAGAAGACTCACGAATATCTCGAAAAGTCGTCAACAACAACAAGCACATACCACTTCTCCCCAACCGAGCTCACCCGAGCCGGACCAACAAGGTCCATGTGCAAAAGCTCTCCAGGGTGCTTGGTCATGACCTGAGTCACTGGATGGTGGGGAGCAGCAACCATCTTCCCATGTCTACAAGAATGGCAAACAAGATCCTTCTCCATAGACAACTTGGGCAATCCTCGGATTAGGCCAAGTGAGCTAAGCCTTGCAAGCAAGTCGAAGCTCAAATGTCCAAGTCTCCTATGCCACTTCCAAAGATCAGAGGAGGAAGGTCCAGCCAAAAGACAACGAGAAATTCCAAACGACTCCGAGAAATCCGCACGAAAGACTTTCCCAAAGGGCGAAATCACACAAACAAGATTGCCCTGAGGGTCCAAAATACGACTGAGATTCGGTTTAAAACGAATCTCAGTCATCATCGAAAAGTTGCGAAACAGAAAGAAGGTTAAAATGCAAATTAGAAACAAGAGCAACATCGCGCAACACAAAGTGCTCATTAACTCGCACAGACCCACGAGACAGCACCTTACCTTTGCTGTTGTCGCCGAAGGTGATAAACTCCTTTCCAGCGACCGGACTAAGACTGGAGAACCACTTGGCATTTCCGGTCATGTGCCTCGAACACCCGGAATCCACCAACCAAACGTTCTCCAATCGTTTTACCTATATCAATAAAAAGACATAGGGTGAGCATACGGTCCAACACTGGGGTTAGTGAAGTAGGGAGAATACCAGTGTTGGGCCGGCTGCTCAAAAGAACGGTTAGCAGAAAAACCATTCCTAGCACGCCTAAGGGAAGAGCGATCACCATGTAGAGGAAAACGTGGTCCGCTAAGGGAGGAGCGTCCATCGCGATACTCAAAACGCGGTGGGGGAAAACGCTCAACTACAAAGCCACCGCCACGGGGTCCATAGCCTACAACTGCAGGCTCCCGCCGGGCACGACCTCCTCGCGGCCTAGACCTAGGAACTTGAGGTTTTGGACCTCTAGGCCTAGCAGCACGCCTCTGAACATTTGGCACATGTACATCATGGAAAGGATGGTACATGTCCGTGTTGTTCATCTCCTTTGCACGGCGCGCCTCTCTCTTGCGCCGAAAGCAAAACTCACTCAAGTGTCCATCTCTCCCACAATGCTCACAATGGTACCTCACCGCTCTCAAAGGGGGTTGTTGGTACTCACGGTAGTGGGTGTGGATCACTTTGCCCTTCTGTGGCATAAGCTCCTCTTGGATGGGTGACATGGTGTCAAGCTTGTTCTTAAGGTGGTTTGGTTTGGGAGCCCATGATTGTTTCTTGGGTGGAGCTCTCGGAGGTTCAACAAAGACCTCATCCTTGGTGTTAGGCTTGAGAGACTCTTTGGGTGGAATCTTGGTAAGCTTGGGAGTAGTGGTGGAGTTGGGCTTCTCACATGGGTTAAGACCACTTGACTCTCCAATCTTCCCAAAAGATGAAACATCAACACTCGGAGCAAAACCTACACCAGGACCTCCAGCAGCTCGCTTGAATTGGGAGATCATCATCCCGAGCTGTGGCTTACCACTAGACACCCATGACAAGATGGTCCGAAGGTATGTGTTTTCCTCCTCGGTTTGCATCTTGTCATGCTTCACATTGGCTATCTCCATCTCCAAACCCTCACAAAGAACACACCTAGCCACACATGTGCTACCTGAGTTGGCCTCTTCAAGAGACACAATCTTGGCATTCTTCTCTACCAACTCAGATTGCAAGCCCGCACAGGACTTGCAAGCACCCAACAGCAAGGATCTAGCCTTCAGCTCATCCACCTCTCCTACCAATGCCACATACTTACCTCTCAAGGTGAGAAGGTCAGTCATGTGCGTGGTGCACATCTCACACTCCTCCTCTTCGGTGACAACAACGGTGGACTTGACAGATTCAAGTTCCTTCACCGTATCCTCTCACTTCTGCCTAAACTCCTTGCGCTCTCTAGCGGCACGCCTAAGCAACTTGTCTTGACTAAGGAGAGCGGCAGTAAGTTTCTCGACCTCAGCAGAAAGCTCGTCGGGGGACAGAGATACCTGGGAGGTGTCGTCGTCGTCGTCGTCGTTCCGAGGGGTCTCCTCCAACTCGCCGTTGACCTCCTTGCCGAGGGCCATGGTGCAGAAGCCCTCGTCATCGGCGAAGAAGCAGAGGCCGTTGAGCTTATCCTCGATCCTCTTCTTCTTCTCGGACTCGTCGTCGCTTGAGGAAGCGGAGTCGTCATCCGAGTCGTCGACGTCGCTGAGCGTGGCAAAGAACGCACGCTGCTCAGCCTGGGCCTTCTCCAAGTACTTCGTCTTGATGTACTCCTTGTTGAAGTCGCCCTTCCACTTGTGCTTCGCGGGGATGTACTTCTCCTTGCGCTTGCTGGAGTCGTACTTGTGCCCATGATTCGCCTTGCCGAAGACTTGCTTGTTCTTCTTCGGGCAATTGGCGATGAAGTGGTTGGGGTCGCCGCACTCAAAGCATCCTGAGCGTCCTCCTCCGCGACGACGGTTCATGTGGTTGTTGTGGAACTGCGAGAACCGGTTGGTGAGCAACGCCAGCTCGTCATCCCCCATGAACTCCAGCTGCTCCTCTGTGATAGAAAGAAGAGAGGAAAGTGCAAAGCCTCCAGAGGGGTTAGCAGAAGAGCCAGAAACCAAAGTCATCGACGGGCCAGAAGGATTTTCATAAGAAGCCCTAGTCATGGCATCAATCTCACTGGACTTGAGCTTACTAAAGAGCTCATCGCACGTGAGGGTCTCATAGTTAGGCGATTCAATGATCGCCTGAACCTTGGAATCCCACACCGATCGATCAAGAGTATGGAGTAGCTTGAGAGCTCTCTCATGATCGTCGAAAGGCAACAGCTCCTTGTTAGCCCTCATCCTGTTGACAATCACCTGAAAGCGAGCGAATAAACTTTCTATGCTCTCGCCAGGCATATGTCGAAAGTTCTCATACTCTCGCTTGAACGACTCGTAGAGGCGGGTTTTGACTTGAGAGGTTCCCTCATGGAAACGCATGAGGGTGGCCCAAATCTCCCGAGCCGTGGCGAGGTGAGAAACATGATCAAACTCACTCATGCTCAAGCATGAGAAAAGAGCATTACGGGCTCGGCTATTGGCATCGTGCTCATCGATCTGAAGCTGAGAGACACGAGCAGCCAAGACAACGTAATCGGCAGAGTTGCAAATATCCCAAATGGAAGCACCCAAACTCTGCAGATAGGCCGACATGCGTATCTTCCAATACGCATAGTTCGTCCCATCAACAAACAGCGGTTTGCCCACGCCGCGATCCATGTCGCCTTCTGTGGATCTGGAACCGGCTAAGGTGGAAGATCCTTAACCCGCTCCGATACCAATTGAAGGACCGAGAATGCAATAGCAAGGCGACCAGAGGGGGTGAATGGGAGCTCAAAAATTTCTCTTGAAACTTTGGCCTTTTGTTCCCAAAATCAACCCCAAGAGCTTCGATCGGAACCGTGATGCTCACGACCCTTGGAAGAGGGTGGATGATCCCTAGGATCACAGCGAAGCACCACAAAGCGATAGCAAACCAAATGGCAGAAACACCGGAACAAGTTTGACCCTCAAAAGCCAAGTCCCGAACGTAGATAGACGACTACGTCGAGAAATCCCCAAATACCTATGCTAACAAGTAGCAAAGATACCTAGAGAGGTTCCTTGGTCAACTCTAGGGCCAAGCAAGAAGTCCGGAAACCAAGCAACGAAGCCGAGAGAGCAAACGCACTAAACCGGAGCACACAGCCGATTCGCGGACTGTCCGGCCCAGAGGTCCCGGACTGTCCGCGAGCAGGTGGCGGACTGTCCGCCGGCTGAAAGTGCAAAATAGCACAGCTGCTGAAGTCCCCTGGTCGACTCGTGGACTGTCCGCGATCGACTACGGCGGACTGTCCGCCGGTCTAACAGCAGCAAAACGACCGAGCCACGCAGCCACTAACCAGGCTGAAGCCCGACGCGCGGACTGTCCGCGCCCCCAGTGGCGGACTGTCCGCGGATGAACAGAGAGGGCAATTTCAGTCGCCCCTCTCACGAATCCTCTCAAATCCGAAACAAAACTCAATCCCACGTTCCCAAACTTGGAGAGGATGATCACGAGGTAGTTAAGAGACTATCCCCAAGAAATCATCCGCTCAAATTGATTCAATCACCGGGAAATCAAAAGGGGAGGAGTATGAACGAAAAAACGCCACGAAAACAAAATCAACCCAATCTACTTGTTCATGAGGAGTTAGACGAATTCCTTCGGTGGAAATGATCTCCTCACTATAAAGAACAAGTTGATTCAAATGGATTTCGCAAAGACGCAGTAGAGAGGGAGATCGAGTGACGGGAAAAACACGGAGAAGTGAAGAACGCGAAGAACACGAACAAAACATGAATCAAGTCATCGATCTGCAACCGTGTGGCTACCACACGCTACAACAGTGAGGTTACGGCCTCACTTCCTAAAAATCTCCAGTACACAGAGGTATGGTTCTCTGCGGATCTCAGCTAGCTACAGCAGGGGATTGGGAGAGCAGGAAACCCTAAGTGCAAAGAGCAAATGACTGAGATGGAATGGGAGGAGGGTGTCTCCCTCTACTTATCCTAATTCTAATTCGTACTCTACCCCTCTCTAATTACAGAGCGAACCAGCTAAACCTCAGGGTTATTCTGGACCAACTCGAAGATGCTGGTGATCTGACGGCCACGCCCGCACAACTGGTAGCGTTGCCTCGACGCAACCTCACCGATTGCCGCCATGTGCCGCCACCGCTCTGCTTGTCCTTTTCCTGGACGTCGCACCCCCGGTTTTGAGACCCAAACCGAGAAACCAGCCGACCGTAGCCTGAGTTTTGTGGCCCAAACTCAGCAAACCCGCAGCACCCAGGTTTTGAGGCCCAAACCTGGAAACCGTCCTCAGCCCGAGTTTTGTGGCCCAAACTCGGAAACCATCAGCGCCCAGGTTTTGAGGCCCAAACCTGGAAACCGTCCACTCGGTGGTTTTTCTTTGGCTGAACCACCAAACCGAGCCGTAGAGGGGATGCACCACCCGTGCACCCCGTCCACCGACACGTGTCCCCAGGTCCTCGACCCAGGCAACACCGTGCCCGCAAGTCTTCGCTCGTCGCTGTCCCAGGCTGTCTGCCACCACAGCTGATCCTCAGGCCACCGGTCCCTCAATCCAAGCCTCACGTCCGCCCTTCGCCACTCTCGGTCCCTCGGCACGGCACGTCTCTACTTGACCTTCACCTTGCCTCTGATCACTGTATCCGTGCTCGACACCTGCACAACACAAGCCAAAGAACATGCGCATTATCCCAGTTGACAATCACTCATCACTCAGAGACTCGGCATACACCCATGTATCCGCAATTTGGCTGACTTATACTACTAACCTCGTGCAGATTAGAATCATAAATGCTTGTTGCATATTACATAACTTTATACTAGATAAGCAAAGGGATATGGATGAATTGCTTATCAATGAAGTTGATAATGTGATTGTTGTTGCTCCTGTTGTAGCTCAAGTAGAGCAAAATCTAATTATTCATGTCTAATCAACCAATCAATGGAATAGTTTTAGAGGCACCAAAGCTAATGATATGTTTGTTGATTATCAAGCAAGGCGTGGTCAAATGTATGATAACTATATTGTCTTGATGCATATCTAAATGTTTGCATGTTTAAATTTTGCATATTATTTTTTATATGTCTATATTGACCATTGTAACTATATTCTTTTTGCTTCAAGATGTAGACAAGAGTAAGAAATCATCAAGGGGTTACATTCTACGGGACAATGACATGGATAAAGTGTTCTTGGACACTCTTGTTGAGTACTACAATAAAGGGGACAAGTGTCAGAATGGATGGAAGTCACATGTGTGCACAACTGCAATTAATAATGTTTGAGAGAAATGTGGAGTCAACATCACAAAGAGCAACATCGAGTATTGGAGAAAGACATTCGACAAGCACTACAATATTGTCAATGGCATGCTATCTTCAAGTGGTTTTGGCTGGGATTGGGAGAAGAACAGACTTTAGTTGATAGTGAAGCTGCATGGAACTCTTATATTGAGGTATGTCAAATTCTCATCTTACATATATTGTTGTCTAGTATTCTTTTTGTTTCACTTACTGTGAACTGCATTGCTATTTTGGTAATAATCTATTGATATTGCATCTTTTGGAAAGGTGGGTTATGTACAAGTGTCATTTTAGGACTGTAGCATACCACCAAGTTAGTGCACTGAGTCAACCTACAGTATACTTGTGTTCTTCTTGCATGCTCATTCTCTTTCAAATGAAAATTGTTGTCACTAGTCATTTAGTAGAATTATCACTTCTTTGATGAAAACTACTTCTTTCTGCTAGTAGCATTATAATTGTGATTCGTATGAGTTTTATTAATTTCTAGATAGTTGCGGCTAGCATATACATGTATATGAACAGTTGGTAGTTAGAAAAATAAAATTTGGGAACAATATGGTTATTTTAAAAAGAAGAAAATTTATTGATTTCTCTTATTGTGAACTGATAGTATATAAGTGATGTATGTTTAACTATAACTATCTTTGCTGAAAAATAAGAGAGCTAAAAGCTAATAGAACAAAATCATCAAATATTGGCAGGCTATTAGTCTAGTTTATTGCAAGGATCATGTCAATAGAGAGGTGGCTCGTACAACATCTGAGAGCTCAAGGGAGATGGTTAAAGAAGTGGTAATTCAGCTGGTTCAACAACAACCCAGGAAGTTTGAAGAGGCAAAGGTAAGATGACTCATTTAATTCAATGTGGACTGAGAAGTTGGATATATTCACTGCAGTGATCAAGGAAGATGCACCACCAAAGGTTCCCTCTTCAGCTGAATTACTAACAACACTACAAGAAGATAAAGAACTTGATACTAACACTGAGATCGACTTGTATGATATCCTCACCTCTAATGATCGCAAGTTTGAGTACATGGTAGCCCTACTAGTACATAGGAGGAAGAAGTGGTTGCTAAAGTAGCTTAAGAAGTGATCATTATTGTTGTTGGGGGAGCCCATATGACATATGGGCCAACTCCCCTTAAAGAGGCCAATAAAAATTAGTACAATAGCTGTGAAGTCCTCCACTAAAAGGTCGCTTGTAAATTGAGGGTGAAAACAAGAGGGGGCTCTCTCTCCCTCATTCAATTAGGGAACCCTAATTCCTCGCATCTGTTCGGAGTAGCCTCCTCCAACAATTGTTCTAAGAAATGTTATTGTGTAATGTTTCTACAATCATATGAAAATGGTGTTAATTTTGATGTGTAATCAGCAAGTGCTATTTGGATCTTATTTCTTATAGTTGCTTGTATCTACCTCTTCACTGGTGTACTAGTTGTAAGATATATTCTACTATTTGGCTCATATATTGTGTTGATTACATACATATATTGTGGTGTTTATGTGTCTCATGTGGGTCTATAGTATTGTTTGTGTCAAATACATTGTGTTGATTACATACATTGGGTTCAATTCTTGATACAAGTTGGCTAAATAACATTTTGATTTTAATTCTAAGAATTCAATTATGTTTGCACCCAAACAAGAATAATAGAAATGAATCAGTTTCTAGCCGATTCAATTCTAGACAATTCATTTCCTAGAAATTGATTCAAGGTAACTAATTCATTTTTAGGGAGCCAAACGGGTCCTTAAAAATACGACAAAACCTCCCCTAGAATTGATTTT
Source organism: Coix lacryma-jobi var. lacryma-jobi (assembly GCA_009763385.1). Taxonomy (NCBI): domain Eukaryota; kingdom Viridiplantae; phylum Streptophyta; class Magnoliopsida; order Poales; family Poaceae; genus Coix; species Coix lacryma-jobi. Next base: position 51,752,982 of record CM019824.1, read on the forward strand.
AATTCTTCTCTTTAGTTGGACAGCACCTCCTCTACTAAACTCTCAGTTTCTTAATCTAAATTTCAGCAGCACCTCCCCTAACTTCACCAAGATCTCTGCAACTACCAACCCTTTCACTCAACTCACTTCTCTCTTCACAAGAGAAAAATAGAAAACAGTGAGGGAAATCAGAGAAAAGACTTGGCACCTAGATTTCATGAATGTGAGTGTATGAGCCTCTATGATGAAGGGTTTTTATAGGGGAGGAGATGGGAGGTCAACCAGCCAGGTGGTGGGGCCAGCCAGTTGTAAGAAATGGTGGGGCCGACCAGCCAGGTGGTGGGGCCGACCAGGTGGTGGAGACTTGGCACTTGGCCTCCTTCTCTTCCTGAGTGTTTTTTCCTTCATGCTTAAGCAAATGGTAGAAATTTGGTGCTCTTCTGGTGGAATTGGACGGTGGTGGTTGAAAGTGGAGAGTAGAGGTGGAAAATGTGGTGATGGGATGTGAATATAACGGAGGTAGAAGTGATGGGTGATGAGTCACATGTGTTTGTGGGTCCCAGTTCCCATATTCATACCGTATAAATACAAAAATATGACATGCAAAAATTACTTTTATGGAACTATGAAAAATAAGAAGATCAATGATGGTAATATCATATTTTTGTGTTTCGCTAGTAAATATTAATTGCGGATGACCCGTAAGAATTTTTTTACCTTGGGAACAATTTTTTACTATGTCATGATGAAAATTTTTGTCTTGGTTTTCTAATGCAAGTGATTAAAAGTAAATAAGAAAATGCAAGAATTGATGGAAGAAAGTAAATATGGATAAATACTGAGTTACCTCTCGGCGGTGGTCCGAGATTTTTAGTCCATCGAACCGGACTTCTCCATTCAGGTTTTAAGGCGACCTTGATTCGCTCTTCTCATGATTCTTCAAGTTTGAGTTGTTCTGGTCTTGGCTTTAAGGCGAATCATTCTTCTTTTCCGTTGATATTCCATTTAATTTCTCTGGCTCTAACATCAATGTAAGTATTGGTGGTGCTTAGGAAGGGTCTCCCAAGGATGAGGGGTGTCTTCCAATCTTCCTGCATGTTAAGCACCACAAAATCTACGAAAACAAAAAAGTTTCGGATTTTTATCGGAATGTTCTCAGTGATCCCTATAGGATAGCGGACCGATTGGTTGACTAGTTGCAGACACACTGACGTGGGTGTTAGTGTGAGTAGTTGAGCTTGTCGAACAACGTCTTGGGCATAACGCTAATGATTGCTCCAAGATCACATAGTGCATGCTCGAAATGTTGATTTCCAATCGAACACTTGATAGTGGGCATCCTCGGTCCTTCTTGATCGGTGATGTGTTTAGAATGGCCGCACTACACTTCTTCGTTAACTTGATTACTTCATGGGTGGGCAGCGGTCTCTTGTTGTTGAGGATGTCTCATAGATACTTTGCGTAGGTTAGAAACTGTATAGCATCTAGCAACAAAATATTGATGTACAACTTTTGGTTTACTTCGACAAACTTACCAAATTTCTCATCCATTTTAGATTTTTGGCTTCTATGTGGAAACGGTAGAAGAGTGGTGTCATGAAAATCTTGTTGTAATTCTTGATCTTGAGGCTCAACTTCTTCATTGGTCTAATTTTTTTCTTCTTGTGCTGCCACTGGTGCTTTACCTGTCCTTATCGGATGTGGTGGATCGGATCACGAGTAGACTTGCCACCTCTTGTGGTTACAACATTGATCTGTTCAGGGTTAGTGGCAATCGGCAAAGCAGCGGTCAGCTGAGCTAATTGCAATTCTAGCTTTTTATTATACTTTAGTTGATCTTGTATAGCAGAAGAAAAGGTATCCATCTTGTATAGCAGAGGATGGTGTCGCGGCGGCACAGCGCGGTGTGCACCTCAGCGAGGAGGTGGGCCCATGGTGGTGTTGGCTTGCCCCAACGCTAGTGGCATAGCGGCGTGAGTCGACTTCTCACGGACGAGCTATCACCGATGCTGCCGCGGAAGATTATACGAATTCCCTGGAGGGCTGGCCAGGGCTGACCACCAAATAACGACCACGAGCTATGTTCTTCTGGAGTCAGATTAAAGCCCCCTAGATGGCTTATTTGGGTCTGGCTAGAAGGCTTGTTCAGCTAACTAAATAGGCTTAAGTTGAGCCTAGAAAACCAGAATAAGAGATAGCTGAGGAAAACAAACACACCCTCGTGCCCCGTGTGCTTTCCGTCCGAAACGCAGGAAGCATGAGAGAGAGTGAGAGAGAGGGCGGCCGGACAGATATAGCCCTGAAGGCTCTTATTAGTAAGGCCATGTTCAGAATCTCAAATGGCTCCAAATATTTTGCATAGTAACTATCATATATCGAATCTTTAGACGCATGCATGAAGCATTAAATGTAAGTGAAAAAAAATAACTAATTGTACTTTTAGTTTGTTCATGTCGAGATGAATCTTTTGAGTCTAGTTAGTCCATGTTTGGATAAAATTTGTCAAATAACAACGAAAGTGCTACAGTAACTTTTCTTCACAAATTTCGCGAACTGAACAAGGCCGGAGAGTTTCAGTCTGTTTTCACTTTTCAATTTGTGTACGGTAATGTTCTCAGTTTCAATTGGTTCGTCCTCCGCGCTACGTTCCCTGCTGCCATATCCTCACTTTTCAAGTCTCCGCGCTAAGAAAAATACATTCGATTAAGGCCAAACCCCAAGCAGGGAAAACAATGGCCATATACGAAACGAGGCGAAATCTTTCCGGTCTATGGCAGCAGGCTCGCGGCCAAGAAAGAGCCAACGTTGCTAGTTGCTACGCACGATAATATCAGTGCGCATGACAGAGTGCACGGCAACTAGCTACGCGCTCTGCGCCTCCAAGAACGCGTGGAACTCCGCCCTGGCCCTCGCCAGGCGCGGCGTGATGCACGGCGACGATGGGCACGACGCCGCATCATCCACCGCCACCGCATCCGCCGCCACCGCGGTCGAGAACCTCACGTGCCTCTGCGACGACGTCGACGGCCTGGCCGAGTCGAGCCGCGACGACGCCGAGTTCTTCAGTATTCCCCTCGTCGCCGCGGGCGGCTCGCCGTCGAACACGAACGCCATCTTGACCGGCGCCTCCGCGTCGTCGTCCGCGCAGCTGGTCTTGGCCACCTCCGTCGCGTGGCAGCCGACGGCGTCGTGCTGCCGCGCGGCCACAACGGGCGGCGGTGGCGGAGGAGGAGAGCTCCACGACCCGCACTCGAACCTCTCCAGCGACGCCACCCGCGACGCGCTGCTGCGGCGAGGCCTCAAGCCCGACGACTGCTGCCTCTGCATGCTCGACGACACGGCCGTGCCGGCGAAGGCGGCGGGCTTCCTCTTGGAGAAGCCCGGGAAGAGCATGCACAGCGCGCCGCACGTGAAGCCGTCCTCCGCGGCGAGCGTCTTGGGCTGGACGACCGGCTCCTCCGCCTCGTCGTCGTGCGGCGCCATGGTCCTGCCCTCGGCGCGGGACGCGGACCTCGACAGCGTGGACGGCGCGGCGACGAGCCGGGCGAGCGCGGCCGAGTGCTGGCGGGCGAGGGCGCGTAGCGCGGAGGTCGGGCTGGGGGTGGCAGGCTGCTCCTCCCACTTGGCGCAGGCACCTGGACGAGCGCCGTGCACCGGGGAGGAGGCCGCCGAGCACGGCAGGCTGGCGCCGACGAACGTGGGTCGGCGGAGAGGCGGCAGGATCGGGGACTGCACCACCACCTCCGTGAGAACGGAAGGCGCGGAAAGCGGCGAGTCCTCGTCGGCCACCATGCCCAGGCGGCGCAGCGACGCGGGGTCCACGGGTATCTGCCGCTCCTTCACCGTGGATGGCGACGCCGGGGCCGGGCTCGTGTTCTTGCCGCCGCGGTCCGCCGGCGCGGAGGCTTCTGCTCCTTCCACTGGCGTCTCCGCCACTGGCCGCGCTTCGCTCATCATGGCGTCGGGCTCCGACGCCGCCGCCGCTGTGGCTGCTTCCCCCTCGCGGGACTGCATCGCCGGGTACGACCACAACGACGTCTATGGACTTGTATTGGCGGATTGGTGCATGAGCTGACGAAAAACTGATCGTGGGATCTGGTCTGCGTGCGGGCTGCTTAAAACAAATGGCGGTTTGACCATTTACATGGACGGTGGACGGTGGTGGTGCGTAGTGGAGGGCATGAAAGGAGAAATGCATCACGGCGTGGTACGTGATCGTCATGTACATATGTACTCCTAGTATTGGCACCTTAGTGCTTCACCATACACTATTATGATAAATAAAAAACAATAAAAATATGATAACCAGATCACGTTCATATAGTCAGACACTTCTTAAAAGAACAACAGCAGCAGACTCTCGGGCTGCTTTGTGTTGAGAATTCATAGATACTAGCAAAAAGCAAATAAAATACTTAAAGTAGAAAATTTCCAGTTCAAATAGATCTCAATTGACGCTTTTAGAGTTCAGGCGATCGCCACCACGTACCCAATGCCTGAAAGAACGGTCATGTTTGTCCAATCTTATGTGAATCACTTCTTTTGTATAGTAGTAATAGTAACATACAAGAAGAAAGCACCCACATTGCTCCATATATAAATACGAGACAGTGGCGGATCCATAGTCAAAATTCATCGGCAGCAAAGCTCTCATCGTAGGTTAAAGAAAAAAAAACTTTGTGATAAAAGGTGCTATCCTTGCTATGCCCTAATCTCAACTATTCAAATTATCTTAAATTTGACGAATTTTATAGAAATTGTTAGAGTATATAGCGGCTAAAAGAGGTATATTATGAAAATATATTTTTTCATGGTATTAACTTGATGTCATAACCATTGACGCTTTTCTTATAAAGCTGATCAAAATTCGTTATTCGCCTTTTGATGGCTTCAAACCGCTTCATAATCACTTATCATCAAGTAAAAAAATTAGTGTTCAGGAATTTGGTAACTACAACCAATTCAGTAAAATAATTGCTCAACAATAGGTCAATCAAATTCTCAATAGATTGAATCAGTTCAACTTATACCACCTTTCCTTTTTTTTCCATCTGTCTTGCCGCTGCACCAGAATTTTGCATCGAACGCCCGTTGATAGGAGCAACAGACCAGCAGCCCAACAGCATCTAGCAGTGCATCACAGCAGCAACCGCCGGCTAGCATTGCGATGCAGCGATGCCCACGGACGGCATAGGAGTACGAACGGAAGGAGATTGAAGAAACTGAAACGACACAGCGATGTCCACCAATGGAACTAAGGATCTGTTTGACGGGAACGTACCCTATGCAAACTAGACTCTTGTACAAACTATGCAAACTCTAAGCAAGACCACAAGAATCTAATCTGATGGCTGGTAATTTTAGCACTTAAACCCCTCCACTCATGGGGGGGACTCCTGTACAAACTATGCAAACTCTAAGCAAGACCACAAGAATCTAATCTGATGGCTGGTAATTTTAGCACTTAAACCCCTCCACTCATGGGGGTGTTTTACAACAGCCGGATAGGATGAGTAGGGGGTTTGAGTGCTAAAATTACCAGCCATCGGATTAGATTCTTGTGGTTTTGATTAGAGTTTGCATAGTTTGCACAGGAGTCTAGTTTGCATAGGATACGTTCCCCTGTTTGACACACCTTCATCAATAATTTTATGAGCTGTTGTGAGCTATTTTTTAAAACACTTTTTTAACAGTTTCACAGATAAATCTATTTTTATTTCTCTTCTCACCAAAGAATGAGTTGAGATGAAGCTAAAAAAACTAGCTTATTCCATCTTATCTCCCACTTATAGGTCCCATAAGACTGAAAAGACTGCATGTGCCCTGAACGTGGGGCTCGAGAACCGCGTGTCCGCGCGTCGCTGTGTGCGGCCAGGAGGCGCCGCCGTCGGGGAAGGTGCTTGTGGGGCCGCCGGGCACTGTTTGCTCGGTCGCTAGGGGCGATGCGCTGCGAGCCGTCGGGAAGCTAGGGATGTGGCCGCCGTCGTCGCAAACCTATAGCGGATGTTGGCGTCGTCATTGAAGCTCCACGCGCCGAGGAAGCTGCGGAGCCTGCGGTTACCTGCTGCGGATGTGGCCGCCGAAGCACTACTCGCTCGCCTGCTGAGGCGTGGCGCTGCGAGAAGAAGACATCGGGCCCTGTGTGCAAGGCCGGAGTCGTCGCCGCCCAGGGCACAACTACCGGAGCGTGGCCTGCTGGGGCCCAGCTGTCGGGGTCGCGGGCCGGGTCAGCCTGCTCCTGGACGCGCGCTGCTCTGACGACCAGCCTCGCCACCGCGAGGTGCCCGTGCTCTGCTATGCTCTCGTTGCTATCTCTCGATCTGGATCTCGCCGTGGAGGAGTGCATGCGGATGCAGGCCAACACGTTGTTGCACGCACATGGCATCGGGGCAGGCTCTCCCACCTCGAGCTACTGCTACAAGGTTGAGAGGTCCACTGCTACAAGATCGAGAGCTGTACTGCTACAAACTATCTCCAACAACAACTACCCAAATTAGAGACCTATTTCATGAAATGAGTCTTGCACAGTACAAAAGCTATCTACCAAAAACTCAACCGCTCCAATAGCGTATCCAAAAAAGTCAAGACCCATTCCCCCGCCCCCACCGGCCCACCCACTCGGCTTCCCTCATCCTTCTTCTCCCCGGCGCGTCTGCGTCCTTCTCCCCACCCATCTCTCTACTCCGGCGACGCCCCTCCCTCTCTCCCCTCCAGCATGTCGCCCCTCCCTCCAAGATCTGGCCACCGGCGATTCCCTCCCTCCTGGATCCTGCGCAGCTCCTGCTCCTGCTCGCGCCTGACGCGGCTCCTGCACAGCGCCTCCGCCATGGCTGCCTACCTTCTACGCCGCTCCAGTTGCAGCAGTTGCCCGGCGTGGGGGGCGTTGGCGGACGAAGGAGCTGCCCGGCGCTGCTGGGCGCGCCGGCGACCGATGGCGCGGGCCCGCCGCAGGGAGGTGCTCGCGGGCACTTGGCCTGGGGACCTGTCTAGCGCGGCGGTGCCGCCGGCCGAGGGCGCGGGCCCGACGCAGGGAGCGAGCACGGCGGCTCCGGCGAGCGTACGCGACGGCTACTGCCGGCATCGGGCGAGTACGCGGCTTTGGCGAGAGACGGAGCAGAGTTTTGCGTCGAGGAGAGAGAGGGAGGTATTTTTGGGTTCCCACTCGAGTCGGACGCAATCTTGGTCTCAGATTTGGGTCCTCCGTTGGAGGAGGATTTTTTACACCAAAATACTGTGACGCAACCCTTTTGGGTTTGGGTCTCCCTTTAGCTACTATGTTGGAGATAGTGTTACGGAAGAAGAGGAGAGGAAAAATCAAATTGCAAGCGCAGCCACGCCGGGACACGAGCTGCTACGGCCGCCGTGGCACCGGGCGAGTGCGTCCGCCGTGGGGCACACGCACGCCACCGCGCGGACGCCCACGGGATGGCGTTGGCTGCGAGTGTGTGTCTCTAGGCTTTGTGCAGTGTGTGCCTAGAGTGATGCTAAAAATGAATAGAAAATATTTAGGCATCGTTCCTCCCACTACAGCCAGCGGTGCTAATTTCGAGTGAAGCTTAAAGAAAATGTCGAGCGAGGCAAGTAGATGCACCGGTTCCTAGTGAAGCCAAGTTAATAAATAAGATTTGGTTAATAAAGAAAAGGAACACACAGAAGAGAGAAGAGAAAAAAAGCTGAAAACGAGGGACCCATGAGTGGTGCCTCACACTGCAGTGTTAATCGGAGCGATTCTTGTTTTCACTTGTGGAGCCTACCGGTTGATTTTGGGCAACAGCACATTGCAGAAGGCCCAAACCAGCCTCTAGAAATGCACTTCAACTCTGTTTTGGTTATCTGTTTTGGGCCCGTAGCCAGGCCCAACTAATACATCGACCCAGGTTAACTAGAAGCGCTAACTACTTGCGCAGGCGTGGTGTCCGATTCCGCTCACCTCCTGGTGCTCCGCCGCTGTTCGTGTATCCTCGTCGCCGGCATGCCCCCGCCGTCCGGAGCTTCACCCTTCACCTCGCCTCCGTCCTACTGTCCCCGCTGCCCTGGATCCACCCTAGCCGAAGCCAGGGAGCGCGCACTGACTCCCTAACCGGATCCCCAAGGTCGGAGTCGTCGCTTCATGGTGACCCCGCCACTGTCGGCTCCTTCCCAAGCCGTGCGTGTATCCTGCGGCTCCCTTGTACAGCAACTACAGGTGTATCCGACCCTGCAACCCAATGCTTATTTGGTTGTTTGATCTGCGGATTTGTGCCAACTAGATCTTGGGTTTCACATTCTTGGCCGGTGATTTGGCTGCTGCAGTTCCTGGTGGTAAAGGGCATGGGTCTGCAGGGGGGAAATTGTTGTTCTTTGGTCAATCAGGGGCGGATCTATAGGGGGCTCCCTAAAGCTATTACATCAATGTAAAATTAGAGACATTTAAGGAAAAATGGTGGAGAAAAAAAGAAAAAAAAATGAAGAAATAGAGGTAGAAGAAGAGATCAACTTTCTTTGATCGTGTTCTGCATCTGCCACTGTGGTCAATAATTTTGGAAAACGGACTCTAAATTTTTGTGCTTAGTGGTTTTCATTATTGATTTTGTAAGGCTATTATTCATCAGGTACGGCTATTGCATTTTTTGGTGTTGATGAATTTTGCCATGATGATTAATCGCCTCGCTGTTCTCTTTTTTATTATATGAGAACAGCCTAGAGCCGGCGCAGGTGAGGTGCTCATTAGACGAGCACGAAAAACACCAAACGGGTGAGGCAGAGGTAATTTGAGATAAAACGTACCTTAGATCTTAGAAGGAAGAAGGTGATCCTATCCAAGTTAGCTAGGCAACCAAACAAGATCTATATAAGCCAGGCTTTGCTTGTTCAAGTAAACCAAACACAAGGAGTTTGTACTGCTGGACCCAGGCTTGGGCTGTCCTGGTTTAATCGGCTAGCCAGGCTAAAGTGTAAACGTCAACCAAACACACCCTATGAGAAGAAGATGATCGTAGTAAAAGAATCTTATCTTCCAGTGTTATCTTCCAGTGGAAAGATGGGAAATAGGAAGGGTATTATAGTCATTTTATTCATTAGGTGTCACATGTAAAGTTATTTTGTCAATCATGTTCACTAAAACAACTTAGCTTCACCAAAAAAAAGTTGTCCATAAAACTAAAAGGCTAAAAAAACAACTTAGCTTCACCAAAAAAATTGTACATAAAGCTAAAAGGCTAAAAAACAACTTTTCAGATGAAACTGCCTTGTGTCAAACAGGGCCTAAATGCATGCAGTGACTTTTCACATTCTACATGGACTTGGTACGAATAGAGTATACAGCCTAATTAACAGGTCCAAGCACAATCTACTCCACGTTAAAAAAATAACACTTCACGTTGTCAAGTTCGTCTTTCTCGGCTGAGAGAGGGAGTGGGGGGGTCATGCCGGCGGGGAGGTACAGGGGCTGGTGGATCCGCTACTACCACAGACGTGTCGTTGTCAACGGGTACGTTGTCTACCACTAAAAGAATAATATCTATTAAATTCTAAAATACTACTTGACGAAGATAGAACACAAATATACTGTCACTATTGCTATTTAATGTTGATACTTTTAATATGCTTAATGAAAATATGCTTAATAACAAATTAGATAAATATTAGATATTTTTTAAGGGTACAAGGTACAACTTCATGCATACAATCCAAACACTTCACACACATGCGCATCCATACAGATTGAGAGGCTCTAGCCTCCAATGCGCGATCACATAGTATGTACCCTTTTTTTTTTGGAAATGGTAGTATTTTAGTGAACAACCCAAAAATTAGATAAAACGTCCTTTCACTAAATATGAGATATTAGGCACTCTTTAAGTGTGTTATCTTACCGCTAAAAAAACTCGGATGATATTGTAATCGCCTTGCTCGCTAATATTTCGTCTGATGCTCCCGTTACGAAACCGTTCACCGTCTCTCAGGCGCACGCACCTACTCTCCCGGCCGCACCGCTCTCCCAGCACCGCTGCTCGGCGCCCGGCCCCATCGCTTGGCGCCAACCGCTCGTGCCTGCTCGCTCGCTGGCGTAAAAAAAATGCTTGGGTCGCCCCACCCGAGTGGCTGCTCCTCTTGTCGGTGCCTCGGCCCGTCACCCGTGCTCCACCGCTCCTCCCGTCGGTATCTTGCGCCGCTGTCCGCGCTCAGCTGCTCCATTAGTTCATAGTGTAGAACTCTCAAATCACTATGAAGCCGCCTGTGCACGTTGCTTACTAGATAGCTATGCGCGCTTTGTCGTGCCGCAATATAAACCGTAAGTATATTGGTCAATTGTTGCATGTTGATTTCATCTTCTCACGTCACTGCTCGCTGGTTGCGGGTAACCTTTTCGGAAAGAATAAAAGAATCTTATGAACTCGTGTAGCGCGGCCTCACATTATGCTACCTTGTTTAGTTCCTCGTCCAAAAACTTTTTACCTATTACATCGAATGTTTAGATATATGCATAAAATAAATATTAAATATAGACCAAAAATAACAAATTACATAAATTGTGATAACTTTGCGAGACGATTTTTTTAAGTCTAATTAGTCCATGATTTGATAATATTGTGCTACAGTAAATATATGCTAATGATGGATTAATTAGTCTTAATAAATTCGTCTCATGGTTTTCAGACAAAATATGTAATTTATTTTTTATTAGTCTATTTTTAATAGACTAAATTAGTGCCACAACATTCGATGTGACACCCAAAAAAATTTCATCCTCCAACTAAACACCTAGTATCTGATATTTTGGGTAATATCATTAAACAACTTTGGAGTATTTCACCAATAGAAAAGGAAAATTAAAACTACCACTCATCGTCGGTTGTGAAAAAATAGGCACAGGTAAAAGTGTTAAATAAAATACGTTGGTTAAATGTTTTACTATTAATCCGTGTTAGTCAAACTTTTTAAAATTTGATTAATTTTAAAAAAGAGAGTAATAATATCTATGATATAAAATAGATGCATTATGAAAATATATTCTATGATATATCTAATGATATGTATTTGGTACTATTAAGCTTGATAGTTTTTTCTAGAAATTTGATTAAAGTTTAAAAAATTTAACTTAACCACTCTAAGAATTAATTCTTTCATGGACAAAGAGAGTAGTATCTAAATAACATCATTGCATAATATTGGAGTATGAGACTGAGCAGACAAATAAACTTATCTCATTGCTGGTCGTGAAAAATTGGCAGGGCAGAGATCGTCGGTGTCCGTCACACGTTAAGCTGAAATTAACGAAGCACAGCACAACACTCACGTGGCGACCATGATGGCCGAGAGCTAAAAGTTGTCTCGTTGTGCCAATTGTCCTACGCATATAGATTTGTATATATTATTAAACGCGCTACTGTCACACTGATTTTTGAATAGAAAAAGATATCTGCAAAAATCTTAAAAGGAAAAAGTAGAAAAAAACATAAAAGAAAAGGAAAAAAGAAAAATAAAAAAAATAAAAAAAAATGATACAGTAACCTGACGTGCCGGAGGGCGCCAATCCTCCCGCAGGCATAGTCTAGTATTTTTATGAGAAAATGAAATGCGCTATGATGTTCACACCATTGGATGCCCAAGGAAAGGTGTTTACACTTTTCACACAGGGCAGTGGTACTGGAATTGGATTGACCATCAACAAATTTGTTGTTGAACTAACGGCGGGTCAGATAAACGTTGTCAGCCAACCACCGCTGGGAGTACATTCACATTTCCTTTTTTTTCCAAAGATGTGACATAAGCGCTATTAGTGAAAGTAAGCATGTGATGTTGCACCCCCCTTGTATCCAGTTTCAACGGTTTATGGAAGACAAAAGTAGCTACTGAACTCTAAACTTCACTTTTAGTGGCTAAAATACCAAACATCTCCACTAAAATGGACTAAAAAGCTTTTTTAGTTTTTTTAATCCGTTTTAGTGAGGATGTTGCTACAAAAAATGACTAAAGTTTAGTAAGTAAGATCCAAATAGACAGTAAGTATCCCATGCAAAGACTAGCAATTACCTATGATGTTGCTACCGTTGATATATCTTGATTTATTATTATAGTAAGGTATTATTTTATTCCTGTCGCAACGTACGGACATTTTTGCTAGTTATCTATATCTATACCTAATAATAAATCTATCTGTTAACACCAGATTTTCGCACGCATAAGGATATGACAGGTGGACCCAGCCAGCAGAGAAGAAAGGATTCGGCAAGCAATCAGACGGCTATTTGGTCCTCAAGATTTCGATGAATGTCTGTGCGGTCGGCTATCTTACAGAGAGGTGGTTCCATTCGGGAAATGGATGTTGCAGATGAAGCCGGCTTGCATGGGAAGGCATATGGCTATGAAAGATGCCGAGAAGATTAGGAATAGATTTCGTATCTTTCCATATTTTATCATTGTAAAATCGTAATCGTCTAGGACTCGTATTTCGTCTAGGGTATAAATATAAGCCCTCGACCATTGTAAAATTGTTCACAACCACATCAATACAAACCGGCCCCGTGCCATCTTCGAGTCCCTAAGTCGTGTCGTCGAGTTCTTCGAGAGGAAACATCGATCCGTCGACCTCTGTAAGTACCGGCAACCTTGTTATCATGTCTAGTATCATGCGGTGGATTTAGATATGATGCAAGTAGTCTCGTATGTTAAGCTTAGTATCGTGCGGCGGATTTAAGCTTATGACGGGAAGTTTTTGCTTATGCCTTGTATCGTGCGGCGGATTAAGACATGGGTAAAAATAGTTATCGGCTCTATTAGATTTGGCAGATCTGGTAGATTCATTAAGTTATCATGTGTTATGTGTTTTATTTATTTAATTCCTGTAACACTCTTTTGCCCAATCTAGATTGATCTCTATTAGGTCTTGTTTCACAAGTTTGCTTGTGCTTTGCTAATCATAAGATCATGATGGCCGGATCAGCTTTCAATCTAGGTTGTTACATGTTGTGGGTTCATACATGTCAATCATGTTTATGCTTTGATAGAACTGGGTGTCGTGCGGCAGATGCAGGTTTTAGATTAGTTTGATCATGCTTGCTTGTATGTTCCTTCTTCATGGACCCCAACTCGACTAGTTTGCCGATTTTGGTTATGCTTACACGAGTAATGAGCTTTTATAGATCTATTCAAATATATGAATGCTTTTGGCTTGTTATAATTAGATTGTATCATGCGGTGGATTAATCTAATTATAAGAAGTGGTATAGACTTATAACAAGTGGTATCATGCGGTGGATTAGCTTCGCTTAAGTTTATGCTTGACGGGTTTATGAAGACTAAACGTGCGGCAGATTAGTTGGATTGGCCTATGCATGTGTTATTTGAATAGATCTATTCTTGCAAGTTGCATGTTTACAATATCTTTGATTCATTCTAGCATGTCTTCCTTTTGCATTCGGCAGTTAATATGCTTCACACATTCTGTTCTCATACTTGCCGAATAGCTTTGTAAACATGTTCTGACAGACAGCTTCTATAGCTGTGTGCCGTCGCGATTGGCTTTCGAAGCCGTACATATGGAACTGGCTGGTTTTACCCAGCACGTTCCAAAGGTATTCTCACGTTTTATCCCTTGTTGGTTTTCAAGTCAAACCGACTGGCACGTCTCCGGATTCAGTGCACTCCGGGCACCCGATTGAAGCTAGCCTCATTCGGCTTGCTGTGTGTCTTGGCGCAAGGTGTCACTTTTTGCGTCAACACTATCTATACCTAATAATAAAGAGGCAAAAAAATTTCACTGTTTTTGGTCTGGCTGTTTTCGTCAAGCCTATTTATATAGATTAACTAGGATTCCCACAAGAATAGAGGACCGATATGGGACTAATAGCCTGTTCGTTCCCCCTCCCCTTTCGTCTGGTCGACAGCACCGGTTGGAGCAAAAACCGATCCAGTCTGGTTGTTTCGTCTCGGCCCGGACCTCTTTGCAACGAAATCGGCCCGAACTTGAAGGCCCAGTCTCGGTAGCCCACGAGACCTCAGCGGCAGTAGAGCGGAGACGAGCGCTCGTTCATTCTCGGTCTGGACGTTTAGCACCACCTCACCAGCTGAAGGCGGACGAGCCACGAGCTCACGCTATAAGAAGAGCGCCTCGTGCCCCGTTGCTCCTACTTACATCACTTTCATATTTTTAAACTAAACCCAAAAGAGTTTATTTATAGTTAGAGTTTAAAAATTTAAACTTCGGATTAAACTTAACCTAAAAGATTTTTAGAGTCTCTTTCTTCTCCCGTTGCAACGCACGAAACTAAACCCAAAAGAGTTTATTTATAGTTAGAGTTTAAAAATTTAAACTTCGGATTAAACTTAACCTAAAAGATTTTTAGAGTCTCTTTCTTCTCCCGTTGTAACGCACAAAACTAAACCCAAAAGAGTTTATTTATAGTTAGAGTTTAAAAATTTAAACTTCGGATTAAACTTAGTCTCTTTCTTCTCCCGTTGCAATGCACGAAACTAAACCCAAAATATATATGGCCATCGGGCCGTGCCGGCCCGAAAACACATCGTGCCTCACCGGGCCACCGTGCCTGCCGGGCCGGGCCTCCCTCGTGCTCGTGCCTGCCAGACGGCCCAAGGCACGGCCCGTGGGCCATTTGACCGTGCCGTGCCGCCCGGTGGGCACGTTATTTTTCACCGTGTCGTGCTGCCCGTGGCCCGATCACCCAAAAAAAATACCAGACAACCAGAAGTCCAGAACATAATTCTAAGTTTCAACCAAGTTTCAACCAGATGCAGGTTTTAGATTAGTTTGATCATGCTTGCTTGTATGTTCCTTCTTCATGGACCCCAACTCGGCTAGTTTGCCGATTTTGGTTATGCTTACACGAGTAATGGGCTTTTATAGATCTATTCAAATATATGCATGCTTTTGGCTTGTTATAATTAGATTGTATCATGCGGTGGATTAATCTAATTATAAGAAGTGGTATAGACTTATAGCAAGTGGTATCATGCGGTGGATTAGATTCGCTTAAGTTTATGCTTGACGGGTTTATGAAGACTAAACGTGCGGCAGATTAGTTGGATTGGCCTATGCATGTGTTATTTGAATAGATCTATTCTTGCAAGTTGCATGTTTATAATATCTTTGATTCATTCTAGCATGTCTTTCTTTTGCATTCGGCAGTTAATATGCTTCACACATTCCGTTCTCATACTTGCTGAATAGCTTTGTAAACATGCTCTGTCAGACAGCTTCTATAGCTGTGTGCCGTCTGATGGCGGGAAAACGGGCGGCTACGACCCGCCTCCGCGTCAGCAGAGACAAATTTAGTTTTGATTAACTTTAAATGGGACAAAAGTAAAAGAACAGGTATTGCGAGTCCATACTTCCATAATTCTTATATTTACATAAAAATTATGTTAATTACATCTCCGAAGAGAACACCCCTGATTAAGAGTTCCAACATGAGTACATCAAAAATAAGATTACATCATATCGCTTCCTATTACAAACTACAAAAGAAAATAAAGTCTTCAGTCTTGTAGTTGCCGATGGGCGCATATGCATGTCGGACATGAGATTGGATTTGATATTTATCATTTCTTTTTAACATGGCATGAATTTATTGGGGAGTGAATATATCCTTCTGATATATATGATTGGTTGCTAGCTGATTTAGCTTATTAGCCAACCGTGATATGCATGTATTTAATCATGCATATGAATATTTTGTTATTTATTTGAACCATAATGTGGCGTCAAAGCCTTTTTGGTTTGTCAGCACCATGATATAGTGCGCCAAGCCTTTTTATTGACCCAGCACGGAAATACTCTTTCATGTTTTAGGGGCATATATATCTCTATGGTATACCTGCACACCGATAGAGGGGGAATCATTTGTTTAATTAACGCACCTAGTTTATTTTACTTAGCAGTTTCGCTATATCATATGAGATCGTGGATCAACACGTTCTGATATGCAGTTATTATTCGATGCATTCTGTCGCATGCACATAATTTATACTTTGAGGACTAAGCTTCATATGGCTTGATCAGATCATGAATTATTTTATACATTTGATAGGTACCGATGCACTCGGCAGGTGGTGCAATATTCATTTTGTTTAAGTTAAGACAACATGCTTATCTCATTTGAAGAGATGTGCTGCAGCGCTACTATGCGTTAGTGCATGCATAACTCACTTATTCATGCTCACAACATAGTATTAAATTTAATTTGATGCTTAATTTTGACATAGCATTTCATGGACATAATCTAGCAAAGATGTAATATTTAATTTACCCAGGATGTGTGACGCTTAAAAGGCCGTGCTAGGCATAATGGAAATATCTGTCCAAATTAATTGGAAATTATGATAATGAATGTAACCAGGCTTATCTCCCTTAGCTTTGTTTTGAGTAATATTATTTGTAACATTTCGGTTATTTGACTATATGGTGCCGCACAGACATATAATTTATTATTGAGAGACTAATTTTGTTTAGCCTACTAGTGTGATTTAATCCGATATGGTTTGGGACAGATGCAACATAATTGAGATGCAAAGCTCGCGTTTATGCTAGCCTTTTTTTTTTACCATCAACGTGCACGTCCTAAAATGATCTGATGTTGCAGAATATACAATCTTTATTTACCCTGGTTTGTTTGGATTAACTAAACGAAATGTATGGGAGGCTGTGAAGACACTTCGAATTATTTGCATTATTCAATATATATGCCGACCGTTACACATGCAAGGATCCAGCATGCAGGGGTTAAACATGTATATGATGCGCATATACAGGATACAAGATAACTCTGCTATTTTGTCTATCAGCTTTAATTAAGACTTTAATTTTTTGGCATGCAGGATGCTATTTAAGTCAAATCGAAGCTAGGACATATGCATGTACTGAATATGCGACATGTCAGTATGTATATGACTACTCCTTTAATTATATTTCATAGCGCCAAGGCCTGCTCTACCAGCACGCCGGTGTTCATGTAGGATTGAACCCGTACGTGCAGCGTAGGCAAAAACAACACTTGTATGAGGATGGAATTTAGATATACGCCACGCAGCAGTTCCGGCAAGGGTTCTTGTTGATTTGAACCCATGCGCGGAGTACAGCGAGGAGTATAATTTTACCATGATGGTAACTTTAGCGCTTGTTCTTGATCTCGTATCAACGGACCGAGTCGAAGAACAAGGCTCTTCCCATGGTGATTTGTCTCAACCGACCAGAACGACCACGAGGTCTTGATACATCTCATGGGGACTTGCTCGAGAGAACAAACCCACACATGAGGTCTTGCACGGAGATGAATGGAGACTTTGCTGTTGTCGAGCCAGGGAGAGAAGGTCGGAGAAGAACGCCGTGTATGTAGCGCCGCTCACCTTCTCCTGTCGTTGGTCGACGCGCAGCAACTTGCCTGGCGTTGGGTGATTTGCTTCTTTTGTCGATGGTGCTCAGCACGGCAGGGAGTAGCCTGGCGGTGTTGGATGCTGATCGGCGGCAAGAGCGGCAGCCTGACAGCAGTTTATCGCGGACAAGAAAGCAGCAGCCTAGCGGTGGTCTTCTGTGCTAGCGCGAGAGCGGCAGCCTGACAGCACTTTGGATCGGAGAGCTGGGGCCTGAACACATGGTGTGGCCTCCTATTTATAGAGCAGAGCGATCGGCGGTTCCTGAGCAATTTGGCGCTCTTCTCTGTTTAATTGTGCGGCGCGGGAGCCTTTGTTTGAATCACTGAGCGTGCTGATCGTGTAGACGTGGAAGTTACGTGTGACCTGGTCGAGCGCGGCAGCGAGTCACTTGACTTCGTTTGAATATGTAAAGCGCCTGCCTGATGACTAATATTTGGATCATTTTTTATTATCCTTTAATTATGAACTGATTAAGGAGAACAGGAAATATCTTTTTTTTGAACGACGAGCACGTACATGCTATACGCTAACTGTATATGTATACACACGTGTATTGCAATGACAATACATGATCATGTAATCTATGTGTATACATACATATATTCGTTTAGCGACTGACTATCATATGAAACGTGGTTCTTTTTATATGTTTAGCGGAACAAGATTAAGCCAACTAATGTAACCAGGCATATATACGTCGCATGAGTATGTTTCATCCTTTTCATCCATGAGTATGCGTAAGCACGTAAAAATATTTACGGCTGTATGTTTCTTTATTATAAATTACTTTGCCAAGGTAATTAAAGACATGCACATCTTGTCGAGGCATAAGCACGCTCATGTATACATATGTACGTACCTATTTTTTTTCCTCCATTTTCTTTTCTTATATAGGACTATATTATCTCTTATTTGTCTATATCTTATTTAAAAGAAACTTGATCTTCTATCATTTTATTTATAATATGGTATGTATATTTCCATATATTTCAAACGACCCCAAAAATCGTGTCAACACCGTCGCGATTGGCTTTCGAAGCCGTACATATGGAATTGTCTGGTTTTACCCAGCACGTTCCAGAGGTATTCTCACGTTTTATCCCTTGTTGGTTTTCAGGTCAAACCGACTGGCACGTCTCCGGATTCAGTGCACTCCGGGCACCCGATTGAAGCTAGCCTCGTTCGGCTTGCTGTGTGTCTTGGCGCAAGGTGTCACTTTTTGCATCAACACACTTTTTGGCACGCCTGGTGGGACCACTTCGTTTCATGATGCCTGAGATTAGCGATGATCAAATTCTGGATGTGATCATTTATGACTTGCCGCTAGAGTCGAAAAGCTTAGTACAACAGGCCTGTGATGAATTTCAGCGCAAGTGTCTGGCGTCTTTCTCCAAGAACAAGAGCGGCAGGGTCTTCCAGAAGCAGGAGTTCCCAAAGATTCTTCCTCACCATCAACCTGATATCCCCAATGAAGAAGAAGCTATTCGGAAGATGACTGAAATAATGCATAAGGTTGTATCAGAAGCCATAACCAATCATCGGTCGGCTTTCCTAAACACTTTTCGCGCTATCATGGTCAATGCTTTCAGTCCAGCCGTGGATAAATGCTTTGAAGAAACTGTTGGTCCGATGCAGGGACCGTTGTTGTTCCCAGTACCTCAACGTCAAAGGATCGCAGGAGAGGGCGGAGCTGGCCCAAGCACAGGTGGGATGGTTCCTCATGAGATGCAGCAACCTCCTCAGACATATGGCCAGCTCGCATTCGGCACGACAGGGAATGTCCCGCAATCTGCTTCTAAAGTGTCTCCTGCAGCGAACAGGATACAGAAGAATATGTTTGGAGACGGATATCATGAGTTCATCGATTATAGCTCAATCAATGCTTTCCCAAATCCAGGCTATAAGAGTTCGGCGGGGCTACATCCTGGGGGGCAGGCACAAGCAGCTCCTGATCCGAATGTTGACCTCACCATGCATAAGATGGCTGATATGATGCAAAATCAATTCGGCCTGAAACCTAAGAATCAAACTTACACATACAAGTCCCCTTATCCAGAGTGGTACAATCGGGTAGCTCTCCCTCCAAGGGTGAAGCCTCCTACTGATTTCACCAAGTTTTCAGGCCAGGATGACACCAGTACTATAGAACACATCGGCCGCTACTTGATGCAACTCGGAGAAGCATCTACAGATGAGGCTTGGAGGATTCGATACTTCCCGTTGTCATTAACAGGACTAGTCTTCTCGTAGTTTTCTTCTCTGCCAGCAAATTCTATCAATACATGGGCAGAGCTAGAGCAGAAATTCCACTCGTATTTCTTTACGGGTACCAGCGAGAAAAAGTTGGTCGATCTCATGAGCCTAAGGATGAAACCTGGCAAGACGCCACAAGAATATCTATGCCGATTCAGGGAGACCAAGAATCTTTGCTATTCTCTGAATTTGTCGGATGATCAACTGCCAGAAATAGCCATAGCTGGCATGTTGCCGAGTATCAAAGAGAGGCTATTCGGCATGGAGTTTGATGACCTTGGGCAGTTATCACAAAGGTTGGCAACGATGAGTAATCAAGCCCAGGGATTCAAGAGGAATAATCAGTTCCAGAAGGGTGATATGGCTACCAAGATGTATCAGGCTTTTCTAGAGGAAGCAACTGAGTACAATGATGAAGATGAAATAGCTGCAGCCGAGATAGTCTGGGATAAAGAACCAACTCAAGTCAACCAGCGATGGTTGAGGCAACAGAAAGGTACTTATGACTTTGATGTTTCCAAGTCAGATAAATTATTTAAGTATTTGTTGAAGGAAGGACGCATCAAGTTACCAGAAGGTCATCCTATGCTGCATCCTGAAGGGGTCAAGGACAAGAAATATTGTGGTTTTCACAATACTAGATCCCACTCCATAAACGATTGTCGAGTGTTCAGAGTGCGGATCCAGAAAGCTATCCAGGACGAGCATCTGAGGTTTGATGGAAAGATGAAAATTGATGGTAGCCCTTTTGGACAGAATACTGTGTCTTTTTCTGTTAATATGATCAATGCAGCTGATCCCAGGGATAAGAGCAAAATGAAAGTGTTAACCTCTGATAGAGCGAGGGAAGCTGGTGCCGTTGACCCTAATTGGCAGATTACAGAGAGAGAGCTTCAGCAAAGGGTTCGGTTCCAAAATAGCCGAACTAAGACAGGTGAAACATCCAGACCCAGGGAAACGACGCGCATCTTGTTGAACAAATGGCGTCAGGAACAAGAACGATACCAGAGGCAGAGACTTTATGAAGAACGGAAGTTCCTAGAGAAACAACGAAGGTACGAAGAAGAGATGTACCGGGAAGAACGGGAAGGTACGAAGGAGCAGGAACAGTCTCATTGGGAATGCTCGTTCTTCCAGTATTGTTGGAACGAAGGCTTGAAGCTGCATGTTAAGAACAATTGCCCTGAGTGCAGTAATCAGTACTCCGAGTATAGGAAGTCTCGAGTCAACCGCCGATCTGTCCATGAGAGTCTTGAGGCACGAATCCTTGAGGACGATCGGCGCGTAAAAATAAATAATTCTGAAGATCGGCAGGGAAGAGGATTTGCCGATCAAAGTTGGGCTCGCACTGAAGAAGAAGAGTACCGCGAGTATGTCTGGTAGAAAGGACAGTGGTGTCCACCAGGGTTGAGGAAAAGCCAGAAAAGGAGGGTGCAGCGCCTAAGAAATAGAGAATTAGAACAAGCAAATGCCAAAGTAAAGCGAGTTTGGCGCCCCAAAGAGAAGCCGGATGGGGGTGATCGTTCGGCTGACGCATGCATGGCTTTCTTTCTTCCATCAGAATTTATAGCTCCCGAAGAACAGGATGTCCAAGACGAAGTGTATTTAGATTTTGATGAAGATGAATTCCAAGAGTTATTGGCTCATCTTGTCTTGGCTCAAAGTGTAGTATTCGATAAACCAGCTAAGCATCGACACCTGAAGCCGTTGTATATGAGAGGCTATGTTAATGGCAAGCCATTGACTAAGATGTTCATTGATGGAGGGGCTGCCATAAATATCATGCCGTATACCACCTTCAGAAAACTTGGGATGACAAGTGAAGACTTGCTGAAGACCGACATGGTGTTGAGAGACTTTGCTAGCAATTCTTCTGATACTCGGGGGGCAGTCCATGTTGAGTTGACGATCGGGACTAAGACCTTGATTACTACCTTTTTCATCATTGATGGCAAGGGGGCATACAGTTTGCTATTGGGAAGAGATTGGATGCATGCAAACTGCTGTGTGCTGTCAACTATGCATCAGTTCCTCATCCAGTGGATCGGAGATGACATCGAAATCGTCCATGCTGATGATTCAGTGAGTATTGCTAATACAGAGCCTATCTTGTAACACCCTAGGTGTTAAGCAACCCTAAGTGCATAATTTGACATCTCATGAGCATAAAGCATCATCATTGCATGTTGCATTCTTTCTTTTGTTAAGTGTCATTTCATGTGACCTTTTGTGATGCTATGCTTGATTGAATGCTTGTGTGTCTTGTTTGTGGAGTGTTTAAGTCTCCTTAGTAGTTGAACCTTGTTGAGGAGTCAAAATGAAGCTAGGTTTATGTTGGTCATGTTGGCTAACCAAGTCTCTAACCCTAAATAGAGCCCTAGGAGTCCTTTTGTTTGACTAACTAAGACCTTCTTGATAGAAGCTTTGCATGGCTGTGGGCTCTTAACCAAAAGTGTGTAGAATTTAGAGT
The DNA here is from genome assembly GCA_009763385.1 of Coix lacryma-jobi var. lacryma-jobi. Lineage (NCBI taxonomy): Eukaryota > Viridiplantae > Streptophyta > Magnoliopsida > Poales > Poaceae > Coix > Coix lacryma-jobi. Next base: position 51,775,054 of record CM019824.1, read on the forward strand.
AGAACAAAAGTTGTTTAAGGCCCAACTCATGAAAATGAGTTTAACAAGGTGTTTTGGGACCCACAAGGCAGATTTGAGGGAGTTTAGACTTAGAAAATTCTCTAAGTCCTAACTGCCCAAAGCAGTTTCATCTAGCCATCTTTGGAGCTTTCTCGGGAGCAATCTAGGCCGAACCAAAGATCAATCTTGTAACCAAAGTGGTAGTCGGTATGTAGCTCTAAGCAATGGAGCAAGTGGTTTAGCTTTTCATCAAATGGATTAGGAGTTAATCGCGCTCAAAGTCTGGCCGTCAGTCGGCCTGATGGCACTGAATCGGGCCGGGCCGTGCCGTGCCGGCGCGCGCGCGCGGCGTCGTGGCCGACAGCGCCAGGACGTTGCCGTCGCGTGGCGCTCGACGGCCGGCCAAGCCAGCGTCCGCGCGCGGCGTGGCAAGCATGCCTTCGCCCTCGCCCTGTCCGAACCCGCTCCTCCCTCCATTCTGTTCCCCGCGCTCGCGCCTCTCTCTCTCGCTCTCTGCTCTCGCCGGCGTTCGAGCGGGAAAAGGGGGAGAAAGCAAAGCGCCGCCGCCGCCCGCCGAACCTCGGCGAGCGATTACTCGCTCCATCGGGCGCCGCCGTCCAATTCCTCTCGCCAGTTCCTCCGCCCTGGTCTCCTCTTTCTCCGGTAAGGGTTGGTTTCCCCTCTCTCCCTCTCTAGCTGCCGGAACAGCGGACGCCATCCGCAAGCTTCCGCCATGGCCGCCATCGTGACCTTCACGTGGACCGGTCATCTCCGGCCATGCTACCCTGAGCTGAGCCATGTTCTAGTCTTCTCTACCGTCGTAGTAGCTTAGAGCCAGATGGAGACCTCTCTCGTGTCCTGAGTTCGCCGGACCGCGGGCCAGTCGCGCTGTGTCCGCCATGGACCGCCGCCGTGCATTGCGCCGGACAATGCCGGGGATGCCGAAGCCCGGGAGTTGCTCCAATAGGTCACTTGTGACTTGCTTAGGCTCGTGTTAGTCTTGCCGAGTCGCAAGCCGCCGGGAAGAGTTCCGCCGCCGAGTCGCCAGAGCCGCCGCTCCGCCATGGCCGCCGTCGAGCTTGCTCCGGTATCCCTCTGTCTCAGCGAGTCGGTTAGTTGTGTTCGCCTCGCAAACCCGCACCCAGTAATGGTCTCCGTGTCGCCAGAAGTGTCGCCGTCGACGAGCTAGGGCCGGTCAACGACCACGGCGCAAAACTCCGCCGTTGACCGCCGAGCCTGGCCTCGCACGGTAACGTGCCGAGCCTGGCCTCGGTAGCTTGGTCGCCCTGACCAGCGGGCCCCGACTGGCAGCAAGAAAGAAAGAAAGGGAAGCGTTGGGTGCCGTAGGCCTCGGTAAGCCGGGCGTGCCGAGCGTTTGCCTCGAGCCTCGGCTAAGTCACCGAGCCTCGGTTGAGTCAGTAGCCTCGGCCGAATCGGTTGAGAGTGTTTGAGCCTCGGCCGAGTCGCGCCGAATGTGCCGAAGCCTTGCCTCGGGCCTCAGCCGAATCGCGTCGGGCGTGCTGAGCGTTTGTCTTATGCCTCGGGCCTCAGCCGAATCGCGCCGGGTGTGCTGAGCGTTGTCTTATGCCTCGGCCGAGCCAAGTTGGAGTCCGTACGTTTAGGTTTGAGTTTCCTTTTTAGTTTGTTTTTGCAGAGTTATGTAATGGCTTCAAAAATTCCTACAAGGCTCATTTTAAGTCCAAATCCTGTGAAACAAATTTTGTTAGGTCAAGCATGTTTAGATCTATCAGTGAAAACTGTTAAATGCATTTTTGGTGATACTTTTATGTGTAGATTTATTTAATTTAGAAAAGTGCTGATAACTTGGTAAATGCATAACTAATTATGTATAAGTCAGAAAAATGTGATTCCAGTTTTGTTAGGTTTGTATGAATGTGTAGTTTCAGAGAAAAATATAATATGAGGTTGTTCTGTGAATTAATTTGACAGTAGCTTTTAAAATGCTTAAATGTCGTTTCCTTGTTTATTTGTAGTAATTAAAATATGAGGAATATGAACCTGAGAATTTAAGCACATTGCTCTTATGCTAGGAAGTTCAGTAGAAAAATAAGAAATCTGTTGTTTGACACTTTTTGCTAGGGTGTGTAGTTCAAAGCACCTTTCCATAATAGAATTTGTCTTTTTCATAGAGGATGAAGTCTAGGTCCAAATGGGATGAAATTTGGACAGAGGGTTAGATTAAGTGTTATTGATCTCCAGTAATTTTTATAGGTTTTTGTGAAGCTGTCTAGGATAGGTTACTGTTATGGGCCTATTTAACTAGATTTAATTCTACAAATAATTAGAGGGTAATAAACCCGTTAAGCAACTTTGATGCGGTGACAACAAGACTTGGTAAGTAGTATGTCAAATTAAATAAGTAAGTAGCAGTAGATGACATGTGCTTATCTCCTGAATGGTTACTCCATGTTGCATCACCATGCATCCCATGTGCATTCATATTGTTCATTCATGTACCGCATCATGCAGGATCGGTAGTGGAAGCCCAGGAGACGCCGGAGGAGCAGCGTCAGGAGGAGACACCCGAGGAGGGGATCCCGGAAGGAGACGCTGAAGACCTGCCGGAGTGCCGTGATCACCGCCCCGCCGACTTCGAGCGAGGCAAGCCCCGGAGCATTCTAACTCATACGGTTTGCAAATGTTTCTAATTAACCTGATGATGGATGTTGCATTAGGTTATAGGAATTGATTGCTACCGTTGATGCATTATTACTTATCCTTGTCCACCTGCAAATATTACCTTGTTATCCCTGATAAGTCTAGGCTCGTTTATGCTTAGCCTGCTTAGACCGGTAAAAGTCGGGTGATTTCCTGTCTCCCGCATATAGGTGGATACTGATCATGTTTAGCCTTGTGCTATCATGGAGATAACCATGTGATAATTAATTTGAGACCGGGCGGGATGTAGGAGCAGCAGGACATGGGTTCTGTGTGCTAGTAGTCTCCCGTCTGTGTCGATCAGGAACCGACGAAGGCACACCTCAGTCATTTTGAACGCGTCAATCACTTAACGGAGCAGGTGCGGGTACCTCCCGTGAAGCCGAGTAAGGTTTTTCGAGCCGGTGACGGAGGTGTTGACGCCTAACACCCAGGGCCTCAGATGTACCGTGGGCAACTATTCTGATCGACCTGGCATGGTCCGAGGGCAGGCAGGGCCTGATCGACCTGGCATGACCGTGGGCAGTTAATAGCTTGAGCGACCTGGCATTGAGATAACCCCCGGTGTAGAAGGGCCCATGACCGTCCCGCGTGTTGTGTTCTCGAACCTCCTGAAGTGGTCGCCAACGGCCACCTGGCAGGGTGTGTCGTGCGAGTGTGCGACATTTTATCCCCAGCTGGTAGGAATCGATTATAATCGCCATCGCTCCTGGTTAGTGAGTAACTTGACTGAGCATGTGTTACCGTAGTAATATATGGAATTAATGATGGTTATGGTTGATGAATCTGAAAGGCTATTGATGAAATAGTCACTCTTGCTTGAATAAGTAGTCAAGTGTTTGCTCTAGATCAGGTGCAAATCTAGATAATCAGGCTGATTACATAAAAGTGACTGCTAATGATGATTAGTTAATAATAAAGTGCTTTTATGCAAAAAGGTAAGTGTGGCCAACCCCAGATACAGCCTTGCATAATCCTTGGTGTCGGTTATTTCTGGTTTATGACGGGTAAGTCTAGCTGAGTACCTTCTCGTACTCAGGGTTCTATCCCTTGTTGTTGCAGATGGGCAATGCTTCTTCGGCTATTGCGAGAACTGTCTGTACCCCGTCGAGGGCAGTGACTAGACCATGGGCATGGTCAACTCTTATCTTCCCTGATGCTTTTGTGGACCGATCAAGCATATGGCACTGTATTGTGAACTAAGGACTTGTGTTTCAAAACTATGTTGCTTCCGCTTTTGAATTTAAACTATGGTTTGTAATAACTGTTGAACTCCGATGTATTTGAACTATGTGCGAACTGAATGTACCTTGTGGGCATGTACGCTAATCTATTACGATCTTGGTTAAAGTTGAATGACTTGAAATCCTTCGAGATTTCCGGACTACCGGGTTTGTACGAGCTTAAGTACTTGTAATCTCTGTGAAAGCAGCGATTCAGTGCTTAATCTGGTGCAAATTGGTCGGTTCTGTTACATATCTACTGGGAATATGATGGTGTTGAGTGCTTTTCTGGAAGAGCTTGGGAAGTAGGTCATGTAAACGTTTTCAACGAGGACCAACAGCCGATTCAAACAATCGGCTCTCAGAGCAATTTTTAATGAGTAATACGATTGAGGTAATGAAGAAGAATCGGGACCAAGTTCTATATCGGCTGACAGGGAATAAAGTGTTGATGATGAAGCCGAGGACAGGATTAATATGTGCGAATTTGAGTCCGATATAGGTTAAAGTTGATAAACTTTTGGGAGAAATCTGCCTGTTTCTCCATTACTTGAGCTAGAGAAGGGTCAAGAGTTCACGCGAAGTGACGTACAACGAAGAGTCTTGGTGAAATTGAAAAGTATATGAAGGCACTTCCACAACTTGGTAATCATTTCAAGTTGTACGTGGCGGCCGATAACCTTATAGCAGGATTGACCCTTATTTTTTGAATTTAAGTTTAAGTAGCAGCTAGCTTTAGCCGAAAAATGTTAAACCCGCAGAAGGGTATTCGGCTGTAAAGAGATTTTGTCACTCGTGAATCAAGCTTCGCCACTACTTGTTGAAAGCCGAACGCGTGGAAATTGTATCTGGAACGGATTCAAGGATATTTTTATACAGCTGATGTAAAGCATCGCCTTTAGCAGAAAAATGTTCCAAGAATTCAAGTCATAGCCGATATTATTTATATCGCCTTTAGTATAAGATATTTATGACCCTGGTGGCCCCAACGTTTTTCAAGTAAGCAGGTTTATCAAGGGAGGAGAAAGATGAAGTGCAGTAAGTGCAATGCCAGGTGACATGACATATCGAAGATAAGTCGGCTAAGATGACGTCATACATTCGGCAAACGTTCTTCTGAAGAAATATTGCAAATAGAGAAGGGCACTGAGGGATCGAAAAATGCAAATGAGCATGATTTAGAGGAGAATAAGTTTCATATATTGCAAGCCTCATTCATAAATCCATCCTAATACAGACTACCCTTGAAATATTTTGTTTACAATAGATTGTGGATCGGCGATCTCAGCAATGGCAGTAGCATGGTTGTCGTAGATCTCAAGGTCTTCAAATTCATCTGGATCCCCGCTTGCGAAGCCGACTGGTAGGAGGGAGTAATCTTCTTTGGTCCAAGAGCTCATTGCCGCTAGCCCGAAGGAGACCCCAGCGTGCACACATTGAATGACGGCCTGATCGATACGACCATCCACGGCATCAAGACGAGCCTCAGCTGAGTCTCCATGAGCATTCACCTTAAGTGCAACTCTGTTTGCTGCTGCTTTCAAGCGGTCATTCTCTGCAGACAAAGCTGACAAGGAAAAGGGGTATATTAGGCGGAGGCAAATTCGATCAGGAGAAGGAGAAGAACCAAGGCTCTGCTAACCTGTGATTATACTGCAAAGTTGCTTCCGTTGGTTTGCCCATTCAGCTTCCTCAATATCGTGTTTCCTTGTTTCATCTTCCAGTTCTTTCTGGGATTTGTCCTTTTCCTCATGGTACCAAAGAGCATCCAGATGGGTCTGCTGAAATAGATCGTCGAATTCAGAATCTGATGGCTTGAGGAAAAGGTTGAAAGAGGGTATTAGAGCTACCGTTTCTGGAGGAGGAACTCGAGCTTGGCCGGATGAATACCCCACCCTAAGAAGGACGACGGATCAGGGAAGGATGAGCAAGAAGAACTATCGCAGGGGGGCAGAGGACTAGTCTTTTACTTATGGCACCAGTGAGTTAATGCTCGACTCCCTCCTGCTTCATCTCCATCGGGGTGCCTGCCGTGGTCACCTTTGCTTGTCATTGATGGAAACGCAAGCAAGAAATTTTCTCTCTGGCTTGAGCTAGAAGCCGAGAGACAAATTTTTTTGCAAGTCAAACTATTTGACTGGAGATAAGGATAACAGCCTGTGTAGGGTCATATTTATAGGACCAAGGCTTGCACACTAGAAGACCAAGCATCGGATTGGGGTTTCCACGTCTTATGGGCTGTTATTGGGCCGAGCTGGATTTCTGACGATTTGAAGAAGTCATGACTCCAGAATCGGAAAACCGATAGGATTCGACTAAAGGATTGTTCGGTTTCGGCTAATTATTTAGTTTATGTTACCGATTGACACTAAGGGCGGAAAGCTGAAAAAAGAGAAAAATCTGTTAAAAAAATGTTGCTCTGGTGTCGCCATGGGTCAGAAAATTAAGAGGAAAACTGAAAACTTTGGATCTGGGGTGATCAATCACGGCGGTTACTTGCAGGACGAGGAAGATTATTGTGATTATTGGCAATAGCTAATGTGATGCACATCGCCGTTAAAGTAAAGAGAAAATCGGTAGCTGGTGCACGAAACAAAACATATGTTGATCTCAAAGGATCAGTCACAGATTGGATTCAAGAGGATGAATAGAGGATTTTTATTTACAAAGAGAAAATATAAGGTTATAATAGAAAGGATCAGTTCGTCCATTCCATCCTACGACTAATCGGGAGAAAGTGATCAAAGGCGTCGGCCAGATCTATCCCGGCTTCCTTCATATCTTCTACAGAATGTTCTACTCTATCCTCCAGTTCTTGCTCGCAGACATCAAATCTGCGGTAATCAGCGCCAGAATGAATCCTCACGGCGGAGAAGGCGAGCGCCGCGCCGTACCCCATGCCGGCCCTAGAGATAATGGGGAGGATTCGGTTAACTTCCTTCACACGATTCAGGGGCGTCGTGCCCGCTACATCGGCCGTAACGGCGAGCTTGGTGATGGCGGCTTCAAGGGCGTGGAGTTTGGCTGCTCGAGCTAAAAAGAGGAAGAGTGAATAAAGGTGAAAGAAGAGAATAAGGAAAGGAATGAAGAAAATACTTACCGATGACTCGTTCCCGTTCCCGAGCAGCGTCACGCTCTCGAGAGATTCGAGTGATCTCCCAGTCCTTTCCCTCCAAATCAAATTGAAGATCCGCAAGCTTCCGAGTCAGATTCTCGGGGAGGTCGTCATTGATTCTCCTGAAGGAAACAACGAAGTAAGAATTACTACTTCATTTTTTGGAACAATCAAGAGAAGGGAAAAAGGAGCAACCTCCTTTTAGAGGTGCTAGAAGCACCAAGCTCGGAACTATGGCGACTCGCTGCGGAAGACATCCTCTAGAGTGAGATAAGAGAAAAGAAGGTTTTTTGAGTCTAAGCAGAGGAGTTCAGAGTGCACAAGTCAAAACAGGGCGAAAAAGGGTTTTAAAGAATCTCAGAGGGCGCATCGGGAGATGAGTCGGCAGGTATAGCAATTATAGCGTGTGAAGGCGAACGCTTCCGGAGGTTCCACGTTAGAAAGGAATTTTGGAATAAATATTTATCCCAAAATTAGGGGGCATGTGTTAACACCAGATTTTCGCACGCATAAGGATATGACAGGTGGACCCAGCCAGCAGAGAAGAAAGGATTCGGCAAGCAATCAGACGGCTATTTGGTCCTCAAGATTTCGATGAATGTCTGTGCGGTCGGCTATCTTACAGAGAGGTGGTTCCATTCGGGAAATGGATGTTGCAGATGAAGCCGGCTTGCATGGGAAGGCATATGGCTATGAAAGATGCCGAGAAGATTAGGAATAGATTTCGTATCTTTCCATATTTTATCATTGTAAAATCGTAATCGTCTAGGACTCGTATTTCGTCTAGGGTATAAATATAAGCCCTCGACCATTGTAAAATTGTTCACAACCACATCAATACAAACCGGCCCCGTGCCATCTTCGAGTCCCTAAGTCGTGTCGTCGAGTTCTTCGAGAGGAAACATCGATCCGTCGACCTCTGTAAGTACCGGCAACCTTGTTATCATGTCTAGTATCATGCGGTGGATTTAGATATGATGCAAGTAGTCTCGTATGTTAAGCTTAGTATCGTGCGGCGGATTTAAGCTTATGACGGGAAGTTTTTGCTTATGCCTTGTATCGTGCGGCGGATTAAGACATGGGTAAAAATAGTTATCGGCTCTATTAGATTTGGCAGATCTGGTAGATTCATTAAGTTATCATGTGTTATGTGTTTTATTTATTTAATTCCTGTAACACTCTTTTGCCCAATCTAGATTGATCTCTATTAGGTCTTGTTTCACAAGTTTGCTTGTGCTTTGCTAATCATAAGATCATGATGGCCGGATCAGCTTTCAATCTAGGTTGTTACATGTTGTGGGTTCATACATGTCAATCATGTTTATGCTTTGATAGAACTGGGTGTCGTGCGGCAGATGCAGGTTTTAGATTAGTTTGATCATGCTTGCTTGTATGTTCCTTCTTCATGGACCCCAACTCGACTAGTTTGCCGATTTTGGTTATGCTTACACGAGTAATGAGCTTTTATAGATCTATTCAAATATATGAATGCTTTTGGCTTGTTATAATTAGATTGTATCATGCGGTGGATTAATCTAATTATAAGAAGTGGTATAGACTTATAACAAGTGGTATCATGCGGTGGATTAGCTTCGCTTAAGTTTATGCTTGACGGGTTTATGAAGACTAAACGTGCAGCAGATTAGTTGGATTGGCCTATGCATGTGTTATTTGAATAGATCTATTCTTGCAAGTTGCATGTTTACAATATCTTTGATTCATTCTAGCATGTCTTCCTTTTGCATTCGGCAGTTAATATGCTTCACACATTCTGTTCTCATACTTGCCGAATAGCTTTGTAAACATGTTCTGACAGACAGCTTCTATAGCTGTGTGCCGTCGCGATTGGCTTTCGAAGCCGTACATATGGAACTGGCTGGTTTTACCCAGCACGTTCCAAAGGTATTCTCACGTTTTATCCCTTGTTGGTTTTCAAGTCAAACCGACTGGCACGTCTCCGGATTCAGTGCACTCCGGGCACCCGATTGAAGCTAGCCTCATTCGGCTTGCTGTGTGTCTTGGCGCAAGGTGTCACTTTTTGCGTCAACACTATCTATACCTAATAATAAAGAGGCAAAAAAATTTCACTGTTTTTGGTCTGGCTGTTTTCGTCAAGCCTATTTATATAGATTAACTAGGATTCCCACAAGAATAGAGGACCGATATGGGACTAATAGCCTGTTCGTTCCCCCTCCCCTTTCGTCTGGTCGACAGCACCGGTTGGAGCAAAAACCGATCCAGTCTGGTTGTTTCGTCTCGGCCCGGACCTCTTTGCAACGAAATCGGCCCGAACTTGAAGGCCCAGTCTCGGTAGCCCACGAGACCTCAGCGGCAGTAGAGCGGAGACGAGCGCTCGTTCACTCTCGGTCTGGACGTTTAGCACCACCTCACCAGCTGAAGGCGGACGAGCCACGAGCTCACGCTATAAGAAGAGCGCCTCGTGCCCCGTTGCTCCTACTTACATCACTTTCATATTTTTAAACTAAACCCAAAAGAGTTTATTTATAGTTAGAGTTTAAAAATTTAAACTTCGGATTAAACTTAACCTAAAAGATTTTTAGAGTCTCTTTCTTCTCCCGTTGCAACGCACGAAACTAAACCCAAAAGAGTTTATTTATAGTTAGAGTTTAAAAATTTAAACTTCGGATTAAACTTAACCTAAAAGATTTTTAGAGTCTCTTTCTTCTCCCGTTGTAACGCACAAAACTAAACCCAAAAGAGTTTATTTATAGTTAGAGTTTAAAAATTTAAACTTCGGATTAAACTTAGTCTCTTTCTTCTCCCGTTGCAATGCACGAAACTAAACCCAAAATATATATGGCCATCGGGCCGTGCCGGCCCGAAAACACATCGTGCCTCACCGGGCCACCGTGCCTGCCGGGCCGGGCCTCCCTCGTGCTCGTGCCTGCCAGACGGCCCAAGGCACGGCCCGTGGGCCATTTGACCGTGCCGTGCCGCCCGGTGGGCACGTTATTTTTCACCGTGTCGTGCTGCCCGTGGCCCGATCACCCAAAAAAATACCAGACAACCAGAAGTCCAGAACATAATTCTAAGTTTCAACCAAGTTTCAACCAGAAGAAATCAAGAAAATGATGATTTGATGATCAAAAGGAGCTGTTTTGTGCAATGCTGCCTCATTAAAAACCTTTCTAGGTAAAACTCACCCTTGTGAGAAACCCTAGAAAGGAAAAAAGAGTGCAGCCAGCTCAAACTAAAAAGTTTCAATGTCTTAGTTCTTCTATCCTATTACAATAGCCAACATCAGTGGCATCAAATGATCAAGTGTCAAGTGCAAGTGCCAAGGCAAAGTTCAGTTGGCAATAAAAGTTCTATCCTATTACATTGCAGACTTGCAGTGCAGTGCTCTCTCTTTTCTGAGACTCTGACTCTGTCTCTGTGGCTCTGCCCACCAAAATGACCAAAAAATGGCTGCAGAATTATACACAATGTTAGAATCCATCATGAAGCAAAATTATACTCAATGTAGAGTAGACAGGAGACAAAGAGACTACCTGGTCTGGTCTACGTCACTACTATCCAGCACCGCCGCTGCCGCTGGTGCTGTTGCCTTCGCCTTCTTCATCCAGGAAGAGGTTTCTGAATTTCTCCTCCAAGTCCTCATCCTCAACTTGATGTTGTTCTCTTCTTGCTCCTTGCTCCCAGTCCTTGATGCAAGTTAGCATCTCCACATGCTCAGGCAACAAGCGCCGTCGACGGTCTTCTAGTATTCTAGATGTACAACTGAAACAAGACTCGGAGGAAACAGTAGAAACAGGAACCGACATAATATCGCGAGCCATAATAGATAGGATTGGATAGGTTAGCTTGTGGTCACGCCACCAGAGCAGTATGTCAAAGGACTCCTCCCAATCAGTGACAAAGTCACTGTCCAAGTAAGCTTGGAGCTCACTAGAAACCGATGGAGATGGAGTAGAAGAACATGAGGGGGAAAAGCTAGGGGATGCACCAGGACCTCCAAAGATCCTCCCCCATGCCTGTTTCCTCTTACCAGAACCAGCTGAAGGCATTGAAGCCCTTTGAGACCTAGCTGCACCACCAAATTTGTCCTCATACTTGCTAAACAATCTGGACATTTCATCTTTAACATCACCATAGTACAAAATATAGCAAGTTCCAGTTTGTTTAGCAAGCAATTCAAGCACATTATAGAAACCTTTCATCTTAGCTCTAGGATCTAAAATGAATGCAAATGAATAAATCATTGGAATTGTCTCCCAATATTTAAGGAATTTCAACTTCATAGGAGTTGCAATGCTCCTAAAATTCTGATCATTTTCAGCATTATGCAAATGCTCAGCAATGTCAAGAATGTGACGCAAAACAAGTGGAGCAGTGGGATAATAAACACCAGATAGAACAACAGTGGCCTCATAAAACAGTTCTAGGAATTTCAGCATCTGTTCAGCAGCATACCAATGTTGTGGAGTCAATAATGACTCACCATAATTAGTGGTAATCCACACAGAAAATACTTCCTTGTATGGCATCAAATGTTTAAGCATTAAATAGGTGGAATTCCACCTAACATCCATATCCAAGCCAAACTTTCTAGGTCTATGACCCTTAGAGTTACAATAGTTTTTAAACAATGCAATTCTTTGATTAGAGGAATTCAAAAAGTTTATTGCAGTTCTGAAAGCTTCAAGACAAGGTTTCAACCTTTTCAAGCCAGATTTGACAATCAAATTAAGGATATGACATGCACAACGTTGATGAAGAAGCAAATATTTTACTTTATTAGGATCATCACGAGTAGGTGCAGGATAAGACCCCATGTAACCAAAGAAGATAGGTTGCAACATATCATAAGCCCTAGTATTAGCTGAAGCATTATCTAGAGTAACAGCAAAGATCTTATCAATCAAGCCAAACTCCTCAACAACAGAAGCAATCCTATCAGCTATGTTTTCACCATAATGTGACACCTCAATCAACCTTAAACCAATAACCTTTTTCTGCAACTCCCAATCAGCACTAACATAATGAGCAACAACAGATATGTAGTCTTCCTTAGCGTTCCCAGACCAGATGTCAGATGTCAAAGACACAGAAGAACAAGCAGGTAATACAGACTTCATGAGCATAGAACGTTCATCAGAAAACAACTTACCAAGATCTCTAGTTGTGCTCTGCCTAGAGACCTTTTCAAACAAAGGGTTATGAGCGTGCTTAATGTAATATTCCCAGGCCTGTGTGTCACCAATGCCTAAGGGAAGATCAAGCCTAGCAATCAACCGACATAACTCAATTCTAGCAACAGCAGGATCATACACCCAGTTTTTCAAGCCATCAGGATTAAGAGCAAGTTTAGACTGCACCATAGTAGCATGATTTTGTTTTACCATACAAGTTTTCATGTGTCGTCTCAAGTGCCCAGTGCCAGCAGAGGATCTAGCAGTATAGCGCGTACGACAATGTTTGCATGTGGCAGCAATTCGAACTTGTTTATCATTCTTAATCTCATGGAAGTACCCCCAAACAGCAGATCGGCGCTTACCAGAGGTGGTTGAGGTACCAAGGGTGTCAGTGGAGGCAGCCACTCCACCATCGTCGTCGCTGTCGAGGGCGATGGGCTGGGTCTGTGTGTCGACCGGTTGGTCACCGAGGTCCATGCCGAACAACGCGGCTGCGTCATCACGCAAATCATCATCGTCCTCGTTTTCCAGCTCGTCGTCCAAGTGCGGCGCTAGGTCCTCGCCGTCGCTGAGGGGGGATGTTCATCCGCCCCTCGCGTTGCGAGCCCGGCACCAGCACCGGACGACTGAGCCCGGCCACGACCTCCAGCTCCACCACCACCTCTAGATCCAACTCCAACTCCAGCACCGCACCTCGACGGTCGCTTGGGCGGCCTGGCCATGTCCACTCCGGAGGAGGAGGACGCGGCGTCAGGCACGAACCTGCAAAGAAGAAGAAACACGAAAAGGATAAAAGGGTTAGAGGAAAGAGGAGGCTAACTGGCAGGCAGATCTAGGGTTAGGGTTACTACCTTCGTTACCGGAGCCCGGTGCCGGAGAGGAGAAGAAGCGTCCGACGAGTCAAGATGAGACACGAGACAGACAGACATCCATTAGAGATGACGGTGGGCGGCGTCGCATCGAGGAAGATGAACAGCACTCACATGCTTCACCGTAGGAGGAGTGGAGGAGAAAGAGGAGTGGAGGAGGGAGAGGGAGGCAGGGAGGGAGCCAGGGAGGAGAGGCGAGGCGAGGTCGAGACGACGAGACGGTCACCGCACCGGCTCACCACCTCACCACTTCACCAGAGAGAGCGGCGGCTCTGTGGGGGCGATCACCGCCTCACGGCCCTCACCGGAGAATACGTTACCGTTAGACGTCCGAGGCGGCGAGGCGACCGGCGGCCCTCACCGGAGAATAAGTTACCGTTAGACGTCCGAGGCGGCGAGGCGACCGGCGGTCGGCAGGGAGGATCGCGATTCGCGATCCAGATCCAGAGCAAGAGGCGCGACTCGAGAGGGGCGAGAGCGCGGCGGCTGGGGTGTGGGAATGATTAGGTTAGGGTTTGGGGAGGGGGCACCGCATTCGGCCGACCGGCTTATATATGGCCATTGGCCAACGGGCCGCCTAGCGGGCCGTCCCCTTCACCGGGCCGTGCCGGGGCCGTGCCACAGGCCAGAGCGACGGCCCAGGCACGGCCTGGTGCTTCGGGCCGTGCCGGCCTGGGCCCGCCGACACCGTGCCGGGCCGTGCCTCGGGCCGGGCCAAAACCCCGGGCCACGGGCCGGGCCTCGGGCTGCATGGCCATATATAACCCAAAAGAGTTTATTTATAGTTAGAGTTTAAAAATTTAAACTTCGGGTTAAACTTAACCTAAAAGATTTTTAGAGTCTCTTTCTTCTCCCGTTGCAACACACGGGCATTTGTCCTAGTAATAATAAAGAGGTAAAATTTCATAAAAAGGTAAAATTTCAGCCAAATTTTTTGGTCTAGATTTTTATTCGTCTGGCCTCTTCGTGTGACTTGTGAGCGCGTCGGTGGGCTTATCGGACTCGTTCTCATTCGTTCCATTGACCGATCAGAACAGGCCCCAGATGGCGCTACAAAGCCCATATATGGAACGGATCAATAGATGATGGGTTGTACTGTACCAGACAGACAAGATACCAGTTACCCGCATGTGTCATGTACTAGCCGGTTCCAGGCACGTAAAACCGTAGAACTCTCGAATTCATGGAGAAGAGCGCATTCGCCTCGGAATTCGTGGAGAAGAGCTCGCCGCTGCCCGCTGCATGTGATTGTTCGTCCAGAACCAGAAGTGGCTTCCCCTGTGCTTCGTTGGCTTTTATTAGCCAAATGCTTATAAGCTTTTTTTGGAGTATAGTCTATGATAGTGTTTGGTGCCCAAATTTGTAACGTCATCTAATTACAGGGGTAACAGATACCGCTAGATTTTGTTTGTTTCAGATCAGCAGCAATCCATTTACACCGTGATCCGATACCGGACTGTAGGAACTTGTTACCGCTGTCCCACGAGCGTGAACCATTACGATCCCATCATCGTCTTCTCCGCCCCACGTCTTTTCAGCTCATACCATGGTGTCACTGGCCGGCACCGTGGTTGCCATTGGACTCGTCTGACAACTTGCTGTAGACTGCAGAGCTTGTGGGACCGGAACTCTTGACTGAATAGCTTGTAGACTGCAGAGCTTGTGGGACCGGAACTCTTGACTGAATAGCTTGTTATCAATGGCAGCTTCTAGTTATCCATTTATGGCCTTGTTTAGTTTCGCCAACTTTCGCCAAATATTTCTAAATTCCCCGTCACATCAATCTTTAGCTGTATGCATGGAGCATTAAATATAGGTAAAAAAAATAATTGATTTTACTTTTAGTATCTACATGTCGAGATGAATCTTTTGAGTCTTGTTGGTCCATATTTGGATAAAGTTTGTCAAATAACAACGAAAGTGCTACAGTGCAGAATCCAAATATTTCTCGGAACTAAACAAGCCCTATGTTACTGAGTGGAAACCAAACAAAATCAGGGTTTTGTTACTTTGTTACCGATACCGGTGTTTTCTGATAACGTTGACGTTTTCGTTACATTTTCTGAACCAAACAGCACCATATATTGTATATATTTACGGTCCATCTCATATATCAATATACTTAGTAGTTGACTAGAAAAACAAACTTTGTTATGAATATTTTTTCATAGAGTTTTTTATGCAAAATTTTTGCCACAATTTTTGTTGTCCAGCTCTAATCCTGTTCGATATCTTGAATTTTTGTTTAGGTCTATGTCTACCCGATTCTATTAACTGTGTTCCTTTTGGCTTTGGTCCAATAAATAATATTTTTTTTACTTTGGTTTGTTTACGTTTCAATTTGTATCCATTTTTTTTTTGTTCTAGATCTTGTCGTTGTTTTTTGTATCCACTCAGGTTATCTTTTGTTTCTCAAAAAAAATCAATGATAAATAATAATATCTCTAATCCCTACCTAATAATAAAAAGATAACATTTTCACCTCTTTTTTATACCCATTTTTTGTATGGTCTCCTGTAACTAATTCCATAAATATAAAAATAACTAAGAGAGCTAATATGTTTACAACATCATTGTTATTGTGTTAGGTATGAACTGTTGAGAGAATAACTAGGAGTCCTGATCTAAATAGATCCCTCGATCTTAATTAACCTCGATAGAATAAGGTAAATAGAAAAATTATTTCCAGTTTTCTTCTTTTTTCACACGAATTGGTATACATGATATGTTAGTTAAATAAATATTGAGCCATAAATCGTATAAATAACCATGTAATAAATCACGTGCTCCGTTGCAACGCACGTTTATTTGTGCTAGTCTATATCTTTCACAAATAAAAAAAAGAGAAATATGGACACCCGCTTGGTGCGGAATTTTTCGCTACGTCCATCCGCGCGGCTCGTGCGACCCACCCCGGCCAACGCTGAGCGCTCCCTTGCAAATGCATAAAAGGAAACAAAATCAGCGCCCAGTTTGCAAGGAAATTAACATCTGCCTCTGCTTATCAACGCCCTACCGCTTGAAATCATCTGCCCCTGCGTGCGTCCGGAGGAGGTGACAGTCGCCCAGACGCCCAGCCCACGCGCCTCCGCTCACCGGCGCCCTATCCCCCGGGTGCAGCACAGCCGCACCAGGCCGCGGAACAGCGCCGGCACATCGAAGACCGTGGCCGGGAACGCCGGCAGGGACGCGACTGCGCCGACCAGCATCACGCTCCGGACGACCCCCGGGTGGGCCGACGCTCATCGCTCGCTGATCCGCCCACCTCTCACGATCCGCCCGCGAGTCGTGCCCACAAACCGCTCGGTTGGTGCCGCACTGGCCGCTCGCCGCGTCGCGACCGCCGCCAGTGAATCCTGCTGCCGGGGAAGGATCTGGATCCACTCAGTCGGCGCCTGCTCATGGATCGACACTGCCATTGCACAGGCGTCGCCGCCAGTCTATGGATCGACACCGCCATTGCACGGATCGACACTGACATCACCCGCGCAAAAGCCGTCGAAAGAGTAGGGGGCTTCTCCTGGGCCAACACCGCCGACGAGTAGGGGTCCCATCTTCCCAAGTCGTCGTCCCAGTCGTGCATCGGGAAATCGAGATCCAGCGCTACAATGGAGGAGGCCATTGGGGTGACGAGACGAGGATGGGTTCTACCTATCCGGCGGCGGCTGATGACTGGATTTAGCGAAGGTAGGCGCAGATCCTCGCTTTAGTGTGGAGCGGGAGTCAGCGCACGTGCAGGCCATGTCGCTCCCATACCGTAAGATCCCACCATTCCCTCTCTTCCTCTCCCAATTTTTCCTTCGGATCCCAATTCTCGCATCGGATTTTGGCATAGATTCACTCTGGTGCATGTGGTGGGTTCTTGATCCAATTATAATCGTGTAGTCTCAATGCATACTGATTTCACTGCTGTGCGCAGGAGGTGCACTTGCACACCAAGCACATAGGCCATTCAAAATTTGCGGGGAAGATCGCGGAGGCACCCAAACCCATTGATCTCCAGGTGCCGCTTAAGCTGACCATCAAGATGCCATGGACAATAATGACTCGGCAATTATGAGCGTGGAGCCACAAGGTTGAATTTTCGTTTCCATTGTCTCAGACTCATGAGTCTTGATTTTGTTAGTTACTAACTAGCTACTGTTGTGTATTATGGTTATGGCAGAGAAGGTTGTCTTGGAGGTGAATGCTCACAGACCTTGACAGCATGGGTTTCTTGACAGCAGGTGTAGGGTGCTTAAGTGCTTCAGTTCTCCGGTATGTTCATGTACTGATGGAGTGATGGTGATGAAGCTAACGGACTAGAGCGAAGCAAAGAGGCTGCTCGAAAGGTTTTTGAATTGTGATATTGTCAGTATGGATTATTTATAAAACAAATATGCTTTGTTGTGCAATATGCATATCTGATATTGTTTATCCATGTCTTTGATGACATATATAACTTCATTGTCTCTTCTAATATGGCATTGGTGGGTTAAGCTTATTATAACTAATAAAGTGAAAATGCTGCATATAAGCATATGACATTGACCACTTGGTCATATTTGTAAGGGGCACAGGTTGACTGTCGCCTGCACCATCTAGCGGCTAGGGCCTAGGGGGCCACGGGAATGCGGCAGCCTACATCAACTACGTAATGATTTTTGGTTCCGTAAACTGAAGTGACACACTCTCTTACTATCGCACATAATGATTTAAAAGAAGACATGGATTAATTAACAAGAAACTCGTCCTATTTTATGAGATCTTGCTTTGCTTACTGTACACTTTAACAGAGTTATTTTTTCCTTTTTAAAGATGCATATGAATTATCATTTAAATATGTAAAATTCAGTTCCCATGGCAGGGAGTGGTGCTTCCCGGATCAAGAAACCTTGTGATAAACCATTTGAGTCTTCTCGTGTATACCATTGATCACTGTTGAAAAAACTAAATTCCATTAATATGTCCTTTTCTTTTCTATATTTTTGACCTGAACTTGTATAGCGCACAACAGTGGGCCGTGTGGTTATTTAATTCTCTTTCGGATATTTCTGTAGGTTGTTGAGAATTCCCTTCAGAGTTTGAAGGTCCCTAATAGATTATGAGCTTTTGCTGGTTCTCAGGTAAGTGCTTAATGTCTTGGCTGGTTTTTCGGCATCGAGTGTTAGCAGCAGTTGCTCTTGCCAAAAAGATATCTTGAAGAATTGAATATACAGTGGGTAGTGTGGTTATTTAATTCTCTTTGTGATATTTCTGTTGGTTGTTGAGAATTCTCTTCAAAGTATGAAGGTCCCTAATAGATTGTGGAGCTTTTGCTGGTTCTCAGGTATTTACTTAATGTCTTGGCTGGTTTGCCGACATCGAGTGTTAGCAGCAGCTGCTTGTGCCAAAAAGATATCTTGAAGAATTGAATATACATTATGTGACTATATAGTCCAAGGTCACTGGCACTATCTCCAAGATCTGCAGCAGCATCTTCTACATGTTAATACTCCTCTATCCACTCATCAGCTGGTCTATCCCATGCCTGTGTTAATACTGATAAACATTTACTTTTTTATAAGGAGACATGCATGTTATTCTTGTGTTGCTACTTTTATATGCTACCAACATGTCCGAAGTTTATCTGCTGGAAGTATTCAGACATTACAAACCAAAGTGTCACTAATTGTTTGTAGACAGCTTTCATACTTGGAATACAATAGCAGTTCTTTACTGAAATAGCTATGCTCTTGCCAAATTATCCATATTGTGCATAGAAACAAAAAAGAACTGATCATGCCACGTTTCAATAGCAAATGGTTAAACCCATGTAACCGAGACAGTGTCGATGCTTCAGTAGCCTGAAGAAAGATATTAATCTCCATTCAGAATGCTCTCAAGTAATTTTTATGCAGTATTTATAGTTCATTTGTCAGTACTGTAAGGTTTCATTTGTTTGGCTCACATTTATAGGTTGACCATGCATCGATTTTTATGTGTGGCTGTTATTATATATATGAAAGGATGTCTCGTAAACTCTTGAGAAACACTAATATTGCTACTGTTTTATGAATCTAAAACTGAACTCTTTTATATAAATATCGACATGCTAAGATTGTGAAACAATTAGTGCAATATTTTAATTTTCTAGGCTACACTACGAGTAGAGCATTAGCTATCCTAGAATTCCTTCTTTTTCCATGTATTTCAGGTTGTTTCTACAAGAGTTGTTCCCCTTTTCAGTTCAGTTAAAGTGACACGTAATTGAGTTGTCATTGATGATTGCTTTTTGGAGTACATGGAAGAGGCACGAAAGTTCATTTTGCAAGATCAACAGACAAGAAACCAGAGTTGTGATATATATGTTTGTGTTATTGAAGACCAACGAGGATTGAAGTTTTTCTGAGAAACTTGGAACCTTATGTATGTGTTGTTAAATTGAAAGATAAGATGACATGTTTTCCGCACTTTTTTAATAGTAGTACAACACTCGTTAAAACTCAAGTTATCATGGCATTAGTTTTTTTCCGTTCAGATGAGCACTATTGCGGAGTCGAATTGGGTCGTGGTTCTTGTTGCCATGGAGTGCCAAATCTAGATCCTGGAGGAGAGTGGAGGCCTCCGCGCCTCGCCGGCAACCCGTCGATCTAAAATTCGTTTAGGTAGTTTGGTTAGGTTATGTTCTTTTTCATTTTTTGTGAAGTTCGTACTATCTCGAGCTTGTGGGAAGGCTGTTATATACTCTAATCTTGTGTGAACCTTTTTTCCCTCCAATTTTAAGAATCAAGGCTATTCATGCAGAATGAGTTGTGCCTATTAAAAATTGTCAAGGCTATCCATGCAGAATGAGCTATACATTGACCAGCTTCATAGCAAGTGTAGACACTTTGAGTAGTACCTTCCTGCCAGATATATTTTTAATCTATCTGGGCAGTTGGGAAACAACAAAGAACACAAAATACCTCCATATTTTAAGTTTTTCTTTTGCATAAATTGTTTGCAATATGTGGGTACAGATACACATCATCTCCTAATACTAAATAAAACTTGACTGTGCACAGGGGGCATGGCAGCTTAGAAAGCCGTATGCAGGGATCATCTCCTATTCTAGAGTCACTGAGAAAATGTTCAAGTTACAAAAACTAGAAAGAGATAGGTCTTTGCTTGACTACACTATCTATCACTTCTCCTATATACAACACCGAGTTCTGATGAATTGCCTTGAAGTTTTGCTTGCCTCTTGTAATTACTTTTGTTCTAAAAACCGTGAATAGCTTTGTTGCAATTTCAAGATCTGTGGCTTCTTCAGTACGATGGTCCCATTATAGTATGCTGGAACTATAGTATATTTATTATAAGTCTTTTGTATTGAATTAAATAATTGTCTACGTCCCATTGAGTTACTAATTACAAATACTAATAGAACAATGTTTCAAAGCGTCAAAGGTGTAACAATGTTTCAAAGCGTCAAAGGCGTACTAAACTAGATCATAATTCAATATTATCTAAAATATGAAGCCTTAGTATATGGTTAACTGTAAAAGGTTGAGGACTTGTTTTGGTGACATGGACCATTATGTGTGCATGCATAAATGCATACTTTAATGGGTGCAAACCATGAGTTTTTAACAATACAATATGTTCATGCTCAATCAATATGTGTTCTGGTTGCAATGCACACAAAGGTCTATACAATAGAGTTTGTACAAGCAGCTCCTAAGGAGATCCACCAAAATAGTGAATCCAATCATTAGATCCACTATTTTAGTGAATCCAGATTTGGTGGATAGAGTTTAAGAAATTTTTGGTGAATCCAAGGTGTTGAATCTGAATTCAGTGAATCTGAATTCCTACAAAAACAGGCCCTAATTTTATTAACTTTATTTTTTTAATTAAAATTTTGTATTATTATTATCTTATCGTGCGATCCTTATGTTTTGAAGTTTAAAAGTTTAATTATCCCGTAGCAACGCACGGGTCCGCTACCTAGTCGTCGTCGTCTTCTTCTTCTCTATCTTCTATTTCTAATCTAATCTAATCTAATAATAAAGAGGCAAAATTTCAACCTCTTTTTTGGTTCAACTTTTTTCGTCTGACCCCATTAATCGTAACAAAAGCAGACAGAATCCAAATCCAAATCTAAATAGAGTACAAATTGGATGCATCTTCGGTAACAAAATCATAGAAACAATAGATGGAATACTCCTCATTAGTCATGGCAAAAGTGAAACAGCCATATAGTAGAAAATAAAAATATGAATTGATCAGAACTCCGACTCAAACACACAACGAACTATAGGAAGATTCCCAGGAATTAAGACCTTCCATGCGCAAGAGGAGTACATAACCAAATCAAGTCCATCAACCAAATCAAGCCCATCACGATTTAGATCCGAGTCCAAATAAAGTACAATACCAAATCAAGAGGTCACCACCAATATAGAGCAAAAAACGACCAGATCCTCATCAAACGATGCTTGCAAAAATCACCCAGGAAGCCGCACCAATCCTGTGATATTGGCGGTCTTGTTGCTATGTCCCATGCCCGCTGCTCACCGGATCTGGATGACATCCTCACCGTGGCACCCCTTGCCGCAACTCCAGCGAGATCTGCATCCGCCGCTCTCGTGCGGCTCGCGCGAGCTATTTTGCCACCGGCGCTGGGACGCGTCCTCACTAGACACCACCGCAGGTATCTCGGGCCCCTCGTTATCCGCAGGGGACGCGGCCTCGCGAGCGAAATTTGGGTGTAGCATGTGGATGAGAAGGAGCATAGTAACGTAGAAAAGAAGAGAAGGGACCAGCGAGGAAGGATAAGAGCGAAGGGAGAGCGGACGGAAGATCGGGAGGATGAGCTAGGGCCGTCGGAGCTCGGAGGTCAGGTCATGCGTCATTTTCTCCCTTGTGTTATACGGAGTGCTGTGGTGTGCGTGAGACCGTGAGTTGCTTTCTATTTAGTTTTTTATTCTTTTTTCTTTTTAAAATTAAAAAATCAGTAAGCACAATAAAAAAATATACACATATTTATATTTATAAAATTCTATGAGCTTGCTTTAGCACAATAAAATATATACATATATTTATAAAATTCTACAAGTTTGCTTAAGGGGTTTCTCTGCCTCAATTCTCATCTCAGCACCGATCATCCATATCATAGCAAACGATGGTCTTACAAGGTGTCAAATATAGCTTACAAAAGCTATATAGGCTTCATCTAACAAAAGGTCGAATGACTTGTTTAGTTCGTGAAATTTTTGGCGAAAATTTTATGTAGTATTTTCGTTATTATATGACAAACTTTATCAAAACATAGACTAACTAGGCTCAAAAGATTCGTCTCGATATATACATACTAAAAGTACAATTAGTTATTTTTTAATTTACATTTAATGCTCTATGCATGCGCCTAAAGATTCAATATAACGGGAAATCTAGAAAAATTTTAGGAATCTTTGGCGAACTAAGTGTTGCCGAAACAAAAGCAACCGACGAAGCTTATTGTGAAGAAGAGAGACCCGAGCATGATAATTGCTTCATCTGACAAAAGGTGGAACCAACCGACAGAGCTCGTAATGTGAAGAAGAGAGACCCGAGCATGATGATTGCTTGCTTGGGATCATGTCAAGAAGAGAATGCGAAGAGATGAAGTGGTTGCACGAAGTGAAGGTGTGAGGGGACAAGATTTGATTGGAATTTGATAGAATTTTTTGCCAATTTGAATCTAAAGCTTGAAAAAAATCTGTTAAGAAAGGGACAAAAAGCTACGATAGGGGAAGTGCATGTATGATGGGACCAGACAAAAAAACATGTCTACCTATGTTGTGAGATCGGTCCTCATCTAAGTAGATTATGAGCTTTGGTACAGGCTAACAAAGTTGTTAATTTGCATTGGTCGTGTCCTAAGTGGATCTCAAAATCTATTATCCCTATCTTTATACTCCCTCCATCCAAAAATTGGGGGCGTATGATCAAAATTGAGATTTTCAAAAATTGGAGTCGTATTAGGTGGTCCTCCCGTTTTGCAAATAAATATGATGTCTCGTATTACTACAGCCTTGCATGCACTCCAACGGGATGCTTTGCATGTGCATGGGAAAGTTAAACAGACCTCTACATGCTTGATAATTAATGAAAATCTGCACGGGTTTGGAGCTCCTTGGTCATTGTGCCAGAGGCTAATACGACCCCAATTTTTGGATTGAGGGAGTATCTAAAATTCTATCTTTTATACCTTCTTATTATTTCTTACACATATATACTATTTTTTTTATTTTATTTTTTTCCCGTTACAACGCACGGGCATGTTGTGCAGTAAAAAAATAAAAAGAAGAAAGCAGACCGTAGGCTAGCTTACAGGATTACATCTAACTTTTTTCCCCGGATCACACAATTGACAGTTACTCCACCCTAACTGGCACCTGGGCCTGGGGCAGACGCCGCGTCGGCCCGTCCACTCTACATGCGACTGGGCCGTTCCTCCGCGTAGGCTTCGCCGATTGCCGTGCGTGACCTGCCCGACTGCCAGACGCGCACCGCCGCCCCCTCCGTTTCCGGGGCGCGGCCGCGCGGGTGCCTGCCCAGATTTCTCTCCGCCATGTACACATGTCATGCCGCTCAGAGGCCCAAGAAGGAAAATTAAAAACGGTTGCGAAAAGATGAATGCATCTATAGCAAATTCATCTGCGTAACACCAACAGGTGCTGCTTAAAAAAAAGTACAGACATGATCCAGCAAATCTCTGAGAAAATCTAGGGTTGCATCGACAAACGAAATGCAACGAACTGTTCCAAATTCAATTTACCTATTTTGTGATTGACTCTGCACACAGGTCCGCATCCACTGAATCACAAAGTCAAGCTAACTGTCATGATTAGTCTGACTTGAAAGAGATCTCAAACCTGAGATTTTACTCCTCCCAATACCAGCGATCGTTACCACGGCTGAGGGCAGCAAAACCGATCCAAAGCGAGTGAATCTTACATATGAGCAGTTATCTCAATAAGATAGCATACACTACCACTCATTTTTATATGAAAGTAAAACAGAATAAACAAATAACAATCATGCTGTGCTCATAGGTCAACCATGTTGATGAGTTACCAAGGATGCCTGATGCCATATAGATTATCTTAGCTAAATCATATGTGAACAGTGCAATGTATTTGGACATGATTCTACATAAGCCTCATAAGAAAGCAAGGTTTCCTTCATTCTCAATCAACATCATGTTAGCAATCTCAAAAGGGATATTCCCAACATTCCTGTCTAGGCCACTATAAATACCTGGCCTGCTGTAGATGTAGCGTACCAACTTGACAAGAGCAGACAACACATCTGGTTAGACTGCAACACACCAGTGTTTCGGGAAATGGAGATTCCAGTGATAAAGATGGATCAGCTGCATGGCGAGAAGAGGTCAGAGACACTTTCACTCCTCCATAATGCCTGTGCGCAATGGGGTTTCTTTTGGGTAAGTAACAAAATATGCATCATTGTCTAGATGAGGAGAATTTCATTCTATTTCTAACATATTGCATACCAAACTGTATGGCAGCTTGAGAATCATGGCGTCAATGAGGACCTCATGAATAAAATGAAGGGCCTGGTGAACAAACACTATGAACAAGACATCGAGAAGAACTTCTACAGTTCAGAGACGGCAAAAATCCTAGGTTATGAGAAAGTTTCATCAAATGTTGACTGGGAGTGCAGTTTCATGTACCATCATCAGCCAAAATCAAACAGTCATGATATTCCTGAGCTACTTCGGTGAGTGCGAAGTTTAAATAGAAGAAAAATATTTTACCAAGTTTAGTAGCCATCTGTTGTGATCTGTGAATTATAAATCATAAATCAAACTAACATGGTGCAATGAATTATGCAGTGCAACAGTATGTGAATATGCAGAAGAAGTAATCAAATTGGCTGAACAGCTTGCAGCAGTTATGAGTGAAAATCTTGGACTGGACAAGGATTATATCAAAAAGGCATTTTCTAAACCTTCTGTAGGCATCAAGGTGGCAAAGTATCCCAGGTGCAGTCATCCAGAGCTTGTGATGGGCCTCAGGGAACACACTGATGCTGGGGGGATCATACTTCTATTTCAAGATGAATTAGTTCCAGGTTTGGAGTTTCTGAAAGATGGTAAGTGGATAGCAATACCTCCAACAAAAGGCAATAGAATTTTTGTAAACCTTGGAGATCAGATTGAAGTGATGACCAATGGAATCTACAAGAGCATATGCCATCAGGTCCTTCCAAATAAGAATGGGAGCCGTCTGTCTATCGCAACATTCTATAACCCTGGTGCCGATGCCATAATCTGCCCAGCTCCAAAGCTTACATATCCTAGCCAATATCGTTTCCAAGACTACCTTAATTTCTATTCTACAACCAAGTTTACTGATAAGGTATCGAGGTTCCAGACTACAAAGGCAATATTGAAATGAATCACATCAGAAGCCTGGAGAAAAGAAGTATCTTGTTCAGCAACACTGCATCATTGTATAGATGCGTTTATATTTACTGCTCCTAAGGAACAGCAAAGTGTTAAAATATGTATTTTACTTTCAGTGTTTATCTGTTTGAAGAATAAATAGCCTGCACTACTTGTACTTAATGTAACATATTACATGGGGGTTTCTTCAGACAGTGATATGCCATGTTAATTATGAAGATGCTAGCTATTACTCCCTCATTTCCAAAATATTAGTCGTTTCAGTTTTTTGGATACAAAACTTTTCCTATGTATCTAGACAACATATATCAACGCCATGCATCTAGAAAAGCCAAAACGACTTATAGCTTGAAATGGAGGGAGTAATTAATTAAGAATCTTATGACACTGAGAAGTGAGAATTAATGTATACACCATAATAAGTTAGTTGCTTTGTATATGAACCAGTCTTCAGTTTGCATGGTTTATAAAAACTAACGAGTTGTATGTTTTGAAGTTAGTAGATGTCAAATCACTGTGCATACATAGGAGTACTTCTATAAAATTAAACATACCTTCCAAGAGAATGAAACCAACAGCTATCTAAGTAGAAGTGTAAACTCACAAGCTGTTCGAGTTTAAATGCTTTGGCAATATAGCTTCAACTGGCAGGGCGCAGTTTCGCCAATATAGCTTTAGTCAGGAAAGTGTTGGTCGTCTCAGCAGCTCTCTCAAGTAAAACCCTCTGATGCTTACATTCATGCCAACACTTTGACACAAAGAACAGCAGAAAGTTGCCAAATTTCAATGACCTCGGGAACTCTGATGCCCGGTCATCAATCACAGAAATTAGCTCACTGACAGTGCTTGGGGTCAAGCAAATATCTTGACTGAGAATGTTATAAAATAGTGCGAACAGAGATTCCGTCCAGACCAAATGAGTAACGATATTCTCCTTATGCTGAGGCATACAAATTGGTTTCCTCTCTTGCTCCTCTCCTGAAAGCAGCCGATGGCAGAAAGCAGTGACATGCAGTGGATGCATGCATTCCTTGATAATACGTGTTAGCACATCACACTGGGGAACATTTAGCCCACCCTTTGTAAGGACCAGTGGAAAGAGTACAGCTTCCAGTGCTGCAGCTGGGTGGCGCTTGCAGAGATCCAATGCAGTGGAAAGGAGAACCGATGAAGGTGGTCTTTGAAGGTCGAGCAACTGTGGTAGGAAAACAGAACACAGAACAAGTGCTGGTCCTTTTCCATCCACTCCATCTTCCTCAAGCACTAAATTGGAAAGCAGGACCCTCAGAGTGTCATCGTCAGCTTCCCACGGCTGTACTAAGCTAAGCACTTCAGCAGCGTTCCTGGACTGAGCACAAAGGTCCTGCAAATCCTTCGCCACCAGCTGGGCCGCCAAGACAGATTCCACTGTCACAA
This sequence comes from Coix lacryma-jobi var. lacryma-jobi, assembly GCA_009763385.1. Lineage (NCBI taxonomy): Eukaryota > Viridiplantae > Streptophyta > Magnoliopsida > Poales > Poaceae > Coix > Coix lacryma-jobi. The sequence continues at coordinate 51,801,933 of CM019824.1, forward strand.
TCTCCTTCTGCATAGCCAGGGCCCTCTGCACTATTGAGTCCTCAAGCGGAGGAGCCTGAGGAGGAAGAACACGTCCAGCCTCCTGCATCTCCACGTCCTCGTCTTCCACCAACACCAAGGTCTCCAACCCAATCCCGTCCAAACCATCCCTGCCACCACGACTGGCACGGGTCCCGCTCTCGCTCCCGTTCCCCCTCAAGCTCCGGCAATCAACAGGGAGCCACGGCAGGACAGGATGCGCCCGCGCGGCCGCTTCTTGAAGCCACGTTGGCGGATCGTAAAACCCATCGATGAACTCGTCGAGGGCAACACCAGGGACGCCATCCTCCTCAGGCAATCCATCGATCAGGTGGCGGGCGCCGCGGCAGACCCATAGTCCATACTTGCCAGGCGGAGCTGAGAGGACGCGGACCGCGAGGGTACGGAGGAGGTGCGGGTCGAGGAGGCCAGCGGAAGAGGCGAGGAAGGAGAGCGCCTGGGACTGGAGGAAGGGCGGTAGGGTCTGGAAGAGGATGGCGGCCGTGGGGTCGGAGGCGGAGGCGGCGAGCGTGGGCGCTGGGGAGAGGAGGAGGCGCAGGAGCGCGGCGGCCGGGGGAGGCGCACTGGGGCAGTCTCCAGAGGAGGGGGAGGAGGAGAAGGCGGCGGCGTTGGCGGCGGGGGAGGCGAGGAGGTGGCGGAACAGCGGCAGCCACTGCTCCATTTGGGGATCTCGCGGGAACGAGGCGGTTCACACGTTTTTTTTTTCTTTTTGGTTCTGAGGTCGAAAGGAAATCTGAAGTCTCGGAGGCAGGCCAATTGGAGCCCGGGAAACGGGAATGGACCGAGCAAGAGTTTAAACTTTAATAAAGATCTGCGGGCCTTGTTTAAGTTCTCCAACAACAAAAAAAAAATCACTCGTCACATTTTGGAACCCGGAAAACGGGAATGGACCGAGCCAGAGTTTAACTTTAAAGATCAGCGGGCCTTGTTTAAGTTGTCACCTAAAAAACTTTTCACTCATTACCTCTAATGTTTTGATACATACATAAAGTATTACATATAGATTTAAAAAAATTGAATCAAAAAAATATGGATTTAAAAAATAACTAACTACACAGATTGTGATAGTTTTGCGAGATGGTTTTTTAAGCCTAATTAGTCCATAATTTGACAATGTTGTACTACAGTAAACATATGCTAATGATAAATTAATTAGTCTTAATAAAATTATTTTACAGTTTTCAGACGAAATATGTAATTTATTTCTTTATTAGTATATTTTTAATAGACTAAATTAATGCCAGAATATCTGATGTGACGCTCAAAATAATTTCACCAACGAACTAAATAAGGCTGTAGTCGGACGATTTCAGTAGAAGTTTGGTGATGATTAGGTGCTTGAATTGAATTCATTTTAATCATTTATATTCTGATATGTATTAATTAAGTTAATATGGTTGTATATAAAATATATCTGTATACTATTATTGTCTAAGCAAGAGAGATACTTATATGTTGTATTTTTTAAAAGCAAATTAAAAATGTACTATAAGTTGATAAGGAAAAAAATTATAGCATAGTAATCTATAGAATCGATTTTTATCTCACACCTTATAAATTTGAGATATATTTATATGTTGACTTAGCAAAGTTGTGGAGTCTTAGATTTTAAACCAAATATCCTAATCCGTTAAATAGATTTTAATTCCTTTAAAATGAATAGATCTAAACAGAGTTTTATTATTAAATAAGTTACTGGCATAATAAATATGATGACATATTACAATATTAATTTAAAATTAATCATTTTTTTGTAAAAGTAAACCGAGTTCTATAGATATAAAATTAGTCTACATAATTTCTAACATATGAAAATTTTAAAGACTGAGATATAAAATCTATAATGAACTAACTTTAGCAACCAGCTGACTCATGCACAATACAGTACTCCCTTCATTCTTAATTATTATTTGTTTTGACTTTTGTACATCAATTTGTCATATAGTATCTAAATATAGTATATGTCTACAAAATTGATGTACTAAAAAATCAAAGCGACCTATAATTTAGAACGAGAGAGTAGTGGGCTTATGTTGCTCCCACTTGTCCCAAGCAAATGGCGAGGTTTAGAACGGGGATCACATTTGAGGTGTATGTTAACGAAACATTTATATATGAAATATGTGAGTTATTTATTGTCTAATACACCGAAATAACATAAATAGGAAGGATTTATAGCATACTAATCATTCCGTTATAAAATACAAGATATTGAAGCATTTCAAATTTGTCCCAAAAGTGTCGATCACTTGTTATTGCCACCAGACTCAAATTTTGGTACACACATAATCTCACTATAATTAAAAGAGGTTATATGCATCATTTTGCCAACTGAGCTCCGTTAGCAAAATTTAATAGGGTGTTTGGTTTGTGGAATCAAGTCATGCTCATGAGGTGATGCATTATGAGTTCATCCCATGATTTTTGGTGGAACCAACTCATTCCTCATCTATATACTAATTATTGGCTTATGAGGAATGAGGTGGTGATGCATCAACCTATTCCATTCCACCAACCAAAAAAGTGAGGAGTGAGAAAATAATGGACCACTTCGTTCCTCAAACCAAACACCCCATAAGTGTCACTGCTCTCTCGGTTCTTTTCTAAATCTCATATTAGAGTTTTGTTCTAAGCAAAACATTTCTAACTGTAACTATTAATTTTAAGTCACTATCTTCGTGCTTGCACCCTTTTCCACATGCTCCATTCTTCTCACTTTTCGCCTCTTATATGGCTTCTAAAAAATAAAAGACTGAATAGACTAAGTACTCTCATTGTAGTCTTCTTCTATTTTATGCCAAATTTCTTTATCCTTTTATTAAACAAATTTATAGAAAAAATACCAAATAAATGTGATATCAAGAAATATTCCATGATGGATTTAATAAATCTAGTTTGATATTGCATATCCTTATGAATTTCTTTTATAAATACGGTTGTGAATAAGGTTAAATGAAAGTTGACACTTTGGCATAGAGAAATAGTACAATTTATACTTAAGGGGTGTTTGGGACTCCTCCGCAATGTCAAACACGTGCAACTCTAAGAACTCTGTTCCGCAAAAAAAGTAGAGCTGGAGATCAACTTCACGTTTTTTTTCTGGAGCACCTCAAGGGGTACTCTAGTTTTTGAAGTTTTGTACTCCCATAATAGAGTTATGAGATAATTACCCACTTTGTCATTCAGTAATCACTGATTAGTTGACTGTTTGCTTAATCTTCTGTACGCGTGTGAAGGTCGCGACCCCGCAGCCAATCATTTGTATTCAATTATGTCTTTTGTTTAATTTTCTATTATTTAAAACTTATGGGACAATTATTTGTCTGAGTTATGGCCTCCGTTAATGTTCTATCATTTGACTTCTATTCTTCTCGGAAAATATTAAGTGCAATTTCAATTAGAAACATAATGGACCATTTGTATAAAAACAACTCATTCCTAGAACTGGAGAAGAGTTGTGTGCCAAACAATACTAACCGCTCTACAAACTGCACAATAAAGCTATTCTATGGTGAAATTTATAAAGCATATCTAAAAAAAACTGGAGCGACGCAGTGCCGAATACGGTCTTAACCAGTAGTCACGGAGGAATTCGTGACCTGACGTAGACATCAACTACTGTCCTATAGATATCAGCCACTCAGCCAGGATTATTGATGTGGACGGGCCATCGGCACCGCATGCAAAATCGGTTGCCTGACGAGACGTCTGGTCGACCCACCACAGGCCGTTATGCAAATGCAAGTATACATGATGGGTCATGGATGCATGGCAAAGCTGCAACTGCATGCGAGCCAACATGTGTAATACTCCCTCCGTCCAACAAAACATGCAACTATGGGTTCCGTGCCACCAAAAGTAGTAATTTCTAGTAAATACTATTCACATTTACAACTCCAAATTAATTTATTAAAAAAATACATCTCGTAACGAATCTAATGATATTTATTTGATATCATAAATATTAATATATTTTTATCTATAATTAATCAAACTAGAGCTACTAAACCATGGTACTGTGCTAGAATTGCATGTTTTTATGGACGAAGGGAGTACATACCATGCATGGTGGTTGGACGAAGATGGGAATTGGTCACCTACTCCTCTCATCAATCTAGCCAGAGCGAGCCAAATAGGAGTAAACAACCTGTGTGCTAACTGATAACTGCAGGCTTCTCCTGTCAGGAGACTGGACCAGTCCAGCGCGCAACGCAAGAGAGAGCTGAGACGCGCGCAACGCAAGAGAGAGCTGAGACACTGGCAAGCAGTTGCCAGCAGTGGTTAAACTATCCGCACCTATGTTCCTCTATTTTTATCTTTTATACTGTTTCGTCATCAAGATTCTCTCTTCTATACTCATTTTTTCCGCATCCATCCATCCTCTATATCATCCTTTATCCACTGTGAATCCACTTGTCACTTTATTTAAATATATTCATGAAAGATCTAGTTTTGAAGAATTAATTGCAACAATTTAATGGTGCAATCGAAATTTAATTTGATTTTTTGGTTTGTGAGTTATAACTTTTTTTTGTAGTTACTTAACAACAGCGGGGTTCACGCATACACTTTCTCCCTCTCATTTGCGCTGCAGCAGCAGCGGCGGCATGCGCCGGTAGCGTGTTCCGCTATCCCGCCAAATTTAGAGAATGCACTCGTTTACAGTTTAGTTTAGAGGACCTCATTGCAGCAAGTTTTAACGCTATATGGTCCTCTATCTTCATTTACTGGATAGTATAGCGTTTGCAGTGCGGTTAGTCTTACTGATCTTTTATTCCTAGGTTTCGCTTCAACTGTTTCATCATTATATTGTTTGCATAATTCAATGGACCGGGATAAAAGAAGTTCAAGGAATGAAATAAGGGACCAAGACGTGGGAAAAGCTAGAATAATTATTTCTCTTGTGTCATTCACACAATAAGATATTATCATACATAATGGTAGGAATAAATAACCTCATTTACAACTGAATGTTGCGAATTTCTACTAAGATAAGAAAATGAAGTCTGTGACTGTGAGCTGAGCTCCATGCAGACTGCAGAGCAAAATCATTCTACTAACTCAAGAGCTGACTTGTATACCGGCCGGCCGTGAGCTGCAGTTCCTGCAGCCATGCCGACGATGTCCAACTCCAAGAACAGATCTCCAATAAAAACCACCCTTTTATATTTGTATACGTACTCATATAGTGAGCACGAATTGTGCCCGTATGTACGCCGTATCGATCTGTAGATACCGTATGAGCAAGAAATTAAGAATTGGTGTCATGCATGTGTGTGTGTCCTCCCTTCTCTAATTCTCTTCCCAGCAACAACAGATTATTCACATCTTGCTTGGCATTGATCTCCATTATATTTTCTGGTCATGTGGTCCTGGTGGCCAGCTTGACTCCGGACAGGTCGCCGCCGAACTCCTCGAGCAGCACGAGCAGGTTGCCGCTGGGGTTGAGCCAGGAGCGCGGGACATGGTAGTACCTCTGGGAGATGTCGCCGCAGGCGCTCTGGCACTTGGTCTCGCTGTACGTCCCCGCGTAGCTGCAGCCACCGCCGCAGCCGCCGCCGGAGCCGGAGGAGGCCTTGTACGACCAGTACCGGCCGATGTGGTGGCCGTTCACCCACGCCTGGCCCTTGCCCATGCTGCCCATGTCCAGGGCCACCGGCGCGCTGCCGGAAGGCGCGTCGAAGTAGGCCTGAAGATCGACGATCACAGTCACTCACACGCATGCCTGGTTTCAGTAATGGAACAAAGAACTAGGACTAGGAGGACACTGCACCACTGACCTTGTGCCATGTCAAGGGTTGCTTCCCGGCGGCGGCGCCCCACTCGACGGACGAGCTCCCGGCGACGGACTGCACGCCCAGCGACTCGCCGTGCAGGCCGATCTGGTAGGTCCATTTCTGGTTGCTGAGGTCCCTCTTCCCCTCGTTGAGGCCCGACAGCGTCACCGGACCCAGCACGCCGACGTTCCACGCCTCGTAGTGGGTGCCCTGGTTCTGCAGTGCAGGGTCACCACCAACAGGATCGGTGGTTGTACAAGTAGTACATGGTAAGGTTCAGGCTTACTACAGGCAGCAATAGGCCAATAGCTCTGAAGAAATTCTAGAAGAAGAAGAGTGCAATGACGACGAGATGAGTTTGAGCTTACAGGGAGGCCGACTGCTGCGCTCAGGATGGAGATCTTGTTGCTGCCCTGCCACATCTTCACGTACCCGCTGTATGTCAGCTTCGGGCTGTCGTAGCCGCCATACACGGCGCCTGCAATCCAAGAACACGAACAGATGTTTGTTTCATCAGTAAATAAAAACTGGGCGATGCAATGCAATGTTGGTATGGGTTGCAGAGAGATGCAGTTGTGTTCTGAAAGAAGAACAAGATTCAGACAGACAGACAGACGGTACCGTAGGATTGCCCGTTGACGAACACCTGCAGGGCGTGGCCGGCGGAGTAGATGGTCAGCTGCGGCCACTGCCCGGACTTCAAGAACTGCTCGTTCGAGTTGATGCCCACGCTGGCATCGAAACGTTCAGAGGTCAGCACGCAGAGACCGGCCGGTCATACAAAAAAAATGGCTCAGTTCAGGGATGACAGAGCACTCACTAGGTGGTGTACCACAGGTAGTCGGACTTGTCCCACGTCATGCTGAGCTGCTCCACCAGGCCGTCCTTGGTGAAGGCGCGGTCGTCCAGCGCGTTGGTGGCCTCGCTGTACGACTGCCACGAGAAGCCGCCCACGGCGGGGCTCATCCTAGCCGGCGCCGGCGCCGACGCCGCGCTCACCGTCGCCGTGTTGAACACGGCGGTCTTGCAGTCCGGCAGCACGCTGATGGACCACGCCGGGAGGTCGTAGCGCTGCCCGTTGAACACCACCCGCGCCGCCGCGTTGGTGTGGTAGTTGGACAGGAACGCCGCGCACGCGCCGCCGCTGCTCGACTTGAACACGTACGCCTGAATGAGTGAAAAAAGAGAGAACAAGAGCTCCGCTCCATGACCAACTCCGACTGAAGCTGAACTCGGTGGTAAGTAGGTACATTTTTGTGACACAAGTTGGCCGATCGAGACCTTCTCGTAGTTCCCGATGGACTGGATCGTGGGGTCGCCGGAGACCAGCGCCGGCTCGGCCTGCTTGATGGCCTTGTGCAGGTCCCTCAGATGACCCCATTTCGGCTGCCTCAGCAGACCTGAAAATGGTTTCAGAGTTTTTTTTTCAGTTACAGACAGAGACCATCTATCACACATTCAGAACAATCTCCTGCATCAATTCCAGTACATTTTTCTTCCTCTTAATTGATAACTGTCATACTGAAACTGAAACCCGCCATGTCGGCTTACCGTATTCGTCGATCGGCGCATCATAATCGTAGCTGGTGGCGATGAACGGACCGCCGGAGGTGCGGTCGAAGTTGGTGCCTCCATGGTACTGAAGAAACAACAAAAGCACATGCTAGTTAAAAACATCGTTATCCTCTGAGAAATCAAGCATCCTACTCATGTGGCGGCACGCGGCAGCTCAGCTGGCGCCAGAGTAGTGACTCACCATGTAGTAATTGACGAAGGATCCTCCCTTCTGGATGAAGCGCGTCACGGCGAAGGCCATGTCCTCCACCGGCCGGTGCGGCACCGCGCCGCCGAACGCCGTGAACCTGAAGGCAAGCATTTTTGGTTTCATTCATTTCATTTCACAGCGATCTTAGCCGGATATGCTAGTAAGTACTCCGTAGAAAGGAGTTGAGCAAGAAGTGAAGAATTACCAGCCAGTCCAGGCCTCGGTCCACATGGTAGGCTTGCTGTTGGAGTTGGGGCTGAAGTAGTCGCAGTAGAAGCCGTTGCAGGTGTTGATCTGAAGCCAGGATTCAGGAACAGCATTTCGCAAGGATGGAGAGTAGTAAGGCAGGGTAATCCAAAGACACGTAGTAGTAAGGTAATTAAACAATCCACATATACCAAATAGTAAAATCAATTTAAAGATAACTGAAGTATAAGTAGCAGCAGTATGAAATGGGACAGGCATAAGCATAATTGTTTGTTTGGGCGCAGCAAGCAAAGCAAAGGCTGCCAGCTGGAAAGGAGGGACCGCGCGCGGCAACGGAACAGCGATTGATGTCCTAACCTAACGAAATAAGAGAGAAAGCGAGGTGGTTGATTAGTGCGTCCTAACCACGACCGGACCGGAGGGATTAAAATTCGCCGATAACTGCATTGCATGAACCGAACCACGGCAGTGGAGCGGTTGAAGAAGAAGGGAACTACTCCGGAGTAAGTAAATAAAGTTTTTTTTTTTTTTTGATTTACCACGGGGTCCGGTGCGTCGTCCTGCTTGCACATGACCCAAGGCACGCCGGCGCCGGTGGCGAGGGCCATGTTGGCGGCCCAGGTGGCGTAGGGCTTGGCGCCGGCGCCCATGACGGACTCCATGGGCCCGTACTCGTTCTCCACCTGCGCGAGGATGATGGGCCCGCCCTGCCACTCGAAGAGCGCCTCCGCCTTCATCATCGACACGACCTTCTCCACGAAGGTCTGCATCGCCGCCTTGAAGGGCGCGTTGTCGGTGCGGAAGCTGACGCCGGGGACGTACTTGAGCCACACGGGGAAGCCACTGCAGGAAGAACCATCCCAATTCCCAGTTAAGCAAGATCGCATGTATGTATGGCAGAATGCAGGGGAGAGGGGAGGAAGACGAGGAGGGATTGCGTGGGCAGGGCAGGGCAGCCGACCCGAAGTTCCACTCGGCGCACACGTAGGGCCCCACGCGGAGGTGCACGTAGAGCCCCGCCTGCTGGGCGAGCTTGACGAAGCGCACCAGGTCGTAGCGGTCGCCGAAGTGGTACTGCCCGCGCGCCGGCTCGTGCCCGTTCCAGAACACGTACGTCTGGACCACGTCCAGGCCGCCGTCCTTGGCCTTCTGGAGCAGGTCGGGCCACATCTCCGGCGCGCTGCGCGGGTAGTGGATCGACCCGGACATGAGGATGCGGCGCTGCCCGTTGATCACCACGGCCCTGTGGTCGTACGACACGGTGGCGTTGGCAGGGGACGACGAGACGATGATGTTGATGGCTGCCGCCAGCAGTGCCAGCAGGAGCACGCCGCCGGACATGGCGGGGGGTGGCGGCGATGGGCCTTTGGCGGCCTAGCTACTGGCTGTCCTTCTCCCTGTTCTTCTCGTAGAGAGCGAGGCCGCAATGGCGGCAGTGGACGGGAGGAGAGAGGAAGGGAATGGGAGAGAGGATGGAAAGGGGTGGTGCTGGTGCGCTTGCTTATATCTGAGCTCTGTCTGCAGTGCTGCCTGATGAGTGGGAATGCGTTCCTGGTTTCCGATTCTTTTACACCTGCTCTGCTGCGCGCCTGCGCCGCGCGCCCGCGCTTTTGATCTTTTCCCCCCGGGTTTACCGTTGGACGGGTGCGCAAGCAAGAGCCAAGAGATGGGAGAGGAGTGGTGGAGTGGTGAAGCGAGAAGCGGAAAGGCGAAGCAGAGCAGGTTGAAGAAGGAAAGAAGGCCTACTCTGCCTGTCTGCCAGGTGCCAGCACTCTGCAGTGAAGGAGGGGCGGCTATTTAGTTGGCGCCCAATCCCAATTCCCAACAGGGGAGGGAAGAAGGCGGTCTGGACCCTGGCCCTGGGGTTCAAAGCTGAACAACGCTTGAGCCCAAGAAGAAGAAGGTTGGGCCTACCTCCCAGTGCCTCTAGTTTCTTTTTTCCTTTTGATTTTGAACCCAGTGATTGTTGTGGCTATGAAGTTTCTTTCCGGATATTTGTCCTTCAAAGTAGTGAGCAATTTTTTTTTATTCTTCTTGGACAAAGTTCAGTCCCGGTTATATTACTGGTTTTCATCATCAAATAAAGCGTGATATGTCATGACTTCCCCAACCCAGCTAACATTTAGTCATGCCCAGATGGCCATTGCTCATGAACGTTTGGTGAATTTCAGTTGCCGGTTCAAGTGGAAGAAAACGTGGCATTAAGCAAGGCATCAATTCAAAGATTATGAGGGACGGCAAAGCCTGCCTGAAAAGATATATATTATTATTATTTGAGGAATTATTCATGATGATAATAGAACGGCGTTGGTTTGAGGGCACCGGTGGTACAAGTAAGTACACGGGTCTTGTACGTCTGCTGACTCTTGGGTACGTGTCCAGCCAAGTCGTTGAAAATGGCGAGCAGATCTGGGTTTGCACCGGGAAGCAGCAGGCGAACACAGACTCGGAGAGTAAACTGCGTGTACTAATTGATTTTATAATTAATATATTTTTAATAGACTAAATTAAAATCGTAATATACAATGTGACGAGACTAAAATTTTAGCCATAAAAACCAAAACTCTCTTGAGTATAAAAATTGATACACTACAGTCTAGTAGAGCGTTGCCGTGAGCTGAGGCTTCAAATCCTTGGAGTACTGCACGAGTGGTTGGTACAGTACAGTAGTACACTAAGGCCTTGTTTAGTTGCTCCTCAATTTTACAAAATTGACAAGATTCCTCATCACATCAATCTTTAAATATATACATGAAAAATTAAATGTAGGTAAAAAAATAACTAATTGTACTTTTAGTATGTACATGTCGAGACGAATCTTTGGAGTCTACGTAGTCCATATTTGGATAAAGTTTGTCAAATAACAACGAAAATGCTACAGAAAAAAATTTGCAAAATTTTTCCATCTAAACAAGGTCTAAGTACTATGCAAACCTACTACACGCTAGTTTCAAGCATACTCCCTCCATACCCATATTAACTGTCGTTTTAAAAAAGATTAGAGTCAAACATTGAAAATATAAATCATCAATAACTATTAAGTTTCTAAGTTTACAAATATAAAAATTATATAAATAGATTTGCCTTGAAGAATACTTTCATAAAAGTATACATATATCACTTTTCTATAAATATTTTTATAAAAATAAGAGGTCAAAGTTGTGTTTTGAAGACCGTGTCGCTGTCCTAAACGTCAACTAATATAGGTATAGAGGGAGTATATATAAACTGAGGTAAAGCGGTTTGAATATTTTGATTTTGAGTCTAGAACGCGTGCACTTATTCACGGTATTTTCAATCAATCTTACCTATTCCAACACTTTTTCTATGTATCAGTTGCCTAAAATTTGTGCTTTTGTACAGACGAAGTGTTGTTCGTCAATATCACTTTAAGATTTGTGCGTCTTCAAGGATGTTTGCCCATCTGATGGTTGGTTGTCCACAAATATAGTAGGACCTTTTTTTTAAAAAAAAAACTTGTTACCATAACTCAATCATTTTAAGTGTCCTAGATATTGATTGTTACGTCATCAATCATTTTAAATGTTCACGAAATCTGTTCTCAAGATCTTGATCCTTTGCAAAATCCTGCTAACCTCGGGGGATCGTACCTTGAGCTCTCACCAAAGGTCATTTCAGCAATTCAGCTTCATAAGGACGTGCGATTTGAAGATCCATATCGGGTCGGGTCACTAACAGATTTGGAAAATTCAAATTTGATATGAGAAAGTGGCCTTCGCTAGTTGGGTGCAAGGCCATCTAAATTTAAGTCCACTCTCAGCTTGGAATTATTAATGTCAATTTTTCTTCTTAGGTGAAAACCCGCCTACCTCCTCTTATATGGATGGTAGCCATATTTTGTATATATCTTGCCAACTAACTTAGTGTCATTGGTTAGAGCTTATCTGGTCTGTCTCTAGACAAACCTTCCTCAACAGGCACCGTTTCTAAGTCCTAACCACTGCGGCGGTGTTGGGAAAACAAGGTGACTTCTGCCCTAGCGATGCCGCCGCCGTCCTCATTGTTCACCACTGATGCTCCCCTCCCTTTTTCTCCGACATCTTGTCGAGGGCTGAAGGGAGTGGGGATCCGTTATTTTTAATAAGTTTTCCCCATTAGAAGGGTTAGTCTGTCTCTATGCCAAATTTCTTGGTATTAGACTTTTATCTCCTTCTCCTCCCTCCGACGTTGGTGAAGGAAAAGGGTGGAGTCGCCTTCTCTATGACGTCTCCGTTGAAGATGAGGGTGATAACTTTAACGTCAGTATCCTTATCGACACAACGACATAAAGATTTTTGTTTCAGGATGGTAGCATTAAGGCAGAGATGATGTCGTCGTCATGAAATAATTTTCCCCGCTCTCTTCTTCGTTTTGTTGTGGTTAGATCTGGCCAGAATGAAGTACTAGAAAGAATAATTTCCATAGTAGTCCTCATTCTTCAGTGGTAGAAAAAGAAAGAAGAAAAACACCGGAAAAGAATAAGTTTCTCAATTCCGCCTACAAGAATGTTGATCGTCATTCATCGGACATTTGTTCTCAGGCCTTTTACCGAGTGTTTGTCTGTGCGGTTTTCTCCACTGCAAAACATCTAACAGGTTATGTTTTGAGTTATGCTATTCACAGTGTGAATACTATTTTGTAATCTGAAATGCTTGTAACATGTCGATATACCCAACTATCCTGTAATGTTAATTTTCTTTCGCCTAAGAAAAGTCCTAACCACTGAATTTTCAGTGCCTGCGAATAGGGCTGCCAGGGACATGCATCACTCTTTGAACTCTTGCAAGCTCACCTTCAGAAAAGTGTTAGCTCTAGTTAAGCTTAGAGCTAAAAGCAAATATCAGCCTATGTTAGACCTATGGCTAGACGGCTTTGTGTAATTGCAATAATTTTCTTTTTTTTTCTTTTTTTTTTTGTTTCCTGAGCTTTTTGCCCGGTCCCTGATCTGTATTTGTACTTGTTTTGTTATGTTAATCCATTCCAGTAGGGGGAAACCCCTCCTGTTTACCTTCAACAAAAAATAGGGCTGCGAGTTTGCCAACCAAAGAGTTTTGGAGTTTGGACGCGGTAGTGATATGCAGTTGTGCTACTTGTGCATCACTGAGCCCGCTCACGAACAACTGAAGCTGTGCCTCTTAAAGGTGTAACAAATCTTAGCTAATGCCATGACCTTTCTGCAAATGCAAGTGAGGTAGTGCGACACCGAGCTTTCCACGAACAAGGAAAGGTGGACGTACCTGCACAACGGATTTAATTTCACGCAGACAACAATCCCCTGACGACGAAAGAGATCCAGTTCACAGACACACAAAAAAAAAAATTATCCGTGTTTGACACGAATCCTTGGTCGTTAGGCCCTTGTAAAATGTGTGTTTGATTAGACTATGTAAATACTAGCATGAATTCGAGATCAAGTTTAAGACTATGTTGCTTTGATCCAGAATGAAAAAAATGTGTGTTTGATTAGACTATGCAATACAGAGCTGAACTTTGTTGCTTTGCTGCATGGACGCAATGTTTGTTCCTCCCTGGGGCCTGGGCCTGCACATGATGACACTGCTGCTAAATCATTAGTCATTTGATTCCATGAATTTCTTAATGAATCACATCTAGCTGATAGATGTAAGGCAACAAAACTGCGAGTGATATTAATCTTTATGTGCATGCAACATTTTTTTCTTCCTATTTTAAAAAGTTGCATGTACTAGCTGGACCGCGTCCTCTGTATAGATATCTTAAATAACTAGAAGAAGGGCCTATCCAAAGAAATAAAAATGATACAAACTCTAACGCCTACGGCTACAATTGGGTTTACATTGTGCCTCTAGTGCACATTATTGCTAAAAACACCAAGGCATCTTTGTATAGTTTTTTAGAGTCTTGTTTCACCTTCTTTTCTTTTTTTAATGTAAATATTTTGAAAAAAAAATGCACACAAGGCATGTGGTTTTCTTAAGGGAACTATTTCCAGCCTTTTAATTTGCACCATGAGTCATACAACTTTGGACAGTGAATTGCATATGTCATTATACAATCTCTATCACAATACGCACTCTGTTTTACCCACTTCCTATTTCCTTTTTTTTTTTTTTTTGATAATGTTCTTATTTTCCTGTAACTAAGGTTGTTGCATGCAAGGTGCTGACATAAGAGCAAGGGCAACAGATATATGTCGATATCAGAAAGGATGGATGCTCCAACGACTTCCAAGGTTGTAAGTTTGTGGAGGGTGATAAACTGGTACCACCAACGTATTAGTGGTTAAGAGTGTTCTTTCGGCCTTTCGTTGCAAGCACTACTGCGCAGTGAATGATGACATACTATATAGGGCGCGGCGGTGGCGCTACTTATTGTCCTGGAAGCCATCTCTTTAATTTCTCATCATCATCATCAGTGACAGTGAGAGACTGACACAAAAGGCTTGGGTTTTTTTTTTTATATAAGGAACAAGATCTCTCTCACCGACCAAAAAGCTTTCGATAGATCTTTAATTTACTAGCAACACTGCACCGACAACAACGGAGGAGGTTAGGGAAAGGAAACGGCTCATCATGCAATTATATTTAGTAGTAGATGCCATAAATCGCATTGCAGGAGGACAAGCATTCGGTTAACGAAACACAACGTACCACCTTACCAGTAACAGGGAAATTAATTGGGATCGATGATTGAAAAGCAGTGCTTGCAATGGGCATCAATTGTTCAGTAGTACGTACTCCGTAGGTTGAAAATATGGTACACAGTTCAACAGGAATTTCTTCATCAGAAAAAGAAAAACACTATGACAGTGGTCACGTTTCAAAGGGTACAACTACAAGCAGACGTACACACTTGACAAATACAGTACACTTAAGTCAACGCTAAACACATGAATTGCACATTGGCTCACATGAATTATCTGTTGAGTTTCATTGCATGCAGCCGTTCAAACCATAAGCATAATATAAGCTGATGGGAAATGATGAATACACTTGGTAAATGGTAAGTATTCTTTTTTAATATATTTGCAGTACAGGCTTATGTATTTCATCAGTCTCACTCTCACTTATGTGCAATCTCCACCAGACCGCAAATGTGGAAATGAAAGTTAGCTGCAATTATCTTATTTAGGATCAGATTGGGAGAGTTTCTTCTAGTTTTTACCGGCTGTCCCACCATTTCGAACTTTGGTTACAGATTATTCCTTTCTATTGAGTTTGAATATATTAAAATGCTGCCAATAAACATCTCCCCTAATACAATTATTTTCTAAGAAAGAACGATCAAAATTGTGGTGCGTGTGCCTGCGTTGATAGGGGTGAGTATGTGTTTGTGTATGTGAGCGTTTGCTGTGTAACTGGCTCGCAAAAAAAAAATTATGTTCTAAAGACTGTCGATATCTAAAATGTCAGGGCATCAAGGCACGTGAGACCTGAAAATTTTTCGACATGGCTCTGTTTCGTTTCCATGTATCGATCAATATATTACCATAGTGTAATTTTCAGATGGATTAGTGTAATTGCTCAATGGATAAATAATCGCACGTATCTGTGACTCTATCGAACTGATAAACTAATAAGCATAAGTAAAACTAAACATTTCAGTGCCTTTCCAACCCTTAGATAATGTAATGGACTTCCTCAGAACGAAACAATGATAACGAGACAAGACAAGGCAATTTCTTATGCTAAGCAACAAAATTGAAGAAAGAAATACAAGTACTAGTGCAGTGGATCACATGACACAACTGTCAATTTGCTTTGGTCATATGCCCGAAAAACTAAAGAACAACCAATCGATTGAGATGTGTCCATGCATTCATGCATCACCACGAATCCTATGAAAAAGAGAGTGGGGCCAGATTCGGGAGATGAAGATTAGCGCAATAAAATGTATGAACACTTTGCTACCAATCACTCCCAAAATGTTGAAGTAGATCATCATATTGCTGCGGCTATTCTCCAAAATTTGCAGGTTTATTTCTTAATACAATTTTTTTTAATAAAAAATATAAAGAAGGACATTCATTTTTGTTGATACTAGTTGATTAGCAGAGACCGACATTTATCTGAAAGCCGCCTGATGATTTACGGAGGCTGCACTATAAATATCCACCTCTGTTAATTAGAGGGCCATGTTTCTTATACGTATTTTTTTTGGTGGTAGTGAATGTGACTAGTTTAAGATTGGATCTATCATCATACATTTGTAATAAGTAGTTTAGCTACAAAATGAGAAATCCTTAAAACACAAGGATGGGATCTAGGGTGGAAATATGCATGATGCATGTGTAAAAATAGCAGTACCGAAACAATGAAAAATACCTAAGAGCTGTGCCATGTGCTGTAGAAGAAAAAGTCGTCTTAAAATAAAGAAATATTCCAGTGACTTGCCGCGCATGGCAAATCAAGGTTGGATCAAATATTGAGCAACTTCCTGTTAGGTACGGAGATAAACATTCTCTTCATCAAGAACGTGAAATGCTCTAGAGATGAAGGCAACGTGAAATGCGCATGAGCCATTAATTTTTTTTTTTTTTTTTTTTTTTTTTTGCCCCATGCATGTTTGAACGATCATGCATGTGCAGCTAGTTCCATGTGGGTCCCGCGTTCCAGGCCCCGCCATGCCCAAAGACAGAGAGAATACCACCAGCACAGCAATTGCCAACCGTGGAGATCCCTCAGTTTTGGCCGCGTGCGGCTCAGCCAGCAACTCCAACTCATCACCTCAATGAATACATGCATGGATCTGGGCAATTTGGCACTGTGGTTAGATCTAATCCATATAGTGTCAATCCACAAGAACTTTGCTAGCTCATGCTCATGCATGCATGTTAATTTATCTGATGTGACATTTTTTTTACAATTAATATGCCTTTCATGATCTAGCATATCAATCTCAGGATACCAAGGGATGGCACTATTCTGAAAGAAGTACGGTACTACTGAAGATATGGTACAGATGAAGGAGGCTGAAACTAGGCTTAAGATATGATCGAAATAATGATGAACAAGCATCCATCGAACTGTCAGTGCAGTTGGGTAGTTGGCTGGATAAGATTGTGAGAGACACATCAACTTGCTGTTTCGATTGACAAGTGAAGCGACAGATCCTGTTTGACAGCATGAGGTCATGTGTTTAGCTAGGCAACCAAAAGTCTATGTTTAATTTCTTGCTTGAGCAAGAAGCATCGATTCATTCCCATGTCACTCATCAGCCTGCACGCTTCCGACTTAAGGCTAAAATTCAATCGCCCAACTTCCAGAATCCAGGGCTTACCAGATCAGACTCAAACCTTGAGCATTTATTTGCCATGTAAAATTTGAAAAAAAAAATCTTTTTGTGCGTGTAATCAGAAATTGTAACAGTGGAATAAACTGCATGGACGGGGAACTTCTGTTGCTTGGTGGCATAACAAAGAGAATATAAGAATGCTCAAAGGTGAAAGCAACCCCTCAACAGCACTACACCAACTATCTCAACCTGGCTCTTCTTCTTTTATTTATTTATGTGGAGTCATCTTGTTATATAATGTTGTATCTACCAAATACACTAACTAACTCGATGGCCGTGGTCGAGTCTTGACAACAACTTCTATCAATCATACCATCGTAATGAGTCAGCCATTGGACATCTTGGTAGCTGGGACATAACTCACATGTGACCTCGAACTACATCAGAACATAAAATCCTTCAGGGAAAAAAAAATCAACCAAATGGCTGTCCAAGTCTACCTATATATCTGAAAAATAGCACTTGGTAAAGTTTTCATGTAGCTAATCAACACAAAAGGAAAGTAAACTAATGGACAAAAAAGATATATTCCCTTTCTCTGCTGTGCTCCTAGCCTGTTCATACCGAGCGCATGGGGGCAGCAAGGCGCCTGGAGACTGAATAGAGGAAGAAAAGGTTTTTAGCGAACGTGCTATCACACGTATTTCATTACGAGAAGTGGAAAAACATAACAAGGCTAATAGATAGTAACTGAGCGTTACCACCTACAGCCCAAAGGCACACTGAAGAAAAATAGAGTTATCTACCGTTTCAATTACACAGTAAGAGTGAGCGACTCTAGGTTCTTGTACCCAGCTAGACCCAGCAGGTCGCCTCCTCCTCCATCAGCAATCCTAGTTGTGAGACCGACAAAGACAGCCCTCGGAAGGTGCGCGAGTTTCTTTCTTTCCATAAGATCCAACTGACAAGGCACCAGCCTTAACTCAAGAAAAGTGTTATAAAAAAAAAATAAAAAACTCAAGAAAAGAGAACTACAAAGCCCGTCTGGGCAGCACGGAAATCTCAGATTCTCCATTTTATCTTATGTTACACTGTTTCCGTACTTTATTCCTGCAAGATGCCAAATACTGAGAAAGTGACGGTGAAAAGCAGTAACCAAGATACGGATATAAAATGTCTCCATCCATTTTGATGAAGTAGTGTTGTATATGCTTTTCTACTGATAAAACCTGCAGCGAATCAGCGTCCTTACAACCGCAGTGACCCAATCCAAATCTGATCCGTTTATCGTCTCTGAATCTTAAGGATAGGAAGTGTTCAGGTTCAGAACTATCCTTCATCACTGGTGCCTATATATACATCACATAAAAAGTGCAGACGAAGCATATCACACATCATATACATATACTAAAAATACAATATGGACAATAGATCATAGATATAATCAAATAGATTATGATCTGCTTTATCAGACTGCTCTGACGACAAATTTCAACGCATAAGACGCCTCGATCTGATCCCATTCTACAGGTTCTATGCCCCAGGATTCAATAAATGGAACAATTTTTAATATAGCAAGAACGCACATGTCCGAACAGAACGGGTAGTAGTAGTAGTAGGCCAACTGGATATACACGTATGGAAAGCGTTGGACATGGATAAGATCTGCACACGCTTCGCCGCGCAACTGCATCCGCCATGCTAGCAGCAGCAGCTTGCCTCACGCAATTTCCTTATCCAGAGTCCTAACTTCCAATTATACTTCCTGATAGCTCCATCCTTATCGGTCCAGCCCGATTTTCCTATCTGAACAGTGCCTCACAAGTCACAATGTGAAAGATAAGCATTTGATTATTTTTTTAATAAGGGAGCGAGAATGCAATAAAAAATGAACTTTAGTTTTCTGATAGAGATGGGAATGTGTAATCAACCAAGCCACTCCAAAACTAATTTCAGGCTTCTAGCACCTCAGTTCCAAGGCCTGCCAGCATTCTAAGCCACATGCCCACATTTCAGTATCAATCCTTCTTTCCAAGACAAAAACTTGAGAGTCCTAGCAATCGGACGGCAACAATGCAGGAGGTAGTTGGCCTGTCCTAATGGCTTAACGGACAAAGTCACATCCAAAGACTCTGTCTGATGATACAGACATCGAAACAAGTCAAATTTGAACTTCAAACTCTGACCTGCGTGTGGAGTGTGGACAACAGGTTGATGTCTGAACACTGAAGGATACTGATGTGGGTTTCCATAATCCATAATCATGTTCAACTGTGCTTGCCACTTCATGATCATGATCCACCATTCGTCACCAGAGCGATCCATTGAGGGCATGCAGCATGATTACGCGAAAACAAATTCAGCTTCAAGCCTTCATCATCCTTCAACGGGGACAATGCAGTAGTAACATGGAGGCACGGTGTTATACTTGGAAGGCACTGCACATGACTAGGTGCGTAGCTGAGCTTATCTTTACATGTGCTAAAGGGCTGTGTGTGTCATATAATTGCTGATCAACATGGAGCATCTACAGAGAAGGGCACCAGACATACAGATCTTTGATGGGGGAATGAAAGTGCAGGCCCAAGGGACCACAACCTAAAGAAAACGGGAAAAGGAGGCCCGCGCGCGCGTAGACACCTTTCTTGAGCTGTGTAATCATCAACTGATGCTGGAGAAAACCTCAATATCTGAACCTACATGTTAGAGCCTAACGTACAGCATCAAGGCTACCCATAACTACTACACTTGTCAGTAAACATATCAAACCTATGGATTGGGTGTCATTGTCTAATCCTTTGCTTTTCTCCTTTTACTCTTTTAGGTATATATACAGGATTATCTTGAAGAGAAATATATTCAGAAAAAAAAGGAAAACCATCGTCAAGCTAGGATGAGCTTGAGCCTGACACTTGAGCTACCATACATAGTGATATATATACCTGTGTGGTCCATCTCAAAGTAGTCACAATAAACCACGAATGGGACAAGGATCAGGCCAAATGGCCAATGACATATAGCAGGACGTGACTATTTTCAGTACCTGAGGACCCATGGTCGACGGTGATAAGGGAGAGGATTTAGTTTGCATGCATTCCGTTCTTGAATCACCTCTTTTCTCCACCAGCTTTGTAGATGTAGTACGTACAAATTAGGCACTGAAGGAGGCATTTCTCCTCTTCGTATCCAGTCCTTGGGGATGATGTATGTAATGTAACCCTACACTAGGGATGCAAGTTTAAAATATTTTGGGTTATTGGATCGACCTAAAAAATTAATCAAATGAACTTGTTGACGTAAAAATTAGGTCGGTCACGCCAACACACTTGAGCGTACGGTCCTCAGAGGGCGTACAGAGCAAGAAGGTCATGACCTCCTGAACCTTCAACGGGTAGCGGTGCCGAATCTCAGTGAGATCGACTTTGGGCGTGCCAGTCAATTTGACATGTAATTGACAAAGAGAAGAAAAAGTTGTCAAATTGTGGAACCTGCCGGTTTGGTGCCAGACAGTTCCAAATTGTACGGCTCTGATATAGCCATTTGTTATTAGGATATTGACTACCAAGTCAACTCCCAAAAGATTGCATGAAGCATTAATAAAGATATAAAGCAGAATGACTATGGTATGTATAAAGAGACATTCGGAACAGGTGAACAACCGATAAGCTTAAACATATTAGCAGAATAAAGATCTATATGTACGTCCAAACGGCGTGAAATCAACGTATCGACTAATTGCACAGGCAGTTCTATCTATTAACAGTGGGGTGTTTCCATGCAGCCATAATAACAAATAGATCGATAAAATAACTTAATCATCAACAGTGGGGTGTCTCCATGTAGCCATAATGATGACCGAACTAGATCACGTCCGATGTAACAAGCAGATGCGTTGATTCCAAGTAGCCTAAAAGTACACATTACGAAGAAAGCATAACTGGATCGGCTATTTTAGCCGATGCAGGGTCCATGAAGCACGAACAAGATCTATGCGTTAGAACCACGATTCGACTTAAGATCAAGCAAATCTAATCTACCATATATATCAGTGAGGTTCGAAAATACAGGCATAATAGATATGCTAGATCAAATTTACCTGTTCTTATATCAAAATCATAGTTTTATCGGATATCTCGAACGCACAACATGTAACAACCAAGATTGACAAAATAGTCGATAAGAAGCTTGAATCGGCTATTTTTCTATTGTGAGCATGAAAAACCTCAGGATAGCCGAGACTAAGCGTCCTTTAAGCTTAAGATACTTTGTCAATCTTGATTGGGCAAGATGTTGTTTAAAACATAAAGAAACAAATTAAAACATAAAACAACATCGATAACTTAATGAATCTATTAGCTTGCCAAACCAATAGAGCTGATAACTAGCCAAGATTGACTAAAGTAAGAGATTGATCAGAGTCAAGACAGCCTTACAAAAGAACTTAGATCGATAACTAGTCATGTCATAGCTTAACAAGAGTTTGGTCGATGCCAAATACAGCCTTATCGTACAATGACACGAACCATTGGTGAAACTTACAAGCAAACCGGAGGTTGGTCGAAGCCGATGCAGCCCTGCCTGATTGAAGGTTTCGCCGAGATCTACGTTACTCCTACTCCTAGGGTTTTGGCCGGTGGCCGGTATGTTGATTGATTGGATGATGTCTTTAGAAAATCCGGGTTTCTAGCTATATATAACCCGGTTGACTCTTGTCCTAACACGACTAGGTTACATAATAGGCAAAACAAAAGATGACCCGAACTCAAACTCTTCGGCCGAACCCAATATGTCTTTGAAGCTTGTCACGTCTGGTCTACACAAACTTTGGTTGTGCCCGGGTCAAAGCATCTATTTTATTTTTCTGGCCGATTTCTTTACTAACAAAAATCATCCGTTTTGTGCTCACAAAACAATAATCCTTTCGGTTCAAAATCTGGTGTAAACAGAACTAGAATGACGTTTTTGTAGTTTGAGGAAAGTAGAAAAATAAACTAGAATGACATTTGTTCGTAATTAGTTAGCTGACTAAAAATATTATTGGGTACCCACTTACATCCCTACCGTACACTGAGCTTTGATTGGTGACAAGGACATGTATAAAAGTGGAGTGTTGTTGAAATATTGGGCACAAATTTTTTTTCGCTCGACCTTATCAGACAAGATGATTGCTTGTTGTTGAACACAAACTTCGACGTCACTCCAAGAATGTGTACGAATAGAGGATGATTGCTGCTATCTGGCTATATCTAGCTCTGTGGAGACGAAAGAAAAGATTGGATCCAGATCTCTGAAAACTGACTGCGTGTGTCTTCAAAAGTCAAAACTACTGACATCTCCAACCTTGACCGCGGCTAAACGATGCCGTGAAACTGCGCATGAAAAGTTTTCGCTAGCTGTTGCCTTTTATGGTTGTCAGTTACCTTTAGATCCTTAGAACAGTCAGCGCAACAAGGTTTGCCTACCTTAAAACTACATCCACCCACCTCAGCATTGCAGATAACTTCGGAAACAGATGTTCGGATCAGCGTTTTTGACGTGCAATGCGAATAAAATTGGTGCACGCGTCGTGCTCGTGCAGGGCTCTCCGTTCGGCTGGCGGCGCGCGAGGACGTATTTCCACTTCCATTCCAGGCTTGGGTCTCGGCCTCTTGGGTGACGACAAGCTGTGCCTTGCACGGGCCTTCTAGCCCAGTGAGTTTCCGTCCAGTGCAAAATTGCACTATTCCCTCATCCTCATGGCCCTGACTTGACACTGAGAACAATCCTGGCCCAGTGTCCAGCTTTAGGTCAGTGGGGTGAGGGGATGAAGAGGGCCTGCTAAAGAAGCGGATACCAGAAATAAAAAGGCCCATAGGTTTCGTCATGGATATATATCGTGGCTCATGAGGAGAAGGCACATCGAGAAATAAGAAACAAATACCAGAAATAGAAGGTGCAACATATTTTATCTTTTTTTTTTGCGAAACATATTTTATCATAGAACACTATTGAAACAACCGAGATTAGTCATGAATTATGTCTCTAAACTATCTATTTCTTCTCCTTATAAACCCTAAAATCAAACATTTTATTCCTAAATTCTCAAAATCTTTCAAATTACCTTCATGTTCTAGTTTGAGGGGGTTTAAATGCAACTTTTGTTCTTTTTAGTTTCAAGTAATTTGGCAAATACTTGATAACTTTTAGAAACTATATCAAATGTCTTTAAGCTAATATTTTTTTTTTAAAAAAATAGAGATAGATTGGGTTATGAAAGGATCTAATCAGCCTAGAGGGGGGGGGGGTGAATAGGTGATTTTCTGCAATCTAAAACTTCACAAACTAAAACTTGTAGTTAGATAACTACCGGTATTACCGGTTTGTTTGGGTAGCTACTACCGGGTATGAAACACCGATACTACCGACACAAACAAACGGCACTACCGGAACCCTAAGGAGAAACTACAAATCCAAAGTATGTGAGCTATGAATGTAATACAACTAAACGCCCCACTTCCCTAAGTATTGTCGATGAAGATTGTAGCCTCTCGAAGCCTTGGTTTCTTTCTACGGTGTAGATCGAGCCTTCTCAACCTAAGAAAGAGATAGGGAGAGGAGGAACACGAAGAACACAAGTAATATGCAAAGTAGAGACAACAACAAGCACACGGGACACAACGATTTATCCCGAGGTTCGGCCAATCCACTAAGGAGTTCCTACGTCCTCGTTGTTGAGGTGACCACAAAGGTCGGAGTCTCTTTCACCTCCTTGCCTCACTCAAGCAACCACAAAGGCTACTAGAGTTTCTCCACTAGAAATCACAGGGGAAATACAAACGCTTCGGGAAGCCCTCACAAATGAATCAACACGGGCTACCGCGAAGAACACCTAACCGGCTAGGGTTCAAAGAACCCAAGAGTAATAGACACAAACTAAGCCGGCTAGATGAAAACCAAGTGCTCAAGTCGTAGATCGTAGCTTTCCACTCCCTAATCTCACTTCCCTAGCTCAAATCTTGCAAAGGAATGAATCTTAGAGAAAGGGGGGGGAGAGAGGGGAGAGAGTCAATGCTTAGAGCTCTTTTGTCTGAAGTTAGGTCGCAATAAGTGAGTGGAATGAGTGGGTAACGGTCAAAAGACAAGTGGAGAGCTATTTATAGTTCCCCAGTCCCGAGGCTGGTCGGTAGTACCGCCCAGCCAAAAACTGTTGCACAGATCTGACTTTGACCTAGATCCAGCTACCGACCATAGGTCGGTACCACCGAGGGTCGGTAGTACCGGCCATATGGTGGTACTACTGCCAGGCCAAATTGGCCGCGAACAGAGAGCTCCTTAGTAAGTGGCTTGGTCCCTCAGTTACTACCGACCAGGGTCGGTACCACCGAGGGTCGGTAGTACCGACCTTATAGCGGTACTACCGTCAAGTCAAAATCGCGTCAACTCAGAGAGCTCTGCAAACTTGTCTTACTACCGGCTTGGGTCGGTACCACCGAGGGTCGGTAGTACCGACCTTATGGCGGTACTACCGCCAAGCCATTTTGAGCACGAACAGAGAGGTTAGCAAAAACGACCTTTCTACCGACCAAAATCGGTACCACCGAGGGTCGGTAGTATCGACCTTATGGTGGTACTACCGCCAAGTCATTTTTGAGCCTACACAGAGAAGGTGTTAGAATGCTCTGAGTTTCCGGTACTACCGACCTTATGGCGGTACTACCGCCAGTTCAAAATGAACTCTACACAGAGAGCATTGCGCGCTGCAGCCCTAGTCAGTACTACCGACCCCCATGGTCGGTACTACCGACTGCATAGAAAAAACCTCTTTGTGTTCGTGATCGTGCGATGTCTCTCAAGCAAACTTTAGTTAGTTGATTTGAGCACTTTTCTCCACATCTAGCCATCCTAATTTGTGACCCTCTTGATAGTCCGGCTTACCTATAACTCAAGTTTAAAATCAAATCTTAGAACCACCACTTGAGCTATGTATATTCATATTCAAATGTATCCAACGTGCTTTGTTCACGAGATTTCAACATTTCAAATCTGTCTAGGAACTAACACCTGCATACATGCTTTTATAAAGCCGTTAGTGCCTAATTTGATTGTCATTAATTAGCCAAAACCCACATTGGGGACGAATGCACTTACAGGTTACAAAAAATTAAGACAAAAATATTTAGAGCTCACAAAAACATCATAAGAAAGTTTTTTTTTAAAAAAATAGGAGTACATCTAGGAAAACTGGAAAAATCCAGAAATCTATAAAAATTCAAAACATTATAATTGATGCATAAACATGTTTTGAAAACTTTTCATAAAAAATATGAGATGCTACCAACATGAATGCAATATACATTTATGTTGAATGCATGGATCCATGCTGCTTGCTTATTATGTTATTTGTTGCAAAAAGTTTCAAAAACACATGTCAAATAGAATGTTTTGGGAGGTTTTTTCAAATTCTTTGGATATATTTTTCCCTATTTTTAAAGCTATTTTTTGAAGCGTCTAGAAATGTGTTCATGTGCTCTAAATATATTATTTGGATTTGGATTTGTAGTATCTCAATGTATCTTTAGTTTTTTTTTTGAAATTTGTCAAAGCTTAGAGATATCTGGTTTAGAGTTTGACTGAAAAAGGTATTATCAAGTATTTACCAAACTATTTTTAACTAAAAAAAAGACCAAACTGACTTCAAAACCAAACCACTCAAAACTAGGCATGGAGGTAGTTTGAACAGTTTTGGGGCTTCAATGATAAGATATGTTTGGTTTAGAGATTCAGGAATAGAATCAAACTACGACCATAGTTCAAGGTATCTTCAACAATATTTGTTAAACTCAATCTCTAAATTCTCATTTAGGAAGTCATTTGAATAAAAATCACTCTTTAAATTTATATCTTTGTACCTTCAAATAGCTTGTATGCACCTTAGACAACCAAGTTAGCTTTCTATCTTTGACTAGTGAGAAACCATGAAGAGAGGATGGTAACATTTGAAGATATAATTGAAGTAGCTTATTGGACCCTTCTCACCAAAATTCTATTTCTATTTATGCAGACGAATATAAACAGATTCTTAGACTCTCTCAGAGAGGTAGAATAGACTTTTCCCCTAAATAAACAAATTTGTGTTGTTAGCTTGACTCGTGGATCCACCATGTTCTCGGTGTGCTTCCAATTCTCATGCTGTAAGAACTCGCATGCAGAGTAGACAACAGTTGATGGGAACAAAAAAAAGAGAGCACAACAGTTGACTAATCCAAAAAAGAGATGATAATAAATAAAATATTGATTACACGCACAGACTGCTCTATTTTTTGTTTTCCGATTGAACGGGCCACGGGCAAAGCACAATGACGAGGCCGTCGCGCGACGCATTGGCTGATCAGGCCGCGACAGAAACCCCCCCCGACATGGCGCCAAAGTCGGCTGCAGCAACGGAGTCCGCACGGATGACGAGAAATCGGGAAGGGATTGGAAGCACCCAGGGGTCAGTACTCACCCAAGGCTGCTTCGTTTGGCACCCAAGGGTCAGTACTCACGTGGTAGACTACTACCGTAGGGATTGGATGATCCCCTGCCCTCCATCCGATCCCCACCGGCCACCTGCACCTGGAGATCTAATCCCTTGAATCCTGTTGATCATTTGGATGTAGGAACGCTGGATTGGCTGGTTGCTGCCATAAAACAAGGACTAGTACCGTATGAGACCAGATTAGATAGATAGAGAAGCCTAAAATTCACAAACATCAGAAAACGATCTCTAAAATTCAAATATTGGTAACCTCCATGTCTAAAATAATTTAAAAAAATAGCAGAAAATGAGCAATATAAACCATTTTTCATACGCAAAATAAATGTATTGCTTCACTGCTGGCGACATAAAAAGCAACATACGACGACACTTTCATCTTAAGATGCAAGATGAATTGTATCAGACTTATGACAACAGACTTAGCACAGAACAGTTCTTTACATTCATTTTAAAAAATATCCCAAAAATAAGATTTCAAAACAAGACGTCTGTCCTTTCTCTGAGCAGTAAACCATCAGCCATTTAACATTTCCCACTGTGTTTCTTTCTAAATAAATTACTATCTAACTAATGCCAAAAATGCACTAAGAACTGATGTCTCAAAAACCAGCATCATAGTTTGTTGAGCAACTAAGGACTGCTAAAAATTTTGAATTAAAAGGATGCTTGCTCTTGCATTCAAAACTGAGAAGTATCAATGACATTGACCCAAGGATCTTCAAAGTCTGCAAGTCTGCAATCAACAGAGTAAAGATTGCAATCAACAGTGTAAAAATTGAAAACTAGGCTAATGGAAAAATTAAAACAAGCATCATAAAAAATGGTAGTCTCAAGCCAACTTCTCTTGTTTGTCCTAAGCACTGTTATAAAAATAGCAGTTGAGATACTAAATGTGTACTGTTTTTCATCACAAATTCCAGGCTTATGTAAGAACTGATTGCATTTCAGCACATGTTAACTATTTACAATACTGCCAGATAATTAATCAGTAACTAGGCCATCAGTAGCACAAGGCTTTGAACCACACCTATGTGCGCTACTGAATGTGTAATTATTTCAAAGGGCTACTGCACAAGGCACAATAGTTTGATGCAAAATAAATTATTTCTGAATGAATGCACATGTATTTGGTTCCAGATATTTCAAAGAGTAAAAGTCTGATTTTTATAACTCATTAACTACTTATAGCTTGTTCATGCTTGTCATCTCCAAGAAAACCATACATGAGTACTCTCAATTATAAACCAATATCCACTAGACAACCACTATAATGCTAACCTCAAATTAACAAAAGCATACCTCAAATTATAGTAGGACTCTTGAAAGTGCATTCGCCCCCAATGTGGGTTTTGGCTAATTAATGACAATTAAATTAGGGACTAACCGGTTTATAAAAGCATGTATGCAGGTGTTAGTCCTAAGAAAGATTTGAAACGTTGAAATCTCGTGAACAAAGCACGTTGGATACATTTGGACATAAAGATGCCTAGCTCAAGTAGTAGTTTAAAATTTCAATTTTAAACTTGAGTTATAGGTAAGCCGGACTATCAAGATGGTCACAAATTATGTTGGCTAGATGTGGAGAAAAGTGCTCAAATCGACTAACTATAGTTCGCTTGAGAGACACCGCACAATCACGAACACATAGAGGGTATTTTTATGTGGTCGGTAGTACCGACCACGGCTTCTCCGCGCAGTGCTCAAACACCCTCTCTGTTTTAGTTCGAAAATGACCTAGCGGTAGTACCGCTATTATGTCGGTACTACCGCCCTCGGTGGTACCGACCCAGGTCGATAGTAATCTTGGTTTCACAGACCTCTCTGTTCGCGCTCGAAAAGACCTGGCGGTGGTACCGCCATTATGTCGGTACTACCGCCCCCGGTGGTACCGACCCTGGTCGGTAGCAAGTCAAGTTTTACAGAGGTCTCTGGATGGATCGTTTTTGGCCTGGCGGTAGTACCGCCATTATGTCGGTACTACCGCCCTCGGTGGTACCGAGCCCTGGCCGGTAGTAACCAAGTTTGCTGAGCTCTCTGGACTGACGCGCTTTTGACTTGGCGGTGGTACCTCCATTATGTCGGTACTACCGACCCTCGGTGGTACCGACCCTGGTCGGTAGTTTCCGAGGGACTAAGTCCCTAACTGCGGAGCTCTCTGTCTGAGGCTGATTTGGCCTGGCGGTAGTACCGCCATAAGGCTGGTACTACCGCCCGCGGTGGTACCGACCTGAGGTCGGTAGTTGACTTTTTAGTCAGATCTGGATCTATGCGACCGTTGTGAACCGGTCGGTACTACCGACCATGGGTGGTCGGTACTACCGACCAGCCTCGGGACTAAGGGAGTATAAATGCTTCCTCTCTTCACTTTTCTCGGTCACCCACACATTCCACTCACTTATTGCTGACCTAACTTGAGACAAACTCTCTCCAAGCATTGACTCCTCCCCTCTCTCTCCCCCTTTGCTCCTAGATCCATTCTCTTGCAAGATTTGAGCTAGGGAAGTGAGATTAGAGAGTGGGAAGCTTCGATCTACGACTTGAGCACTTGGTTTCCATCTAGCCGGCTTGATTTGTGTCTTTTACTCTTAAGCTCTTTGAGCTCTAGCCGGTTAGGTGTTCTTCGTGGTAGCCCGTATTGATTCACTTGTTGTTGTGTTCTTCGTGTTCTTCCTATCCCTATCTTCTTCTTAGGTTGGGAAGACTCGATCTACATCAAGGGAAGCAACCAAAGCTCGGTGAGAGTAGATTTGCTATCTATCATACTTAGGGAAGTGGGGTAGATTCTTGTATTACATTCACAGCTTACATACATTGGATTTGTAGTTCCTTTTAGGATCCCGGTTGTGTCATTTGTTTGTGTTGGTAGTACCGGTGTTTTACACCCGGTAGTACCTACCCAAACAAACCGGCCTCTCCGGTTGTTATCTAACTACATCTTCTAGTTTGTGAAGTTTCAGATTGTTAAAAATCACCTATTCACCTCCCTCTAGGCTGATTTGATCCTTTCAATTGGTATCGGAGCCTAACCCTTGTGTTAGCGCTTCACCGCGTAAGGGAGAATCATGTCGACCCTAAGTCAAGAACAATTTGATGAGATTGTGAAGAAGGTTTCTGCTCAGATAATTGAAGATCAAGCAAAGAAGCATGAAGATGAAATGAAGAAGATGAAAGATGAGATTGAGAGTTTGAGGCGAGCTTTAGACAACAAAGCCGAATCATCCGGAAGTGGGGGAAATCCGCCACCAACCAAAGATGACAAGAAGAAGGGAGATGAAGAGAAAGGCAAGAGAGACAACGAGTTCTCTAGAGTGCATTATGACTATAGCCAAATGGGCAAAGTCATTCAACTGCCTAGCGTCAATCTAGGCAAACCACTCGCCTTTGATGGAATCAACTACAATGATTGGGCACACAAGATGAAGCTACACCTTCTTGCCGCAGGAGTTTGGGAGATTGTTGACAATGGACCAAGTCATGTTGAAGGTCAAGAGTTCACCGACAATGATGTGATTGAGTTTCAACAAAATGTTCAAGCCGTATCATTGATCCTATCATGCCTTAAGCCTGAAGAAAGCAACAAGGTACATGGAATGGAGAGTGCCAAGAAGATTTGGGATACCCTTAGGATATCATATGAGGGTGATGCAAGTGTGAGGAAGTGCAACATAGAGCTTCTTCATGGAAAGATTGAGAACTTTGCTATCAAGAAAAGTGAGACCACTCAACAAATGTTTGATAGATTCATGACATTGGTCAATCAGATTAGAGCTCTCGGAGACACAAAGTGGGATGACTACTCAGCTGGAAAAAAGCTATTGAGAGCATATAGAAAGAGGAACAAGACTCTTGCATCAATCATCATGGAGAGACCCAACTATGAGAGCATGGGACCTCATGAGATGCTTGCCAAAATAAAGCATCATGAAGTCTTAGATGATGAAGCTCTAGAAGATCAAGAGGAAAGCCACAAGAAGGTGGTAGCTCTCAAAGCTAATCAAGAAGAAGGAAGCAAGGCCCGAGATGACTCATCAAGTGAAGGAAGTGATGACTCGGATGATGAGATTGCTCTCTTTGTGAAGAACTTCCGAAGATTTATGAAGAAGAAAATGTATAAGAAGGGCAAAAGTGGATACTTCAAGAAGTCAAAGAAGAGGACATGTTATGAGTGTGGTGCGGATGATCATTTCATTGCCGATTGTCCACAAAAGAAGAACAAGAACAAGTATAGCAAGAGTGATGACAAGAAGCAAAGAAGAAGAAGAGGTGGTGAAGCTCATCTTGGTGAGGAATGGTTCTCAGAAGATGATTCAAGTGATGAAGAGAAGAGCAAGAGCAAGGAGAAGGAGAAGGGAGCAGCTAACATTGCCATACACAAGACCTCTTCTCTAAGCCTCTTCTCCAACATGGCTACATCGACAACTTCATCACGCTTGTTCGAGAACCTCTCCGACGACGAGGATGTCTTCACTCATTCTTGCTTCATGGCTAAGAATGAGAAGGTATCATCTAACTCTCCTACTTGTTCTAGCGATGAATATAGTGATGATGAAATGGATGAATTTGAGCTTAGCATAATCAGAAAATTTGGTAAGAAAGGTGGACCTAAAATCATAAAGTTGCTCACTAAATTAGAGAGTCGGAATGAGAGTCTTGCTTTGCAAGGGGACTTGATCTCTCAAGAGAGAGAAAAGAACCTTGCATTGGAAGCCTCTCTTGCCGAGGAGAAGTTGAAGGTTGAGAAATTGACCGTGGAATTATCTTTAGCCAATGACTCTAACAAGAAGTTGGCTAAGAAGTGTTCCACGAGCAATGACTCAATTGCTAGCCTAAAGAATGAGGTTAGCTTGGTTCAAGAAAGCCTCACAAGCTTTCAAGATAAATATCAAACTCTTGAACTAAGCTACAACACTCTTTGGAATAGCACTTCTTCAACATCTTCTAAGGATTCCGACAACTCTAATGCCTCAACTAGTAATGGTTGCAAAAGATGCTATAAAATTGATATAAATGCTTGTGCAACTAACCTTGTTGAGATAGAGAAGAAAGACAAGGAGATTCATAGGTTGAGCATGATCTTGAGGAATGGTTGCAAGTGTAAGGTGCAACAACCAAAAGATATCCTCAAGACCGCAAGACACCCATCCATCAAGGATGGAATTGGGTACAATAGGTATGGTGGTAAGGCCAATGGAAGGAAAATGGTCAATGGGGTACCCTTTGTTAACTTTAACAAAGGGGTTCCTCTCTTTGACCTAATGAACAAGGCCAACAAGATTGCCAATCCCAAGGCTCCACTTGCTAATGGTAAGATCAACAAGGAAAAGCAAGTGGAGGCCCCCAAGCAACAAAAGCCCATATCAAGAAGCTATACATGTGATTACTTGTGTTGTTGGGGGGAGGATGGCAAGATAGTAGTCAAGTATGTTGGTGCCCTCAAGAAGAGGGAAATTATGAGAAATGTTTGGGTGCCAAAAGCTTATGTGACTAACCCCCTAGGACCCAATCTCATTTGGGTACCTAAATCAAGAACATAATCTTGTTTTGTAGGAATATGCCTCCGGTGGGTCAAGTTGGGTGTTGGATAGTGGATGCACCAATCATATGACCGGGGCAAAAGAAATTTTCTCCTCCTTCCAACCAAGCCATGACTCATGCAACAACATTGTGTTTGGTGACAATGGAAAGGGTGAGGTGCTTGGTTTGGGTAAAATTGCTATCTCAACTGAAAATTCCATATCTAATGTATTACTTGTGCATTCGTTGAGTTACAACTTGTTATGCGTTTCTCAACTTTGTGAAATGGGTTACGATTGTTTCTTTAAGTTACAACTTGTTATCTGTTTCTCAACTTTGTGAAATGGGTTACGATTGTTTCTTTACGGATAAGGGTGTGACCGTCTCTGGAAGAAGGGATTCCTCTATTGCATTTAAAGGCGTGTTGAAGGGAAAACTTTACTTAGTTGACTTCTCAACTAGTAAGGTAGAACCTACAACATGTCTAATGGCAAAATCTAGCATGGGTTGGCTTTGGCACCGCCGACTAGCTCATGTTGGGATGAGGAACTTGGCCCAACTTCAAAGGGAAGGGCACATCCTTGGACTAACCAATGTCTCGTTTGAGAAAGATAGGATTTGCAGTGCGTGCCAAGCAGGAAAGCAAGTTGGAGCAAAGCATCCAATGAAGAATGTTGTATCAACCACAAGACCATTGGAGCTGCTTCACATGGACCTCATCGGACCCGTTGCTTACCAAAGCATCGGCGGTAACAAATATGGTTTCGTTATTGTTGATGACTTTTCTCGTTTCACTTGGGTGTTCTTTTTAGCAGATAAAACCGAGACCCAAGGTATCTTCAAGAAGTTTGCTAGAAGGGCTCAAAATGAGTTTGAGCTCAAGATCAAGAAAGTGAGAAGCGACAATGGGACCGAGTTTAGAAACACCAACATAGAAGAATATCTTGATGATGAAGGAATCAAGCATGAGTTCTCCGTTCCATATACCCCACAACAAAATGGGGTTGTGGAAAGGAAGAATAGAACTCTTGTTGAAGCCGCAAGATCTATGTTGGATGAGTACAAGACTTCCCATGGCTTTTGGACGGAGGCGATGAACACCGTGTGTCATGCCATCAACCGCCTCTACCTCCACAAGCTAAGGGACAAGACGCCATACGAGCTTCTAACCGGTAACAAACCAAAGGTGCATTACTTTCGAGTTTTTGGATGCAAGTGTTTCATACTTAACAAGAGGGCCAAAAGCTCAAAGTTTGCACCTAAGGTACACGAGGGTTTTCTACTTGGTTATGGTACTAACGAACATGGCTACCATGTATTCAATAATGCTACCGGCACTATTGAGTTAACGGTAGACGTGACCTTTGATGAATCCGACGGCTCCCAAAAGGAGCAAGTCAATGATGAGCTTGCAGGTAATGACGTGCCTCCATCCGAAGCTATCAAGAGGCTTGCAATCGGTGATGTGAGGCCCGTTGAAATTCAAGATAATGAAGATGATCCATCACACACTCCACAAGATTCTCATATCCATCATGTGCATCCAAATGTGCATGATGAAGCTTCCGCAACTCTGAACGGTGGTAGTGTGGGTGATGTTCAAGTGATACATCAAGTTGATGATCAAACACAAGCTCAACATGAAGTCCGACAAGAAGATGGGGACATCAACACTTATGACGAAGATGATGAAGATGGACCCATCCAAAGGAGATCACTTGTGCCACATCCAAGAGTTCATCATACAGTTCAATGGGATCATCCCGTTGACAACATATTGGGGAGCATACGGCGTGGGGTAACGACACGTTCTCGCTTAGCAAGTTTTTGTGAACATTACTTGTTTGTCTCCTCTTTGGAACCGCTTAGGGTGGAAGAAGCACTTGATGATCCAGACTGGGTGATGGCTATGCAAGAAGAGCTGAACAACTTCACCAGGAATGAAGTCTGGTCCTTGGTGGAAAGGCCCAAGCAAAATGTGATAGGAACCAAATGGGTCTTCCGCAACAAGCAAGACGAGCATGGCGTGGTGACAAGGAACAAAGCACGGTTGGTGGCTCAGGGTTTCACTCAAATCGAAGGTTTGGATTTTGGGGAAACCTATGCACCTGTAGCTAGGCTTGAGTCAATTCGTATATTACTTGCCTTTGCTACTCACCATGATTTCAAGCTATATCAAATGGATGTGAAAAGTGCATTCCTCAATGGCCCCCTCTCCGAATTGGTTTATGTGGAGCAACCACCGGGGTTTGAGGACCCAAAATTTCCCAACCACGTCTACAAGCTCGACAAGGCGCTCTATGGGCTCAAACGAGCCCCTAGAGCTTGGTATGATTGCCTTAAGGACTTTCTACTCAAAAAGGGTTTTGAGATAGGAAGGGCCGATCCTACTTTATTTACTCGCAAAGTTGATAATGATATCTTTGTGTGCCAAATATATGTCGATGACATAATATTTGGTAGTACTAATGTGGCTTTTTGTGAGGAATTTAGTAGGATCATGACTAAAAGGTTCGAGATGTCCATGATGGGTGAGTTGAAGTACTTTCTTGGATTCCAAATCAAGCAACTCAAGGATGGCACGTTCATCAGTCAAACCAAGTATACAAGAGACATGCTAAAGAAGTTTGAGATGGACAAGGCCAAACCCATCAAGACCCCCATGCCTACCAATGGACATCTTGATCTAAATGTGGATGGTAAGTCAGTGGACCAAAAGGTATATCGCTCTATGATCGGTTCATTACTTTCACTACTAAATTTCCACCCTCTTTCAACGCCCCAAATGTGTTGCGATACACCTAAAATCGTTGCAATTATGAGAATCACAACACAAATTCTGTGTTGCGAGGCGTTGCAATATCAAGTGTGGCAATAGGCTTTCGCAACACTTTTCAGTGTGGTGTTGCGAATACGTGCTCGAATTGCAACACATGGGGCGTTGCAACCATAGATTTTGCTACGCTTGCACGTGTGGCAAAAACAACAAATGCAACGCCTTAAGTGTTGTAAGAACATGTAATGGCAACATATCCATGGTGTAGCAATTGTTGCACTAGCAACGCCGAACGTGGTGGCAATAAGTTTAATTGCCACACCCAGGATTTGGTTGCTATAAGAGTAATTGCTATGCATAACAAGTGTGGCTATAAGGATTATTTTGCAACACCAAGGAATGGTGGCAACATGTGTGATTGCCACGATAAAGGTTTGGTTGCTATAAGATGCAATAGCTATTGCTAGCATAAAGGCTGTGGCAACAAGGATTATGTCGTTACACCTAGAAGTGGTGGCAACTTGTTCAATTGCCACCTTCAATGTGTGTCGTTGCTATAAGATGAGCTTGTATTGCTATGCAGAGTGTACGTTGCTATAGGATATATTGCCACAAAAAATAAGGTTGCCATTACCCTCTTTTATCATGCTTTTTAATTGGTGCCACCGACTAATATTACAACATCATAATTAGATACTCAGTAGACATCGATAAAGCTTAAGTCAAGCCATTCAACCAAATATGAAATTGCTTAATTTGTTCACATCCGGAACTAAACCATCCAAAAATTCAAATTCAGGCTACACACATTATATTGAAACAAATTCGAACATATTTATTCCTAAACCAAATAATCTAAGATGCATAGACACCACTAAAGCTTCGCTGGACGGTCTTGGCCTCATTTGGATGATCCTTTAACTGTTGCACTCCACTGAAATTCTACATTTATCCTGAGATAAAGATCAAAGAAATTAGATGAGCAGAGAATGTACCTATGCTCTTCTAGTAAGCAACAGTCTACTCAAAAAGAATACATGGATAATTAGCATGTCCTGCAATTTTATAAAAAGAATGCAAGTCATAGGAACAACGCTGCTCACATTCAATTCTTTTTGCCTGCTCGTTTCTTTGACACATCAGTCAATTGTGTCGTTGAAATATAAGTGGTTGTACCATTCCCTTCTTTGTTTTGTGATTGATTTCGGGTAAGACAGCCTCTAGTGCGTGCACCTGTTGAAGCTATGAGTTGTGCTCTCTGGTTTTCCTGTATGTTAATCTACAACAAAGTAGTTTACATGAATAATATTAAGACTCGTATGCACTAATCATGATAGCTATAAATATGTTTGAACCTGAAATAACCTGATCTATTGTTGCTTCATCTTGAGGTGTTGTTTCCTGTCTTTGATCCAAGATCGGTTCATGAGCAATTGATGGTGTTTCGTTAGTTGTTGTATTGTTGCTGTTGGCTTGTGTTTCGACTGCACCTTGGTTAACCTGCAATGAATTTATTATTACTACTACCAGTTAGATGCCATAGATAGGAACAAGTATATTATAAGGAAACATAGCTGATAAATAAATTATTAGATTGTCAAAATTTCTACAAAATCAAGTGGTATTATATGAGAAAATTCCTACTCCAGGATGTCCAAGCAAAGAATATGGAAGTGTCATTGATGAACGTTTGAAACTTCTTTTCCTCTTCCACACACTAGCACAATAAAAAAAATACCAAAAAGATCTACAGCTCAGGTCTCATATCTCCAGTTCAAGTTGTCAATAGTGTTGATTTCAGATGCATATCTCATTGTCCAACAAGATTCAACCTCACTATCAATCTAACTTAAAGTGCTCAAAATCTGAGGGAATAAAAGAATGAAGAAAATAAATTTAACTTTTGGGATGAACAAAATTTTACTAAGTATTAATCAATATAAAAGAACCTTACATAGATACAATATTTTATAAATTTGATTTGTCTTTTATCTATTAATGTGACATATTGGGTCTAGCAGTAATGTGGTACAAATGGAAGAAAATAGGAAATAAGTGCTTTACTTCTCAAGACCCAATCTTCATATCATTGTAATCACTTATGATTTTAATTAACACATACATGACTTAGATGAGCTATTACTGCAAGCACACCGCCCATGTACTAATGATGGGCAAAATCTCATCAGTTTATATTAATGGCTTGCAAAATCTTGACTGAACTATTTATTCATGTGATGGACAAACATGCATACAAGGAGTGAAAGCTAGAACTGCAGCTTGCTGACCGATGAAACTTACTAATGCAAAACAGCACCTATGCTCCATTGTGCCATAATTTGCTATGCACTATTGTGCCATCTTAGATACCCAAGGCTTATTTTTGAAAAGTGAGAAGCAAAGGGCACACTGAAAACTGCACCTAGGCTATCGAATAACATATCCAACCCTACACTCAGTGAAGTTTCAAGTCCCGACATCCCAGTTTTTCCAACAAATAAAAAGAAAGTCTAAAATAATTCACACCCTGCAGCAGGATAATCCAAGTTGTTCTTTTTGAATTCAATTAAGATTGATTAATAATATGTCAATCTGTAAAAGTTGCAGCAGGCATGAAGCTACTATTTGGGAATATGTCAGCCATGTTGTTTTAAAATTACTATTTGGGGATCTGTAAAAGTTGCAGCAGGCATGAAATTTACATTAACAAGGCTGTAGGTGCAATTGTAAAAGAACAAATTAAGAATTGTACTCTCTTCAAGTATTTAAGCAAAGGAACTGATTGGTGTAGCTAGCTTGGTTAATTAGTCTTGGTACTGTATTAAGCTCTCTTCACCACTGTACTGAGATGATTACTGAATAATAATCTGAACAAAGAGTCCAACAAGAATAGAGATAGGAAAAAAACAATGATAGTTGGTCATTTTTCTCTCCAATGATCAATTTCCCCCAAATAAAATAGTAACCCAACAATCCAAGTAAGGAGTGGTTTTAGCAGACCAACTTCCAGTAGATAATTCATTCTTTGGAACTTGCTTCATGACAAACATAATAACTTGATAATATCATTACCTGCAGTGATGCTCCTTGTATTTGTCCTGCTATCATTGCCATTAACTCTTTCCTAAGATCTTCTTTGTCAGCCTCTCTTTCTTTCTGCAATTCTTCCATCTGACGCCTATGTTCTTCCTTCTCGGCTTCTCTTTCAGCAACTTGGCTTTGGAGTTGTTCTTGTACCTTCTCTAATGCAGACTTCAACTCTTCATTTTCAATATGCGATGCCGTTTCAGAACGGGCCTGCTCCTCGTTGGATACCTTGCCAAATACCCATTTCCATGAACCTTGGATGATTTGCATCTAGTAGTTTGCTTGTATGCTTTTTGGAAAATAAGGTTTCTCTCTACTGAAGGAACAAAGTTATTTGTTGACTCTGTTTCCTTCTCTGTAATTCTTCTGGAAGCAATTTCCTAACATATAGAAGACATTTGAAAGTGTAAATAAACTGGAATCGAACAACAATATTATGAATCATTTTTCCAAGATTCTTAGAACATGTTACAATACTCACGTAGACAGCCTTCGATGCGTTGTTTGTCCATTGCCCTCCCTTACTGTGAGTTTTCACCCAAAGATCCAAATCATTTGGCTCTTCACCGGTTTGTGGCTCTCTCTAATTTTAGCGAGAATAGAACAAATATATAAATATTCCGTCATGTAAGAAAAAATTGACATGCATGTGCTTCTCAAGTCATTACCATTTCATAGCTGCACTGAGAAAAAGACTTTGATCCCACCATATGTTGTGTTTGTTGTAGTCCACGGTTTTGAGAATTCTTCTCACTAATTTTCTGCATATTGTGTTTGTATCAATATAATAAGAAAACATTTATCTCTTTAGGTGCAATTGGAAAAAAAGCAAATTGCATCAAACCTGGAATTTCTCAGTGCCGAAATACAACAGTAGATAGTGCCATTCAACAATATGCAAATCTTCAGGCTTATGTCTCATTCTATCTTCATAAGTTTGGTATGCCTTATAAGTGGAACTAAATGTTGATCGCCATCCTTTGTATCGCTCATTAGCGATGGTCCATATTGTTTCATTGATTTTGTTAGACTCCTGAATCTCCCACCTTTCCTGTTCAAAAGAAAACATACAAACCAATTAAATTCATACACTATTTCAAAATTAAGATTGGTATGCAACCAAAAATATGCGAAGCTTACTAGTATTTCATCCTTTATCTTTATTTTAACTTCATCCTCGATATCTTTCCACTTTGTCACTCCAATAAGTGGAGCATGCATCGTTGTAAACACTACGACTTCATTGACAAAAGACCGTTCATTATCACCTACAGGGCCTCCCAGTCTACTTGAGAAGTCAATATTCAATTTATGATTGCCATTATTATGTCTTTTGTTGGATACACTTAAACCTTTGAGGGTCCCACGTCCTCTATACTTCCTCTTCTCGCTGCCTACTTGTCCTTCAAAATGATGCAAAGAGGAATAGAACAAATGTACTCATTAATATTGTAGAATTTAACTGAACCTTATAATAGTGTTTTCTGAAAAATGTCTTACTACCATTGGCTGACTTTTTTATACGCCGAGCATGAGCTGGCCACTGAGTTGGTGGTGTAGGATTGCTGGCTTCACTTGACTGAGTGTTGGGGTTCTGTTCATATGCCTCTGCCAACAAAGAGCATAAGTTAAATTTGGTATTTGAAGAATTGCTATTAAATTGATTGCAACTCGGAGAAAGATCATTTTTTACCAATGTCATCAAGTTTTCCTTCGAGTCGTAACCATTCACTGTATGTTTCCACTGTTTGTTCCCTGAACGTATCCTTGTATTCTGGAACCATGGTTATATTAATGCATTGGCTACCAATGAATTAAGATGCAGTTATGGACACGAGTGCAGCAACTTACCGAGGCCGATGCCGTCCTCATGCAGGTTTGCAAGCCATTTCTTGTATTCATCAATTGGCTCTTCTGTGAACTCATCTTCATAGAATGTTGTACCCGGAGGTAGTTTGATGAGTGTTATGGTTACATTTTGTTGGGTAATTTTTTCTCTGCTCAATACTAATCTGACTTCTCTCTCCCCATCATTCCATGTTATCATTCCACTTGTGTCCATTTCACTATCAATTTCTACCATTTTTGCTACATCATTACCACATCGCTCCTTATAGTATAAGAAATCCCTCCCAGAGTACCCAAAACGTGATTTCATTGTTAACAAGTATCCAAACGTGATGTCCTTCCTCTGTAATTCTATTTCAGCAAATTTCTCATCAGGTCTTGCTCCTACAAGATGAAAATATAGAATCCAAGATTCTGTTTCTTCTGGCCTCACATTATTTTCCCTGAGCAACACATTCATAAATACTTGTTGGATTAGTTACATAGGATGAAATATTTCAGGTATGACGAGTTCATCAGTTAAACTGAATTTTCTAAACTACATAGTAATCAACAAACATCTTACAGTTGCCAAGTTCAGTAATCATAGACAATACAAAAAAAGGAAGGTAGCTAAGAGCATCTCCAAGGGTTTTGCATTTGAGGTTTGCATTTGAGTAATTTGCCAAAAAGCTTCAAAAGAGCTATCCAACGGTTTTGCATTTTTACTTTGCAATTTGGGCAACTTGGCAAATGAGGGAGCAAACTTGGCAAAAATGCCAAGCCGTGGACGACTTTGCAAACCCCATCGCGCGAGCAAAGTCGCGCGCGAGGAAAGCGCGCGCACCTGGAGACCTTCTATTTTTATCCTTTGCCAAGTCCAAATGTCAATTCCCTTGGAGATGATCTATTTTTATCCTTTGCATTTTGTTATGGGAGTTTGCAAATACCAACAAATGCCAAGTCAATTTGCCAAAGCCCTTGGAGATGCTCTAACACGACCATTGCAAAGTTCAAGGAATGTAGAGAGAATTTTCTGCCAAATAATAATTAATTCATGAAGTTCAATTATAAATTAAGTTTGAGTTACACTGTGGTTTTAATTGAGACTGCACAAGACTACCACCCTGTCACATGCAGATCGTTGATTACCACAGCAGCGAGGCTAACTGACAAGTGACAACAATGCTGATTCTTAAGCAGTAAGTATAAAAGATAAGCACTAGACTGTTATTAGCAAGGTAGGATTATGTATTTAGGTTTTACAACTTATTGGTAGTGGAAAAGCTTCGCTATCCTATGGTGTGAAGTTAGATGGCATTGAAGGTTGCAGAATTAAAAAACCTTCGCACAATCATATATATATTTGATGAAATTTGTTTAAGTGAGACATTTCATCGAACAATTTGTGAGTGCAGTATTAAATGGCATTACCAAGTTAAGCAAATAGCAAGATGAAACACTTGTAATCAAATAGCATAACTATTTAATCTAAGAATGAGTGAAACCCAAATGAAACACGCTGGATTTAGAAGTTCAAATGACATGCTTATGGCTGCTTACCGACTAGCTGAGTCTGATGGCGTGACCAAACGACTACCAATTCTTGAACGACGTTGCGGATGGGGTTCTTGCCTGCCGTCCTCTCTGCCATGGTCGGACAAAGTTGGGGTCGATACCGTACGCGCGCCGCTGAAAAGCGTCGTCGTGGCCGCGCATCTTGCCGTCGTGGCCGGTAGCGGCTGCCTCCTGAGCGCCGGCGACGGTGTCGTGTATCCTGGGGTCGCCGTCGTCGACACAGGGTGGGGCTTCGTGCACGTCGTCGCCGTGGACGCTGGTGTCGCCTCCATCTGCTGTGGAAGCCAAACCCTAACTGGCGGCTGTGCCTTCGTTTAGAATATAGGTCATGATTTGGAAGAGGAATACACGGTGGTATAAGTGGCAAGCGTTGGAAAAAAGGGCGGGATTTTGGCGCTAAGATTTGCTTTTTGCTTGTTGAATGACCGCCAGGATCTTTTTTCTTTGTTCACGATGGAAGAAGATGCATATTTCAATTTGACTCAACCTCTACTGGTATAGTAGCTAGGCTGATACGATATCCATTAGACTATATAATGATAATAAAACAACTAAATAAAATTCATTGATAAATTTGGAAGGCTTCGCCCAATATATATTTTTAACTCTACAACCATAAAATAAGTAATTAAAATTCTTATGCGTAAATTAGAAATCGTTGGCCCAATAATTATTTTTTCGAGAACGTGCGTAGCACGTATTTCATTAAGGGGTGTTTGTTTCTCTGGCAAATTTTTTTTTACATGTCACATCAGATATTGCGACACTAGTTTAGTCTATTAAAAATAAACTAATTATAAAACTAATTATAGGGCCACAATATTCGATGTGACAGGGAAAAAATATTTTGCCCTGGAAACTAACATGCCCTAAGAGAAGTTAGAGCAACTCCAGCTACAGCCCCAAAATAAAGCCCCTACATCGCCGATCGCTGGCCGCGGCCGCGGCGCACACGGCGTCCCACACGGTCTTGTTTAGAGACTCCATTAGAGTTGGTCTTAGAAAGTTTGATACAACCACTACTCCAAATGGCGAGCTGACATGAAGCTAGATGGCAAGGGCACACTTACAGAAGGCACCGGCTTAACGATGGAGCTACGAGGTCATACTAAAGAGGTAACGGATTTTGCGATCGAGCGACAGAGGAAAGGGCCCTAACGGCGCTAGGGCCCTGAACCCAGCCAGTACCCAGGCATCGGCCTCGGTGAA
This sequence comes from Coix lacryma-jobi var. lacryma-jobi, assembly GCA_009763385.1. NCBI lineage: Eukaryota > Viridiplantae > Streptophyta > Magnoliopsida > Poales > Poaceae > Coix > Coix lacryma-jobi. The sequence continues at coordinate 51,844,442 of CM019824.1, forward strand.
CACAGCAGCCAGTACCCAGGTCCTTCTGTTTTGCTCCTTCCAGAACGTCCAGGAGACGAGAAGGACGAGAGAGTTGAACGCACGTCGCCGATTTGATGGGAGAGCGACATGGCACGAGAGCCACCGGTCAACAAGGCGCGAGTCAGGCGATAGGCCAAGTTGGGTGAGTCCACATCGAGCGAGGATTTGATCGTATTATTTATTGTAGTATGAAAATAGTCTTAAAAAGGTAACAACTACAAGGATGTACGTGACATAAAAAAATTCATATGACTTATCCACGTGCTCCTTACAGGGGCGGAGCTACAGGGTATGCCAGGTATGCCCTGGCATACCCTGTATTTCTGGGAAGTTTTAATGTAGATATACGTATTTTCAGAAAAAGAAAAGAAAAAAACACTTACCTGAATACTACATGAGAACGTGCAGCACTATCCGGGGAGGCAGTTGCTACGGCGAGCAAGCCGCGAGCGAGGCCAAGGCCCACGCGGCCCATGCGGCCAAGCAACGGGAGATATTAGTAGATTTTTACTCGGACTTTGAGTTTTTGATGCCACGGCTTCCATCGCGCGAGTAAGAGTCACGGACTAGTAGATTTTTACTCGGACTTTGAGTTTTTGATGCCACGGCTTCCATCGCGCGAGTTAGAGTCACGGACTCGCGGGCGATCACGAATTCGCGAGATTCGTTGCACATACTTGCAGTCCCGACGCCGGCGACGCCCTGAAGCCCTTGTGCAGTCGAGCCTTCTTCCGTTCATCGCCCACTACGCAGCACCGGCGGCGGTGGTGGAGACTTACGATTTGTGATTGGAATTGAGGTGACATTCAATCTTTTGCTCTTTAGCTTTTCGTAAAAAAATCATGTCTAGTTTAATTACTATTTCGTATTTCCTAAGAGCTAACGTCATAAAATCTTGAATCATCCATCACATAGCGAGGTTGAGGATTTGTAAATTTATTGTATTCTTTTATGCCTTCTATTTATATTATTTTTAGTGAATGATTTTAACTTAATCTTTAAATTTAAAATCTTATCATCATGTTACGGCGGACACTCAATAGTCCACGAAAAATGCCAAAAACATGTGTATCGAATCCATTGCAAAATTATAATTTTTACTAAAATGCTAAAAAAATTACTAAATGATATATAAAAAATTTAGACGGCATACCCTAAATAAAAATCCTAGATCCGCCACTGGCTCCTTAGTAACAAGTGTGACTGCCCTCCCATGTGTTCGGCCTTTGTGCGGAATTTGCAATACGGAACTCATCGACTACATGATAACGACACTAGTGACCACATCATGCACACCTCACACTCATCGTGTCCTTCTGGGGCATTCACGCCTCGGACGACATTGACATGTCCATTCTCTCGCCCTTTGAGCAAGCACCTTGGCACGACTCTCACTGCACCACTATGGAGCATCGTCACCACTGGACTACAACGCGTGTTTGATTGCAGGTCGCCTTTATAAAAAAAATTCATAATACGTCAACCACTGGACTACAACGCGTGTTTGATTGCAAGTCGCCTTTATATCCAAAATTCATAATAATTATAAAAAAATGGTGCACATGGAGGGCTTGAACCCAAGAGCTTGAGCACAAGCCAAGATACATCAACCATTGGACTACAACACGTGTTTGATTACAAGTTGCCTTTATAACTCTCTTAATAATTTAGGAATGTCTATGTGTTTAGGGACTTTCTCCTAATATTCAGAGCCTTCTACAAAAGGTCACTGATGAATGTAGCTCTTGGTGCATGGCAGATGCTTCTGGTAGTTTGATCTGCCTTTGTCGTGCTCTATATCAGTGGTATCACCATGTACTGGTTGCTGTTCTAACAGCTTTGTCTCTATGCGTATCATGTTTGGAGTCATGGCCACCTGAGAGGGAGCAACGGTTTACAGACCAAACATTTCGGTGGGCCATGGCCACCTGAAATATATATTGTAGGGAAGAAATCTGGCAGCACATAAAGCAACAATTATTCATACAAATGACTTAATCGCAGAGATATTCATCCAGGTCCACAAACAGCAACAATTGTTCATAAAAATGATTTAAACAAAGAAATCGTCATCCTCAGCTTCTCCCACAGATGTAGCTGGTGCAACAACTCCATCATCAACGTAAGTCTGGTCGTCTTCATCATCTTCTGCAAGAAGAAATGCCGCGTGATCTGGTTCAGGAATAGATTGGGCGAGCGCCTGATCAATGATGGAGGCAACACCACTAAAGCCTTCCATGCCTGATCTCCTCCAATTCGTCAAATCCATACGTAGACGTAATGTATTATCCATGTCATCCACTCCCACGCCCAGTAAGTTTATGTCAATTTCACGACCCTCGTCTTCTGTTGCTTCTGGCATGGCAAACAAATTCCTTGGCTTCAATGCAACAACACTGCACCAACCCGGTTTGCTTGGGATTTCAGCATGAAACACTAGTTCAGCTTGTGTTGCCAAAATATAGGGATAACTGGAATATCGGTATCGACTAGTATCGATCTCGATAATCCCATATTCATCCTTATTATATCCTTTGCCTTTTCTGGTAGTGGCCGCTGGTACATCGTACCAGTCACACTCAAACATTATAACTTCTTTACCATTGGGGAAATCAAGAGTGATGATTTTTTTAATCACTCCATACCATGTCATATCACCGGTACTGGCATCACCCTTGACACAAACACCACTATTTCGTGTGGTTAGACTTTTCTCAATAGAAGCAGTTCAAAACAGGAAACCATTGATAAGGCATCTATTGTACACACGGACTCGTCTGTTCGGTCCTTGAGCAAGGTAATATAACATGCCACTATTTGTGCCTTCGTCACTTTGTTTGTTGATCTACAAAACACAATTCGATAATACATGTGCCGGTGAATAACATATGTTGTCTTGTCATCATTAGGACTCAAAAATAAAATTAATTAATTACTCACTTTCCCCTGAAACCATTTTACAAACTGCTCCTTGTGTCGTTTGACAAGGTTTCTTGTACCATCTTTCCTGAGTTCATCCAAATGCTCGCTGCATTGTAGGCACAAATTAAACTAATTAGTAATTGACTAAAGTAATTCATAAAAATTAATAATGCTATATATTGCAACTTACTCAACCCATTTTTCCGCCTCATCACAGTTGGTTATCATGTAGTGCCTCATCTTTACTAACTCTTCTGTAGAAATTTGCTCATAAATAAATCCTTTCCTGTTGTAATTAATTTCGCTAAATATACTGAGTCCAGATGGTGGCTCATTCACAGTGGCGCTTTCATGACGATCAGCTTGATTCAATTTGGTGTCAACATCTTCCAAGAAACGAGCGCAAAAAGTCAGGCACTCCTCGGAGATATAACTCTCGGCAATTGAACCTTCAGGATGTGCTTTGTTCCTCACATAGCTTTTTAGTGTCCTTAAATACCTTTCAACTGGATACATCCATCTATAGTTCACAGGACCCCTAGTTTTGCCTCTTCAGCTAGATTGACCGGCAAATGCATCATGATGTCAAAAAATGCAGGTGGGAACACCATCTCAAGGCGACAAAGAGTTTCTTTGATTGAACTGCTGAGTTTATCAAGATCTTCGTTCACTAACTCCTTTGAACAAATTGCATTGAAGAACCGACTAAGATCAATCAATGGGATCACAACATCTTGTGGTAGAAGGCTGCGTACAATCAATGGTAACAGCTTCTGTAGAATAACATGGTAGTCGTGTGTTTTTAGCCCACTAACCTTACAAGATTTGACGTCCAGACATCTCTTTATGTTGGAGGCAAATCCATCTGGCATCGTCACGCCTTCTAGAAATTTGCAAAAAATTTCCTTCTCATCCTTAGATAACTTGAACAATGCTGGTGGCATAGTATATTTATTATTCTCCATCACAAGATGCTGATCCTTCCTCATACCAAGATGTTGCATGTCAAGACAGGCCTTCTCATTGTCCTTGCATTTACCATCAATTTCAAGCAACGTACCCAAAATGCTCTCACAGATGTTCTTCTCAATGTGCATCACATCCAGATTATGCCTTATAAGCAATGAGTCCCAATAAGGCAATTCAAAGAAAATACTTTTCTTCCTCCAATTGTGCCATCTATTTTCTTCTTCACGTTGCTTCCTCTTTCTTGTTGTCTTCCCAAAAATGGCCTGATCAAAATATTCAAACTGTTCCTTCACCCGTTCACCAGTCAATGGTTCAGGAGCCTGCCTCGTTTCCACCTTGTTATTAAAGCTGACCTTATTCCTACGCCACCTATGTTTAAATAGAGAACTCATAAATTAATATGAAATTGAATAGGCAAAACGAAGTATTCCACCCAAATGAAATATTACCTATGGTTCGATGGCAAAAAGCGACGATGTCCCATGTAGCAATGCTTGGACCCATATTTTAGCCATAAGAAATCTGTATCCTTGTTGCAATATGGACATGCAAACTTTCCTTTTGTGCTCCAACCAGATAACATTGCATATGCAGGAAAATCATTGATTGTCCAAAGTAGAAGAGCATGTAGAGTAAAATTCTTCTTTACCTTGGCATCCCATGTTTCAACACCATCTGTCCAAAGCTCCTTTAGCTCATCAATGAGGGGACGAAAGTATACATCAATATTATTTCCAGGAGATTTTGGCCCTGGAACCAACATCGACATCATCCAGTAAGGTTGTTTCATACATAACCAAGGCGGCAAAATATAAGGGATTATGATCAGAGGCCAAGTGGTATACGTTGTACTTATCATTCCAAATGGATTAAATCCATCAGATGCCAGAGCTAGCCTAACATTACGAGGATCATCTGAAAACCACTTGTAGTTGTCATCCACGTGCTTCCATGCTGGGGAGTCTACAGGGTGACACATTCTACCATCACGAGTCAATCCTTCCTTGTGCCATCTCATGTCTGATGACGTGCTCTCCCTCATATATAATCTCTGCAGCCGAGGAATTAGTGGGAAATAACGTAGGACCTTACGTGGAACACGCTTCTTTGTTGTACCGGCACTGGTGTCACTAGTGTCAAAACCCTTTGCAGCACCATCATCCTTCCACCTAGACTCACCACATGTTGGACATTTATCCAGTTTTTCATTTTCCTTCTAGAATAATACACAATCATTCTCACAAGCATGTATCTTATCATAATCCAGACCAAGCTCCTGAACTATCCTCTGCACTTTCTCCAATGTGTTTGGTACACAGTGGCCTTCAGGCAGCACAAGTGAGAACAAATTTAGTATGCTCCTCAAAGCAGTGTTACTGATACCATGCATGCACTTAATCTGAAATAGTCTCACAATAAATGAAACCTTGGTAGCCTCCTTGCAACCTGGATACAATTCATGTCTTGCCTCCTCTAGTAATTTATAGAACTTCTTGGCACGCTCATTTGGCTCTTCATCTGGACCTTGGATGATGTTTCCATGTATAGTTGCCCTGATTAGTGTTCCAATCAGCTCAGTCCCAGCATCAACATCATCTCTCTCATCATGTACTGATCCTTCACCGCCTTCATCACTTGGATGTTCCCCTGCGGCGATGAAACTTTCATCAAAGCGGTTACTGAGAACATGTCGGTGAACCTCACGACGCGTCTTGTAAACCATGCATCGACATCTAGCACACGGACACTTAATAGTTGATGTGCCATTATATATGGTCTCCATAAATTTCTGGAATCTCTCTTGCCAAACAGGATCAGACCTATCCATGTGCATCCAACTCCTATCATGCTATCGTGACATTGTGTGCTTTCCAAAGAATTTTCTGCATGAGAATTTGGATATACATAAGTAAAACTCACGAATATATGTATATCATGACATAGGTAATTAAGATTTCCAAATAAATTTCTGCAAATACCGGCAATCAAATGATCAATATGACGAAGATGGAAAAAGGTGTGCACACTTCGGACACGCCGTCTCCGCTGATCACTTTGGGTCGCCTCCTATACTGAACACAAATCAATTAAACAGATTGTCATCATGGATGATCGACTTAAGGATATGATCAAATTAACTAACATGATAGACTTAGAAGCGCCCTAGCAGCTTGGGCTCGACTCTATCTAAAAAACAGCATGCATATTAATCGCAGGGCCGATGTAATTTTGAACTTGGACAAACCTAAATTTTTTGTCCTATTAGTACTGCCTATTGGTAGTATATGTTAATATATACACACATATACACAATATTACCTTGCTGCTGCTGCCGCTTGGCACCTGCCTTAGGGCCCTTGCTAGCTGATTACCGCCATCAAGTCTGAAAGACTGAAACCCCTGCCCTGCTCCAGCCGATCACCGCCAATAGCCGAAAGAGATCAACAATGTTGTCTAGACCTTGGAAGCTAATATTTCGTTGCATGTTATCCGTGTGTTGAACGAAATTCAGGAATACGAACTAGAAAAACAAACAAAACACTTATAAATAAATAGATAAAAATAAGGGCATACAAGTTTTTTTTACAAATAAGGAACTAGAAAAACAAACAAAACACTTATAAATAAATAGATAAAAATAAGGGCATACAAGTTTTTTTTACAAATAAGAAGATCAATACCTGCAGGTCATCGTCTCAGCCGTCGGTGTCGTGCGTTTGCGTCCAGGCCTGCGGTCGCCAAAGCCGGACGACCGACGTGATCTGCGCGTGGGCACGTCTCCCTTGTCTCCTAGTCGTCGTCCAAAGCCAAACTATCGTGTCCGCCGCTTGCCGCGATCCGGCGATCGATGAACTGACGAAGACGACGACTCGAGCCTTTCGCCTTTCGACTTCTGTTCGATCGACCGCGCTCCGTCCGTGATTCGAGGCCGGCCCAGTTACTCCGTCCGTGATTCGAGGCTGGCCCAGTTACTCCGCGTCGTCCGTGGTACGCGTGTGTGCGTAACTCAAGTCAGAAGCGCAGAAAATGTACAAAGCTTTCTCTATTTTTTTTACAAATAAAATTTGTATTATGTATATGACTTCTGGACCTCATACCATGTGGGTCCGCCCCTGGCATGAGGGAATGAGAGCTGAAATTAGAACATGAACCTAATTAACATTTGGATTAGTATAGGGGCCATGCATACCAGGGTGATCACCGTCTCCAATCTTTGTCTGGCCGTCTGGGATTGCGAACGACCTTGGGTGAGAAAGAACGGCGGCGGCGGCGACGAGAACAAGTCCAACGATGAAAAGCCACGAAGGGTTACGATCGTGCACATCTAAAGTTCATGTAATGCTACAGCAAGAAGCTTCGTGCACTAACTCACGTTAGTTTTGGGCCGAAACAAGGTCATTGTTATTATTATGGACCTACTCTGTATTATTATATATATTTGTAGTAATGTAGCAGGTCACATTTTGGGCCAAAGAAGGCAGCCGACGGCGCTATTTTTAAAGCTGATTAAAACAAAGGCCAAAATTGCTATATATATAAATGGTGGTGGTCCGCAACAATTCTGCTTCTAGTCTTTTACTATTTTTTTAATGCATAGCACTTAACTGCTTATGCTAAAATCTTGTAGTTTGATCTGAAAATAACCGTTCTCAGCTCTTTACTAAGACATCTGACAGCTTGTGATATGTTTAGTCTATCAATTGATGTTTGCTTGCATAATGTGCAATCTATCAGTCTATCGGTTAATGTTCATTCTGCAAAAATATTTAGTCTCTACATATATACCAGTGATCAAATAATCTAGATGGGAAAAAGTGTGCGCACTATAGGCATGATGCATGCACTACCTCGCTTATCACTTTGTGTCGCGTCCAATTTTGAACACAGCTCAATTGAATAGATTAGTCAGCTAGCAGTAACCATATGCATGATCCACTTAAGGCCGCCCTAGCATCATGTAGCCACTGGCCATGACCAACTTAGTTAACATGATGCATGTGCTCTAGATAGAGAATGCTTTTGCCATGTGCATATACTCAGTGCCCAAGTCATTAAGATCCAACAGCGACGAGAGGCCGAGGCGCGCCTTTTTGCTTGATCTCATTGGAGTATTGACATCTTATGAGCCTCCTGATTAATTGATGGGCATCACGCATGATTTTCATGGCGATATATGAGAAGTACAAAGTTTGAGGGTGCCGTGAGAGTTGCATATACTAGTTTGTTCATAAGCCCTTTTGTTATAACTAAAGCCACAAAATCTGTACAACAATATATTTCAACACACTAGGGATTTAAAGCAACAAACCAACATGTGGCAATAACAACATACTATTGCCTCGTTTTAGATATTTAGTTGCAATAAACAACACCCTATTGCAATGGTCATGATTACTATTACAACAAACAAAACATGAGGCAATACAAACAAACTATTGCATCGCTTTGAAAATTTAGTTGCAATACATTATCTACCAATTGCAACAGTGATGAGAAATATTACAACCCAATAAGACTATGGTAATAATTTCAAGCAACTGCAACACTAGACTTTATGGTTGCAAGAGCAACAGGCAGTTGCAACGCCAACCAGTTCTAATGCAACAAAATGTTCCCGTAGCAATATTTTAAGCCTATAGCAACACTTTTCAAAAAAGTGTTGCCATAGGCATCATCTCTTGCAACGGCTAACATAAAGATTGCAATGCATTATTTTTGTGGCAACACAGTCCCCCTATTGCCACGTTTTTAGGCAAATGTTGCAAAATACACCCCTATTACCACACAATTTCTAGAGTTGCAAAGGGTGTCGTGTGGCAATATTATTGAAATCTAGTAGTGTTTACCTTTGTGCATCTAGGCCCGATATCATGCTTAGTGTGTGCATGTGTGCAAGGTTTCAAGCTAATCCGAAAGAATGTCATATTATGGCCGTTAAGAGAATCTTTCGATACTTAGTGCACACTCCGAATCTTGGCTTGTGGTATCCCAAGGGCTCCACTTTTGATCTACTTGGCTATTCCGATTCGGACTATGCCGGTTGCAAGGTAGACCGAAAGAGCACTACCGGGACTTGCCAATTTATTGGGAGGTCTTTGGTGTCATGGAGTTCTAAGAAACAAAATAGTGTTGCCCTATCCACCGCCGAAGCCGAGTATGTGGCGGCCGGCGCATGCTGTGCTCAACTACTTTGGATGAAGCAAACACTAAAAGACTTCGGATGTGAGGAAAACAAAATTCCACTTTTGTGTGACAATGAGAGTGCTATCAAGCTAGCCAACAATCCCGTAAACCATTCTCGCACAAAACACATAGACATCCGACACCATTTTTTGAGAGACCATGAAGCCAAAGGAGATATCGCAATACGCCATGTGAGCACCGAAAAGCAACTAGCTGATATCTTCACAAAGCCTTTAGATGAGTCAAGATTTTGTGCTTTGAGGAGTGAACTAAATATCATTGATTCTCGTAACGTGGCTTGATGTCTTGCACATATTTGTTTTCACCTAGAGACCTAGATAAATGCTTTGACAAAATATTGTGTGTGATTTCAAAATCTATTTTGCATACTTCAATTGTGTCCATAGTTATGTACTGCTTGTATGAAATCTGGACATGTTTGAAGTATGTGTAGTATACCACTCAAGGTTCTCTTGGAATAGCCCTCTGTCCGCTCTGTTTTTGCACAGTCGGTTGTACCGCCATAGGGTCGGTGGTACCGACGTCGGTGGTACCGACCCCTATGGGCGGTAGTACCGACCGTGTGGACCCGAGTATAAAAGGTCGCGGTGAAATCCTTTTCGACCCTATCAGTCAACTCTTTTTCACTGTGGCCGCCGCCTCCTTCAGCCGCAGCAGCCGCGCGACCTCTTCCTCCCTCTCCTCCTCTCGATCTCCTTCCTCCTCCACTCAAACTCAAATCCATCCGGTGGGAAGGTGCTTTGGAGTGTGGAGATCATCTTGGTGGTGTTCTTGAAGCCCGGAAGTTCCTCCTTCATTGGATTTCAGCCTCTTCTTCACGAGTAGCAAGGTACTAGGGTGTTCTTGCCCGATCTCTAAATGTACCTTGTTCTAGGTCGATTCCTTTGGTAGGATTGCTCTATCTAGTGTGTAGATACTTCTAGGATGTATGGTTTGCAAGTTCATGGACGATTTGTGTGATTGGATTGAGGGGAACCACACGCTGCTGTGCGGTCAGTAGTACCGCCCATTGGGTTCGGTAGTACCGACCGCGCGCAGCGAGGGGTTTTCCTCCCCGATTTCGATCGTCGTCTTTGCTACATCCTTTGAAGTTGTCTTTCTATCACCTTTGTCTCACTTCGGTCTATGCTATCTTGTTCTAGATGTCGCATGGCCGGAGGACCGCTCATGCTCGGACCGCTAGTGATGATGATGATGAGGAGTATGCTGCCTTGGAGCAAGGTGGTGTGCAGCCCGGTGGGCCACAGTGGCGCAATCCTGCGCACCGTGCTCAGTCTACCAGTGGGAGTATGGAGGAACTCCCTCGTCAGGTCCGTGGACGTTCGTCCGGGGGCCACGGGGGACGTCGCAGCGTTGATAGTGCCAGGGGAGGTGGGAGCGGCCATGCCGGTGGCAGTGGACATGCTGCTCCTCCGCCTCCTCCGCCCTCTGTCGCTGGTCCGCCCGGGCGCCTGCATAGCGTCATTGTGGGTGGTGTGGCTCAGGCGGCTGGTGCTGAGCGTGAGGGTCGTTCTATCGATCCTCGCATTGGACCGCCGTCTCCTCCGACTTCAGGGTTGATGCTTATCAACTGGGCATTTCATATGCACCCTGAAGCTGGAGCCGTCATGACTGCCCCTGCACATCGTGAAAACACCATGGACTACTCTGACAGGAAGAAGGGGAATCTGTTGAGAAGGCAGCGCGAGGAGAACCCATACCTTTTCATCAGAGATGATTCAGTGGATCGGAGGTTTTGGTCGAGGTTACAGCAGGATTACTATGTGTCAGTCCTCTGGAGGGGTTTATGTGCCAAAGGACATCCTCCCCTCTTTGAGCATAAGCGGCTGGCAATCCGCTCCTTGTCAGACAAGGATTCAGAGGAGATTCAGGCTTTGGTGCAGAGGCTAGAGGAGTGGAGGATCTTGGGGTTGGTTTCTGGTGAGCGCAGCTACAACCAGGAGATAATCTGTCAGTTTTGGGCAACCCTTTTCATTGATCAGGAGGCGCAGGTGCTGCACTGGATGACCCAAGGGGTCCACTACCGGTGCAACTTTGTCACCTTCGCCCGGTTGTTGGGATTCGACCATGTAGACAGGGATGCTCCTCGCTTGTTAGAGATGTATGGTGGGGGCATGTACACAACTCAGCTGCAGAGTTCAGGTGTCTACATGGATGGTGCAATGGCAAACTTCAAGGTCCCTGGCCTGAAGCCTGCCTACTTTGTGCTCAACAATTTGATGCGCCTGACACTGGATCCTAAGTTTGGAGACCAAGACAACTTGAGAGATGATGCTGCCAAGGTCCTTGTCCAGTTTGCTTTGCCAGATGGACGCTTTAGCATTTCACATTTTCTTTGGCAAAAGATATCAGATGTGTACAATGACCCTCACAAGCTCCTGCCTTATGCTCCATATCTAATGCACATCAATGAGCATGTTGTGGGAGCTACCTTTGAGTACGACCGGACGGTGAAGGACTACAGTGTTCGGAAGTTTACATCGATCGTCAAGGACAAGGGTGTTGTAGGCGACGAGGTTCCAGCAGCAGCAGCGCCTGGCGAGGCACATGGCCCCGAGCAGGCTAGTGGGGATGTACCTCCTGCTACCGCTCCTCCTCCGCGTCGTGAGAGGCGTAGGAGTGGCGGTCTTCGCTCCGCTCTCGGCAAGATCTTCGAGTGGATGTGCTACAGGGCCGAGCGCGACGAGCGGCATCATCAGGAGGTGCGTGAGCACCTTGGTCTCCCTCCGCGTTCTCCGCCCCGACCCCATCCAGATCCTTTTGCCGAGTATGATGCTCAGCCCCAGCATGATGATGATGATGATGACGACGATGACCAGCAGCAGCAGCCCCAGCAGCCCGGTGGTGGTGAGGCTGGCTTTGACAGCTCCATGCTGTTCTAGCCTCCTCAGTTCTATCCTCAGCCTCCACCACAGTACCAGGCTCCTCCCTACTACCGTGATTATGGTGCGGGTACGTCCTTTGCTGGCGGATCCACATCATATCAAGGTGGTGGTGGTGGCTCGTACATGGGTTTTGCTGGCCCCGACGCCGATCCAGCTGGGAGTGGTGGTTTCCGCGACTCGACCCCTCCGCCGGATTCTTCTGCTCCGTCGTCGTTCCCAGGAGGTGATGTTGGTGCGGGTGCTTATTCCTCTCTCTTCGGTGATCCTTATCATGGTGGGTCTTCCAGCAGCTACTACTAGTTCTTTGCTTATCTTGGCCTACCCGTTTTGGTACTTGATGCCAAAGGGGGAGTGTTAGGCTTTATCTTGTTGTAATAGCTAGCTGTGAGAGAGGGTTAAACTTTGAGAACTAAGTGTGGTATGCTACTTTTAATCTTGTGATGTGATGTTGAGGATGTAAAACTTTTATGCTTATTGTTAAATTCATGTATGGTTCATCCTCTATTAATGCTCTTGACTTGGTGATTGTTGTTTTCGATATGGCTATGAGATTTGAGTCTTTTTCTTTCTTCCATAGTCATTCGCTTCTCTTACTTCATTGTTATGTGGATCACCTTGTCATATTGTTTATGCATCACAAAACTGATATATATGTTGTCACACACACTTAGGCACCCCCACAGATTACAAAATTTAGGGGGGCTCTTGTTCTTGTGTATGCAACCTTGTTTTTTAATCAAGGTTTGAAATTCATATCCAAAGCATACACTAAGGGGGAGCTTGAACTAAATTTTGGAATTCAAAAGCTTCAATTCTTTCTATCCTTATTGTTTGCCTAAGTTGGTTGTCATCAATTACCAAAAAGGGGGAGTTTGAAAGTGCATTCGCCCCCAATGTGGGTTTTGGCTAATTAACGACAATCAAATTAGGGACTAACCGGTTTATAAAAGCATGTATGCAGGTGTTAGTCCTAAGAAAGATTTGAAACGTTGAAATCTCGTGAACAAAGCACGTTGGATACATTTGGACATAAAGATGCCTAGCTCAAGTAGTAGTTTAAAATTTTAATTTTAAACTTGAGTTATAGGTAAGCCGGACTATCAAGAGGGTCACAAATTATGTTGGCTAGATGTGGAGAAAAGTGCTCAAATCGACTAACTATAGTTCGTTTGAGAGACACCGCACAATCACGAACACATAGAGGGTATTTTTATGTGGTCGGTAGTACCGACCACGGCTTCTCCGCGCAGTGCTCAAACACCCTCTCTGTTTTAGTTCGAAAATGACCTAGCGGTAGTACCACTATTATGTCGGTACTACCGCCCTCGGTGGTACCGACCCAGGTCGATAGTAAGCTTGGTTTCACAGACCTCTCTGTTCGCGCTCGAAAAGACCTAGCGGTGGTACCGCCAATATGTCGGTACTACCGCCATTATGTCGGTACTACCGCCCCCGGTGGAACCGACCCTGGTCGGTAGCAAGTCAAGTTTTACAGAGGTCTCTGGATGGATCGTTTTTGGCCTGGCGGTAGTACCGCCATTATGTCGGTACTACCGCCCTCGGTGGTACCGAGCCCTGGCCGGTAGTAACCAAGTTTGCTGAGCTCTCTGGACTGACGCGCTTTTGACTTGGCGGTGGTACCGCCATTATGTCGGTACTACCGACCCTCGGTGGTACCGACCCTGGTCCGTAGTTTCCGAGGGACTAAGTCCCTAACTGCGGAGCTCTCTGTCTGAGGCCGATTTGGCCTGGCGGTAGTACCGCCATAAGGCCGGTACTACCGCCCGCGGTGGTACCGACCTGAGGTCGGTAGTTGACTTTTTAGTCAGATCTGGATCTATGCGACCGTTGTGAACTGGTCGGTACTACCGACCATGGGTGGTCGGTACTACCGACCAGCCTCGAGACTAAGGGAGTATAAATGCTTCCTCTCTTCACTTTTCTCGGTCACCCACTCATTCCACTCACTTATTGCTGACCTAACTTGAGACAAACTCTCTCCAAGCATTGACTCCTCCCCTCTCTCCCCCCCTTTGCTCCTAGATCCATTCTCTTGCAAGATTTGAGCTAGGGAAGTGAGATTAGAGAGTGGGAAGCTTCGATCTATGACTTGAGCACTTGGTTTCCATCTAGCCGGCTTGATTTGTGTCTTTTACTCTTGAGCTCTTTGAGCTCTAGCCGGTTAGGTGTTCTTCGTGGTAGCCCGTATTGATTCACTTGTTGTTGTGTTCTTCGTGTTCTTCCTATCCCTATCTTCTTCTTAGGTTGGGAAGACTCGATCTACATCAAGGGAAGCAACCAAGGCTCGGTGAGAGTAGATTTGCTATCTATCGTACTTAGGGAAGTGGGGTAGATTCTTGTATTACATTCACAGCTTACATACATTGGATTTGTAGTTCCTTTTAGGATCCCGGTTGTGCCATTTGTTTGTGTTGGTAGTACCGGTGTTTTACACCCGGTAGTACCTACCCAAACAAACCGGCCTCTCCGGTTGTTATCTAACTACATCTTCTAGTTTGTGAAGTTTCAGATCGTTAAAAATCACCTATTCACCCCCCTCTAGGCTGATTTGATCCTTTCAACTCTAACAATCTATTTGTTAATAGAACTTCTAAATCCAACCCAATATCAGTTGAGAACTCTAAAAATTGCACTGCAGCAGGACCATAAAGGACTGCTAAGAAGAGTGGAAGTTGTAAATCTTTTCTAGTCCTATGGCGCTGATTGCTTTCGTCTTAACTCACCTCACAATAAATGCTTTTGTGAGGGCCCAACAAAAAAGAAAATTTTATTTTTCTAGGATCTTAAATAATTGACACGGTCAATTGGCATTAATGATTTTTAGTATTAAGCAAATACTCCCTCCGTATAAGAAAAGAAAGTCGTTTTGGACAAGGTTTTGGTCAAACATTGGGAATATAAATAAAAAATAACTTTTAAGTTACTATGTTTTAAAATGTAAAAGCTATATGAATAGATTTGTATTGACAAATATTTTCATAATACTATACATACATTTTCTAATAAATATTTTTTATAAAAACAAGGAGTCAAAGTTATACTTTGGAGACCGTGTCGTTGTCCAAAATGACTTCCTTTTCCTATACGGAGGGAGTATATTTATCACATAATGAGATCTCTCAATCGCTTGACGTCAGTGCAGCCTCGATATGGATGGTGTTGCAGTCGGTTGGCAAGAAATTTATAAATTTGGTTAAACTATTCATTAGCATGCACTTTGGCACTTCTTAGGAAATAAACACTTCACTTTGCAAAATCATAACAAGTTGCATCAATTAGCATGCAACATAAAGTCATAAAATTGAATCATATCTGTTATGTCTGCTAATTTGCACAAATAACAGTGAATAATTTTGGTCCTATTTGTAGCATAGGCACTAACATAGCAGTTTTAAATTAATGCTACTACAAGAATATAAATAAAAACATAGCCTAAACAATTATGCCACTACTAGACTAAAGACTACGTTTTGAAAAGGAAAGTGTCTTCTGAAATAAGACTAACACACCTAATGACAAAATAAATGAAAAGGAACATTGGCTCTATATAAAAGGGAAGACAACTTCTGTTACTTTTCAGTTCTTGCAGACATGCATGCTCCACAATTTTTTTTCCCAGTACATTGCATCACTGGCTGTCTTTTTTTTTTGCAATTCCACTTGTGGTGTCCCTAACACTGACAAATCAACTATAGGAAAACTAACCATCATAGAAAACATGCATATTATGGTTGCAAATATACAGTATGCAAATCACTGACAAATAAATATTACTCTCTCCATCCTAAATTATAATCCATTCCAAAAAATTTGGTGAGTCAAAGCATCTCAAGTTTAAACCAAATTTATAAGCAAGAACATAGCATAAAGAAACTATTCATTACAGAGAATTTAGTAACACAATAGCAGAGAATGGAGAGAGAAGAAGACCTGAAAAAGAAAGTTGTCAAGATGGTGTTCAGACTTCAGATCTCGGAGTATATAGCACTGCATATCGTGATCTTTGAGAAAATAGCAGCACAAATCCTGGAAAAACAGTACCGTACCAGCAGGTTCAGACATCCTAGTCGTACTAGCAGGTTTAAGCAAAACGAGTGGGGAGGAAGGGAATTGAGAGGAGGATATCCACACCTCAATACCTAGAACTACCACGGTCTCCCTCGATGTTGATAGAAATCGATGCCGCCACCGCCGCGATGCACTCAAACCCTAACAAGGGAAAACCGGTTGAAGAGAAGGGGATGGAGGAGGGGATGAGGCAGAGGAGGAGACGGAGCCACGTACCAACGATAGAGCCGGCGGCGGATCGGGAGCAGCGGTGGCGTCGTGTGCTGCGGGAGGGAGGCTCCCGACCAGGGTTTTTTTACCGACCGGATTAACAAAACCGCCGACCTCCGGTAGCGGCTTACCGGTCCGGTTTGACCGGTAACCGCCAGGTACCGGCCGGTTTGAAGTTTGAATTCAAACGCCTCAGTTGTTCGGTTTTGCAGCGGTAAACCGATCGGTTTGGGTCGGTTACCGACCGGTTAGCTCGGTAACCGGACCAAACCGATGTGTTGTCTTTTTTTTTGTCGGATAAAAATAATTTTTTGGTACTTCCTTTGGACATATAGATATAAAAAAGACCGTACAATGCGGCAATAAATTCATTGTCTCGAAAACATGAACAAATAGTCGCATACAAATATATATACTCACTAGTCACTACACATAGACATAGTCGCATACAAATATATATAGTCATACATATAGTCGCATACAAATAAATATTGTCTCGAAAGCATCAACAACTTATTGTTGCATAAATATTGTCACAGGCTCACATCCTCACAGTCACAGGAATGCATGGTCATCTACGCAAGATGTATGGAAAGGCCCCATGTTGGCATGACATTTCATACTCGGCGATGGACATAAGAGCGATACCTTTGGTTCGAAGCAGGGTTGCCTTGTAATCTTGCCACGTGTGGCCCGTCCAAGCTGCGGTTGTCTCCCATTCTTGAACCAACATACTGTAAAAGCTGGGGTCTTCCCATTCGTACACCCACCTAGTCTGAGGCTGCGTGCTCACGTCAGGAATGAGATAGCTATAAGAAGGTTGTGAGGCATCGCTGTAGGATGAAGTAGAGTAGTCTGGAGTGTCGTAGTACGTGGGTGCAAAAGAAATTGATCTCCCATGCGAGTCCTCTGGATTGTCGTCGTGCGTGGGTGGAAATGAAATTGATTTCCTCTGGGACTGTGGTTGTCCATGGTCACGATCTTGCGTAGCATGTGTGTATTGGGTCTCGCCTGCAATGAACCATAATTAGTAATCATAGACAGAAATAAATGTGTGTATGTACGTGCAAGTGCAATGGATACCTGTGAAACGAATTCCATAACTAGTCCCACCACCATTCCCACCACCACCGCCACCGTCGCTCCCATCTGCACCACCATCGCCACTGTCATCATCGTCACCACCATCGCCACCATCACCACCATCGCTGCTGTCATCATCATCGTCATCGTCAGAATGGTAAGATTCCTCCTCCTCAGTCTCCGCATCGCTGCTGACTTGTTTTCCTTTTCCACGCTTGGTCTGCCCCTTCCTAGGCGGCGCTTGCGTCTTCCTCTTCCCGGTGTGAGTTTGACCCACATGTCTAGGAGCCCAATCACTGAGGCAATCAGACCCCGTAGCCTGACGTAGATCATCGGGGTCTATATGGTCACTGCCAACAGAAACAAGCAAATCACATAAATAAAATCAATCCCACCGTACATTATTAGACACACACTCACATTTATAAATATACATATAATGTACCTGACAAGACGTGATGGTAAAGGGACGTCGTCTTCGTCTGAATCCTCATCAAGAAGTGGAGGTTGGTTTGATCTTCCGTACTCCATCCACTCCCTAACCGGATTGGTCCGATCATAGAATGAGACTTCGGCGAACCGGTCAATAAAATCGTCGTCATCAAGCCTTGGTGGGTTGACATCCGCAAGTCGCAGCCGAAGGTTGTAATTGACATAAACAAGCTTGTTCAGTTTCTTGTGCGATAGCCGATTGCGGACCTTCGTATGCATCAAGGCAAAAGTACTCCAGTTCCGCTCGCATCCACTAGAGGACACACATTGTGAAACAAGCCGCAAAGCGAGGCGCTGCAAATTTGGAGTGTCTTTACCAAAGATCAGCCACCAGGCCGCTGCAAGTGGAACACATTATGTTAGCTACATGTTCCAATATGCATAACTAAATGGAATGACAAAGTACTCTTACATGGGGATGTTCTTGAATCCAGGGCCATTTTCTGAGCTAGCTCTGAGCCAAACTCACCAAGCTTCTGGCGAAAAACCTCAGCCTCCTGCAATGCCTGCACGGCGCTCTGCACATCTGTCATCTCCTGAAATGCGTCCTTCAGGCCAGCGAACATTGTTGCAGTTGGCTCTAGTGAGTATGAGAGCTTAGGATTCAGGACGGCAGCTGCAACATGGAATTCAATTGAGCATACAGAAAATGTTGAATATGGTAAATATGGAATTCAATTGAACATGGAGTAACTCATACCTGGCCCCACGTACGTCCCTATGTACACGTCAGATATCCTTTTATCCATTATCTCTTTGTACTCATTCCATGTGTGCGTATTTCTTCCAAAAAATGACTCCATCTCCGACTTGCAATTCTGGAACTGATACACAACTTCACAAATGTTGGGGTGCTTGTCTTGATCAGCGAACCGAAGGAACTTGTAAATCGGTTGTACAGTGTTGATGATATACTCCAATCCCTCCCACCACTGTAGACTCGACAACCTGGCATGAGCAAATCTACCTTCTTCGGTTTTTGCCCACTTGCTCTCCAAAAAATCTGTAGATGCCATCCACTGCATGAACTTCTCACGTCTTCGGTTAAATGACTCCATGAACATGTAGTTGGTCCCAAATCTAGTGGCATTCCATTTGACCAACTCACCACCAATTGCTCTCTTCATCATATAATGCAACTGAGTATGGTTGTACAACCAATTAGATATGCGCTTGCATACGGATATCATACCTGAATGATCATTCCTTTCACCGATATCCTCCATCTGAGCCTCATACTCATCATCATTAAGGGGATGGTTCCCCTCCTGTGCAGCTCTTTGTTGTGCGAGCCATTGGCGAGCTCGGTCAGCCGTCGCCCTCTTGGCGCGGTCAAGATCTCTCTGGAAATACTCGCGCACCTCTGGTGGCACACGGCTACAATGCACAACCTCCGTCCCGCGCGCTGCCAAATGCTGCTTCAATCTTGTTCCACCACCGCCCCCTTTTGTCAGGTGACAATAATTGCACCGCCACCCGGGAGCGAGATTTTCACCATGCTCCCAGACAACGTCTTTGTGCCTGCCCGACATTGTCTACCTGCATAAACAGACAACACAAAATCACACCCACGTAAATTTTATCTATACAATATATACAAAAAAAATATACATCCTAACACAAATCATACCTCAAATCCTAAATCCTAAACAAATTAAATACATCGTAAATTAAATCGTACCCTAAACCTAAACCTAACCCTAACCCTAACCTAAATCCATCCATCCTAATTTCTAACACAGATCCTGCCTAAGTACAACAATCCTAACACAAAACTACACCCAAAACATATAGCTACTTAACTAAAATACCAAAATAAAGGGGGGAAAACTTACCTGCGGAACCGAGCTAACCGCTCGGTAACCGAACGCAACCGCTCGGTTACCGAGCCGCCGGAGCGGCTAGCCGAGGGCGCTTCGCCGGAGCGGTTACCGCTCGCTCCCGCTCGGTAACCGAGCCTAACCGAGCGGTTAGCCGGCGGTGGCGAGCGGACGGCGGCGCTGGGGGCGGAGGGCAGGGGGCGGGGCGCGGATAAGGCTCGGGAAGGCACCGTTCTGCCCCCCCCCCCCCCCGCCCGGCCACGAGCCGTTTTGTGCCCGTGAGCGCCTAATGGGCCTCATGGGCCTTAACGGGTCGTCCCTTTTTTTCAAACTTCCAAACATCCAAATGAATACTAAACGAACTCCAATTTGAAAATTTTTTATACCATTGGTCTCCATAAATTATAATCTATTTTTAGGAATTTTTTGGGCACTTTTTTTTTCAAATTTTCAAATTTCAAATTCAAATTTGGTAACCGGCTTACATGGTAACCGGACCGGCCCGGTTGGACCGGTTACCGACCGGTTCGTCGGTTACCGTTCCGGTAAGAAAAACCCTGCTCCCGACTCGCGAGCGCAAGAGACAGCGATGCAATTTCCCGACCTCGGATGAGGATAATTTATTCTCCCTTGGATTCACGTGGATTGGGTGGGTATTTCTCCAATCCGGCAACACTCAAATCCACTTTTGTGGATCCACGTGTGTGAAACTCTAGCGTGTGTTGGCCCCAGTCGGAGACCGGGTTCCCATCCAAGATTTGCCAAACGAAGCCTGAAAGGGATTGGAGTTTGGGATGGAGGTGAGGCGAGGCGAGTGGCAGCGGCGGCGGTGCGGGCACGGAACGGAACTGCCGCGAGACAGGGGAAGCTGCGGTTTGTTGGGGGCGGAACCGACGCGACGCGATGCTGCGGCCGTGCAGCGGGCAGCGGGCAGCCGGCGGCGGCTACGTTACGTTCTCTCTTCTCCCTGACTACCACAATACTCCGTATGCGTGATCGGATGGCCCCCGCCCGGTGCCTGGTGGGCACGAGAATATCAAGACGCTTTCTTCACCCGTACCTTTTGCAAACTCCTTTCCCCACCTCCAACCTGCCCAAATAACTTCCACCACGTCAGTCGTCACCGACACCAAGCCACAAAGGAAGCCGAGCTCACTCTCTCACTCTTCCGTCTTCACACTCTCACTCGGGCACGGTCGCGCACGCACTCTCCTGTCTCCCCTTCCACTGTGGTTCCAGCAGCCCTCTCCCAATCCCGCATGCAGGCTGCCGGCATGGCGGTGAGCAACAACATCACGGCGTGCATCAACTTCCTGGTGCTCCTCTGCACCGTCCCCATCGCGGCCACGGGGCTGTGGCTGGCATCCAGGCACGGCGGCGAGGACTGCGCGAGGCTGGCCTGGTGGCCCGTGGCCGTCCTGGGCGCGCTGCTCCTGCTCGTCGCGCTGGCGGGCTTCGCGGGCGCCTACTGGAACCGCAGGGGCCTGCTGGCCTGCTACCTCTTCGCCATGGCGGCGCTCGTCACGCTCCTCCTCGCGCTCCTCGTCCTCGCCTTCGCCGTCGCGCACGGCTCCGGCGCCTACGACCCGCCCGGCAGCGGCAGGGCCTACGAGGACTACCGCCTCCAGGGATACTCCTCCTGGCTGCGCGGCTACGTCGCCGACGACCCCCGCAGGTGGGACGGCATCCGCGCCTGCGTCGCCGCCTCCGGCACCTGCAGGAAGCTCGCCGTCGATAGCTCCTTCATCGTGCCGGAGCAGTTCTACATGTCGCACCTCTCGCCCATCGAGGTAAAATACCTTCTTGTTTACTCATATCGATTATGCTGACCATTTGACCGCTTAATTAACCACATTTCTTTCTACTACTAAGTAGTAGTACAGGGTAGTACGAACATCTAATAATGTGTCTAAAGGTGGCCGGTAGTTTCGTTTCCACTTTGTAACTATAGTGGTCAAATCAAAAGTGGGTACAGCTATATAGCTGGTGAGAGGAATCAGTCCATTGCCTTGTCCGGTGCATCCGTGCTGCAAGGCAGCCTGCAGTAGCAGCGAAGCTGATTGCCAGCCACCCTTGATCGTTGGCGTGATCTGTAAATGTGTTCAGCTTCATCATGCCTACTACAGTAGACGTGTCCTCTGTCACTCTGTTGTGTTTGTGAGAAAGTAGAGCAGCAGAAGCGGCGGCTGCCGGCATGTGCCATGTGGGCCGGTGCTTGGAAGCATGTAGCCAGCCAGCCACTGATTTTTAAGAGACTCTCCTCTGTCCCGTACTACTCAGGCTCCAGCTCCAAAACGATAGGACTAGCATGGAAGCTTCTGTAATTGTTCCGATTAATTAATGATCGAGTCGTCGTCACCCTCACGCCGCCTCACCCCTGCGTCACTGTATGTGTGTGCAGTCCGGGTGCTGCAAGCCGCCGACGGTGTGCGGGTACGCGTACGTGAGCCCGACGGTGTGGACGGGCCCGGCGAGCCCGGCGACGGCGGACGCGGACTGCGCGGCGTGGAGCAACGACCCCGCCCAGCTCTGCTACGGCTGCGCCTCGTGCAAGGCCGGCGTGCTGGGCGGCCTGCGCCAGCAGTGGCGCAAGGCCACCGTCCCGCTGCTCGTCGCCACCGTCGCGCTCATCTTCGTCTACGTCATCGGCTGCAGCGCCTTCCGCAACGCGCAGACCGAGGACCTCTTCCGCCGGTACAAGTGGGGAAACTGATTGGATTGGATTGAACCGTCGATCTCGATCGCCTCGCAGTTCTCCACATCTACTGCTACAACTACAGATGGGTGGGCTGTATGTGCTTTCTGTTCTGGTTCTAGTTGGTACAGTGGTTAATTATTAGTTTTGTAGAATGTGTATCTACCTGTAACCTGTGCGATATCTCAAGCTTCGTTCTAACATCGGCAGCAATCCCAGCTGGTCTTTCGCGCCAGGATTTCCATGAAATGTGCCGGCTTCTTTTCAGGTCACATGGAGTTTCTGCTGCGTGCTCCGACAATGAACTTTGGTACTGTTTGGTTCAGGCCCTACAAAGGCTAGCACGCGATCGTGGCCCAAAACTCTTCTTGGACCTGTCAAGCTACGAACCTTATTAGGTGTCTGTCGGGCCTGGGCTAAATCCCGACCGAGCCTCTTCTTCTCACAATCTCACGTCTGGTCTGAAGCAGACTGAACCAGCAACCCATACGGCCATACCCAGCCACCACACACGCCAAAGTTCACAACTTTTAGACACACATTCTGAATTTGTGACAGGATCAGAGATACCTAGAGCCATAGGCAGGCGGCCTCAGGTGCGCTACTACACGTAACTCTTGGACCTGTTTGGATAGCTGTAAACTTTATAAAGTTCTAAAAATTTGAGAGCACTGTAGCTCAATTTTGAGATCTAAAGCTCCTAATGTGAGATAGACTAAAGATTACAGCTAGCATTATACCATCTACTATTTCGAGACCTTTTTTAAAAACGGGAATATATAGATATTCCAGCCTCTGTATCGATTGATACGTATAGCTGTTCAAAGACACAACTAAAAATAGCAAAAAAACATAGAAGAGAGGTAACACCGTAAAATCTTGCTAAGCAAGACGGAAAACAAAAATCAAAAGGAGAGTAATCTCCCACTAAAACACCATCCATGACTAGCAAAAAGCTTCATCATAATCGACTCAAGCACATGACACCCTGTATTTATTCGAGGTTTGTCTTCCTCTTTTTGGAGAATCCCCCAATATCGGATCCAGTATGTTCCCCTGAAGACCACCTGTAAAGGAGAGAAGGCTCGAGAATTGTTAAAAATCTCATCATTTCGGCAAAGCCATATTGACCAACAATGGCACATGCTTCAACCAAGGTCTGGTAGTTTAGTTTTCTCCCTAAACCCTGTACCCAACCATTAAACAAATGAGCTACATTTGTTGGGGAAGGTAGATTAAAAGAGATCTCAACCAATCTCCAAATGAACCTAGCCATTTGACAATCAAAAAAGAGATGTTGTATTGACTCATCTAGATTACAACGCTTCCTCTCCACCGTCTCCTGGCTAGATTATCTTTAGTTAGAATAACACCTTTTATTAAGTACCACATGAACACTTTGATTTTAAGGGGTAACTTGAGCTTCCAAATAACATGGTTACGGGGAACAACATTAGAGACAACTAATGCTCTATACATAGAACAAACGGTAAAAAGTCCATGTTGATTTAGGGACCATTTAAAGGTATCTCTTTGATCCGAATGCTGAACCATCATCACGCGGGCTACTTAAATGTGCCATGCTAATAGGTTATTTCCAACTAAGGATCTTCTAAAAGAAACATTTAATGGGGTAGCTCGTAAAACCATATTAACAGACACACTCTTTTTCCTGACTATGTTATACAAAGAAGGATACTGGTCTTTAAGCGACACGTTGCCTAAGCAGACATCCTCCCAAAATCTAACTTGAGATACATCTCCCAAGCTGAACCTGCCACATCTCAAGAACTCCTGTTTGACCTTCATTAATCCAGCCCAGAAGTGAGAATCACCAGGCATATGTTCAACCTGAGTTAAAGTTTTGTGTCTCAAATATTTCCTTCTAAGTAGGTTTTGTCATATCCCATCTTCATTGAGAAGCCTAAAGAGCCATTTGCTAAGAAGACATTTATTCTGTAGGTCAAGATTGAGGATCCCCAAGCCCCCTTGATCTTTTGGAGAACACAAAATGCTCCATTTAGTAAACCTATACTTCTTTTCATGGTCATCACTCTGCCAAAAGAATCTAGATCTATAGTAGTCTAGTTTCGTAAGCACTTCTCTTGGCACTTCAATAAAGGATAACATAAAAATAGACAAATTGTTTAAAACTGAATTAATTAGCATTAAACGTCCCTCAACAGAAAGCATCTTTCCTTTCCAGCAACTCAGTTTCTTTTGAAATCTTTCTTCTACCTCTCTCCAGTCACTATTTCTAAGTTTCCTATAATGCATCGGAATTCCAAGATAACGAAATGGAAAGGAGCCCATTTCACATCCAAAGATCTAAGAGTATTCCCCTACCGTTTCGTTGGCTTCTCCAAAGCAAAAAAGCTCACTCTTATGAAAGTTAATCTTGAGCCCAGACAATTGTTCAAAAGCACATAGCAATAGCTTCAAATTCTTGGCTTGATCAAGATTATGTTCCATGAAAAGAATAGTATCATCTGCATATTGCAAAATAGAGAGCCCATCATCTACCAGATGAGGAATGACCCCTACAAACTGACCATCCTCTTTGGCCCTTGCAATGAGGATCGCCAACATATCCACGACAAAATTAAAAATAATTGGTGACAGCGGATCCCCCTGTCGCACTCCTTCCCTAGTCTGAAAGATGTGACCCACATTATCATTAACTTTGATGCCTACTGAGCCTTTGGATAACACTTGGTCTATCTAATTGCACCACATTGGGCAAAATCTTTTCATACGAAGTACTTACTGAAGGAAAGGCCATTTAACTTTATCGTAAGCTTTTTCAAAATCTAACTTTAGAATGACACCACTTTTTTTATGCATCTCATGAATCGTTTCATGAAGAATAACTACGCCTTCCAGAATATATCTACTAGGTATAAAAGCAGTTTGTGAAGGCCTAATTACTTTATCCGCTATAAGGGAAATCCTATTGGTTAAGACCTTGGTGAAGATTTTGAAACTAACATTAAGAAGACAAATAGGTCTGTAATGCTGAATTTTGGTTACTTCTGACTTTTTAGGGAGGAGAGAAATAATCCCAAAATTAAGACTATGCAAGGGCAGATTTCCAGAATGAAACTCATTAAAAAGGTCCATTAAATCAGGCCGAATAATGTCCCAAAAATACTGATAAAATTCAGCAGGGAATCCATCAGGACGAGGCACCTTATTGTGTTCCATCTGGAAAACTGCCTCCCTAATCTCTTGTTCATTAAAAGGCTATGAGAGTATATCATTTTCTATTTGAGAAACTTGTGGAATATCATCCCTAATATTCTCATCAAGAGTAAAATCATTACTTCAGATGAAAAAATGACCAAAATGAAAGTTGTAGATCTCAAAAAGTTATGAAACTTTGGTGTTGACAACTTTTTGATTTGAAATCATCTTGTCAACGAAAACTACGTTTCAAATTGTCAAATTTGAAATTCAAATTTTTATAAACGACCTTGGATGGAAAAACTACCAAAATAAAAGTTGTAGATCTCGAAAAGTTAGAAAACTTTGTAGTTGACAACTTTTTGATTTGAATTCGTTTAGGGCCTCAAATAAGCAAGTTACACACGGTTTAATATAATATATGGGTAATCGAAATGGAGATGAAATGTATATGAGTGTGTAGTGCAGTGGTAGAGGAGGTTCTGCGCGAGTGAGAGGTCGTGAGTTCAAATCCTGCTGACTGCGTGAGAGAAAATTGTGTGAAAAATAGAAGAACTTGCGATTTTGAGGGAGACGAGTGGATGGACGCTGACTAGTGGGCCTCTCCCCCAATTAAATAAAAAATTTTCCCTATTTTTTTGGTTTTTTTTTCTTTGCCGAGTGCTCTTTACCGAGTGCGGCACTCGGCAAAGCCTTCGCCAAGTGCAAAAAGCTCTTTGCCGAGTGTTGCCAGCACTCGACAAAGAATGAATCTGCTGTAGTGACGATAGACACCCCAATTCCGCTTTTCTATCTAAAGCATCAGGAACATCCAGTAACTGCCTTTTCTTTTTCTTATTTTCACCAATTTGATTTTTTGACCACCCTCGCAGAAATTTACGCAAAGCTCTAATTTTATTCTGCCATCGCGTCATAGGAGAGGATCCACGAGTTTCGAAGCACCACACATTTGCAACCAAATCATAAAAGCCCTCCCTAGTCAGCCAACCAAGTTCAAATTTGAACAGGGTATTATTGCCTCTATGGTAGGCTTGATGGGTATCTAGCAAAAGAGGTGTGTATGTTTAGATGTAAACTCTTTGGTGGCTTGCCTCTTTTATGGAAGCGATTTTTTTAAAGTCAGCTATGCCTTTGAAAATTTAAACTTTGAAGAAGGACGATTTTAAGCCACGGGAAATAAACGAAAGCTTTAATTCATGCAACATTACGTGCCAACAGTACATTCCAGCAGCACCTTTTTTCCGGTTTAACTGAAAGTCATCCTGTCCGGATTCAGGGCACACAGTTTTAGACTACGTGCAACTTTTCTTTACATAATTTTATAATGTATAATAACAAGAAAAATGGAAAAGTGAACGCTGAAAATGTTTGTTATTTCTAAAATGGCGTAGTCTAACACTGGAAAATGTTTGACCTTGAATTAAATTTCGTTGCATGCCTTTTGTTTTCATCGGTTTATTTATTTGGTGCATGAATGTTGAATGAGTACGCCTATGTCAAATTTGTTCATTCTTATTAGGACCTGAAAAAACTTTGTGACGGCCACCACTACCAATACGTGGTGATTACATTTAAGCATGAAGTACGTTGACATATCTCCACCTCTCTGATTTGCTCTTAAACAAGTATGCCTTGACATCCATGCTCCCCAATCTTATAACAATATCTCTCTTCGCCGTCTCAAGTTCTCCATCTCTGTTTTCTGTTACTTAATATTGCCGTCTCAAATTCTCATCTCTGTTTTTCCTAAGCCGATTGGATTAACTGAAAATTCTTTGCCCGGTTTGTCAACAATGTTATAAAATGTAGGTTTATCAACTTGAAATAAAATAAAACTCTACGCCAAAAAACACTAATATAGTATAAATGTCATATATAATCCAATAGCCGAGTACCACTCCCTCTTATCTCTTCTAGGGCTTGTTTGTTTTCTTTGGATTGAAATAGGGTTTGGAACTATTTTCAACCGGAAATAAGTGAACCGAAGTGATTTACTTGATCCGGTTGTTTCTGTTCCTAGCCTCAAGAGGCGGGGATCAAATCCGGACCTCGGAGGACAAGAAATGAGCTAGATTCAAACCAAATCAGATCAATCCGTCCGGAACCAAGAGAAGCGCTATTTCTTTCAAAATAAAGTGTAACTTCAAGGTCAATTAGTACTATGGACCGACTACACCCGAGGTCCCTTATTTTTTGGCACTTCTTTATATGTTTATTTCATCCGACCGACGTTGATGCAGCAACCTCTGGACATACGTACTACTTTCTGTGGTTGTACTAGTATTTACTGTTGTATAAGAAATTGATATAATAACATAACATATATTTTATTTTTAGATAATGTGTACAGTATGACTTTAGTTTTCTTGGAAAAAGTAGCATTCGTCTAAAAATTATTACAAAGTCTAACCAACCCCATAGACCACCAAGTTTAATTGTAAAAGTCGGTGCAAAAAATCAACGGCTATTCATAGGAGGCGAGGCGAAGCATTGATCTTTGATTGTAATATATATAGTAGGCAAGATACCTACAAAATGTTTTCAGTTAACAATTGTTAAGCACATACTCGTTTCTTGTAAGACAAATAGAGTACTTTCCTAAAAAAAAAAAGACAAATAGAGTACCTGAAAACTGTAGTTAGTACGCTCCTTCAATAGTACTCCCTCTGTTTTTTTTATAAGTGGCGTATTTGGTTTTGAAAAAAGTCGTAAATAAGTGTCGCTTGCTTCGTTCGTAGAGCCAATAGTTAAAAAGTGTCTCGTGGTTCGCATGTAGACATGCAGAGAGAGGTGGGTGCATGATAAGCCCAATAATCGAAGAGTTAAAAACGGCTTTAGCCTAGAAACGAGGAGATAATTGCTTAGAATAAATCTACTCCTTGGTATGTGGAGCCAAACCAAATAAGTCATTTGTTAAAAAACGGAGGGAGTATCTACAAAAATGTTTTCAGTTGGCGGTTGTTAAGCTCATAATCGTTTTTTGTAAGACAAATAGAGTAGCAAATAGTCGTAGCCCTATTAATTTTGTTTCTCTCATTCCAGGGTGGGGGGAGGCGTGGGGGGGGGGGGGGGGGGGAGGGGGCTGGGGGGGGGGGGGGGGGGGGGGGAGGGGGGGGGGGGGGGGGGGGGGGGGGGTGGGAGGGTGCGGGGGGGGGGGGGGGGGGGGGGGGGGGGAGGGGGGGGGGGTGGGGGGGGGGGGGGGTGGGGGTGGGTGGGGGGGGGGTGGGTGGGGGGGGGGGGGGGGGGGGGGGGGGGGGGGGGGGGGGGGGGGTGGGGGTGGTGGGCGGGGGGGGGGGGGGTGGGGGTGTGGTAAAAAAGGGGGGGGGGGGGGGGGGGGGGGGGGGGGTGGGGGGGGGGGGGGGGGGGGGGGGGGGGGGTAGGGGGGGGGGGGGGCGGGGTGGGGGGGGGGGGTGGGGAGTGGGGGGGGGAAAAAAAAAAAACAAAACCCCCCCCCCCCACCCACCCAAACCCCCCCCCCCCCCCACCCCCCCCCCCCCCCCCCCCAACCCCAACCCACACCACCCCAAAACCCACACCCCCCTAGTGAATAAATATTAAACATTGGTAGGAGAGACACCTAGAAATACATAGATAACACGCCATAGTAACTTGTTAAATGACAATTAAAGAAGATATGTTTGATTTTTTTTGGTTTGCCACAATAACAACAAAACTTACTTCTATTCTAATCCCTCTTTGCTAAATTATGTTTTTAGAATAATCCCATTTTTAAGTACCATAAGAAATTCTTATTCTTTACTGGTAACTTCATATGCCAAATTTTTCTATGAAACCTGACAAGAAAGTTGTGCATTGACTTCACCGTAAAACCAACATTATTATACAAAACTTTTGCTACTGTTGCTTGATTTCTTTAGATGATATTATGAAATAAAGGATATCGAACAAATCCTATATAAGTCTAACCACCTATCTTTACAAAATCTGGTTTGGTTCCCACATTTTATATTGAACCAACCTACATCAAGAAACTAATCCTAACTCCCATCAGGCTCAACCAGAATTGATAATCCCATGTTTTTTAATTACAACCCTCACCTAAGACTTTTTTTTTTAGATATTTGTTCCTTAAGAGTTACTGCCACATTTCATCTTCATTACATAATTTGAAGAGCCATTTTCTTAACAAACTGTCACACCCCAATTTTAAGGATAAAACTGAGGCGGAAAACTCATGTGTGCCCAGGAAACAATCACACACATAAGTAGACAAATTACAAGAGTGGCATCATCACAGTGTTTATTACATCACGATAGTATTAAAACAAAGTCTGACAACACACTGAAACACAGATCACTGAACTTGTACACAAACTACGCCACAGGGAAACGTCGACTGGGGGAGCAGCTAGCCTAGAAGTCTTCAGGAAAGTCGCCAACTGCACCTTCATCTGTTACCCATCCGTGATTTTGCCCAAAAGAAGATAAACAACAAGCGTAAGTACTCCACGTACTTAGCAAGCTAACATAGGGTTCATGAGGCTCAAAAAGGCTGACACTGTCTGACTGCAGTTAACTTTTAAGTTGGCAAAGTTTTAGCTTTAAGGTAAACGAGTATTGTGCTTAACCCTTAACCCATGATCCATATGTCCAACCAAGATAAATGATTCACCATAAGAGCACCATCAACATAAAGTATCATTTAAATAAGTATCATAGTTCTGCTAGTTTTCCGGGCCGCTCGTGACCGTGAGCACGGCTGTTATAACAGTTTTACACTCTGCAGAGGTTGTGCATCTTTACCCACAAGCCGTGTTACCCTTGTGCCCGAGGCGGCCAACCTCTCTGACCCAACCCACTTCCGAGGTAGATCGGCAGGGCACACTATGAAGCCTTTCGCTGGTTCGTCTAACTGGTCAGGGCCGCTAGGTTTCCTTGGCAGGCAGATGTAGCAACCCCCCTTTCCTATGGCACAAGGCCATCGCAGCTATACACATAGGAACAGGGGCAGCCCTACACCCAAAGTGGCAAGCCCCTTTTGCGCCCTTTCGGGTCGCCGCTGCCGAGTTAGAAAAGGTCCAGTTTACTGAGCTAAAACCAGAGCCATATAGCACTCATGGTAGCACTGTCAATCCCAGCTTTTGCTAACAGCAAGTTTTATTAACCGTTTAACACGTATCATCATAAGAACATATTCATCATTGGACTGGATCGTTTATAAGTCAGTTAGCACTAGCAAAGCTACCCACATGCATATATCCCACGGGAACAAGAGCATCACAGATCAAAAAGCTAAGTGGGTTTTCTAAGGTTGCTCAGTTGGACACATGCATAAATGAGTGATTAACGTAAAGTGTATAGGTAAACAAGGAGATCCCATGCTAACTTGCCTTGGTTGTCGAAAGGTTGATCCTCCTGCTGATCACTGAACGAGGGGTCCTGGTCGTACCACACTGACTCACCGTCTACTCGATCACAACATCACCACGCATTCCAGGTGCAACCATACACGATGCAAACAAGGCTATTATTAGAACAATACACCAAACAGTAATAAACTGAAATAAAACTTTGATAAAACTGAAGTACGCATCTCTACGATCACAACAAGCTTAGGTTCATCGAAAACGGAGTTACGGTGTGAAAGATACGGCCGAAACGGTATATACAACGCCCTAAACAAGGTTAACTTGGACCCTAAAGCTAAACTGTACAAAACAGGTTAACAGGGGTATAAACAGATAGAGCACTAAATTACGAAGCTAACGCAATTTGAACGGGTCAAATCGGAGCTAAAACGTGGATTTTATAAGCAAAACAATGTAGTGGCATTTCTGTAAATAGTTTGAATTGCATTTGGATTTAAACCGAAATTTAAATTGAATTTTAAACCAATACCGCAGTCAACTGGACTGCGCCTCAATTTCTCCGAAACACAGGGGCCTGGTTGCAAGATTTTCCAGGCACAGGGAATAGTGCCTGGTGGAGTGCGGGTTGGTTCCCGGCTTCTCCAGGGGCTCTTTAGCAAGATGGCCAGCGAAAGGGTATCGCCGATCCTCGGCCGCCGGATCGGAGATGGGCGGCTCGGATTAGATCCAGGGGAAGTGCACGCGTGGGCGAGCCGGCGGCGCGCCGCGCGCGGGGCTCTGGCCGCGACGCCGCGGGGTGTCGCGACGGCGTGCGCGCACCCGCCATGGGCGACACGCGGGCGCTTGCGGACCCGGCCGAAGGAGGCGCCCCGAGACAAACCAAGAGAAAGGAGAGAGAGCGGAGCTCGAGGGGGTTCTTACCGCGGCCTAAAGAGGCGGCGAGGAGGCTCGGGTGATGGCTCACGGCGAGGGGCGGCGGGGATCCGAACGCCGGCGTCGGAGCTGCGAGCACACGACGGCGGTTAGGGCCAAAACCGAGCACAACGAAAGAGGAAGAAAGTTCGGCGGCTTCACCGTGATGCGGTGGAGCTCGGAAGAGGATGCAATCGGCCGGAGAAGCACCGAGACGCCGGGACGACGGCGGCGGGCGGCGGCAATGGCGCGGGGGCTTCGGCGGCGTGGCTCTGTGCGGCGCTGCGGGAGTGGGAGAGGGAAAAGAAGGAGCGGGGTGCGGCGCATCCGCTAAATACCCGAGGGCGAGCGCGAGGTCGTGGGAGCGGCGCCGCACGACGCGCGGACGACGCGGAGCGCGGCGGTTGCGCTCGGGACGGCGCGCGAGGAGGGGAAGAAGGAGACTGACACGCGGGCCCTGGATGTCAGCGAGAGAAGGGAGGGAGACGCAGCGGTTCGCGCGGCGCGGCGCGAGCAGGCCGGCCCACGGGCCGCGCAGCGAAGAGAAGAAGGGAGGGAGGCCCAGCGCGCGGGAGGAAGGGGCAAGGAGGGGCGCGCCGGCGGTTGGGCCGCCAGGCCGCCTGGGCCGAAACGAGGGAGGGAAGGAGGGAGAAAAAGAAAGAGCTTTTCAATTTATTTCAAGGCTTTTCAAAACATTTCCAAAAGGAGTTTGAATTCAAACTAAATTTTGGCAAAAACCAGTCACTCCAATAAATCCAGTGCATCAGCATGAATGCATAAACATGTTGCCACCATTATTTTTAATTCAACAAAAATTATTTAACCCCTAGGTTAAATGCTCACAAAAACCTAATTAAATCATTTCCCACCTATTTTGTTTTGGAGAAAATTTTAGGGTGTTACAACTCTACCCCCCTTAAGATGAATCTCGTCCTCGAGATTCGACTGGAGCTTACTCAAACAACTGGGGATAAGATTTCCGAAGATCTTCTTCTCTTTCCCAGGTAGCCTCTTCTTCTGTATACCGGTTCCACTGAACTTTGCACATCTTGATAACTCGGCTCCTGGTAACTCTTTCTGCTGTTTCCAAGATCTTGACAGGGTACTCTTCATAAGTGAGATCCTCGCCTATCTTGATCTCTTCCAGGGGAACTTGCTCTTCAGGCACTCTCAGGCATTTCTTTAGCTGAGAAACATGGAACACATCATGCACACCTGACAGCTTTTCAGGTAACTCGAGCTGATAGGCCACTTCCCCACGTCTGGCCAAGATCCGGAAAGGACCTATGTATCTGGGTGCCAACTTTCCTTTCATGTTAAACCTCTTTACGCTTCTCATGGGTGACACTTTCAAATACACATAGTCTCCCACTTTGAAAACTAAGTCCCTCCTGCGAGTATCTGCATAACTCTTTTGTCGGGACTGAGCTATCCTCAAGTTATCTCGGATCATCCTTACTTGTTCTTCAGCATTTCTAAGAACATCCGGTCCGAACACTTGAGTTTCTCCTGTCTGATTCCAGAACAGGGGAGTTCTACACTTTCGCCCATACAAAGCTTCGAAAGGAGCCATTTTCAGACTCTTCTGGTGACTGTTGTTGTATGAGAATTCAGCATATGGAAGGCTTTTATCCCAGCTAGTCCCATGCTGAAGGGCACATGCTCTCAACATGTCCTCCAAGATCTGATTTATCCTTTCAGTCTGCCCATCTGTTGTGGGTGATATGCAGAACTGAAAGTCAGCTCAGTTCCCAAGGATTGATGTACTTGATGCAAAAGTGAGAAGTGAACTGTGTCCCTCTGTCAGACACTATTTTCTTTGGAACACCATGCAGAGACACAATCCTCTCCATGTACAGTTCTGCTAACCTTGCTCCAGAATAGGTGGTCTTTACTGGTAAGAGGTGAGCGACCTTAGTGAGACGGTCGACTATTACCCATATAGAATCATAGCCTCTTTGTGTGCGAGGTAAACCAGTAATAAAGTCCATTCCCACTTCTTCCCATTTCCACTCGGGTATCTGCATAGGCTGTAACAGTCCTGCTGGTCTTTGATGTTCAGCTTTGACCTTCTGACAGGTGTCACATAGAGCCACATATTCTGCTACATCTCGTTTCATACCATACCACCAGTATTTTTCTTTCAGATCCAAGTACATTTTGGTGCTACCGGGGTGAATGGAATAGGCAGATTCATGTGCATCCCGCAAAATGGCATCACGGATAGCTTTCACATCGGGCACACAAATCCTCTTTCCAAACCAAAGAGTCCCATTATCATCCATCCGGAAACCTGGTGCCTTTCCAAGCACTATGTTTTCTGCTATCTCTTTCAACTTCTCATCTTTCAACTGACCCTCACGGATTTCTTTCTCCAAGGTAGGTTCAACTGACATTTCCACCACATTGTTGGCAAAACATAGATTAAGATATGCCATTTCAGCCCTCAACTCTGCTGACATGCGTTCCACTTGCAGACCGTTTGCGTAAGTTTTTCTGCTCAAGGCATCGGCCACGACATTGGCCTTTCCTGGGTGATAGTGTACCTCTAGATCATAGTCTTTGATCAATTCTAGCCAACGGCGTTGCCTCAAGTTCAGATCTGACTGGGTAAATATATACTTCAGACTTTTATGATCCGTATACACGTCACACTTATGCCCAACCAGATAATGTCTCCATATTTTCAGAGCATGGACCACAGCTGCTAACTCCAAATCATGAGTTGGATAGTTCACCTCATGCTTCCTCAGCTGTCTAGACGCGTAGGCAACTACTCTTCCTTCTTGCATCAGAACACATCCAAGTCCCAGACGAGATGCATCACAATAGATGGAGAAACTTTTGTTCAAGTCTGGCAGAACTAGGACTGGTGCTGAGGTTAATCTCTTCTTTAACTCTTCAAAGTTTGCTTGGCATTTATCAGACACACAAACTTAGCGTTCTTCTCTAACAAGGCAGTCATAGGCTTTGCGAGCTTGGAGAATCCTTCAATGAACCTCCTATAATACCCGGCCAAACCCAGGAAACTTCGGATTTCACTGGCATTAGTTGGCGGGTTTCCAATCCAACACATCTTGCACCTTGCTAGGGTCAACGGATATACCTCCGTTAGAGATAACATGCCCTAGGAAAGAGACTTCTTTCAGCCAAAATTCACATTTGCTCCTCTTGGCATAGAGTTGATGCTCTCTTAGCTTCTGCAGAACCATCCTTAGATGTTCAGCATGATCATCTTCTGTTTTAGAGAACACTAAAATGTCATCTATGAACACCACCACAAACTTATCTAGGTACTCCATGAACACTTTATTCATCAGATACATGAAGTAGGCTGGGGCATTGGTCAGACCAAAAGACATCACTGTATACTCATACAGTCCATACCGCGTGGTGAAGGCGGTCTTAGGAATGTCTGAGTTCCGGATTTTCAACTGGTGATACCCAGATCTGAGATCTATTTTAGAGAACACACATGCGCCTCTAAGGTGGTCAAATAGACGCTTCCCTCTCAGATCTTCTTTCTTCTGACCCATGCCTCCCTCCTTACAACGCCTCGCACTACTTGACTCGAACCATCCCCATTATCCCCTCACCAACCATCCTCTAACCCACACCCTCCACTCTGCCCTCGCGCTACCTCCCCGTCCTCCCCCCCCTCTCACAGCTCATTCCATCATTCCTAACCGGCCCCTTCACCCCCACTGCCTCATCCCATGCCCATCATCTCCTCCCACTCCCCTTTCTACCTTCCCACCCCCTCCCACCCCCTTCCCCTATCTTCTCCCTTCGTTTCCTCTTGTCTTCCCCCTTACTCAGCTCACTCCCCCTCCCCCCACTCCCTCCCAGGATGCCCTTCCCCCCCATCCCTACACTACCCCTCTCCCCGTTCAACATCCTACTATCGCATCCTCCCTCCTGTGCCACACATCTCCTATTTCTTCACTCTTCCCTCTAACCCCTAGCTTACCACCGACTAACACCTGTATTATGCCACCTTCGCTCACCACACCTAATTTCCCTATATCCCTCTTTACACCTTCATCCGCCACGCTCCCACCTTTTTGTCCTCAGCTTCAGATTCTCCCCACTACTGCCCTTCCCCGACTTCGGCTCCGCCCTCACCTTCCCATTTAACCCTCTTCCGTATTCACTACCCATTATTCCCCTTTCTTCCGTCCCTACCAACCCCTATCTCCTCTTCCTCCCCCTCATCTCACTCTTTCCCTCCCTCTTCTACTCCTTCTTCCCCCCACCATTTCCCTCTCATTCCCCTACTACCTCTCTTCATAACCAGCCTCCACTCTCGCTCCAACACTCGTTTCTATCTATTAGCTCACCCCCTCCTACCCTTCTCATCCCCTTTGCTATCTGGATCTACCCTACTATCTTCCCCCTTTCCACCCCCTTACCCCACACTTCTTATCTCCTTACTTCACCGTTTCCCCCCCCCCCCCCCATCCACCCAACCCTTTTTCTCTTTCACACCCCTTCCCCTACATCCACCCACGTCTCCGCACCTCCGACTGACTCTTTACTTCCCCATCCTCATCTACGCCATTCCCTCCCCATCCGTTTCCCATTCCATCACTACCCCCTCTCCTTTCCCCACCCCTTACACTCATTCTTCATCGTCTATCCGGGGGTACGAGGGTATGGTATTTGTTTTTAATGGCTAACCTACATTTAAAGACCATAGGTCCACACCACCATCTCTGGCTACCATCTTTCTTATCCACAAAGAGCACTGGTGCTCCCCAAGGAAGAAGCACTAGGCTATATACCTTTCTCTAACAACTCCTTAAGCTGTTTCTTAGTTATTCTAATCATTTACCCCATTCTATATGGTCTTTTAGATCTTGGTTTGCAGTTCCGGGCAGTACTTTCAATAATGACGCAAAACATCGCGATCAGGTGGCATACCTGGCAGATCAGCAGGAAAAGACATCAGGGAACTAGTCCAACACCCGATCTTGCCTGCACCACTAGCATCCATATGGGGGACCGTGGAGTTGGCTGCTCTGTAACACCCACTTGCAAACAGAATTTGTCTCCCTAGGTGGTGTTACAACAAACTGACCTCTCTTGACAATGATGAATGACAGCCCCATGTTGCTTCATCCAGTCCATTACCAAGCATGAGGATCTATAACTGTGTTCTTAGACTAAGGCTTCTTACTTTAAGTCTTACCCCCCTTAGGTTGACACTCGAGGTGGGGGCTCCAAAAATTTGCAGGCATACTTAACCCCCTGGTGAGTTTACCTATGATTGTTTCTTTCATTGCACACCAAAGGCACACCATGCATTCTAACAAACGACTGTGAAATGAAAGAATCGAAGCAAGAATCAAAAAGTATGGTTGATGGGATTGAGTTGATTGCTGAACGTACCATCATAACCATCCGGTGCATCCAGGCCACTCTCGGCAGATCATGATTCACCCGTCCAGGGTGAGGTGGCGCGAGATTGGCTTCTGAGTCCTGCCTGGTCCTGGGGGCCTGGGGGGTCTGCTTCCTTGGGCACTGGTGAGAGTAGGTCTGACTCCCGCAAACTTGCAAGCGTGGGGTGTCTGCTGAGCTGCATTCTGCTGGAGGGAGTGGGGGTGATCATGGCGTGATGCTGGACTGCTTGCTTGAGGCGGGGTGGAACATTTGTCTACTGGCTGCTGTGGTAGCGCTGACCACCGGACTGCTGCGAGTGTGGAAGGCGCTGTCGGTTTGGTTGCACTGGCGGTACGTCCCATTGTTACATGGTTGCCTGGACTCCTATGGGGGTAGCCTTTTGTGAGGGTAGGTTCGGGGACGCGTGTTGCTGTCCCGATGACTGGCCTTGGACTCTTTTTCTTTGCCGCCATTTCTTCCTCTTGTTGTCAATAACTATCGCCCTATTGACCAGGGCCCTGACTAGTTCGAGGTAGTGTTTGGACTCAAGGAGTTGCAACCATCATACAGACAATTTAGGGAAACGGCGCTGTTTGTCCTGTCATGGGACCACATCATGGAGGGAAAACGCGATTAGACTGAGCAAACTTTGTCGCGAGTACTGCGGCCCCACTGACATGGACCTTGCTTCAGAGGCGGAAAACTCCCTATTGCTTCAGTTCCACAAGACCATATGGGATTGTATAGGATCGGGAAGTTCTCCTTGTTGAACTCTGCCATGTAACAAACTGGGCGGGCCTCCTTGGGGACGGGCCGAACATGACGCATCCCAACAGTCCTGTGCAGTCCCGGCAATTGCCACGCGAGGCATAGAGCACCTTCTAATAGTCGGTTGCAACTGGGCAATGTTCAGCTGTTTTTCACTGCACGGAGCCAGTTCATCCGCCTCCAGTGGTTCAGAGGCGTGGAGTGAACACAGGTGGATGGCCCTTCAGGAAATCTACTCGACGGTATCCTACTTGAAGATGGCTGAGGTGCGGGGCAGCGGGCGCATTGACCAGGCGGTTCATCATGGAGTGGCATCAGTTGATCTGCGTGGCCCATCAACTGCTCGATGGTCACTGGCGGCTGGGTTGGCCGGTGGCTGCGTCCATAGAGCACCACGCCCACGGCCACGGCTCCCGCGCCACCATTGCTGCCATCTGCTCACCAACAAATGCGCAAAGAGTTAGACCTTGATATCCAACATAGGAAGAATATGACATAAAGGAACACATTGCTGAAAAAATTCTGTGCACATCTTGTCGACGCAGCACACTAAAACGGGCCATAACTGAGCTAACGAAATCCAAAGGGATGAAACAGACCTCGTTGAAAGATAAGAACCGGCACACTTTCGTATAGAAACACTTTTTCAGATTCGGCCAGATTCTGGGCCGAAAAAAAGCATTGAACAGGAACTGTTCTGGACGACCGGACTGCGTAGAAACATCGACTTTAAAACCGGCATATCTCCCAGATCCGAACAGATACGACTTGGTTCAGAATTGTTTGAAAGGTACAATCAGTCTAGAACTCACACACAAAATTTGACAAATTTTGGGGTCACGGATTAAGGAGATACACAGATTTTAAACACAGGCTGCGCCAGAAAAACCGCAACACAGACAAGGAGAAAGCAACTTTATAACATAAGAAGATGTTTAACTGGAGAGTAAGCACGGGACATAACCCAGCTTCACCTCACACAACAAGATCCAAACAAACATAGTTCAACAACATAAGTAAACACAAACACCACAGTCACATAACAACAAACTGAAACTTAAAACAAGTGTCTAAACGAGGACTGAATCGCCATGTAGGCAGCTACTGGAGCTCCACGGGGGCATAGTTGGCTCTTGTACTTCTTCTTGTAGACAGTTGCATAGTCTAGCTCACCGCGAAGGTAATCCACTTCGCGCTCCCAAACGCCTTATCACCTTCTGAGCCGCACGCAGGTCATCTTGCACCTTGTCGGCCTTCTATGCACCTCGTATGCATGCTGGGCAGTAGAGACCAGAACCGGGTACTCCACTGGAGGGAGCAGGTTCGCCACGAGCCCTCCATGTCACTTTGGGGCAGGTAGCGGTAGCGATCATGCCTCATCATCTGGAAGCGAAGGCCATGGTAGTGCAGGTAAGCATCCTCGCCGCGTCCTCCATACTTGCGAGGGCATCACTACGCTTGGTGGTAGGTCCTGTGAGCTGACTCTATGACATGGGCTTGATCAGCAGCTTTCCAACCTGTAACCATCAGGTCGGACTTCCAGTATGTAGCCTCCAACGGGTGGGTGTACTCTCCGCAGTGGTATTGGAGTTTAGCCTCCAAGTCCGGGTAGTACTCCTCCAGCAGACGAACCAGCATACTATGGTAGTACGCTGTCTCGTCGGGCTTCTTAAACATGAAGCGACGATCCCAACCAAGGTCTTCCACCACCTGCGCTGCTGGGGAGGCAGGGGGGTGCTGGTGCGAAGCCTGACGAAGCGGCGGGAGAGTGTACCACCGGGTACACTGGCACGAAGGCTGCGCCGCAGATCGTGGTGGAGCGTCAGGTGCTGCAGGAACGGGTGCCTCTGGAGCAGGGACCTCAGGCGCTGGCGCCTCAGGCTCAGGCTCCACTGGACTGGCACCTCCGGAGCAGGCACCTCCCTCCGGAGCCGGAGACTCGGGAACTGCTGCATGGGGCGGGGATGGCGCTGCTAGCTCCTCAGAAACTGCTGGAGTAACGGTCAACTCTTCATCCTCCGCGAAGACGTCGTTGGAGGAGCTGGAGGAACCATCACTGTCGGGGATGTGACCACAGGGGGAGCAGGCTGGCTGGTGAAAAGAGCACGGTAGGCGCGGGCGTTCATGCGAGGCATCCTGATGTTAAAAACAAGGTAAGATAAGCGGAAACAATTAGTTTTATGCAAAAGGATAAGAATAAGAAGCAGGTATAACTTTTAATAAAGTAACGAGTTAATAAAAATAAGCGTGAACAGGTAACAAAAAGGTGTTAGACGGCCATTTCCTATCTAGGCTTGCGTCCTACAGTCAACAAAGCTCTGATACCAATTTGTCACACCCCAATTTTAAGGATAAAACTGAGGCGGAAAACTCATGTGTGCCCAGGAAACAATCACACACATAAGTAGACAAATTACAAGAGTGGCATCATCACAGTGTTTATTACATCACGATAGTACTTAAAACAAAGTCTGACAACACACTGAAACACAGATCACTGAACTTGTACACAAACTACGCCACAGGGAAACGTCGACTGGGGGAGCAGCTAGCCTAGAAGTCTTCAGGAAAGTCGCCAACTGCACCTTCATCTGTTACCCATCCGTGATTTTGCCCAAAAAGAAGATAAACAACAAGCGTAAGTACTCCACGTACTTAGCAAGCTAACATAGGGTTCATGAGGCTCAAAAAGGCTGACACTGTCTGACTGCAGTTAACTTTTAAGTTGGCAAAGTTTTAGCTTTTAAGGTAAACGAGTATTGTGCTTAACCCTTAACCCATGATCCATATGTCCAACCAGATAATGATTCCCCATAAGAGCACCATCAACATAAAGTATCATTAAATAAGTATCATAGTTCTGCTAGTTTTCCGGGCCGCTCGTGACCGTGAGCACGGCTGTTATAACAGTTTTACACTCTGCAGAGGTTGTGCATCTTTACCCACAAGCGTGTTACCCTTGTGCCCGAGGCGGCCACCCTCTTGACCCACTTCCGAGGTAGATCGGCAGGGCAACACTATGAAGCCTTTCGCTGGTTCGTCTAACTGGTCAGGGCCGCTAGGTTTCCTTGGCAGGCAGATGTAGCAACCCCCCTTTCCTATGGCACAAGGCCATCGCAGCTATACACATAGGAACAGGGGCAGCCCTACACCCAAAGTGGCAAGCCCCTTTTGCGCCCTTTCGGGTCGCCGCTGCCGAGTTAGAAAAGGTCCAGTTTACTGAGCTAAAACCAGAGCCATATAGCACTCATGGTAGCACTGTCAATCCCAGCTTTTGCTAACAGCAAGTTTTATTAACCGTTTAACACGTATCATCATAAGAACATATTCATCATTGGACTGGATCGTTTATAAGTCAGTTAGCACTAGCAAAGCTACCCACATGCATATATCCCACGGGAACAAGAGCATCACAGATCAAAAAGCTAAGTGGGTTTTCTAAGGTTGCTCAGTTGGACACATGCATAAATGAGTGATTAACGTAAAGTGTATAGGTAAACAAGGAGATCCCATGCTAACTTGCCTTGGTTGTCGAAAGGTTGATCCTCCTGGCTGATCACTGAACGAGGGGTCCTGGTCGTACCACACTGACTCACCGTCTACTCGATCACAACATCACCACGCATTCCAGGTGCAACCATACACGATGCAAACAAGGCTATTATTAGAACAATACACCAAACAGTAATAAACTGAAATAAAACTTTGATAAAACTGAAGTACGCATCTCTACGATCACAACAAGCTTAGGTTCATCGAAAACGGAGTTACGGTGTGAAAGATACGGCCGAACTGGTATATACAACGCCCTAAACAAGGTTAACTTGGACCCTAAAGCTAAACTGTACAAAACAGGTTAACAGGGGTATAAACAGATAGAGCACTAAATTACGAAGCTAACGCAATTTGAACGGGTCAAATCGGAGCTAAAACGTGGATTTTATAAGCAAAAACAATGTAGTGGCATTTCTGTAAATAGTTTGAATTGCATTTGGATTTAAACCGAAATTTAAATTGAATTTTAAACCAATACCGCAGTCAACTGGACTGCGCCTCAATTTCTCCGAAACACAGGGGCCTGGTTGCAAGATTTTCCAGGCACAGGGAATAGTGCCTGGTGGAGTGCGGGTTGGTTCCCGGCTTCTCCAGGGGCTCTTTAGCAAGATGGCCAGCGAAAGGGTATCGCCGATCCTCGGCCGCCGGATCGGAGATGGGCGGCTCGGATTAGATCCAGGGGAAGTGCACGCGTGGGCGAGCCGGCGGCGCGCCGCGCGCGGGGCTCTGGCCCGCGACGCCGCGGGGGTGTCGCGACGGCGTGCGCGCACCCGCCATGGGCGACACGCGGGCGCTTGCGGACCCCGGCCGAAGGAGGGCGCCCCGAGACAAACCAAGAGAAAGGAGAGAGAGCGGAGCTCGAGGGGGTTCTTACCGCGGCTAAAGAGGCGGCGAGGAGGCTCGGGTGATGGCTCACGGCGAGGGGCGGCGGGGGATCCGAACGCCGGCGTCGGAGCTGCGAGCACACGACGGCGGTTAGGGCCAAAACCGAGCACAACGAAAGAGGAAGAAAGTTCGGCGGCTTCACCGTGATGCGGTGGAGCTCGGAAGAAGGATGCAATCTGGCCGGAGAAGCACCGAGACGCCGGATCGACGGCGGCGGGCGGCGGCAAATGGGCGCGGGGGCTTCGGGCGGCGGTGGCTCTGTGCGGCGCTGCGGTGAGTGGGAGAGGGAAAGAAGGAGGCGGGGTGCGGCGCATCCGCTAAAATACCCGAGGGCCGGAGCGCGAGGATCGTGGGAGCTGCGCCGCACGACGCGCGGACGAACGCGGAGCGCGGCGGTTGGCTCGGGACGGCGCGCGAGGAGGGGAAGAAGGAGACTGACACGCGGGCCTGGATGTCAGCGAAGAAGGGAGGGAGACGCAAGCGGTTTCGCGCGCGCGGCGCGAGCAGGCCGCCACGGGCCGCGCAGCGAAGAGAAGAAGGGAGGGAGGCCAGCGCGCGGGAGGAAGGGGCAAGGAGGGGCGCGCCGGCGGTTTGGGCCGCCAGGCCGCCTGGGCCGAAACGAGGGAGGGAAGGAGGGAGAAAAAGAAAGAGCTTTTCAATTTATTTCAAGGCTTTTCAAAACATTTCCAAAAGGAGTTTGAATTCAAACTAAATTTTGGCAAAAACCAGTCACTCCAATAAATCCAGTGCATCAGCATGAATGCATAAACATGTTGCCACCATTATTTTTAATTCAACAAAAATTATTTAACCCCTAGGTTAAATGCTCACAAAAACCTAATTAAATCATTTCCCACCTATTTTGTTTTGGAGAAAATTTTAGGGTGTTACACAAACACTAGTTCAGTAAGTCTAAGTTTATAAACCTAGTCATCCTTACTCTTTTGCTTGACAAAGGATCACCTATTTGACTAATATATA
Source organism: Coix lacryma-jobi var. lacryma-jobi (assembly GCA_009763385.1). Lineage (NCBI taxonomy): Eukaryota > Viridiplantae > Streptophyta > Magnoliopsida > Poales > Poaceae > Coix > Coix lacryma-jobi. The sequence continues at coordinate 51,887,829 of CM019824.1, forward strand.
TTTCTTTTTATGTTGTTCATTTTGCCAAAACAATTCTTGATTTAAGGAAATCCATTTTTTAGTACTCTTGTTATGACCTCAAAAAAGAGAACATAATGAGAGGCAAGCTAGATAAAATTGTAGCACTAGTCTCCCTCCTAATGATGTTTTCAGTCCCTTTCTAATTGTAACACCCTAAAATTTGTAATCTTGGAAATAGAGGGAAAATGTTTTATTATGTATTTTTTTTGGTGCTCATGAGAATATAGGAGAAATAAAACATTTCTTTGAATTAAAATTTATCTTAGGGCTAACAACATGTTTGAGCATACATGCTGATGCATATTTAATTTTGTGATGTGTGGTTTGTTCAAAAGTTTGAAAGGTTTTCAAATTGTTTTGAAAATACTTTTGAAATGGCTTTAAATAAAAAGAAAAGGGTTTCTTCTCCTCCCTCCTCCCTGGCTTTTGGCCCGAAGGCCCAGCCTGCTCGCGCCCCTCCCCCTTCTCTCACCAGCCGGCGGCCCAAGCCTGCAGTCGGCCCGCTCGGCAACTCCCCTCTTTCCCCTTTCCCTCGCTTGGGCCGCAACGACCGAGCCGGCCCAGCGGCCAAGCCTGCGGGAGCCGCGTCCCTCTCCTCCTGTTCCACTGTCAGCCGGGCCCCGCCCTTTCCTCTCGCTGACGCCCTGGTCCCACTTGGCGGAGTCATCTTCTCCCTGGAAACGGACTCCTCAACCGAACCGCTTGCGCATATCTCGGCCAAATCCGTCCTCGTGCACGCCTCGTCCTTGCCCTTTCCGCACGCTGAGCCCCTCTATAAAGCTTCCCGCATCCGCCACTTCTCTCCTTGTTGAAAAACGGTTGATCTCGTCCCCTAGTTTCATCGCGCCGCTCTGTTTTGATCTCGCCGGAGCCGCCGACTGAACTCCTCCACCATTCGCCGCCTCCGAACCCTCTCCGGTCGTGGTTTGGCCCTCGGTGAGTTCCCCTTGCTCTCCTCTTCATCCTGGTATCCTTCCCGTTCCCTCCCGTGAACCGAATCGCCAGGTCAACGAACTCCGGCGAGCTCTGCGCTCGGCCGGCCATGGCGACCACCGCCTCCTCTTTCCCCTCCGGCCAGAAGCGCCGCCTCCCCCTCTGTTCTTCTAATCTTGTCCATCGATTGCAGATCCAACGCTCTAGAGGCACCAATACCCCTTCGCCTGCAGTTTTCACAAAAGAACCCCCGACGTTTTTAATATAAAACCCGCAGTCCTAAGCGCCTCTCGACAATACGTTTTCGTCTTCAAAAAGCGTAAACTAGGTCTTTTGTATCCAAAATACGTTTTCCAATAATCACAAGTTTGCCACTGAAACTGTTTTCGCTATAAAATCTCCGTTTTAACTCCGTTTTGACCCGTTCAAATTGCGTTAGGTTTGTAATTACATAACCTACATGTTTTTACAATTGTTAATCATGTTTACAACTTTTAAATTTCGAGATCAGTTTTAATCTAATATTTTATTAAAGAAAATCTTGTTTAATTCATAACTTCTCCGTTATAGATCCATTTTTAGCGTTTTTCGTGTTCACGCGTTCGTCTTGATGAGTAGAACAGTTTTATAAGCTTGTTATATCTGTTTTATGTATTGGTGTACTGTTTTCTAATTTAATGCATGTTTTGCTTGTATGTTTGCTCCTGTATGCCGATGTTTGTTGCGTATAGACGAAGAGTTGCAAGTGAACCTACAAGAGCTTGACTTTGAAGACTGTGATCAACATCAACTTGAAGAAGGCAAGTGCAGACACCCTTTGATCATGTTCTTTACCTATTCACCATTAATCACTATATGCATGCATGTGTCTAATTATGCGCACCCTCAGGATTATCCTAGTTTTCCATATCTTCCTTGTTACCTGGGTTATAATTTTGGGTAGCAATGCTATGCTAAGAAACTTTACTTGTTCTACAAATACCACATGATGATGATATATTAATGATGACTTAATGGATATGGAACTATGTTTTAACGTGGAACTCAGTGACTCGGGCACATGGTATGGTATGGTGGTTATAGTAAGTGTGGTTTGTGGTTTGTGCTCGGGTCCGCCTTTTAGGACTGTTTCATGGAGTGACCACCCAGGATAACAGTGCAACCATGAGATGTTATATGGCTCTAACCGGGCTAATTAATTAGAGGATTCTAGTGTTGCGTTAACCGGGCGGCGCTACTGAGGGATGGCCCAAGAATGTGGTATGGACCTAGGGGACCTCTGGTTGCTGCGGTTTCCAGTTGGAACTTTAGGTGGTTATCGCTCGCTAGATGAATCTTTGTAAAGGCCCGTGGTGAAACTCTGTCATGCACCTTGGAAGTGTAGTATGGGAGTCATGACCCTGGCATGTGGGGATCACTGCTCGTTGGGAAAAGTGTGCAACCTCTGCGGAGTGTAAAACTGATATATCAGCCGTGCTCACGGTTACGAGCGACCTGGACCCTCACATGATTAGTTTTGGACAGTTGGACTTGTGGACATAAGATGATGGTTTCTCAGATGGAGGTGTTTACCTCGGTTGCTGGTTATATTAATGGTGGTACTCTTCTTAACTAATGGGTTGGGTTATCTTATACTCACTTATAGTAATCAGGTGCTAATAAAACTTGACCAACTAAAATGCTTATCGCAGTTAAACAGTGTCAGCCTACCTTTGTTCAAGCCCTGCATGTCATTTTATTTCCGCCTGTACTTGTTGAGTACGATATGTGCTCACCCTTGCTATTCCCCACAACCCCAGACGGTAGCCAAAGTTACCCAGAAGATTAGTGGAGATGTCATGGAGTTTACCAGAAGACTATCAGCTGTGCTTGGCGTACGGTGCCCCCAGTCAGCCGTCCCTGTGAAGATTAGAGCCTCAAGTGAAGATTAGTTTATGTTCCGCTTTACTCCAATGTTGTAAGTGTTTATATAGCTATGTTACGTTATGTAATAACATTGTTTCGGATATTCTATATTCTGTTGTTGTATGTGTGGACTTCCTGGGCACACATATGGTTATCCTGGTTTTGTTCTTAAAACTGGGTGTTACACTAATTTTTCTCATTCAACTTTCAAAAATGCATAAGTATTCCTAGGTAGTGAAAATGGAAAGAGCTAATCACTAGTAGAGGATGAGCCTTTAGTCCCGGGTCCTAGGGACCTTTAGTCCCGGTTCTGGACCCGGGACTACGGTTCCGGGACTAAAGGTTTGCTACAGTATTCAACCCGGGACTAAAGGTTTGGAATAAAAACGAAAAAATGTTGTGGCTGTGGAGATTCGAACTCAAGACCGCACAGTTAGCCTTCACGTGCGCGCGTTACCAACTGAGCTACACTACACATCTAACAGAATAGGATACTCCTTCTTTTTAAATTGTGTCTGGAAGGACCTTTAGTCTCGGTTGGTGTTACCAACCGGGACTAAAAGGTCCTTTAGTCCCGGTTGGTAATACCAACCGGGACTAAAGGTAGGACCTTTAGTCCCGGTTGGTATTACCAACCGGGACTAAAGAACACTGACCCTTTAGCCCCGGTTGCCTCTCGGTTGCCTCGAGGAAAAGGAACCTTTAGTCCCGGTTGGTGTTACCAACCGGGACTAAAGAACTTTTAGCCCCGGACACAAAAATATTCGAGGCTAATGTCCGAATCTGTCTATCGCCCAAAGGCCATTTCTCTAGTAGTGAATATTGCAATCAAACAATTGTGACTATTGTGCCTCACATTCTTTGGAGTGACTGAAGTAGAAGTTTTTATTTCTATGAAAGTTATTTGAAGACTTAATAATTATTCAACGTGCGAAGGAGTATTTCATATCCCTTTTCTGATCAAAATCATGGTCCATAAATATAATGGTATCCTCATCATACTAAGAAATTGACAATCCAATTCTAACAAATTAACCTAGATCTATATGGATTAGACGGCACATCATTTATTTATTTAGTAAATCATTATATATTTTCTTTTGATAGGGTAATAATTATGAATAAAAATAATACACTTATAGTGTTAACCAGAGTTAAAGTACTCTGAAATACGATACCAATAACAAGATGCGACCTGGTTCATGTTAGCTTATAATATTATTGTCATTTTTTATACCAATGCACTTGTGGCATGTTAGAAAAAATAAATCCTAAAAATTCTAAAAAAATAATATTAGAAACGTCATGCTACTGATTTGTTAGACTCTAATCGCCATATCAATAGCAACAACATTTTTTGAAAGAATATGAAGAATTAGAAAGGAAATAATTAATTTGATTAGTTATGGTTATGGGACCTAAATAAGTTTATCCATGAATTTCAAACACTTACCTATCCTAAATTACTAGCCAGTACGTATAGAGCACTGGTTGATGGATTAATTAAAAGTAATTTACATTTTGGAAGCTTGGAACTTTTGAAGAAAATAATTTGTATTGTTCAGATTTTTCAAACAAGTTGAGTAGGGCATTTGATTTGAAGCCATCAATCGGTTGATAATTACTACCATGAGCCACGCTTAATGATACCCCATGAAACTCTGCTCCCAACATCCAAACATCCAATTTCTATATATATCTCATGTTGCATAAAATACATGATGCATTTGGACCTTAGTGCCCTCTTATTAATTAGTTGAAGGCCCGCAGAAGTCATGAAATGTGTCATGATTTTGTATTGACCCAATCATCTCATCCAGGTCTCCTGAAGAGTCAAACCAAGGGGCATTGGCCAAGCTTTATTTTTAGCATTGTTAAGTTTGTACGTATTGGAGGAAGTCAACCCTTTGCATTTTCAAAGCGAGAATTAACTGAAACAGAACACTCTACTCTTCTTCAACTATAAATGTTTAGGGCTGCATGACATTAGGACACACACAAGCTAGGATCTCAAATGCAATTAGCAAACTCCAGCCACCCAGCTTCCGTCCCAATTCTTTGCAACACAACATGTCTGCAAGGCGGGTTTATGTAGCTTCATTTCTCATTGTCACCACCAGCGTTTTCCTATCCACCATCACCAGCCATTTCCAGCATATGCTTGCCGCCGCCGGTGCCTTCGTCCCAGATGATGATGGTGGTGACATCTTCTCCTTAGACATTGTGTCAAAAATCCGCACGGACCGCGACTCACTCATGAATGCATCTATGGATTTTGGGCACACGGTGGAAGCTATCCCAAACGGGGTCTTCCACCCGGCCTCACCCGACGACATTGCCGCCCTGATCCGGCTCTCGCTCTCCCAGCCAAAGCCCTTCACGGTGGCGCCGCGCGGGCAAGGGCACTCTGCTCGAGGGCAAGCGCTCGCCCCAGGCGGCGTCGTCGTCGACATGCGCTCGCTCGGCCGCCATGGTCACCGCGTGAACGTGTCCGCCCACGAGCTGTGGGTGGACGTTGGCGGCGAGCAGCTGTGGATCGACGTCCTCCACGCGACGCTCGAGCCTCGAGCACGGCCTCGCGCCCCGCGTCTGGACCGACTACCTCCGCATCACCGTCGGCGGCACGCTCTCCAATGGCGGCATCGGCGGGCAGGCGTTCCGGCCGGCACGGCCCCCAGATCTCCAACGTGCACGAGCTTGACGTGGTAACAGGTACACGTCCGTACGTCTCTTGCTGGTGGTGGCCATATGTATATATATGTAGTATACATAAACCTGAGCGGTGAGCGCGCGCTGAGCACCAGTGAGCGTCCACGAGCTAGTGGTAGAGAGTGCACAAGAATCCATTCATTCACTAACGAGCAAGCTATACATATATATGCTGGTGGTGGTTGCAGGCACTGGCGAAATGATCAGCTGTTCGCCGGACAACAACTCGGACCTCTTCTTTGCAGCGTTGGGTGGGTTGGGTCAGTTTGGGGTCATAACCCGGGCTCGGATCGCGCTTGAACGCGCTCCCAAACGGGTTCTTTGGGTCCGACTCGCCTACTCGGATGTTCAGTCGTTCACCGGGGTGACCAGGAGCTGAGCTGCTCATCTCGAAACGGTCTGCCGGCGGCGGATCGGCCGGTGGCTTCGACTACATCGAGGGCCAGGTCCAGCTGAACCGGACGCTCACCGAGGGCCGGCGGTCGTCTTCCTTCTTCTCAGCACCAGAACTCGACCAGCTTGCCAAGCTCGCCATTGGGACCGGGTCTGCCGCAATCTACTACATCGAGGGTGCAATGTACTATTACGAGCATACTACTGCCTCCTCCTCTGTGAATCAGGTACAAGCAGATCGATCACGATTCACGACCAGATTGATCGATTTGTGCATGCAGAAAACTCTTACGTATGTTAAACTTCATCATAATTAATTAATTAACTTTGCGCCGCATCATGCAGAGACTTGAGACGCTGCTGGAAGAGCTGCGCTTCGTCCCGGGGCTCGCGTTCGTCAGAGACGTGTCCTACGTGGAATTTCTCGACCGAGTCGGCCGGGACGAGCAGAAGCTGCGGTCGGCCGGCGTCTGGGACGACGTGCCGCAACCGTGGCTCAACCTCTTCGTCCCGAGGTCGCGCATCGCCGACTTCGACGCCGGCGTGTTCAAGGGCATCCTCAGGGACACCAAGCCCGCGGGGCTCCTTCTCATGTACCCCATGAACAGGGACAGGTGGGACGGCAGGATGACGACGGCCACGCCCGACGGCGACGAGGACGTGTTCTACGCCGTCGGGCTGCTGCGGTCCGCGGTGGCCGCCGCCGGCGGCCACCTGGAGCAGATGGAGAGGGAGAACGCCGCCGTCCTCGAGTTCTGCCACCGGGAGGGCATAGGGTGCAAGCAGTACCTGCCGAGCCACGCGTCGCGGGACGGCTGGAGGCGCCATTTCGGCGACAAGTGGACCAGGTTCGCCGCGCTGAAGCGCAGGTACGACCCGCGGGCGATTCTGTCGCCGGGGCAGGGGATCTTCTCCGGATCCGCCGCCGGTGACGGCCTCACCGACCAAGCCGGCTCTGACGATTCTCTGTAGAGGACGTAATTGGTTTCTAGCTTGGCCTGCATGCATGTTGTGTTGTGTGGATCGGAGCAGGCAGGAGACGACGGGGTCGGTCGGTCGGAGGTGCTTGCACGTAGACGACAGTGTTAGTAGTGGTCAGCAGGTGTGTGTTTAGTAGAGAATTAGAAATTGGGATTTGGTTGATACCATATCGATCCATGGAAAGGCGACGTGATGCATCTGCTATTAGTCTGGTTGATTCTTTTTCTATTAGTATAGGGAGCCATAGGAAATTTGCGGCTGATCCCGAGAAGCGTCCTAGATTGATTTGTAATATGGTTTATTCTTTAATTGCTTGTTCGTTTACTTTTAGGATGGGTTTATGTACATGTATGATGTACCTATCCCGTGGAACATGTAAGCAACTCCAGTAGTTTGCTAAAATTTACTTGGTATATCTTATGATTTGGCAAGTTGCTAAATTATATAACAAGTGGAAAAAAAGACTATCTCCAATAGTTTACTATTCTAACTTGGTAAAATTAAAAAAAATAAGTCCACACCCGCCGCAGCCCCGATGCCCGCCGTCGTGTGCACGGCGAACACCACCGCGGCCACAACGGCCGCCGCGCACGCCAAACAGGAAACTCCACAAGAGAGACAATCCATACATATACACAAAAGCAGGAGGGACAACAAGTCGGTGGATTAGTCTTGCATGCCAACGATGGGCCAGCAGGAGGAATTAGTGGCCATGTTGAAGCCGTCCGCCGCCGTGGTCTTCTCGTGGGAGCCAGTCGCAGTCACCACCAAGCCGGCCGCCGCGGAAGCCCATGGGGACATGCCGCCGGGAGCCCGACGAAGGCGGCAGCGACACCGCGGCCATCGCGCCTGCTCACCAAGCTGTCGAGCCTGAAGCGGCGGTACACCAGGGACCCGGCCGCTGCGGCCAGGAGCGCGGCGGCGCACGCCGACGAGCAGCGGCACATGCTCTGGACCTACGAGATCACGACGCGTGCAAGCTGGAGGCGGAGCTCCGTGCGCGAGACACGGAGGCTGAGCGCGCGCGCGCCACGCTGGCCGACGAGGTCCGCGCCACGCTGGCCGACGAGGTCCGCGCCACGCTGGCCGACGAGGTCCGCGCCGCGCGGGGTCTGGAGGAGCGCGCCCACCCGGCCGCACCATGGCGGCGCTGGACGACCTCCACGCGATAGGGAAGACGTCGGAGAAAAGAAAATTACGATACGGAAGCTTTCCGCGCGAGTAGATATAGGCGCGCGAGCCCCTCGATACCAAGTTGCTAAAGATAACAATGTGTTTTGAGGAACTGCTGGAGAAGGATTTTTGTGATTTTGCCAAAATATTAAGGATAGCAAGTTGATTTACCAAACTGCTGGAGTTGCTCTTAAGCAATGAAGCTGCACCGGCCGGGACAGATACTACTGTGCTAAAAATAAATGTCGAATTGTTGACCTTCCTCTGCTTACTTACTCAGTTCTTTGAGACATTCTTTAGGTTCAAAAAAAAATCTATGATTCACAATGTAACAGATGATATTTTAAGTTGTTGCTGAAGATCATTTTGTGAAACCCCAAACCCCCTTAGGTTTTCTAGTACCTAAGGGAAAAATTACAATCCCTCCATCTCAAAAGGAAGCCAGTTTTTAGCTTCAGTGTTAAATCAAATCATCTTTAGACCAAGCCCAATAATAGAGCCAAATGTTTAACTATTAGCAAAGTTGTATGAATCAAGCTATACAATAGCAGTCTCTTATTTGTTTGTTAAGAATTTGTTTTATTGTTAGTTTTATCCATGTCCCACATTCTCTTTTCGAATTCTCCTTATATTCACTTGATATATGGGTCCACCACCGTCTATGCTTCTGCGCCTAACTTATTACTTGCATAAAAGCCAAACTTTCTCGTCTCTCTTCTCTTCTCTCATCTACATTAGCATTTGCTTGGTATAAGTCAATTATTGTACTTTCTCTTAGTTTAATTATTTTTTTATAAATATGTACTAATGTTTTTAAAGGGACTTATCAGGAGGGGTTACCCCTACTGGTTATCTATAAACTCTATAAAGTTAAACCTCACTGGCTATTTCTCTTAATATGTAACATGTAAGCTATACTAGACACCCCACTAGCTATTTCTCTCAACATACAAGTTATCCAACTATCCAATACACTATCACATACAATTATACTAAGTAAAACTCGACTAGCTATTTATCCTAACATGCAAGTTTTTTAACTAGGCAATGAACTATCACATATAATTAAAATGCACTAGCACATGCAGCTGTTCCATGTCAATAAGATACATAAACATTTTATTGTCCTCATCATCATATAACGTAATCCACTAATCCACAATTCCCGCAGCAACGTGCGGGGTAGTCCATTAGTATATTTATCAAGAAAAGAATAAGCTCTAGAGAAGTTTGTAGGAAAAAAAGTAACAAAGAAAAATAAGAAAATTACAATCGGCCTTGTACCATGAGAATGTATCCTATGAAAACCAGCCTCGTGTGCAAACTATAGAAACTCTAATCAAGACCACATAAATCTAATCGGTTGGTGGGTTATTCTAGCACTTAAATCCCTCCACTCATCTCATCCTAATCCAAATAGGCGTGGACATAGTGGGGGGTTTAAGTACTAAAATAACCCACCTTCACATCTAACCATCAGATTAGATTCCTGTGGTCTTGATTAGAGTTTCTATAGTTTGCACAGGAGGCTGGTTTTCATAGCATATGTTCCCTCGTACCATTAACTAATACGGTGGAAGTATTTTGCTTTTGCCCGATGAATGGTATGGGCAAACTCTTGTTTGAATATGCACCTGCACCATTGTAGAGAAGGATGTAAATCTCTAAAAAGATTAAGTCATTTCTGGACATCCAAATACTCCAGACCATGAGACCAATAATCTCCATAAAGATGGGCACAACTGCAATTTTGTCTCCTAAAACTTCTAAACTTCTACTAATATTGATGATATTAAATAAGAATTTTTAGATTTATTATGAAATATATTATCATAAAATACATCTTCAGAACCATACTCGATAATACTCCCTTGTCCAGAAAAACATGCAATTATAGCACAATATCATGCAATTATAGATAAAAATATATTAATATTTATGATATTAAATAAGTACCATTAGATTCAATATAAAATGCATTTTTAACAAATTAATTTAGAGACATAAATGTGAATAGTATTCACTAGAAATTTGGTTAAATGTAAATTATTTTTGTTGATACGCAACCTATAGTAACATATTCCATTGGACAGAGGGAGTACTATTGTCTAAATTTAGTGGAATTTAAAATATTTTGACTTTGATATTGCACTATTGTTTGGATTAAGGGAGTAGTATTCTCTTGCCCTGTCATGGCTTAGGTACGAGTTGGATGTGTTTCATCCATGTGACGATGGTGATCAGCAACTCAGAAAGCTCGTGCTCGTGTTGGGTCCTTCTCGGCCATTATCCTTGTCTCTACTAGATGATCTTTTACTTTTGCAGGGAGACGATCGTAGCCCTCACCATGTTTTCGCAGCTCATCACCACAAGTTCAGGAACTTGTCACGCAATGCCTAGCCATCTTGGAGGCTTCTCTTTCAAGAGTAACAAAATGCTTCAAGAATTGGATAAAATTTGACAAGTGCTCAAAGTTTGGCTTGGTATCAATTGCTCTCTAACTCTAAATCTCTCGACCCCAACATTTAGACTCAAACTAATGACTCACTCTCACAAAAATAGGATTGGGGAGAGCTCTCACAGTGTGTGGATATAGACCCCAGGTACCGTACGATGGTACAAAGGCAGCACCTCGAGGGGTGGCCAAACCCACAAGATGAAGGTGTGCGGCGCATGACATGCACCGCACTGACTATTGTGTATTGTACTAGATAGGATACTTTACTTGTAAACCTGCCCCTTCGGAGTATATAAGGAGGGGCAGGGGTCCTCAGAGAGGACATGTCAGATATAATTAATACAACTCGATGCAGGACATAGAGTATTACGCCAACCTAGCGGCCCAAACCTGGATAAACCCTCGTGTTTGTCCTGTGTCGCTTTGCGTCAACGTCTGATCGTCGTCTTGCTCATCTCCACCACCAATCTAACTTTGTGGGTATACCCCTCGGAGGACTATCGACGTTATTTCATCGACAGTTGGACACCAGGTGGGGGTGTGCATACAGACTCCATGGCGAGCCAGATGGTCATCTTTCCCGCTTCCACAACTCTTCCGGTGGGCCTCACGTTCACCGACGGGTCGTTCTCCTGGACCACTAGCACTGACGGTGCCGCTAGGGGCATGGAGGCGGTGCAGGCTTCCCCTGTGTCGAACGGATCTGCTTCCACCACTTTAGCATCGGTGTGACCAGCCTCAACATCTCTTCGAGGTCATCTTCCCTGACGCTCCGACCACGCTTCCCGCTGCCAAGGGTGGCACAACGATAATACCGATCTGATCGAATCCGACAGGCATCGCCGACACTCGCTCCGATAGATCCGATCAGAGATCAATCTCCCGAGCACAATATCGACTAAGGCTAGTGGCATTTGCGCAAACGCCCTATCCGGGCCAGCCGCCAGCGCGTCTCAGCACCGACCTCATCATCACCGCTACTCCTCAAGGGCGGACGATGCGCCATCGACCAGCTCCCGCTTCCGAAATGAGACCGACGAACCACAAAGCCCCAAGGGACCACTCAAGTCAGCTAGGAGCACCAGGACGTCGCACGTGCTGCTTTAGCTCGATCGCCAACTCGCCGACCAGCACAAGGACGACATCGCCCATACCTCTTGCTCCGACCTCCAACTGCGTCACAATGATGATCACCATAATAATCAGCACTATGATGACCGCAACCGATGCTATGACGACTAGTAGGAAAGATCGAGGGCTAGGCAACTCCATCACCATCCATAAGAAAACATTGTTGGCTCGGCTGATCAACCACGCGGTAGATCCATCTATGACAAGGATTCCAAAAAGCTGCTCGATGACCCGCGCCCTACGCTTGCTCTGATCATCTACGAGCCAGAAGCGAGCCATCACATTATCGTGGAGACAAAAACGAGCCGACGAGTGTTGACACTCCTTAATGGAATCACTCTAAGAATGAACCTCATAAACAATAACCTAGTGAAGGCACTAAGAAGTGTACGGGACACTACTAACTTCACTTAACGTCAAGTTGTCATCCCCAACATGAAGCTAGCAATGTGATTATATCAAAGCACTGGATCTAAAGATAAATATTTACCCGCAAGCGCACAGATAAATACACCAGTTGTAGAAGCATTTCATCCAAGCTAGTCTCAGGTATCGTTATTTATATTTAGCCTAGAGACTAATCAATTCAAAGTATGATGGTATTATACTAGTGAGGACTTAACAACAATTAATGTGGCACACACTTATGATAAAGACTAATAACACACTTATTACTCTAAACAGGGATCAGATAGTAGAAGTAATGATAAATGATAATGATGAATGATAACAGAGAGCAGATCAATCAAAGATAATCCTAGAACAATACTACCTAGCAAGTGATGATTAGAACAAGCATTAATAAGAAACATTCCTAAGTTATTCTAATTACAAGTCATAGCATACATTGATTAGTGCAAACATATCTGGCAATCATAGGCTAGGTCATATCATATTTATAATCAAGAGGCAACTCCATAGTAAAGGTGCCAAACAGAGTAACCCCTAAACCATGAGTTAACGGAGCCATACTAAACACTACATTCGGGAGGTGGAATACAAAGGACTCAACAGGAGTGTCACACCCGCGATCTACCACTCTATCCGGAACATAGGACACATTCGCAGATAAATAGTGTATAGGCACCACGCCTACACAGCATCTATCACCCACCCAATGATCATTAAGATGAGCGCTATACGAACATGAGTATAAACATAATAGTGATCTACCTATGCCAAATATATAACCAAAGCACACTATAAGCAATATAATTAAGAATATAATTGTTGATGTCTTAGTCATATCAATTGTATTGCTATCTAGAACATAGAGATGAACAATAAGGTGAATTAGATCATTGAGAAGAACTATAGTACGAACTAGAACATGAACTAGAAGATGAACTATACGATGAACTAGAACTAGACGACGAACTAGAACATAAATAATGATGAACTAGAAGAGCAATTATGAATTAGATCCATAATGTTAATACAAGAGAGAAGATCTTGGGTTTACCGAGCCTTCTCATGACTAGATCTGGAATCCAAGCGAAGCTTGCCTCCTCTAATCCTATTCTATCTAACTAATCTAGGTGGATGTAGTTCTAGGGCTTTCGATTGATCTCCTTCTCTGGTGATGTCGGTGTTTCGAAACCGGGGGTATGACACCAACGAGTACTGTGATCGCGTGCTCTCTTCCTGGATGATGATGCAAGATGACACAAGGATTTATCCTGGTTCGGGCAAAGAAGGCCCTACGTCCAGCGGGGGAGGATGTTCTTGTATTACTTGCACCTAAGTGCTTGTACAGGGGCGAATACAAGCTCGGTGAGCGTGGACCGGTATCCGGACTTGAGCGTGTGGGTGAATGTGCCTTCTAACGTGTTCGTAACCGTCTCCCTTTCGAAGTCGTCCTGGCGTCCCCTTTTATAGAGCAAGAGGAGGCCAGGTTTACACAGGATGGTTGTGTACAACGCTTGGTTATGGCGAAGGGCAGGAACTGTCTTGTCGAAGCCACTAGAGCTGACATGGGGGTCGCTGTTGAGGCGTCCTTGATGCGTGGCCTCCATCCCGGGCGCGGTCGTGGAGGCGTGGTGACGTGGAGACAGTACACTGCCCACTCTGGTACGTACGGGATGTGACTGGAACCCTCCGGGTCTCGGGGTACCTGCCCACCAATCATATGAAAGCAACAAAGGCTCGAGGGGCGCTGGGCCGGCCTCGAGGTGGCGCCAACGGGGGGCTCGAGCCTCCGCAGGTATAGGCGAGTCCCGGAACGCCTGGGCGTACAGCGGGATCCCAGGCCTCGAGAGGTGGCTCGAGGGTGCTACAGTGCGGGGTATGGCCGAACAGTGCTGCACTGGTGCCCTTTAGCCCATGCTTATGGTGAAAACGAGGTTTGACTCTGGCTCCGGTCACTGTGGCACATGCTGTGTACCAGAGGATGTGACCGGAGTTGGTGAATGCATTGAATGCGTGGTATGGAGCCGGCATCCGATGCCTGCGCCGCTCGAGGGAAGCATGTAGCGTCTCGAGGGATAGGCTGCTGTGCCAGAGGGGCTCGAGGTCCCCGCGTGGGGTCTCGAGGTGTGGTGTTCGGCTGTGAGGGGCTCGAAGGGTAGTGGAGCGCTCGCCCGAGGCCTGGCTTGGAGGGCTCGGGCGAGGCGGAAAACGAGCGTTCGCCCGAGGCCTTGCTTGGAGGGCTCGGGCGAGACGGAAAACGAGCGTTCGCCCGAGGCCTGGCTTGGAGGGCTCGGGCGAGACGGAAGACGAGCGTTCGCCTGAGGCCTGGGTTGGAGGGCTCGGGCGAGACGGAGAACGAGCGTTCACCCGAGGCCTGGCTTGGAGGGCTCGGGCGAGACGGAAGACGAGCGTTCGCCCGAGGCCTGGCTTTGGAGGGCTCGGGCGAGACGGAGAGCGTCCGTTCACCCGAGGCCTGGCTCGAAGGGCTCGGGCGAGACGGAGAGCGTCCCTTCGCCCGAGGCCTGGCTTGGGGGGCCAGCGTTGTAGACCTCGAGGGGTTGGACTAGGTTTAACCTATTTGTTTGCGTTTGATTGGGGGTACCCCTTAGGCGTTCCCTCGACAGGTGATGGCTTGATCTGATTGTGATGAATGAGATATTGATCTGATGATGCCCTAGAGAGGGGGGTCTGGGGCTGCTTATATAGCTCTGGGCGAGGAACCGTAGCCGTTGGATCAAACCGACCTTAGATATGACTAAGATGGATCCTCGTAGGCGGTGGAGGAAGGTTCCAGAAGGTGGAGTCCAGCGGGCCCTGGGGCAGACCGACCGGTCTAGTGGTGGGACCGGTCGGTCCCACCTAGCCATGTCTCGGGGTGCCCGGCTTCCTGGTGTCTTCTGGTGTCCTCCAGATCCTTCTAGAATATTCCTGATGCGTTGGTTCGGTTATCTCCCGTCGGTTTTCTTCTATGGGAAGCAATCTGTGTTGATTTCCTAGTTTAGTCCCTGCAGAATCACAATTCACCAAAACTCGTGGAATATTGTCAATTAAAACTCTAAACCTTTATTG
The DNA here is from genome assembly GCA_009763385.1 of Coix lacryma-jobi var. lacryma-jobi. Classification (NCBI taxonomy): domain Eukaryota; kingdom Viridiplantae; phylum Streptophyta; class Magnoliopsida; order Poales; family Poaceae; genus Coix; species Coix lacryma-jobi. The sequence goes on from CM019824.1 coordinate 51,903,010, forward strand.
GTGATTGAATTCATGCCCTTTTCATATTTATTTATCCTTTTAATTTTGATAGATAACCAGTATCAACAACGAGCCATCGGCGGGCCGCTGGGCGAGCCGTGTTAAGACGCAAGCAAGCCGTTTGAGCCATGCCCAACTGCTCGGCTACGACAACGACGTCTCCAACAGTAATTTCTTCGAGCATCATATATCTTTGGATATTATTGTGTGCCTCCGTGGTCACATCGGATTTTATCATGTGTCTCTGTGGTCATATTATTCTTCATAATGTCTCGTCGTTATTTTTCACCATATATATCATCCTTAGGACGACATATGCGACTTCCCGAGTAGCCACGTTTACACTCGTGCTTTCCAGAGATGGCCATGTCTCCGGCTCATCCCTACATGTGAATGCAGCTCCGCGCTCTGCGTTACGGGTGGTCGACAGCGGCTCCTCGGTGACGTTGGTCCTCTTACGCGTGCCTGGGCTCCGCACCTCATGCTCCAGAGTTATCGGCTAGCCAGGGCTGGTGACTCAGTTACAAACAAACTGCTCGAGGCATTCTATTTAATATTGACCGTTCATACTAGCTGACTGACCGCTGAGCAGCATATGCTATTTTCTTCACCACTTGGTTTTCTCCATATTTTATTTGTACATCATCTACTACTGTTCTCCTTATTCATTTTACAGGGATCAAGTTCAGTCCACGAGCTAGTTCTTTATGCTCGGGGACTGGACCAATCATGAAGGACAAGAAGATTATCGCTTGGGTGGTCGCATCACGTAGTACACGGACTCCATCGCTGCCCAGCTGGTTGGGTCACTTGGTGCTCACCACCTGGCGCTCGGACTTCATCGCCAACTAGCTGGTCGCTTCGCTCGGTGCTCACCACCCAACGCTCGGACTTCGTCGCCGACTAGCTGGTCGCTTAACTCGGTGCTCACCATCCGACGCTCAGACTTTGTCGCTGACTAGCTGGTCGCTTCGCTCAGTGCTCATCACTCGGTGGTCGGACTTCATCGCTGACCAACTGGCCGAACTACTCGGCGTTCATCGATGGCTACACCGAGAGCTCACCAACTGATCTGGGGACTCCTCGGTGCTGGGATTCTTCGCGCAATTGTCGACCACCTGGTCGAGTCACACAGTGCTCACCACTTGGCGCTCAGACTTCATCACCGGACAGCTGGTCGTACTACTTAGCGTTTATCGACGGCTACACCAAGAGCTCACCAACTGAACTGGGGACTCGGTGCTCGGATTGTTCGCGCCAACATCATCAGCTGCGTCGGTCGGACCGCTCGGTGCTCACCATCTTGCGCTCGGACTTTGTCGCTGACTAGCTGGTCGCTTCGCTCGGTGCTCACCACCTAGCGCTCAGACTTCATCGTCGACCAGCTGGTCGTACTCCTCGGCGTCGAGCTCACCAGCTAACCTGGGGACTCCTCAGTGCTCGAATTCTTCGTGCCGACATCATCGACTATGCTGGTCGGGTCGCTCGGTGCTCACCACCTAGCGCTCGGACTTCATTGTTGACCAGCTAGTCGCACTCCTTGGCATTCATCAATGGCTACACCGAGAGCTCACCAGCTAACTCGAGGACTCCTCAGTGCTCGGATTCTTCGCGCCGATGTCATCAACTATGCTGGTCGGGTCGCTCGGTGCTCACCACCTAGCGCTTGGACTTCATCGTCGACCAGCTGGTCGGACTCCTCGGTGTTCATCAACGGTACATTGAGAGCTCACCAGCTAACTTGGGGACTCCTCAGTGCTCAGATTCTTCGCACCGATTTCGTCGACTATGCTGGTCGGGTCGCTCGGTGTTCACTACCTAGCGCTCGGACTTCATCATCGACCAGCTGGCCGGACTCCTCTGCGTTCATCGATGGCTACACCGAGGGTTCACCAGCTAACCTGGAGACTTCTTGGTGCTCGTACGACATACCGCTTTCACCATGGTGGTTTCACCATTTTTATAAGCCTGCTAAAAGATTTATTCTTCATCTTCCCGTAGCCTTGGGGACTACGTGGTACACGTCACCTGAGTGGTGACTATGTAGATTTTTTGAGGCTGATTTTCTCTTGAGCCCCTTACATCCTACGGGCAGAACTTGCTTGACTCAGTCTGAGGCTCGCCGACCACTCAAACTGGTCAGATCTCCACTTCAACTGCCCGGCTTCAAGATTGACTGCTCGGACAAACACAAGATGGTGTTGCTCTTCGGATCCAAGGCGCTCGGGGGCTAGCTATGGGGATATAGACCCCAGGGTACCGTATGATGGTACATGGGCCACACCTCCACGGGTGGCCCAACCCACAAGATGAAGTTGTGCACCACACGACATGCACCGCACGACTATTGTGTATTGTACAAGATATGCTTCTTAACTTGTGAGTATATAAGGAGGGGCAGGGGTCCTCAGAGAGGACAAGTCAGATCCAATCAATACAACTTGACGTAGGACATAAGGTATTATGCTAACCTAGCAGCCGAAACCTAGATAAACCCTCATGTTTGTTCTGTGTCGTCTTGCGTCAACGTCTGGATCGCCGTCTTGCTCACCTCCATTGGTAATCTACCTTCGTGGGTGTTGATGGTCCTTAAACACCTGTTTTACCATCAACATTTGACCCTAAAATCCACCAAAAAGGCATGAAATGTAGTCAAATAGGTTTCAAACTAACCAAATTCCACATGTCCATAGAATTTTATTTGAATGCAGGATTTGAACCAAATTTGGACATATGGACCCACCTGAGGCCAAGCCCACTCAGCAGGGCCCAAATGGGCCTAAGGGGGGTGGCGCCCGCCACCCCTAGGTGGCGCCCGCCACCTCTAGGTGGCGCCCGCCACCTCTAGGTGGCGCCCGCCACCTCTAGGTGGCGCCCGCCACCTCTAAGTGGCGCCCGCCACTTGGGTTGGCCCAAGTCCCACTCCCTGCCACATCACCGATCTGTGTGACCTCCCCAAGGCCAAATCTTGGCCCTTGGTCACTAGGTCAGTGGCATCGGACGGCTCAGGATGAAGTGGCGTGGATCAAGGCTGAATGGCGGTTACTCAGACATGCAACCGACTTCCAAACCACCTTGGACAACCACCTGGAGGCCGTAGGATCAAAGACGGTGCATCCAGAGGCCAGGAGACTGGCGGCCGCCAGTAGGGGGTGGCGCCCGCCACCTGACCTAACCCTAGGTCGGTTGGCTGCCCCCTATAAGTACCCCCCTCACTCCTCAAGACTATAAATACCACCCTGAGGCATCAGTACCATCACATCCCAGTACCACACCAAGAGAAGCAAAGCAAGAGAAGCAAGTGAGAGTTAGGTTAGAAGCTCAGAGAGCTTAGGCAAGTAGGTAGCTGGTAGAGCAAGGCATTCTTGCCCTCGCGGAAGCGCTGCTCAAGGCTTAGCTCAAGAGTAGAGGCGTGCGAGTGATCGGTTCTGGAGCTGGGAAGAGTCTTCCATCATCTCCAGTTCAGGTTTTGCTCTTGTATCTCAAGCACTTTACTATATTCTAGTTCATCATTTCAAGTATTACTTTATTCTACTTATCAGTATTGAGTGGTATACTTGATTGATTGCTTGAGTGCCTAGCTATCCTACAGTTCAATTCACTTAGCCATAGTAGTTAATCTCTAGTGTGCTTAGTGATTGATCTTTGCCAATAGGTTGCTTAGTTAGTTTAGTGTTTATCTTATTAAGTCAAGTGTTTGCTCTGACGTCCGCAAGGGTGTCTCTATTCAAAGCTAGGGTAGAGATAGTTAGAATATAGTTAAGCGTGGTGCTTAGTTATAGACTTACCTTCAGATACGGCTGGACCCCCGGATAGCTGTGGTAGCAAACAGGTGGTGACAGCCCTGTGCGCCTTGAATTCCACCACGTAGTTGGCCCAGTTTAACAGTAAGGCTCGTTGTGCTAGCGTTCAACCTAAGTAAGTGGTAAAGGCTAGTACGCCTCGATACTTGACAAGATAGGAATAAAACTTTACTTAACTTAGTTGCTTTATTGTCTTTTGCCTGCCCTGCTTCGTAACTACCTTGCTTCGTAGTTATCTTGCTCTGTGGTTATCTAGGATTAGTTATCAGTAGTTAGTAGTTATTAGTTAGTTATCCTTAGTTATCCTAATCCCTTTATCTACCTATCCATCCACCTTACCTTAGCCATCCACATCATCCTTACCTATCCACCCATACATTCTTTCTAGCCTTCCATCCTTTCTCCCCCCTTTTCCTTTTTCTTATTTCTTCGACTCTCATCCCCTCCTTGACTCAACTCATTCACCACCCTAGCCTTCCCTTGGGATCAAATAAATCGACACCTGGTACACCCAAGCGAAGTGCTACTACGATAGTTCTGTGCGCTTGCAGAATCTCCTCCTGGTAGATTGCATTCTCTCTAGCTAGCTCCTACTAGTGTCGGGATTGACAACCCCGCTTGGCATTAGTAGATAGCTGCTTTAGCTCCACTCCTTTAGGTATAGTGACCAGTCTTGCTTCAAGCATTTTTGACGCCGTTGCCGGGGATAGACTCCATAGTCTACTCCTAGTAACAACGTTAGCAAGTGCCAACAAGCATTCCTGGGCCGTTACCGGGGATAGTTGCCTAGCACTACCTTTAGTGAAGCTAAGAACTACCAACAGTGGGTATACCCCTCGGAGGACTATCGATGATATTTCATCAACACACAGGACTAGTATTGTCTCTAATATATTATCCGAATGATAGTAGCCTACCGCAAGGATGTGGGATGGGTACATCTACCCACCCAAAAACTAGCTATTAGGGCTCTAAAACTAGTCGTTGGACCTGTAGAGTGCAGAACTTCTTCACCTACCTGTAGAACTTCTGTGGTAGTTTAATGAATATCTATGGAACTTCCACAACTATCTTAAATAGCAGAGATTATCTCATGAAAAATGACATAACTTTTAGCTTTCAATTCCTATTTTAGTGACTTAGGTCTTTCATGAATGCTTTTTTAGATGGCTATCCATCCCAATCGATAACAAGCCAAAGATCAACATGTGAAAGTGTTGTGGCATGTGTTTTTCTCTCAAGTTAGCACTTGGGGGTTCGGTTAGTTTAAGCACTTGAAACTTGTCTAACTATTCATGTTGCATCCCCTTTGATATTACGTCACACTTGAGTCTTCAATGCCTTCATATGCCATTTCTTCTCAATATCTCTTCATAAGGGTTGCAACCATCTTTGCCTCATTCTTCTTGAGCAAACCAATCTTGAGCGTTCAATACATGTGAGTTCAATTCATGGCTTCAAGCCACTTCCACTTATTATGCAATAAGATTTGATCCTCCATATAATATGACTCCTCATAACTTGATTAGTTCCAAAACTGAATGTAAATACTCTCATCTTCACCACAGTCGATGTCCATCAAGTTCAAGCTCTTGTTTGCTCTTCACCCATGCTTGGTCCTTCAAAACCCTTTTCTTGCTAGCTTCACCCGCTCAAGCCATCTTCAAGTCACATTATATCTTGAAGCAACATTAAATATTCATTTGATGTCCCTTATCAACATTATCCATATCTAGTCATATTCCAAATATTGCCATCATAATCACACGAGTTGGCTCATCTTCATTTGACTCTATGTCATTCCATCATATATGAGCTTGTCATCATAACGACACAATTCCATTTGAATACAACCATTTCTCTACTTTTGCACATTGGCTTGCTCTTTCTTCACAAGACTATAACTCTTGATATCAACATTATTGCGGATACATGGGTGTATGCCGAGTCTCTGAGTGATGAGTGATTGTCAACGGGTTTGATCGCAGGTTCTTTGGCTTGTGTTGTGCAGGTGTCGAGCACGGAGACAGTGATCGAGGGCAAGGTGAAGGTCAAGTAGAGACGTGCTGTGCCGATGGACCGGGAGCGGTGAAGGGCGGACGTGAGGCTTGGACTGAGGGACCGGTGGCCTGAGGATCAGCTGTGGTGGCAGACAGCCTGGGACAGCGACGAGCGGAGACTTGCGGGGCATGGTGTTGCTTGGGTCGAGGACCTGGGGACACGTGTCGGTGGACGGGGTGCACGGGCGGTGCATCCCCTCTACAGCTCCGGTTTGGTGGTTGAGCCACAGAAAAACCACCGGGCGGACGGTTTCCAGGTTTGGGCCTCAAAACCTGGGCGTGGATGGTTTTCGAGTTTGGGCACAAAACTCAGGCTGAGGATGGTTTCCAGGTTTGGGCCTCAAAACCTGGGCGCTGCGGGTTTGCTGAGTTTGGACCTCAAAACTCAGATGCTGGTGGGCTGGTTTCCCGGTTTGGGCCTCAAAACCGGGGGTTGGCTGGAAAAAGCTGGTTTCCCGGTTTGGGCCACAAAACCGGGGGTGCAGAGCGAGGACGGCACGTGGCGGCAATCGGGAGGTTGCGTCGAGGCAACGCTATGAGTTGTGCGGGCGTGGCCGTCGGATCCACCTACCACCGAGTTGGTCCATAATAACCTTAGGGTTTAGCTGGTTCGCTCTGTAAGTAGAGAGGGGTAGAATAGGAATAGAATAGGAATTAAGAATAGGATAAGTAGAGGGAGACACCCTCCTCCCTTCCTATCTCAGTCATTTGCTCTTTGCTTCTAGGGTTTCCTGCTCTCCCAATCCCCTGCTGTAGCTAGCTGAGATCCGCAGAGAACCATACCTCTGTGTACTGGAGATTTTGAGGAAGTGAGGCCATAACCTCACTGTTGTAGCGTGTGGTAGCCACACGGTTGTAGATCGATGTGTTGATTCGCGTTTTGTTCGTGTTCTTCGCGTTCTTCGTTTCTCCGCAATTTTCCCGTCACTCGATCTCTCTCTCCCGTGCGTCTTTGCGAAATCCGTTTGAATCATCTTGTTTGTATTTGAAAGGAGATCATTTCCACCGAAGGAATTTATCTATCTCCTTACCAACGGGTAGATCGGGTTGATTTCATTTTCCTGGCGCTTTTCGGTTCATCCTCCTCCCCTTTTGATTTCCCGGTGTTTGACTCAATTTGAGCGGATGATTTCTTCGGGATAGTCTCCCAACTACTCCGTGATCATCCTCTCCAAGTTTGGGAACGTGGGATTTTGGTTTGAATCGATTTGGGATTGATTTGGTTGAAGGGCGAATAAAATCGCCCTCCCTGAGTGACCGCGGACAGTCCGCCACTCAGGGCGCGGACAGTCCGCGCATCGGGATTTAGCCGAGCAGTGGCTGCGTGTCTCGGTGAACAGTGCTGAAACTTGACCGGCGGACAGTCCGCCGTTGTGTTTGGCGGACAGTCCGGGAACGTCCAGGGGCTTTGCAGCAACCTTGCTGTTTGACGAGTTTTGCCGGCGGACAGTCCGCCACTCGCCCGCGGACAGTCCGGCACTACTGCGGACAGTCCGGGACCGTACCGGCGGACAGTCCGGGATTTGGCTGTGTCTTCCGGTTTAGTGCGTTTGCTCTCCCGGCTTGTTCGCTTGGTTTCCAGACTTCTCGTTTGGCCCTAGAGTTGACCAAGGAACCTCTCTAGGTATCTTTGCTACTTGTTAGCATAGGTATTTAGGAGTTTCTCGACGTAGCCGTCTATCTACGTTCAAGACTTGGTTTTTGGGGTTGTGTTCGAGCCGGAGCTTTTTGGCGTTTTGGTTTGCTATCTTCTTGTGGTGCCTCGCTGTGATCCTAGAGATCATCCACCCTCTTCCAAGGGTCGTGGGCATCACGGTTTTGGTCGCATTTTCTCAGGGTTGATTTTGGGACATTTGGCCAAAGTTTCGAGAGAAATTTTTGAGCTCCCATTCACCCCCCTCTGGTCGCCTTGCTAGTGCTTTCTCGGTCCTTCAATTGGTATCGGAGCGGGTTAAGGATCTTCCACCTTAGCCGGTTCCAGATCCACCAAAGGCGACATGGATCGCGGCGTGGGCAAACCGCCGTTCTTTGATGGGACGAACTATGCATATTGGAAGATACGCATGTCGGCCTATCTCCAGAGCATGGGCTCTTCTGTTTGGGAGATTTGCAACAAGGCCGATTACGTTGTCTTGGCTGCTCGTGTCACTCAACTCCAGATCGATGAGCACGAAGCCAATAGCCGAGCGCGTAACGCTTTGTTCTCCTGTTTGAGTATGTTCGAGTTTGATCGCGTTTCTCACCTCCCCACGGCTCGTGAGATTTGGGCGACCCTCATGCGTTTCCATGAGGGAACCACTCAAGTCAAATCCCGTCTCTATGAGTCGCACAAGCGGGAGTATGAGAACTTTCGACACATGCCTGGCGAGAGCATAGAAAGTTTATTCGCTCGCTTTCAGGTCATTGTCAACAAGATGCGAGCTAACAAGGAGCTGTTGCCTTTCGACGATCATGAGAGGGCTTTGAAGCTTTTGCATACTCTCGATCGGTCTGTGTGGGACTCAAAGGTCCAGGCGATCATCGAATCGTCTAACTATGAGACCCTCACTTGCGACGAGCTCTTTAGTAAGCTCAAGTATAGTGAGATTGACGCCATGTCAAGGGCTTCTTATGAGAATCCTTCTGGCCCGACTATGGCTTTGCTTTCTGGCTCTTCTGCTAACTCCTCTGGAGGATTTGCACTCTCTTCACTCTTTTCTGTCACAGAGGACCAGCTTGAGTCTTTGGGGGATGACGAGCTAGCTTTGCTCGCCAACCGGTTCTCGCGGTTCCACAACAACCGCATGAACCGTCGCCACGGAGGAGGACGCTCAGGATGCTTTGAGTGCGGTGACCCCGACCACTTCATCGCCAACTGCCCCAAGAAGAAGAACACATCTGGGAAGGGCGATCATGGGCACAAGTACGACTTCGGCAAGCGCAAGGAGAAGTACGTCCCCGCGAGGCACAAGCGGAGGGGCGGCTTCGACAAGGAGTACATCAAGAAGAAGTACTTGGAGAAGGCCTAGGCTGAGCAGCGTGCATTCTTCGCCACGCTCAGCGACATCGACGGCTCGGATGACGACTCCGCTTGCTCAAGCAATGACGAGTCCGAGAAGAAGAAGAGGATTGAGGACAAGCTGAACGGCCTCTGCTTCTTCGCCGACGACGACGGCCTCTGCACCATGGCCCTCGGCAAGGAGGTCGATGGCGAGCTGGTGGACACTCCTCGGAACGACGACGACGACGACACCTCCCAAGTATCTCTCACCCACGACGAGCTTTCTGCTGAGGTCGAGAAGCTTACTGCCGCCTTGCTTAGTCAGGATAAGCTGCTTAGGCATGCCGCTAGAGAGCGCAAGGAGTTTAGGCAGAAGTGGGAGGACACGATGAAGGAGTTGGAGTTTGCTAAATCCACCGTGGTCGTGTCGGAGGAGGTTGAGTGCGAGTCGTGCACCAAGCACATGACTGACCTTCTCACTTTGAGAGGTAAGTATGCTGCTTTGGTTGGAGAGGTGGATGAGCTCCAGGCTAGGCCCCAGCTGCTGGGTGCGTGCAAGACTTGTCCTGTCTTGCAATCCGAGTTGGCAGAGAAGATTGCCAAGATTGAGTCTCTTGAGAAGGCTAGCTCGGGTAGCACTTGTGTCATGAGGTGTGCTTTGTGTGAGGGTTTGGAGATGGAGATTGCCAATGTGAAGCATGGCAAGATGCAAACCGAGGAGGAAAACACATACCTTCGGACCATCTTGTCATGGGTCTCTTGTAGTGAGCCGCAGCTCAGGATGATGATCTCCCAATTCAAGCGAGCTGCTGGAGGTCCTGGTGTAGGTTTTGCTCCGGGTGTTGATCTTTCTGCTTTTGGGAAGATTGGAGAGTCGAGTGGTCTGAACCCATGTGAGAAGCCCAACTCCACCACTACTCCCAAACCAACCAAGCTTCCACCCAAAGAGCCTGTCAAGCCTACCACCAAGGATGGGGTGTTTGAAGAACCTCCACGAGCTCCACCCAAGAACCAGCAGTGGGCACCCAAACCAAACCACCTCAAAAACAAGCTGGACACAATGCCACCCATCCAGGAGGAGCTTATGCCACAGAAGGGCAAAGTGATCCAAACCCACAACCGTGAGTACCGACAACCCCCTTTGCGTGCGGTGAGGTACCATTGTGAGTACTGTGGGAGAGACGGTCACTTGGGTGAGTTTTGCTATAGGCGCAAGAGAGAGGCGCGCCGTGCTAGGGAGATGAACAATGTGGACATGTACCATCCTCTCCATGATGTACATGCGCCAAATGTTCAGAGGCGTGCTGATAGGCCCAGAGGTCCAGAACCTCAAGTTCCCAGGCCTAGGCAGAGGAGAGCTCCGAGGAGAGATGCTAGGCCTAGAGGTGCAGTGCCTCAAGTTCCTAGGCCTAGGCCTCATAGAGAGCGTGCCCGACGGGGTCCTGACTTTGCAGGATACGGATCCCGTGGCGGAGGCTTTGTTGAGCATTTTTCCCTACCGCGTTTTGACTATCGCGATGGACGCTCCTTCCTTAGCGGACCACGTTCTCCTGTGCGTGGTGATCGCTATCCCCATAGGCAGTCTAGGAATGGTTTTTACACTGACCGTTCTTTTGAGCAGCCAGCCCAACACTGGTATTCTTCTTACTTCACTAACCCCAGTGTTGGACCGTATGCTCACGCTATGTCTTTTTATTGATGTAGGTAAAACGGCTGGAGGACGTTTGGTTGGTGGATTCCGGTTGCTCGAGGCACATGACCGGAAACGCCAAGTGGTTCTCCAGTCTTAGTCCGGTCGCCGGAAAGGAGTATATCACCTTCGGCGACAATAGCAAAGGTAAGGTGCTATCTCGTGGGTCTGTGCGAGTTAATGAGCACTTCATGTTGCGCGATGTTGCTCTTGTTTCTAACCTGCATTTTAACTTGCTTTCTGTTTCACAACTTTTTGATGATGACTATGAGATTCGTTTTAAACCGAATCTCAGTCGTATTTTAGATCCTCAGGGCAATCTTGTATGCTTGATTTCGCCCTTTGGGAAAATCTTTCGCGCAAATTTCTCGGAGTCATTTGGTATTTCCCACTGTCTTTTGGCTAGTCCTTCCTCCTCTGATCTTTGGAAGTGGCATAGGAGGCTCGGTCATTTAAGCTTCGACTTGCTTGCAAGACTTAGCTCACTTGGCCTAATCCGAGGATTGCCCAAGTTGTCGATGGAGAAGGATCTTGTTTGCCATTCTTGTAGACATGGAAAGATGGTTGCCGCTCCCCACCATCCAGTGACTCAGGTCATGACCAAGCGCCCTGGAGAGCTTTTGCACATGGACCTTGTTGGTCCGGCTCGGGTGAGCTCGGTTGGGGGGAAATGGTATGTGCTTGTTATTGTTGATGACTTTTCAAGATATTCGTGGGTCTTCTTTTTAGCAAAGAAGACCGAGACTTTCTCCTTTGCTCGCAATCTGATTTTGCGTCTTCAGAACGAGTTCCCTTTGAACTCGATGCGAGCTATTAGGAGTGATAATGGTTCTGAATTCAAGAATTTGGATTTTGAGAAGTTTTGTAACTCTTTGGGTTTAGAACATCAGTTTTCTTCTCCCTACACACCCCCTCAGAATGGTGTTGTAGAGAGGAAGAATCGGACCCTTGTAGAGATGGCCAGGACGATGCTCGATGAGCATAGGACTCCTAGGCGATATTGGGCCGAAGCTATGAGCACTGCATGCTACATTTCAAATCGCATTTTTCTCCGAGCTTTCTTGAGAAAGACATCGTATGAGTTGCGTTTTGAAAAACTGCCCAAGGTGAGTTATTTTCGAGTTTTTGGTTGCCATTGTTTTATACTCAAAAAAGGCAACTTGGACAAATTTGAGTCTCGTTCTTCTGACGGTGTGTTTTTGGGTTATGGCACCCACACTCGAGCTTATCGTGTACTTAACCTTGACACTAACCGAGTCATGGAGACATCAGATGTCACCTTCGACGAGACCATGGTTTGTCCTTCTTCTCGTTTTGAGCGTGCAGGTGATCATGAGGTTGGCGAGCCTCTTTTCGATGATGAAGAAGAAGGTGCTGAAGGGATAGATGACCCAGCACCTCCTCCACCTGCTGTGCCGCAAAGAGCGGCTTCTACTACGACTCACGGCCCCGACACCTCTTCTTCCTGGGGGCCGTGGGATCCGCCACCCCGAGCGGTACCCTTTGTACCTAGGGAGGCACCGGCTGCTGTTGAGGGGGAGGCCACTTCGGCAAGGGAGGCGCCACGACACATCCAGCGCCAACACCCCCCTCAGCAGATAATCGGCAACATCGACGAACGTGTCACTCGGTCCAGGTCACAGCACATTTTTCACTTTGCTCATTCTGCTTTTGTTGCTAACTTTGAGCCCCGAGATGTTGGACACGCTTTGACGGATCCGGATTGGGTAAATGCCATGCATGAGGAGTTAGAAAATTTTGAGCGAAATCGGGTTTGGGTTCTAGTTCCACCTCCTCCAGACTGTAAGCCTATTGGGACAAAATGGGTTTTCAAAAACAAGCAAGGAGAGGATGGCCACGTTGTTAGAAACAAGGCCAGGCTTGTAGCGAAGGGTTATAGTCAGAAGGAGGGGATAGACTATGAGGAGACTTTTTCTCCTGTAGCTCGTTTGGAGGCTATTAGGATACTCTTGGCTTTTGCTGCATCCAAAGGTTTCAAACTTTTTCAAATGGATGTCAAGAGTGCCTTCTTAAACGGCTACATAGAAGAGGAAGTTTATGTTGAGCAACCCACCGGTTTTGAAAATCCCAAGTTTCCAAACCATGTTTTCAAACTCCACAAAGCTTTATATGGTTTGAAACAAGCCCCTAGAGCCTGGTATGATAGGTTGAAAACCTTTTTGCTTGCTAAGGGTTTTAAAATGGGATGTGTGGATAAAATGCTCTTTCTCCTCAAGCAAGGCAAAGACACTCTCTTGGTCCAGATTTACGTGGATGATATCATTTTCGGTGGTTCTTCTCACACTTTGGTTGCCAAGTTTGCAGATACTATGAGCAGGGAGTTCGAGATGAGCATGATGGGCGACCTGACTTTCTTTCTCGGATTGCAAATTAAGCAATCCCGAGAAGGGACGTTTGTGCACCATGGCAAGTACACCAAAGACTTGCTGAAGCGGTTCGATATGGGTGAGGCCAAGCCTCTTCCAATACCCATGTCTACGACGACTGCCCTGGATGCGAACAAGGATGGAGAAGCAGTGGACCAGAAGGAGTACCGAAGCATGATCGGGTCGCTGCTCTACCTGACGGCGACACGCCCGGACATCCAGTTCGCGGTGTGTCTGTGCGCGCGCTTTCAGGCGTCGCCGCGCACTTCTCACCGTCAGACGGTGAAGCGGATATTCAGGTACCTTTCTTTCACACCTGAGTTCGGGATTTGGTATTCTGCTTCCTCCACCCTCTCCCTTTGCGGTTATTAGGATGCCGATTTTGCTGGTTGCCGTATTGAGCGCAAGTCCACTTCTGGGACTTGCCAGTTTATTGGTTCTTCTCTTGTATCGTGGTCTTCTCGCAAGCAGTCTAGTGTCGCTCAGTCCACCACAGAGGCTGAATATGTTGCTGCGGCTAGCTGCTGTTCCCAGTTGCTTTGGATGATGTCCACTTTGCGTGATTTTGGTCTGAGCTTTTCTCGCGTGCCTTTGCTTTGTGACAGCATGAGTGCTATTAGCGTAGCTAAGAACCCCGTGCTTCACTCGAAGACCAAACACATTGATGTGCGCTTTCACTTTTTGCGAGACCACCAGGAGAAGGGTGATATCGACCTTCGCCATGTCGATACTCATCATCAACTGGCTGATATTTTCACCAAGCCTTTAGACGAATCAACCTTTAATCGGTTGAGGGGTGAGCTTGGTGTGTGTTTCTCCTTTTAGATGGGGGGAAACATTTTGGTTCTTGTATAATAGACTGACTCTTTTTCATTCTGTTTTTCTTTTCTTTTGCATTTCAGCATACGCATTTACATTCTAAGCTTCATGTATATAATCATTAGAATGTAACTATGCTCTATATAGTATGCTCTGATGCTTAGGATGATGCTTGTAGCTTATGCTCTTTCTGATCACTAGTACATGTTGTGAGCTGAGCTATTTTGGAATGGTGAATTTTGATTAATGAACTTAAAACTAAAAATATTCACCATTGAGATATGCAACTAGCATGTGTAGGATGTGATGAGTTCACTCGTGCTTTTTATATATGCTAGGTTGCTATGTCTCTAGTTCTGAGTCATTCACTTGCTTGGTCTGTTCGTATCCTGTTTAAAGTTTGAACCAAGTTTTAGTGAATTGAAAAGATCGAGATGGGATTGCTTGTCAACACATCACGGTATCGAGACTGTTTCTCATTGCACTTTGAGTTAAACTTGAGCCGTGTAGTGTATGATCGAAACCACAGCCTTAAGCTACTGATTGCTTCGGCATAGGCTTCGCTCGGTTGAAAAGTTAGGCAATGACAAGCTTTCAACCTCTCGCAATCACATGCTAATATTTGACCTTGTGAAATCTCACCGCTGCAACTCCGATTTAAATTTGAAATCACAAGTGTATGTTTCATTCTTAAGCATGATGATTGAACTTTGCTAGGGGTAGTTCACCTTGTATACATGTTTAGCACTTGCTCGGATTCCTGTCTATACATGTTTAGTGCTATTTTGATGATGACTATCTTTTGACTCAAAATTGCTCACTTTGCTCATATGTTCATATTTCGTATTCGGTGATCAGTTTGAGCCTTTGCTATATGAGTGCTTAGTTGTGTCATTGGAGTTATACTGTCTAGAGCATCTTTGCATTCTTTTGACTATATGCCTGAAGCTTCTAACTTGCATTTTGACTCATATGCATGTTGGAAGGGGGAGAACCTCCCTTGTTGGCACTTTTGTTGGTGCATTTTCTGATGGGGAGAGTCTTTTACTTGATTAGTGCATTTTCAACTAAGGGGGAGAATTTGCAAATCATATTCTTCCTGGGTGTTCAACTAAGGGGGAGTTTTCGTTAAGGGGGAGATTTTTCAAATCTTTGTGCCCCTCCCATGTTGGACCTAAGGGGGAGATTTTCCTGCTTGTATGCACTATTCGAGGGGGAGCTTGCTGTTTTTGCGGGCCGTAAGGCATTGGTATCGAGCTTTCTTGCTAGTTGTGTTGAGCCTCTATGCCTCTATCTTGAGGGACTAGCATTTGCTTCGATTTCTCAGTTAGTGCCGAGCTCTTTTTCTGGAGTTTTCAGTTGATATTTGCTAGCGGTGTTGAGCCTGTTCTACCTCTTCTTGAGGGCTAGCTTTGCTTTGCTTGGTTGCGTCGAGCCGTTGCCCATGTCTTTGGGGACCAAGTTGTTTTGCTTCTTCCACTTGACCTTCTTCGGCTTTGCTATGCTTTTGGGTCATTTGGTCGAGTTCTCTCTTCTCCTTCTTCCTTCCTTCTTCTTTTCTTATGATTTGTGTGTGTAGTTGACAATGCACTCATCAAGGGGGAGATTGCGGATACATGGGTGTATGCCGAGTCTCTGAGTGATGAGTGATTGTCAACGGGTTTGATCGCAGGTTCTTTGGCTTGTGTTGTGCAGGTGTCGAGCACGGAGACAGTGATCGAGGGCAAGGTGAAGGTCAAGTAGAGACGTGTCGTGCCGATGGACCGGGAGCGGTGAAGGGCGGACGTGAGGCTTGGACTGAGGGACCGGTGGCCTGAGGATCAGCTATGGTGGCAGACAGCCTGGGACAGCGACGAGCGGAGACTTGCGGGGCATGGTGTTGCTCGGATCGAGGACCTGGGAACACATGTCGGTGGACGGGGTGCACGGGCGGTGCATCCCCTCTACAGCTCCGGTTTGGTGGTTGAGCCACAGAAAAACCACCGGGTGGACGGTTTCCAGATTTGGGCCTCAAAACCTGGGCGTGGATGGTTTCCGAGTTTGGCCACAAAACTCGGGCTGAGGATGGTTTCCAGGTTTGGGCCTCAAAACCTGGGCGCTGCGGGTTTGCTGAGTTTGGGCCTCAAAACTCAGATGCTGGTGGGTTGGTTTCCCGGTTTGGGCCTCAAAACCGGGGGTTGGCCGGAAAAGGCTGGTTTCCCGGTTTGGGCCACAAAACCGGGGGTGTAGAGCGAGGACGGCACGTGGCGGCAATCGGGAGCTTGCGTCGAGGCAACGCTACGAGTTGTGCGGGCGTGGCCGTCGGATCCACCTACCACCGAGTTGGTCCAGAATAACCTTAGGGTTTAGCTGGTTCGCTCTGTAAGTAGAGAGGGGTAGAATAGGAATAGAATAGGAATTAGGAATAGGATAAGTAGAGGGAGACACCCTCCTCCCTTCCTATCTCAGTCATTTGCTCTTTGCTTCTAGGGTTTCCTGCTCTTCCAATCCCCTGCTGTAGCTAGCTGAAATCCGCAGAGAACCATACCTCTGTGTACTGGAGATTTTGAGGAAGTGAGGCCGTAACCTCACTGTTGTAGCGTGTGGTAGCCACACGGTTGCAGATCGATGTGTTGATTCGCGTTTTGTTCGTGTTCTTCGCGTTCTTTGTTTCTCTGCGATTTTCCCGTCACTCGATCTCTCTCTCCCGTGCGTCTTTGCGAAATCCGTTTGAATCATCTTGTTCGTATTTGAAAGGAGATCATTTCCATCGAAGGAATTTATCTATCTCCTTACGAACGGGTAGATCGGGTTGATTTCGTTTTCGTGGCGCTTTTCGGTTCATCCTCCTCCCCTTTTGATTTCCCGGTGTTTGACTCAATTTGAGCGGATGATTTCTTGGGGATAGTCTCCCAACTACTCCGTGATCATCCTCTCCAAGTTTGGGAATGTGGGATTTTGGTTTGAATCGATTTGGGATTGATTTGGGTGAAGGGCGAATAAAATCGCCCTCCCTGAGTGACCGCGGACAGTCCGCCACTTAGGGCGCGGACAGTCCGCGCATCTGGATTTAGCCGAGCAGTGGCTGCGTGTCTCGGTGAACAGTGCTGAAACTTGACCGGCGGACAGTCCGCCGTTGTGTTTGGCGGACAGTCCGAGAACGTCCAGGGACTTTGCAGCAACCTTGCTGTTTGACGAGTTTTGCCGGCGGACAGTCCGCCACTCGCCCGCGGACAGTCCGGCACTACTGCGGACAGTCCGGGACCGTACCGGCGGACAGTCCGGGATTTGGCTGTGTCTTCCGGTTTAGTGTGTTTGCTCTCCCGGCTTGTTCGCTTGGTTTCCAGACTTCTCGTTTGGCCCTAGAGTTGACCAAGGAACCTCTCTAGGTATCTTTGCTACTTGTTAGCATAGGTATTTAGGAGTTTCTCGACGTAGCCGTCTATCTACGTTCGGGACTTGGTTTTTGGGGTTGTGTTCGAGCCGGAGCTTTTGGCGTTTTGGATTGCTATCTTCTTGTGGTGCCTCGCTGTGATCCTAGAGATCATCCACCCTCTTCCAAGGGTCGTGGGCATCACGGTTTCGGTCGCATTTTCTCGGGGTTGATTTTGGGACATTTGGCCAAAGTTTCGAGAGAAATTTTTGATCTCCCATTCACCCCCCCCCTCTGGTCGCCTTGCTAGTGCTTTCTCGTCCTTCAATATGATTAAGTGAATTCATGGTTCCTTATATCCTTTTCATTTTGGCTTGACACCATTAACATTAATTTCGATATCTATCTTCATAATAGCATTTGTCTTGATAATTTCCTTTGTCTTCCAACTCGATTGGTGTCAATTCATAATGAACTTTCATTTCTTTGTCCTTTGTCCACAAAAGAAAACCAATCATTCAGACCATCTTATATCTAAAATATTGTTTCCTTTGTGTCGGAGAAAAAATATGTCCATCATTAGGGGCTAGAGGTTAATAATCTTTGATATTGTTCACATGATGGTCAGGCTAGGGGACATAGATTTATCCAACCCTCCAAGAGGAATATCGCCTCATCCAGCCCCGGAAGCATGAGAACCGCCTTGGCCAACCCAAGGTCGTCCTCCCCATCTCGCTCGACCCTAGAGGGTAAGACTCGCGTTGTCTGACCCCAAAACACGATCCCCTCTTAGCTCGGGAGGACGGAGCTAGGACCTAGGAAATACAATAGGTCGGTAGGGACCACAGGTCATCCCCAACTGCTCTGAACATGTGGCACACAACTTGATGCGACCCATATGACAAGCCAAGCGCAGACATCTATGATAACCCATGATGTGCACTGTGCTGCCAACTCTGGACCCTGGCAAGATCAGCCATCGATATTGCTATCCGATAGGACATGTAAGACACGTCCTTTCCCGCCCCCTCGAATGAGAGCTTTGTCTTGCCCGAGCGGACATTCCTAAGTGTTGGGCTGAGATGCACTCACCCCTAAAAGGTATGACATGTCTCCTGCTGTCAACAACGCTCAGATGTAAATCAAACCGCTAAATTTAGGAGATATTGGGGGCATGATACCCTCTATGACCAAAGCACGCATCACCCATAACTGGAAAAGTCTTGGGCGAGTTGTTAAACCTAGTGTGGTGTCTGTCTGGGAACTCCGGCATCACTCTGTGGCAAGATGGGACACCATGACTTGGCGACTGCAAGAGCACACGTCATTAGCGCCCAATCGTGCTGATGTATGAAAGACATCTGTCACACCGACACAGGATCGAAAAGACCCATATAGCATGGGGGAGCACGATGCAAGGCTTCTCCCTCTCGTTCGTTTTTTCCTTCTTCTTTTCCTCTCTCTATTGTAACCTAGGTCGTCCCCTTGGCCTATAAAAGGGGGCTAGGCGCCCTATAGAGAGGACTTCTCTTTATCCATTCTTATCAGAACCAACCCGCACACACACATACACAAACACCAGAAGACTTGGGAGTCCTCTCCCTCTCTCGATCGTTTGTACAATCATCCTACAAATTTGGTGCAAGTAACATGGGCAGCAGCTCACGACTAGATGTAGGGACAATCCGCCAAAACCGGTATAAACCCTCGCGTCCTCTTTGCACACCATCCGAGCCCAGACGCGCGATTACAAATTTACTAGTTGGTGATTTCAATCCACCGACACTTTGTTGCTGTGAATTTGCTTGAAATTTCTTAATTTGCTTGTGCATTCTTGACCCATTCTTAAATATTTAATTAGTACCAATCAATTATCAATCTCTTTGTTCATGCAAACCAAGCCACTATTGAGACCAACCATGTTCATTTCTGTTTGTGTCATTTTGCCTTTATCAAACATGCTTGCTTCTTCTTCATTTGAGCAATACCATGAGTTTGACATGATCATTTCCAATGAAACCTATTCAATGACTACTCAAATTCACTAATCCTTTAATTGTTTTGTCATCCAATCATCAAAACCCACTAGGGGCCTAGATGCGCTTTCAAGACCACGAGAGACTATCTTCCTCATCATTGAGATTTCTTTGGAGGAAACCATTATTATAAGGCTTAAGTATTAATATCCTCTTGAGATTAGCATTGCGACCTCATCCTAGATCTCACTTCAAGCGACCTGGTGCAAATTTTAAATGACTATTTATATCATCGTAGTAATTAAGAGTGCAGTATATGATATAAAATCCTTATTTTTGAAAAGTAAAAAAAAGAGAGAGTTGATAAAAAGTACAATATAAGTACGAGAGTTTTAACTTATTTAGGGGATAATTTTTTTGTTGGAATCATTATGATTAAAATTTTAAAAACAAAATTTAGAGTCATGATGTCATACGATATAGGCTGCAATAAGTGCCACCAACTTCAAGCTAGAGTTTCAACCAAATGCATATCGATGTAAAGAAAAAAAAATTATGAATATAAATGGAAAATATGTAGATCTATAATAATTTGAAAAGTTTATCACAACTAGATAAGAGGCCTATTAAATATTTAAATAAGCAAAGATAAAAGGCGTAAAAACCGTACAATCCTATATAAACAAATATATTATATTTACTAGGTTCAAGTATATATGTTTTATTAGTCATAGGCATCAAATAGTAACTAATACTTATGTCTCCTAAGATTCTAGGCCGTACTGGATCACAGGTTGATGGACTAGTATACAGAGTTTGAGAATTATTTTCTTTAGCTTCAAAAATTATGTGATTCACAATATAATACAACAGATTTTAAGTTGTCGCTGAAGTTATCATTTTGTGAAACCCTAAACCCCGTTTAGGCTTTCTATTAGCAAAGCAAAAAAATTATAATGTCTCCGTAGAGTGCCATTTAGATACAGTACTAAATCAAATTATCTTTAGTTTGACCAAATTTTATATAAGGTATTAAATAAGTATCATTATATCCACCATTAAATGTATTTTCATTATATATATTAAGTACCGAGGCAACTCCCCTTTAAGTATCTAGGCATCTCAATGTATATTAGAAAATTGTCGAACAAAGACTGAAAATGATAGAAGCACTACCGGATTTCTCTTCTTTGGCGAGTGCCTGTGGCACTCGGCAAAGTCCTAAATACACTCTATAAAGAGCACACGGTAAAAAACAACTTGGCAAAGTGCTCTTTGCCAAATGCCTTTTATCGGGCACTCGTCAAAGGCTTTGCCGAGTGCCAAGATTGCACTCGGCAAAGAAAAACACTCGACAAAATAAAAATAGAAAAAACCCCTGATTTTTTTATTTAATCGAGGGAGGGACCACTGCCCAGCGCTCGCTTGTCTCCGTTGCAAGTCGTGACATTTTTCTCGGCCAATGCGGCCGGCGGGATTCGAACCCGCGACCTCTCCCTCGTGCAAAACCTCCACTACCACTGCACTATACAATCACATACGTCTACGTTCCTACTCTGTTTTGATTCCCCATATAATTTGCTTATTTGAGGCCCTAAATGAATTCAACTCAAAACTTTATCAACTACAAAGTTTTCTAACTTTTCGAAATCTACAACTTTTATTGTGATACTTTTTTCATCGGAGGTTGTTTATAAAAAATGATTTTCAAATTTGAGAATTTGAAACATAGTTTTAGTTGACAAGATGATTTCAAATAAAAAAGTTGTCAACTACAAAGTTTTATAACTTTTCAAGATCCACAACTTTCATTTTGGTCATTTCTCCATCTAAGGTATTTTTGAAAATTTAAATTTCAAAACTTTTAAATTCAAATACAGTTTTGTAAGACAAGATGATTGCAAATTAAAAAAGTTGTCAACTACCAAGTTTCATAACTGTTCGAGATCTACAACTTTCATTTCAGTCATTTCTCTATCCGAGGTCTCTCAAAAAATTCGAATTTAAAATTTTTCAAATTCAGACGTAGTTTTGCATAACTAGATTACTTCAAATTAAAAAGTTATCAACTACAAACTTTCATACCTTGTCAATTCACTCTTGTAGTTTCATAAACTACATATGTAATATTTGTGAACAAATTTATTTTAAGTTTGTCAAATGAAGAAATCACCAAAATAAAAATTGTTCATCTTGATAAGTTAAACAATTTTGTAGTTGATTTTTTTTCATTTGGATTAATTACTGTTTCAAAATATGATTTAAAATTTGGCTTTGTTGAGTTTCAAAAAAACACTTGGCAAAAAAATTCTTTGCCGAGTGCAAAAAAACACTAGACAAAGAATTTCTTTGCCCGCCGAGTGTTTTTTTGGTACTCGACAAAGAATTTCTTTGCCGAGTGTTTTTTTATCGAGTGTTTTTTATTTGGCACTCGACAAAGAGGTCGGGACTCGGCAAAGTGAGTTTTTTATTTGGCACTCGACAAAGAGGTCGGGACTCGGCAAAGTGAGTTTTTCCGGTAGTGAAGATAGAATTGAGAAAAATGAAGCAGTTGGAAGAGTAAGTTGTCGTCAGCTAGCGAGCGTTTAGTCCTGATAAATTCTGTTATGTCTAGTCAACTGATATTTATGATGCCATTTTTTAGATCTCTAGAGAAGTTCTAAAAAAGATAAAATATTTCAGATCTAGATTTTTTTGCAATATGATCAGAAAAATAGAAGTATAGGTTCGTCAAATGACCTATTCTCTACCAACCAAAAGACCAAGGAGCAATCACTACAAAAAACTTGTTAATCTGTGATGCTTAATCTACGACGATATCTGAAAATCGTCACAAATGTTGTATCTATGACGATTTTTCAAATATCATCATGGATTGAGCGTCACAGATTAACAAGTTCCTTGTAGTGAATAGGAATTATGAATTTAGAGTTACAAACAAGTGTCTGTTGAGTAAGTGGTTGTTTAAGTTATGGAACGAAAAAGTTATGTGCCATGACTTGATTAAAAACAAATACCAAAAAACTAAAACGTTGAGGCAAGCTAAAAAGAAAGTAGGGGATTTCCATTTTTGGGCAAGCCTTATGGGTGTTAGAGATCAGTTCATAAATCTGAGTTGGTTCAAATTAAATAATGGAACTCATATCAAGTTTTGGGAAGACAAATGGTTCAAACACCAGGCTTTTAAAACATGATATCCAAACCTATACAATGTGGTGCACAAAAAATAGACAACAATAGCCGAGGTTCTGCAATCGCTCCTCTACATGTGTCTTTTAGAAGGGCTTTGGTCAGGATAAAACTAGTAAAATGACATAGCCAGTTGCTAGTATTATGCATTTCACACTCAACAACATGTCAGACATGTTTGTTTGGAGTTTACATAAAAGTGGGTCATTTTTGGTGAATTCTATATATAGGTTCTTTCTCAGTAGTCACGCAGAAGATATGGCAAATGAAAATACCTTTAAAAACAAAATATTCACATGTGGTTCCTAAAAAGGGTTTATTTTAACCAAAGATAATTTGGCAAGAACGAATTGGATTGGTAGTACGTTATTTTTGTAACACACTTGAAACCATACACCATCTTTTCTTTATTGTCATTATGCTCATTTTCTCTAGCGTGCGGTTCATTGGGTCTTTGACATTTCCTCTCTAACAAGCGTGTCTCACTTGTTTGAGGATGGTCAAAATTAGGCCACCACAAACACAATTTACTTGTTTTGACAAGAGCATCGACCTTGAGCAATCTGGCTCATAAGAAATGATTTTGTTTTTAACAAAAGCCAAAAACAAATATTATATATTGACTCTGATTTTGATCTTAATTACAATGCTTGGATGAGCATAAGACTTTAATTTCACTGTGGAGGCATGCAACCTTTTAGAGTCTGTTTGTTTCTCGTGAGTGGATTTTCTCAAATCATCTTGGACTTTACGCTTGTTTTCATGGATTTTATATTTTGTGTGAGATTGTAATAATTGGTATGATTCTTTATCTATGAGGATCGATAAAGCCAGAACTTTTGTTTTCATTATCTAAGAAATATATATATTTTTAAATCATAACTTATGTAGTTTTTTCTATAAATTTAGTTAAATTTGAAATAATTTGTCTTTGATCTGATTTAAAATTGTACTTTTTTGGATAAATGGAGTCCTGACCCTGTTTGGTTGCAGCAGATGTCACTGTCCTAATTTAATCTAATTGAAATAGACTAATTATAAAACTAATTTATTAGCCAAATGATAATTCAATAAACGAATTTATTACACTTAATTAGTTCATGATTTAACAATATGACGTCATATTAAACATTTATTAATGATAGATTAATTTGGCTTAATAGATTTATCTTATTAATTATTATATAACGATGTAATTAGTTTTATATTAGTCTATTTTAATAGACTAAATTAGTACAACAACATACTAAACTTTAGCCCCTACAATCAAATATCCCTTTACCCTGTCATGGCTTTTCCACGCCTTCAAAAGTTTGGCATCTCCAACAGTTTGGTAAATGACTTGCTATCCTTCAAAATTTGGCAAAACAACCAAAAATCATTCTCCAACAGTTTGCTAAAGTGACTTGCCAAATTTTGCAGCTTGCCAAATCCTCCATCCGCGCGTGTATCTTTGCGCGCGCGGTTCGGACTTGCTATCGCTCGTGCGGGCGCAGCTTCCTCCGCCTCCCTCCCTGCACACTCGCGCAGGTGCTGCACATGGCCGCGCCGCACACCACGGCGGCGAGCCCGGTGCCTGAGGGTGCGCTCCTGCTTCGCCGCCGGCGGTGAGCTGCTCGCACCTTCCACGATGGCGGTCTGACACACGGCCGCCCGCTCGCCGGCCCGCTCAAGCGCGCACCACTCTCGCGCCTGGACGTGGTGGCCGCCAAGCTCCGCTGCCTGAGCGTGTGTCCCTGCTTCGCCAGTGGCGGCGAGCCGCTCGCACCTTCCGCGACGGCGGCCTGACATCCTCTGCGCGAGGACAGTGGCCGAGATCTGGACGGACGAGACTGCGCCGCTGTGGCCGAGATCCGGAGAGGCTGCACGAGCACCATCATTGTGCTTGATTTGAAGCATCTAGACGGTGAGGGTATGGTGCCTGGTGGGGTCCGGCAACGCTGGTTGCGGTGTGGCTCTGGAGTTCGGACCAGGCTTGAGGCTCCAGATAGATGCGAACGGTTTTTTTTTTTGTTTAGCAAGTTAAAAATAGAGAATTGTTTGAGATGACTTCTTTTTACTTGATATATTATTTTAGGAACTTGCCAAAACATAACATTTGGCAAGTGATTTTTAGCAAACGGTTGGAGATGCTCATGCTTGTGACGAGGGCACACGCGTCATGAATAACTATGACCCTAGAGTGGAGTGGAGTGAGTGACTCGTGATCCACGGCGAATTGCAAATCATGCAAGAAATCGCAGATAAGAATTCTGTGCAGCGGATAAGGCAGCTGCATTGCGGATCCAAGACGACGAATTGACGACAAGTTCACCTGCTGCGGCCTGTTTCCATTGCTCGACGAGACCATCTCCATCCGTTCACCTTTGTATCCATCCAATCAATCAGCGAATGAAGCTGATCACGACAATCTTCAGGATGCAACAAATCAATCAGTGGCCGGCTGCGCGTATCAGCGGTCAAAAATCGCACCACGACGGCGACGTGCCGAGGAGGCGGCGACGGCGAGCAAACGTGCGGTGCCGCGTCCTCTATGTCGCCTACAGTATCCAGCTAACTCCCGGCGCCGCATAGGAATCGCAGGCTCGCGGCAGCCATGTGCCCATGTCCACATAAAAACACCACGGCGAAATAAAACAGGCCGGCGCGAGCCAGCTCCTACGATCGAGTATGTCTGATGTGCACGGCCAATAGCCAGGCGCGCGGCGCCCGGGGCCGTGCGCGTCAGATGGGGGTCTGGACGCAGCACCGGGATGAGCCGCGAGCGGCCGCCGGCGTGGCCATCCACAAGCCGGCCGTCGCAACTCGCAAGAGGACATCGCCCGCCTTTTCGGTGTATCACTTAGCTTAGAAGAATCCTTCAGCTAGCTAGGCTTGTTGGCTCTTGAGGTCTCTATAGGATTCAGAGAGGATATGCGTCCTGTCCTGTGGTGCGATCGTGTTCAGACGTTCCGTCAGATATTTCTCGCGAGGTTCCTGTACGTGCTTTTATTTCGTCTTTCCAGCGCCGGTTTAATTTAATTTTAATCGTCTGGTTGTCCTTGATAGATCTTCTTCTCATCTCATTCCGGTGGCAAACGAGTGGAGCAAATTGGCCATGCAACGAACGCCTAGAGCAACCATGACCGAGCCTCTTATCGCACGCGCCGACAACGAACGCAGCCACACTATTCTTCTTCCCAATGAACCTGTTAACACCGAAAGGGTTCTCGATCACATACCACCAGTTAGGGCTAGATCACCCGGGTTGCCCTGGACAGAGAAGAACGCAGAGAGGAGGTCAAACTTACATGGCGAAGAACAGCTAGGTTTACAAGCAAACTAGTAAAGGATAGCTAGTGCACTTATGTGACGAAAAACGACTAGTTTTTGGGCAAACTAGCAAAGGAACCGTCAAAACTCACTCTCGCCCGCGAGCACTACTACAGAAAGGGCCTTTAGCCGGTTGAAATGGGCTTTTAGCCCCGGGTATCCCAACTGGGGCTAAGAATCCGGGACTAAAGGTCCCGGCCTTAGAGGAAAAAATAAATGTGTGTTGTGTGAGATTCGAACTCAGCACATCTCGCCTCAGGCACGCTTACCAACTGAGCTACGCAACCCACGTGATGTAGTTCTGGACGTTTTCCTTTTGAATCCACTCGTGAAGGACCTTTAACCCCGGTTGCTAACACCAACCGGGGCTAAAAGGACCTTTAGTCCCGGTTGGTACCACCAACCGGGGCTAAAGGTACCACCAACCGGGGCTAAAGGTCCAGGACCTTTAGTTCCGGTTGGTAATACCAACCGGGGCTAAAGATTCACCTTTAGCCCCGGTTGGTAATACCAACCGGGACTAAAAGTCTTTAGCCCCGGACGCAAATTTTTACCGAGACTATAGCTCAGTTGATAGACCGTCCAAATGTCTGTTCTCTAGTAGTGGAGGGACCCCGTCAGTGCAAGGACGTCGC
This sequence comes from Coix lacryma-jobi var. lacryma-jobi, assembly GCA_009763385.1. Classification (NCBI taxonomy): domain Eukaryota; kingdom Viridiplantae; phylum Streptophyta; class Magnoliopsida; order Poales; family Poaceae; genus Coix; species Coix lacryma-jobi. The sequence continues at coordinate 51,929,213 of CM019824.1, forward strand.
CGAGTTGCACTAGGTCGACCGACGAGCCTAGGGCGCCATCCTTGGTTATCGGATAAAGAGATGAACAACATGAGATTGGAAAAGAGGGTAAAAAGATTGTAGTAGATTGATTTTGATGATTATATAGTTAGGGACTCAATCAACCATGATCCTCTCATATATATAGAGAGGGTGATCTTATCCCAGTAGAAAACCTTTTCAAGTCTTATTTTTTTCATGTTTCGCACAAGTTTGGAACAGTTCAGATCAAAATCTAAAAGACCAAATCCGAACTAGGGTTTTTATTAAGTCCATTGGAAGTGAGGTCGGAACTTCTGACTTGGGTCGGAAGTTGGGTCAAAACTTCTGCCTCGAGTCAGAACTCTGATCAGAACTTCTGACTCAGAGAACTTCTGACTCGGTAGGAAGTCAGGTCGGAAAACTCCCGACAACGAGTTATCTTTCTTAGGGCATAACTCAATGAGTTATCTTTGTTAGGGCATAACTCTTCCATCCGGACTCTAAATTGGATGTTCCATATATGTTTTTTGACTATCTCGATGAGAGAAACGCAATGGTGAAGTCCATTCTTGTATTTGAGAAAATTGGCCAAACCGACTTAGCCAACTTGGGGACTCGGCTAAGCCGATTCTAGCTGGTTCAGCACGTGAAAAACTGTTTTCTTCGCCTTGGCTCCAAATACGATGGTCTAAGTATGCATTATAACCGTCTTGACGACAGAAACTTAATGATGGAGTTCATTATACGCTTGGGACACTTTTGAGTGTCAACATATGCCCCCTATTTTTAGGTGAATGATGCACTAAACCTAAAAACATAATTAAAGTACTAAATAGCAATGATACCCAACTCATCAGCTATTTAGCATCTAAGGACGATGTATACATCAACCATATTTTGTTCTAAGGGCCACACATGTGTCGTCCATTGTTTGTCGAGCACTTGAGCTTCTTACCAAACACTTGGAAAGTACTTTTTCAAATACCTCTCGTTTATTGCTCCTGTGAGACTTTCATCTTGCAACGTCTCCAACAGATGTGAATTTTCAAACACCACTTCGATCACTCCATACAAGACTTTTCCAACTTGGTGTCAGTTTAAGCCAAGGCTTAAAGATGAAAGGTCCTAAGTTTGGTTTTGGCAATTGAATGATAACTTTAGATGGACTAATATGTGTTTAAGTGAATTACATAGGTGATTAGTCCAAAAGTGATCATGTGTGAGAAACAAATGTCATAGAGGTGAAATGGCTTGGAGGATGTTGCAAGGCTCATGCATATGATGAAGGAGCTTATTGCATATGTGACATGACATGTGGTCATGTGGCTAAGATGGTTGTTGACGGTCCTTAACGCCAACATTATACCATCAACTAGTGCATAAAATGACATCAAAAGAGTTATAAATGCATAGTTGTAGGGTTTGATCCTAACAAGTTCCACGAGTTGTGTTGCTCTCACTTGTTTTGCAGAATTATTAATATTCCATGTATAAAAGTACTTCAAGTGATGAAACAGAGAACACCATTGCGAAGAGCTCGTCGAGACGATCGAAACCTATATAGAGTTTGCTACATTTGGAGTCTCGATGGGAGAGTCCTATATGCATACGACTTGGAAGATTCTAGAACAACCCAAAACCATCACCAAACTACTAGACCGAGGGTTTAAACTGACAAATTACATAGTTTTGGTAAATTGTGATTTTTCTAGGGAGTCCTACAGGAGTTGAAAAGAGGAGAAACCTATCTGGACATGATTACTTGCGTAAATGGATCAAAAGTGACACTAGAAGGATGTGGAAGACTCCACGACAAAGCGGGAGGCTGGCGGCGGCCAGGGGAGGCCGACCGGCCTCAACCCTAGGTCGGCCGGCCTGGGCCCACCTAGAAGTCACCTCACCTTTGTGTGGTGTGTTCCAACCGACCTCTACGACGCATCTCAACCATTGTTTCAAGTCGGTTTGATCCAAGGGTTGCGGTTCATCCTCTGAGGCTATATTAGCAGCCCCAGACCCTCCTCCCTCAGGAATCATTATGGAGTTGTAGAGGCGTCCCTCGAGAGGATGATCTTTCTTCTCTAGAGAATTAGGGCTAGACTTTCCAATGTAGTAGATTAGCTCTAGTTGAGAGTTTGGGAGACCGAAGCTGCGCTTCGGTTTTGGAGAAGTCTTCAGAGATTTGGTATGCCTTTGTATCTATTCTTTACAAGACTTATGCTGCAATATATTTATCATCTCTATTTACTTTATGCCTTTCATATATATATGATTAGTGTAGTTGTTATATCTCGGCATAGGATCTTCGCTCATATTGAGTGCTCTACTTATTCTAGATAATTAGAGCAGTAGACGTTAGCGTAGACATGGTGTACTAGGCTAGGGTTTACCTGAGTTTGCGCCCAAACCTGCGGTTAGTTGTGGTAGCCCCAGAGGTGACAGCTCTGTCAGGTCTTTGTAATCCACCACTTTAGGGTTGGTGTTCTCATAGAGCTTTTGGTAGCCTTCCACCAGCTACCTTCTTCCCAGTCTTTTTTCAAGAGTTGGAAAGAAGGACATGTTGCTCCAATGTGCCAATGTGTGTGACTCCTATATCTTTTCATCTTTTGTTGCCTTAGAACCTAAGTAATACAGAAGTACATAGAAACCTTGATCTCTCTTGTTGTCCTCTTGCTTTAGCTGGCTACACATTTATCACGAAATTCTCTTTTATGCGCTTTTATCATATCCTATATCAATTACCCCTGCCTAGTCTAATTGGTTTACTAAGTTAGTAGAGATACATGATAATGAAATATCAGATTCTTAACCCTTGCTTCCCTATGGTAAAATATAAATAATGATACTTGGAATACTCCCGGTAAAATGCTATGATGGTGTTTTGTGCGCTTGCATGTATCCACATCAGTTGCATCTAAAAAGCATACTATAATCTTCATTTGAGTAAATCTCTATAATGCTTTCATGCTACTATTGTCTGCTATAGTATGCTTACGATTGGAGTACCTTCATACATCTCTTAAATGAAGCATGGTGCTTAGTTTAGGAGTGTTGATCTTACTTCCAATGGCTTTTAAATTAAGTGTGGTGCTTAGGTTAAAATACTTTTAGAAATTAAATTAGACGTGGTGTCCAGGTTGATTTTTAAACTGATAACATACTTTAGTAGATATTTGTTATCTTGTTGGACTAACCCCTGTAGAGAACTATCAAATACAATTTGGGAAAGTTCGGAGATGAATTCACATCAGAGATGAAGCAAGGCATTATGATGAACTCCAATAACCTTGCACAAAGAAGACTCAGCTCATTCATCATTGATGAAAGAACCGTGAGTATGAAGTTTATTTAGTTTATCTTCTACCGCAAGTTATCTTTTTCCTTGAACCATGTTAAAATGCAGCCAACACGTAAAATACAAGTCTATGCTAAAGTAATTCTAAAATCATCTTTCCATTAGCATGGATGAAAAACACATAAGTTGTGGATAACAACCCATGTTTCACATTCAGTGCAATCCTTCGGGTATATGTGTCCACTAACATTTTGTAGGAGATGAGGTTTTCTTGTTCATGGTTTGGTGTGAACTTATTGATCCAAAACCCAACCCATGGATGAACAAAATTTGCCATCAGACAGGTCACCACTAATGTCGAAGGCAGTGTTGACGGTCCTTACAGTCAATATTATATCATCAACTAATGCATAGAATGATATGAAATGAACCATAAAGCATAGATGTAGGGTTTGATTCTAACAAGTTCCATGAGTTGTGTTGTTCTCACTTGTTTTGCAGGGTTATCAATATTTCACCATATAAAAGTATCTCAAGTGATGAAACAGAGCACACCATTGCGAAGAGCTCGTCGAGACGATCGAAACGGACATATGGTTTGCTACGTTTGGAGTTCCGACGAGAGAGTCCTTGTTGGATACGACTTGGAAGCTTCTAGAACAACCTGGAGTGATCACCAAGCAACATAATTCAGGGGCTCAACTTACAGATTCTACAGCTTTGGTGAATTGCTATCTTCCAAGGAGTTTTACAGCAGATGGAAAGAGGTAGAGTCATACTCCAACACGATGAATTGCGCAAACAGATGAAAAGTCGCGTTAGGGCAACGAGGAAGGTTCCAGAAGACACCTCGACGAAGGCGGCACCTGGTGGATACCAGGTGGGGTCGGCCAGCCTAGGCCCACCTACAAGTGTCTCCTCCTTCGCGTGATGCGTTCCATTACAACTCTACTACGCATCTCGACCACTGATCGAAATCGGTTTCATCCAAGGGCTACGGTTCATCCCTTCGGGCTATAAAACCAGACCCAGACCCCCCTGGGGAGGCATCTCCATCTTCATTATTCATCTCTACATCAGAAACTAGGGATTCAATTAGAAGTAGAGGTCCCTCTAGATGAATCTCTTCTAGTTCATCTAGAATTAGATCAAGTTCTAGTTCTTCTAGTTCTAGTTCTAGTTGTCTAGTTCATCTAGTTGTAATTAGAGATCAGATTAGAGAGAGGAGGAGGAGAGAGCTGAGGAGGAGCCGGATCTGTCGGATCTTCCTCAACATTGTATTGGTGCAGCATCTGGTTCGTCTTCAAGTAATCTCCAGGTTCTTCATTTACTATTTCTAAGTATTATATTTAATTTCAGTTCTTACTTATTTTATTTACTGGATCTCCGCTCGTATTGAGTGCTCAAGTTATAATATTTGATTAGAGTAGTAAGCGTTAGTGTATACATGGTGTCTAGACTAGGGTTTACCTGAGTTTGCGCCCAATCCTCTGGATAGTTGTGGTAGCCCCAGAGGTGACAGCTCTGTCAGGTCTTTGTAATCCACCACGTTAGGGTTGGTATTCTCATAGAGCTTTCGGCAGCCTTCTCCTAGCTACTTTCTTCCCAGTCTTTTTCGAGAGATGTAAAGGACCTGTTGCTCCGAAGTAAGTAAAGTATAGTAAGCCTTTGATTAGATAAATCTGCTTAGAAATATATAAAATCTCTCTCTGGCCACATTATCATTCTTTTCGTGGACGTTCTTAATTCTTCTAGTACACTTCACGTTCCCCGTGGAAATCGATACCCTGGAATACTCTCGGGTGAAAGCTACATCAGTATCCGTGCGCTTGAGAATTTTTCTGTGTGCGTTTAAAATACCCAACAAGCTTTCTAGCGCTGTTGCCGGGGAAAGGTAGTTGTTCTAGTATCGAACCAAGTTTGTCTGTGTTTCTTTTCTTTTACCACCTTTTTCTTTTACCACCACCTTTACCTCGCCACCACACTTCTTACCACATGGATTTCACTCCTATCTTTAAATTCTTTGCTCCAAAGGGTGACTTGTTGGAGCCTCCACCATCATCACACCCCATTCATACAGATGGCTATGAGCTTCGCCGTGCTCTTATAGCCATGGTTCGGAAGAAATCCTTCTCTGGGTCAGAAGACGAAGATCCATACACCCACCTTAGGGAATTTGAGCAGTTGTGTTCTTGTCATACTATCACTAGCATGACACAAGAGACTATTAAATGGAAACTATCTCGTTCTCCCTTTTGGGAAGAGCGAGAAAATGATATGATCATTCCGTAAGAGGCGTAAATGGAAATTGGGATGAACTTCGGGACAACTTTTGTCTTGCTTTCTTCCCTCTTTTTTGAATCACTGATCTTAGAATCAAAGTTCTTACATTTAAACAAAAAGATAAGGAGACACTAGGAGCAGCTTGGGCTAGGTTCATAAGCCTTACCAATTCTGGCCCAAATCTTTCCTTGCCTGACCAAGTCCTACACTATCACTTCTATCGTTGTCTTAACAAGGAAGCTGCTCTACATCTCGATTTAGCTTCTGGAGGATCATTCTCACATAAACTTGTTAGTGAAGGAAGAGACATCCTTCAGAAAATCCTTGAAAACACTCCTCACACTGGCATTTTTGATAATTTCCTAGAAGAAGAAGTCGAGCCTAACCCTGACCAACACGAGGAGGAACACACAACCGAATTTGAAATTCCTTCAAATCCTTGTAATAATTTGGTTGTCAAAAAACCTTCCGTAGAGAAAACATCTCACACTTTAGAAAATGATGAACCCCATCCTTCAGTGTTCTTCTCTGGAATCGAGGAAGATGATATCAAAGAGCATGGAAGCTGCTTCATAAACACCTCTTTAAATCCATGCTCATATGAGACATCTCCTGATTCAATTGGTCTGTCTAACATTGCCACACTCGAGATTTTCAACCCCCTCACACTTTCTGTTTAGAAAAACTTCAAAAGGGTGGTTGTAGATGCATATGTTTATCACAAATGTTGTAGATCTCGTTGTGCTCTTAAGTTGGTGTTGGAGGGGAAACCACTTCACCAAATCACATCTTGAAGGTTGCCCAAAAGGCAAGCTTAGTGTCCTAAAAATAAGCACTTTTCAGATCAGTGTTCACCTTCCTGCTACACTGCCCTTGTGTAATGAGCATAGGGATATAATTGTTAAAATATTCCTTCGGGTATTCTTGTCACTAACCTTTCCAGGTCTGGAACAAAAAGTTCGAAGGAACGACAAACACAAGGTATGTCCAACTAATCATCATGCATTACATTCATCCAATCTTGATTTTTGCAAAATCTAAGCTTGGGGATACACTTTGTAAGAACATCTCTTACCATGTTGCTATGTTGGTTGTCCCTACCTTTAAGACATGCTCATGTGCTATACACTAATCATGCTCTCTCATCACCATTTGAGTAAATCTCTTTAATGCTACCGTCATTGTTATAGTATATGTTTAGGTTTGAAATACTTTCATACATCTCTTAAATGAAGCATGTGCCTAGTTTAGGAGTGGTGATCTTGCTTTCAAAGGCCTTTTAATTTAAGCATGGTGCTTAGGTTAAAATGCCTTCCTAAATCAAATTAGACTTGGTGTCTAGGTTGGTTTTTGAGCCGATAGTATGCTATAGTGGATGCTGGATACTTTGTTGGACTAACCCTTGCATGAAAACTTTCAATACCAATTTGGGAAAGTCCTGAGATGAACTCACACTGGAGATGAAGAAACACATGAACTTCAACTACTTGCGCAAGGGAGACACAATTCACTGATCATGGAGAAATGTGATCCGTAGAACAAGACAGAAGATAAGTGCCACAAAACAATACCTACAATCAAAGCACTCACTCCATGGAAGTAGGTGAACAAGTTTGAGTTCGGCCACTAGAAGACAAAGACCATCATGGGGGCACTCGTCTCTGAACCCTCAGATCAAACAATACAAACACAAGCAGTGGGAAGTTATTCTCTCTTCTAATCAAGAGCTAGCTTGGGGATGAAGTGGTACGACTGCTTAAACAACAATAAGGTCTACAAATTCAACACATGAACATGTTGAAGAAATTTGGGCATCCACCTTCCTCACAAGCTTGGGGGAGACACAATTTCGTTGTCTAGATCTGCTTAAAGGGGAGGACAGAGAAATCCAGCTTCAACACTTTGATCAGTACAAGCCACTGGACGCTATCCTAATCAATAAGAAGAATATGATCCACCACTCATTCTTAGAAGATCGTTCTTAAAAACCTTTAATGTTGTCATCTATGTCGGACCTAGAGAAATCCACTTTTGGATCTTTGACCAAAAGGTTCGTTGTTTCTTCAACTGCACCATTTATGAGTAGCCAAAGAAAACCAAGAGAAGATGTTGACTCAACCGACAAAGGAAGAACCAACTGCCAGGAATTGAGGGGATATCATAAAGGATGAAGCCACTGCACCGCAAGAATTAGAAGATGAAGAGATAGTACCTGAGCCTACAAATCAAGAAAATAGTTGACAAAGTCTCCATCGTCTGGACCTGTTGAGAACAAGACTCAGCTGGCCCACTGTGAGATAGGCAAGAGAAGACACGCTATTCATGAACAAGAACCAGCTAGACAAGAGAAGCTTCCACAAGGTGGTTCGACACAATCACTCTTCAATGATAAAGCAACATTTCAAGGTAAGTGACCATCACTTTAAAAGCTTCTCTTTGATTCTGGTATGCACATACATAAAGAACCAAACATGTTCAAGTTGCACCTCACTTGATCCAACCTAATCAACTCAACATGTTTAGTTCTTTACTCCTTAGCTTTACTCTCTTGAATCTCACTATCTTAACCAAATCAGCTAAAATGTTGTGCATCCTACCTTTGGAAGATGATATATCACAATCATGAAAAGATCGACACATTATGCATAGATTATCCTTCCTTGGGTTAAAAAATCTGATATGTTAAATATTTTATGATGCTACTTTCATGCTCATCTTTTGATCATATCACTCATGTTAAGATTGAATAGAACATATCTTGTTCGTTGTTCTAAGGTTAGAGAGGAATGAACAAAACTTTTGGTTTTGTTGGTGTTTTTCCACCAACAAAGCCCATGCAGTTGATATCTACCTTGTCTTTATGGCAGAATACACTCTTGAGCAAAACATGGAGGAGTCTGTCAACTACCACATTCTATAGAGTAAAGGTCTTGGGTCTACAAGAACATGCACACTAAGTAAGATGCTGCCAGCTTCCATAATTTATGTTTCACTTCAAATTGTTGGGCAAACGAAGAACATGGGTGACACCATATCAAGAGGTGTAGTTATCAAGGTCTACATATTAAGATCAAATGATGCACCTCAGGAATGAACATGGTGAGAAGTCCTGTTCAGAGGACTTAAAACATTGAACCCTCGCCGAAAGGTAAAATCGGTAGTTATCCATATTTATCTTTTCTGCATTAGTTTCTCTTTTTGCATGTTTACTTTCCATCATTATTTCTTCATAGCATATTTACTTTTCTGCTTTAACATTGCATAAAAAAATAAATTAAAAATATTTTACTTATTGCACTGCATCATAAACCATGAAGCCCTATGTGAATAATTCTATGGTATGTAAAACACCCACAGGGATATTCATTGTGGTGACATAAAAATAAAAATAAAAATATATTTATTTTGTTAAACTATCATTGCATCAAAAAATATTAAAATACAAAAATATTTAGAAAGAGATCTTACTGAAACTCTACACAACTAAGGCTTAAGTGGCCAACCACTAACGCTTAATATGTTTCACAAGTTTTGTTATCTATTTGAGTTTCACGGGATTTGAAAGACCAAGAAAAACTGACAAGCAAGTGGATGACCATTCCACTGTTGGAGCACTGTTTGAACAACCATCAACATCAATCAAAGCTCCGATAGAGGAAGAACATTTTCAATGTCAGTCCGCTGCATTACAAAATCGAACGACTATGTCAACATTCAGCTTGGGGGTAAGCACCCCCTTGTAACTAGGTAAGTATCCTTATTCTCTTAAGTTTTCTTTCTATACATAAATAAAAATAAAATAAAAAAATAAAAAAACGCAAAAAAAATGTGGACACATAAAGGCTCACTATTAATTAAAAATAAAAAAATATGAACACATGAAGGCTCAACGCTATTAAGGGAACCAGCTTGGGGGGACGCACCCCCGTTATTATCGCGATTTAGGTATATCTTTATTACTATCTTAGTGTTTTTTAAGTTAAAGTGTGTTAGATTAAATAAATAAAATAGTATGTCTAGTTTATTTTTAGAAGTTGATAATAAAAGAAGAACTCTCTAATCTATTACATGAAAATGATGAATAGTTACTCTATCTAATTTCTTCCAAGTACCTAGACTTCAAAGCATGAGTTCTCCTAATTAATAATGATGCTTAAAATTGAAATTAAATGCATGGGTGGCAAATACTTGATCTAAGGTCTAGGTAATTGATAGATATGACATGTGATGATCTGAGCTACTGTTATCTTGTTCTAAACAACACTAGAGTTCTGAAGATTTCTCAATATAAATATGACTAATAATTGCATTGAGTTAATTAAGCTTTATTGACCCTATGAGAAGTTATCATGCTATTGATTTGAGATCACTTACACATTTCATCTATCTTCCGCATAAATTCTCATGATTATCTGTTCCTATCCTCTCAAAAGTTTGTTGGGATAATGTGGCTATTGAAAAAAGAGAAAAAAACACAAGGAAATAAAAAGGGACAAGTGTCCGAAACCTCGAAAAAAGAGAAAAAAGAGAAGAAAAAAATATGAATATCAGAAAAATGGGCACGTGTCCGCCAATAAAATTAGCTTGATAGCCATGTGTCTCTGATAAACAGAAGAGAGTGATATATTTAAAAGAGCATCAGACTCCATTTTCCATACACATGCACTTCTCGATTCAATGTTGTTGTTGACTTTCTCTTTGGATCTATTATTTAATTTGACAACAAATGTTTTTAATCTTTTTGAAAATTCATAAAAACTCCAGGATAATGGTGAAGTGAAAGAACTAGAGACATAGTGCTTGATTTGATCATTCTATCTTTCAATTACTCAAGATTCAAGGTAGAGTACTAAGCCCCGTGATGAATAATATGATACTTTTTTCTAATCCATATGAGAACTTTTGTTTGAATACATGTGTACTTGTTGGAAGTGAAGATATTGCAGCAACTCCTGATCCATTGTTAAGTTTGACTTTGCTAAGGGACTAGCAAAGGGTAAGCTTGGGGGAACTTGTTGACGGTCCTTACAGTCAATATTATACCATCAACTAATGCATAGAATGATATGAAATGAACCATAAAGCATAGTTGTATGGTTTGATTCTAACAAGTTCCACAAGTTGTGTTGTTCTCACTTGTTTTGCAGGGTTATCAATATTTCACCATATAAAAGTATTTCAGGTGATGAAACAGAGCACACCATTGTGAAGAGCTCGTCGAGGTTTGCTACGTTTGGAGTCCCGACGAGAGAGTCCTTGTTGGATATGACTTGGAAGCTTCTAGAACAACCTGGAGTGATCACCAAGCAACTCCATGACAAATTGCGCAAACGGATGGAAAGTCACGTTAGGGCAACAAGAAAGGTTACAGAAGACACCTCGATGAAGGCGGCACCTGGTGGGGCCGACCGGCCCCACCCTCAGGTCAGCCGGCCTGGGCCCACCTACAAGTGTCTCCTCCTTCGCGTGACGCATTCCAATACAACTCTACTACGCATCTCGACCACTGATCAAAGTCGGTTTGATCCAAGGGCTACGGTTCATCCCTCCGAGCTATAAAACCAGACCTAGACCCCCCCTGTGGAGGCATCTCCATCATTATTATTCATCTCCACATCATAAACTAGGGTTTCAATTAGAAGTAGAGGTCCCTCTAGATTAATCTCTTATAGTTCATCTCGAATTAGACCTAGTTCTAGTTCTTCCAGTTCTAGTGCTAGTTCTAGTTGTCTAGTTCATCTAGTTGTAATTAGAGATCAGATTAGAGAGAGGAGGAGGAGAGAGCTGAGGAGGAGCCGGTTCTGTCGGATCTTCCTCAACATTGTATTGGTGCAGCATCTGGTTCGTCTTCAAGTAATCTCCAGGTTCTTCATTTACTATTTCTAACTATTATATTTAATTTCAGTTCTTACTTTATTTTATTTACTGGATCTCCGCTCGTATTGAGTGCTCTAGTTATAATATTTGATTTGAGTAGTAAGCGTTAGTGTATACATGGTGTCTAGACTAGGGTTTACCTGAGTTTGCGCCCAATCCTCCGGATAATTGTGGTAGCCCCAAAGGTGACAGCTCTGTCAGGTCTTTGTAATCCACCACATTAGGGTTGGTATTCTCGTAGAGCTTTCAGCAGCCTTCCCCTAGCTACTTTCTTCCCAGTCTTTTTCGAGAGTTGGAAAGGACTTGCTGCTCTGAAGTAAGTAAAGTATAGTAAGCCTTTGATTAGATAAATTTGCTTACAAATCTATAAAATCTCTCTCTGGCCACATTATCATTCTTTTCGTGGATGTTCTTAATTCTTCTAGTACACTTCACGTCCCCCGTGGAAATCGATACCTTGGAATACTCTCGGGTGAAATCTACATCGGTATCTGTGCGCTTGCGGAGGCAGCCAAGCTTTGAGCCTTCCCAAGGCTTAAGTTAGGATGGTGATGACAAGCAGGATGCAACTTATCCCTAATGGGACAATATATGCCTACTCTCATCATTGTTGAAGACATCAACACAGACGCCAACAACAAAGACCAGGGCGATGAGATGCCACTACATTATAGTGTGCATCCTCGTGTTGTCCAAATGTAGTTTGTTGGTAGGTCATCATGAAGACAAGCAATGAGAACATCTATGACCTTGGAGCAAGTGTCAACATTATGCCTAAGATAATTTATGAGAAAATTTATGGTCAACCATTGTTGTACACAATCATGTGTCTGCAACTTGCAAATCAGACACTGTGCTACCCCAAAGGAATCCTTGAAGATGATCTCGTATAATCTGGACACTCGTACGTACTTGTAGACTGTGTGGTTGTGGAAACAGGAGGAGATGAAAGAGCACCCATCATCTTGGGATGACCATTCTTGAGCACAACCAAAGCCATCATCTACTCTGATAGTGCCAATATCTGTTTCACAATTAGGGATAGGAAGGAGAGGTTTGGTTTCAAGAATCGCACACTTAAGGCCTATTTGGTTCGCAGACAAGCTCAGATTGGCTTATATGGGAGGAGCCTAGTTCTGGTTAGCCAGGTCCAATGCATGCAAGAGCATGGTGTTTGGTTGCCTATATGCATGAACCAAACTGTCCTGAGAACCTGTTTGGTTGCTTGTATAAGAACGGGTTGCACGAGATAAAAATATATAAATAATCATCATGACATTTAGTATAGACAACTATTATCTTATGGCACTTTACCTTATTTTTCCTTAATATAATTGGAAATATATTAATATCATTTAATATATGCTAATAATACATTAATAATGTCATTAGATGGCTAATTACCTACACCATCTGAGCCTGGCTCGGCAGAAACAACTGATTTCTGCATTCCTCCAGAGCCAGGCTATAGGAGGAATCTTGTATGAGCAGAGATTGGACTGACAGATACACAAACCAAACAAACGTCTGATCTCGCATCCGTAGAGCCTGGTTGAAGTCTGGTGCAGGCAACCAAAATGCACCCTTAAGGATCGTGTCCATCCCCAGAGAGCCTATGACTATGAGTATACAGCTGCTACTCCCAAAAAAGAACAACAATAGAGGAAGGAAGAACAAAGTGACACCACTAGCACAAGATTCCACTAGCACAAAATTCAGTATGGATGGTCAACACTATTGAATCAGCAGGTGACCATACTCTTCCTCCACTAAACCTTGAAAAGAAGTGTGATCCATGAGTACCCACCATCGATTGCATGATCAAGGAGAGTACCTTCTACAACACATTCTGCAACATCAGCTCCAATGTCAACATTATGTCTACGGTAACATATAAACATTTATTTCGTGATACACCATTGTGCCCAACATATTTGCAGCTGCAGCTGGCGGACCAATCATCCAATTTTCAAAGGGAATAGTAGAAGATGTCAAAGTCAGAATAAGAGGTCATGAAATTCCCGCTGCCTTTTTGGTTCTAGACATGGAAGAATATGATGATCTCCACCTCATCCTAGGAAGACCGTTCCTTCACACTACTAGTGCAATCATCTACATGAAACAAGGAGAGATCCATTTCCACTTTCCTGGAGAAAAAGTACGCTACTACTTCAATAGTTACACTACTTATGAGAAGCCCAAGAAGAATAGAAATAGAAGACGCCACTCTCAATGTCAAAAGAAACAAGTCATCGAGGATGGAGAGGCTGATCATGAGGTAGAAGTTGTTGGAAATGATGTTGCCCTAGAGACCAAATGTAACACCCGGTTTTAAGAACAAAACCGAGCACTCATCATATGTGTGCCCAGGAAGTCCACACATACAACCACAGATGGAAAAGATATCAAAACAGTGTCATATATATCGAAAACATATTTATAACAAACACTTACATCAAAGTTAAGCGAAACATATACTAATCTTCTCTTCAAGCTCCATTCTTCACAGGGACAACTGACTGGGGGTACATACGCCTAGCATTTCTATCAATCTTCTAGGAACTCATTTGTGTCTTCACCACGCTTCCGTTGCGCGACTCTGATGGAGACTGGGGTGTGGGGGAAATAGCAAGAGTGAGCACATATCGTACTCAGCAAATACAACAAGGGGTTCATGAGGCTCAAAAGGTCGACACAGGTTTAACTGCGGTCAGCTTTTAGTTATGTCATATTAATAAGCAGTTGAGTAGTAATAGCAATATACAATAGCCCAAATAAGCATATGATCAAGTGAACATGAATAACGTATAGCAAGAACATAAATTATTAATAATGAATTCATAAGTTATTATTTTATAAGGAGCCCAGGCCGCTCTTGACCGAGAGCACGGCTGATATATCAGTTTAAAGACACTCTGCAAAGGTTGTACATCTTTACCGTGAGTCTTGATTTACCCTTTCACCCGAGTTGATCAGCCTCTTGACCCACTTCCGAGGAAGGTTAGCAGGGTTCACTATGAAGCCTTTCAAAATTCCGTCTAGCAAGTTAGGGCCGCTAGGATTCGAATTGGCAGGCAGATATAGGAACCCCTTTCAGATGGCACAAATCCTTCGCGGCTATACTCATAGGAACAGAGGTCGTCTTATACCCAACATGGCAAGCCCCTTTTGCACCCATCCGGGTAACCACTAACAAGCTAGAAAAGATCATCATACTGAGTTAAAGCCAGAGCCATATAGCCCTCACGGTTGCACTGTACACTAGTACAGAACGATACTACACAGGCGGATGTAGATCGATTTGTACAGGCATTTTTACCAACCGCTTGCGCTGGGGGCCAGTAGAAATAGGACCACAACACAGGCGGTTGCTTATGAACCGCCTGTGGAAAGAATTTTCACAAGCGGTTGACATAGTGAACCGCCTGTGAAAATGAGCATTTCCACAGGCGGTTCGCCCGCCCGTCTCCGTCGAAGTCGCAAGTCGTGGCATTTTTCGCGCAAAATCCGCGGCTAACGCGGCCGGTGGGATTCGAACTCACGACCTCGCCCTCGCGCGGAGGCTCCTCTACCACTGCACCACACACTCACATGTGTTCAAATACCCCTTCGGTTCCCCACATATTATACAAATCCGAGTGTGATTTGCTTGTTTGAGGTCCTCAACGATTTCAAATCAAAAAATTGTCAACTACAAAGTTTCATAACTTTTTGAGACGAACAACTTTTGTATTGGTCATTTCTCCATCCGAGGTCGTTTATAAAATTTGAATTTCAAATTTGAGACCATTCAAACATATTTTTCGATGACAAGATGACTTCAAATTAAAAAGTTGTAATTTACAAAGTTTCATAACTTTTTGAGACGAACAACTTTTATTTTGGGTGTTTTCTCATCCAAGATAGTTTGAAAAAATCAAATTTTAAAAAACACATCTATTTCTACTAGCGGTTGTCTTAACGAACCGCCTGTAGAAATGGATTTCTACAGGCGGTTTGTTAAGACAACCGCCCGTAGAAATAAGACATTTCTACAGGCGGTTCTAGACTTGAGGTCCACTGGTTCATTTCTACAGGTGCGTGGTAACTCAAACCGCCAGTAAAAAAAATGAGGCGCTAGGAAAAATCATCATTCTACTGGTGGTAAGTCCTGGTGGAATTCACTTACAGATAGTTATATTTCTTAAAAAGCATCTTTTAGTTGTGCGTTGCATATACCATTAATCAAGTTACATGATCATAGTCATCCGTTTGAGCACTAGCAATCATCTACCCAATGCATAACCCAAGGTGACAAGGTATAAGACAACAAGACTAGGATGTTCCTATGGTTATCAAGGTAGACACATGCATAATGAATTTAATGAATTAATGTGAATAGGAAACAATGAGGATCCCATACTATACTTGTCTGTATAAACTTGCTCAACTCTCACACAAGCCTTCGGTCATGACTTTCTGATCTTCAGCGCCGACAAGCAGTCTTCGTCTTTAGGTTTTCATGTACGTAGCCAGGGGACTGCTTCTTCTGTTCGGTAGCCAGGGGATGGCCGGCGGCCGTAGTGTCTTTGCACTGCTGATGGCTTGAACATGCTCATCAACGATTAAGAAATAAATAACAGAGCCGATGGAAACAACAATTGCTGGACGTGGTGAAGATCACAGGGTTTGGAGCATTGATGGAGCGCTGACTGCTGAGGTCCGGCAGTAAGCAGATTCAGGCGGTCTTCAGGCTTCATCGGCGAGCGGTCACCAGGATGGACAGGGTGCACCGAGGCGGTGCGGACGCCGCAACACCACGACAGCTCGGCAGGGCTGCGGGTCGATAGGAGTCATCTGGGATTCTGGGCTAAACAGGATATGTCAGGTCAACTAGGACGAGCGACCGACGATGGTGGCTAGGGCAAACTTGAGTTGATGAAGGCGATGGAGATAAAACTTTTTAACATCTGTGATCAGCACGTTCGGAAGATCATGGTCATGTATTTTTGTATGCAGAGTTTTGGTCGAGATGGATAAGAGTTACGATTAATTATTTTCGTAATTATTTAATTTTGGGATTAAAAAAATTCTAGAAAACTTCAGAATTTATATTTAAGCCACGAAAAATATTCTGGTGGCTCCAAAAATTTCAGGAGAATTCTCAGAGACACTTTGGAATATGATGAACCCAAATAAAGTATTTCGGGCTCACAAAAAGATATTTTGGAGCATCTAAAAATTAGATTCCGCTCGCAGATAAATGAGAAAAGTTTTCAGAAAAAGCCGCAAAAATTCTCGGGAAGATTTTAGATATAGACCGATGGATTGTGAACTCAAAGAAGTGATTCTAGAGCACAAAAAAAGGATATTAAGAATCTCCAGCAAAAGGATGAAGTTGGGAACACTAAATTTAATTTTCTGAAAAAGATGATGATGGGCCGGATAAAGATAAATGACTTACTCAACGCGTCTTAACACTCTACCGACTCAAAACACAAGCTAAGCTCAAACAACCAGCAACACACATCAAGCAAAAGCCCATCAAATTAGTTTAGAAAAAATTAAAAATTCTTATTTTACTCAACAAAAGTGGCGCTAACTCAAACTAAACTTGATCCATTTTATGCAAATATTAAAATTATTTATTTTATTTAGTGTTTTCTACTCACAACCCAAAATTAGAAATTTTGGGATGTGACAAACTACCCCACTTAACATGAATCTCATCCCGAGATTCGGAGAGACTAGGGAGAAAGATAAAGCGGATCTTCAAGTTGTCATGATGTATTGATATGAGATTGATGAACAATAAGACATGGATCGAGGATGGCCAAATAAAGGCTAGAAACATAAAGATTGATCTGAAATTCTTCTTGCCTCGAAACTTGAGAGACTCCGAGCTTATTGTTGGTTTTAGTAGGCGCTACCCCGCTTAACAAAGGCTTGCTTATCTTCGAACTTCATCTTCATAACTTGATCTTTAGCATCTTCGTCGGAACATAGACAACACACTAGCAAGACAAGCACACATCACAACATCGAAACTACACGTGCTTCTTCTAGCAATGGCAGACATCCTAAGGTGTGGATGATAGATGATGATGATGTAGGGTTACGAGGATGCTACGCTAGCCGAAAAACAAATTTTTTCAACCCCATAAACCAGGAACTACTGCTAGTTATAGATCACGGGATTACCACTAAACGCGCAGGTGCAGCGGAAGACGTCTCGGTGTAGACGTGCGCGTCGCAGTGATGTCGTGTATATGTCCACGTCCGACCTTCACGTCTCCACGTGCGGTTCGTCCTTGTGCTCCAGATGCAGCACCTCCGAGGTATCCCACACGTACAGGGAGGAAGCGTCACGCCTCCAGACTGCTAGGTCTGCGAGGAGCAATAGGCACGGGCGTGGGGTGGGCGACGGCTGTCTAATGACGTCTCTTAACCCTGGTCGCCCCACCCCCTCTTTATATAGGCGTCCCTAATGAGCCCACTGACCTGGAGGCCCATTAGCAAACCCTAATCCCGGTCTAACTCGAGTCCAACTCGAATCAGGCTTCCAACCCCTTAAGCGTGCGACCCTATGGGTTCACGCACATATAGACACGGTCCGAGTACTCCTACTCGTCCGATAGTAGACAGTGGCCTCTAGCAAGACGTGTCAACTCCTATGTATACGCAAAAGATCATATCTGACGAACCACCACGATCACATATACGTAATTCCCTTGCCACACAATATTTGGTCCAACTCATAGGTTAACACTTAACCTAAGCACGGCCATGCATTTTATGATCCAATCATTTGAGTGGTCCAGTGATATCTCTCTCTCACGGAGAGGGGCAAATCCCATATTGATCGTCTATGTCTCACAGCATACTTCCTGACAAACCCGAAGACTATCTTTATAACTACCCTGTTATGAAGTAGCGTTTGATAGTCCGTAAGCAAGCCGATTCATATCTTGAGTACATACCACAATCTCAGGTCTAAGGACATAACGTACATGATGTGTAAAGAGATAATAAGAACATCTCACGTTGGGTCAGTCCAGCCCCATGTCATACATGTGCCCACATTATTAGTTTGACATCTCCATGTCTATGACTTGTGAAACATAGTCATCAACTAATACATGTGCTGATCTAATATTCATGTGTGTTCTCACATGAACTCCGATCAGGGACAACTATTGAGTAACCATACAAGTAAAAGAGTTTCACAGACAATTCACATAATTGTCAATCAATACAAGTTGTCTTTAATGGATATTCAATGAACATATAATAAATCATGGATACAATAGAAATATCATCATCTCTATGATTACCTCTAGGGCATATTTCCTACAGTCTCCCACTTGCACTAGAGTTAATCTTTTAGATATCTAATACCCATAGACCTCACATGCGCCTGATGCTTAGGCTGTGGAAGAGCCTTTGTCCAAGGATCTGCTATATTCAAATCCGTATGTATTTTGCACATCTTAATTTCATCTCTTCCAATGAACTCTCGAATGAGGTGAAATTTCCGCAGTACATGTTTGTTCTTCTGGTGATTCCTTGGCTCCTTAGCCTGCGCGATCGCCCCATTGCTATCACAGTGTAAAGACAATGGGCTGGACGCATTTGGAAACATACCAAGATCAATGAGGAACCTCCTCATCCAAACACCTTCCTTTGCAGCTCCACTAGCTGCAATGTACTCGGCTTCTGCTGTAGAATCAGACACGGTCTCCTGCTTGGAACTTTTCCAACTGACTGCACCACCATTTATTGTGAACACAAAACCTAATTGAGATTGTGAATTATCCGTGTCAGTTTGGAAGCTAGCATCGGTGTAACCATTTACAACGAGCTCCTCCTCACCTCCATAGATTAGGAACACATCTTTAGTCCTTCTCAAGTACTTAAGGATGTTTTTAACAAGTGTCCAGTGACTCTCACCTGGATTAGCTTGATATCTACTCGCAACACTTAGAGTATATGAGACATCCGGACGTGTACATATCATGGCATACATGATGGAACCAATAGCCGAAGCATATGGAACCTTACTCATGCGCTCTCGCTCATCAGATGTCGAAGGACACTGTTTCTCGCTAAAGCGCATGCCATGTGACATAGGCAAGAACCCTTTCTTGGACTGTTCCATGTTGAACCGTTTCAACACCTTGTCAATGTACGTTTCTTGGCTTAATCCTATTAGCCTCTTTGACCTATCTCTATAGATCTTAATGCCCAGAATATATGTTGCTTCTCCTAAATCCTTCATAGAAAAACTGTTATTCAGTGAAGTCTTTACGGTTTGAAACATCGAAATGTCATTCCCAATCAACAGTATGTCATCTACATACAAGATTAGAAACACAACAACGCTCCCACTTTCCTTCTTGTAAACACAAGGTTCTTCTTCACTTCGACGGAAGCCAAACCCTTTGACCTCCTCATCAAAACGAATATTCCAACTCCGAGATGCTTGCTTTAATCCATAAATAGATTTATCTCGGATCTCATGGCACTATGCCATTTCTCGGAATCAGGGTTCATCATTGCCTTGACATAAGTTGCAGGTTCGTCATCATCTAATAATAACACATCCCCACGCAACTCACGGATTCTTGCCGACCTTCGTGGTTGGGGCGGGGTGTCTGTTGCCACAGGTAGCTCAACTTGTTCTGCTACATTAGCATCACTCGTGGAGTCAATCCCTGTTGGCTCATCCTGGACTTCTTCAAGATACACCTTCTGCCCTCTCTTGTCTCTTTCGAGAAACTCTTTCTCTAAGAAAACACCATTTCGAGCAACAAACACTTTGCCCTCTGAGCGGTTGTAGAAGTAATATCCTAAAGTTTCCTTTGGGTATCCCACGAAAAAGCACTTGTCCGACTTGGGTGTTAGTTTATCTGATGTAAGTCGTTTGACATAAACTTCACAACCCCAAATCTTTAGAAAAGACAAACTGGGACTCTTACAAGTCCACATCTCATATGGTGTCTTAACTACGGACTTAGACGGTACCCTATTTAATGTGAAAGCGGCTGTTTCTAGAGCATATCCCCAAAATGACAAAGGAAGCTCTGATTGGCTCATCATAGACCGAACCATGTCTAACAAAGTCCGATTACGTCGCTCGGACACGTCGTTTCGCTGAGGCATTCCAGGTGGCTTAAGCTGTGGAACAATTCCACAACTCTTAAGATGATTGCTAAACTCGTGGCTCAAATATTCACCTCCACGATCAGATCGCAAGGCCTTAATTTTCTTGCCACATTGATTCTCAACCTCATTCTGAAATTCTTTGAACTTTTCAAATGTTTCAGATTTATGCTTCATCAGATAGACATAGCCATATCTGCTAAAATCATCAGTGAAGGTTATGAAGTATTGGAATCTGCCTCTAGCTGTCGTACTCATTGGTCCGCATACATCAGTATGTACAAGTTCCAACAAGTCAGACGCCCTCTCAGGAAAACCTGTGAAAGGCGACTTGGTCATCTTGCCCAGCAAACAAGCCTCGCATGTCTCGTATGATTCAAAATCAAACGAAGTTAGAAACCCATCAGCATGGAGCTTCTTCATGCGATTCTCACTTATATGACCCAAACGACAATGCCACATATAGGTAGGGCTTAACTCATTAAGCCGAGGCCTTTTAGCAGTAATATTACAGATGGACATAGGTGCATCATCAAGATTTAAAATAAACAATCCATTCATAATGGATGCAAAAGCCACAAACATATCATTCTTAGAGATTACACAACCATTGTCTTTACTCGCAAATGAATAGCCATCCTTCATCAAACATGAAGGTGACACAATGTTTCGACTTAAACTTGGAACAAAATAACAATTATTTAACTCCAAAATAAATCCTGATGGGAGGTGGAGTTGCATCGTTCCGACGTTCAACGCAGCAACTCTTGCATTATTGCCCACGCGGAAACCAACCTCCCCTTTTCCAACGCTTCTACCTCTTATCATTCCCTACATCGTATTGCAAATATGAGCAACCGAGCCGGTATCAAATACTCAAGAATTAATATAAGAGTTAGCGAGAAAAATATCTGTAATATAAACGACAAGTGTATGAGCAGCGGGAGTACCTTTACCACCGCCATCCTTCATCAAGGATGCTAAGTACACCTTGCAGTTTCTTTTCCAGTGACCTTTCCCCTTACAGTGGAAGCACTCAGAATCAGTAGTTGGTACAACAGCGTCAGGCGTAGGAGGGTTTGGCTTAGAGATCACATCTTTGGCCTTGCCCTTGCCCTTGCCCTTCCTATTCTTCCAAAAGTTGCCCTTCCTTTTAAAGTTAGGCTTGTTTTGGATCGCCATCACATGGCTGCTGCCAGCACCTTTCTTGATGTCTGCCTCTGCTGTCTTAAGCATGCCACATAGCTCATTCAAGCCCCTCTCTGCACCATGCATATGGTAGTTCGAGATGAAGTTCCCATAGCTAGGTGGGAGAGAAGAGAGAATGAAGTCAGTAGCCAGTTCTGGACCAATTGGGAAGCCTAGCTTCTCCAACCTCTGAGTGTAACCAACCATCTTGATCACATGTGGTCCAACTGCTGCACCCTCTACTAACTTAGTCTCAGCAAGAGACTTAGAAATATTGAACCTTTCAGTTCTAGCCTGAGTCTGGAACATCTCATCTAGCGCCACGATCATATCGTAGGTTGTATGGTTATTATCGAACCGCATCTGCAGATCTGGTTCCATGCTAGCAAGCATCAGGCATCCTACTTCAAGATCAGCATCACATGCTTTCTTGTAAGCAGTTTTCTCAGTAGCAGGTGCATTATCAGTAGGTTCCTCTGGTAGTGGGGTGTCTAGAATATCTTCCTTTTTCTCAGCCCTGAGAACAATTCTCAGGTTGCGGATCCAATCCGCATAGTTTGTTCCATTCAATTTATCTTTCTCAAGGATTGAACGTAAAGTAAATGGTGGATTGCTACGTGCCATTGATCTACAACAAAAGTAAATGCAAAATACTAAGACAATGTATCCAAGACAGAGTAAATGATATTAAATCATTAATAAAATTTACTCCCACTAAGATCAATATCCCTCTATTGAATCTTAGTGATTCGAGACCCAAACTAACAAGTCTACTAGTGAGCTTTAGCATCACCACTAGTGGACATGGTAGATCGGTAAGCAACTCTTTGCTAATCATATCACATATGACTCTTTTTGTTGGCCAACATCTCTATGTGTGCTCAACTCCTTATGCTTCAAGGTCCCTAACCGTTAGGATGACCTTATTCAAGCAACCAACCCTTCTGCAGTAAGTATCCGATACAAACCTGCCTGGTCAAGGAAAATCAGTGACACCCTAATTTCATAGGCGCGCCACCGATTGTACAAGACATATGACAGTGCAAGGTTTGGGGAAGCATATGACTTGAACATTACTGAGGGATTGTTCTACACTTTCACTACTACATGTAGACAATAAACATGAATTATACGTGAAAGTAGAACATAATAAGAGAATAGCATCAACACAGATATGACTTGGTATAGCCCAGTGTCTCTTTGGAGATCTCCATCTCTGCCAATCTGTTCACCATGATGATCTCCATCAACATGGTACATGCACGCCATCCTCCAGTGATGAATCCACCAAGACTAGCTACAACTAGCGTAATTAAAACAATTACATAGTCGCCTGTAGGATCATCACAATTTGGCACGCAGGACATTACATCAAATTGATGACAATATCTATGTGGCTCCTGCCATATTGTCATATTACATGACGTGCAAGCCATGAAAAAATACATACATGCATCACATACACATAAGGGCTATACCAGTCATCAATCCCTGCAAAACAGAGTTAAACGTTCCCGACGTCTAATCTTGAATCGCAGAAAACATAACTTTCCCAGCCTTTTTTCACAAATCTAAATTCGACGAAACCGGCCAAGGCCGGTGAAAAATGGATGTAAAATTTTTTGTAGATCGATTTTCGTTTAAAGATCATCTCAATCCGAGGTCGTATGCAAAAGTTACGGCTGTTTTACCGAACAACGCTCTTTTGCATGTGCCGCGGTACATCTCATGCACCCGGCTCTTGACCTAGATTCGATTCGATCAATCTGATTGATCTTCATACTTCCATGATTGGATTTACACATATCAATTAACTACGATGGCGGAATTCCGACCGGTAGGAGTAGATCGTTACATGACCAATATGGCAAAATCACGAATCAAGATCAGAAACTGATCTACAACCGCGCATATCTCTATATGCACACAACCGAATCTATAACAAGGCAGTAACGGCTCTGATACCACTATAGGGTTACGAGGATGCTACGCTAGCCGAAAAACAAAATTTTTCAACCCCATAAACCAGGAACTACTGCTAGTTATAGATCACATGATTACCACTAGACGCGCAGGTGCAGCGGAAGACGTCTCGGTGTAGACGTGCGCGTCGCAGTGATGCCATGTAGATGTCCACGTCCGACCTTCACGTCTCCACGTGCAGTTCATCCTTGTGCTCCAGATGCAGCACCTCTGAGGTATCCCACACGTACAGGGAGGAAGCGTCACGCCTCCAGACTGCTAGGTCTGCGAGGAGCAATAGGCGCGGGCGTGGGGTGGGCGACGGCTGTGTAATGACGTCTCTTAACCCTGGTCGCCCCACCCCCTCTTTATATAGGCGTCCCTAATGAGCCCACTAACCTGGAGGCCCATTAGCAAACCCTAATCCCGGTCTAACTCGAGTCCAACTCGAATCAGGCTTTCAACCCCTTAAGCGTGCGACCCTATGGGTTCACGCACACATAGACATGGTCCGAGTACTCCTACTCGTCCGATAGTAGACAACGGCCTCTAGCAAGACGTGTCAACTCCTATGTATACGCAAAAGATCATATCTGACGAACCACCACGATCACATATACGTAATTCCCTTGCCACACAATATTTGGTCCAACTCATAGGTTAACACTTAACCTAAGCACGGCCATGCATTTTATGATCCAATCATTTGAGTGGTCCAGTGATATCTCTCTCTCACGGAGAGGGGCAAATCCCATATTGATCGTCTATGTCTCACAGCATACTTCCTGACAAACCCGAAGACTATCTTTATAACTACCCTGTTACGAAGTAGCGTTTGATAGTCCCTAAGCAAGCCGATTCATATCTTGAGTACATACCACAATCTCAGGTCTAAGGACATAACGTACATGATGTGTAAAGAGATAATAAGAACATCTCACGTTGGGTCAGTCCAGCCCCATGTCATACATGTGCCCACATTATTAGTTTGACATCTCCATGTCTATGACTTGTGAAACATAGTCATCAACTAATACATGTGCTGATCTAATATTCATGTGTGTTCTCACATGAACTCCGATCAGGCACAACTATTGAATAACCATACAAGTAAAAGAGTTTCACAGATAATTCACATAATTGTCAATCAATACAAGTTGTCTTTAATAGATATTCAATGAACATATAACAAATCATGGATACAATAGAAATATCATCATCTCTATGATTACCTCTAGGGCATATTTCCAACAGATGAGCCATCAAAATTTTGAACAAGATGAGACAAGAAACTTTAGTAAAGCAATTAAAACAAAACAAAATTAAGGAGATAAGAAACCAATAGCTCAAGTTAGCTATTCAAGGAGGGGAAACAATATGGCAAGGTAACAAATATTCAAATCAATGAGCCAAGGAGTTAAAAAAACATAGTTTTATAGCAAAATAATATTTAGAAAACGACCACTGCTAACTAGGCATACGTCCTAGAGTCAACAAAGCTTTGATACCAATCTGTCACACCCGGTTTTAAGAACAAAACTGAGCACTCATCATATGTGTGCCCAGGAAGTCCACACATATAACCACAGATGGAAAAGATATCAAAACAGTGTCATATATATCGAAAACATATTTATAACAAACACTTACATCAAAGTTAAGCGGAACATATACTAATCTTCTCTTCAAGCTCCATTCTTCACAGGGACAGCTGACTGGGGGTACATACGCCTAGCATTTCTATCAATCTTCTAGGAACTCATTTGTGTCTTCACCACGCTTCTGCTGCGCGACTTTGATGGAGACTGGGGTGTGGGGGAAATAGCAAGAGTGAGCACTTATCGTACTCAGCAAATACAACATGGGGTTCATGAGGCTCAAAAGGTCGACACAAGTTTAACTGTGGTCAGCTTTTAGTTATGTCATATTAATAAGCAGTTGAGTAGCAATAGCAATATACAATAGCCCAAATAAGCATATGATCAAGTGAACATGAATAACATATAGCAAGAACGTAAATTATTAATAATGAATTCATAAGTTATTATTTTATAAGGAGCCCAAGCCGCTCTTGATCGAGAGCACGGCTGATATATCAGTTTAAAGACACTCTGCAAAGGTTGTACATCTTTACCGTGAGTCTTGATTTACCCTTTCGCCCGAGGTGATCAGCCTCTTGACCCACTTCCGAGGAAGGTTAGCAGGGTTCACTATGAAGCCTTTCAAAATTTCGTCTAGCAAGTTAGGGCCGCTAGGATTCCAATTGGCAGGCAGATATAGGAACCCCCTTTCAGATGGCACAAATCCTTCGCGGCTATACTCATAGGAACATAGGTCGTCCTATACCCAACGTGGCAAGCCCCTTTTGCACCCATCCGGGTAACCACTAATAAGCTAGAAAAGATCATCATATTGTGCTAAAGCCAGAGCCATATAGCCCTCACGGTTGCACTGTAAGTCCTTGGAGAATCCACTTATAGATAGTTATATTTCTTAAAAAGCATCTTTTAGTTGTTCGTTGCATATACCATTAATCAAGTTACATGATCATAGTCATCCGTTTGAACACTAGCAATCATCTACCCAATGCATAACCCAAGGTGACAAGGTATAAGTCAACAAGACTAGGATGTTCCTATGGTTATCAAGGTAGACACATGCATAATGATTTTAATGAATTAATTTGAATAGGAAACAAGGAGGATCCCATGCTATACTTGCCTGTATAAACTTGCTCAACTCTGACACAAGCCTTCGGCCATCACCTTCTGATCTTTAGCGCCAACAAGCAGTCTTTGGGTTTTCATGTACTATCTATTAATACAGGCAATAACACGAGCTTTCATCCCAATCTATGTGCAAAAGGGGTTGCAACCAAACTTCTCCCAGGTGATCTCATACATGTTGGTGAGCTAATCCTAAGAAATCATCGCTCAAAACCAACTCGATCAAGAGATATTGTAGATCACACTAAAAAGGGAAAGAATGGAGAACAAAAATGATTTCATCCCAATCTATGTGCTCGTGAGGTTTCGGTGTAAAACCTTCGATGGAAAGATGACACTCACGTCCTAGCACAAGATGATTCAAGCGGAATCACAAACCATCCCTCAAAACGGGAGAACAAACCAAATCTCCGAGAGGGGAAAGTGAAGAACGTGAAGAACAAAAACTCAATCTTCGGTGGAAAGTGCATGTCTGTCCTCTACCGAGCACAACGCCTTCGCCTTCTTCCTTGACTCGACTGACAACACTTGCATCTCCCATGCAAGCCCGTGTCCCGCCTCCGCCAAGTGCCACGACGCCATTGTCTTCCGTCTCAACTAGACCGATGCAGTCGCACATCAAATGTGCTCTTGCTTGCTGAAGCCAAGTGCCAGCTACCGCAGCTGGTCATCCGGCCCTCCGGTCCGTCAGTCCAATCCTCACATCCGTCCTTCGCCACTCCCAGTCCATCGGCATGGCATGTCTCTACTTGACCTTCACCTTTCCAACAGCTACTGCCTCCAAGCTCCACACCTGCACAACAACACAGCCAAGAGACATGTTGTCACTCACCCCTTTCGGTGAGCATGTTGATCAATCACTCATCACAAAGGGCTGAACCACAAGGGCACATATCAACCTTGTGTTCTCACTCTACAAAAGTGCAAGCCACCTATCCACAATTCTAGATAGTTATGATCTCTATATCACACAAGGTCTATGTTGCTTGTTAACAACTAGATTAGCAAAAGAACAATAGTAACTACAACTAGATACTAAGAACAATTCTACTAGCTATAATAAGATATAGCTATCTCTTGCAAGAATGTAAATGAAGTAAATACAAGTGATAGAGTGGATATACCGCTACGGCAAGTGATGAGCACAATGAGTACCAAATAAATTCCTCAGACAAGAATAGCACAGTGATTTATCCTGAGGTTCAATTGCTTGTCGGCAAGCTATGTCCTCGTTGTAGAGATTCACCAACTTGGGGTTCACAAGCTAAATGGCATCACACGCCAAACCCTCAATAGGGTGCCACACAACCACACCACAAGATAGGGATGCACAAGCTATGAGCCCAGAGTTACCTTTTGTGATCACCCACGGGGAACGTACAAGAAACCCCTCACAATCCACCGATTGGAGCCAGAAACAATCACCAACTTCCTGCTCAACGATCATCGCTGCTCCAAGCCATCTTGGTGTCGGCAAACACCAAGAGTAACAAGTGAAATCCCAACGAAACACAATCACCAAGTGCCTCTAGATGAACACACTCATGCAATGCAGTTGGATCTCCCAATCTCTCACTAAAATGATGAACAATGAATCAAATGGAGTGGGAGAGGGATGGCTAGGCTCACAAGGATGTTTAGGCAATCACAATGTCCAAGAGAATGAGCCCAAGTCAGCCAAACACAATATATAGAGCCCCCTCACAAGATAGAGTCGTTGCCCCCTTCATCCTGATTTTTGCGGGGTCATCAGACGCGTCCGATGCCGGGATAGACGCCACGTGTCCCTCAAGTTCAACCTCGAACGCTCGATCTCAACGGAAAAATTTCAGCACTGGCTCTTTATGGGCATCAGACGCGCCCATCGGATGCAACGACCTAGTGTCTGATGCCCTGTCAGAGATCTCAACTACTCTCTGTCCTTACATCAGACGCAACAATAGTTAGGCATCGGACGCGCCAGGGCTAGTGTCTAATGTCTATGCAGAGAGCAACCAGAGAGCTCCTACGAACATCGGACGCGTCCGATGGGATGCCATCGGACGCACCGAGCATTCGATGCTCTTCTCAAATTACTGCTAGTGCCATGCCACAGCCATCGGACACTCGCATAGTGCACCCTGTATGTCCGACGCGTCGTCTGACGCTCCTCTGCCTTCTCTATCTAGCTAGGATTTTCCATCAGACGCGTTTGATGCCCCTCGGGACAGCGTCTGATGCAATGCAGAGGACTCGAAAATGATCACCACTTCATCCCTTGTGCAAATGTGTTAACTCCACCAAGTTTCCACCACTTGTGTACGTGAGTTAACATTTTTCAAGCATTGTACCAAGGGAAGTTAGCACACACTAGAATCCAAATGCATATGCAAAATGTAGATCATCTAGTGGCACTTTGATAACCGCATTTCACAAACGAGTTCCACTCCTCTAAATAGCACGACTACCAATCCTAAATGTGATCACACTCTCTATAGTGTCTTGATCACCAAAACAATATAGCCCTAAAGTTATATATTTGCCTCGAGCCCATTTTGTTTTTCTCTTTCTTCTTTCCGATGTTTTAGAGCACTTGATCATCATTGTGTGAACATCACCATCCATCTACACCATCCATCTAGCTCCATCACTTGGTCTTGGACCAACCTACCTCCTAGTCACACTTGAGCATAGGGTTAGTCCAATAGGTTTCATCAATTAACCAAAACCAAACTAGGGCTTTGAGATACCCCACAAGGAAGGGAAAAGATCTAGTTTGACTAGGATTCCCCCTATGTAATCCTAGTAGCATTACTATCCTATAAACCTATTAGGACTCTTCTATTTTGTAAACCAACTAGGACTCTTGCTTCCTAGTATAAAGGAGGGAAAGGTTCCCTAGATCGGAAGAGGAGGGAGACCTCAACAATGAAGAACAAAAGACATAACGAACATATCACAGAGATCATACAACTTATGATAATCCAACGCAAAAGGTTAGCGTCAATTGGATTAGGGCTTTTACTCGATCGCTAGGTCCCGGACCAGTATAAATCGACTATCTTCTGCGTTTACCGTCGAGTTCCACGCGTCAAAGCTCGAACAACTGTCTTGGGGTACCCCCGTGGCAGGCTATTGGTGGTCAAACACCGATAGGTCAGAGTCTCGGGAGAACTTGTGTAGTTTCTCTATACGCGAGCATGGTGCTCAGGTACATAATGACACGTGAATGCATTTCATGCTCCGTGGTTGAGGGGTAGGTGACAAGTGGTGATTGCCACGTCCTTCCTTGTAATCCCCCATTGTTCAGGTATGGTGTAGGAGTACGTAAATTGTCACGTGAGGATGCTAGCAGACTAGTACCCGACAGTCTCCCGACCTATCTTATATTTAGCTATAACTCTTAATCATGTATTTGTTTGATCATTTACTATTCTTTGCATAGCTATATTAGAATGTATCTACTCCTGTTAGATTATTCTTTTCTTCATTATTCTTATTTCTTAAACCCTAAGATATGCTCATTATGTGTGTCACACTATCTCGAATCTATACGATGATTGATCTTTGATCTATCATATGCACATGTTATCTTGTTCATATTCATGCTAGAAGTCTTTACAGCAAGCCTTCTTTTAGGAAAATATAAATAAAGATACCCTGAATACTCTGGGTGAAATGCTACCGTGGTATTTCTGTGCGCTTGCGAAATTAATCTATAAAAATTAAGATTTACCGGTTGACATTTTCTAGTGTCATTGCCATTTTTGGTAGTGATATTAGGAAATCTAGCATGGGCCGTTGCCCAGGGACAGAATCTACCTCTACTCTTGGTAGTGCATTAAGAAACACCAACAACGAGAAGGGGTGGAAAAGGCGGAGGAGCTCGCCGCAATCCTGATGTGGGGCTTCTCGGTCTCGATTACGACATGAAAAGAGAGGGGCCGGATCATGGTGAGATAGGTGGCTGCTCCGATGAGGTCACGGCGAATGCACTACTAGCACAGGTTGGTACGAGAGAGTAATGCAACGAACTCGTCGTGCCTCTACGAATCTGATGGAGGAGAAGGCGAGGCCATCAACGGTCGAAACACAGGGAGCAACGAGCTCAAGCCAACCTCAGCAATGGCGGTGGTGGTAGCAAAATTGGGTTGGTTTGGGTCTTTCTCATTGTTAGTGGGCTCGGCCATGATTAATTGAGGCAGACTTTATAAGAGGCCCATCTATGAAAATGGGTTTTCTGGAGGCGGGCTTCTTATAAGGCATGTCTCGATTAATAGATTTTAGGAGATGTTTATTTTTTAACCACCTCCATAAATTGATTTTGCAAGGAGGTTGATTGTGACCATCTCGGTTAATAAAAATGACCGCATCGATTAAGCCTAGACATTAACCGAGACACTCGAAATGTCTATCTGTCTTCGAGGCTATTTTACAAAGTCCTTGCAAAAGTGTTTTTTTGTAGTGGTGTCATTCTTGGTTCTAAAAATCGGGATTGATATACCCATATGCCATCTCTACTCCATGCATAGCTCTGGCCGGTTTAGAGCCTTTTGAGATTGCTTTATAAACTTCTACAAAAAAAACTTGAGTTTCTGGAGGAGCATCTTTTTTAGGTGCTCTCTAACTTCACCTTTTTTCAAGAAGTAAAGTAGCTGTTGCACCTGTTTAGCTAAAAACATAGAGCGGAACGTGTTTCGTAGTGGCTTGCAAGTTAATTTTGCGCACGGATAGCAGATACTACCAATATGATGCACATGTCAATGGAAAGTATCAAATAGCTCTTCAGAAGAGAATGTGGCATGAAAATCAGTGAAATGCATGGAGACCACCAGACAAGCTGACAAAAACCTTTGTATACTGTAGCTCAAAGCAGATCATAGTGACAGAACCATCAGATGAAGCAAAAAAAAGTCATGAACGAGTCGCGATCGATGAATACAAGCACTCCTTGCATCGACATGTCTCGAGATTGCCAATACATTTAGCCCCCTTACAAAAAAAAAACTCAAGCAAAACGAAGAATAAACAAACATATGTAGCAGCCAGAGACCACGTACAGTACGTGTATATATAGCCACAGCATCAAAACAAAAATGTTGCACATCAAAACTGAAACACCTCACACTACATGCAATTATATCATGCATCGTCCTAGCTATTGTAGCTAGAGATGGTAATCACGATTTTATTTGCCTCGCTCATCACTTCCACTCGTGATCTTCTTGCTCCTATCATATCATCCAAACTCCTTCTCTCTCTCAGCAAACGAATCACATGACTTGAACAGTGACACGGGTTACACTGGCAACAAGAACAAGAAGCCAAATAAAAAACTACAGGTCGTACGGTATGTAGACGACGATGGTAACAACACTAACAGTAACGCTAAGGGACAGTCAAAGGCACTAGCTAGCTGCAAAAAGCCTACGGGGCGGTGCTGGGGCCTTTGTAGATCGGTGGTAGATCGATCGTGGATCAGCTCCGGACAAGCCCGCAGGACAGCGTCATAAGCAGCATGGCAGCGTCCGTGATCTCGTCCTGCTGCACCGGCGACGCCCGGAAGAAGCTGCAGGGGGCAGCAGCTGCAGATGCGGGAGCCGCCGCCGGCGGACTCCTGCTCCAGCTGATGAGCCCACCGATGTCGTCGACAAGCAGGTCCCTGCTCGGACGACAGGCGTCGTCGTCTCCAACCTCGGCGGCGGTGGCCTGCACGACGACAGTCGCCCTGTGACTGTGAGTGGCAGCGGCAGGAGCTGCGACGGCCGCAGCGTGATCCTGCTGGACGACCTGGACCGCCGCCTTGCACCGTTTCTTGAACGGCAGCGACCGGTCCACGTCCGCTCTCTTCTCCTTCGTCGTCTTCACCTTGGGGTGTGCTGCTGCGGCGGCCGCGGCGGCGTTGCTGGGCGAGACGGCTGCCTTGCCGCTGTCGGTGGGCACTACTGCTGGCCCCGGGCCGGAGGCGGCGGCCATCATCGCCCGCCGCGCCTTCCGCTGCCTGATACCGCACGCGTTGCAGAGCGACTGCGCGCCATGCAAAACAAAATACGTTACAGTGATGGGCTTGCAATTATTAATAATATACTTACTGTATGCAGCATGCATCTCTCTAATTAATCGTACAGACATGGTGCAAGGACCACGACAGCACGAGTTGGATTGGAAGATGCAACAAACAAAACAGGTAAAAGATACCTTGGGGCCGCAAGGACCACTCCTCCACAAGGGCGTCTTGGTGGTGTTGCAGTCGGAGCACACCCTAATAACACCCAAATTTGGTTGGCCGCTCATGCTCATGTCGTCGTCGTACCCTGCCTGATGCGCCCTTCTCCGCGGCTGCTTCTTCCCCGGCCCCGCACCGCCGGGATCGGCGGCAGTGGCCTTCCTTGTGATCCTCATCTTGGCCGCCGGCGGCGTCCAGCTGCAAGCATCCATCGTCGTCGACCCGCCACCGACCACCTGATGCAGCTTCCCCATATCGTATGGATCGTACGAGGCAGGCTCGATCATGTCGTCACGGATGCTCTCCACGGTCGGGAACGGCGTCGCGAAGACGTTACTGGCAACTACTGACGATCCACCGATCATCTGATATATAAAAGGGCAGCATATGCATGAGTGACGAAATTAACAAGGAATTAAATAAATCTGTAATTTTTTACACATGGGATGATATGATAGATTGGAAAATAATTGAACACACACAAACACGTACACACATATACAGTTAATAAGTACTCCACGTACATGTTGGGGCTCGAGCATAGCTTGATGATGCTGCCTCAACAAGTGATGGTCTGCCGATCTATAGCTCAGACTGCTGCTTTCGCTGGCGCTGCCATTGCTGATCACAAAGGGAAAAAGAATTGGGGGATCCTTTGGCAGGGTGAAGGCCTGGAAGTGGCCTTGGTGGTGGTGGTGGTTATCTTGGTGAGGATCTCGCTCCATGAGAGGGAGGGCAGTGGAGAGCTGGCTCATGTAGATGGCAGACATGGGAGGGGCGCTGATGAGAGGAATTTGCGCTCGAGAGATCTGGACCTATATGGACGACGACCTAGCAGGATCTCGTATATATAGCTAGGTGATGAATGAAGATCAGATGGAGGAGGAGAACAGCGGCTGCGGCTGCGGCGCTGCGGCGGCTGGTGCTGTGTGTATGTCGGAATGGCAATTTGGAGCGAGGGATCAATAAAGGCAATATAAGCGATCGAGCTAGCGATCATGAACGAAAGGGGAGGCATGTCCCTTTTATAAAGGGACAAGGAGGGAGGTGCCTCCTAGGCTGTGTAGATCATTCGTGTGTGATCCCTTTCACAGACACACGCACGAGAGAGAGAGAGAGAGAGAGAGAGAGATGTGGAGGGAGTGAGGGACCGAGAGAGGGTGCAAAGAGATAGATATGAGCTAGATTATCGGAGGGGAACAGTAAAACACGTTGGCTGCAGTGCGACACACGTTATTCCTACATAGGCGGTCCGATCGGCCAGGGAATATAATGTGTGATCGAGGAGATCCAAGGGAGGGACGTCGCTTCGCTTGCATATCACCCGTACGTTTGGCACTGGATGGCAATCAATCATCCATCGCCTGCAGCTGTACCATGCCCTCGGCTCAGGGCAAAAACAAGGGATTTTTCTGTACCACAAATGGCTTGTACTCAGTCGCAGAGAACATAAATTATTGTCTAGATTTAATTAGTGTTAGCTTGCTTACACATGGTCATCAAGGTTTGGGTTTGGACCAAATCATATATATATATATATATATATATATATATATATATATATATATATATATATCTGTTCCCATCTGAAGTCATATCAAGGTTTCACTCAGTCTGCATCAAAACCTGTAATAGTCGTTTGGAAGGAGGATAAACAAATCCCCCTCCAATTATTCATGCTTCTTCTTATGAGAAGGATTGACACATGAAAAATAGTTTGCTTTCCACACTGCTCTAGCGCTACGTACTTGTCCAATTGCCTTGGATGATCACTTCTATCTATTACTGCCTTTGGACTAGTGCAAAACGTTAGTGCAAAAACATTTATCTAGTGCAAAATGTTTTGCCGAGTGCCGCACTCGGAAAAGAAAAACACTAGGCAAAGCTTGCTTCCAGGTGTCTTTTTTTTTACACTCGGTAAAGAGCTCTTTGTCTAGTGTTTTTTTTACACTAGGCAAAGCCAATTTTCAAATCACATTTTGAAACAGTAAATTAATTCAAATGAAAAATCAACTATAAAGTTGTTTAACTCATCAAAATGAATAATTTTTATTTTGGTGATTTCTTCATTTGACAAACTAAAAAAATCTTATGTATCTTTCTAGTAGTTTATGAAAGTACACGAGCCATATATAAGATTTATAAATAATATTAGA
Organism: Coix lacryma-jobi var. lacryma-jobi; assembly: GCA_009763385.1. Classification (NCBI taxonomy): domain Eukaryota; kingdom Viridiplantae; phylum Streptophyta; class Magnoliopsida; order Poales; family Poaceae; genus Coix; species Coix lacryma-jobi. The sequence continues at coordinate 51,964,043 of CM019824.1, forward strand.
ACCACAATGTTGGATGCATAAATGGTCAAACAACTAAAATAAACTTTGTAGATATTGAGAAGTTATGGAAGCTTGTAGTTGACAATTTTTAAATTTGAAGTCATCTTGTCATGCAAAACTGCGTTTGAATTTGAAAATTTAAAATTCAAATTTTTCAAAAGACCTTAGATGGAGAAATGAGCAAAATGAAAGTTCTAGATCTCAAAAAGTTATGAAACTTTGTAGTTGACAATTTTTTAATTTAAAATCATCTTGTCATGCAAAACTGCATTTGAATTTTAAAACTTTGAAATTTGAATTTTTCAAAATACCTCAGATGGAGAAACGGCCAAAATAAAAGTTGTAGATCTTGAAAAGTTATAAAACTTTGTAGTTCACAACTTTTTAATTTGAAATCATCTTGTCAACGAAAACTACGTTTCAAATTCTAAAATTTGAAATTCATTTTTTTAAAACGTCCTCGCATGGAAAAGCTGCCAAAATGAAATTTGTAGATCTCAAAGAGTTATGAAACTTTATAGATCATAACTTTTTTGATTTGAAATCGTTTAAAGTCTCAAATAAGAAAATTACACTCGAATTAATATAATATGTGGAGAACCAAAATGAAATATTAATATATATGAGTGTGTAGTGTAGTGGTAGAGGAGGCTCTGTGTGAGGAAGAGGTCACTAGTTTAAATTATGTCGGTCGTGCCGCGAAGCCGTGAAATTTGTACGAAAAAACTGTGACTTGCGGCAGAGGTTGGAGATACCCTTCTCCTATTAACTTTATTTTTGCTATTTTTTTGGGTTTTTTCAGTTCAGTTTTTTTTTCAAGTGTTTTTTTTACCGAGTGCCTGATTAATGACACTCGGAAAAGAGATTTTTACCAATTAGTTTTTTACCAAGAGCCTTTTGCCTAGTGTAATTAGTTCTTTGCCCACAGTGCCTTTTTAGTATTAGGAAAAGTGTCTGAGTCTAGCAGTGAATCTTAAATGATCGAGCGGGGCCGAGGAGGAATATATATATTGGCATCAAACTAGTCGTTTCTCTCTAGTGGAAAATTTTCTTTTACAAACGTCAAGATCCAATATGAACCTTGGTCTCAAACTACCTATTAAAACCCCACTCGCATAACTTAGGCCATGTTCAGTTCCCTAAATTCCCCAAAAAATTTTGCATAGTACTTGTTACATCGAATCTTTAGACGTATGCATGAAGCATTAAATGTAGGTAAAAAAATAACTAATTGTACTTTTAGTATGTTCATGTCGAGACGAATCTGTTGAGCCTAGTTAGTCTATGGTTGGACAAAGTTTGTCAAATAACAACGAAAGTGCTATATGAACTTTTCTCAAAAATATTGCAAACTGAACAAGGCCTTAGCTTGTGTGAACACTGGATATATATATATATAGCACTGGATATATATATATATATATATATATATATATATATATATATATATATATATATAACGGTAGTGCTATTCTACACCCTAGGTGTAGAATATTATTCTACACCACAAGGCAAATTTGACAAGAAAAAATACTGAGTAGTACTGAACAACGTTCAGTATCAGTTAGTACTACACCCAGCATAAAAAAAATACTGAATAATACTGACCCGCGAGTACTGATCAATACTGAATTCTGTTCAGTACAACACTTTGGTGTAGAATAGTATTCTACAATAGCACTTGTGTGTGTGTATATATATATATATAGAACTACTATTTAGTATATAACACTCTAAATAATATTTAGAGCGCCGGTGAAGCATCCCAAATCCCACAACCGTAAATGTTGTTACCAACAACCATCTTTCTGTATGCACTAGCAAAGCGATCCCGCAATCGTAAACATTTCAGCCCGCAACCGTAAATGTCGTAGAAAGAAGAGAATGATCTGGATAACATTTACGGTTGTGGGATGAGAATTAGCAGTAACTTTTACGGTTGCGGATGGAAGAGATAATGGTGTGGCTGTCATTTACGATTGCGGGATGAGAATTAGTAGTAACTTTTATGGTTGCGGGAACTGATGACTAGTGACGCTCTAAATAATATTTAGAGCGCTGCGCTTCAAATAGCGGGGTCCTATATATATATATATATATATATATATATATATATATGTATATATATATGATCTGATTAAGCGTCTTGCCTACCTTCCATATGTTACACGTTGGAACCATTTCGATGTGGACACTTTATCACTTCACTGAATCGCTGCTTCAGTTGTTCAAGTGTAACATGCATGTTCAGTGAGTCCATCGTCCGGCATGCATGCACACCACGCCGAACTTAACTGTTGCACACCCCAAAAAAAATGTAGTGGATACAACGTGCAGATCTTGAACTTGTGGACATCTCTAGCTAGATCAAACTCCGGCGAAGCCTCCAGCTAGGGTTAACATTAATAGATCTGTTAACACTTAAAAGTGTCCTAAGCATATAATGGACTCCACCATCAAGTTTCTGTCGTCAAGATGGCTAGAAAGCATGCTTGGATGGTCGTATTTGGAGCCGAATAAGTGAAGAACAGCTGTCTCCGAGCACTTTATATCTGACGAGTAGGGTGTTCTAAGACTTTTCGAGCAGGTTGGGTCTGGTCGCCTGATCCAATCATTGTTGCAGATGTCTTCCGACCAGGTGGAACTAGTCACGGAACTTCTTGGGAGATTTCCGACCAGGTAAAACTCGTCGGAAGCGGCGAGACAGCAATGGAGACCAGCTCGTATATTTGAATCGGAGATTCGATTGTGAGATGCATGCTACAGGAGGCTACGTCATTAGGAATACGTGCAAATATGACACATATGGCCACTGGAGTTATCAACGTGTAAGAAGAAAGGAGAAAGAAACTAGCACAAGATTTAGAAAATCAACGTACGTTGATGGCGGGTTATATACGGCAGCTTACAAACGTTGTCGTATATGTTTGGGAGTTTCACGTAGTATGTACCGATGGCTATTCGGTTCGATTAAAAAAACTAACTGAATCAGGAAAGACCAGCCGTATAAAATAAGGGGTGACGGCCGATTGAGATTTCATCTATCCGATCGTCAAAACCAATCTACTACTACTATTTTACCCTCTTCTCCAACCTCATGTTGTTCATCCCTTGATCTAACGACCAAGGATGGCGCCCAAGGCTCGTCGGCCGACCTAGGGCAACCCGGCGACGTCCTTGCCCTGATGGGGTCCCTCCCGGGCGAGAGCTTCGACGGTTCCTTTGCTAGTTTGTCCCAAAACCACTAGTCGTCCTTCGCCACGTAAGTGCGATAGCTATCCTTTGCTGGTTTGCTTGTAAACCTAGCCGTTCTTCACCACGTAAGTGTGACCTCCTCGCTGCGTTCTTCGGTCCGTGGTGACCCGGGCGTCCAAAGCCCTAGCTGGTGTGTGATCGGAAACACTTTCGGCGTCAACATACTTTTTTGCGACTCCACTGGGGAAGAATTTGCTTCGGTTCTACTTTGTAGCCGAATCTTATTGCCCTAGCCCTATTCTTCACTGATCTATCATCTTGTGCTCGCCACTACCGTTGTATTCGGCCCAAAGGGCCGATCACATCTGGTTTTGACCTCTTGTGATCTCGTTTGCTATTTTGCAACACGGCGTGCTTCATATTGGAAAATTCAGCAAGGCGGTCAAGCCCTAAATTATGGAGTACCAAGGTGTCACATTGCAAAACTGCTACAATTACCCCGAGGTACAACTTGTGAATACATATTATGGTTATAATAATTATTTTTGCAAGTTCTATAAACTCTCATGTTGGTTTTGCTAGTCATAATGATAGTAGATATGTTGCATCGATTAATATTTTTGCTAATGCTACTCATCATACACATCATAATCATACATATTATGGGTCAAGAGCCGATGTCAACTATAAATTCTTTGAGTTTTGATGCTACTAGCAATATAAAACATATAAATTCTAATTCATCGGCTATAAGTTCACAATACGTGGCTCCACCATAAGACATGCCGATGAATGAGAGAATTGGCTACGATAATGATAATTATTTAGCCGATTGCTCTCGAAATTCAGCATCAAATGCAAGTGCTATTACTCATAATTCGGCCTCATATGTTGGTAATAACTATGGCCGAATGTATGAAAATTCAGCAAAACATTTAAGTGCAAGTACTTATGATTTGGCTTCACGTGTTACTAGTAACCATAGCCGAATCGACGAAAATTCAGCACCTTATGCAAAGATCACTCCTCACAATTCGGCTTCAGATTTAACTCAAAACCATAGCCGAATTAGTGAAATTCTAGTAAGGTATTCGAGTGCAAAAACTTATGATTCGGCTCCACATAGTACCGATAACTATAGCCGAATCAATAAAAATTCAGCAATGAGTGTGCATGCTAACAATCGTGATTCGGCTTCATATGTTACTCTCAAATCAAGCCGATTTGATGAAGATTTAGCCCATGCTAAAAATCCTTATGGCTCCTCTAAATGGAAGGTTCCCGCTCATCATAGACCATACCCGTTACACTATGATTACTTGGAAGATCCTAATGGTTGGTGGGTACCTGATTTTTATGAATTTAGTGGTGAAGATGATAAGACCGCTGTGGAACACATTAGTATTTATCTCTCGCAATTGGTTTTTGCCGATAAAGAGGACTATATGAGAGTGCGAAATTTTCCTTTATCTCTCACTGGTATTGCCTTTGCATGGTTTACATCTTTACCTGAATGTATTGTTTGGTCATGGTCTAGATTAGAAGAGTTATTCTGTGAATACTTTGGAAAGACCAATGACAACAGGCCGATTACAACCGAGTCATCGGCTAAGAGGGCATTGTTAATGGACATGAAAGAAAGGTAGTTCGAATGTAAGCGAAGGTTCGGCTACTAAAGCCGAACAACATAATATCCATTCCAAACTAATCACATCTCAAAAAACAAGTCTTGCTACGAAAAAGCATGAAAAACGCTAGAAAACAGCTAGACTTGATTTTTCAAGAGCTAAAGGGGTTATATGCTTATCCAGTGATTACCGCATCATTAATGGAGATCAAATCCCTACAAGCGAGAAAGAAGGACCGCTTGCCTGCCCAAAATCAACTAAGCCGACTTTAGAGTCGACTGAGCCGATTACTACCTGCCCAGAGTCAGCTAGGTCGACTTCTAAGTCAGCTAAGCCGACTCCCCCTGTTGTTGCCTTACCTGTTAGTGCCCGAGTCGGCCGAGCCGACTTCCGGTGCCCGAGTCGGCTGAGCCGACTTCTGATCGGCTAAACCGACTTCTTCTGTTCTAGCAACTACTGAAGCGCTTTTGGGTGATTCGACACCTATTGTTGATCGTTCTCTGGAGATGAAGAACGTCATTCAAACCAAGAACCTACGCTTCTCCAACATGATCAACAAGGTACCAAATACAAATATTTTTCTTAAATTCCAATTTGGTCATACTATTTCACTTTCTGCGTCTATTGGAGATATCCTTGCTAGTAGTTGTAAAAGACTGATTAGGAATAGCATTTTATTTGGTGATGATAAAACAAATTCAGATTCTATCGGTCAACACATTGTGCCATATGGCAAGGCCGATAGTGGTAGTTTGTCAAAGATAAAGCTTCTTAAAAGCAATTGCAAAGGTGTGGCCGAAGGGATTGATATTAAATTTGATCCCTTCGTTTGCCTAGCTTTAAAGCCGACTCCACGAAAGAATCGGTTGAAGAAATCAAAGTACACCTTTGACTTTACTTTTTGTGATCATGTCTTTGATATCTTGCTGAAGAATAATTTTATTAAAATCATTGATCATGATGCTTTGCCATTTTTTCAAAATCTAGAAGAGCTTACATATTGCAAGTGGCATAATTCTTTTGATCATAATACTTCTGATTGCATTATGTTTCGTCGACTGATCCAATCGGCCATTAATAAAGGACGATTGAGATTTTTTGAAGCTCAGCAAATGAACCAATTGGATTCAATTGGTCTTGATGGCAAACAAGTTTCAAATCGGCTTGCATTAGTCGATTCACTCAAAGCTCAAGGCTCGAATGCTCAAGAGAGAGATGTGGAGCCCTCAAGTGAAGACAAGGTTGTTGCCCAAGAATTGCAAGATGAAGACATTCTAGAGGACAACAAAGCCATCATAATTCCAGAAGACACTGGGGGCAGGTAGAATCTCTCCGGCTAAAGCAAAGGTTGATTGATCCTGTTGAGCAAGGGGAATCGGCTAAGGATCCTCCTGTGGAGCATGTCTATCAAGATGAAGAAAATAAGGGAGATGCTCGTAAAGCTTTTGGAGGTAAAGGTCGTAATAAGCAAAAGAATAGAAGACTGAAGCTTAGCTTCGAGGAGCTTCTAGCAAAATATGAGAACTTAGCAAAAGCCAATGTCATCAATCGGCCAAAGAAGGTCCAAACACCAAGATTGCCTCTGAAGCACAAATCTCAAGATTAGAATTGGCAAGGGAATAAATCTCAAACAACAACAACACATTTCCCTTCTGAGCAGCCGATTCCTATGTCATATGGACCGCAACCCACATATTTTCATCCTTATTCATTTTGGGGCTGGTTTGATCAAGAGGCACACATTCCACCATATTCTCGGCCACAATATGCAGCTCCTAGACACTTAGAGAGGTCATCATCTTATAAAGACCGTTTTGATCTAAATCGGTCCGGAGCCCAGTATAAGAAGAAAGTGGTAAAACAGGTTTACCGTGTGAAATATGATGGCCGCAAAGATAAAAGTTCAGATCTGGATTCAACTATTGAAAAGCCGATTACAGTGCTAAAAAATTTGGCTATTGATGGCATAGAAGTAGGATAATCATCTGTTAATATTCTAGGTGCCAAATCTGAACAAAAGAAGGTGAGAGTGCCTAAAATCAAGAAAGATTTGCCGCTGTCCAAAATTGAAATAAAACCGATATGCTCAATTGGTTTACCAAAGTGGCAAGAAAGGAAGTTGCAGAAGCTTAGTGCAAAGAAGTTGAAAGAAAAAGGCTTGGTGTGGGTTCCTAAAGGAAGTATCCAAGTTCAGAAAGATGATGCTCAAGCAAGTAATGCAACAAAGGCAAAGGAGAGAAGAAGATTCAACAAGCAGTTGTCAAGCTAGAGATTTGCACCGTATCATCAAAATCAATGGTTTTGGCATCATCCATATTCTCTACCTATGTCTATGCAGAATTCATCCCAAGGTATGCATGATTATCCCTTAGCCCTTTATTTCGATCATTGGTATAAATGTCTATATTATGGAGAGTTGCCAAATTATTTTGCTTACCAATGATCCAGAGCCAAACTGCTTTATTTCGGCTATGCATACTCACATGGATGAATTCATATGGTCGATGCTTTGCTATCGCCCTTAGTGTAATAATATAGCCGATGAATGCTTACAACCATCGTGTTATTAGAAAAAGCCCCATAGAATTCACTTTGATGGCTTTAAGGCTCGGGGGCATGATATATGTATTTCTACTTCATGGGTGTGACAATATGATTAATCGGCTTGCAGAAAGGGCCAAGGTGTTCGCATGCTCACTATTTCTCATAACGGTGCTATGTGAGACACCGAGCCGATTAAGACTATATTTGCATCAAGATTCAAACCGAATGTGAACATTTCTTATTCGGTTTAGCCATATTGCGATCCATGGAGTATGTCATGTTGAAGCCTATGGTGATTCTTTAATAATGGTACAGTGAGTCGCTGGTGTGTTTTGGTGTTTTAAAGAATCACATAATGCATATCTTGACGAGTGCCTTGCCATCATTAATACTTTTGCCGAATTTCAAATTCGCATATTACAAGGCATGATGATTTTAAGGCCAACATATTAGCTTGATAAGCATCTGGTTATGACGTCAGTGGACATAATTTTCACAATAAAGGAAAAGTTGATGCATCAAATTTTACGAACAAATTATAAAGAATCAACTCAGTCGGCTTGTCAGGCCAACCAGGTTGAATCTGAACCAACTCAGTCGGTTTGTCCGACCGACCAGGTTGAATCTGAACCAACTCAGTCAACTTGTTCGACCGACCAGGTTGAATCTGAACCAACACAGTCGGCTTGTCCGGCCGACCAGGTTGAATTTAAACCAACTCAGTCGGCTTGTCTAGCCGACCAGATTGAATCTGAACCAACTCAGTCGGTCTGCCCAATCGGCCAGGTCGGCTTTGAGCCGACTCAGTCAGTTTGCCAAATCAGCTTGGTCGGCTCCGATACGACTAGCCCAGTTGATCTATCCATAGAACTTCCAGATCGGCCTGAATTAATTCTTAACAAAAGCAAGGCCGATTTGGAAGATTGGAGAACTCTCATGTTGAAATATTTTTGTGATCCAAGCGCTGAAGTTGATGACAATGTTTGGCGGAGTGCATTTAAACGTGATGTGTAACAATAGCTTTATCAAAGGAATGTCGAAGATTCATTGCTTAAGTGTTTTGGATCTGATCAAGCAAGACTGGCTATGGGAGTCATCCATACACTTTGTTGGGATAATCCAAGGAGGTGACCTTGACAAGCACCAAGTTGGAAAGTCTTGTATAGAGTGATCAAAGTGGTGCTCGAAAATTCATATCTCCTGGAGACGTTACAAGGTCAAAGTCTCACAAGAGCAATGAACTGGAGGTATTTGAAAAGTTACTTTCCAAGTGTTTGACAAGGAGCTCAAGTGCTCACCGAACAATGGCCGACACATAGTACAAAATATGGTCGATATATACATCGTCCTTAGATGCTAGATAGCCGATGAGTTGGGTATCGTTGCTATTTAGTGCTTTAATTGTGTTTTTAGGTTCAATGCATCATTTACCTAAAAACAGGGGGCATATGTTGACACTCAAAAGTGTCCTAAGCGTATAATAGACTCCACCATCAAGTTTCTGTCGTCAAGATGGCTAGAAAGCATGCTTAGATGGTCGTATTTTGAGCCGAAGTGAAGAACGGCTGTCTCCGAGCACTTTATATCTGACGAGTAGGGTGTTCTAAGACTTTCCGAGCAGGTTGGGTCTGGTCGCCTGATCCGATCATTGTTGCAGATGTCTTCCGACCAGATGGAACTAGTCACGGGACTTCTTGGGAGATTTCCGACCAGGTAAAACTCGTCGGAAGCGGCGAGACAGCAATGGAGACCAGCTCGTATATTTGAATCAGATATTCGATGGTGAGATGCATGCTACAGGAGGCTACGTTATTAGGAATACGTGCAAATATGATACATATGGCCACTGGAGTTACCAACCTGTAAGAAGAAAGGAGAAAGAAACTAGCACAAGTGTTGGCACGCGAAATTGATCCACGCAACAACACGGTAACTGTCATACTTTCGTGACGACGAGCGATTGCTTTCCGAGCAAAGCAACAAAGGATCCTCGCTTTCGTGGAGGGGAGCCAACCGTTTTTCAGCGCAAAACGGCAAAGATCAACCAAACCCTAGGACAGCTAGGGCTCAGCAGGAGGAAAAACAAAGAGCTGGAAAAAAACGTAGATGAAAAAGTAATGCTGTATTTTTTTTGTGTGTCGATTGATCTAAAAAATCGGCCATGCCCTATATACAGAGTATATATAGGTGCCTGGTCTTCGGCAAGGAGTAGGACTCCTGTACATGTACGTACAAGATTAATTATCGCTTGTACACAATGCCTAATAAAATATTCCTATTCCTATCAATCTGGTCATACGTATCTAATACGTATATCTCAAATAAAGTCCGATTGGAACTTTAATCTAACAGATGCAAAATTCTTTTCCGTCTCCTTCCTCTGAGATTTCTCTTGGCTTGCCTTCTCCAACACGTATGCTCCATCCATCAAAATGGCACCTGACTGTAGATACAGATATCCTTCCTTACTTGCTTCCTCCACACGTGAGCTCCAGCACAATCAAAATGATCTATATTCTCCATGCTGCATATTACCATTAATTCACGTGTGATCCTCTGCCTTTCCAGTCCTTGTACTCACCTGCTGCTTGAATAGCTAATAAAGAAATAAAAATATTTGTTAACAACCGATTTATATTGCTAAACAAATAAATCGGCCAATGGAGGTAATAAGCACAAGACCATATATATTGCTAAAAAAACATTTAATAACAAGTCTGGCTAACCAAATTATGTCGTCAACACATGCCCCCCTGTTTTCGGTACAATTATATTTACCGAAAATATTAACAGTCGATCTTTTACCTTAAGGTGATGTATGATGAACACACAGGCCAAATATTTTGCTTAGGTCGATGTCGGAAGAACACATCGGCCAAAGTTTTTGCTCAGAGCGAAACTTAAACAACATATCGGCCATAGTACTATCAAGCTTCTTACCACACACTAGGATAATACTTCTTCAAATATTTTCCATTGAGATCTTTAGGCAATGGTTTCCCCTGCATTCTGTATCCAGCAAACGGCGACTCACATAAGCAATGATATACTCCTTCCCGCCGTCTTCTTGTGCCAAAACCGCGCCGATCACCTTTTCTTGTGCAGCAATATATAATCTGAACGACACACCAGATTTTGGCGCCCGAAGCACCGGAGGACTCGACAAATATCGTTTAATATTATTAAAAGCATCACGTTGCTCTGCCCCCCATGTGAATTCGGCTTCATGCTTTAGCCGAAGTAAAGGGATAAACGATTCAATTTTCCCTGCAAGGTTAGATATGAACCGTCTCAAGTAATTGACTTTCCCTAACAACTTTTGCACATCCCTTTTACATGTAGGCTCTTCCAATTTTCGAATCGACTCTACACTCTTAGGATCAATCTCTATGCCATGCTCATGAAATATGAACCCTAAGAATTTACCAGCCGACACACCAAAAGCACATTTGAGCGGATTCATCTTTAACCCATATCGGCGCATTCTCTCAAATGCTAATCGCAAATCGGCTAAATGATGATCAAACCCATCCGATTTAATGACGACATCATCAATATATATTTCTAATATAATTCCCAATAGATCATGAAAAAATAAATTCATGGCACGTTGATATGTAGCGCCTGCATTCTTCAACCCGAAAGTCATAACGACCCACTCAAATAAACCAACAAAGCCGGGGCAACGAAAAGCAGTCTTAGACATGTCTTCTTCGGCCATAAAGATTTGATTATATCCAGCATTACCATCTAAAAAACTAATCACTTTATGTCCAGAAGCATCATTAATTAACATGTCGGCTATAGGCATAGGATATTCATCTTTAGGAGTAGCCTTATTCAAGTCTCTAAAATCAATGCATACTCTAATTTTCCCTGTGTTTTTCTTTTCAACGGGCACAATGTTAGAAATCCATTCAGCATACCTACATGGCCGAATAAACTTAGCTTTCAACAGCCGATCAGTTTCTTCTTTGATGCGGTCATACAAATTGGAATTAAAACGTCTAGGGGGTTGTTTATGTGGCCTAAAACCAGATTTAATAGGTAGCTTATGTTCAACTAAATCTCTACTTAAACCGGGCATCTCAGAATAACTCCAAGCAAAGCAGTCAACAAATTCTCTAAGTAATGCACATACCTTGCCTTTCTGATCGGCCTCCATATTTGCATTGATGAAAGTAGGCCTGGGAACACTTCCATCACCAATATCAATTTCCTGGAGCGGATCAGCCGATGAGAACCCTTGTCCAAGCTTCTCCATGTCACCAAAATCTTCAACAGTTTCATGCATATCGTTCTTACCAGAACGATATTCCTCGGTACGCTTTTGCAACCACTTTATACTATCTTCTTTATTCATTGTTCACAAAGATAAATTATTAAGCCGAGCTATGCAGGCCGGCTGTACTTTTACTGGAATAAAACCATCCTTACCAATAGCAACATAGTCATAATCTGATAAATCCCTTTTCGTCAAGCACTGCATCTCACCATGTTGCCAATCAATAGGAGCATCAGTTAAAGCGACACAAGCTGAATTATCTGCTTCAATTACCTCCACATCATCTCCAACCCACTGAATCACACATTGATGTAGAGTAGAAGGAATGCAACAGTTTGCATGTATCCAATCGCGCCCCAAAATAATATTATATCAACCTTTTACGTCAACAACAAAAAATGCAGTCGGTACTGTTTTGCTTCCGACCGTGAGCTCCATCGCGATAACACCTTTCGCTTCAGATAGATCGCCTGAAAATCCACTAAGCCCCATGCTAGTCTTCATCAATTCGCTCTCTTTTCGGCCCAATTTAGTAAAAACCGAAAAAGGCATGACATTAACTCCGGCACCGCCATCAACAAGCATACGACCAATAGGCTTACCATTAATATGCCCCTTAATATACAAAGGCTTTAAGTGCTTTTCAGGCTTCTCAAATATAGCATTTTTTGGACCAAGAGCAAGCTCTGCAACCTCAACCTCAGGTGCACGAAATTCAGCAGGTAAGGCAAACACCATATTGATATCCATATCAGCGGGCGGACTTTCTAAATTTTTTTCAATAATCATATTATCTTCAGATTTACCTTCCTCCTCTGTAATGCGCTTCTCCTTTCAAGTCATCTTGGCGGGCACCATTGGCCTGGCTTGATTAAACCATTCATCACGACGCTTCTCAGCTTGCTCCTCTTTAATTTCCAAAGCACGCAGCCGCTGCACTCTTCGCTTCTGTGTATGCGTGAGTCCTCTTGGGCACCATTGAGACTTCGGTTTAGTTCCTGGCGCAACTGATCCGATCCTGGTGCCCCCAAAATTCCTAGCTCTGTGCTGAAATGTCGCTGCTCTCGGCCTAAACATAGGGCCTCTAGAATAAAATCTGTTCCGCTGCACAGACATTTGATCATTCCACATGTTGTTTGCATAAGGCATGCTCCTTACAACTCTACCACTGTTATTTGCTGAACTGCAATGCTGAGACACGCCTTCAAAAATTTTGGAGCCGCTACCAGTAGACATAGCAAGTGCTTTCTCTAAATGACCTTGTTGTCCAAACTCTACATTAACGTCTTTCTGAAAGAAATCAATGTCATGCTGCTGTTGTTGTGCTTCAGGATCCACAGAACCTGACACCCCCTTCTGATCTGAACTAGAGCTTGATCCAATAACTATTTTTCCAAGATGAACAGCACACGCTTCCAATTCAGATTTATCAATCACAACCGAGCCTATTTTCAGTTCATGAACAGAATCAGACTCGTCCAAATTATTGGTCGTCGGTTGATTACCTGCCACGTCTTGTGAAATAGAATTTTTGGCATGACCTCCAGACTTAACCGGCACCCACACGGATCTGCGCCCTCCAACAAAATTCTTGTCACCTGCAGTGTGCCTCGCCAAACTGCTCTCTGCATGGAACGCATGTCTTCTTCCTTTGGATGAACTAGCTTCTGCCTCCCTGCGTGGATTAACAAATCCAGAAGCTGAATTTTTATGACCGCCATGTACCACAATTGCATCATTTGCCCTAAGCTGCTGATTAAACCGAGGCCTTTTACCATAACCATGCTGCTCAAACATGGATCCTGATGTCGCCCATCCAGGTTGATAAAAATATTCTGGCCCAATAGGATGTGTTACCCAAGGATTAAAACCATATGGAGGAAGTTGTGGATACATTGCAGGTGCACAGCCCCATAATGTTGGCCCCATTGGAAATTGTGGTTGATGAGCATGATTTCCTTCTCTATAAGCTGGAGCGCCAAAACCACGTCCAGGAGATCTAGGACGCTTAGTACCTCCTAGCCGATTAAACACACTGTTGGCCTTTTGTGATACATATTTGTCCAACAGGTATTGAACTGTCGGCCTTATCTTTGGAACTCGCTTCCTGCCTTCATTAACCTTCCACACTTCCACCACTGGATTCTTTGGCTTGATCATCTTTGGAGAAATTTTGTCATCAACAATAATATTTTTTTCCTTTAGCGGATTCGGCCTGATCTGACCGAATAAGCACCTTCTTGTTCTCAAAATCAATCATATTGATAGGAAACGGGTCACTGTCAAGTTTCATCTTGGAACCTCCTGTCAATATCAATCGTCCGTCATTAATGGCCGATTGCACCTGTCGACGAAACACGTTACAATCATTAGTAGCATGAGAAAATGAATTATGCCACTTACAGTAAGCTTTTTTAGCCAGTTCCTCTTGAGGCGGAATTACATGACCTCCCTTTATTCTAATCTGATTTGCTTGCAGCAAGATATCAAAAATTTTATCACACTTGCTAACATCAAAAGTATATTTCATTTCATCTCTTCTAGCAGGTGTAGGTTTCAATGCAGCACATACAAAAGGTTTTGACTTGGGCGCTTGCACCCATTCGGCTATGCATACATTAACTGTAGGATTTTCCTTGTCTTTGTTTTTATTTTCCCTAAACCGGCCATATTGTTTAACATCTTTAGCACGGTTTTCCTGCGTCAAAGCCCTTTGTAAAACCTGATTAACATCTAAAAATTCGTGTTCTTCTAATCTATCTTTTATATGAGCAAGTAAACCCGAAAAAGCAAGATTAGCTAAATCCTTTTCGGCAATAATTAAGCTGAAGCACCGGTTTTTGACATCTCTAAACCGGCGAATATACTCAGAAATTGATTCATTATACTTTTGTTTAACCAATATCAAATCTGTAAGTTGGAGCTCAGTTTCACCACTATAAAAATATTCATGAAATTTCTGTTCCAATTGTGCCCAAGTCGCAATAGAATTGGGAGCAAGTGATGAAAACCAAGTAAATGCAGTACCAGATAATGATAAGGGAAATAGTTTCAATTTATAAACATCTAAATTTCCAACTTCACTAATTTGTGCTAAAAATTATCCTATATGCTCAAAAGTGGATCTACCATCTTCCCCCGTGAATTTAATAAAATCTGGAATTCTAAAACCACGTGGATATGGTGTTGAATCAACATATTCAAGATATGGTTTGTGATAAGCACGAGCTTTACCTTTAGGTTCTAAACCAAGTTCTCTAAGAACATTAGCAATTTGGTCTTTAAAACTCTGCGATGGCTCAGCAGAACTAGTTTGCGGCATAGAGGCAACATGGTTATGTGATACATTAGAATATGGATTAGATACCGGCCCATAAGGAACCCCGGTATTCATAGGCGCCAAAGATGGAGCAGAATATGACGTCGTCTGATAATAAGGTTGCTGCAAATTAAAGTTCACAACTCGGTTGCCTGCGGTCGACGATTGCGGAACCGAAGTTATAATAGGAGAACTAGTAGCACTAGGCGCAAAATTAGGTACAAAATTATTGGCTAAATTGCTAACGTAATTTTGGCCACTTTGATTGTTACCCAAGGTAAAGTTGAGTGGAACAGTACTAGCTGATGCATTAACCGTAGAAGTGGTATTCGGCAATCCCGCCGAATAACTATTTTCAAAAAGTGGTATTCGGCAATCCCGCCGAATAACTATTTTCAAAAAGCACAGGCTGTTTTTCGAGATGTCCGTCCCTAACTTGTAACACCGCTGAACGAACTTGTCGAGGTAAATTATTTAGGATATCTTGATTAAATTGTGATTTAAACTCGTCAAATTTACCAAACACAGAATCATTCATTGTGCGTGTCAGATGTTCCATCTGTGTGCCAAATTTACTAGCTACCGATGCATCAATTAGATGACCAATTTCTTCGGCAGAAAGTAATTGACTTACCTCGCTGCTAGGTGAAGTAGAGGAGACCGGGGCAGCTACCTTGTTGATGACGTCGTTCCTCGTCTTCTGAAAGCCTGCTAATTTTTTGTTTAGACTCTTTAGCCTCTCTTCCTCGAGCTCTCGCTCAATTTCCCGTCGCCCCTCCTCAGATAGGTCGTCGAGCGTGACGGCGATCACATTGTCGGGGTCGATCTGGCTTCCGTCCTTGGAGCTGTCAGCCATTGCTTGTATCTTCTTATTCTTCTTCTTCCCCAGCGGAGTCGCCAATTGTGTTGGCACGCAAAATTGATCCACGCAACAACACGGTAACTGTCGTACTTTCGCGACGACGAGCGATTGCTTTCCGAGCAAAGCAACAAAGGATCCTCGCTTTCGTGGAGGGGAGCCGACCGTTTTTCAGCGCAAAACGGCAAAGATCAACCAAACCCTAGGACAGCTAGGGCTCGGCAGGAGGAAAAACAAAGAGCTGGAAAAAAACGTAGATGAAAAAGTAATGCTGTATTTTTTTGTGTGTCGATTGATCTAAAAAATCGGCCATGCCCTATATACAGAGTATATATAGGTGCCTGGTCTTCGGCAAGGAGTAGGACTCCTGTACATGTACGTACAAGATTAATTATCGCTTGTACACAATGCCTAATAAAATATTCCTATTCCTATCCAATCTGGTCATACGTATCTGATACGTATATCTCAAATAAAGTCCGATTGGAACTTTAATCTAACAGATGCAAAATTCTTTTCCGTCTCCTTCCTCTTTGATTTCTCTTGGCTTGCCTTCTCCAACACGTATGCTCCATCCATCAAAATGGCACCTGACTGTAGATACAGATATCCTTCCTTATTTGCTTCCTCCACACGTGAGCTCCAGCACAATCAAAATGATCTATATTCTCCATGCTGCATATTACCATTAATTCACGTGTGATCCTCTGCCTTTCCGGTCCTTGTACTCACCTGCTGCTTGAATAGCTAATAAAGAAATAAAAATATTTGTTAACAACCAATTTATATTGCTAAACAAATAAATCGGCCAATGGAGGTAATAAGCACGAGACCATATATATTGCTAAAAAAACATTTAATAACAAGTCTGGCTAACCAAATTATGTCGTCAACAACAAGATTTAGAAAATCAACGTTGATGGCAGGTTATATACGGCAGCTTACGAACGTTGTCGTATATGTTTGGGAGTTTCACGTAGTATGTACCGATGGCTATTCGGTTCGATTAAGGAAACTAACTGAATCAGGAAAGACCAGCCGCCCTATAAAATAAGGGGTGACGACCGATTGAGATCTCAACGCTATGATGTGGCCATGCCAAATGGAGTTTGTGTGTTGCTCGTTCTAAATTATAAATTATAAGTTGCTTTGACTTTTTAAAACATGGTATTTGTAGTGGAAAATGATGTGGCAGCAGGGAATATGGGTATCGTGTTCAAATTAAAAAGAAAAATAAAGCTCTTTCATATGCCCTTGGACGCTCAGGAGCTGTGGACACACTACTCATGCATAGATTTTGCATGAAGACAGCGTGTCTTTCTTCCTCTAGCTAGCTTCACGGCGCTGTTTCTGTTTGAGCGGTACGGTGTAAAGACTAGGCAAAGACAAAGAACATCACCACTATAAAAATGATTTATAGCAACGTGAGGCTTTTCCAGCCACCTCTGCAGTGACCATCCAAACCGAGCCATATAGATGCTCGATCCCCTTTTAAGAGACAGTATCTGAAAATAAAGCCGCCTCTAAAATAGGAGCTACACACTAATTTGAATTTTTCAACGATCTTGATAGAGAAATAACCAAAAGAAAAGTTTTTTAGAACTTAAAAGTTGCAACACTTTATTGAAATCATATGTACAAAGAAAATTATGTTTAAATTTCTCATATTTGAAATAAAAAAATTCAAACGGCCAAGGATTAAAAAACGATCAAAACCAAAGTTATCAATCTGAAAAAAAGTTATAAAACTCTATAGTTGACAACATTTTTGTTTGAATTTGTTTAGGGTCTAAAATATTCATTTCAAAACTAGATGAAAATAAAATGAGGACAAATATCCTAAATATATACAATTGTCTTGCAGATGCAGTGGTCAGGGAAGGAATACATGAAGGCTGATGAGGTCGTGGGTTTGAGCTCACGAGGCCGTGTAACATGTGTTTTTGGAGGTGTTCGTTTCTTGGTAAAAAAAATTACTCTATCACATCGGATGTTCCATGTAACATGTTGTGTTCATTTTCTGACAATAGGGAAGATGGATAGCATGTTCAAATTAAAAAGAAAAATAAAGCTCTTTCATATGCCTTTGGACGCTCAGGAGCTGTGCGCGCACTCATGAATAGATTTTGCATGAAGACATGGTATGTCTATCTCTTTCCTCTCGGCGCTGTTTATGTTTGGGCGGTATGGTGTAAAGACTAGGCAAAGACAAAGAATATCACCGCTACAAAAATGATTTATAGCAACGTGAGGCTTTTTCAACCACCTCTACAGTGCCCATCCAAACCGAGTCGTCTCTATATAGATGTTCCTCTTTTAAGAGATGACACCTGAAGCCGCCTCTAAAAATAGGAGCTACAAAGTAATTTAATTTTTAATGACCTTGGATGGAGAAATGACCAAAAGAAAAGTTTTTAGAGTTTAAAAGTTACAACTTGTTAACAATTTTTTTATTTGAAATTATCTATGCAAAGAAAATTACGTTTAGATTTCTCACATTTAAAACAAAAAAATCAAATGGCCAAGGATTAACACTACAGGAAAATCAATCTTTGCCGAGTGCCTGTGGCTTTGCCGAGTGCCAAATTTCGGGCACTAGGCAAAGAGCCTCTTTGCCGAGTGTCGGCCACGTGGCACTCGGCAAAGAATGTGGCCCCAAACTGTGCCACGTGAGCGGTTCTTTGCCGAGTGCCACGTGGCTGGCACTCGGCAAAGAGGTGCCTTTGCCGAGTGCCGGCCACGTGGCACTCGGCAAAGAATGTGGCCTCGAACTGTGCCACGTGGGCGGTTCATTGCCGAGTGCCACGTGGCTGGCACTCGGCAAAGAGGTGCCTTTGCCGAGTGCCAGCCACGTGGCACTCGGCAAAGAGCTCTTTGCCTAGTGTTTTTTTCTGACACTCGGCAAAGCCAGTTTTTAAATTACATTTTGAAGTAGTAAATTAATCCAAATGAAAAAGTTTTTAACTACAAAGTTGGTTAACTTATCAAGATGAACAATTTTTGTTTTGGTGATTTTTTCATTTGACAAACTTAAAATAAATTCGTTCACAAATCTTATATATCTCTCCGGTAGTTTATAAAACTACAAGAGTGATATATAATGTTTATGAATAATATTAGAACCACAATGTTGGATGCACAAATAGTCAAACAACCAAAATAAACTTTGTAGATCTTGACAAGTTATGAAAGTTTGTAGTTGATAACTTTTTAATTTGAAGTCATCTAGTTATGCAAAACTGCGTCGAATTTGAAAATTTTAAAATTCAAATTTTTCAAAATACCTCAGATGGAGAATTGACCAAAACGAAAGTTGTAGATCTCGAAAAGTTATGAAACTTTGGTGTTGACAACTTTTTGATTTGAAATTATCTTGTCAACGAAAACTACGTTTCAAATTATAAAATTTGAAATTCAAATTTTTATAAACGACCTCGGATGGAAAAACTACCAAAATAAAAGTTGTAGATCTTGAAAAGTTAGAAAACTTTGTAGTTTACAACTTTTTGATTTGAATTCGTTTAGGGCCTCAAATAAGCAAGTTACACATGGTTTAGTATAATATATGGGTAATCGAAACGGAGATGAAAGGTATATGAGTTTGTAGTGCAGTGGTAGAGGAAGCTCCGCGCGAACGAGAGGTCGTGAGTTCGAATCCTGCTGACTGCGTGAGAGAAAATTGCGTGAAAAATAGTAGAACTTGCGATTTCGAGGGCGACAAGTGGGCGCTGCCCAGTAGGCCCCTCCTCCAATTAAATAAAAATTTTTCCCTATTTTTTCGGGGTTTTTTTATTTTTTTCTTTGCCGAGTGCCAAATATGTCAGCACTCGGCGAAACCTTCACCGAGTGCCCGATATTTGGCACTCGGCAAAGAACCCTTTGCCGTGAAATTCTTCGCCGAGTGCCCTTCGCCGAGTGCGGCACTCGGCGAAGCCTTCGCCGAGTGCAAAAGGCTCTTTGCCGAGTGCTGCCAGCACTCGGCAAAGAGCGATTCTGCTGTAGTGTAAAAAACCAAAGTTATCAATCTCAAAAAGTTATAAAACTTCATAGTTGACAATCTTTTGTTGGAATTCGTTTAGGGTATAAAATACTCATTTCAAAATTAAATGATAATAAATAAGGACAAATATCCCAAATAGATACAATTGTCTTATGGGTGCAGTGGAGTGGTTTGGGAAGGAATACGTGAAGCCTAAGGTCACGGGTTTGAGCTCTTGTGGTCATGTAACATGTGTTCTTTTCATGAAAAAACTCATGACTTATGACAGTGCACATATGTGGATGCTTGGTGGAGTCTCCTGGGTTTTTTTTTTGGGCTTTTTCGGCCTAGATTTTACCGTACGTCTGACACTCTAAGCCTTCTCCACTATATAGATACGGAGTGACTAGCCACGGTAAGCTAGGCTGAGCTCAGCCAACATTCTCACCGCCTCCATCCACACAATGGCAACATTCTCCTCTACAACTTTATGCCCACTTTTACCCATATATTACATGACTCCGGTCGGTGCCTTTTGTGTGCCAACCCACCGACTCGTGATGCATTCACCTTTTGTGGCTCCAAACTTTTTCTATAAATACTTTTTATAATTTCCCACACTTATATAAGGTTATTGCAGGAAATTAAGGTTGAGAGATGGCAACGGAACCCGACATATGCTTTTACCCTATTGGGGTAAGGACATGAGAGTTAACTTCTCTATTCGTAGGTTTGTTAGTGGACAAAAAAGTCAGACCCAACAAGTTTATAGGTGTAGATCTATAGGTGTAGTATCTAAACTCATATATCAATAGGCTTTTAGACCTGATCCATCATAGATGAGTAGCTTATATATCAATCCATAATACTCTAAATTTCTCAACTAGATATAGATTGATCAAAGGCACATATAAGACAACTTTTCCATCCTAAATCTTAACCTAGTTCACTACTTCCCATCACCCACCGTACTCCGAATTTCTCAACGACTAGACTGATCCATTTAGAGTAGTATATGTAAATCCCACAAATATCTAGCTACATGGTTTGCTGAAATGGCTACATCTAAATCAGATCTTGTGTACGTCCAAACGATCATGATGGTCTGCATGCACCAGCGCTAAAATACAGTAAAAGTAGAAACAGTACTTTCCCACACGGCTGACGGATTACCAAAAAAAGGCAAGGCACGGCATGCAAAGGCGCAAAGCTAACCCATACCGATACCAGCCATGCTCTCTCCCCTTGTTATTACCAGCAGCGCCTGCTTTCCCCTGGTCCATTCCATTTTATCTATCGATCCTCTCTGCTGCGAGTTGCGACCAGCAGGTAGGTTAGGTACAGTGAAACAAATCCTGAGAGGGACGGCTCTTCCAGCAGCATGACGGAGCCCATACGCATACGCCCCCAACAGCGTGCGGCCAAAATCAGCTGGGCGACTTGTTCCTAGCCGCTCGTGATCTGGCCCTTAAAATGGGACAGATGCGCGCCCAAACAAGAGCCTGATTGGCCCGAATCTAGGCACAGCACAAGGGGCCGCGCGCCGGGCCGCGCCCACTGCACAACTCTGCACTGCAAACCTTGCCGCGTCCTGTCCTTTACAGCCGGACAGGGAATGAGTCCTAATCTCATCATGGCCAGCGATGTGGTTGCATAGAAATAAGATGGGGATTATTTCATTTTGTAATGTAGAAGGAAAAGCAATGGGCAACATTGTGTATGTGTGTTTGACACACTTACAAGGTGTCTGGATCTCTGAACTTCTTGCTGGCAGGCACAGACGCGGAGCTGCAGAATCTCACCAGAAATCTGCAGGTTTATCATCAGACATGGTGAATACCGGCATATCTATGCAAACATATTCACAATCAGTGATTAAACAGCCCAAACAACATGAGTTTGGTAAAGCAAGGATAACACGAAGAACAGCTACGTTAGAAAAACAGAGGAATTAGCTGAGGATAAGAAGTGTCCTAATCCCTGACACTACACTAGAGAGTATTCGAAACGGGACAAGACTGAAGCTATTATATAAAACAGTGCAGGCCAAGTATATCAGCATGGTATTGGTATCCAAGTCATACAGTGACCGAAGATCCCAATTCCACGAAATACCACAGCTTTCAGAATGGCACAACTGTTTCCTTCTGACTAGAGTTTCTTCCTTGTTCTTTGAGGAGAGGGCACCTGCCTTGCACAGTTGACACATGCATGGTATAGTGTCACTCGAAATCACTTCAGTCTGGTACTGTAGTATAAATCATCACAGTACATGAGGTGATCCTATATACATTTGGACATTTCAGATACGCAAGGGCAAATTTAAAAGCATTCAGGGCAAGCGCCGTCAATGTTCTTATCATATCATTCCTACAGCCGGATAATGTTTCTAACAGAAACACAGCTACAACTAGATTGTATGATGGTTAGGCTGGATACGTATGCGGTCTATGAATCACTCCTAGAGCCAGCAAGAGAGAGAGACTAACTCACTGTCACAAGTTGTAAGGTGGTAACGCAAGGCTCAATCATAGAGTTGCGCCCAACAGATACCCAACAAATACGTAGCTTTCAGAAGGCTCTGCAAATCCAAAGGGATCATGGCGTTGAGCAAAAGGACACTGTGCTGCCATCTCTACAGGGACCCTCTCTGGTGGGGGTAACAGCAAATGCATGGATGGTTGGTGATCCAAAACCCAAACAATTACGGTACACATACAGGTACCTCATCAATCAAGGGAGATGGTGCGTCACAGGATTATTGTACATAGCAAACTAAACTTCTTTAGAGTGGTTGCACAATGAGTTGGGTCCATTGTCGGCACTCAAATGAAACAAAGAAACCATGAGACATACGTGGGTACACCAGCTAATCACAAATAGTTTTGATGGTATCACATTAATAGGGATTTCCGGAAACTAATATGTAATATCCATTCTTTTTCTAAATTCTCATGATCCCTTTCAAGGTACCAGGAAAATGATGGGCCAAGATATTTCAGATGGTATTGCACTAAACTCTCTACCACCAGAAAAATCTAAAGAAAAAGTGACAGATTAGGCCATATCTGGTTAATCAGCAAGGTAGAGAAGATCTTGCTGCTCAGGAATTATTTTATATAAAATGAAAAGGCACATGTACGAACTGTAATAGTTTATCCAATTAGTTAGTATAAAAAATAAACTAAAATGAGTCATTGACTAGTCAGATGATAGGGATGTGATCAGGCCACAATGTTGTAAGTGGTTGTGGAGGGCACACACCCGCAACTGCAGCAACCAGTTGCTATCAGAGGATCAACAAAAAACAGAATAAGCAAAGGGAGAATGAAGGATAAGGTTAAGCTACGGGGAGGATGAAGGGAGGAACCACAGCCACTTATGTCAGGGCTAAATGCTTGACATTCTTGCATAATGTTAGCTAACAAAGAAAAATAACAATAAGAAGAAGAAATATGAACCAAATTTGCAGATCAGGGAAGAAAGTGAATTCTTAATTCTGCTACTTTATAAGGAAAAATGCTCTACATGGTCCATATGCATCATCAGTCTGACATTCATAGAAACAGAGTTCACAAATAAAAGTTCTGTACAAGTCCTTTTGTAAATTTGTCAGATTAAATAGAGGTCTGGTGACAGTTTTTTTTTGAAAGGACGGCAAAACTTTGCCGCAATTTATATTAGACGATAAAAAGGAAAAGTGTACATTTTTTTTACAGGACACCTCCACTCAACTCCTCACTCTAGGAAGAACAAGTGCCAAATAACTGAAAACAACTACTGAACAACATCACCATCAAAAGACCGAAGAAGAAAACTGAAGACAACTATGTATAATTGAAATATATGATGTGTTTCTCACTCTGGTGACAGGTTCGTTTCTTTGTTACTGACAACAACAAAACATTTTAGGGATGGGTGGCTAGTTTCATACTTCTGACTTGCCTATTATATAATTGAAATATATGATGTGTTTCTCAACTACCCATTTATGTTGTTTTATATGAAAAGCCTTTATATCTCTGCAACTATCTATTAACAAGAAATATAACAATAGTGGAAAAACTTATTACACAAGCAAAGGCTTTTAAAGGAAGACCCTGTCTTATACTTCTACTGCACTATCAATAATATTCTGAAAATACATTAGTCATTTTTATAAACAGAAAAAAAAAGATAAAGGACCTAACTTCTAGATTGTGCAGCAAGTTGGCAACATAGCATTATAGCAATCACAGCTACGATTTCTGATAGAATGCTTTGAAATGAATAACTTTATTTGGAGAATGGGGAATCATATGACCTTACCTGTTTTCCAAAAGAGGAAAAATATGTCCATCATTGCCATATCTTTTTTTTTCCTTCTACATATTCTCTTTGTTCTTGGGTTAACTATCAAGAAAGAGAGGCAGAACACAGAGAAACGTTAAAATATTTGAGTCCCCAGGCTATTTTCCAATGTTACTGCATTGTGCATCTCTTAAAATATTTGAGTCCTTTTCCAATGTTACACACAGAAACGTTAAAATATTCTCTTTCTGCTTCAATACTAAGGGCAGTCCCAACGGCAATTAATGCTCGTTTCCATCTGCATTAACTCACCAGCCACGTAACCAGGAAAATCGACGTGGCATGATATTAAATGAAGTGAGAGAGCAAATTTTGACGACACCGTTTCTACGGCAAGGAACGACGTCCTCCCTCGACCCGAGGCAAGAAGAAACGCCCAAATCGTTGTTGGGGAGAAATCGCTCGTTTCTCGCGTTAACTCACCAGCCCCGTCCGGCCTCGTGCGCTCGCCGACCGCCGCAGCTCGCCCATCTGCCGCGTGCGATGGCTCGCCGCGACAGCGTGCGCTCGTCGGCGTGGGCGCCCAGCGAGATGCCCGTCTGCGGTCTGGGCCTCGGGGACGACGGCGTGAAGGAGATAACGGGGCGCCGCATCGCCTGCGCCAAGCTGAAGGCCATCACCGAGGCGGAGCTCAACTACCCGTCGCTGGTGGTGAAGCTGCTGTCCCATCCGATCACCGTCCGCCGCACCGTGACCAACGTCGGGAAGGCCAACTCTGTGTACACGGCCGTGGTGGACATGCCCAAGGGCGTGTCCGTGGTGGTGCGGCCCCCGATGCTGCGGTTCACCAGGGTGAACGAAAAGTAGCGCTCGTGCGCTCGCCGGCTAGGCTCGTGCTGGTCCGGCGCGGCGCTTGTCCGCGACTCAACAGCCCGCGTCCGCCGCGGCCACCCCGCCTGCACCGCCGCGCACACGCCGCGAGCGCTCGCCTACGGCCGCGAGCTCGCCCTCCGCCGCGCGCTAGCCCCAGCCGCAAGTGCCGGCCGCGCGCGCTCGCCGGCCGCCACGAGCTCGCCGTCTGCCGCGCGTTCCCCGGCCTCTGCAGTCGCGTGCGGGCCGCGACCGCTGCTTGCTAGCTTGCCGGCCACCGCACGACCTTGCAGGCCGCTGCTCGTCCGCGCCGCGCGAGCTCGCCACGCGCGCCCGCCTCGCCCTCCGCCGTGGATGTAGTAATTGCCTTGGACTTCGTACCATTGAAGGAAATAATTTCTAGTGATCGTTTTTGCTGACGTGATTATTGTGGACTTTGCACCTGGTGTCTACCGTTGGGACTGCCCTAACAGCTACAAGTGTGCACAAGATGTCTTTGTTAGAAAGAAATAACTTACTTAGAATGTGTGACCCCGACTGGTCCAGATATTCTGACAACTGGTATCTGGCTAACAATCTCAAATTATTCTACCGGTGTCGCACCACCAGCAGCAATCTGTAATTATAAGATAGCCCCATCTTGATACTTATTCTAAATTACTAAAATAGCATCCTGAAACTGACAAGGAAAACAATAAAGTCACATCCAGTACAGCCTCCACTCCATGGTATCTGCTTTGCGTTGCTCCATACGTTATTTCTGAAATGAATTTCTATGGGTGTGTTTGGTTTCGTGGCCATCTCTCACCAAGTCAATCCCTGGTTGTTTGTGAAAGCCAATAGGTTTCGGGAATTGATTGATAGATTGATGTGTACAGGGTACAAAATATATATAGGCAAGTGAAGGGTCGAGATGGTGGACTAGAGGAGGTGAATAGTACTTTCTAAAATTAATCGCATTGGATAACCGAAACAAATGCGGAATTTAAACTATTGGTCTAGCAAAGACTACACCCCTCTATCTAAGTTATGTAGCACCTTTCAAAAATCCTAATTAGGCAACAAAGGTGCCGGGCTAGCTAGAGATCACCTAAATAATCTAGTTTGCAAGGTCACACAAACCTATGCAACTAGTACTCTAAACAAATCGGGAGCTCCTAATCAATCTAGTGATGCAAAGCCACAAAGCCTAAGCTCACTACCAGTGCTCAATAACAAGGCTACACAAGCCAAATTAGAGAGCTCAAAATATTTAGCTACACAAACTAAGCAATGTGACTAACAAGGCTACTCAAGCAAATTAGTCATGCAAGAGATCTACTTCTAAACTACACAAGCAAAGATTCTAAACTACACAAGCAAATAAGGTAACTAGCAAGGTACACAAATTAACTAATTACAAGAGCAACTATTAAGCTACACAAGCTAGATAGCTACACCAGAGCCACAACTAAACACTAGCACAAGTATGAGTAAGAAAATATAAGCCAATGAATGGAGATAGCAAACCACCGAGAACATGAAGACAATGTTGACACGGTGATTTTATCCCGAGGTTCACTTGTTGCCACCAAGCTAGTCCCCGTTGAGGCAAGCCCAACGTTGCCGCCAATCCTCTTGCTAGTGGTGACCCTCAAGTCACACTCTCCACCATGGAGTGCTCACCACGAGCTCTAGCTTCCGATCCAGCTGGACCACTTGGCGCTCTTCGCACCTCGCTCAACTAGAGTTACTCTTCGCGATTCCCGCGGGGCGAGCACAATGCCCCTCACAATGCCTTCTCCAGAGCCACGCACAATCTTCTTGCGGGCTTCACGACGGAGACACAATCAGCAAGCCGTCTAGGAGGTGGCAACTGTTGTTTCAGGACCGGGTCCTTGAAACAGCGGGTTGTCGCTCGAACGAAAGCGCGAAGCGAAAGCTGAAAGCGAACAGGGAAGTGAAGAAGTGGTAGAAGTGAACAGTGTTCCTCCACCCCCCCCGAAGGGAGGTTGGGAGCTTTTTATGCTAATCCAGATTAATTTGAAAGTACAAGAATGCCCTTCCAACCACTCTGCCACAATTACAATGATGCCCTGCTCAACTACTCCATGGTCGTACGCCGCCTTCTCCGGCGCGAGGGGCATCATCGTAACTTCGCCCTCCGGTGGGCCCAGCGTCCCCCGGCTCCTTTTCCTGGCCGGTGGGCCCGCCCCCTTTGACCCAGGCCTCCGTCGACCTACGAAAACCTAAGAAAAACCAAAGTCATGAACGACGAAAACTCTCGCCGGAAAACGCTGGGCTCCTTTCGCGCGAATGCTTCCTTTCGCAGGAAAACTCTGTCCTACTCCGGTCATGCGGACCGGAGGCATGCGTGCTTCCGCGCGAATGCTTCCTTTCGCACGAAAGCTCCGCCTTCCCTTGGTCCGCAAGCCGAAACGCGTGCTTCCGCGCGAATGCTTCCTTTCGCACGAAAGCTCCGCCTTCCCTTGGTCCGCAAGCCGAAACGCGCGCTTCCGCGCGAATGCTTCCTTTCGCACGAAAGCTCCGCCTTCCCACTCCGGTCATGCGGACCGGAGGCGAATGCCTGCTTCCGCGCGAATGCTTCCTTTCGCACGAAAGCTCCGCCTCCCCTTCGTCCGCAGGCCGAAACGCGTGCTTCCGCGCGAATGCTCCCTTTCGCACGAAAGCACCATCATCTTTCGGTAAAATGCGGGTCGGAGGCGCCTGCGGTCTGGGTGCCGCCCCAACAATAGCCCCTTACGGTTGAATCTGCAGCTCGCGAAGTTCGACCGTGTCCTTTCGCTAGGCGCCTACGCCCGCCCAAAAAACCCTCGTTTCGTCCCGAAGCTGAGGTTTTTTTTTTGGTAACACAGACGTATATATGTATATATTATTATTATTATTGATATTTATGTTTTTGTTTTAAGTCGCGTCGCAAACGCCTTTTCGTCTTCCTCGAAAACCGTGCGACACGAAGGGGTGCCGCTGCGACGCTTCGAATTCTGTGTCGAGGCGTCTCTTCGCCTCCCTCGATAAGCGCGTCGCGGGCTGCTCGTATAAAAGCCCTCGAGGCTTCGTGAGAGGGGGGCACTGGATCAGTCGACGCCTCCCTGCACTGCTGCATCCTGCGCGCTTTGTTGTGTCTTTCGCCTGACGCAAACGACTTTCGACGAAAGGTGTGTTCGCCTGCGCGGACCGTCGCCTTTCGTTGTCTGAGGTGTGTCTCCCATTCTATGTTTCTCTTCTGCTTTTGGCTTCGCATTATGTAGATTGGTTGTTTGTTTTTGCTTGATTCCGCCTCTCCTTCCCTTTGTACCCCCCTTTTTTTTGTCTTTCGCGTATACTGCTTGTTTATTTTTCCTTTCGCGCCATGTTAGATGGCGTCTTCCGACTCGACGTCGACTACGAGCTCGACTAGCGAAAGCTGCAGTGCTTCTGAGTCTCCACGCCGTGAAATTAGCGCCGAAGTTTCGATTGGATCCGGGGACGCTGCGCGGGTTCCAAGCCACGGCGGGAGTTTATCGGATGAGGGGGACTCTGGTGTGGTTTCTGTGCCGACGGATTGCTCCTTCTTCCTCGGCGCTTCGCGAATGACGCCCGCTGGCCTGCAAGCTCTGGCTACCGAAGGACCCCTGCGGAAAGATCACTTGGCCAGCTGCCGAATCCCAGGCGATGAGGAAGTGCCGATTCCGCGACCCAATGAGGCCATTGTTTTTCGCGCGTATTTCGCCGCTGGCTTGGATTTTCCTCTCGAGGGTTTCGTCTCGGACGTTCTCTCAGGATTCGGGATACAGCTCCACCAGTTGACGCCGAACGCTTTCGTCAGGCTCAGCGTGTTCGCCCAGGCTATGAAGATGTTGGGCTATGAACCGCGGGCGGATGTTTTCGTGCGGTTCCACGACATTCACCGTCGGGCGACACAAGTGGACGATCCTTTCCTGGGGGAGAAGCTGCCCAGCGAAATCGGGTGCATTAATTTCGTTCCACGGAAAACTCGAGGCGCCATTTCGATTTCGCTCGTCTACCGCAACAAATGGCCAGAATGGAAACGCTCTTGGTTCTACTATCGCGTCTGCTCAGACGAAGCTGTCGCTGAAGCGTTGAGCAGAGGGGAGAGGAAAGGTTCTCCACTTGTCTCAATTTTAGAGAAGTGTCCGGGCAGACACCTTCCACCCGTTGTGTTGAGGGATGCGGAAGCTATTCGTGGCGGGGATGCTTTCGCTCTCACCGCTCGGTTTCAAATTAGCCGGGATTTAGTGGAAGAGTGGATGGCAATTGGAATGAACCCACTTTGCAGTGCGACCTCATTTGAGGAGTTTTGGGACAAAGATGGGTATCGCGCCCCCCTGCTGCTTTTAGAGAGGCCCATGAATTTTGTTGACGATGACTCCTACATGGAGTATATCGAAGGTGAGGCTAAGGCGATCTGCGGGCCGTATCTGCGAAAGGAAAGCGAGTTCCAACTTGGCAACCTTGGTCGGAGCCGTCGCTTGAATCGTGCCTTCGACGCTATGGGCATCACGTATGCCGAGAGGCCTTTGGTTGACGAAGTTGAGGGGGAAACAAGGACATCCAAGGCGAAAGGTAAGGGCGTGGCTCGGCGCGGGGGGCGCAGCGGTGTAGTTCCTCGGTGAAAAGCTGCCGCTGAAGTTGGCGATATTCGCCTTGGTCGTTTAATAGCGAAACCGCTGCTCAGAAGCAAAGGGGGAGTCTTGGAATCAATCCCTGACGTTGACCCTTTCGACCATCCGGGGGTGGTTAGTTCTTCCATTTATGCGCTATTTAATTTAAACTTTTTTGCGTCGTGCGTTTGGCCTCGACTTTTCATATCTGGTTTGTGCATGTGTGCTTTCTAGCCGAATGTCTTATTGCTCTTTCGCGCTGTTTTTGTTTGTTCTTTCTTTTGCAGAGTGCATCGCAAGCTGGGGGTATGGCTCCAAAGAGACATGGCCTGCCACTTTCGCGGGCCGCGTTTGATGACGACACGTCAGTCGCCGATATGCCTACTTTCGCCAAAGTTGGAGCTCGAAAACCTTCCGTCCCGGCCGATAACGCGGAGCATCCGGCCAAGAAAGCGAAAACGCCGCGGCCGGATGCATCTATGCCGGCGCCAAGCGAGAGGGGCGCCGTTGGCGAAAGGGAAAGTGCTCCATTGAAGACGTCTGCTCCTGCTGTTGACAAAGGTAAAGTACAGCTTTCGCCGGCTTGCATGCGCTTAACTCAGGAGATGGTTGAAGGGCAGCTCTTGGGCTACGGACGGCTGGTTCTCGATGGGATGCCGTCGGACTACGAGAACCCGCATTTTTATACTGGCCTGAGCTCATCGAATGACACAGACGAGGCGAAAGAAAGATCTTATTGCGTTGCTCGTTCTTTAGGTGCGCCCTCGGACGCTCAACTCGCCTCTCGTCTTGACTATCGCCGAGCCGGGCTTCTTCCCGGTAGCAACGAGGAGGCCACAAAATTTGTGGAGTTTTCACAGAGAGCCTTCGTTGCCCCGGAGGTGGAAAGGGACCTTCTAAAAGTCAGCAGCTTGAAGCTTGACGACGCTATGTCGTTTCATCTGGCGAGCGTACGTTTTGGACTCGCCGCTTTCTTTTGGGCTCGCTTTTGGCGCTTTCTAATCGTATTGTACCGTATTGTTCTTCTTTCGCAGGCTGCTGTTATCGCCCGCAGTCAAAGCAACCAGAGGGACCTTTATACCCGCAAGATCGAGCGCGAAAAGCACGAGCTCGAGACTCAAGTCAAGAACTTTGACGCGCAAGTGACAAAACTTGCTTCCGACCTTGAGCAGCAAGCTAAGAAAGCGGAAGCCGAGCGCGCCTCGAGGAAGGCCAGCCAGAAGGAGGTGGAGGGCCTCAAAAAAGAGCTTTCGCAGCTGCGGGTCGCCCAAGCCGAAAGGGAAAGGTTGCTTTTAACTTCCGCTGAAGAGGCCGCGACTCGCTTTCGCGAATGCCTCCGCAACATCGGCGTTGTGGCGGAAGGTCCTTCGGAGCGCAGCGTTGAAGACATTGTTGGCTGGATTCGCTCCGAGATGGAGTCGCTGGAAGGACACATGGCCCTTGGCCGAGACTACGCCGCCGTCACCGGTATCAAGGCGATCGGTCATAGCCTTGTGGACGCCGGCTGCTCCCATATCGCGGAGCTTTCGGTCAAGGAGGTCGACTATTACTGGCGCACCCCCGAAGCGGCGAAAGCGCTCGGGAAAAGGTTTTTCGATGAGTTTTGGCTGGCTGGCGGAAACGACATGTCCCTTATGCAGGCTGCAGTGGCTCGTGGGAGGGTATTGTTTAACTACCGCTCAGTCTTTTTGCCTGGCTCATTTAACTGCTATCGCCCTCTTTGTTGCATCGCGCGGCTTCGGCCGGTGCTTTGTTTGAGATTTCGTCCTTTTTGCAGACTCTGGAAGAGAAAGCGCACATTCGGCAAGTGTTCACGGATTTCATTTCCGAAAGACGGGCACGCGAGGCTGAGCCGGAGGACGAAGCTAGTACGCCCGCGCCTAATGATGAAGTGCCCGAGAGCTCGGCCGCGGCTCCCGCTCGTGAATCGAATGTTTCTCAAAATGCCGCGGTAGATGAATGATGCATCTAGGGCTTGTCTTTAATGTGTTGACTAGTTATTGTTCTTGGAACTCGTGTAAAGCTTGAAACTTAAGTTCGAATGTTGTATGTTGAACAGGGTGTGGATGCGGGAACGCCGGACGTTCTCGACATCTGCCCGTTAACGATTATGTCTGGCGATATCTGTGTTGGTGGTGACTTGTGGAGGAGCTATCGCACTAGATTTCCGTTGGCGTCTCTTTCGGCCTATATGAGAAAGCGCGCCAAAAAACTTAGACGCACTGAAGAACGACTGCGGGCTTTTTATGAAACATTCAATCCGCGCGAACTGGAGTTGAGGCGAATGAGACGGGGGGCTTCGCGTGCTCCCCCGGGCTTCGACGGTGCAGCTTTCGTTAAGTTGGAGCCTGAAGATGCCGTCCCTTCACCAGACGAAAGAAGATATAGCATTTTGCTTGGCCGCGGAAGTAGTTCGCGTTCTTGAGTTGCATTGTACAAACTTTACTTCGAGTCCAATGAAATGAATGTTTTCATTTGGAAGTCTGGCTTTCGTTGTTAATTGTAGTTTGCGAAAGTGCGTTTTTCGTTTGTGCTTTTTCTGTTGTCTAGACGGGCGTGTGAGTCGCGCCCGCCTTCGCACGGCTGAGCTAGGGTTGGTTGCTTTCACACGAGTAGACTTTCGATGCGAAGCCTTCGGCCCAACGTAAAGATGCGAGAGGCGGTAGTTGTCGCGCGCGGGAGCTTTCGCTGCGAGCCCCCCGGCCGATAGTAAAGACGCGCCCGCCCCCACACATTTAGACGAGGGGCGGTAGCTTTCGCGCGAGGAAGCTTTCGGTGCTAGCCCCTCGGCCAATAGTAAAGACGCGCCCGCCCCCCACACACTTAGACGAGGGGCGGTAGCTTTCGCGTGAGGGAGCTTTCGGCGCTCGCCCCTCGGCCGATAGTAAAGACGCGCCCGCCCCCCACACACTTAGACAAGGGGCGGTAGCTTTCGCGCGAGGGAGCTTTCGGTGCTAACCCCTCGGCCGATAGTAAAGACGCGCCCGCCCCCCACACACTTAGATGAGGGGCGGTAGCTTTCGCGCGAGGGAGCCTTCGGTGAGAGCCCCTCGGCCGATAGTAAAGACGCGCCCGCCCCCCACACACTTAGACGAGGGGCGGTAGCTTTCGCGCGAGGGAGCTTTCGGTGCTAGCCCCTCGGCCGATAGTAAAAACGCGCCCGCCCCCCACACACTTAGACGAGGGGCGGTAGCTTTCGCGCGAGGGAGCCTTCGATGAGAGCCCCTCGGCCGATAGTAAAGACGCGCCCGCCCCCCACACACTGAGACGAGGGGCGGTAGCTTTCGCGCGAGGGAGCTTTCGGTGCTAGCCCCTCGGCCGATAGTAAAGACGCGCCCGCCCCCCACACACTTAGACGAGGGGCGGTAGCTTTCGCGCGAGGGAGCCTTCGGTGAGAGCCCCTCGGCCGATAGTAAAGACGCGCCCGCCCCCCACACACTTAGACGAGGGGCGTTAGCATTCGCGCGAAGGCGCTTGATGATTCGGTTGACGTAAATGTCTTTATGAACGCAACGTGGGGGACATACAATCGACTATGATTATGATATTGCTCGTATTGCTGTCCAGCCGCATGCACGGCTTGGTTCACCTCCTATCTTTGGTTTGAGATGGGAAAGCCACTCGACAGTACTACCACCTACAGTTACCGGATTGGTGACGATAGGTGGACGCGATGCCGATGACACGATCATAAAAGCGAAAGCGTAGCTCCTGATGCTTCCTACTCGCATTTTCGATAATGAGCTGACTACCTGGAACTAACATTTTGAAGAGCCTCGGTAGTTTAGGATGGATGGGAGGCTTGCACTTTGTTGCCTATTTATACTGCCTTGCCCGTGGTACAGGATGACCGCATTTACTCACCTGGCTGTATTTGTGATCACTTGGTAGGTGAAAAGGTTAATACAACATTTACGTTTTAGCGGCTGTAAATGCTTGCCAGCTGCCGTTTGTTTTGCCCTACTAGGGCTGATGGGCTTGGCCTCCGCTACCATTCTCCCCTTTCGGTGATGGGGGCTGGTTTTGCATAGCCCGCAAGCTTTCGTTCAGCCCTCGTTTTGTCGGAGGATCGATTTGTTCATGGCCCGCAGGCTTTCGTTGCGCCCTCGCATTTTGTCGGAGGGTCGGTTTCTTTCATAGCCCGCAGGCTTTCGTTCCGCCCTCGCATTTTGTCGGAGGGTCGGTTTTTTCATAGCCCGCGGGCTTTCGGTCCGCCCTCGCATTTTGTCGGAGGGTCGGTTTTTTTCATAGCCCGCAGGCTTTTGTTCCGCCCTCTCGTTTTGTCGGAGGGTCGGATTTCACATAGCCCGCAGGCTTTCGCTCCGCCCTCTCGTTTTGTCGGAGGGTCGGATTTCATATAGCCCGCAGGCTTTCGTTCTGCCCTCTCATTTTGTCGGAGGGTCGGATTTCACATAGCCCGCAGGCTTTTGTTCCGCCCTCTCGTTTTGTCGGAGGGTCGGATTTCACATAGCCCGCAGGCTTTCGTTCCGCCCTCTCGTTTTGTCGGAGGGTCGGATTTCATATAGCCCGCAGGCTTTCGTTCCGCCCTCGCGTTTTGTCGGAGGGTCGGTTTGTTTCATAGCCCGCAGGCTTTCGTCCCGCCCTCTCGTTTTGTCGGAGGGTCGGTGCTTTCATATAGCCCGCAGGCTTTCGTTCCGCCCTCTCGTTTTGTCGGAGGGTCGGATTTCACATAGCCCGCAGGCTTTCGAGATTGTCGTTGGATGGAAGGGGTCTATTTTGCCCTACCTCCTCGACATTCTCTTTTTATCACATTGTGTTGACGAATGTCTCAACCTTATGCTTGGTTGATTTCGTCTTCGACCGATTCGCATGACATTTTTGGGGAATTACGGCTACTTTAGTAATGTAGCGGTTACATTCGACTGCCTCGTTAAAAAACCTCGCACCCCGATGAAGGGCTTCCCCGGCGAGGAAAAAGAGCACAACCGACATTTGATTACAAAAATGGTGAAGGAGAGAGAAATTAGACCACAGTCGAAAAGAGATGAATTACGGGTAGAAACGGCGCAGATTGCTCGCGTTCCATGTGTGAGCTGATGCTTCGCCCTTGTCATTCATCAACCGGAATACACCGGGGGCTGCCATGCTTGCCACGACGAAAGGGCCTTGCCACTGCGATTGTAGCTTGCCTTGCTTATCTGGCTGCCGAATGGTGACCATGTCACCAGGCTTGATATCCTTTCGGATTATCGTCTTGTCCCTGTGATGCTTCGTTTCGGCGTGGTACTTTTCGAGGTTGTCTGCAGCCTGCAGTCTTACTTCTTCGACGGTGTCGAGCTCGACGTGTCTTTGCTCTTCAGTAGTTGGGGTCATTTCGGTTCGGAAGGAACCCAGCTTTACTTCTTCCGGGGTTACTGCTTCCTCGCCGTAAAGTAGCCTGAATGGGGTGAAGCCGGTGGCTCTGGACCGTGAAATGTTGTGTCCCCATACAGCTGTTGTTAGGGTGTTTGCCCACTTGCCTTTCGGCGAGTCGTACAGTGTTTTCGAAATTGCTGAAAAGATTAAGCCATTCGCTCTTTCGACGGCCCCGTTTGCTTGCGGGTAATTTACAGAAGCGAAATTGAGCTTGATGCTGAGTTCATCACAAAAATTCCTGAATTCGACGCAATCGAACTGCTTCCCATTGTCGCAGGTGATGAATGACGGAACACCGAAGCGACAGATTATCCTTTGCCAGACGAACTTGGTTAAAGAGGTGGAAGTTATGCTGGCAAGGGCCTTCGCTTCCACCCACTTGGTGAAATACTCGAGGGCGACCGCTGCAAAACGCAAGTTGCCCGGGGTTGCTGGTAGCGGACCTACTATGTCGATGCCCCACCTCTGCAATGGCCAGGTCGGCACTATCGGCGTGGTCTCATTTGCTGGGGCTTTCTGATTTTTGGCGAACATCTGGCAACCTTTGCAACATTTGACCAGCTCTTTGGCATCTGATGCAGCGGAAGGCCAGTAAAATCCTTGTCTCATTGCTCTGTGCGCTATTTCGTGAGGCCCTCTGTGTGCTCCGCACATTCCGGCATGCATTTCTTCGAGTAGCTGAATGCCTTCGCGCTGACTTATGCATTTCAGAAGAGGTGCTATTATCCCATTTTTGAACAACTGCTCTCTGATGATTGCGTAACCTTTCGCTCTGCTAGCCATTCTTTCGACGTCCTTCCTAGACTGCGGCTCGTAAGTCCCAGCTAAATAGGCGAATATCTGCGACCTCCAGTCATCACTGACGATAGCATGTATCGGGCTTGGATGTTCTTCCTCCTCTTTCACAGATTTTGCCGAAAGGACCTGATAGAACACATCTGATGGCAGCGGTAGATTTTGTGCTGCGGCTTTGGCCAGCTCGTCTGCCTCTGCGTTTTCGGCCCTTGGGATGTGACGCAAGGTGAAACCAGTGAAATATTTCTCCATTCTTCTGATTGCCGCCAGATACTTGGCTAGTTCTGGTTCTCTTGCAGTGAAATCCTTTTCGGCGTGACCGGCAACCACTTGGGAATCCGACTTGACTATGCATCTTCTCGCTCCGATTGCTCGAAGCTTTCGTAAACCTAGAAGCACGGCCTCATATTCGGCAGTGTTGTTGGTTGTGAGGAACTGCAGCCTCGCGGCAAATCTGACCTTCGGTCCTCTTGGTGGTGTAAGGATCGCTGAGATTCCGGCTCCGGCCATTCCCCATGCGCCGTCACAATTTACTGTCCACACAGGCTCTTCGAATTCAAGCGTTGTGTCGAAAACGGCGGGAGTCCAGTCTGCTATGAAATCCGCTAATGCCTGTGACTTGATTGCGGATCGGTGCTGGAAGTCGATCAAGTATTCGTTGAGCTCCGCCGCCCACTTGCCGATTCGGCCGATAGCTTCGTTGTTGCGGAACAGAGCTTCCAATGGCTGAGCCGAAAGTACTATGATGTGATGGGACTGAAAGTAATGCTTCAGTTTTCTAGAGGCCATTACTACTGTGTAAGCTATCTTCTCCAGCTCTGAGTAGTTCAGTTTTGCACCCGAAAGGGCCTCGGAGACGAAATAGATTGGGAACTACATCATCCTGTTTTCATGCTCCTTCTCTTCCACTAGTACTGCGCTTACGGTGGTGTGCGATGCTGCGAGATACAGCAAGAGTGTCGCTTCCGGCGAAGGTTTGGATAGCGTGGTCAGTTTTGTCAAATACTCCTTTAGTTGCTGAAAGGCCTGCCGCTGCTCGTCCCCCCAATCGAAGGGGTCGGAGCTACGCAGAGTTCGGAAGAAGGGCAATCCTTTTTCAGCGGACCTTGCGATAAATCTGTTCAAAGAAGCCAGCCTTCCTGTCAATTTTTGCACTTGCTTTCGGTTTGAGGGCGGTTGCATGTTGATGATTGCCGCTATCTTGTCGGGATTAGCTTCAATTCCTCTTGCCGATACCAGGCAACCGAGGAGCTTGCCTTTCTTGATGCCGAAAATGCACTTGTCAGGGTTTAGCTTTAAACCGCTCTTCCGGAGATTGCCGAAAGTCTCGAGCAAATCTGCCTGATGATCTTCCTGTCTATCGCTCTTGACCACTATATCGTCAACGTAAGCCAATAAGTTTTTCTTTTGCTTCTGGCTTTCGAACACTTTGTCAGTCATTCACGAGAAAGTAGGGCCTGCATTCCGTAGCCCTTCCGGCATTCGCCGGTAGCAGTATGTGCCTGTAGGGGTGATGAAACTGGTTTTCTCCTCATCGTCGGGATGAAGCCAAATCTGGTGATAGCCTGAAAAACAATCTAGCAAGCTCATTATTTCACAACCAGATGCAATGTCGACAAGCTTGTCGATACGAGGCAAAGGATACGGATCCTTCGGGCAGCATTTGTTGAGGTCGGTGAAATCGACGCACATTCGCCATTTTCCATTCTTCTTTTTCACCAACACGACATTCGCCAGCCATTCGGGATACTGGACCGGTCGGATTACTCCCGCATCGAGTAATCTTTGTACTTCGGATTTCGCCGCGTCTGCCCTTTCGTTTGACATTTTTCTCAGTTTTTGCTTTCTAGGCTTAGCGCCGCTTGTGATGTTCAAACTGTGTTGGGCGAGATCTCTGCTTACGCCTTGCAAGTCGCTTGCTGACCAAGCGAAAATGTCATCATTGCTCGCAAGGAAGGATGCCAAAGCGTTCCTTTCTTCTTCCGGCATGCTTGACCCAATATGCACGGCTCTTTTGGGCCTGGAGGCCGCGAGCGGGATTCTTATCGTTTCTTCGGCTGCCCCAACCTTGCATTCCGACGTGTTGACGATAGCGTGCTCTTCGGTGGTTGTTTGCAATTCGTCTTTGTTTGCCACCTCATTGATAAGGCTGTAGCCTGGGGTTGGTTTTCCCTCAATCCTTCTGGAAGCTTGCTGATCTCCATGTACAGCGATGATGCCGAAAGGGGATGGCATCTTCATGCATAGGTAGCTTTGCTTGATGATAACGTTGAACCTGTTGGTGAAACCTCTGCCGAAAATGGCAGTATACGGGTAGTCCATGTTTACTATGTCGAATGTTAGTGTCTCAGTGCGGACTCTTTCCCCTTCGGCGAAGGATACAGGGATCTGCTTTTTGCCGATAGCATCGATCTTTCTTCCTCCGAACCCGTACAGCGAATTGCCGGCGGGGTCCAAACTGCGTCTGTCGAATCCCATTGCCTCGAAAGCTTTTACGAACAAAATGTCTGCTGAGCTTCCGGTATCAATCAGAATGTTGTGCAAAGTGAAGCCGGCCACGTTGGCTGTGGCGACGAAAGCGTCGCAATGCGGGTAGTCGCGGACTTTGAAGTCGGACTCGTCGAAACATATCGGCGCTAGTGACCAAGCTGGCCTGTTTAGTGGAAGCCTTGGTGATACTGTCTGGACTCTTCGGTGGTAGTCCCTCCTAGCTCTCTTGCTTTCGTGCTCTAGGTTAGATCCGCCCGTGATAGCGAAAATGTGCCCTCTTGACGGAAGGATGTTGTTGATTGCGCTAGCTTCATTTTCCATCTCCTGCACCTGATGGAGACCCGGCTGTGCTTGCTGCCCCTGAGGCTGGGTCTGAACCGGAAGCGCTGGCGGCGGCGTTGGCTGACGCTGGTAGTGCATAGGTGACGAAACTACCACCGACTGTGGTGCGAAGACCGGAAGCTGGTAACTCTGATACGCCGGATTGTACCAATGCAAGTTTTGGGGATGCATGTACTGCGGGGGGTGCACAGGCGTGCTTGCGTAATTGCCGCGTGTTGCTGCCGCTGCTGCCGGGTCTTGGGAATTGTGGAAGACATGCTTGGAGCTTTCGACGGAGGCTGACGTTTGATCCTTATCTTTCAGCTCTTTCGCCATTTTGCTGTATTTGCAATCCCGAGTGGTATGGCCGAAATTGCCGTCACAAATGACGCAATATGGTGGCCTGGGTCCTCTTCCGCGGCCTCTACCGTCCCGGCCGCCGCGTCCTGTCCTTCCGCCGCGCCCTCCGCGGAACGGCTGATCGAATCCTCTTTGGGGATGAAAATCGGGCATGTCGGGCCTCTCTGCGCCTGTTGCTGATTGCGTCGGTTCTTCTTGCAAATTGTTGATTGAACGAAATGGCCTAACAATCCTTTGATTCGGCACAGGCGGCGGGCGACTTGCTTTCGTCGCCTGCCTCTGCATCTGGCGGGCAGCCTTGCGTCGCCGAAAGTCATCATCCGACCTAGCGTACGCATTCATCACGTCAAACAGTTCCTTGACATCTTTCGGCGGTTCTCTGGACAGATGAGCGGCGCACTGCCCAGTCCCCAAGCCTTCGATAGCTGCTGCGATCACCGCCGCTTCCGGCACATTCGGAGCTTGAGCTTTCAGCTGGATGAAACGTTTAAGGTACTCCGAAAGTGGCTCGTCGTCTTGCTGGGTGCAATTCATGAGGTCCCGCGTGGTCTTGACATCCGGTCGGAATCCTTGGAAAGTGGCCAGCAGCTCGGCTTTCAGCTGTGCCCATGAATAGATGGACAGTGGCTTGAGAGTGGTGTACCAATCGTGGGCCACGTCCTCGACTGCCAGGATGAGAGATTTTGCCAAAGCCTGATTGTCTCCTCCTGCCAAAAATACAGCCGTCTCATAGCTTGCCAAGAACTTGCGTGGGTTCGCTTTACCATCGAAAGTCGGAATGCGGGGCTTGTAATTGAGTGGCCACGGGTGAGCTTGCAACTCCCTCGAGAGTGGAGAGGTTTCGTCGATGGCGTTGCCGAGAGCTGGCGGTTGCTCTCGTCTAGGTATGCATACGTTTTCGTGTGCTATCGGATTTGGGTCCGCCCCGGCCCTTTGCAGCTCCTGAATTTCCTTCTCGAGTTGCCTCCTCTGCGCCTCAGCTCGCCGAATAGCGTTGCGAGTCTCGTCCTCTCTTGCTTTCGCAGCCAACTGCTGCTGCAGCTGGTCTCTTTGCAGCAACAGCCTCTTGATTTCCTCTTGCTGCTGTGCCAGCGTCTTGATTGCTTGGGCATGTCTTGTGATTTCGTCATCGTCTTCATCCTCATCCTCGAACTCGTCGCCGACGTGCCCATCCGGCGTGCGTTCTCTGCCCGAAATCCGCTGATGCTGAGGCTGCACGTCCTGGCTCGTCGATGCTCCCGGCGGCGGCTGCGCTTCTATCGACAGAGCGCCGCCGAAAGGTGGCGGCTCTGCGACTGTGATTGGTGGAACCAGGCAAGCTGGGACTGAAACCGCGATGGTGCCGAAAGCATCCTTTCTCGCGGCGATCATCTCCGGATTGTCGGCCGCTTTCGGCGCTTTCCTTGGCGGCATGGTAAGCTCGGGCGACAACCACGGTGGGCGCCAATGTTGTTTCAGGACCGGGTCCTTGAAACAGCGGGTTGTCGCTCGAACGAAAGCGCGAAGCGAAAGCTGAAAGCGAACAGGGAAGTGAAGAAGTGGTAGAAGTGAACAGTGTTCCTCCACCCCCCCGAAGGGAGGTTGGGAGCTTTTTATGCTAATCCAGATTAATTTGAAAGTACAAGAATGCCCTTCCAACCACTCTGCCACAATTACAATGATGCCCTGCTCAACTACTCCATGGTCGTACGCCGCCTTCTCCGGCGCGAGGGGCATCGTCGTAACTTCGCCCTCCGGTGGGCCCAGCGTCCCCCGGCTCCTTTTCCTGGCCGGTGGGCCTGCCCCCTTTGACCCAGGCCTCCGTCGACCTACGAAAACCTAAGAAAAACCAAAGTCATGAACGACGAAAACTCTCGCCGGAAAACGCTGGGCTCCTTTCGCGCGAATGCTTCCTTTCGCAGGAAAACTCCGTCCTACTCTGGTCATGCGGACCGAAGGCATGCGTGCTTCCGCGCGAATGCTTCCTTTCGCACGAAAGCTCCGCCTTCCCTTGGTCCGCAAGCCGAAACGCGTGCTTCCGCGCGAATGCTTCCTTTCGCACGAAAGCTCCGCCTTCCCTTGGTCCGCAAGCCGAAACGCGCGCTTTCGCGCGAATGCTTCCTTTCGCACGAAAGCTCCGCCTTCCCACTCCGGTCATGCGGACCGGAGGCGAATGCCTGCTTCCGCGCGAATGCTTCCTTTCGCACGAAAGCTCCGCCTCCCCTTCGTCCGCAGGCCGAAACGCGTGCTTCCGCGCGAATGCTCCCTTTCGCACGAAAGCACCATCATCTTTCGGTAAAATACGGGTCGGAGGCGCCTGCGGTCTGGGTGCCGCCCCAACAGCAACCTCCAAGAGTAACAAGCACCACCGGCTTGCAACACGATCACCTAGTGCCAACACTTGCAATCTCTCATGCACTACACTAGAATCGCTCTCTCACACAATCGGATGATCACTACCAAGCATATGTGAGTTAGAGGGCTCTCAAGCACTCCCAAGCATGGACACGAAGTCCCTAGGGTGCTCAACCAGCCCCAATGGGAGCAACCAATTAGCCGTTTTCCCTTTTTTCTCGAGCTGAAACAGCTATCCCGAACTGTCCGGCCACAAATCCCGGACTGTCCGGCCCTTACCAGGAACTAGCCGTTAGACATAGAAATTTGAACTGCAGACAGTCCTCCATATGGTCCCGGACTGTCCGCCGTTCAACCCCAATTACCTGGGCAGAACTTGTCCAGAAAACTCGCTGTTTCGAAATTAGCCGGCGGATAGTCCGGCTATAATTCCCGGACAGTCTGCCACTGTAAAAACAACAGTCTGAGCTCCATGCTAAAACAGCCATAACTCTTAGCTCCGACCTCGGAATTCGATGATCTTGGACAATTTGGAAAGCTTATTCATAGGGCTACACAACCCATATGAATAAATGATCCAAAGCACAAAGGATCAATACAGATTTCCAATCCAAGAACCATCACTTCTCTTTTTCAACCAAAGTTTTCTCCAAAACTTCTCCATCTTCTCCTTTGCAAATGTGCCAACACCATCAAATGAACACCATCATATGCAAGTGTGTTAGCATTTTCACAATCATTTTTCAATAGATTTTCACTTGCACTCACCATGCCACTCGATCCTAGTAACAACGCAATGTTAGATCACTCAATTGGCACTAGATGACCGATATGCAAACAAGTTTGCTCCTCTTGATAGTACGGTCATCTATCCTAAACCCGGTCATAAACTTCTCTACACACCTATGACCAGTGAAATGAAATGCCCTACAAATATACCTTTGTCTTGCGCATTCCATTCCATCTCCTTTGTTGTTGACGCAACACATGCATCGATCTATTCTCAAATGATATGATCCACTTCATATCATCACATGACCTCCATGGTCCATTGATCTTGACCTCACTTGCTCTTCACCATTGCTTCGGTCCTTCGGTGCCAAGTCTTTGTTAAAGCCTCCCGACACTCGGTACCAACGGCTTCAAAGCCTCCAACTTGCCCTTCACCTTCGCAACCGGTCCATCAAGCCAAGTCTTGTCTTGATCTTCACCATCTTAGCCACATGACTCCATGTCATGTCACATATGAAATAAGCTCCTTCATCATATGTGTGAGCCTTTGCAAAATATCCAAGCCATTTCACCTCCATGGCATATGTTGCCCACACATGATCACCTGTGGATTAATCACCTGTGTAATTCACTTCAAACACATATTAGTCCACCTAAGTTGTCACTCAATTACCAAAACCAAACTAGGACCTTCAGCAAGGTTCTAGAGGGTGTATAGAAATACCCTACTCTTGCCTAAACAGATTCATCTATCTATCTTAACCCCTAAGGCACAACCGAATAGGCTTGGTGCCAGGCTCATGGCCAGCCCATGCCAACGTGACTGAAGCGCTCGTTGAGACCGCAGATGACGTTGAGGATAAGAGTCCGATCAGTTATGGTCTCACCAAGGGTGGTGAGGTCGTCAGCCATCTTCTTCAGTCGGTGACACTATTCGGTGACGGAGAGGTCGCCCTAGACGAAGTTACGAAAGTGTGTCTCCAGGTGGATGGAGTGAGCCTCCTGGTTGCCGAGGAACTGAAACTCGACAGCGAGCCAAGCATGGCGTGCGGTGGAGCCTTGGGTGGAGATGATCTCTGCCAGGTCATCGGTGAGGGTGGAGATGATCCAAGCCTTGACAACGCAATCCATCTGGTCCCAGTCAGGAGACATCAGTGCAGGAGGCTCAGCATGGACGTGATCCCATAGGGAGAACTTGCCGAGGATGAGCAAGAACTGATCGCGCCACTGATTGAAGTTGTCGGAGTCAACGTCCAGGACAGTGGTGACGTGAGTGCGGATGTTGTTGACAGCGATCGCCTGGGAGTGTAGTTGCAGCAGGGCT
Organism: Coix lacryma-jobi var. lacryma-jobi; assembly: GCA_009763385.1. NCBI lineage: Eukaryota > Viridiplantae > Streptophyta > Magnoliopsida > Poales > Poaceae > Coix > Coix lacryma-jobi. The sequence continues at coordinate 52,007,348 of CM019824.1, forward strand.
ACAGCCTCATGATGAAGCATGGCGGCGTGGAGATCGGCGGCGAGCGCGGGTCCTTCAGGAGGGGGGCCAGAGGGCCCTGATGGAGTGGCAGCGGCTGCAGTAGCGGCGCGCGCCTAGGCCACGCGAGCCAGGGCATCGCGGGCGCATTGCTCTGCCGCGTCACGGTCCCGTGTAGCAGTAGTGTCCTCGTCCTCGGCCTCCTGGGCACGGGCGAGGGCATCGCCATGTGCGGCCAGCCACTCGGTCTCGAGGCGCTTGGCCTCGGCGGTGGCGGCGTTGGCCTTCTCATCGGCCAGTCGTTGGGCGAGCACCTCCGCCTAGACAGTAGCAAAGGAGGTGTCAGTGCTGTCATGGGCCTTGGGGGAGGAAGACGGTGTCGGCGCCATGGTGGGTGCGCGAGGGAAGGGGAGGGGCGCAGCGCGGCGAGGAGCTGGCGCGTGCGTGGGCAGCGGAAGAGGTCCCTGACCTAGGCGGCAGATACCATGAAAGCCAATAGGTTTCGGGAATTGATTGATAGATTGATGTGTACAGGGTACAAAATATATATAGGCAAGGTTCTAGAGGGTTTATAGAAATACCCTATCCTTGCCTAGACAGATTCATCTATCTATCTTAACCCCTAAGGCACAACCGAATAGGCTTGGTGCCAGGCCCATGGCCCGCCCATCAGGGCGCCTATTCTAACAGTTTGGTTGTCTTCATTGTCTAAACTTGACTAGTCCTAATGTGTATTTGGTTGTCTGATTTATTTAGATACAGTCACTTCTTCTCTGAATCGGTAAGGTTACCCCTTTGAGACATTTCGTCAAACAAGTGGTGGGCATCATCGGTGAGCACGGCATAGGCAGTACCAAAGCGAGGGCGAGCACGACAAACGACAGAGCAAGCAAGGCAAGCACGTCGTTAGCGCTAGCATGACGAGAACAGCAAGTGCTGCAGCACCTCGAGCAGGGCTAACTTGAAGTGCTTGGGGACGTTGATATCGAGGATGGACAGCTCCGCAAGCGTGACCTGCGCGAGGGCAGTGACGACAGTGTCAGGAGTGAGGTCGTAGAGGTGGACCTCGGGGAGCACCTCCAGAGGTCGCGCCACTAGCGGGAGATGCTGTCAACGAGGACGGCGGTGTGGGCGCAGTGGGCGTTGGTGAGGATTATATGGTAGAGCTCCGGTGGTGGAGGAGGAGGAGCACTGTTGCTATTTCTTAGCGTAAGCAAAAAAGTCCACAAGCGCACGGAAGTACCGTTGTAGCACTTCGTATTTTCCACAGGGAATAGTGTGTTATAGTCTCTTGGTCTAGTCCTCCCAGATAAGTCAAGGAGAAGGGTAACAAGGGTAGCAAGGTTTCTCTAGGTAACGAGCCCCTAGGTGCTCTAACTCAACTAACGTAGCTTGCTTCGATCAACGAGTGAAACTAGTTTCCCAGTCTATGCCGATACAGCTCTACCTGGAATCCCGAACGTGGGTGGATTATGAAGGATGGACAGGGCTGTCACCACCTGCCGCCTACTTCCTCAACCGTGGAGACCCAGGCAACCAACTTGTAACCACTTAGCCTAAACACCGCGTTTACACTAAGGGCCACTACTCTAGCGGCGATCAAGACTTGCACCCTCTTACTAGAGCACCCACTCGAGGGCGAACGATTGGTCCAGCAAACTAAGTTAGCGACAAGCTAGAACACAATAAGAACTTGAATACAAAGATCAACACAAACCTTTATACTTCAAGAAGTATACAAGATCGTAGAGGTACAAGCGGAGTCACACCGGCGATCCCGGTGTTCCTTGCGCGGAGGTAGCCGACAACTCTGGTACTTCCCCGACTTGCACTCACTCGCTCCCTATTCTAGTTAGCTACTAGAGCTAAGACATATGAGGCACTACTCCTTCTTCCATGGATCCCTCTTGAGATATGTGTTGATGAGCTCTTGGATGATTTGTGAGGAGGGTGGAGGCCTCCTTTTATAGGTGAGGTGCCTTGGAGGGGTGGAGGACCTCTCCTCCTCATTTGGAAAGGCCATACCGACCTCCAAACCGATGTTGCAGGGTTCATTGCACTTGGACACCTCGATAACCGACGTTAGATAGGCGGTATCTTGCAACCGACCAAAGTTGGGCTCGGTCGGTGCACCTGGTGGTGTGGCCACACCAGGGGTGCGGGCGCACCCCTGGTGGCCCCTCTCATTCCTTGCTTGCTCTGATGGGTCCCTAAGGTGATGTGGGTCATGTCCATCAAGGTTTCCACGTCTAGTTTGTTGTTGTGATGGGCTTTGAGCTTCATTTCTCCCATTTGGATGGACCAGAAGTGCTGGGTATTGTGCCTATCCCCTTTGGGCTCATATTGGGTGCATTTGCATGCCATATATTGTATGTACATGTTGGAGCCCATTTGTATTCGTTTACGTGAATGCCCTCCTGCAATTGACCAAACACCAAAACTTGTGGAAATGGTTAGTTGTATAGTCCTATTCTATGTTTGATGTTGGTTTTATGCGAGTCTTGGCGGTTATAAAGTACGAGTTAAGGACCGCCAACAAACTCCCCCACACTTACCCCTTTTCTCGTCCTCGAGTAAAGCTTTAGATAAAAGTAAACACGAGCATAACATTCCTGAGATATGTAGATATTATAAAGATCATTCCAAAACATTCCTTACACAGGTGGGATATGTGGCACTGTCTAACATGTTTCCTTGGGATGTTGAAAAGTGGAATAGCTCTCGAAGCAAAGTCATCTTCCCTGATTCACATCTTAGCAACTTGGAGGTTTTCAACATTTTATTAAGAAAAGCATAGTTCACTTTTATACTCCTCAAATGATGCTCTCGGATCACTCGGTGGTGTATGATTCCTTACCAAGGCATAGCAGAGTTTTGCCTTCTTTTGTTGTCCCTACTTCTAAAAGGTTTATGTGGAGTTTGGTAGGGATAAACATGATTGCATACTTGTATTGCATATATTGTAAAGTCAAATCGAGGATCCAAGGAGAGAAGTGTCATTGTAACACCCGGTTTTCTGAAGAATACCAAGTGCTCACTATATGTGTGCCCAGGAAGTCCACAAGACACATATAGCACCAAATATGGAATTTTCTCAAAGACAATGCTTTATTATATATCGAAACATAGATACAACAAGGCTTACACTTAAAACAAAGCAGAGCGGAAACTAATCTTCGGGACTCCAAACTCCACAAGGATGATTGACTAGGGGAACACCCGCCTAGAACTCTTGGAACATCTTCTGTAATTCTTCACTTGAAACCACCATCTGGTACCCATCCGGGATTTTTGTGAACCAACGACAAGCGTTAGCTCACCATGCTCAGCAAGTACAACTACGGGGATGCAAGGCTCAAGAGGTTTGACTCGGTTGACTGCGGTTAGCATTTTAAGTTGATCATATTTTATATTCACCTTATATTACTAGATGTATGAACCCTGTTGTCCCATAGTAAGTGATAATCATTATGTTAAAAAGAGGTAGACCACCAACCACCAACATACCCCACCATGGACATACTTATAAAGGATCCGAGCCGCTCGTATCCGTGAGCACGGCTGATATATCAGGTTTACACTCTGCAGAGGTTGTACACTTTCACCTTAGGCCGTGATTCCCATATGCCGGGGTTTGCAAAGCCCACATTACCTCCTCTATGTAAGTACGGCAGGGTTTCACTACGTAGCCTTTCACTAGCTACCCTAACAAGTAGTAGCCGCAAGGTTTAGGCGTCTAGGCGAATGGAGGCCCCCTTCAAGATGGCACACCTGACAGCCGGCCAGTACACATCTTGACAGGCAAGGAAGCCATTCTTAAACCCAGTTCCCCCCTCTAGCGCCTTTCGGTAACTACTACAAGCTAGAGAAAGTCTAGTTATATGACTAAGATCAGAGCCATATGATTCCCAAGGCTGCACGGGATCTCCCGGGTGGCCGCTTTAAAAGATAGTCCCTGGGGTGGGTCACTGAGCGAACAACATGCTCCAGTGCCCAAATGTGGTTAAAAAGCCTCTTTTAACATTGTTCCATAGTCATTAATCAATATTAACATTTAGCAATTAATAGCGCATAGCATTAGTAAACATATTATGCAAAACCCTCCCATAGGTACTAGGACTGCGGGTTGCTTTTCAAAAAGAGCGAGGGCCTTTCTGCAAAAGTGGCAGCTGCTGCCGCGCTGGCTCCGACATGGCGCCACGCGGTGCGATGGGATTGGCCGGTCCACCAACTAGCCGGTGGACCGCGCGCTGGCCGGGGGTCTACGGGTCCGTGGACCCGGCGCATACCCCTTCGGGGTTTGTGCTCTAGTCTGGGCCGTCTATTGCAGATCGGGTGGTGCAGGGGGCTCAGTGGGCGCAACGCGGCGGCGGAGCGGCGGCGCCATCGCCGGAGCACGACGGCGCACCATGGCCGCGACACTGGAGCACGCCGGAGGGTGCTCCTGACCTCGGCTGACTACGCGAACACCACCAGGAGGTAGAGGAGGGGATGGCGAGCACGATGGCGGGCTCGGTTATGGCAGGGAGGGCTTACCGCGGTGAGGTCGACGGCCGCGAGATCTGCAAAGGGGAAAAATGGCTCAGGCGAGCTTCTTTGCGCACAAGGGTTCAAAGGGAGGGTATGAGGGGCTTTCGGGTGGTCGCGGCGTCACCTGAGGGCACTCGACGACGGGTTCGTGCGGCCGACGAGGCTCTGCAGTGGCTGTGGGGGTGAGGTGAGGGCGTGAGGGCGAGGGGGGACGAGAGGGCTCTGCCTCGGCCTTTATATGGTTCGGGGCGGATGGCAAAGCGGTGCGGCGCTCCACTGAAGTCCAAAGAAGGCCGAGTGGCCATCAAGGCCACTCAGACGGCAGTTACGGGGAGGGGAAGGGTCGGCGGCGGCGCGGACGCTGAGCGTCGTGAGGTAGGGGAAGGGGCGGGGACTGACGTGCGGGCACGGGGTGTCAGCGGCTGCAGGCCGGCGCGGGCGAGCGAGCGGGCCGAGCGGCTGCGCGGCGAGCGCGCGAGGGGGAAGGGGAAGCGGGCCGTGCGGGGAAACTGGGATGCGGGCGAGCGGGCGAGCTGGTTGCGCGGGTGGGCCGCGAGCGCGCGTGGGGGAGAAAGGGAGGCGGGCGCGGAGCGGGCCGAGGGCAGGCCGAGGCCCATGTGGCAAGCGCGGGGAGAGGGAGGGAGAGAGGCATCGCGGGCTGGGCCGCTTTGCCTGGCTGGGCCAAAAGAGTGAGGAAGGGAGAGAGAGGGAAAAGAAAAGCCATTTCTTTTTATTTCTCTTGAAAACTTGTTCAAATTCAAATCTAATTTAAATTCAAACCACTCAACTCTATCCCTACACTCAAACAAAATATTATGCTCCAGCATGAATGCAATAAAAGTGTTTCTAAGCCCCAACTTAGTTTATTAATTCACCAAAATTTATTATTTGACCTATATGTTTCATGAAAAATAAATAAATAAAGCCATATTAAATTCTATTTTTTTCAAAAGCGATTTGTAGGGTGTCACAGTCATACTCTTAGATAAAGATGTGCATGTGTGTGGACTATGATATGAAAAATACTCCTTTTGTGGATATGATCTCTCTCTATAACTTATTACCTTGAGACATGGCTATCTTTCTCTTTTTTTAAGCATGAGCCTTCATGTTCTCATCATTTTTTTTGTGGGTATTGAATATACCCCTAATTCTACTACGGGCACTTGCCTATTTTTTTCTTATTTTTTCCTTTGGGACCTTCATGTACCCTTTTTTATATACTTTTGCACATCCCATGTCTCTTCTTCTAAAACATGTATGTAGAGAGAAATCATTATTCTAAATCATGAAGTATAAAAAGACCTTTTTTTTGTCTACCCCCAGTGTAAGAGTAGAACTTTTTGGTGGAACTAGATGGAGACATGTTTTTGTGCACTCCCAGTGTAGGAGCGGCAAGTATATGTGGAGTGTACGTGATCTTGATCTTGGGAGCTTGATAAATCTCTCAACAAGGGTCAACAAGACTTGACAAAACTCAACACAATAGCAAGCAACGTATGTAGAAAGCTTAAAACTTTTTGTAAGATAACAAATTTGGCTTTGGTAGGAATTTCTCACCAAATGAGGAGTATGTGATACTATGGTTTTATATCATTTTCAAAACAAATTCTCCAAGTACTTCGAATAGAAACAATATGATTCATAAGCCAGAACTATATCACACTTCACAACATCTTAGTCATCATGATTTTCCTATCAAAAAATTTCCCACAAGCATAAGTACATGTATATGGAACAAACTTTATGCAAGCTTCTATCTCAGAGATGTTATGAACATGTCCCTTTTCAAATTTTAACATGAAGTGTGATTCTTTGATTATTGCAAGGGAGCAAGAAGTAGTGTTGGTTCATTGAGTTAAATTCTAGTTGGTCAAGTTTTATGTATGTTTAAACTCAAGAACTAAGGAAGGTTAGGAGAGTGTTGCACAAACCATCATTTGGAGATGAATGTTTGATGAAGATTCAAAGGTGGTTTGGCTGAATTGTAAGTTCAGCCAATTCCCCCTTGAGCTATTGATCTTGGCCTTCTGGCGATCGATGTTTGTTGCAACATGTGGGGGAGATCTCGAATGTGTGGTTGTTGAACTTTAGAGATCTCCCCCACACTTTATTCTTGTACCTCCTTTTGTTTTTAATTGAAAAATAACGAAGGAAAATACAACAAGGGCTCTACCAGTTGGAACACTGGGAAGCCTAATTTATTTTATCATTATTAATTTGTTTTATTTATTTATTTATTTATTTATTTTTATTATGGCAATATTGAGAAAGAATATATCCATGCTTAAGGAAAATTGAAAACATAAAGGTTAAGAAAACATGGATCAAGAAAGGTTGCCATTATTTTTAAGAGAGAGAGAGTTTTATATTTTTTTATATTCACCAAACTTCTTATATTTGAAAAACAACTCAAACAAGGCTTAAGGTAAAACATGCAGCATAAATCTAGCCTTGGTTTTATCTCCATCAAAAGAATTACTTCTATTATTTTTGACAACAGCTCAAAGTTCATTAACCAAAATTAAACACCATGTTTAAACTTGATTAAAGAAGGCTATTTTAACCTAAGCACCATGCTTAATTTAAAAAGCCTATGAAATGTGTACATGTGAACACATTCAAACTAGAGCATATGTCATAAACAGGGGAAGCATGAATTTGACCGGCATAAGGAGACAAACAAGAGTAAATAGATTGATGAACTTTTATTACCTTTGCATACCTGAGTGTGTTTACCGGCGACATCTGTAGATTTCAGTTTTGAAGTTGTCGTAACGGTGGCTTGATGGTCTGACTCAGGCCAACAGCAAGGCTAGGTCACTCACTTGGTGGTGTGTATGAACCGTGGGCCTTGATGGTGCTCGCAAAGGCCTTCAGAAGAGGAGCACTCATTTTACTTGTAGGAGTGGAATATTGCGATGCAAGTCTTGTATGAGATGATAAATGTACCAAGACTTGCACGCACGAGGTGGAGTCACATGGATGTTTGTGATGAGACCAGTCTGCTTCTCCTTCCTCTTCCACTCTCTTCTTTTTATTTCTCACTCTTCTTTTTTCTCTTTTTTTATATATCTCTTTTTTTGGAAGGTGCATGGGTTGTTTGTGAAGGCTATTGAAAGGATCAAGATTCCCAAGAGGGGGGGTGAATTGGGCTTTTCTAAATTTTTTTGCAATAATTAAATCCTAACAAGCCCAATTAACCCCTTGTGCCAAGAAGTGTGTTTCTCTAAACTCAACCGCACAAAAGACCAACACTATGTCATATCTACTCTACCATGCCAATTCAAATATGGATGAACAATAAGTAAATGCGGAATTGAATTGCTCAAAGGTAAATGCGTAAGTAAAGAGAGTAGAGATGACACGACGATCTTTTTCCCAAGGTATCGAGGTGTCGGCACACCCCCTAGTCCTCGTGGGAGCACCCGAACAAGGGTATCGCTCCCCCTTGATCCGCGCAAGGATCAAGTGCTCACTATGAGCTGATTCTTCGCCACTCCGGCCCGGTGAATCGCTCACTACCGATCACAACTTGGCTTGTGTCATCCACAATGCCTCCAGATGATCACCAAGCTCTCCGATCGCCACCAAGCCATCTAGGTGATACCGATCACCAAGAGTAACAAGCAAGAACTCTCACTTGACCAACACAAGGCTAATGAGATGGGTGGATGCACACTTGCTACTCTTTCTTCACTAATGAGGTGTTTGATCACTCAATTATCAAATCTCTCAACCTCACTAGACCTCTTGCACTCACTTGCAATCACAATGTGTTTGACAACCTTTCAAATGAGCAAGAGAAACAACATGAATGAGGGGGAGGCATATTTATACCCCCCAACTCAAAACATGCACGAAGGGGTAAGTCCAGCCAGTTACACACTGACTGGACGGATCTGTCGGGGTGACCGGACGCGTTCGGTCAGTGCCCAATGGCTAGCAGACGCCAGCACTGACACATGTACGAAGTGATGATCGGACGCTCCCCTCTGATCGGACGCGTCCGATCGCTATTTTTCCTATCTGGAACCTCTCTGAGTTGGATCGGACTCACCCCCTTCTGCGTCCGATCGATTACTGAGGAAGAGTCCGGTCGCGACCAGTCCTACTCCTCAGCGAGCAGCACTGACCGGACGCATACCCTAGCGTCTTTTCACATGGGCTCCAACGTTTGATCACTGTCTGAAGTCCAAAACGACTTTGGTTGGCGACGCTCCCTTCACGAACTTTCTTCCTTATGATCTTAGGGACCTTTCTAAGCTACCTAGGGCTTTGGTTAATAAGTGTGCACCACACCTAACTCAAAAGTCTCACCTAGGTCAAGCTACCCATTCAAACTCCCCTTAATAGTACGACCAAAGATAAAACAAAGACCTATGCTACTCTAAGTGTCCTCTAAACATCATGCGACACTTAGAACTAGTCTATCACCGTCTTTGTCATCCATCGTTTGAAAACCAAACGAATTCCATCAATAAGGGGACATGAATGCCATAGTGCCCACACGATCATCATTACCATGACCAAACTCAACCGTTTCTGCAAAACACACGTTAGTCATAGTAATTTGCCGTTGTCATCCAATCACTGAAATCCACTAGGGGCCTAGATGCTCACAATCTCCCCCTTTTTGGTGATTGATGACAACCTCAAGTATGTTTGAAAGATGTCACACCCGGTTTTAAGAACAAAACCAGGTATACACCATATGTGAGCCTAGGAAGTCAAATCTCACATATAGTCACAAATAAAGGGTAATATCAAAAGACAATGCTCTTATAATACGTATATAAAACAAAAGAACATAACCTTAAAGAGCAGACAGCGGAAAGACACTCCGATCTTCAGATGGAGACACCAACTTCACAGGGACAACTGACTGGTTGATCACAAGCCTAACTTCTCCAACTCTTGCAGTCTGGTACCCATCCGGGATTTTTCCAAAGTGTTGAAAAGTAAAACAAGCATAAGTACATCTCGTACTTAACAAATATAACATGGGGTTCATGAGGCTCAAAAGGCTGACACTGGTTTAACTGCATTAGCTTTTAGTTGGCATAATTTTAGCATTAAGAAGCATCAAAGTATAACCATCCCAATTTAAACATATGATCAAATAAACATGTATCCATTAAATAAATATCATCATCATTATTACCATTATTTATTTATAGCAACAACTATACCATAAGAATTCCAGGTCGCTCGTAACCGTGAGCACGGCTGATATATCAGTTTTACACTCTGCAGAGGTTGTACACTTTACCCGATGAGTAGTGATTCCCATATGCCGGGGTTTGCAAGGCCCACGTCACACTTCCAAGGTGCACGGCAGGGTTCACTGCGCAGCCTTTCAAAGGTTCGTCTAACAAGTTAGGGCCGCTAGGTCTTAAGGCAAGGGGATGTAGAGCCCTCCTTCCAGGTGGCACAATAACACGCAGCCTATACACATGTGGACAGAAGCCGCACTATACCCGTCTCGGCAAGCGCCTTATGCGCCCTTTCGGGTAACCACTAACAAGCTAGAAAAGGTCCTCATACTGAGCTAAGGTCAGAGCCATATAACTCCCATGGTTGCACTGTTGTCCCGGGTGATCCCTTATAGCAGTTCCTAAACCATGTTGCTATAAAAGCCAAATTTTAACATGTCACATATAACATTAAAACAAATTTACATGATCATAGTTTAAGTTGAGCACTAGCATCAAGCTATCCAATGCATACCCATGGTTATCAAGGTACAAGATCAAACATCTAGGATAAATCTATATAGGCTTCAAGGTAGACACATGCAATATGAAAATTATGATGAATTAAGGTTATTAGGACATCAAGGAGGATCCCATGCTATACTTGCCTTAAACTCAAGATCCTTCTTCTGTTGACTTGTAGATTTCCAAAGGTTGACTCTTGATCTTGAACTCTTGATCACTAACTCTTCCTCTTGATCACCAACGTAAACTCACAGACTGGACATACGATCATAGGACACCACACAAGCATCCATAGGCAGTCATGCAAAGCAAACATAGCCTATAATTAGAACAATACATCAAACATAGGAAAACAAAAATAAAGAGCTTTGAAAACTGATCTACGCTTCGCTATGAACACACAGACGCGAAGATCACTCTAATCGGAGCTATAACGGAAAAGATATAAACTAAACAAGATTAAAGACACTAATTACTAGATTAGATTTAACTCAAATTTTAATTATGAAAAACAGTACTAAAAGTTATATAGTTTGAAAGAACTTTTCGAAACGAGTCTAACGCAACTTGAACGGTTCAAATCGGAGTTAAAACGGAGAAGTTACAGGCATTTGAAATCAGTGGCAAATCTGCAAATAGTTTGAAATTGAATTTGAGTTTAAATTGATTTAAATCGAATTTCAGAATCGACTGGACTGCGCCTCAATTGGAACAAAACTGAGGAGCCTAGAAGAAAGTTTGCGCAGACACAGTGCACAGTGCACGATGGACCGCGGGTTTAGGCTTAAAAGTTGTAAGGATCTTTTTGCAAAGCGGACATCGAAAGGGTACCGAGCTCTCCTGAGCGTCGGATCGGAGACGGGCGCCTAGGATTAGATCGGCGAAGGAGGGCGGCGCTGGGTGCCGGAGTTGGGGCGGGTGCGGCAGCTTGCGGCGACTCCATGGCCGGACTGCGGCGGCGGAAACCAATCTCGAGCTAGAAAGTGATAGAGACCCCAAGAGTTGGTTCAATTGAACCAGGAGCTCAAGGGAAACTTACCTGACCCAAAGATGGCGACGGGGAGACTTCAGAGATGGCTAGCGACTCGGTTAGACGGCGGCGGCTCTGAAATCAACGACGAGCAATTAAGACATGAAACAAGAGGATGAAAAGAGAGGTAAAGATTCTGGCGGCTATGGGATGGCGATGCGGAGCTCGAGGAACCTTCGGGGGGCGCTAGAACATGCCGAAACGCTGGGCATACGGCGGCGGGTTCACGGCGGATCACGGAGCTCTTGGCTTGGCGATTTAGGGCACGAAAGGCTTGGGTTTTCGAGAAAAAGAGAGGCGGCGGAGCACGGGATCGCCTTTTATGGAGAGGATAGCGTGCGGGAGTGGTCAAGCGAGGCGTGGGAGAGGCGGAGTCGGCTCGGGGGAGGACTCGTGCTCGAGTCAGACTCGAGGAGGAGGACGACGCGGCTGACAGGTGGGGCGCGAAGTCAGCGAGAGAGAGATGGGGCAGGCGCTGCTGACAAGCGGGGGCGCGGTGTCATCGGCTGCGGCGCTGGCACCCGGCGTTCGGTGCGCGGAGCTGGGCCGAGGCAGGCGGCCCAAGAGAGGAAGGAGGGAGGCGCTGCGCGCCGGAGATGGAGCGGGCCGGATTGGACCGTGCGGGAGGGGGAGAAGAGGGAGGCAGGCCGGCGGGAAGTAGCGTTCGGGCCAGTGGCGAGGGAGAAGCGGACCGGGCCGACCAGGCCATTTCGGGCCGAAAAACAAAGAGGGAAGAGGAGAAAGGAAAAGCCTTTTCATTTTTGTTTTGCACTTTTCAAAGGGATTTTCAAATAGAATTTGAATTTCGTTTGAACATTTGAATTGAATCTTTGGAAGAAACAGAAAGTTTTGAAGCTTTAACTTTTCTAAACTTTTTGAAGAACAAAAATGTCTTTATTTTCAAAACCCTTTATAGAAAATTCATTTTTCTTTAAATTGTTTTAAAACCATGTTGAGCTCAAATTGAATTTTAGCCAAAACCACACATCACAAAAACTCAAATGCTCCAACATGAATGCACAAACATGTTTCTAAAACCCTAGATAAATTTTAATTTAGAGAACATTTTTATTTCCCTATATTTTATGAGCACAAAAATTCATAAATAAATCATTTTAACTCTAATTTAAGAAATGCAACTTTCAGGGTGTGACAAATCTACCCCCCTTAAGAGAATCTCGTCCCGAGATTCGGAAGAGACTCAGAGCACAGGAGAGAAACGAGAAAAGATCTTGATAACACTTTCACTTCACACTTGTATACCAAGCTTATCAAACCACTGATGTTTCATGATCATAATCTTGTGAACAAAGATTCCATGAAAAGATTATTACACTTGTTTATCCCAAACTTATCTTGATTGCTAACCTGATGGGCTTACAACTCAAAGAGATATGGAAACTTGATTTGCAGTCGTTCCTCGGTTTCCCACATTGCTTCTTATTCACTTAGGTTACTCCACTGAACCTTACATACTTAAAACCTTCTTCCATTAAAAGTTTTCCAAACTATTTCTAGAATCTTGACCGGATATCCTGCAATTGTCGGATGGTCTGGTGTATCCACTTCCACTGAAGACGTTTGCCCATCTGTGTTCTTATCTATATGCTCATCATTATCCACGATAGCATCTTTAGTCTGCACTCCATTGTACAAGTCATCAGCTTCCTCAGATTGAAGTTGACAACCGCGATACTCGATTCTTTTCCCTGACGGTGCAGTTAGAAACATTGTGCACCGAGTACCATGAATTACTCCTTTGTGCGCACACAACCATCCATTACCAAGAACCATAGGAATATTGAGTGACTCCAAAACAATGAAGGCATATCTGATCTGTCTGTATTTCTCCAACTGGGGTATGAACTATCAAGGGCCTCTTTGTTGGACACTTCGCCATCTTGCTCGTCTATAACAACTTGTCGGAGATGAAAAAGTGCGAAGCACTGGGATCAAACAGAGCAAAAGCTTGTGTTGAGCTCACTTGAATGTAACCACCAACCATTTTTGTAGCTCCTTGAATGTTATCCATATCCATATTGCTCAACCTTCCATTGACATAATTGCGTTGTGCTCTACTTGCTTCAGTAAGCTTCTTTTTGGCTTTCTTTTTTCGCTTTCGTTGTTGTGGATTCTGGCTCGGATCACTCCCAACTCGAACTTCAACATTGTTGTTTTGATAGTGCTCGGCTTCATTGTATTCGTGATTATCAGTGAGAGGTGGCATATAGGGACCCTGATTCTCGGTGTGCCACATCTCCTGTCATCAGGTGACCAACAAAAGCAACATGAGCAAGGATAGATGATCATACTCATGAAGTTCCATGAGAGACAACTCACAACTTCAACATCTGTTGATCAAAGCACTACCCCCCTTAAGAAAGGACAAACTAGAGAACATATAAGGGTAGCTTGCATATTATTTCCAGCATGTTGACAGGCATAACCAACTTCTGATATCTCAGAGAAACTCATATGTAAAGGTATCAACAAGAATTCTGAAATTTCTCGCGAGTAGCAAAACAGCAGTGCAGTAAAACAGCCATAACTCGAGCTCTGTTTATCCAATGAAGTTGCAGTTTACCTTTCTGGAAAGCTTATGAAATCCTCTACAACTTTCATGTATAACACTTTTCCAGATTCTGTAGTTAAGGTCGTCGAAAACAGCAGACAACAGAAACTATTCCAGATTCCAGACAACACAGTCGCATCAACTTGTGGATTTCATAACTCCAAAACCATAACAGCTATCAGGGTGGTTCTTGCGCTCAGAGAAAGATCATGAAGTCTACTTGTGTCCAGAATTGTTCCATGATTTTTGAACATCCATAAACAGAGATATAAGCTGACAAAGATAGACTGCTCCGGAAAGATAGGATAGAGGGAACAGAAGAAACAGAAACCCAACCTTCTATGCATGAGACCTATCAACTAAACCTAAATGAGATTGTGAGAAAACCCACAAAATCATTTGCACTCATTACAAAGATGCAAAACAAACATTATCACAAGGACAAGCAACAAACATCACAGGTTCACAAGCCACACAGGGGCCAAGGACTTGACTTAACTTCGTTACTAACGTTTTATTACATAAGGGCTCAAGAACTACTAGAACACGATACATCTGCAAGAACATCAAGGGTAGCTTTTCTTGTACACTCTTTATTTGTCAACTGCTATCAGGGGACTTCCTTTGCATCAGGCACTGACATCACTTGTTGATGGCTACTCTGTAGTGACTAGTCTCTGGCTACTTTCTTGAGTCGGTTGTTGACCTTTTTGGGGCAAGATCTGACATAATGTCCTTCCTGTTGGCAATGATAACATCTTCCTTTGGCTGGATCTGCTGCGGTAGAAGTGTTGTTTGATGTGCTACCATCTTGCTAACTCGGAGGATTGACTGTTACCAGTTTATTGTGCTTCTTAACTCGCTTCCGTGGTTGAAATTCTTTGTAGGTGATTGTCCATCCATCTATGCAAACCTCATGTGGAAAGTTCTTAACTGGAGGTGCTTCTACATGCTTCTGATCTAGGCTTGTCTGACTAAAGGTTGAAACTGGATGTGATACTGGAGTAGAACTCAACTGTTGGTGATGTATTAACGGTGACTCGAATGAATTTGCTTTCCTTTTCTTATCTTCCTTGTCTTCACCACTTGGGTTCGCTTTGACCTCATCCTTGGTTGACTTCTCTTGAAGACAAGAATTCCCATAATGCTTGCAACATAGACATCGATCTTGAACCTCTTGCATCTTACTACTGCTATCTCCCAACAGACTTGCTTCACATTCATTGGGTGATAATGGCATACCTCGATATTCAAACCTTTCGCCTGATGGTGTTCTTAAAAACACTGAACGTCGGGAATAATTGACCTCACTTTTACGACCCCTTAACCATCCATGTCCAAGGATAACATCGATTCCAGAGAGATCCAAAACATTCAGTTTCACTATGAACTCACTCTCTTTTATCTGGACTCTAACATCTCGGCATTCATGGTTTGTCTCAATTTCTCTAGTTGGTGTACGAACTACTATGAGCTTCTTTGTTGGCCATTCCCTTATCTTCAGGCGAGCTACAAACTTGGTAGAGATGAACGAGTGCGAGGCACTAGGGTCAAAAAGAACCATGGCAGTTACCAAATTGACTGGAATCATGCCATACACAACTTTCTTTGCTCCATGAATAGTAGTCATATCCACATGCTTCAATCTTCCATGGATGTAGTCTTGCTGTAACTGTTCTTTATGGCTTCCTTCCATGTTGGTTGGTCCTTGTGTTGCGTCTTGCTGTTGCGTCATTCTTCCCAGGTCTTGACTTTGCATAGCGATCAGCTTCCGTTTGTTAACTGCGGTCAGAGACGACATAGCTTGGTCAACGATCCATCTACTTGGATAGAGGGAGGTTTTCAAAAGCAATTCAAGGCAAGGAGTGAAGGTGAGAGCAAAATTTAAAATTTAAGCAGCAAGGAGGAGACAAATAACAAGGGTAGAAGATACAATAGAGAAGAAAATTCCAAGGTTGATAGAACAAGAGTTCTATAGCAATTTTCAAAAGCTTTAAACGACCAGTTTCTAACTAGGCTTGCGTCCTACAGTCAGCATGGCTCCGATACCACTTTGTCACACCCGGTTTTAAGAACAAAACCAGGTATACACCATATGTGAGCCCAGGAAGTCAAATCTCACATATAGTCACAAATAAAGGGTAATATCAAAACACAATGCTCTTATAATACGTATATAAAACAAAAGAACATAACCTTAAAGAGCAGACAGCGGAAAGACACTCCGATCTTCAGATGGAGACACCAACTTCACAGGGACAACTGACTGGTTGATCACAAGCCTAACTTCTCCAACTCTTGCAGTCTGGTACCCATCCAGGATTTTTCCAAAGTGTTGAAAAGTAAAACAAGCATAAGTACATCTCGTACTTAACAAATATAACATGGGGTTCATGAGGCTCAAAAGGCTGACACTGGTTTAACTGCATTAGCTTTTAGTTGGCATAATTTTAGCATTAAGAAGCATCAAAGTATAACCATCCCAATTTAAACATATGATCAAATAAACATGTATCCATTAAATAAATATCATCATCATTATTACCATTATTTATTTATAGCAACAACTATACCATAAGAATTTCAGGTCGCTCGTAACCGTGAGCACGGCTGATATATCAGTTTTACACTCTGCAGAGGTTGTACACTTTACCCGATGAGTAGTGATTCCCATATGCCGGGGTTTGCAAGGCCCACGTCACACTTCCAAGGTGCACGGCAGGGTTCACTGCGCAGCCTTTCAAAGGTTCGTCTAACAAGTTAGGGCCGCTAGGTCTTAAGGCAAGGGGATGTAGAGCCCTCCTTCCAGGTGGCACAATAACACGCAGCCTATACACACGTGGACAGAAGCCGCACTATACCCGTCTCGGCAAGCGCCTTATGCGCCCTTTCGGGTAACCACTAACAAGCTAGAAAAGGTCCTCATACTGAGCTAAGGTCAGAGCCATATAACTCCCATGGTTGCACTGTTGTCCCGGGTGATCCCTTATAGCAGTTCCTAAACCATGTTGCTATAAAAGCCAAATTTTAACATGTCACATATAACATTAAAACAAATTTACATGATCATAGTTTAAGTTGAGCACTAGCATCAAGCTATCCAATGCATACCCATGGTTATCAAGGTACAAGATCAAACATCTAGGATAAATCTATATAGGCTTCAAGGTAGACACATGCAATATGAAAATTATGATGAATTAAGGTTATTAGGACATCAAGGAGGATCCCATGCTATACTTGCCTTAAACTCAAGATCCTTCTTCTGTTGACTTGTAGATTTCCAAAGGTTGACTCTTGATCTTGAACTCTTGATCACTAACTCTTCCTCTTGATCACCAACGTAAACTCACAGACTGGACATACGATCATAGGACACCACACAAGCATCCATAGGCAGTCATGCAAAGCAAACATAGCCTATAATTAGAACAATACATCAAACATAGGAAAACAAAAATAAAGAGCTTTGAAAACTGATCTACGCTTCGCTATGAACACACAGACGCGAAGATCACTCTAATCGGAGCTATAACGGAAAAGATATAAACTAAACAAGATTAAAGACACTAATTACTAGATTAGATTTAACTCAAATTTTAATTATGAAAAACAGTACTAAAAGTTATATAGTTTGAAAGAACTTTTCGAAACGAGTCTAACGCAACTTGAACGGTTCAAATCGGAGTTAAAACGGAGAAGTTACAGGCATTTGAAATCAGTGGCAAATCTGCAAATAGTTTGAAATTGAATTTGAGTTTAAATTGATTTAAATCGAATTTCAGAATCGACTGGACTGCGCCTCAATTGGAACAAAACTGAGGAGCCTAGAAGAAAGTTTGCGCAGACACAGTGCACAGTGCACGATGGACCGCGGGTTTAGGCTTAAAAGTTGTAAGGATCTTTTTGCAAAGCGGACATCGAAAGGGTACCGAGCTCTCCTGAGCGTCGGATCGGAGACGGGCGCCTAGGATTAGATCGGCGAAGGAGGGCGGCGCTGGGTGCCGGAGTTGGGGCGGGTGCGGCAGCTTGCGGCGACTCCATGGCCGGACTGCGGCGGCGGAAACCAATCTCGAGCTAGAAAGTGATAGAGACCCCAAGAGTTGGTTCAATTGAACCAGGAGCTCAAGGGAAACTTACCTGACCCAAAGATGGCGACGGGGAGACTTCAGAGATGGCTAGCGACTCGGTTAGACGGCGGCGGCTCTGAAATCAACGACGAGCAATTAAGACATGAAACAAGAGGATGAAAAGAGAGGTAAAGATTCTGGCGGCTATGGGATGACGATGCGGAGCTCGAGGAACCTTCGGGGGGCGCTAGAACATGCCGAAACGCTGGGCATACGGCGGCGGGTTCACGGCGGATCACGGAGCTCTTGGCTTGGCGATTTAGGGCACGAAAGGCTCGGGTTTTCGAGAAAAAGAGAGGCGGCGGAGCACGGGATCGCCTTTTATGGAGAGGATAGCGTGCGGGAGTGGTCAAGCGAGGCGTGGGAGAGGCGGAGTCGGCTCGGGGGAGGACTCGTGCTCGAGTCAGACTCGAGGAGGAGGACGACGCGGCTGACAGGTGGGGCGCGAAGTCAGCGAGAGAGAGATGGGGCAGGCGCTGCTGACAAGCGGGGGCGCGGTGTCATCGGCTGCGGCGCTGGCACCCGGCGTTCGGTGCGCGGAGCTGGGCCGAGGCAGGCGGCCCAAGAGAGGAAGGAGGGAGGCGCTGCGCGCCGGAGATGGAGCGGGCCGGATTGGACCGTGCGGGAGGGGGAGAAGAGGGAGGCAGGCCGGCGGGAAGTAGCGTTCGGGCCAGTGGCGAGGGAGAAGCGGACCGGGCCGACCAGGCCATTTCGGGCCGAAAAACAAAGAGGGAAGAGGAGAAAGGAAAAGCCTTTTCATTTTTGTTTTGCACTTTTCAAAGGGATTTTCAAATAGAATTTGAATTTCGTTTGAACATTTGAATTGAATCTTTGGAAGAAACAGAAAGTTTTGAAGCTTTAACTTTTCTAAACTTTTTGAAGAACAAAAATGTCTTTATTTTCAAAACCCTTTATAGAAAATTCGTTTTTCTTTAAATTGTTTTAAAACCATTTTGAGCTCAAATTGAATTTTAGCCAAAACCACACATCACAAAAACTCAAATGCTCCAACATGAATGCACAAACATGTTTCTAAAACCCTAGATAAATTTTAATTTAGAGAACATTTTTATTTCCCTATATTTTATGAGCACAAAAATTCATAAATAAATCATTTTAACTCTAATTTAAGAAATGCAACTTTCAGGGTGTGACAAAAGAGAGGTCAGGTTTTCAGTTACTTGGTTTATATAAGCATGTGACAATAAGAACAAAAGGGTTAGGCATGCTTATACAAACCAAGTCCACATAAGTACTCAGCATATAGGAATTAACACAAGTACTTATGAACCAGCTCGTTTATCGGAGTATAAGTGCGGAAGCAAAGTAAATGAGAATAACCAAATGACATGTAATATATATTGAGTGAAGCATAACATGTCACAACCAAAAGACATACGCATATCGAACAAGTGTCATAAGATAAACATGTATGCATATGAGTGCATGAATCACACAAAAAAACTGAGACCCTCTCACAAGCTCCCCCTAAGTCTAACATACGCTCTCTCCCCCTTTGGCATCAAGGACCAAAACCTAAGGGTTTGAAGGCGGGACAGGAGCAGACGAGTCGGGCGTCGAGGTACGCGGGATAGCCTCAAACTGAGCGAGTAGAGCCTCCTCGTCGGACAATGAACTGTGAGCTAGCTGACCCTCGGACACTGGACGTGGTGGCGAAGCAGTATGGGTCGACTGAACAGTCTCTGGTGTGACCTCGGGCTCGGGAACCTCTGGCGGTGGGAGCTCTAGCTCTGGAGGAGGGTACACAGTCACTGTCGCTGCCACTGACACAAGCAAAGAAACCTCAGGAGCTGAACTGACTGGCAGGGTCTGGCTCTGGGAGACTGGTGGCTCGGACGACGCTACTAAAGAAGGAAGAGTCTCTATAGTACCAGTAGCGGGAGCAGGGGCTAGAGCGGAAGTCACCGGCAAGTGAAACTCTGGAGGTGTAGGCTGGCCAGTGAGCTCGCTGAACATAGCCTCCAAGCTCCTAGGGGTCACTAGAACAGACCCTGTCTGAGTAGGAGTGAAGCCCTAGTGGATCGGCGTGAACCCCGACAGCTGCCCTGTCACAGGTGAGGCGAACCACGGTGTGAACGGCGGGAAGGGCGAGACCGACGACGGAGGAACTGTCGTGTAGTACGAAGTCGACGGTCCGGGTTGCTGCTGCTGAAACTGAGGCGACAGAGGTAACTGAGGAATAGCCACCATCCTCTCCATGAAGACCAGTGTCTGAGTCTGAAGCTGTATCATCTGACGCTGGAGAGCATCCTGGCGCTCCTGAGCCTGAGCTGCGGCCACTGCCTGTGCCTCTGCAAGTCTAGCCTGCTCCTGAGCCTGATGTCGCTGCTCCTCAGCCTGTCGCTGAACCTCCTCAGAGAGCTGGGACTGCTGCTGCTCCATTTGTGAGAGGATAGCAAGAAGAGCTGGGTCGGAGCCGGCCATACGAGAGGAGGAGGCCTCAGAGTCGTGCGCTGCTGGACGCATCCTCAGAAGAGGAGCGTAGTCGTCATCAGAACTGTCAGTCAGGATCTCTAGAAGATCATGCTCCTCTGCCTCTGCCTCAAGATCGGCCAACTCGGCCTCTGCCAGCTGACAAACTGCCTCGTCCTGCTCTGCCTCTGTCTCAGGTACCGCTGGCCTCTGTCGCTGCCTCCGCTGACGAGTGTCAGGACTGACCCCAATGATCCAGCGAGTGTCGTACACAGGGAACTCAGTCGGTGAGTGTGTAAGCTCAGAAAGTAGGGCCGGAATCATCTTCCTCAGAATGACACAAATCCAGTGAGCATATGGAAGCTGCCGGTGACCCTTAAAACCCTCTGCAAGCGTGTCCTCCATCTCTGAAATAATCATATCCCAAATATCAAACTCAAGCTGGGAGACCAGGTGGTGAACGAGCCAGAGTTGAATCTGTGTCAATCCCTCTCTGTAGTCTATCCGAGGTAGAATAGTGCACCTCATAACCTCGTTCACGAGACGGGTCGTCGACGTCAAGTCACGTGGACGTTGACTGGACCCCTCGCCGAACGGCTCGCGGAAGCAGGCATGGACTAGGTCTGCTGGTGGAATCTCTCCTGCATGAGGACTTCGAGGTGGCTCTGTCTCTCCGTAGCACACGGTGTGAATCTTGGTCTTATAGGCTGTCAGACCAAGGTACTCTCTGGCGCGGGCACTGTAAAGTCTGTAGGATCGCCCTCTGAAGGCAAAGTGCAAGAACTGGTGATCCGTGGAGATCCACAGAGAGGCGTAGAACTGACGTACCCAATCCTCCACATACTGACCACTCCGTCCAAGAAGATCCGCCAAGCCTGGCAAGTAAGAGAGCATAGGACGGATGGCCTCGCCTCCAGTTGCAACTATGTCCTCCAGCGGGCAAACTCTGTGAGGTCAAATATGAACTCCACTGTTGACATAGGCTATGTAGAAGTCCTCCTGAAGTACTGTGTAAAAACCCTCAGAGGCCTGAGGGTGCCTAGCGGCTGGGAACCACTCCTCATATGGGACAAGCCGAAGAGCCTGCACCTGACGTGCTGTCGCAGTCCGTAGGTCCAAGTGCTCCACAGGCGGGGGTGCTTGTGGCCTCGGAGGGGGTCGACCACCCCGCCTCTGCCCCTCAGGTCTAGGAGAAACCTGAGTGCGAGTACGGGTGGACCTGCGTACCGGCTGCTGAGCTTGCTGCTCCTCTGGCTGACCCTCTGTCTGGGTCTCTGTAGCTGTGCTGGGCTCTGGAGCTGAACCACCGGCTGACGCGGCTGCTAATGCTGAAGCTGCCTCAGACGGGAAGCGGAAGTCTGGAGGGAGGGCATCAGCCAGGTCGTCAAGAGTAAACTACTGGGCCTGGACACAAAAGACACCACCCTCAGTCTAAAGCAAGGCCTGCTGCTGCTGCTCTGTAAGCAAATCACGAATCCAACCGCCTGCCTGGCCACCCTTCTCAGCACGCTCTGCCGCCTATGCCACTGCCAAAGCCATCTCTGAATCACGATCCAATCTCTTGCGCTTCTTGGTCACGAGCTTCTGCTTCCCCTTCCCCCTACCACCAGAAGGAGGGCGAGAGGGAGGAGGATCGGCCCCGGGACCTCCACCGACATTCTTGCAGTGTGTCATCGCTACAAGAAAAGAACCACTGCCAACTGAGAAACACCGCAAGCTAAGAACAACTGCCACTGACAAGTCCCACTGTCAATCAAGACACAGCCACTGACAACTAAGAAACTGGACTGAACCTCAGAGGCTTGGCCTCGTTCCGTATCCGCGAGCTTGGCCTCGGATTAAGCTGACACTGTCACACTGTCAAACAGAGCTCACTGACACGGTCCCGACTCGCTGCAGGAGATAGATAGGAATATATAAGCAAATATAATCTAGAGAGAAGAAGCCCTATTGGAAGAAAAGCAAAGGAGACGAGAAAAGAGACATGGCTTTGCTACCTGACGAGACACGATGAACCAACGAAGCAGGGGTAAGAGACCGACACGTTCAGGCACCACAAGCTCTCGCCGGAAGGATCTGCGCGAGAAAATGGCCAAGAAATAGGTTAAGACGACATGAGCTTTGGTTTAGACATTTCGTCAAACACCTTGTGGGCGGAGTGGTTATAGGAGAGGGAGAAAGGTCACAAGGTGGATGCGCGGCACAGAGAGAAGCTCGCCGGGGAAGGAGATGAGACCGGAGTCGATGGGGACGAAGGCCGGTGCGGTCAGGAACGCGGCTCCAGCAAGGCTCCGGCAAACTCCGGCGAACAGGGCGGCCCATGGGTGCGTGCGCGACAGGATGGGGCGAGGGCGAAGCGGACAAGCACCGTGGTGGACGAGGAGGTGTGCAGCGGCCGACAGCGTGAGTAGCGGGCACTGGCGAGGGCGGCCGGAGGGGCTAGGGTTTTGGCAGGGGCGGCTGCGGCGGAGTTGAGGTGGGTCGGGCACGGGTGAGGGCAAGACGATGACGACGATAATGCGGGCCCACGTGTCGGTTAGGAGGATTGACCGTGACCTTCAAGTGACGACCGGACGCACAGATTAAAACGATCGGACACACGATGCCCAACGTCCGATCAAACACAGAGAGCTCCCGAAATGCATAAAACGCGATCGGACGTGTCCTGTCCTGCGTGACCGGACGCACACCAGCGTCTGATCACTTCACGGCCTACGATCGGACGCTCCTACCTTCATCTGACCGGACGCGACGATGACACTGTTCATCAGCGCGAGAGATGCATTGACCGGACGTACGGGGTGAGTCCGGTCACATCGTCCGGTCATAGGGGAAACCCTGTTTTGACTCGATTTTTCGCGCTGACTTCTCCCAACCAAGTTCCAACTCAAATAAGACGCAAATAAACACCAGTTGGAACCTAGTGGAGTGACCTCTCTCAAGCCCTCAAATTTTTTCAAATAATTTGCCATAGGCTAATTTAGTTTTCTAGATAAAATAGGCAATAAAACCCGAGGTGACAACATGTGGCCACCAAAACTAGGGGTCTCAACCAATTGGAGCCTCAAATGCTCCCCCTAGCGGTGGACGAACACAACGGTTGCTCAAGCTTAACCGAAAAGAAACGACAAACAACAAACATGCATATGCAATGCAATACGGAATTTGAATCTAGGTTGCTTGTCAAGTTTGCTCATGGGTAAGCTTCTTCACACGCTTTTTAGGGCGGTTATCTTAACCACGTCTGACAAGCCTATGTGCATAGCATAATTTAAACATGGCATATGATACAATGCAATGCAAAGACAACCCCCTTTCACCTTTTGACAAAGTTACTTAGATCAAGCACACTAAGCTCACTTCGCAATCTGCAAAGGGTGTTCTCATCTAGGGGTTTTGTGAAGATATCCGCCAATTGATCTTCGGTTCTAACTCCTTCTAAGGATATATCTTTCTTTGAAACATGGTCTCTTAGAAAGTGATGGCGAATATCTATGTGCTTTGTGCGAGAGTGTTGAACCGGGTTGTTAGCAAGCTTAACTGCGCTCTCATTGTCACACAACAAAGGTACCCTTTCTAGAACTACACCATAGTCTAAAAGGGTTTGTTTCATATAAAGGATTTGTGCACAACAAGCTCCCACAACAATGTATTCCACCTCGGCTGTAGATAAGGCCACACTATTTTGTTTTTTCGAACTCCATGAATCTAGTGATCTCCCAAGCAAATGGCACCCTCCGGATGTGCTCTTTCTATCAATTTTGCAACCCGCATAATCCGAATCGGAATACCCAACGAGTTGTAAGTTAGCTCCTTTGGGATACCAAAGGCCAATGCTTGAGGTGTGCTTTAGGTACCTAAGGATTCTCTTTACGGCTATGAGATATCATTCCAAAGGATCCGCTTGAAACCGAGCACACATGCACACACTAAACATGATGTCGGGCCTAGATGTGGTCAAATATAACAAGCTACCAATCATAGAACGGTAGAGAGCTTGATCAACCGGGTTACCTCCCTCATCTAGGTCGAGATGTCCATTTGTTGGCATTGGAGTCTTGATAGGCTTACAATCATCCATCTTGAGGCACTTGAGGAGGTCTTTTGTGTACTTCTCTTGAGATATAAAAGTCCCCTCCTTCAATTGCTTGACTTGGAAGCCTAGGAAGAATGTGAGGTTGCCAGTCATGGACATTTCAAACTCCTTCGACATCAAGTCACCAAATTCCTTGCAATAGGCTTCATTTGTTGACCCGAAGATGATATCATCAACGTAGACTTGACAAATGAAGATCTCTCCATCAAGCTTCTTGGTGAATAGTGTGGTGTCAACCTTCCCAATGATGAAGCCCTTCTCAATGAGGAAGTCCCGGAGGCGCTCGTACCACGCTCTAGGGGCTTGCTTGAGCCCATATAGCGCCTTGGACAACCTATAAACATGATTAGGATATCTAGGGTCCTCAAACCCGGGAGGTTGATCAACATAGACTAGTTCATTTATGAAGCCATTTAAAAATGCACTTTTCACATCCATTTGATATAATTTAATGTCATGATGTGATGCATATGCAAGGAGGATACAGATGGCTTCAAGTCTTGCAAACAGTGTTGTGGCGGAACTGTCCAAATTATAAGAGCTCAAGTACCGTCTTAGCCAAATCCAGCTGGCTTCGACTCATACTTGAACCCATATAACTCTGGTAGTCCGGAAATCTCGAAGAATTTCAAACAACTTACAACATACAGGATCACATCGTTCAAGTACCACATTCGCGAGGATACAACAGTTGATAATCAAAATCGAAATTAACATCAGAGTGCGAAATCTTAAAAATTATCACAATACTGAGTTTTGAAGTGCGGAAGCTTAAACAAGTTTGAAACACGACCACCACATACGTGGTCCAAATAAAACATTATTTTTGATAACTCACTCCTTTTTCAAATAATATGCCACCACCAGTCTAAGTCCAGCAAAAGAAAAGGAGAAGCTTTTGGATGACCCTGCCCTGGGCCTACTCCTCATCACCCTCCACGGGGTAGAGGCAGTGCTTACAATAGCCGAAGTAGACCTGGCCATCTACAACAATGGGATAAACCCTGAGTACGGGAATGTACTCAGCTAGACTTATCCGTCCAACTGAAAATAAAAGACACCAAGGGTATGCAAGGGCCTTTTGGGTGGAGCTAGGAATTTAATTGCGAAAAGCTCGATTTAAGGGGAGTAATAATTAATGGTACAGATGAGCAGTCAAAATTTTAAGCCTATCTCTTATTCTAAGTTTGCACCTGAACTATCTCATCCACTTGAGTCTAACAATCAATAATATACACCATATCCGGTTGACTTATCCAATTTTAGTTGAACCTTAAACATCACATGGAGTTGTATCGTGGTGAAGCTCGACATAGTTTCCCACTAACCGGGGGAGACTCGAATCGAATTACAAACCAGCTGGCGAGAAACCTTTAATACAAACCCACACTTTCCAAGTCGGGTCCATGCATTGGGTAACCGCTCGATACTGTTCGTGGTGGTAATCGTCGCGGTTCAAGAACGGACCACCCAATTAGAACTATACGATGGTCATTCTGAGGCAGATTGTGTTTCCATACTAGAGGGTGCGACACGGGTTGAGACCGGTCCGAACAGCGTCTAGCCGGCTTCGGGGTCGGCGATCACAGCACCGACAACCCTAAGTAAAAGGGCGCTTTCAAAAATGAACGAGGGCCAACATCGATACAAACCTACACGATCCAACGGACGAGTTGCCCCCAAGTTCCAACTTGGTGTCTTGCCTTCCAGTTGACCGTATTTCATTACTACTCAGGTTCTTTTCCACAATAGCAAATATAGTCAACCGTGATCCGGTAACTACCCACCAGGGGCATTACGGGAACATCCTTTATTCACTATTTTATTAAGCAGGCTAAGCAAAACTACATATAAATTAAGTAATAGGATAGCAAGGCAGGTATAACAATAATCAAGGAATGGTAATGCAGCAAGTAAGATCCAATCAACTCCTATACCTAATGCATCACAATATAAAATACTCAATTAAATTAATTGTAAATACTGGGAGACTTAGAATGCTCCGGGGCTTGTCTCGGGAGAAGACCGAGGCCTCGTGGGAGGGGCACTCGGGCAGGTTAGTCTCTGCTGAAGGGTCGGCCTCCTCGTTCCTGGACACCTCCTGGATCTCCGGCTCGACGTTTGCTTCCGGCTCCTGATCGTTCTCCGAGGCTATCGATCCTATTGCAAAGCGGTAAAACTTAAATGATGCATAGTGCACTTATGTTGCATGCAATGTAAACTTTTCTTGCAAACCAACAAAACCAACTTATTGAACAACTTTTGACATTGAGGAAAACACTTAATGACTGCATTAAATAAAACCATTAACTCAACTATTTTCTATTGATTAATTCAAAAGAAACCTTGATTTCAATAGCAAGTACATTTTTCTGCATTCAAAAAAATCCACAAAAATTACAGTAGTTAATCTACACCCACTGGACTCCACTGCACAAATTTCAACAAGAGATAAATTACTGAACAGCAGAATTTCAGCAAGAGATAAATTACTGAACAGCAGATATGAAAAGATGAAATAAACTACCAAAAAGGTGCTTTGAACTAACTTTCCTTTTGAAAAGTGTCAAACAGCAGATTTCATATTTTTCCTAGCTTCATCTACCTATTACAACCATACTGCAGAAAAATTACTGTTTAAGCATGAACACGTAATTCTACACAAAATAAACAAGTTTATCTCGAAATAAACCCTTTGAACTGCAGCCCTACTGGAAAAGGGTGCAATCCTCATTTTTATATTTTTTCCAGATTCTACTCCATATTTCATATGTATCAAGAAAGTTCCATGAACAGAAATATTATATTCTTTTCTGCATGAATTTTTTAAGAAAAACACATTTGTACTATAACTTCTTATTTTTCCATACAACAACCCATGCCTAGCATTTTTCTCAGCTTGAGCATAGTACACAGAGACTATATAAATTTTTTCTATATTTTATTTCCACATATATTTCTCTTAACAATTACTTTAAGAAAACAGCTAAAAAGGAATTTAAATCTAAACAGATACTTTTTCAACAAAAGAAGGCCCACATTATTTTTTCACAAATACCTAACCTGATAAGAAACATACACAATTTTTGCCATGAATTAATTCAACCAGAAAACATGTAATCCCATTTATTTAACAAAAAGCACATAAATTAAATTAAATAAAAATAGTGCCATAACTTGCTACCAAAAATACTTTCACATTTTTCTCTGATAGATCTACTCATGGACAAACTAACAAAACTAGAAGCACTCCATTTGGATCAGTAAAACGTGCTACACAAAATAAACAAGTTTTCGCTGAAAATAAACGAAAAAGGAAAAACATTTTGAATTCTCCAGGCCAGACTTCGTGGGCTCGGTCCATGGGCCATGGGTGGCTGACCTGCGGGGCCGACTGGTCAACGAGGCCCACTTGCTAGCGAAAGCAGAGCAGAGGAGCGGCTTTGACCGCGCGGTTCTTGCTGACGGCGAGGTCGCCGGCGGTGAGGTGGTGCATGGCGAGCTCGTCTCGACGAGGCGGATCGGGCGGTGGGGTTGGTTCGGCCAGAGGACGGCCGTAGCCTGCCGCCGGCGAGCTATGGAGGACGGCGGCAGCGGCGTGGCTTGGTCGGGCCGTCTCCGGCGAGCACCGGCCAAATTCGTGGGTGTGGGGTGACCAGGGAACCCTAGGGAAGCTAATAGAAGGGTTGGTTTCGCTGATGGAGCCTCGGGGAGGCTTAACCACGTGCGGGCGCCACGGCGGCGCTAATGGCGCTCGGCCGAGTGCAAGAGGGAGATAGGGAGCGGTAGCGTTGAGGCCGAGAGGTGTTTTCACCTTGCTTTGGGGCGGTGAAGAGCTCCGGGGAGAAATGGGGCTCGGCGGAGGCTCGGTTGTCGTGGAACGGTGGCGCGGGCTCCTTGGCGGCAAACGGCGACCGAAGGGGGTGCTGCTTGTTCCGGTGTCGGTGGAGCTCGGCTGGCGGAGCGGTCGCGCGCACCGTGTGTGCGGGAACGAGGCGGAGCTCAGCGAGAGAGGAATCGGCTGGTGGTGGCTTGGTTGAGGCTAGAACGTCGGTGGCGTTGGTGTGGTGGCGACGGTGGCCAGCGGGGCGCTTCGGTTCGCGTTCGCGCGTGGGAGAGGAGAGAGGGGAAGCTGGCGAGAGTGACAACGTGCAAAGGTGAGCGAGGGAGAGGGGAGTGCGGTGCTTGCGGTTTTGCTTCGGTTGGTGGTAGTGGCGGGGCCCGGCACGGCGAGCGGCAAGCGGCGGCACGACAGGCGAGGGCAGCACGCGGCAGCTGAGGCATGCGCGGATTGGCCGCGATAGATCGCTTGCATGATCGGGCGGAAACGATCGCGTGAAGAGTGGGCGAGCGGGATCCGGAGCAGGAGAAAGCCGCCACGCGGCGTTTCGGCTGGCGTACGGTACGGCGAGCCGGTCGGCCGGTGAGTGGGCGCCCGGCGTGGCGCGCGCGGAGCGGCACGAGGCGAGCGTGGGCTGGTGCGGGCGCGGGATGGGCCAAAAGGCCAGATGGGCCGAAAGGTTTGCGCCGAAAGAAAAACAACTCTTTTTCTTTTTCCGATTTTTCCCAAACTTTGACCAAATCAAAACAGTTTTAAAAACTCAAAACTAGACTTTGACCCAAAAATAAAAGTTGCTTAAAATAATTTTCTCTATAACTTTCATATAGAACACTTTTTCTGAATCTCACTTCTCTAGCTTACACATAATTAAAGCCAATTTTGAGCCATAAATCATTTTTGTTCCCATATTTTAAATTATTAAACTATACTGAACTAGGTCTAGGTGTTAAGATAGAAAGTGTTATACTCAATATTATCTATTTTATAAAATTATTTGCCATGACAGAAATGCATCTAAACAAACAAGTCCTATTGAAAAATCAAATTTCACATAGGCAAACAAAAGGCAAAAAGCACTTCTATGCACATGAGATGATGCAATGCAATGCTCATGGCAATTTAGTACCTAATGTGGTTCCTAATGCAGTGCTTGACACTAGGGTGTCACAGCCCTTCCCCCCTTAAAGAAATCTCGTCCCGAGATTGAGGTTACCTACCACTTCTTATAAAAAGCGGGGTAATTCACGCGCAAGTACTCTTTGGTTTCCCAGGTTGCATCATTGGGTCCATGATTACTCCAGAGAATCTTGTAAATCTTTATTTCGCGGTTGCGAGTTACTCTGGTCTTGGTATCCATTATCTCCTGAGGTTGTTCGTAATACTCCAGGTCTGACCTGATGGTGATATCCGGTATTCGAACTTCTTCTCGTTCGGGTACTCGAAGACATTTCTTTAGTTGTGATACATGGAACACTGGAAAGATTGCACTCATCTCTGGGGTAACTGTACTTCGTAGGCTACTTCACCTTTTCTGGCTATGATCCGATATGGTCCCACATATTGGGGTGCTAACTTCTTCTTAATTCCAAAGCGTTGGACCTTTCTCATGAATGATACTTTAAGGTAAACATAGTCTCCTACTTGGAATTCCAAAGGTCTCCTTTGTGTGTCAGCATAACTTTTTTGTCGAGATTGCGCTGCCTTGATATGTTGCTGCACAGTTTGCACAATCTCTTCGGCATCTTTTACATAATCTGACCCACAGAATCCTCGATCTCCTGATTCTACCTAGTTTACCGGTGTTCTGCATCTTCGTCCATACAAAACTTCAAACGGTGCCATCTTAATACTTTCCTGATAGCTGTTGTTATATGAGAACTCGGCTAGAGGTAACCATTTCTCCCACGATTCTCCTGAGGAAAGCACACATGCTCTGAGGATATCTTCCAAGATTTGATTCACTCTTTCCGTTTGTCCCGCGGTTTGAGGGTGGTAGGCAGAACTTCATACCAATTTGGTTCCTAGCTCCTTGTGCAACTGTTCCCAAAAATAGGCTATGAACTGGGGTCCTCTGTCGGAAACAATCCTTTTGGGAATACCATGTAATCTTAAGATGTTCTGAATGTACAAATCTGCATATTGGTGAGGTCGATATGTAGTCTTGACTAGTACGAAATGAACCACTTTTGATAGACGATCCACGATAACCCAGATAGAATCGTGTCCCTTTTGGGTGACTGTCAATCCTGTAATGAAATCCATACTAACCTCTTCCCATTTCCATTCTGGGATTGATAGTGGTTGTAACAGCCCTGCGGGTTTCAAGTGTATAGCCTTTATCCTGCAGCAAGTATCGCACTTCGCGACATAAGCCGCAACCTCTTTCTTCATCTTGGACCACCAAATCTCATTCTCAGATCTTGGTACATCTTACTACTTCCCGGATGGATAGACAATTTTGAATTGTGAGCTTCGTTCAAAATTCTGTCTCCCAGTTATGTGTCCTTAGGAGCTACTAACCTTTGGTTATACCATAAAATCCCTTGCTCATCCATTCGGAAGTTCAACGAACTACTGGTTTCTAGTCTCTTCTTGATCTGAAAGATTTCTTCATCGGTCTTTTGTCTTTCGATGATGTCACTTTCTAAGGTACACTGTATGGTGATATTATTCAGCAGAGCAGGGTGCATAAGATTGAATCCATCTTCCAATAAAGGTTGTATGGAGTTGCAATGAGTCTTGCAACTCAAGGCATCTGCCATGACATTTGCTTTTCCAGGGTGGTAATGCACTTCCAGGTTATAGTCCTTGATTAACTCCAACCATCTCCTCTATCTCATGTTCAACTCAGGTTGGGTGAAGATATATTTTAGACTCTTATGATCTGTATACATGTGACAAAGATTACCCATAAGGTAGTGCCTCCAAATCTTGAGTGCATGAACTACTGCTGCCAATTCCAAATCATGAGTCAGGTAATTCTCTTCATGCGGTCGTAACTGGCGTGAAGCATAGGCTATGACTCTTCCATTCTGCATAAGCACACATCCAAGTCCAATCTTGGACGCATCACAAAACACATCAAAAGGTTCCTCCAGATTTAGTTGAGCCAAAACTGGTGCAGAAGTCAACAAAGTTCACAGAGTGCGAAATGCTGCTTCACACTCTAGAGTCCATTAAAACTTCTTATTTTTCTGATTTAAATGGGTCATAGGCTTTGCTATCCTTGAAAAGTCCGGAATGAACTGACGGTAATATCCGGCCAATCCCAAAAAGCTATGGACCTCATGTACACTAGTGGGTGCTTGCCAATCCATAACTTCCTGTACTTTCGTGGGATCCACAGAAATTCCTTCTTTCAAAAGGACATGTCCGAGAAAAGGCACTTTCTTTAACCAAAATTCACACTTACTAAACTTGGCATACAACTTGTGCTCTCGAAGTCGGGTTAAGATAACTCTTAGGTGCTCAGCATGATCTTGCTCGTTTTCAGAGTACACCAAGATATCATCAATGAACACTACAACAAACTTGTCCAATTCAGGCATAAAGACGGAATTCATTAGGTACATGAAATGTGCCGGTGCATTTGTCAGTCCAAAAGACATAACTAGATACTCATAGAGTCCATATCTAGTGGAGAAAGCTGTTTTTGGTATATCCTCCCTTCTGATCTTGATCTGATGGTAACCTGGCCTTAAGTCAATCTTGGAGAACACCTTCGCCTTTGATAGCTGGTCAAACAAGACATCGATTCGGGGTAAGGGATATTTGTTCTTTATAGTTACTGCATTCAGAGGTCTGTAATCCACACACATTCTCAAAGTTTTGTCCTTCTTCTTTACAAAGATGGCAGGACATCCCCAAGGTGATGAACTAGGACGTATCAAACCCTTATCCAAAAGCTCTTGCAACTGAGTTTTGAGTTCTACTAATTCGTTAATTGGCATCCTATATGGCCTCCGAGAAATAGGTGTCGTTCCAGGTACTAACTCTATAGCAAACTCCACATCCCGATCTGGTGGCAGTCCTGGCAACTCATCTGGGAAAACATCTGGAAACTCACACACTACCGGGATCTCAGCTATCTGCTTAGCCGTGATATTGAACAACACTCCTATCTCATGGGGGTTTCGGGGTAACTTGAACCAGAAAGAAGACCCGTTCGGAGGACTAACCATGGAAACTACTCGCTCTGCGATGTCAAGGTTGACCTTCCAGAGTTTCATCCAACCCATACCCAAGATTACATCCAAACCTAGACCAGGGATTACTATGGGATCCACTATGGCCTTTTTATTCCCAAAAGTCATTTCCACTCCTTTAGCCATTTTACGGGTGGAGAGAACAGCTCCTGCTTAACTTATCTGATAACCCCGATCCAACTCTACTAACTCAAGATTACTCCTCAAAACAAAATTCTCACTTATGAAAGAATGCGATGCTCCAGAATCACACAACACAACTCGGGGTATTGGTTAACAAGAAACGTACCAACGGTGACAGGTTCTCCTTCTGGCACTTCTTCAGCAGTGGTGAAATGCACATTGCCCGTGCGAGGTCGAGACTGGGTGTACTGCTTCTTCGGCTGGGGGCACTGACACGACAAATGTCCAGTCTGACCACAGTTGTAGCATGACCCGATCACATACGGGGTCTTTGGACCTCCTGAACCTCCTGCCTTTGCCTTGTTCTGCATCAGGGGAGCGGTGTATGGCTTCTGAAAGCTTGGATGAGGGCGGTTGGTGGTTATCTTCCTATGCGAGGGACGGAACCTTGCTCCTGCAACCGGCGGGTGATACGGGGTGCATGCTCCGAAAGGGGGTCCTCTGCTGAGACGAACCTCCTTCATTTGCACGTCGGCGAGTCTCTGTCGCCAGCCTGTTGTCATTGGCCTCCTGGTTCAGGCAGTCACTGACGAAGTCACTGAAGGTGGTGCGGTGACTGTTTCCCATCTTGGAGAGCATGGTGGCATTCATGCCACGTTTTAAGCTAGCAATCTTTTTGGCTTCGGTGTCCACGAAGTCCGGGGCATAACGAGACAAGTTGTTGAAACTATGCAGATATTCTGACATGGACCTGGTTCCCTGTGACAGCCTCATGAACTCGGTAACCTTCATTTCCATCAGACCACTAGGAATGTAGTGGTTACACATAGCTGTGGAGAACTGTCCCCACGTGACAGGTGCATTGGCTAGCAGAGATGCACGGTACTGGGACCATCATAAGCCTGCAAGTCCTTCCAACATGTGAGTGGCATATTCCTCCTTGAGCTCCTCAGTCAAGCGAAGAAGACAGAACTTCTGAGTGATGGAGTTGAGCCATTCGTCTGCCTCGAGCGGTTCGGTGACTTCCTTGAACACTGGAGGACGAGTGTCCAAGAAGTCACGGTAGGAGCTGAATTGATTGGGCTCAGGCCCTTGGCGCTGTTGATGCTGCTGTGCGGTGTTGTTGGCGATGTTGCGGAGTGTGGCCTCCATATGCCTCTGCATCTCCTCCATGTTCCTCTGGCTGCCCAAAAACTACCCAAAAAATGCTTCCGGCGTCATCGGCGGCGGTGGAGGTGGTGGCAGATTCTCCTCCTGCCCTGATCCTTGTCCACGCTGGCTGCGGGTGTGGGCCGGCATTTGCATATCCCATTAATGAGCAATAATTAGGTGATGTTATATTGATCATGAACAAATAATGTGCTATACATAATTCGAAGATTTAGCACACGACCAAGTATAGATACTCATTTCCCGTACAACATCACAGAATAATTGCCCGAAAATAAGAACGCAAACGACGGATTTCCATAAAAGGTGCCAGATCGAAGTCTGGACTTTGTCCAAAAGCCCTACATGCCATCATACAACTTAAACACAAGATCAACACATGTCTGGTTACAACAAAAGCGACCAAGATCAAGCTAAACAAAAGAAAGAGGCTCCTAGTAAAACTAGCGCTCAAACATCTCCAGCAGCGGATGCGGCGTCATCCACATCGGCGTCCATCATCGGCTCGTCAGCATGGTCCTCGTCGTCTGAATGAGGATCTGGACCAAGCACTATTCCGTCCTGGGGCTCCAGGGCCTCATCTGCAGGGGCCTCATCAACTGCTGGGGTGGCGGCCTCCTGTGCCGCATGATGCATCTGCTGGATTGCCTCGTGAATGTGATCGATGTAAACCTGCTGGCCATGCACCTGCTGCATCAGGTGATGGGCACCTGCCCTGAGCTGGTCGAGCGCGGTCCGGGCTTCATCTCGCTGAAAAGCCATGGTCAGGTACATCTTCTCGACGACATTCCTGGCGGTGGTCTCTGCTCCTGCTGTGGCACGTGCATCGTCACGCTCCAGGGTGATCTGGTGTATCTTCTCTTGTAGTTGGACTACCTCGGCGTCTAACTCCTCCTGCAGCTTCCTCTTGCTCTGGTAGGTGGCAGTGAGGGTAAAGGACACGCTCTCCAAGCTGCGCTCCAAGCTCTCACATACACCCGCCAAAGCTCCGGTGGCGCTCATCGTAGATGTCTCACAACAGAACCTCTCCTCTGCACCTCCTGTTAGAACAGACTCCAAGGTCTGCCTCCAGCGCAAAGGAAAAAGTGATCCGCGAGGGAACACTCCTGCCATGGCACTAGCAAGGTCGGCGGGGAAGCGGGCGATGATGTCCTTCAGCACCAAGTAAGCTGCCCTGTTGGCTCCATCCTTGGCACAACTGCCTCTAGTGATCTCTGTCCATCCTGACCAGTGGAGCTTGCTAACCAAGGCTTTGACCTTGACCTGCACCATGACCAACGAGTCCTGCCCATAGATATCCTTCTGCTAAGAATACCGGGGCTCCTGTCCTTCCCCATATCCTACTGCCTGTAGAATCCTCCAAAGGATGGTCGGCAACCCAAAGTAAGGCAAGAACGTGTTCTTGGTCAACTTTGTGGCCAAGCGATGACGTGGAACTCCTCTGCCTCCGGTGGCCTTGCGAGCTGTCAACTTAGTCTGGGCCATCTGTAGAAACAAAAAGGGTTTCGAACTCTCGTGAGACGCATATTTAAGTTGGCAACTTTTATAAGGAAAGGGAACAACTTTTAATTAAGGGGAGGTAATGCAATTGCAAGAATATAAACATGATGCATGATCGTACGCACGTTCTCACTCACTAACAATGACTCGTAAGTCCTAACGTTCTAGTCGGTGGCAAGAACGATCTCTCATGCGTTATCTACACGCTCTACTCGATCACGTAGTTAGTGTACCTGCAGAAGATTCATTTCAGCCCAAGCAAAATCCCAATGATAAAATAAAAGAGTATTGGCCCATACGTACGAAAATACATAGAGGCCAATACTAAATATCATGCACCAATCCAGAAATCATACCCAGCACTTGATACCCTCGTATATGCTTGCGTAGAGCTCGCACATACTTCGTATAACAACACTCACCCTAGACCGATGGTTGGATGGTCATGCTCTCATGTCTCACCAAATCATTTTATGCATGTTTTCACGATCGACGCATTCTCTTTTCCCTCGAGAATGGACCGGCAAATAAAAAGATCCAGCATGCAGCAATTCCGTGAACCCTGTTAGCAGTTAAGCTACCTGAATCCTAGTATAGGGCTTAAGGACAAGACTGGGCACACTTAAAATTTTAAAATAGTTTTGAAAATAGTTTTGAAATACCCATTTTAGTTCGGAAATAGCTCAAATACTGAGTTCAAGTACCATCTTAGCCAAATCCAGCTGGCTTCGACTCATACTTGAACCCATATAACTCAGGGTTGTCCAGAAATCTCGAAGGATTTCAAACAACTTACAACATAGAGGATCGCATCGTTCAAGTACCACATTTGCGAGGATACAACAGTTGATAATCGAAATCGAAATCGAAATTAACATCAGTGTGAAATCTTAAAAATTATTACAATACTGAGTTTTGAAGTGCGGAAGCTTAAACAAGTTTGAAATACGACCACCACATACGTGGTCCAAATAAAACATTGTTTTTGATAACTCACTCCTCCTTTTTCAAATAATGTGCCACCAACAGTCTAAGTCCAGCAAAAGAAAAGGAGAAGCTTCTGGATGACCCTGCCTTGAGCCTACTCCTCATCACCCTCCACGGGGTAGAGGCAGTGCTTACAATAGCCGAAGTAGACCTGGCCATCTGCAACAACAGGATAAACCCTGAGTACGGGAATGTACTCAGCTAGACTTACCAGTCCAACTAAAAATAAAAGACACTAAGGGTATGCAAGGGCCTTTTGGGTGGAGCTAGGAATTTAATTGCGAAAAGCTTGATTTAAGGGGAGTAATATTTAATGGTACAGATGAGCAGTCAAAATTTTAAGCCTATCTCTTATTCTAAGTTTGCACCTGAACTATCTCATCCATTTGAGTCTAACAATCAATAATATAAACCTTATCCGGTTGACTTATCCAATTTTTGTTAAACCTTAAACATCACATGGAGTTGTATCGTGGTGAAGCTCGACAAAGTTTCCCACTAACCGGGGGAGACTCGAATCGAATTACAAACCAGCTGGCGAGAAACCTTTAATACAAACCCACACTTTCCTCGTCGGGTCCATG
Organism: Coix lacryma-jobi var. lacryma-jobi; assembly: GCA_009763385.1. Taxonomy (NCBI): domain Eukaryota; kingdom Viridiplantae; phylum Streptophyta; class Magnoliopsida; order Poales; family Poaceae; genus Coix; species Coix lacryma-jobi. The sequence goes on from CM019824.1 coordinate 52,044,266, forward strand.
CATTGGGTAACCGCTCGATACTGTTCGTGGTGGTAATCGTCGCGGTTCAAGAACGGACCACCCAATTAGAACTATACGATGGTCATTCTGAGGCAGATTGTGTTTCCATACTAGAGGGTGCGACACGGGTTGAGACCGGCCCGAACAGCGTCTAACCGGCTTCGGGGTCGGCGATTACAGCACTGACCACCCTAAGTAAAAGGGCGCTTTCAAAAATGAACGAGGGCCAACATCGATACAAACCTACACGATCCAACGGACGAGCTGCCCCCAAGTTCCAACTTGGTGCCTTGCCTTCCAGTTGACCGTATTTCATTACTAATTACTACTCAGGTTTTTTCCACGATAGCAAATATAGGCAACTGTGATCCGGTAACTACCCACCAGGGGCATTACGGGAATATCCTTTATTCACTATTTTATTAAGCAAGCTAAGAAAAACTACATATAAATTATGTAACAGGATAGCAAGGCAGGTATAACAATAATCAAGGAATGGTAATGCAGCAAGTAGGATCCAATCAACTCCTATACCTAATGCATCACAATATAAAATACTCAATTAAATTAATTGTAAATACTGGGAGACTTAGAATGCTCCGGGGCTTGCCTCGGGAGAAGACCGAGGCCTCGTGGGAGGGGCACTCAGGCAGGTTAGTCTCTGTTGAAGGGTCGGCCTCCTCGTTCCTGGACACCTCCTGGATCTCTGGCTCGACATTTGCTTCCGACTCTTGATCGTTCTCCGAGGCTATCGATCCTATTGCAAAGCGGTAAAACTTAAATGATGCATAGTGCACTTATGTTGCATACAATGTAAACTTTTCTTGCAAACCAACAAAACTAACTTGTTGCACAACTTTTGACATTGAGAAAAACACTTAATGACTGCATTAAATAAAACCATTAACTCAACTATTTTCTATTGATTAATTCAAAAGAAACCTAGATTTGAATAGCAAGTATATTTTTCTGCATTCAGAAAAATCCACAAAAATTACAGTAGGTAACCTAGACCACTGGACTCCACTGCATAAATTTCAGCAAGAGATAAATTACTGAACAGCAGATATGAAAAGATAAAATAAACTACCAAAAAGGTGCTTTGAACTAACTTTCCTTTTGAAAAGTGTCGAACAGCAGATTTCATATTTTTTCTAGCTTTATCTACCTATTACAACCTTACTGCAGAAAAATTACTGTTTAAACATGAACACATAATTCTACACAAAATAAACAAGTTTATCTCGAAATAAACCCTTTGAACTGCAGCCCTACTGGAAAAGGGTGCAATTCTCATTTTTTTTATTTTTCTCAGATTCTATTCCATATTTCATATTTATCAAAAAAGTTCCATGAACAGAAATATTACATTCTTTTCTGCATGAATTTTCTAAGAAAAACACAGAAACACATTTGTACTACAACTTCTTATTTTTTTCATACATAAACCCATGCCTAGCATTTTTCTCAGCATAAGCATAGTACACAGAGACTATATAAATTTTTTTCATATTTTATTTCTACATATATTTCTCTTAACAATTACTTTAAGAAAACAGCTAAAAAGGAATTTAAATCTAAACAGATACTTTTTCTACAAAAGAAGCCCTCTATAAATTTTTCACAGACACCTAACCTGATAAGAAACATACACAATTTTTGCTATGAATTAATTCAGCCATAAAACATGTAATCCCATTTATTTAATAAAAAGCACATAAACTAAAATAAATAAGAACAGTGCCATAACTTGCTACCAAAAATACTTTCACATTTTTCTCTGATAGATCTACTCATGGACAAACTAACAAAATTAGAAGCACTCCATTTGGATCATTAAAACATGCTACACAAAATAAACAAGTTTTCCGTGGAAATAAACGAAAAAGGAAAAACATTTTGAATTCTCCCGGCCAGACTTCGTGGGCTCGGTCCATGGGCCATGGGTGGCTGACGTGCGGGGCCGACTAGTCAACGGGGCCCACTTTCTAGCGAAAGCAGAGCAGAGGAGCGGCTTTGACCGCGCGGTTCTTGCCGATGGCGAGGTCGCCGGCGGTGAGGTGGTGCGTGGCGAGCTCGTCTCGACGAGGCGGATCGAGCGGTGGGGTTGGTTCGGCTAGAGGACGGCCGTAGCCTGCCGACGGTGAGCTATGGCTGACGGTGGCAGCGGTGTGGCTTGGCCGGGCCGTCTCCGGCGAGCGCCGACCAAATTCGTGGGTGTGGGGTGACCAGGGAACCCTAGGGCAGCTAATAGAAGGGTCGGTTTGGCCGATGGAGCCTCGGGGAGGCTTAACCACGTGCGGGCGCCACGGCGGCGCTAATGGCGCTCGACTGAGTGAAAGAGGAAGATAGGGAGCGGTAGCGTTGAGGCCGAGAGGTGTTTTCACCTTGCTTTGGGGCGGTGAAGAGCTCCGGGGAGAAATGGGGCTCGGCGGAGGCTCGGTTGTCGCGAAACGGTGGCGCGGGCTCCTCGGCGGCGAACGGCGGCCGAAGGGGGCACTGCGTGTTCCGGTGTTAGTGGAGCTCGGCTGGTGGAGCGGTTGCGCGCACCGTGTGTGCGGGAACGAGGCAGAGCTCAGCGAGAGAGGAATCGGCTAGTGGTGGCTTGGTTGAGGCTAGAACGCCGGTGGTGTTGGTGTGGTGGCGACGGTGGCGAGCGGGGCGCTTCGGTTCGCGTTCGCGCGTGGGAGAGGAGAGAGGGGGAGCTGGCGAGAGTGACAGCTTGCAAAGGTGAGCGAGGGAGAGGGGAGTGCGGTGCTTGCGGTTTTGCTTCGGTTGGTGGTAGTGGCGGAGCCCGGCGCGGCAAGCGGCGGCACGGCGGGTGAGGGCAGCGCGCGGCAGACAAGGCGCGCGCGGAGTGGCCGCGGCAGATTGCTTGCGTGATCGGGCGGAAACGATCGCGTGGAGAGTGGGCGAGCGGGATCCGGAGCAGGAGAAAGCCGCCACGCGGCGGTTCGGTCGGCGTACGGCGCGGCGAGCCGGTCGGCCGGTGCGTGGGCGCGCGGCACGGCGCACGTGGAGTGGCGCGAGGCGTGCGTGGGCCAGTGCGGACGCGGGATGGGCCGAAAGGTTTGCGCCGGAAGAAAAACAAAACCCTTTTTCTTTTCTGATTTTTCCCACACTTTGACCAAATCAAAACAGTTTTAAAAACTCAAAACTAGACTTTGACCCAAAAATAAAAGTTGCTTAAAATAATTTTCTCTACAACTTTCATATAGAACACTTTTTCTGAATCTCACTTCTCTAGCCTACACATAATTAAAGCCAATTTGGAGCCATAAATCATTTTTGTTCCCATATTTTTAATTATTAAACTATACTGAACTAGGTCAAGGTGTCAACATAGAAAGTGTTATACTCAATGTTATCTATTTTATAAAATTATTTTCTAAGACAGAAATGCATCTAAACAATCAAGTCCTATTGAAAAATCAAATTTCACATAGGCAAACAAAAGGCAAAAAAGCACTTCTATGCACATGAGATGATGTAATGCAATGCTCATGGAAATTTAATAGCTAATGTGGTTCCTAATGCAGTGCTTGACACTAGGGTGTCACAGGTGCAAAGGTCTCTCCAAAATCCAAACCTTCAACTTGAGAGAACCCCTTCGCAACTAGCCTTGCCTTGTTTCTAACAACCTTGCCTTGATCATCTTGCTAGTTCCTAAACACACATTTTATTCCAATGACTCTTGCGTCTTTAGGTCGCTCTTCAAGTGTCCAAACTTGATTATTGGTGAAGTTGTTCAATTCTTCATGCATGGCATTCACCCAATCCGGATCACCTAGAGCTTCATCTACAATGGTAGGCTCAACAAGAGAAACTAAGGAGTGATGTTCCATAAATAAAGCAAGTTTTTGAGATCAAGTCATTACACCCCTTGTTGGACTCCCTATGATGAGATCTTGAGGATGAGCTTGTAGTAGAGGAGTAGTCCTTCGATCAACCACTTGAGGGGGCGCTTGTGGAGCACCAACATCTTGAGCTTGTACCACCATTTGATCATGGGAGACATGAGTATCTTCATTTGGGTCTCTCCCATCTTTGTCATCATCAAGTGGTACATTTGATGAGGATGGCTTTTCAATGACTTGCACATCATCATCATCATCTTTAGGATTGATGGCTCCAACCGGCATGTTCTTCATTGCTTCCCTCAATGGTTCATCACCTACATCATCAAGATTCTCATGCTTCTCCATGAGAGCCATTAGATTCATCGAATTCCACATCATATGTTTCTTCTACCATCCCGGTGGCATGGTTGAATACTCGATATGCTTTGGACTTCAATGAGTAACCAACAAGAAAACCAAAATCACATCGGCGTTGGAACTTCCCTAGGTGTTGGCGCTTCTTGTAGATGTAGCATTTGCACCCAAACACTCTAAAGAAGGATACATCTGGCTTCTTGTTGTTGAGTAGCTCATAGGGGGTCTTGCCAAGGAGACGATGGGGGAACAACCGGTTGGATGCATAGCATGCGGTGTTGATTGCTTCCGCCCAAAATCTTTTCGGTGTAGAGTACTCATCTAACATTGTTCTTGCTAGGGTGATTAGTGTTCGGTTCTTCCTCTTAACTACCCCATTTTGTTGTGGTGTGTAGGTTGCGGAGACTTCATGCTTGATCCCAACTTCATCACAATATTGCTCAATATGGGTGTTGTCAAATTCCTTTCCATTGTCACTTCTAATCTTCTTGATCTTCAAGTCAAACTCATTTTGGGCTCTCTTGGCAAACTTGTTGAATGAAGGGGTTGCTTCGGATTTGTCATGAAGAAAGAATACCCAAGTGTATCTTGGATAATCATCAACAATAACTAGGCAATAGAGATTTCCACCCAAGCTAGCATATGTTGTTGGCCCAAATAGATCCATGTGAAGTAGCTCCAACTCTCTTGATGTTGATACAAAGGCTTTGGTTGGATGAGTATTTGCAACTTGCTTGCCGGCTTGACATGCACTACACAATTTATCCTTCTCAAATTTGACATCCTTCAAGACCCTAACCAAATCCTTCTTCAATAGCTTGTTGAGAGTGTTCACTCCCACATGTACCAATCTTCTATGCCATAGCCAACCAAGAGATTGCTTAGTGAACAAACATGTCTTCAAGTTGGCATCTTCGGAGGAGAAATCCACTAAATAGAGATTGTTGTATCTAAAGCCTTGGAAGATCACTTGTGTATCATCTTTCTTGGTCACAACCACTTCTTTGTCGGTGAACAAACATTGAAATCCAAGATCACATAGTTGCCCAACGGATAGCAAGTTGAAGCTCAATGAGGCAACAAGAAGCACATTTGAGATGGTATGATAATTTGATATTGCCACTTTGCCCAATCCCTTGACATTGCCCTTTGAGTTGTCACCAAATGTAATCTTTTCTTGGTCATTGGCATTCTCTTCTAGTGAGGTGAACATCCGGGGATCACCGGTCATATGTTGTGTGCAACCGCTATCAATCACCCAATGAGATCCACCGGTCTTGTAGTTCACCTTCCGATCACCCTTTGCCATGAGGCATAGGTGTGTAGAGGATGTTGGCGGCGGCGGTGGTGGTGGTGGTGGTGTAGAAGTCCCAATAACTAGAGCGGACACCTTCTCCTTCTCATCATCACTATCTTCATTGGATGAGCCACCGAAGGAGTCAATGTCGGTGAGCCAATCACCAACAATGTAAGCCTTACCACCTTTCTTGTTGTATTGCTTCTTCTTCTTGCCATCCTTCTTGTAGGGCTTCTCACTCTTCTTCTCATCTTCGCTAGATGAGTCATATTTCTTGCCCTTATTCTTGTTCTTGTAGCTCTCTTTCTTGGGCTTGGTGCATTGATGAGCAAGATGGCCAAGATCACTGTAATTGTAGCAATCCATTTCGGATAGTGGCCTTCTCTTGCTACTTGTGAAGAACTTCTCTTCTTCTTTCTTGAGTCGAATTTGACTCCATTCTTGTGAAGCTTCTTCAACATCTTGGTGGTCTTCCTCACCATGAGAGGGATGTTAGAATCATCTTCATCATCACTTGTGCTCTCATGATGCACCTCAATAGCCTTGGACTTGCCCTTCTTGTCATGGCTTGCTTTGAAGGCCAAGTCCTTCTTCTTGTCGGTGGAGGAGCCACCACTTGGTGTGATGTGCATGTACATCTCATGATCATTGATCTTCCCCAAGACTTGTGTTGGTGTGGATGTGGAAAGATCACCTTGATGTAGCACTGTCACAATGTGTCCATACTTGTCAATTGGAAGGACACATAGAATCTTCCTCACAACATCGGATGGTTGCATTTGTGTGAGGCCAAGTCCATTGAGCTCTTCTACAAGAACATTTAAGCGTGAGTACATTTCATTTGCACTTTCATGAGCAAGCATTTCAAAAGCATGTAACTTTTGCATAACCAAATGATAACGCTCCTCACGCTCACTCTTGGTTCCCTCATGGAGCGCACAAATGTTATTCCATAGATCATGGGCATTCTTGTGGTTCCAGACGCGGTTAAACACATCCTTGCAAATGCCTCTAAAAGGATATTTTTGGCTTTTGCATTCCATTTCTCATTCTCCTCCTCATTAGGAGTAAGGCTTGTGCCTTCCTTAGGCTTGGGAAAGTAGGTCATCGTGGCTTCGCGGCATTTTACATCAATCGCTTCTAGGTACGACTCCATACGGATTTTCTAATATGGGAAGTCGTCTCCCTCGAACATGGGAGGTGGTCCATCACCTCCGGACATCTTAACTCTAGGCGGTTAAGCCTAAATCGAGAGCATGAGGCTCTGATACCAATTGAAAGGATCAAGATGCCCAAGAGGGGGGTGAATTGGGCTTTTCTAAATTTTTTTGCAATAATTAAATCCTAACAAGCCCAATTAACCCTCTGTTCCTAGAAGTGTGTTTCTCTAAACTCAACCGCACAAAAGACCAACACTATGTCATATCTACTCTACCATGCCAATTCAAATATGGATGAACAATAAGTAAATGCGGAATTGAATTGCTCAAAGGTAAATGCGTAAGTAAAGAGAGTAGAGATGACACGACGATCTTTTTCCTGAGGTATCGAGGTGTCGGCACACCCCCCTAGTCCTCGTTGGAGCACCCGCGCAAGGGTATCGCTCCCCCTTGATCCGCGCAAGGATCAAGTGCTCACTATGAGCTGATTCTTCGCCACTCCGGCTTGGTGAATCGCTCACTACCGGTCACAACTTGGCTTGGGTCATCCACAATGCCTCCGGATGATCACCAAGCTCTCCGATCGCCACCAAGTTGTCTAGGTGATGCCGATCACCAAGAGTAACAAGCAAGAACTCTCACTTGACCAACGCAAGGCTAATGAGATGGGTGGATGCACAGTTGCTACTCTCTCTTCACTAATGAGGTGTTTGATCACTCAATTATCAAATCTCTCAACCTCACTAGGCCTCTTGCACTCACTTGCAATCACAATGTGTTTGGCAACCTTTCAAATGAGCAAGAGAAACAACATGAATGAGGGGGAGGCATATTTATACCCCCCAACTCAAAACATGCATGAAGGGGTAAGTCCAGCCAGTTACACACTGACCGGACGCACCTGTCAGGGTGACCGAACGCGTCCGGTCAGTGCCCAACGGCTAGCATACGCCAGCACTGACACATGTATGAAGTGATGATCGAACGCTCCCATGCGTCCGATCCCCTCTGATCGGACGCGTCCGATCGCTATTTTTCCTCTCTAGAACCTCTCTGAGTTGGATCAGACTCACCTCCTTGTGCGTCTGATCGATTACTGAGGAAGAGTCTGGTCGTGACCAGACCTACTCCTCAGCGAGCAGCACTGACCGGACGCATACCCTAGCGTCCGGTCACATGGGCTCCAGCGTTCGATCACTGTCTGAAGTCCAAAACGACTTCGATTTGCGACGCTCCCTTCATGAACTTTCTTTCTTATGATCTTAGGGACCTTTCTAAGCTACCTGGGGCTTTGGTTAATAAGTGTGCACCACACCTAACTCAAAAGTCTCATCTAGGTCAAGCTACCCATTCAAACTCCCCTTAATAGTACGACCAAAGATAAAACAAAGACCTATGCTACTCTAAGTGTCCTCCAAACATCATACGACACTTAGAACTAGCCTATCACCGTCTTCGTCGTCCATCCTTTGAAAACCGAACGAAATCCATCAATAAGGGGACATGAATACCATAGTGCCCACACGATCATCATTACCATGACCTAACTCAGCCGTTTCTGCAAAACACACGTTAGTCATAGTAATTTGCCATTGTCATCCAATCACCGAAATCCACTAGGGGCCTAGATGCTCACAGCTATGTGGCGCCACCCAACTCCTTCTCTTCTTTCCACCATTTCCTTTTAGCAAGGACGAGCTTTTCCCTTTTTGGATGGATGGATCCTGAGCTTCTCAACATCCTCCCCCACACTTGGACTTTTGTATAAAAGTCAAGTGTGGCATGTTGAGGGACTCAGTATTCTGTCACCGGTAGTGTAGATCTTATGCTCCTTGTCATTGTATCTTTCCCCGATCTTCTTGATCTTAACATGTAAGGTTAGCGAACAGGAATACCCAAAGGTGCATACAAACGAGATAGCATGTTCTTGCTTTTATTGAAAAGGAAGATGGTGCTTTGTTTTTTTTATTATTTTAGCAAGGTGAGCTAGCATATCCATTGATGTAAATGGAGCGTGACATTCTTACCGCCCTCCCCCACACTTGGACTTTTGTGTAAAAGCCAAGTGTGCCAAGTCGGGGTCTCCTTTTGAGTGTGTTCCAAAACATCAGAAGTGTGTAGTTGATGTAGCTCCATGTTGTCGTGCGTCGTCTGTCCCTTGTTCTTTTTAGTTTCAACCTAAAATGGTTATTGACCAAGAATACCCGAGGGTGCATTCCAGCCTAACAACATGATCTTGCGATTATTGGAGAATGATACAACTTATATATATATATGATAATCCGGGGTATCTCCCGGCAGAGCTTTGATTATGGTCATAAGCTTGACCTTGGAAAACCTTTTGAAATTCTTTTTATGTTGATGAGGTGGTTTCCCCTCCAACACCAACCAGATCTACAAAATTCAGACACCGCGAAATTTGCAAGATTTATGACAAACAAAATGATCTACAATGACCCTTTTAATGATTCTAGGAATGGAGAGCAAAACGGGTTTGAAGAGTTTGCAAATGAAGTTGGAGTTGCAGATCAAAGCGAGAAATTCTTCAAATGAGCATGGACTTGGTGCGGTAGGAAGAAGATAGCTTCCATGCTCATGGAAATTTGAGGTAGAAGATGATGTTGAATTGAGAAGCTCGAAAGTATTCCCAAAGTCAGCATCACAGGAAAGGTTTCCCTCAAATTCGAAGAAACATGTCGGTGCTTCGTCTTTAGGAAGATCAGGAGTTTCTCCTAAATCGACCTCTACTGGGATGAGATGATCAGCATTTTCTTCCAAGGACAACCCAGGTGTCTCGAAAGGTTGCACCGACATAACCGTTCCAGGCTCATTTGTGAAGGAGAGGGGTTCAACCACGGAATTTTTGGCTTGAACGTTTGGTATGGAAAAGTTTTCCTCCCCTATCTTGACAGCAAATTCCCCAGTTTTTGAAGATTCATCAAAATATTTTTTGTAGGGGGAGCCCAATCAAGACATCGAAGTCTTGAATGTCAAAGACATGAAAGTCTAGCACCAACTTGAAATTGTCCTACTTAAGTTGTATACTGTGAAGGATGCCTAGACTTTTCATGCTTGACTTCGAATCTAACCTTAGGTGCTTGTTTGTTGGGGTGAAAGGCCTGTGAACGAACGTGTTCGCAAAGGATGTGGACATGATGTTCACCTCAACAATAGGATTGTAAAGCACTTCTATCCAGTCTCTGCCTATTTTAGCATGGATGAATGAACAAGAGGGACTGATCCGAATTTCTTCAGAAGCGAGTTCCGCTTGTTCCACCCAATCGCTACTTACAAAGGATGACAACTCCTCTGCATGAAGGATTTCTTCAGGAGGTTCAAGAGGAGTGGCAAGAACTGGAGGCTTATTTTTGCATGAATGCTTCGAGGTTTCTACGTAATTGACAAGGCATTCTTCCTCGAAGAACGGAAAGTCTAAAGGGAAGAAAACTTCCTTCAGAGGTTCCATTAGCGATGAGGGTCTCTGAACCGAAGAGACCTCCTCATGCTTGGGTTTGTCTTCCACTAGGAGGGGATTAGGAGATGGAGTGTTCGCTAGAATAAGGTCTAGCAGAGCTTCTCCTTCCCCTAGTGTTTTGCACATGAATGATCCTCCAGCAAAAATGTCCAGCTGTAGGGCAGACTCCTTGTTCAGCCCTAACCAAAAGTGTTGTAACAACACGTGGTTGGGTAGAGACATGTCTGGGCCTAATCGTGAGAAAGTTTTAAATCTCTCCCAGGCTGCACCTAACGTTTCCTTCTCTTTTTGTTGGAAGTTGAGTAACTCTTGCCATAGGTTTGCAATATGAGATATGGGAAAGAATGTGAAATAGAATCTATTCCTCAGTTCTTTCCAATCTTTATTAACCTTTCCTATGTTATTGTTGTACCATTGTTTCGCCCTCTCAGAAAGAGAGAATGGAAACAACTTCCAACGCAATGTTTCTTGTGATATGCCTGGAATTGTCAGGCACACACAAAGTAACTCAAACTCCCATAAATGGTGGTAGGGGTTTTCATGATCGTACCCCGAGAAGGGCTGTTCACGAACCATGGCTATAAAGCCAGGGCAGAGTTCATAGCCAGAAGCTATGATTGGCTTCGATGATTGTGGTGGCTCACAGAACTCGGCCTGTGGAGCGGATAGGTTTTGGATAGTGGATGGCTCCATAGGTTTTGGTAAGAAAAGAAAGGTAAAAACAAAGATACACAGACGAACTAGGTTCGGAGACTAAAGACGACAACCGTTCCCCGGCAACGGCGCCAGAAATGCTTGTTGGTATTTCTTAAAGTAAGCAGAAAAGTCCGCAAGTGCACGGAAGTACCGTTGTAGCACTTCACCCGGAAGTATTCAGGGTATCGTATTTTCCACAGGGAACTGTGTGCTATAGTCTCTTGGTCTAGTCCTCCCAGATAAGTCAAGGAGAAGGGTAACAAGGGTAGCAAGGTTTCTCTAGGTAATGATCCCCTAGGTGCTCTAACTCAACTAACGTAGCTTGCTTCGGTCAACGGGTGAAACTGGTTTCCCAGTCTATGTCGATACAGCTCTACCTGGAATCCCGAATGTGGGTGGATTACGAAGGATGAACAGGGCTATCACCACCTGCCGCCTACCTCCTCAACTGTGGAGACCCATGCAACCACCTATAACCACTTAGCCTAAACACCACGTTTACGCTAAGGGCCACTACTCTAGCAGCGATCATGACTTGCACCCTCTTACTAAGCACCCACCCGAGGGTGAACGATTGGTCCAGCAAACTAAGTTAGCGACAAGCTAGAACACAATAAGAACTTGAATACAAAGATCAACATGAACCTTTATACTTCAAGAAGTATACAAGATCGTAGAGGTACAAGCGGAGTCACATCGGCGATCCCGGTGTTCCTTGCGCGGAGGTAGCCGACAACTCCGGTACTTCTCCGACTCGCACTCACTCGCTCCCTATTCTAGTTAGCTACTAGAGCTAAGACATATGAGGCACTACTCCTTCTTCCATGGATCCCTCTTGAGATATGTGTTGATGAGCTCTTGGATGATTTGTGAGGAGGGTGGAGGCCTCCTTTTATAGGTGAGGTGCCTTGGAGGGGTGGAGGACCTCTCCTCCTCATTTGGAAAGGCCAAACCGACCTCCAAACCGACGTTGCAGGGTTCATTGCACTTGGACACGTCGATACACATTAGATAGGCGGTATCTTGCAACCGACCAAAGTTGGGCTCGGTCGGCGCACCTGGTGGCGCGCCCTGGTGGCCCCTTTTGTGCCCGGCTCGCTCTGGTGGGTCCCTAAGGTTATGTGGGCCATGTCCATCAAGGTTTCCACGTCTAGTTTGTTGTTGTGATGGGCTTTGAGCTCCATTTCTCCCATTTGGATGGGCCAGAAGTGCTGGGTATTGGGCCTATCCCCTTTGGGATCATATTGGGTGCATTTGCATGCCATATATTGTATGTGTTGGAGCCCACTTGTATTCGTTTACGGGAATGCCCTCCTGCAATTGACCAGACACCAAAACTTGTGGAAATGGTTAGTTGTAAGTCCTATTCTATGTTTGATGTTGGTTTTAGGCGAGTCTTGGCGGTTATAAAGTACGAGTTAAGGACCGCCAACAAGCTCCGGCGGGGAGGGGACGAGAACCACCAGCAGCGGCGGGGTGGAGGAAGGAGGACCACCAGCTGTAGAGGAGGAGCACTGGCTAGGGGAGGGGGAGCACCTGTGGAGGAGGAGGAGGAGCACCGACCGAGGAGAGGAGGAGCATCGGTGGTGGAGGAAGAGGAGCACCAGCGGCGGGGACGGGGGAGGACAGGTGTGGGAATGACGGGAGACATACCAAGCGGTGAGGCGAGATGAGCACGGGGCTGGCTCGGGCCTGGCATTTTTCTGGAGCCAGGCTAAGACCCCCTGGCTGGCTTGCTAGGACCTGACTAGGAGGCTTGTTCAGCCAACCAAACTGGCTTAAGTTGGCTCCAGGAAGCCTGGCTAGGGGATAACCAGGGAACCAAACACACCCTATGAGTAATTTGTGTACTTTGTATTAAAGCCAAGGATTCTCAGGTAGCTTTTTTGCTTGTAGCAATGGGACTTAGCAAGGATAGTTATCATGACAACGAAATGGACAAAGAATGAGCTTTTCTTTATAAAGGGCTGCAATGATACGAAATCTCCAATACTTAGCACGGCCTATAGAGCCCTCGCTAAGGAAAGAATAAGGATTAGGAAAGGGATTAGATCGATTAGAGGGATTTGAGGAGTTAGAGACAGGATTAGATTGAGTCAATTAGAGATAGGTTTGGATATAATTTGTTATGATTTGATTGGGCCTTTAGGTGGCCAGGAGTCCTCTCTATATAAAGAGAGGTGATGTACCAAGGAGGAAAAAGCAATGAATAAAGAAGAAATCATCCAATTCCCCCAAATACTCTAGTCTCCCTCCATGCCAACTTTGCTCGACTATCTTCACGGCAATGGTTATCCCCTAGGCTAGGTCATCCTGGGCCCAATACCCATAACAATTGTCATCTATGAGCACATTTGCAATCATTTGGTTTGCCCTTACAGAAATCTGTTGTGCAACATTTGTTGGAGTTAAACCATATCTAATATTTTATTTTTCTTATCCGTCCTTGAAATTCTTATTGTCTTTATATTTATCTTCACGTGCTGATTCTTTCCTCTCACGAGGACCAGTTTTTTCCCTTTTTCATAGGTAATTCATCTTTTATAGAAAGTTAATATAAAAATTGTACAGACTCTGACACAACAACAATGTTGGATCAAATTTAAATAAAATAGTGTGGTGCCCTTCTAGTTCTAAACAATCCTGTTGAGTGGCGCCCTTCTTATTATATTGTTCAGTGGTGCACTTTATCATGAATCCAGGACCTGCAAGATATATGTTTCTATTTTTTTCCTTTGTGAGGATGCTTTCATCGATCACGTGATGGATTATGCATGACAGATTAATGATTATTAAGTATGTAATACAAGCATGTTTTCACTAACATTTTTTTTTTGTTCCCAACAGCCAGCAGGCAACACTGGAAGGTTGGCAACATCTTGGTATTTGAAACTGGAGGTTAACCTAAAAGCTAAAGACACGTCCAGTTGTTGGAAATAACTTGCATTTTTTTCATAGATTATTAAAGTTTGTGCTGCCTTCTTAAGTTAGCATTAGAACTAAATTAGGAACAAAATTGTATTTGCATTGGCTGAGATGTTACTCATCAGTTCAAGAGGGCCTACTCTCTCCGTCCATGTATATAGGTCAAATTCTAGAGTTGTCTTAAGCATCGTTTTTAAGTTTGATCAAATTTATATAAAATAGTGTCAAGAATTATGACATTGAATTAGTATTATTAGTTACACTATGAAATGAAATACTTTCATAATATTAGAAAAAACAACTTAAGACAATTCTAGGAAATTGACTTATTCAGGATGGAGTATTTTAATAGCTATATGGACGTTTGTATCTCATAGGATATATGAAATTTGAATAAGGAAAGATGTTTTAAAATATCAGTATTTTTTGTAAGTTCCTTTAACTTGTTTTGGTTTTTAGAATATTTTTTGTTGACTTATTTGAGTTTTCATTTATTTGGAGTTTAGAACATCGTGTAATTTATAGATTACAACAAGCAAACTCGTTAATGTTAGCCCAACACGTTAGTACAAGCGGCTTGAGATTGACACGGACAGACCAACGTAAAACACCCTGCTTATTTTGGTCTTGCTGCTTCCAAACGGCGTCACGGAAAGGAGAACGGGGAGGGGTAACAACCCCAAGGAAATGGCAAGCCGCTTAAATCCGCGTGGGGGGTTAACTACCCAGGGCAAATCTACCCCTGTTCCCAAAGTAGCCCTTAGAGAGATAGAGGATGGGAATGGGGAAGGGGGGTTCACTTCACCCATGGCAGCCTCCTGGGAGGCGGAAGACGCGCCATCACCATGACCGCGAGCATGCGACCTATGTCGTGTGTTACCATTGGCTTTCGCGTTTCGCCATTTGCCACGGCAGGGACCTCACGGAGGTGGGGCGCACACGCTGACGCACGGTTGTGGTTCCTTCGAATTAAGTCCAAACTGACTTAAATTAAGTCAGTTTTAGTAAAAAGAACCAAACACACCTGACTTAAGCTGACTTATTTGAAGCCCATCCTTAAGTCAGGTTTTGATGACTTAAACTAACTTAAGGGGTAAAAATGACCCGCATGCCCCTCCCGATCTGACCCTATCCTCATTCGCCCGAGGCCCGAGCCCTATCCTCATTCGCCCCTGCCGCCTGCCCTCTCTGTTTCGCTCTCGCTCTCGTCTCCGCCGCCGAGACCCAAGCCCTCCTCTGTAGCCCCCACCACACCCCTCGCCGGATTCGCCATGGACGGGCGTGGGAACTACCGCGACTACTTGTCCTAAGAATCTTCTTCGCGGTCCGTCGAGGATAAAAATGACAACGGGTATACAATATTCGCGTACCCGTGGATACAAAACCAGACGGACAAGGATACGGGTTTAGAATTGTGCCCACGGGCACGAGCATTGATAGTAATCTAAACCCGATGGATATTTGCTCGCGAGTATGAAAAAATAGTATGTGCACCTGCAAACCCGCGAGACCCGCACCAATGACTATTTTATGGTTATATGTCTTTATTTGTGTTAATTTGTGATGACTTGGTATACATTAATGTAGAATTTTGATGACTCTTGTATAGTCAATGTTTCATACTTTATCTAACATTGAGAAATAAACATTTACTCGTTGATATATTGTTTCTTGCTTGCTATTAAGGCATGGTTGTGTGATTTGTTGCTTCATTTTTGCGGGTATACGGGTTTACCCGCGGGCATGTGATATCCGCAGATAGCGGATATGGGCATGTTTTTCTACCCGTGACGGTTAGTGGGCACGGGCGCGGGTACGGGTTTTTGCTCGCGGGTGCGGATATCTAGAGCTAGTATCCGCGCGGATTTTACCCGTTGCCATGCATGGTCGAGGAGGGAGACGACTTCGCCTAGTTCGCCGATCCTCCATCATACGGTCCGACGTCTTCATTGCGCGTCCTAGCTCCGAGGGAGGACCTCAAGAACCTGGATCTCAACTCTCAGGCCGACGGGTTCCCCTTCATGGACTTGTACTTCGGCTTCCTCCAGGACGATGGCATCCACATGCTCCCTCCTATTGGAGGTGGCTCCAGATCCGCCCAAGGCGGGTTTTTACCACCTCGATCCAGCTCTGGTGGAGCCGGTCGTGGATCCAGCCGTAGAACCGGCCGTGGATCTGGTCGCAGATCTGGGAGTGCATCCGGCAGTGGTGTCGACTGTGGATCCGGTCATGGAACTGGCCGTGGAGTTCGGCGGTCCATGCAGCTGCCTGGAGCTGGATCCGGCCCGCACATGTCGGGTCCGTTCACTCCACCAGGAATGGGTGGCGGTGGACAACATCTCTTGCGGAGTCGCTTCGGTCTAGGGTCGACGTCAAGCCTGCCTAAATTGAATGTGACCCGCAACGATGATGGCAGCGAGCAGGACGACAACGACTCCCAGTCGGTAAGATCCACTTTCAGAAGCTGGTCACTGCCTCTATTACTGTAATGTTTTCCTGCTGCTGTTCACTGCCTCTATTGCATAATTACTGTAATGTTTGGTTGGCATAAATACTGTTATTGGTTTGTTCATAACATATGTCTGCCCTAAATCCCACTAATTTTTCATGTACTAGACCACCTTTGACAAGGCACACTGGACCTAGAGGAACACTTCTATATTTTGTGATCGATCTTGCTATTGAACAAATTAGGGAAGACAATTGTCCAAGTGGCAAGATGTCAAACAAGGGATACCAAAATATTAAGCAAAAATTCCAGCAAAGAACCAGTCTCAACCTGCAGCTGAGATGCTTTAAGAACAGATGGACGCTTGTGAAGTCCTAGTATGTCTTCCATGCATGGACTTTGACTCAATCAGGGCTTGGTTGAAATGCAAATGGTACTGTTATTGCTGATGATGATTGGTGGAATAGGAACACAGGGGTAATACAAATGTACACGCCTTGCCTTTTTTGCTTTACATTCTAGCTTTGTAGACCAATGCCCCGATGCTGCTTCTGATTTGCAGAAAAAAGCACACCTGACTAGACTGCGTGTGTCCATCCCTGTCTACATGGAACAATGCATGCTCTGAGATGTTCAGTGGGCATACAGTTGATGGAAGCAGCACATACATACCTGGACAGGTTGATGACGAACCTGTTGATGATGATGACAACGAAACTGCTAACGATGATGATGCCTGCCTCAACAGCCCTACGAGCACCAAAAGTCGCAAGAGAGGCAGCACCATAGATACAGGTAATAGTCCAGCTAAGAACAACAAAAGTCATATGATCAAGGCAATTAATGGGCTCATAGCAGCTAGGCCTGGGCGATCGGTTCGGTTCTTCGGTCACTTTGAAAGTTCGGTCATCTAAAAACGGAGACCAATCGGTTAGTTTCAAAACTCAAGACCGAGCAAGTTCGGTCTCGGTTAGTTCGGTTCGGTCTCGGTCATGACCGAACTAACCGAACTATAGAAAACATCTACTAAATAGTATATTTTTTAGCAAATTTGAGCATTTTTTTTCTATTCTATGGCAAAAATAACAACACAAACTATAGATTAAATAGAGTGATAAGAGTGATGGTTGATATAAACCTCCTAGAATAAATATTATATCACTAATAATAGTCTAAAGTACACATTATATCGATAAAAATTAGATGTTCGGTTAGTTCGGTCAGTTCGGTTACCCGAGGCATATGACCGAACTAACCGTAAAAAGTTCGGTTAGTGTGAACTCAGGACCGAACAAATGACCGAAAATTTCGGTCTCGGTCACTTCGGTCTCGGTCTCGGTCTCGGTTAGTTTGGTTCGGTCTTCGGTTAATTATGCCCAAGGCTAATAGCAGCTGTGAAAGCTGGCCATGACTCCCACTCCAACAGTCTATCTGAAGCAACCAGAAAAAGAGAGGAAGAGAAGAAGATTGCAGCTGAAGAATTGGACAAGTGCCTCAATCTTGCAGTAACTAGTGGAGCAGATCAAGATAGCGAAGAATACTACATGGTCACTATGTTGTTTGAGAAGAAGCACAACAGAGCAGTGTTCCTAAAATTTAGCTCAGATGAATCTAGGTTGAACTAGTTGAAGAGGTTTGTTAGGGACTACAGTGCCTGCATGTAATTGGGGAACTTCAATCAGTTATTTGTTTGCAATATTAGTGGACTTAGCCCTACAGTTCTAGGACTAGTTGTGGACTATCTATTTGGAATATTTGTAATGCTCAGACAATTTGTGAACTATGTTATCTGTTTGCATTAATTGTTATTTGTTCTTGCTGATATATCTGTTCTTTTTGAATTATGTGTTTTCAATATCTGTCAATGTTCTGTTTAATATTTTTGAATGTGCTGATCAGATTGTGTGGATCACTTGTTTTAGCGGGAAGATGAAGATGACTGGGAGTATGAGTTGATAACGAGGGAACATGGGAAGAGGCAGCACCTTGATCAACTTGCACTTACCGGTGCGGCGATTGGTATGTGTCACTATGACAAATTTTATAAAAAAAGCTTCGTACAGGGTTGTTGTTGATGTTATGATATGTTTAGGATGGATAGACATGTATTTGACAGACTACATAATCTTCTAGTGGACCAATATGGTCTAAAGTCCACAAAGAGAATGTCTTCAGTAGAGGCTTTAGGATTATTTTTATGGATTTGTGTGGTGCACCTCAGGGCATGAGGCAAGCTCAAAACCGATTTGTTAGATCCAAACACACCTGCGGTAGAATATTTGAGAAAGTACTACATAGTGTAGAAAGACTAGCAGTTGATACCATTAGACCAAAGACCCTGAGTTTAGGACAGTGCACCAGAGGCTGCAAAGTCCACGGTTTTCTCCCACCAAAAGCCCATGTTATTGGTGTATCTCATGGCCTTTGACTTCTCGGTCCAAACATGACCCAACCTTTCTGAGGTCGAGTTTGTGGGGACATTTACATATTTACCATTATAACGGATGACACTCGCCCGATTATCACTCTTAAAATTATCCTTACATATTTACCACGGGAGAGAGAAGAAATCTAACAACTTTACCAAAAATGGATCATTTTTGCATGCGTGGCATGCCAGATCAACATGCCAACGTACGTGAAGATACACCACGAAAAGACAAAGCTGCCATTGCCCTCCTCCTCTCTTTTCCCCTCTGATAGTCGAGTTCCGCATCTTCTCTCTCCGCTAGGTGGGACCCACTCGTCAGATTCATCTCCCACCTCCACCCATGGAAACAGTTGAACTTGGCCCCAGTGGTACGGCGGCCCTCGAGTGGGCGAGCTCCACTCGGCCAGCGCGGTGGCCCCTAGCTGCGGGAGAGCTTCGCCCAGCCGGTGCGGCGGCCCCTGGCCGTGGGCGAGCTCCAGCCCGGCAACGCGGTGGCCCCGATGATGTGCGGCTTCTAGCCGCGGGGAAGCTCCGCCTCGCCGGTGCGGCGGCACCAAGCCACGGGCGAGCTCTACTCCAGCGATGCGGCGATCCCGACCGTGAGGCTCGTCCCGGTCTGGGCGGTGACCCCGACCGCATGCAAGGCTCGACCCGCGTGGCGGCCCCTGGCCACGATGAGCTCCACCCAGCCGTCGTGGCCACGGGCAAGCTCGGGCATGCGTCCGGCGCGTCGGCTCCTAGGCGTGGGTGAGCTCGAGGGCGCGACCATCCCTAGCCCGAAGGATGAAGGTGACCCATGTCCACGGCTATAGGTTAGGGATGAAGCTGACAAGTGGGGTCCAACTGGAAGTGAGAGAGGAGATGCGGGACCCGGTTGTCAGAGAGGAAGAGAGAGGAGCAGGGCAGGGGCAGCTTCGTCTTTGCGCACTGCATCTCCACGTTGGCACGCTGATATGGCATGCCACGCATGCAAAATGGTCTGTTTTTGATAAAGTTGTAAGATTTCTTCTCTCTCGTGGTAAATATGTAAGAATAATTTTAAGAGTGATAATCGTACGAGTGTCATCCGTTATAATGATAAATATGTAAATCTCTCCCACAAACTCGACCTTAGAAAGGTTGGGTCATGTTTGGACCGAGAAGTCAAAGGCCATGAGATTTATGGGCCGAAAGCCCAACGGTACTGCAATTTTTTCGGAATAGCCCAGGAGATACTGTTGCTGCCAGATACGGAATATCTGCCTGAGGTCAGCCTGGGCATTCGGTAAATACCGAACCGATCAGTTCGGTTCTTCGGTACCTCGGTAAATTCAGTTCCTGAGAAATTGATACCGATCGGTTCTTTAGAAAATCGGTACCAGTTCGGTTCGGTATCGATAAATTTGGTTCGATTTCGGTATTTACGAACAGAACTAATCATATAGAAGATGTTATGGCATGTTCAAAAACTAATTTTGACATGATTTCATAGATAATAATAGTGTAAAATACATATTACATGTAAAACTTCCCAAGACTATAAGTGTGAGTGCCAAAAATACATAATATAATAGTCTACAATAGTACAATAAATCTTTACTCTAAAAAGAGTCAAATGACATCGTCTGGTTACCCCTATCGCTTACCTCCTCCTCACCCGGCGATCTTCCACGCGCCTCGCATAACCACCGCCCGGCCACGACACGGAGGTCGCCGCGCCATCGGCCAAGAGCTCACCGCCCTCTCCCGTCGCGACGCACATCGCCCCTCCCGGTGCTATCGACCCCTCGACCTCCTCCGCTCCCCGCTTCCTCCAATCCCCTCGATCCGGTGCTGCCTCCACCCCTGCTCCCAGCCTCCCCCAAGTAGGCGCCATCTGCCTCTAGCGCGACGCAGAGATCGCCAGACACCGACACTGCCCAAGTCCACCACCGCCGTCGATGCCCACCCCCGGTTCGGTGTCTTCCTGACCCCCCCTCGTCCTCCTCAAGTTTTGCGGCCTCGACCGGCATGAGGCGAGGTCAGCGACGCCCGCAGTTGCATCCTCACCGGAGCTGGGCTGGGGTGTTATCGTGCGTGGCACTGCCATTGCGAGAAGGACGAGGCCTCTCCTCCTCTTCCTCCAGTACCTCGGTTCGTCGGCATCCCCGCCGTCTCTGTGCGCACAGATCCACATGTTCATGCAGGCCGAGCCTGACTTGTGGTATGTGTTCCAGTTTGGCGGCGAGCTGGAGTGCGGGCCCGACCAGGTGCCTGGAGGAGCTGCCGGCGGAGGGCAGCCGGTCTTCACCTGCCAGTTGAACTTGAACACCGGCTGGAGGGTAACCAGGAGCCCAAAATGGATTTTTTATTTTATAATATAATCGATTTGGTTGGCCTGGACTCTAGAGTAAGGCCGGATCACTACTTTGTTTGTGCAGGTGGAAAGCACAAGATCGATTTGTTATCAACCAGGAGTGCTTGGTGTTCTTGGTTCCTAATAAAGTGCTTCCTGTGTATCAGGTACCAACACAAGGTGATCCTTCCGACATTCAAGATTTCAAACTTTTGCCAATTTGTTTGGTTGTTGTCTGTTGTCAGAGAAGGCCTCCTAATATCCGAAGAAAACACCTGCAACACATATTTTACCTGTATTTTTAAAGTGCCTACTACAACTTAACTATCATGCTATTATCACAGTTTAGAGATGCTTAGATTTCTTTATTTAAAAAAGGAAAAAAGAATAGCTTTGCATTATGTAAGTTTGCTTCGTCATATTTCAGGTCATGATGAATAACTAGGCCATGATATTTGCTTCACATAGTAAGGAGGTGTAATCAGTTTATTTAAGCGCGGGATCCGATCCCCTGCTATCCAATCCCGTCACAGGCGAAACAAACAGAAAGTAGCACTATTTGCTCACGGTGTGATCAAGTCACTCTGAAAAATACTTGAACCAAACAACATCTTAGATGTAGTAATATAGGGTATGAATCTTCTGAGAATGTTTTTTTCTAATCACTGATGTGGAGTTATCTTATTGTATTTAATGTACTGAAAGTAGTAGTACTTCGGCTTATCGGCCATACTTCGACTTATTCTCTCTCATAGAACACTACTGAAACAACCGAAATTAGCCGTAAAAACGACCAGTCGGACAACACAGAGTTTTATAGAAAGTGTGAAGTTGAGTTTTATAGAAAGTGTGAAGCTTGAACTTGGGATGATAGCTCCGGTGTTTGAAATTTATGGAGTTTAGACATTTTCAATGGATCAAACATGAGAATAGTTTTATAGAATATTAAAATGTTTTTCAATTGGAAACGATTTGTTAGGCTTGGTTACACATAATAACAGTTTTACCTTTGCCATCACCACTCATCTAGAGTTGTTGAAAAATGAATAGCTCGTAATAGATTTTTTTCAGAAAAACAGCACTGACATAAGAAATCTCGTATCAGAAACTATTATAAAAGTAGTCAAATATGGGGGTGTTCGTTTCCCTGGCAAAAATTTTTTTGCCAGTCACATCGGACATTGCGGCACTAGTTTAGCCTATTAAAAATATAGTAATTAAAAAACTAATTTGTCAGCCGGAGACTAATTCACGAGACGAATCTATTAAACTTAATTAGTCCATGATTTGACAATGTGGTGCTACAGTAAATACTTACTAATGATGGATTAATTTACCTTAATAGATTCGTCTAAGTAATTAGCATATGATCCTGTAATTAGTTTTATAATTAGTTTATTTTTAATAGGCTAAACTAGTGCCGCAATGTCTGATGTGACTGGCAAAAAAATTTTGCCAGAGAAACCAACACCCCCTATATATAACTGTTGTCCCGTCGCAACGCACGGGCACTTAACTAGTAATATAATAACACTCAAATTTATCATATTTTAGCTAAATTCGGTAATTCGGTTCTGTTCGGTAAATCGGTTCGGTTCGGTATTTATCTCGGTAAATTTAGTTCCTGAGAAACAGGAACCGAATTTTTTTGTTTCGGTATTTTTCGTTTCGGTTCTCGGTATTTTCGGTTCGGTTCTCGGTATTTCGTGCCCAGGGCTAGCGTGAGGGCGTGTGCAATGGGCTAACCCCTAGTGGTTTGAGTACAGTACAGATAAAGTGTTCTGTATAGACTAGAAAATATTGAGACTACTGTTGGGATGGTACCCAGACCGCAAGCGCCTCCAACCCGCAATACCGAAGGATGACGGAGCCTTCGTGCGGATGCGCGCATTCGCGCGGAAGCACGCATTCGTTTTCGGCCCCGCAGGACCGAAGGATGACGGAGCTTTCGTGCGGAAGCACGCGTTTCGGCTCGCGGACCAAGGGAATGCGGAACTTTCGTGCGGAAGGAAGCATTCGCGCGGAAGCACGCATTCGCTTTCGGCCCGCAAGACCGGAGTAGGACGGAGTTTTCGTGCGAAAGGGAGCTTTCGCGCGAAAGGAGCCCGGCGCCTCCGACGGGAGTTTTCGTCATTCATGACTTTGGCTTTTCACAGGTTTTCGCAGGTCGCCGGAGACCTGGGTCAAAAGGGGCGGGCCCACCGGTCAGGAAAAGGAGCCGGGGGACGCTGGGCCTGTCAGAGGGTGAAGTTACGATGATGCCCCTCGTGCCGGAAGAGGTGGCGTACAACTATGGAGTAGGAGTAGGGCACCATTGTAATTGTAACAGAGTGGTTTGGAAGGGCAATCTTGTACGTTCAAGTTGACCTAGATTAATATAAAAAGCCCCCGGCTTCCCAAGGGAAGGTGGAGAGAGAACACTGTTCACTTCAGCTGTCCTCCTACTTTCCTATGCTTACTTCCGCTTTCGCTCCGCGCCTTCGCTCGTGCGACAACCTGCTGTTTCGGGGTCTCGGTCCCGAAACAACAACTACTATTCTTAGTAATACAAACTATCACTACTTATAGTTTGCAAAAGGACTTTTTCTTTCATCATATCTCACTTTTTATTTCTTCTCCCTCTACTTTTTTAGCATGGGCCACCTTCTCTCTACATAGGTATACATAGCTTCTACAAGCTACTATGACACCTCTAAAACATCTATATTTTTTTATCCGGTCTTATATGGACCTTGAGGTTATCAGTAAAAGTTGTGCATTAGGAAAGACCTGATTCTCTCTTTTTTTTCTTTTACTTTTTTAGAATCCTATATAGCGACATTTTTATTAGACAAAAGAAGTACGATTATATGCATATGTACCTTTATTCATTCTTATAGATATGCACGTACTACACTTTTATTTATTATCACCTCCGACGGAATCCAAGGAAATACGATTCTCTATAATAAATAAAAAAGTAAAAAGACTAAGGGCATGTTTAGTTTCGGGCTGTAAAATTTTTGAATGCCACATCGGATATTACATGTGGCGTTACATGAGATATTCATATATTAAAAAAACAAATTATAGAATCCGTCCGTAAATTACGAGATAATTTGTAAGCCTAATTAATCCATCATTAGCACATGTGTTAGTGTAGCACTTTAGTGTCAATTCAATGACTAATTTTGCTTAAAAGATTCGTATCACAAATTACATATAAACTATGTAATTAGTTATTTTTAGTCTATATTTAATACTCTATTCATGTGTCTAAAGATCCGATATGACAGAGTATAAAGTTTTTGGTTTGATCTAAACATGGCCTAAAATGTTGAAACTTTTTATGGTGCGATCTTTTTTTCCTCGCCCTGCCTCTCCATGTGTTTAACAAAAAGGAAACGAAACCCCTAGCCCGTGTGTTTCCCACATAAAATGAAAAAAACCTTCCGTAGAAAACCTGCGTTCATTCGGTCAGAAAAAAAGAAATGAAACCTGCGTTCATTCTCCGTGCATTCCCAGATAAAAAAATCACCGCACCATGGAAGTAAAACATCCGGCCTCGCACGACGGATGAGCCGCCGCCGCCGAAAAGTCCCGCGCTCCACATCCCAGCCGTCTCGCCGCTACCATGCATCTCAACGTCCGGTTCTCCGAATCCCTGCTCCTTGTACCGCGCCCCATCACGGGACGCGCCGTCACCGCCGTCGCCACCGCCTCCGACGTTGGATCGTCTGCCCCAACGCCGGACGCACTGCTGCGAACATCCAACGCGCTCAGGTGTCCCACACCCCACCACGGACACGTTGTCGCCGCTGGCGTCGCTACCGTCTGCACTAACGCCGGACGCACGGGTGAGACGACGCTACCACCGTCGCACGGAGGTCGCTGGACGTGCCGCGCGCCCCACCACACACTCGTCATCGCTGCACTGTGCCAGAGGTAAACCCAGATGTCCGACCTCTCGACTATCTGCTCTGCTTTGTTATGTTGAACAAACAAGGAGACCCTTATTTTATATCTGTGATATTCGTTCTCTGAAACCTAATTTTTCTTGCTTATAAGTTATATCCTATTTGAAACCTAGAATTACAAATTAAATTATAGCAAACAAGGTGAAAATACCAAACAAAATAAATCAAAATTTAATATCAAAGGTTGCTTTTAATTTGTCACTGTCATTTTTCTACCTTTGACTGTTATCCTATAGCATACAAACAAGTTTAAGTATAAATACCATGCCAGAAAACTTGTCTTTTTTTTCTAATTTGTCACTGTCATTTTCTACCTTTGACTGTTATCCGTAGCATACAAACCAGAAAACTTGTGGTTTCTGATGCCATTAAAATAGAAACAAATAGCATTGATGCATATATTTTAACATCTGAGTTTGTTTAAGTAGTGCAATGGTGTAAGTAGCTTGGCATGTATTCATGAAGATTTCGTCCAGAAAAGAATTGGTGATACATTCCAATCTACACGGTTATTGTCAGAACATTTAAATATGTAAAGGGTAACTGGTGTTGCATTTTTCATCTAAATTTGAACTGGTATGCAAAGGAAAACATAGTGCATATTGCATTGAGTACCAAGCATGTTTAGTTGTCAAGCGCAGAGAAGTAAATGTTTACACATGCATGACTCTCAGCTACCTGACAAAACCAAAAGCTTCCTGATGTTGTGATGATCGCCTAAAAAGTGTTGGTACAAACTGAGGTCCTGAACTCAGCTTTCTGTTGTAGTGATGTTTAGGTATTGTTTAGTTTTAGAAAATATTTGGGAAATGCACTATAACACTTTCGTTGTTATTTGACAAACTTTGTCCAAACATGGACTAACTAGGCTCAAAAGATTCGTCTCGACATGTACATACTAAAAGTATAATTAATTATTTTTTTACCTACATTTAATGCTTCATGCATGCAGCTAAAGATTGATGTGATGGGGAATCTAGAAAAATTTGGGGGAAGTTGAGAAACTTACATGAAAAATTTGTTGCACCCTCAGTTCATGACACAAAAAAGAAATTGGTAAACCATGCTTTATAGAATATCAAATCAAGCATCAAAATGATTTGAACAAAATGATTGGCAAACTACAATAATCTGAGTATACCGTGCTGATTCATTTTCCCTAACAGGAAACTCAAATAAAACGAAATGATACAAACCTGACATAGCAACCTTCGTTCAGCAAAGGAATCATGTTGAAGCTATTGTAGAGATAAAATAAAATGAGATAAACCTAAACTAGAAACTACGTCTGGCGATATATTTAGCAAAGCAATCCTACTGAAGTTTATTGTATTTCATTTAGACAAACAAAGTTTATCCGAACCAACCTGGGAACAAAGCAAGGATTAGTGTAACTGAATTGAACAACCACTTCAGCCAAAATTATGATGGTTTAGTGAAAGCCAAAAGCTATAGATTTTTTTGTAACAACATGGTGATGCTTTGGTGAAAAATGATAAGCCTCGGACCGCAATATTGTTCTAGCCGGCCAAGACCACCCTAGGCTTTTACACAGTTCAAATTTTCTGAATGGCCGGCCAAGATCTATCTGATTTAGACTTTAATACAATATGAATACCAAGCAGTCAAAGTGTGAATTCAGTACCAGTACCAGTGTTCAAATACATAACTGATCCTCCAGTGCCGTCCGTAAATTAATGCAATTACAAACTAGCATGGTTTCTTTGGTTTATAAAGAGCCTCAATCTGTCTACTAATGGTAGTTAAAGGCATCTGCAGACTCCTAACAACAATAGACCAAGTTATATTAATCCCGACTCTAAAAAATTCTCTTCTAGAAAATGTGTGCTTTAACCAAAACAAAAATCCAGAATATCGTAAAAGACAAAGTATGAAAGAACTGGTTGTTGCAATACATGTATGTGGGGATATAAAATACAACATACCACAATGCAGATACATAAGTCGCTTCCTCCTACTTTTAATATTTATTTCCTATATATTATTCTAATTACTATCATGTTTGCAGTTTTTTTACCGTGGCTACACTCAAAAATATATGCTTTATATTGTCGACCAACAGAAGAAGATGCTTTTTATGATAAAGACACACCACAACTGATATATGCCAGACAAACTCTTGAATTTAATATGCAGTACACGGCCGCGATGAATGAACATATTCCTGGATGGAATGAGGATATCTGTTGACGTTTTCGTTAGTGCAAATAGAATATGAAAGATTCCGCAAGCGCACAGAACATCATCGTAGCATTTTACCGGGAGTATTACAAGATCGTTATTTATATTTTACCACAGGGAAGCAAGGGTCAAGAATCTGATAACTTACTATCATACATCTACTAACTCAGAGTACTAGTTACACTAAAGTAGGAGTAATTGATATATGATAATGAAAGTACATCAAAGAGAATTCAATGATAAATGTATAGATAACTATAGTGGGAGGACAACAGGAGAGATCAAGGTTCCTATATACTTCTCTATTACTTGGGTTCTAAGGCAACAAAGATGAAAAGATATAGCAGTCAAAAACATTGTCACTTTGGAGCAACAGTACCTTTCTGACTCTCGAAAAAGACTGGGAAGAAAGTAGTCAGAGGAAGGCTGCCAAAAGCTCTACGAGACATCAATCCGAACGTGGTGGACTACGAAGGCCTAACAGAGCTGTCACCCCTGGGGCTACCACAACTATTCCAAGGGATTGAGCGCAACCTCAGGTAACCTCTAGACTAAACACCATGTCTAATCTATCGATTACTACTCTAATTACCTAGGATAACTAGAGCACTCAATACGAACAAAGATCTCATGTCAAGATATAACAACTATACTAATCATATAATAAAGCATAAAGTAAATAGAGAAGATAAATATATTAAAACATAAGTCTTACAAAGAAAAGATACAAAGACATACCAAAACTCTGAAGACTACTCCGGAACCGAAGCGTCGCTCCTCCATAACTCCCGACTAGAGCTAATCTATTACATTGGAAAATCTAAACCTAATTCTAGAGAGGAGAGGTTGTCCTTCGGGCCTCTACAACTCCCAGATGATGATGTTGTCTCAGGGGGGTCTGGGGTTTATTATATAGGGGCTCCTGGCCTCTCCTCCATCTTGGGCAAGCGATGTGGTACTAAATCCTTCGCCATATGCACATGGGCCTTAATGGGCCAAAACGCGTTGGAGAGGTCGGTTGGAGTGCGTCACGCGAAGGTGGCGAGATTGGGCCCTATAGCAGACCGGTCGGTCCAAGGGGGAGACCGGTCGGTCTGCCTCTATGACAGGTGGGCCCCGCCTTCCGTGGGTCGCCTTCTCGTGTCTTCTGGAATGTTCTAGAATCTTTCAAGTCGTATCCATCGAGGACTCTCGCTTCGGGACTCCAAATATAGCAAACCATATGTCTGTTTCGATCGTCTTGACGAGCTCTTCACAATGGTGTGCTCTGTTTCATCACTTGAGATACTTTTATATGGTGAAATATTGATAATCCTGCAAAGCAAGTGAGAACAACACAACTCGTGGAACTTGTTAGAATCAAACCCTACAACTATGCTTTATAGTTTATTTAATATCATTTTATGCATTAGTTGATGGTATAATATTGACATTAAGGACCGTCAACAAGTTCTCTCAAGCTTACTCTTTGCTAGTCCTTTAGCAAAGTCAAACTTAACAATGGATCAGGAGTTGCTGCAATATCCGCACTTCTAACAAGTACACATGCATTCAAACAAAAGTTCTCATTTGGATTAGAAAAAGATACTCCCTCCATTCCAAATTATAAGACGTTCCAAGAATCTTGGAGAGTCAAAGTTTTTCAACTTTGACTAAAATTATAGAGAAAAATATAAAGATTTATACCATCAAATATACATATTATGGAAATATAACTAATGGAGAATCTAATTGCACTTAGTTGATATCATAAATATTATTATCTTATTATATAAATTTGGTCAAAGTTGAAAAACTTTGACTCTCCAAGATTCTTGGAATGTCTTATAATTTGGGATGGAGGGAGTACCATATTATTTATCACGGGGCTTAGTACTTTACCTTGAATCTTGCGTAATTGAAAGATAGAACGGTCAAATCAAGCACTATGTCTCTTGCTCTTTCACTTCACCATTATCCTAGAGTTTTTATGAATTTTCAAAAAGCTTAAAAACATATGTTGCCAAATTAAACAATAGAACCAAAGAGAAAGTCAACCACACCATTGAATCGAGAAATGCAAGTGTATGAAAAATGGAGGCGGATGCTCTTTTGAATATATCACTCTCTTCTGTTTATTAGAAACACATGGATATCAGGCTAATTCTACTATCGGGCACGTGCCCATTTTTTATATTCTCTTTTTTCGAGGTTCCGGACACTTGTCCCTTTTTATTTCCTCGGGATCTATCTTTTTGAGGTTTCGGACACTTGTCCCTTTTTATTTCCTTAGATTTTTTTCTTTTTTTCTTTTTTTTCTTTTTTTTATTTTTCAATAGCCACATGCTTCCAACAAACTTTTGAGAGGATAACAATAGATAATCATGAGCATTTATGCGGAGGATGGATGAAATGTGTAAGTGATCTCAATTCAATAGTATGATAACTTCTCACAGGGTCGACAAAGCTTAATTTAACTCAATGCAATTATTTACCATATTAATATTGGAAACTCTCCAGAACTCTAGTGTTGTTTAGAACAAGATAACAGTAGCTCAAATCATCACATGTCATATCTGTCAATTACCTAGACTTTGGATCAAGCATTTGCTACCCATATATTTAATTTTATTTCAAGGCATCATTAATTTTTAAACTTAAGAGAACTCATGCTTAAAGGCTAGGTACTAGAAAGAAATACAATAGAGCAACTATTCATCATTTCCATTTTAAGAAATTAGGGAGAGAGTTCTTCAGATTAGACATGCTTTATTTATTTAATCTAACACACACTATAACCTATTACTTAAAAAACACTAAGATAGTAGTAAGACATACCTGAATCACGAAGATAACGGGGGTGCACCTCCCTCAAGCTCGATGTTGTTGTAATAGTGTTGATCCTTCATGTGCTCACATTTTTTTGTATTTTGAATTTATTTATAGAAAGAAAAAGTTAAGAGGATAAAAATACTTACCTCGATACACGGGGGTGCTTTCCCCCAAGCTGAATGTTGACGTAGTCGTTCGATCTTGCAATCTAGCGGACTGGCGGTGAAAATATTCTTCCTCTATTGAAGCATTGATTGATGTTGATGGTTGTTGAAATAGTGCTCCAACAGTGGATGGAACATCCACTTGCACGTCAGCTTTTCTTGGTCTTTAATCCTGTGAAACTCAAATAGACAACAAAACTTGTGGAACAGATTAAGCATTAGTGGTTGGCCACTTAAGCCTTAGTTGTCCAGAATTTCAGTAAGATCTCTTTCTCAATATTTTTGTATTTTAATATTTTTTATGATGTAAGAGAAAATGCAACAGGATGAATGTATGCATATTTATTTTTATTTTTATGCCACCACGATGAATATTTCATGTGGGTTTTTACACACCACAGAATTATTCACATGGGGCTTTAAGTTTTATGATGCAGTGCAAAAAGTAAAATATTTTCTCTCTTTTTTTATGCAATGCTAATGCAGAAAAGTAAATATGCTATGGAGAAATAATAATGGAAAGTAAATATGCAAAAAAATAGAAACTAATGCAGAAAAGATAAATATGGATAACTACCGATTTTACCTTTCGGCGAGGGTTCAATGTTTTAAGTCCTCTGAACAAGACTTCTCACCATGTTCATTCCTGAGGTGCATCATTTGATCTCGATATGTAGACCTTGATAACTACACCTCTTGATATGGTGTCACTCATGTTCTTCGTTCGCCCAGCAATTTGAAGTGAAGCATTGGTTGTGGAAGATGGCAGCATCTTGCTTAGTGTGCATGTTCCTGTAGATCTAGGACCTTCACTCTGTAGAATTTGGGAGTTGACGAACTCCTCCATGTTTTGCTCAAGAGTGTGTCCTGCTCATAAAGTCAAGGTAGAGATCAAGTGCATGGGCTCTGTTGGTGGAAAAACACCAACAGAACCAAAAGTTTTGTTCATTCCTCTCTAACCTTAGGCACATTGAACAAGATGAACTTGTTGTTTATTATGTGTTCTATTCAATCTTAACATGAGTGATAGGATCAAAAGATGAGCATGAAAGTAGCATCATAAAATATTTAACAGATCAGATTTCTTAACCCAAGGAAGGATAATCTATGCATAATGTGTCGATCTTTTTATGATTATGATATATCATCTTCCAAAGGTTGGATGCATAACATTTTAGCTCATTTGGTTAAGATAGTGAGATTCAAGAGAGTAGAGCTAAGAACAAAGAGTAAAGAACTGAACATGTTGAGTTGATTAGGTTGGATCAAGTGAGGTGCGACTTAAACATGTTTGGTTCTTTATGTATGCACATACCAGAATCAAGGAGAAGCTTTTAAAGCGATGGTCGCTTACCTTGAAATGATACTTTATCATTGAAGAGTGATTACGTCGAACCACCTTGTCAAAGCTTCTCTTGTTTAGCTGGTTGTTGTTCATGACTAGCTTGTCTTCTCTTGTCTATCTCACAGTGGGCCAACTGAGTCTTGTTCTCAACAGGTCCAGACAATGGAGACTTTGTCAAATATTCTCTTGATTTTTAGGCTCAGGTACTATCTCTCCATCTTTGAATTCTTGCAGTGCAGTGGCTTCATCCTTCATGATGTCCACCTCAATTCCTGGTAGTTGGTTCTTCCTTTGTCAGTTGAGTCAATGTCTTCTCTTGGTTCTCTTCGGCTACTCATAAGTGGTGTAATTGTTGAAGAAGCAGCAATCCCTTTGATCGAAGATCCAAAAGTGGACATCTCCAGGTCCGACATAGATGACACATTGGTGGTGTTCAAGAACGATCTTCCAAGAGTGAGTGAAGGATCATATTCTTCTCCTTAATTGGGATAGCGTCCAGTGGCTTCTACTGATCAAAGTGTTGACGTTGGATTTCTCCTTCCTCTCCTTGATTGTGAAGCAAATCTAGACAACAGAATTGTGTCTCCCCCAAGCTGGCTTGTGAAGTAGGTGGATGTCCAAATTTCTTCAACAACATGTTCATGAGTTGAAATTGTAGACCTTGTTGTTGTTGAAGTTGTTCCACCTCATCCCCCAAACTAGCTCTTGTGTTGCACTGATTAGAAGTAAGGAGAACTTCCACTGCTTGTCTTCATAGGGAACCATCAACAAACTTCCTTCGGACGACACATAGATGTTATAATGTAGTGGTATATCGTCACCTTGATATTTGTTGTTGGTGTCGGTGTTGATGTCTTCGATAATGATGAGCGTAGGCATAGATTGACCCATACGGGATGAGTTGCATCCTGCTCGTCATCAGTGTCCTGGCTTAGGCCTTGGGATGGCTCAAAGCTTGGCTGCCTTCGACATCACTAGTGACTTGTCTGATGATGAGTTTTGTCTATCCACGGATTGGATTTTGGACCTTTAAGTTCACACCATGAACAAGCAAACCTAATCTCCTGCAAAATGTTAGTGGACACATACCCGAAGGATTGCACTGAATTTGAAACATGGGTTGTTATCCACAACTTATGTGTTATTCATCCATGCTAATGAAAAGATGATTTTAGGATTACTTTAGCATAGACTAGCAATTTATATGTTGGCTGCATTTTAACATGGTTCAAGGCAAAAGATACTTGCTGTAGAAGATAAATTGAAATAAACTTTAATACTCATAGTTCTTTCATCCATGATGAATGAGCTGAGTCTTGATTATGCAGTTCATCATATGCCTTGCTTCATCTCTAATGTGAATTCATCTCAGGACTTTCCCAAAGTGTATTTAGAGTTCTCTGCAGGGGTTAGTCCAACAAAATATCCAATGTCTACACTAGCAATTTTTAGTTCAATAATCAAACTAGACTCCATGTCTAATTGGATTAAGGAAGACATTTTAACCTAAGCACCACGCTTAATTTAAAATCCTTTGAAAGTACTCTCGAAAAGCACAACCAAACCAAAGCATAATATAGCAAACAC
The DNA here is from genome assembly GCA_009763385.1 of Coix lacryma-jobi var. lacryma-jobi. Lineage (NCBI taxonomy): Eukaryota > Viridiplantae > Streptophyta > Magnoliopsida > Poales > Poaceae > Coix > Coix lacryma-jobi. The sequence continues at coordinate 52,077,292 of CM019824.1, forward strand.
AGGTAGAATGAGAGCATAAAAGAGATTTATTCAAAAAGAGATGACACAGTATGATCACAGTGAGGAATATTTTTTTCTTTTTTTTAGATGCAGATGACATGAATGCATATAAGGAACTAAACATGATGTGGATTTGATAAAATAAAACCTAAACTAAATGGAATGGATGCAAGGATGATTCGAAGTAAACATGCAGTGAAATGCAAAAAATTAAAAAGATAACTACTCATAAATCCATGAGCAAGACTGTCTCACCTCGATCATACTTACCATGGCTCACAACTGGGATTTGTGAGTGGTGCAGCGTAAATATCCGTCATATGGGATGGGAGTTGAATTGTTGTGACGACGACCTTTTCTCCAATCTACACATGGTTAGAATAATATATATGTATGTATACACAAACCTGTGAGATGGCAGGGTTCCAGAAGTAATGATGGATGTTGAAGGTTTAGGCACCCTGGGTTCTTCATTCTTGTGGAATCTTGCCATAAGGTCGAAACGGCATCTGATGTCCTGTCTATTCCACACTCAACAGAACAAGGGGTAATCCTACTCAAGCTAGTGATACACTAAATTAGCAGACATCAAGATAATTATCAAAATCTTTACACCAATAGCTTCCCCGACAACGGCGCCAAAAATGCTTGTTGACGTTCGTTAGTGCAAATAGAATATGAAAGATTCTGCAAACGCACAGAACACCATCGTAGCATTTTACCGGGAGTATTCCAGGATTGTTATTTATATTTTACCATAGGGAAGCAAGGGTCAAGAATCTGATAACTTACTATCATACATCTACTAACTCAGAGTACTAGTTAGACTAAAGCAGGAGTAATTGATATATGATAATGAAAGTACATCAAAGAGAATTCAATGATAAATGTATAGATAACTATAGTGGAAGGACAACAGGAGAGATCAAGGTTCCTATATACTTCTCTATTACTTGGGTTCTAAGGAAACAAAGATGAAAATATATAGTAGTCATAAACATTGGCACTTTGGAGCAATAGTACCTTTCTGACTCACGAAAAAGACTGGGAAGAAAGTAGTCAGGGGAAGGCTGCCAAAAGCTCTACGAAACATCAATTCGAACGTGGTGGACTATGAAGGCCTAACAGAGATGTCACCCCTGGGACTACCACAACTATTCTGTGGGATTGAGCGCAACCTCAGGTAACCTCTAGACTAAACACCATGTCTAATCTATCGATTACTACTCTAATTACCTAGGATAACTAGAGCACTCAATACGAACAAAGATCCCATGCCAAGATATAACAACTATACTAATCATATAATAAAGCATAAAGTAAATAGAGAAGATAAATATATTAAAACATAAGTCTTACAAAAGAAAAGATACAAAGACATACCAAAACTCTGAAGACTACTCCGGAACTGAAGCGTAGCTCCGCTCTCCCTAACTCCCGACTAGAGCTAATCTATTACATTGGAAAATCTAAACCTAATTCTCTAGAGAGGATAGGTTGTCCTTCAAGGGACGCCTCTACAACTAACAGATCATGATGTTGTCTCAGGGGGGTCTGGGGTTTATTATATAGGGGCTCCTGGCCTCCCCTCCACCTTGGGCAAGCGATGTGGTACTAAATCCTTCGCCATATGCACATTGGCCTTAATGGGCCAAAACGTGTTGGAGAGGTCGGTTGGAGTGCGTCACGCGAAGGGGGGCGAGATTGGGCCCTATAGCAGACCGGTCGGTCCAAGGGGGAGACCGGTCGGTCTGCCTCTATGACAGGTGGGCCCTACCTTCCGTGGGTCGCCTTCTCGTGTCTTCTGGAATGTTCTGGAATGTTCTAGAATCTTCCAAGTCGTATCGATCGAGGACTCTCGCTCTGGGACTCCAAATATAGCAAACCATATGTCTGTTTCGATCGTCTTGACGAGCTCTTCGCAATGGTGTGCTCTGTTTCATTACTTGAGATACTTTTATATGGTGAAATATTGATAATCCTGCAAAGCAAGTGAGAACAACACAACTCGTGGAACTTATTAGAATCAAACCCTATAACTATGCTTTATAGTTTATTTAATATCATTTTATGCATTAGTTGATAATATAATATTGACATTAAGGACCGTCAACAATATCTTCAAATGAAAATTCATTCGTGCAAAAGAAATTGCAGATGACATAGATGGGTAACTAACTCAAGTGTCACACCCTGAAATTTGCATTTCTGAAATTAGAATTAAAATGTTTTATTTATGAATTTCTGTGCTCATAAAATATAGAGAAATAAAAAATTTCTATAAATTAAAATTTATCCTAGGGTTTAGAAACATGTTTGTGCATTCATGTTGGAGCATTTGAGTTTTTGTGATGTGTTGTTTTGGCTAAAATTCTATTTGAGTTCAAAATGATTTGCAAACAATTTGAAAATGAATTTTCTTGAAAGGGGTTTGAAAATAAAGACTTTTTGTTTTTCAAAAAGTTTGGAAAATTTAAAGTTTCAAAAACTTGTTGTTTCGTCTTGTTTTGCAAGTGAGTAAAGTTTTCCAAAAACTCGTTTACTAAGTCGTTTATCTTTCTCCGCCTTATCCATATCTTCTCCTAAAATCAAATTCTTTGTTTTCTAGCTTAACCTTTCTGTTGGAGTCCCCAAAAATCTTTTTTGCCTGCTCTAAATTATTCCTTGGTGCTCATCATTCATCATCATATCTCCAAAATCTTCTCGAGAAGTTTTCCAGCTTTTTTCGACACTTTTTCCTATTTTTCTGGGAGTATAATCTAATTTTTAGATGTCCCAAAATATCTTTTCATGAGCTCCAAATATTTTATTTGAGTTCCTCATGTCTCCAAATGTCTCTGAGAATTTTTCCTGAATTTTCGGAGCCATTGGAGTAATTTTTCCTGACTTATATATCAATTCTAGACTTTTCTAGAATTATTTTAATCCAAAAATTAAATAATTTCGAAAATAATAAAATCTGTCTTTTTCCTCCCTCCCACAAAGCCCATGTGCAATAATTCTATTAAATTCCAAATATCAACGTCTTTATTTACTAATGGGCTTTTATATTTATTTAGGCCCATTAGTAAATGTGGAGGTGCAACGTCAATTAGCACCATATCGCTAGTTGATGCGGGGCATAGAGTTTTTCTCCCTATATATGTGTCCCATCCCTTGGCCAAAGCACACAATAACGGAAGCCCCTAGTTTGGGAGTCCAAAAATTTTGTTTGCTCTGTCAACGGCCGCCAAATTCTTCCCCAACTCCGGTTATCGATTTTTGGCTCTCGTTCATCCTCCACAAAAGCAACCTGCAGTCAATATTCATCGCCGACGTCCGTCAGCTCAAGTAAAATCTGATTTTCGTTTTTATTTTTTTAATTAATTTCGTAATTAAGTTCGCTGTATTTACAGTTTTGCCACTGATTTCAAATGCCTATAACTTCTTCGTTTTAACTCCGATTTAGTCCGTTCAACTTGCGTTAGATTCATTTCGAAAAGTTCTTTCAAAATATATAACTTTCACCACTGTTTTCTGTAATTGAAATTTGAGTTAAATCTAATCTAGTAATTAGTGTCTTTAATCTTGTTTAGCTCATATCTTTTCCGTTAAAACTCCGATTAGCGTGATTTTCGCGTCTGTGTGTTCGTAGCGAATCGTAGATCAGTTTTCAAAACTCTTTATCTTGTTTTCTTATGATTGATGTATTATTCTAATCATAGGCTTTGTTTTGCTTTACATGATTGATATTGGATGCTTGTGTGGTGCTCTGTGATCGTATGTCCAGTCGGTGAGTTATACGTTGGTGATCAAGAAGAGGTTCGTGATCAATAGTCAACCTTTGGAAGTATATAAGTCAGCAGAAGAAGGATCTTGGGTTAAGGCAAGTATAGCAATCGAGTTTTCTTTTCACAATCATGATCATGTTACTTAATTAATGTATGCATCGAATGATAAATGTGACTTATTAGCAACTTAAGAAATTATCTGTACGAGCACCTTTGGGATTTACAGTGCAACTGTTGGGGGTTATATGGCTCTGGCTTTAGCTCAGTATGAGGACCTTTTCTAGCTTGTTAGAGGTTACCCTTGTGGCGCAAATGGGGGACAACAGACTGTGGATCCCTGGGACTGGTTGTATCACACAGACTGACTAATGAAACCTAGCGGCCCTAACTTGTTAGACGAACCTTTGAAAGGCTTCATCGTGAACCCTGCCGACTTTCCTTGGAAGTGAGTTAAGAGGCTGATCACCTCGGGCGAAAGGGCAATTCACGTCTCGCAGTGAAAGTGTACACCTTTGCGCAAAGTTTATTAAACTGATATATCAGCCTTGCTCAAGGACATGAGCGGCCTTGAAGACTTTTACATTAAGATTATGACTTTTGTTGGTTAACATGTTCATTATTTACCATTTTATGCTATTCATTATTTATGTTACATTGATCATGAAACTTGGGATCTATATCACTTGTTGCTATACTTGTGGAGTTCAACATGGACTCACTCTTGCTTTTCCCCACACTGCAGAGAGTTAAGCTTTGGAGAAGCTTAGGCTTGTGGTCAACCAGTCAGTTGTCCCTGTGAAGTTGGTGTCTCCATCTGAAGATCGGAGTGTCTTTCCGCTGTCTGCTCTTTAAGGTTATGTTCTTTGTTATATATACGTTATATATGTGCATTGTCTTTCGATATTACCCTTTATTTGTGACTATATGTGAGATTTGACTTCCTGGGCTCACATATGGTGTATACCTGGTTTTGTTCTTAAAACCGGGTGTGACAAAGTGGTATCAGAGCAATGCTGACTGTAGGACGCAAGCCTAGTTAGAAACTGGTCGTTTTAAAGCTTTTGAAAATTGCTATAGAACTCTTGTTCTATCAACCTTGATATTTTCTTCTCTATAGTAGCTTCTACCCTTGTTATTTGTCTCCTCCTTGTTGCTTAATTTTAAAATCTTGTTCCCATCCACACTCCTTGTCTTGAATACTCTTTTAGAATCTTCTCTTAACACCTTCTTGCTTCGTCAGAAGTGGAGCTTAGAATCTTTGCCCTCTATATGAAGAAGACGATAGTAGCGCAAGTCGAGTCACTGTTTGAAGTGTGAACCTTTATTGCTCTGTTGAGTTGATATTATGATAATGTTTGTTTTGGATCTTTGTAATGAGTGCAATGATTTTGTGGGCTTCCTCACAATCTCATTTAAGTTTAGTTGATAGGCTTAAGGTTCATGCATAGAAGGTTGGGTTTCTGTTTCTTCTGTTCCCTCTATCCTATCCTTCTGGAGCAGTCTGTCTTTGCCAGCTTATACCCCTGTTTATGGATGTTCAAAAATCATGGAACAATTCTGGACACAAGTAGACTTCATGATCTTTCTCTGAGCGCAAGAACCACCCTGATAGCTGTTATGGTTTTGGAGTTATGGAATTCACAAGTTGATACATCCGTGCTGTCTGGAATCTGGAATAGTTTCTGTTGTCTGCTGTTTTCGACGACCTTAACTACAGAATCTGGAACAGTGTTCTACATAAAAGTTGTAGAGGATTTTATAAGCTTTCCAGAAAGGTAAACTGCAACTTCATTGGATAAACAGAGCTCGAGTTATGGCTGTTTTACTGCACTGCTGTTTTGCTACTCGCGAGAAATTTCAGAATTCTTGTTCTTACCTTTACATATGAATTTCTCTTGGATATCAGAAGTTGGTTATGGCTGTCAATATGCTGGAAAATAATATGCAAGCTACCCTTTTGTGTTCTCTAGTCGATCCTTTCTTAAGGGGGGTAGTGTTTTGATCAACAGATGTTGAAGTTGTGAGTTGTCTCTTATGGTACTTCATGAGTATGATCATCTATCCTTGCTCATGTTGCTTTTATTGGTCACCTGATGATAGGAAATGTGGCACACCATGAATTAGGATCCCTATACGCCACCTCTCACTGATGATCACGAGTACAATGAAGCCGAGCACTATCAAAACAACAATGTTGAAGTTCGAGTTGGGAATGATCTGAGTCAGAATCCACAACAACGAAAGCGAAAAAGGAAAGCCAAAAAGAAGCTTACTAAAGCAAGTAGAGCACAACGCAATTATGTCAATGGAAGGTTGAGCAATATGGATATGGATAACATTCAAGGAGCTATAAAAATGGTTGGTGGTTACATTCAAGCGAGCACAACTCAAGCTTTTGCTCTGTTTGATCCCAGTGCTTCGCACTCTTTCATCTCCGCCGAGTGGTTAGAAAGGAACACGATGGCGAAGTGCCCAACAAAGAGGCCCTTGATAGTTCATACCCCAGTTGGAGAAATACAGGCAGATCAGATATGCCCGAACGTCAGTCTCGTCATAAACAAGGAAAACTTTACCGTAACCTTCATTGTTTTGGAGTCACTCCATATTCCTATGGTTCTTGGTAATGGATGGTTGTGTGTGCACAAAGGAGTAATTCATGGTACTCAATGCACAATGTTTCTAACTGCACCGTCAGGGAAAAGAATTGAGTATCGCAGTTGTCAACTTCAATATGAGAAAGCTGATGACTTGTACAATGGAGTGCAGACTAAGGATGCTATCATGGATAATGATGAGCATATAGCTAAGAACACAGATGGGCAAACATCTTCAGTGGAAGTCGATATGCCAGACCATCTGGCAAATGCAGGATATCCGGTCAAGATTCTAGAAACAGTCTGGAGAACTTATAATGGAAGAATGTTTAAAGTGTGTAAGGTTCAGTGGAGTAACCTAAGTGAAGAAGAAGCAATGTGGGAAACCGAGGAACGACTGCAAATCAAGTTTCCATATCTCTTTGAGTTGTAAGCCAATCAAGTTAGCGAGCAAGACAAGTTTGGGATAATTAAGTGTAATAATCTTTTCATGGAATCTTTGTTCACAAGTATGATCATGAAACATCAGTGGTTTGATAAGCTTGGTATACAAGTGTGAAGTGAAAGTGTTATCAAGATCTTTTCTTGTTTCTCTCCTGTGCTCTGAGTCTCTTCCGAATCTCGGGACGAGATTCTCTTAAGGGGGGTAGATTTGTCACACCCTGAAATTTGCATTTCTGAAATTAGAATTAAAATGTTTTATTTATGAATTTCTGTGCTCATAAAATATAGAGAAATAAAAATTTTCTATAAATTAAAATTTATCCTAGGGTTTAGAAACATGTTTGTGCATTCATGTTGGAGCATTTGAGTTTTTGTGATGTGTTGTTTTGGCTAAAATTCTATTTGAGTTCAAAATGATTTGCAAACAATTTGAAAATGAATTTTCTTGAAAGGGGTTTGAAAATAAAGACTTTTTGTTTTTCAAAAAGTTTGGAAAATTTAAAGTTTCAAAAACTTGTTGTTTCGTCTTGTTTTGCGAGTGAGTAAAGTTTTCCAAAAACTCGTTTACTAAGTCGTTTATCTTTCTCCGCCTTATCCATATCTTCTCCTAAAATCAAATTCTTTGTTTTCTAGCTTAACCTTTCTGTTGGAGTCTCCCAAAAATCTTTTTCGCCTGCTCTAAATTATTCCTTGGTGCTCATCATTCATCATCATATCTCCAAAATCTTCTTGAGAAGTTTTCCAGCTTTTTCCGACACTTTTTCCTATTTTTCTAGGAGTATAATCTAATTTTTAGATGTCCCAAAATATCTTTTCATGAGCTCCAAATATTTTATTTGAGTTCCTCATGTCTCCAAATGTCTCTGAGAATTTTTCCTGAATTTTCGGAGCCATTGGAGTAATTTTTCCTGACTTATATATCAATTCTAGACTTTTCTAGAATTATTTTAATCCAAAAATTAAATAATTTCGAAAATAATAAAATCTGTCTTTTTCCTCCCTCCCACAAAGCCCATGTGCAATAATTCTATTAAATTCCAAATATCAACGTCTTTATTTACTGATGGGCTTTTATATTTATTTAGGCCCATTAGTAAATGTGGAGGTGCAACGTCAATTAGCACCATATCGCTAGTTGACGCGGGGCATAGAGTTTTTCTCCCTATATATGTGTCCCATCCCTTGGCCAAAGCACACAATAACGGAAGCCCCTAGTTTGGGAGTCCGAAAATTTTGTTTGCTCTGTCAACGGCCGCCAAATTCTTCCCCAACTCCGGTTATCGATTTTTGGCTCTCGTTCATCCTCCACAAAAGCAACCTGCAGTCAATATTCATCGCTGACGTCCGTCAGCTCAAGTAAAATCTGATTTTCGTTTTTATTTATTTAATTAATTTCGTAATTAAGTTCGCTGTATTTACAGTTTTGCCACTGATTTCAAATGCCTATAACTTCTTCGTTTTAACTCCGATTTAGTCCGTTCAACTTGCGTTAGATTCATTTCGAAAAGTTCTTTCAAAATATATAACTTTCACCACTGTTTTCTGTAATTGAAATTTGAGTTAAATCTAATCTAGTAATTAGTGTCTTTAATCTTGTTTAGCTCATATCTTTTCCGTTACAACTCCGATTAGCGTGATTTTTGCGTCTGTGTGTTCGTAGCGAATCATAGATCAGTTTTCAAAACTCTTTATCTTGTTTTCTTATAATTGATGTATTGTTCTAATCATAGGCTTTGTTTTGCTTTGCATGATTGATATTGGATGCTTGTGTGGTGCTCTGTGATCGTATGTGCAGTCGGTGAGTTATACGTTGGTGATCAAGAAGAGGTTCGTGATCAAGAGTCAACCTTTGGAAGTATATAAGTCAGCAGAAGAAGGATCTTGAGTTAAGGCAAGTATAGCAATCGAGTTTTCTTTTCACAATCATGATCATGTTACTTAATTAATGTATGCATCGAATGATAAATGTGACTTATTAGCAACTTAAGAAATTATCTGTACGAGCACCTTCGGGATTTACAGTGCAACTGTTGGGGGTTATATGGCTTTGGCTTTAGCTCAGTATGAGGACCTTTTCTAGCTTGTTAGAGGTTACGCTTGTGGCGCAAATGGGGGACAACAGACTGTGGATCCCTGGGACTGGTTGTATCACACAGACTGACTAATGAAACCTAGCGGCCCTAACTTGTTAGACGAACCTTTGAAAGGCTTCATCGTGAACCCTGCCGACTTTCCTTGGAAGTGAGTTAAGAGGCTGATCACCTCGGGCGAAAGGGCAATTCACGTCTCGCAGTGAAAGTGTACACCTTTGTGCAAAGTTTATTAAACTGATATATCAGCCTTGCTCAAGGACATGAGCGGCCTTGAAGACTTTTACATTAAGATTATGACTTTTGTTGGTTAACATGTTCATTATTTACCATTTTATGATATTCATTATTTATGTTACATTGATCATGAAACTTGGGATCTATATCACTTGTTGCTATACTTGTGGAGTTCAACATGGACTCACTCTTGCTTTTCCCCACACCTCAGAGAGTTAAGCTTTGGAGAAGCTTAGGCTTGTGGTCAACCAGTCAGTTGTCCCTGTGAAGTTGGTGTCTCCATCTGAAGATCGGAGTGCCTTTCCGCTGTCTGCTCTTTAAGGTTATGTTCTTTGTTATATATACGTTATATATGTGCATTGTCTTTCGATATTACCCTTTATTTGTGACTATATGTGAGATTTGACTTCCTGGGCTCACATATGGTGTATACCTGGTTTTGTTCTTAAAACCGGGTGTGACATCAAGTTACCATCGCTTGCATTAATAATATATATGATTTAACTATTTATACATACTGCTAATGATGACTTCGACCACAGGTACTCAAGTGGATACCTTATTCTACAATATATGTCTGTGTGAAATAGACCCAAATCACATATATTTATACAGTGACTATAACATACTTTGTTTTATGGTTTTATGAGAGATTTTGTTAACTATTTGACAGACATAAATATTTACATCCTGTGTAGGATCGTACGGTGATGCGGCAGAACTTATTCGTCAATTTTTATTGCCGCACGAAAGAAATGAATATCGAAGATATCTTCCTGTCGATATAAAACATTATCTTAGCCGCATCACGAAAATACCTATACAATAGCGTTTGTGAGTCTGTGATGTCGTGTTCTCCGTGATTGTGTTAATTTTACGAACTTTGCTTTTTTATATTAAATATCACTTTAATGTCAGTTTAATATCACATTATTGTTATCTTATCGTGGGGCCTGTATATTTTTAGTACAAAAATTTAGGTGTCCCATAGCAATACACAGACATGCTACATAGTAAGGAAAAACGAGCAAAACTCGTGTGATAAAGCTTTTATGAAATTTGTTTTTTTCGATAACCACATTGTAGAACTTTGAAATTTCCTTTTGACTCAAAGATGGTACCCTCACAAAGAATCTCCACTATAATGGAACACTTAGAATTATTTTAAGTCTACCAAGAAAAATGTCCTCCACTGAGAGTCTCCAACCATTATGCACCGAAAAAATAAACACAGAATTTTGTCTTCATTAAAATCAAGGACTAATAAAACACTTGATCGGATCCAATGGTTGATGACAAAAGTTTGTGCAAGCTTCTCACCCTCCTCGAACACGCGGGATATGCAGCCCTCCCTACGCGCTGCAGCCTTGACAGGCTTGCAGCCCAGGTTCGAATCCTGCTACCTCCAGAAAAAAAGAAAAAAGGGGCATGCCTCCTTGCCAGACACCGCCAGAGAGTCGCCCCCATCTCCATCTCCATCATGAGTCCACCCCCTCGGCATTAGGAGCTTTCTTCCGTCCTCCGCAGCCGCCCAGCCCCAGCAGTGCTTTCTCTCCTCTCCCACGACGCCATCAACGACTGTGGCGGCGATGCCTGCTGCCCCCATCCCCGTCTCCATCGCAACCAAGGAGGGCATGACAGGCGGCCATCCAGCCGTGGGGCTGACATAGCCAGCCAGCTCTGTCCAGGGGTGTGGCCGGCTGCCGGCGAGCAGGCGCGGGTGAAAGGTCCTAGTTTGGTTTTGGTAATTGATGACAACACTTGTGAACTAACTATTCTATCCAAGTGTGTGAAGGAAAATAGGTTGGGTTCACAAGACTAGTGGATGATGATATTGAAATGATTAACTAAAGTTTGTTGGGATATTCAACTCAATCATAGCAAGCAAGCGAAGGCTTTGACAAGACTTGGCTAGATGGACCATGTGCTCAAGCGATGATGAAGGACAAGCTAGTGGGCTTGATGCCGATGGACCGACGTGGAGGTGAATGGCAAGCTAGTGGGCTTGGCGCCGAAGGACCGAGACAACGGTGAATAGCAAGTGAAGCTAAAGTGGAAGTCTTGAAGTCTATGTGATGGTTGATTGACCAACATCATCTTTGATGGACCAAGTCAAAGATTCATTGGGTATATCTAATGGCTTGGTGTATTCATCCATGGATGAATCCTTGTGGGTATCAAAGAAAACCTTGGTTAAGCAAGGCAAATGTATGGATGATAGGGTGTTTCTTTTCACCGGCTATGAGGTGTGTAGAGAAGTTAAATAGTCGGATTTAAGATAGATAGCGGGGCAAACACATTTGCATTACGATTATCTAGTGCCACTTGTGAGCTCTATCATTTTGGATCGCTTGGTGATGAGTGGCGGTTAGTCCAAACCTTTGTGAAAACGTTTTGTGAAAAGCTAACTAGTGTCTATGAGAACGATGCTCTTATAGAGATTGTTGGTTTGGAGTTGGCTTGCTTTAAGAAAAGGTTTTTCTAGCGCTTGTGAGCTAACCTAAAATTGCTTTGGTCATATCCATAGTGTATGGGTTGATGGGGCAAAGCAAAGGAGAAAGAGCGCTTGAGAATGGTGTTTTCAGGCTGGTGGCAGACAGTTCGCGCCCTTTCCCCCTTGGCGGACAGTCCGCCGGCCAAAACCCAAGAACCAAACAGATTTGAAACAATCTGTTGGTGAGCTGTCGATGTAACGACGGACAGTCCGCGCCTTGGTGGCGGACAGTCCGCCGGCTAATTCTCGTGGCAAGCAGAGTTGCTGACCGCGCTGTTGGTGCAGTCTTAGGTCAACGGCGGACAGTTCGCGCCCTAGGTGGCGCACAGTCCACCGGTGTTTTTTTTCAAAAACGAGCAGTGGTGCTGCGGTTTCTGCTTGGTGTGGCGTGTGGCAACGGCGGACAGTCTGCGCCCCTTGTGGCGGATAGTCCGCCGGTCAAAATTCAAACCTAATGGCTAGTTGCTGACAACGGCGGACAGTCCGGGACTTGTACCACGGACTGTCCGGGAATCGCGTTTCAGCACATAACGGATGGATTTTGAGGGGACCTCTATATATAGTGGGTTGCCCGGTTGGTGAGGGTTCTCTTGGGCATTCTAACAGCATATCCTTTGGGAGAGAACACCTCTAGCACCTCATCTCATATCCCTTGCTTGAGAGCAACATTTGGAGAGTGAGTGTGCTCCACTAGTGCGAATCTTTGCGTGAGAGATTACTTGTGGCACTAGGTGGTCGTCGTGTGGGCTTGGTTATCTATTACTCTTGGAGCTTGCTGGCTCCTAGACGGTTTGGTGATTGTGTCTTCGTGAAGCATGCAAGGAGATTGTGCGGTGCTCCAGAGTTGACTTTGTGAGGGGCTATTGAGCTCATCCCCGCCGGAGGAAGGCAAAGAGCATCTCTAGTAAACTTGAGGCGTGAAGAGTATCTAGTGATTTGGTTGGCTCAAAGTTTAGTGCTCACGTGGAGCCTACCTTGTGAGGTAGTTTGAAGCTTGCGTGCTTGGAGCTAACAAGAGGAGCAATAATCCTAGAACTTGCTTCGATGTGGATTAAGTGACCGGCAAGTCACCGAACCATGTTAAAAACATCGTGTGTCATCCTTTACTTTGTGGTTTGCTTATCTCAACACAAGTCAATTTCACTTCACATTATATCTTCTTGTGTTGATCTTGTATCGTGTATTCACATTCATTCATACATATATATCTTGTGTAGATTATCTTGTTATACATTCTTTTAGTTGATCATCTTTCTAAATAGTGATAACTAGACTTGTGTAGAAAAGAAATTCTTTTGCTAGTATACTTCTTGTAAAGATCATAATTAGAGGGGTGTAGTCAAAGTTATTTTTGATCCTATCACTTCCGCTATCAATTTCAAGTAGTTCTTGTAATTATTTTTATAATCAACTATTCACCTCCTCTAGTCGGTCATTGTTGGTATAAATTAACGCACACTCTACTTTATCCACAAGCGCACAGATAAAATCTACCGCTGTAGCACTTCACCGGAGTAACCCAGTTTTAAATATCGAACCCAAAGGAACGGATAGTATTAAGCCTTAAAGTCTAACCCCTGAGTAGCTAACAAGGACGGAGAATCTAGAAGTATAAAGGGGATCACTAAGGTTGTCTAAATCGTATTCAAGAGTGATATGTTTATATTATTTTTAGTGGGGAAGTTGCCATAAAAGGTCACAAACAGAGTATGAATCTTTTATGCAAATGTATAATCCTACCGAGCCTACACACGGGTAAGTGGACTATAGAAGAATCAACAAGGCTATAAGAGTCACCCTTGCGAACAACCACTACTACCGGCGTTATAGGAGGCAATTATGAGCTATCAAGTCTAAGCACCACGCTTACACTATCCAACTACTCTAACTCTAGAGCGACTTCGAATTAAAGTACTCAAAAGAGAGTCATAAACCTTAAGAATAATAAGAACAATGGCTCAAACTTAAATATAGACGTTGATTACCGAAACAATCGCTGAAGCAAGTTGACGATGAACTTGAATCCGTAGGTACAAGATGAAGAAGTGGATCTGACAGGTCGGAGCTCCTTCTTGATCTCTTCCTCTCTCTGTATCTTCTAAATCTAATATAAGACTAGGTTCTAAACCTAAACTAGAGGAGTATCTAGTCTTCTACTTGAAAGTTAGCTCTTGAAGTCTCTTCTAGGGTTTCTGAATGAGGCGTAGGCTTTTCTGAAGAGGGACCTTGTTCTTCCCTGGGGCCTGGGGCCTGTTTATATAGCCCTGAGAGATCAACCGTAGCCGTTAGATCAAACTGACTTCACGTAGGGCTGAGATGGATCCTGAAAGGAGGTAGAGGAAGGTTCCAGAAGGGGGAGGCCGGCGGCGCCCTGGGCCGACCGACCGGTGGGGCCACCAGACCGGTCGGTCCCACCTGTCGGGGTCTCGGGGTGCCCCGCCTCGTGGACTCTTCAGGTGTTCTCTAGAGTCTTTTGGAGTATTCCTGACTTGGCGGTTGCGCCATCTCCCGTCGGTTTCCTTCTAGGGGAAGCAATCCAGGGTTGTTTTCCTGTTTAATCCCTACAGATTCACAATTCACCAAAACTCATGGAATTCATTAGTTTTAAACCCTATTCTAAGGTGGAGTTTATGTATTTATCTATTTTCATGTTTAATTGACCTTTAATAATAAGAGTTAATTAATGTCAACAGTGTAAGGAAAATGGACCTCGGCCCATTTATCTTTGGATTTTGGTGTTTGATGATCAACATAACCAAATTGGACTAATGTGTTTACAAGTGTTTGTTTTGTAGTCTAATAGGATGCATGTGTGACTTGGACGAAGGCAATATGGTGATCAAGTGATCAACACCTCAAGCAAGACCCTACAATATGTATTGGAGGCTTACAAAGATCAAGCAAAGTCCAAGACACAAGAAATAGAGGGCCAGACGCAAACAAAGTTAACGCTCAAGCCAAGACAAGAGCTGATTGAATTGGAACTGTCTCATGATTTTGGATTTGCTCAAACTGAAATGGCATTAGCATAAAGCTGTAGAGAATTTCATTAGCTTTCCGAAAAGTCCAAGATCATCGAAAACGGAGTTCGGAGCTAAGAGTTATGCCCAAAATACGAAAACATGTCTCTCTGAAAATGGAGCAACGGACGCTCTGATGCAGAGCAACGGACGCGCGTCCGATGCAGCGTCCGATGACCTCCGAAATCAGCCCAGAATCAACAGTGTGATGGTAGAGTCTGATGTCAGCGTCCGATGCATTACTGTAGCGTCCGATGACCCCAAAAAATAGGTCTAACGACTAGTTTTCCAATGGCTACTCATCACATGAGCATAGGACGCGTCCGATGCCAACACTGTAGCGTCCGATGCTCTACATAAAGCTGATTTCAGCCCCCCAATGGCTCTATTTGATTGGGGGCCTATATATACCACCTCTAACAGGCCAAATGAGGTGTGGAGGAGTGAGGAAACATACAAAGAGTGTTGCAACACCATATTAGTGCCTCCATATGCATAGTGCTTAGTGATTTACATGGTGATTAGTGTAGGTGCTTTGCAAAGTGTTTAGGCTAGTTAGACCACTTCTCATGCGCTTGCTCTAGATTTATGCCTAGTGTTTAGTGAGGTTTGCATAACTCTTGCTACTCAGTGCTTGCGTGCACCATTGTTGTACATCGGAGGGGCTTGTAGTCTTGTGAGACCACATCAACCGCGTTTATGGTGTGGCCACCACCGTGTACCGAAGGGAACAAGGCCCGCGGCGGTTTGGCCAGAAGCTTGATAGTGGAGACGGCGGGGAGCTTCCGGGAGCAGCTTTGCCACGAGTGGCTTAACCGGAGACCCACTTGCACGTGGGGAAGGACCGGAGCTATCCACGGAGTCACCCGACCGGGAGCTTGGCCCTTGCGAGGGATTCCTTGCGAGGGGCTCCAACGAGGACTAGGGGGAAGCTTGTGTGCTTCTCGATACCTCGGTAAAAGCACCGGACTCATCGACGGGAGTTTGCATCTCTACCTTGCTCTTTAGCTTCCGCATTTACTTTGCTACCTTAATTATGTATTTACCTTTCCTAGCTTAGTTGTTAGGCTAGTTGATAGGTTTGGAACCTAGGTCGCATAACTCTTTTGCACTAGAGATAGCAACACACATAGCAAAACCATAGTTGCTCTTTTATCTAGTTTACTTTCTTGCATAGGTTTTGACTAGGTGGTAATTAGAAGCCATAGTTAAAGTTTTTAGTTGCCTAATTCACCCCCCTCTTAGGCGTCATGGTCCTTTCAATTAGTATCAGAGCCGGTTGGCTCATTTGTGGACTCTTGGCTTCACCGCCGTTGAGCCGACGCTTTTGAGAGTGGTTGGGATGGATACCTCTAGGCCTCCGCACTTTGACGGCACAAACTTTCCCTACTATTGTGCTAGAATGGCTTGCTACCTAGAAGCAATTGATTTAGGTGTTTGGAGAGTCACCCATGACGGGATGAAACCCCTTAAGAATCCCGAGAATCCTACCGCGGGTGATGAAAAGGAAATTCATCTTAATGCTAGAGCTAAAAATTGCTTATTTGAATCTTTTAGTATGGATGTATTTAACCAAGTTTTTACTTTACAAACATCTCATGAAATTTGGTTAAAGCTACATGAGCTCCATGATGGTACTAGTAATGTCCGTGAGCAAAAACATCACCTAATTAAAACAAGTTATGATTCCTTTAAAATGAGTGATAATGAGCTTGTTCGTGATATGTATTCTCGTTTGAATCTAATTATCAATGAGCTCAATTCTATAGGAATTACAAAGCTAGGTGATGCGGATATTGTGAGGAAGATCATCTCCGTGCTTCCAAAGAACAAATATGCAACCATCATCACCATCCTCCACAACATGGAGGACTTGAGCACTATGACCCCGGCCATGGTCATTGGCAAATTAGTGGCATTTGAGATGTCACGCAAGATGGGTCAAGAAGAAGCCACTTCATCAAGCAAAGGCATTGCTCTCACATGTGATGAGCATAAGAAGATGAAGGGCAAGAAGCAAGTTGAGACAAGCTCAGGCTCCTCAAGTGAAGGAGAAGAAGAGGATGATGATGATGAAGAATCAAGTGATGATGATCGAGCCTCCATCTCATTTGACTCCTCCTTAGATGAAGAAGAAACAATCAAGCTAATGCGAGGAGTGGAGAGGATGATCTGCAAGCTCAATGTCAAGGGTGTGCCCATCACAATTGAAGATTGTCTCTTCACCAATCAAAGAAGAGAGCAAAGAAAAAAAGGATGTTATAGATGTGGCAAGAAAGGGCACTTTGTGGAAGATTGTCCAAAACAAAAGCCCACACCCAAGGACAAGAAAAAGAAGGGATGCAAGGTCAAAGCCCTCACCACCATCAAGACATGGGATGATTCATCAAGTGATGATGAAGTACAACACAAGAGGCGCGGCCACAAGCACTCATCATCAAACTCCTCATGTATGTGCCTTATGGCACGAGGTAACACAAACTCTATCTCTAGTGATAGTGATAGTGATAGTGATAGTGATGATGAGCTTCCTTCTTATAATGAACTTGTGCAAGATAATCTTAAATATGTTAAAGCTTGTACTAGCCAACAGAAGAAAATTAATGCCTTAAAAAGAAAAATTAGATAGTTCTCAACAAGCCTATAATGCTATGCTTGATCAAACTTTTTCAAACTTAAATGTTGAGCTATCTAATAAAATTGAGATACTTGAGGCTAGTATAAGCACATATGATAGCACAAGTAATGATGAGCAACTTGCTAAGAAAAATGAAAAACTAAAAAGCAAAGTTAGCTAGCACACAAGATGCTTACAAAAGTTTCCTTGCCAAAATGGAAATTATGTGCAAACATTGTGATGAGCTAACTAATAAAGTTGCTAATCTTGAAACCATCGGAGCAAACCCCATCGAGGCACCTAAAATTAGAAACTCTATCTTTGATATGCCTAAAAAGAATGCCTCTACTTCTTGCATTGATTTACTTGATTTAGACTCACCCATGTGCAAACAAGATTGTGTTGAGAATGTGATTGTAGAAACATGTACACAAGAAGTTGCAATGGAGAATGAGCTACTAAAGCAAGAAGTGGCTCGCCTCACCATGGACTTGACTCAAGCAAAAGGCAAGACAAAAGCAAACCCGAACTCATCAAGATAACACCGTCAAGGGAGTGAAGAAGCTTGATGAGGAGCAAATCGTGGTTTGTTATGTTTGCCACAAGGAAGGCCACAAGTCCTATGAGTGCAAGGTGAAGCATGGGGAGAGAGAAAGAAGAAAGAGAAAAACAAAAAGCAAACAAGCAAGCTCTCCAACACCTACACCAACAAGGTGAACAAGAAGGCCTCCACACCTTATCTTTTGAAGAAGAAGAAGAATGACAAGGTGGTGGCCGTCAAAGCAAACAAGCAAGCCAACAGTGGGGCCAAACACATTTGGGTGCCTAAGGACATCATCTCAACCATGAAGAGCACCAAAAAGGTTTGGGTCCCGAAAGGGAAGTGAGTAGTCAAGTGGACTACGGGGAATTTGGAGACTTGGCAAAGTTTTGGGTGCATATCTGTTGGTATAAATTAACGCACACTCTACTTTATCCGCAAGCGCACAGATAAAATCTACCGATGTAGCACTTCACCGGAATAACCCAGTTTTAATATCGAACCCAAAGGAATAGATAGTGTTAAGTCTTAAAGTCTAACCCCTAAGTAGCTAACAAGGACGGAGAATCTAGAAGTATAAAGGGAGTCACTAAGGCTGTCTAATTCCAATTTAAGAGTGATATGTTTATATTATTCTTAGTGGGGAAGTTGCCATAAAAGGTCACAAGCAGAGTATGAGTCTTTTATGCAAATGTATAATCCTATCGAGCCTACACACGGGTAAGTAGACTATAAAAGAATCAACAAGGCTATAAGAGTCACCCTTGCGAACAACCACTACTATCGGCGTTATAGGAGGCATTTATGAGCTATCAAGTCTAAGCACCACGCTTACACTATCCAACTACTCTAACTCTAGAATTAAAGTACTCAAAAGAGAGTCATAAACCTTAAGAATAATAAGAACAATGGCTCAAACTTAAATATAGACGTTGATTACCGAAACAATCGCTGAAGCAAGTTGACGATGAACTTGAATCCGCAGGTGCCAGGTACAAGATGAAGAAGTGGATCCGACAGGCCGGAGCTCCTTCTTGATCTCTTCCTCTCTCTCTCTCTATCTCTTCTAGTTCTAGTATAAGACTAGGTTCTAAACCTAAACTAGAGGGGTAACTAGTCTTCTACTTGAAAGCTGGCTCTTGAAGTCTTCTTCTAGGGTTTCTGAATGAGGCGTAGACTTTTCTGAAGAGAGACTTAATCTTCCCTAGGGCCTGGGGGCCTGTTTATATAGCCCTGAGGGATCAACCGCGGCCGTTAGATCAAACCGACTTCAGGGACGGTGGAGATGCATCCTAGGAGGCGGTGGAAGAAGGTTCCGGAAGGCAGAGGCCATTGGGCACAGGGGGTGACCGACTGGTCATAGGGTGGGACCGGTCGGTCCCACCTGGCGGCCTCTCGGGGTGTCCCGCATTGTGGTGTCCTCTAGTGTCCTCTAGGTCATTCTGGAGTATTCTTGACGTGCCAGTTCCGTAATCTTCCGTCGGTTTCCTTCTAGGAGAAGTAATCAGTGCTGGTTTTCCTGTTTAGTCCCTGCGGAATCACAATCCACCAAAACTCATGGAATATTGTCAATTAAAACCCTAAACCTTTATTGGTGATTGAATTCATGCCCTTTTCATATTTATTTATCCTTTAATTTTGATAGATAACCAGTGTCAACAACTCCCCCAAGCTTACCTTTTGCTAGTCCCTTAGCAAAACCAAAAATTAACAATGGATCAGGAGTTGCTACAATATCTTCACTTCCAACAAGTATACTTGCTGTTAAACAAAAATTCTCCAAAATATATTATGTTATTCTTCATGGGGCTTATTACTTTTACCTTAGATCTTGAGTAATTGAAAGACTGAGCGATCAAATCAAGCACTATGTCTCTAGTTCCTTCACTTCACCTTTATCCCAGAGTTTTAATTAATTTTTTTAATTTTTTTTAACAATTAAACAATGGATCCAAAGAGAAAGTCAACCAACCATTGAATAAAGAAGTGCATGTGTATGGAAAAATAGAGTCGGATGCTCTTTTGAATGTATTCACTCTCTTCTATTTATCAGAGACATATGGCTATTAGGCTAATTCTATTATCGGGCACTTGCCCATTTTTCTGACATTTTTTTCTTCGAGGTTCCGGACACTTGTCCCTTTTTATTTCCTCGGGATCTATCTTTTTGAGGTTTCGGACACTTGTTCGTTTTTATTTCCTCGGATCTTTCTTTCTCTCTCTCTTTTTTATTAAATAGCCACATGCTTCCAACAAACTTCTGAGAGGGTAGCAACTGATAATTATGAGCATTTATGCGGAAGATGGATGAAATGTGTAAGTGATCTTAATTCAATGGCATGATAAACTACTCATAGGGTCACAAAGCTTAATTTAACTCAATGCAATTATTAGTCATGTTTATATTTAGAAATCTCCAGAACTTTAGTGTTGTTTAGAACAAGATAATAGCAGCTCAGATCATCACCTTAGATTAAGTATTTGCCAACCATGCATTTAATTTTGTTTTAAGGCATCATTATTAATTAGGAGAACTCATGCTTTGAAGACTAGGTACTTGAAAGAAATTAGATAGAGCAATTATTCATCATTTCCATGCAAAAGATTAGAGAGAGAGGGTTCTCTTTTAGATATCAACTTCTTAAAACACACTATTTTATTTATTTAATCTAACACACTTTAAGATATAATATAAAAGCTAATAATAATAGTGGTAGTAGTAATAATAATAAAGACATACCTGAATCGCGAAGATAACGGGGGTGCGTCTCCCCCAAGCTGGTTCCCTTAATAGCGTTGAGCCTTCATATGCCCATATATTTTTGTCTCTTTTTTAATTAATGGCGAGCCTTCTTGTGCTCACATATTTTTGTTCTTTTCTTTTTAGGGGTGAGCCTTCATGTGCTCACATATTTTTTTTTAATTTGAATTTGTTTATAAAATGAAAAACTTAAGAGGATAAAGATACTTACGTGGATACATGGGGGTGCCTTCCCCCAAGCTGAATGTTGATGTAGTCGTTCGAACTTGTAATGTAGCAAACTGGAAGCGGATATGTCCTTCCTCTATGAGAGCTTTGATTGATGTTGATGGTTGCTGAAATAGTGCTCTAACAATGGATGGAACATTCACTTGCTCATCAGCTTTTCTTGGCCATTAAAATCCTGTGAAACTCAAATAGATAACAAAACTTGTGGAACAGATTAAGCATTAATGGTTGGCCACTCAAGCCTTAATTGTCTAGATTTTCAGTAAGATCTCTTTCTCAATATTTTTGTATTTTTATTTTTATGATGCAAGAGAAAATGCAACAGGATGAACTCATGCAAATTTTCTTTTATTATTATTTTTTATGCCACCACGGTGAATATTCCTGTGGGTTTATACATACCATAGAATTATTCACATGAGGCTTCATGGTTTATGATGCAGTAAAATATTTTTTTTATTTTGTTTTCTAATTAAAATGTTTGTGAATGAAATATGGTGATATAAGAAATGATTATGAATTAAATATGAGAAATATGCAGTAAAGTAAATATAAAGATAACTACTGATTTTTACCTTTTGGCGAAGGTTCGGATATTTAGGTCCGACGAACCGAACCTTCCCTTGGTTCAGACCTCCCAAGGTATGTCAGACGTTTGGAAAGTTGTTATTGATTGTACCTCTTAGGTGTAGACATTTTCTCTCATACTTTCTTGGTCTGAGTCTTCACTTCCTGTGGTTCACTGTCTTGAGGTTTCTCTCCTTTCTTTTCTGGGACAGTGTCGATTGCTTCTTCTTCATGATTGGCCTCTCTATTCTCGATAGCTTGTCTTCTTTGGCTTTGAGAGCGGCGTCTTTCACTTCTATTCTTCTTGGGTGCTTCATTAGGCATTTAGTTGATGAAGTTGCATCGTGCCTTTTCTCCAGGAAAATGGATTTCCTCTTGTAGATGATTGTACTTGTAGCGTAGAGGAATGGTCTTCCTAGGATGAGGTGGACATCATCGTCTTCTCATATCGAGGATCAAGAAGTCTGTGAGGATTTCATGACCTCTAATTCTGACTACGACGTCTTCCATCATTCCTTCTTGTTTATGCCTCTTGATATGGTGTCGCTCATGTCATTTGTTCGTCCAGCAGTTTGAAGTGAAGCGTTAATTGTGGATGCTGGCAACATCTTGCTCAGTGTGCATGTTCTTGTAGATCTAGAACCTTCACTCTGTAGAATTTGGGAGTGACTTCTCCATGTTTTGCTCAAGAGTGTGTTCTGCTCATAAAGACAAGGTAGAGATCAAGTGCATAGGCTCTGTTGGTGGAAAAACACCAATAGAACCAAAAGTTTTGTTTATTCCTCTCTAACCTTAGGCACATTGCAAAAGATAAACTTTTTGTTTATGTGTTCTATTCAATCTTAATATGAGTGATAGGATCAGAGGATGAGCATGAAAGTAGCATATTAAAATATTTAACAAAATAGATTACTTAACCCAAGGAAGGATAATCTATGCATAAAGTGTCAATCTTTTCATGATTGAGATATATCATCTTCCAAAGGTTAGATGCACAACATTTTAGCTCATTTAGTTAAGACAGTGAGATTCAAGAGAGTAAAGCTAAGATCAAAGGACTAAACATGTTAAGTTGATTAGGTTGGATCAAGTGAGGTGCAACTTAAACATGTTGTGTTCTTTATTTATGTTTATACTAGAATCAAGAAGAAACTTTTAAAGTGATGGTCACTTACCTTGAATGTTACTTTGTCATTGAAGAGTGATGTGTCGAACCACCTTGTGGAAGCACCTCTTGTCTAGCTGGTTGTTGTTTATGAATGGCTTGTCTTCTCTTGTTTGGCTTATAGTGTGATTGAGAGGAGGAAGATCACAGTGGAATCATCTTTAGAGGTATTGACCTTCCTTCTCTTGTGTCGACTTATCAGTGAAGGCGTATTGTTCCTCGAGTATGCTGACTAGGATCCTCTCTCTTTCTTGTATTAATTCTGTACTATGAGGATGTAGGGATAGTTCTGCATTCTTCTCTTGTCAACCATTCTTGTTTTTCTTTAATTATTGGGTTGATAAGAGACTTGAAGTTAGAACTGTTACTCGAGTGCCTCCATGATAGTCTTTGTCTTTTAGTGTCACAACTGAGACTTGTCCTCTCAACAGTGTCTAGATGATGGAGATCTTATCGGCTGTTCTTCTTGATTTGCTGGCTCAGGTACTATCTCTCCATCTTCTAACTCTTGTGGTGCAGTGGCTTTATCCTTCATAATTCCCTCCTCAATTCTTGGCAGTTGGTTCTTCCCTTGACGTCTTCTCTTGGTTCTCTTTGGCTGCTCATAAGTGATGTAGTTGTTGAAGATGCAGCGAAAGATCCAAAAGTTGACTTCTCCAGGTCCGACAAAGATGATAACATTGATGGTGTTCAAGAACGATCTCCCAAGAATGTGTGGTGGATCATATTCTTCTTCTCGACTGGGACAACATCTAGTGGTTTGTAATGATCTAAGTGGTGAGTAGAAGATCAATATGTTTGAAGTTGGGTTTCTCCTTCCTCCCTTTGATTGTGAAACACATCTAGACAACGGAATTCTCTCTCAGGCTGGCTTGTGATGTAGATGGATTCCCAAACAACATGTTCATGTGTTGGATTTGTAGATCTTGTTATTGTTGTAGTTGTACCATCTTGTCTCCCAAGCTAGGTCTTGATTAGAAGAGAAGATAACTCTCCACTTCTTGTCTTGATGTCTTGGACAATGATGGTTGCAGGCATAGGTTGTCTCATTCGAGGTAAGTTGCATCCTGTTTGTCATCAGCGTCCAAGCAAGACTCAAAGCTAAGCTATTGCCAACACCATTCATGATTTGAGAGTAGGTTTGTGTGTCTATGGTTTGAGTTTTGGATCTTCAATGTTCAGACCAAACCATGGATGAATAAAATCTCTCTCCTACGTAATGTTAGTGGACATATACCCGAAGGATTGCAAGAATTTGAAGCATGGGTTATTATCCGCAACTTATGTATTTTGCATCTATGCTAATAAAAAGATGTTTTTAGGATTATTTTAGCATAAACTAGTATTTCATGTGTTGGTTGCACTTTAACATGATTAAAGGCAAAAAATAACTTGCAGTAGAAGACAAAATAAATAAACTTTGATACTCACAGTTCTTTCATCCTTGATGAATGAGCTGAGTCTTCATTGTGCAAAGTTGTTGAAATTCATTGTACGCCTTGCTTCATCTCTAGACTTTCCCAAATTGATATTGAAAGTTTCCCTGTAGGGGTTAGTCTAATAACAAAATATCCAACATCCATTATAGCATACTATCGGCTCAAAAATCAACCTAGACACCACGTCTAATTTGATCTAGGAAGGCATTTTAACTTAATTGCTTAAACTAAAAGCCTTTGAAAGCAAGATCACCACTCCTAGGCACTATGCTTAATTTAAGAGATGTATGAAAGTACTCCAAACCTAAACATATAATATAGCGAATGAGGGTAGCATGAAAGTATTATAGAGATTTATTCAGATGGTGATGAAAGAGCATGATTAGTATATGAGCATATCTTAAAGGTAGGGATAACCAACATAGCAACACGGCAAGAGATGCTCTTAGAAAGACTATTCCCCAAGCTTGGATTTTGCAAATCAAGATTGAATGAATGTAATTCAATGTTACATGGTGATTGGTTGGGCATACCTTGTGTTTGTTGTTCCTTCATTCTTTTCTGCTCTAGACCTGGAAAGGTTAGTGACAAGAATACCCGAAGGAATAATTTCATAATTGTATTTCTATGCTTATTACAGAAGGAAGTGCAGCGGAAAGGTAGGTGTAGCTAATAACCAGATGTTATGATAGGGTGTAAGGATTCCACTGGTTATAGCTTGCGCTCATGGGGTAGTAACAGATAAGAGTGGAATTCAAAAACAACATTCATAAGAATGAACACAAAAATAATGAAAAGACAGGGACAAAAAAGAAAAAGATAAAAGTATGATTACAAGGATAAACTAAAACTTAAGATGTTCTACAGTTCCCCGGCAACAGCGCCAGAAATGCTTGTTGGTATAAATTAACGCACACTCTACTTTATCCGCAAGCGCACAGATAAAATCTACCGATGTAGCACTTCACCGGAGTAACCCAGTTTTAATATCAAACCCAAAGGAACGGATAGTGTTAAGTCTTAAAGTCTAACCCCTGAGTAGCTAACAAGGACGGAGAATCTAGAAGTATAAAGGGGATCACTAAGGCTGTCTAATTCCAATTTAAGAGTGATATGTTTATATTATTCTTAGTGGGGGAAGTTGCCATAAAAGGTCACAAACAGAGTATGAGTCTTTTATGCAAATGTATAATCCTACCGAGCCTACACACGGGTAAGTGGACTATAAAAGAATCAACAAGGCTATAAGAGTCACCCTTGCAAACAACCACTACTACCGGCGTTATAGGAGGCATTTATGAGCTATCAAGTCTAAGCACCGCGCTTACACTATCCAACTACTCTAACTCTAGAATTAAAGTACTCAAAAGAGAGTCATAAACCTTAAGAATAATAAGAACAATGGCTCAAACTTAAATATAGACGTTGATTACCGAAACAATCGCTGAAGCAAGTTGACGATGAACTTGAATCCGAAGGTAGAAGATGAAGAAGTGGATCCGACAGGCCGAAGCTCGTTCTTGATCTCTTCCTCTCTCTCTCTCTCTTCTAGTTCTAGTATAAAACTAGGTTCTAAACCTAAACTAGAGGGGTAACTAGTCTTCTACTTGAAAGCTGGCTCTTGAAGTCTCTTCTTCTAGGGTTTCTGAATGAGGCGTAGACTTTTCTGAAGAGAGACTTAATCTTCCCTGGGGCCTGTTTATATAGCCCTGATGGGTCAACCGCGGTCGTTAGATCAAACCGACTTCAAAGACGGTGGAGATGCATCCTAGGAGGCGGTGGAAGAAGGTTCCGGAAGGCGGAGGCCATCGGGCCTAGGGGGTGACCGACCGGTCATAGGGTGGGACCGGTCGGTCCCACCTGGCGGCCTCTCGGGGTGTCATGCCTTGTGGTGTCCTCTAGGTCCTTCTGGAGTATTCCTGATGTGCCGGTTCCGTAATCTTCCGTCGGTTTCCTTCTAGGAGAAGTAATCAGTGCTGATTTTCCTGTTTAGTCCCTGTAAAATCACAATCCACCAAAACTCATGGAATATTTTTAATTAAAACCCTAAACCTCTATTGGTGATTGAATTCATGCCCTTTTCATATTTATTTATCCTTTAATTTTGATAGATAACCAATGTCAACAATACCATGGGGTGCATCACATTGGATCATGTCATTGCCAAGTATGTTAGTGGGTACTATGGACCCAAGTTCCCCCTCCCATGTTAGGTAACTAGATTTAAATTATTGCAATTTCTTTTAGCATCTAGTTGCTTTCATTGCCTAGGTTTGCATTGGTATTTTCATATCTTTTGTCATGCATTCATCAGGCTTATCATATGGTAGGGTTGCTCGGCTCCACTCACATTCTTAGAGCAAACCTACATGGTTTAATTTGTTTAGGAGCACGACACATAGCTTATTTTACCTTGTATTTATCTTATATGTGCCAAAGTCCAAATAGTAGATAAACTTCCCCGATTACCATCTTCAATTGGTGTCACATTTCTAGTGATGTCAACTTGCAAAATGGTAGTTTTACCTTACAAGTCAATGTGCATGTCGCCTACAAGTATTTCAAACTTGTATGCACACTTTGAGGGGGAGTTTACTCTACAATTTGAAAGCTTTGAGACTAACACTACTTTCAAGTTTATCATGTGTGTAGTAGTCTCATTGCAAGGAAAGTGGAGTTCCCGAAGACAAGCATCATGTGTGACGATAATTCATTTGGTATCTACATATGGTATTCCTAACCAATAACATTATGTTGGTTTCACTTTGATACTCTTATATGCTCTCTCCATGCATTATATAGAGTAAACTCCTTTGTGCTCAAATTTGCCCGTTATGCATATGCTTTGCCTTACACCATATGTATGCATATACTTAGGGGGAGTTTAGCCTATATAATGTTTCCTCCCTTGTACATTTAAATGTCTTCCTTTTTGGTGTTTGATTCCAAAGGGGAGAATGTGAAGGGACCAAAAGCAAGCCCAAACTAAAACAAAAAAATAACCAAAATCAAATTTTCAAAATTTTATGGTTATCTTTCTGGGAATGGTCCAAAAATGGAGGAAGTGGATTATGGAGTTAGAGAGAGAATTAATCCATAAAGCCACTAAAAGGAACTCAATGGCAAGGGCAAGATATATTTTTATAAGTGTGTTTCAATTTGGTATCTATTAAACATCATATGATCTTGCCTTTGCATTGCATCCTAGCAAGTAGATTGCATTTAAAATTTTTGTCTCTATTATTTGCTTGCTTTGGTTGTGTTGTCATCAATCACCAAAAAGGGGGAGATTGTAAGGAAAATGGATCTCAGCCCATTTATCTTTGGATTTTGGTGTTTGATGATCAACATATCAAATTGGACTAATGTGTTTACAAGTGTTTATTTTGTAGTCTAATAGGATGCACATGTGACTTGGACGAAGGCAATATGGTGATCAAGTGATCAACACATCAAGCAAGACCCTACAATATGTATTGGAGGCTTACAAAGATCAAGCAAAGTCCAAGACACAAGAAATAGAGGGCCGGACGCAAACAAAGTTAACGCTCAAGCCGAGACAAGAGCTGATTGAATTTGAACTGTCTCATGATTTTTGATTTGCTCAAACTAACATGGCATTAGCATAAAGCTGTAGAGAATTTCATTAGCTTTCCGAAAAGTCCAACATCATCGAAAACGGAGTTCGGAGCTAAGAGTTATGACCAAAATACGAAAGTCTGTCTCTCTGAAAATGGAGCAACAGACGCTCCGATGCAGATCAACGAACGCGCGTCCGATGCAGCGTTCGATGACCTCCGAAATCAGCCCAGAATGAACAGTGTGATGGTAGAGTCCGATGCCAGCGTCCGATGCATTACTGTAGCGTCCGATGCCCCCGAAAAACAGGTCTAACGACTAGTTTTCCAACGGCTACTCATCACATGAGCATAGGACACGTCCGATGCCAACACTGTAGCGTCCGATGCTCTACAGAAAGCTGATTTCAGCCCCCCAACGACTCTATTTGATTGGGAGCCTATATATACCACCTCTAACCGGCCAAATAAGGTGTGGAGGAGTGAGAAAACATATCAAGAGTGTTGCAACACCATATTAGTTCCTCCATATGCATAGTGCTTAGTGATTTACATGGTGATTAGTGTAGGTGCTTTGCGAAGTGCTTAGGCTAGTTAGACCACCGCTCATGCGCTTGCTCTAGGTTTAGGCCTAGTGTTTAGTGAGGTTTGCATAGCTCTTGCTACTCGGTGCTTGCATGCACCATTGTTGTACATCAGAAGGGCTTGTAGTCTTGCGAGACCACACCAACCGCGTTTGTGGTGTGGCCGCCACCGTGTACCGATGGGAATAAGGCCCGCGGCGGTTCGGTCGTAAGGTTGATAGTGTAGACGGCGGGGAGCTTCCAGGAGAGGCTTTGCCACGAGTGGCTTAACCGGAGACCCACTTGCGCATGGGGAAGGACCGGAGCTATCCACGGAGTCACCCGACCGGGAGCTTGGCCCTTGCGAGAGGCTCCAACGAGGACTAGGGGAAGCTTGCGTGCTTCTCGATACCTCGGTAAAAATACCGGAGTCGTCGATGAGAGTTTGCATCTCTACCTTGCTCTTTAGCTTCCGCATTTACTTTGCTACCTTAATTATGTCTTTACCTTTCATAGCTTAGTTGTTAGGCTAGTTGATAGGTTTGGAACCTAGGTCGTATAACTCTTTTGCACTAGAGATAGTAATACACCTAGCAAAACCATAGTTGCTCTTTTATCTAGTTTACTTTCTTACATATGTTTTGACTAGATGGTAATTAAAGGCCATAGTTAAAATTTTTAGTTACCTAATTTATCTCTCTCTTAGACGTCACGGTCCTTTCATAGAGTCATCTCGATCCTTCGGCGAGCAGCAAGACGCCCCACCACCACAAGGACGCGGCCAGGCCGAGACCTGGCGCAGCTCAAGCACGTGTTGGGGACTGCTACACCTATGACCCCGTCAATCCTCCTCTGTTGCCTCTCCACACGTAGTGCTTCGACCTCGCCATTGTCGACGTCCATGCCCACCAGGTGTTTGTCAGAATGCCCCACCAGGTGGCTCAAGTCTCCTCCGTGCCAAAGCCATCTCCAAGTGATATCCTTTATGTCCATGTCTTAGCGCTGCAAGTTCTTTCATTCTGTGATGCATGTCTATGATGCATTAAGATAGCATTTTTTTATTTTAAGTCATTTAGTATTAAAGAATTTAATTTTAAATTTTAAATTTCAAAATCTATAACTATACAACAATAGGACCGTAAACAATTTTAATTCAAAAACTTTCCAACTATAAAATTGTAGATTATATCGAAAGCTACAATTTTGATACAAAGATTATCTTCATTAGAGTTCATATTAAAAAGTTATGAATTTTTTTTTTAAAAAAAAGTTTTTAGATCGCTCTATTTTAATGCAGATGAGACAAAGTTTAGGGACTGAGATACCTAAACGAGTGATTTGCAAATTTAGGAACTAGAATGACATAGATAAATAAGTTTAAGGATATAAATGGTTGATTTACGAGTTTAAAGATTGGGATGATACGGTTTGTTAATCTATATTTAATACTCTAAATTATAAGGCCGTGGGACTAAACCGGGCTAAAGGATCCAATTTAATATAATAATTACAAAAATAGTAGAAGGAGCGTGAATTGAATTCAAAAAGGGTCCATCCAGGCCCCACGCATCCGGCTCAGGGCTCGTTCGTTTGGCCTCTTTTCCAGCCGGACTCAATTCAGATGAACAATTCTAGTACAAATTAGCACTATATTACTGGTTGGAATAATTCGACACGTTGATTCCGTAACAAACGAACAGGCCCTCAATCTTGCGATCGATCCAGTCCGTCCAATCTTTCATCCGAAAACCCCGCCGCCGAAACCCTAGATTCCGCCCTCCTTCTCTCTGTCCCCTCCGCTGCGCCGCCATCACATAAGTGCGCCGCCCTCTCCTTCCGTAAACCCCTCTCTTCCTCCCGCGGCCTGCTCCTGCGATCTGCCCAGCAGACCGAGGTTCCGATCGGCCCTGGACCAGCGGCAACTGTCGGCATGGCGCTCGTGAGTTCCTTCTCCTCTCGCTCTTTCAGAAGTTGCTGTTTAGCTCATCGCTCGTCAGACTGTCTGTGAGGAAGTTTAAGTATGCGCCACAGTTTGGTTTTTAGGGTTTTGTGATTCCTTCCATGTAGTTTAACTTGATCTGGTTGGTGATGCGTGCTGCTGAGCTGTGGTTTCTGTTGGATGCGGTTTTCGCGAGTTATAGCCTTCAGATGTGATCGGAGCGTGTTAGCTGTTTATAGATCCTTAGCTTTTCCCTTGGGCAGGCCTATATGTAGGGTAACTTTGGCCCGCTGGTTTGTTCCAATTTCGACATCACAAATCGCCTGTCATTGACACCCATGGGTTCATACTGTGTTTGATTGAACTTAGTAGTCTGATAACAGTGCATGTGATGTCATTTAGAGTTCCTGGCTTACTAGTAGAATGGCACTAGAAAAGACCTTTGACATTTGCTACCAGTAGAATGACACTAGAAAAGACCTTTGACCTTTGGTACCCTGGTGACCCTGTAGTTTTTACAAGGGAATTGCCCTACGGACAATGTCAATCATTCACCTCGTGTATTTGAGCCATTGGATTCATTTAGGTGCTATCATCTCAAGTGATTTTAACCATTGTCTCAAGCACTTTTAAGTTTTAAACCTTCTGATCCTAAGTTGTACTTAAGTTGTAAGTTTAAGAAAATGTTGCATGGAGCAATGCTCTTTTGGTGTCTGAAAGGAAGATGATGAATTGTTATGGTTTGTTTTTATAAGCTAGCAATTTAGGCAATTCAATTATAATAATGTTTTGGCTGCACAAGTCGTACTGTTTGCATTATTAAAACATCTCTATTGGAATCTGTATGAAAATGTTCCTGTGCCTTGTCGGGAAACAGACATGTATCAGCTACTTCATATTGTGAATGCTCAGTCTGGGACGTTGCTGCATTTGCGTGTGTATTTTTTCCCTAATAGTGAAATACATGTGATTTGCGGATTATGTTTACTTTTTGGTTCTGTCACTTAACTTAGGTAACGGTGTAGATGTCATTGCCTGCTTGCGTGTGTACTATTAAATTACTATGCACAAACAAAGGGGTATTTCAATTTCAATACAATATGTATATTGTTTTTTTTGCATAATAGGTATTGCATTCTGGGGCTGGAAACAAGAATGCCTTCAAGGGACTTATTGCTGCAGAATATAGTGGGGTCAAGGTTGAGTTGACCAAGGATTTTGAGATGGGTGTCTCCAACAAGACCACTGAATTTCTAAAGATGAACCCCCTTGGGAAGGTACACCATGCACCAATCATTATCTTTGAATATTTAATGCATAGTGGGTTAGTGGTTCATGAACTAACAATTACTCTTCAGGTTCCTATTCTGGAGACTCCTGATGGCCCTGTTTTTGAGAGTAATGCTATTGCACGCTATGGTATATATACAAGCCCACACCCTTTCAATTTAATTATTTCTTGACTTTTCACCGCTGATGATATGTCTCTGTTCCCTTTCAGTTGCCCGCTTGAAGGATGACAACCCTCTTTTGGGTTCATCCCGTATTGAGCAAGTGAGTGATTTGTCTAGTGTTAACATAGTTAACTGGAGTTTTACTGCTTGTGAACCTCATAATTGTTCTTGCAGGCCCACGTTGAGCAATGGATGGACTTTGCTGCAACAGAAGTTGATCCTGGTGTTGCATGGTACTTGTATCCAAGGCTTGGGTACATCCCTTATGCTTACACGGTAAGTTGTAGGATGGGAAACTTGGTTCTTGTATTATTAAACATTTACTCGCTATAATAAATTAACCCTTTTTGTGTGTGTGTGCAGACTGAGGAAACAGCTATTGCTTCATTGAAGAGATCGTTTGGTGCTCTGAACACACACCTTGCCTCAAACACATACCTTGTTGGTCATTCTGTTACTTTAGCTGACATTGTATTGACATGCAACCTCTACCATGGAATTGCACGGATCTTGACCAAGAGCTTTACTTCTGATTTCCCTCACGTCGAGAGGTATTTCTGGACCATGGTTAACCAGCCTAACTTCAAGAAAGTCATTGGTGAGGTCAAGCAGGCAGAGTCTGTACCTCCTGTTCAGAAAAAGGCTGCTCCTCCTAAGGAGCCAAAGGCAAAGGATGTCAAGAAAGAAGCCCCAAAGGAGGCCCCCAAGCCAAAGGTTGTTGAGGCGCCAGCAGAAGAGGAAGCACCAAAGCCAAAGCCAAAGAATCCTCTTGACTTGCTGCCACCAAGCAAGATGGTCCTTGATGACTGGAAGAGGCTATACTCAAACACAAAGACCAACTTCCGGGAGGTTGCCATCAAAGGTATCATCTCCATGTTTTCTATGATATGGTCAATGTTTGCTTCTTCCCTGAAACTTTTTAACCGCAAGTGGCTGGTGTTAGAAGTCTGTACTTTGCAATCTATCTATCTTGCACGAAAACAAATTTGGTAGTCACCTTCCTGACTAGATTTTGGTTTTGGCCTTATAAGAATAATAATATTATTTTTAGACACCTGAAGGATTATGCACCCTGTAGCTGAGTCAATCACACATAGCCGCAAAGAGTTTATATCGATGTGAACTACAAAGTGCTAATAGTAGTTATGTATCATGTCTGCTTTAATAAGCAGTTACTTCGTCATCAATTAGCCACAGCCATAGGCGGACTCACCTCCTGGTGAGTCTGGCCAGCCGCCGGGCTCTTTGATGAACACACAATGAGACAACAAAGTTGTTATGCTATCTGAAGGATTAAAATATATTTTTTTTTATAGAAAATACTGACCATACTAAAATTTGCCTGGGCTCAAAAGTTTTCCTGGGTCCGCTACTGGCCACAGCAATTTACTACTCCCTCCATTTTGCTAGGATAAGCATTTGACGGACAATTTATGAATACCCAGTTTGTGACAAAATTATGTGATTAGATTCATATTAAAAAATATATGAAGTTATGGCTATAATTTTGTATAAAAAAATGAAATTATTACTGTCATAAGCCTTGTGCTATTGAAACAAAATACGCCTTGGAAAGAAAAACAGAGGGAGTACTGCAAGTAAATTAATTAGATGAATGGCTTGGATTTCCTTTCCTTTTCCATTTTTGTGGAGTCTTGACCAATAATCCATCTGTGTTTCAGGTTTCTGGGACATGTACGACCCAGAGGGCTACTCTCTGTGGTTCTGTGACTACAAGTACAATGATGAGAACACTGTCTCCTTTGTGACCCTGAACAAGGTTGGTGGATTCCTGCAGCGGATGGACCTGTGCCGCAAATACGCCTTTGGCAAGATGCTCGTGGTAGGCTCTGAGCCACCCTTCAAGTTGAAGGGCCTTTGGCTCTTCCGTGGCCAGGATGTTCCCAAGTTTGTAATGGATGAGGTCTATGACATGGAGCTCTACGAGTGGACCAAGGTGGACATCTCTGATGAGGCCCAGAAGGAGCGTGTCAATGCCATGATTGAGGACCAGGAGCCCTTTGAGGGTGAGGCCTTGCTTGACGCGAAATGCTTCAAGTGAGTGCTTGCCTGGCGCTAGAATGTTTAGCTCTTGAATTGGATGTTGATGGAAGAGTTTGCCCTTTTACTTGTGTCTATGTTGGTCTTGTATACCTTTGATACTGGTTAAAATTTGTGCGGGTTTGAGAATTTTTGTCTATCCTGTGTTGCCTCAGTCTACTGGTATCTCATTGACTTATGGGGCATACATAGGTCAATGACATGTAGGCCAGGATGTTATATCTTTAATTTAGCAAAATTATAATAGCAAATCTTCAAATTTTCCAATGTTTTCGCCGTAACAATCTGGTCATGTTTTCTTTAGACGTATGTCTGAGATTTTGTAATTATTATTATTTGTTTAAACATGCATGAACTTTGAAAGACGGTAGAGCCATTTAGGAAAGTCTTCTAGAGCTTTGTTTGAATGCGCTGGCTAAACTTCACTAAATTAGTTGGAGTATTCAAATATTTGTCTAAAGTTTAGCTGAGAAATTTTTAGCTAACTAAAGTTTTATATTAAAATTTTAACTAGCTAAATTTTAGTTGGGACTAGTATCACGCCTTCAGAGTTTTGATTAGGAAAGGTTGGTGCTATTTGTGCAACTATTCGGTTTTAGTACTCCCTCGGTCTAAAAAAAATGCAACTATGAGAAACGTGTCGATCAAACTATTTTAACTTTGATCAAGTTTATAGTAAATAGTATTAGCATTTATATCTTACAATAAATTTATTATGGAAATATGTTTATAATTAATTTAATGGTCTTATTTTGTCTCATAAGTGTTAGTATTTTTTCATATAATTTTAGTCAAAGTTTATGATATTTGACTTCTCGGGATGTGAGAATTGCATTCTTTCGTGGATGGAGGGAGTAGGTTTGAGCATGTTGAATAGTTTGCTATTGTTAAACGGTGAATGTAAATGAACAAGCGAATGAGAACAACTATCTGTCTCATTGATCTCTTTGAAATATATACAATTGAAGGGTTGCGTTGTATGGATGCCGTATGGACGCAACTATTCGAGAATAGGCAACTGTTCACTCGAATAGTCTACTACGAAGGGACATGCCCCTTCGTAGTGCTAATTGCTAATCCTATTCCTCTGTCGATGGTCCTAGAGGAGATATTGTTTAGTAACACTCTCCTTTGATCGAATTTTTCTTGGGATCAATATAGCTGTTGCAAGCTTGGATTACTCGAAAAAAAATTGTGGGAAAATCTGAGAAATATGTATGTATAAAACTCCTTTAAACCTTACGAGGAAAATAAGGAGAATATATATATATATATACACACACACACACCACTAGGTATTCCATTAAAAACCCCAGTGTGGAAAAATATTAGACATACGACATATAGATAACTCCCCCAAAAACCTTTTGGGAAAAATATGAGGAGCATGATTAAGTGATATGCCACTAAAACTCCTATAAAACCCAGTGAGAAAATTAGGAGAAAATGTGACGACATATTATTGGTGTTGCCTCTTGAATAACTTCACATGAAAAACCTTTCAGGAAAAAATCATGGATAAGTTGTGAGGGCAATATGTGTCTTTGATATTTCCCACAAAAACACTGATGGGGAAAATAGAAAAATATGACACTTGCTTATGTTAATATTACCTCATTAAAAACTTTAACAAGAAATCATGTGAGGAAAAACTTGTGAAAGAAAAGAGTATAATATGATGTTGGTACAGGTCAACATTTAGGAGACGTCTCCCCCTGATTCTAGCAAATCACGAAGTCGCCGCATACCAATTCCATGTACCAATTTTTGAAACACAAAAGTTGGTAAGGACTTAGTAAATAAGTCAGCGAGATTATCACATGACTTGATTTGCAAGATGTTTATTTCCCCGCTTTCTTGTAATTCATGGGGATAAAACAGTTTAGGAACAATATGCTCAGTGATATTGCTCTTTATGTAATCTATTTCTATCTGTGTAACACAAGTAGAATTATCTTCATAGATAATTGTAGGCGATTCAATTGAACCAATATCACATGACTGTTGTATGTGGTTAATCATTCTGCGAAGCCATACACATTCTCGTGCTGTCTCATATAGAGCAATAATTTCAGAATGATTAGTAGAGGTAGATGTCAGAGTTTGTTTAGAAGACTTCCATGAAATAGTTGTACCTCCATGCATGAATACAAATCCTGTTTGGGATTTTCTGTTATGAGGATGAGATAAGTAACCAGCATCAATATAACCAATCATATTGGATCATGATTTTTCTTGAAAAATAATCCAACATCCTTCATGCCATTAAGGTATCTGAGGATACACTTCGCTCCTGTCCAATGACGACGAATTGGATCCGCACTATGCCTAGCTAGTAAGTTCACTGCAAATGTGATATCAGGCCTAGTGCAATTTGCAAGATACATAAGTGCCCCAATGACACTGAGATATGAGACTTCTAGTCCCAATACCTTTTCCCCAATATCCCGTGGTCTAATTTGATCTTTCTCTGGTTCTAAGGAACAAACAACCATCAGGGTTTTATTAGTGTATGATTTATCCATATTGAATTTCTTCAATACTTTCAGGATATAGGCTAATTGATGCACTAAAATCCCCGAAGGATGGTGCACTAGTTCTAAGCCTAGGCAATACCTGGTCTTACCCGAATCCTTCATCACGAATTCCGTCTTTAGGTGATTGTGTGCTTCTTCTATATCCTTGGACTGCCAATGATACTTAAATCATCAACATATACAGATATAATACATAATCTTGTTCGAGATTTCTTAATGAAAACACATGGGCAATCATCATTGTTAGTGTACCTCTTCCTTAGAAGGAATTCACTCAGTCGGTTGTACCACTTTCTACTCGACTGCTTCAAGCCATATAATGACTTTTGTAGTTTTACACAGTACATGTTGCGATTTGCGTTTGGATTCGGAATTTGAATTCCATTGGGAACCTTCATGTATATGTCCAAATCAAGTGACCCATATAGATATGTTGTCACCACATCCATCAACTGCATAGATAGATGATTTTGAACTGCCAATGATATTAAGTATCAGAAAGTAATTTCACTCATACTGGAGAATAGCTTTCATTGTAATCAATGTCGGGTCTCTGCGTGAACCCTTGTGCTACTAGCCTCGCTTTATATCTCACCACCTCATTGTTCTCATTCCATTTCCGGATGAAAACCCATTTAAAGCCTACATGAAAGACTTTAGAAGGGGTAGGTATTGCAGACGTGAATACCGCTCTTTTAGTGAGCGAGGCTATCTCAGCTTGGATTGCTTCTTTCCATTGAGCCCAGTCTGAGCGCTTTTTGCACTCTGCCATGGTCTTGGCATCTGGATCATTGAGAAAGATTTCTGCATTTGCCACGAAGAAGTACATGTCGACAACAATAGTCTTACGATCGTATGATTCTCTAGTATTGATATAATTGATGGAAATTTCTTTCACTCTATTGACGCTAAATTAGGTCACACACTCGATAACGAGCTAGATCGCTCGATGTAGGACCAAGCCAACTTTTAGGTTGGCCGACACCCAGGGTTTGTCCGCACCCAGACCTTGTGCCTCCAGCGATGAGCGCGATACGCAAGACACATCGCCGAAGGAGCCTCGCCGGGAGCGCGATACGCAAGACACGCCGATGAGGTCTCTTGAGACCTAAAACCCTACACGCCCAGGAGGGACCCCGTCGGGGCATGTAGCGGCTATGGGCCGACATGGCCGCTCTAGAGCGTCGTCGTCATCGTCGATCAGCCATCCATGCAGCGCCGACGAAGAACGGGGATAAGTAGAGAGGAAGAGAGGGTAAAAGAGAGGTAGTAGATGCGTTTTTGTCAATTGGATAGATAGGCTCTCAATCGGCCATGTTCCTCTCATATGTATAGAGGGGTGGTCTTATCCCAGTAGGAAACAAGTCCAAAATTTGTTCTCCAAGTTTCCAATGTCAAAAATACACCAAAAACCGATCTGAAAACCAAATCGGTTCAGAATCAAGCGAAAACCGGCTTAGCTGGCTCTAGACCCGGCTAAGCCGGTTTGCTCAGGGTCGGCCTGGTCAGCCCAACCGGCTGGAGGGTGGACCCAGCTTAGTCGGTGCGGATGCACAAACCGGGTCTTGTGACGAGTGATTGTCAACGAAGTTGATGCACATGTTCTTCGACTTGTGTTGTGCAGGTGTCGAGCTCGGAGACGGTGATCAAAGGCAAGGTGAAGGTCAAGTGCTGGAGTGTGCCGTGCTGATGGACCAAGGACGGTGACGGGTGGACACGGACTTGGACTAACAGACCGGTGGCCGGAGGATCAGCCGTTGTGGCTGACATGCTGGGACAGCGACGAGCGGAGACTTGCGGGACATGGTGTGGTTCGGGTCGTGGATCTAAGGACACGTGTCGGTGGATGGGGTGCACGGGCAGTGCATCCCTCTACGACTTCGGTTTGGTGGTAGAGCCCCAGAAAAACCACTAGATGGCCGGTTTTCGAGTTTGGGCGTCAAAACATGGGTTGAGGACGGTTTCCAGGTTTGGGCCTCAAAACCTGGGCGCTGCTGGGTTTCCGAGTTTGGGCCACAAAACTCGGGGAGGACGGTTTGCTGGTTTGGGCCTCAAAACCAGCGGCAGAGGTCTCGAGGAGATCTACCGAGCGGCGACAGCACGTGGCGGCATCTGGTGAGGTCGCGTCGAGGTGAAGCTACCGGATGGGCAAGTGTGGCCGTCGGATACCCCTAGGGCTAGCCTGTTTGCTCTTGTATCTAGGGGTAGAAGGGGAATAATGTATTAGTAGTATAAATAGAGAGGCAACCCCTCCTCTCATCTTATTCAAGCATTTTCATTCCCACAGACACTTCTCTGTTAGGTTTCCTAGTCTGTAGTTGCTTGTGATCCGCAGAGTGATACAATACCTGTGTGTTTTTGTGATTCTCAGGAAAAGGGACCGTAATCCCTTTGTCTCCTCGTGGGGACGATTTTCTGCTGAAATCGAGTTGAATTCGTGTTCTTGTGGTGTTCTTCGCGTTTCTCTTTTCTCCCCATTTTCCCCATGGCTTGATCTCTCTCTACGGTAACTTGTTTTTTGGTCCGTTTTTTTCTACTTGTTCTTTGTCGTGAGAGTATCATTTCCACCGAAGGAATTTATCCAAATCCTCACGAGCAAGTAGATCGGGTCATTTCAAGTTCCATGATGGATTTTTCGTTCTTGCACCTACCTTCTTTGATTCTCGGAGTTTGAGGTTGTTTGAGCAGTTGATTTTCTAGGGTTAGTCTTCCAACTACCTAGAGATCAACTCCTCCAAGTTTGAGATCGATTGGTTTTGATTTGGATCAGATTTGAGTGAGAAAGAGGCAAAAATTTTCGCCCTCTCTGGACAGCCGCGGATAGTCCGCCGCCAGGGCGCGGACAGTCCGGGCGTCGGGGGCTGGCCTGACCAGTGCCAGCTACCTCGGAGTCTGGCTGACAGGGTACCGGTGGATAGTCCGCCGCCAGGACGCGGACAGTCCGAGACCTGAGCAGGGAAGTCCAGCAGCAGTGTTGTTTTGCACTTTTGACTGGTGGACAGTCCGCTAGGTGACCGCGGACAGTCCGGCCTTGCCGTGGATAGTCCGAGACCAGGACCGCGAACAGTCCGGGCCTGGGCTGCTAGTCACTATTTGGTGCGTTTGATCTCTCAGTTTTTCGGCTTTGTTTCCGGACTTCTCATTTGCTCCTAGAGTTCACCAAGGAACCTCTCTAGGTATCTTTGTCACTTGTTGGCATATGTATTTGGAAGAATCTCGAGCTAGCCGTCCATCTATGCTTCGAGGTTTGGTCTTTGGGTGTTGGCCCAACTTGCTTCGGGGTTGATTTGTGGGACAGTGGCCAAAGTTTCGAAAGAAATTTTCAGGCTCCCATTCACCCCCTCTGGTCGCCTGTCTTTAGCATTCTCGGTCCTTCAGTCAGAGTCGGGTGAACCGACTAGGTCGGGTCCCGGATCCGGCTTAGTCAGTTCTCTCGGCTCAGGCAACACGTCGTCGTTTCTTCATGATTTCTTGATGGTTTGTTGTCCCTTTTGGCCACCAACACATATATCATGCATACAACTTGTTGGAGATGCCAGAAATTCACCTAAGGAATTTTTTGAGTGTCAACACACCCCATTTAGTGACTCAACATTTCCCAAAACTATGGAGTTAAAGTGTTCTGATGTCCCAAGATCAGAATTCGGGTGCACCCTGTTCATCCGGGTTGTGGATTTGGTCCTGGTATTGGATTTTTATTCACTTTTGGGTGTCTACCAACTTTAGGTTGCTTGGATTTACTGATTTGGAGGATCTAGTCCTCGGTATCCTCGGACGCTTGCTTTGAGCATTATCCTTAGGTGCAGCCGTACTTCTCCCCCTCTTCTCTAGAAGTAGGGGTTGAATGGTTTTGTTTGGTAGCTCCACTCTTTCGGACGCATTATGAGCAAGATAAGAGGATTTAGTGACACCCTTATAATCAGTAAATGCATCTAGTAGGTTATTTGCAATATGTTGCAAGTTAATGATTTTCTGAACTTGTACAGTTTCTTGAGTACGTGGATCTCAGGGGGAAATGCCTTGGGCATTCCAGTTGATTT
This sequence comes from Coix lacryma-jobi var. lacryma-jobi, assembly GCA_009763385.1. Taxonomy (NCBI): domain Eukaryota; kingdom Viridiplantae; phylum Streptophyta; class Magnoliopsida; order Poales; family Poaceae; genus Coix; species Coix lacryma-jobi. The sequence goes on from CM019824.1 coordinate 52,117,431, forward strand.
CTGGCATTCGTTTTGGTACTTGAAGTCTCCCCCTAATGCCGGGAAATGGTCCTTATTGAATATGCAGTGAACATACCAAGTCGTGATAAGTCCCCTGTAAGAAGTAAGGGATTCGAGGTATTTGATAATCGATGGAGATTGATATCCCGCATAGATACCAAGTTTCCTATGTGGACCCATAGAGGTACGCTTAGGCAGTGAGATCGGTACGTATACAACACAACTGAATTTTTTGCAGATGGGAAATATTTGGCATATTTCCACGTACTAATTGTAATGGGGAGACTGCGTGATATACATTTAAGTCGCAATTGAATTAAGTTAGCAGCGTGTAAGACTGCATGATCCCAACATGTTGGTAGATTGTAATTTTGTAGTAATGGTCTTGCAATGAGTTTAATTCTCTTAATAAGAGATGCTACCAAACCATTTTGTGTATGGACATATGGGACAAAGTGCTGAACTTGAATCCCTAAAGCCATACAATAATCATTGAAAGCCTTTGAGGAAAACTAAACAACATTGTCCATTCAAATTGATTGAATTTGATGTTCAGGATTATGTGCTCCAAGTCTAATAACTTGAGCAATAATTTTTGCAAATGCATGGTTACGTGTGGACAAAAGACACACATGAGACCATCTAGTAAAGAGATCTCTCTAGTAAATGCATCTATTAGAACCATAAATTACCTGAACGGTCCAGACATTGGTTGTATGGGACCACAAATATCTCCTTGAATGCGTTCAAGAAATTTAGTGGCTCATTTTGGATCTTAATAGGCGATGGACGTAAGATCAGTTTTCCTATAGCGCATGAAGTGCACATAAAATCTAAAGATTTCAGGAATTTAGTAGTATTTAACTCATAACCATTAGAATTGCTGATAATTTTCTGCATCATCCCTATACCAGGATGGCCAAGGCGTTCATGCCAAGTTTTGAATGTGTACATTCTAAAAAAATTACCTTGTACGCAACATGTGGTACGAGTTTGATGTATGTGGAGTACAATCTAGACAAAAAAGAGAGAATTTTCTCAATAATTCATTTGTCATATCCGCTATTTTTAGTAACAAGGAGAATTTTCTCATTATTGTCATAATGGGTTTCTGTATGAAAACTATTTTGACGGATATCTCTATAACTTAACATGGTACGCTTTGAATCGGGATACAATAATGCATCATCAATTGTAATTTGGGTACCCATAGGGAGTACGATAGTGGCACGACCAGAACCAACTATAGTAGCATCACGTCTAGCGATTGTAAAATCATTTCCTTGTTTCTTTGTAAGATTTTGGAAATACTTTGTTTCCCTAAGTATAGAATTAGTGGTGCCACTATCCACCAGGCATAATTCCTCCTCCATCAGATCGACCCCCGTAGAAACTATATACAAATAAAGAATTTGATATGAAACTCTTTGATGATATATAGAATACATATTCTATTTATTGAATATCAAATGTACATGATACATTTATTGGATATCCAACCTAAAAGTGATGACATTATTAATTATTTACAACACTTAGGACATAAATTGTTCTTATTATTACAATCACTTGGACTCAAAAGACTTTAGAATCTTAGAGATTGGGAGCCTAATTAAAGTCTCCATATATATTGCTGGAAGCGTATTCCACGATCATATTCTCTGTAGCAGCCAGATCCTTACCTCTTGGTATGTTGTTGTTGCTTGGTTCTGGCGAAACTTGTTGCGAACAACCAACCTCTTCCCTGGTGGTGTCAGGTCGAAGATTGAAATGGGCTTCATACTTTTGTCTTGGTGCAGCACATCCACGACCCACATATTTTAAGTAGAGATCAACAAGATGACTGGGGGTACGATATTTCTTTATAGTATGGCTATAATAACCACACTTTTGATACATAAGTTTGTCATTCCTATGTTTAGAAATGTTCTTACCATATTGTTGGAAACATGAGTTTGGGATTTTTTGTTGCGTCTACGTTTATTTTTACCCTTGTTGGAATTTCCTTGATGATAGTTCTTTTTAGATCTATCATTAAATTTGGGTTTATTTTGAGTGTATGCATGTACTTCAGGCAATGGAGCAGACCCTATGGGACACTGCTGATTATTCTAAACTATAAGTTCAGAATGTTTTTCGACCTCAAGTAGAGTTTGTATAAGCTCAGAATAAACCTGGAAACGCCTTCACGGTATTGTTGTTGAAGAATCCTTTTAGCGGAAAGCATAGTAGATAGAGTATTTTCTATCTTATGCGCGTCTATAAGTTCTTTCTCGCAGAATTGCAACTTTGAGCATATCCTATAAACAACATGGTTATAATCACTTACAGTTTTGAAATCCTATAAGCGAAGTTGCGTCCACTCATAGTTGGCCACAGGCAGGACAAGTGCCTTTTGTTGTTCAGAACGTTACTTAAAGAGAATTCTATAGATTTCGTGGATTTTCTTTCAGTAGATATTCTTCCTTAAGGTCAGGATGAATATGGCTCCTAATTAGATATAGGGCCGTGTATACATGTTGATCCTGAAGTGGTGCAACATCCTCTTAGGGTGGTAACACTACTCGATAAAGTCTGTGGGATACAAGACTAACTTTTACGTCCACAACCCATGTGAGATAGTTGTGGCCATCAAGAGCAAGTAAATCAAACTCTTTAACGGTCATTGATCCTACACAAGGAAAAAACCATCGAAAGATTTAAGTTATTAAAATGTTGTTGTGTGTTGTAATTTTAGGATGCAAAGTAGAGACAAGACAAATCTTGTATTAATAATGTAAAATTCTTATGTGCATAATAAGATTTTGGAGGTAGTCACCAAAAAGACGTAGACCTCTAAATGGACATAGTCTGTGTTAACAGTAGATGCCAAATAGTTATACATGTTGTATGAACGTGTCTTAAGGTAGTCATCAAAATTGATGTAGACCTTAGTTAATTCGCAAACGAATTGGGTACGCACGTTGAGGATAGTCACTAAGTTGTAGACTTAGTGTAGATCCGGCAGTAGCAATTATGGTGCTACCTTGTGGAGTGGCCAATAGAAAAGCGAATTAATGGTAGTCATCTTTGTGAAAAGATGTAGACCAAATATTCTAAATTGGAATGTTGGGTACGCACGTTGAGGATAGTCACTAAGTTATAGACTTAGTGTAGATCCCGCAGTAGCAACTGTAAGGAAAATAGACCTCGACCCATGTGACCTTGGATTTTTATGTTTGATGATCAATATAACCAAATTGGACTAATGTGTTTGCAAGTGTTTATTTTGTAGTCCAATAGGGTGCAAAACGTGACTTGGATGAAGGCATCGTGGTGATCCAATGATCAACACCTCAAGCAAGATTTTTGAAGCTCAATAGAAGACTTACAAAGATCGAGTAAAGTCCAAGGCATAAGATTGGAACCAAGAAGACGCAAGAAATCGCGAAGAAACGAAGTCAAAAGTACATCAGACGCATGCACATGCGTTAGACGCAACAATGGTAAATCCTAGCTCAAGTTAGTGCCAGCAGAAGCATCAGATGCTAAGACCAAGCATATTGGACGCGATGATAACACTGTGCAACTTGCACAACATACATTAGACGTGTCAGTTGTACATCGGACGCTGGAGGACCCGTCAAGAAGAATGGCGGCGATGGGTTGTCCTATGTCAGACGATCGCTCCTAGAACATTCAAAGATGATTGCCCTTCAACTCATGTCATAACTAATGTATTATGACATACACTCATGCCATAACTAACGTATTATGTCATAAACTATATCATAATTAACGTCACAAAGCCAGCATCACAAATGAATTTTATGTCACAAAGCCAGCCATTTCTTATAGTGAACCCTATGCTCATTGTTGCAATGAAGTAGACGACAACGAAGAACAAGAAGCAAAAGCTAGAGCTGAGAGAAAATAGTAGATACAAAATAATGTAGTAGATTGATTTGTGTGATTGTGTGTTGTCAATCGGCCATCACCCTTTATCTACCCTACTAAAGCACCAACTATTTTCTTTGCTCGGTGTACCAAAGCAACTTTCCCCACTGAGATGGTCACCCTCCGCACATCCCAGAAAATGTACCCATAAAAACAACTCCATAAAAATTAACCATCTAGATTATTTCTCAATCTTCTCTCTCCTTACTCAAATCCAACGACCAGAACTATGTGTATGGTATTCTCCCATCTTCCACGCCCGCACCTGTCCCCTATGTTGGCACCTAAAGCCCACGGTTCGATTCCCACCTCTCACATTGTTTTTATTTTTTTCTTTTTCTTTTTTCTTCTTTCTTCTTCCTTATTCTTTTCTTTTTTCTTACCGTATGTCGCAGCTGTGGGGATATTACTTCCGTATACCCCCATGGACCTACTTGGGCCCTTCGTCAAGGACAGCCCAGCTCGCGAGGCCTTGCAGCACACAACCAGCTCGCTGTGCTCGTCAAGGACTCTCTAGAAGCCTTGCCCACCAAGGAAGATCCTAGAGTTAGATCCGGATTCCTTGCCTTAAGGAACCATTTGTAATCTGTTAGGACTGCTCCCCGACTATATAAGGCGAGCAGGGACCCCCTCCCATCTCACCCGAGATCACCTCAGATCCCATCGGATCATCCAATCAGCAATACAAACCAGTCACCAGAACACAGGACGTAGGGTATTACGGCGACTTACCAACCCGAACCTGTCTAAATCACCATCTCACGTCCCTGTGTCCACGCTTTGCAGACGTCTCGCATGCCTCCACCGCGTAATCTACTACCTTGGGCATACCCCTCGGTAGACTGCCGACCATATTGTTGGTAGTTCTTAACTTCACTAAAGATAGAGATAGGCAACTATCCCCGGTAACAACCCAGAAATGCTTGTTGACACTTGCCAACGTCGTGACTAGGAGTAGACTATGGAATCTACCCTTGGCAACAGCGCTAGAAATGCTTGTAGCAAGTCTAGTCACTATACCTAAAGGAGTGAAGCTAAAGCAGCTATCTACTAATGTCAAATGGGGTTGTCAATCCCAACACTAGTAGGAGCTAGCTATAGAGAATGCAATCTACCAGGAGGAGATTCTGCAAGCGCACAGAACTATTGTAGTAGCACTTCGCCTGGGAGTACCAGGTGTCGATTTATTTGATCCCAAGGGAAGGCTAGGGTGGTGTATGAGTCGAGTCAAGGAGGGGATGAGAGTCAAAGAATAAGAAAAGAGAAAAGGAGAGAAACGAAGATGAAAGGCTAGAAAGAATATATGGGTGGATAGGTAAGGATGAAATGGATGGTAAGGTAAGGTGGATGGATATGTAGGTAAAGGGGAATAGGATAACTAATGATAACTAACTAATAACTATTAACTACTCCTAGATAACTACGAAGCAAGATAACTACGAAGCAAGATAGGCAAATGTCAATAAAGCAACCAAGTTAAGTAAAGTTTTATTCCTATATTATCAAGTACCGAGGCGTACTAGCCTTTACCACTGACTTAGGTTGAACGCTAGCACAACGAGCCTTACTGTTAAACTGGGCCAACTACATGGTGGAATTCAAGGCGCACAGGGCTGTCACCACCTGCTTGCTACCACAGCTATCCGGGGGTTCAGCCGTATCTGAAGGTAAGTCTATAACTAAGCACCACGCTTAATTATATTCTAACTATCTCTACCCTAGCTTTGAATAGAGACACCCTTGCGGACGTCAGAGCAAATACTTGACTTAATAATATAAACACTAAACTAACTAAGCAACCTATTGGCAAAGATCAAACACTAAGCTCACTAGAGATTAACTACTATGGCTAAGTGAATTGAACTGTAGGATAGCTAGGCACTCAAGCAATCAATCAAGTATACTACTCAATACTAATAAGTAGAATAAAGTAATACTTGAAATGATGAACTAGAATATAGTAAAGTGCTTGAGATACAAGAGCAAAACCTGAACTGGAGATGAAGGAAGACTCTTCCCAACTCCAGGACCGATCACTCGCACGCCTCTACTCTTGAGCTGAGCCTTGAGCAGCGCTTCCGTGACGGCAATGAGGCAAAGATGCCTTGCTCTACTAGCTACCTACTTGCCTAAGCTTGGCTAAACCCTAAGCTATTAGCTCTCTAGCTCTAGCCTTGCTTCTTTGCTTGCTTCTCTTGCTTGTTGTGTGTTATGAAGTGATGCCTCCAGGGGGTATTTATGGCCCAAGTGAGTGAGGGGGGTACTTATAGGGGGCAGCCAGCCGACCTAGGGCAAACCCTAGTGGCGGGCACCAGCCCTAGGTGGCGGCCGCCACCCCCCTCACCGTTGGATGCACCGTCATTGCTTCAACGGCATCCAGGAGCTCCAGAGAGGCGGTTGCATGTCCAGATAGCCGCCATTCGGTCATGATCCACGCCACTCCCCTCCTGAACCGTCCGATGCCACTGACCTAGTGACCAAGGGCCAAGATTTGGCCTTGGGGAGGTCACACGGATCGGTGACGTGGCAGGGAGTGGACTTGGGCCAACTCAAGTGGTGGGCGCCACCTAGGGGGCGGGCGCCACCCCCCTGAGGCCCAATTGGGCCCTGCTGAGTGGGCTTGGCCTTTGTGGTTCAAATATCCAAATTTGGTTCAAATCCTGTATTCAAATAGAAATCTATGGACATGTGGAATTCGGTTAGTTTGAAACCTATTTGACTACATTTCATGCCTTTTTGGTGAATTTTAGGGTAACATGTTGATGGTAAAACAGGTGTTTAAGGACCATCAACACATATTTCATCGACAGTTGGCGCGCCAGGTAGGGGGTGTGTGCTACGACACCATGATCTGCCAAGCGGTCATCTTTCTCGACTCCATGATCCTCTCGAGTCCGGCGTCTCCTTCCAGATCGGATCTATCATCTGGACCATTGGCGCCGCCATCCTCGCTCCGGAGATCGTGGAACCTGCGCAGCTTCCTGCGCTGGACGCCTCGCCATCCACCATCGCATCATCGCGTCGGCACCCCGCGCACCAAGATCTACCCACTGCGACGACCTGGTAGAAGCCATCGACCAGGCCAACAAGAGGATCACCGACTGCATTAACGTCGTCAACCAGGCTCGTCGCTGCCTTTGCTCGTCGTCGACCATGCTCGTCATCAACCAGGATCGTCGCCGCCTTCGCTCATCGTCAACCGGGCTCATCGCCGACCCGCCCGTCGCCCAAGATCGGATCTACATCCGGCTCGTCGCCGCCTTCGCTCGTCGTCGACCGTGCTCATCATCGACTAGGATCGTCGCCGTGTTCATCGCCGCCCAAGATCGGATCTACATCCAGCTCGTCGTCGCCTTCGCTCGTCGTCGACCGTGCTCGTCATCGACCAGGATCGTCGCCGCGTTTGTCGCCGCCTTCGCTCATCGTCAACCGGGCTCGTCGCCGACCCGCCCGCCGCCCAAGATCGGATCTACATCCGGCTCGTTGCCGCCTTCACTCGTCGCCGCCGTCACCCGTCGCCACCGTCGCTCGTCATCGACCAGGATCGCCGCCGCCTTCATCGGCATCTTCGCCCGTCGCCACCGTCGCTCGTCATCGACCAGGATCGCCGCCACCTTCGTCGTCGTCTTCGCCCATCGCCGCCGTCGCTCGTCATCGACCAGGATCGTCGCCGCCTTCGTCGTCGTCTTCGCCCGTCACCGCCGTCGCTCATCATCGACCAGGATCGCCGCCGCCATCGGTGTCATCTTCGCCCGTCGCCGCCGTCGCTCGTTATCGACCAGGATCGCCGCCGCCTTCGTCGTCGTCTTCGCCCGTCGCCGCCGTCGCTCGTCATCGACCAGGATCGCCGCCGCCTTCGTCGTCGTCTTCGCCCGTCGCCGCCGTCGCTCGTTATCGACCAGGATCGCCGCCGCCTTCGTCGTCGTCTTCGCCCGTTGTCGCCGTCCCTCGTCGCCGCCTTCGCTCGTCGCCGCCGTCACCCGTCGCCGACCCGACTCGTAGCCGCCTTCGCTCATCGCCGCCTTCTCCTGTCGCCGCCTTCGCCTGTCGCCGCCTTCGCCTGTCGCCGCCTTCGCTCGTCGTCAGCCGGGCTTGTCGCCGCCTTCGTCGCTGCCGTCGCTCGTCGTCGACCAGGATCATCGTCGCCTTCTTTGTCGCCTTCGTCGCTGTCGTCGCTCATCATCAACCAGGATCGTCGTTGCCTTCGTCGCTGTCGTCGCTCGTCGTCAACCAGGATCGTCACAGCCTTTGACGCCGCCTTCATTCGTCGCCGCCGTTGCTCGTCGTCGACCAGGATCGTCGCCGCCTTCACTCGTTGCTGTCTTCGCCCGTCGCCGACTCGGCTCGTCGCCGCCTTCGCTCATCGTCGACCAGGATCATCGCCGCCTTCGCTCATCGTCGACCAGGATCATCGTCGCCTTCGTTGCTGCCTTCACTCGTCGCCGCCTTCGCTCGTCGTTGTCTTCGTCCGCCGCCAACCGGGCTCGTCATCGCCGTCGCTAATCGCTAACCAGGCTCATCGCCGCCTTCGCTCGTCATCAACCGGGCTCATTGTCGTCCTCGCCAAATGACTCGCGGACCTCTCCAAATGATCGCCGACCACTCCAGACGTTCGCCGACCTCTCCAAACAGCCTGGCTGACGCTAAAGGAGTTTCAGAGCCGGGGTTACTGTCATCGCTGGACGCATGCATGAGCGCCTGCCCTCTGCGCTATGGCGACCAGTAGCCCTCCCAAGTGACGTCCTAACCTCTCTACACGTGCATGAGCGTCTGCCCTCTGCGCTACGAAGGGAAGGCTAAGCTTGAGCTGAGATCTCCAGAGGCTATACGTCTAGTGCTTGTATGCGCCGTTTATGCGCTCGTTCTCCATATGGTCTCCAAGCAGCCTGATTGATGCCAATGAAAACTCAGAGCCGGGGTTGTTTTCACCATCGGACGCGTGCATGAGCGCTTGCCCTCTGCGCTACGGTGGCCAACAGCTCTCCCAAGGGACGTCCCGACCTCTCTACGCGTGCATGAGCGCCTGTCCTCTGCGCTACGAAGGAAAGGCTAACTTGGGCTGAGAATGCTGAGGCTACACGCTCAGCGCTCGCATTCGCTACCCTCGCGCTCGACGAACGGTCTCCATTCGCCCAGGTCACGCCACGATCGAGCCTCTCGGAAAAGACCCTGTCCGTGGTACCTCCCTACACGTGCATGAGCGCCTGCCCTCTGTGCTATGGGATGCCAGCAGCGGTTCCTTGGGCGACGCCTTTGACTCCTACACGCAAACGAGCTCCGCGCTACGGATCATGGGATAACCCAAGGCCGAACTGTTCATCGCTTCGGCTCACGGCTATTGGGTCTGCGGAATTCAGGGAATACGCAAAACACGTCGACTCGCTACAAGTTTTGCCTCTATTCGCCCAAGAGTCTATTTACAGACTACTCTCCTATGCTACGTTCTACTGCTGCCCTGCGGCGAAAAGATCAACATCGGCGACCAGGGGCTCCGCGGCCGGCTCCATCTCCGTCTCCAGACGCTCCATGTCGGCATGACAACTCCAGGCTCGGGGACTTCGTCAAGCTGCAGTCATCCTTCGCCATTGGTTTTTCTCCATATTCTATTTTGTAGATCATCATGTACTACTGCTCTCCATATTTATTTTTCAGGGACTTCACCTTCTCACATCGCCAATCACGCTCGGGGACTTCGCCTTCGCTCGTCGCCAACCAGGCTCGGGGACTTCGCCTTCGCTCATCGCCGACCAGGCCCGGGGACTTCGCCTTCATTCTTCACCGACCAGCTCAGTGTACCCCCATGGACCTACTTGGGCCCTTCGTCAAGGATAGCCCAGCTCGCGAGGCCTTGCAGCACACGACCAGCTCGCTGTGCTCGTCAAGGACTCTCTAGAAGCCTTGCCCGCCAAGGAAGATCCTAGAGTTAGATCCGGATTCCTTGCCTTAAGGAACCTGTTGACACTCCTTAATGGAATCACTCTAAGAGAGTTATAATCTATCCCCGGCAACGGCGCCAGAAATGCTTATTGGTATTTCTTAACGTCGCTACTAAGAACGAACCACATAAAGTAATAAACTAGTGAAGGCACTAAAGAGTGTACGGGACACTACTAACTTCACTTAACGTCAAGTTGTCATCCCCAACATGAAGCTAGCAGAGTAATTATATCAGGGCACTGGATTTAAAAGATAGATATTTACTTCGGAAGAGTGAATCTTTTAATAAAACATTCTTGATCTCTAGAGCATGATAAATTTCTCAACCATAACTAAAAACTTAGAACAAAGTAAGTAGCCTTATCTTAAGATCATATTAATGGCTCTGGGTAGGAATTCATGTTATGTCATACAGGATCTCATCATGTGCTTTTAATCTTTTCGAAATGTAAATCTCCATAACTCTAGTATCCCTAGGAATTAGATAAACAGCAGCTCAAACCTTTTTATATCATATCTCATAATTATCCGGACTTTAGATCAAGCATTTGCTAACCACAGGTTTTAGGTTCAGAGTTTATTCAGAACAACTTTGTCTAAAACTCAAGAAAATTTAAATTCGAACAATAGGTACTTAGGAAAGGCAGAGCAATTGTTCATCATGAGCAAAATTAAGTTTATATCCACCTAGACATTTATTCATTATATAATATCTTTAAGTGGTTTTGTAATAGTTATTCATCTTTTTAGGGGTTTCTATATTTATTGACCTGATCTAACTAAACCAAACTAATAGTAATAGATAAAAAGCTGTGATACTTATCAAGATAACTGAGGGTGCTCTCCCCCAAGCTGGATCTTGACGTAGTCTTTTTCTCCAGAAGACGAGTAGACTGTTAATAGTTTGAGTACTTCTTTTCTTCTCTTCCTGCTGAATTCAAAGATAGACAACACAACTAGTGGAACTTGATTAAGCGTTAGTGATAAATATTCCTCCATTTGTCTAGTTGTCTTAGAGCTCTTAAGATTATTTATGTTCTTCCTCTCCACTAAGCAGAGTTTCAGCAGTGTTTCATAGTATCCCTTTTTAGATTTTTTTTATTTTTTTATGGATGTATGCAATGCAGAAGTAAATATGCAAATGTATATTTATTTATTTTTATGCCTCCACAGAAAGTGTACTACTCTCATGAGGCTTAGAGTTTCCATATTTTTTATTTTGTTTTCTAATGCAGATATAATTGCTTAAGAAGTAAATATGATACTAATAGTAAAATGATCATGCTTTATCTAATTATGCAATGATGAATTTAATGCTAATGAATATGGATAACTACCGAGTTACCTTCCGGCGAGGATTCGAGTTTATAGTCTATCGATCAAGACTCCTTGTACGTTCTTCATTCTTCCTAGGGTACATCAGCAGATCCTGAGGAGGACCTTGATGATTGCACGTCAGTGGAACTCTCTTTCTTTTTCCATACTTGCCTGACTAGTGGACTTGTCTCCTTTATTTCTTCGTTCTTCATTTCCTTTAATGGGATGTCTTCACTCCTGGTGACTTCTCCTTCATAGTCAGCCCATCCATCCTTGATTTGTCGATTCTTGTTGTGTTGGGATGCGCGGCGTCTCCTCCTTGAGTGGTTCTTCTTTTCATGTCCATTAGTGGCATAACTATTGAAGTAACAGCGTACCTTCTCTCTGAAGAACTAGAAGTGGATCTCTCCAGATCTCATGTAGATGATAGCGCCAGTGGTATTGAGGAAGGGTCTTCCTAGGATGATGTGGATGTCGTCTTCTTTTCCCATGTCTAGTACTAAGAAGTCGGTGGGAGCATAGTGGTCTTTAATTTGGATCATCACGTCCTTTACTATTCCCTCCGGAAATCGATAAGTTTGGTCCGCCATTTGCAGCTGCACATATGTTTGATACATGGGTCTATTTTTATATAAGTGCTCATATGTTACCTTAGATATTATATTAACACTTGAGCCGATGTCGCAGAACGTCTTGTGGAATGTACTTCCTTCGATCTTGCAATCGATGGTGGGTGCGCCTGGGTCATCTCTCTTGGTGAGGAATGGTGATGCAAGAAGGTGGTCGTATTCTGTTTGGACAGAGTTGACCATCCATACTGTGTCTTGATGCGGTTGTGTAGCCTTGTTCTTCCTCCTTCTGTTCCTATTCTTCTTCTTTGATGATATGATGTTTGCATCTTCGTAGGGCATCTGAGGGTGGACTTTGGTAGTGAGTGTATGACTCTTGAAGCTGAATCTTTCTTTGTTGCCTGTGATTGTGAAATAGATCTTGGCGCTGTCCGTGTAGATGATGTCTTCGGTTGAGCTTAGGAACGGGCGTCCAAGAATGATGGGTGCTGTTTTGTCACACCCCAATTTTAAGGATAAAACTGAGGCGGAAAACTCATGTGTGCCCAGGAAACAATCACACACATAAGTAGACAAATTACAAGAGTGGCATCATCACAGTGTTTATTACATCACGATAGTATTAAAACAAAGTCTGACAACACACTGAAACACAGATCACTGAACTTGTACACAAACTACGCCACAGGGAAACGTCGACTGGGGGAGCAGCTAGCCTAGAAGTCTTCAGGAAAGTCGCCAACTGCACCTTCATCTGTTACCCATCCGTGATTTTGCCCAAAAAGAAGATAAACAACAAGCGTAAGTACTCCACGTACTTAGCAAGCTAACATAGGGTTCATGAGGCTCAAAAAGGCTGACACTGTCTGACTGCAGTTAACTTTTAAGTTGGCAAAGTTTTAGCTTTTAAGGTAAACGAGTATTGTGCTTAACCCTTAACCCATGATCCATATGTCCAACCAAGATAAATGATTCACCATAAGAGCACCATCAACATAAAGTATCATTTAAATAAGTATCATAGTTCTGCTAGTTTTCCGGGCCGCTCGTGACCGTGAGCACGGCTGTTATAACAGTTTTACACTCTGCAGAGGTTGTGCATCTTTACCCACAAGCCGTGTTACCCTTGTGCCCGAGGCGGCCAACCTCTTGACCCACTTCCGAGGTAGATCGGCAGGGCACACTATGAAGCCTTTCGCTGGTTCGTCTAACTGGTCAGGGCCGCTAGGTTTCCTTGGCAGGCAGATGTAGCAACCCCCCTTTCCTATGGCACAAGGCCATCGCAGCTATACACATAGGAACAGGGGCAGCCCTACACCCAAAGTGGCAAGCCCCTTTTGCGCCCTTTCGGGTCGCCGCTGCCGAGTTAGAAAAGGTCCAGTTTACTGAGCTAAAACCAGAGCCATATAGCACTCATGGTAGCACTGTCAATCCCAGCTTTTGCTAACAGCAAGTTTTATTAACCGTTTAACACGTATCATCATAAGAACATATTCATCATTGGACTGGATCGTTTATAAGTCAGTTAGCACTAGCAAAGCTACCCACATGCATATATCCCACAGGAACAAGAGCATCACAGATCAAAAAGCTAAGTGGGTTTTCTAAGGTTGCTCAGTTGGACACATGCATAAATGAGTGATTAACGTAAAGTGTATAGGTAAACAAGGAGATCCCATGCTAACTTGCCTTGGTTGTCGAAAGGTTGATCCTCCTGCTGATCACTGAACGAGGGGTCCTGGTCGTACCACACTGACTCACCGTCTACTCGATCACAACATCACCACGCATTCCAGGTGCAACCATACACGATGCAAACAAGGCTATTATTAGAACAATACACCAAACAGTAATAAACTGAAATAAAACTTTGATAAAACTGAAGTACGCATCTCTACGATCACAACAAGCTTAGGTTCATCGAAAACGGAGTTACGGTGTGAAAGATACGGCCGAAACGGTATATACAACGCCCTAAACAAGGTTAACTTGGACCCTAAAGCTAAACTGTACAAAACAGGTTAACAGGGGTATAAACAGATAGAGCACTAAATTACGAAGCTAACGCAATTTGAACGGGTCAAATCGGAGCTAAAACGTGGATTTTATAAGCAAAACAATGTAGTGGCATTTCTGTAAATAGTTTGAATTGCATTTGGATTTAAACCGAAATTTAAATTGAATTTTAAACCAATACCGCAGTCAACTGGACTGCGCCTCAATTTCTCCGAAACACAGGGGCCTGGTTGCAAGATTTTCCAGGCACAGGGAATAGTGCCTGGTGGAGTGCGGGTTGGTTCCCGGCTTCTCCAGGGGCTCTTTAGCAAGATGGCCAGCGAAAGGGTATCGCCGATCCTCGGCCGCCGGATCGGAGATGGGCGGCTCGGATTAGATCCAGGGGAAGTGCACGCGTGGGCGAGCCGGCGGCGCGCCGCGCGCGGGGCTCTGGCCGCGACGCCGCGGGGTGTCGCGACGGCGTGCGCGCACCCGCCATGGGCGACACGCGGGCGCTTGCGGACCCGGCCGAAGGAGGCGCCCCGAGACAAACCAAGAGAAAGGAGAGAGAGCGGAGCTCGAGGGGGTTCTTACCGCGGCTAAGAGGCGGCGAGGAGGCTCGGGTGATGGCTCACGGCGAGGGGCGGCGGGGATCCGAACGCCGGCGTCGGAGCTGCGAGCACACGACGGCGGTTAGGGCCAAAACCGAGCACAACGAAAGAGGAAGAAAGTTCGGCGGCTTCACCGTGATGCGGTGGAGCTCGGAAGAGGATGCAATCGGCCGGAGAAGCACCGAGACGCCGGGACGACGGCGGCGGGCGGCGGCAATGGCGCGGGGGCTTCGGCGGCGTGGCTCTGTGCGGCGCTGCGGGAGTGGGAGAGGGAAAAGAAGGAGCGGGGTGCGGCGCATCCGCTAAATACCCGAGGGCGAGCGCGAGGTCGTGGGAGCGGCGCCGCACGACGCGCGGACGACGCGGAGCGCGGCGGTTGCGCTCGGGACGGCGCGCGAGGAGGGGAAGAAGGAGACTGACACGCGGGCCCTGGATGTCAGCGAGAGAAGGGAGGGAGACGCAGCGGTTCGCGCGGCGCGGCGCGAGCAGGCCGGCCCACGGGCCGCGCAGCGAAGAGAAGAAGGGAGGGAGGCCCAGCGCGCGGGAGGAAGGGGCAAGGAGGGGCGCGCCGGCGGGTTGGGCCGCCAGGCCGCCTGGGCCGAAACGAGGGAGGGAAGGAGGGAGAAAAAGAAAGAGCTTTTCAATTTATTTCAAGGCTTTTCAAAACATTTCCAAAAGGAGTTTGAATTCAAACTAAATTTTGGCAAAAACCAGTCACTCCAATAAATCCAGTGCATCAGCATGAATGCATAAACATGTTGCCACCATTATTTTAATTCAACAAAAATTATTTAACCCCTAGGTAAATGCTCACAAAAACCTAATTAAATCATTTCCCACCTATTTTGTTTTGGAGAAAATTTTAGGGTGTTACAACTCTACCCCCCTTAAGATGAATCTCGTCCTCGAGATTCGACTGGAGCTTACTCAAACAACTGGGGATAAGATTTCCGAAGATCTTCTTCTCTTTCCCAGGTAGCCTCTTCTTCTGTATACCGGTTCCACTGAACTTTGCACATCTTGATAACTCGGCTCCTGGTAACTCTTTCTGCTGTTTCCAAGATCTTGACAGGGTACTCTTCATAAGTGAGATCCTCGCCTATCTTGATCTCTTCCAGGGGAACTTGCTCTTCAGGCACTCTCAGGCATTTCTTTAGCTGAGAAACATGGAACACATCATGCACACCTGACAGCTTTTCAGGTAACTCGAGCTGATAGGCCACTTCCCCACGTCTGGCCAAGATCCGGAAAGGACCTATGTATCTGGGTGCCAACTTTCCTTTCATGTTAAACCTCTTACGCTTCTCATGGGTGACACTTTCAAATACACATAGTCTCCCACTTTGAAAACTAAGTCCCTCCTGCGAGTATCTGCATAACTCTTTTGTCGGGACTGAGCTATCCTCAAGTTATCTCGGATCATCCTTACTTGTTCTTCAGCATTTCTAAGAACATCCGGTCCGAACACTTGAGTTTCTCCTGTCTGATTCCAGAACAGGGGAGTTCTACACTTTCGCCCATACAAAGCTTCGAAAGGAGCCATTTTCAGACTCTTCTGGTGACTGTTGTTGTATGAGAATTCAGCATATGGAAGGCTTTTATCCCAGCTAGTCCCATGCTGAAGGGCACATGCTCTCAACATGTCCTCCAAGATCTGATTTATCCTTTCAGTCTGCCCATCTGTTTGTGGGTGATATGCAGAACTGAAAGTCAGCTCAGTTCCCAAGGATTGATGTACTTGATGCCAAAAGTGAGAAGTGAACTGTGTCCCTCTGTCAGACACTATTTTCTTTGGAACACCATGCAGAGACACAATCCTCTCCATGTACAGTTCTGCTAACCTTGCTCCAGAATAGGTGGTCTTTACTGGTAAGAGGTGAGCGACCTTAGTGAGACGGTCGACTATTACCCATATAGAATCATAGCCTCTTTGTGTGCGAGGTAAACCAGTAATAAAGTCCATTCCCACTTCTTCCCATTTCCACTCGGGTATCTGCATAGGCTGTAACAGTCCTGCTGGTCTTTGATGTTCAGCTTTGACCTTCTGACAGGTGTCACATAGAGCCACATATTCTGCTACATCTCGTTTCATACCATACCACCAGTATTTTTCTTTCAGATCCAAGTACATTTTGGTGCTACCGGGGTGAATGGAATAGGCAGATTCATGTGCATCCCGCAAAATGGCATCACGGATAGCTTTCACATCGGGCACACAAATCCTCTTTCCAAACCAAGAGTCCCATTATCATCCATCCGGAAACCTGTGCCTTTCCAAGCACTATGTTTTTCTGCTATCTCTTTAAACTTCTCATCTTTCAACTGACCCTCACGGATTTCTTTCTCCAAGGTAGGTTCAACTGACATTTCCACCACATTGTTGGCAAAACATAGATTAAGATATGCCATTTCAGCCCTCAACTCTGCTGACATGCGTTCCACTGCCAGACCGTTTGCGTAAGTTTTTTCTGCTCAAGGCATCGGCCACGACATTGGCCCTTTCCTGGGTGATAGTGTACCTCTAGATCATAGTCTTTGATCAATTCTAGCCAACGGCGTTGCCTCAAGTTCAGATCTGACTGGGTAAATATATACTTCAGACTTTTATGATCCGTATACACGTCACACTTATGCCCAACCAGATAATGTCTCCATATTTTCAGAGCATGGACCACAGCTGCTAACTCCAAATCATGAGTTGGATAGTTCACCTCATGCTTCCTCAGCTGTCTAGACGCGTAGGCAACTACTCTTCCTTCTTGCATCAGAACACATCCAAGTCCCAGACGAGATGCATCACAATAGATGGAGAAACTTTTGTTCAAGTCTGGCAGAACTAGGACTGGTGCTGAGGTTAATCTCTTCTTTAACTCTTCAAAGTTTGCTTGGCATTTATCAGACCACACAAACTTAGCGTTCTTCTCTAACAAGGCAGTCATAGGCTTTGCGAGCTTGGAGAATCCTTCAATGAACCTCCTATAATACCCGGCCAAACCCAGGAAACTTCGGATTTCACTGGCATTAGTTGGCGGGTTCCAATCCAACACATCTTGCACCTTGCTAGGGTCAACGGATATACCTCCGTTAGAGATAACATGCCCTAGGAAAGAGACTTCTTTCAGCCAAAATTCACATTTGCTCCTCTTGGCATAGAGTTGATGCTCTCTTAGCTTCTGCAGAACCATCCTTAGATGTTCAGCATGATCATCTTCTGTTTTAGAGAACACTAAAATGTCATCTATGAACACCACCACAAACTTATCTAGGTACTCCATGAACACTTTATTCATCAGATACATGAAGTAGGCTGGGGCATTGGTCAGACCAAAAGACATCACTGTATACTCATACAGTCCATACCGCGTGGTGAAGGCGGTCTTAGGAATGTCTGAGTTCCGGATTTTCAACTGGTGATACCCAGATCTGAGATCTATTTTAGAGAACACACATGCGCCTCTAAGCTGGTCAAATAGATCGTCTATCCGGGGTAGAGGGTATTTGTTTTTAATGGTAACCTCATTTAAAGACCTATAGTCCACACACATCCTCTGGCTACCATCTTTCTTATCCACAAAGATCACTGGTGCTCCCCAAGGAGAAGCACTAGGACGTATATACCCTTTCTCTAACAACTCCTTAAGCTGTTTCTTAAGTCTTCTAATTCATTTACCCCCATTCTATATGGTCTTTTAGATATTGGTGCAGTTCCAGGCAGTAATTCAATAATGAACTCAACATCGCGATCAGGTGGCATACCTGGCAGATCATCAGGAAAGACATCAGGGAACTCGTCCACCACCCGATCTTGCTCTGCACCACTAGCATCCATCTGGTTGACCGTGGCAGTTGGCTGCTCTTTTAACACCACTTGCACACAGATTCTGTCTCCCTTAGGTGTAGTTACAACAACTGACCTCTCTTGACACTGAATGACAGCCCCATGTTGCTTCATCCAGTCCATACCCAAGATGAGATCTATACCCTGCTGTTCTTAGCACTATAGGCTTTACTTTAAAGTCTACCCCCCTTAGGTGACACTAGAGGTGGGGCTCCAAAAATTTGCAGGCATACTACCCCCTGGTGAGTTTACTATGATTGTTTCTTTCATTGCACACAAAGGCACACCATGCATTCTAACAAACGACTGTGAAATGAAAGAATGCGAAGCACCAGAATCAAAAAGTATGGTTGCTGGGATTGAGTTGATGCTGAACGTACCCATCATAACATCCGGTGCATCCAGGGCACTCTCGGCAGCTACATGATTCACCCGTCCAGTGTGAGGTGGGCGAGCATTCTGCTTCTGAGCTCCTGCCTGGTTCTGTGGGGCCTGGGGGTTCTGCTTCTTGGGGCACTGGTGAGCGTAGTGTCCTGACTCCCCGCAACGGTAGCAAGCGTTGGGGTTCTGCTGAGCTGCATTCTTCATGGGAGCGGAGTTGGGTGCTCCCTGGCGTGATGCTTGGCTGCTCTGCTGAGGCTGGAACCTTTGTCCTCCTGGCTGCTGCTGGTAGCGCTGACCACCTGACTGCTGCTGATGTGGAAGGCGCTGCTGGTTCTGGTTGCCCTGGGGGTACTGTCCCCTGTTCCACTGGTTGCCTTGACTCCTCTGGGGGTAGCCTTGCTGAGGGTTGGTTCGGGGACGAGTGTTGCTCCCCGATGACTGGCCTTGGAAGCTTCTTTTCTTTGCCTCCATTTCCTTCCTCTTGTTGTCAATAACTATCGCCCTATTGACCAGGGCCTGATAGTTCGGGTAGGTGTTGGACATCAACTGGAGTTGCAACCCATCATACAGACCATTTAGGAAACGGCGCTGTTTGTCCTTGTCATTGGCCACATCCTGGGGGGCATAACGCGATAGCTGAGCAACTTGTCGCGGTACTGCGCCACTGACATGGACCCTTGCTTCAGAGAGCGGAACTCCTCTTGCTTCAGTTCCACAAGACCATCTGGGATGTGATAGGATCGGAAGTTCTCCTTGAACTCCTGCCATGTAACAACTGGGGCCATCTTGGGGACGGCCGAACATGAACGCATCCCACCAGTCCTGTGCAGCTCCCTGCAATTGCCCCGAGGCATAGAGCACCTTCTCATAGTCGGTGCACTGGGCAATGTTCAGCTGTTTTTCCACTGCACGGAGCCAGTCATCCGCCTCCAGTGGTTCAGAGGCGTGAGTGAACCAGGTGGATGGCCCTTCAGGAACTCTCCTCGACTGGTCCCTGACTTGAAGAGGCTGAGGGCGGCAGCGGGCGCTGATCCAGGGCGGTTCATCATGGCGTGCATCAGTTGATTCTGCGTGGCCATCAACTGCTCGGATGGTCACTGGCGGCGGTGGCGGTGGCGGGTCCATAGGAGCACCACGCCCACGGCCACGGCCTCTCCCGCGTCCACCCCTTGCTGCCATCTGCTCACCAACAAATGGCGCAAGAGTTAGACCTTTATATCCAACATAGGAAGTATATATGACATAAATGAACATTGCTGAAAATTTCTGTGCACATCTTTGTCGACAGCAGCACACTAAAACGGGGCATAACTCGAGCTACAGAATCCAACAGGGATGAACCAGACATCGTTTGGAAAGATTAAGAAACCGGCTACAACTTTCGTATAGAACACTTTTTCAGATTCGGCCAGATTCTGGGCCGAAAACAGCATTGAACAGAACCTGTTCTGGACGACAGACTGCGTAGAAACATCGACTTTAAACCGCATATCTCCCAGATCCGAACAGATAAGGACTTGGTTCCAGATTTGTTTGAAAGGTACATCAGTCTAGATACTCCACAAAAATTTGACAATTTTTTGGGGTCACGGATTAAGAGATACACAGATTTAAACACAGGCTGCTCAGAAAACAGCAACACAGACATAGGAGATAAGCAACTTTATAACATAAGAAGATGTTTAACTTGGAGAAAGCACGGACATAACCCATACTTCACCTCACACAGACAAAGATCCAAACAAACATAGTTCACCAACATAAGTAACACAAACACCACAGGTTCACATAACACAAACTGAAACTTAAACAACGTGTCTAACGAGGTAACTGATCGTGGTAGGCAAGCTACTGGGCCTCCACCGGGGGCATCGTTGGCTCTGTACTTCTTCTTGTAGACAGTTGCATAGTCTAAGCTCACCGCGAAGGTACATCCACTTCGCGCTCCAAACGCCTTATCACCTTCTGAGCCGCAACGCAGGTCATCTTGCCCTTGTCGGCCTTCCTATCAACTCGTATGCAGTCTGGGGCAGTAGAGAACCAGAACCGGTACTCCACTGGAGGAGCGAGTTCGCCACGAGCCCTCCATGTCACTTTGGGGCAGGTAGCGGTAGCGATCATGCCTCATCATCTGGAAGCGAAGGCCATGGTAGTGCAGGTAAGCATCCTGCGCCGCGTCCTCCATACTTGCGAGGGCATCACTACGCTTGGTGGTAGTCCTGTGAGCTGACTCTATGACATGGGCTTGATCAGCAGCTTTCCAACCTGTAACCATCAGGTCGGACTTCCAGTATGTAGCCTCCAACGGGTGGGTGTACTCTCCGCAGTGGTATTGGAGTTTAGCCTCCAAGTCCGGGTAGTACTCCTCCAGCAGACGAACCAGCATACTATGGTAGTACGCTGTCTCGTCGGGCTTCTTAAACATGAAGCGACGATCCCAACCAAGGTCTTCCACCACCTGCGCTGCTGGGGAGGCAGGGGGTGCTGGTGCCGAAGCTGACGAAGCGGCGGGAGAGTGTACCACCGGGTACACTGGCACGAAGGCTGGCGCCGCAGGAGCTGGTGGAGCGTCAGGTGCTGCAGGAACGGGTGCCTCTGGAGCAGGGACCTCAGGCGCTGGCGCCTCAGGCTCAGGCTCCACTGGGACTGGCACCTCCGGAGCAGGCACCTCCGGAGCCGGAGACTCGGGAACTGCTGCAGGGGGCGGGGATGGCGCTGCTAGCTCCTCAGAAACTGCTGGAGTAACGGTCAACTCTTCATCCTCCGCGAAGACGTCGTTGGAGGAGCTGGAGGAACCATCACTGTCGGGGATGTGAACCACAGGGGGAGCAGGCTGGCTGGTGAAAAGAGCACGGTAGGCGCGGGCGTTCATGCGAGGCATCCTGATGTTAAAAACAAGGTAAGATAAGCGGAAACAATTAGTTTTATGCAAAAGGATAAGAATAAGAAGCAGGTATAACTTTTAATAAAGTAACGAGTTAATAAAAATAAGCGTGAACAGGTAACAAAAAGGTGTTAGACGGCCATTTCCTATCTAGGCTTGCGTCCTACAGTCAACAAAGCTCTGATACCAATTTGTCACACCCCAATTTTAAGGATAAAACTGAGGCGGAAAACTCATGTGTGCCCAGGAAACAATCACACACATAAGTAGACAAATTACAAGAGTGGCATCATCACAGTGTTTATTACATCACGATAGTATTAAAACAAAGTCTGACAACACACTGAAACACAGATCACTGAACTTGTACACAAACTACGCCACAGGGAAACGTCGACTGGGGGAGCAGCTAGCCTAGAAGTCTTCAGGAAAGTCGCCAACTGCACCTTCATCTGTTACCCATCCGTGATTTTGCCCAAAAAGAAGATAAACAACAAGCGTAAGTACTCCACGTACTTAGCAAGCTAACATAGGGTTCATGAGGCTCAAAAAGGCTGACACTGTCTGACTGCAGTTAACTTTTAAGTTGGCAAAGTTTTAGCTTTTAAGGTAAACGAGTATTGTGCTTAACCCTTAACCCATGATCCATATGTCCAACCAAGATAAATGATTCACCATAAGAGCACCATCAACATAAAGTATCATTTAAATAAGTATCATAGTTCTGCTAGTTTTCCGGGCCGCTCGTGACCGTGAGCACGGCTGTTATAACAGTTTTACACTCTGCAGAGGTTGTGCATCTTTACCCACAAGCCGTGTTACCCTTGTGCCCGAGGCGGCCAACCTCTTGACCCACTTCCGAGGTAGATCGGCAGGGCACACTATGAAGCCTTTCGCTGGTTCGTCTAACTGGTCAGGGCCGCTAGGTTTCCTTGGCAGGCAGATGTAGCAACCCCCCTTTCCTATGGCACAAGGCCATCGCAGCTATACACATAGGAACAGGGGCAGCCCTACACCCAAAGTGGCAAGCCCCTTTTGCGCCCTTTCGGGTCGCCGCTGCCGAGTTAGAAAAGGTCCAGTTTACTGAGCTAAAACCAGAGCCATATAGCACTCATGGTAGCACTGTCAATCCCAGCTTTTGCTAACAGCAAGTTTTATTAACCGTTTAACACGTATCATCATAAGAACATATTCATCATTGGACTGGATCGTTTATAAGTCAGTTAGCACTAGCAAAGCTACCCACATGCATATATCCCACAGGAACAAGAGCATCACAGATCAAAAAGCTAAGTGGGTTTTCTAAGGTTGCTCAGTTGGACACATGCATAAATGAGTGATTAACGTAAAGTGTATAGGTAAACAAGGAGATCCCATGCTAACTTGCCTTGGTTGTCGAAAGGTTGATCCTCCTGCTGATCACTGAACGAGGGGTCCTGGTCGTACCACACTGACTCACCGTCTACTCGATCACAACATCACCACGCATTCCAGGTGCAACCATACACGATGCAAACAAGGCTATTATTAGAACAATACACCAAACAGTAATAAACTGAAATAAAACTTTGATAAAACTGAAGTACGCATCTCTACGATCACAACAAGCTTAGGTTCATCGAAAACGGAGTTACGGTGTGAAAGATACGGCCGAAACGGTATATACAACGCCCTAAACAAGGTTAACTTGGACCCTAAAGCTAAACTGTACAAAACAGGTTAACAGGGGTATAAACAGATAGAGCACTAAATTACGAAGCTAACGCAATTTGAACGGGTCAAATCGGAGCTAAAACGTGGATTTTATAAGCAAAACAATGTAGTGGCATTTCTGTAAATAGTTTGAATTGCATTTGGATTTAAACCGAAATTTAAATTGAATTTTAAACCAATACCGCAGTCAACTGGACTGCGCCTCAATTTCTCCGAAACACAGGGGCCTGGTTGCAAGATTTTCCAGGCACAGGGAATAGTGCCTGGTGGAGTGCGGGTTGGTTCCCGGCTTCTCCAGGGGCTCTTTAGCAAGATGGCCAGCGAAAGGGTATCGCCGATCCTCGGCCGCCGGATCGGAGATGGGCGGCTCGGATTAGATCCAGGGGAAGTGCACGCGTGGGCGAGCCGGCGGCGCGCCGCGCGCGGGGCTCTGGCCGCGACGCCGCGGGGTGTCGCGACGGCGTGCGCGCACCCGCCATGGGCGACACGCGGGCGCTTGCGGACCCGGCCGAAGGAGGCGCCCCGAGACAAACCAAGAGAAAGGAGAGAGAGCGGAGCTCGAGGGGGTTCTTACCGCGGCTAAAGAGGCGGCGAGGAGGCTCGGGTGATGGCTCACGGCGAGGGGCGGCGGGGATCCGAACGCCGGCGTCGGAGCTGCGAGCACACGACGGCGGTTAGGGCCAAAACCGAGCACAACGAAAGAGGAAGAAAGTTCGGCGGCTTCACCGTGATGCGGTGGAGCTCGGAAGAGGATGCAATCGGCCGGAGAAGCACCGAGACGCCGGGACGACGGCGGCGGGCGGCGGCAATGGCGCGGGGGCTTCGGCGGCGTGGCTCTGTGCGGCGCTGCGGGAGTGGGAGAGGGAAAAGAAGGAGCGGGGTGCGGCGCATCCGCTAAATACCCGAGGGCGAGCGCGAGGTCGTGGGAGCGGCGCCGCACGACGCGCGGACGACGCGGAGCGCGGCGGTTGCGCTCGGGACGGCGCGCGAGGAGGGGAAGAAGGAGACTGACACGCGGGCCCTGGATGTCAGCGAGAGAAGGGAGGGAGACGCAGCGGTTCGCGCGGCGCGGCGCGAGCAGGCCGGCCCACGGGCCGCGCAGCGAAGAGAAGAAGGGAGGGAGGCCCAGCGCGCGGGAGGAAGGGGCAAGGAGGGGCGCGCCGGCGGTTGGGCCGCCAGGCCGCCTGGGCCGAAACGAGGGAGGGAAGGAGGGAGAAAAAGAAAGAGCTTTTCAATTTATTTCAAGGCTTTTCAAAACATTTCCAAAAGGAGTTTGAATTCAAACTAAATTTTGGCAAAAACCAGTCACTCCAATAAATCCAGTGCATCAGCATGAATGCATAAACATGTTGCCACCATTATTTTTAATTCAACAAAAATTATTTAACCCCTAGGTTAAATGCTCACAAAAACCTAATTAAATCATTTCCCACCTATTTTGTTTTGGAGAAAATTTTAGGGTGTTACATGTTTTGTCTCCACCTGTTTCAACGATCATAAAGTCTGCACACACATATGAGCGTCCTACTCGTACACAGATATCTTCTAGAATTCCCAATGGGTAGCACAGTGTCTGATCTGCGAGCTGCAAACACATAGTTGTATATAATAGAGGTGCACCATGTATTTGTTCGTATATTACCCTTGGCATAATGTTGACGCTTGCTCCAAGGTCGCAGACTGCTTCTTCAAAACTGTGAGGTCCAATATGAATTGGAATCACAGGTCTTCCTGGATCTCCTTTCTTTGGGGCAATGGAGTCATCCATCCATTCTCTTGAAGGTCTAGGTATGAGGTGTCCTGCATCAAAGATGTCTACAAGATTTGCAGTTTCTAGCTCTTTTGGACTCCCTGGAATCTTACCTTTTTCAGCCATAGGGACTGAGGCTGCTAACTGAGATAACTGAGATTCTATCATCTTGTTAAAGCTATGTTGATTCTTTATGGCAGAAGTAAAGCTATCCATTCTAGTATTAATATTTTCAAGCAGTTTATCATTGGAAGCTATCTTCTTAGACATATTATCAATAATTTTATTTTGATTAGATATCATCTCTCTCAAAGGTGGTTGATTAAAAGTATTACCTTGGTAGTTACCTGAGTAGTTACCTGAGTAATTAGGCCTTGATTGCTGGTTCCATCCTTGAGCTTGTTGAGGATGATAGTTGGTGTTGTTGTTGATGTACTTTGCATCCTCTTGAATCTCAGGGCAGTTGCTCCCTGAATGACCAGTGCCTCCACACTCTTCACATGTCATGCGAGATTCGTAGATTTGCTTGACGTCTTCTCTCTTGGGAGTGTGTTCATCCAACTTCTTCATGAGTAGGTCGAGTTTAGTAGACAACATGTCTACTTCCTTTAGTTGATGTATTCCTCCCCTCTTGCGTGGCTGAGAGCGTTCCTCGTTCCAACCTTGGTTAGAGGCCATCTTCTCTATGAGTGTAGTTGCGTTGTTGATTGTGAGTGATAAGAATGATCCTCCAGCAGCGGCATCTACATTCTCACGGGTACTCGAAGTGAGCCCATGGTAGAAGGTCTGCATGAGTAGCCAATTCTCCATCCCATGGTGAGGGCATTCTGATATGTAGTCTTGAAAGCGTTCCCAAGCTTCTGGGATTGATTCTTCATGTTGTTGCTGGAAAGTTGAAATCTTGGCACGGAGGGCATTCGTCTTGCCCACTGGAAAATTTTTTGCTAGGAAGGCAGTTGAATAGATCGCCCATGAGGTGTTTTTATCTTTGTTGGCGTAGAACCAATGTTTTGCTTTTCCCAAGAGTGAGAATGGGAACAAGCGAAGTAGAATGGCGTCCCTTTCGACTCCTTTGATGGTGAAAGTGCTACAAATCTCCAGAAAGTGTTGGAGATGAGCGCTTGCGTCTTCATGTGCCTTTCCGCAAAACTGATTAGCTTGCACCATGTTGATCAAAGCTGGCTTGAGTTCAAATCCGTTGTCTCCCACATTGACTGTTGGTCCAGTCCTAATGTTGGCAGTGGTTGGTGCAGAGAACTCGCAGAGTGTCTTGTCGGCCATGGTGTCCAACACTGTTGTTAAGCTTCTTCTTGTCTGGCTAACTTCTGGTAGTGGTGCTGAGGGTCTCTTAAGTTTGCGTCTAGTTTTCCTTAGTAAAGCTTCGGGATCCTCAATGTAGTTTTTTGGAAGTTGGAAACCAGTCATACATCACCCTACATAAGATATAAAAGATAAACAAAGCCAGGGTAAGTCTGTTTGAGTAAAAGTAAATAATCAGTGCATTATCACATGTGTGTAAGTAAAATGATATGTTCTAGCTACCGTTCTAAATGCTGCTAATGAAATGTCCTATCAGTGTTCATAAAGATTTTAATGAAAAACCCTAGGTACCATCCCTAATTGAATTGATGTGGTCCCCGACAACGGCGCCAGAAATGCTTGTTGACACTCCTTAATGGAATCACTCTAAGAGAGTTATAATCTATCCCCGGCAACGGCGCCAAAAATGCTTGTTGACATTTCTTAACGTCGCTACTAAGAACGAACCACATAAAGTAATAAACTAGTGAAGGCACTGAAGAGTGTACGGGACACTACTAACTTCACTTAACGTCAAGTTGTCATCCCCAACATGAAGCTAGCAGAGTAATTATATCAGGGCACTGGATTTAAAAGATAGATATTTACCCGCAAGCGCACAGATAAACATACCCATTGTAGAAGCATTTCACCCAAGCTAGTCTCAGGTATCGTTATTTATATTTTAGCCTAGAGACTAATCAATTCAAGATAGGATGACATTGTAAGGAATTAACAGCATTTAATATGGCACACACTTATAATAAGACTGATAACACACTAATTACTTCAAACAGGAATCAGGTTACAGAGTAAATGATATGATAAATAATTGATAAAGGATAACAGAGATCAGATCAATCAAGGATAAACTTAGAACAGTACTGCCTAGCAAGTGATGATTAGAACAGGTATTAAAAAGAAACATTCCTAAGTTATTCTAATTACAAGTCATAGCATACATTGATTAGTGCAATTATATTTGGCAATCATTGGCTAGGTCACATCATATTTGTAATCAAGAGGCAACTCCATGGTAAAAGTGTCAAACAAAGTAACCCTTAAACCATGAGTTAACTGAGCCATATTGAACACTATATTCTGGAGGTGGAATACAGAGGACTCAACAGGTCTGTCACACCCACGATCTACCACTCTATCCGGAACATAGGACGCATTCGCAGACAAATAATGTATAGGCACCACGCCTACACAGCATTTATCACCCACCTGTTGTACTTTAAGATGAGGGCTATACGAACATGGGTATAAACATAAAGATAAACTATCTATGCCAAATATATAATCAAAGCAGACTATAAGCATTATAACTAAGAATATAATCATTGATGTCTTAATCATATCAATTGTATTGCTATCTAGAACACGATAATGAACAATAAGGTGAATTAGATCATCGAGAAGAACTAAAGTACGAACTACAACATGAACTAGAACAAGATTATGAACTAGACGATGAACTAGAACATAAACAATGAAGAACAATGATGAACTAGAAGAGCAATTATGAAATAGATCCATAATGTTAATACAAGAGAGAAGATCTTGGGTTTACCGAGCCTTCTCGTGACTAGATCAGGAATCCAAGCGAAGCTTGCCTCCTCTAATCCTATTCTATCTACTAATCTAGGTGGATGTAGTCCTAAAGCTTCCAATTGATCTGATGCTCTGATTGATCTAACCCTGATGAATGTAATGCCTGATGTCGGATGCCTGATGCCGGATGCCCTGGAGAGGGGGGTCAGGGGCTGTTTATATAGCCCTGGGCAATGAACCATGGCCCTTGGATCAAACCGACTTAAGGTACGGTCGAGATGCTTCCTAGAGGTCGGTGGAGATAGCTTGCAGAAGACGGACACCAGCGGGCCCAGGGGGGACCGACCGGTGGGTCCAGGGGACCGGTCGGTCCCACCTAGAGGAGGACCGTGGTGCCCTTTCTCGTGGTGTCTCTATGTGTTCTCTAGAGTCTTCTAGAAGTATCCCGACATGGCGGTTGCGTTATCTCCCGACGGTTTCCTTCTATGGGAAGCTATTGGTGCCGATTTCCTGGTTTAGTCCCTGCAAAATCATAACTCACCAAAACTCATGGAATATTGTCAGTTGAAACCCTAAACCTTTATTGGTGATCAAATTCTTGCCCTTTTCATATTTATTTATCCCTTAATTATGGTAGATAACCAGTGCCAACAGAACCGTTTGTAATCTGTTAGGACTCGACAACTGTAACCCTGCTCCCCGACTATATAAGGCGAGCAGGCACCCCCTCTCATCTCACCCGAGATCACCTCAGATCCCATCGAATCATCCAATAAATAATACAAACCAGTCACCAGAATACAGGACGTAGGGTATTACGGCGACTTGCCGGCCCGAACCTGTCTAAATCACCGTCTCACGTCCCTGTGTCCACGCTTTCCAGACGTCTCGCACGCCTCCACCGCTTAATCTACTACCTTGGGCATACCCCTCGGTAGACTGCCGACCATATTTCGTCGACAGCAGCCACATTGTTTTTCTTTTTTAATATATTTTCCTTTTTTTCTTTCTTATCCTTTTTTTCTTCCTTCTTACAGTACATCGCAGAACCGCATTGTGGCCCTGCGCTCGGTGACCTCGCGCCGTCCGTCTTGGCCTCGCTCCGAGCTCATTGCCGGTGGCTTAGCCGCTCGTGTCGTCACCCTGCGCTCGCCCTTGCGCAACGCCGCCACATCGCCTAGCGCTCGCACTGCCGCCGACCGCCTGTTTGCTCGCGATCTCGTATGCTTGCGCCGCTCCTTCGTGACCTTAGGCCAACGTGTGGTGGCATGCCAGCAGGCCGACGCTCCCGCGCAAGCTCGCCGACATGGCGGCATGGCGAGCTCCCGCGACTGCAGCAAGGCTATCTCCAGATCACGCGCCTAGGACCTCCGCGCATCTCGCCATGGGCGGAACTCGCCGAGGCCGGCATGACGGTGCCAGGAGCGGAGCTCGTGCTCCCATGGCCGCTAGCTGGGGGTGGAGCTCGTTGGGGTCGAGCACGATGGGGCAAGGGCGGAGCTCGTGCTCCCATGGCCGCGTGCGGTGCTTGTGGGCAAGGGCGGATCTACTAATATGACAAGCTCTAGTATCCACCAGACCTCCCGGCCAGCAAGGCTTCGGATCTCAGCTTCCAATTTTTATTTTAATCTATGTTTATAATCAATTAGTAACAAAAGTTTATCTTTTTAATATAATTAGAATGCTATTTGTGAGATTGTTTATGAATGTAGATATATATATATATAAATATATCTCTATTTCGGTATATTATTATCTATTTTATATGATTGTTATATTACATAAATCATTAGTGTAAACTTCGTCATAGGTAGATTTTTATCCTGGATCCGCCACCGCTTGGGTCTCGGCCTCGCCGGATCTCCCATCTCTGAGGCTCGCCAGGCCTCGACTGCCGACCTCTAGCCTGCCGTCTTCCACCGCGATCGACCTTGGCCTTCTCTCTTCTCTTCTCAGCATCGTTCTTCTTCCCTGCAGTGCTCGTCTCACTTGGGGCGTCTGTGAAATTTCTGGGGACGGGACCCCCTCGCATCTGAAGCAAATATTCTGAGGTAGGATGTCATCATCTTTGCTCGCCTCTAAACCGAACGTTCTTCGTCCTAGGACCATCCAAGGTCACCCTAGTGACTTGCTGCACCCGAACAAACAATTATTCTAGAAAAACAACTACAAATGACTTGCTGCTCTGGATCCTTAAGTAGAACTGTATTTGGTGACATCTCAAAAAAATATAGAAAAAAGGGTAAAATGAAAATATGTGAACCCATGTAGAGCTTAATCATTGACAAAAGAGATTTTTCTGAAATCAAAGCCAATCTAAGTCGGGTAAAATGAAAATACATGAACCGAATATTTTAATAAAACATATATTATTTATGTCATGGATTTAATCTTTACATATGCTCAACTTTGATAAGGCACAATTAGCAAAGAACTTAAATTTAATAGAACTAGAGGTATAGCTTGCGCGTTAGTGCGAGATTTTCTTAAAAATTATGTTATATACATAATATTACTGTATGATATTTTGTATACTCTAAGCATATATATATATATATGTAATTTGACTTGTATGTTATATATTGTATTAGATCTAGTAAAAAATTGCTAAGCTAGTCAAAGAAAAAACAAAAAAATATTTGATTACTTTAAGAAGAACATATGATGAAACAATAATACAAATGACTTGTATATGAATAGATTAAAGATTTAAAGTATTTTACGTGATAGAGATATCATGAATATATTTTTTTATTAATAAGAGATGGTATGGATTTAGCGTAGAATGATGTGGACATCTTGCATAAAGAGATAGAATCTGATGACATGAAGTGGATAATGATGTGGACAACTTGCATGAAGAAATAGAACATTTAGTGGATCACTTAGTGAGAAATAATGTGGACACCTTGCACGAAGAGAGAAATATTTAGTGGGTATTAGCTTTATTAGAGTTATTGTTGACACAAAATCACGGTCGGGGTGCGTCAACCCACTCGTGCGCACGGTCCTCAGAGGGGTACAGAGCGAGTCCTGACCTCCTGGACCTTCAGCAAGTGGTGGTGCCGATTCTCAGCAGAATCGACTTCTGGCGTGCCAATCAATTTGACCTGTAATTGACAAAGAGAAGAAAAAGATCATCAAATCGTGGAACCTGCCGGTTTGGTGCCAGACAGTTCCAAAATATGCGACTCTGATATAGCCATTTGTCTTTAGGATATTGACTACGAAGTCAACTCCCATGAGATTATATGTAAGATGATGAAAAAGATATGAAGCATAACAGTTATAACATTTATGAGATGAATATTTATAATAAACAGACGACCGATAAGCTTAAGAGACATTGATAGATAAAGATCTATATGTACATTTAAACGGCATAAAACCAACGTATCGACTAAATGCACGAGCAGTTCTATTCGTTAATAGTGGGGTGTCTCCATGCAGCCGTAATAACAAATAGATCAATAAAATAACTTAAACATCAACAGTGGGGTGTCTCCATGCAGCCTCGATGATGGTCAAGCTAGATCACGTCTCGTGCATAAATCCATTGTTTCTAAACCACTTGAAAGAACATATTATGAAGAAAGCATAACTGAATCGGCTATTTCAGCCGATGCAGGGTCCATGAGGAATGAACAAGATGTATCCGATAAAAGCGTGATTTAATCTACGATAAACAGACTTAATCTATCATATATATCAGTGGGGTTCGGAAATACAACCGTAATAGACATGCTAGATCAAATCTATCTGCTCTTAGATCAGATCAGGATTTTGTCGAATATCTCGAACGCACAACATGTAACAATCAAGATTGGCAAAATAGCCGATGAAAGGCTTGTATCGGCTATTCCTTCTGTTGTGAGCGTGTAAACCTCAGAACAGCCGATACTAAGAATCTTTTAGGCGCAGGCTACTTTGTCAATCTTGATTGAGCAAGATGTTGTTTAAAACATAAATAAACAAATTAAAGCATCAAACAACATCGATAACTTAATGAATCTATTAGCTTGCCAAACCAATAGAGCCGATAACTAGTCAAGATCGACTAAAGTAAGAGATTGATCAGAGTCAAGATAGTCTTACAAAAGACAAGCTTAGACTGATAACTAGTCATGCCATAACTTAACAAGAGTTTGGTCGATGCCAATGCAGCCTTATTACACGATGACACAAGCCATTGGTGAAACTTACAAGCAAACCGGAGGTCGGTCGATGCCGATGCAGCCTTGCCTGATTGAAGGTCTCGCTGAGATCTACGTTACTCCTACTCCTAGGGTTTTTGGCCGAGGGCCGGTTGTGTTTGATTGATTGGGGATCCTTACAAAATCCGGGTTTCTAGCTATTTATAACCCGATTGACTCCTGACCTAATACGACTAAGTTACATAATAGGTAAAAATAAAGATGACTCGGACTTGAACTCCTTGGTTGAGCCCGACACGTCTTCGAAGCCCATCGTGTTGGTCCATATGAATCCTCGTGGTTATGCTTGACCCACATAAGCTTCTTTATTTTTAGGCCGATCTTTTTCCTTAATAAATCAGCCGTTTATGTTTACAAAATAATAATCTTCTCGGTCCAAAATCTGGTGTAAACAGTTATAAATTAACTTTAGATTTAATGTAGCCCAATAGAGTTAGCAGGAGCAATATATTAGTATTTATGGTGCGTCTGGTCTTTCCTTTACAGACTCATACTCCGTTAAAAGATACAAATTTCAATATTTGGGACTCAATTCGCGCACCTCGCAAGATTTGAGAGTCAATTCGTCTGCCTTTCAAAAAATATGACTCAACATGCGAATTGTTTCAAGATTTAGGATTTCAGCAATTTTCACTTTATCTTTAATTTTTCCACCTCTCTAGGCCACCTAAAAGGACCAAACTACCCCTGACAACAGCTTTTGCGCCCGCTTGCCGGCGTGCGCATTCCCGACAACACCAACTCCATCGTCGGCGAGGCGGTGTATATATGTGGCGTGCCTGTGCGACAGCCCAATGCAAGCTAGCAGCACTCACCATCATCATCTCACGATGACGAAGAAGAAGGCCATGTCCTCCGCCACCACCATCTTGTGCTTGTTCTGCTGCTGTCTCCCCGCCATAGCATCGGCGACAGCTTCATCCTCAGCGGACGACTTCCTCTGATGCCTCTACGCGGCCATGCCGAGCCAGCTCGTGTTCCCCCGGAGCTCGCCCTCGTTCGCCTCCGTGCTGGCGTCGTCCATCCGGAACCCCAAGTTCATGTCCCCCGGCACGGCGCGGCCGCTGTGTGTGGGCAGCGGTGCCACCGTGGAGGTCATCCTGAACTGGACGAGATCTCGAACTGGACCACCTCCCTGGCGGACTCCAGCAAGGCCACCTCCGACTACGTCCGGGAGCCCCTCGCCGTGGCCGCCTGGGCGGAGATCTTCGCGTGGCTGGCGAGCACGCGCGCGAGGAGGCCGCGAGGGCGGGGGAGATGGACGGGCTCGGTCTCGGGCCGTGGCGGCGGTGCGGGACCGGGGTGACGCGGGGCAGGAGCCTCGCTGACATCAAACACTGCGGCCTGCGCCGCCGGCGGCGGCGGCGGCCACGGTGCGAGCACGAAGGGTGGAGGCGGCGGCCGTGGTGCGAACACGAAGGGAGGAGGTCCCCGGATCGGGAGGAGTCAGGGGCAGTTTGGTCTTTTTAGGTGGCCTGGAGAGGTGGAAAAATTAAAGATAAAGTGAAAATGAGTAAAAATAACTGAAATCCTAAATCTTGAAATAATTCGCATGTTGAGTCATATTTTTTGAAAGGCAGACGAATTGACTCTCAAATCTTGCGAGGCGCGCGAATTGAGTCCCAAATATTGAAATTTCTCGTTAAAAGATCATCCCAACGGAATACGTATGCAAGCCAAACGTGTCATACATGTATATGCTTTCTGGAAGAAACCTGTTTATTTAAGCTTTCCGTATTTGCATTGGCTAATGGCTCCCTTTAATCACGGCATGCATGCATATTTTTTATCATTGTGTTTCCCATTGAAAGTCTACGCATTGAAACTGTACATTAAGAGAGAGATCTATTTCATCTATGATTTCATTTGTGTTGGAAACCGAAAGATGAAACTGACCTTATTGAACCTCTTCCATCTTTTTTTTTCCTTAATATGATCATCATGGCATGCTGCATTGTAGAGTCCAAATCACGTACGTGAGCCAACAATTAAAACCGTGTTATGCTTGGACTCTCAAATGCTTGCATTGCCTTCTGAATGCCCCCAAACAGCATCGCCTGCACTGGATAGGCTGCTGAAAGGAGACCAGACAAGTCTGGCATATATACCAAAATATGGCTCTTGTATGTTTAGTCATTAAATAATATATTTTCAAGCAATGATCGCATCACTTTTGCTAATCAAATAATTATTAATCGGCTAAGTATAGAGCAGACGAATTATAATTGAACTAAAGCAACAAAGACTTTAGCATTAAATTGGTTATTTGTAAAAATATGACCCAAGCCAAATTTGGATATCAACACATGCCCTCCTGTTTTGTGGCATAGCTTGCGCTCTAAAAAAAAGCACTCATTGCTGGTAAGACTAAGACCGATGTCAACATATCCACTGACGATATATATTTTTTTTTCTAAGGCCGATAACAATTTATCAGCTATATATTTATATTTAGTCTAAGGGCGATAACTAAGTATATGGGCCACATGCGCCTAAGCTTCTTGCCACACACTTGATAAAACTTCTTCAAACATTTTCCATTGAGAGCACAGGGTAGCAAAGTACCTTGCAATGACTCCACCAAATATGAATTCCCGGGAACCACTCTTGCAATTTTGAAAGGACCTTTCCAACTTGGAGACCACTTCCTAAATTTATTATCTTTCGAGCCAATTGGTAGAATCACCTTCCACACTAGATCACCAACTTGAAAGCTTTTAAACCTGACCTTATTGTTATACACCCTTGCCACTCATAGCTTGTCTCTCTCAATAGCCTTCAATGCTTCTAATCTCTTATGGGCGACCTCGTCAATATTGTCCATTATTAAATTGTGGAAATCAACCACCGATAAACAATTCTGCTTGGCTAATCTCAAAGCGTCTAGATTTACCCCCACGGACAAAACGGTCTCTTGTCCATATACAAGCTCATACAGAGTTACTTTGGTTGCACCATGCCTTGAGATCCTATGCGCCCAAAGAGCCTCAGATAGTACTTCATGCCATCTTCTAGGATTATCTTCAATCTTCTTCTTGATGAGCTTGATCAATATCTTATTTATAGACTCCACTTGTCTATTGGCTTGGGCATAATATGGAGATGAGTTGAGCAACTTTATCTATATAATTCATCAAAATCTCGGACTTATGATGATATGAAAGAAGACCCTTGATCCAAAGTTAATGTTTGAGCAATGCCGAATTTATGGATAATGTGCTCGGTTATGAATTGAATTACCTCCATGTGTCATATTTTTGAGAGGTACTGCTTTGAACCATTTGGTGAAATAATCAGTGACAACTAGCACAAACCAATGTCCCTTTGATGATGGAGGATGAATCTGCTATAACACCCGGTTTTAAGAACAAAAACTAGGTACGCCATATGTGTGCCCAGGAAGTCCACACATACAACCACAGAGGGAAAAGATATCAAAAACAGTGTTCTATATAACGAAAACATATTTATAACTAATACTTGCATCAAAGTTAAGCGGAACGGATACTAATCTTCTCTTCAGGCTCCATTCTTCGCAGGGACAGTTGACTGGGCCTATCATACGCCTAGCACTTCATCAGTTTTCTGAAAACTTATCTGCATCTTCACCACGCTTCTGTTGCGCGACTCTGATGGAGACTGGGGTGTGAGGGAAATTGCAAGGATGAGCACATATCGTACTCAACAAGAATAATATGGGGTTCATGAAGGCTCAAAAAGGCAAGACACGGTTAACTGCATAGCTTTTAGTTGGTCATCTTTAGCAATTGAGTAGCAATAGCAACATTAGCCCAAATTAACGTATGATCAATGAAGCATAATTCAAATAAACAGGTTAATAATTAATTTATTCCATAAGGAGCCTAGACCGCTCATGACCGTGAGCACGACTATTATAACAGTTTAAAAGACACTCTGCAGAGGTTGTACATCTTTACCCGTGAGTCGTGTTTCCCATATGTCAGGGGTCATGACTCCCATATCACCTCTTCCAAGGAAGTGCGGCAGGGTTCACTATGAAGCCTTTCAAAGGCCCGTCTAGCAAGTTAGGACCGCTAGGTTTCTGTGGCCTGCAGGTGTAGAATCCCCCTCCAGATGGCACATCAACACGCAACCTATACTCATGTGTACAGGGGTCACGCTATACCCGACCCGGAACACACCCTTCTTGCGCCATAAGGTAACAAATAATAAGCTAGAAAGAATCCTCATACTAAGCTAAAGCCAGAGCCATATAGCTCTCACGGTTGTCCTGTAAGTTCTGGGGGAATCCACTTACAGATAGTTATATTTGAAAAAGACATCTTTTATTTGTTCGTTGCATACACCAGTAATCATGTTCATGGCCAATTATTAAAAGCGCTAGCAAAAATCTACCCAATGCATATATCCGAGGTGACAAGGTACAGTGAAACAAAACTAGGAATTTTCTATGGTTATCGAGGTGGACACATGCATATATGAATTTAATGTATTATGGTGAATAGGACAATAAAAGAAATCTCATACTATACTTGCCTGTTACTCTTGATCAATTCTCACATCTTCAACTCTGGGTCATCACCTTCTGATCTTCAGCGCGCACAACCGATCGTTGTCAGTGGCACTTCCGTAAATATTGTCATCTTCTTCCTTCATCCTTCTCTGTTGAGACATGCTGAACGTGTAGGTGTAGGTGTAGGTCGTGACCTCTATGGCCATGGTGGCTGCTGCACAGAGGAACGGGAGGCTCCGGCCATGGGAAAGGGCCGTCGACACTGCACGGCGCGCCTGGCCCGCGAGGCCAACCGTGGCCTGGGCAGCAGGTGTCCAGCCCCTGCAGGCCTGCAACGTTGCAGGTGACCGTGCGGTCGGCCACCTGACGGACGGCGCGAAGGGGCACGCGAGGCGCACAGCCGAAGGGTGGGCTTCAGGCGACGGCGCAGGATCAGAGAACGTGAAGTGAAGCCGGCCATGGAAGGTCTTAGCTGGAAAAGTTGACCGGAAACAAACAAGCACAAGTATTAGGTCAAATGGTGATGGATTTGTGAAAAGGAAGACACTACGTTGTAGAGAACGACGAGAGCTACCTCATAGAGGTGATGGTTTTCGCCGGAACACGACGGTTTTGCCGCAAAAACTCGTTGGCTTCAGATCTGAGATGGTAGGAGTGACGGTTGTAAAAACGGGTTGTACTTTTGGACTCCTCGCGTCGAGATGAACACCGGCATATATTTATAGGTAGGGTTTGGATAAAATGGAAAAACGAGATATTTTATTATTTTTGAAATTAATTAATTCTGGGATTAAAATAATTCCAGAAAAGTCCAGAATTGATATTTAAGCCACGAAAAATACTCCGATGACTCCGAAAATTCTAGGGAAAATTCTCAAGATACTTTGAAACATGATGAACTCAAATAATATTTTTGGAGCTCATGAAAATATATTTTTGGAGCTCATGAAAAGATATTTTTGGAGCGTCTAAAAATTAGAACTTGCTCAAAAAAAATAGGAAAAAGGTTCCGGAAAAAGCCAGAAAAATTTTCAAGAAGTTTTGTAGTGATATACGATGGATGATGAACTTAAAGAAGTGATTTGGGACATAAGAAAAAAAATCTTGAAAAAGTCCTTCACGAGGATAGAGTTGCGAACGATAAATTTATTTTCGGAAAGAGACACATACGGACCAAATAGAGATAGACGACCTACTAAACGTGTTTTAAAAACTTTACTCGACCACAGCACAAGACCAAACAACAACCAACCATCACAGCAAGCATAACCCCTCAAATTAGTTAAGCAAAAATTTAAAAATTCTTATTTTACTCAACAAAAGTGGCACTAACTCAAACTAAACTTGATCCATTTTATGCAAATATTAAAACCATTTGTTTTATTTAGTGTTTTCTAAACACAACCCAAAATTGGGTGTGACATCTGCCCAATAAAATCTAGTCCCCAACCTTTGAACGACCACGACTTGACAATAGGATGCAACATAGTAGCGGGAGCCAGCTGAATATTACCAAACTTTTGACAAGCTTCACACTCTTTATAATATCTGAAGCAATCATTAATCATCGTTGGCCAATAGAAACCCGCACATCGTAACAACCACTTCATCTTGTGTGTTGACTAATGTGTACCACATATGCCTTCATGCACCTCTCCCATAGCAACTCTCGCTTGGTCTTCATCCAAGCACTTCAAAAGAATACCATCAACAGTTCGGCGATAAAGATTATTGTCAATCAATGTATATTTGAAAGCCATCTGCCGAACTGTTTTGTCCACCCTTTTACTAGGATCTTGCAAGTAATTAATAATATGCTTCCTCCAATCTTTGTCCTCACCTGCATAAGATTCAAAATTATTGGCCGAATCAGTGGGTTGTCGTTCAACCTTGCCTATGTTAGCAACACAAGACATCGTCTTGAGAGATGTAAAACACGCCACGATGAACGTGATAGTCGGATGCTTGTTGTGCCAACTCATTTGCTCTGCACTTTTTATGTCGAGATATATGTGCAATACTAAAGGTATCCAAGGTAGCAATAATATCTAGACATGTATCAAGACAGACATTAAGTGATTCGTCGGAATATTGAAAGACCTTGGATACTTGTTGCACTACTAACAACGAATCACTAAAAGCCTCAATATGTGTAGCTCCTATAGCAACCAACAACTCTAGTTCGAATAGCAAAGCTTCATATTCGGCTTGATTATTTGTGCAAAAGAATTCTAAGCGACATGAGGCTTCAAAAACAGCACCATATGGAGAAATATAAACAACACCAATACCTTGGCCATTGCTACAAACTGAACCATCAAAATGTAACCTCCATGGTACTAGAGAAACAAGGCTCAAATCAGCACTATGTCTGTCATCAATCTGATGCTCAACAATAAAATCAGCAATAATTTGGCCTTTCATTGCTTTCAAAGGTTCATAAGCCAAATCATATTCAATTAAAGCATAAGCCCACTTACCAATCCTACCACTAAGAAGCGGTCTATGCAACGTATATTTAATGACATTGGTTTGACATGGTACTATACAAGCACTAGATAATAAATAATGTCTCAACTTTGTGCAAGCATAATATAGCGAAGGACATAATTTTTCAATAAAAGCATACCTTGTTTCAGCATCCAATAAATGTCGGCTCAAGTATGTGATAGCATGTTTTTTTCCTTCAGTTGCTTGTGTCAAAACAGGACCAATTACTCCATCTTCCGCTGCAATATAAAGTCTAAATGGTTGTCCATGTTTAGGTGCCCTCAATACCGGTGGAATAACCAAATAGTGCTTGATCTTTTCAAATACTTCATGTTGTTTTGCCCCCAAGTGAAATCTATGTCGTTCTTCAACCGAAGGATAGGTGTAAAAGCATCAACTTTCCCCAACAAGCTAACTATGAATCTCCTTAAACAATTGATTTTGCCAAGGAACTTTTGCATATCTCTCTTGCATTCAGGAATCTGAATTTTCTTGATGGACTCAATTCTATTAGAATCTATCTCTATGTAATGCTCATGAATAATGAAGCCCAAAAACTTCCCAGCCGATACCAAAAGCGCACTTTAAAGGATTCATCTTCAGTTTATACTTTCCCATTCTATCAAAAGCTAAACGCAAATTAGCCAAATGTGGTTCTATGGCATTTGATTTGACAACAATATCATCAATATAAACCTCTAAGATGACTCCAAGCAAATCATGAAAGATTAAATTCATAGCTCTTTGATATGTAGCACTGGCGTTCTTCAATCCAAAGGTCATTACACCCACTCAAATAATCCAAAAAGTTCGGGGCAACGAAAAGCCGTTTTATACATGTCCTCTTCCACCATAAAAATCTGATTATACCCCCACATTACCATCAAGAAAGCTAATGACCTTATGTCCAGAAGCATCATTAATAAGCATATCGGCTATAGGCATAGGATACTCATATTTAGGTGTAGCCCTATTCAAGTCTCTAAAGTCAATGCACACCCTCAGTTTGTCGGATCCTTTCTTCTCCATGGGCACAATATTGAAAATCCAATCAGCATACCTACAAGGTCTAATAAAATTAGCTTTAAGCAACTGATCGATCTCCTCCTTGATCCGGTCATACATCTTCAGATTGAACCTTCTAGCCGGCTGTTTGAAAGGTCTAAAACCACTCTTAATGGGTAGCCGATGTTCAACTAACTCTTGGCTCAAGCCAGGCATCTCATGGTACTCCCAAGCAAATATATCGACATACTCTTTTAATAGCTCGATTAACTTTAACTTGTAATTGGCTTTCATATTTTTGTTTATAAAAGTTGGTCTAGGAATTGATCCATCACCAATGTCTATCTCCTCTAATGGATCGGCCGATGTAAAACCTTGTCCTAGCTTATCCATATTTTGCTAGCTCTTCTATGGATTCATGCATATCGTTCTGTTGAGACCGATAATTTTCAAGATGCTTTTGCATCCAATCTAAGCTAGGATCCATCTATCACAATATATTTTTTAGTTGATCACCACTAATCGGCTTTAACATGATGGGCACAAAATCATTTTTTGTAACATTAAGAAGATCAAACTCTGGAAGATCATCGTGTCTCGTCAAACAAGTAGCTTTAGGATGTTGCCAATCCACCATAGCATCGGCCAAGGCAACATAAGACGATGTGTCTGCATAAATTATCTCCACCTCGTCCTCAACCCATTGGATCAGAAATTGGTGCATGGTAGATGACACACATTGATTAGCATGTACCCAATCATGTCCTAAAATCACATTATAATTACCTTGCACCTCAGCGACAAAGAACACAATGGGCAGAGTTTTGGATCCAACCGTGAGCTCCACATAAATAACCCCTTTAGCCTTTGTCCGTTCTTTGCCTTCAAAGCCATTGAGCACCATATTGGTCTTCTTCAAGTCTTCATCTCGCAGCCCTAATTTTTTGAAAACTGAATATGACATAAGGTTGATCACAGCTCCACCATCAACAAGCATTCTAGCAACCGGTGATCCATTAATGTGACCCTTGATGTATAGCGGCTTCAAGTGTTTCACCGACTCTTTAGGCTTCTCGAAGATGACATTCTCGAGGCCAAAATCTAACTAGGCGACTCCTCCTTCATCAACAACACGATACTCAGCAAGTAATTAATAAACTATATTAATATCCATACCTTCCCTGCTAGGTGTTGGCTCGAAATCCACCATCTCTTCGTCATCTCCCAAGGTGAATACCGGTGTATGTGATGAAGGGTGTGTTGTAGGTGACATGGCTGAAGTGGGAATAACCTTTGGAGCCTCTTGACATGGTGTAACAGCTGCCAGAACAAGTAGAGATGTTGTTGTTTTTTCATTAACCTTAGGTTTCCACACTTGTTTTGTATTGATGACGGGCTGAATTTGGTTGAAAATTTTGTCCCTTTGCTTCTCCCACTTTTCCTCCTCCTTTTGTTGATTTCTCATGCGCTACAACCTTCTCTTCTTAGTCTTGGACAAGCCGGGAGGACACCACATCGGTTGGGTATATTTTGGATCAATTTTCTTTGTGCCGCTGCTACTAGCTTCATGATCATTTGCTGCTGCACATGGTTGGACAGCAACCACAACACCAATAGATTTGACCGAATTACCAATAATAATTGGCCTTTTATCCAGCTCTTTGATCTCTACATCATTAGTGCCAATTTTGATGATGTTGCAACATGTAGATCCCCCTTCTTGCTTGCTTGCTTGTTCTGAAATTTCAGCATTTGGGGACTTAGGACGTCATTCTTGCTTCATAGTTTTTTTATTTGGAGAGGCTTGCGATGGCTGATTAGCACCACCATCCAAATGACCCTTTGTAGAATGAGTTAGCTTCTCAAACATGGATCTTCTAGGTGCTGCCTGTAAAGTTTCAGAGGCGCAGTAGGAGGAAAACGCCTACCCTAACTTGGGTTCAGCGTGCTGCGTGTTTGATTAATCGTAGATGGAAGAGCCCCATCCGTGGCTTATACAGCAGCTGGTAACAAACTCTTGGAGACTTGGCCGTGAGGGTTGTTACAAGGATAAGGACTACAACAAATATCCACCATCTAACTATGCGGCCAATCTATTAGAGTTTGTTACCAGAATATGTAACGTGTACATCAAGAGTTCTATTCTCTAACACTCCCCCTCAATCACACCTTAACTAGGTTGAGATTGTATTTGAAATTATCCAGAAGCCGAACTGACAATGCTTTAGTAAACCCATCTGCAACTTGATCTCCTGAGGAAACAAAATCAATGTCCAACAATTTCCGTGACACTCGTTCTCTGACGAAATGATAATCAACTTCTATATGCTTGGTTCTAGCATGAAACACTGGATTAGCTGATAGATACTTGGCACCAATATTATCACACCACAACTTTGCTGCCCTCGGACTATCAATTTTCAGCTCTCGAAGAAGGGTCTGGATCCACATTATTTCAGCAGTAGCATCAGCAACTGCCTTGTACTCAGATTCAGTGCTAGACCTTGAAACTGTACTCTGCTTACGAGCATTCCAGGACACAAGATTTGAACCCAGACAAACTGCAAAGCCACCTGTAGATCTTCTATCATCAGTACTACC
This sequence comes from Coix lacryma-jobi var. lacryma-jobi, assembly GCA_009763385.1. Classification (NCBI taxonomy): domain Eukaryota; kingdom Viridiplantae; phylum Streptophyta; class Magnoliopsida; order Poales; family Poaceae; genus Coix; species Coix lacryma-jobi. Next base: position 52,160,026 of record CM019824.1, read on the forward strand.
TACCCAGTCTGCATCTGAAAAGGCACTCACTAAAGTGGATGATGACTTGCGAAATTTGAGACCCAACTTTGTACACTGCTTTAGATATCTTAGAATTCTCTTTACTGCAGCCCAATGAATAATAGTTGGAGCATGTAAGAACTGACACACTTTGTTAACTGAATAAGCAATATCAGGTCTAGTAAGGGTCAAATATTGCAAAGCACCAACAATACTCCTATAATGTGTAGCATCTTTCGGGCCTAACAGAGAACCTTCATGCAAAGATAATTTTTCACTAGTACTAAGAGGAGCAGCAATAGGTTTGCAATCTGACATACCTACTCATTTTAGTAAGTCAGTTGCATACTTATCTTGTGTGAGCACTAACCCATCATGTACCTTGGATACCTCAATTCCGAGGAAGTAGTGTAACTGTCCAAGATCTTTTAAAGCAAAATCTTGTTGAAGATCCCGAAGAAGGGCATCGGTAGCTGTTCCTGTGGAGCTTGCTACAATTATATCATCAACATAGACAAGAACAAATATTATCACTCCCCCTCGATTATAGAAAAACAGCGAGGAGTCTGCTTTAGATGCCTGGAAACAAAGAGCGATTAGTTTCCCACTGAGCCGAGAATACCAAGATCTAGGCGCCTTCTTTAACCCATATAAAGCTTTATCAAGTTTACAGACATAATTCAGTTTAGAAGAATTTTCAAAACCTGGTGGCTGCTGCATGTAAACTTCCTCTTCAAGAGAACCATGAAGAAATGTATTTTGTACATCTAGCTATCTGAGACTCCATCCTCGAGACACAGCAATAGACAAAATAATGCGGATAGTAGCAGCCTTGATAACAGGACTAAAAGTATCTTCATAATCTATTCCATACCTCTGCTTAAAGCCTTTGGCCACCAAGCGTGCCTTGTATCTGTCCAGACTCCCATCTGCTTTGCGTTTAATTTTATAGACCCATTTGCATCCTATAACATTTTGTCCTTTTTGTGGAGGAACAAGATGCCAGGTCTTATTATTCATCAATGCACCATATTCGGCCTCCATGGCTTGCTTCCAATTAGCATTGCCTAATGCATCATCAACGCTACAAGGTTCACCAGTAGATGTTAAAAAACCATATTTGATAGTCCCATCAGTGTATACCTTTTCTTTTCTAATGCCACTCTGTAGTCGAGTTCGTGGGCGTGCTGGTTCGGGTGCTGGTTCCTGCTGTACAGCCGCACTGGAGGTTTCTGCAGAAGATCCATTGGATGCTCCCCCTGTCGCCGTAGCCGATCGAGTTGGTGAAGGCAGCGGTGTAGAAGATCCACCAGCTCCTGTCCCCCTGGCAACTGGTGATGGTGGCATAGCAGAGGAGGACCGGACAGCTGGAGGAGGTGTTTGTGCGGTCGGTGATGTGGCGTTAGGAGAATGGCACGGCAAGGGAACCGGATGCTGACCACCCATGCAGGGCAGGACTGGCAGCGTATCAGCTGCCGATCCTGAAGCGGAACCACCTGCTCCTCGTACTGAAGGCTGCGGGAGATCTTCCTCGTGCTCCACACCGGAGGGCGGCTGCGGGAGATCTTCCTCGTGCTCCACACCGGAGGGCGTTCCCGGTTGATGCATATCGCATGCTGGTGCACTCGGCTGTTCATCAACTGATCCTGAATTTTCTTCGTCAATTAAACCAACAGGGTTAGCAGGAGGATTAGTATAATGATCATCCACTAGCATACCCTCGGGATTAAGCAAAGTTGGATGAAGGAGGTTAATTTCTGAACGTAGGCGAGCCCCTGCATTTGGGTGAAGTTTAGAAAAAGGATAGATATCTTCATCGAATACAACATCACGAGATATATAAACACGCCCAGATGAAATATCTAGACACTTGAACCCCTTGTGAAGATGACTGTATCCTAAAAAGGCACATCGTTTGGAACGAAACTCAAGCTTGTGAGAGTTATATGGCCTCAAATTAGGCCAGCAGGCGCACCCGAAAACACGAAGAGTATTATAGTCAGTTTTTTGCTTAAACAAACGTTCAAACGGGGTGGAATTTTCTATGACTGGGCTCGGAACACGATTGATCAAGTAGGCGGCAGTGAGAAAAGCTTCATCCCAGAATTTTAGGGGCATGGATGCATAAGAGGGTAGGGACAGACCAACCTCTACAATATGTCGATACTTGCGTTCTGCTGCACCATTTTGTTGGTGAGCATGAGGACAAGACACCAGATGGGTAATACCGATTTTTGCAAAAAAAGAATTTAGCTTTTGATACTCGCCTCCCCAATCGGTTTGCATAACAATAATTTTTCTATTAAACAAGCGTTCTACAAGGGCCTGAAATTCTTGAAATTTTTGAAACACTTCAGACTTGTATTTCAATAGATAAATCCATGTGAATTTACTATAATCATCAATAAAGCTCACATAGTATTTTTTTTTCTCCCAACAGACTCTGGAGCAGGTCCCCAAACATGAGAGAACACGAGTTGTAAAGGGAAAAGAGACACACTGGAAGAAGTTGCATAAGGCAACTGATGACTCTTGGCTTGTTGACAAGCATCACAAACTGAACTGCTAGATGACTCATCTAAGCAAGATAAACTATTATTATGAACAACTTGTTTGACAATAGCTGATGAGGGATGACCTAAGCAGTTGTGCCACCACGACAAGGAAACTCTGGAAGCACCGCAAGTCTGCTTTTTTGCGTCAGAAGGAAGAGGGTAAAGCCCCTTGTGACATCGCCCCTTAAGAATTGTATTCTCCGTTGCCTGATCCTTGATCAAAAAGAAATTAGGATGAAATTCCAAAAAGGCAGAGTTGTCAGAGGCTAATTTATGAACAGAGACAAGATTTTTTGTGGCTTGGGGAACATGGAGAACATTTTTAAGATGAATATCACAACTAGGGGTACGAACGGTGGTATGACCAATATGACTAATATCCATACCTGCACTGTTCGCTGTATGAATCTGATCTCCTCCATTGTATTTGTTCCTGAAGCTCAACTTCTCCATGTCCCTGGTGATGTGGTCGGTGGCCCCAGTGTTGGTGTACTAGTTGGTGTCGATGTTGTACGAATTGGTGGCGGCAGCAACCAGCTTGGGGTCGGGAACGTAGTCCTCGTCGAACCTATGCCAGCAACGGTCAGTGGTGTGCCCTTTCTTGCAGGACACTTGACACAGCGGGCGGTCATCGTCTTCTGGTGGAGCACGTGTGCTGTTGGAGGGGCCGTGACCTCCTCCCTTCTAGTGAGAGCCACGTCCACACCCACGCGATGAGGGATCATGGCCACGTCCTCGCGATCCGCCTTGTTCACCATCGTTGATGCCACGACCTCCACGAGATGAGCCGCGCCCACGGTTGGCAGAATTGGCGGATCCAGATTGTCCTCCATATGTGAGATCCATCCTTGTTTCAAAGTTGAGGAGTTGAGAATATAATTCCCCAAGTGTAATTGGTTCTACCCTGGCAGTGAGGGCAGTCACCAGAGATTTGAAGTCTTCTCCAAGACCGGTGAGGATATACTCAACCAGTTCTTCGTCGTCGAGCCGTCTTCCAGCCACCGCCATCTCATCTACAAGAGATTTCATCTTGGCGAAGTAATCGGCAACCGACGCACTGCCCTTCTTGGTGTTGGCAAGAGCAATGCGGAGATTGACGGTGCGAGCACGCGTTTGTGACGCGAAAACTTCTTCAATTGCTTGCCATGCTGCAGCTGCAGTATCACATGCGGCAACATGGGTCATCACTTCCTTGGATAGCGGTGATAGGAGATAGCTAAGGACCTGTTGGTCTGCTGCCTCCCACTCTTCATAGGCCGGGTTCGGCCTCTTCTCCTCCTTGTCATCAGTCTTGACGACGATCTCCTTTTGGGGAATTTTGGAGTCGCCGGTGAGGTGCCCCAAGAGCCGAGCACCTCGCACTGCAGCGTGAACATGAGCCTTCCAGAGGGCGTGGTTCATCTTGTTGAGTTTCTTCGAGATGGGATAGCCGGAGAAAGGATTAACTGAAGATGAGGAACTCGCCATGGAGTCAAGGGGAACCTAGTCTAGGATAGCTCCGATTACCATATTGGTATCAGAGCCAGAGGTCTCGAGTTCGAATCTTAGTAGGCACAATTAAATAAAATAATTATTGCCCGCTCCTATTCCACGTCTGAGGCCTGAGGAAGCCTCCACGTGAGGGGGAGTGTTGGAGTATAAGTGAATTGCCCAACACTGTTATCTCAAGATGAAAAGCATATGGAGCCATTGGGGCCGCTCCCATCCTCCATAGTAATCTCTCGCATAATAAGGCACATAGGGAGGTGGCACCATCCATGGTGCAGGAGCCCATGGTCCACATGGACCATGTTGATGCAGAAATTGATGTCGTGACTCGTGAAGGTGACCTTGGACGCTTGGGTTGTAATGGCCGATTAGAGCTAAAACCGACCGCTTGTTTGACATACATGGACAGAAACATATATCAAATGTTGTCTTGACTTTTTTCTGCTGTACTTTTGTGTAACACCCTGAAAATTGGTTTATCAAATTTAGTAATTAAATTGAGTATTTATTTAATTTTTGTGCATTTAACATAGGATAAATAATAATTTTTGAATTACTAAAATAAAATATAAGGCTTAGAAATATATTTGTTGCATTCATGTCGAGTGCATTAATTTTATTGTGTGAAAAATAATTTTATTAAAAATTCTGGTTACCATAAGAAAAGGTTTTATTCTATTTTCTAAAATAAAACATAAATTTTGATTAGATAAAAGTTTAATCTTGTTTTTAATCTCAGACAAATCCTTAAACAATGTTTTCTAGCTAATATTCTTTATATCTCAAGTCTTTCTTATTCTAATCTTTATTCATCTCATCATGGTGACACTTCGTGTTTAGCTTGCCATTTATAATTCGAACATAATTATTTTGCTTTTGGTCTTATTCTTTGCACGAAAAATCCACTTGCATGCATGCAAGCACCAACGCCCACCGAACAGCAGAATTGATCTATGCAGCACGGTTACAGATACGTGTATCTCGTATCGGCTGGATACAGGTATGTGGATACGTAAGTTTTTTTTAGAAAACTAATGAAATATTGGTGTATCGAAGTATCGAATACGGATACGTGGATATGTATCGGATACGGGATACGAGGTCACGTTGAGTTTGGGGGTAATTCAGGAATTGATTGTCCGCTCTCTTCCTTCGTTCAATTATTTTTTTCATCAGCAGTAATCCAAATATTGTCCGGACTCTCCACACATGACGGCCTTCAATTCCACCACCTGATCGTCCTCTCAGCTGCCTTGCCGTGCCTATAAAGGTTCACCGTCCCTCCTCATTCGTCAAATCCCACACACCTCCTATCAATTGGCAAGTGCATCATCATCTTTGGGTTCCAGTGAAGACCTTCGCCGCTGACAGGTAGCCTAATAGCATTCAGCTTATCATATTCCTTTGTCTTTAATAACTGCGCATAGACAACGACACAAAGATCAGTAACAGCTCATGCACACTCATTGTCATGCATATCATCTTCTGCTGTCGTCCACCATTCAACAACAGTTATATGTCCACTATGTAGCAAAAACGGCGGCAGCCGCTTTCAGTTTTGACCATCAAAACATGCAAAATAATGTTAGTAACCATAAATTACATCTCCACTGTCAAGTTGCGTTTCACCTTGCCGATTGTATCTCTGCTTTCAGAGTCCTATAAATACAGCCCGTCGACATCCAAATAATCATCTACGGTGTGCCGGTGCCACCCATTCAGGTTTCTCTGCCAGCTCCGGAAGGAAGCAGTTTATGTTACAATTGATCTCCTCCAGCTCAGACCAACGACCTAGCTGGACCTTGATCCACTACTGGACAAGGGCTCTTTGTCGAGGGCCAGAGGCGCTCGACAAAGGCTCTAAGGTCCTCGGCAAAGGCTTTGCCGAGCGTAGCTCTCGGCAAAAATCCTCTCGGCAAAGGAGCCTTTGCCGAGAGCTATTCATCAGGCTCTCGGCAAAGCCTTTGCCGAGAGGCTCAGGAAGCTCTCGACAAAGAAAAGCAGCCGTTAACTGCCGGCTGCCGTTGACGGCTTCTTTGCTGAGAGCCGTCTTTGCTGAGAGCCGTCTGGCAGACTCTCAACAAAGATTTTTTTTTTTGGAAAATCTTTGCCAAGAGCTGAAATGGCAAGCTCTCGGCAAAGAGGTATTTTTTTTGAAATTTCTTTGCTTAGAGCTCATTTGGGTTGGCTCGCGGCAAAGAGGCATTTATTTTTTTTTAAAAAAAAATCTTTGTTGAGAGCTGATGGCGTAGCTCTCGGTAGTCTTTTGCCGAGTGCTATGGCCAAAGCGCTCGGCAAAGCTGGCAAATGGCTGTTCTGGCAGCCCATTTCCTCAGCTTTGCCGAGAGCTTTGGTCATAACTCTCAGCAAAGGCCCCCTTTGTCGAGAGCAACCCTCGATAAAGACGCAAAAAAAAATTCCACCTGATTTTTTTTGACATTATAACATATACATATCTGTTAACACCAGATTTTCGTACGCACGAGGATATGACAAGTGGGTCCAGTCAGCAGATAGGAAAGGATTTGGCAAGCAATCAGGCGCCTATTTGGTCCCCGGGGTCTTGGTGAATGCCTGTGCGGTCGGCTATTTTACGGAACGGTGGCTCCATTCGGGAGATGGATGTTGCGAATAAATCCAGTTTGCACAAAGGGACACGTGGCAATAGAGGACGCCGAAGAAATTAGGAATAGAATTTGTATCTTTCCATATTTTATTATGTAAATTGTAATCGTCGAGGACTCGTGTTTCGTCCGGGGTATAAATATAAGCCCTCGACCATTGTAAAATTGTTCACAACCACATCAATACAAACCGGCCCCGTGCCATCTTTGAGTCCTTAGTCGTGTCGGCGAGTTCTTCGAGAGGAATCATCGATCCGTCGACCTCCGTAAGTCCCGACAACCTTGCTATCATGTCTAGTATCATGCGGTGGATTTAGATATGATGCAAGTAGTCTCGTATGTTAAGCTTAGTATCGTGCGGCGGATTTAAGCTTATGACGGGAAGTTTTTGCTTGTGCCTTGTATCGTGCGGCGGATTGAGTCATGAGTAAAAATAGTTATCGGCTCTATTAGATTTGGCAGATCTGATAGATTCATCAAGTTATCATGTGTTATATGTTTTATTTATTTAATTCTTGTAACACTCTTTTGCCCAATATAGATTGATCTTTTTTTCGGCCTTGTTCTCACAAGTTTGCTTGTGCTTTTGCTAATCATAATATCATGGTGGCCGGATCAAAGTTCAATCCAGATTGTTACATGTCGCGGGTTCACGCATGTCATTTACGATTAGGCTCTGATAAAACTAGGTATCGTGCGGCAGATGCAGGTTTTAGATTAGTTTAACTGTGCTTGTTTGTTTCTTCCTTCTTCATGGACCCCAATTCGGCTGGTTTGCCGATTTTGGTTATGCTTACATGAGTAATGAGCTTTTATAGATCTATTCAAATATATGCATGCTTTTAGCTTGTTATAATTAGATTGTATCATGCGGTGGATTAATCTAATTATAAGAAGTGGCGTAGACTCATAGCAAGTGGTATCATTCGGTGGATTAGCTTTGCTTGAGTTTATACCTGACGGGTTTATGAAGAATAAACGTGCGGCAAATTAGTTGGATTGGCCTATGCATGTGTTATTTGATTAGATCTATTTTGGCAAGTTACCTGTTTACAACATCTCTAATCTGTTCGAGCATGTCTTTCCTTACATGTGTATTCAGCAGTTAATATGCTTTACAGGCTCTGTTTTCATACTTGCCGAATGATTTTACAAACATACTCTGACAGACAGCTTCTATAGCTGTGTGCCGTCGTGATTGGCTTTTAAAGCCGTACATATGGAACTGTCTGGTCTCACACGACACGTTCTAGAGGTATTCTCATGTTTTTATCCTTTGTTGGTTTTCAGGTCAAACCGACTGGCACGTCTCCGGAATCAACACACTCCGAGCACCCGATTGAAGCCAGCTTTTCGGCTTGCTGTGTGCTTGGCGCGAGGTGTCACATTTTTGCGTCAACACACTTTTTGGCACGCCCGGTGGGACAACTTCGTTTCAAGATGCCTGAGATCAGCGACGATCAAATTCTGGATGTGGTCGTGGATGACTTGCCGCCAGAGTTGAAAAGTTTAGTACAACAAGCCTGTGATGAATTCCAGCGCAAATGCTTGGCGTCTTTCTCCAAGAACAAGAGCGGCAGGGTCTTCCAGAAGCAGGCGTTCCCGAAGATCATTCCTCATCACCAATCCGAGTCATCTGACAACGATGAAGAGGAAGCTATTCAAAAGATGGCTGAATTAGTATACAAAGCTGTATCAAAAGCCATGACCAAGCATCAGGCAGCTTTCTTAAATACTTTTCGTGCTGTCATGGTTAGTATTTTCGGTCCAGCAGCGGATAAACGCTTTGAAGAAGCCGCTGGTCCAATGCAAGGGCCATTATTGTTCCCAGTACCTCAACGTCGAAGGATCGCAGAAGGAGGTGGAGCTGGCCCAAGCACAGGTGGGATTGTTCCTCATGAGACGCAACAACCTCCCCAGACTTATGGCCAGGTCACGTTCGGCACGACAGGGAACATCCCGCAATCTGCTTCTAAAGTGTCTCCTGCAGCAAACAGGATACAAAGGAATATGTTTGGAGATGGATATCAGGAGTTCATCGATTATAGCTCAATTAATGCTCATCCAAATCCAGGCTACAAGAGTTTGGCAAGACTACATCCTGGGGGGCAAGCACAAGCAGCTCCTGATTCGAATATTGACCTCATCATGCATAGGATGGCTGATATGATGCAAAACCAATTCGGCCTAAAACCAAAGAGTCAGTCATATGCTTACAAGTCCCCTTACCCGGAATGGTACAATCAGGTAGCACTTCCTCCAAGGGTGAAGCCTCCCACTGATTTTGCCAAGTTTTCAGGCCAGGATGACACCAGTACTATAGAACACATCGGCCGCTATTTGATGCAGCTTGGAGAAGCATCTACGGATGAAGCTTGGAGGATTCGGTACTTCCCATTGTCATTGACAGGACCAGCCTTCTCGTGGTTTGCTTCTCTGTCAGCAAATTCTATCAATACCTGGGCAGAGCTAGAACAGAAATTCCACTCGTATTTCTTCACGGGTACCAGTGAGAGGAAGTTGGTTGACCTCATGAGCCTAAGGATGAAACCTAGCGACACGCCACAAGAATATCTGCGCCGATTCAGGGAAACCAAGAATCTTTGCTATTCTCTGAATTTGTCGGACGACCAATTGCCGGGGATAGCCATAGCTGGTATGTTGCCGAGTATCAAAGAGAAATTATTCGGCATGGAGTTTGATGACCTCGGGAAATTATCACAGAGGTTGGCAACGATGAGCAGTCAAGCCCAGGGATTCAAGAGGAATAATCAATTCCAGAAGGGTGATGTGGCTGCTGAGATGTATCAGGCTTTTCTGGAAGAGGCAACTGAATACGATAATGATGCAGCCGAAATAGTCTGGGCTAAAGAGCCGACTCAAGTCAACCAGCGATGGCTGAGGCAACAAAAAGGTACTTATGACTTTGATGTTTCCAAGTCAGATAAATTATTTGAGTATTTGGTGAAGGAAGGACGCATCAAGTTGTCGGATGGTCATCCTATGCTGCATCCTGAAGGGGTCAAGGACAAGAAGTATTGTGGTTTCCATAACACTAGATCCCACTCCATAAACGATTGCCGAGTGTTCAGAGTGCGTATCCAGAAAGCTATCCATGACGGGCATCTGAGGTTTGATGGAAAGATGAAGGTTGATGATAGCCTTTTTGGACAGAACACTGTGTCCTTCTCTGTTAATATGGTCAATGCAGCTGATCCCAGGGGCAAGAGCAAAATGAAAGTGTTAACCTCTGATAGAGCGAGAGAAGCTGGTGCTGTTGACCCTGAACGGCAGATTACAAATAAAGAGCTTCAACAGAGGGTTTGGTTCCAAAATAGCCGAGCTGAGATGGGTGAAACTTCTAGACCTAGGGTCACGACGCGTATTTTGTTGAATAAATAGCGTCGGGAACAAGAACGGTACCAGAAGCAGAGATTTTATGAAGAACAGAAGTTCCTGGAAAAACAACGAAGGTACGAAGAAGAGATATACCAAGAAGAACGAGAAGATATGAGGGAGCAAGAACAATCTCAGTGGGAGTGCTCGTTCTTCCAGTATTGTTGGAACGAAGGCTTGAAGCTGCCTGTTAAGAACAACTGCCCTGAGTGCAGTAATCAATACTCTGAGTATAGGCAGTCTCGAGTCAACCACCGCTCTGTCCATGAAAGGCTTGGGGCATGAATCCCTGAGGACGATCGGCGCTTAAAAATAAATAATTCCAAAGATCGGCAGGAAAGAGGATTTGTCGGTCGAAGTTGGGCTCGCACTGGAGAAGAGGAATACCGCGAGTATGTCTGGCAGAGAGGACAGTGGTGTCCACCAGGATTGAGGAGAAGCCAGAAAAGAAGGGTGCAGCGCCTAAGAAACAAAGAGTTAGAGCAAGCAAGTGCCAAGGTAAAGCGAGTTTGGCGACCTAAAGAAAGGTCGGATGGAGGTGATCGTTCGGCTGACGCATGCATGACTTTCTTTCTGCCGTCGGAATTTATAGCTCCCGAAGATCAGGATGTCCGAGACGAGGTGTATTCAGACTTTGATGAAGATGAATTTCAGGATTTGTTGGCTCATCTTGTTTTGGCTCAACGAGCAGTATTCGATAAACCAGCTAAGCATCGACACTTGAAGCCATTGTATATGAGAGGCTATGTTAATGGCAAGCCATTGACCAAGATGTTCATTGATGGGGGGGGGCTGCCATAAATATCATGCCATATACCACCTTCAGGAAACTCGGGATGACAAGTGAGGACTTATTGAAAACCGATATGGTGCTGAGGGACTTTGCTGGTAATTCTTCTGATACTCGGGGGGGGGGGGCAGTTCATGTTGAGTTGACGATCGGATCCAAGACTTTGATTACTACCTTATTTGTCATTGATGGCAAGGGGGCATACAATTTGCTATTAGGAAGAGATTGGATACATGCAAACTGTTGTGTGCCATCAACTATGCACCAATTCATCATCCAGTGGATTGGAGATGACATCGAAATTGTCCATGCTGATGATTCGGTGAGTGTTGCTAATGCAGAACCCATCTACTGGGAATATGATGGTGTCAAGTGCTTCTCTGGAAGAGTTTGGGAAGTAGGTCCTGTGAACGTTTTCGACAAGGACCAACAACCGATTCAAACGATCGGCTCTCAGAGCAATTTTTAAATAAGTAATATAACTGAGGTAATGGAGAGGAATCAGGACCAAGTTCTATGTCGGCTGACAAGGAATAAAGTGTTGATGATGAAGCCGAGGACAGGATTAACATGTGCGAATTTGAGTCCGTTATAGGTTGAAGTTGGTAAACTTTTGAGAAGGATCTGCCTACTTCTCCATTGCCAAAGCTAGAGGAAGGTCAAGAGTTCACGCGAAGTGACGTACAACGAAGAGTCTTGGTGAAATTGAAAAGTATATGAAGGCATTTCCTCAACTTGGTGATCGTTTCAAGTTGTACGTGGCGGCCGATAGCCTTACAACAGGATCGGCCATTATTTTAAGTTTAAAGGGAAAAGATAAGTAGCAGCTAGCTTTAGCCGAAAATGTTAAACCCGGAGAAGGGTATTCGGCTATAGAGAAATTTTGTTCATATATGCGTCACTCGTGGACTAAAGCTTCGACACTATTTGTTAAAAGCCGAATGTGTGGAAATTGTATCTGGAGCGGATTCAAGGATACTTATATACAACCGATGTGAAAGAACATCGCCTTTAGCAGAAAAGATGTTCCAGAAATTTGAGTTATAGCCGATATTATTTATATCGCCTTTGGTGCAAGAGTGTTCATGACCCGGTAATCCTAGCGTTTTTCAAGTGGTAGGTTTATTGGGGGAAGAGAAAGGTGAAGTGCAGTAAATACGATGCCGAGTGACATGACACATCAAAAACGGGATCCAATCGGCTAAAATGACGTCATACATTCGGCAAATGTTCTTCTGGGGGAATGTTACAATCAGAAAAGATCATTGGAGTCGAGAGATGCAAATAAACATTGCTCAGAGAAGAACAAGCTTCATTTATTCAATTACAAATCTGTCCTAGTACAAACTACTTTTGGAATGATTTGTTCAGAACAGACTGAAGACCAGTGATTTCAGCGAAGGGCAACGGCGTGATCATCATCTTCGAAGTCATCCACGGGCTCATCTGCGGAGTCGATTGGTGGAAAAGGATATTTTCCTTGAACCAAGAATTCATCACCACTGGTCCGAGGGAGATCTCAGTGTGCACACCTTGGATGATGGCCTGATCTATGTAGCCATTTTCAGCATTAAGATGCATACCTTCGATGACGGCCCGATCTGTGCGACCATCCGTAGCATCAAGACAGTCATTCTTCGCAGAAAGAGCTAGCGAAAGAGGGAAGATGTGTCAGGCAGGCATGAGCTCAATCAAAAGAAGGGGGTCAAAGTGAGGGTTTCATTAACCTCTGATAGCGTTGCAGATTTGTTTCCACTGGTATGTCTGTTCAGTTTCCACGATATCAGATCTCTTAGACAAGTCTTCTGGGGAAAGAACCTGAGCTTGGTTGGAGATAGGCCTTACCCTGAAAGGAAAGGAAGCAGTAAGTCAAGGATGGATGAACAAGAAAAGCTACCACAAGGGGGCAAGAAATCAGTTTTTACCCATAACACCAGTGAGTTGATGCTTGGCTTCCTCCTGCCTCGCCCTCGTTAGGGGGTCTGCAGTGATTGTTGTTGCCTGCCATTATTGAAAACACAGGAGAAAGATTTTTTCCCTGGCATGAGCTTAAAAGCCGAGAAGTGGAAAGTTTGCAGGTTAAACTGATTGATTACAATCAAGGGGGATGGCCTATCTAGGGTCATATTTATAGAGCTATGACTTGCACACTGGAGAGTCACACATCGGGCTAGGGTTCTCACAGTCTATGGGCCGTTATTGGGCCGGACCAAGTCTTGCTGACCTGGGGAACTCATGGAGCCGATAAAATTCGGCTAAAGATGGTTGCTATGTGAAGTGTTCGATTTCAGCTGATTATTTGGGAACTCATATTACCGATTAACGCAGAAGAAGGGAAGCAAAAAACGAGAGGGTCTTCTGAAATGCTATCCCGGCGCTACCATGGTTTGGAAAATTGAGAGAAGACTGAGAACTTCGGATCCTAAATAATCAATTACAGCAATTGCTTGCAAGACAAAGACAATCAGCATGATTATCAGCGATAGCCGATGTAATGTACATTGTCGTTGAAGAAAAAAGAAAATCAGTGGCTGGTACATGAAACAGAACACACATTGATCTCGAAGGATCAATCACAAGTTGATTCCGGAAGGATGAACGAAGAAACTTCTTATTTACAAAAGGGAGAACAAGTTACCATGGAAAGTCAGCTCGTCCATTTTATCCTGTTCCTAATCGGGAGATCAAAGTCAAAAGAATCAGCCAGATCTGTTCCAGCTTCTTTCATATCATCAACAGAGCGTACCACCCTGTATTCTAACCCTCGCTCGCAGACATCAAAGTTGCGGTAATCGGCACCGGAATGGATCCGAACAGCGTTAAAGGCAAGTGCTGCGCCATAACCCATGCCAGCCCTGGAAATGTCGGGGATGATTCGGTTGACCTCATTCACCCGCCTTAGGGCTATCGTACCCGGTACATTGGCCGTGAAGGCGAGGTCAGCAATAGCAGCTTCTAGAGAATGAAGCTTGGCCTCCAGAACTGAAAAGGGGGAAGAATCGGTAGAAATAGAGGGAGAGAATGAGGAAAGGAATAGTGAAAAAATGCTTACCGACGGCCCGTTCCCGAGCAATATTACGCTCTTTAGAAATTCGGGTAATTTCCCGATCCTTCCTTTCCAAATCAAACTGAAGATCTACGATCTTCTGGGTCAGGTCCTCGGGAAGATCGTCACCGGTCCTCCTAAGAACAAGAGCAACAGTGTGAGGGCGGCTGCTTCATTTTCGGGACAAAAACGATGAAGGACAAACCTCCTCTTAGAGGTGTTGGAAGCTCCGAACTCGGAGCTTTGGCGACTCGCCTCAGAAGACATCTTCTAGTTGAGTGGGGGTAACAGGAGAAAAGAGGGTTTTCTGGTTTGGAAACGAAGTAGGGGAGTTCAGAAAGCACAAGCCGAAATAAGAGTGAAAGGGGGACTTTAAGGAATCCCAAGGGCACATCGGGAGATGAATCAGCGAGTACGGCAATTATGGCGTATGAAGGCGGATGCTTCCGGAGGTTCCACGTCAATGCACGAGGAAAAGGAATTTTGGAATAAATATTCATCCCAAAATTAGGGGGCATGTGTTAACACCAGATATGACAAGTGGGTCCAGTCAGTAGATAGGAAAGGATTTGGCAAGCAATCAGGCGGCTATTTGGTCCCCGGGGTCTTGGTGAATGCCTGTGCGGTCGGCTATTTTACGGAACGGTGGCTCCATTCGGGAGATGGGTGTTGCGAATAAAGCCGGTTTGCACAAAGGGACACGTGGCAATAGAGGACGCCGAAGAAATTAGGAATAGAATTTGTATCTTTCCATATTTTATTATGTAAATTGTAATCGTCTAGGACTCGTGTTTCGTCCGGGGTATAAATATAAGCCCTCGACCATTGTAAAATTGTTCACAACCACATCATTACAAACCGGCCCCGTGCCATCTTCGAGTCCTTAGTCGTGTCGTCGAGTTCTTCGAGAGGAATCATCGATCCGTCGACCTCCGTAAGTCCCGGCAACCTTGCTATCATGTCTAGTATCATGCGGTGGATTTAGATATGATGCAAGTAGTCTCGTATGTTAAGCTTATTATCGTGCGGTGGATTTAAGCTTATGACGGGAAGTTTTTGCTTGTGTCTTGTATCGTGCGGCGGATTGAGTCATGAGTAAAAATAGTTATCGGCTCTATTAGATTTGGCAGATCTGGTAGATTCATCAAGTTATCATGTGTTATATGTTTTATTTATTTAATTCTTGTAACACTCTATTGCCCAATCTAGATTGATCTTTTTTCGGCCTTGTTCTCACAAGTTTGCTTGTGCTTTTGCTAATCATAATATCATGGTGGCCGGATCAAAGTTCAATCCAGATTGTTACATGTCGTGGGTTCACGCATGTAATTTACGATTAGGCTCTGATAAAACTAGGTATCGTGCGGCAGATGCAGGTTTTAGATTAGTTTAACCGTGCTTGTTTGTTTGTTCCTTCTTCATGGACCCCAATTCGGCTGGTTTGCCGATTTTGGTTATGCTTACATGAGTAATGAGCTTTTATAGATCTATTCAAATATATGCATGCTTTTAGCTTGTTATAATTAGATTGTATCATGCGGTGGATTAATCTAATTATAAGAAGTGGCGTAGACTCATAGCAAGTGGTATCGTGCGGTGGATTAGCTTTGCTTGAGTTTATACCTGATGGGTTTATGAAGACTAAACGTGCGACAGATTAGTTGGATTGGCCTATGCATGTGTTATTTGAGTAGATCTATTTTGGCAAGTTACCTGTTTACAACATCTCTAATCTGTTCGAGCATGTCTTTCCTTACATGTGTATTCGGCAGTTAATATGCTTTACAGGCTCTGTTTTCATACTTGCCGAATGATTTTACAAACATACTCTGACAGACAGCTTCTATAGTTGTGTGCCGTCGTGATTGGCTTTTAAAGCCGTACATATGGAACTGTCTGGTCTCACCCGACACGTTCCAGAGGTATTCTCATGTTTTTATCCTTTGTTGGTTTTCAGGTCAAACCGACTTGCACGTCTCCGGAATCAACACACTCCGGGCACCCGATTGAAGCCAGCTTTTCGGCTTGCTGTGTGCTTGGCGCGAGGTGTCACGTTTTTGCGTCAACAATATCACATTCATCACATATAACACACGGATCACATATATATTACATTAATCATATTTCACGTCACAGAACATAGCCGACGTACACATATTACATATATATCACATCACATTTCGTCACATAGTTCAATACCAAGGTCACCACACATAACATGCTAAGTTTTCAATCCATAGTCCTAGGAACCTGACACAAACACACTCACTACCAACCTTGCCACCCCGGAGAAGAAGTGTCGCCTGCTTGACCCCTAGCCGTGTTCCATCTAGGCGCGTGGCGGTTTCTCGAACCCTCCGAGGGAGGCTGCAAAAGGAAGACGTCTATGTTAGACAAGCAAATACAGAAATGACACACTGAGTTATCGATACTCACAGCAGTAGCTCCGGCGTCCTGAGACGGCGGTGGAGGAGCCATGATCGTCGGGGGCACGGCCATGTCCTGGGAGGCCATGAAGGAGATGAGCTCTGCCATCTGCTTAGCTTGGACCTCCATCTGGCCTGATATCTGGGACCGCATTTGGGTCTTGGACAGCTGGCGCTCCTGCCTTTCTCTTTCTAGGCGGGCCTGTGATAATACAAAGGGAATGTTAGAACAATGCAAATATTTAAAGATAAATGTACGACGAGTAAAACAGAAATAACCTCGACCTCGGTGACCCGCGACTACAAAGGCAACGGGCGTGGGCGTATGGGGATGCTCCTGCTCGTGCTCTGTGCTCGGAGCTGGGACAAAGTGGGAGTGGAGGCCGAGTCGATGACGCCGTCGCCAAGCCAGTATCGCCCGTGCTTCTTCCCTCCTTCGACCCTCATGATGATGCTCCCGTCCAGGCCCTCGCTGGCGAGATCAAAGTCGTCTCCATGGACCGCCCTTGCCGCCTTTGTGTAGTCAGTGAGGCGGGTGTGGACGCTGTAGTTGGTGTATGCCTCAGGGGGGTCGTCGGGGTTGTAGGAGGTCTCCAGTGCCATGGCCTTGCCCTTGTGGCACATGGCGTATGCCTGCAACGTGCCGCAAGGCTGACCACCGTGTGCCGCCGACTGCGAGGAAGACAACAAGATGAGTAGTAATCAGGCAACATTTGAGCGAGGAATTCATAAAGTCTTTCACGTACCCAAGCTTGTGCGTACTCGGCGAGATTACGGTTTCCCTGGTGGTGTGGTACACCTGGCATCTGCAGACGCGCCTCCCGGGCCTCGACGTGGTGGGCCGCCCACTCTTCGGATAGCCACTGGTCCACGATCATCTCCCAACACTCGGGAAACGATTGGCACCATTGGGGATCATCTGCACATCATCAAATATTTCACATATAAGCGTCAGATGAAAAGTACGAATAGCTTAATCTCAAAAGGAATCACTTACCTGCAAGTACTGCGCTCGGCTTAGCGTCATGCCTCTCGCCTGGACCTTTGACACCCTCTCTCCCAAGACCGCGGCGTTGTAGGTGACGATGGCCTGCAGTCTCGCCTCGCAGATCATGTCGGTGACGAGCTTCCTGCAGGCCCTGGTAGTCACCACCTCCGCCACTGCTTCCTTCCCTAGCTCGCACTTGAAGTAGTTCTGCATACAGACGCAATACAATCTATAAGCAATTTTGGGAATGTTTGGAGCAAGTGGTGGCGCAAGATGGTTGAAACCCTGAGATCTCCACATATGATCACATATGCGGAGATCTCAGGGTTTCAACCATCTTGCACCACCACTTACTCCAAACATTCTCAAAAAACGTTCATAGCCTCTACATGCGATGTCAAGGTCTCCCGTCCATTTTCATGATTTTTCGACTTCGTTTGTATTTTTAATAATTTTAAATCCAATCTCACGCAACGTGGTCGTCGTGTCTCATGCACAAGACGGTTGAGTTTTCGTGTCTGTCCCTGGATACGACGTCGAAATACCCTCAGAAGAATGAATACCATTTTTCGAATCACTGAGTCTCATTATTTCATGCACCTGCAGTTCAAACGTGTGCCTCGCGGAAAAAAATCAAGAAATTAAAGAAAATACACGAAATATAGCAAGAGGTATGGAAAATACACCAAATCTGAAATCTTGGCTTATAGTACTGTAGCAAAACCCTAGAAAAAATTGGGAACAAAAAAATAATACTCTTTGCCGAGAGCCCCCTAAAGCCCTCGGCAAAGAGGGCCTTTGCCGAGAGCCTGGGCCTGGGCTCTCAGCAAAGAATTTCAAAAAAAAAGTCAAAGCCTTTGCCGAGAGCCTAACAGCTGGCTCTCGGTAAAGTTGACGGCGTAGGTGGGCCGTTTGCATAGTTGGGCCTTTGTCGAGGACTACTGTATGCCGAGAGCTTGGCCCTCGGCATATTATATCTTTGCCGAGAGTCATAGTTTGCTGACGGCTAAGCTCTCAGCAAAGAACAATTTGCTGTCGGTTTTCTTGGGCCGAGCACCGGCTCTCAGCAAAGGTGACCTTTGCCGAGCGCCCGATATTTGCCTCTCGGCAAACCGTGAGACGCTCGGCAAAGGCGCCGTCTCCGGTAGTGATCCAACGCTCTGATCGGGGGCGTCCAACCCAATAGATGGATGGTGGCCCCTGTCACACAGCGCCATATATATATAAAGATGAGAGCCAGTGGCACGAGAGACGAGGTTCACTATAGCCGCCAGACTCCCACCGTCCTAACCCTAGTTCGATCGAGAGGAGGCACTGCCAGCAACGGGAAGCGCCACCATTGCCAGCTCTTCTCCGACCGTTGTTGCTCGTGTGCAGATCTCCACCAACTCCTTCCTCTGCCAAGCCTGAAGGTATGGGTCACTCTCCTTCCCTCTAACCTCGCCGGCTTCACACTGTTGAACTACATGTGTTCATACCAAAAAGAGCAAGAACCCCACCGGATTTGCACCTAGTTGATCCAAAGTGTCTAACATTGGTATCAGAGCCATATCTAGATGTAGATCTATATTTGAAAGTCGAATCACCGGTAGATCCTGCCACCGTCACCACCAGGGTCACTACCGTGCGGGTAGAACCTGAGAATAGAGAAAGGCTCGATTCGATTGAATCTAACACTTAACCTAAACCTAGATTAGAGGTTCAGGGAAGAAAGAAACATAGAAAGGATTCGATCTCGAATCAAAGAAGATCAGATCCAAACCTAGAAACTCTAACCCTAGGATGCAAGATGGAGGGACAGGACACAGAATTTACCTGGATCCTTTGTCGCTGTCGCTACCGCCGTCGCGCGGAAAGAGGCTCGTGTCGCCGCTTCACCAGCCCATGGGAAGGAGCCCGCGACACTGCTTTGTCGGCGCACGGGACAGAAACCCAGGCCTTCGCGGGTGCATCGCGTGCCAGGGTAGAGCGCAACCACGAGGCCACTCGATGGTGGTGTGCTCAGCCTAGGGCGAGCACGCTCGCCGGCGAGGGGCCCAGCAGCGGCACCACAAGTTCCTCCGCGTTGTCTTCTCCGGCATCCGGCGACTCCTCTACAGTTCATAGCTGTGAGAAGAGGGGGAGGACAGAGATAAAGAAAGGGGGAGTCGGTCGGCCGACGCTGTCCTCTCCGGCCGCATGCCGCTGCCTCGCACCCGCCCGCTGCCATCGTTCCTACGACAAAGACAAAGCTAGAGAGAGGAGAATGCGAGTTAGGGTTTTTGGAGTTGGTCATGCGCGGTTTTGTTCCACCGAGGAGATCGGACGGCCATCGGATCAAGATTGACGACCGACAATGTTTTGGACCTCTTTCGGCCCAAGCGGGATTGGTGTTTCCTGGCCCAGGCCCAGGTTACTGCCTGGGTGCGGGCTGCAAGCAGTGCGCGAGCACTCTGGCTAGGCTGCGTTGTCGGTGGATTGGCTTTCAGCGCTGGGCTGAGCTGGGCCGAGTCGGTCGTTGGGCCTGCCTGTGTGCATAGTAAAGTTTTACTTTTGTTCCTTTTCAGAAGCCTTTTGTTGATGAATTTCAATATTTTTTAACCTCCATCAAAATTTGAAGCAACGGAGTAATTTTGTCAGAAGGTCGATAAAGTATAGACAGTGATGCTTCTGAATAAATATTGTTTTAACAGGTTGAACACATCTTGGCCCCTAGTGGGTTTCGGTGATTGGATGAAACACAAGATTACTATGACTAACGTGTGTTTTGCAGAAACAAGATTGAGTTAGGTCACAGTAATGGCGACGATACGGGCATATGGAGTTCATGTCCCCTGGCGATGGATATCGTTTCGGTTTTCAAAGGACGGACGACGAAGACGGTGGTAGACTAGGCTAAGTGTCATATGGTGTTGGAGGACACTTAGGTAGTCTTAGGTCTTTGTTTTTCCTTTGGTCGTACTATAAAGGGGAGCGTGAATCAGTAGCTTGACCTAGACGAGTCTATTGAGGTAGGTGTGGTGCACACTTGTTATTTCATAGCCCTAGGTAGCTTTGAGGGAGCCCTTATGTCGCAAGGATGAAAAGTCGTTAAGGCAGCGTCGCGATCCGAAGTCGTTTCGGCCCTGTTTTGGGCATCAAACGCTGGCCTTAGTGGCATCGGACGCGCATCCGATGTCACTTAGACTTGAGTGTGCTGGCCAGGTGGCATCGGACGCTCTGATGTTGTCACATCGGACGTGCCTGTGCCACTGTTCCAGAGAGGGTGCCCTGAGGGGCACATCGGACGCTGGCATCGGAGGCTGAGGGCCAGCGTCCGATGTCCATGCAGAGAGGTTCCAGAGAGGGTAAATCCACATCGGAGGCGTCCGATGTGGTGGCATCGGACGCTGCCCAGCGTCCGATGTCCCTTTAATAGGTCTGACAAGAGGGTACAGTCGACCGTTGGTCGAGGTCATCGGCGCGTCCGATGCCCTGCATCGGAGCGTCCGATGCCCCCGCAGAAGCACCAGTTTGGTGCTGTTTTGGATGACCGGTTGGGGGAGTATTTATACTCCTGCGGATACATGGGTGTATGTCGAGTCTCTGAGTGATGAGTGATTGTCAACTGGGATAATGCGCATATTCTTTGGCTTGTGTTGTGCAGGTGTCGAGCACGGATACAGTGATCAAAGGCAAGGTGAAGGTCAAGTAGAGACGTGCCGTGCCGATGGACCGAGAGTGGCGAAGGGCGGACGTAAGGCTTGAACTGAGGGACCAGTGGCCCGAGGATCAGCTGTGTTGGCTGGCAGCCTGGGACAACGAAGAGCGAAACTTGCGGGCACGGTGTAGCTTGGGTCGAGGACCTGGGGACACGTGTCGGTGGACGGGGTGCACGGGCGGTGCATCCCCTCTACGGCTCAGTTTGGTGGTTGAGCCACAGAAAAACCACCGAGTGGACGGTTTCCAGGTTTGGGCCTCAAAACCTAGGCGCTGATGGTTTCCGAGTTTGGGCCACAAAACTCGGGCTGAGGACGGTTTCCAGGTTTGGGCCTCAAAACCTGGGTGCTGCGGGTTTGCTGAGTTTGGGCCACAAAACTCAGGCTATGGTCGGTTGGTTTCCCGGTTTGGGCCTTAAAACCGGGGTTTGGTCGTGAAGGCTGGTTTCCCGGTTTGGGCCTCAAAACCGGGGGGCGAAGTCCGGGAAAAGGATGAGCGGAGCTGTGGCGGCAATCGGTGAGGTTGCGTCGAGGCAACGCTACCAGTTGCGCGGGCGTGGCTGTCGGATCACCAGCATCTTCGAGTTGGTCCAGAATAACCCTAGGGTTTAGCTGGTTCGCTCTGTAATTAGAGAGGGGTAGAGTAGGAATTAGAATTAGGATAAGTAGAGGGAGACACCCTCCTCCCATTTCATCTCAGCCATTTGCTCTTTGCCTTCTAGGTTTTCCTGCTCTCCCAATCCTCTGCTGTAGCAACTGAGATCCGCAGAGAACCATACCTCTGTGTACTAGAGATTTTGAGGAAGTGAGACCGTAATCTCACTGTTGTAACGTGTGGTAGCCACACGGTTGCAGATCGATGACTTGATTCACGTTTTGTTCGTGTTCTTCGCGTTCTTCGTTTCTCCGCGATTTTCCCGTCACTCGATCTCCCTCTCTACTGTGTCTTTGCGAAATCCGTTTGAATCAACTTGTTCTTTATAGTGAGGAGATCATTTCCACCGAAGGAATTCATCTAACTCCTCACGAACAAGTAGATCGGGTTGATTTCGTTTTCATGGCGCTTTTTCATTCATACTCCTCCCCTTTCGATTTCCCGGTGTTTGAGTTGATTTGAGCGGATGATTTCTTGGGGATAGTCTTCTAACTACCTCATGATCATCCTCTCCAAGTTTGGGATCAAGGGATTTTGGTTTGGATCGATTTGGAGAAGATTTGAGTTTGTGGCGGAACCGTCCTGATTATAAGAGCTCAAGTATTATCTTAGCCAAATTCGTCTGACTTCGACTGATACTTGAACCCATATAACCCCGGTAGTCCGGAAATCACGAAGGATTTCTAACACCATACATCATACAGGATCGCATTGTTCAAGGATCACATTCGTAAAGATACATCACAGCGGAAATGAAACCGATTTTAACATCAGAGTATGAATTTTAAAACGGAGTTATTACAAACCGAATTTTAAAAGTGCGGAAGCTGAAATAGTTTGAAACACGACCACTACACATGTGGTCCAAATAAAACCTTGTTTGATAAATCCACTCAACACGACTCACTCCTCCCTTTTTCAGATAATGTGCCACTAACAGTCTCAGACCAGCAAAAGAAAAAGGGAAGCTTCTGGACGACCCTGCCCTGGGCCTACTCCTCATCACCTTCCACCGGGTAGAGGCAGTGCTTACAATAGCCAAAGTAGACCTGGCCATCTGCAACAAACGGGATAAACCCTGAGTACGGAAATGTACTCAGCTAGACTTACCCGTCCAACTGAAAATAAAGACACCAAGGGTATGCAAGGCCTTTTCGGGTGGAGCTGGGATCTTTTAGTTGCGAGAAGCTCAAGTTCAGATAGGAAGTAATTAGTGATAAAGATGAGCTGCCATTTTTAGACCTATTCCTTAATTCTAGGTTTTTCACCTGTACTAGAGCACTCACTTGAATCTACCAATGAATAATATAACCATATCCGGTTGACTTATCCACATTTTAGTTGAACCTTTAAACATCACATGGAGTTGTATCGTGGTGAAGCTCGCCATAGTTTCCCACTAACCGGGGGAGACGGCGACTCGAATCGAATTCCAAATCAGCTGATGAAAGACCTTTAATACCAGCCCACACTTTCCCCGTCGGGTCCATGCATTGGGCAACCGCTCGACGCTTGTTCGTGGTGGTAATCGTCGCGGTTCAAGCACGGACCGCCCAATCAGAGTCTGGCGATGGCCTCACGCGGCAGATCGCAACTTCCGTACTAGAGGGCACGACACGGGTTGAAACCGGCCCGAACAGCTTCTAACCGGCTTTGGGGTCGATGATTACAGCACCGACATATCCCTAAGTAAAAGGGCGCGTTCAAAAATGAACGAGGGCCAACATCGATACAAACCTACACGATCCAACGGATGGACTGCCCCAAGTTTCCGAACTTGTGCCCTGCCATCCCGTTGACCGTATTTCATTACTACTCAGGTTCTTTTCCACGATAGCAAATATAGCCAACCGTGATCCGGTAAATACCCATCCGGGTATTACGGAAACATCCTTAACTACCACTTTTATTAAGCAGGCTAAGCAATTCTACATTGTAACTAAATAACAGGATAACAAGGTAGATATTAATCAATAACCAAGGAATGGTAATGCAGCAAGTAGGATTCATTTCAACTCCTAGACCTAATGCATCACAATATAAAAGGACTCAAGTAATCTTAATTGCAAAAGATAGGAGGCTTAATATGCTCCGGGGCTTGCCTTGAGTGAAGACTGCTGCCTCGTGAGAGGGACACTCAGGTAAGTTAGGGTCGTGGACGAGGTCGACTTCCTCTGGCTGCTGCAGCTCCTGGATCTCCGGCTCGGCGTTTAGCTCCTGCTCTTGGTGGGGCTCCGGCGGGGTCGATCCTATTGCGTGCGATGAATATATATTTAAATAAATGCGGTGCAAGATGAAGGTGACATGAAAAGAATAATTCTTGCAAACCAACAAAGTCAACTTGTTGAACCACTTTTGACATTGAGGTAATTACTTAATTATTTCGTAAAACAAAATCTGGTTATTCACTCTTTTTCTTATTTAATTTAAACCAAAGAAACTCCGATTGAACTGCAAGTGCATCTTTCTGGACTCAGAAAAATCCACGAAAATTCCAGAAAGTAAACAACACTTGCTGGACTCTACTGAACAAGTTTCAGCCAAAAATAATCTATAGAACTGCAGATACAAAAATGACAAGCAAACTGCCCAAAAAGGTGCTTTGAACTACAACCCTACTGTAAAAGGGTGCACAACTCTATTTCATATTTTTCCCAGATTCTACTTTACATTTTATGTTTATCAAGAAAGTTCCATGAACAGAAACATTGTATTATTTCTTACAAGAATTTCCAAAGATAAACACAGACAAGCACAGTTGTAAAGCAACTACAACTTTTTCCATAAAACAGATCAGGTTTATATTTTTCTTAGACTCTTCATGGCATACAGAGACTGCACAAAATTTCCCATATTTTATTTCAACCTATAAAACACCTTAACACTTTTTCTAAGAAATCAGCAAAAAGGAACTTTTAACCATAACAGGAACTCTTTTCATAAGAACAGTACTTCATATAATTTTCACAGGCACCAAACATAACAAAGAACCTATACAAATTTTCCCATGAATTAACTCCATCAGAAAACACTTAATTCCATTTATCCCAACAAAAGCATGTACACGGAAATAAATGAAAACAGTAAAATAACTGCTATCAAAAATACATTCATACTTTTCCATGATAGATCTACTCATAAACAAGCCAACAAAACTGAAGGTACTCCATTTGGACTTATAAATCATGCTGTACAAAAATAACAAGCATCTCTGGAAATTAAAACTAAAAGAAAAACATTTGAATTTCTCCCGGCTGGCTACGTGCACCCGGTCCATGGACCAGCGAGTGGCTGACGCGCGGGGCCCGTGGGTCAACGGGAACCCACCCTGGCTCGAGCGCACGGCGGTAGGGGATCGGCCGAGGCCTGGCTCGAACGAGACCGCGGCCGAGGGTTCGCTCGAGGCCGAGTTCGGGCGAGACGGACAACTAGTCCGTCCGAGGCCTGGCTCGAGGGCTCGGGCGAGACGGGAAAACAAACGCCCGTCCGAGGCCTGGCTCGAGGGCTCGGGCGAGGCGGAAACACACACGCCCGTCCGAGGCCTGGCTCGAGGGCTCGGGCGAGACGGAAACATACACGCCCGTCTGAGGCCTGGCTCGAGGGCTCGGGCGAGACGGAAACATACACGCCCGTCCGAGGCCTGGCTCGAGGGCTCGGGCGAGGCGGAAACACACACGCCCGTCCGAGGCCTGGCTCGAGGGCTCGGCGAGACAGAAACACACGCCCGTCCGAGGCCTGGCTCGAGGGCTCGGGCGAGACGGAAACATACACGCCCGTCCGAGGCCTGGCTCGAGGGCTCGGGCGAGACGGAAAACAGGGGAGAGGTTTGACCGTCGATTCCTCGCCGTTGGTGAGGTCGCCGGCGGGGAAGCTAGGCTTGTGAACTCACCTCGACGAGGCGCATCGAGTGGTGTAGGTGGTTTGGCTAGCGGATGGCCGGAGTGTGCCGGCGGCGAGCGGCAGCGCACGGAGGCGGCGGTGACGCGCGACTACGCCGTCTCCGGCGGTCGCCGGTGAAATTGGGGGAGGCAAAAGCTCGAGTGAACCCTAAGGAGCAAAGCTACGGGGTTGGTTTGGCTCGGGTGGCTCCAGAGGAGCCTGGCCACGAGCGAGGTCTGCGGCGGCGCCCATGGCGCTCGGCCGGGGAGAAGAGTGCGATAGGGAGCGGTAGCGTTGAAGCTCGTCGGTGTTCTTACCTTGCCTTGACTCGGTGAAGGTCGAGGATGAAGAAGAGGGGCAGTGGTGCTCGGGTCGGCGAGGAACCGCGTCGCGGGCTCAGCGGTGGTGATGGCGTCCGCGGCGGCGCTCTCCGATCTCCGGCGTTGGTGGGGCTCGAGAGGTGGTGCAAGCGGGAGCACCGGGTGTCCGAGGTGTAGACGGAGTGGTGTGCGAGACGAATCGGGTGGTGGTGCTCCGGTGAGGCCGGAACACGGCGGGGCTTTTGCGGTGATGGTCGCGGCGAGCGGGGAGGTGTTCGGCGTGTTCGTGGGAGAGTGAGGGAGAGAGCAAGAGTGAGAGCGGGCGAGTGAAATGGCAGTGGGGAGAGGGGAGTGCGGTGCGCTCGGGGTTTTGATCGGCTTGATCGGCCGGTGGTCGTGGCGGGGCCGGCGACGGGACGTCGCGGCAGCAGCGGCGCGGTCGGCGAGGCGAGCGCGGAGCGGGCGAGGCGGATTGTGGCGTGATCGGGTGAGCAAAGATCTCACGGGGAGTGGGCGAGGAGGATTCGCGGCAGAGGCGTGCCGCCACGCGGCGGTTGCGGCCGGCGTACGGCGCGGCCGTCAGCGGCGTCAGCGCGCGGCGCGCGCGGCGAGGCCGGCGCAGCAGGCGAGGCGGAGCGGGAGAGGGCAAGCAAGATAGCTTGCGTGCTTGGGCGGAGGAGATCAGGCGACGATAGGCGGACGCGGATCCTCGGCAGGGAAAAACGGCCACGTGGCCGCGTCGCCGGCGTACGGCGCGGCCGCGGGTCGGCGAGCGGCGTGCAACGCGCGCGGGCGAGCGCGGGCGAGGCTGGGCCGAAAGGCCAGATGGGCCGAAAGGGGTGGCACTGGAAAAAAACATTTTCCTTTTTCTTTTTCCAAATTCTTTCAAACTTTGACCACTCAAAAACAGTTTCAAAAACTCCAAACTAGGTTTTGACCAAAATACAAAAGTTGCTCAAAACATTTTTCTCTACAACCTTCATATAAGACACTTTTTCTGAAAACCATTTTTAAATCCTCTACATAAAGAAAGCCAAATAACTAAACAAAAGGCAACAAGCACTCATATGCACATGCAATGATGCAATGCATTGCTTATGCTCCTTTAGTAGCTAATGAAGTTCCTAATGCAGTGCTTGACACTAGGGTGTCACAGCCCTTCCCCCCTTAAAGGAATCTCGTCCCGAGATTTGAGTTACGTACCATTTCTTAACAAAAGCGGGATAGCTTACGCGTAGGTACTCCTCGGTTTCCCATGTCGCATCGTTGGGTCCGTGATTGCTCCAGAGAATCTTGTAAGTCTTCACTGTTCGGTTACGAGTCTCTCGGGTCTTGGTATCCAAAATCTCCTTGGGCTGCTCGTAGTACTCCAGATCCGATCTGATGGTGATGTCTGGAATCCGAACTTCCTCTTGTTCTGGAACTCGAAGACACTTCTTTAACTGTGATACGTGGAACACTGGGAAAACTGTGCTCATTTCTGGGGGTAATTGTACTTCGTATGCCACTTGTCCCTTCTTTGCTATGATCGGGTATGGTCCCACATATCGAGGTGCTAGCTTCTTCTTGATTCCAAAACGTTGGACCTTCCTCATAGGTGAAACCTTGAGATACACATAGTCTCCAACTTGAAATTCCAAAGGTCTCCTTCGGGTGTCAACATAACTCTTTTGTCGAGACTGTGCTACCTTGATATGTTGCTGTACGGTCTGCACGATTTCCTCGGCATCTTTTACATAATCTGATCCATAGAATCCTCGATCTCCAGACTCAACCCAATTTACTGGGGTTCTGCATCTTCGTCCATATAAAACTTCAAAAGGTGCCATCTTTATACTCTCTTGATAGCTGTTGTTGTATGAAAACTCAGCAAGGGGTAACCATTTTTCCCACGACTCTCCTGAAGATAAGACACAAGCTCTTAGGATATCCTCCAAAATCTGATTTACTCTTTCTGTCTGTCCTGCAGTTTGAGGGTGATAGGCTGAACTTCTTACCAACTTGGTTCCTAACTCCTTGTGCAACTGTTCCCAAAAACGTGCTATGAACTGGGGTCCTCTATCAGAAACTATCCGCTTTGGAATTCCATGCAACCTCAGGATATTCTGAATATACAGGTCTGCATACTGATGGGGGCGGTGAGTAGTCTTGACTGGTATGAAGTGAGCCACTTTAGATAACCGATCCACGATAACCCAAATCGAATCATTCCCTTTCTGAGTAGTGGGAAGTCCGGTGATAAAGTCCATACTGATCTCTTCCCACTTCCACTCTGGGATTGACAACGGTTGTAACTGTCCGGCGGGTTTCAGATGTATTGCCTTTATCCTGCAACAAGTATCACATCTGGCGACATAGGCTGCGACTTCTTTCTTCATCTTTGACCACCAAAATCTGGTTTTCAAATCCTGATACATCTTACTGCTTCCTGGGTGGATAGACAACTTTGAATTGTGAGCCTCGTTCAGAATCCTCTCTTTCAGCTCTGAATCCTTAGGAACAACTATCCTTCGTTTATACCATAGAATTCCCTGTTCATCTGTTCTAAAGTTCAACGAACTACTGGTTTCCAACCTCTTCTTTATCTGACAGATTTCTTCATCGGTCTTCTGTCTCTCGATGATGTCACTTTCCAAGGTGCACTGAAGAGTGATATTGTTTAGCATGACAGGGTGCATAAGATTAAATCCATCTTCGAACAGTGGTTGTAGAGAGTTGCAATGAGTCTTGCGACTCAAGGCATTAGCTACAACATTCGCTTTTCCAGGGTGGTAATGCACTTCTAGGTTATAATCCTTAATCAATTCTAGCCATCTTCTTTGCCTCATGTTCAACTCTGGCTGGGTGAAGATATATTTCAGACTTTTATGATCTGTGTACACATGACATAGGTTTCCCATAAGATAATGTCTCCATATCTTGAGTGCATGCACGACGGCTGCTAGTTCTAGATCATGAGTGGGATAGTTCTCTTCGTGCGGTTTCAACTGGCGAGAAGCATAGGCGATAACTCTTCCATTTTGCATGAGTACACATCCAAGTCCAATCTTGGATGCGTCGCAAAACACATCAAAAGGTTCCTCCAAGTTTGGCTGAGCCAAAACAGGTGCGGATGTCAACAACGTTCGCAGAGTGCGGAAAGCTACTTCACACTCTGGAGTCCATTCGAACTTCTTGTTTTTCTGCGTTAAACGAGTCATAGGCTTGGCTATTCTTGAAAAATCCGGAATAAACCGACGGTAGTATCCTGCCAAACCCAAAAAGCTGCGAACCTCAAAAACACTCGTGGGTGCTTCCCAATCCATAACCTCTTGTACTTTAGAAGGGTCTACAGAGATCCCTTCCTCTGAAAGGACGTGACCAAGGAAAGGTACCTTCTTCAACCAAAACTCACACTTGCTGAACTTAGCATACAACTTATGCTCTCTAAGCCGGGTCAAAACAACTCGTAGATGCTCAGCATGGTCCTTCTCATTCTCAGAGTATACCAAGATGTCATCGATGAACACTACAACAAACTTATCCAACTCTGGCATGAAAACTGAATTCATCAGGTACATGAAATGTGCCGGTGCATTGGTCAATCCAAAGGACATAACTAAATATTCATAGAGTCCGTATCTGGTAGAGAAAGTTGTTTTTGGCACGTCTTCTCTTCTGATCTTAATCTGATGGTATCCTGACCTCAGGTCGATCTTGGAGAACACTTTTGCTTTTGACAACTGATCAAACAAGACATCGATTCGAGGTAAGGGGTACTTATTCTTTATGGTTACTGCATTAAGCGGCCTATAATCCACGCACATCCTCAGAGTTTTATCTTTCTTTTTCACAAAGATAGCGGGACATCCCCAAGGTGACGAACTAGGACGTATCCAACCCTTATCTAACAGCTCTTGCAACTGAACTTTAAGCTCTGCGAGTTCTTTAGAGTGCATTCTATACGGTCTTCGGGATATAGGTGCTGTTCCCGGGATTAACTCTATAGCAAACTCCACATCTCTATCAGGCGGTAAACCAGGCAACTCATCAGGAAAGACATCCGGAAACTCACATACTACCGGAATTTCAGCTATCTGCTTTGCCGTGATATTGAACAACACTCCAATCTCATGGGGGTTTCGGGGTAACTTGAACCCGAAAGAAGATCCATTCCTGGGACTAACCATGGACACTATTCTCTCTGCGGTGTCTAGATTAACCTTCCATAGTTTCATCCAACTCATACCCAAAATTACATCCAAACCTAGACCAGGAATGACTATGGGGTCCACTACGGCCTGTTTATCCCCAAAGGTCATTTCCACTCCTTTAGCCATTTTACGCGCGGAGAGAACAGCTCCGGCGGAACTTATCTGATATCCCTGGTCTAACTCTATCAACTCAAGATTACTTCTTATAACAAAGTTCTCACTTATAAAAGAATGTGATGCTCCAGAATCAAACAGCACAACTGCGGGGCATTGATTAACAAGAAACGTACCAGCGGTGACAGGCTCTCCTTCTGGCACTTCTTCCACGGTGGTGTGATGCACATGACCGGTACGAGGTGGGGGCTGAGTGTACTGTTTCTTTGGGCGAGGGCACTGCCGTGACAAGTGTCCAGTTTGGCCACAGTTATAGCATGGACCAATCACATATGGGGTCTTGGATCCTGCTGCACTTCCTGCCTTATTCTTGTTCTGCATCATGGGGGCGGTGTACGGCTTCTGGAAGCTGGGACGGGGACGGTTGGTGGTGATCTTCCTCTGTGGGGGACGGTATCGTGCTCCTGTGACAGGCGGGCGATAAGGGGCGCGTGCTCCAAAAGGGGTCCTCTGCTGGGACGAACCTCCTTCATTTGCACGGCAGCGTGTTTCTGCTGCTAGCCGGCTGTCATTGGCCTCTTGATTCAGGCAGTCACTGATGAAGTCACTGAAAGTGGTGTGGTGACTGTTACCCATCTTTGATAGCATGGTGGCACTCATGCCACGCTTGAAACTTGCAATCTTTTTGGCCTCAGTGTCCACAAAATCTGGGGCATAGCGGGCCAGATTGTTGAAGCTGTGGAGGTACTCGGACATAGACCTAGTCCCCTGGGATAACCTCATGAACTCTGCAACCTTCATTTCCATCAGTCCACTAGGGATGTAGTGGTTGCGCATAGCGGTGGAGAACTGATCCCAAGTGGTACGTGCATTTACTGGCAAGGATGCACGGTACTGGGCCCACCACAAACCGGCGGGTCCTTCCAACATGTGGGCGGCGTACTCTGCCTTGAGCTCTTTCGTCAGACGAAGCAGACGAAACTTCTGGGTGATGGAGTTGAGCCATTCATTCAGCTTCGAGCGGTTCGGTGGCTTCCTTGAACACAAGAGGGCGAGTGTCCAAGAAGTCACGGTAAGAGCTGTACTGGTTGGGCTCCGGACCTTGACGTTGATGATGCTGCTGTGCAGTGTTGTTAGCGATATTGCGAAGGGTGGCCTCCATGTGCCTCTGCATTTCCTCCATATTCCTTTGGCTGCCCAAGAACTGGCCAAAGAACGCTTCCGGCGTCATCGGCGGCGGTGGGGGAGGTGGCAGATTCTCCTCCTGTCCTGCCCCTTGCCCACGTTGGCTACGAGTGTGTGCCGGCATCTGCATATCCCATTATTAAGCAATCATTAGGCGATGTTACATCGATCATGAATAAAATACTGCGCTGTACATAATTCAAAAATTTAGCACACGACCAAGTATAATTACTCATTTCCATACAACGTCACAGAATAATCGCTCAAAAATTAGACACGCAAACGACGAATTTCCATAAAAGGTGCCGGATCGAAGTCCGGACTTTGTCCAAAAGCTTACATGCCATCAACCATTTAAACATAACACTAGCACATGTGTAGGGTGTTACATCACTTAGCGAGCAAGCTCAAGCTATACAAAAGAAAAACGTCTCCTAGCTAAACTAGCGCTCAGACGTCTCCAGCGGCAGATGCAGCGTCCTATGTGTCGACGTCGATCATTGGCTCGTCAGCATGATCCTCCTCTGGTGGGGCGTCGGGACCAAGGACTTCTCCGTCCTGGGGATCCGGGACCTCAGCTGCTGGGGCGGCGGCCTCCTGCGCGGCGTGGTGCATCTGATGGACGGCCTCATGGAGCTGGTCGATATAGGCCTGCTGTCCGTGTATCTGCTGTATCAACAGGTGGGCTCCCTCTCTGAGCTGGTCGAGCGCGGTGCGGGCCTCATCCCTCTGAAGAGCGGTAGTCAGGTACATCTGCTCTGCAACTGTCCTGGCAGTGGACTGTGCTGCTGCTGTGGTGCGGGCGTCGTCACGCTCCAGAGTGAGCTGCTGAATCCTCTCCTGCAGACGAGCAACCTCAGCGTCGAAGTCCTCCTGAAGCTTCCTCTTGCTCTGGTAGGTGGCGGTGAGGGTGAAGGACACGCTCTTGAGAGTGTGCTCCAAACTCTCACATACACCCAACAAAGCTCCGGTGGCGCTCATCGCAGGCGTCTCACAGTAGAACCTCTCCTCTGGGCTCCCTGTCAAGACTGACTCTGAAGTCTGCTTCCAGTGCAATGGGAAAAGTGATCCACGGGGAAACACTCCTGCCATCGCACTTGCCAGGTCGGCGGGGAAGCGGGCGATGATATCCTTCAGCACTAGGTATGCTGCCCTGTTGGCTCCATCCTTGGCACAAGTGCCTCTGGTGATCTCAGTCCATCCTGTCCAGTGAGGCTTGGCAGGCAAGGCTTTGACCTTGATCTCTACCATAACCAGGGAATCCTGCCCGTAGATCTCCTTCTGCCAGGAGTACTTGGGCTCCTGTCCTTCCTCATAACCCACTGCCTGCAAAATCCTCCAAAGGATCGTCGGCAACCCAAAGTAGGTCAGGAACGTCCTCCGGGTCAGCTTGGTGGCCAAGCGATGACGCGGAACTCCTCTGCCTCCGGTGGCCTTGCGAGCAGTCAACTTGGTCCGGGCCATCTGTAGAAACAAAGGGTTTCGAACTCTCGTGAGACGGATATTAAGTTGGCAAATTTTATAACAAAAGAGACAACTTTTAAATTAAGGGGAGGTAATGTAAATGCATGAATATAAACATGATGTATGATCGTACTTACGTTCTCACTCACTAATAATGACTCGTAAGTCCTAACGTTCTAGTCGGTGGCAAGAACGATCTCTCATGCGTTAACTACACGTTCTACTCGATCGCATAGTTAGCGTACCTGCAGAAGATTCATTTCATCCCAAAGAAATTCCCAATGATAAAACAATTCAGTATTGACCAGTATGCGCAAAATACATAAAGGTCAACACAACACCATGCACCAATAGAAATCACCCTTAAAATCATTGATACCTTCATATGTGTCCGCGTAAAGCTCGCACATACTTGGTATAAGAATCCCTTGCCTAGACCGACGGTTGGACGGTCATGCTCTCATATCTCACAAAATCATTTTATGCATGTTTTCGCAATCGACACATTCTCTTTTCCCTCGAGAATGGACCAGCAAATAAAGATCCAGCATGAACAAATCCCTGAACCCTGTTAGCAGTTAAGCCACCTGAATCTTAGTATAGGGCTTAAGGACGAGACTGGGCACACTTAGTAATTGAAAATAGTTTCAAAATAGTTTTGAAATACCCATTTTAGTTCGAAAATAACTCTTTACTAGGGTAATCCCTTGAACCATGCTCCGATACCAAGCTGTGGCGGAACCGTCCAGATTATAAGAGCTCAAGTATTATCTTAGCCAAATTCGTCTGACTTCGACTGATACTTGAATCCATATAACCCCGGTAGTCCGGAAATCACGAAGGATTTCTAACACCATACATCATACAGGATCGCATTGTTCAAGGATCACATTCGTAAAGATACATCATAGCGGAAATAAAACCGATTTTAACATCAGAGTACCAATTTTAAAACGGAGTTATTATAAACCGAATTTTAAAAGTGCGGAAGCTGAAATAGTTTGAAACACGACCACTACACATGTGGTCCAAATAAAACCTTGTTTGAAAAATCCACTCAACACGACTCACTCCTCCCTTTTTCAGATAATGTGCCACTAACAGTCTCAGACCAGCAAAAGAAAAAGGGAAGCTTCTGGACGACCCTGCCCTGGGCCTACTCCTCATCACCTTCCACCGGGTAGAGGCAGTGCTTACAATAGCCAAAGTAGACCTGGCCATCTGCAACAAACGGGATAAACCCTGAGTACGGAAATGTACTCAGCTAGACTTACCCGTCCAACTGAAAATAAAGACACCAAGGGTATGCAAGGCCTTTTTGGGTGGAGCTGGGATCTTTTAGTTGCGAGAAGCTCAAGTTCAGATAGGAAGTAATTAGTGATAAAGATGAGCTGCCATTTTTAGACCTATTCCTTAATTCTAGGTTTTTCACCTGTACTACAGCACTCACTTGAATCTACCAATCAATAATATAACCATATCCGGTTGACTTATCCACATTTTAGTTGAACCTTTAAACATCACATGGAGTTGTATCGTGGTGAAGCTCGCCATAGTTTCCCACTAACCGGGGGAGACGGCGACTCGAATCGAATTCCAAATCAGCTGATGAAAGACCTTTAATACCAGCCCACACTTTCCCCGTCGGGTCCATGCATTGGGCAACCGCTCGACGCTTGTTCGTGGTGGTAATCGTCGCGGTTCAAGCACGGACCGCCCAATCAGAGTCTGGCGATGGCCTCACGCGGCAGATCGCAACTTCCGTACTAGAGGGCACGACACGGGTTGAAACCGGCCCGAACAGCTTCTAACCGGCTTTGGGGTCGATGATTACAGCACCGACATATCCCTAAGTAAAAGGGCGCGTACAAAAATGAACGAGGGCCAATATCGATACAAACCTACACGATCCAACGGATGGACTGCCCCAAGTTTCCGAACTTGTGCCCTGCCATCCCGTTGACCGTATTTCATTACTACTCAGGTTCTTTTCCACGATAGCAAATATAGCCAACCGTGATCCGGTAAATACCCATCCGGGTATTACGGAAACATCCTTAACTACCACTTTTATTAAGCAGGCTAAGCAATTCTACATTGTAACTAAATAACAGGATAACAAGGTAGATATTAATCAATAACCAAGGAATGGTAATGCAGCAAGTAGGATTCATTTCAACTCCTAGACCTAATGCATCACAATATAAAAGGACTCAAGTAATCTTAATTGCAAAAGATAGGAGGCTTAATATGCTCCGGGGCTTGCCTTGAGTGAAGACTGCTGCCTCGTGAGAGGGACACTCAGGTAAGTTAGGGTCGTGGACGGGGTCGACTTCCTCTGGCTGCTGCAGCTCCTGGATCTCCGGCTCGGCGTTTAGCTCCTGCTCTTGGTGGGGCTCCGGCGGGGTTGATCCTATTGCGTGCGATGAATATATATTTAAATAAATGCGGTGCAAGATGAAGGTGACATGAAAAGAATAATTCTTGCAAACCAACAAAGTCAACTTGTTGAACCACTTTTGACATTGAGGTAATTACTTAATTATTTCGTAAAACAAAATCTGGTTATTCACTCTTTTTCTTATTTAATTTAAACCAAAGAAACTCCGATTGAACTGCAAGTGCATCTTTCTGGACTCAGAAAAATCCACAAAAATTCCAGAAAGTAAACAACACTTGCTGGACTCTACTGAACAAGTTTCAGCCAAAAATAATCTATAGAACTGCAGATACAAAAATGACAAGCAAACTGCCCAAAAAGGTGCTTTGAACTACAACCCTACTGTAAAAGGGTGCACAACTCTATTTCATATTTTTCCCAGATTCTACTTCACATTTTATGTTTATCAAGAAAGTTCCATGAACAGAAACATTGTATTATTTCTTACAGGAATTTCCAAAGATAAACACAGACAAGCACAGTTGTAAAGCAACTACAACTTTTTCCATAAAACAGATCAGGTTTATATTTTTCTTAGACTCTTCATGGCATACAGAGACTGCACAAAATTTCCCATATTTTATTTCAACCTATAAAACACCTTAACACTTTTTCTGAGAAATCAGCAAAAAGGAACTTTTAACCATAACAGGAACTCTTTTCATAAGAACAGTACTTCATATAATTTTCACAGGCACCAAACATAACAAAGAACCTATACAAATTTTCCCATGAATTAACTCCATCAGAAAACACTTAATTCCATTTATCCCAACAAAAGCATGTACACGGAAATAAATGAAAACAGTAAAATAACTGCTATCAAAAATACATTCATACTTTTCCATGATAGATCTACTCATAAACAAGCCAACAAAACTGAAGGTACTCCATTTGGACTTATAAATCATGTTGTACAAAAATAACAAGCATCTCTGGAAATTAAAACTAAAAGAAAAACATTTGAATTTCTCCCGGCTGGCTACGTGCACCCGGTCCATGGACCAGCGAGTGGCTGACGCGCGGGGCTCGTGGGTCAACGGGAACCCACCCTGGCTCGAGCGCACGGCGGTAGGGGATCGGCCGAGGCCTGGCTCGAACGAGACCGCAGCCGAGGGTTCGCTCGAGGCCGAGTTCGGGCGAGACGGACAACTAGTCCGTCCGAGGCCTGGCTCGAGGGCTCGGGCGAGACGGGAAAACAAACGCCCATCCGAGGCCTGGCTCGAGGGCTCGGGCGAGGCGGAAACACACACGCCCGTCCGAGGCCTGGCTCGAGGGCTCGGGCGAGACGGAAACATACACGCCCGTCCGAGGCCTGGCTCGAGGGCTCGGGCGAGACGGAAACATACACGCCCGTCCGAGGCCTGGCTCGAGGGCTCGGGCGAGGCGGAAACACACACGCCCGTCCGAGGCCTGGCTCGAGGGCTCGGGCGAGACGGAAACACACACGCCCGTCCGAGGCCTGGCTCGAGGGCTCGGGCGAGACGGAAACATACACGCCCGTCCGAGGCCTGGCTCGAGGGCTCGGGCGAGACGGAAAACAGGGGAGAGGTTTGACCGTCGATTCCTCGCCGTTGGTGAGGTCGCCGGCGGGGAAGCTAGGCTTGTGAACTCACCTCGACGAGGCGCATCGAGTGGTGTAGGTGGTTTGGCTAGCGGATGGCCGGAGTGTGCCGGCGGCGAGCGGCAGCGCACGGAGGCGGCGGTGACGCGCGACTACGCCGTCTCCGGCGGTCGCCGGTGAAATTGGGGGAGGCAAAAGCTCGAGTGAACCCTAAGGAGCAAAGCTACGGGGTTGGTTTGGCTCGGGTGGCTCCAGAGGAGCCTGGCCACGAGCGAGGTCTGCGGCGGCGCCCATGGCGCTCGGCCGGGGAGAAGAGTGCGATAGGGAGCGGTAGCGTTGAAGCTCGTCGGTGTTCTTACCTTGCCTTGACTCGGTGAAGGTCGAGGATGAAGAAGAGGGGCAGTGGTGCTCGGGTCGGCGAGGAACAGCGTCGCGGGCTGAGCGGTGGTGATGGCGTCCGCGGCGGCGCTCTCCGATCTCCGGCGTTGGTGGGGCTCGAGAGGTGGTGCAAGCGGGAGCACCGGGTGTCCGAGGTGTAGACGGAGTGGTGTGCGAGACGAATCGGGTGGTGGTGCTCCGGTGAGGCCGGAACACGGCGGGGCTTTTGCGGTGATGGTCGCGGCGAGCGGGGAGGTGTTCGGCGTGTTCGTGGGAGAGTGAGGGAGAGAGCGAGAGTGAGAGCGGGCGAGTGAAATGGCAGTGGGGAGAGGGGAGTGCGGTGCGCTCGGGGTTTTGATCGGCTTGACCGGCCGGTGGTCGTGGCGGGGCCGGCGACGGGACGTCGCGGCAGCAGCGGCGCGGTCGGCGAGGCGAGCGCGGAGCGGGCGAGGCGGATTGTGGCGTGATCGGGTGAGCAAAGATCTCGCGGGGAGTGGGCGAGGAGGATTCGCGGCAGAGGCGTGCCGCCACGCGGCGGTTGCGGCCGGCGTACGGCGCGGCCGTCAGCGGCGTCAGCGCGCGGCGCGCGTGGCGAGGCCGGCGTAGCAGGCGAGGCGGAGCGGGAGAGGGCAAGCAAGATAGCTTGCGTGCTTGGGCGGAGAGATCAGGCGACGATAGGCGGACGCGGATCCTCGGCAGGGAAAAACGGCCACGTGGCCGCGTCGCCGGCGTACGGCGCGGCCGCGGGTCGGCGAGCGGCGTGCAGCGCGCGCGGGCGAGCGCGGGCGAGGCTGGGCCGAAAGGCCAGATGGGCCGAAAGGGGTGGCACTGGAAAAAAAAACGTTTTCCTTTTTCTTTTTCCAAATTCTTTCAAACTTTGACCACTCAAAAACAGTTTCAAAAACTCCAAACTAGGTTTTGACCAAAATACAAAAGTTGCTCAAAATATTTTTCTCTACAACCTTCATATAAGACACTTTTTCTGAAAACCATTTTTAAATCCTCTACATAAAGAAAGCCAAATAACTAAACAAAAGGCAACAAGCACTCATATGCACATGCAATGATGCAATGCATTGCTTATGCTCCTTTAGTAGCTAATGAAGTTCCTAATGCAGTGCTTGACACTGGGGTGTCACAGAGTTGAGGGCGACCAAAATCGCCCTTTCTGGGTGGTCGCGGACAGTCCGTCGTCCACCCCGCGAACAGTCCGCGCGTCGGGATCGAGCCAGGTCAGTGGCTGCGGGTCTCGGCCAGTTTACTGTTTCTTGACCGGCGGACAGTCCGCCGTTGATTTTCACGGACAGTCTGGGAGTGTCCAGGGAAGTTCAGCAACCTTGCTGTTTTGGCAATTTGACCGGCGGACAGTCCGCCCCTTCCGAGCGAACAGTCCGGCGTCACCGCGGACAGTCCGGGACCGTACCCGCGGATAGTCCGGGAACTCCCACACTTGTGCTTTTGTTTGCAGTTGGTCTCCCGGCTTCTACATTTGGTTTCCAGACTTCTCGTTTGGCCCTAGAGTTGATCAAGGAACCTCTCTAGGTATCTTTGCTACTTGTTAGCATAGGTATTTGGGGATTTCTCGACGTAGCCTTCCATCTACGTTCGGGACTTGGTTTTTGGGGGTCGAACTTGTTTCGGTGCTTTTGCCGATTGGTTTGCTATCGCCTTGTGGTGCCTCGCTGTGATCCTAGGGATCATCCACCCTCTTCCAAGGGTCGTGGGCATCACTATTTCGATCGAAGCTTTTGGGGTTGATTTGTGGGACAAAGACCAAAGTTTCGAGAGAAATTTTTGAGCTCCCATTCACCCCCTCTCTAGTCGCCTTGCTATTGCATTCTCGGTCCTTCAATTGGTATCGGAGCGAGTTAAGGATCTTCCACCTTAGCCGGTTCCAGATCCACAGAAGGCGACATGGATCGCGGCGTGGGCAAACCGCCGTTTTTCGATGGGACGAACTATGCGTATTGGGAGATACGCATGTCGGCCTATCTGCAGAGTTTGGGTGCTTCCATCTGGGATATTTGCAACTCTGCCGATTACGTGGTCTTGGCTGCTCGTGTCTCTCAGCATCAGATCGATGAGCACGATGCCAATAGTCAAGCCCATAATGCTCTTTTCTCATGCCTGAGCATGAGTGAGTTTGATCGCGTTTCTCACCTCGCTACGACTCGGGAGATTTGGGCTACCCTCATGCGTTTCCATGAGGGAACCTCTCAAGTCAAAACCCATCTCTACGAGTCGTTCAAGCGAGAGTATGAGAACTTTCGACATATGCCTGGCGAGAGCATAGAAAGTTTATTCGCTCGCTTTCAGGTGATTGTCAACAGGATGAGGGCAAACAAGGAGCTGTTGCTTTTCGACGATCATGAGAGGGCTTTGAAGCTTTTGCATACCCTTGATCGGTCGGTGTGGGATTCCAAGGTTCAGGCGATCATCAAATCGCCTAACTATGAGACCCTCACGTGCGACGAGCTCTTTAGTAAGCTCAAGTCTAGTGAGATTGATGCCATGGCGAGGGCTTCTTATGAAAATCCTTCTGGCCTGTCGATGGCTCTGGTTTCTGGCTCTTCTGCTAACCCCTCTGGAGGCTTTGCACTTTCCTCTCTTCTTTCTGTCACAGAGGAGCAGTTGGAGTTCATGGGGGATGACGAGCTGGCTTTGCTCGCCAACCGGTTCTCGCGGTTCCACAACAACCGCATGAACCGTCGCCGCGGAGGAGGATGCTCAGGATGCTTTGAGTGCGGCGACCCCAACCACTTCATCGCCAATTGCCCAAAGAAGAACAAGCAGACCTTCGGCAAGGCGGATCATGGGCACAAGTATGACTCCGGCAAGCGCAAGGAGAAGTACGTCCCCACGAAGCAGGAGCGGAAGGGCTGCTTCAACAAGGAGTACATCAAGACCAAGTGGAGAAGGCCCAGGCTGAGCAGCGCGCATTCTTTGCCACGCTCAGCGACGTCGATGACTCGGATGACGACTCCGCTTCTTCAAGCGACGACGAGTCCGAGAAGAAGAAGAGGATCGAGGACAAGCTCAACGGCCTCTGCTTCTTCGCCAACGACGAGGGCTTCTGCACCATGGCCCTCGGCAAGGAGGTCGACGGCGAGCTGGAGGAGACCCCTCGGAACGACGACGACGACGACGACACCTCCCAGGTATCTCTGACCCCCGATGAGCTTTCTACTAAGGTCGAGAAACTTACTGCCGCTCTCCTTAGTCAAGACAAGTTGCTTAGGCGTGTCGCTAGAGAGAGCAAGGAGTTTAGGCAGAAGTGGGAGGATACGGTGAAGGAGCTTGAGTTTGCCAAGTCCACCGTAGTCATTTCTGAGGAGGCTGAGTGCGAGATGTGCACCACGCACATGACTGACCTTCTCTCTTTGAGAGGTAAGTATGTGGCGTTGGTAGGAGAGGTGGATGAGCTTAAGGCTAGATCTTTGCTGTTGGGGGCGTGCAAGTCCTGTGCGGGCTTGCAATCCGAGTTGGCAGAGAAGAATGCCAAGATTGTGTCTCTTGAGAAGGCCAGCTCGGGTAGCACTTATGTGTCTAGTTGCATTCTTTGTGAGGGTTTGGAGATGGAGATTGCGAATGTGAAGCATGACAAGATGCAAACCGAGGAAGAAAACACATACCTTCGGACCATCTTGTCATGGGTGTCTAGTGGTGAGCCGCAGCTTGGGATGATGATCTCCCAGTTCAAGCGTGCTGCTGGAGGTCCAGGTGTAGGCTTTGCTCAGGGTGTTGAGTGCGCTTCATCTTTTGGGAAGATTGGAGAGTCGAGTGGTCTGAACCCGTGTGAGAAGCCCAACTCCGCCACTACTCCCAAGCTTACCAAGATTCCACCCAAAGAGCCTCTAAAGCCTAACACCAAGGATGGTGTATTTGTGGAACCTCCGAGAGCTCCACCCAAGAAACAATCATGGGCTCCAAAACCAAACCATCTCAAGAACAAGCTAGACACCATGCCACCCATCCAAGAGGAGCTTATGCCACAGAAGGGCAAAGTGATCCACACCCACTACCGTGAGTACCAACAACCCCCTATGAGAGCGGTGAGGTACCATTGTGAGCACCGTGGGAGAGATGGACACTTAAGCGAGTTTTGCTTTCGGCGCAAGAGAGAGGCGCGCCGTGCAAAGGAGATGAACAACACGGACATGTATCATCCTTTCCATAATGTACATGTGCCGAATGTTCAGAGGCGTGCTGCTAGGCCTAGAGGTCCAAAACCTCAAGTTCCTAGGCCTAGGCCGCGAGGAGGTCGTGCCCGGTGGGAGCCTGCAGTTGTAGGCTATGGACCCCGTGGAGGTGGCTTTGTAGTTGAGCGTTTTCCCCCACCGCGTTTTGAGTATCGCGATGGACGCTCCTCCCTTAGCGGACCACGTTTTCCTCTACGTGGTGATCGCTCTTCCCATAGGCGTGCTAGGAATGGTTTTTCTGCTAACCGTTCTTTTGAGCACCCGGCCCAACACTGGTATTCTTCCTACTTCACTAACCCCTGTGTTGGACTGTATGCTCACCCTATGTCTTTTTATTGATGTAGGTAAAACGATTGGAGAACATTTGGTTGGTGGATTCCGGTTGCTCAAGGCACATGACCGGAAATGCCAAGTGGTTCTCCAGTCTTAGTCCGGTTGCCGGAAAGGAGTTTATCACCTTCGGCGACAATAGCAAAGGTAAAGTGTTGTCTCGTGGGTCGGTGCGAGTTAATGAGCACTTTGTGTTGCGCAATGTTGCTCTTGTTTCTAACTTGCATTTTAACCTTCTTTCTGTTTCGCAACTCTTTGATGACGACTATGAGATTCGTTTTAAGCCGAATCTCAGTCGTATTTTGGATCCTCAGG
Organism: Coix lacryma-jobi var. lacryma-jobi; assembly: GCA_009763385.1. NCBI lineage: Eukaryota > Viridiplantae > Streptophyta > Magnoliopsida > Poales > Poaceae > Coix > Coix lacryma-jobi. The sequence goes on from CM019824.1 coordinate 52,202,052, forward strand.
GCAATCTTGTTTGTGTGATTTTGCCATTTGGGATAGTCTTTCGTGCGGATTTCTCAGAGTCTTTTGGCATTTCTCGTTGTCTTTTGGCTGGACCCTCCTCCTCTGATCTTTGGAAGTGGCATAGGAGACTAGGACATTTGAGCTTTGACTTGCTTGCAAGACTTAGTTCACTTTGACTAATCCGAGGATTGCCCAAGTTATCCATGGAGAAGGATCTTGTTTGCCATTCTTGTAGACATGGGAAGATGGTTGCCGCTCCCCACCATCCAGTGACTCAGGTCATGACCAAGCGCCCTGGAGAGCTTTTGCACATGGACCTTGTTGGTCCGGCTCGGGTGAGCTCAGTTGGGGGGAAGTGGTATGTGCTTGTTGTTGTTGATGACTTTTTGAGTTATTCGTGGGTCTTCTTTTTAGCTGAAAAGACCGAGACTTTCTCCTTTGCTCGCAATCTGATTTTGCATCTTTAGAATGAGTTCCCTTTGAACTTGATGCGAGCTATTAGGAGTGATAATGGTTCTGAATTCAAGAATTCAGATTTTGACAAGTTTTGTAACTCTTTGGGTTTAGAGCATCAGTTTTCTTCCCCCTACACACCGCCACAAAATGGTGTTGTAGAGAGGAAGAATCGGACCCTTGTAGAGATGGCCAGAACGATGCTCGATGAGCATAGGACTCCTAGGCGATATTGGGTCGAAGCTGTGAGCACTGCATGCTACATTTCCAATCGCATTTTTCTCCGAGCATTCTTGAAAAAGACTTCTTATGAGTTGTGTTTAGGAAAATTGCCCAAGGTGAGTTATTTTAGAGTCTTTGGTTGCCATTGTTTTATGCTTAAGAAAGGCAACCTGGACAAATTTGAGTCTCATTCTTCTAACGGTGTATTTTTGGGTTATGGCACTCATACTCGCGCATATCGTGTACTTAACCTTGATACTAACCGAGTCATGGAGACATCAGATGTCACCTTCGACGAGACCATGGTTTGTCCTTCTTCTCGTTTTGAGCGTGCAGGTGATCATGAGGTTGGTGAGCCTCTCTTTGATGATGAGGATGAAGGTGCTAAAGGTATGGATGATCCAGCACCCCCTCCACCTGCTGTGCCGCAAGGAGCGGCTTCTACTATGACTCACAGCCCCGACACTTCTTCATCTTGGGGGCCGTGGGATCCGCCACCTCGAGCGGTACCCTTTGTACCCGAGGAGGCACCAGCCGCTGTTGAGGGGGAGGCTACATCAGTTCAGGAGGCGACACGACACATCCAGTGCCAACACCTGCCTCAACAGATGATCGGCAGCATCGGCGAACATGTCACTCGGTCAAGGTCACAACAAATCTCTCACTTTGCTCATTCTGCATTTGTTGCTGATTTTGAACCCTGAGATGTTGGACATGCTTTATCTGATCCAGATTGGGTCAATGCCATGCATGAGGAGCTTGAAAACTTTGAAAGAAAACGGGTTTGGGTTTTGGTTTCTCTTCCTCCTGAGTGTCACCCTATTGGGATGTTGTAACACGCTTGCCCCCACCTCTGCACTTGTGCATGGGAGTGGCGAAGGTGACCAGGTGTCGGAAGCAATAGCGAAGGTTAAAGAAACAAAGACAAAGTTGCTCTGGCTCTGTTCCCAAAAAATCGTCCCTTTACACTGTTCACTCCTTGGTATTTATAGGGGATACCAAGGGTCATGGAATCAATTACAAAAGGGTACAGAAAAGATTCCCTGGCTCCACGCAGGGAGGAGGGGTAATAACGTAAAAACACAGCTAAGGTAAAAACCCTAGTTAGCCTCCTTCCTGCGCGCCGCCACCTGATTCTTATCACCTTCGAGATGGGAGAACGAGCGCCAGACCCTCGATCTCGCTTGCCCTCGGGCCAGCGCTCCACTGACGCCTGCCAGACCCATCGCTCCAAGTGGAATGGCCTCGAAGGCCGGCGAGGGCGCCTGCCGCGTTGTCGTTACGCCTTAACCTCGCGATGGAAAGACGAGGGCCGACCTTCGTCCTGCGGAGGTATCCGTCCAGTCGCAGAGCTTGAGGTCCTTCGCCACTAGTTGGGTCTGGGCCTCTTGGCGAAGGTACGCAGGATGCGCGAGGGTCGCTCCCATCGCTCTTCACGCCCTTTTCCTGCAAAAAGTACCTGAACACTTCCGAAGGTCGGGTCAGTGTTCAGAGGTTTGATTGGCGACCTGAGAGACTTAATCAGGATGAAAAAAGGGGGATAGACGGCGAAGGTGCGCGGGCCGTTTTGTTGAGCCGCCTGTGTGGCGCCTCTGCCGAGGGTCCCTTCCCCCAACAGTAGCCCCTCGTTGTCTTGGATCTAAAGAACAGTGTTTAGGCCCAAGCAGCGCCTTTCAACGGGAAAAGAGACGAGATCCTTGGCAGCGACGCCCGCGGCTGCTTTTGGGCCGGGCCGTTGTATTGTTGTTGAACTGGAGTCCGTTTCATTTTTTGTGCCGGTTTTATTGGTTTTTGTGCCGTTGTTATCGGGTGGGGCGTTCCGCCACCCGGTCTATAAATAGAAGGGGTGGGTGAGAGGTTTGGATTGTGCCCTCCTCTGCTATAGCCATCCTGCTGTTGCAATTTGCTTGTAGCGAAGGTTTGTTTTAGCTTGTCTACGAGGGTTGAGACAGGCGTTCGCTGTTCGGCAGCGTTAGCAGCTCAAGAGATGGCTAGGTTGAAGCAAACTGCTCGCGCTGTTTCTCCCACTGCCGCGGATGAGGGGATTACCTTCGAGTTCGGACTCAGCCGAGTTTGCACCGCGGAGATTGCGTCTTATGTCAGGTGGGGTTGGATTGAGGAAGGTAAAGCGAGGACCAGTGCCGGGGAGACTGTGCCGAAGCCGGACGTAGATGAGGTGGTTGTATTTGAGGAATTTTTTTCAGCCGGTCTTCGCTTTCCTGTTGACTCTTTTGTGACCTCGGTTCTGCGAAGGTTCAACTTGCGCTTCCACCAGCTCACACCCTCGTGCTTTACAAAGATGTCAGTTTATATCTGGGCGTGCCGCTCTCAGGGTATTGTTCCTCATGTTGAGGGGTTTTTTCGGACCCATAGAGTGCACATGCAACCTCGCAAGATCTCGGATCGTGGGGGTAACACCAGTCTTGGACAGTTTGCAGTATACACTTTTTGCCATCGCGCTGGGTCGGAGTTGCCAGTGCAAGCCCAGAAAAATAAGTGGACCAGTGGGTGGCAGTTGTCCTGGTTTTATTATAAGCTTAGTGGGAATGCAGAGCTCTGCGGCGAGCTTTTGCCACTTGGTGATGTTAGCGCCGAAGCTATGATGAGCTCCGAGGCTCACGCTTGTGTTGATTGTTTGAGGGTTGTGGCGCGGTCTCAGTGTGCTCGCGACTTGGTCGAGGAGTACTATTGTGCTAAGATTTGGCCCCTCAGCCGGAGACAGGCGTGGTTTGCAGTCGTGGAAGACTCGAGGTACGAGGGTAGGAGCTTGAAGAAGCCAAAGGTTGACCTTGATAAGGTTTGGGATAAACTTCTGAAGAAATTTCCCAGGCGAGAAGATGGGGTCGAAGCAATCTACAAGCGTGTTCAGGGGTGGGCAGTGGAACTTGTTGGAAAGCTTTTCACGTTGGAGACTAAAGCGATCCACAGCTCGATAGGTAGCGGAGGTCGCGTTAACAGGATGTTTGACATCCTTGGGGTTCAGTATGTGAGTTGGCCAGCTCCGACGAGCGAAGATGCGCCAAAGAAAAGGAAACGTGCTTCTGCGGAGGGGGAAGTTGTTTCTCGGCCGAAGAGGGGTCGTGGCCGAGGACGCGGCGGCGCCGGTGGTCGAGTTAAAACACTTGCGACGAAGGTCGTCGTCGGCTCGGGGGGTACCGCCACTTCCTCATCCTCGGCCCTTGTTTCGAGCGGCCGAGGCACTGGGAAGACTGGAGGACGGGTGCCCCGCGTGGGTGGTATTGGTGCTTTGGTTCAAATCTCGGATGACGAGGGTGGCTCCGATGATGAGGAGGAGGAAAGGGAGAAGGAAGAAAAAGAGGGCGGTACTGAAGAGGACTCCTCCGACGAGGATAGTGATACGTCAAGTAGCAGGGGTAACTCCGAAGAAGACGTATCCATCGAGGACGCTCGAGGAAAAGGAATAGCCTCGTCCAGTGGTGGTGCTGCGGCTGCGCGAAGCATTGATGACATCATACGGGACTTCGAGCCGGAAAGTCCTCCGCGAGGGTCGTTTCCCGAGTTTGCTGGCTCGCACATCTGGGTCGAAGGTTTTGAGGTTAAGGGTGACGCCGAATCGGACCGGACCCCGGGGAAGAGGCCGTATGGCGAGGCTAGCCGGTCATGTCTTCCTTATTATGCGAAGAAACTTGGAGTTTCCGACCCGGCGACTGAACTTTTCACGAGTCCGGACCTTTGAGAATGTCACTTGCAGTGTGCTCCGGAGGAAAGGCGCTTTCTGGGTCGGGTGTTCAACCATATCTGTGTGCCAGAGGCGGAGCTTCGGCTGGCCAGTGAGCCCTTGGAGGGACTTCACGATGATATTGACGTCAAAGTGGCTGAGCTAATGCTTCTCAACCGGTCGGCGCGCCGGAGGGCGAGTTACAATCTCCACTACCTGAATGACCGGTTGAGTGACGCGGAGAAGGTTAATAAGGAGCTTCGCCAGAGTTTGGAACACAAAGAGATTGAGCTCAAGGCTGCTTTGGAAAAGGTTAAGAAGTCGCGAGAAGAAGCACAAGAGGTTGCGAATAGCAACGCGGAGCTCCTGGCTGTTAACCGGCAAAAGGACAAGGATTTGGTGGCTGCGAACAAGCGCATAGAGGAGCTGTCCTCGGAGCTGGCTACCCAAGCCGAGGCTTGGCGGGAAAGCATGGCGAGGGTTAAAAATAAGATAGATACATGCTTGACCGAAGCTGGAGGTTCTGTCGGGGAACCGCTGCGTGCTGAAGACGCAGCGGGTTTTGAAGGTTGGTTATGTAATGAGTTGGATGTGTTTAGCTCGTTGGTTGGGAATGCTGCTGATTTTGGTGGGTATGCCGGAGCACTGGCGATGGCTGGTACGCTTCGTCAGGCAGATTGCGAACACCTTCGCAAAATTAAGAAACCCAGCCATAAGTTTCCAACCGTGGACGAGGTGCGTCAAATGAAGATCGCGGACGCCGAAGTTCGGAATTGTGCGATGCGCTTGCTTCGCCGGTTTTGGATTGCTGGCGGTGGTCGCGCTCTTGCTTTCGAGGAAGCTGCCGAGGCTACTCGTCAGGTTCGCGTTATTGGATAGACTGGTTTTTTGGCTTTGTTTCAATGATTATTGAGTTGGTGTTAACTTAGGTTTCTTTTCTCTTATTTGTGCTTACAGGCTCGGAGGGAGGCGATGCCTTCGCCGCCTGCGGCCATTGATGCTGGTGGTAGCTCCGAAGCTGTTCCTGCTCCTAGTTCTGCGGAGGTTCCACCAGTCGAGGCTGAAGCTTTGGTCGCTGATGCCCCGACCACTGGCGAAGGTGTCGAGGAAGAGGTGGCCACGGAGGAGGCACCTGCTGAAGGTGTGGATGCTGCCACTGGCGGGGTCGAGACGGGCGAGCATGGGGAAGCTGAGCAGGTGTGAGAATTTGGGATTGTATGGGTGAGAAGGTTATTTTGTAATGTGTGAGGTAGGTGGAATGACTTGACGATACTTTTTAATTCTATGGTAATGCAGGTTCCTGATGGAACCGTGCTAGAAGTGATTGATGTGACGCCCCTGACGTTAAATTATCAAGATATTTTTGTAACTGGCGAATCTTGGGCTCGTGCTAAGATGAAACATCCCTCACTGACCTTCGAGCGTTTTTGGTGGTCGAAGGTGCGAAGGTACGATTTAAAAAATAGCAGGTCGAGCCGTTTTTGGCGCGAGGCGGACTTCACTGACCGGCAGGCCATCCGTTATTTGTTTGGCGCTTCTTCGTCCTCGCAAGTTGGAATTGATGATGATATCGACGAGAACACAGCCTTGGATTACTTGTTTGGGCGAACCGAACTAGATTTAGGTTCGGACGGATCGTTAGTGGTTCCAAAGGAGGAACCTTCGGAGGTCAGTGATGTGGGCCGTACATATATGTATCGGGCTAGGGTTTTGTCCAGGGAGCTGCCAATTGTTCCGGCAGCTCCCTCGTTGTGGGGACCCATTGTTGCGGTGGAGCCAGAGTTTGAGGAATGTGGCGAGGGTTCTGGTGATTTGATGCTAATTGAAAGGAGCGAAGGTTCCTTGTAATTTTTGTAATTTTCCATGATTTGTTTGTCGTTGTGAAGCTGTTTTGTAAATGAACGGGAACACTGAATGTTGGTTTTATGTCGCTACGATTCCTTACTCGTTATCGGATATTGACAAGGCTCGCTGGCTGCCCGGCACTGCGTTGTTTTGTTGTATGTACAGTTTAGCTCGGAAAGCGAATTGGCGAGGCTCGCGTTTCGTTAAACTGAGATGTTTTAGTGGAAAACAGCGACGCCCCCTTTCTTTTTAGCGAGGCTCGCGTTTCATTAGATAGTTGTTTTGTAAAAAACAGCGACGCCCCCTTTCTTTTTTAGCGAGGCTCGCGTTTCATTAGATAGCTGTTTTGTAAAAAACAGCGACGCCCCATTTCTTTTTTAGCGAGGCTCGTGTCTCATTAGACTGACCCCTGGTGTGTTTGCGAGGATGCTCGACTTTTTGTACTTCGCGTCTCCCCTTAGGTGGAGGTGAAGTTTGCTTTTTGCGAGCCCCTGTCATTTTTGCCAGGGTGCTCGACTTTTTTGGACTTCGCGCCTCCCCTTATCTTAGGTGGAGGTGAAGCTTGCTTTTTTGCGAGCCCCTGGCGTTTTTTGCGAGGGTGCTCGACCTTTTGTACTTCGCGCCTCCTCTTGGGTGGAGGTGAAGTTTGCTTTTTGTGAGCCCTTGTCGTTTTTTGCCAAGGTGCTCGACTTTTTTGGACTTCGCGCCTCCCCATATCTTAGGTGGAGGTGAAGCTTGCTTTTTTGCGAGCCCCTGGCGTGTTTTGCGAGGGTGCTCGACTTTTTTGGACTTCGCGCCTCCCCTTATCTTAGATGGAGGTGAAGTTTGCTTTTTTGCGAGCCCCTGGCGTGTTTTGCGAGGGTGCTCGACTTTTTTGGACTTCGCGCCTCCCCTTATCTTAAGTGGAGGTGAAGTTTGCTTTTCTGCGAGCCCCTGGCGTGTTTTGCGAGGGTGCTCGACTTTTTTGGACTTCGCGCCTCCCCTTATCTTAGGTGGAGGTGAAGTTTGCTTTTTTGCGAGCCCCTGGCGTGTTTTGCGAGGGTGCTCGACTTTTTTGGACTTCGCGCCTCCCCTTATCTTAGGTGGAGGTGAAGCTTGCTTTTTTGTGAGCCCTGGCGTGTTTTGCGAGGGTGCTCGACTTTTTTGGACTTCGCGCCTCCCCTTATCTTAGGTGGAGGTGAAGTTTGCTTTTTTGCGAGCCCCTGGCGTGTTTTGCGAGGGTGTTCGACTTTTTTGGACTTCGCGCCTCCCCTTATCTTAGGTGGAGGTGAAGTTTGCTTTTTTGCGAGCCCCTGGCGTGTTTTGCGAGGGTGCTCGACTTTTTTGGACTTCGCGCCTCCCCTTATCTTAGGTGGAGGTGAAGTTTGCTTTGAAAAGAAAAAAGGTTATTTTTCGAAGCAATCTTAGCGGGTTTGCATCGATTGTAGCGCTCTTGGAAAAGAAGTGCTTGTTCGATGTTTGCTAGTAAAAGTAATAACTTGGAGATTTTACTTTTTTGGGGGTTCTAGCTTGTATTAAGGGTTTGGATACTGCCTCGTTAAAAAACCTTACGCCCCTTGGTAAGGAAAAAGAGTGCAGCTCCTTTTGTTTGTTACCTTGATAGAAAATGGAAGAAACAACAAATTACATAATGCGAGGGCTCGCTAAGGCTCCGCTATGGGTAGTATTTGCGAAGGTCGTCGATGTTCCAGGTATGAGGCAGGATGTTTCCCTCGCTATCAGAGAGGTGGAAAGAGCCAGGGCGATTGCATTCTGATATCAGGTATGGACCGGTCCACTTTGGCTGGAACTTCCCCGCCATGCCGGCGTTTTGCTTCCGGATGAGGACGAGGTCACCCTTCTGCAAGTCTTTGATTCTGACCTTTTTATCTCTCCATTTTTTGGTTTCTTCTTGATACTTGCGAAGGTTGTGCACTGTATTGCATCTTGCTTCTTCGAGTAAATCTTTGTTGAGCAGTTGGCTTTCTTCTGTTGGTTCGAGGGTTGTTCTCGGTGATTCGTGCCTCAGTTCTTCTGGTAGCACAGCCTCTTCCCCAAATAGGAGCTTGAAAGGTGTGAATTTGGTTGCTCTGCACTCCGAGGTGTTGTGACACCAAGTGACCGAGGTTAGCTCTTCCGCCCATTTTCCCTTTGGCCTGCCTTGCAATTTCTTGGATATGGCTTGGAAAATTGTTGCATTAGCTCTTTCAACTAAGCCGTTGGATTGAGGGTGCCGAACAAAAGCAAAGCATAAGATTGTACCAATTTGTGCGCAGAATTCTTTGAAAACTTCGCAGTCAAACTGGGTGCCATTATCGACGGTAAGGTGTTTGGGGACGCCGAATCGACAAACTATCTGTTGCTAGAAAAACTTTTTCACTGCGAGGGAGGTGATGGAAGACAATGGTCTTGTTTCAATCCACTTTGTGAAGTATTCCACGGCTACCACCGCGTAGCGAAGGTTTCCTGGAGCTGTCGGTAGTGGGCCCACGAGGTCCATTGCCCACCTTTGCAGAGGCCATGTTGGGCATATAAGCGTTGTAGGAGCCCCTGGGGCGTTTTGGTTTTTTGCTGTTAGTTGGCAACCTTCGCATTGTTTGACGATGTTTTCTGCATCTTTTAACGCCGTTGGCCAGTAGAAGCCTTGCCGGAAGGCTTTTCCGACTAATGCCCTTGGGCCGTTGTGTGATCCACAAATGCCTTCATGGATAAGCTTAAGAATGTCATTTCCTTCAGACCGTGGGACGCATTTGAGCCAGGGCGAGGTTACTGAAGCTTTGTACAGAATGTTGTCCACAATCTTATACCCTCGTGCTCTTTGTTTTAGCCTGTTTTCTTCTTCTTTGGAGTCTGGTTCGTGGAGCCCCTTGATGTAGGCTATGATAGGTGCCCTCCAGTCCTCGCTCTGGATTGCATTGATCAACTTGGTGTTCTTTTCGAAGGTTTCAAAAGCTGGTTGGGTCGCAACTTCGTGGAAAACATCGGGCGGTAGGTGTAGTTGTTGTGCTGCTGCTTTAGCTAGGCAGTCTGCTTCGCTATTTTCTGACCTTGGTATTGCTTTTACTGATACGCCGAGGAAAAAGGACTCTAACCTTCGGACATGTTGAAAGTACTTTTGCAGCTCTGGATCTCTGGCCTTGTAATTTTTCTCAATGTGCCCCGCGATGACCTGTGAGTCTGTGTAGATGACTGCCCTTCGGACTGACAGTGACCGAAGCCTTGAGAGAGCGAGTATCACAGCTTCGTATTCTGCGGAGTTGTTTGTACATTTGAAGTCAAGTCTTCTTGCGTATCTTAGCTTGGATCCGGATGGCGAGACTAGAATGGCCGAGGCCCCTGCGCCAGTTGCACCCCAGGCTCCGTCAACATACACAGTCCAAAATGGGTCTTGGTGAGGTTCATCTTTGCGAGGGTCTGGGGTCCATTTGGCTATGAAATCTGCTAGCGCCTGGGATTTGATTGCTGTTCGACCGACGAAGGTTAGGGCGTAGCTGTTGAGTTCAACTGCCCATTTAGCTATTCTTCCGACTGCCTCGTTGTTTTTGAAAATGTTCTCGAGGGGGAAAGCCGAGGGTACATGGATTTCGTATGCTTGGAAATAGTGCTTGAGCTTTCTTGATGCCATGACCACTGCGTACGCTATCTTCTTGAGCTCTGAGTAATTTCGTTTAGGCCCTTCGAGGGTTTCTGATACGTAGTAGATTGGGGCTTGCCTGGTTTTGTTGTTCTCGTGCAACTCTTTGATTAAGACTGCGCTCACTGCGTGAGGCAAGGCTGCGACGTACAGCAATAACAAGTCCCCTTTGCTTGGGCTGGTTAAAATAGTCAAGCTGGTGAGATACTTCTTCAAGTCTTCGAAGGCTTTCTGCTGCCGGGGTCCCCAGGTGAATGGTGCGGTGCTTCTCAAGCTTTCGAAGAAAGGTAACCCTCGCTCAGCTGATCTGGAAATGAATCTGCTGAGAGCTGCTAATCGGCCTGATAAGCGTTGGGCTGCTTTTTTGGTTGTCGGGGGTTCCATGCTGATGATAGCATCAATCTTGTCGGGGTTAGCTTCGATTCCCCTTGCAGAGACGATACAACCCAGTAGTTTTCCTTCACTTACCCCGAAAACACATTTTTTGGGGTTCAACTTTAATCCAGCGCACCGGAGGTTGTTGAACACTCTCGACAGGTCCGAGATGTGGTTTTCTTTTAACTCGCTTTGGACAACCAGGTCATCAACATAAGCGGAAATGGAGTGTTCATCTTTGAAGACCTCGGATGTCATACGAGCGAAGGTTGAACCCGCGTTTCTTAGGCCTTCTGCCATTCTCCGAAAACAAAACGTTCCCGAGGGTGTGATGAAACTTGTTTTCTCCTCATCTTCTTCATTCATCCAAATCTGGTGGTACCACGAAAAGCAGTCGAGTAGAGATAGCATTTGGCAGCCGGCTGCCCTGTCAACCAAGGTGCTTATGTTGGGGAGGGGAAAATCATCCTTCGGGCAGGCCTTGTTCAGGCACGTGAAATCTACGCACATTCGCCATTTCTTATTCTTTTTCTGTACCAGTACCACGTTTGAGAGCCATGTTGGGTACTTGACCGGGCGGATGACGCCTGCGTCCAAAAGCCTTTTTACCTCGGCCTTCGCTGCCTCTTTCCTCTCTTCTAACATTTTGCGAAGCTTTTGTTTGACCGGGCGATAGCCCGGCTTGATGTTTAGGCTGTGCTCTATCAGGGTTCTGTTCACTCCTCTTAAGTCCTCCGCGGACCAGGCGAAGGTGTCGGAGTTTCCTTTGAGAAAAGTGACGAGGTCGCTTTCTGATTGGGCGGCTAAGTTGGCTGAGATGAACACCTTTCTTTCGGCGTTACCCTCGAAGAGTTGCACTTGTTTGGTTTCTTCCTTGGGTGACACCTTTATTTTGTCAGTGCACACCTCACCTTCGCCATTCAGGTTTGTAGCTTGAGGCTTTGACAGGTTGTGGACATTACGTTGTCCTGGTGCTACTGTTCCCTCGGCTGCCCTTGCAATGTCTTGGTCTCCATATACTGCGACCACTCCCTTCGGAGCGGGGAGCTTCATGCAGAGGTAAGCGGGGTGGATGACTGCGTTGAATGTGTTGGTTACCCCTAGGCCAAATATGGCATTGTACGGGTAAAACATGTCGACCACGTCGAAGGTTATATGCTCGGTTCTGCAGTTGATCTAGTCACCGAAGGTCACGGGCAAAGAAATTTTCCCGATGGCTCTCACTTGTTGACCGCCGAAGCCGTATAAAGGGTTGTCAGCAGGTTGCAGAAGGTTCCTATCAAGCTTCATGCTGTCGAAGGTTGAGGCGAACAGGATGTCTGCGGAGCTTCCTGTGTCGACCAGAATTTTAGTGATAGTCCACCCTGCTAGATTGGTCTCGATCACCATGGCGTCGGTATGAGGGTAATCTCTCAACTTCATATCACTGGAGTCGAAGGTTATGGGGATGTGGGACCAACGATCGAATTTGTGTGGTCCTTCGACGGCTACATGGTGCACCCGTCTGGCATGTTCTTTTCTCTGCCGCTTGTTGCCATGGTCTTCATTTGAACCTCCGGTGATAGCTAGTATTACTCCGAAGGTTGATGTTGGGTTGTTGATGGTCGTTTGGCTCTGGGTTTCGGGTTTGACAGGTTGAGGCGCTGGTAGAGCGGGTATTGGTGGTGGTGGCGGTAAAGCGTTGTTGACTTGTTGGGTGGTTGGGGTATGGGTTTGGGGGGTTGTTGGATATGTGACTGTGTATGGTGGATTTTGGCGTTGTGGGGTGGTGGTTGGCTAATAAGAGGCTTGGTTGTAGAGTGGGTGGTGAGCGTAGATGGTTTGTTGTGAGGGTAGGCCATAGTTTATGGGGGTATAGTGGTATGGAGGATTTGGTGGGTGGAAATTTGGTTTCCTGGTGTGGTTGATGGTAAGTGTGTCTGCCGAAGCGACTCTTTTGGACTCCTGGAACTCTTTTCCCTTGGCGAAGCATTCGCATTGTTTGGTGGTGTGCCCCTTTCCAAGACCACAGAAATGACAATACATTTTCGCGGGGTCTTTTTGCTGGTTCCGTTGATCTGGCGGGGGTGGCAAACCTTGGGGGTTTTGGTTGTTCGGAGGTTGAGTGCCCCGTCCTTGGTGTTCATAGTGTATTGGTTTGTTGATGGCACCGATGTTGCTTTGTTCTTAGCGAGGGTTGTTTACTCTTGTTTGTGGCCCCAGCTGCGGCTTCTGCTGCGACCTCCGAGCATCGGACTTCGCTCTGAAGTCCATGTCTGCTCTACAGTATCTTTCCATTGTCTCATGTAGTTCCTCGATTGTGTTTGCCGGTTTCCTGGCAAATTTCGAAGAGCATGGGCCTGGGCGCAGGCCACTGACTGCAGCGAGGATGACAGCCTCGTCGGATATTCCCGGGGTTCTTGCTCTGATTTGAATGAACCTCCGCCAATAATCTTGAAGTGGTTCGCGCTCTTCTTGTTTGCAGTTGAACAACTCAATGGGGTTGCATGGGGCTGGTGTAATGCCTTTGAAGTTTGTGCAGAGCCTGTCTCTTAGATTGGCCCAGGAATCCACTGTTCCGGGGCGGAGGTTGCTGTACCAGGTTTGTGCAATGTCTCGCAAGATAATGACAAAAGACTTTGCCATTGTTGATTCATCTCCGCCTGCTGCGGCAACTGCTGCTTCATAGCTCATTATGAATTGGCGAGGGTCGGAGAGCCCGTCGTAGCGGGGTAGATTTTGTGGATTGTAGCACGGTGGCCAGGGTTGGGTTTGGAGTATTTGGGAGAGTGGTGACTTTGGGTCATAGGGAATTTGGTGTTGTTGAGGTCTTCGTTGGTTGCGAAGGTTAAGCTCTCTCTCATCTGGGTAGAGTTGGCGAAAGTGTGGTGGCCTCATAGGATGTGGTTCTGGGTGAATTGGTGGTGGTGGGGGTGGTGGATGGTGACGAAGGTTGTCTTGATCCCGCTCCTCATTCCCCTCTTGCAGCGGGGGTATTTCCTCATCATTCCATCCCTCGGCCTCGGCTTCAGCCGCAGCGAGGGATTCCTCCATTCGGCGAAGCTGTTCCCTGGCCTCGTCTGCCCTTTGTCTGATGGAGCGCAACCAGTTGTGCCACTCAAGCTGATCCAGGCGCCTCTTCTTCTCTTGCAGCTCAGCTTGAAGTCTTTTGAGGGCCTCGAGGCCCATTTCTTCTTCATCTCTCCCCTCTCCTTCTCCAGAAGTGTGGGGGTGCGGCTGTGCCACCACTCGGGCCTGGGGGCCCGGGACTTCAGATTCTGGGGTGGCACCCTCTGCTCCCGAGGGTTGCACAATCTCCTCAGCGGGCGGGACCACCGTCGCTGTCTCACTGGCGACGCGTCGGTCCCTTGTTGTGGGCGCTCTCCTGTTTCCTGCCATTTCGAACTTTGATCCCCAGTGGTCGGCGCCAAACTGTTGGTAACACGTTTGCCCCCACCTCCGCACTTGTGCAGGGGAGTGGCGAAGGTGACCAGGTGTCGGAAGCAATAGCGAAGGTTAAAGAAACAAAGACAAAGTTGCTCTGGCTCTGTTCCCAAAAAATCGTCCCTTTACACTGTTCACTCCTTGGTATTTATAGGGGATACCAAGGGTCATGGGATCAATTACAAAAGGGTACAGAAAAGATTCCCTGGCTCCACGCAGGGAGGAGGGGTAATAACGTAAAAACACAGCTAAGGTAAAAACCCTAGTTAGCCTCCTTCCTGCGCGCCGCCACCTGATTCTTATCACCTTCGAGATGGGAGAACGAGCGCCAGACCCTCGATCTCGCTTGCCCTCGGGCCAGCGCTCCACTGACGCCTGCCAGACCCATCGCTCCAAGTGGAATGGCCTCGAAGGCCGGCGAGGGCGCCTGCCGCGTTGTCGTTATGCCTTAACCTCGCGATGGAAAGACGAGAGCCGACCTTCGTCCTGCGGAGGTATCCGTCCAGTCGCAGAGCTTGAGGTCCTTCGCCACCAGTTGGGTCTGGGCCTCTTGGCGAAGGTACGCGGGATGCGCGAGGGTCGCTCCCATCGCTCTTCACGCCCTTTTCCTGCAAAAAGTACCTGAACACTTCCGAAGGTCGGGTCAGTGTTCAGAGGTTTGATTGGCGACCTGAGATACTTAATCAGGATGAAAAAAGGGGGATAGACGGCGAAGGTGCGCGGGCCGTTTTGTTGAGCCGCCTGCGTGGCGCCTCTGCCGAGGGTCCCTTCCCCCAACATGGGACAAAATGGGTTTTCAAAAACAAACAAGGAGAGGATGGCCATGTTGTGAGAAACAAGGCCAGACTAGTTGCCCAGGGGTATAGTCAGAAGGAGGGGATAGACTATGAGGAGACTTTTGCTCCTGTAGCTCGTTTGGAGGCAATTAGGATACTCTTGGCTTTTGCTGCATCCAAAGGTTTCAAACTTTTTCAAATGGATGTCAAGAGTGCCTTCTTAAACGGCTACATAGAAGAGGAGGTATATGTGAGACAACCCCCCGAATTCGAAAATCCCAAGTTTCCAAACCATGTTTTTAAACTTCACAAAGCTTTATATGGTTTGAAACAAGCCCCTAGAGCCTGGTATGATAGGTTGAAAACCTTTTTGCTTGCTAAGGGTTTTAAAATGGGATGTGTGGATAAAACGCTTTTTCTCCTCAAGCAAGGCAATGACACTCTCTTGGTCCAGATTTACGTGGATGATATCATTTTCGGTGGTTCTTCTCACGCTTTGGTTGCCAAGTTTGCAGACACTATGAGCAGGGAGTTTGAGATGAGCATGATGGGCGAGTTGACGTTTTTCCTCGAGTTGCAAATCAAGCAATCCCGAGAGGGGACGTTCGTGCACCAGGGCAAGTACACCAAGGACATCCTGAAGAAGTTTGACATGGGTGAGGCCAAGCCTCTTCCAGCACCCATGCGGACCACGGCGGCCCTGGATGTGGATGTTGATGGAGAAGCTGTGGACCAGAAGGAGTACTAGAGTATGATCGGGTCGCTGTTGTACCTGACGGCGACACGCCCGGACATCCAGTTCGCGGTGTGTCTGTGCGCGCGATTTTAGTCATCGCCGCGCACTTCTCACCATCAGGCGGTCAAGCGCATTATGAGGTACTTATGCTTCACTCCAGAATTTGGGATTTGGTATTCTGCTTCCTCCACCCTCTCCCTTTGCGGATATTCTGATGCTGATTTTGCTGGTTGCCGCATTGATCACAAGTCCACTTCTGGGACTTGCCAGTTTATTGGTTCTTCTCTTGTATCGTGGTCTTCTCGCAAGCAGTCTAGTATCGCCTAGTCTACCATGGAGGCTGAGTATGTTACTGCGGCTAGCTGCTGTTCCCAGTTGCTTTGGATGATGGCCACTTTGCGTGATTTTGGTCTAAGCTTTTCTCGTGTTCCCTTGCTTTGTGACAGCACGAGGGCTATTAGCGTTGCTAAGAACCCCGTGCTGCACTCTAAGACCAAACACATTGATGTGCGCTTTCATTTTCTGTGAGACCACTATGAGAAGGGTGATATCGACCTTCGCCATGTCGATACTCATCATCAGTTGGCTGATATTTTCACCAAGCCTTTGGACCAATCAACTTTTGCTAGGTTGAGAGGTGAGCTTGGTGTGTGTTTCCCCTTTTAGATGGGGGGAACATTTTGGTTCTTGTATCACAAACTGACTTTTTGTTTTTCAATTGGTTTCTTCATGCATCCTTGCATTTCATCTTGCATATTCCCATTCAGAGCTTCATGTATGTAATCCTTAGAATGTGACTATGCTATGCTTAGTGTATACTCCGATGCTTTATGATGATGCTTGTAGCTTATGCTCTTTCTGATCACTGATACATGTTGTGAGCTGAGCTATTTTATGAACGGTGAACTTGCTTAATAAACCTAAAATCTGAAAATGTTCACCATTGAGATATGCAACTAGCATGCATAGAATGTGTTGAAATCACTTATGCTTTTCATATATGCTAGGTTGTTATGTCTCTAGTTCTGAGTCATTCACTTGCTTGGTATGTTCATATTCTGCTTTAATTCTGAACCAAGTCAAGTGAATTGGAAAGATCGAGATGGGATTGCTTGTCAGCACATCACAGTTTCGAGACTGTTTCTCATTGCACTTTGAGTTAAACTTGAGTTGTGTAGTGTATGATCGAAACTGTGACTTTAAGCTTCTGATTGCTTCTGCATAGGTGTTGATGGTCCTTAAACACTTGTTTTACCATCAACATTTTACCCTAAAGTTCACCAAAAAGGCATGAAATGTAGTCAAATAGGTTTCAAACTAACCAAATTCCACATGTCCATAGATTTTTATTTGAATGCAGGATTTGGACCAAATTTGGAGAATGGACCCACTAGGAGACGAGCCCACTCACCAGGACCCATTTGGGCTCGAGTGGGGTGGCGCCCGCCAACCAGAGGTGGCACCCGCCACCCAAAAGTGGCGCCCGCCACATGGAGAGGCCCAACTCTCCCCCCTGCCACGTCACTGATCCGTGTGACCACCCCAAGGCCAAATCTTGGCCCTTGGTCACTAGGTCAGTGGCATCGGACGACTCAGGATGGAATGGCGGTTACTCAGACATGCAACCGACTTAACCACCGCCTCTCTGGAGCTCCTGGATGCTGTTGAAGCAAAGGCGGTGCATCCAACGGTGAGGGAGGTGGCGGCCGCCACCTAGGGCTGGCGCCCGCCACTAGGGTTAGCCCTAGGTTGGCTGGCTGCCCCCTATAAGTACCCCCCTCACTCCTCAAGACTATAAATACCCCCCTGGTGACACCACTTCATTTGTACCATCCCAGAGAAAGCAACACATAAGCAAGAGAAGCAAGTGAGAGTTAGGTTAGAAGCTCAGAGAGCTTAGGCAAGTAGGTTAGCTAGTAGAGAGAGTATAGCTCTAGTGCCCTCGCTACAGCGCGGCTCTTAGTTTAGCACAACTCAGCCTAAGTCCTTGGTAAAAGGAGCGTAGAGCTTGCTAAGAGAGAAGCGGGTGCGAGCGACTGGCATCGGAGGTCGGTTGATTTCCCGGCATCTCTGGTCTGGTTTGCTCTCTTGTATCTCAGGTACATTTATCTTTATCTCAGTATTACTTTAAGCATTACTTTCAGTATTACTTTTAGTATTACTTTATCAAGTACCTTGAGTGTGACCTAGCTATCCTACAGTTCAATTCACTTAGCCATAGTAGTTAATCTCTAGTGTGCTTAGTGATTGATCTTTGCCAATAGGTTGCTTGGTTAGTCTAGTGTTTATCTTATTAAGTCAATTATTTGCTCTGACGTCCGCAAGGGTGTCTCTATTCAAAGCTAGGGTAGAGATAGTTAGAATATAGTTAAGCGTGGTGCTTAGTTATAGACTTACCTTCAGATACGGCTGGACCCCCGGATAGCTGTGGTAGCAAGCAGGTGGTGACAGCCTTGTGCGCCTTGAATTCCACCATGTAGTTGGCCCAGTTTAACAGTAAGGCTCGTTGTGCTAGCGTTCAACCTAAGTAAGTGGTAAAGGCTAGTACGCCTCGATACTTGATAAGATAGGAATAAAACTTTACTTAACTTAGTTGCTTTATTGACATTTATCTGTCTTGCTTCGCAGTTATCTTGCTCTGTGGTTATCTAGGAGTAGTTATTAGTTAGTAGTTAGTTATCTTTAGTTACCCTTAGTTACCCCACAACTACCTATCCATCCACCTTACCTTAGCCATCCATTTCATCCTTACCTATCCACCCACATATTCTTTCTAGCCTTCCATCCCCTCTTTTCCCTTCTCTCCTTTTTCCATTTCTCTTTTCTTCGACTCGCATCCCCTCCTTGACTCGACTCATACACCACCCTAGCCTTCCCTTGGGATCAAATAAATTGACACCTGGTACTCCCAGGCGAAGTGCTACTACGATAGTTCTGTGCGCTTGCAGAATCTCCTCTTGGTAGATTGCAATCTCTCTAGCTAGCTCCTACTAGTGTCGGGATTGACAACCCCGCTTGGCATTAGTAGATAGCTGCTTTAGCTTCAATCCTTTAGGTATAGTGACCGGACTTGCTTCAAGCACTTCTGACACCGTTGCCTGGAATAGATTCCATAGTCTACTCCTAGTAACGACGTTGGCTAGTGTCAACAAGCATTTCTGGGCCATTACCGGGGATAGTTGCCTAGCTCTATCTTTAGTGAAGCTAAGAACTACCAACAAGCATTTCTGGCGCCGTTGCCGAGGAAGGCAATCGCTGTATTGGTTGAGTCCGTGTCGAATTTATCTTCGCTTAAGCTCCCGCTTAGCGAATCCCATCTTACCCCGTTCTTTCTTTCTTTAGTTCTTCTTATCTTTTTCCTTCATCTTCTTCAACTTCTTTCTTTCTTATCTCGTTCTATCTTCACGATGGCCAATAAGACCATTCGTGAGTTTTCTGCTCCTTCTACCGCTAATGTAGCGATAGGACCAGACGTGATTGACGCCAACCTCAATTTTGAGTTGAAACTGGCTCTGATCACGATGGTCCAAGCTAGCCCGTTCTGTGGCAAGGCTCATGAGGATGCCAAAGCTCACCTCCAACAATTTTTGGAGATTTACGGCACCTTCACCATTAAGGGGATAACCCAAGAAGCCATCTGTCTTCGTCTCTTTCCTTTCTCTTTGCTAGGAAAAGCGAAGCAATGGTTCTATACCGATCGCAACGCTGTAGACACATGGGACAAGTGTTCCAATGCTTTTCTCGCCAAATTCTTTCCTATGGGCAAGACGAATGCTCTGCGCAACAAAATCTCCAACTTTATGCAACAAGCCGAGGAATCTATTCCCGAGGCTTGGGAGAGGTTGCAAGAGTATGTCGCTGCTTGTCCACACCATGGTATGGAGGACTGGCTATTGATCCAGAACTTCTACCATGGCCTAACCCCTCTCTCTAGAAGCCATTTGGATGCCGCCGCCGGCGGTGCATTCTTTTCTCTGAATGTTGCAGATGCTAAGGCTCTCATAAAGAAGATGGTGTCGAACCAAGGATGGAATGACGAAAAACTACAGCCCCGTAAGCGAGGTATACATTCCCTTAAGGAGGCCGACATGATCGTGGCCAAGATGGACCTGCAGGCAAAGAAGCTGGACAGCTGTGAGAAGATGAACCAACAGGAGAGTGTCCAATCTCTGGAATCCTACATGACTTGTGAAGTCTGTGGAGAAACCGGACATTCTAGGAGCCACTGCCCCGAGCTACATGAAGATTTGAACTTCATCAACAACAACAACGGTTTCCGTCAACAGAATTAAGGATGGAATCAGCCTGCAAACTCTCAAGGTAACAATTCATTCCCCCGCTCTAATTTTCATAATTCTGATGATTTCTCGTTCTTAAAGAATCTAGTCTACTCTCAAGGTAGAACTACTGAATTTTTGAATAAGAAATTAATGTCGAATGATAAAACCCTTGAGAATATAAATGCTAAATTGGAAGATTTCTCATCTGCTCTGAAAAATCAATTAAGCTTTAATAAGATGTTAGAAACCCAATTAGCTCAACTTGCTGCTATCATACCATCTTTTGAATCTGGCAAAATTCCTGCTAAACCTGACATGGAAACTGCAAATATGGTTGAAATAAAACATTTTAAATATTATGAAGATCAAACCATGACTGTTAAAAAGGGTGATCCTGGTAGTCCCATCATTAGATGCTCAATCTTTGGTGAAGTCTTTAAAAATGCCATGTGTGATTTAGGATCGAGTGTGAACATTTTATCTAAAGATTTCTATGAAAACTTGTTCTTTCCACCCATGTCATCCACATCTGCCTATGTTGTGCTAGCTGATCAATCCACTTGCTATGTAGAAGGAATAGTTAATGATTTACCTATTCATATTAGAGGTTCCTATGTTCCTGCTGATTTCATAATACTAGATATGGGCAATAGGAAAGATGTGCCTCTAATCTTAGGTAGACCCTTCTTGAACACTGTTGATGCCTGCATATATGTGGGAAGTGGTAAAATTCAAATGACATTAGGAGGGAGGAAGGAAATATTCTCTTTTTCCCGTGGTCCCGCATATGCCGCTAACATGCAGGAAGCAAAACCCGTTCGTACCAAGAAGAGGCGTCCAAGAACAAGGTGGAGCAGAAAGAAAGAACCACCTCCTCCTGAGTTGTGTAATTCACATAACAAAGGAGAGGTGCCAAAAGAAGAAGAACCAGATGGAGTACTTAAAGAAGAAGCACCCAAGGAAGAAGATCCACCCGATAAGGATGAAACTCCATGGACCTAAGGTATGGTTTTACTTTTAGTTTTCCCCTTCAATTTTCCCTTTTTCGAATAAATAACATATGTCATGCATGAAACTAAAAAAATCAGTTATCATTAGTCTTATGCATAGGTATATGTTAACTTAGCTAGAATAATAAAATATCATAATAGGATAGTTTCCCTTTTCACAACATTAGATAGTTTCCCTTTTTTAATAAAATGAGAACAAGAGCTCCGACTGAGAAGAAGAAGATCCTTCACCGAGCAAAAAGCCAGCTTGGGGGAGACTCCCACTCCAATAAGGTATGTCTCAAAGCCTACACTTTACATTTAGTTCTTAAATTCTATATCTTTTGAATGTCACATGCTTGCCTAAATAACCACTCCATGAATAAAAATTGATAAAATCTGCTTAAACAAGTTGAAACCTGAATAAGATTTGAAATATGTCATGCAAATGCTATTGTTATGGTTTGAATAACTGGTCTTATCTAAGTTGTAGCTTTTGTGGGTTGCACATGCTTTAACTGAAATCATGCTTAGTGAATAAAGTTAGTAAGAAATGGAGTAATTCTTTAAACTTGCTAAGGTGAAATTAGGACCTAATCTGGAGGATTTCTTTTAAAAATTATGAAAACCTTGCTAAAAGTTCCTCCTAGATTTTATCCCATCCCACCACCAGCCAAA
Source organism: Coix lacryma-jobi var. lacryma-jobi (assembly GCA_009763385.1). Taxonomy (NCBI): domain Eukaryota; kingdom Viridiplantae; phylum Streptophyta; class Magnoliopsida; order Poales; family Poaceae; genus Coix; species Coix lacryma-jobi. Next base: position 52,223,121 of record CM019824.1, read on the forward strand.
TATTTGTTAGTCAAAACCACAAAGAGCTTTGTCTGTGTTGAGCTTTGTTAGACCTCATAGATCTTAGTAGAGAAGCTTATCATATCTTTTGAATCAAGATTCACACACCCACCATAAATTGCCTACTTTCCACTTTGGAAGTTTGCAACCACCAAATAAATTGCTCATTCTCTACACCGGAGATATGCAATACCTTGCCAAACATCCCATTGCTAGCCTTATGCTATTCCTACACTGGGAATAAGCATTTCTCTCCCTTTCCCTACTCATTTCAAAAATCCTTTCCTATAGATATCTGGGGAAATCTAGAGCTAAAAAAGAGAGAGAGAGAGAGAGAAATGAGCAAAGTAGCTCAAGAAAGGACTATGTCCTGAAAAAAAATGAGCAAAGTAGCTCAAGAGAGGACTATGTCCTAAGAAAATGTGAGGACACATCTTTTGTCTACTCACTATGTATTCAAAAAAAGAGAGAGAATTATCATTAGCTCTAGACCCCAGAAATTAAGTAGGAAGGATTATGAAATATCCCTCTATACACTTCCACATAACCACACATGCACATCTTGATCAATTTTTATGATTTGTTGCTCCTTATGATTTGAGTGTCTAGCTTAGCAATAAACATCAAACAATTTGCTCATGATTCTTAGCCTACCTATAACTCCACATATCATTCTTTAGAAATAGGAGAGTCTACATTTTGGCCTAAGTGAGGATTTAAACACCATTGAGTGATTGAGTGAATCTTGGAGGACTTAAGCAAGTTGTTATCTTTTGAAAACCTTGAAAAACCTCCAGACAAAATCCTAGTCAAACCTAAGCAAGATAAAAGTTTCCTATCTACTAATTTATTTCACTCTTGCATGTTTGAAGTGAAAAGCTATAAGTCCCACATTGCTATGATTTATGATATATGCTAAGTTATTTCTCACTATACAATATGCACCTGCATACATCTTAAGTTGCTATCTATTTCATGCCCAATGCTTAAACCGCATTGTTGCTCGAGGACGAGCAATAGGTTAGCTTGGGGGAGCTTGTTGATGGTCCTTAAACACCTGTTTTACCATCAACATTTTACCCTAAAGTTCACCAAAAAGGCATGAAATGTAGTCAAATAGGTTTCAAACTAACCAAATTCCACATGTCCATAGATTTTTATTTGAATGCAGGATTTGGACCAAATTTGGAGAATGGACCCACCAGGAGACGAGCCCACTCACCAGGACCCATTTGGGCCCGAGTGGGGTGGCGCCCGCCAACCAGAGGTGGCACCCGCCACCCAAAAGTGGCGCCCGCCACATGGAGAGGCCCAACTCTCCCCCCTGCCATGTCACTGATCCGTGTGACCACCCCAAGGCCAAATCTTGGCCCTTGGTCACTAGGTCAGTAGCATCGGACGACTCAGGATGGAATGGCGGTTACTCAGACATGCAACCGACCTAACCACCGCCTCTCTGGAGCTCCTGGATGCTGTTGAAGCAAAGGCGGTGCATCCAACGGTGAGGGAGGTGGCGGCCGCCACCTAGGGCTGGCGCCCGCCACTAGGGTTAGCCCTAGGTTGGCTGGCTGCCCCCTATAAGTACCCCCCTCACTCCTCAAGACTATAAATACCCCCCTGGTGACACCACTTCATTTGTACCATCCCAGAGAAAGCAACACACAAGCAAGAGAAGCAAGTGAGAGTTAGGTTAGAAGCTCAGAGAGCTTAGGCAAGTAGGTTAGCTAGTAGAGAGAGTATAGCTCTAGTGCCCTCGCTACAGCGCGGCTCTTAGTTTAGCACAACTCAGCCTAAGTCCTTGGTAAAAGGAGCGTAGAGCTTGCTAAGAGAGAAGCGGGTGCGAGCGACTGGCATCGGAGGTCGGTTGATTTCCCGGCATCTCTGGTCTGGTTTGCTCTCTTGTATCTCAGGTACATTTATCTTTATCTCAGTATTACTTTAAGCATTACTTTCAGTATTACTTTTAGTATTACTTTATCAAGTACCTTGAGTGTGACCTAGCTATCCTACAGTTCAATTCACTTAGCCATAGTAGTTAATCTCTAGTGTGCTTAGTGATTGATCTTTGCCAATAGGTTGCTTGGTTAGTCTAGTGTTTATCTTATTAAGTCAATTATTTGCTCTGACGTCCGCAAGGGTGTCTCTATTCAAAGCTAGGGTAGAGATAGTTAGAATATAGTTAAGCGTGGTGCTTAGTTATAGACTTACCTTCAGATACGGCTGGACCCCCGGATAGCTGTGGTAGCAAGCAGGTGGTGACAGCCCTGTGCGCCTTGAATTCCACCATGTAGTTGGCCCAGTTTAATAGTAAGGCTCGTTGTGCTAGCGTTCAACCTAAGTAAGTGGTAAAGGCTAGTACGCCTCGATACTTGATAAGATAGGAATAAAACTTTACTTAACTTAGTTGCTTTATTGACATTTGCCTGTCTTGCTTTGCAGTTATCTTGCTCTGTGGTTATCTAGGAGTAGTTATTAGTTAGTAGTTAGTTATCTTTAGTTACCCTTAGTTACCCCACAACTACCTATCCATCCATCTTACCTTAGCCATCCATTTCATCCTTACCTATCCACCCACATATTCTTTCTAGCCTTCCATCCCCTCTTTTCCCTTCTCTCCTTTTTTCATTTCTCTTTTCTTCGACTCGCATCCCCTCCTTGACTCGACTCATACACCACCCTAGCCTTCCCTTGGGATCAAATAAATCGACACCTGGTACTCCCAGGCGAAGTGCTACTACGATAGTTCTGTGCGCTTGCAGAATCTCCTCTTGGTAGATTGCAATCTCTCTAGCTAGCTCCTACTAGTGTCGGGATTGACAACCCCGCTTGGCATTAGTAGATAGCTGCTTTAGCTTCAATCCTTTAGGTATAGTGACCGGACTTGCTTCAAGCACTTCTGACACCGTTACCTGGAATAGATTTCATAGTCTACTCCTAGTAACGACGTTGGCTAGTGTCAACAAGCATTTCTGGGCCGTTACCGGGGATAGTTGCCTAGCTCTATCTTTAGTGAAGCTAAGAACTACCAACAATAGGCTTCGCACAGTTGAAAAGTTAGGCAATGATAAGCTTTTAACCTCTCACAATCACATGCTAAAATTGGAACTTGTGTAATCTAACCGCTGCAACTCCGATAAAATTTGGATACATAAGTTTATGTTTCATTCTATAGCATGATGGTTGAACTGTGCTAGGGGTAGTTCACCTTGTATACATGTTTAGCACTTGTTTGACTTCCTTTCTATACATGTTTGGTCCTATTTTGATGGTGAATGCTTTTGGCTAAAACTGCTCACTTTGCTCACACGTTCATAGTTCGTATTTGGTGATCAGTTTGAGCCTTTGCTAGCATTATGTGCATATTGTTGAATCATTGGATCAGCATTTTGTCGAGCATCTTCATATTCTATCGACTATATTCCTGAAGCTGCTAACTTGCATATTGACTCATATGCATTTTTGGAAGGGAGAGTTATTTTGTCAAGGGGGAGAAACGAGCTTGTTGGTGCATTTTTCTTTGCTTGATGATGCATTTTCAACTAAGGGGGAGAAATTGCAAATCATATGTCCTCCAAGTGTTCAACTAAGGGGGAGTTTGCTCGTTTTTGCTTGATGCTGAGTTTTTGAGCATCTTCAGTTGGTTCGAAGCATTTTTGGTAGCTAGTTGTGTTGAGCCTTTTGCCTCTTTCTTGAGGAACTAGCACCTTTGCTCTTATGCTTTTCAGTTGGTATCGAACTTTCTTTGTTTGGTATCGAGCTTCCTCGCTAGCGGTGTTGAGCCCGTTCTGCCTCTTCTTGAGGGCTAGCTCTGTTTTGCTTGATTTTTGAGTTGATTTTCCAATTGGTGTCGAGCTTTCCCGCTAGCGGTGTTGAGCCTGTTCTACCTCTTCTTGAGGGCTAGCTTTGCTTTGCTTGGTAGCATCGAGCCATTGCCCATGTCTTTGGGAACCAAGTTGTTTTGCTCTTTCCACTTGACCTTCTTTGGCTTTGCTATGCTTTTGGGTCATTTGGTCGAGTTCTCTCTCTTTCTTCCTTCCTACCTCTATTCCTTTATGATTTGTGTTGGTAGTTGACAATGCACTCATCAAGGGGGAGATTGCGGATACATGGGTGTATGCCGAGTCTCTGAGTGATGAGTGATTGTCAACTGGGATAATGCGCATGTTCTTTGGCTTGTGTTGTGCAGGTGTCGAGCACGGATACAGTGATCAAAGGTAAGGTGAAGGTCAAGTAGAGACGTGCCGTACCGATGGACCGAGAGTGGCGAAGGGCGGACGTGAGGCTTGGACTGAGGGACCAGTGGCCCGAGGATCAGCTGTGTTGGCTGGCAGCCTGGGACAGCGACGAGCGAAGACTTGCGGGCACGGTGTTGCTTGGGTCGAGGACCTGGGGACACGTGTCGGTGGACGGGGTGCACGGGCGGTGCATCCCTTCTACGGCTCGGTTTGTTGGTTGAGCCACAGAAAAACCACCGAGTGGACGGTTTCCAGGTTTGGGCCTCAAAACCTGGGCGCTGATGGTTTCCGAGTTTGGGCCACAAAACTCGGGCTGAGGACGGTTTCCAGGTTTGGGCCTCAAAACCTGGGTGCTGCGGGTTTGCTGAGTTTGGGCCACAAAACTCAGGCTACGGTCGGCTGGTTTCCCGGTTTGGGCCTCAAAACCGGGGGTTGGTCGTGAAGGCTGGTTTCCCGGTTTGGGCCTCAAAACCAGGGGCGAAGTCTGGGAAAAGGATGAGTGGAGCGGTGGCGGCACGTGGCGGCAATCGGTGAGGTTGCGTCGAGGCAACGCTACCAGTTGCGCGGGCGTGGCCGTCGGATCACCAGCATCTTCGAGTTGGTCCAGAATAACCCAAGGGTTTAGCTGGTTCGCTCTGTAATTAGAGAGGGGTAGAGTAGGAATTAGAATTAGGATAAGTAGAGGGAGACACCCTCCTCCCATTTCATCTCAGCCATTTGCTCTTTGCCTTCTAGGTTTTCCTCCTCTCTCAATCCCCTGCTGTAGCAACTGAGATCCGCAGAGAACCATACCTCTGTGTACTGGAGATTTTGAGGAAGTGAGACCGTAATCTCACTGTTGTAACGTGTGGTAGCCACACGGTTGCAGATCGATGACTTGATTCGCGTTTTGTTCGTGTTCTTCGCGTTCTTCATTTCTCCACGATTTTCCTGTCACTCGATCTCCCTCTCTACTGCGTCTTTGCGAAATCCGTTTGAATCAACTTGTTCTTTATAGTGAGGAGATCATTTCCACTGAAGGAATTCATCTAACTCCTCACGAACAAGTAGATCGGGTTGATTTTGTTTTCGTGGCGCTTTTTCGTTCATACTCCTCCCCTTTTGATTTCCCGGTGTTTGAGTTGATTTGAGCGGATGATTTATTGGGGATAGTCTTCTAACTACCTCGTGATCATCCTCTCCAAGTTTGGGATCAAGGGATTTTGGTTTGGATCGATTTGGAGAAGATTTGAGTTGAGGGCGACCAAAATCGCCCTTTCTGGGTGGTCGCGGATAGTCCGCCGTCCACCCCGCGGACAGTCCATGTGTCGGGATCGAGCCAGGTCAGTGGCTGCGGGTCTCGGCCAGTTTACTGTTTCTTGACCGGCGCATAGTCCGCCGTTGATTTTCGCGGACAGTCCAGGAGTGTCCAGGGAAGTTCAGCAACCTTGCTGTTTTGGTCATTTGACCGGCGGACAGTCCACCCCTTCCTCGCGGACAGTGTGGCGTCACCGCGGATAGTCCGGGACCGTACCCGTGGACAGTCCGCGAACTCCCAGACTTGTGCTTTTGTGTGCAGTTGGTCTCCCGGCTTCTACATTTGGTTTCCAGACTTCTCGTTTGGCACTAGAGTTGATCAAGGAACCTCTCTAGGTATCTTTGCTACTTGTTAGCATAGGTATTTGGGGATTTCTCGACGTAGCATTCCATCTACGTTTGGGACTTGGTTTTTGGGGGTCGAACTTGTTCCAGTGCTTTTGCCGATTGGTTTGCTATCGCCTTGTGGTGCCTCGCTGTGATCCTAGGGATCATCCACCCTCTTCCAAGGGTCGTGGGCATCACTGTTTCGATCGAAGCTTTTGGGGTTGATTTGTGGGACAAAGGCCAAAGTTTCGAGAGAAATTTTTGAGCTCCCATTCACCCCCCCCCCCCCTCTGGTCGCCTTGCTATTGCATTCTCGGTCCTTCAACTCCTTCCCTTCATCCATTAGAGTGTTCTTGCCACTTCCATCTGCTGAGAGACACATTGTGAGTGTGAGAAAGTGCAAGAGCCCTAGTGAGGTTGAGAGATTTGCTAATTGAGAGAATTAGACACCTCCTAGTGAGAATTGAGTAGCAAGTGTGCATCCATCGATCTCTTTGGCCTTGTCTTGGTCAAGTGAGAGTTCTAGCTTGTTACTCTTGGTGATCGGCATCACCTAGACGGCTTGGTGGCGATCGGAGAGCTTGGTGATCATCCGGAGGCTTTGTGGATGACCCAAGTCAAGTTGTGACCGGTAGCAAGCGATTCACCGGGCCGGAGTGGCGAAGAATTAGCTCGTAGTGAGCACTTGATCCTTGCGCGGATCAAGGGGGAGCGATACCCTTGCGCGGGTGCTCCAACGAGGACTAGGGGGTGTGTCGACACCTTGATACCTCGGCAAAAAGATCGTCTTGTCATCTCTACTCCCTTACTTACGCATTTACTTTCAAGCAATTCAATTCTGCATTATACTTGTTGTTCATTCACTATTGAATTGCTTTGTTAGAGTAGGAGTGGCATAGACTTGGTCTTTTATGCGGTAGAATAGAGAGAAATACACTTCTAGGCAAAAGGGGGTTAATTGGGCTTAATAGGTTTTAATTCTTGCAAGAAGTTTTAGAAAAGCCCAATTCAACCCCCCCCTCTTGGGCATCTTGATCCTTTCACAGGTTTTTGTGTTTCTGCTGCAAAAGTTAATATTGAATATCTTTCAATTAAATTAGAACCAACGAGAGAATTTAATTTTAAGATAAGTTAGAATTTTAAGTAAATTATGATATTGTTATTTTCTGACCAACATTGATAATAACAATGTTATAAGTTTATTTATGAGTTTAAATTTGAAGTTAGAATCTCTGATAAATTTTTCATCAATATGATCAATTATTCAGAGAATAGATAAGAATCCATAAATGTCCCTGGCCAAGTCAAGAGTATTCCGCTGCAATGGTGATGATTATCTCCTAATTAAATTCGAACCAACGAGAGAATTTAATTTGAGGAGTGGTCATATGTTTTTTAAGTTAACTGAGTTTCATATATTAATTCTATTTCTGTCTAATGGTGATGTGGATTTAATGCAAAAGAATATTATTTTATTATATTTTCTGTCCAACGGTGATATAGAATAGAACTAAAGTTCAATGCACATGTTTTAACCAAACCAACGTAGGGTTGTTTCATGCTCATTGTCGTTGATTATTGTTGATTAATGTTTTTCAGAAAAGATTTGCATGCTTTCATTCTTGGAGGCAGAAAATAGTTCGGTACTTGTGACCCAGAAGACGAAAAGTGCAGTTTTGTATGAAAGAATGTCATTACATAAAGGGACGGTGTTCTCTTTGGAGAATGGCTTCAAAAGAGAACTTCAGGGACATTGGTCCAATGTAAGTTTAGTACATGAAATGTGTTTTATGTACTCTCTGTGAGGAAGAATGTATTTCGGTTTCAGTCATTATGAGAAAAGTTGTAATAAGCAATATGCATATTTAATTTGACCAACGTTGAACTAAATGTGCATGTCACAAAATATTCGGATTTAATTCTAAATTTGATGATTGAATATGAGAGCTAATTCTGGCATTAATGTCCCTTATGGGGAATTGTCCTACATGACGGGAAAAACATTATAATGACTCATGTGCCTATAGTATATCCCAGACCGGGAGAAAGAAAGAAAAGTTTGGGTAACTTCTATGCTACCTCAGTATTGACTATGCACTTCTATTATGTCATGTTCATTAAGTATTCAATGAGTTAAGCCCATGAGGGGAGCAATCCCAAATAAAAAAAACTTGCAAGCATGACATACAAAAGTACAGTTAATAAAGGACTTCGCTAAGTTCTTAAAGTGGAATGAGAAAAATATACTCTCGTATGAATCACGAGAGGACTTTGTTTGCATGACATGGTCATGTGAACAAAGCAAATTATAGATGTCTCCTCGTTCACAAAAGTTCTGAATAGTTTTGAAATTATGATAGTAAAATTTGTGCCATATTTCGAGGGGAGAATGGTGAGATTAAATTAAGAAAGAGAAGATAAATAAATAAAGATACTCTCCATTTCTCTGTGCCTAAAAAATGCAATGCATGGTATGCATTAAGGCAAGAGTGATCTATAAAAGATGAATATGATCATTGAGGGAGTACAACGGTCATAATAATGATACCCCTAAATAGAGAAATAGCTAAATTCCTGGACCTTTATGGTTCTGATAGGAAGATAGCATAGTAAGCCAGTATTCGTACTCGACGAGCCTAAAAGAAATTAAAGTGATGCTTAAGGCACCATATAATATGTTTTTGATAGATTAAACCCAAATAATATATTTAAGGAAGCGTCATCTCTTATAGAAAGATGGGATAATCTGGGGGAGCATGATATGTAGAGATTTAAGACTTCAAGAGGAGTGGGACTGCGTACGTGCCCACTTCAGTGAATCAAGAACAATCATACTTGTTGATGTTGTATGACCTATACAACACGCGTTGTTAAGCTCTTCTAGAAAGATGAGTAATGTAAACAAGGATCTTGTAATACAGGAGCCTAAAGAATCAATTGCCTCTTGGCAATGAAAGAGCAACAATAACTCATGTAAGAGAAGTGCCATTTTGGATCTAAAAGGTCTCAAAGAATAGAAGATGAGAAGTTATTCCTAATATAGCCAAAACAGTAAATTGTAATGGGTCTACAAGATGCAATGTGGCTCCAGAGGAAACATAGAAAGATATACAGTGTGACTTATGGTGAAAGGATTCACACAAGAGAGGGAATACACTAGAATAAGTGCTAGTGACACATTGTGATTTAGAGTTACATCAGATAGATGTAAAGACGGTATTAATTGATGGGGATTTGTATGAAAAGTTTACATGGCACAACTCAATGGTTTTTGTCATGGAAGGAAAAGAACGTTTAGGATGCCACCTGAAGAAATCCATTTATGGATTCAAATAAGCATCTAAATAGTGGTATTCAAAGTTTGATACCACATTAGAAAGTTTGGGTTTTAAAGAGAATGAGAAGGACAATGACATTATGCAAAGTTCAAGAATAGGAAATTCATTTTCGTAAACCTGTATGTGGATGACACCTTGCTTGCTGGCAGTGGTGTTAATCTACTATTGGAGAAGTAGTCATTGTCCTAAATTACATAAGATTGATCTCGGTGAAGTGTCATTTGTCTAGGAATTGAAACTTACTGAGATAAAAGAAAGGGGTATTAGAACTGTCTCAAGTGTATACTTGAGAAGATTCTAAAGAAATAAAGTATTTATGTGTGTTAACATACGCCTATTCCTATGATCAAGGATAATAGTTCATGCCTATTCCTATGATCAAGGGTAATAGTTTTGGGAACTTTCAGTGTTCCAAGAATAGATGTGAGAATCGATAAAATGGACGTCCTATATGCTTTGGCTGTTGGAAGCTTAATGAGTGCACAAGAATTTACCCTGACATAGTTCATGTATCCGGGATTTTGGTAGATATCCAATCCAGATATAGATCACTGGAATGGAGTTAAGAATGTCTTGTAATTGTGCAAAGTTTCATATACCTGTGACACCCCAATTTTAAGAACAAAATTGGAGCACAATATATGTATGCCAAGATCAATTTTCATACATATATCCACATCATAGTAAATATCAAAACAATGCTTTATTAATATATCGTACATTATTACAAAAATGACCCTCGGGTCTAAAAGAAAAGTACAGACTCTCAGTCTAACTCTAATGTAGTCTTCGCGGAAACTGGACGCCATCTCCACAGGAAGGTCGACCGGGGGCTGCGCCATCCTAGTACAAGTCGTCTGGGTCGTATCCACCGTCTTCTGGGTACAAGTTGTCGGGGTCGTATCCGCTATCTTCTGGGTACTCCTGCTCTGCGTCGTAGACTCCAACGTCTGGGTGGGGTAGCAGGGGGTTCAAAGAAGAAGGGTGAGTACATCGAAATGTACTCCGCAAGTGTAGGAAATATATGCTTATGAGGCTTATAACAAAGGTAGGCTGACTTTGTTGACTCAAGCGCCTAAAGCGACACACCCTATTAATCCTATTAATCCTATGCACCTATTTACTAGGTTATAGCCACAGATACTGTAGAAAAGTAACAACACTCGGAGTCGCACCGAGCAAACCACACTCGGAGTCACACTGAGCAAACCACACCTGAAGTCCATCAGGCAAACCACACCTGAAGTCCATCAGATGACCCGAACCCAAAACCAACCAGTAACCAACTAATCTCGAAGAAGTCCAAGCCGCTCGTGACCGTGAGCACGGCTGATATATCAGTTTTACACTCTGCAGAGGTTGCACATCGTTACCCATGAGTCGTGCAGATCCCGTCACGCTTTACACTGTCGAGGTGCATAGCGAGTTGCACTGCAAGGCCTTTACAAAGTCCCTCCAAGCCTGTGTTACACGTACTCTAAGGTTTCTCCCCTGTCCATAAGTCAACGACCCCAAGGGACCCCTCTTGAGCCACTAAACAAACCCCGTGTAGCATAACTTGAAGGAAACTAATTAATTAGCCAGGTCCAACCCATCCAGATCTCATGGTTGCGCTGTTAAGCCGGGTTACAGGCTTCGAGAACCGGGTCCTAGGGATCCAGGCAGAATATGTCTAGCACGAGCCCCGAACCAAAAACCAAAAGCAGTTGCCGAGTCCCACGGCACAAAACCACCAATACGGGTCCATCCTGCCGGATTTACCTACTCACCATACTACTCATTACCAGTCCACATGTTCCATAGATCATTAATCAGAATTAATTATAATACCCATCCCATCCCAAGACAGCAGGGCTAAGCATGACGTCTACCCAACACATCTCAAACCAGGTGACAAGGAAAATGTGAACAAGTTCTAGTAAACCTTAACATGGGATTCAATTTAAGACTGCATGCATCTACTGGATCTAACTACTCTAATAAAAGTAAAATAAATACGGGAGCAAGATGTTCAAGAACACTTGCCTTCGGACTGGGTCGAATCAACTGGGTCGCAAGGATGGTCTGGAGCGTCCTCGTACTCCGCACTCTCTGGCCCAAGCAACATACATGGCACAATACATTGAAATAAATAACAGTACAACAAACAGTATTAAAACAGTAAACTAATAGATCTACTGCGTAGAGAACGAAATTATGAAACTAACGCAAGTTGAACAGGTCAAATCGGAGTTAAAATGAGCAAGTTATGGGCTTTTGAAGTCGGGTGGCAAAACTGTAAATCAGTTGAAGTCATTTTCGTAATTTAAATAAAAGAAAACTGAATTAACCATAGATTACAAGGGTTAGCATGGAAGATTGCTAAGACTCAGAAAACAATGCACGGAATATGGGGAAGTATAGGGGGTAGATCGGAAAAGACGGTGATTGCAGCTTTGACCATGATGATGTGGCGATTGCTGGTGACGTGGCGTGCTCTGGTTGGTTGAAGGAGGCACTGATGTGGCGAGTTGGTTGACCGGTATTGACTTGGTCAAGATGCGATCTGGACCGTCCATCTTCGATCGGACGGCGCTGGGAGGTCTTCCTCCTCTCTGGTCTGTGCGTGACCGAGGAGACGAGGAAGGAAGAGACCGCCGTCGGTGGTGGCCTTGCCGGCGACTAGCGGAGATGGCGCTCCGGTGGCCGGAGATCGAAGACGAGCGGAGGAAGGGCACGAGCGGATCCCGGCGCACTGTCTGGTGCGTGCGCTGGCAGCGGGGATGAGCCAGGGGCGATGGGCGGCGATGGCAGAAGAGCTGGCGCCGGCGGAGCTCTGGGGAATTGCGCGCTCGGGCATGAACTCCAGGCGAGGAGCGTCGGATTGGGTGTGCGGTCGTTCTGCGAGGCTGGAAGAGGTAACGGTGAAGGTGGAGGCGGTTTAGACAGGGAGTTCGGGAGCTCGATCCCGAGGTCGGCCATGGCGGCGATGGCGTTTCGTCACGGGGATAGAGAGAGGGAGAGGGCCTAGGGTTTAGCGGTTTGGCGGCGGCGTGCTCTTGCGGTGCCTTAGGGTCAAGTGGGGGCGTTGGAGGTGGCCTGTGTGGTGTGGATGCCGGAGCTCGGGTCCGAGGTCACCTATGGTGACGGCAGTGGTGCTTGGAGACGCTGGAGCGAGGGAGGGAGCACGGGGATGGGAGAGGTGGCGGCGGCGGTGCTTGGTCCCAAGGGCCACCGCTTATAGGGCCGAGAGGGAGAGGGAGGAGATCCGGGGATCTCGGTCTGTTCGGTTGGGGGGGCGAAGAGATCCGGTCGGGGGGGCGGCTGGAGGTGGAAGGGAGGCCTGACCAGCGGGGCCCACGAAGAGAGGAGGCCACTGACGGGTGGGGCCCGCATGGCGGTGAGCGCGAGGGGGGGAAGGAAAGCTGGGCATGCGGCTTCTGCTGGGCCAGGAGCGGGAGGGAGAGGGAGGCGGCCCGGGAGGGAGGTGGCGAAGCGGGCCGGATCTCTGAATGGGCCGCGAGGAGGGGAGCAGGCCGGCGGAAGCTATGGGCTGAGAGGAGGGGGGAGAGAGAGGGCTTTATCTTTTTTTTCTCTTTTCTAAATTCATTTGAAAACAAAATTTAAATCAGTTTGAAACCAAGTAAACTTTGTGAAGTTTAGAAAATATTTTCCTAGATTTTGGAAATAAAACTTGAGTTTGATTTTGTAAAAATTTCATAAACCTTTTATTTAATTCTTAAATAGAATAAAACCGATTCGCTCTATTCGGGATTAGATAAATTCTTTTTCACCCAATAAAAATTATGCAACGGCATGAATGCAACAAACATCTGGTTAGATTTTTCCTCCATCTAGGATTTTGGCCATTTTTCTAATTTATTTTAATTATTTAAACACCCGGGGTGTTACAATACCTCATGATGAGTGAGAGAGAACAAGTACTCTCAAATGGTTGTGAGTACAACTGATATGTTTGGGCGAGATGTGTAGTGAAATCTACATTAGTAACTAACACTCGCAGTTGGAGTTTTATCGTGGAAAAGCTTCAAAGAAACGGTTGTGGTGTCATCGATGATGCATACCCACGGTATAGCTTGTTATGAGGCTTAAAGGACAGGCGAAATGGTTAAGAAACCTATATCCAGAGTTGATAACGGTAAACAATAGCAATAACCATTTAAGAAGTTTGCTCCTAAGACAATGGGTCAAGTGTGCTGCCAAACACATTGACATTGGGTTGTACATTGTGAAGGAGAAAGTCCAGAATCATACTTTTAGAATGTGAAAGCATTACAGATCTGTTTTTCAAAGGCTTACCGTCCAGTCTGTTCAAAAAATACACAGTTGACATGGGTTTTATGATAAGGCCTATTATTTCGGAACAATAAAGGGCCCAAAGTTAAAGAACCTATTTCAAAATAGAGACGTATATTGTAGTTGTTGAATCTATCGGCAATTGACCGTGATGATGAGGCACGCTCTATGCACTAATCTGTGATGGAATGAGAAAAGACTAGAGTAAGTTAAGTTAAAGTATAAGATGAGATCAAGAGGAAAAATGTTAGAATTGATCTCCTTCAGCTCGGCCCAACGGCCTAGCTGGACCTTGATCCAACGCTCTGATCGGGGGCGTCCAGCCCAATAGATGGTTGGTGGGCCCCTGTCGCGCAGCACCATATATATAGAGGTGGGAGCCAGCGACACGAGAGACAAGGTTCATTGTAGCCGCTAGACTCCCACTGTCCTAACCCTAGTCCGATCGAGAGGAGACACTGCTAGCGACAGGAAGCGCCACCGCCGCCGTCATTTTCAGCTCTTCTCCGACCGTCGCTGCCTGTGCGCAGATCTCCACAAACTCCTTCCTCTGCCAAGCCCGAAGGTATGGGTCACTCTCCTTCCCTCTATCCCCGTCGGCTTCACACTGTTGAACTACTACTTGTGTTCATACCGAAAAGCACAAGAACCCCACCGGATCTGCACCTAGTTGATCCAAAGCGTCTAACAGTTTGCTGTGTCGCCGTTGCTATGGCTTCTGGTCTCGCTGTTTCCACATGAATCATCATCGCTTTCTCGTTCTTCCTCGTCACCACTCACCGTTGCTCCAATGTGGGCCATCAGCAAGGTGTGAATCATCTGCGTGCCTATTCATAACTTGACCACTGCAGTCTGCTTCCCCTTTTCTTTTCTTGTTCCTGTGGTTCTGATGTCACTCGCCGCACCTGAAGCTGCCCCAGTACACTCAACCACATCAATAGTTTGGCATATTAGACTTGGTAAATCTTTTAATTTGTCAAGTGACTAAATCATATGACAAGTGAAAATAGTTTCTATCTCCAATGGTTTGGCATTTGGACTTGGCAAATGTAAAAAAGAAGGCCCACACATCAACAATCGATCAACTGTCGAGACCCACATGGCCGCGCGAGACCCTTCGCCTCCACGCATGCCGCGACAGCGCATGGCTGGAACCCGCGATGCCAAGTGACGCCCAGCGTGCAAATTTGCGTGTGCGGCACCCCTGGATGCGAAGTTGGCAAAAGATGGTGTTGACACTCAAAAGTGTCTCAAGTGTATAATGGACTCCACCATCAGGTTTCTGTCATCAAGATAGCTGAGACCTCTTGAGAGACTTCTGACCAGGTCTCTTGAGAGATTTCCGACCAGGTAAAACTGGTCGGAGGCGGCAAGACGGCGACAGAGACCAGTTCCACTAAACCTGCATATACGTACAAGATGGAAATTGTATGTACATGCCATAACCGAATAAATAAGTCCTATTTGGAATTTTATTCAGTCAAGAGGGACCGCCCTATAAATATAAAGGGTGACGGCCGATTGAGATCTCATCTATCCAATCGTCAAACCAATCTATTACAACCCTTTTACCCTCTTCTCCAATCTCATGTTGTTCATCCCTTGATCCGACGACCAAGGATGGCGTCCTAGGCTCGTCGGCCGACCTAGGGCAACCCGACGACGTCCATGCCCTGACGGGGTCCCTCCCGGGCAAGAGCTTCGACGGTTCCTTTGCTAGTTTGCCTGAAAACTAGTCGTTCTTCGCCACGTAAGTGTGATAGCTATCCTTTGCCGGTTTGCTTATAAACCTAGTCGTCCTTCACCGCGTAAGTGTGACCTCCTCGCTGCGTTCTTCGGTCCGTGGCGACCCGGGCGTCCAAAGCCCTAGCTGGTGTGTGATCCGGAACACTTTCGGCGTCAACAGATGGCAACCCAGATGTCAAACTGTTGGAGGAGGAAAATTCATGTTTTGCAAAAAAATTCTAGGATGTCAAATGATTATGCCAAACTATTGAAGTTGCTCTGCATCCTATTTTCCAAACCTGTATGTGCGTGCTTAACAAAATTCTCCAATAATTTTAACCTTTGCTTAAAAAAAGATCCATGCATGTGGCTTTTGCCATTGGTGACACATATCAGGATGAAGCTAATAAATATTCTTTGCACCACAATGTTACGTAGATTTTCCTCCATCTGGAAATATTAGGCCAATTTCAATGCGGGTTTCATTTGAGTTTCATTTGCATTAAATATAGTGTCACATAAGCTTGTTTGATGATATGGCAGTGTATTTAAGAAGAGAGAGATGAAATGAGTTTCATCTAGATGAAACTCTCTTGGCACGAATATCAACTCTCTGTGAGTCATGAAATTTAATGTCTATGAAACTTTAGAATGAAACTCTCAGCCTCAATGGAGAGTTTCATTCAAGTTTCATTTTAATTCGTATGACATGGTAGTCTTGGAAACAACGCAATGAAACTCACCATTGAGATTGGCCTTATCCATTAATCTTATATCAATGCCGACTTCAATGCTAAGCCATGTATTTTCATTTAGTCTATCTAATGATGTCATAAATCTATCCTTTTGATATAAAAACAATTTCATAAAATGCCCCTTTTTATTTGATTTAAGACTTCAAAAGCTCTATATAACCAATTTTAGGCGTTTTTGCGCTAAACTGATCATAGGATCACGCCGTTCATGTTAGAATCGTTTTTATCCTGTTTTTGTAATTTATGGTGTACTATTCTTAGGTTCAATCATTGTGTTTGTACCAGACGTTGTGTTCCATAGAAGAGAAGATATGTGAGCATGGTTCACAAGAAAAAAATGAAAAGTTGGAGCGAACAATTAGAGGCAAGTGTAACATGACCTAGTAACTTTATAATCACCTCTTCATGTGCATGTGCCTAATTTATGAACTCCTAAGGACTTCTCCTAGAAATGTTGTACCTTGTATTCATTGTTACCGGGGTTTGTGCATATGGGTAGAGTGGCTTAGTTTACTATCACCGACCATAATGTTCTGTAATATTGATTAATAATATATGCAACTATTGATTAAAATATGCTTTTTAGTAACATGGATCAGGGGCTAGAGCATTGGGCCTTTTTGGATGCTCTAGTATGCCCTCTGTAAGGACTCAATCTTAAAGCGGCAACCCAATACATACAGTGTAACCACAAGCTATATGGCTCTGGCTTGGCTAAGTATCAGAATTCTACTAGTTTGTGCAACTTACCGAAAGGCGCAAGAGAGGCTCTGATTAGTTTGATCTCGGTGTACCAACGGGGTACATTTTGGTTTCTTAATCTCTTGTACATCCCTTGGGGAGGGGATCTTACTTCTTGATGGGGAAACCTAGCGGGTTGCTACTTATTAGTGGGACCTATGAACGGTCTCGTAGTGAAACCCTGCCTGCTCACCTTGGAAGTGTTACGAGGCTAGCTACCTCAGGCAAATGGGAATCACTTCTTGTGGGTAAAGATGTACACCTCTGCAGAGTTATAAACTGATACATCAGACGTGCTCTCGGTCATGAGTGTAACAACCCAAAAATTCGGACTTTTTAAAAATTTTCTGTGATTGTGTGGAGCATGTAGTTGCTAGCTGAACCGGGAACAATTTATAAATAAATTGTTGCATTCATATAGTACTGCTTGTATGAGTTTGCTGGAGATTCTTTTTATAACTTAAGTCTTATGTTGGAGAGCACTTGACCATAGCAACCTCCTTGTATTTCTCTTGGGATTATCTCGAGTCTCTCTCAATAATCCCCTTCCTCTCTCTTTCCCGCACGCGGCCCTAGCCCAGCCTGCTCGGCCCAACCGGCGACGCCCTTCTCCCCCTCTCCACTCGCCGCACTGGACTGGCCTGTGAAGCCTCACGCCTCGACCCTCGAGCTCGAGCGCTCGCACCCCAGCGTCCTGACCCTCGAGCTCGCGCCCTAGCGTCCGAACCCTCGAGCTCGCGCCCGCACCCCGACCCTCGAGCGCGCGCCCGCTGACTCCAGGACCCCGCAAGCCAGCCGCACAACCGATGCCGCCTCTTCTACCCGACACCATGGCCCCACCTGTCAGCCACAAAGAAACAGTGCTTTCTTCCTCCCCATGCCGCTCGCCCACGCCACATGCAACCACCCGACAAACCCACGCAAGGGGCATGACCCCTGGCCCACGCTGTGTCAGACCTTGTCGCCCCCATGTCGGCATCATCTTGGCGCCCAAGAAGCCCCTAAGAGCCCCCACAACCGTTTGATCTAGGTCATGCTCCGATCACCATTCGTCGCACCATAGCCACACCTCCAGGCTATAAAAGCCAGCACCAAGCCCCGCTAGGGTTTCCCAATCCACTCGCCGCCTCTCGGTGGCCACACCAACACCCCTAACCGATGAGAAAAGGGACAAGGAGGCCGGAGCAAGGCGGAGCTGAGCACAGTGCCGTCGTAGAGCTCGCCGGAGAGGAAGAAGAAGCCGGGCAGGAACCACCGGAACAAGGAGGACCACGCGGAGCGGCACGACACTGCGAACCCACTGCACAACATCGACTCAACATGGCCCCGCTACCCTGTCTTCCCCAGCACCGACGGTGAGCACGCCGCGCTGCCATTCCAAACCCCCAAGCCCTCCTCTGGTCATGGCGCTCTGCACCTGAGCGCGTAGACCGAGACGCTGTCGGCTTAGGCACACAAAGCACCGCATGGGCACGAGACTGACACCGACCAAAACAGAGAAACACGCCTCCGCCAACCTGATCGCCGCACCGACGAACTATGACGCCATGACAAGATCGTCGTACCGGTAAGGCCAGTAGTCGCAGAAGACCTCCAACTCGCCCAATCACTCGTCGTAGCAGCAGGCACACGAAACGCAAGGGTAAAGACTGAGAACGAGCCCTAGGCCCTTGGACTCCACCACCATGCCACCGCCGCGTTGCCTCGGTGCGCCGCCACGACGACCACGTTCCGGCCAACTCAGGTTGCCTCGATAGACGAGGATTGGCCGTCGAGCTTCACCATGACGTCCTGAGCCCACCCACCTAGATAGATCAGTTGGAGAAGCACCACAACCGTCGGGCCATGAAGGCCGAGACCTCACCAGAGCCGCTTCATCTTGATTTGACCTTTCTCCAGTCAACTTGATTTGACCTTTCTCCAGCAAATAGTCGAATATCTTATCAGCTTTAGTGATATCAAAGATGTATTTCACATCTTTTTCAGTGCTTTTAGCCTTTGGCCAAGGCATGTATTCACTGTTTTTCCAAGCCCAGTCAACAGCACCTACTTCATCTTCACTTTCATCACTTTTATCATCCTCTTCTTGCATAAAGAAAGAGCTCTCTGCGTTGTAGGCTTTCTTGGGCTTAAAGACTTGATTGTATCTATTCTGGACATCGATACTGGCCACCTTTTTGGCCAAATCAGCCATACTGGTACAACTGAAACCAATCTTTTCTCTGATGGCTGGTAATAGCCCTTGAATTGCAATGCTAACTATCTCTGGATCAGGTAATGTCAAAGTATAGCATTGATTCTTCATATCTCTGAACCTTTGGAGATATTGGCACCCAGACTCATTGTTTCCCTGCCTTATATCGACTAGGTCCACAACTCCTTTTTCCAAAACTCCAGAGTCAAAATATTTATGGAACTTGTTCTCCAAATCCTCCCAGCTCTGAATGGAGTTAGGTGGTAGGGATGAAAACCATGAAAAGGCCGAGCCAGACAGAGATAAAGGAAACATTCGGACTTTAAGTGTCGGCTCGTCGCCAACCTCCCCAAGTTGGACTAGGAATTGAGTTATGTGCTCCATAGTTGTCACTGAGCTTGTTCCTGTGAATTTGGTAAAATCAAGAACTTTGTACCTCGGAGGGAAGACAACTTGATCATACCATTCTAGATATGGTTTCTTATAGCCGGTCAATGTATTCTTCGGTGTTAAACCAAATTGCTTCTGAACCATATCAGTAACTCGATTCATTAGCTGATCCACTTGATTCACCGACCTTTGATAGCCGATGTTCTGTCCTCCGAAAGTGTTATTTTGATACCCTGGATTTTCATGAGCATCCAAAGTATAAAAATCTGACACATAGTGATATCTAGGAGGAACATCACCAGGTGCTACATTTCCTTGATAAGGTGGTGCATTGAAGTCTCTGGTAATCCTTCTTCATGTGGAGCTATTTTTGTAGCCGATGAGTACATGTTGTTACTCATATTTGGCTGTTGCAATTGTTGTTGCGCCATGCCCCAGGCTAACTATCATTTGATTTCCATTGCCATTGGGACCGTTCATCTGCAGACCCCCAGAAGTTCCAGCTCCTTAACTATTTCCAACTGAATACGCCGGACCTCTTCTATCGTTGCTTAAGTTGAAAGCTTCTTTAATGACATTTTGTAAGGACCTGTGTGGCCTAGAGGGGGGTGAATAGGCCTGTCAAAAATCACAGCTCAAAACTTAATTAGATAAGCCCGGCACTACCGCCCTCTGCCCGGCACTGCCGCTCCCCGGCACTGTCGGCCTCAACCCGGTACTGCCGCGCAGAATTTTAAATGAGCCTGGAATTCGAAATCCAGCCACAACAAACCGAATCTATATGAATGGAAATGCTACACTAGGTTTCCTGAACCAGCAGAACCAACTCTACCAAGCCAAATATGTAGTATGAAGTAGATCGGGTCAAACCCTAGAATCTATCAAAAGCTCACAAGTATGAAATATAAAAGCAAGTAAGCACAAGAGACAAGTGATTTATCCCGTGGTTCAGCTCGCCACCAAGGCTTGCCTACCTCCACGTTGTTGAGGTTGACCACTTAGGTCATGAGCTTTGCAACTCTTCCTCGTTCTCAAGTCAAGGAACCAAATCCTTGAAGTGAGGGGTAATAATACTAGCTGCACGAGTGATTACAAACCTCCCAAGGCCGCCACACAAGTTGGCTAGCTCAAGGGCGACGCCTAGCCAGCTAGGGTTCCAAGAACCCAAGAGTAATAGAAGCAAATCCACCGGATATGGCTCAAATCAAGTGCTCTAGGGAGTAGATCTCAGCTAGGGCTTCTCTTTGGTGAAGGTTTGAGCCTCTAACTCACTTGGAATCAATGGGAATCGAAGATTAGGTGAGAGAGAGCTTGGGAGCCTTCAATGGGGAGAGAGAGCCTTGTCTGGAGGTAGGATAAGAGTAAATGGTCGTGGATGACCGTTGGGGTGGCAGGAGAGTAGTGTAAATACCCCCTGCCATCCAACGGCTGAAACAAGTCGCGGCCGTGCCGGCCGTAGCCCGACAGTGCCGCGGCCCGGCACTGCCGCACCATGGGCGGCACTGCCGCGCCTACCAGACAGACAGAGATAGATCAAAAATCTGTGCAGCTATCTTTGGTTAGAAATGAGGATGGCTTGGGTTGGTTTGAGCACATATCATTCAGCCATAGCGATGCATTTGCATTCCCCTTGATAGTACGGCAATCCTATAACTCAAATATATAAGAAAAAGCTTGTTCTAGCACTTTGAGACCGGAACCAATGAAATAACGTATGAGGGGTCCACCAACACATATGCACCATCCTTTCACATTATTAACCTGCTTGTCATCTTGGTAAATCTCATTAGTTCTTCAATCATGTGGTCATTATCACCAAAACCCACAATTAGGGCTTGATTGCACTTACAATCTCCCCCTTTTTGGTGATTGATGACAACACAATTGAAGCTTACAATAAAAGGGTACAATACTTGAGATTTAGAAGCTTAGGTGTGAAACCTCCCCCTAAATGTGTGAATGAGAGCTGAAGTCTCAAAATTGGCATTAGAGGCCAACATTCACATATTTAAAAGTGTAAAGTAGGTTCAGTTTCACATCTAATAGTTTTGTGGGGTGCAAAACACTGTGTCAAGATCAAATACGTGATGCGAATGACAGTTTAAGCACATCAGAGAGGTTTGCTGCCTGTCAGTCAGAGTAGCACTACCGGCCCTGGAGCGGCACTGCCGCTCAGACTTACGGACAGCAAACGCAGCGGAAATTAAAACAGCCACAAAGCATAATAAACAACAGGTCTAAACAGAATATGACAAGCTAAATAAGCAGAAAAAAAAAGTACATGTCCACATCCAAGTCTAAGAAGTAGCAACATAGAGTATTGCAAAATAGAGTTTTGACCGAAACAAACTCTCTCACAACTCACAACTACTAAAAGATGGGACATGAACAAGAAAGTGTTGTACCCCTTCTCTTCACCTAATTCTCCCCCTTTGGCAACAAGTCACCAAAAAGAGAGAAGTAGAGAGAAGAGAAGAGTGTCCAAACACTCACTCATCATCAGACGCTATGGCGTCCCACTGAACCTCGGTCTCATCATCATCATCATCATCATCGTCGTCGTCACCATCGTCGTCGTCGTCATCAGACTCTACAACGGCCTTCGCATGGCGATGGGTAGTGCTGGTGTAGCGGGTCGAGGTGCGCGTAGAATGACGAGATGGCTCAGGCATTATCTCCTCCAGCTCCTCGTCGCCATCTGAGTCTATATCATCTGAGTCAAGGCTGGAGAGGTCGAAGTGTGGTGGAGAGCGGGGTGGAGGTAACGGAGACCGACCCGCCCGCTCTCGCTCTGCGCGCTACTCAACTAGTGCCTGGTGAGCTGTCTGGGCTGCGTAGGTGCAAGTGGAGAAGATGGCCTTGATCCATTTGGCCAGCTTGCTCTTCTTCTTCCTCTGAGAGGAAGGGTGGGAGCTCTCTGGCCTGTCAGCTGCTGTTGCTCCTGCTGTTGCCCTCTTCTTCTCTGCACGGTAAGGCTCATGCAACCCATCCTTAGCAAAGGTGTAGCCGGAGACCATCTCAATGATAAACATGATGTAGGGGGCATAGAGCACTGCCTTCCTAGCATCCTCGGCTGCTGTTGACACTGGTTATCTACCATAATTAAGGGATAAATAAATATGAAAAGGGCAAGAATTTGATCACCAATAAAGGTTTAGGGTTTCAACTGACAATATTCCACGAGTTTTGGTGAGTTATGATTCTGCAGGGACTAAACCAGGAAATCGGCACCAATAGCTTCCCATAGAAGGAAACCGTCGGGAGATAACGCAACCGCCACGTCGGGATACTTCTAGAAGACTCCAGAGAACACATAGAGACACCACGAGAAAGGGCACCACGGTCCACCTCCAGGTGTCGGTCGGTCCCCCCTGGGCCCGCTGGTCTCCGTCTTCTGCAAGCTATCTCCACCGACCTCTAGGATGCATCTCGACCGTACCTTAAGTCGGTTTGATCCAAGGGTCACGGTTCATTGCCCAGGGCTATATAAACAGCCCCTGACCCCCCTCTCCAGGGCATCCGGCATCGGGCATCCGGCATCAGGCATTACATTCATCAGGGTGATCAATCAGAGCATCAGATCAATCGGAAGCTTTAGGACTACATCCACCTAGATTAGTAGATAGAATAGGATTAGAGAAGGCAAGCTTCGCTTGGATTCCTGATCTAGTCACGAGAAGACTCGGTAAACCCAAGATCTTCTCTCTTATATTAGCATTATGGATCTATTTCATAATTGCTCTTCTAGTTCATCATTGTTCTTCATTGTTTATGTTCTAGTTCATCGTCTAGTTCATGTTCATCGTCTAGTTCATAATCTTGTTCTAGTTCATGTTCTAGTTCGTACTTTAGTTCTTCTCGATGATCTAATTCATCTTATTGTTCATTATCGTGTTCTAGATAGCAATACAATTGATATGATTAAGACATCAATGATTATATTCTTAGTTATAATGCTTATAGTCTGCTTTGATTATATATTTGGCATAGATAGTTCATCTTTATTTTTATACTCATGTTCGTATAGCGCTCATCTTAAAGTACAACGGGTGGGTGATAAATGTTGTGTAGGCGTGGTGCCTGTAATACGATATTTCGTAACATTTTATGCGCGGCGTAATATTTGTGCCCGTCTATAAGCTTGCATTACCTCGACTAATGCTTGCATATTAAGTGATTGATTTTAGTCACGATTAGGCCGGTTTGACGGTCATTACTCGGTCATAAGCAAAAAAATATATACAAGTGTTTTGATTATTGATATCAAGAGAAATATGTTCGCACAAGATATATTTGGGAAATTTCACGGTGACATGAACAGTGATATTGCCCCGTAAAGTAAGTTGTGCCGAGTAAACATATATGCCCAATCAGCACTCTGGTCTACCAATAATTTATTTTTGTCCATATGACCAAGTCAATATTGATGATCTACGGTTTAAAAAAATATTTAATCTAGTGATCGCCATGTAGCAAGGTACATATGTCTATCATTATTGCACCGTTATCCGATAATTAATTTTTGTATGTGATGGTGTACACATCGATCTAGTCCACGTTAGTTTATTCAGCATGGTGAGCTTCGTCCAATATAGACATACACATGTATATACGAAATACACGGCCGTATAAATATGATTATATTTATTGGTCAAATATGTATACGTATAGCAGCTGCCATCCATGAGTATATATATATAATGTACACACACGATGCGTTGTTGCATATAAAAAAAAAAATCTCGAGAGGATAAGCTCAGATGGGAAGACCGGTCACGACTGCTTGCTCGGTTGCCCCTGATTCTCGGAGTCACGACGCGAGAAGCGCTCGCCACGAGCCCATGACCTGAGGTGGAGCAGCGGCACCTGCCTTGATTCCTCGGCTTAGCGCACTCCAACGAGCTCCTTGCCCTCTCGTGTATATAAGAAGCAGGGCAGTTCTCCATCGGGGAGATCGATCAGAAGACCGACGCCGCCAGGCTGCCGCTAATACAGACGCGCTTGCATCTCGCCGCCACCGCCACTGTCCACCAGTCACGCCCACCACAGCGCCTTGCCATCGCCGTCGCCGGGCGAAGCTCCACATCGAGGAAGGACGAAGTCGCGTGCTGCCGGAGATCAACCACTATGGCTGAATCAAAGGGTGAGACTCCCCATTTGTGGGCTCTTTTATCTTGCTAGGTGTCTTGCTGAAAGTCCGATGTGGAGATTAGTAGAGAGATGAGCAGAGGGCCGGGGGCGATTGGAGGTCTTGCCATGGTGGAGTTCATCGATGGTAGAAGGAGAGCTGGCTGTCATAGGTGCAGGGGGAGGAAAGAGAGGACTGTTGTGTAGAGAGATAAAGGAGGATGCAAGGCTGAAGGGCACGTGTTTGCTGCAGATCTGCAGGTGTAGTAGTAGTGCATCAGATGTGCAGGAGAAGGCCTTGCTGAAGTAATCGCAATCGTAGAGGAAGGTTGTTCACCGATGCATATTTCAGTAGAGGAAAGATGCTGCTGCTACGTTGTTGCAGGCGTGTGAGGATAGAAATTAGTTTGGTTCAGCAATGTGCAAATAAAGAATACCGCAAGGTTCAAAGGTTTTGATTGAGGGAGCCCATGCAAAGCAGCAGATGGAGTTTTCTGTAGACATAGATTTAGAAAATAACATCAGGAGGAGTGAAGAGGTTGCAGGCCCATTGATCAAAGTGACAAGAGTAGTAGAGATTTTGTCCCTTCGTAGAATCAGATTCAGCAAGGAGAAAGAGAGTCTGAATTTTGATGGTGAGGAGAAGTGTTCAGCCACAGTTGGAAGTGTGAGAGAGAGATATAGAGATTAGTGGAAGGGAAAGTATGAATAATTTGCAGCAAGTAATCAAGGCAGTGATAATCTAGCAGAGGAGTAGTAGGCCTGATTTGTTAGCAGACTTGTGTGTTTAGAGAAAGTGGGCAAAGTCTGAATTAGATGAGAAGGCAGAGGTGTTGTACTACATTAGAGAGGAGAAATGGGTAGTAATGCAGTTCAGTAGATGCAGGTTAGAGAATTTTCAGATAAAGAAAGAGTGGCTGTGCGGATGTGTGAGTGAAAGATTACAGATAGCTTAGAGTTGTGGGATCAGTGAAGGCAAGTAAAGTTGAGAATTCATAGAGCTTAGGAGGGTGCACAGCAGAGTTGTGGCTGTAGTCTGATGGAGAAAGAATTGTCAGATCCCAAGATACAATGTAGATGGCCAAGTTTAGTAATAAAAGAGTGTGCACTGTCACTGATTGACGTCAAGAAAATTAGCTTCATTAACAGAGGGGAAGAAGACCATTGTGTGCTAAGCATGCAGGGAATTTTCTCATCCTTTGTGCTAAAACAAATTAGTGATGATGCACTGAAATCCCTGAAGAATACAGAGTAAGGCAAGATGCAGTGACCTATTAGTACACAGTTCTGAACAATAGAGGCAGAGCTCTGAATATTGCGATATCTAGCTAAAGGATGCTTTGAACTGTTTAGCAGCATGACAGTGATGTTGTACTAGAAGACTTGCAGAGCATGGACTTGATTTAATTCTCCTATATAGATGCTTTAGTGTAACATTGGTGCAAAGGAGACAAATTAAGAACTTCAGTGAAGAGTGGAGGTATTCTGTGCAGCCGTACGAAGTGCAGTAACAATAATTCCTTTTAGAAACTAAAAGAAGGTGATGTCGGATGAGAGATAGATGTTCATTGATGCAGGCAGTATATGAGTTGCCTGTTTGAATGAGAGGCTTGTGGCAAGTAGTACAGGTTGCAGGACCTGATATATGTAACCATTATTTGTGATGACGGATGAGTAGAGTTAGGCTGTAAACTGTCACCTGAAACGACAAGACATGAACATTGATAGTGTCCAGCTATGTAACTTTCAGTAGATGTGTTCTTTCAAGTTCAGTATAATCCGTCGGTATATGTTTTGTAATAAGCAAGCTAGTTGGGTAATTAGCATCTACCTTGAAGTGTAAAGCTGCCAGCATGTTTGAAGTACTAAAATTAAGCAGAAGACTAGTACGTGGCCTATTTTGGGTGGTCGTCTCGCTCTGTGGTGAATAAACCCCTTCGGTGTTTGGTGCAACTGATACACATGCAGTCCTTGTATTTTGTTGTGATATCATCTGAGCTAGAAATGCTATTCAAGGGTCAGTCCAGTTCATATGGTCAATGAGAAAAATATTATTCTGCATAATTAGTGAGCAATTAGCTTCTCATGCTAAGCGTTAATTTATCCATTGTCGATATGTGCTTCACAAAATTCAGTAATTGTTGAGCATGTCAACGTGTTTGTGGTGAAGTGTGATCAACTCCTTGACTGAAGAGGTTAGGAGAATAATAATATTGACAATTTACTCCGTGGCCGATGAGGCCGGAGATGTTAGTCTCCGACGAGGCAAGACATTTACTTGTTCGTAACCGACGAGGTCGAATATGTTTACACACTTTGCTCCAAATTCCGTGACTGACGAGGCCGGATAGCATACGCCATTAACTGACGAGGTCGTGACAATTCTACTGTTATTTAGTATTGTGTTATTATTACTTGGAGATCACAACACTCAAGACCAAGGGACACGACCATCAGCGTAGCTTAATCGGAGGTCTTCTGTGGGACGACTCGCAGATGTAATTAACCGGCGGCTTCACGAGGCCACGGGAACCAAGAACTGCACATCGACCTGTTCTTCAGATGTATTAGGCGCAATGAAATATAAATCCCAAGTGGAAACGTGTACTTTGTAATTCTCTACAGAATTAATAAAGATCAGAGTTCCCTGAGTTTTGTTGTCCATTTAATTTATTTTTGTATACAATAGTATACTGGCACGCCTACGCATTTATTTATTCATTCATTCACGCATTATGGACGACTGTCCTAATCGAGAGATGTTTCCTTTCGGAGAAACAGTGCTTATACATTATTTGTCTGCGAATGCGTCCTATGTTCCGGATAGAGTGATAGATCGCGGGTGTGACAGACCTGTTGAGTCCTCTGTATTCCACCTCCCGAATATAGTGTTCAGTATGGCTTAGTTAACTCATGGTTTAAGGGTTACTTTGTTTGACACTTTTACTATGGAGTTGCCTCTTGATTACAAATATGATGTGACCTAGCCAATGATTGCCAAATATAATTGCACTAATCAATGTATGCTATGACTTGTAATTAGAATAACTTAAGAATGTTTCTTTTTAATACCTGTTCTAATCATCACTTGCTAGGCAGTACTGTTTTAAGTTTATCCTTGATTGATCTGATCTCTGTTATCCTTTATCAATTATTTATCATATCATTTACTCTGTAACCTGATTCCTGTTTGAAGTAATTAGTGTGTTATCAGTCTTATTATAAGTGTGTGCCATATTAAATGTTGTTAAGTCCTTACAATGCCATCATATCTTGAATTGATTAGTCTCTAGGCTAAAATATAAATAACGATACCTGAGACTAGCTTGAGTGAAATACTTCTACAACGGGTATGTTTATCTGTGCGCTTGCGGGTAAATATCTATCTTTTAAATCCAGTGCCCTGATATAATTACTCTGCTAGCTTCATGTTGGGGATGACAACTTGACGTTAAGTGAAGTTAGTAGTGTCCCGTACACTCTTTAGTGTCTTCACTAGTTTATTACTTTATGTGGTTCATTCTTAGTAGCGACGTTAAAAAATGTCAACAAGCATTTCTGGCGCCGTTGCCGGGGATAGATTATAACTCTCTTAGAGTGATTCCATTTTGGAGTGTCAACAAGCATTTCTGGCGCCGTTGTCGGGGACCACATCAATTCAATTAGGGATGGTACCTAGGGTTTTTCATTAAAATCTTTATGAACACTGATAGGACATTTCATTAGCAGCATTTAGAACGGTAGCTAGAACATATCATTTTACTTACACACATGTGATAATGCACTGATTATTTACTTTTACTCAAACAGACTTACCCTGGCTTTGTTTATCTTTTATATCTTATGTAGGGTGATGTATGACTGGTTTCCAACTTCCGAAAAACTACATTGAGGATCCCGAAGCTTTGCTAAGGAAAACTAGACGCAAACTTAAGAGACCCTCAGCACCACTACCAGAAGTTAGCCAGACAAGAAGAAGCTTAACAACAGTGTTGGACACCATGGCCGACAAGACACTCTGCGAGTTCTCTGCACCAACCACTGCCAACATTAGGACTGGACCAACAGTCAATGTGGGAGACAACGGATTTGAACTCAAGCCAGCTTTGATCAACATGGTGCAAGCTAATCAGTTTTGCGGAAAGGCACATGAAGACGCAAGCGCTCATCTCCAACACTTTCTGGAGATTTGTAGCACTTTCACCATCAAAGGAGTCGAAAGGGACGCCATTCTACTTCGCTCGTTCCCATTCTCACTCTTGGGAAAAGCAAAACATTAGTTCTACGCCAACAAAGATAAAAACACCTCATGGGCGATCTATTCAACTGCCTTCCTAGCAAAAAATTTTCCAGTGGGCAAGACGAATGTCCTCCGTGCCAAGATTTCAACTTTCCAGCAACAACATGAAGAATCAATCCCAGAAGCTTGGGAATGCTTTCAAGACTACATATCAGAATGCCCTCACCATGGGATGGAGAATTGGCTACTCATGCAGACCTTCTACCATGGGCTCACTTCGAGTACCCGTGAGAATGTAGATGCCGCTGCTGGAGGATCATTCTTATCACTCACAATCAACAACGCAACTACACTCATAGAGAAGATGGCCTCTAACCAAGGTTGGAACGAGGAACGCTCTCAGCCACGCAAGAGGGGAGGAATACATCAACTAAAGGAAGTAGACATGTTGTCTGCTAAACTCGACCTACTCATGAAGAAGTTCGATGAACACAATCCCAAGAGAGAAGACGTCAAGCAAATCTACGAATCTCGCATGACATGTGAAGAGTGTGGAGGCACTGGTCATTCAGGGAGCAACTGCCCTGAGATTCAAGAGGATGCAAAGTACATCAACAACAACACCAACTATCGTCCTCAACAAGCTCAAGGATGGAACCAGCAATCAAGTCCTAATTACTCAGGTAACTACTCAGGTAACTACCAAGGTAATACTTTTAATCAACCACCTTTGAGAGAGATGATATCTAATCAAAATAAAATTATTGATAATATGTCTAAGAAGATAGCTTCCAATGATAAACTGCTTGAAAATATTAATACTAGAATGGATAGCTTTACTTCTGCCATAAAGAATCAACATAGCTTTAACAAGATGATAGAATCTCAGTTATCTCAGTTAGCAGCCTCAGTCCCTATGGCTGAAAAAGGTAAGATTCCAGGGAGTCCAAAAGAGCTAGAAACTGCAAATCTTGTAGACATCTTTGATGCAGGACACCTCATACCTAGACCTTCAAGAGAATGGATGGATGACTCCATTGCCCCAAAGAAAGGAGATCCAGGAAGACCTGTGATTCCAATTCATATTGGACCTCACAGTTTTGAAGAAGCAGTCTGCGACCTTGGAGCAAGCGTCAACATTATGCCAAGGGTAATATACGAACAAATACATGGTGCACCTCTATTATATACAACTATGTGTTTGCAGCTCGCAGATCAGACACTGTGCTACCCATTGGGAATTCTAGAAGATATCTGTGTACGAGTGGGACGCTCGTATGTGTGTGCAGACTTCATGATTGTTGAAACAGGTGGAGACAAAAGAGCACCCATCATTCTTGGACGCCCGTTCCTAAGCTCAACCGAAGCCATCATCTACACGGACAGCGCCAAGATCTGTTTCACAATCACAGGCAACAAAGAAAGATTTAGCTTCAAGAGTCGTACACTCACTACCAAAGTCCACCCTCAGATGCCCTACGAAGATGCAAACATCATATCATCAGAGAAGAAGAATATGAACAGAAGGAGGAAGAACAAGGCTACACAACCGCATCAAGACACAGTATGGATGGTCAACTCTGTCCAAACAGAATACGACCACCTTCTTGCATCACCATTCCTCACCAAGAGAGATGACCCAGGCGCACCCACCATCGATTGCAAGATCGAAGGAAGTACATTCCACAAGACGTTCTGCGACATCGGCTCAAGTGTCAATATAATGTCTAAGGTAACATATGAGCACTTATATAAAAATAGACCCATGTATCAAACATATGTGCAGCTGCAAATGGCGGACCAAACTTATCGATTTCCGGAGGGAATAGTAAAGGACGTGATGATCCAAATTAAAGACCACTATGTTCCCACCGACTTCTTAGTACTAGACATGGGAAAAGAAGACGACATCCACATCATCCTAGGAAGACCCTTCCTCAATACCACTGGCGCTATCATCTACATGAGATCTGGAGAGATCCACTTCCAGTTCTTCAGAGAGAAGGTACGTTGTTACTTCAATAGTTATGCCACTAATGGACAGGAAAAGAAGAACCACTCAAGGTGGAGACGCCGCGCATCCCAACACAACAAGAATCGACAAATCAAGGATGGATGGGCTGACTATGAAGGAGAAGTCACCAGGAGTGAAGACATCTCATTAAAGGAAATGAAGAACGAAGAAATAAAGGAGACAAGTCCACCAGTCAGGCAAGTATGGAAAAAGAAAGAGAGTTCCACTGACGTGCAATCATCAAGGTCCTCCTCAAGATTTGCTGATGTACCCAAGGAAGAATGAAGAACGTACAAGGAGTCTTGTTCGATAGACTATAAACTCAAATCCTCGCCGGAAGGTAACTCGGTAGTTATCCATATTCATTAGCATTAAATTCATCATTGCATAATTAGATAAAGCATGATCATTTTACTATTAGTATCATATTTACTTCTTAAGCAATTATATCTGCATTAGAAAACAAAATAAAAAATATGGAAACTCTAAGCCCCATGAGAGTAGTACACTTTCTGTGGAGGCATAAAAATAAATAAATATACATTTGCATATTTACTTCTGCATTGCATACATCCATAAAAAAATAAAAAAATTCTAAAAACGGATACTATGAAACACTACTGAAACTCTACTTAGTGGAGAGGAAGAACATAAATAATCTTAAGAGCTATAAGACAACTAGACAAATGGAGGAATATTTATCACTAACGCTTAATCAAGTTCCACTAGTTGTGTTGTCTATCTTTGAATTCAGCAGGAAGAGAAGAAGAGATGGACTCAAACTATTAGCAGTCTACTCGTCTTCTGGAGAAAAAGACTACGTCAAGATCCAGCTTGGGGGAGAGCACCCTCAGTTATCATGATAAGTATCACGGTTTTTTATCTATTACTATTAGTTTGGTTTAGTTAGATCAGGTCAATAAATATAGAAACCCCTAAAAAGATGAATAACTATTACAAAACCACATAAAGATATTATATAATGAATAAATGTCTAGGTGGATATAAACTTAATTTTGCTCATGATGAACAATTGCTCTGCCTTTCCTAAGTACCTACTGTTCGAATTTAAATTTCTTGAGTTTTAGACAAAGTTGTTCTGAATAAACTCTGAACCTAAAACCTGTGGTTAGCAAATGCTTGATCTAAAGTCTAGATAATTGTGAGATATGATATAAAAAGGTTTGAGCTGCTGTTTATCTAATTCCTAGAGATACTAGAGTTCTGGAGATTTACACTTTAAAAAGATTAAAAGCACATGATGAGATCCTGTATGACATAACATGAATTCCTACCTAGAGCCATTAATATGATCTTAAGATAAGGCTACTTACTTTGTTCTAAGTTTTTAGTTATGGTTGAGAAATTTATCATGCTCTAGAGATCAAGAATGTTTTATTAAAAGATTCACTCTTCCGAAGTAGTATTGTGTTAGAGGCATGGGCTATGCAAAAGTATAAAAGGAGGAAATAAAAAGGGACAAGTGTCCGACTACCTCAAAAAAAAGAGAGAGAAGAGATAGAGAAAAAGAGTTATGATAAAAATATGAGAAGAAAAAGAATGACAGCCCATGGTCCCTCTAATTACAATATGCCAGCAAGAGATGACAAATTTCAAATGTTCTAAAGTCTTGATCTATGAGTATGACATCTTTCTTCCTAAACTTTGAACTTTGACTTGGTAAGATATGCTTTTCACTTCTTAAAGCTCCAGATATATATCCATAGAAGGTAAGAAAATTGCATCAGTGAGGAATCATAAAAAATAAAAGAGCGATTTGAGAGTGTCATACAATGGAATCTCTTATTTTCATTTGAAAATATATAAAAACTCCAGAACGAAGGTTGATCAAAGAGTTAGAGATACAGTGCTTAACCTGATTGTTCTATCTTTCAATTGCTTAAGGACCCAGGTGAAGGCAAAAGCTCCATAGTTAAAGGTAATATGAGAAAGTCAGAATAGTTAACTCTGAACCCAGGGAAGATTTTTGTTTGAACATATGTACCCTTTAAAGTGTGAAGGCATAGTAGCAGTTCCTGATTCAACATAAATGTTTGCTAAGGGACTAGCAAAAGGTAAGCTTGAGGGAGTTGTTGACACTGGTTATCTACCATAATTAAGGGATAAATAAATATGAAAAGGGCAAGAATTTGATAACCAATAAAGGTTTAGGGTTTCAACTGACAATATTCCACGAGTTTTGGTGAGTTATGATTCTGCAGGGACTAAACCAGGAAATCAGCACCAATAGCTTCCCATAGAAGGAAACCGTCGGGAGATAACGCAACCGCCACGTCGAGATACTTCTAGAAGACTCCAGAGAACACATAGAGACACCACGAGAAAGGGCACCACGGTCCACCTCTAGGTGGGACCGACCGGTCCCCTAGACCCACCGGTCGGTCCCCCCTGGGCCCGCTGGTCTCCGTCTTCTGCAAGCTATCTCCACCGACCTCTAGGGTGCATCTCGACCGTACCTTAAGTCGGTTTGATCCAAGGGCCACGGTTCATTGCCCAAGGCTATATAAACAACCCCTGACCCCCCTCTCCAGGGCATCCGGCATCGGGCATCAGGCATTACATTCATCAGGGTTAGATCAATCAGAGCATCGGATCAATCGGAAGCTTTAGGACTACATCCACCTAGATTAGTAGATAGAATAGGATTAGAGGAGGCAAGCTTCGCTTGGATTCCTGATCTAGTCACGAGAAGGCTCGGTAAACCCAAGATCTTCTCTCTTGTATTAACATTATGGATCTATTTCATAATTGCTCTTCTAGTTCATCATTGTTCTTCATTGTTTATGTTCTAGTTCATCATCTAGTTCATGTTCATCGTCTAGTTCATAATCTTGTTCTAGTTCATGTTCTAGTTCGTACTTTAGTTCTTCTCGATGATCTAATTCACCTTATTGTTCATTATTGTGTTCTAGATAGCAATACAATTGATATGATTAAGACATCAATGATTATATTTTTAGTTATAATGCTTATAGTCTGCTTTGATTATATATTTGGCATAGATAGTTCATCTTTATGTTTATACTCATGTTCGTATAGCGCTCATCTTAAAGTACAATGAGTGGGTGATAAATGTTGTGTAGGTGTGGTGCCTATACATTATTTGTCTGCGAATGCGTCCTATGTTCCGGATAGAGTGGTAGATCGCGGGTGTGACAGACCTGTTGAGTCCTCTGTATTCCACCTCCCGAATATAGTGTTCAGTATGGCTCAGTTAACTCATGGTTTAAGGGTTACTTTGTTTGACACTTTTACTATGGAGTTGCCTCTTGATTACAAATATGATGTGACCTAGCCAATGATTGCCAAATATAATTGCACTAATCAATGTATGCTATGACTTGTAATTAGAATAACTTAGGAATGTTTCTTTTTAATACCTGTTCTAATCATCACTTGCTAGGCAGTACTGTTCTAAGTTTATCCTTGATTGATCTGATCTGTTATCCTTTATCAATTATTTATCATATCATTTACTCTGTAACATGATTCCTGTTTGAAGTAATTAGTGTGTTATCAGTCTTATTATAAGTGTGTGCCATATTAAATGCTGTTAAGTCCTTACAATGCCATCATATCTTGAATTGATTAGTCTCTAGGCTAAAATATAAATGACAATACCTAAGACTAGCTTGGGTGAAATGCTTCTACAACGGGTATGTTTATCTGTGCGCTTGCGGGTAAATTTCTTTCTTTCAAATCCAGTGCCCTGATATAATTACTCTACTAGCTTCATGTTGGGGATGACAACTTGACGTTAAGTGAAGTTAGTAGTGTCCCGTACACTCTTTAGTGCCTTCACTAGTTTATTACTTTATGTGGTTCGTTCTTAGTAGCGACGTTAAGAAATGTCAAAAAGCATTTCTGGCGCCGTTGCCAGGGATAGATTATAACTCTCTTAGAGTGATTCCATTAAGGAGTGTCAATAGCTGCCACCTGTAGCTCAGTCCAAATAAAACTGGAGATGGAGAAGTGGTTTGCCCGGGGGGCCATCCTAGCCAACATGTTCCTGCCATATCCATAGAGGTTAGAATGGGAACCCCCTTTGGGGTTGAGAGTTTGCCTGAAAAGGTTGTTCAACATGTTGTAATAACCCTTTAGCCCCTTGACCAACCCATCTGCCTTCCGAGGATCCTCATACATGAAAGCAATCTCATTATCTGTCAGAGTCCTCTCCTGGTGCAGACTGTCAAGCTCTCTATCCCCGCTGCCCAAACCAAGGATCCTAGCAAAGGTCTCATAAGAGACCTTGTAGTGATGACCCTCGGTCATCCAATGCATCTCCTCCACCACATTGTCCACATAGAGTGTGACATGAAACTGATGGATGATCTTGGTGTTCCAATTATAGCTGAAACCCATCAAGTCATACATATTCCTCTCCTTACAAGCTGCCACCACCCTGTTAATGTCACGATCATGCTTGGCCTCCAAGTGCTCCCAATCAACATACTTCATACTTAGAATCTTTTGCTTCTTGGCATTGTACAGGACTGAATGGTAGAAATCGGAATGGAACTCATTCCAGAACCTGTAGTCAATGCCCATATCTTTCTGAAAGTTGTAGGGATTGAGTTGGCGCTGTGTCTTCACTGAGCTGAACTGCTGGTAGTGAGACATGGGCTGCCTGTCCTTGGTGTCCTGTGGAGGCCTCTCCTGCACATCCTCTGTGTAGGGCTGCAAGTGGGCTCTGCTGACCTCTGCAAGATGCTCTGGAGTGTTGGGACAGAGATCATCCTGAATCTGTCGCCCTTGCATCTGCAGGCGAGCCTCATCACGGATCTGCTGCTGTGCAGTCACATTCTCCACTTGAGAGCTAGAGCCACCTCTGCGAGACGGCTGCTTGCTCCTCCCCCTGTGCGGATCCATCCTTTGCTTCACCCTTCTCTCATCACCTCTTCCTCCCGACATCTAGAAACATGGAAACTGTGAATTAGAAGACTGCATAAGGGCTGGTAGGTTATAGTGAGGCAATAGACTTTGATGGATAGGGTGTTGCTTGGATCAAGCCCCTGCTCGTGGTCCGACACTGCCGCTCAGGGAGCGGCACTGCCGGGGCCCGGCACTGCCGCGCTGAGCGCGGCACTGCCGTGCAGGCAGGCCAGGTCTGAGCCAAGAAACACCACATCCATCATTCCCACTGCCTCCCTATCATCTACAAACCCTTCTACAACCTCTAAGTACAATTACCATGGCGCATTTTATAAATCGGGAAAAACTAGGGTTAGGGATTTGAAATTTTCACCTTGAGAAAAGGAAGGAGGGAAGGAGACCCTTGGAACAGGGAAACCGAAGCTGCAACGAAGGGGAGCTCAGAGCAGCACCACCGGTGGCCGGAATCGCTGGGAAGAAGCCCGGAGAAGAAGGAGGCCGCCGGTCGCCCTTGGTCGCCCGAGAGAGAGGAAAAGAGGATAAGTTTCACGGGCTAGGAAGAATGAGGGAGAGAGAGGGTGAAACCGCAGGGTAAGAGTAGAAAAGGGTTTTCCCTTTGGTCCCACATGGTAACAGTCGGCTCAGGCTGAACCGACTAGTCGCGGCACTGCCGGGGCCCGGCAGTTCCGCGGCTGGCCCGGCACTGCCGGACAGTTACCTACAGAACAGAATTATCTCTAGGTTACTATCTCTCTTCCTTGGAGTGGACACGTACTGCTTGCATGTTATGACCAGTGACAATCAATCAATACAGAACAATGGTCATTTCAAGCAAGTTGCTTTACAAAGATTTTGAAACACAATGTATGAAAGTTTTGAAATCAGTTTTGCCTAGATCATACTAGTAAATCAATCAAGCATACTAGGTTTCAAACTACGTTACGAGAGTCAAGTATATTTAGTTCACTTCTCAAAGCACAAAACCTTGACTCATCGAGAGGCTTAGTGAAGATATCGGCTAGTTGTTTGTCGGTGCTCACATGACGAATTGCGATATCTCCTTTGATTTCGTGATCTCTCAAGAAATGATGTCAGATGTCTATATGTTTAGTCCTTGAGTGACTCACTGGATTGTTTGCAAGTTTTATGGCACTTTCATTGTCACACAATAGTGGAATATGGGTAAAAAGACATCCGAAATCACGAAGGGTTTGCCTCATCCAAAGTAGTTGCGCACAACATGCACCTGTTGCAACATACTCGGCCTCGGCTGTGGAAAGGGCTACACAATTTTGCTTTTTAGAACCCCAAGACACTAAGGAGCATCCAAGGAATTGACATGTCCCCGAAGTGCTTTTTCAATCTACTTTACAACCGGCATAATCGGAATCCGAATAGCCAAGTAGTTCGAACTTGGAGCCCTTAGGATACCACAAGCCAAGGTTTGGAGTGTGAACTAGATATCACAAGATTCTCTTAACGGCCACTAGGTGACACTCTTTCGGGTTAGCTTGAAATCTAGCACACATGCACACACTAAGCATAATATCGGGCCTAGATGCGCATAAATAAAGAAGAGAGCCGATCATGGAGCGATATACCTTGATGTCCACGGCTTTCCCTTCCTCATTGAGATCAAGATGTCCATTGGTTGGCATGGGAGTTTTGATAGGCTTGGCGTTCACCATGTCAAACTTTCTCAACATATCATGGGTGTACTTGGTTTGGCAAAGAAAAGTCCCTTCCTTCAATTGCTTGATTGGAAAACTAAGGAAGAACTTGAGCTCACCCATCATAGACATCTCAAATCTCTTAGTCAAGATCCTACTAAACTCATCACAAAAGGATTTGTTAGTACTACCAAATATTATGTCATCAACATATATTTGGCACACAAAAATATCTCCATTGACTTTATGAGTGAAGAGAGTAGGATCGGCTTTGCCTATTTCAAAGCCTTGTTTAAGCAAGAATTCCTTAAGGCATTCATACCATGCTCTAGGTGCTTGTTTAAGCCCATAGAGCGCCTTTTGGAGTTTGAAGACATGGTTGGGGAACTTGGGATCTTCAAAACTCGGTGGTTGCTCAACATACACCAACTCTTGTATGGGGCCATTGAGAAATGCACTCTTCACATCCATTTGATATAGCTTGAAGTTGTGATGGGTTGCATAGGCTAGAAGAATACGAATGGCTTCAAGTCTAGCAACCGGTGCATATGTTTCTTCAAAGTCCAAACCCTCTACTTGAGTGAACCCTTGAGCTACCAATCTTGCCTTGTTCCTTGTCACCACACCTTCTTCATCTTGCTTGTTGCGGAAGACCCATTTGGTTCCAATGACATTGGTATTTGGTCTTTCCACAAGTGACCATACTTGGTTACGCTCGAAGTTGTTGAGCTCTTCTTGCATGGCCATCGCCCAATCTGGATCTCCAAGAGCTTCTTCTACCTTGAGATGTTCCAAAGAGGAAACAAACGAGTAATATTGACAAAAATTTGCC
Organism: Coix lacryma-jobi var. lacryma-jobi; assembly: GCA_009763385.1. NCBI lineage: Eukaryota > Viridiplantae > Streptophyta > Magnoliopsida > Poales > Poaceae > Coix > Coix lacryma-jobi. Next base: position 52,261,194 of record CM019824.1, read on the forward strand.
AAATGAGAGCGTGTAGTTACCCCCTTTCGAAGACTCCCAAGGATGTTGTCAACGGGATGGTCCCGTTGAATAGATTGCTTGAGCCTTGGATGATCAATGGGTTCTGCTTCATCTTCTGCATCTTCTTCATCTTGCACGAAGATGGGTTGTAGATTCACTCCACGAAGTGGAGTGACTGCAGCTCCCCTGGGAGTGCCCGGAACTGCTGGGCTTTGTCCGGCACTACCGGGGCTCGGCATTACCGGGGTTGTGGCCGGCACTGCCGGGGACTGTATGTCACCAGTCCCAGCAGGGGCTTCAGCTTGAGGACCATTCTGATCAGTAGCCTGTTGTTCTTGTGGTCTAATATCACCAATGGCTAATTGCTTGATTGCTTCGCAGGGTGGTTCCTCATTTCCTACAACAACTTCATCAACTTGCTCTACTTGAGAGCCGTTAGTTTCATCAAACGTCACGTCTATCGCTATTTCAACCTTGCCAGAGGCCTTGTTGAAAACACGATAGGCATGCTCGTTTGATCCATAACCGAGAAGAAAACCTTCATCAACCTTGGATGCGAACTTAGAGGTTTTGGGCTTCTTGTTCAATATGAAACATTTGCACCCAAAGACTCTAAAGTACGACACCTTTGGCTTGTTACCGGTGAGCAGCTCATAGGAGGTCTTCTTTCTTCTCTTGTGGAGGTAGAGGCGGTTGATTGCGTGGCAAGCGGTATTGACGGCTTCGGCCCAAAAGATGTCTGGCGTCTTGTACTCATCTAGCATCGTCCTTGCCATGTCAATGAGTGTTCTATTTTTCCTCTCCGCCACGCCATTTTGTTGAGGGGTGTATGGAACTGAAAACTCGTGCTTGATGCCCTCCTCATCAAGAAACTCTTCCACTTGGGTGTTTCGGAATTCGGTTTCATTGTCACTACGAACTTTCTTGATGTTGAAACTGAATTCCCTTTGAGCCCTTCGAATGAACATCTTGACTTTCTCTTGCACTACACTCTTGTCATGCAAAAAGAATACCCAAGTGAAACGACAAAAATCATCAACAATAACAAGACCATGTTTGTTACCGCCGATGCTAAGGTAGGCAACCGGTCCAAAGAGATCCATGTGGATCAACTCCAATGGATGTGTAGTAGTGTCATAGCTCTTTGGTGGGTGTGGTACGCCTACTTGTTTTCTGGCTTGGCAAGCTCCACATACTCTGTCTTTCTCAAAATCAACATTGGTTAGTCCTAGGATGTGGTTGTCTTTTGAAGTTTGGCCAAGTTCTTCATCCCAACATGAGCTAGTCGGCGATGCCATAACCAACCCATGCTAGATTTTGCCACTAAACAAGTCTCAAGTTTGGCTTCACTTTTGTTGAAATCAACTAAGTAAAGCTTCCCTTTCAAACGACCCGTAAAGACAATAGAGGAATCCTCCCTTCTAAAGACTTCCACACCCTCATCCGTAAAGAGACAATTGAAACCCATCCCACACAATTGTGAAATGGATAACAAGTTGTAACTCAACGAATCGACATGTAAGACATTAGTAATTGAATGCTCAAGTGTAATGGCAACTTTACCAAGTCCTAACACATCCCCCTTGGAGTTATCACCTAAAATGATGTTTTCACTTGCATTTGAAGTTGGGGAATATGATGAGAACATACTCCTTTCTCCGGTCATATGATTTGTACATCCGCTATCAAGCACCCAACTTGATCCACCGGAGGAGTATGCCTGCAAAACAAGTTTAGTTCCTTGATTTAGGTCCCCAATTGACATTGGGGCCTTGCAAGTTAGTCACAACTATCTTAGGAACCCAAATAAACTTGTTGGTTGTCCTCTTGTTATCACCAACATATTTCGCAACAACTTTACCACTGTTGTTGTGTTCTAATATGTAACAAGATGACATGCTCTTCCTTGGGGCTTCTATCTTGGGTTGATGTGCAAACTTGTTCTTGGTCATCCAAATTGATTCCTTTGGTTTCTGAGATCCTTGCTTCAGGTTGGGCACCTGCTTGTGCTGTGTTTGAGACTGAGCAGAAGGGAAACTGGTAGCCTTCCCTTTCTTGGGGCGCGGCACTACCGGCCTGGGGGCGGCACTGCCGGGGCCCGGCACTGCCGCCTTCTGGCGCAACACTGCCGCGGTCTGTGCAGGCTGAACTGTACCAATCTGACCCTTCTTCTCAAACCTCACACACTCATAGCCATTCACTGTCCTTCTTCCATTAGTTTTGGCTCCTTTTTCGTGCCCCAACCCATCTTTTATGGAAGGACGCCGTCCATTCTTGAACTTGGGCTTGTTCTTCTCTTGAGTCTTCTCATTAGCACTTGTGGTAAACTTGACACAACCACTTGCAATGATGTTTGTCAATCTTGCTATCTCCTTTCTCATGGCCTCCATGTTCACAAGGTTAGTGGAATAGGCATTCAAATCAACATTATAGCATTTTCCACAACCTTCACTAGTGGAGGGTATAGAAGTGACATTTGCTTTAGGGAGAGGTGAGTTGCTTTCCCAAAGAACATTATATTGCAGCTCAAGTTCTTTGTGCTTTTTATCCAAGCCACAATACTTTTCCTTGAGTGCAATATGAGTCTTCTTTAGGGAAGCATGTTCATCTTGCTCTTTGGCCAAAGCCTCATGCAAGATGTCCAACTCACTTCTCTCTAATGAAAGAGCTTCCTTGCAAGCAATATAGAGGTCCTCTTGTTTGATGAGGGCATCCTCTCTTATTGCTAACTCGGCTTGCACACTCTCTAATTCCTCCATTAGCTTAGTGATAAAGAGTTTGGTTTTCTTGTCCAAATTTTTAGTTATCATGTTTATCTCTTCATCACTAGAATCATCATCACTAGAGGAATCACTAAGTTCACTACTAGAGATGTCACTAGGTGGAAGAGAAGGTTTAGGAGTCTTTTTCACCTTCTCTTTCTTGGCCATGAGACAAATGTGGGAGTTGCAATCATCATCATCGGACAAGTTGTTGAATAGTCTTGGTGAAGGAGATGACTTTTGAAATGCTATTGTTGCTATCTTCTCATCTTCTTCACTTGAGGTTTGTGCGGTTGAGTCCCATTCATGTCCAATGTGAGCTTCTCCCATGTATCTCTTGTTGTGCTTCTTGTAAGTGCCTTTGTCATCTTTCTTGCCCTTGTTGAAATTGTTGTCCTTCTTCTCATGTGGGCAATGTGCTATGAAATGATCGGTGCTACCACAATTGTAGCAAGTTCTCTTTTTCTTATTTGGAAACCTTCTCTTCACAAACTTGTAACCTTCCTTCTTGAGCCCCTTGCGATATTTTCTCATGAATAGAGCTATGTCTCCAATTGCTTCAAATTCTTCACCTTCACTTCCACTTTCACTTGAGGATGATGTGTTGTCCTCAACTTCTATTTTCTTCTTTTGTTGCTTGGGCTTGCTTGTAGAGGCTTGCTTGCTTGGTTTTGCCTTGCTTGATGTTGCTTGCCTTGTTGGTTTGCTAGCCTTGAGTGCCACATCCTTGATTTTCATCCCATCTAGCCTAGCTTGCAACTCTCCAAGCTTCCTTCTTTCATTTGCCTCTTCTCTTTGCATGTCAAAGGTGATGATCCTCCCAAGCACATCACTAGGTGTGAATTGTTCAAACTTCTTCTTATCTCTAATCAATGTCACTACGGTCTCATTCCTTGGTGAGTATGCTTCCAACATGATCTTCACAACCTTGTGATCATTGATTTCACTACCACCTATCCCTCTAATCTTTCCAACAATGACCATCAATCTATCAAACATCTCTTATGGACCTTCACCATCACAAATCACAAACCGGTTGAGCTTAGCCATCAACAAGTCAATCTTGTATTGCATCACTTTGTCCACTCCCTCATTGGCAATGTGCAAAGTGTCCCAAATCTCTTTTGCAACCTCAACTCCCATGACCTTGTTGTACTCATCACCATCCAAGGCACTAAGTAACACACTAGTGGCTTGGGCATTGAGATGAATATTGCGAAATTCATCTTGAGTGGGGTTCTTCGGATCAACCGGTGCTTCAAGTCCATTGTGCACTATCTCCCAAATACCTGGATGGAGACCAATAAGATAGGTCTTCATAATGTGCTTCCACTTGGCAAAGTTAGTCCCATCGAAACGAGGTAACTTGCCCGCGGGCACATTGATGAGAGGCCTAGAATCATGGTTAGTCATAGTAGAATAGTTAAATGATACGGATCCATATGACTTCTTGGTCTCCTCCATCTTCTTCTTGTTGCTCTTGGGTAGATAGGAGATGTCGTCGTCTCCATCTTCGGTGCTACTTGAGTCATCACTCAAGTCCACCTTCTTCTTTGCTTGTAGCTCTTCCTTCTTCTTCTTCTTTTCTTCTCTTCTCTTGGCTCTTTCTTCTCTTCTAATCTTTCTTTCTTCTTTTCTTTGAGCCTTCTCCTCTTTAGCTTTAAGAGTTGCAGCATCTTCTCTTGCATTAGCTCTTGCTTCTCTCCTTAGCCTCCTTTCTTCTTTTCTTCTTGCGAGCTCTCCGGCAGACACATCCAATTGAGGAAGTGTCTTTTCACTTGCTGTGGAGACGCTTTCGCTGCTGCTAGTGGTGTGCACTTCCACTTCGAGTGTGGATTGCACAACACTAGCGTTGTCCGTTCTCTCGTCGGTGGCCATTCTCTCGCACGGTGAAGTGCTGCATGAGAGACCAGACTCCGATACCACTTGTAAGGACCTGTGTGGCCTAGAGGGGGGTGAATAGGCCTGTCAAAAATCACAGCTCAAAACTTAATTAAATAAGCCCGGCACTAACGCCCTGTGCCCGGCACTGCCGGCCTCAGCCTGGTACTGTCGCGCAGAATTGAAACTGAGCCTGCAATTCGAAATCCAGCCACAGCAAACCGAATCTATATGAATGGAAATGCTACACTAGGTTTCCTGAACCAGCAGAACCAACTCTACCAAGCCAAATATGTAGTATGAAGTAGATCGGGTCAAACCCTAGAATCTATCACAAGCTCACAAGTATGAAATATGAAAGCAAGTAAGCACAAGAGACAAGTGATTTATCCCGTGGTTCAGCTCGCCACCAAGGCTTGCCTACCTCCACGTTGTTGAGGTTGACCACTTAGGTCATGAGCTTTGCAACTCTTCCTCGTTCTCAAGTCAAGGAACCAAATCCTTGAAGTGAGGGGTAATAATACTAGCTGCACGAGTGATTCAAACCTCCCAAGGCTGCCACACAAGTTGGCTAGCTCAAGGGCGACGCCTAGCCGGCTAGGGTTCCAAGAACCCAAGAGTAATAGAAGCAAATCCACCGGCTATGGCTCAAATCAAGTGCTCTAGGGAGTAGATCTCAGCTAGGGCTTCTCTTTGGTGAAGGTTTGAGCCTCTAACTCACTTGGAATCAATGGGAATCGAAGATTAGGTGAGAGAGAGCTTGGGAGCCTTCAATGGGGAGAGAGAGCCTTGTCTGGAGGTAGGAGAAGAGTAAATGGTTGTGGGTGACCGTTGGGGTGGCAGGAGAGTAGTGTAAATACCCCCTGCCATCCAACGGCTGAAACAAGTCACGGCAGTGCCAGCCGTAGCCCGGCAGTGCCGCGGCCCGGCACTGCCGCGCCTAATAGACAGACAGAGATAGATCAGAAATCTGTGCAGCTGTCTTTGGTTAGAAATGAGGATGGCTTGGGTTGGTTTGAGCACATATCATTCAGCCATAGCGATGCATTTGCATTCCCCCTTGATAGTACGACAATCCTATAACTCAAATATATAAGAAAAAGCTTGTTCTAGCACTTTGAGTCCGGAACCGATGAAATAACGTATGAGGGGTCCACCAACACATATGCACCATCCTTTCACATTATTAACCTGCTTGTCATCTTGGTAAATCTCATTAGTTCTTCAATCATGTGGTCATTATCACCAAAACCCACAATTAGGGCTTGATTGCACTTACACATTTGAGAGGCTATTAAGGAATGTTTCATTATGATTCATTAGGGTAGCAGACATTGTTTTGCCAATTACCTCTTGCATGGCATTGTGTTGTATTTGGATCATCGGATCAACATGACCCTCTAGAACCACCCTTGGAAAATGAGACTTCTCGATGATTTTCTTATCTCTTGTCTTACTAAAACTCAGCAGACACATGCTCCGATATTGCTCAACGGTTTCATCTATCAAGCGTTGGACTTCCTCTGGAGTTCATCCATCGTCACGTTCAACACTTCATCATTGCTGATCGTCATGATCAAACGATTGTGGTCCCACCGGGCGTGCCAAAAGAATGTGTTGACACGAAAATGTGGACGAGGTGCCAACACACTCGACCATGGTCCTCAGAAGTTGTGCAGAGCAAGGTCTTGACCTCCTGGACCTTCAAGAGATGGCGGTGCCGAATCTTGGTGAGAACGACTCCAGACGTGCCAGTCAATTTGACCTGCAATTGACAAGGAAAAGAAAAAGACGTCAAATTGTGGAACCTGCCGGTTTGATGCCGGACAGTTCCATTTATGCGGCTCTGACATAGCCATTGTTACAGGATATTGACTACAAAGTCAACTCCCAAGAAAAGATTAAAGCATTGACAATACTTGAAACAAAACAGCTATTGTGTATATGAAGAAAGCATTTAGAACAAGAACAACCGATAAGCTTAAACATGTGGGTAAAATAAAGATCTATGTATGCATTTAAACGGCATGAAACCGATAGATCGGCTAATTGCACAAGCAATTCTATTTGTTAACAGTGGGATGTTTCCATGCAGCCATAATAACAAATAGATCGATAAAGTAACTTGAACATCAATAGTGGGGTGTTTCCATGCAGCCATAATGATGACCAAGCTAAATTATGTCTGACACAATAAGCAGATCCATAAGTTTTAAACCACTTAAAAGCATACATTATGAAGGAAGCATAACTGGATCGACTATTTTTGCCGATACAGGGTCCATGAAGCACGAACAAGATCTATCCGTTAAAACCACGGTCTAGCCTAAGATCAAGCAAGTTTTAATCTATCATGCGTATCAGTGCGGTTGGGAAATACAGCCATAATAAACATGTCAGATCAAATCCACTTATTTCTTAGATCAAACCACAATTTTATCGGATATCTCGAACGCACTGAAGGACTGAGAATGCAAAAGCAAGGCGACCAGAGGGGGGTGAATGGGAGCCTAAAAATTTCTCTCGAAACTTTGGCCTTTGTCCCAAAAATCAACCCCCGAAGGCTAGGACCGAAACGTGATGCCCACGACCCTTGGAAGAGGGTGGATGATCCCTAGGATCACAGCTAGGCACCACAAGTCAAGAGCAAGCAATACGTCAAAAGTCCCGGCTCAAGTTTGTGGCGGAACCGTCCTGATTATAAGAGCTCAAGTATTATCTTAGCCAAATCCGTTTGACTTCGACTGATACTTGAACCCATACAACCCCGATAGTCCGGAAATCTCGAAGGATTTCTAACACCATACATCAAACAGGATCACATCGTTCAAGGATTACATTCGTAAAGATACATCATAACGAAAACGAAACTGAATTTAAAATATCAGAGTGCGAATTTAAAATGGAGTTATTACAATACCGAGTTTAAAAGTGCGGAAGCTGAAATAGTTTGAAACACGACCACCACATGTGGTCCAAATAAAACTTCATTGTTTTAATAAATCCACTCGACACAACTCACTCCTCCCTTTTAAGATAATGTCCCACTAGTAGTCTTGGTCCAGCAAAAGAAAAGGGGAAAGCTTCTGAACGACCCTGCCCTGGGCCTACTCCTCATCACCTTCCACCGGGTAGAGGCAGTGCTTACAATAGCCAAAGTAGACCTGGCCATCTGCAACAAACGGGATAAACCCTGAGTACTGGAATGTACTCAGCTAGACTTACCCGTCCAACTGAAAATAAAGACACCAAGGACATGCAAGGCCTTTTTGGGTGGAGCTGGGATCTTTTAGTTGCGAGAAGCTCAAGTTCAGATAGGAAGTAATCAGTGATAAAGATGAGCTGCCATTTTTAGACCTATTCCTTAATTCTAGGTTTTTCACCTGTACTAGAGCACTCACTTGAATCTACCACTCAATAATATAACCATATCCAGTTGACTTATCCACATTTTAGTTGAACCTTAAATCATTACATGGAGTTGTATCGTGGTGAAGCTCGCCATAGTTTCCCACTAACCGGGGGAGACGGCGACTCGAATCGAATTCCAAATGAGCTGATGAAAGACCTTTAATACCAGCCCACACTTTCCCCGTCGGGTCCATGCATTGGGCAACCGCTCGACGCTTGTTCGTGATGGTAATCGTCGCAGTTCAAGCACGGACCGCCCAATCAGAGTCTGGCGATGGCCTCACGCGGCAGATCGCAACTTCCGTACTAGAGGGCACGACACGGGTTGAAACCGGCCCGAACAGCTTCTAACCGGCTTTGGGGTCGATGATTACAGCACCGACATATCCCTAAGTAAAAGGGCGCGTTCAAAAATGAACGAGGGCCAACATCGATACAAACCTACACGATCCAACGGATGGACTGCCCCAAGTTTCCGAACTTGTGCCCTGCCATCCCGTTGACCGTATTTCATTACTACTCAGGTTCTTTTCCACGATAGCAAATATAGCCAACTGTGATCCGGTAAATACCCATCCGGGTATTACGGAAACATCCTTAACTACCACTTTTATTAAGCAGGCTAAGCAATTCTACATTGTAACTAAATAACAGGATAACAAGGTAGATATTAACCAATAACCAAGGAATGGTAATGCAGCAAGTAGGATTCATTTCAACTCCTAAACCTAATGCATCACAATATAAAAGGACTCAAGTAATCTTAATTGCAAAAGATAGAAGGCTTAATATGCTCCGGGGCTTGCCTTGAGTGAAGACTGCTGCCTCGTGAGAGGGGCACTCAGGTAAGTTAGGGTCGTGGACGGGGTCGACTTCCTCTGGCTGCTGCAGCTCCTGGATCTCCGGCTCGGCGTTTAGCTCCTGCTCTTGGTGGGGCTCCGGCGGGGTCGATCCTATTGCGTGCGATGAATATATAATTAAATAAATGCGGTGCAAGATGAAGGTGACATGAAAAGAATAATTCTTGCAAACCAACAAAGTCAACTTGTTGAACCACTTTTGACATTGAGGTAATTACTTAATTATTTCGTAAAACAAAATCTGGTTATTCACTCTTTTTCTTATTTAATTTAAACCAAAGAAACTCCGATTGAACTGCAAGTGCATCTTTCTGGACTCAGACAAAAAAAATCCACAAAAATTCCAGAAAGTAAACAACACTTGCTGGACTCTACTAAACAAGTTTCAGCCAAAAAAAATAAACTACAGAACTGCAGATACAAAAATGACAAGCAAACTGCCCAAAAAGGTGCTTTGAACTACAACCCTACTGTAAAAGGGTGCACAACTCTATTTCATATTTTTCCCAGATTCTACTTCACATTTTATGCTTATCAAGAAAGTTCCATGAACAGAAACATTGTATTATTTCTTACAGAAATTTCTAAAGATAAACACAGACAAGCACAGTTGTAAAGCAACTACAACTTTTTCCATAAAACAGATCAGATTTATATTTTTCTTAGACTCTTCATGGCGTACAGAGACTGCACAAAATTTCCCATATTTTATTTCAACCTATAAAACACCTTAACACTTTTTCTAAGAAATCAGCAAAAAAGAACTTTTAACCATAACAGGAACTCTTTTCATAAGAACAGTACTTCATATAATTTTCACAGGCACCAAACATAACAAAGAACCTATACAAATTTTCCCATGAATTAACTCTATCAGAAAACACTTAATTCCATTTATCTCAACAAAAGCATGTACACTGAAATAAATGAAAACAGTAAAATAACTGCTATCAAAAATACATTCATATTTTTCCATGATAGATCTACTCATAAACAAGCCAACAAAACTGAAAGTACTCCATTTGGACTTATAAATCATGTTGTACAAAAATAACAAGCATCTCTGGAAATTAAAACTAAAAGAAAAACATTTGAATTTCTCCCGGCTGGCTACGTGCACCCGGTCCATGGACCAGCGAGTGGCTGACGCGCGGGGCCCGTGGGTCAACGGGAACCCACCCTGGCTCGAGCGCACGGCGGTAGGTGATCGGCCGAGGCCTGGCTCGAACGAGACCGCACCCGAGGGTTCGCTCGAGGCCTAGCTCGAGGCCGAGGCCTGCTCGAGGGCTCGGGCGAGACAGAAAAACATTAGCCCGTCCGAGGCCTGGCTCGGAGGCTCGGGCGAGGCGGAAGACAATCGCCCGTCCGAGGCCTGGCTCGGAGGCTCGGGCGAGACGGGAACACACACGCCCGTCCGAGGCCTGGCTCGAGGGCTCGGGCGAGACGGAAACATACACGCCCGTCCGAGGCCTGGCTCGAGGGCTCGGGCGAGACGGAAACATACACGCCCGTCCGAGGCCTGGCTCGAGGGCTCGGGCGAGACGGAAACAGGGAAGAGGTTTGACCGTCGATTCCTCGCCATCGGTGAGGTCGCCGGCGGGGAAGCTAGGCTTGTGAACTCACCTCGACGAGGCGCATCGAGTGGTGTAGGTGGTTTGGCTAGCGGATGGCCGGAGTGTGCCGGCGGCGAGCGGCAGCGCACGGAGGCGGCGGTGACGCGCGACTACGCCGTCGGCGGTCGCCGGTGAAATTGGCGGAGGCAAAAGCTCGAGTGAACCCTAAGGAGCAAAGCTACGGGGTTGGTTTGGCTCGGGTGGCTCCAGAGGAGCCTGGCCACGAGCGAGGTCTGCGGCGGCGCCCATGGCGCTCGGCCGGGGAGAAGAGTGCGATAGGGAGCGGTAGCGTTGAAGCTCGTCGGTGTTCTTACCTTGCCTTGACTCGGTGAAGGTCGAGGATGAAGAAGAGGGGCAGTGGTGCTCGGGTCGGGGAGGAACAACGTCGCGGGCTCAGCGGTGGTGATGGCGTCCGCGGCAGCGCTCTCCGATCTCCGGCGTTGGTGGGGCTCGAGAGGTGGTGCAAGCGGGAGCACCGGGTGTCCGAGGTGTAGACGGAGTGGTGTGCGAGACGAATCGGGTGGTGGTGCTCCGGTGAGGCCGGAACACGGCGGGGCTTTTGCGGCGATGGTCGCGGCGAGCGGGGAGGTGTTCGGCGTGTTCGTGGGAGAGTGAGGGAGAGAGCGAGAGTGAGAGCGGGCGAGTGAAATGGCAGTGGGGAGAGGGGAGTGCGGTGCGCTCGGGGTTTTGATCGGCTTGATCGGCCGGTGGTCGTGGCGGGGCCGGCGACGGGACGTCGCGGCAGCAGCGGCGCGGTCGGCGAGGCGAGCGCGGAGCGGGCGAGGCGGATTGTGGCGTGATCGGGTGAGCAAGGATCGCGCGGGGAGTGGGCGAGGAGGATTCGCGGCAGAGGCGTGCCGCCACGCGGCGGTTGCGGCCGGCGTACGGCACGGCCGTCAGCGGCGTCAGCGCGCGGCGCGCGCGCGGCGAGGCCGGCGCAGCAGGCGAGGCGGAGCGGGAGAGGGCAAGCAAGATAGCTTGCGTGTTCGGGCGGAGGAGATCAGGCGACGATAGGCGGACGCGGATCCTTGGCAGGGAAAAACGGCCATGTGGCCGCGTCGCCGGCGTACGGCGCGGCCGCGGGTCGGCGAGCGGCGTGCAGCGCGCGCGGGCGAGCGCGGGCGAGGCTGGGTCGGTGCGCGGAAATGGGCCGGAAAGGCTGAGTGGGCCGGATGGGGCGCGCGGGAGAAAAAAAAGAGAAGAAGAAAAAAAACGTTTTCCTTTTTCTTTTTCCAAAATCCTTTCAAACTTTGACCACTCAAAAACAGTTTCAAAATCTCCAAACTAGGTCTTGACCAAAATACAAAAGTTGCTGGAAATAATTTTCTCTACACTTTCATATAAGACACTTTTTCTGAAAACTATTTTTAAATCCTCCACATAAACAAAGCCAATTTTAAAGTATAAACCATTTTGTTGACTTATTTTTTTTATTTACAAACTAATCTGAACTAGGTCAAAACTCCAACACGAAAAGCACTTTACTCAAGATTCTCTATTTTATAAAACTCTTTGCCAAAACAGAAATCCACTCAAACAACCAAGTCCCATAGAAATCCAAATCCAATTAAATAAACAAAAGACAAAACACTCTCATGCTCATGAAATGATGCAATGCATTGCTTATGTTTCTTTAGTAGCTAAATGCAGTGTCTTAATGCAGTGCTTGACACTAGGGTGTCACAAAGTTCAACCCCAAAAACCGACCCTCGAACGTAGATGGAAGGCTACATCGAGAAATCTTCAAATACCTATGCTAACAAGTAGCAAAGATACCTAGAGAGGTTCCTTGGTTAACTATAGGGCCAAACGAGAAGTCCGGAAAACAAACCGAAAAGCCGGGAGAGCAAACTCACTAAAACTCAACACAACCAACTCGCGGACTGTCCGGAGTCCTGTTCGCGGACTGTCTGCCCAACGGCAGACTGTCCGGACTCAGGTGGCGGACTGTCCGCCGGCTAATCGGACAAAACAGCAAGGTTGCTGAACAGTCCCTGGACAGTCCCGGACTGTCCGCGGATGACTACGGCGGACTGTCCGCCGGTCAACCTGGACGAGAACAGTTGAGCTGCGAAGCCACTGAACTGGCTCGAGCCCGACGCGCGGACTGTCCGCGGGCACACTGGCGGACTGTCCGTGAGTGCCCAAAAAAGGCGATTTCGGTCGCCCTCAACTCAAATCTCCCCAAATCTGATTCAAATCAAAATCCCTTGTTCCCAAACTTGGAGAAGATGATCACGAGGTAGTTAGGAGACTATCCCCAAGAAATCATCTGCTCAAATCAACTCAATCAACGGGAAATCAAAGGGGGAGGTGTATGAACCGAAAAAGCGCCACGAAAATTGAATCAACCCGATCTACTTGTTCGTGAAGAGTTAGATGAATTCCTTCGGTGGAAATGATCTCCTCACATCAAAGAACAAGTTGATTCAAGTGGATTTCAAAAAGACGGAGTAGAGAGGGAGATCGAGTGACGGGAAAAACGTGGAGAAACGAAGAATGCGAAGAACAAAATCAAAATGCGAATCACACCATGAATTTGCAACCGTGTGGCTACCACACGCTACAACAGTGAGATTACGGTCTCACTTCCTAAAAATCTCATGAACACAGAGGGATGGTTCTCTGCGGATCTCAGTAGCTACAGTAGGGGATTGGGAGAGCAGGAAAACCCTAAGTGAAGAATAGAAAATGACTGAGATAGGATGGGAGGTGGGTGTCTCCCTCTACTTATCCTAATTCTAGTTCCCACTCTACCCCTAACTAATTACAGAGCGAACCAGCTAAACCCTAGGGTTATTCTGGACCAACTCGAAGTAGATGCTGATCCGACGGCCACGCCCGCACAACTGGTAGCGTTGCCTCGACGCAACATCACCGATTGCCGCCACGTGCCGCCACCGCTCTGCTCGTCCTTTTCACGGACCTCGCCCCCCGGTTTTGAGGCCGAAACTGGGAAACCTGTCTTCACGACCAGCCCCCGGTTTTGAGGCCCAAACCGGGAAACCAGTCGTCCATCACCTGAGTTTTGTGGCCCAAACTTCGAAACCCGCCAGTGCCCAGGTTTTGAGGCCCAAACCTGGAAACCGTCCTCAGCCCGAGTTTTGTGGCCCAAACTCGGCAAACCCGCAGCGCCAGGTTTTGTGGCCCAAACCTGGAAACCGTCCACCGGTGGTTTTTCTGTGGCTCAACCACCAAACCGAGTCGTAGAGGGGATGCACCGCTCGTGCACCCCGTCCATACGCAAGTCTTCACTTGTCGCTGTCCCAGGCTGTCAGCCACCACGACCGATCCTCAGGCCACCGGTCCGTCAGTCCAAGCCTCACGTTCGCCCTTCACCGCTCCGGGTCCATCGGCACGACACGTCTCTACTTGACCTTCACCTTGCCTTTGATCACCGTATCTGTGCTCAACACCTGCACAACACAAGTCAAAGAACATGCGTATCATCTCAGTTGACAATCACTCATCACTCAAGATCTGGCATACACCCATGTATCCGCACGCACATCATGTAACAATCAAGATTGACAAAATAGTCGATGAGAAGCTTAGATCGGCTATTTTTCTTGGTGTAAGCGTATAAGGTCCTTGGATAGCCAGAACTAAACAGCTTTCGAGCTTAAGCTAATTTGCTATTTTTCTTGGTGTAAGCGTATAAGGTCCTTGGATAGCCAGAACTAAACAGCTTTCGAGCTTAAGCTAATTTGTCAATCTTGATTGGGCAAGATATTGTTGAAACCAAAATAAAACATTAAAAAGTACAAACAATATCGATAACTTAATGAATCTATTAGATTGACAAAACTAATAGAGCCGATAACTGGTCAAGATTGACTAAAGCAAGAGATTGATCAGAGTCAAGACAGTCTTACAAAAGATGAACTTAAACCGATAACTAACCCATGTCATAGCTAAACAAGAGTTTGGTCGATGCCAAATATAGCCTTATTGAACAGTAACATGAGCCATTGGTGAAACTTACAAGCAAACCGGAGTTCGGTCTGAGCCGATGCAAACCTGTCTGATTGAAGATTTCACCGAGTTCTGCCTTACTCCTACTCCTAGGGTTTTGGCCGGTGGCCAATGTATTGATTGATTGTGTGTTCTACAAAAATCGGGTCTCTAGCTATTTATAACCCGGTAGACTCCTATCCTAACACGACTAGGATATATTACAATAAAATGTCGATCCGGACCTGAACTCTTTGGCTGAGCCCGACACGTCTTTAAAGCCCATCATACCCGGTCCATATGAATTCTTCTGGTCACGTCTGGACCTAAGCAGGCTTCTTTTATTTTCTGGCCGATTTTTCTCTAACAAATCAGCCGTTTGTGCTTACAAAATAAAAATCCTCTTCGATCCAAAATCTGGTGTAAACATACTCGTTGACCACTGCATATCTTGATTCTCGTGGTGACAACCGCACCGCTATGAATCTAGAAATGACTTAGTGCCAGAGCACCCCGGTTGGGTACCCTACGAGTGGTTTGTGCACTTGCATCTTATATTGTGCCACTCCTTCTAAAACCCTGTCTTCTACCATGACGTGTGCATTGGAAAGAATGAACCTTTGACTTATATATTTGTTTGTACTCTTGCTATTCCTTTTGTTAGCAAAGCTATGGTCTATGTTTTATCTCAGGACCCCGCGCGTCGACTCGATCGACCACCTAAACACATTTCTCTAGAGATGTGCCTGAGAACATGGCATAGGTGTGCTGAGCTAATCCCGCTCTTCCAGGTATAAAGTGAGTAACCCTGAGTCTTGGTTCCCGATGTACTGTGTTGTGTGGATCGAGAGGATTGTAGATCTCCAATCCTTTTGCGCTACCGCTTTTGCCATAGCGGACAAGCCAAGGTACCTAGGAGTCAAGACGAATGGTGTTAATCGTTCTTATGATCAATTGACCTTTGGGATAAGGCTACAAGAGCCGAACCCCGTCGTTATTTATTCGTTAGGCCTGTCCTCCGATTTCCGCCCTTTTTTACATGACGACCAAATCTAAGGATGTGAGCCGTGGTGTTTGCTAAGGATAGGCCTTGGTTTGAACCCTATGTCAGAAAGTCGTATTGGCTTGGCCAAGACTTAAACTTGCAAACCACCACCTTGTTCCTAGCTCGAGGAAATCGGCCAACCGCCGAGAGAGCTAACCCTTGTGTATTTTAGTGTATCGTTGGTGTTAATGGATCATCCAACGTCCTGTTGTCTCTTCAATTATGGTGTGAGTGTTCTCTTGCCTTGAGTGTCGTTTCGTGGAGTAGCATACGATTGGACCGAGAGAGCATGGACGACAACAAGGACTGCGAGATGGAGTCAACTCAGGAGGAGACGACCTCACTAATGGATCACCAACAAGGAATAATTAACCACGACTACGACTACTTCGCAGGTGTCATGGCAGCACCCTCTTTTTAGAGAATCCTATTAGACATTGCAAATTTGTAGACTTGCTAGTGCTTTATATTTATTCATTTGCTAGTATATTGATGCATGATACTACCCAAGCCATTATTACCTGATTGCAACCCACTCTACCACAACACCCTGCTTTGCGCATTCGCTCAATTATTCCTGCTTACTCGCATGCTTGCTTGCATGTTTCACCATTATATTATTTAACTCCACTTCGTATTATATCTGAGATGTGATGTGGATGGTGAACCCTTGGGAATGGT
Source organism: Coix lacryma-jobi var. lacryma-jobi (assembly GCA_009763385.1). Taxonomy (NCBI): domain Eukaryota; kingdom Viridiplantae; phylum Streptophyta; class Magnoliopsida; order Poales; family Poaceae; genus Coix; species Coix lacryma-jobi. Next base: position 52,277,401 of record CM019824.1, read on the forward strand.
TTGGTGAGAGATGCCAAACTTGGTGATGGGTGAGCGTGTTGCGTGTGTGACTTGGGTGTGTGGAGGGTGAGGGTTGTGTCAACCGAGCCGGAATATACGACGAGCCTAGTGCGAGTCTTGCCATGGGGCAGATCTGGATGCCCCTGTGATTGTGAAACTTGTGGCGGGTTAAGTGGTGATTTGAGGTGGGCCCGGGTGTGAGCCGCTGGTGGAGCCCGGGTCAGGAGCGTGCTGTGGTGGCACGGATAACGAAAACCTTTGACAAGACATTGCAGCTTAGTCACCCTAGGTGGAGCGGGGACCTGACCACGGGGAATACCTTTACATGCCACTCGCTCTTTATGCACGGGGACTGTCGGACTACGTGGTAGGGTAATGCCACTACTGCTAGGCGGAGAGAGTGCGAGGAAGGTACGGGTATGAGAGTCCCACACCCTTCCGAGACGATCACGGCTCCCACTTCGGGAGAGGGAACGTGACTTCACAGACTTAGCCATCCCAGACGGACTTGGGGTGTTCCATGGCTAAGTGGTAGGGTGGCATTACTCTAGGCTGGCTAGCGATCGGAATCGGCCTAGGCATATCTAGAGTGCCGATGATGGCGATCTTGTGGATATTGTAGAACCTCTGCAGAGTGTATGGTTGATCGATCGATACGTTAGCCAATTCATTGGTTGTGGACCTTTTCCTTGACTTGTTTCTGACTAGTGATAGTTCTCTTTTTCTCCCTCTGGTATGTGAGTGTCGGCCGTGAGCCTGGTGTGAGGCTGCGAGCCGTTGAGACAAGGCTGGGAGGGAGTTGGCCTCTGTCGACTGAGCGGATGAGTGTGAGATGAGATGAGGTGATAGTGTGGAGATGATTGGGATGGATATGGATATGGATATGGTGGATGGATGTGGATGTGTGAGAATGAGAATGTGTTAAAACTTGATAACATTATTACATTGATTATTATTACTGCTCATGGGGCAAGGATGCAAACCACAACCAAATCTTAGGATCGCCAAATCCCTTGTTTTATCTTTTCCACTAAAGCTCATCGGTGTTGACCATGGCCTGCACACATCTGACGGTGTGCAGATTTCCTGCTTCAGAAGTACTGACTCTAGGAGGATTAGGAGGTTTCATGCCTACGCTCAAGTTTGGTATGAGTCATGGAGTGGATGCTGCGCTACGACAACTCTGATGATGCCCATGAAGGAGGAGCCTTAGCTCGATAGACTTCCACTAGAATAAACTATTAGGTTATACCCCAATGATGTAATGCTTATAACCATGTAATATAACGATGTATGACTGTGATATCGACTGATATATGAAAGTATGATAAGATCAGTTCCTGGTTTTGTCATATTATAACTCATTCTGTGGATTTTCCCTTCGCGGAAAATTGAGGATGTTTCAATGAGTGGTCTGGATCCTTTTCGAGATAGTTCTATGGATGGTTTGGGTGATGTTAATCTTGATGATAATTAATTATACTTTCACCAAGGGATCTTAAGCATAACCTAGCGACATAGGATTAATAAATAAAATATGACCAACTAAAAATAAAATATGACCGTAGTTCAGCCATGTCTAGGCTTTTGAGCCTTGCATCCCCTCATGTTATACTTATTGAGTATGGTGCGCTCACACTTGCTTACATACAATCAATAATCCCGGACGGGTACCAGATGGTGGATTCAAGTAAGGAGTTATAGAAGATGTTCCAAGAGTTCTAGGCGAGTGTTCCCCCAGTCAACCGTCCTTGTGGAGTATGGAAACCCGAAGAGTAGATATAGAATAGTTTTCGCTCTGTTTTGTAATAGATGTAAGCCTTGTTGTAACTATATTTCAATATGTAATAAAGCATCGTTTTTGGTAAATTTCATATTTGTTGCTATATGTGTCTTGTGAACATCCTGGGCACACATATAGTTAGCGCTTGATATTCTTTGAAAAACCGGGTGCGACAAAGTAGTATTAGAGCAATGTTGACTATAGGACTGAAGTCTAGTTAGAACTAGACGTTTTAGCATGCTTTCGTACTTGCTTAGTTCTTGCTTTCTCTGTAACCTTGTTAATTGGTAAAATTTATGCTACGTCTATCTATCTATTATAAAACTTTGTCTCTATTCTAAATCTTCTCTCTCTATATTTTAGATAGATCATAACGAGGAGACCACTGACACCAAAGGTCAGGAGGACCAAGCTATGTTGCCCATGATTGCATTCGACAAGGAGAAGCTTTTAGCCATGCAAAGAAAAGTATTAGAAGATATGACCCAATATGGGAATTCTCAACAATGCTTCTCGCAAAAGGCAAGATCAACATAATCAAGGGGCCAGTGAAGAGACAAGTAGCAAAAGTTTGGAAGAATATGAAATCCAATGAAGATGTAGATAGTAAGATGCTTGGAAGTCGGGATCAATGTAATTGTTTTAAGCATTATGGGTTTCCCTGTCTTCAAAACAAGTCAACCAAGGAGGAAATCATGATGGATCCAATTGGTGAGGCCAATATGGATAAGAAGATGGATGCAATCTCATTGGAGTCACCAATGGAGAGCAACCAACAGTCAGGTTCTACTGTAGCACTGATCTCTCATCACATTAATCCAAAATGTGAAGAGTTAGTAGCTCCTCCAGCTAGAACCACTTTACAAGAGGTATATATTGATGGGTGGACCATCACCTATAAGGAGTTTTAACCCTGAAAGTCCAAGCAAGCCAAGAAGTAAGCAAATCACATAAAGGTGAACCTTCCGAATTAGGAAGCTAACGATACATCAAGCGACAACTCAAACACAAAAGATCAGCTAGGAGAAGGTGTTATCATTGCCAACAGGAAGGACATTATATTATGTCTTGCCCACGGAAGAATCAACAACTATGCCATGGAAGTAGCTAGAGTCTCACTACTATTTTTTTTCACCTATCACGTCGAATATTGAAACACATGTATGAAATATTAAATATAGACTAATTATAAAACTACTTTGTCAGTCGGAATCTACTTCACGAGACGAATCTATTGAGCCTAATTAATCCATAATTTGACAATTGTGGTGCTACAGTAAACATGCGCTAATGATAGATTAATTAGACTTAATAGTTTTATCTCGTTAAATACTGTGGGGCGGTGTAATTAATTTTATAATTAATCTATTTTTAATAAACTAAATTAATACCTTAACATCTAATGTGATATTCTAAATTTTTTTCTCCATATACTACGTCTAAACACAGCCTTAAATTACAAAATTAGTAAAAGGAGACTACAATTAGGGTCCATCCAGGCCCCACGCATCCGGCTCATCTTGCGATCAATTCAGTCCGTCCAATCCTCCATCCACCCCGCCGCCGCAACCCTAGATTTTTTTTTTCTTTTCTCCCCTCCTTAGCTGCGCCGCCATCACATAAGTCCGCCGCCCTCTCCCTCCCCTCTGTAAACCCCTCTCTCTTCCTCCCGCGGCCTGCTCCTGCGATCTGCCCAGCAGATCCGAGGTTCCAATAGGCCCTGAACCAGCGGCAACCGTCGGCATGGCGCTCGTGAGTTCCTTCTCCTCTCGCTCTTTCAGAAGGTGCTGTTTAGCTCATCGCTCGTCAGATTGTCTGAGAGAGTTTTAGTATGCGACGCAGTTTGGTTTTTAGGGTTTTGTGATTCCTTCTATTGGGGTTGATCTATTGGTGATGCGCGCTGCTGAGCTGTGGTTTCTGTTGGATGCGGTTTTCGCGAGTTATAGCCTTCAGATGTGATCGGAGCGTGTTAGCTGTTTATAGATCCTTAGCCTTTCCCTTGGGCAGGCCTATATGTAGGGTAACTTTGGCCTGCTGGTTTGTTCCAATTTCGACATCACAAATCGCCTGTCTTTGACACCCATGGGTTCATACTGTGTTTGATTGAACTTAACGTACTGTTTGGTTCCTTCTTGGGTAACGCAAATGAAAACAATTTTAAGCTACTATTGTTACCGGAGGAAACAGAAATGAACCAGTTTTCATTCCATTTGCGATGCTGTACAGGTTACCAAACAGTCCGTTAGTAGTCTGATAACAGTGCATGTGATGTCATTTAGAGTTCCTGGCTTACTAGTAGAATGGCACTAGAAAAGACCTTTGACTTTTGGTACCAGTAGAATGACACTAGAAATGTCATGTGGGGTCTCACCTATACACGGAGGCGCAGGACGCGAGACTTGCGCAGGGCCGCTGAGCGCGCCGAGCGCATGGCCAGGGTGGTTAGCGCCAATAGTGGCTAACAGAGCCATAGGAAAGGCTGGTCAGGAAAGTAGGGCCTAAGTTAGAAAGAGTTTGTTGGTGTTGCAGGCAGCCAGGGCGGTTCTGTTGGAGGTGCAGGCTATTAAGCCTTGTAATCGTTACTTGTGGAGGCAACAAAAGATTAAACCTATTCTATCTCCTGTCTCTCTCTCAAGCCGCCGGCCAGGGGGCATAACCCGTCCAGCGAAGAACGGCGAGGGGGCATAACCCTGCCAGCTATCACGGACCGTGACTACGAGCTGCGTAGTCGAGGTCCGGCGTCCTTGGGCACTAAGGCCCTTGACAACCTGGTATCACGGTCACGTCGATCCTCTTCCTCCTCGTCCTCGCAATCCACCACCGCCGCCGCCCCCCAACCACCACCATCACCCACCTCTTCCACCGCGTCCACCCACCAGTTGCCTGCCATGTCCGAGCCCACCCTCGTCGATGTGGTCGAGATGCTGAAGTCCTTCAAGACGGAGATGTCCTCCATGAAGGCCGACATGGCCGCCTTAAAGGAGAAGTCGGCTTCGTCGTCGGACAGCGCTGGCGGCCGCCCCGAAGGGCCCCGCGACCTGGATCGGCCCCCAAGTTCCAGAAGCTCGATTTCCCCCGCTACGACGGCAAGTCCGACCCGCTGCTCTTCATCAACAAGTGCGAGTCGTACTTCCGGCAGCAGCGCACCTTGGCGGAAGAGCGCGTTTGTATGGCGTTGTACAATCTTGAAGACGTTGCCCAGCTGTGGTTTATCCAGCTGCAAGAAGACGAGGGCACGCCGCCATGGGGTCGGTTCAAGGACCTCCTCAACTTGCGGTTCGGACCACCCCTGCGCTCCGCCCCGCTCTTTGAGCTTTCGGAGTGTCGACGCACGAGCACCATGGAGGAGTACTCCAATCGATTCCAGACCCTTCTTCCACGCGCCGGATGGCTGGATGAGGCACAACGCGTTCAGCTCTACACAGGAGGACTTCTTCCGCCGTTGAGCCACGCCGTTCGCATCCACAACCCGGAGACCCTCGCCGCAGCGATGAGTCTCGCGCGCCAGGTCGAGCTGATGGAGTTGGATCGGCTACAGCAGGCGCCACCAAAAACCGCGCCGCGCGCACTGCTGCCAGCACCAGCGCCTCGGCCGGCGTTTCAGGCGGCTCCGGCACCCCTGGCGCTGCCCGCTCCGGCACAACCCCTGCCGGCGCTCCCAGCCCCACTGCCCCGGGGCGCGCCCATCCAGGCCAAGCGGCTCTCGACCGAGGAACAGGCGGAGCGGCGCCGCCTCGGCCTTTGCTACAATTGCAATGAATCGTACTCCCGCGGACACAACCGAGTCTGCCGCCGCATCTTCTACATCGGCGGTGTCGAGATCGGCGATGAGGAACCAACCACCGGCGAGGCCGACCTGGGCGCTCCAGTATTCTCCCTGCGCGCCGTCGCTGGTATATCAATCTGTGACACGATGCAGGTGCGGGTGTCCGTGGGGGCTGTGACCCTCACCGCGCTCCTCGACACGGGCTCCACTCACAATTTCATTGCGGAGGCGGCAGTGAGTCGCACTGGCCTCCCGGTCTCCTCCAACCCGCACCTCACCGCCACAGTCGCAAACGGCGAGCGGATCGCTTGCCCCGGCGTTCTGCGTCAGGCCCCGATCGTCATCGCCGACGAGGATTTCCACGTCGACCTCTACGTCATGCCCCTCGCCGGATATGATTTGGTCCTGGGCACTCAGTGGTTGGTGACCCTGGGACCGATCGTGTGGGACTTCACCGCGCGCACCATGTCGTTTACACGCCAGGATCGATCAGTGTGCTGGTCTGACGTGGCCACGCACCCGCCAACGCTCATCGCCGCCTTCACGGCCCAGACTGCCCTCCTCGACGAGCTCCTGCTCGCCTTCGGGAACCTGTTCGCCGAGCCAACCGGTCTACCGCCGCCACGCGCTCGTGACCACATCATCGTCCTCAAGCCGGGCGCGCTGCCGGTGGTTGTCCGCCCATACCGGTATCCCGCCGCCCATAAGGATGAGCTGGAGCGGCAGTGCGCCGCCATGATGGAGCAGGGAATCGTGCGGCGCAGCGACTCCGCGTTCTCGTCCCCGGTCCTCGTCAAGAAACCGGACGGGTCGTGGCGCTTCTGTGTCGACTACAGGGCGCTAAACGCACTCACTGTTAAGGACGCGTTCCCCATCCCCGTCGTCGACGAGCTCTTGGATGAGCTCCATGGGGCGTCCTACTTCACCAAGCTTGACCTCCGCTCGGGCTACCACCAGGTTCGAATGCGGCCGGAGGACATCCACAAGACGGCGTTCAGAACCCACGACGGCCTCTACGAGTTCCTGGTCATGGACTTTGGGTTGTGCAACGCCCCGGCCACGTTCCAGGCATTGATGAACGACGTCCTCAGGCCGTTCCTTCACCGCTTTGTGCTTGTGTTCTTTGACGACATTTTGATTTACAGTCGCACATGGGCGGACCACCTGCGCCACCTCCGCGCGGTCTTCGACGAGCTACAGCGCCACAAGCTATTCCTCAAGCGCACCAAGTGCGCTTTCGCGGCATCGTCGGTCGCTTACCTCGGCCACGTCGTCTCCGCCGCGGGCGTCGCCATGGACCCGGCCAAGCTCCAGGCCGTGCGGGACTGGCCGCCGCCGCGTTCCGCGCAGGCAGTGCGCGGCTTCTTGGGACTCGCCGGCTACTACCGCAAGTTTGTACACAACTACGGTACCATCGCCGCGCCTCTCACCGCCCTTATCAAAAAGGACGGGTTTTCTTGGTCTGCGGAAACCTCTGCGGCCTTTGTCGCCCTCAAGGAGGCAGTGACGTCCGCACCAGTGCTCGCCATGCCGGACTTCTCCAAGCCCTTCGTCGTCGAGTGTGACGCGTCGTCGCATGGTTTTGGGGCGGTGCTGGTCCAGTACGGACACCCGATTGCATTCTTCAGCCGACCCGTGGCACCACGACATCAAGCTCTCGCCGCCTATGAGCGCGAGCTCATTGGCCTTGTCCACGCCGTTCGCCACTGGCGACCGTACTTGTGGGGACGTCAATTCATCGTCAAGACCGACCACTACAGCCTCAAGTATCTGCTGGATCAGAGGTTGTCGACCATTCCACAGCATCATTGGGTCGGCAAGCTTCTCGACTTCGATTTCGCGGTGGAGTACAAGCCAGGGCACACGAACGCGGTGGCGGATGCACTTTCGCGCCGGGATACCCCCGAGGAGGGCGCAGTCCTGGTGCTGTCTGCCCCCCGATTCGACTTCGTGGAGCGGCTGCGTCAGGCGCAGACGACTGATCCGGCCCTCGTCGCGCTCCAGGAGGAGATCAGCGGCGGCGCACGGGCCCGGCCTTGGGCGCTGGCCGAGGGGCTGGTCACGTACAACGGGCGGCTGTACATTCCGCCGACCTCGCCCCTGCTGCAAGAGGCCCTGCGGGCTGTCCACGAGGAGGGCCATGAGGGCGTCCAGCGCATGCTACACCGGCTCCGCCGTGACTTCCATTTCCCTAATATGAAGACTTTGGTGCAGGATTTTGTGCGTGCCTGTTCCGTGTGCCAGCGTCACAAGTCGGAGCACCTCCACCCGGCTGGGCTCCTGATGCCTTTGCCGGTGCCGCAAGGTGTCTGGACCGACATTGCCATGGACTTCGTCGAGGCCCTGCCACGCGTTCGGGGCAAGTCAGTCATCCTCACGGTCGTCGACAGGTTCAGCAAGTATTGCCACTTCATACCCCTGGCGCACCCGTACTCGGCTGAAAGTGTGGCACAGGCGTTCTTTGCTAACGTCGTCAAGCTTCACGGCGTCCCGCAGTCCATCGTGTCCTACCGCGACACGGTGTTCACCTCCAACTTCTGGCGCGAGCTGATGCGTTTGAGTGGCACCAAGCTCCAAATGACAACGGCGTTCCATCCTCAATCGGACGGGCAATCCGAGTCGGCTAACAGGGTGATCGTCATGTACTTGCGTTGCCTGACAGGTGATCGGCCACGCGACTGGCTGCGCTGGCATCCGTGGGCGGAGTACATCTTCAACACCGCTTTCCAGTCGTCGCTGCGCGACACGCCGTTCCGCGTCGTATACGGCCGGGACCCCCCGTCCATTCGGTCCTACGAGCCAGGCGAGACACGAGTCGCCGCTGTGACTCGGACCATGGAGGAGCGCGCCGAGTTCATCGAGGATGTCCGCCACCGCCTCGAACAAGCCCAGGCCGTCCAGAAGCGCCACTATGATCGGGCTCACCGTCAGGTCACCTATCAGGTGGGCGATTGGGCGCTCCTTCGGCTACGGCACCGACTGGCGGCCTCACTGCCCACGGCTGCGACGGGCAAGCTGAAGCCCAAGTTCTACGGCCCCTACCGCGTCGTCGAGCTCGTCAACGACGTCGCTGTCCGCCTCGACCTGCCTCCCCAAGCTCGCCTCCACAACGTGTTTCATGTGGGTCTTCTCAAGAAGTACCATGGCAAGCCGCCGCAAGCACCGCCGCCTCTGTCACTTGTCCGCAATGGTGCCGTGGTTCCAGAACCAGAGCACGCGGTCAAAACGCGCCTGGCTCGTGGTGTACGTCAGGTCCTCATCAAGTGGAAGGGTGCTTCGTCTGCCTCAGCCACATGGGAAGACGTCGACGCGTTCACCGCCATGTACCCACAGTTCCAGCTCGAGGACGAGCTGCCTCTCGAGGAGGGGAGAGATGTCATGTGGGGTCTCACCTATACACGGAGGTGCAGGACGCGAGACTTGCGCAGGGCCGCCGAGCGCGCCGAGCGCATGGCCAGGGTGGTTAGCGCCAATAGTGGCTAACAGAGCCATAGGAAAGGCCGGTCAGGAAAGTAGGGCCTAAGTTAGAAAGAGTTTGTTGGTGTTCCCAAACTTTAGGAGATTGGTTTCCTTTTCTGTTGGAGGTGCAGGCTATTAAGCCTTGTAATCGTTACTTGTGGAGGAAACAAAAGATTAAACCTATTCTATCTCCTGTCTCTCTCTCAAGCCGCCGGCCAGGGGGCATAACCCGTCCAGCGAAGAACGGCGAGGGAGCATAACCCCGCCAGCTATCACGGACCGTGACTACGAGCTGCGTAGTCGAGGTCTGGCGTCCTTGGGCACTAAGGCCCTTGACAAGAAAAGACCTTTGACCTTTGGTACCCTGGTGACCCTGTAGTTTTTACAAGGGAATTGCCCTACGGACAATGTCAACCATTCACCTCGTGTATTTGAGCCATTGGATTCATTTAGGTGCTATCATCTCAAGTGATTTTAACCATTGTCTCAAGCACTTTTAAGTTTTAAACCTTCTGATCCTAAGTTGTACTTAAGTTGTAAGTTGAAGAAAATGTTGCATGGAGCAATGCTCTTTTGGTGTCTGAAAGGAAGATGATGAATTGTTATGGTTTGTTTTTATAAGCTAGCAATTTAGGCAATTCAATTATAATAATGTTTTGGCTGCACAAGTTGTACTGTTTGCATTATTAAAACATCTCTATTGGAATCTGTATGAAAATGTTCCTGTGCCTTGTTGGGAAACAGACATGTATCAGCTACTTCATATTGTGAATGCTCAGTCTGGGACGTTGCTGCATTTGCGTGTGTATTTTTCCCTAATAGTGAAATACATGTGATTTGCAGATTATGTTTACTTTTTGGTTCTGTCACTTAACTTAGGTAACGGTGTAGATGTCATTGCCTGCTTGCGTGTGTACTATTAAATTACCATGCACAAACAGAGGGGTATTTCAATTTCAATACAATATGTATATTTTTTATTGTATAATAGGTATTGCATTCTGGGTCTGGAAACAAGAATGCCTTCAAGGGACTTATTGCTGCAGAATATAGTGGGGTCAAGGTTGAGCTGACCAAGGATTTTGAGATGGGTGTCTCCAACAAGACCCCTGAATTTCTAAAGATGAACCCCCTTGGGAAGGTACACCATGCACCAATCATTATCTTTGAATATTTATGCATAGTGGGTTAGTGGTTCATGAACTAACAATTACTCTTTAGGTTCCTGTTCTGGAGACTCCTGATGGCCCTGTTTTTGAGAGTAATGCTATTGCACGCTATGGTATATATACAAGCCCACACCCTTTCAATTTAATTATTTCTTGGTTTTTCACTGCTGATGATATCACTGCTGATGATATGTCTCTGTTTCCTTTCAGTTGCCCGCTTGAAGGATGACAACCCTCTTTTGGGTTCATCCCGTATTGAGCAAGTGAGTGATTTGTCTAGTGTTAACATAGTTAACTAGAGTTTTACTGCTTGTGAACCTCATCAATTGTTCTTGCAGGCCCACGTTGAGCAATGGATGGACTTTGCTGCAACAGAAGTTGATCCTGGTGTTGCATGGTACTTGTATCCAAGGCTTGGGTACATCCCTTATGCTTACACGGTAAGTTGTAGGATGGGAAACTTGGTTCTTGTATTATTGAACATTTACTCGCTATAATAAATTAACCCTTTTTGTGTGTGTGTGTGTGCAGACTGAGGAAACAGCTATTGCTTCATTGAAGAGATCGTTTGGTGCTCTGAACACACACCTTGCCTCAAACACATACCTTGTTGGTCATTCTGTTACTCTAGCTGACATTGTATTGACATGCAACCTCTACCATGGAATTGCACGGATCTTGACCAAGAGCTTCACTTCTGATTTCCCTCACGTCAAGAGATATTTCTGGACCATGGTTAACCAGCCTAACTTCAAGAAGGTCATTGGTGAGGTCAAGCAGGCAGAATCTGTACCTCCTGTTCAGAAAAAGGCTCCTCCTCCTAAGGAGCCGAAGGCAAAGGATGTTAAGAAAGAAGCCCCAAAGGAGGCCCCCAAGCCAAAGGTGGTTGAGGCGCCAGCAGAAGAGGAAGCACCAAAGCCAAAGCCAAAGAATCCTCTTGACTTGCTGCCACCAAGCAAGATGGTCCTTGATGACTGGAAGAGGCTATACTCAAACACAAAGACCAACTTCCGGGAGGTTGCCATCAAAGGTATCATCTCCATGTTTCTATGATATGGTCAATATGTTTGCTTCCCTAACAATTTTTAACCGCAAGTGGCTGGTGTTAGAAGTCTGTACTTTGCAATCTATCAATCTTACAGGAAAACAAATTTGGGAGTCACCTTCCTGATTAGATTTTGGTTTTGGCCTTATTAGAATAATAATATTATCTTTAGACACCTGAAGGATTATGCACCCTGTAGCTGAGTCAATCACACATAGGCCCCGTTTGGTACAGCTCAGCTTCATTAGTTAAGCTGTTTTTTTATAAAATAGCTTCATGAGCAACTTACTAGGAGAAACTGAGCTGTTTTGAAAAAAATGTTGGGCAAAACAGCTTCACCAACAACTTCATGCATGGTTGGGAGAGAGAAATGGAGGTGTAAGCTGTGAAAAGGTACTTTTTTCAGCTTCATGGGTGAAGCTGTTTTTGTGAGAGGGGGATAAAACAGATTCATGGGTGAAGCTGTTTTGTAAAATGGTGTTTGGCAAAAAAAAAAACAGCTCACAACAGCTCATGAAGCTGTTGTGAGCTGTACCAAACAGGCCCATAGGCACATAGCTGCAAAGAGTTTATGTCGATGTGAACTAACAAAGTGCTAATAATAGTTATGTATGCTTTAATAAGCAGTTGCGCAGTTACTTCGTCATCAATTAGCCACAGCGATTTACTACTCCCTCCATTTTGCTAGGGCAAGCATTTGACCGACAATTTATGAATACACAGTTTGTGACAAAATTATGTGATTAGATTCATATTAAAAATATATGAAAGTTATGGTTATAATTTTGTATAACAAAAATGAAATTGTGTGGTAATTGCCTGTCAAAGCCTCGTGCTATTCAAACAAAATACGCCTTGGAAAGAAAAACTGAGTACCTTAAGTTTAATTAGATGAATGGCTTGGATTTCCTTTCCTTTTCCATGTTTGTGGAGTCCTGACCAATAATCTGTCTTTGTTTCAGGTTTCTGGGACATGTACGACCCAGAGGGCTACTCTCTGTGGTTCTGTGACTACAAGTACAATGATGAGAACACCGTCTCCTTTGTGACCCTGAACAAGGTTGGTGGATTCCTGCAGCGGATGGACCTGTGCCGCAAGTACTCCTTTGGCAAGATGCTTGTGATAGGCTCTGAGCCACCCTTCAAGTTGAAGGGCCTTTGGCTCTTCCGTGGCCAGGATGTTCCCAAGTTTGTAATGGATGAGGTCTATGACATGGAGCTCTACGAGTGGACCAAGGTGGACATCACTGATGAGGCCCAGAAGGAGCGTGTCAATGCCATGATTGAGGACCAGGAGCCCTTTGAGGGTGAGGCCTTGCTTGACGCTAAATGCTTCAAGTGAGTGTGCTTGCCTGGAGCTAGAACTGTTTAGCCCTTGAATTGGATGTTAATGGAAGAGTTTGCCCTTTTACTTGTGTCTATTTTGATCTGGTATATCTTTGATACTGGTTAAAGTTTGTGCTGGTTTTGATAATTGTTGTCTATCCCGTGGTGCCTCAGTCTTCCTCATTTAAATGTTTCGCCGTAACAATCTGGTCATGTTTTTTTTTATTTGTATGTCTGAGATTTTGTGATTATGTGAAAGTCTTCTATGACTGGTATAATGCCTTAGGGCTTGTTTAGCTGTACATAAATTCACTCGGTTTGAGAGGAATTAGAGTGGAATTTAGGTCCACTTAAGGGCTTGTTTGGCTGCATACAAATACACCTCAATCCACATGGTTTAGGAGAGATTGAAGTGTAATTTAGTTCAAGTTCCCCTCCAATCCACTCTCACCCATGTGGATTGGGGTGTATTTAGGTGTAGCCAAACAAGGCCTAAATCCTTTTTAACACGTGGATTGGGGTGGATTTGGACTAGTATAATGCCTTAGGGCTTGTTTAGCTGTACATTCACTCTAAACTATGGTTTGAGAGGAATTAGAGTGAAATTTAGGTCTACTTAAATTCTTTTTAACACGTGGATTGAGGTGGATTTATATGCGGCCAAACAAGACAAGTTTTGATCTAGGAAAGCCTAGTATCATGCCTTCAAGAGTTTTGATCCGAGTAGTAGTTGGTGTTACTTGTGCAAATTATTCGGTTTTAACAGATTCTATAATGGTATTATTCTCAATTGTTTGAACACAGTTCACAATATCGTTGCGAAAAGTGGGGTCTAAGTTGTAGCGCTATTTACCAGGTTAAAGTGCGATGGCATAAAGCATCTACAAACAGCACAAATTTTGCCATTGACACATTGAAACCGCACCAGTTGTACACTTGTACTCAATACTAATAATATCCAATGGCGAAATTGCCTTTAATACGACTTAGATAAGATATAATACAATCTCTACCCGCGGGAGGATTGGCGCCCTCCCGCAGGTTAGATTATTGTAGTTTTTTTTTTGCTTTTTTGCTTTTTTTTTTTACTTTTTTCTACTTTTTATTTTTTTTATTTTTAAGATTTTTTGTAGGCATCTTTTTCTATTAAAAACCGGTGCGACGATGACGCGTTCAATAATACAAACTCTAATTGTGGGATAACATCCTCTCAATAATTGAGTGCATTTTATGCTTATATAGTGACTGATATATTTAGAAATTATTTAGTTCCAAGTTAAAAAATTTTGGGATGTTATATCGGGTGTTTAACACTAATTTAGAGTATTAAATACTATTAACAAAACTAATTGCATTAGTGGAGAATAATTCGTGAGGCAAATTTATAAGTTTAATTATTAATAATTATTAAATGTTTAATGTAACACCATATTATTAAAACATGAATTTATTAGACTTAAAAAATTAGTCATCTCGCAAATTATTTTAAATTTATGTAATTAGTTATTTTTTAGTCTATATTTAATACTCTATGTAAGGTCAAAACATCCAATATAATAAGTGGAAAATTTATAGGGTAAAAACTAAACATATTTATACTGTTTAGGCCGATCAAGTTTTCCGTACATCCATACACAGCAGAACAGAGGCACTTATTAGACTTTGACAATCGTACCAATAGCAGACGTGGCGAAGCGCGCTAACCAGCCTCGTAGTATACACTGATGGGAAACCAAGTGCGATGGCTGCAAACAGGACAAATTTTGCCGCAATTTTGCTAGTGACACATTGAAACCGCACCAGTTCTACTCAATACTAATAATATCCAATGGCGAAATTGCCTTTAATACAGATTAGATATAGTATACACTGATGGGGAACCACATTATATATTCAACGGGAAGGGATAAACCTAAAGGTGGTCACCCTGTGTACGGTTCTCCTTGTATGGCTTCTAACTTCTAATGAGCTATCAAACAGTTTCACACCAATCTCAAATCCCTGCAAGTAGCTTAACATATTCTTGTTACATAATAAATAATACTCCCCATTTTATACTGATCCGAAATCTTGAACACTTGCGATGACAACTTCGTGGTCAGCAATTTTTGTATTAGTTGAGGAGCACACAATTTGAGTAGGATCAACTGTAAAGAAAAGATAAACATGTTAACAAAACACTTCACACCAAAGGGCAAAATCTAATAATCAGGTTAGTTTGGTAAAGATAGCGAGGATGATAGTGAGGGAGCATACCATATTTCAGTTTTTAACCAAAAGTTCAGAAGTCATATTTCGTTCGGCTGCTTCTCAAGATTAGGCATAGCATATCAGACAGCTTAGAGGTTGAGTTGTAGAAATTCCATGCCTCAAGCATCAAACGCTTTCTTGAGCCTTTGAAATGGACAACCTGAAAACGATACAAGAATTATTCTGGATGTCACAGTAAATAGAAAGCATATACAACAATGTTAGATGTTACACACACAACACACATTTATTGGATTAGTATTAGTATCTTCCTAGTTTCCACATCTATATTAGCATCATGTATTCATGTGTAAGGAGCCTGCAGAATACTATTTTCTACTAATGTTAGGCCAAAATTTATTTCCATGAAGAAAAGAGGAAAACTTTGACCAATTAAGTTCCTTACAAGTAAGAGAAGTGTTAGTGTTATACCTTAACATCCAAGGGTATACCATGAAACTGTCCAGCACCTTCAGGCGGGGTCCAATTATAAACAGCACAAGGCAAGAAGAGAACAGATGCTCCATTAACTTCACCAGTAAATGCTTCATGCTTAGAAAATTTTCCAAAAGCCGATGGTAGATGAGACTTGACAACCCATGCCAGTGCTAATTGGTCACCAAGCATACGGGAAGCCTTAATATATCTTAAGCTGTAAGCTTCAAGGACTTGTTTCAAGAATTCCACAGCTCTGAAAAAAGAGAGTTTAATTTGAAGTTTGCCAGCTTTCTATAATACGATCTACTCCCTCCATCCCAAATTACAAGACATTCCAAGAATCTTGGAGAGTCAAAGTTTTTCAACTTTGACCAAATTTATATAATAAGATAATAATATTTATGATATCAACTAAGTGCAATTAGATTCTCCATTAGTTATATTTCCATAATATGTATATTTGATGGTATAAATCTTTATATTTTTCTCTATAATTTTGGTCAAAGTTGAAAAACTTTGACTCTCCAAGATTCTTGGAACGTCTTATAATTTGGAATGGAGGGAGTATTCAATAGTTGTCAACTTACTTAGTGATGCCATCCCTGGTTCCTCTTACCGCAACAAACCCAGAGTTCAAAGGTTGCCCTTTGTTATTACGAAAAGTAAGAGCCAGATGACAATGTGGATATTTTTTAAATATATGTCCAAGATCATCAACCACTGCCATATCGGAATCAGTTAAAACATAATGATTCAACCCCTCCATCCCATCAAATTCCACAAGCTTTTTCTCCAGAAATGCCTGAATATGAGGATAAGATACATAAATATAATTCTTACAGTTGAAAATAATGCATAAAGATGCTGATAGCAGTAATACATGGATTGCATAAGAAGCAATTTTGAGAAAGCATATGCAGAAAAATTAATGATTCAAATGAAGCCGATAGACTTACAATGTATGTCTTTATTCTCTGAAGCATCAAATTTCCTCGAGAATAGTTTCCTTCAATAGGCAATAGTATAGCACTCCCTAGATTTACTGAAATTTTTGAACTAGGATCAGTCAATATGATCATGTTGCTTCTTGGCATTGATACCTGCAGGGTTCTACAGATAGGATCAGGTGTTAAACAACTCACATCACAATTGTTGTTGGAAATAATGTAGAAAAGGAAGAGGTACCTTTATGAAACTGATGAAAGTGTTCAGAATGGCCATGGATCTTTCTATTTTGCTATAAGAATGGTTTCCAACAGTTACAGAATCAGATGGAACATTGCCATCTCCAGGTGAGACAGAATTGCAGGTTGTGAATACAGTAACAAAAGAAATGTGTTCTCCAGAATAGTCCTCTTTGCTTGATAGGCCAATCTTGTTCAGAGCTCTAAGTCCTGACACACATTTGGAAAGTGACAGAAACATCATCAGTCATATGAACTCAATCACAAGGTTATGTTGTGCCAACAAGGAGGTACTGATTTGACAAAGAGAATGCAAATCTACCATTATTAAGTTAAGATTACAGAACATCATCGACAAATATAAGCAAATTAACAACTGTTTAAGATCTAAGTGGAATATCATTACATCAAGATTCTAGACTTATCTGAAACATGCTGTTCAAAGCAATGCATTAGAGAAATTATTTTACTGTTCCTGATGAACTGATTTTGCAAAAAAGCAAGATTCTTATCCTGATTTTGCCCCATGGTTGTCACAGAAAAACAAAGGCTTCCAGTTTGTTAGGCTGTAAATCCAGCTCAGCAAAATCTAATATTACAGTGGCAGAACAACAATGCAGAATGAGCATGTAAACGTATCCCCATCATTTTTTTTTCTCAAAAAGATAAATATTACCGTGCGATGGCAGAGTAAAACGATTCCAGTGCATGATGAATAAACGAGCTAACTATTGACACCTTATTAGTAGGACAAGGACTATCGAATGTGAAATTTGTGCCCTCAACACAACACAAAACATTCCATTTCCAGAATGACATTGGTAACAGTTGCTCAATTTTCAAAGCAATCCTCCGTGTCTAGACAGCCCTTGATGTCTCGAACTAAGATCTAAGCAGATCCATAAAGACCACTAAATTCAGCATGAATGGAGCTTGCCGAAGCGAGAAGATTAACCTTGGCACTGGAGGCGGTCGGGCCGGCCCTGTCCGGCGGCGGGGCCGAGCACGAGACGGTCAGGCCGCTTCAACGCGGTTGGGGGTGGCAGGCACACGCCCTTCTCCGGCGCCCAGGGGTGCAGCCTGGACACTGGCGCGGATTGGATCGTCAGGGGCCGTCCGCATTACGAGGGGAATTGCCGAATTGGATGGGAGAAGGGAGAGGTCCGTACCGGAGTAGATGAGCGGGACGAGGAGGAAGAGGAGCAGCGGGCCTCGACGTACGGCGCGGATTCGAGGCCTCGGGGCCGCCATATAGGGGGCGAAGAGGCGGCAGCGAAGCCCCGGTCCCGTCGGGAGATGAGAAATCGCGCCAGCCTCGCCGACGGCAGTGGCTACGCAAATGATGAGCGTACGACAGATATGCGTCAACAGGTTGTCAAGGTTCCACAGCATAGAAGTCAATCCAGATTCAAACTGTCCAACCTTTTGATCAATACTCCATCTATTCTAAATTAAGTTTTGGCCTTTTGGACTATACAAATCTAGAAAAGTTAAAACGCTGAAGAGGTAGTTTTTAACTAGTATTAATATAAGTTTTGATAATATCAAATTTGTATCAAATATAATAAACAACAATATAACAATAATAATAACATAAAAATTTCTCCACCGTACTCTTTTGTCGATTAGTCTGTCCTAGTTTGTCCTATGTCCTACGCATTACATTAGCCGACTTATCAGCCGTACTTCTGTTTATTCTCTCTAACAAAATACTATTGAAACAGCCGAAATCAACCATAAAAACGACCAACCGAACAGGGTCATATGTTATCGATCCAAAGCTAACATGAGCTCATGCTTTATCCAAAGCCAACACAAATCCAAATTCAACATGAGCTATTTTAAGAACTAATGCACGTGCAGTCACGACATGAAGACGGATTCTAAGACCTATTAGAATGGATGATATGATTGTTGCATAAATCTCTAAGCCCTAAGTTGTCCAGATAAGTTGTATGTCTTGTAAGTATAGATATATTTTCTGGTATAAAATGAATGAGTAGTTAAAGTATATCTTGAGAGACCATGTCATATCTAATTATATAGCAGATAAATAAGTTTAGATGAAATATCATTTCATGTTTGACCTTGACAACTAAAATGTCATTGGTCTTTTATGAAGAAATTTTACATCTGTCCACGTGGGTTGAATGAATTTTAACTTTTTTACTATTAATTTTACATTCATGTAGACTGTGGAGTCTTTTGCTCTAAAACCCTTTTTACTATAATTAAATGTACTTTGGATAGTAGTTTTACTTGACTTGTATTTTGTTACATTTGGTGTCGTATATGGGTTTTCATGTTCAAAAATGCCAACCTCGATCATCGTTGTCCAATCTTGGCCTATGTGGAGAAGCTCAAGGTGCAAAGCCATATCGTTCCTAGTGTGGCCAATGATCCAGAAAGCTATTCATGAAGATTGTCATCTTCGTCGGCGGTAGGTCTATAAGATTAGTAGGTGGCAAAATTAAGTTACACACAACTAGTGCATTTAGCTTTTAGTTTAAGAGATAAATGAGTTTACCTTTCTTTGTTTCCATAAATGTGTTAAGACTTTGTATTGGCATTATTTGATTCTTAATAAAGCTCTTTTTCGAAAAAAGATCACCGCTAGCCTTGTAACAATAGCATATGTTACACTTGTATTGTTGAGCTTTCTCTTGCATAAGGGATCTCAACCATCATTGGTCTTGGCATGACCAAGTGTAGTAGGTGAGCCTTGATCATCACTTCCAATTACATATTAAAATTCCTCTGACCAAAACTAAATTAAAGCATCCACGGATAGACTTATACTTAGTTTTTCATGATAGAGTCGACATTAACTCCAAGTTATTAACTATAATCATGGTTGTTAGCACTTCCAAGTTTCACTCCCTCTTGTATGGTACTCCCTTAATTCCAAATTATAAGACATCTTGGCTTTTCGGATATATAATTTTTTTACTATGCACTTAGAATGCACTATGTTTAGATACATAATAAAAACAATATATTTAGAAAAGAAAAATATTTTATAATTTAGAATAAAGGGAGTAGATGTAAGCATAAAAAGCTAGCCAATGAAAATATTGAGCTTAGTTGATTAATCCAAAATGGTCCACTAGCCAGGCTCGATTAACTAGTTCGAATTAACCCTTATAATTTACACTAATATACACATGCATCAACATAGGTCTAATTCAAATTAGGTCAAATGTGACAAATACTTATAAATTTGATCATTCTAAAATAGAAAAAAAATATTTAGTAAACCCCTCTTCTGCAGAAATATGAAAATCCACATAGAAATATATTATAAGTTTTCAACCATAGGAATTTGTATTCTTAGGTACATATATGCACCGACAAAGATAAAATTCATAGGAATTTGTATTCTTGTCTATTAGTGTCGATGAACTGAGCTACAAAGACAAAAAAATCTCAGTTACATATATGCAATACCAAGACAAATCTTAGGTCCCATGCTTGATAGTTCAAAAAGAAAAAAAAAACCCGGAAAAACTACATAAATTCAAATGCAAGAAGGGTTTGATTGCAAAATGATGCAACCGTGCAAATGATGGGCACATGGAAAGCCCTGCTGCGCAAAATGGTACAGCACGTCAGCAGTCAGCACCGAATCCTCCCGGCACCGCAACCGCTGTTCCTCTCCGCGGCGCGCGCGCGCGCCACAGCCGATCAGCCGCGGCAGGATTCCTTGGCCGCCGCGACCATTCGGCCTCTCCCCAATCCCGGCACGGGACCCCTCCCTCTCTCTCTCTCCCGCCGGCGGCGGATGGCCTCCTCCTCCTCCTCACCGGCGCCCGCCCTGGCCGGGGAGGCGCTACGCCAGAAACGCATCCTCTCCAGCAAGCTCTATCTCGAGGTCCCCTCCTCCAAGGTCGGTCGCGGACATCGTCCCATGTCCAGCTTCCAAGATACGCGCGAGGTGCCCGTGTTTCAATCTCAATGTTTTCTTGCAGGCGCCGGTGGTGTACTCGCCGGCATACGACATCTCCTTCTTCGGGCTTGAGAAGCTGTGAGCTGCCTTCCCGCCTGCCCACCCACCTATGCAGAAACACGCATCGTCGTTCAAATGTGTTTGACACTGCGTGCGTGCAACCCCTTGTGCAGGCACCCGTTTGATTCTGCCAAATGGGGCCGCATCTGTAGGTACCTGACCAGGGAAGGGTACCTGGACAAGAAACGGATGGTGGATCCACTGGAAGCCTGCAAGGAGGATTTGCTTGTGGTAATTAATCAATAATTAGGAAGCAAATTTTCGCCTGGTTCAGACCTCATAGTGTATTTGTTCTGATGAATCCCTTGATGGCTTGCTTAACCAGGTTCACACGGAGGCGTATCTGAAGAGTCTCAAATGCAGCTTCAGAGTTTCCTCCATTGTAGAGGTAGTGATTTTTCAGAAGAAGTGGGGCTGGCCTGATTGGTGGTGAATTATATATTGTGGTTGACGGATGTTTGATATCTTATTAGATCCCTCCTGTGTCGCTTGTCCCTAATTGGATTGTGCACAAAAAGCTATTATGCCCCTTCAGGAAGCAGGTAACATATTGTGATATGTGCTTGCTTTTGGATTATTTGTAAACCCCTATGTACAATTTGATTATCAGGGAATGATGATAAACTTTCTTTTCACAGGTGGGTGGGTCCATTTTATCAGCCAAACTTGCGCTCGAGAGAGGATGGGCCATTAATGTTGGTGGAGGATTTCACCATTGTTCGGCAAATGAAGGGGGTGGATTTTGTGTATACGCTGACATCTCTCTCTGCATCCAATTTGCTTTTGTCCGTCTAAATATCTCAAGGTAAAAACCCTTTATAGGTAGAATTTTAGCTATAACAACTAAGTTTTCCTTAGTTATATGCTTGACTGTGTGAGTCTCTTATTTATATGTTTGATTGACTCCACATTCTGCATATGCTCCCTCCAGTGACCAAAAAGTGACATTTTGGGTTACTCGCAGACTTGCAGTCAAGTTATTGAATATCGATCATCAATTACTTCATGATATGAACGGCTAGAAATGGTATGAGTAGTTTGTCTCAGGAGTACAACCATACAGTTGTGGTATGGTTTGCCAATGTATTATAGTAGAAATTACTAGTCAAAGTTCTGTTTTGGGAACCATGTCAATGTCTAAAAATGACACTTTTGTTACTGGAGCGTGTCAAGAGCCTTGGCGTCTAGGGCAGGAGGCCCTTGGCTCCTGAGCTCGTACTTGGACTTGGGTAATGGTGGTGCCAGGGTTTTTGCCTGACTACCGCAGCATAAGTGAGATTGAAGAGCAGCAAGGGTAAGAGGTTAGGGATAGCTTCTTTCTTGATTGATTCATCATAAGCTGATTACAGAATATATAGAACAGCCCAGCCCTCTGGGCGTCCAGCTCTGGCCCCTTCGTTTCTCCCCCCATAATCATTCTCTCATTACTCTAAACCCTTCCCTATAATTCTTAATTGCTGTTGACTACAGCTGGTACCTCCTTGGATGCCGTTCTGGCCCTTCTGGCCACACCCCGAGCCCTGGGACGCCTTTCACATTGGCGCCCCCACATCACAGAGCGAGTATAAGGAAGCATGTTGTTGTGGATGCATTCATTGTCCGCATGCATCAGTGTTGTAAGAAGGTGCAGTATTTGTCGTACTATGAAGATCATCAGCAAATTATTTGAACACAATCATCAGCAAATTTTGTTTGAGTCTAGAAAGTTTGGTGGGTTTGGTAGTAAAGTAAGAGTTCTAGCTTGTTAGGCAAGTTGATTTGGGCTTTGGTAGTGAAAAGGCAATCAAGGAGTCGGATTAGGGAGGAGCGATAGCAGGGGATAAACCAACTCGCCCCAACTGGAGGCTCTGAGTTATTTAGGTCTTCCACGCTTTTCTTTGCAATTACATCTCTTCTGTTTATATAGCACCAAATCCTAAATCAATTTTCCTTATATTGCCTAACAAACCAAACTTATCTTATCTGGACTCAAACCAAATCTGCTGATGATCTTCACGGTATAACTGAATCCTGCACCTTCTTACAACGCTGATATGTGCGACTGATGAATGCATCCACAGCACATTTTTGTGTGATGTTAATCCATCCACCTTCCAAGAACAGAGCAAGGCTTGTAGGCATCCTCTCAGGCAGTCGGTCAATATACATTTACATTGCTGGCTGTCCCATGCAAGGGTGTAACTTAGGTATACGAAACAAATTGACCTTCCCTTTCAAACATTTGCAGTGTATTGATCATAGATCTGGATGCCCACCAAGGGAATGGACACGAAAAAGATTTTGCTAATGATGGTACATGTTTTAATTTTCTTTGGATTTTGGTTCTTTATATTTATCAATTTGATACCAGTTTATCACTCACAGGAAGGGTTTACATTTTAGACATGTACAATGATGGAATTTATCCCTTTGTAAGAATCTACATCTTCATCACCCTCACTCCTTAGATATCTGTAGTATATGAAGCTATTTATCTTTTGTTATATGTTGTGCTTTTATATAGTAATTATGAAATACATATTGATGGAGAGATTACTTATGGAACTTTCTTATCTCACTTCTTGAACACAGAGTTTTATTGTTAAACTCTAAATGCACAATCATCTTTTTGAACAAGCTTTATTGTGCATCCATTTAGATGATGTAATTGTTCACAGATCAATATTGAAAACAGAAGTTTTTTCTGTCATTTCATTAAGAGAAAAAAAATAGTACAAGGAGAGATCAAGAGACCTCTCCTAGAGAAAAAACGGCAGTTCCATCCAGACAGAAAAAACAGCAGTTCCATCCATCTGTTATACTGCAATGAATTCTGACGGTCTCATACTATCAGTTTCACAAAAGTCCACATTAATATGTAGACACAATAAAGGACATTTTTTTGTATTTGTCATTCCATTTTCTTCGATACCAGATATAATCCGATTCTTGTTTCTTTGTAAACTTACATTGCTCTGTTTCAGGATTTCACTGCTAAGCAATATATTGATCAAAAAGTTGAATTAGCTGTAAGTTTCATCTTGCAACCTTTTAGTTATGCATTCTCTCCTTCTCTGCACATACTTTTTTTTAGTTGAAATTTTTGTTATGTGATTGTGCATTATAGAGTGGGACAAAAACAGATGAATACTTGGAGAAACTTGACAAGGCTCTCGAGGTACATTTACATACCTGCAAAATTGGCTGTAACAAGAAATATGTACACTGGGTACTAGGTTAATGTTTTGAAATGCCATCTTTTTCATAATATGTATCAAAATTTTTGACTAGTCAGTATAATGTGACTTTTAATGTATCATTTTAACTTGTTATTTCAAGTGCATCTATCAATGATTCAATATCCTCTTTGTATATATATATAAATCCAAATGAGCATGAGGTTTGAAACAGTCAAAGTCTGGTTCCTTCTGCATAGGCTGCACGACTAAGTCCTCTTAAATTACCTTATAAGGAAATGGGTAAATGCCACTTCATTGGTTCTGTTTATTTGCTTGTTTTAACAAACTTGTTATTCACAGTTCCTTTTGGAACATATTATTGCAGGTCTGCAATAGTAGATTTCAGCCCCAGTTGATTGTTTACAATGCTGGAACAGACATCCTAGATGGTGATCCATTGGGCAGATTGAATGTACTTCTCCTGAATTATATCTTCATAAAGCCTAAGCAACCTCCAATGTAATGCTGCAGGATGCAGAAATCATGTTCACGATGTCATTAGTTACTAAAATAAGTTGGAAACTGCACTAGTTATGCCTGACCCCCAACCTTTTTGTCATTCTTACAATCACAAATATCTAAAACACTCCAACACACATAAACTTAGTTTTGCTTCTTCACCCTGGGTACAACTTTATGATGCCGCTGAATTTGATAAGTTTTTCCCCATATTCCAGGTAAGTCCTGAGGGCGTGGTTACCAGAGACGAGAAGGTATTTAGGTTCGCAAAAGATCAAAACATTCCTCTGCTCATGCTGACATCAGGTGAAATACTTCTCACTCAAGTTTGTAGTCCCTTCCTCTAGTCATATGAATCTGCTAATGCTGAATTCCTGTGCACCCATCTACGCTGCGCTATCAGGGGGCTACATGAAGTCAAGTGCTCGAGTAATAGCAGATTCAATTATAAATCTGTCCAATAAAAACTTGATAGGATTAGACAGCCAGCTGGGTTAAACAAGAATTTGGAATATCTCATGGATGTGTATATGTCCTGTGAATAAAGGTGTTTGGTACTTTTATTGTGATGGATAACATGTAGAGCCTTTTACTTCTATGCCATTAAAAAAGATGGTGTAATCATTCATGTCCTTTAAAAATGGGTTCTAACACTCTTGTCCCTGGGTTTGAAAAGTTTTTTCTCTCACGCCATTCCGTCTATTTCTAGCCCTGACGGTGTTAAATTTGGATGGAAAATGACTTCAATGCCCTTAAAAGTTTTGTTTCTCATGCGCCATTGGCTGAGAGTAATAGCTACTGCGGGGGAGCGAACAGGTGGAGCCGATGTCTGCGCTGCTGCGCACGCTCGCCGTGGTGCACGCGCTGTCAGTTGACCCGCTAGCGGACATCGCCACCTTGGCGCTGCGGTGGCCGGTGGTGGTCGGCAACGCGCTGGGCAGGGCTGTAGCCAGGGCCACGGCGTACGGGTACTTCTGCGCAGGCGAGACCGCGGCCACGACGGTTGTGTGTCGGCTGTGGCACGGATGCATGGGCGGGATACTTGACTACAGGATCGAGGACGCCGAGGACGGCGGCGCGTGCGACCGCAACGCCGCCAGGTTCATCTCTACCATCGACGTCGACGCCACGATTCCTTTCGGGCTCGCTGAGTCGCCGTCGCCGTCGCCGCTTACTCTTCTGCGCCCCCGCCTCTTCAATTTTCCATTCTCCTCAGTGGCTTGCATGGCGGTGGAGCGAGAGGTTGCCACGTCGGACGGTATCTTCGGTCTGCGCGAGTGGATACGTCATGCACATGCATACGTCATGGCCATGCATGGCGCCCACGTATATATATCTCGATCGGACTATCCACGGCCGTACCTGTACGTATGCCTAGCATGCTACGTAGCTACCACTGCATCGACGTCATCGTTCGTCTCCACCGGCCGGCCTTTACGTGACGACGACGGCGAGGGGAGGGGAGGGGAGGGGGACGTCATCTCGATCATGCATGCATGGCGTTCGTCCCTGGCGGGCGGGAATCGATGATCGAGTTGCATTAGGAGCGTACGGAATGTCATACGACAATAACTATTACAAAACTGCATGCTCTGATGACGAACATCTGTGAAATGACGACGGTGTGCCGGTTTCGTTCACCTCGACCACAACGGCGACGACACGTGTGCATATGAACTGACATGTGATCGGTATGCATGCACGTATTGATATGAATCGGACTTGTTGTAATTAATTAGATGCCATCATCATCGCGGGAAAGAGAGAGTGCACGTATTGACGTTTGGAGCACAACCATGCACGTCCGACCACCACGGTTGCATCTTGCATGCCAACTTGCGTGCATGCTCATACATAAGCAGTGTGAAGCAGGTCGCCGTGCCACAGCTGCATGCACGTCCGGCCATGTGGGCGAGAAGGAGCCGCGGCAGCCGCTGTAGGCGCGCGTGCGAGACGCCGTCAATCGCGGCCATGCGGGTGCAAGAGCAGGTGCCACGCTATGCGTACGCGCGGTCGCTGCGCCCGCCGCCAGTGATGCTGATGGTCACCACGTCAGGAGCATGCATGCTAAAATGTTTTGGTAACGCGGCAGCAAGCTCGTCCTGCCCACCGAGCTTGTACGTTGTACGTGCAAGAATTACAAGACGCAGTTGACGGCCAGGCTGTCGTTCGGGTGCAGCACCAGGCTCGTTGCCATGCTCGTGCGCGTGCGTGTTCACGCGTGTGACGAGAGAGAGCAGGAGTCGATCTCGTGCTGTCGCCTGTGCTCGCTAGGCTGCCGGCAGGCCGCCTCGCTGAGCCACGCGTGCCCACTGTTGACGTCCAGGTGTCAGTGGCGCATGAGAAACAAAGTTCTTAGGGGCATTGAAGTCATTTTCCTTCCAAATTTAACACCGTTAGGGCTAGAAATAGACGGAATGGCGTGAGAGAAAAAACTTTTCAAACCCAGGGACAAGAGCGTTAGAACCCATTTTCGAGGGACATGGACGATTATAGCATCTTTTTTAATGACATACAAGTAAAAAGCTCTAACATGTATGCCACAAAAATGGTGTGTACATAACACGTGGTCTTTGTGAATCTATACAACGTCAATTGTTCAGTGCACCTAAAGCGCTTCAGATACTAAAACTGCATTGGCAGCATCTCTGAACAGTGTTGCATGGTCAGGAACTCAGGATGTTTTAGGGGGCCATTAAGATAATAGTATGTGTTTGTTAGTGATGACATTGATGTCCGTGTGATGGATTAGAGTTACCATGAGTCCTAACGGCTTAACCTCTCCAAGAATCTGAAGACGAGAATGAACTATCCATGGTACGTTTCGAATGTTTCTTTACTGAAGACAACTTATAAAGTAATTTACGTCTAGTAGATCAATTTTAGGGTGTAGTTAGTTTCGCTGAGGGTTGATTTGTGGCTGGTTCCGCTGCTGATGCTATTTTATTTTGAGAGAAAAATACTGCTCCACGGTTGAAAAGCAGGCCTAATCTCGTAAGCTAAATGGAACAAGGCGATAGTATATTTCAAATATTTTCTCTCCTCGCCCACATTAAGCCGTTGTATGTAGTATAGCTTAAAGTAAGTCCCTTTTGGTTTCAGGATATAAAGTTAAGTTCCTCTCACATTGAATGTTTTACATTAATTTGGAGTATCAAACATAATAAAATGATTATAAAACTAATTGTACATATCCATACTATAATGGAACAATTAAATTCTTTTAGATCCATCCACCAAAACGTCCCCCGCTGAGAGTCTCAATTATTGTGCACTCAGTAAAACGTACACAAGATTTCGTATCCATTAAAATCAAGGGCTACCAAAACATCTAGAACAGATCCAATGACTGTTCTCACCCTCCTCACCCCGGCAACGCATCTTTGCGACCCCGTCCTATACCTGTGTGATTGACCTCGCCGATTGTTATTCCTTTTTTCGCAAAAAAAAAAGAAAAAGTCTAAATAACCCCATAAACTATTGGGCAGCGTCTAATTTAGGTCTTGACCTATGAAACCGGGTAAATGGGACATTAAACTTTGGATGTTCGTTTAATTTACCCCCTGGGCGGTATTCTCCGGCGGTTTTGGCCTACGTGGCTGCCAGCGTGGCAGCCCAGGTTGGGGACGACCCATGGGCTGAAAACGGCCGCCCCTCTCCTCAGTCTCCCCCCCCCCCCCGCTTCTTTCCTCACCCCCGCCGCTCGCTTCACTCTCCCCCGCCGGCGAAATGACGACGAACTAGGGTTAGGAGGAAGGAGGTCGCCCCACTTCGTGTTGGTGCCAGCTGCGCCCATGGCGGAGTCAAGCGCTAGTTCCTCTCGTGGCTCGGCTTCTGCAGGTCATGGCGGTGGCAGCGGCTACGATGGACTGGGGTCGCCGGTGCCCTACCGCGTCGGTCCCCTGGAGTACACGCCGGCGAAGTACTGCTACTGTCAGCTGAAGGCTTGCCGCTGGATCTCCTGGAGTAAGAAGTCCCCGGGCCGCAGGTATTGCAGATGCCAAAGGAGTGGGTGAAAGCCCAAGTTTGGTTTTGGATAATTGATGAAACCCATTGGACTAACCTTTGTCATTAAGTGTTTGATTAGCAAAAGGTGGTCCATGGCTCAAGTGAAGCATGATGATGGACATGTGATGCAATGATCAAGTGATTGGTCGTAAGATGGTCCATATCTTCACTAGAAGAAAAGAAGAAAGAGGAAAATAAAAGAGCTCAAGGCAAAGGTATAACCAATAGGCTCTTTTGTTTTTGGCACTCAAGACACCATAGAGGGTGTGAGTGTATTTAGGATAGATAGCCGTACTATCAAGAGGAGAAATTCATAGTATACGGTTATCAAGTTGCCTCTAGTTGCATTTGCATATGACATAACTAAAATAAGGCGATAAATCCTTTGAAAAAT
Source organism: Coix lacryma-jobi var. lacryma-jobi (assembly GCA_009763385.1). Classification (NCBI taxonomy): domain Eukaryota; kingdom Viridiplantae; phylum Streptophyta; class Magnoliopsida; order Poales; family Poaceae; genus Coix; species Coix lacryma-jobi. The sequence goes on from CM019824.1 coordinate 52,305,906, forward strand.
GTTTTGAAAATGCTAACACACTTGCACAAGGTGGTGTACACTTGGTGGTGTTAGCACATTTGCAAAGGAGAAGTTGTTGGAGTAGTTTTGGATCAACACAGGGAAGAAAATGAAGTTTTCTGTGTATGGTCGGTGGTACCGACCAGGGTGGTCGGTGGTACCGCCCATAGGTGTTGCGTGCAGCCCTCTCTGTGTTGGGGCGTTTTTGGCCTGGCGGTGGTACCGCTATTACCTCGGTACTACCACCGGCGGTGGTACCGACCGGGGGTCGGTGGTACCGTGGCCATAAGGCGTTTTGCAGAGCTCTCTGTGTGTTTTTGAAAAGGCCTACCGGTAGTACCGCCATAGGGCCGGTAATACCGGGCTCGGTAGTACCGACCAGGGGGTCGGTAGTACCAAGGTTTGAAGGAAGTTTTGGAGGCTCTCTGGAAGTGGCCAGTTTTGGCCTGGCGGTAGTACCGCCATTATGTCGGTACTACCGCCCTCGGTGGTACCGAGGTCAGGAAGTTGTCTGGGAGCTCTCTGTGTAGTCCCCAGTCTGGCCTGTCGGTAGTACCGCCATAGGGCCGGTACTACCGACCTCGGAGGTACCGACCAAGAGTCGGTGCTTCGCCTTAATCAGCGGGATGTGAGTAAACGGCTAGTTTGACTAAGCCAGTAGTACCGCCCAGGAGGGGTCGGTACTACCGACCAAGCGCAGAAAGGTGGGGGTTGGGCTACCGTCCTCTCCTCTCTATATAGGTCGTGGCCGCGTTTGGGGAGAGCTCTCTTGACTTTCTAACCTCTTGAACATCCTCTTGAGCAAGATCTAATCCCTCCCTCCGATCTCTTTGATTGTTAGTGCGAATCCAAGTGAGATCGAGTGAAACCAAGAGCTTGCATTGTGATCTTGCATTCTAGAGGCATCTTGGTGACTGTTGCTGCGGATTTCTTTTCACTCTTGGCACTTGCCGGTGCCTAGACGGCTAGGTGGCAGCGGAGGAGGATCGGCACGAGTTGGTGATTGTTCGTGGCCATCCCAACGACTTTGTGAGGGGCTTGTACCTCCCCGGCGAAGAGCCAAAGGTAACTCCTAGTAAATTGCGCGTGTCATTGAGTTACCATTGCTTGGGGTAGGTTCTTGTGGCGCTCTTGTGAAGAGCTCGGTGTGTGATACCGATTAGCCACCGAACCACGAAGCCTTGGTCGACACAACGAGGACGTAGCGTGCTGGCAAACACGTGAACCTCGGGGATAAATCTCGTGTTCATATTATGTCCCTTGGTGATTGGCATTTCATTGTGATATCAATTATCTTCACTTGCCCGGTTCGGTAAAATCACACTACCACTCTCTTGTATTCCTTTGTTCATACTTGTTATAGAGTAACTTGTTTCCCTTGTTAATGATAGTAGTAGCTTTGCTAGTGTAGCTAGTTTAGTTTTGCTAGCTCTCTTGTGTAGCTCACTAGTTTAGTAAAGTAGTGACTTAGTCCTTGTGTGCCTTAGAGATCATAATTAACTAGACTTGCAAATAGGTGGCTTGCATTTGACATAGAGCTAGAGCAACCGCATTTATTGCTTTGTTATTGTCTAACAAATTGCTCTAGTGCTTTTGTAGAATTCTAAATTAGGCTATTCACCCCCCCTCTAGCCAATTAGGACCTTTCAGTGGGGTAAGCTTGTTTGTGAAACCTTGCTCTATGTTGGTCGATGCAAATCATCTCTGTTGGTTGATTGGTTGAAGGGTGTGCAGACTGTTGCAGAATGTGCCTACTTTGTCTGGGTTGATGATGAAACAACTGAGTGGTACACAGAGCTTATTGGTGACCTGCGTGATGAGGTGTGGAGGCTGAGGAAATAGGTTATGGAGCAAGGGGTGGATGTTGGCTATGTCAGTGCGATGGAGCATGTTCAGCAGCTTCAGAAGGTCAACGAGTTCTTGCAAAACGAGCTCATGAAGAAGGAATCAGAGCTTGAAGCAAAGGACAAGGCTTTGCAGATGAAGGACAAGGAAATAGAAGAAGCCAAGAGCAAGAAGGGTTGTACTGAGTACTTTGTGTTGTTGTGTTTGTTTTTGATGGGAATGCTTGTTGCCATGGTGTGTAATGCCAAGATTGGATGATGTGTAGTCCAGTAGTCCTAGTTGTATGTCAGTTAGATTTTGGACCTAAGTAGCTCTAGCTTTTGGATGGTGTGTAATGCCATATTTGAAATGGTTTGTAATGACTTCATGCTATTTAATGTGAGATGAATGAACTTGTGTTCACTAGTAGAAGAATGAACCTGTGTTGCAGATTCTGTTATGAGATGAAAATGATAGATGAAAACACAGATGCCATCAAGGTTGAATAGAGTAGATACGTTTCAATACAATATAGCATTCTGTGATCATAATTGATCACTGACCACTGACCATAGTGTGCTTTCTGTGACAGAAAGACTTAGGTTCAGATGCTACTACATGCAGTGTATGGTTCTGTGACAGAAAGATTTCTATCTTACAAAAGATTTGGATTCCCAAAAGATTTCTGTGACAGAACCAAAGCATGTGCAGCTCAGATCGTAGATGGTTCAAGCATTAGTTTCTGCTTCTCCTATCTTACAAACCTAAGTTACACATAAACCAAAAGTGGTGCACATCAAGCACAACAGAGCTTCAGTAATTGTCTCCAAACATGAGATGAGCCAGTCTTCCACTTCCAGTTGCTCGACCTCTTCCCCTTGCACTTGAACTACCCCTTGCACTTGTACTTCCCCTTCCACTTGAACTACCCCTTGCACTTGAACTTCCCCTTCCACTTGAACTTCCCCTTGCTCTTCCTCTTTCCCTTGCACTTGCAGACTGGCTTGCAATTGGGGCTTGACTGCATTGGGTTGCAATGTGCTGAGAACCACTTGCAATAGACTTTGCCTATTCAACATTGGATGAGTACAAATGTATTAGAATATAAGACACTACAAGTGTATTAGAATATAACACAATACTTGCAGAGTATTACCTTCTTAGTTGTTGTCTTCTTGCTACCAGCACTTGTCCCAACACCTACTGACTCTGCCTCGTTCCTCTTTCTTACCTTCTTAGTTGTTGTCTTCTTGCTGCCTGCACTTGTCCCAACACCTGCTGACTTTGCCTCCTTCTTCTTCCTTTTCTTCTCTCTGGTGATGTGAGCCATCTTCTTGTTGGAAGCTTGGGGGTTTTTGGGACACCTTCTTGAGTTGTGATCACCTTTGCCACACAACCTGCAAGTCATTTTGACACCAACCTTGCTCAGCTTGAGTCCTTTAGGTTGTTCCCATTCCTCCCTCTTCCTCTGTGTCTTGGGCCTTCCAGGCATCTTCACATATGGTGGTGGTAATGGCCTAGGCATGTCAGATATTGGCCAATTTGCTGCACCCTCTACAGGCATCAGAACATGCTCATATGTCCTCATGTAAGCTGTTTTGCTGAAACAAGAAGCAATGTAATCTTCCAAGTTTTGGTGCCCTTTGTAGATTGAGCTTATAGCATGACAACATGGTAAGCCTGACAGCTGCCAATAGTCACAACTACATTCCCTAGTCATCAACTTCACAACAAACTTCCTGTCTTCCCAGTCTTGGACTTCATAACCATCTGCACCATTCCATAACACAATACACTTTCCAGATAACTCAATGTTCATCTTCAGCTTCTTGAAAATGTTTGGACAAATGTTACCAGTCCACTTCTCAGCTCTTGCTCTATTCTCTTGTATCCTAACCATCAGCTTCTTTCTTATGGCTTCACACATAGAAATCACTGGGTAGAATCTGGCTTGCATGATGCTATGGTTGAAGCTCTCACACATGTTGTTATCAACTGAGTCACAGTTGTTCCCATGCCTGAAGAAAGCCCTGCTCCAGTGCTCTGGCGAGGTTGTCATCATGTCTTTTGCACCCTCAGGAGTTTCTTGAGCAAGGTATGCTCTGTACATGTTGAAAAGCATCCTATTTGAAGCCTTGGCACACCTCCATCACTTCTTCTGTAGATTCTTGTTTGTATACTTCTTCCTCCAGTTGGCATAGATGTGCCTAGCACACATTCTATGTTCTGCATTGGGAATTAACTCCTTGACTGCTTTCAAGAGACCCTGCAAGTAAAACAAAGTCACATAGAGCTATTGGAGTGACCCTACAAGTACAACATGCACCTAAGTAGTGAAGCCTACCTTTTGCTGAATTCACCAACTAGCCTGACATGCATCCCTAACTTCTTTGCCTTGATGTTCCTCTTAATCTGCCTTGCATAGTTCCTCAACTGAATAGCTTCTTCATCATCTGCACTGCTGTCATCCTTTGGTGACAGCTTGTAATCTTCATCTTCAGAGGAGCCTTCAACACTATCCACCTCATCCACATCCTCTGCTTCTTCTTCTGTAGGAGCTTTGCCTTTGCCTTTGCCTTTATCATCAAGTTCTGTAGGTGACTTGTCATCATCAGTAGGATCTTGAAGAAAATCTTCATAATTCTCCTCATCTCCTCCTTCATCATCCCCAAACCAGATGTCTTGATCATCTGCTCTCAGCTCTGCAACATCCTCAGCATACATATCAACACATTTGTATCCAGTGTGGTGTTCAACCATAACTTTGCAGGACTCATCATCCACCAACAACACCAGACCATTGGTGGTATGCTTCCCAGGAATCAGCCAGTACAACCTCAAAACACCATTTGACTTGTAGTGATCAGCCAGGTGGCCCAAGATCTCAAAATAGGATAACTTGTCCATGTCAATCCAAGACTGAGCATTGTCTCCTCCAACATAGTACTGGCCACCACCCACACTAGCAAAACTACCACCAAAGTGAAATCTGATGCAAATACTCTCATCCATCCTGCCATGAACACCACAGAACCACACTCAGACCATTTGTACACAAAAGCTACGATTTTTACAAACCCTAACACTATATCAGCACAAACTACATGAGAAACAACATCAACGAGACATGGACAATGCTTGCTAACTAAACTGGATCCAGTACTACATCGACATTAAACCCTAATCTCGCCGGCAAGAAAACCCCAATTCCGCCCTAACCATATCGGTGCGGTGTGACACAACGCGAAATCACTCCAAGAGCAAGAAGGAGGTCCTCACGTGAGCGACGAGTAGACGTTCCTTCAAGGTCCGGTGCGCCCGATCATCGCCGCCGCGCTACCCGAGTCGCCGGTGATGGAGGAGAAGAGCCGGCTTTCCTCCAGAGCGCGGGTGGAGTGGGAGTGGGAGAGAGAGGGAGGCAGAGGGGCGGCCGTTTTCCAGGCCCATGGGCCGTCCCCTGCCACGCTGGCAGCCACGTAGGCCAAAACCGCCGGGGAATACCGCCAGGGGTAAATTAAACGAACATCCAAAGTTTAATGTCCCATTTACCCGGTTCATAGGTCAAGACCTAAATTAGACGCTGCCCAATAGTTCACGGGGTTATTTAGACTTTTCAAAAAAAAAAAAACACAAAAGACGCATGCGGGCTGGGCTAGGGTTGCGCGGGGCAGCTGCGGCGGCGCACGGCGACGGGCTCGGCATGCGCGCGAGGGTGGGATCGGACGGGGACAATGGGGAATGGCGTGCCTCCGTCGCCATGGCCCGTGGCCAATGCGCCGGCTCACCCTTCCTCTCCCGGTGTGGCTGCGCACCAGGCGGGCTTCCACGGGTGGCTTGCCCTCCAGTGCGGCCAGGCCCCGGCGGCCGCTAGCCCCCTCCCCCACCCTTGCCGCACGCGCATCTCTCTCTGTCTGCCGATGTGGTGGCGCAGCGGTTGGCCCTCCGCGGGGGATCGAGGATTGGAGGGCGATGGCACGACCGGCCTCGGTCACGGCCGCACTAGCGAGCTGGGTGGCGGGCTTGGGGTCGCAGCGCGTATGGGCGAGGAACTGGGCGCCCTGCGTGAAGTGTTGCTCGCCTGGGCCGCGGAGGAGCCGCCACCAGCGTTGGAGCGGCGCAGCTGCAGAGCGGCACGACAGAGGAGCGACTGGAGCACAACGAGCATGCCAGCGGCGAGGAGGAAGATGAGGTCGTTGACACGAATTCACCGTAAGTTTTGATTTTTGGCACATTTTTTTTAGTTATCTGCATTCGTGTCGTTTCTGATATTGTACTATGAACTACTGTCCTTGGCAATTGCAGTTGGATTTTTCTGTGGTTATTCTCATCACTCCCCTGGGTTGTTCTTTTCATGCGTTTATAACCAGAATAACCAGAAGGAGGGAGCATCAATTCACTGTTAGTAAAGTAGTTGCATGTCCCTATAACTCTATCAATATATTGGATGACAATCTCGGCACTAAGTACTTGTCAAGATGTAAACTTTGTTTAAAACATAAGCTCCTTGTTTAATTTCAGGCATCTGATCAAGGGTCGTTTCATGCGCAGCGCATTCTTAATTTTGACAAGAGATTATTCCACGTGAGCCGCCTATGCTGCAAATAGGGATGTATTGTATAATCGAAAGAGGATGAAGAGGTGATTTTAGGGGCGATGATATGCACATACTTGCACGACATGGCATTGGCATTCAAACCATGTGAAATTTCTCAAATTTTCTTCTAACCGGAGCATACCTGTTCTCAGGTTTGGCTTACTGATTCATTTACCTTCTATGTACGTCATTTTAACTCAGTTTTCTTCTGGAAGACCTATACTTCTCAATGACAATTTATTTTTATTTTAAGTGGTTTGGAGGGAGTTATTGTAGTGTGGCAACTAGATACTGGAAAGAGAAGGTATTCTTATGCATTATAGTTTAGATAGATAAGTAAATTCAAGTAACCTTCATAGTTTTCCCTCTGAATTTGCTTGAAATATCAGGAGTCAGAAACTCATGTGAGACTTTTGAAGCTTATATTTTTATTCTTTTGTGCCAAATTATGTTTTTTATTATGACTTTGCTATTTTGTGTGGTTTGCTTTGGTATGAATTTTGACTGACGGAAGAGGTCTGCGGATGTTTGTTTTGGCCTTAGGTTGCAGGCTTACAATAATAGCATGCCAAAATGTACTCCATAACAAATGAATAGTTTCATTAGTGATTTGGTTCTATATTTAGATCATAAGAAACAAGATATGCAACTGAGATGGGATAAATTATGTGCTGAAAAAATTGTACGAGATAAGCATTTTTCAACTTTCATTGATACTGAAACATCTTAGGTTTCAGCTCAAAAGTAGTGATACAAAATTATCAAATGTTGAAGCCAGTGTCTTTGGATAAAACATTCATGACATAGTATTTTGTTCTAATTGGACTTGAGAACCATGGATAGCTTGGATAATTTATAGTTTTCTGCATTTTCAGGTTATTGAAGCAGAAAGGCTCAGCATTAATGAGACAATCTTCAGGTTTGCCTTTCATTGCCTCCCCGCGACTACGACATCGCCAACCGATTAATCCCTACGTATGTGTCGTGCTTCATGCCCTCGTTTCACTATCTCAGATTCTCAGCTTATTCTCAACTTTGGCTGTTCTATTTATTATTAGTAGGATATAGATGTTCATCTGCATCCTTCTGAAAGGTTTTGCATTTTTGTTTTCGTAGATACATGTGTATCTTGGACAAATGTGACTTAGACAGCTGCAACATTGGGAGTGGGAGATCATGGTGGGTTTGCTCCAAATATTTATAGGCAAGTGAAAAACTAATTTACTACTATTTGCCGATATCACACGTTTCTTGCTTTCCCAATTGGGACCTATATATGGATTTCAACCGACTGATGTCTACCTCTGTGACACCAGCTCCAACCAACTGGTATGTGCTCCTGCTTCATCCAAAAATGGATGCACGTTCTCTGTTGTTGAATTTAGGTCATTCTTTCCTAGCATTTGAGAACTCTCAAAGGTGTGGATGAGGCAACAGTTGGCTCACTGACATGGAACAACAACATCCTCAGCACTGGCAGGATGGCAAGACCATGAACAACGACGTGAGAATTAGGAACCATGTTGTGCACACATACGACTATAGAGGAGCACAGTCGGAAGGTGTGTGGGCTTGAATGGTCTAGATCAGGGTCACAATCATGGATGGCACCAATTTTTGGTCTCACAGTTAAGTTTCCGAATCCCAAATCCCTATTTTTTTTCACTCTACAACCTATGCAGATGGACTACTCAAATATCAATTAAAGTCCAGTTTTGATTATATTGTCGATGTTCACAGATGGAGACATTTTGCAGTTGTTAAAATATATCAATGAGAAAATGATAGAAGTAAATGTTTTAGCTTTGATGTGGTAATTTTTTTTTTATTTTTTTGCTGCAGGCTACTCTCTTTCTTAGATGCTTTTAACAAGAGATTCATTCTCAAAATATGATTAATGAAAAGCTTCAGCAAGCTAAAGAGCTTGCTATGAAAAGCTTCCCCTAACGGTTATAGGCTTACACTGTATATATTCAGATTTTTGTATGATAATATATTTTTCTGAAAACTTGGGATGTTATAGGCTTACACTGTATATATTCAGATTTTTGTATGATAATATATTTAGTTTTTTGAACTGTGCACTATGCAACCCCTTTAAGGTTTTGCACTAAAAATTAGAGGAAGGTGGCTCAGGGAAAAATGATTGCCTTATGTTTAAATAGGATTAACTTTGGACGGTGCCAGACCAAAATTATTCTAGAATTAACTTTGGACCAAAATTAACATGGGTATTATACAAATATCATCATTTGGTTGTTTTTATGTGCATCTCCAAAATAAAGCCATGGCGTTAGCACGTGTATCATAATTTCACTGTCCAGTTTGGAACACCAGGAATCGTACCCGTGCCGTCCAGCCGCCACATTCTGGCCGACCATAGCACCGGTGCGGCCGCGTCGCCAACTGTGAAGATGTGTGGCTTTTTGGTGGACGATAGCCGAAGGCGCATGACTGCGGCACTGGAGTGCACAGCAACAGAGCAGCAGCTGCGAGGGGAATGCATCAATGCATGGTAAATATTTTGAGGCCTTTGATGTTCACGGTTTTTTCTCTTTTGTTTGCAATTTGCAAATGTTTCTATATATTTGCAATTTGCACAGCTGCGCAGGAGGTAGGAGTGGGCGCCGGGATCTATACGAGCGACAGCGCCGGGTCGGGTCTGGATTCGGAACGATATGGGCAGGCAGTGGCGCAAGCTGCTCGTGAGGAGATTGGCTGAAACGGTGATGTTGGGGGTGGGCAGGACTTGCGATGCCTATGTCGTCGTCAGCACCACTCATGTGTGCGTCCTCATCGTTACCACTCTGGTGAGCTTCTGTTCTCCAGACACCCTATGTTTAGTGTGGGAACTTGTAGTCTAGCCCCATGACGTTACAACATGGTTTGAGATAGGGAAGTATTTCACCTCCTATGTATTTTATTAATGGGAAAGATTGAACAGATTGAACGGCCATGGTTATAGCTGTGCAAGGAAATTGTTTGCATGCTTCATGGTATATGGATGTCGTAGGTCCTGCTTCGGTCATTGTTTGATTCACGCCTCGCGAATTTAGTTTAGCTGCTTGATTTTTGTTACATTCATTTCAAGGCATACAAAAGATTTTGGTGTGCGAACCTGGTAGTCTGAAGACATACCCAAAGTTTGAGGCAGAAATATAGGACAAAGGATGAAGGTGTCCGCCTCTTCCAGATACTTGATGGATGGAATGTGATTTTTCTTATTATTGTGTAATCCTTACAGTTTGAAGGCCTTAGATTTTATGGTCCATGTTTTGAAAATGCGAAGTTTTGAGCTAATTGAAGTAAGTGTCTCCAAGTTTTATGATCCCTTCAACATCCATTTTTCTGTTTGAGAATAATCATGGTTCATCAGAAATAACAAATTTCAGTTTTACGAGTTCCTGGATCGATAAGGCGAGTTGGTTGGGTTGGTTTGCTTCCAGTGAAAGTGCAAAGAGCAAATTTCTCAGATTCCTTGACTCCAAGGTTTGCATACCTGTAAGAGGTGGCCTGAATTCAATGAGCTGTTGTTATCTGTCTTCATTCAGCAATTCAGTTAGTCATTCAATAATTTTCTTTTGCCAAATCTATGTCAAAAAAGAGAGCTGTTATCCAAGTGCTCACAGATCTACAAGCCCGTGTTTGGTTTCTTGGAACTTCTTTCCTTGTGCAGTTTGGTTGGATTAGTTCTTAGAGGACAAGAATTTTCATATCTGTGAAGAGTAATTAGCTCACAATCGATATTGCGAGGAGTAATAATCTAGCAATTGGTATTGCACTCATGATTAAAAACTGTGACTGCCTTCTTTTGTCGCTGCCATTCTACTGCCATTATCTTCTAATGGCCATACTTGTTTCCCGGGCAAAGTCCATCTGCTCCTTAGGATTCTACAGCTTGCTAGCAAGTGCATCAATGTTAGGAGTGAACATGTTGGCTATCAGATTCCTCCATCATACTATTAGGCTACAATGGTTCCATCTGACTAGGTGTTCAAGTACAGACTATGTTTTCTTTTATTGGTTAAGCATTTTTTTTATTAAACACATACTTTATTCTATCTGACTAACACCAAATCATGCATTGATTTAGGGGTGGAGGTATGCCAAATGATGTCACTATGTTGTACTCCCTCCGTTCCTAAATAATTGTCGTCGTTGGCGTGCGTGTCTAAGTTTGACTCGATTTTTAGTAAATATGTGCAAGATTTATATGTCCAAATAAATTTGTTAAAAAACTATCTTTCCAATGATACTAATTATGTATAATAAATATTAATATTTTTAATATATATTTAATCAAAGATATTTTCTGGGAGGCGAAAATAACTGTTATTTAAAGACGGAGAGAGTAAGCTACTCCCTCTGTCCACGAAAGAATCAATTCCTAGAATCCGTGCCAGTCAAACTTTGACTAACTTTGTAGAAAAGAATAATAATATCTATGATATAGAATGGACACATTATGAAAATATACTCTATGGTACATCTAATGATACGAATTTGATATCATCAGTCTTAATAGTTTTTTCTAGAAATTCGGTCAAAGTTTAAAAAGTTTGACTTAGGACAACTCTAGAAATCTATTTATTCGTGGACGGAGGAAGTATTAATTAATAGTTTTTTGGCATGTTTCATCTACTGACTGCAGGGGGGAGAGAAAAGGCCTGTCAACTTGGTCTTCTAGGCTCTACACTTAGTGGAGGAATGAAGGCAAGAGAAAGAGCTGCTGAGAGCAAGAGGCCGGCCGTCAGGCTGACGAGCGGGTTCTGCTCGGGAGAGTTGGTTATACAATATATAAGATGTGAATTGTTAGTTTTTCTGCGGCCTCACTTGTGTGGGCTCCTCTTTACTTATGTTGAGTATCTTGTGCAGTAACTATGTATTTTCTGCTGCAGTAAAGATAACTCGCATCCACAAGTTTCTTCGGTGATACTTTGTGCAACTTTTAGAGAACATGTCCGTTTGACTATGTAATCTTTCCTGCACCGTATATTCCCTTTCTAGGTTTATAATTACGAAGTTCTCATCATTGATTATTTTTTATGATAAGATCAGGAGTGGTTACCCCTACTTTCCTGCTATTGATGGACTCTAGCAATGGTTCTAAAGGAATGGTCCACGAGGATTTAAAAGAGATGTCCATCAGAGTGAAAGAAGTTGATAGAGTCGGTTGGTCGTTCAGTAATGCATTTTCTCTCGGAATGTCATTCGGCTACTGTAATTTTCATCTCTTAGAACAATACTGTTCAGCGTGGAGGTCATGGAGTTATAAATTTATAATTTCCATATATTTCGGGTTCTAATTTGCATATAGCCGAATGTTACCATAGAGTTAGCACGGGCATTATACTAGTAGAAATAATTGCACCAAACCAGCTCCCCATCAGTCCAGCCAAGCAGCCCGCTAGCCCATCCACTGGCCCGCTAGACCCATCTTCCTGGGATCAATATATATACTCCCTCTGTCAATATATATACTTCCTCCGTCCCAAAATAAGTGTCTCTAGGAATCCGTGTTTTCCTCACAGACACGCTTTCTAGACGACACTTAGAAAGGGACGGAGGGAGTACGTCTCTAAACCCTAATCCCAAAATTTCACCACCCCTTGTCGCCGCCCCTGTCCCCACCCCCATGGACCCGAGCGCGACTCACGCGTGGCATCTCGTTGTCTCCTCCTGTGTCGCCAGGCCGAGTCCAAGGAGGACCTCGTGTCGGCACTGCTCACCCCACAACATCAGCAATGGTGCTGATCACTCTCGTCGGCGACTACATCGACCGCATGCTCCACGACATCCCGCACATGAAGGTCCTCGTCCTCGACCCCCAAACCGTATGTGCGCCCCTGCCCCAGGAGACCTCAGCTCCGACTCGTCGCTCGCGGCGCCTCCCCGATTTTTCATCTCACCAGATCCGTGCCCTCCCAGGTTGAGATGGTGAGCGTGGTGTACAGCCAGTCGGATCTACTGCGGAAGGAGGTCTTCCTTGTCGAGACCATGGACAACGCCTCCTGTCCCAGGGAGTCCATGGCGCATCTCAAGGCCATCTACTTCCTCCGACCTTTGTTCCGCCGACAACGTCCAGAAGCTCCGGAGGCACCTCGCCATGCCGTGCTTCGTCGAGTACCACCTCTGTGCATCGTGTGGAATTTTGGTGCCCTGGACTTTTCCTTATTGATTGATTTGATTCTTTTTTTATTAATTAATGGTTTGTGCTCTCACAGTCTTCTTCAGTATATTGAAGGTCACGCAGATCCAAATACTTGCCAATTCGGATGAGTAGGAGGTTGTGCAGCAAGTTCAGGTATGCTATAGACAATCCATTTATGCATTGCTAGTGCCCACGAAATGCCTAAAAGAAACATTAATTTATGCATGTTTCTATGATCCTTCACTAGTGTTTTAATGCCTTCTAAGCAAAAGGAGAAGGATGCATAGAAATTGAAATTTTAATTTTTTATGCAAAAACAAAGAGCTAATAAATATAGATTGCTTGAACATGAACCCTATCTTTAGACTAGCAAGTCAGAATTTCTATGCATTGCTAGTGCCCACGAAATGCCTAAAAGAAACAGTAGTTTATGCATGTTTCTATAATCCTTCATCAGTGTTCTTCATCAGTGTTTTAATGCCTTTTTATGCAAAACGAGAGGGATGCATAGAAATTGAAATTTTAAATTTTTTGTGCATAGAAGTACACTTCTTTTCATCTAAGTTGGGACTTTTTTATGTTTATCCTTGATATAGTGTTCTATGCAGTGGTACGACTGATAATTATACATTAGCCCCTAGGATTCTATGTAGTGGTAGGCTTTTCAGAATATTGATCCGTTCATTCAAAGACAAACATTAACCCCTAGGGGTTCTATGCATTGGTAGGCTGTTAATCATATATCCCTAGATTAGTCGTGCATTTTAAATTTCCAGTAAAGTTCTTTTGATTTCTATGCCATTAAGAATAGAGTTTTATGCATGACTAAGGGGTAGATGCTTTAGTACTATGCATGTGCCAGCTTTCATCTTCACATGTAATTTCAATTAAAATTGATTTCTGGTTTTCTATGCACTAAGTGAGAAGCAAGATTTGTGTTTTATATATTGTTGAAACATATTTTTATACATTATTAAATTACATTTTGATATATTATTGGAGCAATTATTTGTGCATTTCTACATAATTTTATATATTGTTGGAGCATAATTCTATGCTAGCTACATGGATGGAGGTTCTGTGATCCGTTTCATTTTTTATTTGATCTATAGTTCTATGCAATGACACCGTGGAGCTCACGGTTGCGCGTGGCGGCGGACGCGAAGCAGCAATGATAAATAGTTTTTATACTTCCAAGCATAGGACTTTATGCATAGTGAAAATTGTGGTTGTAAATATTAAGCCTGGGCATTCGGGGTACCCGATTTTTTCGGGTCGGGTAATAAAAATTGCTACCCGAATTTAGTCATGAAAAAACACTACCCGCAATTTCGTGTACCTAATAATTCGGGTTCGGTTTCGGGTATTACCCGATATACCCGAATTCATATAAAAGAGCAAATTATACAAAATTTTAGTAGAAATTTATACATAATTTCAGCAGCATCTTGTATAGAATTCCAACACTAATTTGCAAGAATAACATATTATAGTCACTTGTTCAAACGGAGAGAATAGTATACTAATGAAATGATAAATTTATTTATTTAACTAACACATGATAAATACAAAGACAAAAATACAACTTCGGGTAATTCGGGTACGGGGGATATTACCTGAATTACCCAAACTAATTTCAGGTAATCAAAATCAGTATCCGAATTTGGGATCGGGTACCTCGGGTTCGGGTAATTTAGGTCTAGGTAATGAGTAGCGAGTATTTTACCCAGGCTTAGTAAATATGCCGAGAAACATAATGTTTTTATGCTTGCAATCATAGGTTTGTATGCATTGTTGAAACTGTCATTTCAGAAATATTTGTGATTTCTATGCTGAGTTTCTTAGATTTCTATCCACGATGTAAAGGGCCGACTTCATCAGTATGGCTATCTCTAAAGATCTATCACTGCACACTTGAGAGATCTCCGTCTCCAACCAATCAAAGCGTCTATAGCAGCCCGCTTTCTTTTTCTTGGATAAACAATTAGGATACAGTACTTATCTGCCTTACTCAGAGATCTATGTGGAAATTATGAAATAGGAGATTTCAAAGACTGGAGAAGGAGGCGAGTCAAGGCAAGGAATTTCGGTTCTAGTATTTCTCGTTGCTAGGTAGGTCTCACTATCTCTTCATTCAATAGTTGAAGCTTATCCGTAGAGAAGTTATGTTACAGAGGCATTCATTCTCTCACAATCATCTGACTCCGAACCTTGATTTGCTACGGGATATGACCTAAAATGAAAAGCATTTACCTGTGGGTTGCCAGCTTCCTTGAAAAGAGCTTCTTCTTCGTCCTCTATCTTGTTTTGCTAAACGAGAGGGGCTTATCCAACCCCCTTTTATCCACCAGTTCCCCGCTAAGAAGGTAGAGCAGTTTGGTAGCTCACAAAGCTCTTGTTATCCTGATATACAGGATGTTGCACCGCACAAGCTCTCCCCAAGATCTCTTCCATATGTCTGTTGAGTAAACACTAGGGTTTTCGTTGTCTTTACCCAGCTACAGGTAGAGTGTATATTTCTAGCAACATAGACGACTACTAGTTTTACTTTCCTGCGATTGCCTTTCTTCAGTGAGTCCCTATCCCCAGAGCTATGATCCGCTCCTCTGGAAATGCATGGGTGGGGTGGATGAAAATCCAAAGAGAAAGAGCTTTGACTTAAGCTATTCAAGGTCAACTCAACGGTATCCCTGTAGCACTTCCTTTTATGCATTTTCTGTTGGGATCGAGCCTCAATTGCTGGAGCTTAGTTAGATGATTGAGAAAAGTGAACTCTTCGCTGTAAACCTATTTTGCTTTGACCTGTATTTGGGCAGTGTTTTACCGACATATACATGTATGCTCGACCCCAACCACAGGCCGCCCTTCGACAGATAAGGGGGAACCTGGGAGTTCTACCCGTCAATATCTATCTCAATCCTTTCACAGGCATAGGCGAATGCTAAAAGACAAGCATAGGCAGAAGCAGAAAGAACAGATTTACCCTATCCTAGAATCAGATCTCTAGGTTTACCAAATCCTGATCAACCAAATGTCTTGTGAAAGAGAGCTTAAAGTTAAGTGTTGAATCTTTCGAACAGAAAGAGGTGGCTGATCCCTCCGCATCAGAATAGGCATACGAGTCTGCTTTAACCAACAGGGGTGTGTATTTCCTACTTTCATGGTAAGATAGAGCGAAGACAAGACAAGCTTGCCTTCATCTGTGTGGAGCAAAGTAAAAAAGTGGATAAGACTCAAAGAAAAACGAGGAGGAAGGGCAAAGCCAAATGATGATGGAAACCCACAGCTTGCTCAATCATATA
The DNA here is from genome assembly GCA_009763385.1 of Coix lacryma-jobi var. lacryma-jobi. Taxonomy (NCBI): domain Eukaryota; kingdom Viridiplantae; phylum Streptophyta; class Magnoliopsida; order Poales; family Poaceae; genus Coix; species Coix lacryma-jobi. The sequence goes on from CM019824.1 coordinate 52,321,777, forward strand.
AGTAGTAGCTTCTTCCTTGTCTTCTTTTCCTGTGAACTTAACATCACCACTACCAATTGAAGGACCGAGAACGCAACCAAAAAGCGACCAGAGGGGGGGGGGGCTGAATGAGAGCCTAAAAATTTCTTTCGAAACTCTAGCCTTTGTCCCAAAAATCAACCCCCAAAAGCTTCGAGCAAGAATGTGATGCCCACGACTCTCAAAGAGAGAGTGAATGATCCCTAGGATCACAGCGAGGCACCACAAGAACAAGCAACCCGAGACTTACAAACTCCTAGTCAAGTTCAAGCCAAAAAACCCACTTCCGAACGTAGATGGAGGGCTACATCGGAATTCCTCCAAATACCGATACTAACGAGTAGCAAAGATACCTAGAGAGGTTCCTTGGTGAACTCTAGGAGCAAACGAGAAGTCCGAAAACAAAGCGAAAAATCGGAGAGAGCAAACACACTAAACAGGACAAGTCTGCAAAGTCCCGGACTGTCCGCGGGTACGGTCCCGGACTGTCCGTGGCTACCCCGGACTGTTCGCGGATGGATGGCGGATTGTCCGCCGGCCCAAACACAAAAACAACACTGCTGCTGAACCTCCCTGGTCGAGTCCCGGACTGTCCGCGACCGACAACGGCGGACTGTCCGTCGGTCAAACCAAACTCAAAATGCCGAACCGCGCAACCACTGATCTGGCTGAGCCCTGACGCACGGACTGTCCGCGAGCACCCAGAGAGGGCGATTTTGGTCGCCCCTCTCCCAAATCTCCTCAAATCCGAACCAAATCAAAATCCCTTGTTCCCAAACTTGGAGGAGATGATCCTTAGGTAGTTGGGAGACTATCCCTAAGAAATCATCCGCTCAAATCAACTCAAACTTCGGGAAATCGAAAGGGAAGGTGTAGGAATGAAAAAGTCTCCATGAAACTTGAATTGACCCGATCTACTTGTTCGTGAGGGTTGAGTTCCTTCGGTGGAAATATTCTCCTCACATCAAAGAACAAATTGATTCAAGTGGATTCGAAAAAGACGCAGCGTAGAGGGAGATCAAGCAACGGGGAAAATGAGACCAAAAGCAAAATGCAAAGAACAACTCAAGAACGCGAATCACAATCTCAATTCCCAGTCGAGTGAGGTGTTAAGTCATGGTACAGTTCCCAAGAAGGAGTAGCCGTTTCACATTGATCAATCAGGATATTATCTAATGAAGAATCTTTTGAACCACAGTCATTTGAAGTGCCAAGGGATGATGAAGGAAGAAAGAAAATGACTCAAATTTTGGAATGAAATAAATTTCATCCCAAAATTGGGGGGCATGTGTTTACACCAGATTTTGGACCAAAAAAGATTGTTATTTTGTAAGCACAAACGACTGGTTTATTAAAGAGGGAATCTACCAGAAAAAAATAAAATAAGCCTGCTTGGATCCAAACGCGACCAGAAAAAGTTCATGTGGGCCGGAAGTAACGGGCTTTGAAGACATGTCGGGTTCGACCAAGGAGTTCAAGTCCGGATCGTCATTGTGTCCTAGTCGTATTAGAATAGGAGTTCGCCGGGTTATAAATAGCTAAAACCCGATTTTGTAAAGAAGATATCTAAAAATCAATCAATACATCGGCCACCGGCCAAAACCCTAGGAGTAGGAGTAAGGTAGAACTCGGCGGAACCTTCAACTAGGCAGGACTGCATCAGCTAGACTGACCTCCGGTTTGCTTGTAAGTTTCACCAATGGCTCGTGTTATTGTTCAATAAGGCTGTATTTGGCATCGACCAAACTCTTGTTTAGCTATGACATGGGTTAGTTATCGGTTTAAGTTCGTCTTTTATAAGACTGTCTTGACTCTGATCAATCTCTTGCTTTAGTCGATCTTGACTAGTTATCGGCTCTATTAGCTTTGGCAATCTAATAGATTCATTAAGTTATCGATGTTGTTTATGCTTTTTAATGGTTTCTTTAGATTTAAACAATATCTTGCTCAATCAAGATTGACAAACTAGCTTAAGCTTAATAGTTGCTTAGTTTCGGCTATACTAAGTCCTTTCACGCTTATACCAAGGAAAATAGCCGATCTAAGCTTCTCATCGACTATTTTGTCAATCTTGATTGCTACATGTTGTGCATTTGAGATATCTGTTCAATCTATGGCTTGATCTAGGAACAAGTAAGTTTGGTTTAACACGTTTATTATGGCTGTATTTCTGAACCCCACTGATATGCGTGCTGGGTTAAATTTACTTGATCCTAGATTAGATCATGTTTTTAACAGATAGATCTTGTTCGTGCTTCATGGACCCTGTATCAGCTAAGATAGCCGATCCAGTTACGCTTTCTTCATATTGTATACGTTTAAACGGTCTAAAGCCAATAGATCTGCTTGTCGTATCAGACGTAACTTAGCTTGATCATCATTATGGCTGCATGGAGACACCCCACTGTTGATGTTCAAGTTACTTTATCGATCTATTTGCTATTACGGCTGCATGGAAACACCCCACTGTTAACCAATAGAATTGCCTTTGCAATTAGTCGATCTTTTGGTTTTATGTTGTTCAGACATATACATAGATCTTTATTACCCTCATACATCAAGCTTATCGGTTGTTCTCGTTCTAAATGCTTTCTTTATACTTTCAATAGCCGTTTTACTTTGAATAATGTCAATATTTCAATCTTTTCTTGGGAGTTGAATTTGTAGTCAAAATCCTATGACAATGGCTATATCGGAGCCGCATAATTTGGAACTGTCTGGCATCAATCCGGCAGGTTCCACGATTTAATATTTTTTTCCGGTCCTTGTCAATTGCAGGTCAAATTGACTGGCACGCTCACGGTCGTTCTCACCAAGATTCGGCACCGCCATCTCTTGAAGGTCCAGGAGGTCAAGACCTTGCTTTCTGCACGCCTTCTGAGGACCGTGGTCGAGTGTGTTGGCACCCTCGTTCAAATTTTCATGTCAACAACTTCATGTCCTGTACTTATAAAAAAGAAACCTTTACAAAAACTTATCACATGGGCACACTCTAGCTAAACTATCATTTTCATACCAACAAACATGAAATGTGCATATCAAGCAAGAACGTTCAACATGTAATTGACAACATGTAACATGAAATTGCAAGATTACCCCAAAATAGGGCCTTAATAACTATACCCACATACAGATGCATAGATTAGATAGTTTTAATCATGCACATTCCTTTAGAGAACATGACCTGATTTGACATCTAAACAAATCTTCTACCTGGTTGCTACCTCCAAACGGACTAGCCCCTTGGCACCAATAATGCACCAAAGCAGATTTGGTTAACTCAAAAACAGATGAACAATCTATAATCCATAGAACCACAGCTCTAACGACTTCCACTTCACTAGGAGGTGACATTGGCCAACATCCACTAAGGGTGTGATTGGTTGCCCAGACGGTGGCATCCTCAGGCCCAACCGGTATGACTCCGTGCACCTGACCCGTGTTTGGTTCCCAACCCGTATTGTTTCGTTGTATCCTCTCATTCCCCTCTCCCCCTCCGTCCCTGCTAAGGTAGGAAGCTCGACCCAAGATTCCCTCGACATCTCGGATGACACGCTCCTTGGTGGGAAGGTGAGGCATGAGCGCGGGAGATTGCAGCGTCCCCGCGATAAAGCACGCGCGAGGGTGGGCGTTAGGGTTACCTACCCCATTTGGTGGCTCCCCTTCATCCCCTCTTCTGGTGCGGTGACTCCTCTTCCATCTTCTCTTCCTCTGTCTGTCGTCTGTGTTGTCGATCTCTGATGGACCCTTGGCGGTCCTCCACAGCTTGCGTCGGTATACATCTATCCTCCCCCTCCCCTTACCCTTGTAATGACCATTGATTTGTGCGGTGATTTTGTTTCCGGATTGGTAAAGGAGCTAGAGTTTTCCTAATGGTTAACAAATAGATCCATTTGATTTTGGCTCAGATCCAGCTATTTCTAGTTGTTTGGTACTCGGATCTGTACATTTTCTTTATCATGCAGTGGTAATATGATGTGGTGTTTTGATATCCTTAAGATGTTGTCCATGATGATTTATATTTGTTATGCCTACTGAGCTCAGTGTCTAGGTCAATGATTACTTGACTTGTGATAGATTAGGCATTGGAGAAACACCATTTGGTGTGGCAGGCATGTTTAATTTGCCTTTTTGTTGGCTGAACCAATTATTGCTCTTTAGCTGACAGCACAAGTGGTTCCATTGTCTCTAATTGTCGGTAAACTATCCTTTTCTTCCTCGAGATGGATTTCCAAGCTAGGCGTTGCGTTGCTGCTGCTATGGTTGTAGCTGTGGCCTCATGGTTTTTCTTGTGGTTTAGGGGAAGGGTTGCAGATGCTCGATCCATTACCTATGGCCCCATGACAGAGAGGGACCAACAAAGGCTTAACAACCTTACATACATCTATGATTCGGATGATGTCCACTACAAAGATCTACTTACAGATGATGCCCTTATCCTATCTGATGCCCTTGACAGACATGATGGCCTTAGAGTCCCTCCAGGTACTATACAAACCTCATGCAACCATTGCGAATATAGTTACTTGTCCAACCAATTACAACTTATCCTTATGTTGTCCTTTATAGGCAAGTTCTACCTTGTTGATGTTGGATATGCAGTGAGGCCCGATTTCTTGCCACCATTTCGGGGTGTAAGATACCATTTGAGAGAGTATGGTGCCAACAAGACTCAAAACCAAAGAGAGCTCTTCAATCTAAGGCATTCCTCGTTAAGAGTAACTGTGGAGAGAGCCTTTGGTGCTTTGAAGAATAGGTTTAGAATCGTAGTCAACAAACCATTTCACCCTTAGATGTCTCACAATGCCTACATCTTCACAAATCTCTCTGAATGCAGTAGCCAGGAATTCACCACCCCTGTCTGACCTCAAAGTCTTGATTCTCTCACCAGTCATATTCTCAGCCTCTGCTTTAAATTTCTTGAAAGCATCAACAACCTGATCCTTTTCAACATGTACACATAGCTCCACCTAGTGCAGTCATGAATCAACAACATGATATACCTATTTCCACCAGCTATTGATGGTGTGATTGGGCCACACAGATCAACATGAATTAACTCCAATTTCCTCAGTGCTCTCCATCTTGCAACCTTTGGATAAGAAGATCTTGTCTGCTTTGATGACAGACAAGCCCTACAAATTTGATCAGGATGTACTATTGCTGGTACTCCTGCTACCATCTCCTTGTTAGTCAAAAGTTTCATAGAATGAAAGTTTACATGACCCAGTCTGTCATGGCATAACCAGGCCTGATCACCAACACTATCCAAAAAACAGATAGGTGTTGCTATTTTCAAATCAACCTTTGTAGAGTCTATTCAAAGTTCTGTCTACTTTCATGATCAATCTCAAAGGATTCTTCTCATACACCTCTAGTACATTATCATCAAGCACTATCCTGTGTCCATTTTCAGTTAACTAACCAAGACTTATCAAATTACTTCGAAGTTTGGGTATGAAAAATACCTCATTCAAAGCCCACTGGTCACCTATCTTACACTGAAACAAGATTGTTCCTTTCCCCTTCATCTCCACAGTAGACCCATCTCCAAATCTTACTCTCCTGGTGACTCCTTCATCAAGTGACTAGAACTTCTCCAAGTCTCCTGTCATATGGTTACTGGCACCATTGTCAAGATACCACAAGTCCCAGAGGTGTCTCCACCACCAGTAAGATGCAGTTCTGGCATTACACCTCTTTCATGCAGATACACACTCTACCCCTTGCCTCCTGAAACTACATCCTCGGTTTCTACAAGCATGAGTGCTTGCTTCTGGCTGCTTGTCCTCCTCTGCACGACTATGATGTGCTTCCTCATGCTTCTTTGCTTCAGGGCACCTATTTGCATACTTCCCATTCTTATGGCACTTGAAGCACTTGATATGACTCTTGTCTTTCCCACCAGCTCCCCTATCTCTCCCATATAAGTCACCTCGACCACCACGACCTCGGCCACGACCATGACCATGTCCTCGGCTGCCACCATCATGTGATCATCTTCCCCTCTCCGAGGAATCACCGCCGCCTGATCTTTTGTCTTGCCTCCCACTCAGCCTGAATAAGGAAGAGTTGACCAGTCTTGTTCTTCATGGATCCAGCTCTGCGCCGTGTCCGTTCTTCGTACGCCTTCAACCTCCCAACTGCATCCTCAAACCCCAACATCTGTAGATTAAAGAACTGCTCGATCCCAACTATGACATGAATGAAGTGATTGGGCACGGTGTCGAACAACTTCTTCACCATTGTTGCATCATCCAACGTCCCACCAAGGTTACTGAACTTCACTGACATCGCCGTCAATCGTCCAGTATACCCATCAAGCATCTCGTCTTCCTTCATCCACAGAGCATCAAACTCACTCTTCAATGTCTGCAATCTCGCCTCCTTCACCCGATCTACTCCTACAAGCCGCTCCTTCAAAGATTCCCAAACCTCCTTTCCACTCTTCTTCGTGACTTGCATCAACAAATCATCCAGCAAACACTGAAGTAAATGTGATCGAACCTTCTTGTCTTTGCCAGCCGCTGCATATGTCTGCACTTGAGTTGATGCCCCCTCTAGTGGTTCCATGATCTCCCAAAGGTATTGATCCTCCATGATTGCCTGCACCCGGATGCACCAACTGGTGTAGTTCATCGCCGTCAAGGTCGGATAGACCTGCTGCCCACTGTCTCCAACTCCCTGTGAACCATCTCTAGGAACAATCGACATTAGATCAATTTGTGGTATTTGTGGATGCTAGAGCGAGTGATTAATGGATCCGATAACATTTATTGGATTTAGGATCACAATCACACACTCCTATGGTGGCTAATCCTAACCGGAATTGAGATCAAAGCAAATCGCACTCTGAAGAACACAGGATGAACTCTGCCTAACCGACAGAGACACGAGCTATTTTACTCTGATATTGTTTTCGGTATACATCGATACAGAATGATCCAAGCTATTTCTACGAAATCTTGGAGTGCCTACTTACACCAGTAGAAAACTCACACGCTAATTTTGACTTAACAACCGTCTAACACATAGACTTAGATGTAGGGTTACGAGGATGCTACGCTAGCCGAAAACAAATTTTTTTGACCCCATAAACCAGGAACTACTACTAGTTATAGATCACGGGATTACCACTAGACGCGCAGATACAACGGAAGACGTCTCAGTGTAGACGTGCGCATCGCAGCGATGCCGTGTAGATGTTCACGTCTGTCCTTCACGTCTCCACGTGCGGTTTGTCCTTGTGCTCCGGATGCAGCACCTCCGAGGTATCCCACACGTACAGGGAGGAAGCGTCACGCCTCCAGACTGCTAAGTCTTGCGAGGAGCAATAGGTGCGGGCGTGGGGTGGGCGATGACTGTCTAATCACGTTCTCAAACCCTGGCCGTCCCACCCCTCTATATATAGGCGTCTTTAATGAGCCTGCTGACGTGGAGGCCCATTAGCAAACCCTAATCCCGGTCTGATTCGAGTCCAACTCGAATCAGGTTTCCAGCCCCTTAAGCGTGCGACCCTATAGGTTCACGCACACATAGACACGCCCCGAGTACTCCTACTCGCCCGATAGTTGACAACGACCTCTAGCAAGACGTGTCAACTCCTATGTACTCGCAAAGATCATATCAGATGAACCACCACGATGACATATACGTAATTCCCTTGCCACACAATATTTGGTCCAACTCATAGGTTAACACTTAACCTAAGCACGACCATGCATTTTATGATCCAATGATTTGAGTGGTCCAGTGATATCTCTCTCGCATGGAGAGGGGCAAATCCCATCTTGATCGTCTATGTCTCATAACATACTTCCTGACGAACCTGAAAACTATCTTTATAACTACTCCGTTACGAAGTAGCGTTTGATAGTCCCTAAGTAAGTCGATTCATATCTTGAGTACATACCACAATCTCAGGTCTAAGGACATAACGTACATGATGTGTAAAGAGATAATAAGAAGAACATCTCATGTTTGGTCAGTCCAGCCCCATGTCATACATGTGCCCATATTATTAGTTTGACATCTCCATGTCTATGACTTGTGAAACATAGTCATCAACTAATACATGTGCTGATCTAATATTCATGTGTGTCCTCACATGAACTCCGATCAAGGACAACTATCGAATAACCATACAAGTAAAAGAGTTTCATAGACAATTCACATAATTGTCAATCAATACAAGTTATCTTTAATGGATATTCAATGAACATATAATAAATCATGGATACAATAGAAATATCATCATCTCTATGATTACCTCTAGGGCATATTCCCAATAGTCTCCCACTTGCACTAGAGTTAATCTTTTAGATATCTAATACCCATAGACCTCACATGCGCCTCATGCTTAGGCTGTGGAAGAGCCTTTGTCAAAGGATCTGCTATATTCAAATCCGTATGTATCTTTCACATCTTAATTTCATCTCTTTTAATGAAATCTCGAATGAGGTGAAATTTCTATAGTACATGTTTGTTCTTCTGGTGATTCCTTGGCTCCTTAGCCTGCGCGATCGCCCCATTGCTATCACAATGTAAAGACAATGGGCTGGACGCATTTGGAAACACACCAAGATCAATGAGGAACCTCCTCATCCAAACACCTTCCTTTGCAGCTCCACTAGCTGCAATGTACTCGGCTTCTGCTGTAGAATCGGACACGGTCTCCTGCTTGGAACTTTTCCAACTGACTGCACCACCATTTATTGTGAACACAAAACCTGATTGAGATTGTGAATCATCTGTATTAGTTTGGAAGCTAGCATCGGTGTAACCATTTACAACGAGCTCCTCCTCACCTCCATATATTAGGAACACATCTTTAGTCCTTCTCAAGTACTTAAGGATGTTTTTAACAAGTGTCCAGTGACTCTCACCTAGATTAGCTTGATATCTGCTCGCAACACTTAGAGCATATGAGACATCCGGGCGTGTACATATCATGGCATACATGATGGAACCAATGGCCGAAGCATATGAAACCTTACTCTTGCGCTCTCGCTCATCAGATGTCGAAGGACACCGTTTCTCGCTAAAGCGCATGCCATGTGACATAGGCAAGAACCCTTTCTTGGACTGTTCCATGTTGAACCGCTTCAACACCTTGTCAATGTACGTTTCTTGGCTTAATCCTATTAGCCTATTTGACCTATCTATATAGATCTTAATGCCCAGAATATATGTTGCTTCTCCTAAATCCTTCATAGAAAAACTGTTATTCAGTGAAGTCTTTACGGTTTGCAACATCAGAATGTCATTCCCAATCAACAGTATGTCATCTACATACAAGATTAGAAACACAACAGCGCTTCCACTTTCCTTCTTGTAAACACAAGGTTCTTCTTCACTTTGACGGAAGCCAAACCCTTTGACCACCTCATCAAAATGAATATTCCAACTCCGAGATGCTTGCTTTAACCCATAAATAGATTTCTTAAGCTTGCATATTTTTCCAGCATTGCTAGGATCAACAAAACCTTTATGCTGTATCATATACACGTCCTCTTCCAAATTTCCATTTAGAAAGGCTGTTTTAACATCAATCTGCCATATCTCATAGTCATAATAGGCAACAATTGCTAGAATGATCCGGATAGATTTAAGCATCACTACGGTCGAGAAAGTCTCGTCGTAGTCAACTCCTTGAACTTGTCGAAAACCTTTTGCGACAAGTCAAGCTTTATAAACTTGGACGTTTCCATCCATATCCTTTTTCTTTTTATAGATCCATTTGCACTCTATGGGTCTTACCCCATTAGGCGGGTCAATCAAGTTCCAAACTTGATTGGCTCCCATGGAATCTATCTCGGATCTCATGGCACTATGCCATTTTTCAGAATCTGGGTCCATCATTGCCTCGACATAAGTTGCAGGTTCTTCATCGTCTAACAATAACACATCCCCACGTAACTCGCGGATTCTTGTCGACCTTCGTGGTTGGGGTGGGGTGTCTGTTGCCATAGGTAGCTCAACTTGTTCTGCTACATTAGTGTTGGCACAAAATATGTCGCACCGTGCCTCACACACAGCAAGCCAAAAAGCGTGGCTTCAATCGGGTGCCTGGACGGTTTGAAATCCGGAGACGTGCCAGTCGGTTTGACCTGAAAGCCAACAAGGGATAAAACTGTGAGAATAAAACTGGAACATGCCGGATGAGACTAGACAGTTCCATATTTACGGCCCTAAAGCCATTCACAATGACATATAGCTATACAAGCTATTTGTCAACAAGTTTTAAAGATCATTCGGCTAACTCCAAACATGAGCATATGTAAACAATTAGTTGCCGAATGCACATACGTAAAAAGACATGCTTGAACAAGAGATGGATTCTAAAATAGCGCGTAACCAAGCTCGGCAAATCAGCCGAGTTTGGGTCCATGAAGAAGGAACATGCAAACAAAAAAAACGATCAAACCAATCTAAAACCTGCATCTGCCACACGATACCTAGTTTTATCAAAGCTTAAGCGTAATTGACATGTATGAACCCGCAACACGTAACAATCTAGATTAGAAATTAATTCGGCCATCATGGTTATACGATTATTGGAAAAAGCAAGTAAACAACTTGCAAAGCAAGGCCGAACAAAGTCAATCTAGATTGGGCAAAAGAGTGTTGCGAAACTAATTAAATAAATTATGCAACACATGGTAACTTAATGAATCTATTAGATCTTGCCGAATCTGATAGAGCCGATAACTGTCTCGCTTTTGCTAAACGTATCAAGCAAACGCCTGCCGCACGGTATTTACTCATAAGCATAGCATAAGCAAAGACTTCTTGATCATTAACAAAAGTCCGCCGCACGACCTTTGGAAACGAACAAGACTACTTGCATCATATCTAAATCCACCGCATGATACTAGACATGATAACAAGGTTGCCGGGACTTACGGAGGTCGACGGATCGATGATTCCTCTCGAAGAACTCAACGACACGACAAAGGACTCGAAGATGGCACATGGCCGATTTGTTTTGATATGGTTGTGAACAGTTTTACAATGGCCGAGAGTTTATATTTATACCCTGGGCGAAATACGAGTCCTCGAAGATTACGACTTACATAATAAAACTTTGGAAAATACGAATCCTATTCCTATTTTCCTCCCGGTGTCCTCCATTGTTATGTGTCTTCTCATGCAAGCCGGCTTTACCTACCGTATTTGCTTCCCGAATGGAGTCATCGTCTTGCAAGATAGCCGTCCGCACCTGCACTTGCCAAAACTCCGACCGCTTGGTTGTTTGTCGAATGCCCATCCCACTACCGGTCGGGTCCACTTGTCATCTTCTTGGTCCACTTGATCAACCGATCTTCCTTGATTCTGCCGATTCCTCAAATTGCGGCTATCTTTAGTAAAATTCGGTCCATCTTTCCTCTTGATCCAAATTTTGGTGTAAACACATGCCCCCTAATTTTGGGATAAATATTTATTCCAAAATTCTTTTCTCCCGATCTACTGATGTGGAACCTCTGGAAGTGTCCACTCCTGTGGAAACTTTGTGTGCCATAATTGCTTTACCTACCGATTCATCTCCCGATGCACCCCTTGGGGTCTTTATAAGTCACCCTTCACCTTGTTTCGGCTTACTCCCTCAGGTTCTCCTGTTTCAATCTCAAAACCAAGAAAACCCTTCTTCCTCCTATCATCACCTAATCCAATCCATAAGATGTCTTCCGTGGCGAGCAAACATAGCTCCGAGCTTGGTGTCTCCAGCACTTCCAGGAAGAGGTTGCTCTCTTCTACTTTATTTCAAAATGAGGCAACCATTCTCACTTTGTTACTTTTGTTCAGGGGGGCTGGTGATAATTTCTCCGAGGACTTGACTCAACAGATCATAGACCTTCAGCTTGATCTGGAAGAGAAGAATCATGAGATTTCTCAAGTTTCCCGGGAGCGTGATGTCGCCCGGAATCGGGCCGCCGGTGAATATTTTCATCATTGCTGTCTTTGTTTCCCCTTTTCTTCTTTTTTTATTTACTCTTCTCCATCTCAGCTCTGGGGGCCAAACTTCATGCTCTTGAAGCTGCCGTCGCCAGGCTTGCCATCACGGCCAACGTAGCAGGCACGACAGCCTTAGATCGGGTAAACGAGGTTAACCGAATCCTCCCCGACATCTCCAGGGCTGGCATGGGATACGGCGCAACGCTTGCCTTCAACGCTGTACGGATTCACTCCAGCGCCAATTACCATAGTTTCGATGTCTGTGAGCGGGGGCTGGAATATAGAGTAGCACATTCTGTGGATGATATGAAGGAAGCTGGAACAGATCTGGCTGATTCCTTCGACCACGATCTCCCGATTAGACAAAGGATAGAGTGGACGAACTGATTTTTTCTTTTTTACTGTAATCTTGTACCTCCTTCTTGTAAATAAAAGTCTTTCTGTGTGACCCTTGAAATCAATCTGTGACTGATCCTTCGAGATCAATGTGTGTTTTGCTTCGTGCATTAATTACTGACTTCTATTCTTTTTGTTTTAAAGGCAATGCATATCGCATCGACTTACTGCTGACAATCATGTCAGTCATCTCTGCTTCACAGGCGATCGTCATAATCAGCTATTTTCAAATCTAGTGTTCTGGATCCTTTTCAATTTTCCAATCCATGACGACGTTAGGATAGTATTTCTTAAGGAATTCCTGAAGACTCCTTCATTAAAATTCTATTGCCTGGAGAAAATATGATCCTTCACACTTCAAAGACCACTTGCCAAACTTACTGTCCTTGGTATCAATCAGTAATATGGGTTTTCAAACAATCAACCGTGAAAGGATCAAATCAGCCTAGAGGGGGGTGAATACAATCTGAAACTTCACAAACTAGAAGATGTAGTTAGATAACAACCAGAGAGGCCGGTTTGTTTGGGTAGGTACTACTAGGTGTAAAACACCGGTACTACCAACACAAACAAACGACACAACCGGGATCCTAAAAGGAACTACAAATCCAATGTATGTAAGCTGTGAATGTAATACAAGAATTTACCCCACTTCCCTAAGTATGATAGATAGCAAATCTACTCTCACCGAGCCTTGGTTGCTTCCCTTGATGTAGATCGAGCCTTCCCAACCTAAGAAGAAGATAGGGATAGGAAGAACATGAAAAACACAACAACAAGCATAATATAGAAAGTAGAGACAACAACAAGCACACGGGACACGCGATTTATCCCGAGGTTCGGCCAATCCACTAAGGAGTGCCTACGTCCTCGTTGTTGAGGTGACCACAAAGGTCGGAGTCTATTTCACCTCCTTGTCTCACTCAAGCAACCACAAAGGCTACTCGAGTTTCTCCACTAGAAATCACAGGGGTAATACAAACACTTCGGGGAGCCCTCACAAGTGAATCAATACGGGCTACCACGAAGAACACCTAACCGGCTAGAGCTCAAAGAGCTCAAGAGTAAAAGACACAAATCAAGCCGGCTAGATGGAAACCAAGTGCTCAAGTCGTAGATCGAAGCTTCCCACTCTCTAATCTCACTTCCCTAGCTCAAATCTTGCAAGAGAATGGATCTAGGAGCAAAGGGGGAGAGAGAGGGGAGGAGTCAATGCTTGGAGAGAGTCTGTCTCAAGTTAGGTCAGCAATAAGTGAGTGGAATGAGTGGGTGACCGTGAAAAGTGAAGAGAGGAAGCATTTATACTCCCTCAGTCCCGAGGCTGGTCGGTAGTACCGACAACCCATGGTCGGTAGTACCGACCAGTTCACAACGGTCGCATAGATCTAGATCTGACTAAAAAGTCAACTACCGACCTCAGGTCGGTACCACCGCGGGCGGTAGTACCGGCCTTATGGCGGTACTACCGCCAGGCCAAATTGGCCGCGAACAGAGAGCTCCGCAGTTAGGGACTTGGTCCCTCGGAAACTACCGACCAAGGTCGGTACCACCGAGGGTCGGTAGTACCGACATAATGGCGGTACCACCGCCAAGTCAAAAGCGCGTCAGTCTAGAGAGCTCAGCAAACTTGGTTACTACCGGCCAGGGCTCGGTACCATCGAGGGCGGTAGTACCGACATAATGGCGGTACCACCGCCAGGCCAAAAATGATCCATCCAGAGACCTCTGTAAAACTTTACTTGCTACCGACCAGGGTCGGTACCACCGGGGGCGGTAGTACCGACATAATGGCGGTACCACCGCCAGGTCTTTTCGAGCGCGAACAGAGAGGTCTGTGAAACCAAGCTTACTACCGACCTGGGTCGGTACCACCAAGGGCGGTAGTACCGACATAATAGCGGTACTACCGCTAGGTCATTTTCGAACCAAAACAGAGATGGTGTTTGAGCACTGCGCGGAGAAGCCGTGGTCGGTACTACCGACCACATAAAAATACCCTCTATGTGTTTGTGATTGTGCGATGTCTCTCAAGCGAACTATAGTTAATTGATTTGAGCACTTTTCTCCACATCTAGCCAACCTACTTTGTGACCCTCTTCATAGTCCGGCTTACCTATAACTCAAGTTTAAAATTGAAATTTTAAACAACTACTTGAGCTAGGCATCTTTATGTCCAAATGTATCCAACGTGCTTTGTTCACGAGATTTCAACGTTTCAAATCTTTCTTAGGACTGACACCTGCATACATGCTTTTATAAACCGGTTAGTCCCTAATTTGATTGTCATTAATTAACCAAAACCCACATTGGGGGCGAATGCACTTTCAAACCGAAACTGAACCCTTCATGTGGCAACAATCTTCAGCCGAATCCTGTCGGCTTTCTGATTCCAGATCTACAAATGAATAGCCAAAGTTGTTTTTCTTGAATAATGTCCATTTGCATCTCTTGATTACTTCAAGGATTCTTCCTGATTGCAACATTTCTTCAGAAAAACACTTCTCAAATACATAATGTCATTTTAGCCGAATAGATCTCACTTTGACATGTCATGTCACTCGGCATCTTATTTACTGCGCTTCACCTTTCTCTCCTCTCGATAAACCTACTAACTTAAAAAATGCTAGGGTCACCAGGGTTATGAACACTTTTTGTACTAAAGGCGATATAAACAATATCGGCTATTCTTCAAATTCTTGGAGCATTTTTCTGCTAAAGGCGATGCTTCACATCGGCTACTTTCGTGTACAAATATCCCTGAATTTGCTCATGTATCGTCTCCCACACAGGGATGAAACTTCTCAAGAAATCTCCCATTATCAGTTCCAGAAAAAAATTGCTCTCTCAACTATTAACCATACGACTTTCATCCAAAGCAAGAATTTCTTGATCTTTCTGATGTCCAAAAGCAGCCTGAGCTAACTTATTTGCTTCTTTGCTGAGCCCCTAGGGATATGGTCTAAAGTCACCATCATGTTAGTAGAAGGATCACGATGATGAGTAACAAAATCGGCAATAGCCTGACCATTCACTGGTTTTGCCGATTCGTACCTCAAATCAAAATCTGACAATACTAAAATCCATTTGCCGATCCTTCCATAGGCATCAACAATCATATGTTTTATCATATCAAATTCAGAAACTATCACGCAATCGACATTTAATAAGTAGTGCCGAAGCTCGGTACACGAGTAACATACATATGAATGTAGCCGAATATCTTGTCTCTGGGTTTAACATCTTTCGGCTAAGGTAAGCTACTATTCTTTCTCTTCCTTTAAATTCTTGTATAAGGGCCGATCCTATTGTTAGGCTATCGGCCGCCACGTACAACTCGAAAGATTTACCAAGCTGTGGAAGTACCAACTCCGGCAGTGCTTTCATGTATTCTTTAATTCCATCAAAAGCTTTCTATTGTACGTCACCCCTCGCAAATTTTTTACTCTTCCCTAAGCTTCAGCAACGGAGAAAAAAGGTAGAACTCTTTCAGAAGGTCTATCAATTTCAATCTGTATTCTGGACCCAGATTTGCACTAACACATATCGGCTTTGCTTTGGCTTCATTACCAATTTTTACTTCTTCTAACATGTCAGCCGATACGAAACCTCATCCCAACTTTCCTCCGTTACCATCAATTGGATTATTCATTCAAAGATTGCTCTGAGTGCCGATTTCTTGAATCGGCTGTTGGTCTTTGTAAAAAATATTCACAGGACCTTCTTTCCAAACTTTTCCAGAGAAGCACTCGACACCATCATATTCCCAATAGATAGGTTCTGCAGTAGCAACACTTACCGAATCATCAGCATGGACAACTTCGATGTTATCTCCAATCCACTGGATGAGGATTTGATGCATAGTTGACGGAACACAACAATTTGCATGTATCCAATCCCTTCCTAAAAGCAAACTATATGCCCCCTTGCCATCAATGACGAAGAAGGTAGTAATCAGGGTTTTTGACCCGATCGTCAACTCAACATGAACCGCTCCTCGAATATCGGAAGGATTGCCAGCAAAGTCTCTCAACACCATGTCAGTTTTCAATAATTCTTCACTTGCCATCCCAAGTTTCCTGAAGGTAGTATATGGCATGATATTTATGGCAGCTCCCCCATCAATAAACATCTTGGTTAACGGCTTGCCATTAACATACCCCTTCATATAAAGTGGCTTCAAGTGTCGATGTTTAGCTGGCTTATCAAAGATTGCCTGTTGAGCCAGAACAAGCTGAGCCATCAGATCTTGGTATTCATCCTCATCAAAATCCGAATACACTTCCTCTTGGACATCTTGATCTCCGGGAGCTATGAATTCTGATGGGAGAAAGAACGCCATGCACGCATTAGCCGAACGATCACCCTCATCAGGCTTTTCTTTAGGACGCCAAATTTGCTTTGCTTTGGCACCTGCTTGTGTCAATTCTCTATCCCTTGGGCGCTGCACTCTTCTTTTCTGGCTCTTTCTTAATCCTGGTGGACACCATTGTCCTTTCTGCCAAACATATTCACGGTACTCCTCTTCTTCAGCGCAAGCCCAACCTTGGTCGGCAAATCTTCTTCCTTGCCAGTTTTTGGAATTACCTATTTTTAAGTGCCGATTATCCTCAGGGAGTCGCACCCCAAGCCTTTCATGGACCGAACGGCGGTTGACTCGAGACTGCTTGTATTCAGAATATTGATCACTACATTCAGGGCAGTTGTTCTTAGCAGGCAGCTTCAAGCCTTCATTCCAACAATATTTGAAAAATGAACACTCCCAATGAGATTGCTCTTGGTCTCTCATATATTCTCGTTCTTCTCGGTATATCTCCTCTTCGTATCTCCACTTCTTCTCTATGAACTTCTGTTCTTCATAAAATTTTTGCTTCTGGTACCGTTCTTGCTCCCGACGCCATTTGTTTAACAAAATGCGTGTCGTGACCCTGGGCCTGGAAGCTTCACCCCTTTCAGTTTGGCTATTCTGAAAACGAACTTGTCGTCGAAGTTCTTCATTTGTGATCTGCCGATCGGGGTCAACAACACCGGTTTCTCTTGCTCTATCAGAGGTTAACACTCTCATCTTGCTTTTGCCCCTGGGGTCATCTGTATTAACCATGTTAGCGGAAAAAGATACGGTATTTTGTCCAAAAGGGCTACCGTCAACTTTCATTTTTCCATCGAATTTCAAATGCCCTTCTTGGATAGCTTTCTGGACCCGCACTCTGAACACTTGACAATCATTAATAGAATGAGATCTGGTGTTATGAAAACCACAATACTTCTTGTCTTTAACTCCCTCAGGGTTCAGCATGGGATGACCCTCCGGCAACTTAACGCGTCCCTCTTTCACCAGCAACTCAAATAGCTTATCCGATTTGGAAACATCAAAGTCGTAGGTACCTTTTTGCTGTCTCAGCCATCGTTGATTGACCTAAGTCGGTTCTTTAGTCCAGACCAACTCTGCTGCAGCTATTTCATCTTCATCATCATACTCCATCGCTTCTTCTAAGAAAGCATGATACATCTCACTAGCCACATCACCTTTCTGGTACTGGTTATTTCTCCTAAACCCCTGAGCCTGATTACTCATCATTGCCAACCGTTGTGCTAATTGCCCAAGATCATCAAACTCCATGCCGAATAATCTCTCCCTGATATTCGGCAACATGCCAGCTATAGCTATCCCTGGCAATTGATCATCTGGTAAATTCAGGGAATAGCAGAGATTTTCAGTTTCCCTAAACCTGCGCAAGTATTCTTGTGGTGTCTCATTAACCCTCATTTTCAAACTCATGAGGTCGACCAACTTCTTCTCATTAGTGCCCGTAAAGAAATACACATGGAATTTCTGTTCTAACTCTGCCCATGTACTAATAGAATTTGCTGGCAGAGATGTGAACCATGAGAAAGCTGGTCCTGTTAACGACAGCGGAAGTACCGAATCCTCCAAGCCTCATCTGCAGATGCCTCTCCAAGTTGCATCAAGTAACGACTGATATGTTCTATGGTACTAGTGTCATCTTGGCTCGAAAACTTGGTGAGATCGGTGGGAGGTTTCACCCTTGGAGGGAGTGCGACTCAGTTGTACCACTCCGGGTAAGGAGACTTGTAAGCATAGGATTGATTTTTTGGTTTCAGGCCGAATTGATTCTGCATCATGTCAGCCATCTTATGCATGATGAGGTCAACACTTGAATCTAGAGCTGCTTGTGTTTGACCTCCGAGAAACGCTCCTGCCAAATTTTTATAACCCGGATTTGGGAAAGCATTAATCGCACTGTAATCAATGAATTCCTGATATCCGTTTCCATACGTATTCTTTTGCAACCTATTTGTTGTGGGAGACACTTTGAAAGCAGATGGTGGAACGTTTCCTGTAGTGCCGAATGCGAGCTGACCATGAGTCGTGGGAGGCTGCTGTGCCTGGTGAAGAACCATTCCACCCGTGCTTGAACCAACCCCACTGTCTTCAGTAGTTCTCTTCTGATGCTGGGGTACAGGGAATAACAATGGTCCCTGTATCAGACCAGTGGCTTCCTCAAAACATTTATCAACCGCCGGGACGAAAGTACCGACCATGATGGCACGAAAGGTGTTTAAGAAAGCTGATTGATGATTTGTCATGGCCTCTGATATAGCTTTGTACACCAGTTCAGATAGTTTTTGAGCATCTTCCTCATCAGTACTATCAGATTGATGAGGAAGGAGAGTTCTTGGGAGTGACTGCTTCTGGAAAACTTTGTTGCTCTTGTTCTTAGAAAAGGACATCAAGCATTTGCGCTGAAACTCATGGCATGCTTGTTGTATTAAATTCTTCAATTCTGGTGGCAACTAATCCATGGTCACTTCCAAAATCTGAGTGTTGTCGAACTCAACCATCTTGGAATACAGGGTCCCACCGGGCATGCCAAAAAGTGTGTTGGCACAAAATATGTCGCACCGTGCCTCACACACAGCAAGCCAAAAAGCGTGGCTTCAATCGGGTGTCCGGACGGTTTGAAATCCGGAGACGTGCCAGTCGGTTTGACCTGAAAGCCAACAAGGGATAAAACTGTGAGAATAAAACTGGAACATGCCGGATGAGACCAGACAGTTCCATATTTACAGCCCTAAAGCCATTCACAACGACATATAGCTATAGAAGCTATTTGTCAACAAGTTTTAAAGATTTTTCGGCTAACTCCAAACATGAGCATATGTAAACAATTAGTTGCCGAATGCACATACGTAAAAAGACATGCTTGAACAAGAGATGGATTCTAAAATAGCACCTAACCAAGCTCGACAAATCAGCCGAGTTGGGGTCCATGAAGAAGAAACATGCAAACAAAAAAAAACGATCAAACCAATCTAAAACCTGCATCTGCCGCACGATACCTAGTTTTTATCAAAGCTTAAGCGTAATTGACATGTATGAACCCGCAACACGTAACAATCTAGATTAGAAATTAATTTGGCCATCATGGTTATACGATTATTAGAAAAAACAAGTAAACAACTTGCAAAGCAAGGCCGAACAAAGTCAATCTAGATTGGGCAAAAGAGTGTTGCGAAACTAATTAAATAAATTATGCAACACATGGTAACTTAATGAATCTATTAGATCTTGCCGAATCTGATAGAGCCGATAACTGTCTCGCTTTTGCTAAACGTATCAAGCAAACGCCTGCCGCACGGTATTTACTCATAAGCATAGCATAAGCAAAGACTTCTTGATCATTAACAAAAGTCCACCGCACGACCTTTGGAAACGAACAAGACTACTTGCATCATATCTAAATCCGCCGCATGATACTAGACATGATAACAAGGTTGCCGGGACTTACAGAGGTCGACAGATCGATGATTCCTCTCGAAGAACTCGACGACACGACAAATGACTCAAAGATGGCATGGGGCCGATTTGTATTGATATGGTTGTGAACAGTTTTACAATGCCCGGGGGTTTATATTTATACCCTGGGCGAAATACGAGTCCTGGAAGATTACGACTTACATAATAAAACTTTAGAAAATACGAATCCTATTTCTATTTTCCTCCCAGTGTCCTCCATTGTTACGTGTCTTCTCATGCAAGCCGGCTTTACCTACCGTATTTGCTTCCCGAATGGAGTCATCGTCTTGCAAGATAGCCGACCGCTCCTGCACTTGCCAAAACTCCGACCGCTTGGTTGTTTGCCGAATGCCCATCCCACTGCCGGTCGGGTCCACTTGTCATCTTCTTGGTCCACTTGATCAACCGATCTTCCTTGATTCTGCCGATTCCTCAAATTGCGGCTATCTTTAGTAAAATTTGGTCCATCTTTCCTCTTGATCCAAATTTTGGTGTAAACAATTAGCATCACTCGTGGAGTCAATCCCTGTTGGCTCATCCTGAACTTCTTCAAGATACACCTTCTGCCCTCTCTTGTCTCTTTTGAGAAACTCTTTCTCTAAGAAAACACCATTTCGAGCAACAAACACTTTGCCATCTGAGCGGTTGTAGAAGTAATACCCTAAAGTTTTCTTTGGGTATCCCACGAAAAAGCACTTGTCCGATTTGGGTGTTAGTTTATCTAATATAAGTCATTTGACATAAACTTCAGAACCCCAAATCTTTAGTAAAGACAAATTGAGACTCTTACCAGTCCACGTCTCATATGGTGTCTTGACCACGGACTTAGACGGTACCCTGTTTAATGTGAAAGCGCCTGTTTCTAGAGCGTATCCCCAAAACGATAAAGGAAGGTCCGACTGGCTCATCATAGACCGAACCATGTCTAACAGAGTTCAGTTACGTCGCTCGGACACGCCGTTTCTCTGAGGCGTTCCGGGTGGCATAAGTTGTGGAACAATTCCGCAACTCTTAAGATGATTGCTAAATTCGTGGCTCAAATATTCGCCTCCATGATCAGATCGCAAGGCCTTAATTTTCTTGCCACGTTGATTCTCTACCTCATTCTGAAATTCTTTGAACCTTTCAAATGTCTCAGATTTATGTTTCATCAGATAGACATAGCCATATCTGCTAAAATCATCAGTGAAGGTTATGAAGTATTGAAATCCGCCTCTAGCTGTCGTACTCATTGGCCCGCATACATCAGTATGTACAAGTTCCAACAAGTCAGACGCCCTCTTAGGAAAACCTGTGAAAGGCAACTTGGTCATCTTGCCTAGCAAACAAGCCTCGCATGTCTCGTATGATTCAAAATCAAACGAAGTTAGAAACCCATCAGCATGGAGACTCTTCATGCGATTCTCACTTATATGGCCCAAACGACAATGCCACATATAGGTAGGACTTAACTCATTAAGTCGAGGCCTTTTAGCAGTTACATTACAGATAGACATAGGTGCATCATCAAGATTTAAAATAAACAACTCATTCACAATGGATGCAAAAGCCACAAACATATTATTCTTAGAGATCACACAACCATTGTCTTTACTCTCAAATGAATAACCATCCTTCATCAAACATGAAAGTGACACAATATTTTGACTTAAACTTGGAACAAAATAACAATTATTTAACTCCAAAATAAATCCTAATGGGAGGTGTAGTTGCATCGTCCCGACGTTCAACACAACAACTCTTGCATTATTGCCCATGCGGAAATCAACCTCCCCTTTTCCAACGCTTCTACCTCTTATCATTCCCTGCATCGTATTGCAAATATGAGCAATCGAGCCGGTATCAAATACCCAAGAATTAATATAAGAGTTAGCGAGGAAAATATATGTAATATAAACAACAAGTGTATGAGCAGCGGGAGTACCTTTACCACCACCATCCTTTTTCAAGGATGCTAAGTACACCTTGCAGTTTCTCTTCCAATGACCTTCCCCCTTACAGTGGAAGCACTCAGAATCAGTAGTTGGTCCAACAGCGTCAGGCGCAGGAGGGTTTGGCTTAAAGATCACATCTTTGGCCTTGCCCTTGCCCTTCCCATTCTTCCAAAAGTTGCCCTTCCTTTTAAAGTTAGACTTGTTTTGGATCGCCATCACATGGATGCTGCCAACATCTTTCTTGATGTCCGCTTCTACTGTCTTAAGCATGCCACACAGCTCATTCAAGCCCCTCTCGGCACCATGCATATGGTAGTTCGAGATGAAGTTCCCATAGCTAGGTGGGAGAGAAGAGAGAATGAAGTCAGTAGCCAGCTCTGGACCAATTGGGAAGCCTAGCTTCTCCAACCTCTGTGTGTAACCAACCATCTTGATCACATGTGGCCCAACTGCTGCGCCCTCAACTAGTTTAGTCTCAGCAAGAGACTTAGAGACATTGAACCTTTCAGTTCTAGCCTGAGTCTGGAACATCTCATCTAGCGCTATGATCATATCATAGGCTGTATGGTTATTATCAAACTGTATCTGCAGATCTGGTTTCATGCTAGCAAGCATCAGGCATCCCACTTCAAGATCAACATCATATGCTTTCTTGTAAGCAGTTTTCTCAGCAGCAGATGCATTATCAGCAGGTTCCTCTGGTAGTGGGGTGTCTAGAATATCTTCCTTTTTCTTAGCCCTGAGAACAATTCTCAGGTTGCGGATCCAATCCGCATAGTTTGTTCCAGTCAAATTATCTTTCTCAAGTATCGAACGTAAAGTAAATTGTTGAGGTGTGGGCGCCATTTATCTATAACAAAAGTAAATGCAAAATATTAAGACAATGTATCCAAGACAGAGTAAATGATAAAATTTACTCCCACTAAGATCAATATCCCTCTATTGAATTTTAGTGATTCAAGACCCAAACTAACAAGTCTACTAGTGAGCTTTAGCATCACCGCTAGTGGACATGGTAGATCGGTAAGCAACTCTTTGCAAATCATATCACATATGACTCTTGTTGTTGGCCAGCATCTCTATGCGTGCTCAACTCTTTATGCTTCAAGGTCCCTAACCGTTAGGATGACCTTGTTCAAGCAACCAACCTTCTACAGTAAGTATTCGATACGAACCTGCCTAGTCAAGGAAAATCAGTGACACCCTAATTTCATAGGCGCGCCACCGATTGTACAAGACATATGACAGTGCAAGGTTTGTGGAAGCATATGACTTGAACATTACTGAGGGATCGTTCTACACTTTCACCACCGCATGTAGACAATAAACATGAATCATACGTGAAAGTAGAACATAATAAGAGAATAGCATCAACACAGATATGACTTGGTATAGCCCAGTGTCCATTTGGAGATCTCCATCTCCGCCAATCTGTTCACCATGATGATCTCTATCTACATGGTACATGTACACCATCCTCCAGCGATGAATCCACCGAGACTAGCTACAACTAGCGTAATTAATAAAGTAGTTACATACTCGCGTGTAGGATCATCACAATTTTGGCACGCAGGCCATTACATCAAATGGACAATATATGTGTGGCTCCAGCCATATTGTCATAATCATGACATGCAAGTCATGAAACAATTACATACATGCATCACATACACATAAGGGCTATACCAGTCATCAATCCCTGCAAAACAGAGTTAAACGTTCCCGACGTCTAATCTAGATCGCAGAAAACATAATTTTTCCGGCCTTTTTTTGCAAATCTAAATTCGACGAAATAGGCTAAAGCGGGTGAAAATCAGATGTAAAATTTTCTGTAGATCAATTTTTGTTTAAAGATCGTCTCAATCCGAGGTCGTATGCAAAAGTTATGGCCGTTTTACCGAACAACGTTCCTTTTGCAGATCTCCTCATGCTGACGCACATCTCATGCACCCGGCTCTTGACCTAGATTCGATTCGATCAATCTGATTGATCTCCATCTTGCCATGATTGGATTTACACATATCACTTAACTCCGATGGCGGAATTATGACCGGTAGGAGTAGATCGTTACATGACCAACACGGCAAGATCACGAATCATGATCAGAAACTGATCTACAACCGCACATATCTCTATATGCGCACAACCGAATCTATAACGAGATAGTAACGGCTCCGTACCACTGTAGGGTTACGAGGATGCTACGCTAGCCCAAAACAAAATTTTTTGGACCCCATAAACCAGGAACTACTGCTAGTTATAGATCACGAGATTACCACTAGACGCGCAGATGCAGCGGAAGACGTCTCGGTGTAGACGTGCGTGTCGCAACGATGCCATGTAGATGTTCACGTCTGTCGTTCACGTCTCCACGTGCGGTTCGTCCTTGTGCTCCAGATGCAGCACCTCCGAGGTATCCCACACGTACAGGGAGGAAGCGTCACGCCTCCAGACTGCTAGGTCTGCGAGGAGCAATAGGCGCGGGCGTGGGGTGGGCGACGACTGTCTAATCACGTTCTCAAACCCTGGCCGTCCCACCCCTCTATTTATAGGCGTCTCTAATGAGCGTGCCGACGTGGAGACCCATTAGCAAACTCTAATCCCGGTCTGATTCGAGTCCAACTCGAATCAAGCTTTTAGCCCCTTAAGCGTGCGACCCTATGAGTTCACGCACACATAGACACGGCCCGAGTACTCCTACTCGCCCGATAGTTGACAACGGCCTCTATCAAGACGTGTCAACTCCTATGTACGCGCAAAGATCATATCAGACGAACCACCACGATCACATATACGTAATTCCCTTGCCACACAATATTTGGTCCAACTCATAGGTTAACATTTAACCTAAGCACGACCATGCATTTTATGATCCAATCATTTGAGTGGTCCAGTGATATCTCTCTTGCATGGAGAGGGGCAAATCTCATCTTGATTGTCTATGTCTCACAGCATACTTCCTGACGAACCCGAAAACTATCTTTATAACTACTTTGTTACAAAATAGTGTTTGATATAGTCCCTAAGTAAGTCGATTCATATCTTGAGTACATACCACAATCTCAGGTCTAAGGACATAACATACATGATGTGTAAAGAGATAATAAGAAGAACATCTCATGTTGGGTCAGTCCAGCCCCATGTCATACATGTGCCCACATTGTTAGTTTGACATCTCCATGTCTATGACTTGTGAAACATAGTCATCAACTAATACATGTGCTGATCTAATATTCATGTGTGTCCTCACATGAACTCCGATCAGGGACAACTATCGAATAACCATAAAAGTAAAAGAGTTTCATAGATAATTCATATAATTGTCAATCAATACAAGTTGTCTTTAATGAATATTCAATGAACATATAATAAATCATGGATACGATACAAATATCGTCATCTCTATGATTACCTCTAGGGCATATTCCCAATATTAGATACACAGAAGATAACTGCAGGCTTAACACGTCGTGCGTGGGCTTGGTCACCGCCCCTTCACCGCCTGGGCTTCACTTTTGACATGTCACTGTCTCAGAATTACACACAACAGTTTCTTGCTTCTCTACTCTCTTTCTTCAATACATACGGTGCCACATCAGTTAAAATCAATAAATAGAGAGGTAGTAAATGAATATAGAAATTATGATAAAATTTGCATTGCAAGTATCCTTATATGACTTTGTACTGTTTGCTGCCACGAATGAGGCCGAGGACAGCAGAAAGGCGTATGTGTGGATGTTTATTTGGAGCGCTGATAAGTGATGAAGAGCAAAGGATTATCTCCCAATTACAATACCACTATACCAGTCCCTTTCTGCTGTAATGGCGGGTGTTGATTGTTGCCCCGACAATTGCTGTCTGCAGTTATTTCTTCTGTCTTCTCACGTCTTCTTTAACCTTTATAATGCAGTACTGTCTGCTTGGAATGAACTGTGAAGCGAGAGTGAATGGATAACAGCCATCGCCGGTCGCCGTCGATGGATAGTGCCTTGATGACAGCGTCAAGGTAGTCGCCGGTCACGGAGCAGTGCAGGTGGACTGCTTCGTCGGTGCTGCCTGGATGGACACGGACATTTCTGGATCACGCATGCTGCAGTAACTCGACCTTAATCTTCGCCAGGCCCGGCCCTGGGGCAGGGCGAGAGGGGCAGGCGTCCCAGGCCCCATGGAGCTGGTGGGCCCCTCTCCAAACGTGCATATATAGTACAGTACTAGTAGTATTCAACATTTTAGCCTATGTCTTCACGGTGATCCGTAACCAGGCTTTTAAAATGCAGGCGGTAGCAACAAACTAACCTGGTATGACTGATACTAGAGTACGAGGCACTAACTCTCTATGGTAGTATTTCCAAAAAAAAAAACTCTCTATGGTAGTGTACAATTGTTTAATTTTTTATAGTATACTGATATTATTTTAAAATTATAGTTACTAATTTTTAAAATTAAAAATATTAAAGAACTATTTGATATCTACAATATAACAAAAGAGCTTAAATGGACTGTCACATTATATATTAAAAAGCGATGGTTAGATGAAATTAATATTGACACCATCATTACTGACTTTGTATCGAGGGATGTTAGAAGATTTTTTTAAAGATATTTTAATATATATACAAATTTTTTCATATGAATATTAGTAACATTTTGTATATGTATGTATATATATTAGCAATAAGGGGAGTATTGATATTTTATTATTATTATTATTATTATTCTTCTTCTTCTTCTTCTTCTTCTTCTTTTGGGTTACCCCAACTTGTTTGGGACTAAGAGGCTTGGTTGTTGATCTTATTATTATTATTAGTATTATTATTATTACTATTATTAGTATTATTATTATATTTTTTATAAAAAGGCCTAAAATTTTAGTCTGTCCTAGGTCTAGAAAAACTTAGGACCGGCCCTGATCTTCGCCGAAGACACCTGGTTAGTGCCTGGAACTGCTGCACAAGAGGGAGCACGGCGACACCTAGAGCCATTGGACGACCCCACGGTCGAGGCTGACCGTCACTTTCTTGATCGTCGTCTCGCGTATTTTGGTGGTTTTTACGGTCTTGGCTTTCTTGGTTTTCCTGCGAAAGTAACTGGGGATGACTTAGACGAAGAATCCTGATCGATGTCCATGTCCATGCTAGTGGCAGCTTCCAGTCTTCTACTACGAGCCCGTTTCCCAGCATGTGTCACGAGGGAAGAAGATACGTGGATTGCGCGGAGGACGACAGCACCGGGACACGTCAGATTCGTGGCGCTGCTGACGATTCTGGGACAGTGCAAACAAACAGTGAAATGAGAATCTCGGGTCATTGCGCGCCAAGATTTTTGTGGAAACAAAAATGAGAAATATAGTTGTTGTGATAGGCCCAATACCTGGGCTGAAGTACCCGGCTGGGCCTAAAGCTGACCCAACATGAATAGTACCTACAGGTATTATAGTGTCACAGGTACTGTTCACACGGTACTATAGCGCGTCCGTTACCGTTGCAAGAGAAATAAAACAGAAATAGAATCTTAAATCTGTTTAAGAGATATAATTGAATAATATCGAGTTATTTAGAAAGAGAAGTCCAGATCTATAAAGACTTCTTCTTTAGTTTACTTAAAATACAAGTCTATCTAAGTAGAAAGCAGAGCCTCGGCTCTTTATCACTTTCACTTTCTCTCAGCCTCGGTCTCTTCTCTCCCTCCGACACACCTCTCTTCCCCACGTCCTAAACCCTAGTCGCAACTCCCCTGCTCCATAGCCATCACCCCATCTCCCGAGAGGACACTTACATGTTGGCAGCCAAAGTTGACTGATTTCGGGCTTATTGGCTGAGTGCATGAATTCAATTGGCTTAATAGACTGAGAGTCATTTCAGACTAATCTATCAAAATTGGACAGATAATGTCACACGACTTGTTGGGTAAGTGTGTGAATCGCCCGAGTCAAAGTTAGATTCACTTGGCTACATTGGCCGAGTGAGAATTTATAGTTTACTTGGCTAGGTTGATTTAATGTACTTACTCCGTCCCAGAATAAATATTGGAATAGTATCTGTGTTGGTCAAACTTTGTTAAAATTTGATGAAGTTAATAGATGAAGGATCGAGAAAAAACAATTAGAGGGGGTTAAAGGAAGCCAATCAAAATTTCTTCCAAATGCCCACTATCCCAAACAATCGTCCAAAAACTCCAAATCTCACAAGTGAAATGCTTTGAGCCAACTAGTGTCCGGATGCCCTCTGGGATGACCAGAGAACATAGTGAGACATTCACCACGGCAGAAAACCAAGAGCACGACTCGAGCTCTGAAACCTGAAAATCAAGCTATCCACTTCAATCAAAATAAAGCAAAAGCCCAACACAAAATCACCTAAACTAACTAGTGGTTTGATGACTTGACAAACTTCCTGAACACGTCAATTCTGAAAAAACCTTCCTGAACACCTTAGAGTACTCTTGGAAAAAGCGGAATGGAAAACAGACACCCAGAGCTCAAAAACACCTTAGAGAAGTAAATGACTTCACACGAAAGTCGGCCTAGCCGGGATGGAGGGTCGACCTAGCCTAGTTACCACCCCTACAGATGCCAACCCGGCCTAACCTAGATGCTAGGTCAGCATAGCCTACCTCGTTAGTTTCAGCAACCCAAAACCAATCTCTCAAAAGGCGAAATCCATTAACGAAGTCTAATTAGGCTCAAATTTTATAGAGATGTTCCTTGGAATGTTTAGAAACTAAACTCTAGAGATCGAAAAATCACTCTACAAGGTCGGTTTTTCTCAACTTTCATCAAAATCCCCAAACTTTGTGCTCATGAGGAAACTACCAAATCTGGTTAGTAGACATGTTCTCCAGGGGACCTAGCACATATATATCTATTCCAATCGATCTCAAATCCTTAGAAAAACCAAATCTCACAAAATGCAAGAGAAGGGGGCTCGTGTCACGACACAAAAATTGCAACAATTCTTCACGAGCATCATGAGCATATAGTGCATCTAAAAATACACATTTCCAAAGGAACTTATGCTTAACTCTAGATCTTTTGACCATCATGTGCATTTATAATTAAAATTAGAAATCAACCATCCCTATGACAATATTTATAGTGATACCTCACCAATCTCTTGGGTTGTTTGTTCACTCCCCAGTGGGTATGGTTCACTCTTGGTGGAGGCTTTTGAGTTTTTGGAAGGGTTTCCTCAGAGATTCCAGGAAGTGTGTCCAAAGGACTTTCAAGTGATTAGGCTTTGAAATCCTGTGGGGATATTACCTCCGTATACCCCCATGGACCTGATTGGGCCCTTCGTCAAGGACAACCCAGCTCGAAGGCCCTGCGGCTCGCGACCAGGCTGTCATGGCCGCTAGGGACTCCTATGAATCCTTGCTCACCAAGGAAGATCCTAGAAGATAGATCCGAATTCCTTGCCTAAAGGAACCGATTGTAATCTGTTAGGATTCGTCAACTGTAACCCAACTCCCCGGCTATATAAGACGAGCAGGGACCCCCTCCAACCTCACCTGATATTCCAATCTCGCAATACAATCCAGCCACCAAAACACAAGACGTAGGGTATTACAGCGACTTGCTGACCTGAACCTGTCTAAATCGCCATCTCATGTCCCTGTGTTTATGCTTGAGTAGACGTCTTGCACGCTCCCTCAAATTAATCTACTACCTTGGGCATACGCCTGAAAGGTCCCAAGTGAATAGAGAGGGGGGGTGAATATCCTATAAAAATCTACAACAACACTAAGCAACTTGATTAGTAAACTAAATGGCGAAGCGTAGTTTGCACTAGCTCTAGTTCAAAAGCAAGCATTCTATTCACAATTCTAGTTGGCTATGATTTCTAATATCACACAAATGTTATGTTGCTACTTTACAACTAAGTGAGCAAGAGATCAACTAAAGTTACAACTACACAAGATATGTAAATCTAACTAGCAACAAGGATAAACAATTATCACTTGCAAGAATGTAGCAAAGGTAAATACAAGTGAGTGAGGTGTGTATACCAAGACCGGGCAAGAGATCAAAAGATGAATACCATGGAGACAAGATGACACAATGAATTTATCCCCGAGGTTCACTTGCTTGCCGACAAGCTACGTCCTCGTTGTAGCGATTCACCCACTTGGAGGTTCATGAGCTAATTGGCATCACACGCCAAACCCTCAATAGTGTGCCGCACAACCACACCACAAGATGGGGATCCACAAGCTACAATCAATCCACTAAAGTTACCTTTCGCGATCTCCCGCGGGGAAGGTACAAGAAACCCCTCACAGATCACCGATCGGAGCCGGAAACAATCACCAACTTCCGCTCAACGATCCACGTTGCTCCAAGCCGTCTAGGTGTCGACAAACACCAAGAGTAATAAGAGAAAACCGCAGCAAAACATGAACACCAAGTGCCTCTAGATGAACTCACTCATGCAATGCACTTGGTTCTCCCAATCTCTCTCAAAGATGATCAACAATCAATCAAATGGAGTGGGAGTCGTTTGGCTAGGCTCACTATAGAGTTTAAGCAATCCAAAAATGGCCAAGAGTCTGAGCCCCAGCCGGCCACATGTCTTATATAGAGCCCCTACAAAGAGAGGGCCGAAAACTCCCTTTCACTCAAATTCTGCGGGGCCATCGGACGCTCCGATGGTTTTACATCGGACGCACGCCCAGCGTCCGATGCCTGGATGAACGCCACACGTCCCTTTCCATTCAACTGCAACCGCCAGATCTCAATGGCTAGATCCACTCGTGCGCTGTTAATGTTACATCAGATGCTGCATCGGACGCACCGGTCCAGCGTTCGATGGCCTGTCAGACTTTGTAACGGCTAGTCACGCTCACATCGGACGCTCGCACAGTGCCACGTCGAACGCACCAGCACCTGCGTACGATGTCTATGCAGAGAGCATCCAGAAAGCTCCCGCGGACATCGGACGCGTCCGAGGCACCCACATCGGACGTTGCCCAGCGTCCGATGCTCCCCTGAGAACAAACCTAGGACACATCATCTGCATCGGACTCAGCAACAGTGCTTTCGCAGCGTTCGTTGCCTGCGTCCTATGCTACTTAGTCTGCTCAACTTCACTAGGGTTTACCATCGGACGCTACCCCCAACGTCCGATGCTCATCAGACCAGCGTCCGATGCTCCTCAGAGAGCACGGAATCAATCTCCACTTCATCCCTTGTGCATATGTGTTAACTCCATCAAGTTTCCACTACTTGTGAACGTGAGTCAGCATTTATCAAGCACATTTCCAAGGGATGTTAGCACACACTAGATTCTAAATGCATGTGCTAAGATCATCTAGTGGCACTTTGATAACCGCATTTCACAAACGAGTTTCCCTCCTCTTAATAGTATGGCTATCAATCCTAAATGTGATCACACTCTCTATAGTGTCTTGATCGCCAAAACAAAATAGCCCTATGCATATACCTTTGCCTCTAGCCCATTTTGTTTTTCTCTTTCTTCTTATCCAAGCATTTGAGCCTTTGATCACCATCATGTGGACATCATCATCCATCTAGCTCCATAACTTGGTGTTGGACCAACCTATCTCATACATACTCAAGCATAGGGTTAGTCCAAATAGGTTTCATCAATTATCCAAAACCAAACTAGGGCTTTCAATCTCCCCATTTTTGGTAATTGATGACAGCCTTTACAAAGATATGAAATAAGTTCAATTTTGAACTTGTGTTGCTTGTCCAAGAATTGTATCATTATAGAAAATTGGACAACCATCACAAATTCGATTTTGATAGTACTAGCTCCCCCTACATATGTGTTTCATGAGTTCGGTACAATATTGTCACATATGTATGGATAGACATGTTGGAAGAGTTACTACTATCAAATGATGCTAAGGTGTAAAAGAATGGACCTTTGAAGCGTGTTATAATCGGAGTTGCCATCATACACCTTCCTTAGCACCTTTGGTAACTAGACATCCATCATAAACTCAAGAACCCCGTGAGATCAATTATAAAAGAGAGGTTCTTGATTCCATTTGTATGTTTTAAGGCAAATAAATGTCTAGATATAACCTATGCATGCTAGTACTTCAAATCATCATACATATTCTATGTCTAGCATACACCATTCAAGCATGTAATTTTGAATTTAAAGCTTGCAATGCTCCATTTCATATGAATATGCACATTTAAAATGCAACTAATGCAACAAGTATATTCATGAGCTTGCTCCCCTTATTTGTATGCTCTAGTTTTAATTACTCTCCCCCTTTTTCATACATACTCTTTGTAACAAACTCTCCCCCCTTTGTCATATCCCGGATGTGATATCTTTGTAACATTTTCTCCCCCTTTGTCATTAAATACCATAAAGGCACACCAATTTTAGTTGGAGAAAGTCTACCAAAGGGTGAATATGATCACATGATGGCTTAACCAAGCAACCAAACATAAGATATTTAACTCGATTTGCTGTAGAGTAAGCTTCTTCACACATCTTTCAATGGTTATCTTACTCACGTTAGTTAAACACTTGAATGCTTGTTTACAAGATTAAACACTAGGTTTACAAGCTCACAAACATGTCATATGCTACCACTAGATCATATCAAACATAGAAGCAATAATGGTACCATATATACATCAAATTCGTTTGATTTTCAAGAATGAGACTATATATTGTAAATGAATGACTATATGATCTAAGCATGAAAAGATCCGAAGTATGAATGAATGTCATGCCAAACAATTTTACCTTTGCTTTGTCGAAGGAGAGGCATGTCATATAGATTGGGGTGCATCAACTCATGTTAGAGAAATCAAGTATGTTCAATTCATTCCTCAACTTGCAAAATCTCTTTTCATCAAGTGGTTTGGTGAATATGATGACTAATTGATCATCAGTGCCCACATTTGTAATTGATATGTCACCCTTTTGTTGATGGTCTCTTATGAAGTGATGTCTAATGTCAATGTGCTTTGTTCTTGAATGTTGAACCGGATTGTTGGTTAGCTTCACCGCACTTTCATTATCACATAGCAATGGCACTTTCTTGAATTTGATTCCAAAGTCATCCAAAGTTGCCTTCATCCAAAGTAATTGTGCACAACAACTCCCGGCAGATATGTATTCGGCTTCGGCGGTTGAGAGTGCAACACTATTTTGTTTCTTTGATGACCATGAAACAAGTGATCTTCCAAGTAGTTGGCATGTGCCACTAGTGCTCTTTCTATTCACTTTGCATCCCGCATAATCGGAGTCCGAATATCCAATCAACTCAAAGTTTGACCCCTTGCATTGGGATACCACAATCCAACATCTTGTGTATGCTTCAAATACTTCAATATTCTCTTTGTAGCCTTCAAATGACTCTCTCTAGGTGAGGATTGAAATATTGCACACATGCATACACTAAACATGACATCGGGTCTAGAAGAGGTTACATACTGAAGGACCGAAAATGCTAAAGCAAGGCGACCAGAGGGGGGGGGGGGGTGAATGGGAGCCTAAAAATTTCTTTCAAAATTACGGCCTCTATCCCAACAAAATCAACCCCAAAAGCTTCGGACCCAAACGTGATGCCTACGACCCTCGGAAAGAGAGTGGATGATCCCTAGGATCACAGCGAGGCACCACACAAGAGAGCAAACCAAAACTCTCAAAACTCTGAGCCAAGTTCGTGCCTAAAAGACCCACTCCCAAACGTAGATAGAGGGCTACGTCGGGATTCCTCCAAATACCGATGCCAATGCGTAGCAAAGATACCTAGAGAGGTTCCTAGGTGAACTCTAGGAGCAAACGAGAAGTCCAGAAGCCAAGCGGAAAAGCCGGGAGAGCAAATGCACTAAACTGGAACCTACAGCCGATTCCCGGACTGTCCGGGCTGCTGGTGCCGGACTATCCGCGCCAGGGGCGGACTGTCCGCCGGCTAAAAGGAAAAAACAACAAAGCTGCTGATCCTCCCCTGCACGACTTGCGGACTGTCCGCCGGTCAAAATGACCGTGAGCAGTGCGCGCTGCGCTGTTCTGGTCTGGCCGAGCCCCGATGGCCGGACAGTCCGCCACCAATAGGGCGGACAGTCCGCCACTGTCCTGAACGCCAAAAATCCTCACGGGACAAAACCAAAATCGATTGGATCTTCACCAAATCGAATGGGACTGCAACCAAACTTCTCCCAAGTGTTCTTCTATGTGTTGGGAAGCTAATCCTAGGATATCATCGCTCCAACCCAACTAATCCATGAGAAATTGGAAGAACACTAGAAAAGGAGAAGAAAGAAGAACAAAAACGATTTCGACCCGATCTACTTGTTCGTGAGGGTAGACATGAATTCCTTCGGTGGAAATGTTCTCCTCACTTCAAAGAACAAGTTGATTCAAATGGAATCGCAAAAGACGCAGCGTAGAGGGAGATCGAGTGAGGGGAAAATCGTGGAGAAAAGAAGAACGCGAAGAGCAAATTCAAAACGCAAATTCAACCACGAATTTGATCCTTGGATTTAGAGGAATGCATGATTGATTAAGCACTCGGTGTCGGGCTACAAGCCAATCCTAGCAACACAAAGCTTGGATGGCAAAAAGCTCAAGAACAAGAGCCAACTCTCCTCTAACCCTAGCCTTCTCTCACAAGCACAAAAATGAGAGAGACACCATCCAAGGATGGCTGCCCTAACCAGCCCCCTTCATATATATAGGCGCACGTCCGAAGACCAAAACGCCCTGACATGAAGCACTCAACCCAAATACCCCCCAGGGGTAAAACTGTCCAATCCAAGCAGTTTTCATCCGACGGCCACACGCCTTCTCATCCTTCGCTTCGCCTCGAAGCAAGCTCCAGGATGCCGCCACGTGCCGTCACCGTCGACCGCCGCGCCTTCTCACCGATAGCTTCGCCGCAACGCAAGCCTCTCGGTGCCGCCATGCGTCGACTGTCCTTTTGGACCTTCCCCCGGTTTTGAGCCCCAAACCGGGAAACCTGCCAGCCCAGGTTTTGAGGCTCAAACCTGGAAACCGTCCACCCCGAGTTTTGAGGCCCAAACTCGGAAACCCGCGAGCCCAGGTTTTGAGGCCCAAACCTGGAAACCGTCCATCCTGAGTTTTGAGGCCCAAACTCGGAAACCGGCCACCCGAGTTTTGAGGCCCAAACTCGGAAACCGTCGAGGGTAGCTTTTTGAGGCTCAGCTACCGAACCCGCGCCGTAGACGGGATGTGGTTCGCACACCCCGACCACCGGCACCGATGCCGATGCATGTCCAACCTCCACGCGGGGCACAACGCCTTCGCCTTCCTTCTTGACTTGGCCGACGGCACTTGCGCCGCACGCAAGCCCGTGTCCGACCTCCCGCCAAGTGCCACGACGCCATCGTCTTCCTCCCGACTCGGCCGATGCATCACACATCCCCATGTGCTCCTGCTCGCCGATGCCACGTGCCAGCTACCACAGCTGGTCCTCTGGCCCTCTGGTCCGTCGGTCCAAGCCTCACGTCCGCCCTTCACCGCTCTAGGTACATCGGCATGGCACGTCCGCCGCACGGCACGCCCATCCTTCACCGATCCCGGTCCGTTGGCACGACACGTCTCTACTTGACCTTCACCTCGCCATCGACCACTGTATCCGAGCTCAACACCTGCACATCAACACAGCCAAGAGACACATGTTGCACACGCACACCAACCCGGTAAACACACACAACTCAACGCCACCGGTTAGTCATAAGCATTAAGCGCATAGCTAGATATAGACTCAACCGGGTAAAAGCCTCAAACCTTCCTTATCAAAGTCAATCATTCATCATATATGTTCTCAATCTCCCCCTTGATGAATGCATTGACTAAAAATAAAACCACAAAGGAAGGGTTTGATGGCAAGCCTCATCCAAGTGCCCAAAAGCCAAGCAAAAGCAAACACAAGGCCACTTGAGATGAGGAAGGATCTTGAAGACTCCAAATAAAAGCTCTCGGTCCCGAAAGAAACGGGAAAAGCGGGCAAAGCCTCCACACAACCGAAGAGTCAAGATAAAACAAGAGTTTCATGAAATCCCAAAAGGTACTCGAAAACCAATCTCAAATAAATTTTCAAACAATCATCACAAAAGAAACCAAGGTACTTATCCACTTGGGTTCACTTGGGTCGAAAGTTCTCCCCCTTTTTCTCCCCCTTGATGATTGAATTGACAAAAACTAGGCACAAGAGATGGTTTGAGATACCAAAACCGAAAACTTGGTCCCCAAAGACATGGGCAACGGCTCAACGCAACCAAGCAAAGGATCGGAGCAACAACTCATCAAAGAGCAAAACTCGATCACACAGAGCGAAAAACTTGGTTCCCAAAGACATGGGCAACGGCTCGACGCAACCAAGTCAAAAATGAGCTAGCCCTCAAGAAAAGGCAGAAAATGGGC
The DNA here is from genome assembly GCA_009763385.1 of Coix lacryma-jobi var. lacryma-jobi. NCBI lineage: Eukaryota > Viridiplantae > Streptophyta > Magnoliopsida > Poales > Poaceae > Coix > Coix lacryma-jobi. The sequence goes on from CM019824.1 coordinate 52,358,274, forward strand.
TCAACACCACTAGCTCAAGGCTCGATACCAATTGAGGCTGAATCAACACATAAGAATGTAAAAACTGCTAGTCCCTCAAGATAGAGGCACAAAGGCTCAACACAACTAGCAGAAGACTCGATACCAATCACAAGCAGCCAAAAATTGGTGAAAACAGCTAGTTCCTCAAGACAGAGGCACATAGGCTCGACGCGACTAGCTGAAGGGTCCATACCAATCGAAAATACCAAGCAAAAACTGCTAGTCTCTCAAGAGAGAGGCAACAACGGCCCAACACGACTAGCAGGCTTGATACCGATTGAGAAAAACCACAAGAGAAGCTCAACACTAAATGGAGCACAAACACTCGGAGCACGCGGAGAAGCAGCAAGACAAAAGCGACTCCCCCTGAAAGCAAGCCTACACACAAAGACTATGCTACAAAGCTCATGACACCAATTACATTCCATACCAAAAGATGGATACCAAATGACACACATAAAATAGCTATACCAAGTGAAGAAGAACATAAAAGAGCTAAACTCCCCCTTGCTCAAAGCTCTCCCCAAAATGCATGACTCTCCCCTTTGTGCCAACACTAAAACTCCCCCTTGCAAACAACTTCTTCCCCTTGACAAAAGGAAACATGCTGAGGGGTTTTGACATTCTTCACAAAGTAGACACAAACACAAGACAAGTCATCAACCAAAAGCATATGGGGGCAATGAAAAGCACTGAAAGTGACCACAAAGTGTATCAGAGCTGGGGGTATGTACACTAAGCTAAAAATGCATGAAATATACAATGCAACAGCTTCAAGTGTATAGCAATCATAATGAAAAGATGCTCAAAAGGGTGCTGCCCTGAAACTTTAGCAACCAATGCAAATGCTAGCAAAGGCTCAAACTGATCAAATGAATACGAAATATGAACAATTAAGCATATGAGCAGTTTTAAGCCATTTGAAAAGGAGTTCACCACTAAAATAGCACTTAGCATGGATAGACAGGAAATCAACCAAGTGCTAAATCAAGTATAAAAGGTGAACTACCCCTAGCAAAGTTCAATCATCATGCAATAGAATGAAGCATAAACTTGTGTTATTTTCAAATTTTTATCGGAATTTGCAGCGGTATTAACACAAGTTCAAATTAAAAGCATGTGATTGCGAGAGGTTGAAAGCATGGTCATTGCCTAACTTTTCAACCGGGCTAAGCCTATGCAACAAAAGCAATCAGAAGCTTAAAGCACCGGTTTCGGTCTTACACTACACGGCTCAAGTTTAACTAAATGAGAAACAGTCTCGATACCGTGAGGTGCTGACACATGCAAACCCATCTCGATCTTTTCATTTCACTTAGACTTGGATCAATTTTAAGCACTGGGTAAATATGACCAACCCAAGCAAGTGAATGACTCAGTGCAAGAGACATAGCAACCTAGCATACAAAAGATAGCACAAGTGATCTCAACACATCCTACCCATGCTAGTTGCCAATCTCAATGGTGAACAAATTATAGGTTTCATAGTTAATTAATCAAGTTCACCATTTGGAAAAATAGCTTAGCTCATAACATGTATCAAGTGATCAAAAAGAGCCTAAGCTACTAGCATCATCATGAATAAATAGGGCATACCAAAAAGAGCATAACCTCATTCTCATTGCTCTAAACATGAAGCTCTAAAATGCACTAGAATACATGATGAAATGCATGCAAAAACTAGTCTATCAAAGACAAAGCAAAAACTAGCCTGAGAAAGAAGACCCAAAACAAAAAGGGTATCTGAGAAGTCAAGCTAAGATACAACAAGCAAAATGCTTCCCCAACTAAAAGGGAAACACGCACCAAACTCACAAGCAAAGAGCCAGGAAACGCTCAAGCTACAGCCAGCAAAATCCACATAGAAAAGACCACACAGCAAAAAGAGGTCAAGGAAGAAGAGTACCAAAACCCGAACTCAGAAGTGTGTCGGAGGTACCTCATGAAGCACATGACCGCCTGCTGGTGTGATACCCGAGGGGACGTCTAAATCTGCTGAACTCCGGGCCGCCTGCCTCGCCGAAGTCGTCTCCCCCTCGCCTGATGCTGTCGCTCCCACAGGTGCAGCTAGTGCTCGCTGGAGAGCTGCTCGAACGGAACCCCAAGTCGAGGCAGAAGTGGGATCGGGTCCGTGAGCCAAAATGCTCTCTCCAGGCTCCTGTTCTCCTGCACACTCAAAAGTACAAGAAAACACAAGGCATTGTCTTGTCCAGTGTGACCTCAAGGTCTCCACAAAACGGTTAGTCACATTATAAGCACAAGGTGAACTCTCAACAAAAAGAGGTCTACCTATGAATGATACCGCAAGGAGATCTGAACTCAAACTAGTCAAGCCTACCATGCAACAGGATAAAGCACTATATAGCAAAAAGCAACCTAGAGACATGATCAACCCAAACACAGCCTAAACCTCAACACATGCTACAATGCAAAATAAAGATAGCAATAGATCCAAAAGCATGTAACATGATAAAATTGTGGAAAGGCTAGTGCTCAAACTAAACATGTCAACAGGATACATGTAGCTAACCAAAACTAGCACCTGAAAAGTGATACCTAATGAGCACCATACCACTACAAATCAAGCTCATGGAGAAATATGGTGAAACATGGCACAATGTTCATGAGGGTCACAAACTAGCATAAAAAGTGGATATTCCACAAAAGCTATACACAAAGCTAGCATGACATATGATACAGAAGATAGCACATGCTAGACTAAACAAAACATGACACAAAAGAAAATGTATATGCAAGAACTATACAAGTGAGCACATGACAGTCCATCTCATACCACAAGAAATAGCACATGGATGTACATGGTATGAGTGTATATGAAAGCTCACCAAACTGCAAAAGCCTCTTTGGAGGGAATTCTAAGCGGGGTGTAGAGAACCATCAAATCTTGATCACATCTAAAAGATCAAGTTCCATCAGGCGCATGTTCTCCACCCCGCGTCCTCATATCTACACACAAGAGGACAAAGCAACCCGAGTCTTGGATCCCGAAGGGTTAGCAAGCATGTACTTGGGAATCCAAGATTTGGTCACAAATCTCAACTTATCTTGTGGGTTAGCATGATGCAAATGTTGGTTCAAATGCAATTGTGAAACACCCTTGGAAGCATTCCTCAAAAGGACAACTCGAGGACAAGAACGAGTCGTACCACGGGAAAAGAGCCAAACATCTTTCAAGGTTTTTGTAGAAGAACCACTAGAAGCATCATGAAAAGCATGACGTGGACCAAGAGAAGAAGCACTAGAAGCATGTCCACGACCATGACCTATCCCGCTAGAAAAGGAGTCATAAAACCCATCAACAAAGAGGGGCTTCTTACTAGGAGCACAAGCGTTCATGCCATGAGAAGGGCTATGAACCACTATCTTCCTAGAAGAGCGAGCTTGGCGCAAACGTTTGGCACGCCAATAGCAAAAGCTTTCTTGAGGCCCATCTTTCTCACAAAAAGAGCAATGGTACAAAGGCCTATTGGAAGGCACACCATTCTCCGACAAGTGAGAAGTCCCTTGGGGCTTAGAACAAGAAGCATCAACAACCAACTTGGTGCCAACGCTAGGAGCACACGTGCCATGGGAAAGGCTACGTGGCTTCCTAAAAGCTTTAGCTCGAATACGTCGCTCGTGTTTGACACGGCGGAAACACAAATCGAATGAGTGTCCATCCTTCTTGCAAAAGGTGCAATGGAAAATCGGATTGGGAACACGGGTCCCAAAAATGTGAGAAGCACCTTTGTCAAGAGAAATCCCTTGGACATCACTCGAAGAACCAACAAGGTTAGGAGTAGCTATGAAAGAGCTATCCAAAACCTTGGTACAAGTGCTATCGTCAAAAGACTCACGCTCAGCACAAGAACTCAACTCCGGTTGCAAAGAAGCAATTTTAGAAGCATCAACATCGGAGTTGCAAGAAATGCGTGACTCAAAAGACTTAGCACAAAGACTCTTGCATCTTTTAGCTAAAACCTCATTTTCAAACATGAGGCGGTCACAAGTACCACAAGGAGTGTTTCTTAAGTTTTCCATCTCCTTTTCAATGCACTTGGCGCTCATATCATCGCACAATTGCTTCAAAACCAAAACTTCTTTTTCTAAATCCATGCATGATGTGCAAATGAAATTGGTGGAAGAAACATCACCATTCACATTAAGCAAGGAATCATGAATATCACTAGAAGCATGGCAATCATTTTTATTTAAAGAGCACAAGCTACAAGGCTTAGAATTTAATTCAACAATTTTAGCCCTAGCATGCTCAAGTTCATCTACACATGTCCTGTGGATCAAACATAATTCTCTAAGTCTAGCAACAAAAGACTCACAGGAATCACATGGTGACAAAGCATTTGACTTTAGCAAGGCTATTTCAGTTTTAGCACTATCAAGATCCTTGCGCAAGTCAATGCAAACTAGACATGGTTTGGAAGCATTGGATTTCAACATTTCATTTTCAGATTTTAAGCTAGCAAGAGAAAAGTGTAGCTCATCAACCTTCCTAACCATGTCACTACTAGAGGTGAAAGGAAAAGATGCACTAGACTTCCAATGAGAAAGACCACATTTCAACCTAGTGATGGAGCATTTCAATTTCTTGATCTTTCTACGCAAGGTATCACAAAGTTCATCATATCTAATACTATTAACATAGCAAGCATCATACCGGTCATGCAAAGTCACAAGACTACCGGCAAGTGTACCTTTCTTGGCCTTGCCAAGTTCACGTAGAAGATCCTCCATTGAAACCTCATCACCATCCAGGAAGTCCAGCAAAGCATCCACCTCACGTTCCGTCTCAAGAGCTGCACTCCTCCTTCTTCCGGAAATGTCATCCTCGATTGTATGTCCATGATTCAAATCTGAGGACAAAGACATACTAGAAGAAGAACTTGGTGCCATTTTCAAAAGCACCGTTAGTGTTAGCCAAAACACAAGCTCAACACCTCGACAAGCAAAGTCGGAAACACAACCGCTCTCAAAAGGTCGCCTTCGCGGATCCGGAACCGGTTAAGGTAGAGAGATCCTTAACTGGCTTTGATACCAATTGAAGGACCGAAAATGCTAAAGCAAGGCGACCAGAGAGGGGGTGAATGAGAGCCTAAGAATTTCTTTCGAAATTACGGCCTTTGTCCCAACAAAATCAACCCCAAAAGCTTCGGACCCAAACGTGATGCCTACGACCCTCGGAAAGAGAGTGGATGATCCCTAGGATCACAGCGAGGCACCACACAAGAGAGAAAACCAAAACTCTCAAAACTCTGAGCCAAGTTCGTGCCTAAAAGACCCACTCCCAAACGTAGATAGAGGGCTACGTCGGGATTCCTCCAAATACCGATGCTAATGTGTAGCAAAGATACCTAGAGAGGTTCCTAGGTGAACTCTAGGAGCAAACGAGAAGTCCGGAAGCGAAGCGGAAAAGCCGGGAGAGCAAATGCACTAAACCGGAACCTACAGCCGATTCCCAGACTGTCCGGGCTGCTGGTGCCGGACTATCCGCGCCAGGGGCGGACTGTCCGCCGGCTAAAAGGAAAAAACAACAAAGCTGCTGATCCTCCCCTGCACGACTTGCGGACTGTCCGCCGGTCAAAATGACCGTGAGCAGTGCGCGCTGCGCTGTTCTGGTCTGGCCGAGCCCCGATGGCCGGACAGTCCGCCACCAATAGGGCGGACAGTCCGCCACTGTCCCGAACGCCAAAAATCCTCACGGGACAAAACCAAAATCGATTGGATCTTCACCAAATCGAATGGGACCGCAACCAAACTTCTCCCAAGTGTTCTTCTATGTGTTGGGAAGCTAATCCTAGGATATCATCGCTCCAACCCAACTAATCCATGAGAAATTGGAAGAACACTAGAAAAGGGGAAGAAAGAGGAACAAAAACGATTTTGACTCGATCTACTTGTTCGTGAGGGTAGAGATGAATTCCTTCGGTGGAAATGTTCTCCTCACTTCCAAGAACAAGTTGATTCAAACTGAATCGCAAAAGACGCAGCGTAGAGGGAGATCGAGTGAGGGGAAAATCATGAAGAAAAGAAGAACGCGAAGAGCAAATTCAAAACGCAAATTTAACCACGAATTTGATCCTTGGATTCAGAGGAATGGATGATTGATTAAGCACTCGGTGTCGGGCTACAAGCCAATCCTAGCAACACAAAGCCTGGATGGCAAAAAGCTCAAGAACAAGAGCCAACTCTCCTCTAACCCTAGCCTTCTCTCACAAGCACAAAAATGAGAGAGACACCATCCAAGGATGGCTGCCCTAACCAGCCCCCTTCATATATATAGGCGCACGTCCGAAGACCAAAACGCCCTAACATGAAGCACTCAACCCAAATACCCCCAGGGGTAAAACTGTCCAATCCAAGCAATTTTCATCCGACGGCCACGCGCCTTCTCATCCTTCGCTTCGCCTCGACGCAAGCTCCAGGATGCCGCCACGTGCCGTCACCGTCGACCGCCGCGCCTTCTCACCGATAGCTTCGCTGCAACGCAAGCCTCTCGGTGCCGCCACGCGTCGACCGTCCTTTCGGACCTTCCCCCGGTTTAGAGGCCCAAACCAGGAAACCTGCCAGCCCAGGTTTTGAGGCTCAAACCTGGAAACCGTCCACCTCGAGTTTTGAGGCCCAAACTCGGAAACCCGCGAGCCCAGGTTTTGAGGCCCAAACCTGGAAACCGTCCATCCTGAGTTTTGAGGCCCAAACTCGGAAACCGGCCACCCGAGTTTTGAGGCCCAAACTCGGAAACCGTCGAGGGTAGCTTTTTGAGGCTCAGCTACCGAACCCGCGCCGTAGACGGGATGTGGTTCGCACACCCCGACCACCGACACCGATGCCGATGCATGTCTAGCCTCCACGCCGGGCACAATGCCTTCGCCTTCCTTCTTGACTTGGCCGACGGCACTTGCACCGCACGCAAGCCCGTGTCCGACCTCTCGCCAAGTGCCATGACGCCATCGTCTTCCTCCCGACTCGGCCGATGTATCGCACATCCCCATGTGCTCCTGCTCGTCGATGCCACGTGCCAGCTACCACAGCTGGTCCTCTGGCCCTCTGGTCCATCGGTCCAAGCCTCACGTCCGCCCTTCACTGCTCTAGGTACATCGGCATGGCACGTCCGCCGCATGGCACGCCCATCCTTCACCGATCCCGGTCCGTCGGCACGACACGTCTCTACTTGACCTTCACCTCGCCATCGACCACTGTATCTGAGCTCAACACCTGCACATCATCACAGCCAAGAGACACATGTGGCACACGCACACCAACCCGGTAAACACACACAACTCAACGCCACCGGTTAGTCATAAGCATTAAGCGCATAGCTAGATATAGACTCAACGGGGTAAAAGCCTCAAACCTTCCTTATCAATGTCAATCATTCATCATATATGTTCTCACATACAGTAAGCTTCCAATCATAGACCTATACAACTTTTGATCAACCATGTTGCCATTTGCATCACTATCCAAGTGTCCGTTTGTGCCCATAGGAGTGCTAATTTCCTTTGCATCATCTAGCCCAAACTTCTTGATCATGTCTTTGATGTACTTGCCTTGACTCACAAAAGTACCATTCTTCATTTGCTTAACTTGAAGTCCAAGGAAGTAACTAAGCTCTCCAATCATTGACATCTCAAACTCACTTGCCATCATTTCACCAAACTCTTCACAAAACTCTTGATTGACTGAGCCAAAGATAATGTCATCAACATATATTTGCAACACAAACAAGTCTTTGCCAATCTTCTTGGTGAAAAGAGTAGTATCAACCTTGCCCATCTTGAACCCTTTAGAGAGCAGAAAATCTCTCAACCTCTCATACCATGCTCTTGGTGCTTGCTTCAAACCATACAAAGCCTTCTTGTGCTTGTAAACATGGTTGGACTTCCTGTCATCTTCAAATCCGGGTGGTTGTTCAACAAATACTAACTCATTAATGTATCCATTAAGAAATGCACTTTTGACATCCATTTGTTACAACTTGATGTTGTGAGCACATGCATAAGCCAATAGAATCCTTATTGCTTCCATTCTTGCAACTGGTGCATATGTTTCTCCAAAGTCAAGACCTTCAACTTGTGTGTAACCTTGTGCTACCAATCTTGCTTTGTTTCTCACAACTATCCCATCTTGATCTTGCTTGTTTCTAAAAAACCATTTGGTTCCAATCACATTATAGTTCCTTGGTCTTTCAACTAATTCCCATAATTGATTGCAGGTGAAGTTATTTAGCTCATCATGCATAGCATTTACCCAATCAACATCCATCAAAGCTTCGTCAATCTTGGTTGGCTCGAATGATGATACGAATGAATAATGTTCACAAAATGAAGCCAATCTAGATCTTGTTTGCACACCACTTCTAATGTCACCAACTATTTGATCAATTGGGTGATCTCTTGCAATGTTAGTTGGTTGGAGTATTTGCATTTGATTTCCTTGTTGAGATGAACTAGCCACTTGTTGATCTTCACTAGCTCTTGATTGACCATGTGAACAACTAGCTTGCACATTGGAGGAGACCATTAGATCATCTTCATCATCAACCACTTGCCTTGGCCTAATATCACCAATATCCATGTTCTTCATTGCATTTTCCAATTGAGTTCCTCTCACATCATCTAGATTTTCATGTTCATCTTGAGAGCCTTGAGTTTCATCAAATTCCACATCATGTACTTCCTCCAGTATCCCACTAGCTAAGTTCCACACTCTATAAGCTTTGCTTGTAGTTGAATAACCGAGTAGGAAACCTTCATCACATTTCTTCTCAAACTTGCTCAATCTTGCACCTTTCTTCAATATATAGCACTTGCATCCAAACACTCTAAAATATGCAATATTTGGCTTTCTTCCATTTAATAGCTCATATGGAGTCTTATCTAGCATACCATGGCAATTGTTGACACTTCTTAATGCAACCACTAGAACTAGACTATGGAGCCTAACCCTAGCAACGACGCTAGAAGTGTCTTGGTGGTAAAACTATTGACTATTGGATAATTCCGAAAGCGCACAGAATATACCGATGTAGCACTTCACCCGAGAGTATTCCAAGGTATCGTTATTTATTTTATCCCAAAGGAAAGCAAGCTAGGAAAGATGTAGAGAGAGGAAAGATAGATCCTTTAGTCTTACTATAATCTATTATCAATTAGAGAAGCAATGGGGGTAAAAGAATACAAGGGAGGATAGATAAATAAGATAAATAAGTTAAGCAAAGAGTATATGATATGAAAGATAACTTTAGTAGAGTTAGCTAGGTGGGAGGACAACGAGTGAGTATAAAGTACTCCTATGTTTCTACCTTTACTCCTATGAACTAATCCTAATTAAATAGATGACTTAACTAGATTGACGCCTTGCTACTTGTGTGAGAGGGATAAACGAGAGAGTAAAGCGATAGAAGGTTGTTCACCTAACCCAATACTCAAGCGGATATTTGGCTTATGGACGCCTTACCTTTTAAAAACTAGCCTGAGTTCACGTGAGGGGATCTAGGTAGCCAGGAAAAATCTGTCACCTTTTGCCCATGCGCCCCTACTGTCCGTGCAAGCCAGCGGTAGTCAAAGATAAGATGAAGTATGAGCACCACGCTCACACTTATCTACACCTTTAGCTATCTATCAAAATAGCTAAAGCCCCTATCCTAAGATAGGACGATGACGCACACACAAGAAGCTATTTAAAGGAAATCAATCTAACTAAGACAACTATAGAACCAAGATAAGCACACAACAAGACTATATAAATATAGACTTGCACTAAGTAAATACTTAAATAAATACTTGGAAAGTAAATGCAAAGTAAAGAAAGAATAATATATTATATAAATAAAGTCTTACAAAAGAAGGAAGATACAAGGGCTATACCAGACTCCCAGAAGACGACTCCAGAGACCCGAGCTTCGCCCGACTCAACTCTAACTCCCACTCTAGAATAACTACTACTACTCTTGCTTGATCTCACATGAAAGTGGAGATATGTGTTGTGAGATATGTAAACTATGTGAGATCTCCCTAGAATGAGAGGGTGAAGGCCTCTATTTATAGTGGAGGTGGAGTAGGGGCTACTCCGGCGCCACGTCAGCGATCCGTGTGCTCATCCTCTCTTCACCCTTGGATCCACTGCCATAGCAACCGACCTTGATGAATGGCTTGGATATTGTTCACGTGTGAAACATGTGCTTTGCCACCGACTTGGATGAAGTTCACCATGGGGTCGGCTGACCCCCCTCTATGACATGTGGGCCCGGGGTACATCTTCTAGAAGGTGATGATGTCATCCTGATGAATAGTGCAGATGGGCCCCACCAAGGGGGGGGGGGGCGGCCGACCCCCCTATGACAGGGCTGGCCCACCAGCTTCTCTCCCTTGGTGACCCCACATGTCATGGAGCAAGTCTTGTGAAGTTGGTTGCATTTGGTTTTTGGTGTGGACCCATGAATCCATGTGCTTCTCATCTTGCACCATTGAGCAAAAGCACATGTTTGATCTAATGATTGATATTGACTTGAACATGGTTCTCTTGGATCATGCCATGTCACCATGGCCGAGGTGGCTCCAAGGTGGGGTCGGCCGACCCCCTTGGTGGGCCCACCTAGCCTCATTTTGTTCATTTTGCCATCTCCTACAAGTTCACAAGCTAAGAGTACAAGTGGAACTTATTAGTGATAAATATGCTCATGATATGCTATTCTTCCTTGAAACCGAGGCCTGTTGACGGTATTTTGATAAGGTAAAACATGCTATAACTTCCATCAACAAGATCCCCCAAGCTTAACCTTTGCTCGTCCCGAGCAAACAATCAAACTTGGCCTCGGTGGATCAGTATTGTTACTATGGATCACATTTCAAGAGTTCCATGTGCACAACAAAGTTCTTCTCTTTGAATGGAAAAATTAGCTATGTAAATCACTCGTATTACCTTAGTACTCTATGGGGCTTATGGCTTTTCCTTTGTCTTAGGTGGTTGAAAGATAGAACAGTTTGACTTGAGCACTAACTTTCTTGTTTTTAGCAAGTTTCATACCGGAGGTTTTGCAATATTTTTCAAAAGAAAGACTTAATGTTCCTCATATGGTTCTCTCATGTCGCTCAAATGGTGTATGATTCCTCACCAAGGCATATGATAAGTGTTGCCTTCTTTATTTCATCCTACTTCTAAACAGGCTTATGTGTAGCTCAAGGTAGAGATGAAAGAAAATGGCATACTTACTTGCATTTTGTTGTGAAGTCAAAGCTCGGATCCTTGAAGCGAAGTGTCATACTCCTAGATCAAGATGTGCAAGTGTGTGGTGTATGGTGGACTAGATTGCTTCTTTATTTGATAAGATCTATCTCTCTATATTTTTTTTTCTAATGAGACATGGCTAGCATTTTTTTTCATGGACTTTATTTTGCCTAGCCTTTTGAGTCTCATCTACTAAATAATTGATAGAGTTTTCCTAACACTTAAAGTATGAAGCAACCTATTTGGTGGAAATGAAAGGCATGTTTTTGCGTACTTCCAGTGTAGAAGCAACATGTATATGAGGTGTCTACGTGATCTTGATCTTAGGAGCATGAAAAGTCTGTTAACAAGGGTCAACAAGACTTGACAACACTCAATACAAAGCAAATAGCCTATGTAGAAGGTTTGTAAACATGTAAAGCATATATGGCTGTGGTAGGAATTTATCACCATTGAGGAACAATTAAGATTTTGATCATTTTAAGGATAAATTCTCCGGTAATCTATCATGCTTAGAACAATATTATAGCAACTCTTGTCTCACTATATCATGTCTCACAACAACTTAGACTTAGTTCTAGCACTTGCAACCCACAAAGTTTTCAGGTTCATGATGGTTTAAATGAGCTAAGTAATCCATACTTAGAGAAATACTAAGTTGTAAACTAGGCACTAGAGAAACATTAGCAAGGCAACTAGTCATCATTTCCATGGGGAAGATAGACATATATGAGACATATGCGCTAAGGGGAATACTAAGCAAATATTTTTGGTATTTTCCCCTTTTTTTTAAATGCAATGAGAAAACTAATTGAAACGTAAATAACTTAAGATACATGACTTACCTTGGTGGGGGAGAGGATCTCCCCCAAGCTTGGTTCTTGCCTACTGTGGTGGTGGATAATGCTGGTACCACCCGGCCCAACGTCGTGCTTCTTCTTCTTGAATGGCCTGTAGGAGTTGGACGTTTTGTTGTGCAAGAAGCATTGTTGTCTCTTGTTAGATGTTCATCGCACCCATGTTGTCGATGAGCTCGTCCATCGACGTCCTTTGATGTTGCCTTCCTCTACCCCATGGGCGAGGAGTGTCTTGGGAGCGAGGAGTGTCCTGTGAGCGAGGAGGCCTCCCCAAGGACCCTGAAATGTCCATAGAGGCTGCCTCATCTCCCTCCTCAACTTCTTCAGCCTGATGTGAAGGTCCGCCTTGTTCCATTCGAGCAGTACAGGACGCTCTTCTTGTCCTCCTGCTAGTACCTACAACTTTTGGGGCTCTTTCCTCGGGGTCCAAATCAAAGGTTAGTGTACGAAGCGCATACAATCGAAGTCTCTCACAAGGGAGAGTGATTTCGACTGTATGGCGTGGATAAACCATTATTAGTTCACCCTTGGGACCCCTTTTGAGTACATCGCAATAAATAAATACACTTTCTTCCAAAACATCTCTCACGGTTTTAATGTACTCAAAAGTTTGGGATTCTAGTGCACCCAAAGCTTCGGCTATGCGTGTGATGAATGATGTGAAGTATATGGGTTTCCTAGGCTTTATGTAGCTAAGCCAATAGTTCACTAGCATTTTAACAGGTGAAACTTTAACCTTGCTAACCATGGCATAGAGTAATTTCAGCTCATCATCACTTACCAAAGTTCCTATCGTGCCATGGAAAAGAGTGGTGAACAACCAGTAGTGCATGAAATGTAAGGTTGGGTTATGAATTTTGTGCGGTGAGGGATTGGAACAATCACTAGAGCCAGTAATGACATACCAGAAAACATTCTTGTCATAATGAAAAGCATGGTCTACATCAAGATGTCAAGAGTGATCAAATCCTAAAGCAGTGTTTAATGTGCTCCAAGTCAAGTCATATTCCATCCCAAACATTCGAAATGCTACCCCATCGTTATTCACTTTTAACGTGCATAAAAACTCAATGGTTAGGTTCTCTATGCCAAATTCAAGAATTTCAAAGAATCCTCCCCAACCAATGGTATTGAAAATAGCATAAAATTCTGAATCCATACCTGTTTCTTGCAAGAGGGCCGGATCAATGACACTTGTGTGTGAGAAACTACACTCACGAAGAGTAAGGAATTTCCCCATCTCTTCGGCATTTAGCCTAAGAGCACTCTCGGTCTCCATTACTCTAGCCGGGGGAATGAAGGGTACTAGCCCACTTCTTTCCACCTCTCTCCTCTCATGAGCACTAGCATGGTGAGGTTCTTGGGAAGAACTCTCACCCTTGTTGGACTTTTTGAAACGGGAGGCAAGCAACTTCTTCATCTTACTACAAGATAAGTTACCAAGCTTCTACTACTACTATGAAATGGGAACTATTTTTGTTTTTTTTGGTTTTTGGATGGCTACTACTAAGCTAAACTTGAGAATGAACTTGCAACTAAGGAAGGAAAGGAATAACTTGTGAGCTTGAGATGGTCCTGGTGGTTTTGGTGTGGAGTTGAGCTCACAATGCAAGGGTGTATATAGGGGGAGAAGGGAAAGTGGTGACCACCCATAGCATGGGTCGGCCGACCCCCCTCCTTGCAACTTTGAACATTGCTTTACTTTGTCCAGGGAACATGTTTAAAGTGAGAAAACACATTTTCAGGATGGGCCAACACATGGGTCGGCCGACCCCCCTACATGACACTTTCAACTTTGCTTTTGCTTTAGCCAGGGGACATGTCTAAAGTGTGCAAACACATTTTCAGAATGGTGCAATATGGGGGTCGCCCGACCCCATGACATGCCCCCCTCAAGCTTTAAACTTTGTGTCATCAAGTGTCTAGTAAAGATGTAACTATGTTTGGTCCAAAGTTGATACAAATTTCAGAGATTCCCTTGCCTAGTGTTTGGTGAAAGGGAGAAGATGAATGGCCAAAGTGGAGACATGTCTAAAGTGATTCCCATGGACCATGAGAGCACTAAGACATGCCTTTGACTTGTTGTTGTGGTCCCATGAGCATCCAACATAAAGGGGAACATTTCATGCTTAAAGAGTAAAGCAAAGGACCTTTTCTTTTGAGATGTTGGCTTAGATGACATGCATAGCATTCATATGTAAGCTGAATGGGAGACAACAGAGTGCAGCAGGGTGCAGGAGGGCACCATGGTGGGATCGGCCGACCCCACCTTGGCTGCACCTCGAGCACCAAGGTACTCAGTCCTACTTACTAAGCTAAGCCATGGTGAAAGGAATGCCAGTGGGCCCAATGGTGGGGTCGGCCGACCCCACCTTGGGGTGGTCCCACGGCTCCATCATGTTGCAAGTTATTGTCAAGGTTTTATTAGCATGGACATTTATTTTGTCGAAATGAAATATGCAGAATTAACTATGTATGCAATTGAGGGAAAATGCAAAAAATTGAAATGCATAAAAAATTAAATATGAGATAACTACTGATTTACCTTATCAGCAAGGGCTCCATGTTTCAGGTCCGTAGAGTAGGACCTCTCCGTCTTGTCATTCATTGGTTGCTTCGGTCGGTCCCGGAGATAGAGACCGTGGTTGCACCTCGTCGGCGAGTTCTTCTTTTACTTCGGCCTTTTTGGCCGACTCACTCTTTTTCTTGTTCCTACGACGTGGGCGACGACGATGATGTATGTTGTCTCGAGGTTCTTTGTCCTTCACCTGCATGTTAGCTTTATAACCGTTGAATGGACACTTTACCTTATACTCCGGGAACTGGAGGTGAAGTTGGTCGGATCCCACGTAGATGACGGCGTTAACCGTATTAAGGAACGACCTTCCCAGGATGATCGCGACGTCTACATTGGATCCCATGTCCAATATAAGGAAATCGACGGGGACGTAGCTGTTTTGGACTTTGATGAGGATGTCCGTTGCTAGTCCCTCGGGGAACCGTAGCGTCTGATCGGCCAGCTGCAAACGAACAAATGTAGGGAGCAAAGGTCCCCTAGTAAGTTATCATACGTTACCTTGGACATGATGTTGACACCCGATCCAAGGTCACAGAAGGCGTCGTGGAAGAGATGTGGTCCAATCTGGCAGGTGATGGTTGGCAGGCCTGTATCTTCCTTCTTGGTGACGAAGGGTGGATCAAGTAGATAGCCCCAATTTGATCGGAGCGGAGGCTTACCGTACCTCGTAGTAACTAATTTAACACCCTCTATTGGATCCTCGGGTTTTCCCGGGATCTTACCTTGCTTGTAGGATGAGACAACTGCTGCTAGTTGAGCTAATTGTGTTTCTAGCATTTTATTAAAACTCAATTGATTTCTCATAGTAGATTTAAATCTATCCATTTTCTCATTTATATTTTCAAGAGTCTTATCATTAGCCATCACCTTTTTATTAATACTATCATTTATTTTAGATTGGCCTAAGACATGATCTCTTAAAGAAGGTTGCTTATTATAAGAATTATTGAAATTATTGCTATAACTGTTACCTTGATTTTGGTAGAAGTGGCGCGAATTCCATCCTTGTTGTTGTTGTTGGGGCCGGTACCCATTGTTGTTGTTGGTGTTGTTGATGAAGCTCACTTCCTCCTTCGTTTTGGGACAATTATTTCCCGAATGGTCATTGCCTCCGCATACCTCGCACCATTGGTCGGCTTCGATGACTTGTGCGGTTGCATAAGGTTGAACGAGCTCTTGTTCCTTCTCGGAACTTTCTTCTACTTTCTTCATCAAGAGGTCCATCTTTGCGTAGAGCATGTCCACCTCGTTGAGAGCATGAACAACTCTCTTCTTGGGCTGAAGACATTCCTCAT
Source organism: Coix lacryma-jobi var. lacryma-jobi (assembly GCA_009763385.1). Taxonomy (NCBI): domain Eukaryota; kingdom Viridiplantae; phylum Streptophyta; class Magnoliopsida; order Poales; family Poaceae; genus Coix; species Coix lacryma-jobi. The sequence continues at coordinate 52,374,269 of CM019824.1, forward strand.
TCCAACCTTGGTTGGTAACCATCTTCTCTATGAGGTCCTTGGCATCTCTCACATTGTGTTGTAAGAATGCCCCTCCAGCGGCTGGATCTAGGTGACTATGGGCCATACCGGTCAGGCCATGGTAGAAACCTTAGATAATGAGCCACTTCTCTATCCCATGATGAGGACAGACATGAATGTACTCTTGTAGACGTTCCCATGCTTCGGGAATCGTCTCATCAGCTTGTTGCTGGAAGCTGGAAATCTTTCCACGAAGGGCGCTGGTCTTGCCCATTGGGAAGAACTTCTTGAGAAACGCATTGGCGCACTTCTCCCAAGTGGTGGCTTCACTCTTGTTGGCGTAGAACCATTGCTTCGCCTTTCTCAATAACAAGAATGGGAAAAGACGAAGACGGATGGCGTCTGCAGACACATTCTTCATAGTGAAGGTACCACATACCTCCAAGAAGTGTTGGAGATGGGCGTTGGCGTCCTCATGCGGCTTCCCACAGAATGGATTGGCTTGCACCATGTTGATGAGAGCCGGCTTGAGCTCGAAAGTCGCATCCTCCAAGTTAAACTGCGGTCCCTTGGTGACATTGTCGGCCAACGGCGCAGAGTACTCGGAGATGGTCTTTTGAGCCATGGCTTCTCTTCTAGCTGGTGCAGAAACTTCCTCCTTGAACGGATTCTAGTTCGAGATGAACCTCTGAGGTGGAACTTGACGAAGTCTAGTCCTCCTCAACAACTGCTCAGGATTTTCAATGAAGTTTGACGGCAGTTGGAAACCGCTCATACACCTACTAGTTTCACGATAACAAAAAGAAACTAGACAGGTGAGGGGTTAGCCCCTATACTAATTGATAACTAATATATAGCAGACTCCGGATTCACTCTCTCTAAACTCCTAGGCTGTTGCTTTCCCCGGCAACGGCGCCAGAAATGCTTGTTGACACTTCTTAACGCAACCACTAGAACTAGACTATGGAGCCTAACCCCAGCAACGGTGCTAGAAGTGTCTTGGTGGTAAAACTATTGACTATTGGATAATTCCGCAAGCGCACAGAATATACCGATGTAGCACTTCCCCCGGGAGTATTCCAAGGTATCCTTATTTATTTTATCCCAAAGGAAAGCAAGCTAGGAAAGATGTAGAGAGAGGAAAGATAGATCCTTTAGTCTTACTATAATCTATTATCAATTAGAGTAGGAATGGGGGTAAAAGAATACAAGGGAGGATAGATAAATAAGATAAATAAGTTAAGCAAAGAGTATATGATATGAAAGATAACTTTAGTAGAGTTAGCTAGGTGGGAGGACAACGAGTGAGTATAAAGTACTCCTATGTTTCTACCTTTACTCTTATGAACTAATCCTAATTAAATAGATGACTTAACTAGATTGACGCCTTGCTACTTGTGTGAGAGGGATAAATGAGAGAGTAAAGCAATAGAAGGTTGTTCACCTAACCCAATACTCAAGCGGATATTTGGCTTATGGACGCCTTACCTTTAAAAACTAGCCTGAGTTCACGTGAGGGGATCTAGGTAGCCAGGCAAAATCTGTCACCTTTTGCCCATGCGCCCCTACCGTCCGTGCAAGCCAGCGGTAGTCAAAGATAAGATGAAGTATGAGCACCACACTCACACTTATCTACACCTTTAGCTATCGATCAAAATAGCTAAAGCCCCTATCCTAAGATAGGACGATGACGCACACATAAGAAGCTATTTAAAGGAAATAAATCTAACTAAGACAACTATAGAACCAAGATAAGCACACAACAAGACTATATAAATATAGACTTTCACTAAGTAAATACTTAAATAAATACTTGGAAAGTAAATACAAAGTAAATAAAGAATAATATATTATATAAATAAAGTATTACAGAAGAAGGAAGATACAAGGGCTATACCAAACTCCCAGAAGACGACTCCGGAGACCCGAGCTTCGCCCGACTCAAATCTAACTCCCACTCTAGACTAACTACTACTACTCTTGCTTGATCTCACATGAAAGAGGAGATATGTGTTGTGAGATATGTAAACTATGTGAGATCTCCCTAGAATGAGAGGGTGAAGGACTCTATTTATAGTGGAGGTGGAGTAGGGGCTACTCCTGCGCCACGTCAGCGATCCGTGTGCTCATCCTCTCTTCACCCTTGGATCCACCGCCATAGCAACCGACCTTGATGAATGGCTTGGATATTGTTCACGTGTGAAACATGTGCTTTGCCACCGACTTGGATGAAGTTCACCATGGGGTCGGCCGACCCCCCTCTATGACATGTGGGCCCAGGGTACATCTTCTAGAAGGTGATGATGTCATCCTGATGAATAGTGCAGATGGGCCCCACTAAGGGGGGGGGGCGGGGGTCGGCCGACCCCCTATGACAGGGCTGGCCCACCACCTTCTCTCCCTTGGTGACCCCACATGTCATGGAGCAAGTATTGTGAAGTTGGTTGCATTTGGTTTTTTGTGTGGACCCATGAATCCATGTGCTTATCATCTTGCACCATTGAGCAAAATCACATGTTTGATCCAATGGTTGATATTGACTTGAACATGGTTCTCTTGGATCATGCCATGTCACCATGGCCGAGGTGGCTCCAAGGTGGGGTCGGCCGACCCCCTTGGTGGGCCCACATGGCCTCATTTTGTTCATTTTGCCATCTCCTACAAGTTCACAAGCTAAGAGTATAAGTGGAACTTATTAGTGATAAATATGCTCATGATATGCTATTCTTCCTTGAAACCGAGGCCTGTTGACGGTATTTTGATAAGGTAAAACATGCTATAACTTCCGTCAACAGCAATAAAGGCGGTTGCTACAATAGCATGCCGTGTTGATAGCTGCGGCCCAAAAAGAATGACTAACATTGTATTCACTTAGCATAGACCTTGCCATATCAATCAATGTTCTATTCTGTCTCTCAACAATGCCATTGGATTGGGGAGTATACTTGGGTGAGAATTGATGTCTAATTCCAAAGTCATCACACAATTCATCTACTCTTGTGTTCTTGAACTCACTCCCATTGTCACTCCTTACTCTCTTGATTGTAGTTTCAAACTCATTGTGACATCTCTTGACAAAAGTTTTGAATAGATCATATGTATCACTCTTGTCACTAAGAAAGAACACCCATGTGTATGTAGTGTAATCATCCACAATCACAAATCCATATTTGTTTCCACCGATGCTAGTGTATGTGGTTGGTCCAAACAAATCCATATGCAACAACTCAAATGCTTTACAAGTGCTCATCATGCTTTTCTTGGGATGGGTATTTCCAACTTATTTTCTGGCTTGACATGAACTGCATAGCTTATCTTTTTGAAATGTGACATCTTTCAAGCCTCTAACTAGATCATGCTTTACTAGTTTGTTCAATTGTTTCATTCCAACATGACCAAGCCTTCTATGCCATAACCAACCCATACTAGATTTAGTGAGCAAGCAAGTTGACAATTGTGTTTTGCTAGCATTGAAATCAACCAAGTATAGATTCTCATATCTAAATCCTTTGAATATCAAATTTGAGCCATCTACACTTATGATCTCTACATCATCAACTCCAAATATGCATTCGAAACCAAGATCACATAATTGTGCAACCGATAGCAAATTGAAGTTCAAGCTTTCAACTAGCAACACATTGGAAATGCTCATGTCATTTGATATTGCAATCGTACCAAGTCCTTTGACCTTGCCTTTTCCATTGTCACCAAATGTGATAGAATCAAACCCATGATCACCACTTGAATTGATTGAATTGAACATTCTTGAATCTCCGGTCATGTGTTGAGTGCACCCACTATCAAGTACCCAATGCCTTCCTCCGGCTTTGTAATTGACCTACAAGAACAAATCAATTCCTTGGTACCCAAACCTTTTTGGGTCCTCAAAGGTTAGTTACCAAACTCTTTGGTACCCAAATAGCTTTCTTCTTTGAGCCCATAATGCGTGTACCAACGAATTTAGCTTTCACTCCATTAACACCCTTGGTAATTAAATAACAAGAATCAAATTGAGTAGAGGATATGTTTTCATTATTGTTCTTGCAATATTGCTCTACATGCCCACTTTGCTTGCATCTAATGCAAAACCGACCATTGCTCTTCACAAAACTAGTCTTGTGTCACACCCGGTTTTAAGAACAAAACCAGGTATACACCATATGTGAGCCCAGGAAGTCAAATCTCACATATAGCTACAAATAAAGGGTAATATCGAAAGACAATGCTCTTATATAACGTATATAAAACAAAAGAACATAACCTTAAAGAGCAGACAGCGGAAAGACACTCCGATCTTTAGATGGAGACACCACTTCACAGGGAACAACTGACTGGTTGACCACAAGCCTAAGCTTCTCCAAAGCTTAACTCTCTGAGGTGTGGGGAAAAGCAAGAGTGAGTCCATGTTGAACTCCACAAGTATAGAAACAAGTGATATAGATCCCAAGTTTCATGATCAATGTAACATAAATAATGAATAGCATAAAATGGTAACTAATGAACATGTTAACCAACATAAGTCATAAATGTAAAAGTCTTCAAGGCCGCTCGTGTCCTTGAGCAAGGCTGATATATCAGTTTAATAAACTTTGCGCAAAGGTGTACACTTTCACTGCGAGACGTGAATTGCCCTTTCGCCCGAGGGAGCCAGCCTCTTAACCCACTTCCAAGGAAGGTCGGCAGGGTTCACGATGAAGCCTTTCAAAGGTTCGTCTAACAAGTTAGGGCCGCTAGGTTTCCCCATCAATAAGCATGAATCTCCCCTACAAGCGGTGACTAACAAAAGACAAAATGCACCAACTTGGTCGGCCAAGACCATACAGATCGGAGCCCCTCTTGCGCCTTTCGGTAACCTCTAACAAGCTAGAAAAGGTCCTCATACTGAGCTAAAGCCAGAGCCATATAACCCCCAACAGTTGCACTGTAAATCCCGAAGGTTCTTGTACAGATAATTTCTTAAGTTGCTAATAAGTCATTTTTATCATTCGATGCATACATTAATTAAGTAACATGATCATGACTGCGCAAAGAAAACTCGATTGCTATACTTGCCTTAAACTCAAGATCCTTCTTCTGTTGACTTATATACTTCCAAAGGTTGACTCTCGATCTTGAACTCTTGATCACGAACTTCTTCTTGATCACCAACGTACAACTCACCGACTGGACATACGATCACCGAACACCACACAAGCATCCAATAGCAGTCATGCAAAGCAAACATAGCCTATAATTAGAACAATACACCAATAAATAAATAAATAAATAAAGAGTTTTGAAAACTGATCTACGATTCACTACGAACACACAGACGCGAAAATCACGCTAATCGGAGCTATAACGAGAAAGATACGATCTAAACAAGATTAAAGACACTAATTACTAGATTAGATTTAACTCAAATTTTAATTACAGAAAACAGTATTTAAAGTTATATATTTGGAAAGATCTTTTCGAAACGAATCTAACGCAAGTTGAACGGACTAAATCGGAGTTAAAACAAAGAAGTTATAGAGGTTTAAAGTCGGTGGCAAAACTGTAATTGATTCAAACCTGATTTTGCAATTTTGAATAAATAAAACGAAATTGATAATCGGCTGGACTGCGCCTCATTAAGAAGAAAACACAGGGGTTTGGGCGCAAGATTACGCAGACTCATTGCACAGGGTATAATGGACCGCGGGTTATGGATCAGAAAGTTGTAAGGGGTGTTTTGTAAAACAACCACCGAAAGGGTATGGAACGCTGTGATCCATCGGATCTGATTTGGGTGGGCGAGATTAGACTAGCAAGCTGGGCGGCGCTTTCAGCCGGAGAAGACAGGGCTAGCGGTGGCTCGCGGCGGCGCCATCGCCGGAGAGCGGCGGCGATGCTCGGGATTGCCCGATAGGGCAGTAGAGACTACGGAAAAAGCACCAATCGAACCAGAAACTCGAGGGGGTCTCACCAGACGCGATGAGGACGATGGGGATGACTCGGTAGCGGCACACGGCTTGATTCAGCGGTGGCGGCGGTTCTGCAAAGTCCGACGAGCAATTAAAACATGAAACAAAAGGAGGAAAAGAGAGGTAAAGATTCTGGTGGCGTCGGGATGTCGATGCGGAGCTTGAGGAACCTTCGGCGGGCGCTGGAACTTGCCGAATCGCTGAGCATACGGCGGCGGGATCTAAGGAGCGGCGGAGCTTGCGGTTGGGGTGATTCAGGGCACGAGGAGCTCGGTTTTCGGGTAAAAGAGAGGCGGCGGAGCACGGGATCGCCTTTTATGGAGAGGATAGCGTGCGGGAGTGGTCAAGCGAGGCGTGGGAGAGGCGGAGTCGGGCTCGGGGGAGGACTCGTGCTCGAGTCAGACTCGAGGAGGAGGACGACGCGGCTGACAGGTGGGGCGCAAAGTCAGCGAGAGAGAGAAAGAGAAGGCCGATGCGCGCGCGTTGCAAAGCTCGGAGGAGCTGGGCCGTCGACTTGGTGGGCCGCACGGGCGCTAAGGAGGAGGCCGGGCCAGGAGATGAATTTGCCTGGACCGGACGCAGGCTGGAAACCAGAGAGAAGGGGAGGGGTGGAGTGATGCCGGGCCGGCTCGGGCCAGAATGAGAGAGAGGGGTGAGGTGAGGGTTGCTTGTCTTTTCTTTTTATTTCAAAGCCTTTTCAAATCATTTTCAAACCAATTTGAATTCTTTTAAAACTTTTGATTTCAAACCTTTGATTTGGATCTTTAGGAGAAATAGAAAGTTTTGAAGCTTTAACTTTTCCAAACTTTTTGAAAACAAAAAGTCTTTATTTTCAAACCCCTTTCAAGAAAATTCATTTTCAAATTGTTTGCAAATCATTTTGAACTCAATTTGAATTTTAACCAAAACCACCCATCACAAAAACTCAAATGCTCCAACATGAATGCACAAACATGTTTCTAAACCCTAGGATAAATTTTAATTTATAGAAAAGTTTTTATTTCCCTATATTTTATGAGCACAAAAATTCATAAATAAAACATTTTAACTCTAATTTAAGAAATGCAAATTTCAGGGTGTGACATCTTGTGAGTTGCAAAGGCCGCTTTGCCATTCTTGGGGGTATAGCCCAATCCCTTTTTGTTGAGAGAAAAGCGTTGGCTACCCAAGCACTTAAGCAAGCGGGCCTCACCACCATAGGCTTTGCCTAAAGCGTGAGTGAGCTCATTTACCTCCTTCTTCAATGTCTCATTTTCAACCATGAGTGAGGCATCACAAGTGAAACCATCATCCATAGATGAGGTAGTAGTAGATGAGCTACATGAAGGATTAGTGGAGGCAATAACAATAGGCTTATAGAAAGATTCATCAATAATATCACATGTTATGCCTATGTCATTTGTTTCTATTTGCTCCTCTACTTTCTCAATTTTAGCTTGATCAATTAGAGAGGAGTGAGCTTTCTTAAGCTTAGTGTGAGCATCATCAAGCTCCTCATGGGCTTCCACTAGCCTCTCATGAGATACATTTAGCTCATCAAAGGATTGCTCAAGAGCTTTTAGTTTCTTTTGCAATTCTTTGCATTCCTTTCTTCTCTTGTCAAAATGAACTCTAGCATCATCAAGCATGTCAATTAATTCATCTCTAGTTGGTTCATCATCATAAACATCATCATCATCATCACTCTCATCATCATCAGATTGTACCTTTGTGGCCTTAGCCATGAAGCATGATGGAGTGTCGAAGATAGAGGGTTTGTTGTTGATAGCAATGCTTGCAAGAGCTTTCTTCTTGCTTGTCTTGCGGTCATCATCATCACTATCTTCATCACTATAACTTGTAGATGCATCACTATCCCAAGTGACCATGTATGATTGTCCCTTCTTCTTCTTGATGAACTCCTTCTTCTCTTTCTTTTCCTTCTTCTTGCCCTTCTTGTTGTCATCATCATTTTCACTATTGTATGGACATTGAGCAACAAGATGGTCCTTGCTACCGCACTTGAAACACCTCCTTGGTTCATCCTTGTTCTTGTATGAGGTCTTCTTCCTCCTTGCCCGGTAGCCCTTCTTAGTCTTCATGAATTTGCCAAATCTTTTGACAAATAGAGCCATTTCCTCATCTTCATCATCACATGCATTGGAGCAATCATCTTCACTAGATTCTTCTTTCTTTGCTTTGCCCTTGCTCTTGGATGATGATGTTGTGGCTTTGAATGCCACACTCTTTTTCTTCTCATCTTTCTTCTCTTCTTCATCATTCTCTTCTCTATATGTGTCATCGGTCATCACATCTCCAAGTACTTGGTATGGTGTCATTGTGTCCAAACCACTCCTCACTAGCAATGTGACCATGAAGGACCGAAAATGCTAAAGCAAGGCGACCAGAGGGGGGGGGGGGGGTGAATGGGAGCCTAAAATTTCTTCTAAGAAATTCCGGCCTCTGTCCCAACAAAATCAACCCAAAGAGAAAAGCCGATACACGTGATGTCCACGACCCAAGAGAATGGGTGGATGTTCCCTAGGAACACAGCGGGACACCACAAAAGCTCCTTCTTCCAAATCCACACAAGTCAACTAGTGACAGAATGGAGTTTGGGTAACCTCAACCTCCCCCGAGCAACGCGAGGGGGATTCAGGCTTTTTCGCAAAGCGGGAAGCCCGGTTTCTATAGAGCACAGAGTCGGGAATCCAACGCAAAAAGCGGATCTCAAATCGGAGCTCGAACGCAAAAGATACGGACGAAAACGCGTTCTGTCAGCACTGACCGGACTCTGTGGTGCGTCCGGTCAGGAACGATCGGACGCGTCCGGTCAACAGAAACCCGATTCGGGAGCTCTCTGTGTTGGATCGGACTCTGCGTGGAGGTGCGTCCGGTCAATACCAGAGCCAGCGTCCGGTCACTACTACTCGATGAACAGTAGTAGCAACGCGTCCGGTCAGAGCACAGCAGGTGCATCCGGTCAAGCTCACGCAGAGTATCTCGCTCGGCCTTCAACGATCGGACGCACGAGGACAGCGTCCGGTCGGTTCGAGGCGTGCGTCCGGTCACCTCACGCGAACTGGACAGCGCGGGTGTTCAATGACCGGACTCTGAGTCGGTGCGTCCGGTCGCTATTAGGCAGCGTCCGGTCACCCCGACCAGTCCCCTGTTCGTCCACCGAATCGACCCGATCTCCCTCAAATCAAAAGCACTAGGGCTCTAACTTCGTGTGAGGGATCACAAGGATGTTAGTGAGCTACTCCTAAGAGATCATGGCTCGAACCTAACTCCAAATCGGTGAATCGAAGAAAACGGTGAGGAACGGGCAAGAACTCGATCCCAAAACTAAATCTGCCCGATCTGTGAGTTCGTGAGGTATTAGAGAAATTCCTTCGGTAGAAAGAAGACACTCACGAAGCTACACAAGATGGTTCAAACGGATTTGCGAATCTTCCCTCGAAACAAGAATTTTCGTGAAGATCGAAAGAGGGGAAAACGTGCAAACGCGAAGAACAAAATCGCAAGACAAATTAAAGCACGAATTTGATCCTTGGATTCAGAGGAATGTATGATTCATTAAGCACTCGGTGTCGGGCTACAAGCCAATCCTAGCAACACAAAACTTGGATGGCGAAAAGCTCAAGAACAGGAGCCAACTCTAGCTAACCCTAGCCTACTCTCACATGAACAAAATGAGAGAGACACCACCTAGAACTCCCCAAGGATACGGCTGCCCTAGTAGCCCCTCTCATATATATATAGGCGCACGTCCGAAGACCAAAACGCCCTTACATTAAGCACTCATCCCAAATACCCCCCAGGGGTAAAACCGTCCAGACTTGACAGTTTCGATCGGACGGCCACGCCCGCACATCCGGTAGCTTCGCCTCGATGCGACCTCCCTGATGCCGCCACGTGCCGCCACCGTCGACCACCCCGCCTTCCTCGTGGATAGCTGCGCCGCCGCGCCAGCCTCTCCACGCCGCCACGCGTCGACCGTCCTTTCAGACCACCCCCGGTTTTGAGGCCCAAACCGGTAAACCCGCCAGCCCAGGTTTTGAGGCCCAAACCTGTAAACCGTCCACCCCGAGTTTTGAGGCCCAAACTCAGAAACCCGCGCGCCCAGGTTTTGAGGCCCAAACCTGGAAACCATCCACCCGAGTTTTAAGGCCCAAACTCGGAAACCCGCGCGCCCAGGTTTTGAGGCCCAAACCTGGAAACCGTCCTCGCCGAGTTTTGAGGCCCAAACTCGGAAACCGGCCACCCCGAGTTTTGAGGCCCAAACTCGGAAACCGTCGATGGTAGCTTTTTGAGGCTCAGCTACCAAACCCGCACCGAAGACGGGATGTGGTTCGCACACCCCGACCACCGGCACCGATGCCGATGCATGTCCAGCCTCCACGCCGGGCACAACGCCTTCGCCATCCTCCTTGACTTGGCCGACGGCACTTGCGCCGCACGCAAGCCCGTGTCCGACCTCCCGCCAAGTGACACGACGCCGTCGTCCCGACTCGGTCGATGCACCGCACATCCCCATGTGCTCTTGCTCGCCGATGCCACGTGCCAGCTACCACAGCTGGTCCTCTGGCCTCTGGTCCGTCAGTCAAAGCCTCACGTCCGCCCTTCACCGCTCTGAGTACATCGGCATGGCACGTCCGCCGCATGGCACGCCCATCCTTCACTGCTCCCGGTCCATCAGCACGACACGTCTCTACTTGACCTTCACCTTGCCATAGACCACTGTATCCGAGCTCGACACCTGCACATCAACACAGCCAAGAGACACATGTCGCACACGGACACCAACACAGAAACACCACACAACTCAACACCACCGGTTAGTCATAAACATTAAGCTCATAGCTAGATATAGACTCAACCGGGTAAAAGCCTCAAACCTTCCTCAACAAAGTCAATCATTCATCATACATGTTCTCAGACCAACATGCCAAATCTGTTTGGGAGGCATCTCAAGAACTTGTGTGAGAAGTCATTGTCCTTCATTTCCTCCCCAAGTGCCTTTAGATCATTTACTAGCACTTGTAGCCTATTGAACATCTCCAGCACACTCTCATCTTCCTTCATCTTAAAACTAGCAAATTTCTCTTTGAGAATGTAGGCCTTTGCACCCTTCACTGCTTGAGTGCCCTCATATGATTCTTCTAGCTTCTTCCAAGCTTCATTTGCCAATTCCATGCCCTTGATTTGCTCAAACATATTTTCATCAATTGCATCATGAATTGCACTAAGAGCAATATCATTGTTTTGCATCTTCTCTTCTTTGGCATTGGTGAGATGCTCCAGATCGGCTATCTCAATCTTTGTTTCCACCACACTCCATATCTTTCTATTGAATGACTTTATGTGTGTGGTCATCTTTGCTTTCCAATAGCTATAATTGGTGCCATCAAATTAGGGTGGCCTTTTGATGTTATTGATTTGAGCCATTTTCACATCGTAGGTTGTTAAGCCTCAAATTAACGGTGACCTTGCTTCGATACCACTTGAAAGGTCCTAAATGGCTAGAGGGGGGTGAATAGCCTATAAAAATCTACAACAACACTAATCAACTTGATTAGTAAACTAAATGGCGAAGCGTAGTTTGCGCTAGCTCTAGGTCAAAAGCAAGCCTTCTATTCACAATTCTAGTTGGCTATGATTTCTAATATCACACAAATGTTATGTTGTTACTTTACAACTAAGTGAGCAAGAGATCAACTAAAGTTACAACTACACAAGATATGTAAATCTAACTAGCAACAAGGATAAACAATTATCACTTGCAAGAATGTAGCAAAGGTAAATACAAGTGAGTGAGGTTTGTATACCAAGACCGGGCAAGAGATCAAAAGATGAATACCATGGAGACAAGATGACACAATGAATTTATCCCCGAGGTTCACTTGCTTGCCGGCAAGCTACGTCCTCGTTGTAGCGATTCACCCACTTGGAGGTTCACGAGCTAATTGGCATCACACGCCAAACCCTCAATAGGGTGCCGCACAACCACACCACAAGATGGGGATCCACAAGCTACGAGCAATCCACTAAAGTTACCTTTCACGATCTCCTGCGGGGAAGGTACAAGAAACCCCTCATAGATCACCGATCGAAGCCGGAAACAATCACCAACTTTCGCTCAACGATCCACGTTGCTCCAAGCCGTCTAGGTGTCAACAAACACCAAGAGTAATAAGAGAAACCCGCAGCAAAACATGAACACCAAGTGCCTCTAGATGAACTCACTCATGCATTGCACTTGGTTCTCCCAATCTCTCTCAAAAATGATCAACAATCAATCAAATAGAGTGGGAGTCGTTTGGCTAGGCTCACTATAGAGTTTAAGAAATCCAAAAATGGCCAAGAGTCTGAGCCCTAGCCGGCCACATGTCTTATATAGAGCCCCTACAAAGAGAGGGCCGAAAAGCCCCTTTCACTCAGATTCTGCGGGGCCATTGGACGCTCCAATGGTTTTACATCGGACGCACGCCCAGCGTCCGATGCCTAGATGAACGCCACGCGTCCCTTTCCATTCAACTACAACCGCCAGATCTCAATGGCTAGATCCACTCGCGCGCTGTTAATGTTACATCAGATGCTGCATCGGACGCACCGGTCCAGCGTCCGATGGCCTGTCAGACTTTGTAACAGCTAGCCGCGCTCACATCGGACGCTCGCACAGTGCCATGTCGAACGCACCAGCACCTGCGTACGATGTCTATGCAGAGAGCATCCAGAAAGCTCCCGCGGACATCGGACGCGTCCGAGGAACCCACATCGGACGCTGCCCAGCGTCCGATGCTCCCCTGAGAACAAACCTAGGACACGTCATCTGCATCGGACTCAGCAACAGTGCTTTCGCAGCGCCCGTTGCCTACGTTCGATGCTACTTGGTCTGCTCAGCTTCACTAGGGTTTACCATCGGACGCTACTCCCAACGTCCGATGCTCATCAGACCAGCGTCCGATGCTCCTCAGAGAGCACGAAATCAATCTCCACTTCATCCCTTGTGCATATGTGTTAACTCCATCAAGTTTCCACTACTTGTGAACGTGAGTCAGCATTTATCAAGCACATTTCCAAGGGATGTTAGCACACACTAGATTCTAAATGCATGTGCTAAGATCATCTAGTGGCACTTTGATAACCGCATTTCACAAACGAGTTTCGCTCCTCTTAATAGTACGGCTATCAATCCTAAATGTGATCACACTCTCTATAGTGTCTCGATCACCAAAACAAAATAGCCCTATGCATATACCTTTGCCTCTAGCCCATTTTGTTTTTCTCTTTCTTCTTATCCAAGCATTTGAGCCTTTGATCACCATCATGTGGACATCATCATCCATCTAGCTCCATCACTTGGTGTTAGACCAACCTATCTCATACATACTCAAGCATAGGGTTAGTCCAAATAGGTTTCATCAATTATCCAAAACTAAACTAGGGCTTTCAATCTCCCCCTTTTTGGTAATTGATGACAACCTTTACAAAGATATGAAATAAGTTCAATTTTGAACTTGTGTTGCTTGTCCAAGCATTGTATCATTATAGAAAATTGGACAACCATCACAAATTCGATTTTGATAGTACTAGCTCCCCCTACATATGTGTTTCATGAGTTCGGTACAATATTGTCACATATGTATGGATAGACATGTTGGAAGAGTTACTACTATCAAATGATGCTAAGGTGTAAAAGAATGGACCTTTGAAGCGTGTTATAATCGGAGTTGCCATCATACACCTTCCTTAGCACCTTTGGTAACTAGACATCCATCATAAACTCAAGAACCCCGTGAGATCAATTATAAAAGAGAGGTTCTTGATTCCATTTGTATGTTTTAAGGCAAATAAATGTCTAGATATAACCTATGCATGCTAGTACTTCAAATCATCATACATATTCTATGTCTAGCATACACCATTCAAGCATGTAATTTTGAATTTAAAGCTTGCAATGCTCCATTTCATATGAATATGCACATTTAAAATGCAACTAATGCAACAAGTATATTCATGAGCTTGCTCCCCTTATTTGTATGCTCTAGTTTTAATTACTCTCCCCCTTTTTCATACATACTCTTTGTAACAAACTCTCCCCCCTTTGTCATATCTCGGATGTGATATCTTTGTAACATTTTCTCCCCCTTTGTCATTAAATACCATAAAGGCACACCAATTTTAGTTGGAGAAAGTCTACCAAAGGGTGAATATGATCACATGATGGCTTAACCAAGCAACCAAACATAAGATATTTAACTCGGTTTGCTGTAGAGTAAGCTTCTTCACACATCTTTCAATGGTTATCTTACTCACGTTGGTTAAACACTTGAATGCTTGTTTACAAGATTAAACACTAGGTTTACAAGCTCACAAACATGTCATATGCTACCACTAGATCATATCAAACATAGAAGCAATAGTGGTACCATATATAGTGTCTTGATCGCCAAAAACAAAATTGCCCTATGCATATACCTTTGCCTCTAGCCCATTTTGTTTTTCTCTTTCTTCTTATCCAAGCATTTGAGCCTTTGATCACCATCATGTGGACATCATCATCCATCTAGCTCCATCACTTGGTGTTGGACCAACCTATCTCATATATACTCAAGCATAGGGTTAGTCCAAATAGGTTTCATCAATTATCCAAAACCAAACTAGGGCTTTCAACGCCTCGGTAGACTATCAACCATCTTTCATCGACATATCCACACTTATTTTGAGGTCGGGCTTTGGGAGGTTCCTTAAACACTTCGTCTTTACTATTAGGCTTAAGGGGTTTGTTAGTGGTCCTTACCAAATCGAATTCAACTGCCAAATAAAGTCCAAATAAGGAGAATTGAACATAACTTACACATATATGTTATTACGTTGACTTATTTCCACTTGTATTGGAAGATTACTGTTTTGCAGGTATACACATTGGATATAAAGGGAAAGGTGATGAAAATACGCTTTCTAACAAAGCGTAAATAAAACAATTAAGAAGAGAAGCCCACATACCTCACCATAGGGGTGATTCAGGCCCACTCAACAGCCCAACCAGGCAAAGGCAGTGGCGAGGTGTGCTAGCCAGGGTGTGACCACACCCTAGGTGCGCCTGCACCCCCCATGACCTCTTAGGCCCACCTTGCTATGGTCGTGCAATCAATGCTCCTAGTGGTGGTTTCCGTAGGTTACCATGTTTATCTCCATAGGAACCGACCTCTAGCTAGTATAAATAGATAGGGAGAGCTCCTCTTTTCATACATACCACATTTGAGCAATTCTTGTATTCCACCTTTGTATTTTACTTTAGTAATCATTTGGAGATAGGCAAAGTTAGCTTGGAGGTCTTGACTCCTTGGAGAAGAATCTCGATATGAATAAGATGAATCTTTTCTCCAAAGTCTTATTCTCATTTTATCAATATAATTTTGCTTATGAACTAGAGTATAGTCCTTATGTTGCGATCTTAGCATATGAACTAGCATATAGTTTCTATGTTATAATCTTAGCATATAGAATTTTATGCTTAACCTTTCATATAATTTATATGAGTAGGATTAGAACTAAGTTGAGGTGGCGGTTCATCGTGCTTTCAAGTGTGCCTAAGTTTTTTACTTGTCGATATGTAGGGTTAGAGACACGATGAGATTTGGGTAGTTTCTCTATACGAATAGGTGAATTCATTTCATGCTCCACGGTTGAGGGGTAGGCGGAAGGTGATGATAGCCTTGTCTGTTTTTTATGGTTGTTAACAACCATTTTAAACCATCAACATAGACTCAGAAAGGGCATAAAATGAATCACCAACAAAGGTTTAAGGTTTAAACTAACAAATTCCATGAGTTTTGGTGAAACTGTGTTTCTATAGGGGGTTATCCAGAAAATAATCAAGGTGGACCAACATGTCAAATTAAATATCGGAAAACTAGCGAGGCACCAACATGAGAAGCTTATATAAGAGATCATAGACTGCCACGACGAAGCAGAGGACCGGCCACCAGGTGAGGCTGGTGTTAATATTTATTAAATGCAAATATAATATGAAGGATTCCACAAGCGCACAGAACACCATCGTAGCAATTTACCGAGAGTATTCCAGATATCGTTATTTCTACTCAAGCATATTATTGGTTCAAAAAATCAACCTAGACACCATGTCTAATTTAATTTAGGAAAGCATTTTAACCTAAGCACCATGCTTAATTTAAAAAGCTTTTAGAAGCAAACTCAGCACACCTTATGTTTCAAAAATCAAACTAGACACCATGTGTAATTTTAATTCAAGAAAATAGCTTAAACCAAGCACCATGCTTAATTTAAAAGGTGTATAAAATTACTTCAAAACCTAAACATACTATAGAAAACAATAGTAGCATGAAAGCATTACAAAGATCTATTCAATTGGAGATGAAAGAGTATGATCATGGTGAGGAATATATTTTTTCTTTTTTAGATGCAAACGACATGAATGCATGCAAAGAACCAAATATTATGTGGATGAGAAAGTTCAAACTAAATGAAAGTGGATGCATTGATGATTCAATGTAAACATGCAGTGGAAAGCAAAAGGTTAAAAGATAATTACTCATCAAGTTTGAAGTCCATGAGTAAGACTACCTCGCCTTTCTTGATCAAGCTTACCATGACTTAGAATGGAATTTGTGAGTAGTGCAGCGTCTATATTCGTCACATGGTATGAAATTTGAATTCTTGTGATGATGACCTTTTTCCAATCTACACATGGTTAGAATATATATATGCACATCTATAAGATGGCAGAGCTTCAATGTTGATGGATCATGAATGTTCAAGCACCCTGGGCTCTTCACTATTTTCTTCTTTTTCCTTGTGGAAAGTCACCAAAAGGTCAAAACGACAACTGATGTCATGTCTATCCCCAACTTAATAGAATAGGGGTAATCCCACAAAAACTAGTGGTAAACTAGATTAGCAGACATCAAGGTTAATATCAAAATCTTTACGCTAATTGTTTCCCCAGCAACGGTGGCCAAAAATGCTTGTTGGTATTTATTAAATGTAAATAGAATATATGAAGTATTCCGTAAGCGCACAAAACACCATCGTAGTATTTTATGGGTAGTATTTGAGGTATCTTTATTTATATTTTACCATAGGGAAACATGGTTAAAGAAGTTGATCATTAACTTATCATGCATCTACTAATTAATATACCGACTAGACTACAGTGGGGATAAATGATGATAATGATATGAGTGATGGATGATAATAAACACACATGAGAATTCCATAATAAATGAGCAGCTTAGCTAAGTTGAGAGGACAACAAGTGAGTTCAAGGTTCCTAAATATTTCTCTATTACTTTGGTTCTATTAACTAAAGGATGGGTAGATATAGCAATTACATGCAATAACACTTTGGGACATCAGAACACTAGCTACGGAAAGAGATGAAAATGGGCTAGGAAGGTTTGACTAAGGTCCTAGAACACCAACCCAAACATGGTGGAATACGTCGGCCATTAGGGCTGTCACCACCTAGGGCTACCGCAACTATCTATTGGATTGGGTGCAATCTTCGGTATCCTATAGGCTAGACACCAAGCATGTCTATATTATCGATATTCTAGTTATGTACGATAACTAGAGCACTCGATGCGAGCGGAGATACCATGTTAAGATGTAACAACTATACTAGCCATACACATGAAACACATAAAAGTAAATAGAGAAGATAATAATATTAAAACATAAGTCTTGCAAAGGTAAGATACAAACATATACCAGACCTCTGAAGAGTTCTCTAGAACTGAGTGTAGCTCGACTCTCTGTAACTCTCAACTAAAAATAATCTACTGCATTGGAAAGTCTAGCCCTAATTCTCTGTTGTTGAGTCTTGATCTGAATGAGAGATGGCCTCTGGAGAGGGCCTGAGGGCGTCCTTATATAGGCCAAGGTGGAGTAGAGGGCAAGGCATCGCCATGTCATCGATCCGCGTCGCCTCCCTTAATCATAGGTTGAATGAACATTGGAAATATCCTACAAATATCTTTGCCAAAGATTGGGCTGAACGACCACAAAAGTGGGCCAACCAGCCCAGTCCATAGGCTGGTCAGCCTACTACAGGGCCCGTTCACCCTTCGCATTGTCGTGGGCAGTTTACTGCTATTGAGGATTAATTTCCATCATATGTTTAAGTCGGTTCATCCGACGATGATTAAGGGAGGTGATATGGATCAATCAAGTGGCAATGCCTTGCTCACTACTCCACCTCGACCTATATAAGGACACCTAGGCCCCCTACTGAGGCCATCTCTCATTCACAACAAGACACAACACTAGGAGAATTAGGGCTAGACTTTCCAATGTAGTAGATTAGTTGTAGTTGAGAGTTAGGGAGAGTTGATCTACGCTAAAGTTCTAGAGAAATCTTCGGAGGCCTGTTATATCTTTGTATCTTACCTTTGCAAGACATATGTTTTAATATAATTATCTTCTATATTTACTTTTATGCCTTTCACGTTATGGTTAGTATAGTTATTATACCTTGGCATGGGATGTCCGCTCACATCTAAGCCTGGGAATGGGTTGGCTAAGCCCAAGGGTCATAAGGGCCCCAACTCATGTGCTCACATATATGGATTGTACGAGTTCTTTTAAGAATAGGGCTGCATTGGATTGGATTATACTCTATAAGGGCTAGCACAGATCGGGTTGTGAATGTGATGTGCGGATCCTAAGAATGGATCAGTCCGCAGATCGTAATGGAACGGCCTTCCCATCCTATTGATAGTTCAAGGTCGTAAAAACGCTACCTCTAGGGCTAGCCGACTGGGTGGAGCATGGAGGGCATGAGCTATGAAGGCGTGACATCAGTGGTAGCTAGGTGGAGGGCGTGAGTTGTGGAGGAGCCGACATCAGCGGCGGCAGCAGGGCACCGTCTACATGATCCATGTTGGCGCATCCCTTGACGCATCACCAATAATGGTGCGCATCCCCGATGTACGCCACCCATGCTCCAAGATCCCTTAATGGTACAAGATTGTTTGTGGTGGCCTGAGGTCTCCTCCCATGATGCATCCCCCAACCAATTGTTCAATGTGGGTTTTTTGATCTTTTCTCCAGGAATTGTGCCTAGTAGTAGTTCTCTAATCTCTAGTGGAGGTGGCTCCGGTCTTACTACTAATGAAACTGCATGTGATTCTATCACTAGGTTGGTGACTTGCCTTTGCCTTACAATTATTTGTTTCTTTTTTCTCAAACACGCAGGAGAGCTGCATATCATTATATTGAAAGAAGAAAAGAGGAATCATACAAAGACCCAAAAACACCAACACACAAAACCACACACACCCCAACACGCCTTTCCTGCAATCTAAAGCATAATCACTAGTTTCTGATAGAAAAGCGACCAGCCAAGCTAAAGACCTAGAGGCCCATAGTAGTGAGCAAGCACTGACCCATTACTCCTGCCATACACCACTAGATGGCTTCCATCCTAGCAATATTCATGGTTGTGTCAATGTTTGGTGCAACCCGATTGAATACACAGTCGTTCTGGTGTTTTCGGATGCTTTAGGCACCAAGGAAGATGATGGAGTTTAATCCTTTTTTACACCTCCCCAGTGGCAAGATTACCCCAAAATAGGGCCTTAATAACTACACCCACATACAGATGCACAAATTAGACAATTATAATCACGTCCATTTCTTCATAGAACATGACCTGATCTGACATCTAAACAAATCTTCTACCTGGTTGCTACCTCCAAACGGACTAGCCCCTTGGCACTAGCAATGCACCAAAGCAGATTTGAATAACTAAAAAATAGATGAATAATCTGTAATCCATAGAACCACAACTCTAACGACTTACCCTTCACTAGGAGATGACATTGGCCAGCATCCACCAAAGGGAGAAGCATTGGCTGAAGGAGTATGGCTGTCAGTAACAACCACACCTGTTGTTGCAGCACTACAACCAGCGAGAAGGCTCCGAGTTGAAGAATCACCCGCGCCCTGAGCAGAGGCCACACGACCCACTGACGGACTGGCTCGAACCCAACTAGATCTTGAGAAATTTCAGATCACGTGAAAAGGGAAAAATTAGAGAACAAAAACAATTTTCGCCCGATCTATGTGCTTATGAGGAATCTGAGAAAATCCTTTAGTGAAAAGATGCCTCTCATGACAAAGTGCAAGATGGTTCAAAGGAAATCACAATCCATCCCTCAAATCAGAAGATCTCACAAAATTACAAATAGGAGAAACTGAAGAATGCAAAGAACAAAACGTGAGAAACAATTTCAGCAAGATAGCCAATGAGGCTACAAGGTGATTATGGCCACCTTTCCTTGAATCCGAGTACACAGAGGAATAATTTGTCTCTACGGATCTCAACAAAATCTACGTTGAAGGGAAGCCCTAATAAGAGAAGTGCAAAATAGTCTGTCTGAAGAGATGAAGGGTGATGAGGGGTGTCATCCCGTATTTATAGCCTATTACATTATACACCTTCTACCCCTAGGATACAAAGAGCAAACTAGCTAGCCCATGGGCATTCCAGTCCAACTCTGTCAGCTTTCCCATCAATGGTGATGCGCCTTCCTCATCGTTAGCTTAGCTACAACACAAGACTCATGAAGCCGTCATGTGTTGCCTGATGACCACGAGTCTTCTCACCACTAGTTTCACCTCAACGCAAGTCTCGCGATGCCACCACATGTCATCCTGTTCCTCCTTGAAACCTCCATCGGGTTTTGAGGCCCAAACCAGCAAACCTGCCAACTTGAGTTTTGAGGCCCAAACTCAAAACCGGCCACCCCAAGTTTTGAGGCCCAAATCTAGAAACCTTTGTGGTAGTTTTTGAGGTTCAACTACCAAACCGCGTCGTAGAAGGAGCGTAGGTCTTACGCCCCATCTCCTGACACCGATGTCGATCCATGTCTAGCCTTCGCCAAGCAGGACGCTTTTGCCTTCCTTCCTGACTCAACTAACAACACTTGCATCTCCCACGCAAGCCCGTGTCTAGCCTCCGTCTGGTGCCACGACGCCATCATCTTTTGTCTTGATTGACTAATGTCGTCTTCATGCCCATGTACTCTTGTTTGTTGCCGCCAAGTGCCAACTACCGCAACTGGTCCTCAAGTCTCCTGGTCCCTCAATGTAACCCTTACGTCTACCCTTTGCCACTTCCGGTCTATCGGCACGACACATCTCCACTTGACATTCACCTCGCCATTGATTGTTGCCTTTCAGCTCACACCTACACACCTGACATGTCGCATACTCACATCAACTTGTGAGCCTGTTGATCAATCACTCATCGTAGAAAATAATATGGTAACACTATTCATGGAACTTAGTTGATAAATATGAATTAGTATGTAGAATCTGCTCGTGTTCCACCCTTTTCCAGGGGTGTTGTAGTTCAATGGTTGAAATGTGAGTAAAACTTAAGAAAAATTGTGTAGGCCAAAATATACATTCTCTCGTAGTGAAATTTCATGAGTAGACTTGTTTTATGAAGTAGTAATTAGGAAAAATGTAAAATCTTATGTTTGACACTTTTCTGTGCTAGAGTTAGAGTTAGTTCAAAGCACCTTTTTGGCTGAATGTTTAATATTTTTGTAATTGCTCTACAATATTTTATTCCTTGCTAAAAATTTTATGGTAAAATCCAAAATGCATGAAGAAGCTTCTGTAATTTTTGTAGATTTTTCTGAGTAATATAAATAGGACTTGCTGTATAACCCCGGTTTATTCAGAATTTGTTAATAGAAAATACATGGGATAATGATTTTATAATTAGGATATTAAGTAATTAATTCTAGAATGTCAAAAGTGGTTGAATAAGTTGGTTTTGTTGGTTTGAATAAATAAGTACGCATATGCATACATGCATCATTTGCACCCAATGCATTCAATTATTTATTATTATTCGCATACATTCAGGATCGATAGTAACAATGTCGAACACTGATCCGGAGCAAAGCGAGGAACAAGAGACCCGGGAAGTCCAACAGCTCAAGGAGATCGTCAGCGTCGACCTCGACACTAACCTGTCGGAGTGCCCACCTCCATCTTCTCCCGAGGCAAGTCCCAGAGCATTCTAAGTCTCCCAGTATTTATAATTAAATTAATTGAGTATTTTATATTGTGATACATTAGGTATAGGAGTTGTTTGAATCCCACTTGATGCATTACTTTCCCTTGATTATTGCTTACACCTACCTTGTTATCTTGTTTACTTAAAAGTAGAACTGCTCAGCCTGCTTAATAAAAGCAGTAAATAGAGGATGTTACCGTAATGCCCTTGGTGGGTATTTACCGGATCACGGTTGGCTATATTTGCTATCGTGGAAAAGAACCATGAGTAGTAAGGAATATAGTCAAATGGAAGGCAAGGCACCAAGTATGGAGACTTGGGGGTAGTTCATCCGTTGGATCGTGTAGGTTTGTATCGATGATGACCCTCGTTCATTTTTGAAAGCGCCCTTTTACTTAGGGTGCCAGTGCTGTAATCGCCAACCCCAAAGCCGGTTAGATGCTGTCTGGGCCTGTTTCAACCCGAGTCGCACCCTCTAGTATGGAAACACGATATGCCTTGGATGGCCATCGTTTAGTTCCAATTGGGCGGTCCATGCTTGAGCCGCGACATTTAACACCTGAACAGTATCAAGCGGTGACCCAATGCATGGACCCGACGGGGAAAGTGTGGGTTTGTATTAAAGGTTTCTCGCCAGCTGGTTTATAATTCGATTCGAGTCGCCATCTCCCCCGGTTAGTGGGAAACTATATCGAGCTTCACCGCGATACAACTCCATGTGACATCTGTTGGTTCAACTAAAATTTGATAAGCAAATCTGATATGGTACTATATTACTGTTTGTTAGAATCAAGTGAGTGCTCTAGCACAGGTGCAAACATAGAAATAAAGGATAGGCTAAAATATGACTGCTCATCACATTTAATGATAAATAACCTTATCTTAACCTGAGCTCTTTTCACAAATAAGATAGCCAGCCCTACCCAAATAGCCTTGCATACCCTTGGTGTCATTTATTTTCAGTTAGACGGGTAAGTCTAGCTGAGTACCTTCTCGTACTCAGGGTTTATCCCGTTATTGTAGATGGTCAGGTTTACTATGGCTATGGTAAGCACTGCCTCTACCTCATGGAGGGTGATGAGGAGTAGACCCCGGGCAAGGTCGTCTGAAAGCTCATCTCTTGCTTTTGTTGGATCAAGACTGTCAGTGGCACCAAATTTCTAAAAGAGGAGTGAGTTATCAAAAATGTTTTATTTGGACCACATGCGTGGTGGTCGTATTATCAAACTTATTTCAGCTTGTGCTAATTGAACTCCGTGTTGTAATAACTTAAAGTTTCATACTCTGATTTTATTTAAGTTGTGAATCGTTGTATCCTTATGAATGTCCATACTTGAATGATGCAATCCTCGTTTGTTATAAAGTTGTTTGAAATCCTTCGAGATTTTCGGACTACCAGAGTTATATGGGTTCAAGTGCGAGTCAGCGGTAGTTAAATCAGCTTGACTGTACTTGAGCTCTTATAATTTGGACGGTTCTGCCATAGTCCAGCAGAGTTCCAGAACTATTGCATTTCTATGATTTTGCCTATGGACAGTCCGACAGTGATACCCCGGACAGTCCGAGACCAAGTCCCGGACAGTCCGACATCTTGCTGTAACTGCAGTTTTGCCTCGTTCATTTGGTACTTGCCCGTGGGCTTTCTCTGGCAGTTCCGTTGTATCTCTAGGACATCTCCTAAGGTATCCACACACTTGTTGGGTCGTGAACTAGCCGTTCTCTTGCGTCTTTGCTTTTGGGTGACTTTTTGGGACAAAGGTCATTGATTTCTTGAGAAGAAATTTGAGGCTCTCATTCACCCCCCCTCTGGTCGCCATTTCTGGTCCTTCATATTGCTTTCTATTTCGAATCAAAATTGAAATCCATTTGAAACAAGATTTAAAATGAGTCACGAACAAAACCTGATAATAACTTGAGATAGTTCACATGTACTATTCTTAGAATCTCTTGTTACCGTTGGGAATAATTAATTGCTTATCATAATGCCTGACTCTACAAGTCATGTCTTTGAAGAATTTATTTCAAAAACTTAAAATTACATAGCAATTCTTCTCCTCAGTGGTAGAAACATGTTTTCTCCTAAATCCTTAATAATCATAACATCATTCTGTTACTCTAGCTAGCTACTACCTTTGTAATGATGCTAAGTTAACTCTTATGGCTTTGGTTGAGAGATGTATCATATTCCCAAAATCAAGATCTTTTAAAGGTTAAAAAAAGAGAGAAACTCAATCTTAAGAAGTATTATTGTGAAAGAGGCATGAGCTATGCAAGATATATATATATCCGAGGAAATAAAAAGGGGCAAGTGCCTGAAACCTCAAAAAGATAGATCACGAGGAAATAAAAAGGGACAGGTGTCCGGAACCTCGATTAAAAAAATGGGCACGTGCTCAACAGTAGAATTAGTGCGGATACGTGGATGTATGCCGAGTCTCTGAGTGATGAGTGATAGTCAACTAGGATAATGCGCATGTTCTTTGGCTTGTGTTGTGCAGGTGTCGAGCACGGATACAGTGATCAAAGGCAAGGTGAAGGTCAAGTAGAGACGTGTCGTGCCGATGGACCGAGAGTGGCGAAGGGCGGACGTGAGGCTTGGACTGAGGGACCGGTGGCCCGAGGATCAGCTGTGGTGGCTGGCAGCCTGGGACAGCGATGAGCGAAGACTTGCGGGCACGGTGTTGCTTGGGTCGAGGACCTAGGGACACGTGTCGGTGGACGGGGTGTACGAGCGGTGCATCCCCTCTACGGCTCGGTTTGGTGGTTGAGCCACAGAAAAACAACTGAGTGGACGGTTTCCAGGTTTGGGCCTCAAAACCTGGGCGCTGATGGTTTCTGAGTTTGGGCCACAAAACTCGGGCTGAGGACGGTTTCCAGGTTTGGGCCTCAAAACCTGGGTGCTGCGGGTTTCTGAGTTTGGGCCACAAAACTCATGCAATGGTCGGCTGGTTTCCCGGTTTGGGCCTCAAAACCGGGGGTTGGTCGTAAAGGCTGGTTTCCCGGTTTGGGCCTCAAAACCGGTGGCAAAGTCCGAGAAAAGGACGAGCAGAGCGGTGGCGGCACGTGGCGGCAATCGGTGAGGTTGCGTCGAGGCAACGCTACCAGTTGTGCGGGCGTGGCCGTCGGATCACCACCTACCATGAGTTGGTCCAGAATAACCCTACGATTTAGCTGGCTCGCTCTGGAATTAGTGAGGGGTAGAGTAGGAATTAGAATTAGGATAAGTAGAGGGAGACACCCTCCTCGCATTCCATCTCAGTCATTTGCTATTTTGCCTTCTTGGTTTTCCTGCTCTCCTAATCTCCTGTTGTAGTGAACTGAGATCCACAGAGAAGACAATCATACCTCTGTGTTCATGAGATTTTGAGGGAGTGAGACCGTAATCTCACTGTTGTAGCGTGTGGTAGCCACACGGTTGCAAATTCGTGGTTGTGATTCACGTTTTGTTCTTGTTCTTCGCGGGTTGCTTTTCTCCACGTTTTTCCCGTTGATCGATCTCTCTTGTTGGTGCGTATTTTGCAAATACGTTTGAATCAAGATGTTCTAGATCGTGAGGCACTTCTTTTCACTGAAGGAATTCACCTCTAACCTCATGAGCTAGTAGATCGATCAATTTTCTTTTTGGATCGGTTTTGTCTCCCTTCCCCCGATTCTCTTCGATTCATCGATTTGGAGATAGGTTCGAGCCATGATCTCATAGGAGTAGCTCACTATCCTCCTTGTGACTCCTCTCACCAAGTTTGATCCCTGGAGGATTCATTTTGGGAGAGTTTGAATCGAATCGGTGAACGAACAGGGGGCTGTCGGGGTGACCGGACGCTGGGCACGGGTTGACCGGACGCTGACCCCGTGCGTCCGGTCGTTGAATGCTCAGTGTGGTGTCTTCGTGACTTGACCGGACGCTCCTGGTGTTCTGTGACCGGACTCGCTCTTAGCACTGTTCATCGTGCTTGTCTCTGACTGACCGGACGGTTGAGCTGTGACCGGACTCACGAGTCACCAGAGTCCGGTCCAACTCAGTGAGTTCCGAAATTGAGGTTTACCTGACCGGACGCGTCCGGTGCCTACTGACTGGACGCACCAGTGAGTCCGGTCAGTACTGTTTTGCGCAGTCTCGTCCGCAGTTTGTTCGTCCGTTGACGGATTTGATTTCCGGATTTTGCATTGAGTTTCTAGAGTCGTATAGTGTCTCGCTGTGCTTCTTGGAAGCATCCACCCTACCTCTAGGGTCGTGGACACTTGCGAGCTCTAGAGTTTCCACTTGGGGTTAATTCTCGGGACAGTGGCGACAAGTTTCCGGTAGGAAAATTTGAAGCTCCCATTCACCCCCCTCTGGTCGCTTTCTGGTAGCACTTTCGGTCCTTCAATTAGCCTCATAGCTCATGGTGCCTCTGAAATAATATGCCAAACAAGAGAAGACAAGTTTTTCAAAAACAAATATTGATCTAGGAATATGACACTTCTCTCACTAGAACTAAGGATTGACCTGGTGACATAATCGAAGGATGAGTGCTTTAAACTTCTTAAAGCTCCAGATATAATTAATAATCTTGAAAAGAAGGCACAATGCCATATGTGAGGAAATAAAAACTTTGAGCGACATTGAGGGTACCACAGGAAGGAAAAGGAAAGCTATGTTTTTTAGAAAAATCTTACAAAACTCTCCATCTGGCAAAGGCTTAAGGATAAAGGTAATAAAATTATTTCAACACTACTAATCCCAGCAGTGCAAGTTTTTCTATGAGCAGTAAATGTGATGTTATACTTTCCTCAGGGACGAGTAAAGACCTAGTGTGGGGGAGGTTGTCGACGGTCACTAAGTCATATCTTATACCGTCAATAAGTTATCAAAAAGGGAATAAAAGTGACCATCAACCAAGAATAAGGTTTGATTCTAACGAGTTCTATGAGTTGTGTCGTTCTCACTTGGTTTGCAGCAATATCAATATTTCACTATGTAAAAGTATCTCAAGTGATGAATTAGACTACACCATTGGAAAGAGCTCGTTGAGACGATCGAAACGAACCTAGGGTTTGCTATGTTTGGAGTCCCGACGAGACAATCCAGCAACATAATTCAAGGGTTAAACTGGCATATTCCACAACTTTGGTGAATTGCTATTTTCCAGGGAGTTTTCCAGCAGCTGGAAAGAGGTAGAGTCCTACTCTAACACGATGGTTTGCGCAAACAGAACCGAAAGCCACATTAGGGCAACAAGGAAGCTTCTAAAAGACGAAAGAACGAAGGCGGCGCCTGGAATTTGCCAGGTGGGCCGACCGGCCCCACCCCCAGGCCGCCCGGCCTGGGCCTTGACTCTTGACGGCCCATCTTCGTGGAGCGTGACCTAACCGACCTCCTCGACGCATCTCAACCCTTGTTCAAGGTCGGTTTGATCCGAGGGTCACGGTTCATCCCACCGGGCTATATAAGCAGCCCCTGACCCCCTAAGGCAGGGCAAGAGATCTAAGTTCATAAACTCTAATTCATATTCTTCAGGAGAGGATCTGAGCCTAGCTATCAAGTAGAAGCCTAGTACCCCTCTAGTTAGGGATTAGATCTAGTCTTGTTTAGAATTAGAAGAGAGACAGAGAGGAGATCTAGAAGGAGTTCTGGCCTGTCGGATCTACTTCTTCACCTTGTACCTGCAGATTCAAGTTCTTCAAGAGCTTGGATCAGGATATTCTTCGGTCATCAACTTCTAATTATCAGTAAGCAACATTGTTCTTATTGTTCTTCTGGCTTGCAACTCTGTTTTGAGTACTTTAATTCTAGTAGCTCTAGGATTAGAGGAGTCGTCGTCGTGTAAGGGTGGTTCTTAGACTCGATTACTTGCATAGTGTACCCTATATTCCAGACCGGTGGTAGCTCGCAAGGGTGACTCTTATAGCCTTGTTGAATCTTCTATAGTCCACCTCCTGTCTATAGGCCGAGCAGGAGTATATTACTTGGGAACAACCATACTCTGGATGTGGTCTCCCAACGTAATCCATAGTTGAATAATAATCACATAGATTCCTGAAGTTAGGGTTGGAAACCCTAGTTATCCCCTTTATCTTTTGTGTTCTCATCCTTGTTAGTGCTCAGGGTTTAAGCCAAAGACTTAAGACAATCATGTTGTTCCTTTGGGTTCGATATTAAAACTGGGTCTACATCCGGTAAAGTGGGGGTATCTAATCTGTGCGCTTGCAGATTATCTCTTGTGCCTTGATAAAATACCAAAGTCTTTCTGGTTTCGTTGCCAAGGTTAGGGTTTATCTCTACTCTTGATAGCGACGTTAGTAAGTGTCAACAGTTGGCGTGAAGTCGGTTGTATTTAATTGATTGGATGTCTATTACATTAGTCGAGGTTGATATTTATACCCTGTACTTGAGTCCTATTCTAATACGAATTCTAGTTAAAAAACAAAGAAAAGAAGACTTCTACTATTATAGGTAACTCGGACTCCGCCTTTTCCTTCTTTAGTGAAGCCCGATGTGTCTGGTCTCTTCCCCGGGGCGCGAGTGTTTTGAGCCATCGATCTTGATTGGAGTCTTCTATGGGTAATCCTTGTAGTACACTATGGACCCGAGTGATAAGAATTGCCGATTCCCCCAAAATCAGCCGACACTGACTCCGAGTCGATTTCATCATTTGGGAATTTCATCACATTATTGTGTTCCCGCGTCTAGGCCAGAATCTGGTGCAAACAGAATCCTAAATGGATTTAAATAAAAAAATTCAACTACAAAGTTTATGACTTTTCGAGATATACACTACGGTTTTGGTTATTTCTTTGTCCGAGGTCGTTTGAAAAATTTGAATTTCAACTATGAGGAAATTATCACGTAATTTTCCTTAGATATACAACTATGGTTTTGTTTTTATTGTTTTTTCCTTCAAAGGTTGTTTGAAAATTTTGAATTTTAAATGTAAGAATTCAAATTTATTTTTTGTTGAATAGATGATTTTAGATGAAAAGGTTGTCAACTATAAATTGCATAAAGTTTTGAGATCTGCAACTTTTGTTTTGGTTGCTCCTCCATCTGAGATCTTTAACTACCAGTACACAGTCACTTATGACTATAGAGCATATGGATTTCTTTGATACTAACTTCTATAAAATCTTGTGAATCAAATGTTTTGGCATCAAAATAATTTCAATAAATAGTTGTGTACTATAAAGTTGCATAACTTGTCAACATCTAGAACTTTTGTTTTGATCGCTTCTCCATCCGAGATACTTAACTACCACTACACACTCATTTATGACTATAGCACATATGGATCCCTTTGATATTAACGCTATAAAAATCTTGTGATGCATATTAGGATATCAAAACTATATCAAATTTAAAAAGTTTGAACAACAAAGTTGTAGATCTTATTGATGAGTACTACATCTTTGATATAAAGTCCGTCTTTATCGGAATCATACGAGAAAATTATGTAGTTTTTTGTGTAACCTATCCCATGAATTAACAGTGATAGTATCAATGTCGGTTTTAACTAAAACCGATAGTGATGATCCAATATCACTGTCGGTTCATATCTAAAACCTACAGTCATATGAACCGGCATTGATGACGCTAATGTCACTGCCGGTTGCTCTTATTAGTGTTGATTTTAGCCTCAAATTGGTGGTGACGGGCCGGTAGGCACCACGTCAAATATGTAGTAGTGAAAAGAAGGCACAAACCCGAGTTTTGGCAAAGTAAAAGGAACATTACAACATTGGGCGCTACATGGAAGAGAAAGTTCGCCTTCACGGTTCTGATCTCTCATATGATTCACTATTCTCTGCTCTGAGATTAGTTGATAATAAGGTCAGAAGAGAGGATATATTCCTGTTCCTAGAGGCGATAGTGCACGTGTCTTATTAGAGCAAAGAATTAACAGTGAATCACACAAGGGCACATGGCCCAGGGCAAAATTTACTTCTCGGCACACAGACAGCTAACTATAACTAACATCATCCTCAGACTGCTAGATGGTGCATGCGTGGCTAATCGCCGTCCTGATATATATGAACTTTACCTCTCCTTCGATGCCTGACCTAACAACGCCAAAACAAAATAGTCCTAGTCAAATCTTACCTAAAGGAGCACAAGACATGGAAAGTGACTGTAAAAAATTGAAACGGACAGATCGCTGCCACCAGTACTAACTAAGCTAGTCTCTCCCTTGCCCTGATCCGGTCAAAACTGATGTGCTCTGCTAGCTGAGAGCTAGAAAAAGCTCCGGCGCGGTGGGCCCGCGCCTACGGCGGTCCCTGCGACGGCGATGGCGGTCTTGCCACCGCATCCTCGACAGCCTTCGCCACAGCTTCCTTGAGGGATGTCTCGCCGAGCTCGTCGTTGCCACCCTGCATCGTTCATTTGACAAGTAGTAGTACCCATAGTTAGGCTTCACTAACAAGTACTTTGACCATGGTACTCATATCTAGCTACTCCCTCCGTCCCTAAATAAGTATCGTTGTTGGTGTGTGTGCCACGTGTTTGACTCAATTTGTAAAAAATATGTGCAATATTTATATCTCCAAATAATTTTGTTAAAAAACTAGATGTAAAGATCTTTCCGATGATACTAATTGCTTAGCATAAATATTAACATATTTTAATATATAATTGCCGACAACTTTTTTCGGAAAGCGAGAACGACACTTATTTAGGGACGGATGGAGTACTGCATATAGCCATATACTACTTTTCAAAGCTCTCCTTGATCTCACTAGTCATTAGTTATATAAATCTTTATTTGTCAGCATGATGGCGTCAGAAACAACTGATTAACAAAGTGGTACGGAATCTTTTTGAAACATGACATCATCCACATCCATCCATATCCATCCATGGTTCTATAAATTTGTTATAAGAGGAGACGCGTATTAGTTATCTCTTTTGAATCTAAATATGTATGTATAGTGGATTAGATAGTTGTGAGTTAGAAACTGTACATAACAACTATCTCACTAGTCGGACCAAATTAGATAATAACTATCTAGGTCCTGGATGGAGGGAGTGTCAGCTAATGGATCCAAACGGAGTCTAAGATGTGATTTTATTTATGAGTCATCTGGCTGATGGTTTCTGTGGCTGATAAACCGACTTATTGTTGTATTATGAGAGAAAAACATTATATGAATTAAGACTAATAATAAGTCAGGCTGATAAGTTTATTAAATGAAGAAGATCATGTATATATGTTCCTTCCTGGTTTGTCTTTGAAAAGTATGTTACTTCAGAATTACGCTACTGATAGATTTCCGTGTTGTGACTTGAGAGGAGCATATATATACATAAAAAGAAGTTACTTTACCTAGGTTATTTAGCATGCGCGCATTCAACTACGTTTGAGTGAGTCATGTGACGGAGTCATGTCTTGTAGAACCGATTCAAAGGGAAAGCATATAGTTACTTAGCTGCCAGTTTGACCTATATATATAGGCAGTCTACGGTATTACAGTATTTACTACAGGCAAAACTGGTCAAAATTCTTTAAAGGTCTTTTGTCTTTATTTCTTCCACTAAACTATCCTTTACAGATTTGAGCTAGTTTTTTCCTTGGACGACATTTCAAAGACTTATTTCTAGAGTTCAAAAGGGCCACATTTCAAAGATTTTTCCAAGCCAGGTCAAGGGCACATCAATTTTCCTTCCTTTCCTCTCCAGGGCACGCACCGGCATCGTCAATGGTAGACCGATGCAGGTCAAACATCAAAATAGAATATTGACCGTACTATTGTTGTACATGTAGTATGGCTAGTTCTTCCACGTAGGATTTTCTTGTGCTGTGTGATTGTTGTCTATATGCATGTAATGTTTTTTGGTAATATCATGAATCGTTGGATCGATCCGATGATATAGGGCATGTTAGAGCAACTCCAACGGTTTTGCATTTTTTGTTTGACAAAATATGGTATTTGCCAACTCTCAAATTAATATGGCAAAGATAAAAAGAGTCAATCTCCAACGATTTTGCATTTAGACTTGGCAAAACTAAAAAATTATGCGCGCGAGAATGGAAATATCCCGCGGGAGTAGCACGCGAGGGCGATTGCCAAGCGAACCGTAGCTTGACATATATGCCAAATATCACCCGGTATTTGCCAAGTTGCTAAAAATGCGAAGCCTATTTGCCAAACCATTGGATATGAGATTTTTATATTTTTTTACAAAAATAAGAATGCAAATGCCATTTGCAAAACTGTAGAAGATCTTAGGACCTGTTTGATATACCTATTGTGAGCTGTTTTTTTAAACACATTTTTCTAAAATAGCTTCATCTATGAAGCTATTTTATTCCCTCCCTTACCGAAGCATAAGTTTAGATGAAACTAAAAATAGTTATTCATTGTTTATACCTTCATTTCTCTCTCTCAACCATGTATAAAGTTATTGATAAAGCTGTTTTGCCAAATATTTTTTTTTAAAACACTACTTCAGCTTTAACTAGAAAGTTGATCATGAAGATATATATTTTCAGCTGCCTTAGTCTACTAGCATTTTGGATATGTAGGATCCCGGTGGCCAGCTCGTACATTGTAAGGAGTATTGTTTGTATCAGGTTGTCGATCGGTTCAATGAACATCTGACCCGATCCAAAGACAACATGAAACCGGACGTAGCTTGGCTGCAGGGGTGCTTTTGGTTAAAAAAAGAACAACTAGTTCATGAAGCTTATTCATAGTGGGGTTTTTGTTTTGTAATATAAGTCTAGCACTTCTAACTTTGACTATGGTGTCATTAAAGTCATAAGGAAACATATCTTAGATAGCCATAAACTATGTCAAAATTAACAATGTTTAAACTGAAAACAGATATGGAGTAATTTTGAGTCCATACCGCGTCTCGCAATGTGATGCCGACTTGTGCATGGGCGCTGCTCCGCTGCCAAGCATCGACGGCCACCACGGTGAAGCGCCCCATCTCCTTGATCCGGGCGAGCATGGCGACCACAGCCTCCGACAGATCGCACTCGGCCCGCACCGTCACCCTAATGCGCACCTCCTGAGGTTGACAGGACGTTGATGAACTCGAGGTCGATGCGCCGGTGGTCACATCAACGGCCACTCTCTCCGATGGGTCGTCGTCGCTTGGCGTTTGCTGGGTCTCGCCGGGCGGCAGGCCAAGCTGCGCTTCCAACCTCCGGTTCCTCTCCTCGAGCTCCGACACATCGGCGATCAGCTTGTTCATGTACTCCGTCGTGTTTGCAAGAACCGTGGCCTTGTCCTTCTTCAGATCATCGGTCACGATTCCACGTTTAAATATTATTATAATCAAATTCGCGATGTCGTGAACTCTTGAGAGCCAAGCAATGCAATGATAGATGTTCGATTTTCACTGTTCAATTCGGCCGT
Source organism: Coix lacryma-jobi var. lacryma-jobi (assembly GCA_009763385.1). Taxonomy (NCBI): domain Eukaryota; kingdom Viridiplantae; phylum Streptophyta; class Magnoliopsida; order Poales; family Poaceae; genus Coix; species Coix lacryma-jobi. The sequence goes on from CM019824.1 coordinate 52,407,617, forward strand.
ACCTTTATTCCGGGAGGGAGCAGTGCTCTGAGAGTCTGGAAGCTCTCGTTCAGGCGCTCGCGCCGGCGCCGCTCCGAGAACATGTGGTGAATCTGGCTGCTGGTGTGCTGCTGCTGCGTCGGCGGGGGCGGCAGCGCGGCGGCGGCATCCTCATGCTGGCGCGCTTCTGCGAGCTCCCGGTGGCGCATTGCCATTTGCACGCTCACCATGAGCGCGATGGCCGTCTTGATCATCCTCTGCCCAGGCGCGCCCGGCCGTGGCCGCGCCCGCGGCGAGAGCGCCGCGTTGTACGACCTGAACGCCCCCCTCCAACGCCGCGGCGACGACCGTTGGGCCCGGTGGCGGACGAGCCATGGAGATGACGCCGGAGGCACGGTGATGGATGCCGGCGGTGGCGGCGCGGAGGAGGAGATGACGGCGAGGATTGCCTGCGTCATTGCAGCCTCCTCGTTATCGTGGTCCAAGTCCAAGAACGGCGCTTGGCCGTGTGGGCCATATAACGGCGCGGGCAAGCCGGGCAGCGGCACAGCCGGGTGCAGCTGCAGTTGTTGAGAAGACGATGGCTCGGCGGCCGCGGCGGCAGCGGCGGCGGCCGACGTGGCCATTGAGAGGATGAGCGAGGAGTACTCGGGGCTCCCGATGGAGAGGGACGGCAGGGAGGAAGACGATGACGAAGGCACCGTTGGCGCCGCCTGCATGAGCTCCTCCAGGAGCGAGTGCTGCACGTGGCTCGCCACCGCCGGCGCCGAGGTGGTCGACAGCCCGACCTCGATCTCGCCGTTGTCGCAGCCCATGAACACCGCCATCTGCACCACCAAACCACCCCGAGCAGATCGGCCGCATGGTCGTCATCTACATTTATGGAATGCAATGCACTATGCAGCGCACCAATAATCTAGAAACGTACGTACCTTCGTGCCGGCTTCCTGTTACAACAACATCAATCAACAGTGCAGAAATGTCAGCAATCAGCTAGCGTGAAGTAGACTTGAAAGAAAAACTAATCTATCTAACGTTTGCAGGATGAGATGGCGCATCTACTGACGTGGTAGAACTGCAGCTGCACCGGCAGCGACGCCGACGACGTGAGGTCCGGCTCCGACAGCTCCATGTACGGGCGGCCGTCCTTGTACGCCCAGCCGGGCACGCAGCTGATGCAAAGTCGCTCGGCGACCACCACCGTCAGAATAATCAGAAACAAATGGAGCTAAACAATCCATGGGCTGAACCTGAAATGGAGTTGCAATGCAAGCTAACCCGCTCACGATGGCGCAGAACGCTCTCCGGTACACATCAAACACAGCCCTTGCGTGACGGCCGCCGCCGTTGGCGATCCACGCGTCCACGCAAAACAAATGGCTGCCCATTCAAATCAAATGCAGGCCGTCAAACGAAGGAACGCACGGGGAAAGCAACGGACGATCATCACATGGAACCGCACGAATGGCGACCCACCTGGAAGGGAGCTGGCCGGCGATCATCGGCGCCCAAAGGCAGATGTAGAGGCAGCCGGGGATGCGGGCCGCTGCGCGCTCCAGGACGCGCGCTCGGGGCCCCGCCGCGAGAGAGAAGATGGCATCCATGAGCAGAACGGCGCGGGTGTCCCACTCATCTTTGGAGGCTACGGAGTCATGGGCTCATGGCCGAGGCGGTCTCCTATATATTTGTACATACGTGTGTCCCATGGGCCATGCCCGGAGAACTGGGGAGGAAGGGGAGTCGGGGATGGACGACGGAGTAGGTCCGTAAGTGATGACAATCGTTTGACAAGTACAGAAAGGGACGCCAAACAGAGGACAAAAAAAAAACATAAACAGCTAGAAATGTTGCTGCGGTGACTACTGATGACTTAAATAAAATTAGACTATAAATAATTACTTGTACGAAGAAATAAATAAAGTATAAAAAGTTGATGCTAGTGTGGCACATTGACATGGACAATAAAATGTTTGTGTGTCTTACAGACGTAGACATCACAATTGTATGTGCTAATGGATTGTAATTATGTGTAGCATCATTAAGGTGGACGACTTGTATGTTGAGATACATTGTTAGTGGAGTTTAGGATTGAAAGAGATATATAGATGCTTCATACATAATAAGAAAATAAATGTGAAAATTGGAATTACTCAGACTCTAATTTTATCTGGTATAACCAATTAGATATTTAGGCAATGCAAAAATCATACAGATTAATTCAGAAAATTGCAAAATTGTTAGATACTACCCGAGGATCTCTAGGTGTAGATTAGAGAGGAACACATGCACATTTGAGATAAACAAGACCTAGGCACTAAAACAGAGAGGGAGATAGAGGTGAGGGGGCACAAACCATCAGAGTTGGAGGAAGAGCCAGCCATCAGGTTCGTTGGAGAAGATCTGCACTAACGGCAGTGACAGTTGGTGGAGAGTTGATGACGGCTTGCCGGTGTCCAAAGAGAGTTGGAGGAAGAGCCAGCGCAGTGGTGCTTCTCGCCGCTTCAGCACTACCTCTGTAGATCTGGCGGCTGCAAGGTGAACCTCTTACCTTAAGCCCCGGCCCCCACCTAATCTTTATAGCGCTGTGTGACGGGGGCCTACCAGCCACTAAACGGCTGGGCGCCCCCGATCAGGGCGCGAGACTAGGCCCAGGGTAGCCGTCGGGCTTCCCTAGTGGAGATCAGATCCAATATGCCCCCCCTTGATATCATCTTTTACATTAATAACTTAACTTTAATTTAACGTTTCCATTTCATCACAGATTAGTGCATAGAGCATGCTTCATCATCATAGTCAATTGCCAATGAATTTAACAGTTACAATAGTACACATCTCTGTTCTAAAACAATTTCTTTGCCTTTTGGTCCCTTTACAGTCTAAGAATCATAGCCTTTCCCATAAACCCATGTCGGCTACATGTTCTCTGAACACGTTGGGTGGTAAGCCTTTTGTCAGTGGATCCACAAGCATCTTCTCTGTACTAATGTGCTTAAGACTAATTGTTTGATCCCGGACTTTATCTTTCACAACATAGTACTTTATGTCAATGTGTTTGGTAGCACCACTTGACCTATTGTTGTGAGCATACTGTACTGCTTGATAATTATTGCAATATAACTTAACTGGTCCATGGATGTCATCAACCACTTTCAAACTGGTATGAACTTCTTTAACTAGTTCACCTGCCCCGAGGCCTCGAACATGGCTACAAACTCGACATACGTTATGGACGATGTAGTGATGGTTCGTTTGGAGCTTTTCTACGATATGGCTCCTCCTGTGAGAGTAAATACATATCCTAACGTGGACTTTCTATCATCTCTAGCATAATCAGAATCTGAGTACCCTTCTATGTGCAAGGACTCTGATTTTCTATATGTTAACATGAGGCCTTTTGTGCCTTGCAAATAATGCAAGACTTTATTTACTAGTTTCTAGTGTACTAGGCCTGGATTGCTTTGAAATCTGCTAAGTAACCCGGTAACGAAGGATAAGTCAGGGTCTGTACAAACTTGAGCATATTGTAAGCTTCCAACAGCTGAAGCATACGAAACCTCTTTCATTTGATCAATCTCATACTAGTTTCTGAAAGTCCCCATATCTATCACCCTTGACTATGGGTGGTGCGGGTGAAGGTTTACTTTTATGCATATTGAATTTCTTTAGAACTTTTCCAAATATGCCTTTTGTGATAGTCCTAATACCCCTTTGCTTCTATCTCGATGAATCTCGATCCCTAGAACGAGCGAAGCTTCACCAAGATCTTTCATATCAAAGTTTGAGGACAAAAATTTCTTTATGTCTTGTAGTAGACTGACATCATTACTAGCAAGTAAGATATCATCCACATACATGATTACGAAGATATACTTTCCATTTCTGAACTTTGCATAAACACAATTGTCCTCAACATTTTCTTTAAACCCAAACTTCCTTATTATGCCATCAAACTTCAAATACCACTGCCGTGAAACTTGTTTTAATCCATAAATGGATTTCTTTAGGCCACATCCATTCGTTCTTTTCCTTCTATGACAAAACCTTTCAGTCGTGGTCTCGCTGCCTGGGGCCTAGCTACCTAAGGGGGTGCACCACTGGGTCTAGCCCTCTTCCTCTGAACACCTTGAGCATGTACATGATGGAAGAGGTGCTACATGGCATGGTTGTTCAGCTCAAACTCTATCTGAATATCTCTCTTCCTCTGGAAACAAAACTCAGCTAGGTGACCCTCACAGTGGCAATATTCGCACTGGAACCTCACCTCTCTCTTGGGTTGTTGGTTCTCTCTCTCTTGTTGGGGTTGCGCACTCTAGCTGGCTACTTGCCTCTCGGAATGGGATCACTAGACATGTCAGGTAGAGTGTCAAGTGAGTTCTGAAGATTGTTCGGTTTTGGAATCAACACTTGGTGAGCTCTCGAGGGTTCCTCAAAGACCCCATCCTTGGTGATAGGCTTGGAAAGCTTAGGTGGATTCATCTTGGTTAGCTTGGAGGCAGTGGAAGGTTTCTCACTTGGGTTCACACCGATGCACTCAACAATCTTACCAAAAGAGTTAGCGCCCCTCCCACATATAGGAAATCCTACACCGGGTCTACCAGTTCCCCTCTTGAACTGACTAACCATCATGCCCAACTGCGGCTCACTACATGACACCTAACTCAAGATGGACCGAAGGTATGTGTTTTCCTCCTCGTTTTGCATCTTGGCATGCTGGCAGTTGACAATCTCAAGCTCTAACCCTCACATCGTTCACATCAAGCGGCACCAGTGCTAACTGAGTTGGCCTTCTAAAACTTGGCAAGTTTGGCATCCTTCTTTGCCAACTCAATTCGCAAGTCTGGACAAGACTCTCATGCACCCAACAACGAAGGTCTAGTCTTGATCTTCTCAAGCTCCTTTCTCAAAGTGGGACATGCTTTACAATCACCCACCAAGTCAAGCCTCGCCTTCAACTCATCATACACTTCAAGCAAAGAGGTATACTTGGTCTGAAGGGTGGTAAAGTTGGTCATGTGCATCACACACTCCTTCTTAGAGATACGCACCTCGGAACGAGCAAACTCAAGATCCTTAAGTGCTACAGCTAGCTTCTCCTTGTACTCTCTACGCTCTCTAGTTGCGTGCCTAAGAAACTTGTCCTGGTTAAGCAAGGCGACATTCAAAGTCTCAAGCTCAGCGGAGGGACGATCGATGGTAGAAGAGGTCGATACCTCTGAAGTAGTTTCATCATCACCGGGAAGCTCCTCCACGCGTGTCCTTGCCTCCTCACCCAGCGCCATGGTACAGAAGCCTCCGGGGATGGAGCCGGTGAAGAAGCACAAACCATTGAGGTGGTCGGTCGTCTTCCTCTCGGACTCGTCATCGCTTGAGCGAGAAGTGCGACCATTAGAGTCATCATTGAGGTCACTGATCGACACAAGGAAAGCACGCTCTTGCGCCTCGGCATTCTTTTAGTACACCTTCTTGATGGCCTCCTTGTTGAATTTGCCCTTGGTCTTCTTCTTGTCGGGGGTGTACTCACGCTTGTCCTTGTGCCTAGAGTTGTTGTTCTTGTCGGGGAAGACCTTGTCCTTCTTGGGGGAGTTCGCAATGTAGTGGTCGAGGTTGCCACACCCAAGGCATCCATCCTTCGAGCTACCATGCTGGCGGATCAAGCAGTTGTTATGAAACCGTGAAAATCGACTGATAAGGAGTGCCAGCTCGTCGTCGCCTAACACTCCACCTGCTCCTTCATCACTGAAAGCAAAGAAGACAATGCAAATATGGTGGTGAAGTGTTAGCAAAAAGAGTTGACCCGTGGGCTACCCAAGACCAAAGCCATGCAGTGAGAAGATGGGTTCTTCAGCTTCGCTTGGGTCTAGAGGTCGATCTCAGTGGACTTGAGCTTGCTAAAAAGATCATCCACGGTGAGGGTGTCATAACCTGGCAACTCAATGGTAGTCAACATCTTCACCTCTCATACCTTCCGATCTAGGGCATATAGCAACTTGATTGCCCTCTCAAGATCGTCATAAGGTAGGTTGGCCAAGTTGGCCCGCATCTTGTTCATAATCGTTGTTGACACTTCCTAATGCAACCACTAGAACTAGACTATGGAGCCTTGTTGACACTTCTTAATGCAACCACTAGAACTAGACTATGGAGCCTAATCCCCGGCAGCGGCACCAGAGATGCTTGTTGACACCAGAAGTGGCAAACGGATATACCGCAAGTGCACGGTAGTCAATTATAGCCTTTCACCAGGAGTATTCCAGGTATCGTATTTCCACAGGGAACGTGAAGTGGATTAACTAGAAGTAGGGTCGTCAAAGGATGATCAAAGGGTATATGATAACTGGGATAGAGAGGTCTTCCTAATATCAATATCTGGTACTGGTTTTCTAAGAGTACTAAGGTTTACCACCTCATTCCTTACTGGGGGCGAAGGACGAAACAGTAGTTGATTAAAAGGTTCTCCACCTAATAACTACTGAGGTGGCAATGCTGCTACCCAACTATTATTTTCAACTTGCCTACAACACTTGAGAGGAACTCCAAGCACTGGCTGTGTCTGTCACCCTACCACCAGGCGTCTACACAAGTGCGACAAGAAGTCCACACTGGCAAGATATAGCCTAGACACCACGTCTACACTAATCTTACTACTCTAAAGCTAAGCTTAATAGGCCTAGAGCACTTCAACAAAGTAAGCAATGTGCCAAGTAAAAGAACTGTAAACTTAAATTACCAGACCAGAATATTAAATACTAGAAGGACTCAGATGTAACACTTACAAGAAGAATCGCATCCGCTGAGGCGCACCTTGGAGAAGATTCCCGACAGGCCGGGACTCCTCCGTGGAACTCCTCACTCCCTTCCCTCTCTTCTAACACTAAAGCTACTAAGTAGGCTTTCTCTCCTTGGATGCATACAAATGAAGAGCTCTAGGGGGGGTATTTATAGCTTGGAGGTGGAGTAGCGGCTACTCCGGTGCCACATCAGCGATCCGTGTGCTCTCCTTCCTTGGCCATTGGATCAAACCGCCATAGCAACCGACTTTGATGAATGGCTTGGATATTGTTCACGTGTGAAACATGTGCTTTGTCACCGACTTGGATGAAGCTCACCATGGGGTCAGCCGACCCCACTCTATGACATGTGGGCCCGGGGTACATCTTCTAGAAGGTGGTGATATCATCCTAACGAACAGTGCAGATGGGCCCCACCAAGGGGGGGTCGGCCGACCCCCCTATGACAGGGCTAGCCCACCTTCTTTTCTCCCTTGGTGACCCCACATGTCATAGAGCAAGTCTTGTGATGATGGTTGCATTTGGTTTCGGTGTGGACCCATGAATCCATGTGCTTCTCATCTTGCACCGTTGAATGCAAACACATGTTTGATCTGATGGGGAAAGTAGCATGGTGAAGCTTCACTTGGATAGTGCCACGTCACCAAGCCCGAGGAGCTCCCATGGTGGGGTCGGCCGACCCCACCTTGGGTGGGTCCAGGTGTCCATTTTCTTTTTATTTTGTTATACCTGCAAATCAAATACTAAGAGTACAAGTGGAACTTATTAGTGATAAATATGCTCATGATATGCTATACTTCCTTGAAACCGAGGCCTGTTGACGGTATTTTGATAAGGTAAAACATGCTATAACTTCCGTCAACAATCGTTTGGAAACAAGCAAACATGTTGTCAACCGACTCTCCCTCCAACTATTTGAAGTTCTCATACTCCCGCTTGTATGTCTCAAAGAGTCTAGTCTTGAACTGAACAGTCCCCTCGTGATAGCTCTAGCTCTAAAGCATCACCCAAATCTCTTAAGTAGTCTCAAGCTCAGAAACACGCTCAAACTCAGGAAGGAAGATGTTGGCCAAAAGCGCGTTACGGGCCTTGGCATTCGTGTTTTGCTGGTCAATCTGGATCTGACCCATGCAATACGCTAAGACCTCGTAATTTGTGTCCTCACAAACTCCCAAATAGAAGAATTGATGCTATTGAGATAATCACACATCTGAATCTTCCAATATGGGTACTTAGTCCCATCAAAAAACGGTGGCTTGCTTGAACCATGCTCTATGTCGCCTTCGCGGATCTGGAACTAGTTAAGGTAGAGAGATCCTTAACATGCTCTGATACCAATTGAAGGACCAGAAATGGTGACCAGAGGGGGTGAATGGGAGCCATAAATTTCTTTCGAAATATTTAGGCCACTGTACGAGAAAATCAACCCCAAAGAAAACTCACTAGTGTGGCTAGTCCACGAGAAAATTGGTGGGTTGATACCTTAGGATATGTCCTAGAAGTATAGGGAACTGCCGGAGAAGCGTCATGAACAAGCGCAAAGTGGAAGACTTAAAGCCGGCAAATCAGCACAGTGCCGAACTATCCACAGGCAAAAGCTCTGAAAACAGACTGTTCTGAAATAGTTCTACTCCAAGCCCACACTATCCATGACCTGGTCCTGTACTATCTACCGTTCAAGGAATAGTGACGCAGTCGGGTCTGAGGCAGTGTTGTAGCGCATCCGATGTGATCCCGGACTATCTATAGGTCATTGGTGGATTGACCACTAATCACTTGACCGAGAACAGTGCCAAGGAGCACTGCTCTGAACTCCACAAGCCTCGATGCCAGAACTATCTGCGGCTAAGGGGGCAGACTGTTTGCGAATGAACAAATAATAGAATAAGGGCCCACAACAAAACCAAATTCAATCGGATCTCGACCAAATCAAATGGGATTGCAACCAAACTTCACCCTGGTGATCTTGAGCTTTTTGGTGAGCTATTCCTAAGACATTATGGTTTGAACCCAACTAGATCTCAAGAAATCTTAGATCACATGAAAAGGGGGAAAGTTTGGACTCCGAAAACGATTTATGCCCGGAATCTGAGAAAATTCTTCGGTGGAAATATGCCTTTGATGTCCTTACATAAGATGGTTCAAATGGAATCGCAATCCATCCCTCCAATCGAAAGAACTCACAAAAGAGCAAAGAGGGGAAAACGAAGAACGCGAGGTACAAACTTTGGACTCAAAGATTTTAGCAAAATCCCCAACGAGGAGACAAGGAGATTACAGTCTCCTTTGCTAAACTCAAAATACACAGAGGAAAGATTATCATCTCTGCGGATTACTACAATATCTAGAGAGAGTAACCCTAACAGATGAAATACTAGAGTCTAAAAATGAACTACTGAAGTGATAAGGAGGGATGAGGGATGTCATCCCTTATTTATAGCTTATTACACAATACACCTTCTACCGTTAGATACATAGAGCAAACTAGCTAGCTCAGGGGCATTCTAGTCCAACTCTGTCAGGATCCTTCATCGAAGGTCACGCGTCTTCCTCATCGATCACTTCGCCACAACGCAAGCTTCCCATTGCCACCACGTGCCATCCCGACGCACACGAGCCTTCTCAGCGCTAGCTTCGCCACGAAGCAGGCCTCACAGTGTCGCCACGTGTCGTCCTGTTCCACATTGGAACCTCCACCAGGTTTTGAGGCCTAAACCAACAAACCCATCAACCTGAGTTTTGAGGCCCAAACTTAGAAACCAGCCAACTCAGGTTTTGCGGCCCAAACCTGGAAACCATCAGGGTAGTTTTCTGAGGCTCAACTACCAAACCTGTGCCATAGACGGAGCGTGGATCTCACACCCCGTTGCCTACACCGATGTCAATGCATGTCCAGACTCTACCATGCACGACGCCTTCACCATCCTTCCTGACTTGACCAATGACACTTGCATCTCCCATGCAAGCCTGTGTCCATCCTTCGCCAGGTGCCATGACACCATCACCTTCCGTCTTGACTCGACCAATGCCGTCTTCATCCCCATGTACTCTTGCTTGTTGCCGCCAAGTGCCAGCTACCCCCAATTGGTCCTCCGGCCTCCTGGTCTCTCAGTCCAAGCCTCACGTCCGCCCTTTGCCTCTTCTGGTCCATCGACATGGCACGTCTCTACTTGACCTTCACCTCGCCAACGACCATTACCTATGAGCTCCACACCTACACACCAACACATCCAAGAGACATTTTGCACTCACGACAACCCGTGAGCCTGTTGACCAATCACTCATCACAAGGACTAACCACAAGGGCACATATCAACTTTGTGTTTGCACACGTGTCGTCTCGACGGTCATGAGCCTTCTCACCACTAATTTCGCCCCGATGCAAGGCTCGTGGTGCTGCCATGTGCTGCCTCGTTTCTCCTTAGAACCTTTATCTGGTTTTTAGGCCCAAATCGACAAACCTGTCGTCTTGAGTTTTGAGGCCCAAACTCAGAAACTGGACACCCCAGGTTTTGAGGCCCAAACCAAGAAATCATCGTGATAGTCTTTTGAGGCTCTACTACCAAACCCGTGTCGTAGAATGAATGTAGGTGGTATGCCTCATCTCTCGACATTGATGTCAATGCATGTCCAGCCTCCGCCAAGCATGACGCTTTCACCTTCCATGACAATGATCACAGCTAGCTCAGATTTTGCAATATAGGACAGATTTGACTACTTGAGCTATTCTTCTTCAAATATGAATCAAACTTGAAATCAACTTGTTTGAATACTCTCACAAGACATACATTCATTCAAACCACTTACTAAAAGAAGTCTCATGAACTTATCCAATCAAACCAACTCAATTTTGATTACTAAGCATTAAATCAATTCAATCATCTTATGGCAAGCAACATATGCATATTTCCAATTCATTCAACTCATATGCACCCAAATGAATATGATCAACAAGAAATATACCTTAGTAGCTCATGATCATCTACTAGCAAGCTTCAACTCAATAATTTGCAAGCCTTCAAATATTTCAATAAAATCGCCCCAACTTGAATATGACACTTATATGTTGTAGCACTTGGACTTCACTTGTTTTGACTTGGCATTGGGGTGAGAATAGCACTAAGCTTCATTACTTGACTCAATCACATGATGAGCATATGAAACCAATTAAATCAATCCTCCAGTGCCATGGTACCTACAAACAATCATCCACTCTTTGACGGTACCCAACTAGTTTGGGTCCTCTCAAGTTAGGAGCAACATACTTAGGCAATGCCTTAGTATGAGTAGCGGGATTTTTTGCAATAGAAACCAATGAGGTAACATTGTCATCCTTTCTAAGCACAATATCATCATTAATTGAAATAGGCTTAGAAGTGTTACCTAGGGGACATGAATTAGCCATGTGTCCCCTTTCCCGGCATGAGTAGCAAACTCTCTTTGATTGAGCCTTTTCTTCCTTGCTCATGTGTTGCTTCTCATTGCCTTGCTTCTTCTTGTTTGCTTGAGCCTTCTTCTCAAGCTTGTTTGGACAACCCAAAGCTAGGTGGCCCAAATTATCACAACTACGACACTTGACTTGGGTGAGGTCTAGTATTGATCTTGATCTTCTACCTCCCCTTCTTGTCTTCTTCTTCATCACCCCATCAATACCATCTTCATGGTTGATTTGGGATTGAACTTGGGACTTTTTCTTTTCATCTTGTGGCATCATTGTTGGCTTCTTGTTTGGGCAAGATTTGGCAAGATGGCCCATCTCATGGCATTTGAAGCACATGAAATAAGAGAGCTTATTTCTTTCTTGCTTCTTTATCTCTCTTTCATTTCTTTTCTTACCCCATCTCTTGCCTTTGTCATTCCTCTTTTTGAAGCCAATGCCACTCTTTTCACCATAGCTTCTTTGATTGTATCCTTAATTCCAACAGGCAAAATGACTTTCCAAACTAGGCCTCCTTCATTAAACTTTTTCTCTCTGACCTTTCGATCATAATACTTAGCAATTCTCAACTTCAGAGTTCTAATATTCTCAAGAGCTTTTAGCCGATGAAAATTTAAATCATAAAGGTTATCCATCATGAGCTGATTATATTCATTGGCTTTCAAATTGTTCTGCTGTGATATCCTTCTGGATCCAATATTGATTTCCCAAGGTAACACAGCCTCATGACCGTAGACCAACTCATAATGTGAACATTTAGTTGCACCATGACAAGCCATTTGGTAGGACCATAAAGTCTCACTGAGTATCGAATGCCACTTCTTCGGATGCTCCTTGACCTTTTTCTTAATAATTTTGATCAGAATCTGGTTAGAAGCTTCGGCCTGTCCATTAGCTTGGGCATAATATGGAGATGAATTAATCAACTTGAAGCCTGTGCTAGCAGCAAAATCCTCAAACTCTGTTGATGTAAACATCTTTCCTTGTTCCGTGGTAATGGTTTGAGGAACACCGAATCTATAGATGATATGCTCCTTGATAAATTCGATCACAGTAGCCGATGAAGCTTCTTTCAAGGGGATAGCCTCAACCCATTTGGTGAAATAATCTGTTGCTACTAACACAAACTTGTGTCCCTTGCTAGACGCCGGGAATATTTGACCAATCAGATCTATTCCCCATCCTCTAAATGGTCATGGCTTTGTAATTGGATTCATAGCTGATGCCGGAGATTTTTGAACATTACCGAACCTTTGACACTCTTGACATCCTTTATAATACTTAAAACAATCTTCTAATATGGTTGGCCAAAAATATCCTGCTCTCCTGATCATCCATTTCATCTTGTGCGCTAACTGGTGCGCACCACAAACCCCCTCATGAATTTCTCCCATCAGGACCTTGGTTTCCTCTTGATTGATACACTTAAGGAGTACACCATCGATTGTTTTGTGATAAAGTTGGTCATCAAGAAGGACAAACTTCGCAGCCTTATATCTCAATTTTTGGACACTTGTCGTGATGGATCTTTCAAGTATTCAATAATTTCGATTCTCCAATCATCACCATCGATTAGCCTCTTGATTCTGACATCTAGGAATATGTTTTATAACAACAGATGAGAAAGAATCAAGCAACTCGAGACATTTCTCATAATGTCTTGACTTGATCGATGTCGTCTTCATCCCCATGTACTCTTGTTGCTGCTAAGTGCCAACTGATCCTCCGGCCTCCTAGTCCCTCAGTCCAAGCGTCATGTCTGTCCTTGGCAACTCCTGATCCATTGGCACGACACATCTCTACTTGACCTTTACCTTGCCATCGACCGTTGTCTCCGAGCTCCACACCTGCACACCAACATAGGCAAGAGACATGTTGCACACTCACGCCGACCCATGATCCTATTGATTAATCACTCATCACAAGATGGAACCACAAGAGCACATATCAACCTTTGTGTTTCCAATGTTGTTTGAGGTGGTTTATGATCGACCTTCGCCATCCCTAGTGTCCAAACTTCCAGGGATGGCTCACGTGGCTGTTGTGGATCACTAACTTCGTGACTATGACTCCTTTCTATTAGACATTCGTGATCGTTTGGTGCTGGCCCAGGACACCATGAGGGAGATTCATGACAAGAAGCGCCGATATGTGGAGTTTGCTATAGGTGATTGGGTCCTACATTGTCTCCATCACCGCATAGCTACTGGCATTACTCCTGCCGTTTCTTCCAAGTTGGGGCCATAGTTCTTTAGGCCCTATCAGATTACTGAGCGTGTGGGCGTTGTGGCTTCTTCTTCGTCTTTCACCATAGGCTCACATTCATGATGTCTTCCATGTGGCGCTACTGAAGAAGTTTGTTGGGGATCCTCCCAGCGACACCATCTCTCTTCCACCCTTTCTCCACGGGCGTGTGGTTCCCATGCCTACTGTTATTGTACGTGCTTGCTTGAACCATGGTCGCTGACAGGTTCTTGTTCATTGGGAGGGACATACTACGGCTGATTCTACATGGGAAGACTTTGATGACTTCAAGGAACTGTATCCAACATTCAGCTTGTGGATGAGCTGTTTGTTGGGGAGAAATGTTTGTGGGGTGCCAGTATAGGCGCTGGCCCAAGCCCCGCCATGGCTAAGGGGCTTGGCTGATTAAGGTAGGAGAGGAAGGGAGAGAAATTAGGAGATCTATTTTGGTTTGTTAGGCAGTGCACCTATCCTCTAAAGGGGACTTAGTGATTGCAATCAGATCAACGAAGAAAAAATAAACCTTCCAAGGCGAGTGGGTTTCGCCTTCGACGGTGGTTGCGAGTGATTCTGCCGCTGCCGCCGACGAACCACCCACTGCACCAACTTCCCCTCTATCCCTTGTGCTCTAATTTACAGTCTAGCCTACTCCTTCACTCTCTTCTGCGATCTCCTCGCCGAATTCGTAACATCCTCGCATCCTCTGATAGGGTAGCGACACCATCAAGTCCACCACGGTGGTGGCTTTCGAAGACCTAGGCATAGAAGATTTTGTGGTGACCTGGGATGGCGACGCAAATCGAAACGGTGTGGGAGAAGCCGGGATCCAGATAGACAACGAAATGCCGGTTCTATCACCTAGCACAGGCTAGAAGCGGGCATTTTGCCCTCGGGATAAGCAATTCAGAGGGTGTTTTTTTTCTCATGCTAAATTTTCAGTCCTATTATATTGGATGTTGCGGTCCTAATTTAGTCAATTAAAAATAGATTAATTACAAAACTAATTTGTTAGCCAGAGGCTAATGCACGAGACAAATCTATTAAACTTAATTAGTCTATGATTTGATAATAATGTCGTGCTACAGTAAACGTTTGCTAATAATAAATTAATCTTTTTTAATAGATTCATCTTGTTAATTATCATGTGACAATGTAATTAGTTTTATAATTACTTTATTTTTAATAGACTAAATTAGTACTGTAACATTCGATATGATACAGCTAAAATTTTGGCCTTCAGTCCAAACAACCTCTCAATCGGACGATTGATGGGCAACTTGCTCAGCTCTCTCTCCTCTTCTCTCCCTTCCACATCATATTTTAATGATACGGAACATCTTGCAACCTGTTGAGTAGGATTTATTATACTTGCTCCGAGTAAAACAAAATCAGGGAAGCAAGTTGATCCCATGCACGTAAATACGTAATGACACACGTCAAGACCTTTTGTTAAGATAATTTCCATTGTTGAAGAGGATTCCTTTCGGACATCGTTTCAGTCATCACTTAGACTAGCTGTGATCTAGAATATATCCGAGTCCATATTTCTATCATATTTTCAATTCATTCTACTCTTTGTTAAAATCGTCAGTGAGTTTGAAACTGTGAAAAAAAAATATCAAATCTACTCTTATCTGTCTCATTGAAAGTTGGCAGGAAGTCAAAATTTAGTCTTTTTTTACATGCTGTAACTATCCAAGTGACCATTTCCCCTAGCATGTCTCGTATATATGAACCAGGTAATTAAGAATGTTCCATATAGCTGACTAAATATCCTCCCTTGTCATGTTTCAATTTGCATTAGAACGAGGGAAACGATGTGCTTTGCACGATTCGGTAAAGACCTGGAGGAAAATAATATGGATTAGTTGACTCTTTTGAAAGTGCAAATTGCTAAAATGAGTTACGTTGACACGCTGTCCATGGCAAAGTTCAGAACTACCGTTTGCCTCTGTACTTTTCCGTTGCTCCCAACGTAGCGTGGCAACATCCGTAGTCTGAACGTGGATTATTCGTAAGAACATTTTGAATAGTTCGTAAGAATTGTTGCTGTCCGAAGGCTCGTCGTAGTACCTGCTGGCTAGTGACACGAAGATAATTAAGCAGGAGAATAATCTACCAGTGGCAGACGTGTTGTATTCCTATTCCATACTTGGGAAACAACGTTCCTTAGAAAATTCCAGTCGTCAACATAAGAGCATTGTAGGCCATGCATTTATACTTGCTGTTTATACTCGTGCAGGTGGTTTCATTTTAGCTTTATAAATAAATAACAAAGGCTTGAAGATTATTACAAGGCATGCGTTTATACTTGTCTTTTCTTTTCGAGCTAAATTCTTCTCGTTTCCTGGCCCTGCATCTCAAGCTTCAGTTGGCGCACAAACCTGATGCTTTTTTTAAGCATTCCTATTTTTTTCATGTGCCAGTATAACTCTGGATGTTTTAATTATTATTTCTAAACAATGTTTTTCCAAATCACATTATAAACGCAGACACTCATATATACTCCTTCCATCCCCAAATAACTGTAACAGTTGATATACTTGTCGCAAGTTTGACTCGGTTTGTAACAAATATGTGCAATATTTATATCTCCAAATAAATTTGTTAAAAACTAGATTCAAAGATCTTTCTAATGATACTAATTATTTATTGTAAATATTAATATTTTTAATATATATTTAAGTAAATATATTTCTCAAGAAGTGAAAACGATAGATATTTATGGACATAGAGAGTATGCGCATACACAACCCTATACATCCCTGTTAACACATCGATCCGAAGGACTTAAGACTTAGAGCCGGATGGTACAAATTTGTGCGTCAATATGTGATGCTCAGCCTCCCAAACGACTCGGCGTAGTAAAGTATCCGGATCTAAATGATTTGGGCTGATATAAGCGTGTACAAAGTGGCTCAAAATTCTATGGTGTTACTAGGTTTAATTAAAGTCAAATTAACTTAATTTTGATTAAGCTTATAGAAACATTTAACGTTCTAAATAGACATATTTACGAAAATAACACCGGTAGAAAAGAGCTCTAAGCCGGCAGTCCTTTTTTTTTTACGGACGGTTTCACTTTAAGGCCGTCTGTGGAAAGAAAAGGGTGGGCCACGACTTAGAAACCGCATGTGGAAAATAATTTCCACAAACGGTTTACATAAGCCAACCGCCTGTGAAAATGTCACATTTGCACAGACGGTTGGCTTATGTAAACCGCCTGTGGAAATAGATTTTCACAGGCGGTTGACATAAGCCAACTGCCTGTGCAAATGTGCCATTTTCACAGGCGGTTGGCTTATGTAAATCGTATGTGGAAATTGGTTTCCACTGGCGGTTTATTAAGGCAACCGCTAGTGATGTTTTTGATATATATATACTCCTCCTTCTTTCCCGAGCAAAACTGTTCATCACAGCAACCTTCCATTGGAGGGCATTTTGGAGGTCCAGATCTCTCAAAATACAATGAGAGAGGTTTTGATCTTGATTTTTTGGAAGGAGATTGCTAAGAAAGGTTAGTTTATGTGCCTATAGCACCGTTTTGTTCATTCTTGCTTAATTTGAGCTGCCTTTTGGATCTAGGTTTCACCATGAGTTAGAGAGAAGAAAACCTAGCTTCGTGTCTTTATTTCTTCTAATGAGGTTGCTTAAGATGTTTACATAATGTCTCTATTCTCTCCCTTTTCATGTTTGCCTCTCAATTAACCTAGTTTATGCAAGATATATATTCCATCAATAATGTGTTCTTGTGTAATTATGTAGAAGAGAGAGAAATGTAGGTTTTTTGTTATTTTTTAATTAAGCTCATTAGGTTTTTCTCTTAATCTCTCTTTATTTCTCAATTTATTTTATCCACATGTATCTATTTTAATTATGCAACTTAGGTTTTTTAATTATGCTACTTAGGTTTTTTAATTTAATCCCTACGTAAAACCTCACATAAATCCTAAACCCTAGCTAATAAACTATAGCTATACCCCAACTCACATAAAAAGGTTCTATTAAATATATCTCTCTATATATATATGGTTACTTGTTTTTATTGATTATAATACTCGAGGTCCACATTTCATGATTTTTACAAGTAATGATGGAGCGGTCCTTTTAGACGTACAAGTTATCAAGACTAGATACATCATACACACCCGAGGTCCATGGGTTTATTGATACCGCTAAGAACCATGCAAGGAAAACAAAGAAGACGCACATACATTGTCCATGCATGGACTGCAGAAATATTATTGTATTTGATAACACTCAACAAATCCTTTCTCATCTGGTCTGCCGAGTATTTATGAAGGATTACTTGATTTGGACAAAGCATGACGAGGGTAGCTCTGCGCCTTATACAACTAGAAAACATGCGAACATCGACGTTGATGGTCCAGATATGCTTGCTGGCGGGTTTCAGTTCGTACACGAGACACAACAACAACTTGACGCTGATGGTCCAGACACTGAACATGTTATGCCAAATGTTGGAGATCAGGGTTTCGCTGGAGGAAATGAAGAAGTCAGAACTAATGTCTTGCCAAATAATATGGTTGCGGAAGATGTAGAATTCCTACATGCAATTTTGCGTCGTCATGCGGAAGATCCATCAATGTTCTTCATGAAAGGTATGGAGGCCCTGAGAAAGGCAGCAGAAGAGCCTTTGTACGATGAGTCTAAGGGTTGCACCAAAGAGTTCACGACGCTGCGGTCTGTGCTAAAGTTGTTGGTGTGCAAAGCTAGGTATGGTCTTTCTGATGCTGGCTTCGATGTGTTCTTGAGTATTATCGCAGACATGCTTCCTAAGGAGAACAAAATGCATGCTAACACGTACTATACCAAGAAGCTAATCAGTCCACTGACGATGGGTGTTGAGAAGATCCACGCGTGTAGAAATCATTGTATCCTATATCGAGGTATTGATTATAAGGACTTGGATAGTTGTCGAAATTGTGGTGCAAGTAGGTACAAGACGAATAAAGAATACGGAGACGAAGAGTGTGTTGCCTCCTTGTGTAAAGGAAAGAAGCGAAAGAGGACCGAATAGAAGACCCAGAAGAGTAGTTCAAAACCCACCAGCAAAGAAAAACAAGAAGTAGACTATTATGCGCAGAAAAAGATTCCTGCTTTGGTGATGTGGTACCTGCCTGTGGTCGATCGATTGAGGTGTTTCTTCGCTAACCCAGAGGATGCCAAACTTATGAGTTGGCATGCTTCTGATGAGCACAAAGATGATGGGAAGCTTTAGCACCCAACCGATGGCCAGCAGTGAAAAGATTTCAATGAAAACCACAAGGACTTTGCAAAGGAACCAAGAAATGTTAGGTTCACACTGAGTACTGACGGAATGAATCCATTTGCTGAGAGGAGCAGCAAGCACAACACATGGCCAGTGATCCTCACCATCTACAATCTTCCTCCATGGTTGATGCAGAAGCGAAAATACCTTTTGCTAACCATCCTTATCTCTGGACCTACACAACCTGGAGTTGACATGGATGTTTTCTTGGAGCCCTTAATGGAGGACATGAAAATATTGTGGGAAACAGGTGTTAAAATAGTGGACGAGTACCGCACAGAATCATTTACGCTGAGAGCAATTATCTTTGTTATGATCAACGATTACCTAGCTCTTTTCACTTTATCAGGGCAGTTCAAGGGAAAGGTTGGTTGTGTTGTATGCATAGATGGAACCGCTTACATGTCCATTACTGCATCTAAGAAGATAGTGTACATGAGGCACAAATGCTTCTTATCGAAAGGACACAGGTACCACCAGAAAAAGATGGATAAGTACTTCGACAATAATGTTGAACTACAGTCTAGTGCTCCATTAGGTAACAGTAAAGGCAAAAGAGTTTTCAACATAGTCAGCAAACTAAAATTTGTTTTTGGGGAGAAAACAAAAGATGGAAAACCAAGAAAGGATGTCAAACCAACTCCAGGGGCTACATTCAAGAAGAAGTCTATTTTCTTCGAGTATTTGTCATACTGGCCAGAGTTAGACATTCGCCACGCATCTATGGTATGCATGTTCAGAAGAACGTGTTTGAAAACATAATTGGAACCTTGCTAGACATGAAGGGCAAGACAAAGGAAGGACTAAATTCACGCATTGACTTGGTACAGTTAGACATAAAAAAAGAACTTCACCCTATTCTTCAAGAAAATGGGAAGTATCACCTCCCGGTAGGAAGCTACAACCTCAACAATGATGAGAAACATGTGATGTGTGTGTGTGGTTGAAGAATTTGAAAGTCTCATCTAGATTCTACTCAAGCATACAGAGTATTATGTCAATGAAAGACCTTACACTCACTAACTACAACTCACATGATTGTCATGTCATGCTAACTACTTTTCTCCCTGTTGCCATCAAAGCTATTAATCCAGTGTGGATAAAGGTTGCAGTCACACGGTTGTGCTACTTCTTCAACAGGATCTCACAGAAGGTGATTGACCGTGATGAGTTGGTGTCTCTTAAGGAATTCGCAGTGGAGACAGTGTCATAGTTTGAGATGTGTTTTCCCCCAACATTCTTCGATATTATGGTTCACCTTGTGGTGCACTTGGTTCCATAAATAGAGGCACTAGGTCCCATGTACTTGCATGAGATGTGGACGTATGAGAGTTTCATGTCAATACTAAATGGCTATGTACCAACTAGTGCTCGTCCAGAGGCATCCATGGTAGAGGGGTACTTAACTGAAGAGGCAATTGAGTCCGGAGGTCCATTCTGCAACAGGGTCCTAAAAGACCAGGTTGCAATAGGTTTGCCTCTGTCACGACACGAGGGTAGGCTGAATGGATCGAAGAGGGAGGATGGGAAAGGAATCATTAATCCCGCAAGATTACAATACAGGCCTCGAGGCACATCACAGCATCCTACATCAGCTCTCGATAATGGAGCCTTTGATCGAGGAACACATTGATGAGCTTCACAAACATAATCATGGCCACACAAATGAATGGTTAATGAAGGAACACGAGAATCGCTTCACCTCATGGCTAAGGGAGCATGACATTCCAGATGGGGAAACAATTGAGGAACGTGCCATCAAGGTGTTGGCTTCTGGACCATCACGCTAGGTCACGACATGGCAAACCTATGACATTAGTGGCTTCACATATTGTACCAAGTCCAAGGACAAAAAGAGCATGTCACAAAATAGTGGAGTTCGATGTGATGCCTTAAACTCTAAAACTGGTGAGGAAACTACATACTTTGGCTTCGTTGAAGACATATGGGAACTAGACTATGGTACATTTCAGATCCCTGTGTTTCGATGTCAATTGGTTCAAGACAAATATGTCATAGTGGACAACTATGGGGTCAGAGTTCTTGATCTAAGTAAGGTAGGCTACAAAGATGATCCGTGGATAATGGCTAACCGTGCTGCACAGTTCTTCTATGCTGAACAGATCCTTTCTCCTAATGAGAAGAAAAGTACTGACAAGCCGAAGCATGTAGTTTTTCCTGGAAAGCAACAAGCTATAACAGTTGATGGTGTATCTGATCTGGATGAATTTAACGAGTTCAACGACATGTCTCTTTTTGTAGACGACCATCCAATAAAGATAAGAAATATTGAGCGAAGCATCCCACATAATTCGTTGCCCTGGGTACGGCACGATGGTCAAGGAAGAACGGTAGCTGCCTAGATTATATTTGTCATTTGACATGTAATCCATTTATGTTACAATGTGTATCTTATGCTGACCCTATGCTTATTTAACCTTCATGAAGGGATGACCTATACAAAATATGTGCATGATGTTGTTACCTACAACTTTGGTACTCAACAGTTCCTCGCTAGAGGTCATTCGGTGTCCCAAAGTTTATTTGCGAGTTGCGGGGCTTTAAAATTCCTAGAACTTTAAAAAATTCAGTAATTCACTCGTTTTTCAAAAAATGCTCAAATTTGGTGTGATGACATGTATTGGCCAACTAAAAAAGAATGAAATGATTTCAACAAAGTGGCATCATAGATGCTTCATAACTAGGCACATCTGTGATAGAGTTGCTTCTCAACTGGGCATATCTGTGATAGAGTTTAAGTGAGTTTTATGAAAGATTGAAGTTGATGTGGAGAATGTGTGCTCCAACAGTGTCAAATGAAGGAATGACAAAAACAAAAGTTGTAGATCATGTTGCCCCCTCCAACTTTAGTATTCAAAACTTTTTCATTAGAGCCACCGCACAAAACTCTCTCAAAATTTGATTTCAAATCTTTGATCATTAACAAAAGTGTCAAATGAATGTATGTCCTATACAAAAGATGTGCATGATGTTGTTACCTACAACTTTGGTACTCAACACTTCCTCACTAGAGGTCATTTAGTGTCCCATATTTCATCTGTGAGCTGTCGGGCTTTAAAACTCTGAGAACTTAAAAAAGCTACATATAAAAGTTTCTCAAAAATGTCATTTCATATTTTTAGCATGAAGATATTCTCAAGAGAAACACCACAAAAATTGTTTCACTAATTTTAGACCAATATTTCTCAAGATATGAATTTTTGAAGCTTTTAGACAATTTCTGCAAATTCATTTTAAAAAATAGTCACAAATATGTAAATACATTACTACAGGTGGCGGTCAACATTAAGCGTCTGTAGAAATCTTTTCTACTAGCGGTGGTCAATGCCAACCGCAGGTGTAAATATATTTCTACAGGCGATTGGCATTGACCATCGCCTGTAGAAACCAACCGCCTGTAGAAAAAGGGCCTCCCATTTATATCCCGCTCGTCGTCCCGAATTTTTTCTAAGTCTAGCGCCCACTGTATTTGAAAGTACGCCGTCAGGTTGCCCAAATCCGCCACGTCGTCGTTCGCGGGTCGCTCGCCATCGCCATCGTCATCGGTGAGGTCTCCTTTCGCCTCCTCTCTCCTCCTCCTCTCTCTCTCTACACTATTCGTTGGCGGCGGCGGTGGCCCGTGGCGGCGGTGGTGGTGGTGGCGGCCCGTAGCGGAGGTGGCGCTGGCGCGGTGGCGGTCGGCGGAGGTGGTGCGCTGGCCGGGGCGGAGGTGGCGCGTTGGCGGTCGGCGGAGGTGGCGCTGGCGCGGTGGCAATCGACGGCGGCACGGTGGCGGGGTGGCGGAGGTGGCGCGTTGGCCGGGGCGAAGGTGGCGCGGTGGCGGTCGGGGAGGTGGCTCGGTGGCGTCGCCGTAGATGGTGGTGGCGGTGGCCGAGCAGTTGGGCCGGCCTAGTGGGCCGGCCAATTTGCTTGGCGTTTTTTTTATCTTTACAAATTCATTTCTTTTTTATATATATGATGTAATTATTATTTATTTTCATGTATGTATTTATGTATATATATATTGTATATAATAAATTATTGTTATTTATTTTCTTATATGTAATTATGTATATGTATATAATGTATACAATAAATAATTATTATTTATTTTCATATATGTAATTATGTATATGTATATGATGTATATAATAAATTATTATTATTTGCTTTCATATATGTAATTATGTATATGTATATGTATATGATGTATATAATAAATTATTATTATTTCATGAGCGATTAAGGGCCCAAAATAGAACTTACCGTTTGTCGACATGTATATAAGAAATAATTACAGATTTGTCATTGTGTTTAAATGCTTATAAAATCCACGTTTAGCTCTGATTCAACCCGTTCAACTTGTGTTGGCTTCGGTATGAAATTCTCTATGCATTAGTGCCACTTTTCAATATGTTTTCAATATTGAAAAATTAAATGTTTTCTATTGCTTTATAAAAATTACTTCGCTACGACAAAACTTGTTTAATTCATACCTTCGCCGTTTAAAATATGTTTTCGGTGCAATTTCACGTCTGTGTGATCATGGTAACTTGTAAAGTTATTTCTTTAATGATGTATGCAACAAACTGAAAGGATCAAGATGGCCAAGAGGGGGGTGAATTGGGCTTTTCTAAAACTTCTTGCAAGAATTAAAACCTATCAAGCCCCAATTAACCCCCTAGTGCCTAGAAGTGTGTTTGACAAGAATCAATCGCACACAAAAGACTATCGCTAAACCATTTCTACTCTAGCATGGCAATTCAACTTATGAAAGAACAACAAGTAAATGCGGAATTGAATTGCTCAAAGGTAAATGCGTAGTAAAGAGAGTAGATATGACACGACGATCTTTTTGCCGAGGTGTCGGCACACCCCCCTAGTCCTCGTTGGAGCACCCGCGCAAGGGTATCGTTCCCCCTTGATCCACACAAGGATCAAGTGCTCACTACGAGCTGATTCTTCGCCACTCCAGCCCGGTGAATCGCTCGCTACCGGTCACAACTTGGCTTGGGTCATCCACAATGCCTCCGGATGATCACCAAGCTCTCCGATCGCCACCAAGCCGTCTAGGTGATGCCGATCACCAAGAGTAACAAGCTAGAACTCTCACTTGACCAACACAAGGCTAAAGAGATGGATGAATGCACACTTGCTACTCAATTCTCACTAGGAGGTGTCTAATTCTCACAATTAGCAAATCACTCAACCTCACTAGGGCTCTTGCAATCACTCACACTCACAATGTGTTTCTCAGCTGATGAAAGTGGCAAGAACACTCAAATGGATGGAGGGAAGGAAGTATATATACTCCCCCAACCGGCCATCCAAAACAGCTCAAGACAGGGTTTCTGCGGGGGCATCGGACGCTCCGATGCAAGGCATCGGAGGCTCCGATGACCTCGACCAACGGTCGACTGTACCCTCTTGTCAGACCTGTTAAAGGAGCATCGGATGCTGGGCAGCGTCTGATGCCCCTGCATCGGACGCGTCCGATGCCGATTGAACCTCTCTGGAACCTCTCTAGACGGCCATCGGACGCTGGCCCTCAGCGTCCGATGCCAGCGTCCGATGGCTCCCAAAGTTCACTCTCAAGTGAACAGTGACACCGGAGCATCCGATGTGACACCATCGGCGCCTCCGATGCCACGCACCAGACCAAACCCTAAGTCGGGGTGGGCATCAGAGCCTCCGATGCCTACTCAGCCAGTGTCGGATGCCTATTACAAGGCCAAAATGAACTCGGATCGCGACGCGGCCTTAACGACTATTGTTTCTCTTGACATAAGGCATCTCTCTGAGCAACCTAGGGCTATGAAATAACAAGTGTGCACCACACCTACCTCAATAGTCTCATCTAGGTCAAGCTCCTGATTCACGCTCCCCTTTATAGTACGGCCAAAGGAAAAACAAAGACCTAAGACTACCTAAGTGTCCTCCAACACCATATGACACTTAGCCTATTCTACCATCGTCTTCGTCGTCCATCCTTTGAAAACCGAAACGATATCCATCGCCAGGGGACATGAACTCCATATGCCCGTATCGTCGCCATTACTGTGACCTAACTCAATCCTGTTTCTGCAAAACACACGTTAGTCACAGTAATCTTGTGTTTCATCCAATCACCGAAACCACTAGGGGCCAAGATGCGTTCAATCTCCCCCTTTTTGGTGATTGATGACAACATGAGATCGAGTATAGGGAGAAGAGGTTTTTAAATCATGACGTGTATGAACTTGCAATGGATAAGAGAAAAATCATTAGGGGCAAGCTCATACATATTATGCCAACATCCTGCACTCAACAACTTAGAGTGAATAGCAAGTGCAAGAGTAAAGAGCTCGAATACATAACAAATGAGAATTGAGCACAAGTAATCGAGTAAGGCGAAATGACATGTCATAACATATATCATAGTGAGCACATACATGTCATAAAGGTCCATAGCATAAGTATATCACATAAACATGCACAAAAGATACGATAAGTAAAGAGCGTATGAAAAAGTAACACAACACAAGACATCGAAACCCTCTCACATCGCTCCCCCTATCGCTATACACATCCACTCTCCCCCTTTGGCATCAAGTGCCAAACTAAGCGTCGGAGGGCGGAGGTGGTGCAGACGAGTCAGGAGCAGTCTCTGGAGTACGCTGAGAAAACTCAAACTGCTGAAGGTACTCCTCGGAGTCAGAAGAAGAGGTGCCGGTAGCCTGCTGACCCTCTGAAGCTGGAAGCTGCTGTGTAGCGGTCTGGGTCGGCTCTGGCACTGACTGCTCTGCCTGCTCTGTCTCTGGCGCAGTCGCAGTAGTAGTGTCAACCTGAGTATCGGAGTGCGGAAGCTCTGGAATAGCTGACAGCTCAGGCTGAACTAGCGTGGTCGTCTCAGACTGCACAAGCTCTGTCTGCTCGGAAGACGCGACGGAGCTCGGGAGGGTCTCAATGGTAGAAGTCACTGGAGCCGTCGTCGTCTGCACTGGATCCGGAAGATCTGGAGTGGGGAATCTGGTAAGATCACTGAAGGTGGCTGACAAGTCTCGAGTCACAGAGGTCGTCGTAGTGTAGAGAGACTCTGTCGGCCTAGGAGTGAAACCTGTCCGCAGCGGACTGAAAAGCGGGGCCCACCTAGAGGAGTGGTAAAGCTCGTGAACTGAGAGCAGCTGGGGCCCGTGAGTGGCTGCGGAAACTGTGGTGGCTGTCCGAACTGCTGCGAAGGGACTGGTGGCTGCCACTGGATCTGCTGCTGGGGAGGAGGCTGCTGCCACTGCCACTGGGGAGGTCCACTCGCAAGCCTCTCCATGAAGCTGAGAGTCTGCTGCTGCAGTGCCATCATCTGTCGCTGAAGAGCATCAGACCTCTCCTGTGCCTGCTGCTAGGCTAGGGCCTGTGCCTGGGCCAACCTCTGCTGCTCCTGAGCGAGCCGCTGGACATCCTGAGTAACTGTCCTCTGCTGCTCCTCCATCCGTGCGAGAATAGCAAGAAGAGCGAGGTCGGAGGAAGCAGTACCATTGGTCCCGGCCTGAGAGTCGTGTGCATGGGGCTGGTAACGGGGTGGGAGGTGGTAGTCCTCGTCCGAGCTGTCTGTGGGGTCCTCTGCGACGAACGTGGCACCACCCTCTAGATCGGCAAGCTCCTGCTCGGCGAGTGCCTGGACAGCCTCGTCCTGCTCCTGGGCTGACTCTGGGACCTCTGGTCTCTGGCGTGAACTAGACGGAGCGTCCTGCTGCTGCTGCTGCTGCCTGCGATCCCGGCCGTGTCCCAACAGCTGACTCATGTTGTACTCAGGGAACACAGTCGCGGACCCAGTGAGAGACTGACTGAGACGAGCACCAGTGGTGGCAGCTACCTTCCAAAGAATATATGAGATCCAATGCGCATAAGGGAGCTGCCTGCGGGCCTTGATGCCCTCTGCGACGGTGTCCTCTATCTCACACAAGATGACATCCCAGACATCGAACTCCTGCTGCCAGACCATATAAGCTAGTAACCACAGCTGCAGCCTAGAGAGTCCCTCTCCGAAGCCCACCCTGGGAAGCAAGGTCCGCCTGAGAATTGCGTTGAGGATCCGAGCCGTAGGGGTAAGGTCCCTAGGAGTGCGACTCGAACCCTCACCGAAAGGCTCAGTGAAGCACGGGCGAACCAAGTCCGTCGAAGGCTGTGCACCACCGTGAGGGCGGCGGGGTGGCTCCATCCTGTCGTAGCACAAGTCGTGGATCCAGGTCTGTGAGCGTGTCAATCCAAACCAACTCCGGATCTCTGACGAAAACAGTCTGTAGTGCTCCCCCTCAAGTGAGAACTCGATGGTCTCTCTGTCCGGGTGCACCCATAGCGAAGCATAAAACTGAAAGACCCAATCCTCAACATATGAGCCAGACCGCCCCAAAAGGTCCGCCAAACCAGGTACGTAAGTGAGAATAGGGCGGATCTGCTCTCCAACTGCCGTGACTATCGCCTCCAGTGGACAAACACGCTGGGGACGCAAGGAGATGCCGGCGTTCCTGTAACCCTGGTAAAAGTCCTCCTGCAGCATTGTATAGAACGTTGGGCCTGCCTGCTGCTGTCTCTCCCTCGGGAACCACTGCTCGACTGGGACGAGCCTGAGCATCTGGATCTGAGAACAGGTAGCCCCCCGGAGGTCAAGTCACGGAATTAACGGGGGCGCACGCCTCGACGGAGCACGTGCTCCCCGCAGAGGGACATCGGGCCGGGGTGGCACCGCTGTCCTGCGACGAGTGGACCGACGCCGGGGTACCTCCTCGGGGACCTCCTCCTCTGCCTCGACCTCTGGTGGCTCTGCCTCTGCTGCCTCGGCCTCTGCCTGGCTCTGCTGCGAGCTCTGGGGCTCGACTCCTGGGGAGGTGAACGTCGTCCGACGACCGGCAGCCATAAGCGTGCCAGTCGGAGAGTGGTGGAACCGCTCAACCTCCTCAATGACTCTGCGCTGGTCGGGGGACAACTGGTCCTCAATCCTGAGTCCGCCCGTACAACCTCCCTACTCAGCACGCTCTGCGGCCACCGCAACCTCTCGAGCCCGGTCTGCCTCCCGCTGGTCTTTGGAGCGCTTCCGGCGCGTAATCAGCTTCGCCTTCCCAGGCCGCTGACCGGGAGGGGGACGTGGAGGAGAGTCCCCTGGACCGCCACCGACATTCTTGCAGCGCGGCATGGCTGACAAGAACGGAAGGAACTGTACTGAGAGAGGCTCTGGACTGCCGGTGAAAGAACCACTGATACTGAAACAAGCGGACAGACAAACTCACACTGAAACCCCTGACAAAGAATCTCCCACTGACACGGTTCCTCTGGTGCTGTCACTCGCGAGGCTTGGCCTCGATCCTTACCCGCGGGCTTGGCCCTGGGTTAGCTGTCACTGCCAACTGTCACTCGAACACGGCCACTGACTCGCTGCGAGAAGAGAGGGGATATATAAGCATATATAGTCTAGAGGCGAGTAGGTCCTATGGAAGCAAAGCAATGGAGATAAGAGATGAGTATGGCTTTGCTACCTGACGGAACGACGAACTAAACCAAGCTGGAGATAAGGACTGACGTTCCGGCACCCACACGTCACACCAGAAGGGACTGCAAAAGATTTGAGGTGAAACGAGGGTCAAGACATGATGGAACGGTCATTGGGGCAATTCATCGAGCACCTTGAAGTCATGGACACATGAAGATGGGGGGAGCTCACTGACTCAGGTGGGTGGTCGAGGAGGGATCGCCGGAGATGAGGTCGAGCTCGGGGACGAGAGTGAAGAGCTCCGGCGAACTGCCGTGATGCACAGGTGAGGCTCCGGCGAGCGCGCGGGGGCTGGCGGGTTTGAGCAGCGGCTAGCGCGGCTGAGCAGGGACCGACGACGAGGGGCACGGCGGCCGGTGGGGTGGTCACAGGGCTGGAGCGGTGGGGAGCGTGGACACGGAGAGGACGCGGAGGTTAGGGTTTGAACTAGGTACGGGCGGCGCGGGGAAGAAGACGACCGAGAATGATGACGCGTGGGGCCGACCAGACAGTTGAAGAACTCAACACGCCGCATTAAGGGGCATCGGACGCGCCAATGGATGCACATCGGACGCTCCGATGCCTGTCCAGAGAGCTCCAAAAACGCACATTGCATATCGGACGCATCCTATGCCTCAGCATCGGACGCTGAGCAGCGTCTGATGGAGCATCGGACGCTCTGATGAATATACATCGGACGCAACACCAACACTGTTCCAGCCGGGGCTGTGTACAGTGGGGGCATCGGACGCTGAAGCCAGTGTCCGATGTAGCGTCCGATGCTGCATGTGGGCTTGTTTTGAAGATCTCCGTTGCAGCTCCCTCTCCCAACCAAGTTCCAACTCAGATAAGAGACAAATAAACACCAGTTGGAACCTAGTATGAGCATCCTCGCATAAACCCTCAATTTTAGAAATATTTTGTCATAGGCTACATATCATTTTTAGAGAAAATATGCGATAAATCCCGAGGAGACAACATGTGGCCACCAAAACTAGGGGTCTTAACCATTAGGAGCCTCAAATGCTCCCCCTAGCGGTGGACGAACACAGTGGTTGCTCAAAACATAACCGAAAAGAAATGACAAAACAACAAACATGCATATGCAATGCATTACGAAAATTGAATCTAGGTTGTTTGTCAAGTTTCCTCATGGGTAAGCTTCTTCACACGCTTTTTAGGGCGGTTATCTTAACCACGTCTGACAAGCCTATGTGCATAGCGTAATCTAAACATGGCATATTATACAATGCAATGCAAAGACAACCCCCTTTCACCTTTTGACAAAGTTACTTAAATCAAGCACATTAAGCTCACTTCGCAATCTACAAAGGGTGTTCTCATCTAGGGGTTTTGTGAAGATATCCGCCAATTGATCTTCGGTCCTAACTCCCTCTAAGGATATATCTTTCTTGGAAACATGATCTCTAAGAAAGTGATGGCGAATATCTATGTGCTTTGTGCGAGAGTGTTGAACCGGGTTGTTAGCAAGCTTAACCGCGCTCTCATTGTCACACAATAAAGGTACCCTTTCTAGAACTACACCATAGTCTAAAATGGTTTGTTTCATATAAAGGATTTGTGCACAACAAGCACCCGCGGCTATGTATTCCGCCTCGACGGTAGACAGGGCCACACTATTTTGCTTTTTCGAACTCCATGAAACTAGTGATCTCCCAAGGAAATGGCACCCTCCGGATGTGCTTTTTCTATCTACTTTGCAACCCGCGTAATCCAAATCGGAATACCCAACGAGTTGGAAGTTAGCTCCTTTGGGATACCAAAGGCCAATGCTTGGGGTGTGCTTTAGGTACCTAAGGATTCTTTTCACCGCTATGAGATGTGATTCCCTAGGATCGGCTTGAAAGCGAGCACACATGCACACACTAAACATGATATCGGGTCTAGATGCGGTCAAATATAACAAGCTACCAATCATAAAACGGTAGAGAGTTTGGTCAACCGGGTTACCTTCCACATCTAGGTCGAGATGTCCATTTGTTGGCATTGGAGTCTTGATAGGCTTGCAATCATCCATGTTGAAGCGCTTGAGGAGGTCTTTTGTATACTTCTCTTGAGATATGAAAGTCCCCTCCTTCAATTGCTTGACTTGGAAGCCTAGGAAGAATGTGAGATCTCCAATCATGGACATTTCGAACTCCTTCGACATCAAGTCACCAAATTCCTTGCAATAGTCTTCATTTGTTGACCCGAAGATGATATCATCAACGTAGACTTGACAAATGAAGATCTCTCCATCAAGCTTCTTGGTGAATAGTGTGGTGTCGACCTTCCCTATGGTGAAGCCCTTCTCAATGAGGAAGTCCCGGAGGCGCTCATACCATGCTCTTGGGGCTTGCTTGAGCCCATATAGCGCCTTGGACAACCTATAAACATGATTAGGATATCTAGGGTCTTCAAACCCGGGAGGTTGATCAACATAGACTAGTTCATTTATGAAGCCATTTAAAAATGCACTTTTCACATCCATTTGATATAATTTAATGTCATGATGTGATGCATATGCAAGGAGGATACGAATGGCTTCGAGTCTTGCAACCGGTGCAAAGGTCTCTTCAAAGTCCAAACCTTCAACTTGAGAGAACCCTTTTGCTACTTGCCTTGCCTTGTTTCTAACAACCTTGCCTTGATCATCTTGCTTGTTCCTAAACACCCATTTTGTTCCAATGACTCTTGCGCTTTTGGGTCGCTCTTCAAGTGTCCAAACTTGGTTGCGGGTGAAGTTGTTTAATTCTTCATGCATAGCATTCACCCAATCTGGATCACCTAGAGCTTTATCTACAATGGTAGGCTCAACAAGAGACACAAAGAAGTGATGTTCAATAAATAAAGCAAGTTTTTGAGATCGAGTCATTACACCCCTTGTTGGACTCCCTATGATGAGATCTTGAGGATGATCTTGTAGTAGAGGAGTAGTCCTTCGATCAACCACTTGAGGGGCCGCTTGTCGAGCACCAACATCTTGAGCTTGTACCACCATTTGATCATGGGAGACATGAGTGTCTTCATTTGGATCCCTCCCATCCTTGTCATCATCAAGTGGTACATTGGATGAGGATGGCTTGTTAATGACTTGCACATCATCATCATCATCTTTAGGCTTGATGGCTCCAACCGGCATGTTCTTCATTGCTTCCCTCAATGGTTCATCACCTACATCATCAAGATTTTCATGCTCTCCTTGAGAGCCATTAGATTCATCGAATTCCACATCATATGTTTCTTCTACCATCCCGGTGGCATGGTTGAATACTCGATATGCTTTGGACTTCAATGAGTAACCAACAAGAAAACCAATATCACATCGGCGTTGAAACTTCCCTAGGTGTTGGCGCTTCTTGTAGATGTAGCATTTGCACCCAAACACTCTAAAGAATGATATATCCGGCTTCTTGTTGTTGAGTAGCTCATAAGGGGTCTTGCCAAGGAGACGATGGGGGAACAACCGGTTTGATGCATAGCAAGCGGTGTTGATTGCTTCCGCCCAAAATCTTTCTGGTGTATTGTACTCATCTAGCATTGTCCTTGCTAGGGTGATTAGTGTTCGGTTCTTCCTCTCAACTACCCCATTTTGTTGTGGTGTGTAGGTTGCGGAGACTTCATGCTTGATCCCAACTTCATCACAATATTGCTCAATGTGGGTGTTGTCGAACTCTCTTCCATTGTCACTTCTTATCTTCTTGATCTTCAAGTCAAACTCATTTTGGGCTCTCTTAGCAAACTTCTTGAATGAAGGGGTTGCTTCGGATTTGTCATGGAGAAAGAATACCCAAGTGTATCTAGAGTAGTCATCAACAATCACTAGGCAATAGAGATTTCCACCCAAGCTAGCATATGTTGTTGGCCCAAATAGATCCATGTGAAGTAGCTCTAACTCTCTTGATGTTGACACAAAGGCTTTGGTTGGATGAGTGTTTGCAACTTGCTTGCCGGCTTGACATGCACTACACAATTTGTCCTTCTCAAATTTGACATCATTCAAGCCCCTAACCAAATCCTTCTTCAATAGCTTGTTGAGAGTGTTCATTCCAACATGTGCTAATCTTCTATGCCATAGCCAACCAAGTGATTGCTTAGTGAACAAACAAGTCTTCAAGTTGGCATCTTCGGAGGTGAAATCCACTAGATAGAGATTGTTGTATCTAAAGCCCTTGAATATCACTTGTGTATCATCTTTCTTGGTCACAACCACTTCTTTGTCGGTGAACAAACATTGAAAGCCAAGATCACATAGTTGCCCAACAGATAGCAAGTTGAAGCTCAATGATGCAACTAGTAACACATTGGAGATGGTATGATCATTTGATATAGTCACTTTGCCTAATCCCTTGACATTGCCCTTTGAGTTGTCACCAAATGTTATCTTTTCTTGGTCATTGACATTCTCTTCTAGTGAGGTGAACATCCGAGGATCACTGGTCATATGTTGTGTGCAACCACTATCAATCACCCAATGAGAACCACCGGTCTTGTAGTTCACCTACACACATAAGAAATCATGCTTGAGCTTTTGGGACCCAAACTTGTTGTGGTCCCTTAACCTTCTCTACTAGTGACTTTGCAACCCAAATTTGTTTTGGCCTATTCTTGTTAGGAGGCCCCATGAATATAACTTTCATCTTGCCACTAGAGTCTTGTCTAAGCATGTAGTGAGCATTGAAAGCAAAGGGCCTAGCATGCTTGGGCAAGGGTGTAGGTTTAGGCTCTTCACAATCATCAGCAAAGTGTCCTTCCTTTCCACACTCATAGCATCTTCCAATCTTCTTCTTCTTTGGCTTAGTGATGCTTTTGCGTTGCTTCGTCTTCTCTTCAAGGAAGCCAATGCCATTTCTATTGGTCTTCATTACGGTGTTCATGAGAAGCTCACTTTGAAGACATTGACCCTTGGTGAATTTCTTCAACCCGGTGGTGAGGTGTTCCTTTTCTCTCTTGAGCTTGTCATTCTCTTGTTGGAGCTCTAATTGAGATGGTGTCATCTTGTAATCCCTCTCCATCTTCAATCTCTTGTTCTCTTCTTTTAGCATGTCTAGCTCAAGTGACATGCTATAGTCATCATCTTGGGTCTCAACAATGACTTGCTTTGTGTTTGCAAGCTTCTCTATATCAATCTTGAGCTTTGCATTCTCATTCTTGATCTTGACATAATCATCATAATGATCGGCCACAACCACACTCTTGCCCTTGCCACTAGCTCTTTGCTCATTATGTTCACTAACCAAGTCCTCACAAGATGTTGCTATGTCACACTTAACAACAAGGTTAGGAGCATCATGTGTCTCATGTGAGAGCATATCATAAGTAATGGTGAGAGCATCATAGTCAACTTTCACTTGAGTGTATTGTTCTTTGAGCAAAGCATAACTAGTGGTAAAGTCATTATGCATCTTATCAAGTTTTTCATTTTTAGCTTTGAGCTCCTTGTTAGAGGACTTGAGCTCCTTGATGGATGATGACATAGTAGCAAGTTCATCTTTTAACTCATCACTAGCATGAATAGCATGATCATATTTCTCAACAAGAGATTTATTTTCATCAACAAGCTTTTCATTTTTAGCTCTAGTCTTCCTTATGATTTTAGAGTTGTCATTTAGCAATTTAACAAGCTCATCATAAGTAGGTGCCTCAAATTCACCATCACTATCACTAGAGTCATCATCGCTTTGTACCTTCCGGTCACCCTTAGCCATGAGGCATAGGTGTGTAGATGATGATGATGATGACGGTGGTGGTGGTGGTGTAGAGGAGCCAATGACTAGAGCGGCCACCTTCTCCTTCTCATCATCACTATCTTCATTTGATGAGCCACTGGAGGAGTCAATGTCGGTGAGCCAATCACCAACAATGTAAGCCTTGCCACCTTTGTTGTGGTATTGCTTCTTCTTGCCATCCCTCTTCTTGTAGGGCTTCTCATTCTTCTTCTCATCTTCGCTAGATGAGTCATACTTCTTGCCCTTGTTCTTATTCTTGTAGCTCTCTTTCTTGGGCTTGGTGCATTGATGAGCAAGATGGTCAAGCTCACCGCAATTGTAGCAATCCATTTCGGAGATTGGCCTCCTCTTGCTACTAGTGAAGAACTTCTTCTTTCTTGAGTCAAAGTTGACTCCATTCTTGTGAAGTTTATTCAACATCTTGGTGGTCCTTCTCACCATGAGAGCAATGTTGGAATCATCCTCTTCATCACTTGAGCTCTCATGATGCACCTCAATAGCCTTGAACTTGCCCTTCTTGTCATGGCTTGCTTTGAAGGCCAAGTCCTTCTTCTTATCGGTGGAGGAGCCACCACTTGGTGTGATGTGCATGTACATCTCATGAGCATTGATCTTTCCCAAGATTTGAGTTGGTGTAGCGGTGGAAAGATCACTTTGATGTAGCACCGTCACAATGTGTCCATACTTCTCAATTGGAAGGACACAAAGAATCTTCCTCACAACATCGGATGGTTGCATTTGTGTGAGTCCAAGTCCATTCAGTTCCTCTACAAGAACATTCAACCATGAGTACATTTCATTTGCACTTTCATTAGAATGCATATCAAAAGAGTGAAGCTTTTGCATAACCAAATGATAGCGTTCCTCACGCTCACTCTTTGTTCCCTCATGGAGCGCACAAATGTTATCCCATAGATCATGGGCATTTTTGTGGTTCCGAACACGGTTGAACACATCCTTGCAAATGCCTCTAAAAAGAATATTTTTGGCTTTTGCATTCCATTTCTCATTTTCCTCCTCATTAGGAGTGAGACTTGTGCCTTCTTTGGGCTTGGCAAAGCCAGTGATCGTGGCATTTAACATCAACCGCCTCTAGGTACGACTCCATACGGATTTTCCAATATGGAAAGTCGTCTCCCTCAAACATGGGAGGTGGTCCATCACCTCCGGACATCTTAACTCTAGGCGGTTAAGCCTAAATCGAGAGCACGAGGCTCCGATACCAATTGAAAGGATCAAGATGCCCAAGAGGGGGGTGAATTGGGCTTTTCTAAAACTTCTTGCAAGAATTAAAACCTATCAAGCCCCAATTAACCCTCTAGTGCCTAGAAGTGTGTTTGAAAAGAATCAATCGCACAAAAGACTATCGCTAAACCATTTCTACTCTAGCATGGCAATTCAACTTATGAAAGAACAACAAGTAAATGCGGAATTGAATTGCTCAAAGGTAAATGCGTAGTAAAGAGAGTAGAGATGACACGACGATCTTTTTGCCGAGGTATCGAGGTGTCGGCACACCGCCCTAGTCCTCGTTGGAGCACCCGCGCAAGGGTATCGCTCCCCCTTGATCCGCGCAAGGATCAAGTGCTCACTACGAGCTGATTCTTCGCCACTCCGACCCGGTGAATCGCTCGCTACCGGTCACAACTTGGCTTGGGTCATCCACAATGCCTCTGGATGATCACCAAGCTCTTCGATTGCCACCAAGCCGTCTAGGTGATGCTGATCACCAAGAGTAACAAGCTAGAACTCTCACTTGACCAACACAAGGCCAAAGAGATGGATGGATGCACACTTGCTACTCAATTCTCACTAGGAGGTGTCTAATTCTCACAATTAGCAAATCACTCAACCTCACTAGGGCTTTTGCAATCACTCACACTCACAATGTGTTTCTCAGCTGATGAAAGTGGCAAGAACACTCAAATGGATGGAGGGAAGGAAGTATATATACTCCCCCAACCGGCCATCCAAAAACAGCTCAAGACAGGGTTTCTGCGGGGGCATCGGACGCTCCGATGCAAGGCATCGGAGGCTCCGATGACCTCGACCAATGGTCGACTGTACCCTCTTGTCAGACCTGTTAAAGGAGCATCGGACGCTGGGCAGCGTCCGATGCCCCTGCATCGGACGCCTCCGATGCCGATTGAACCTCTCTGGAACCTCTCTGGACGGCCATCGGACGCTGGCCCTCAGCGTCCGATGCCAGCGTCCGATGCCTCCCCAAGTTCACTCCCAAGTGAACAGTGACACCAGAGCATCCGATGTGACACCATCGGCGCCTCCGATGCCACGCACCAGACCAAACCCTAAGTCGGGGTGGGCATCGGAGCCTCCGATGCCTACTCAGCCAGCGTCCGATGCCTATTACAAGGCCAAAACGAACTCGGATCGCGACGCGGCCTTAACGACTATTGTTTCTCTCGACATAAGGCATCTCTCTGAGCTACCTAGGGCTATGAAATAACAAGTGTGCACCACACCTACCTCAATAGTCTCATCTAGGTCAAGCTACTGATTCACGCTCCCCTTTATAGTACGACCAAAGGAAAAACAAAGACCTAAGACTACCTAAGTGTCCTCCAACACCATATGACACTTAGCCTAGTCTACCACCGTCTTTGTCGTCCATCCTTTGAAAACTGAAACGATATCCATCGCCAGGGGACATGAACTCCATATGCCCGTATCGTCGCCATTACTGTGACCTAACTCAATCCTGTTTCTGCAAAACACACGTTAGTCACAGTAATCTTGTGTTTCATCCAATCACCGAAACCACTAGGGGCCAAGATGCGTTCACAAACAACTAAAACATACCTTTTTAAAAACATAACTATCTATGTGATGTAATAATTATTTCTTTATAAATATGTGTAATTATTTATATGTTAGATTTTCGCGATGACTTCTCCGCGTAAGGACCAAGCAGAACGGGTCGAACACACGAAGTAAGCAGAAGGTCCCCACCAAACGGGCCAAGTAGAAGGGGCCGAACACACGGAGCAAGCAAAAGGGACCCACGAAACGGGCCAAGCAGAAGGGGTCGAACACACGGAGCAAGCATAAGGTATCCACGAAACGGGCCAAGCAGAAGGGGCCGCCACGCCTTCATACGAAAGCGTTAGCGACAACATTGAGGCTCCCGAAGTAAGGAAGGCTCGTCATGAATTGGCACGTGACCCTGATTACAATTCAGAAGTTGATGAGGTAAACTACACATCTATAATTTTCATGTTTGTATCTATATGTACCAATCGATAATTTGTTGTGTCTACCTTTTTTCATGAATAGAAAATGTTCTCGCAGTTCAAAGAGATAGTAGCTCAAGAAGAAGTGTCACACGAAGACGCACTGAACCCGACCGAGATGACCACTGAGAGTTCAAGGAAAGGAAGCAGAGTGACCAAAAATGAGGTGACAGAGAACTGAACATGTGGCCAAATGATACATATATAATCTCAGAAGTGAGCCCGAAAGCACAGCCCCTAGCTCCTGAGGAAGCCCTACCTAAGTTTCGAAACGCCCTTGGTTTCTTAGTTAGGGACAATCTTGACATCACTGGAGGTCCAACTGGTGGAAAGATGTGTCAGATAATTACAAGACAAAAATTTGGGATCAGTTGGTGACCAGGTTCATTTTTCGTCGGGGCTCGGTCCAACTCGTGAAGGAATATGCCATGAAGCAGTGGGCGATCATGTTCCGATACTGGAGGTTTGAGATCAATACCATGTGGGCAAAGAAAGGATTGGACCCAACAAAAGGTACAAGATCACGACCGGGCAGTGGGCGGTTTTTTTAGAGCAAAAGAGAGAGCTAGAGTTCTTAGCTCAGAGTGAAGCTAATACCGAGCTCGCAAAGAAGAATAAGTACCACCACCACCTAGGCACAGGGGGTTACCAACGCAAGGTTCCCAAGTGGAGGCAAGAAGAGGCTGCCAAGAAAGCTGCAGGGTTGCCGACGTTGTCTGAGCAAATTGCAGAAAGGACCGCAAATTGGATCCATGCACGGAAACCGAGGGAAACCGAGACTGGTGTTTCCTTTGATGACCCAATGCTCGATGGAGCAGCAAAGAGTATATTTGCGGTGGTAGCTAAGCAGCAAGAAGGATAATTTAAGCCACGAAGAGAGAGGGACATCCTTAGTGCTGGCTTGGGAAACCCCGAGCACCCTGGTCATGTTCGAGGCATCTCATCGAAAGAAGGATTCGGGCCAGAGTGGGAGGGTGAGTACAAGAAACGTGATTGATACAAGGAAGAATTGGAAAATTATTTTAAGGAGGAGGCAAAGAAAGACTTCCAAGAGATGATGTCCAAAATCCTATCTGATCCTCCTCCAGAGTTGATGCAGCATTTGGCAAGTGCGATGTCTGCTCAACAGATGAGCACTCAGGCCCCCTAGATGCAGCTAGTCCCAACAACACAACCGTTGGTGACACAGTCTACAACAACCCTTCCAAGCAGTGTCGCGTCAACGACAAACAAGGTTCACTATCCAGTGGACGACATTGATAGGCCGGTGGCTTGTTCCCTAGTCATAAGATATGGTATTAACAATCATCGTATAAGGGAAGTAGCTGTAGGCCTTGCGATCCTAGGACGCACATACCATGGGAGCAAAATTCCAGAAGAATACTGCAAGGTAGAAGTGTCGACTGTCATCCAAGGATACGAGGACGACATGCTAGACATCCCCGGTCCCGAGGGCATTGAGAAACTCGGACAGGCTTTCAAGAACTTCATCCTTTGGCCTCGACAAAACGTCCAGTTGATTGAGCCACCACCATCCTCTGAAGCCCTGCCACTCACTCAGGACAAATCATCACCTGTCGATCCTCTTCCTAAGGACTCGTCAGCACCTGCTGATGATCCTCTTCCTAAACCACCATCACCGCCGATCGTGGCTGCTCTTGACCCCACATCATCTCTGCCACCATTAAATTCTCCAGCTTCCCCACCATCCAAAGATGTTGAAGAAACAAGGGAGGCACCAGAGCAGCCTAAGAAGAAGAAATATTCTGTACCCAAACTGGTTTCCCCCTTCGAGCCAAAGAAAAAGACTGCTAGCACGGCCAAATATTTATTAGGAATTGCACTCACCCGCACTACACGTACCCTTGACTTGGCTGAGCATGAGAAGTCAGTGCAAAAGCCTAAGGTAATTTCCATAATTATCAGGAAGCCAACAAAGGATGATTACAAAAATGTCCCCGATAAATATGTGCCTAGAAGGCCTCTACTCAAGTGGGATAAACTGAAGAAGATCCTAGCTGGTATTAAAAGGCTTCATGACTGGTACATGAGAGCATCATCTATTGGCATCGACACCATCAATGTGTGTATACCAGCAACTGCATTTGTTAGTGACAAACTAACGGCCATTGCTGCCTTCAAGGATGTGTGGTTGATGATGAACCTTCAGAGACTCGATGTACAACTCATAATGGTTTTTGCATTGTAAGTCACTTATACTTATTATCAATTTTCAATATCTTACATGTACGTGCGCCTTGCATAATGCAATATGATCAGCAAGAGATGCTTTATGGTCCAGATCCTAATTCTAATACAAGCCAAAGGGTTGGGTATTTGAACCCAATGAAAATATGTGAGGAGCAGCACACATTCAGAATCGGTGATCACAACGACGACTTACAAGGTTTAGAAGGTGAAGCACGAGAGAAGAAAATAGAAGAAATGAAGGTGGAGTTTGAAACCAGATACGCCTTCTACCTAGGACACGCAATGCTTCAGTTTCAACATAGGCAATGCATAGTGGCCCCGTATAACTTTGGGTAAGTGTGAGTTTGCATATATCAAATTTATTATTCTAATACACACATGCATCACAAATTTGATTCGTGCAGGGACCACTGCATCTGCTTCATTATTTTCCCTAGGGACAGAAAGGTGTTGGTTTGTGACTCCTTAGATTTCCCGACTAAAAGCTATGCAACATTCGTGAGGCTCTTAGAGCTGTAAGTCAAGATTTTGCATGCATACTTTAATCGATGAGATGTTCTGAATAACATGGTGATTTTATTCGAGATTATAGGCCATATAGGTTTTACAAGATTAAAGGTGGAAGGTGCGAGTCATCAATACAAGGGAACCATTGAAAATACATCATAACTGGCTGGTACATATGGAAATTTAAAAATACATATCATACATGTACAATACAATAGGACGATGTTGCAAGTAGATAACTATACTTTCTCATTACATAGTGCCACAAGCAACCACCCGGATCGGTCCATTGTGGATACTACGTGTGCGAGTTTATGAGGGAGAACGGACGATACATCAAGAACCCTTCTAAGGTAATATAAGTAATAGTCATGTATGTAGTTCTAACATTAAAGTTGCAAATGTATTATCAAGTGTAAAAAATATATGATGTTTATAAACCTCTTTTCCAGAAATTCGATGTACAAAAGGCGAAGCACATCAACGAACACGCATTATACAACATAGTTGAGGACATGTGCGCATTCATCTTGAAAGAAGTCATTCCATGTGATGGGAAATATCACGATGCTACCAGCGTCTTAGCAAGCCCACAATACAGAATACTTAAAGAGATTAGTAGACTCAAACTTAGTCAAGACGATTATTAGAGAACTGATGAAAACTTTGTTGTATATAATGTTTGATGTAATATGTGTAACTTTATGTTTGTGAGCATGAAACCACTACAAGAAATCTGTTTTTTTATGACAGTTGTCCTTGTGACGATGACAGATATTGTCATATATTGTAGCATAATATGACGATAAAATTGGTGTCGTCATAAACTCATTAGGCTCTTAACTATTTATGACGATCCTTTTAGGATTGTCACATTAAGTTAGCTATTATCGTCACAAAATGGTAGCCGCAGGTAAGCGAGCGATGACTATCTTTATATGACGACATGAAGTGGATTTTGTGATCTTTTTTCTAGGTCACCATTTGTTAATGTAGACACGACGGTCCCCTACGTCACTATTTGAGCTTCGGTCTTAATAAACAGATCAAGGGGAAGGGGACTTGGCCATTTCGAATCTCTTTTGTGGCATAATAAACAGGAAGTCAAACTTTGAACAACATGTTTCATAAAAACATTACACATATGACAAGGGACTCGTAGGAGCAACATTAGAGATTCATATATAAAGGCATGCAAAGATGTAGTTCAAGCCACAAGCTAACATATATATATATGGTAGCTAGCATACATACTAATACACGTCCACTTCCTTACTAACATTAGTGTCCATAACCATAACAACACCAAAAGCATTCATCATCATCATCAGTGCCCACTTAGGCTTCCAAAAGTCAGCCTAGCTACACATGTCATCATCACTTGGTCTTCTTGAACAGGCCATCCAACTTGTCCAGCCTGGCTTTGATGACCTCTAGATCCTCACCAAAGAGGTTCATCTTCTTCTTGTAGACGTCATCCTTGACCAGTTCAGTGAGGCTGTTGATCTTCCAGCCCAGATTAGTGATGTCTTGCTTCAGAGGTAACATCACGTCCTTGATCACGCTCACGAGCATTTGGCGACTCACAATCAAATTCTGAACATAGTACTACATATGAGCAATGTACAACATCAGACTTTGCAGAATGAATAATTTAGAGATAATTTGATCAACTGGAATCTATGAATCATGAAAACAAGCAATCAACATCAATTTCTCAAACACTGAAACAACCAGGCATTGTATACTAATGTTCAGCTAACTATACCCATGACCACCCACTGAACTAAGAACAAATTTATTTCATTAGTACATAGATATATATCAAAAAGGGAGTTGTTTCAAATCATCTATGTCAGCCTAGGTGCAGCACTATTGGGTTGGGATGGTGGTGCAACCTCCACAACATATGGGATAGCTTGGGCACCACCCACTGTGTCCTCTTCCCCCAAAGATATCAAAATCATCCACAACATCCATAGCTATGATAATTATGAAATAGTACATGCAGAAAGCAGTAGAGTACGCAGTGCACATAATTAAATGATAAGTCATTACAGCAGGGTTGAAAACAGAGACAAATAAGTTCAAGGTACAAGGACATGGTTGAAACTAGATGCAAATAAGTTTAAGATACATGGCATCGCCGGCCCTAGGGATTGGTCTCATCTAACATAACAATTTCAGCAAATGATACAGAAGCCCTAGGGATTCAATCATCCTAGCTAGTGCATCAACTACAAAATTGAAAAGGGGATACTTACA
The DNA here is from genome assembly GCA_009763385.1 of Coix lacryma-jobi var. lacryma-jobi. Lineage (NCBI taxonomy): Eukaryota > Viridiplantae > Streptophyta > Magnoliopsida > Poales > Poaceae > Coix > Coix lacryma-jobi. The sequence goes on from CM019824.1 coordinate 52,449,821, forward strand.
GAGTCGCTGGAGGTGGAGCCGCTGTCGTTGGAGTCCATCCCTGGAAGAGTCGGCGTCGGTGGAGGAGGTGGGGACAGCCGGGAAGGAGTCGGCGCGGGCGCAGGAGCCACCTCGGTAGCACTTCTTGCAGATGATCTCCAAGCTATCACTCTCCCCCGAGGTCAAGGAAGACTCCGGCGTGATGTCCTTTATGGACTTCTTGTCGGCGGCATGGTTCTTCTTCGCGGACGGCGTGGACGAGGAAGAAGGCACAGCCCACGAGACATTCTTCTTCACCGCTGGCGCTGCCTTCATCTTCCACGCCGATGTCGGCGCCACCTTCCTATTGGACGTGGCCAACCGAGCCCTTGCCTCGGCTTCTGCCTTCTTCGTAGCCGCCGTCGGGTAAGGCTTCTTCACCGCCACCTTCTTCTCCGTAGGCGGGGCCAACGAGGAAGGGGTGGGTCCTTGGTGGCTCCTTGGTGACCTCCTTGGATCTCTCACCATTGACGAGGAAGGGGCGGCTCCTTGGCGGTGGCGTGGGCGATTGCGGGTGCGATGGTGAAAACTGGATCTGGGGTGGTGAATGAGGGCAGGTGAAAACTGGATCTGGCGAGGTAAATGAATGAGGGCAGGTGAATGAGGGTGAGGTGAAGGGCCGGCCACTGATAGTGGGCCCCAGAGAGCGAGTAGGCCCACTCGGTCATGACGAACTATCTATTTTAGAATTCAAGGTCAGCACCCTACCGAACTTACTAGTCTAGCGCATTGGTGAAGGAACGAGCATGTAGAGCCTGAGGTCTCCGGTTCGAGCCCTTTGTGGCCAAATTTTTTTGCATTTTTTGATTATTTTTCTACATACTTTTTTGTGATAACTTAGCCGTGTCACAAAAACGTCTGTCCCCAACGGCCATATACCCGTTGCCGATGAACCCAAACCCTAACTCTTTCATTTTCCCCCAACTGAACCGGTGGCGAGGGGCGACCGGGGGAGCGCGGCGGCGACTGGGCGACCGGCGGCGGCGACAGCTTCCCCTCTCGACAACTGATGACGCGGCGGGCTCTGCCCTTCTCCCCAGGTGTTCCTCGGTTGTGCCCCTCCCTTTCCCCCACTCAATCTGTTGCCTTTGACTATTGCTCACCTTCCCTCTCTCAGTTCTCATGTCGCAGGCATCGTCCTCAGCCGCTCTGACTCGGCGGTCAAGTGCATCTAGGGTTGGCCGGCAACCAGAAGCCCTTGTTATTGTTGCTGCAGCGCCTACGCCCACTGCTATCGATGTGCAGGCGCCCCTTGATGATGTGACTGGGTTGCCATTGATCATGTGCCCTGATTGCAGGGATGTGAGGTTTTTGCTGCTACTACCACGAAGTCTCAGTATAATGTTGGAAGGAGGTTTTTCAAGTGCCCTCAGAAGAACTATAGAAAAGTCAGTGTGGTAGTTCTATTCCTCAAATTTCAATCTTTTTTTAATAGGCTTCCTTGAGAATGGTATTGGTAGCTATTAGCATTCAGTGCGCGCACTATTGGTGTTAAAATGCATGTGTTTGTCATTTGGATGCAGGGGACATGTTCCAGTTATTGGTTCCAGGAAGAATATGTGGTCTACCTTGAAGATCATGGTTATGTACTTCCACCTTCCTCAACCATTGCAGCATCTTTGACCAATGAAGTTCCTGAGCTGGTGGGAAAAATTGATAACTTGGAGCAAAATTTGAACAAGGTGAAGGAAATGGTTGGCAAGAACATTGAAGGCATGGGAAGCTACATTTGTCTTGTTTGCGGATGCTTGAATGTAACAATATTCCTGGTCTTGGCCATCTTGTTGGTTGTAGCTTTAGTGTTCAAGTAGGCAATGCTTTTGGATTTTTTGATCAAGTAGGTTGGGACATGTGTGTACTGAACCTGTTGTGGTGTAAGTTTAGTGCATTTGGTATGAAATGTGGGCCTTTGTTCTCTTGGACATCTCTTGTGTAAGCTATGCATTGCTGCTATATGTTGGAAATAAAGATCCCATTTTCTTATGATGATTATCTATTGTTGGATGAAATTTAGGCAACATCTATATATATGACTTGCAGCCTATACATTTTGTGATGAATTTTGTACATGACAGTTCTAAGCATTATATGACATTGTCATGTGTCATAACATCACAGAAATCTAAGCAGCAGAACTTGCATCATGTGATTGAAATCTGGACAATGTAACTTGCATCATACATACATATAAGAATTATGCATTGAAATAAGAGTCACTGCATATAAGGTCTCAGAACTCAGATACAAATTGAGTAGCATAGTTCAAATACAACAAAATCACTAACATAATAGTACAAGGTTCACAAATATGCAGAAATCAAAGTTCAGTCATCATCACTGTCTTGTCCTGAAGCATTGCCTTCTTCTTCTGTACTATGGTAATCAAGATAGGTTTCATCTTCATCTCGGTCAACTGCTTCATCACCTTAAGGTGTATGTTTCAATCGCCGGAGGCTCTCGATGAGGTCTCCACTAATAGGGCTCCCCGGTTCATTATCCATGAGCAAGAAATCCAAATCAGGATGAATGTCTCCCACTAGACCATCTCCAGCTGAAATATGCTCCTCTTGGTATGCCTCCTGACATCTCATTTGTACTTGTTCTTGAATTGGTTGGTTTGTGGCAGACTCAACATCAAATATATGTCGGTGGCCAAATTCTTGTAGCACTCGCCAACTTGGGCCTAACTTTGTATCTTCCAAAAGAAATATTTGTGAAGCATTTGTGCCTATAATGAAAGGATCATCCTTATACCATCGGCCTTGGATGTTTATGCTCTTGAAGTAACCATCATTTTTCATTTTGTATGTCCTTCCCTCTAGATTGTACCACTCACATTGTAATAAGACAACAGTCCTACGCCCTTTGTTGTTCCTATTGTAGCTCAGCTCAATAATGTCTATGATTGTCCCATAGAAGTCAATTGTGTCATCACCGTGAGTACCTGGACTTTTGATGGTGGAGTTTTGTGTCTTCCTGTGTTCGTCACGAGCCAAAGTGTGGTACCGTACCCCATTGATTATACAGGTTGTGCACGAACACACTCGTGGATCCGGCCGACATGCTAGTGAGTACAGGTCTTCGTCAACTTGTGTTGTGCCTTGGTATTTCATTTTGGTAATCTGTAGGTTGAAAACAAATAGAATAAGTGACTTTCAAACTTTATTGTATCATAAATCAATTAGTCAAGTTGTAGAAGTTGCACACACATGATTCGCAAACCATGCAGCGAATTCTGTTGACATCATTTTTTCAACATCATTGACCCCTTGTTGTTGTAGTTCTGCCCTATAGATGCTGCAAAGAAAGAAGCTAATTAGTTATTTTGTGACACTAGTATTGAATAAAGATGTGTGAAATGAAATGACTGGAATCACTCACTCTTTGTATTCATCCACCTCTTCACGGTTATTTAGAACATACCAAACCATGGAGTCATAGTCTTTATCTTTGTAATGAAATTTTGAAGCACCCAACAGGTTAATACCATGACCAAAAATAGAGTAACCATTGGGAGAGATGTTCTCTTCTCCATCTAAGTTTCTTTCAGGCCTAGTGAACCTACTAATGACATCATTGAAATATGTTGAGCACTGGGTCATACACTCATAGGCAGTGTATGCCTCTGCAATAGATCCTTCAGGTCTTGCTTGATTGTGGACAAAACGCTTAAAGGTGCCCAACCTTCTCTTAATGGGATACATCCATCCATACTGCACTGGTCCCCTAAGTAGTGCCTCATCAGGTAAGTGTACTGCTAGGTGAACCATAACATCAAAGAATGTTGGAGGATAAATTTTCTCTAGCTTGCAAAGGATAAGCACAATATCCTCCTTCATCTGGTGTAGTGCATCAACCTTTATAGTTTTGGAACAAAGTTGTCTGAAAAACCTACCCAATTCGCCACGAAGGCTAGCTGGTAAGATACGTTGCAGCATTATATGACAGTCATGTGTTTTGAGCCCATTCATAGGTCCTCCTCCCTTCATATTGACACATCTTGATATATTGGAGGCATAGCCATCTGGAAACTTAACATTGCTCACAAATTGCAAAAAGTTCTTCCTATCTTCTGGTTTTAGAACGTAACAAGCTCTTGGCTTTGATGATGAACTACCACTGTCATCTAGCAAATGAAGCTCTTTTCTCATACCTTGGTCCTCCAAATCTAGTCTAGCATTGATGGTGTCCTTTGTCTTATTTGGAATATTCAGTAGAGTTGACAGAATGTTTTCACATATGTTTTTCTCTATGTGCATAACATCAAGGTTTTGATGTAGTTTCAGTTTTGGCCAGTATTCCAAATCATACAAGCTAACCTTCAGATGCCATACTGGTTCATTTTCATTACGACGTCATTTTCTTGTTTTTGGCATATCTGGATTCTTGCCTAGAACATAGCAAACTTCATTCAACCTTGCCATAACCTCATCTACAGTAAATTTCCTTGGCTTCTCTCTTTTTTCATGCTTGCCATTGAAAGATTTGTTTGTCCTCCATTGATGGTTGTTAGGGAGGAAACGTCTATGGTCTATGAAACCAATTTTGTTTCTAAGACTGCAGGAGCATGGATTCTCATCACAGTGCACACATGCGAAGTAACCTTTTGTGGTTCTGCCTAACATGGTGCCTAATGCTGGGTAGTCATGGATTCCCCACAGAATCGTTGCACGTAGGCTGAAATCTTTGCCTTCAACTGCATCATAAGTTTTGACACCCTTTCAAAGCTCTATCAAGTCTGCTATCAAAGGTTGCATGAACACATGGAAATCTTTGCCTGGTGATTTTTTGCCTGGAATTAGTAAAGCAAGCATATAATTGGATTGGTCCATACACATCCATGGTAGAAAATTGTATGGCACCACTATCACTAGCCATATGCTATATGAATTGCTCATCTGACCAAATGGGTTAAATCCATCAGTAGCAATGCCTAACCTCAAACTACGGGGCTCATCTATGAAAGACTTGAAAGTCTCATCAAAATCTTTCCAAGCTTCCCCATCAGCAGGATGTCTCATTTCATTCTCCACGGAAACCCTCTTTTCCTTGTGCCATCTTGCAAATTGTGCCCGCTGCTTTGACATGAAAATCCTTTAAAAGCGTGGAATTATTGGAAAGTAACGCAGGACCTTGTGAGGAACTTTCTTTCTGCCCTCCTTGTTCACTTTCCATCTTGTGTAGGCACAAACAAGGCAATGATCATCGCCTTCATGGTCCTTCCAAAATAAGGCACAATCATACTTGCACACATCAATACAAACATAACCAAAGCCAAGCTTCCGAAGTAGAGCTTTCATTTCTTTATAGGACTTAGGAAGACCGGGCACATTCTTCAAAGATCCAGAAAGCAACTCAAGCATAGCATCGAATCCAGATGTTGTTATCCGATTGTACACTTTGATATGCAGCAGCTTGATAATAAAAGATAGCCTAGACTCCTCAGTGCAACCTGGATAAAGTTCACGCTTTGCCTCTTCCATGATTTGTTTGTATAAGTCACCACCAAAGCCATGGCTTGCTGCGTCACGCAAATCTTGAATCAACCGCTGAACTCCCCTTGCACCGTCATCTAAGACATCATCTTCAGCTTGTCCTTCCTCATGAAGTAGTGCCTGGTACATATCCTCTGGTACATCATAAAGTTCTCCATCTTGTCCAGCAACATTATTATATTCCTCTCCATCTTGTTCATCTTGTCCAGGAACGACATTATATTCCTCTCCATCTTCTGCATCTAGGCCACGAACATTATATTCCTCTCCATGGTAAACCCACCTAGTATAGCACTTAGACATTCAATTGATTTTGATATCCTCGTGTACATCATCTTGACTTTTCTCTTTCTGATTCAAGCATTTTCGGCATGGGAACTTGATCTTCTCATCTGCATTATATCTATCTCTGACATGTTCCATGAATCTCTCAACACCATCCATAAACTCCAGCGAAAACGGTTCACTACTATAAATCTAGCTTCTATCCATGTTAGCCTTCTGCAATAAACTTCTATCCAGCTTCTTAAACACAGATTGAGAGGACGATACTGTGAGCTATAGTTCCATTCAGAGTAGAGTAGCTAGCAGGTAGAGATATTGGTCCAGAAAAAAACCTTTTTAGGAAGTCACTGATGGACATCGATGGAGCATACTGATGGACACATGCTCGATGGGGTGGCCACGCGAGCTTGTTGGTGATGGGGTGGCCTGCCGGCCGCCAACATCAAGCCCTGGCCACCTCTGCTAGATCTGTTAGGATGAAGGTGGGATGGCCACGTGAGCCTGCTGGTGGGGCGAGGGAGCTCGGTGGGACGAGCAACCACCTGGGCTCGTTGGCGAGGCAGCAGCTGTGCGGTGGCCGGCCGGCGGGTGTGGCCTCGACGCAAAGGAGCAGGTGAGATGAGGGTGACCGTCGATGGAGCAGTTGAGGTCGAGAGAGCGAGGATGTAGGGCTGTCCAATGAGGGAGCGATGGCTGTGGTGGCCTGTCGACGAGGATGTAGGGCTCTCCGGTGAGGGAGTAGCTCATGTGGCCGGCGAGTGAGGAGCTGGCCACAGGGCCCTGCGAGAGTGCTAAGTGCTGGCCACAAATGCTAAATGCTAAGATTTGCTGGCCACAAATGCAAGTGAGGATGTGAGTGAGGGGGTTTTCAATGACAGATCGGCCCACCAGCTAGTTTGGCCACTATCAGCGAGTTCATGTTCTAATCAACATTTTTTCTTTTAAATCTTAGCAAAATATTGTAACTAGTTTATCTCACACATACTTAGTCGGAATGGGATGATTTTTTTTCCTAATTTTTTTTAAAATTTTGATCTATCAATATATTGTATTGGTTTTGGATTTTTTTTCCATTCATAGAAATTTTGAACGAATCTATTTTTTATTTCAAAAAGTACCAATTTTGGACCACATTTTGGGAAAAAATGATTTCAAACAAAAAACTCATGAGTACAAAGGTTGATGGCATCTACTTGTTCATATCTACATTTGATATTTAGGGCTTTTGTGCATCCGAGAAAGTGATGGTAACTTTGTTCTCAAAGTTTACACATTCATCTCATAGTTGAGGAGATTATAAGAAGGATGAGTAGAATTTGAGAACAAAGTTATCATCACTTTCTCGGATGCACAAAAGCCCTAAATATCAAATATAGATATGAATGAGTAGATCAATCTTTGTATTCATCACTTTGTCATTTCAAATTATTTAGTACCTTAATTTTTTGGTTGTAGTTTAAAAATTATGAAATTCAAAATTTGAACTCTCCAAACATTGTCAAATGAAAAAATGACAAATATAAAGAAGGTAGATCTCAATGTGTGCAACAACTTCGTTTCTTACCAAATTTCAATTTAAAATCATCTGCTACCCCAAAAATGTGTTAACAAATCCTAATACTACTAACTGTATCACTGACATCAGGGGCCCATGCGCCAGACCAAAATTTCAGTACCAAAACCAGCCCCTCTCCCACCAAGGCCACTGCCACCGACAGATGGGCCCAACACTACCCCCCGCCCTACCATATCCTCTTCTCCCGCGCTAGCCGCATCGCCCTCTTGAAACCACACCCGCAGTTCCCTCCCTCTTGAAACCCTAGACCTAGCTGCATCTGTCGCCGCATCCACCCATCCCGCCGCCGCCCCTCTGCACTGCCGCATCCACCATCCCGCCGCTGCACCTCCACACCGCCGGATCCACCAATCCCGCCGAGAATGGGATCCTCCTGCCTCCCTAGAACTTAGGCGGAGGGAGGCACCACCACCAAGCCAGAGGGAGGCGCCACCACCAAGACGAAGGCCAGCGCCACCACCAACACGGAGGCCGATGTCGTAGCTCAGGACACCGGCATCCTGGCCTCACTCAGCTGCTCCCTATCGGAGCCATAACGCAAGACGCAGGCATCCCGAGGTCCCTCCTCAGCACCAAAGGTACTCTGTTTCCTCGTCCTCCTCCTCAACCCTCTAGCGGTACTAACCTAGACATGCTCGTTGCGATTGGTTCGTCTAGAACCCAAGTTGTGGGCCTACCTACAGCAGCTGGTTAGTGCGAGAATCTCTCTTGCCTAGTTTGGTGTTGATCTAGAGCAGTTGAGTATCTAGTTTTAGTTACTTCACTAGATAAGAGGTAGCCTTATGTATTTGAGTGCCTGGTGGACTTCATTTGCTACAAGAAATTGTGTTGGGCCTTGCATTTATGTTTAGTAGTAATGCATGATTGTGTGATTCATCTCTTCCATAATTTGATAGTAGTAATGCATGATTTGCTACATCATCTGTTTATGGTCATATATTGTTCCTTTTTAGACCATTTGTCTGTTATTTTCCATACTTTGTACCATGTAAAACAATACTAATATGTTAGTTTTTCCTTCTACTAACAGAAACTGAAACCAGTTTCTGCTCTTCCTGCATTTGCTCATACTAAGTAATAGAAGAATGACAAAAACAAAGTATGAGCAGGAGAGGGGTGAGAGAGTAAAGAATATTCAAGAACAATTTCTCTCTCTTGGTATTCCTATGTTAGCTCTGGAGGTTAGCGATGTTTTTATGAAAAAGGAAAAGGTCTCACGGAAGAGAGTAGTATCTGACAAACCAGATTTTGACATCGATTATGATCCATCATCTGACATAGATAACCTCTTTGACAGTGACGATGGTTCTGATGACCTCAATAATGATGGGGTCACCAATGAGGTGAGATGCATTACTTGACCAATTAACAAGTTTCTAACATGCTTACTTCAAACATGTACTTTATTGTACTCATCTATTCTATCTCATAGTTCTGTCTTATATAACTTATAACATTCATGTTTGTCTTGGCAGGTAGCAGAGATGGTTCCAGGAACTCACCCTCAGAAGAAGAAAAAGGCGGGCAATGGCTGGCACCCAGCCGCCACCGCTAACGCCATCAAGAATAACTAGAGCCCAAGCAGCCATGCCTTCCCCAATAGGTCGTCCACCACCTAGAGAGAGACACCCCTTGCCTCCTAAGAATCCTTCAAAGGCCATCCCTAAATGTAGTCCTGGCGTTCGCAGTGCCACCGAACTGCAAGCCCAACTCAGTACAAGTGTCAGCCAGACTCATACCACTCAAACTACTACCACAGTGCCTAGTAATCCACAAAATAGCAGAACCAGCCACACCATGTCTGCACCAATTACAACTAGTCCAGCCATGTCTACCCCTATTACAAGCATAGTGCATAGTCCTACTAAACTGACCAAGGCATCTGCAGCCTGGTCTGTGCCTGGTGGAAACCCTATAATCAATAGTCCTAGAACCAACCGTATCATTTCAGCCAGCCTGGTCTGTGCCTGGTGGAAACCCTATACTCAACAGTCCTAGAACCAACCGTATCATTTCAGCCACATCACCGCCTGATGCGGCCAATGAGCATACTACTCCTACATCTACTCGGGAACCTACTCCCACAACTAGTGTCACCCAACCAACACCTAGTGACACCTCGCCAGGTGGACTAAGCTCTAGGCAAAGCAATGACATAAATGAGTCCGCTGACCTTCTTGATCGTGCAAATTTAGAGGGCCATCTAATTGAAGGACAAGAAGAAGATGATGGCTTGGTTCTAGGTAAACACATTGTCCAAGCATTATTTCTTACATTACATATCTACATTTGTTACTGCTATATGAACACACTTTTATTATTGTTTGTCAATGCAGTGCGCCGCAAGGAAGTCCAAAAGAAAACCATTGGTTCTGGCTTAGAGAGGCTTATGAAGAAAGGGAACAAGTTGCCTATCGGAGTGGCTGAAGGGAAGAGGAGACCTGATATCCCACTTCAGGTTGCAAAGCTTGCATCAGAAACTGGTGTTGCCCTTAGGGACCAACTGCCTATCTACACCTCTTGGAAGCTTTATGAAAAAGATGAGGGGCCTTCACAAGTACAGAAAGTGCTTGACAAAGTGGTGGTGAGAAAGCTATTTGAATCTGAGTACTTTCTTCCATTACTCTACTCCCATGCATAAAATTGTGTCTAATAACTCATTTGTGTGGTTGTAGACAAGGTTGGACGTGGAAGTTGACGAAGAGGGACCAAGCAAATCTGCATGCATAGATATAGTTAAGAGGGGAGTACGACAGCAGAGGTACAACCTTAAAAGGAAGTACTTCGACCCATCACTGACATTAGAATACATGTTGGCCAAACCACCTCCACCTAAGATGAAGAAAGCGGAGTGGACCAAGCTAGTAGAGTACTAGTGTGACCCAAACAATCAGGTCAATGCCATGCATTATCTGTGTTTGTTAATATGCAATTTAAACTATGTCCATGTAAATGAAAACATTGTATTGCATTTGTGGTGCAGGAGAAATGTGAAAAGAATAAAGTTAACTGGGGCTAGTGCAGCTTCACCAAAGGACTGGATCTAGGTCCTACATTGCCCATCGATATAGTCTGGTACGTAAACTATATCTTTTGTACAATTAACTTCAAAAATGGGACATTTGTAGCATAGTAGTTACCAAGTGCTTCTGAAATGTGAAGTTACCACATGCTCCAATTATTTCTGTGCTGTCCTCTGCTTTTCAAGCACAGACTGAGTTGTGCCCTATGATTTGTTCAGATGATCCTGTTGCTGCTTGCTGCTTGCATTTGTAGGATGGTCCTGCTATTTTTGTGAAAATTATTACATGCATGTGTTATAGTAAATGATGGATTTGTGGTGATGTAGTGCATACATAGTGTGGGATCCTGCTCTTCACATGTACAAATAATGCCATATTTGTCCACCTCTCACTTTACCTTCTTAGAAATCATTGTTTGTTTACATGCTGCATAGGGGAAAGTACAACAACATGGAGCCAGATCCTGTTGATTTATTTGGAGAATGTATGAACAGTCCACAAAATGGTCGTACTCCGCTTGCAGATGGATTATATGTAAGTTCAAAATTATTGCATAAATGGACTACTCAAATTCAAGCATGTTGAAGCTTGTTGTATGGCATTATTTTGATGTATAATCATTTTATGTAGGCATAAATGCTTGCAAAGAAGGCAAGAGAACCAGAAGAAGGAGAACCAGCAAAGTCTCCATCCAAGATTGTTGCTGATAGTATCAGCTAGATGAGTCGTTCCTCGACCTTTCTTCCAAACATTGGTGTCACCAAAGCGCAGAAGGTTGCCCGATCCACAATAGCTGCAGTAGAAGCCCACCTGCAAGCTCAATTTGAGGCAACACTCCAAGCGGAAAGAGAGGAAGCTGCTAGGAAGCAGGAAGAGTTGCAAGCATAGCTTCGAGCTCAGCAGGCCTCTTGACAAAAACCAATCTTTGTTGCACCAGACCCAAAAAGAGATGAAGGGGATGAATATCAAGTTTGAAGAGAACAATGCACTACTGTGAGCTATGCTGAAACTTCAGAGAGATTGATGAAGGTAATGCCTATGCCTTAGCTTGTCTCTATTGGAACAACAAACTCTTCTCTGTTGGAACTTTGTGGAGTCTGAACCTGTGTGGTGTGGTGTGGTGTCAAGTCAGAACTATGTTGATATGCTTCAACCTGTATTGTGTGGTTCAACTGTGTGGAGTTTGAAGTTGGAAGAACATGTTAAACTTGTTATCATTTGGAATGTATCCATATTATGTGTATGATGGCTTGGCTCAGTTGTGAATGACTTATGAGTTGTGAAGGCGGTGTGGTGTATGATTCCAACTGATATATATTGCTGGATGATGGAATCTGATTCTAGTATATATATTTATATTCATACATGCATTCGTCATTGAATGCAATGACATTTTTGTGACAGATCAGTGATTTGTGTGCATTCATCATTGAATGCAACGACATTTTTGTGACGAGGTACAGTCGTCTCAACATGTCTCATGCACCATACAAAACATGATATAGTTTAATTGTCATGTAATATAGTATGACACCACTGGTCGTCACAACATGTCTCCGACGACATCCAAAACAAGACGAAAGTCAATGTCACAAATTAATATATGACGTCCACGGTCGTCACAAAAAGACTACTAACCAGCACCTTCTACCGCCATTTTGTGACGTCTCATGACATTACGTGACGCGTTGACCGAGGTTATGTGACAATTAGGTTCGTCACTAAAAGTAACATTATGTGACGATTGTCAAGTGACTGTCATAAATATTTTATGACGGTGGTTTGTAAGGTCGTCATAATACTTTTTATGACGGTCCTTTTGTGATGACCCGCATGACGACCCTGTTTTTGTCATAAAGTACTTTTTATGACAATTTTGTTCTTTATATGACAGTTTCCATTCGTCACACAATCCAGGAATTCTTGTAGTGAACTTTGTTGTATATAAATATATGTATGAAATATTTTAATTGCATGTTGCTATATTTGAACCCCAATAGGGTTTAGTAGTTCCAATATCAATGTATATATGTATACATTTACAAGTATTATAATATATAATAGGGAACATATGCTATGAAAACCAGTCTCATGTGTAAACTATAGAAACTCAAATCAAGAATACAAAAATCTAATCCGATGGTGGGTTATTTTAGCACTTAAACCCCTCCACTTATCTCATCCTAATCCAAACAAGTGTGGGCACAGTAGGAGGGTTTAAGTGCTAAAATAACCCACCTTCACCTCTAACCATCGGATTAGATTCTTGTGGTCTTGATTAGAGTTTCTATAGTTTGCACAGGAGACTGGTTTCCATAGCATACGTTCTCTATATAATAATACAAAATATAAATAAAAATATCAAAAATTTATATATATATTGTCTGCAACAGCACAGGTGGTTGCTTGTGAACCGCATGTGGAAATGCATTTCTACAGGCGGTTCACTTAGCGAACCGCCTGTAAAAATGCATTTCCACATGTGGTTCACAAGCAACCACCTGTGTTGTGGTCCCATTTCTACTAGCCTCCAGCGCAGGCGGTGCTGGAAAATATGAGTGAAAATAGGTTACCAACCACCTGTATAGTACTTTTGTGTACTAGTGTAAGTATGTTAAATGGCAAATTAAATGTGATACTGAAAGGACCTTGATGTCGCCTAGAGGGGGGTGAATAGGCCTGTTAAAATCACAGCTCAAAACTTTGTTAGTGATGCCCGGCACTACCGCCCTGAGCCCGGCACTGCCGCACCCCGGCACTACCGGCCTCAGCCCGGTACTACCGCGCCAACAAGCTGCCCGAGCCTGCAATTCAAAAACTAGCCACAGGAAACCAGTTCTATATGAATAGAAGTGTTGCTCTTAGTTTCCTGAACCTGCAGAACCAACTTAACCAAGCCAAATATGTTGTATGTAGTAGATCGGGGCCAAATCCTAGAGTCAATCACAAGCTCACAAGTATGATGAATGAACATAAGTAAATACAAGAGACAAGTGATTTATCCCGTGGTTCAGCTCGCCACCAAGGCTTGCCTACCTCCACGTTGTTGAGGATGACCACTTAGGTCAAGAGCTTTGCAACTCTTCCTCGGTCTCAAGTCAAGGAACCAAATCCTTGAAGTGAGGGGTAATTCTACTAGCTTCACAAAAGATTACAAACTTCCCGCTGCTCACCACAAGCACGGGAGCTCGCCGGGCGACGCCTAGCCGTCTAGGAGGCTTCACCTCCAAGAGTAAAAGATGCACAACGAAGATCGACGAAGCCCGACAAGTGCTCAAGGTTTGGAAGGCTCTAATCTGCTCTCTAGCTCTTAATCACACAGCCCCAACACTTAATCACACACTAAGCATGTCACTCTCACAAAGAGAGGGTTGGGAGAGCTCTCAAATGGCTTGGGAATGGTTGGGAGTGAACTGAGCATCATCAGCAGGTTCTGGAGGCGTGGGGTGGGTATATATACCCCCCACACCCAAAACTAGCCGTTGGAGGTCAGAAACTAGCCGTTACTGGCTGTACAGGCCCGGCACTGCCGCACTTAGCCCGACACTGTCGGGGAGCGGCACTGCCGCAGCTCCCTGAGACAGCACAGGTGACCTCACGAAAAATGCCATAACTTTTTACTCCAAACTCCGATTTCAGTGATCTTGGACTTTCCGGAAAGCTTGTTTCGAGGGCTATCCAACCCTACAGAGAACAAGCCCAAGATCAACAAGTGCAGGTGCAGTGCTAAGTGTTTTCTCTCATGTTAGCACTCGGGTTCGGTTAGTTTGAGCACTTGAGACTTGTCTATGATTCATATTGCATCCCCCTTGATAGTATGGCATAACTATACTCAAGATAAAGAAAATATAACCATTTTAACCACTTGAGTTTTCAATGTCTTCATATGCCATTTCTTCTTGATATTACTTCAAAAGGGGTTGCAATCATCTTTGTCTCCTTTCTTTGAGCAAGCACACCTTGAGCATGTGACTTGAACCATTTCCACACATATGAGTTCAATCCATGGCTTCAAGTCACTTCCACTAATGATTTGATCCTCAACACAATATGAATCCTCATAGCTTGATTAGTACCTCGACTCAATGCAAGTACTCTCTTCTTCACTCTAGCCATAGTACCTCGGTCTCCTTGACCTTCACTCTCGCTTAGTACCTCGAAGCCCTTTCCTTGCTATCTTCACCTTATCAAGCCACACTCAAGTCACATCATATTGAGCATCCATTGAAAACCATTTCTTCAATATTGTGATCCTTGCTTGAACATCTTGTAGATATGAATGTTGAGATCAATCAAGCTTTAGTTCGACTCACATAGAGACACATATGGATCATCATTAATATGGTCAAGCCAATTCACGATTCCTTATATCCTCTCCTTTTGGCTTGACACTCAACACTCACTTCAATCTCCATCTTCATACTTCTAGCTTGATCAAATTGCAAAGTGATTCTCCAAACATTTATCCATACAAGCAAACCAATGTAGAGATGACATATATCCAATATGAGTTAAGTCCTTGTCATTTGACCTTTGCTTGGCATTTACTCACTTATGCATTCTTGATTCATTCTTCAACCTTGATCAAAGCTAGTTCACTATCAAACTCTTCTTGCTCATGAAAAGCAACCCATTCTTGAGACCATTCCAAAATCATCAATCCATGTCTCACTTGTCATTTGCCAAATATGCTTGCTTTCTCATGATGTCATGATATCCCATAACATAGAAGCCATATCATTAACTCTATTTGCATTGTTGTCTTTTGCTTGAACAAGATTGTTTCCATGATCTTCTAATACAACAGTACACAATTTTGGCCTTCATTTCAACACTATGTGGAATATCATCAAGTTTGTTTTTCTTGTTGAACCTTTGATATACTTAACAAACTTGTTAGACCTTTAATTATGTTGTCACTCAATTTACCAAAACCCACTAAGGGCTAGATGCACTTACAGATACTTATTTAGTATGTTACACAATAATATATTTTATATTTATATAAAGTTAATCAAATTTAAAATAGGGTTTGACTGAACTACGGTAGAGTTACATTCTTTTCTGGGACCGAGTACATAATCAAAGTCTAAAACAGCTTCCCTTGAAAAAAAAAGTCTAAAACAGCTGCCTATGCTATTAAAGTGTAGATAATACAAGAGCTATAGGGGACATAGACTACTATACAAGCTGCCTATGCATCTACACCTTGCACATACGAAGTCCAAAGTTCCCGGTGTATCTACGTGCATGAGTTGGATTTTATGAATCTAATTTTCTTGCCTAAAATTATTTTCTTACAAGATCCTAACCATACGCCTTCTTCTCTTAGTTCACTTGAACTTATTAGCCTGATTTATATCTGCGGTCCAAATTTTTCTTAAACAATAAAACAACATCGGTTGGCTTATCAAAGTCCAATATTTTTCTAAACAATAAAACAACATTCGTCGACTTATCAACCGCAAACCATCAGCTAAACAGCCTCACAAAAGGAGAAGATACAAGCAGCCCAACAGCCGGCCTACCCGCCTTAGCTTAGTCCGACTAGCCTGCCTCTCTTCCACTCGACCCAACGGTTAATTCCTGGCACAAGGCCAGCTCCCTCTATGTTTGGACGTTGCTGACAAGTGGGACTGCTGGCCTTACGTGTCATCCTCCTCCTTTTTTTGCCCCTCTGTCTTTTCCCCTTGCCGCTTTCAAGGCACATAAGTGCCGACAGAATCAAACACCGTCATGCTCATCTTTGTCAATCTATGTATTAAACCTGCTATGTACTCTGTATTTGCCACATCGATCACCGAGTCACGACTCACGCGTGCGAGAGGGTGACAAGGACACGACCGAGTTTGTTTGGTTTTCATAATGGGTTTTTTTCATTCATACCATTACAATTTTCAAAGTTTGGAGAAATACCATTACAATTCGTCTATTTTGAAACATACCATTACAATTCTTTGTTTCCCACAGGAATGCCATAGAATACGTACAAATATGATTTGGGTCCACCTACAGGCATATACATCGACGTATACTCTTGTATAGACTCAAATGACCTCAGCTCCCTAACCACAGCAGCCCCTCTACCTCTCACTGACGTAGGGCCTCACGTGTCAGCTTCTTCTTCTTCCTCTTCACTTTTCCCCTTGCTGAGCCGCGGCCACCATTGGCGTCCACGGGAGAGCAGGCGAGCAGCAGCCGCAATCACGCGGGTGCGTAGAGCAGCATGTGGCCGAGCAGCAGCAGCATGCTAGCGGGGAGCCACGAGCTCGCCATAGACGGGCCACGAGCAGCAGCAGCACGCCATCGACGGAGACACGAGGTACACATCATCTGAGAGCTCCGCAGGCTACCTGGGCGTGAGATCCGCGCCGGCCGCGTGCTCCGTGCGCCGCTCAAGCCACGAGCTTCGCCAGCCACATGCGCCCCACCGCTGCTGGCTTGCTCTGTGTCGGCCGCATGCTCCGCACGCCACCCAGTGATCCAGGCCGCGAGCTCAGCACCGGTCTCATGCTCCGCCGGCCACGTGCGCTTTACTGCCGCTCGCTTGCCCGCATGCTGCTGCTTGGGCACGTGCTGCTGCTTGCCATGAATGACCACGGATGTTGCACAACAAGGAAAGATAGGAAGAGGAGGAAGAAGATGATACGTGGGGCCTATGCGTCAATGATAGAAGACAGGTGCTTCAGTGAAATATATACGTCGCTATATACGCTGCGGGTGGACCCAAGTAGTCTTTATACGTATTCCATGGCATTCTTGTGAGAAATAAAGAATTGTAATGGTATGCTTTAAAATAGACGAATTGTAATGACGTTTCTCCAAACTTTGAAAATTGTAATGGTATGAATCCAAAAAACCACTACGGGAAAATTAATCTTTGCCGAGTGCCTGTGGCTTTGCCGAGTGCCAAATTTCGGGCACTGGGCAAAGAGCCTCTTTGCCGAGTGCCGGCCACGTGGTACTCGGCAAAGCGCAAACACAAGGCAAAGTATGCTTTGCCGAGTGCCACGTGGCCGGCACTCGGCAAAGAGCCCATCTTTGCCGAGTGCCAGCCACGTGGCACTCGGCAAAGCATATGGCCCCAAATTGTGCCACGTGGGCGGTTCTTTGCCGAGTGCCACGTGGCTGGCACTCGGCAAAGAGGTGCCTTTGCCGAGTGCCGGCCACGTGGCACTCGGCAAAGAGCTCTTTGCCTAGTGTTTTTTTCTGACACTCGGCAAAGCCAGTTTTTAAATTACATTTTGAAGCAGTAAATTAATCCAAATGAAAAAGTTTTTAACTACAAAGTTGGTTAACTTATCAAGATGAACAATTTTTGTTTTGGTGATTTTTTCATTTGACAAACTTAAAATAAATTCGTTCACAAATCTTATATATCTCTCCGGTAGTTTATAAAACTACAAGAGTGATATATAATGTTTATGAATAATATTAGAACCACAATGTCGGATGCATAAATAGTCAAACAACCAAAATAAACTTTGTAGATCTTGACAAGTTATGAAAGTTTGTAGTTGATAACTTTTTAATTTGAAGTCATCTAGTTATGCAAAACTGCGTCGAATTTGAAAATTTTAAAATTCAAATTTTTCAAAATACCTCAGATGGAGAAATGACCAAAATGAAAGTTGTAGATCTCGAAAAGTTATGAAACTTTGGTGTTGACAACTTTTTGATTTGAAATCATCTTGTCAACGAAAACTACGTTTCAAATTGTAAAATTTAAAATTCAAATTTTTATAAACGACCTCGGATGGAAAAACTACCAAAATAAAAGTTGTAGATCTTGAAAAGTTAGAAAACTTTGTAGTTTACAATTTTTTGATTTGAATTCGTTTAGGGCCTCAAATAAGCAAGTTACACATGGTTTAGTATAATATATGGGTAATCGAAACGGTGATGGAACGTATATGAGTGTGTAGTGCAGTGGTAGAGGAGGCTCTGCGCGAACGAGAGGTCGTGAGTTCGAATCCTGCTGACTGCGTGAGAGAAAATTGCGTGAAAAATAGTAGAACTTGCGATTTCGAGGGCGACAAGTGGGCGCTGCCCAGTGGGCCCCTCCTCCAATTAAATAAAAAAATTTCCCTATTTTTTCGGGGTTTTTTTATTTTTTTCTTTGCCGAGTGCCAAATATGTCAGCACTCGGCGAAGCCTTCGCCGAGTGCCCGATATTTGGCACTCGGCAAAAGAAATCTTTGCTGTTATATTCTTCGCCGAGTGCCCTTCGCCGAGTGCGGCACTCGGCGAAGGCTTCGCCGAGTGCGAAAGGGCCTTCGCCGAGTGCTTCCAGCACTCGGCAAAGCCTCGTTCTGCTGTAGTGAACCCTTTCATAATTGATGAAATCTATGTATATTAACCTTTGGCTCAAAATGAATATGACATAGGTTGTACACACCAAGTGAGAGAGCTAGCGGATGATGATGGTCAAGGATGGTTAACTTAGAAAAAAAAACAAGGAAAAGATATATTTGATAGGATAATTTTATTTTGGTGCTCAAGACACTATAGAAAGTGTGACCATATTTAGGATAGATGGTCATAGTATTAAGAGAAGATTTTTTATGGGACAACTTGGTCATCTAGTTCTGCACTAGATGACCAAGTTGTCCCATAAGAACTCCTCTCTTAAGAGTTCGACCATCTATCCTAATACTCTCTATAGTATATATTGACCAGCAAAAGAAAATTACTCTATCAAGCATACCTTTGCTATTGAGAGGACATCGGAATTCTATACATTGCATATAGCGCTAGATCACAACGGTGAGAAAGTCAAAATCCTTTGAAAAATATTCATGCAAATGTTAACTCACTTGCACATGCTTGTGGAACACTTTTTTTTGATAACACCAGATTTAATATATATTTATAAAATACAGTACAACTATGGAAAAGAATTCCTATATTACAGAGCACTATCAAGAAAGATGAACTACTGATCAGCTCGAGCAGACATAGGTGATGATTCCATCGGGGCACAGGGCCCACAAGAAGTGGTCGCGATGGAAGCATCTAGGTCCTCGTTCTCGCACTCCGATAGGACAGTCGACGCTCCCCTCGGCTGTTGATCGGCCTATGTCTTCGAGGATAATAGATCTTGAGTCGTAGGTAGGATGAAGGCTTCACCAGGCTCAAGAAAATGGATCAACAACCATTAGTGTCAAATCTGAGGACCTGCAACAACCGACGTTGACGGTCAACCGGAACACCAATAATTATTTTACAACTTCTATGTCTACTAAGGGCTTCTCCAGTGGGCTTTTAAAAAGCGACTCATAGAATGAGGTGGCAAGCTATGAGTCGACTCACGCCACTGGAGCTATCGACTCATCTCATCTTATATATACACCTATAAATATATATATACACCTAGAAAGACCGAAGTGTTATCGTCGTAGCAATTTTCGCCCCGCCGGGCTTCACCCTCGCGACGCCAACTTCACGCGACCCCGGCTCCTCCTCGCCTCCTCGCGACGCTAACTGCACGAGACCCCGGCACCCCTCCTCGCGATGCTAACTGCACGCCGTCCCGCCCACGCGCTGCCCGCCCCGTCCTAACGCGCCGCCGAATGCCGCCCTGGCCCCCGTCAGTCGATACGGACCGGAGTCGGGAGGCGATGCCGACGGGATCCCGTGTCCGCCATCCACAGCGATGAGATCCGACACCATGGAGCCTGGAGGAGCAGGGCGTTGGAGGCGGCACGGCGGGCCGTGGGTCGCGGCCCTCTAGGGAGAGGGAGTACAGGGACACCCAGGTCGCTGCTTCTCGTTCGGAACGACGCGCCGCCGTGGATGCCTCTGTCGCACGCTGCCCCGCTGCCGAGGAGCGCCGAGTTGTTTTGTGCTCGATGTTCGTGGATGTCGGCAGTTGAGGCCGTGAGCCGCAGAGCCAACAACAACATAGGTTTGATCTACATCCCGATCAAATACTTTCAGTTAGCCATCCTTGACAATACTTTCAGTTTACTCATCTTCAGTTTGGTTGCGTTCCAGTTAGATCTCCTTGCTTGTGCTTTATCTTGCATTTAAAGAAATAAAATTTTTACCACCATGTTTGATCTGGAATTATCGGTCCTTTTGTTTGATCTACTCGATTTCAATGCATTTTGGTTCTTCCAACTTACTGTCTGTAGCCTTCTTTCCTGTAGTGGTTGACGTGTTGAAGATGGGTGATTCAGTTTAGGTAAATGGTGTGGCAAATGCAGTTGAGTTAAGTGTTGCATCATTTCAGTGATCTGATTTGCAACAATATGAATGTGATAATGAGTTGTATACCTTATCTGCAGCTAACATGACATGCAAATCGTTGCATCTAAGAAAGATGCTAACTATTAAACTATATTGAGGACTCTTGTCTACCTTGATAGGTTAACAGTAATCATTTGTATATGCTTATCTCTTTTGTCCGTAACCATCTTAGTTTTAGTATGTCTCTTGGTTTGCTGACCAAAGAGTCTTTCTTTAATGTTGTAAGCCTGTAATGGTGGTAATAGAGTGCACCTTGGCGACACTCAGCGGGATACTGGACACTCAATTCCACCTGGTTTCAGACCTTTTGTGGCCCTTGCATTACAAAGCATCCAAAACTATGTCGAACCAGCTCATGTTTATTCTAGACTCTAGCATTCCTACCGAGTTGAGCATTTTTTACAGAACTCAAATGTAATATTCCATTCTTCAATTTGTTTCTTTTTGTTTGAGATCGAAGAAAACAGTGTGCTGGAAATTGATTTTCTATATTAGAAATTTATGCATGGCTTCTATACAAATCTTAATGTCTGAATTTTTCCCTTAATCTACTAGATTGCAGGATCATATTGGGGTGGTGAAATATGTTTTAGCAGTCCAGTTAAATTAGTCTAATAAATTTCTAATCTAATGTGAGTTTGTAAAAATCAAGCATATGTTAGCTGTTCTACACAAGAAGTTATGCAGAATCTCTCTTATGATTCGTTTTTGCTGGTTTACCACAGCAACCAGTAGTGATGCGATCTTTCAGGACTGTAGTTATAGGTAATGCTCCTTGCTTCTGTTCAAATGAAGTAACTCACTGCTGATAACAACTGATGCTACCTCCTTTCTGGTCCATCGAGATTGCAAATACTGAAGTAACCCACACGAGATTGCAAATACTGAAGTAACCCACACCTAACGTTTCATATATAATTTGTTTATTTTTTTGTATAGAAATGATCGAGTTATTGGTATGTGGTATATATTTGGATTCTTCAGCACTTGCTAGGATAAGAACCTAGAAGTACCTAGAAATATTTAAGCCATTTTTAGCACCTTGTGAGCATGTAATATTGATTTCTTCCAGATACAGACTGATAAGTCTTTTAGAGTTTCACAGAAGAAGAATGAAGTCAACCCATTTAATAAATAGTGTCACACTCTCAAAGTCACTTGTTAGTCTGTACATTACATTAACTTTTCTGAACATTACAGTCTCTTGATCTGGAGCGGAAGCTGGGGCGGTGAATCTGGAGCCCGAGAATTGAGCAAGAGCGGAAGTGCGGACAGTGAATCTCTCCTCTTCATAGTGATGGCTTTCTGATACTTTTATATTATTGAATGAATCTGGTTTAGCATCTGCAATAGGTATCTCTATAATGATTTCAACTAATGAAACAATGTATATGGTACAGGTCGACAAACCATTTCAATATGCACCAATAGTGGACCTCCTCTAAAGAAGAAAAGACTGTGTGGATGCATCGACAATTGATGAGGCAATATAACTCCCTGACTTTATGTCAGTCAAGACACTCTGTTAGTATTGTTTGCTGGATTGTAAGTAAAGGAAAAAATTTCTTAGGTAGAAAGCCTCTGCAAATAAATATAATAATATATGCAAAAAGAAGATGTCCTCTTTACCTATGCTACGTTAGTTTGACTTTTGAAAGAGAAAGCACATCTTCAAGCCCACTAACATGATCCACTATTGAATGGCTTCATGGAGTGTCTTTATCGCGTTACTTGTTGGATTTTTTGTGTTGCTTCAGGGAGTGTATGATTAACATCTAGAGAAGTTCTGGGAAAGTGGGAAGAGAGTCATTCCTTTGTTTTGCTGTATCACAAAGCTGGCGTCCAGTTATTTTTTTGTAGAATCTATAATTAGCACAACAGCATGAATTAGTTCAGTCGGCAACTATACATATTATCTTCACATCTATTCGTTTCGAGTGAACCTTCAATCAGCACAATGGAAAGATCTGTTGTTGTAGGCTTCTTTGTTTTTATTATACCTTATAACCTAACACTGCATGGTCTTTCATAGTGATTTTTGGTAATGTTTCCTTGGGATGCCACATCAGAATGTCTCCTCCCCAAGGATGGGTTGCTCAGGAACGTCTCCTTCCCAAGGATATGGACTGCCAATGTACAACTCTCCATAAGGACTTGGTGTGGTATGTCTACTTTGTATATAGCGTCCTTGTCTTCTTGCCCAACAATGAAACTTCTCCCATTTTCCATGTGCAAATCACTTGAACATGTATTTTGTTGTTCCAGAGGACTTCATTTTGATGGCCACTTGTATCAACATTCTATCTTCACCGTGTTTTTGCCATCCACAGTGTTGTCTTGTCATCCTCAATCCTCACACTTCCACACATCTTGGCTTCAAGCCTTGAACCTTGTGTAGCTAACCTGAACCATCCTAAATCAAGCAAGCATATGATTTTTTGTCGGTGTACAGAAACACAGTACACACAACTATAAGTGTATGTGTCTTCAAGGTACAACGGCACTACTGGTTTCAGAACTGCTTCTAGGAGGACAATTCATTTTGTACTGCAAAAAGTAGATAGGATAGAAGAGACAACTCTGCTAACCAGTTCTCACTGGAAATCTTACATGTATAGTATTTATGTCCTATACGGCTATAGCTACTAAACTGTGTTTATCCAGGGAGCACATAATTTGTATGCAAATGTTGTTGCACGTCTGGAGGAGCTTTGATCTCCACCGGAGCACTGTATGCTACAGTAAGTTTTTATGCTTCTGATTACATGTAATTGAGCACATACAGAGCACTTGTTGACCATGCATGGTTGGATTATGTTAAGATAGGATTGTAACACAATGACATTCTTGTATCATTTAGATCTGGTTGTTCAACCTGGCATGACTGCCTATTTGTTGACCTTGACTTCGGCTACTGCTTGCCACGAGCATCTCCAAGAGTTTGCCAAAATTTATTTGGCAAATCTTGTGTTTTGACAAGTTATTAAAATATTTGGCAAGTCAAAATATATTCTCTCTCCAAGAGTTTGTCATTTGGACTTGTTAAAATTAAAATTTAGGCCCATAAATCTCTTTTACCAAGTTATTGCGAAAGATAACAACTTGTCAAAGATAGCAAATTTAGACCTCCGGATGACAACTTGAAAAAGATAGCAACCTCTTTTTACCAAGTTGTTGGAGGGTGAATTTTTATGTTTTGCCAAAAAAAAAAACAAGGGATGACAAGTTGATTTGAGAAACTGTTTGAGTACCAAGCTGTTGGAGGGTGAATTTTCATATTTTGCCAAAAGAACAAGAGATAACAAGTTGATTTGAGGAACTCTTGGAGATGCTCAGGTGGCCCGATACAACGCGCGGGCATTTACCTAGTTGAATGAAAAAGATTGAACCCATTCACCTGCACGAGTCGATTCATCGCCGGTCAAAAACGATTAAAATAAAGAAACACGGACAGCTGATGACTTCTTGTGAGAGAGCGGCCGGGCAAAAGCAAGCAGGAAATTGGGCAAAAGCAAGAATGAAATTGTTTTTTTATTTGGCAACAGAAAGTAGCAGGTGCAAGAGCATCTCCAAGTGTTTCCCAAAACTTAGTATTTGGCAACTCAAAAAACTAGATAGCAAGTCGATTTGTTTGCCATCTCCAAGTGTTTGACAAATAGACTTGCCAAACAAAAAAAGGGCCCATCTCCAACTACCGTACGTCTCCCTACGCGCGCTGCCTCGATCTTCTTTCTTCGTCGCGCGTTCGAGGGGCGCTGGTGTTTCGCCTCCTTTTTTTTTTCTTCGATCGATCAAGGCACGGGTTCAATACTCCATCGCTGATCAAGGCAGTACTGACGCCGTTCAGGTCCTTTCGATCTTCTCGTCCACAGGTCAGCATGAACCTCCTATCCCATCTCTGTTGTTTATTTGTTCATACAACATCGAGACAGTGCTGATCTATACAATAGTCCATCAGGAATCATGTCTAGGAAGAGATCTCTTGCCCAAAGACAATTGGATGATTCCTCATCCGATGACGATTCTTATTTATTTTATTTTATCGGTTGTTCTAATTCTACGAACCGCTAGCAAGGAAAAAGGTCCACATGGAGGCTCTGTCAAAGGTCATAAAGTAATTAACCATGAAAGAGAAGCCGGCCATGCTAGGATGTATCAAGATTATTTGGCTGAGAATCCAACATACGGGCCCGAATTATTCCGCAGAAGGTTCTTCCTCTTAATTTTTACATGAAGTTGTTACATATGATCAAATATTATTTGAGTAAATGTTTTGGTTACTTTTGTTCAGGTACAAGATGTCAAGAAATCTTTTCTTGCGCATAATGAATGCTGTAGAAGAGCACGATGACTACTTTGTGCACAAAAGGAATGCAGCTAATATACTTGGATTGAGTTGCTTCCAAAAAGTCACTGCCGCAATGCGTATGCTGACTTACGGAACATCTGCTGATGCGGCAGATGAGTACGTCCGTATTGGTGAAAATACAACGCTCGAAGGTAGAGCTCCAGCAGTGAACTTTACCGTTAATGGACACGACTACAACATGGGTTATTATCTTTCAGATGGCATATACCCCTCTTGGGCTACTTTAATGTAGTCTATCAGAAATCCTGTGGAGAGCAGTACCAGAATTGCCAATGATCGATTCATGATGACCAACAGCTTCTGTGTACTGAATCGAAATGTTCGCTAATCATTTGACGCAATGCACCAGCACCAACTCCACCACATGAAATGAGGATTGCACTTAAGCATTTTTAAACAGGAAACCAGCAAATGCATTCATACAAAACAAGTTCAAATAAATATCATGATCATTCTCCATCACCAAAAACTTGTCTGATGGGTACGGTTCAAAGGATCCAAATAACAAGAACTAAACTTATGATAACTAAATGAAAGGATACAAATGATCCGAGACGCTAAATTTGATTTCCACGACGTCTATTGAGGATCTCCTTCTGCATCATCTCAAGCCATGCACGTTGAGTAGGGTTGAGGCCGGTAGGGTCAGTGAACATAATGTCTTTCTCATACTTGATCAAGTCGGCTTCAGCTCTTTTGTCCTCCGCTTGAGCTCTCTTCTCCTCCGCTTCTGCTTTTTTTTCCTCAGCTTGAGCTTTCTTTTCCTCAGTAGCAAGGTGTTTCTTCTCAACCTCAAGTGTTTCCTTCTCTACCTCCAGAGCCGCCATGAATCTCTCCTGCTTTGCCTTCTCTTTTTCATTGTCGGCCAACTCTTTCTTTGCCCACATTTTGTCGAGGGCCTGCAAGCAAGCTTCACTACCTCCACGTCTAAGATTTTCTTTTACCTTCTTTACCCCATCAGACCTTTTCCTTCCTCCAGTTTCTACACTAGCAGCACCATCGGCGACTTCCTTTTCATTGTCATTGTTGGTTCCTTCATCTTCCCTTGGCCGAGCTACCTTGGTGGACTTCTTGGTGGACTTCTTCTTGTTCTTGTTTCCTGCTGTTGATTGTTTCTCCATCTCTTGAAGTTCACTCCTCCTGGCTTTCCACTTGTCCTCCTCCTTCAGTATATTCCAACAAGGCAGTACGTTGCATTTCTTCCCATCCTTGTTGTCCGTCCCCGAGAACATCTTGAGGGCACTTGCAATCTGGTCAAGTACATTGTAAAAATATATAGGTGACAGAAAACAAACCAACATGCAATTCAAAAATTGAATACATAGTACCTTGTCTTGTATAGTTGTTCCACTTTGATTCCTACGATCAATCGCATCGTAACACGAACAAAACTTGTTCACTAGAGCCTGAATCGTCAACCATCTATGCAGTAGTGAACTCGTTGTCCTTGACGGTGCACCCTCCTTTTTGTGCTCCTCAAAGTAAGCATGAACCTTACCCCAAAACGAGGTACGATTTTGGTTCGCCCGTGGAGAGGATCTTTGCTAGCAACCAACCATCCTTGACAAACAAGTTCATCTTCGTCCACATTAAAAATTTTGGACCTCTTCGTTCCTTGATTTCCACGACTAGCAACAACTTCAACCTCCGGACTATTCTGAGTTTGCTGAGGAGTCAATGGAATGCCCAGGTCCTCCAAACCAGGAACGTTGTTACCTGCTCCATCCAGAAGAATCTCCGACAAGAATTCATCTCCTCCCTGCTCCATGGGAATGTCTGAAACAAGATTTATATACCATTGAGAAAGCTTAAAACATGATATATATATATATATAAAGAGTATAGCAACGATGACATGAATTAACAAGATATATGAACCAAAACATGGTACTGTTAGTATTGATCTCCCTAGTTACTGGGCCCAACGGCCCTTTATCTAACTTGATCCGCTCCTGATCGGGGAGCCCAACCCATTAATGGTTGGAGGGCCCCTGTCACACTGCGGGATATAAAAGGGAGGTGGGGGCCAAGGCACAAGGCACGAGATTCGTCTGAGCCACCAAAAACCCCCCACCGACATCCCCAAACCCTAATCCGATCTAGGGTTTCGCAGCAAGTGACGGGAAGTCCTCCTCCGCCGTCACTGCCTCGACCCCGACTGCTTCCTCTACTGCGACGAGTTCTTCACCGCCCCGGCTACTTCTACTTCATCCATGGCGGACGCTGGATCGAGCTCCAAGGCTGCCGGAGATGGTCGAATCCCTAACCCTAATGTCTTTTAGTTTCACTGTTATGCATCTTAAGCACTTCTTCACTTGCTGTCCAACCTAATCCCGAGCCTATGATAACTAAGAGATCCAACAATGGTATCAGAGGACTAAGAAACAATAGATCGGGATCTTCAGACTCAGAAATCAACTAAGAAAACCCGTTTTGGCCGCCGAGCGACATACCCTGAGTATCATCCCGGGTCAGAGGGGATAGAATCAGATGCTCCCTAAGCAGATCGGCGGGAGTAGGGTACCAACCTCACTGGATTGGGCTCCGCGCCGCCGTCACCGGGGCGAGGACTCACTGGCTCGCGGTGAGCTCCACCTTGGGCCTTAAGAACACCACCGCAGTGCTACTCGACGGCACCGCGCGCGGCTCTGGCCGCACGCGTGCGCCGGCGAGGGGCACCACGGCGGCGTCATTAGCGCCGTCTTCATGGAGCCGATGGTGGCCGTATGGCAGAGAGTATCGGGGGAGAAAGAGGCTTGTCGCCGGTGGACGGCGGCCGGCTCCGGGGTGACCACGGCATCACCATCGCCATCTCTCTCTCGGTTTGTCGCGGCGGCTGGAGAAGGAGGAAAAATGAGTTTAGGGTTCTGGGAGCGGCGGCCGGGAGTTTTCATCTCCCGATCTCGGCGCTCGGCCGTTCGATCAGAAAGAGCGGCCGGGATCGCGCGGGCCAGATCAGGCCCAAGCGGGGAGTGCGTCCGGGCGCCGGCAAAGCGGGCCGCACCGGCCCAGGCGGGGGCGCGCCTCAGCGCGCGCGAAGTGGGCCGCGCAGGCCCACGCTGGAGAGCGCGTTTGCGCTACGGAGCAGGCCGCGCGCGCCGTCCTCTCTGCTAGCCCATTAGTATTAAGAAAAGGTTTTCCAATTTCAGAGAAATTTTAAGTTAAAATCTCTGTAAATTTTGAACTAACAGAATAAATTTCAGAGAATATCAGAAAATAAGTATAAGTTTATTCAGTCACGTTTTCCGCTGCAAAGTTTATTTTTGTTCTTTAATTAAATTCGAACCAACGGGAGAATTTAATTGTTGGAACAATTATTAAATTTAGATATTCAGAAAATTTGTAATATTGTTATATTCTGACCAACGTTGATTATATCAATATTATAAATGTTTTAGTTTCATCAGTTTTATGCATTATTTTTATTTTCTGCCCAACGGTGATGTAGAAATAATGCAGAAGGAATTGTATGTTTTAATACTGACCAACGTTGTTTTAAAACATGCAATTTTTATGGTTAAGATATTATTTGTGTTAAAATATCAAACTATTCTGTCAATGGTTTTCAGGAATCAACTGGATCGCTCAGATTCCACCTCTGACTGGGAACAACTATAAGAAGTGGCGCGAGCAGCTTGAGTTAGCCTTGGTCATGACGAACAATGACCTTGCTCTCTCATCACCGTGTCCCGTTGCTCCAGAGGAGCCTGTGAGAGAGGAGAATGAGGAAGATGCCGCTTTTGCGACACGCAAAAGGGATCATGCTGATAAGAGGATGTCCTATGACCTTGAGAAAAGGCAATGGGACAGTTCCAATAAGAAATGTCTCACTTTAGCTATGGCTACCATTTCAGAGCCCATCAGAGGGTCTATCCCTGAGACACCCACCATTGCTGAGTATTTAGAACATATTAAGAATCAGTTCCATGGAACTACTAAGTCTCAGGCAAGTGCTCTTATCAAAGAGCTTTGCAATAAGAAATACAATGGTGGTGGCGTTAGAGACCACATACTTAGAATGAGCACCATAGCTGCTAAGCTTGAGTCCATGAAAATTAAGTTACCTGATCCATTTGTCATTCACATGATCTTTGCCTCACTGCCAAGTGAGTTTGACACATTTTGTGTCAATTACGACATGTTGCCTGATGACTGGAACATGGACAAGCTCATTAGTATGTGTGTGCAAGAGGAAGAGCGCATTAAGGCTTCACATGGGGACTCTGCTCTCTATGTGAAGGATAATAAGAGAAAGTTTTTCAATAAGAATGCTAAACCACAAGGGAAACCAAAGTGGGATGGCAGCTCATCCTCCAATGCTAATGCCAAGGGAAAGGCCCCTCAGTTCCAATCTCACCCTCAGTTCCAAGCTCAGCCACAGTTCCCATCTCAGCCTCAGTACCAGAAGGGACAGAAGATCCTTGTAGACAAAGATCAGTGCATGTACTGCAAGGAGAGGGGGCATTGGATGAAAGATTGCCCTGGGTTCCTGAAGTTCCTGAGTAAGAATGGTGAGGATATTATTACATTTGTAGATGAATCCTTGTTTCTAAGTTATGACAAATCCACATGGTGGGTTGATTCAGGTGCAACTACTCATGTTGCTAATTCTTTTCAGGGGTTCGCTACGAGGAAGATCCTGCAAAGAGGAGAAAGAACCATTAAGGTGGCTAATGGAGTACAAGCCGACGTCCAAGCCATTGGAGACGTATCATTAGAATTAGTAAATGGTTTTGTACTTAGGCTTCATGATGTACTCTATGTTCCTTCTTTGCATCGAAACTTAATAAGTGTGTCTAAGTTAGATGATGATGGATTGGCTTGTCATTTTGGAGATGGCAAGTGTAAGATATTTTTTAATAATCAGTGTGTTGGTCTTGCCTTCCGACAAGACAAACTTTATTTGTTATCCATCTCTGAGAATGTTAATGTTATAAGTTCTGATAATAAGATTGCTTCCTCGTCTATGAATGTAAGTAAAAAGCGAAAGAATATTCAGGTTGACTCTTCGAAATTGTGGCATTGTCGTTTAGGCCATATTTCGAGGGGGAGAATTGATAGATTAGTCAAGACTGAAATTCTTCCGCCATTAGAACTATCAGAATTAGATCAATGTGTTGATTGCATTAAAGGTAAGTACGTTAAGAAAATTAAGAAAAATGTCAAACGAAGTGCGGGGACTTTAGAAATAATCCACACCGACATATGTGGACCGTTTCCCGTCATAAGTGTGGATGGTTACGACTCGTTTATAACATTCACTGATGACTACTCACGTTATGGCTACATCTATCCGATTAAAGAAAGATCAGAAGCTTTAGATAAGTTTAAGATATTTAAGGCAGAAGTAGAAAATCAACACAATAAGAAAATTAAGATAGTAAGATCAGATCGTGGTAGAGAATACTATGGGCGACATACCCCGTATGGTCAAGTTCCAGGACCTTTTGCAAAGTTCCTTCAGGAGCATGGCATAGTTGCTCAGTATTCAATGCCAGGAGAACCTCAGCAAAATGGAGTGGCTGAAAGAAGAAACCGTACCCTGATGGATATGGTAAGAAGCATGGTCAGTTACTCCACCTTACCGATAAGTTTGTGGATGGAGGCGTTAAAAACCGCCATTCATATCCTTAATCGTGTACCCAGTAAGTCGGTGCCTAAAACACCGTATGAGTTATGGACAGACAGAGTACCCTCACTTAAGCATTTAAGGGTGTGGGCTGTCCAGCTGAGGCTAAAGTCTTTAACCCAAATTCAGGAAAATTAGATCCTAAGACTGTTAGTTGCCATTTTATTGGCTACCCAGACAGATCAAAAGGCTACCGCTTTTATTGCCCTGACAGGCATACAAAGTTTGTAGAGACAAGACATGCTGAGTTTTTAGAACATGATGTGATCAGGGGGAGCAAGGTGGTTCAAGAAGTTAACTTAGAGGAAAAACGGGTTCACGCCCCTACTCCAATGTTTCAGGAACCATACTTCATGCTACCTGTTGTTGCTGTGCCAACGGTGTCAAGCACTGTAGTGCCAGCGCCTGTTGTTGAGCCTCCCCTGCCGACAGAAAATCTGGAACCTGTCCTTCAGGAGCCATTAGAACCACCTGTCGTGCATGGGGAAGAACAACAACAGCCCCAAATGGCGCCAAATAATGAGAACATTAGAAGGTCACATAGAGTTCGAAGATCAGCTATCTCAGATGATTATGAAGTCTATGAGGCCGAAGAGTTTCATATGGAGGATGATCCCACTACATATGAACAAGCCATGAGAAGCGAGCACTCAGATAAGTGGTTAGAAGCCATGAAAGATGAGCTAAGATCCATGGATTCCAACAATGTTTGGGATTTAGTGGAAATTCCTAAAGGAGCCAAAACAGTAGGCTGTAAATGGGTCTACAAAACCAAATGTGACTCCCAAGGGAACATTGAGAGATATAAGGCGCGACTTGTGGCAAAGGGTTTTACCCAAAGAGAAGGAATTGATTACAATGAGACTTTTTCTCCTATCTCATGTAAGGATTCTTTTAGAATTATAATGGCGCTAGTGGCACATTATGACTTAGAGTTGCATCAAATGGATGTTAAGACGGCATTCCTTAATGGGGATCTAGAAGAAGATGTTTACATGGCACAACCGAAAGGTTTTGTTGTGGAAGGAAAAGAAGAGATGGGATGTCGACTAAGAAAGTCCATTTATGGGTTAAAACAAGCTTCGAGACAGTGGTACTTGAAGTTTGATAACACCATAAGACGTTTTGGGTTTAAAGCTAATGTTGAGGATAACTGTGTGTACACAAAGTTTAAGAATAGTAAGTTCATCTTCTTGGTTCTATATGTGGACGATATTTTGCTGGCAAGCAATGATGTCAGTCTGCTAATGGAAACAAAGAAGTTCTTATCCTCACATTTTGATATGAAGGATCTCGGTGAGGCCTCTTTTGTTCTGGGGATAGAGATTCACCGTGATAGAAACAGAGGGGTATTAGGCTTGTCTCAGAATGCATACATAGATAAGATTCTTAAGAAATATAGTATGCATAAGTGCAGCCCGTCACCTGCACCCATAGTCAAGGGCGATAAGTATGGGGAACATCAGTGCCCCAAGAATCAGATAGAGCTCGAGCAAATGAGATCAGTTTCTTACGCATCCGTTGTCGGAAGTTTACAATATGCTCAAATTTGTACTCGCCCTGACATAGCCTTTGTTACCGGGTTACTTGGCAGATATCAGAAAAATCCAGGCATAGAGCACTGGAAATTAGTAAAGAAAGTCTTGCGTTATTTGCAGGGCACAAAAGGCTTCATGCTAACCTATAAGAGATCAGATTCCCTTGAGATTGTAGGGTTCTCAGATTCAGATTATGCGGAGGAGGAAAGAAAATCCACTTCGGGTTATATTTTCACCCTTGCAGGTGGGGCTATATCGTGGAAAAGCTCCAAACAAACTCTCGTTACATCATCCACAATGTATGCGGAGTTTGTAGCATGTTATGAGGCCTCGGGGCAGGTGAACTGGCTTAAGAAATTCTTACCCGGATTAGCAGTGGTAGACAGCATTCAGAAACCACTTAAGTTATACTGCACAACAATCCTGCAGTTGAATATGCTCACAACAATAGGTCAAGTGGTGCTGCCAAACACATTGACATTAAGTACTATGTTGTGAAAGATAAAGTTCGGGATCATGTCATTAGCCTTGAGCATATAAGTACAGATAAAATGTTAGCGGATCCGTTGACAAAAGGCTTACCACCCAACGTGTTTAGAAGACACGTAGCCGGCATGGGGTTAAGGGAAAGCCTATGATTCCTGAACACTTAGGGCCCAAGTTAGAACTCTGTTTCAAATTAGAGAGATGTATTGTAGCCGTCAAGTCCAACGACGCTTGGTTGTGACGACGAGACGCGCTCGACGCTTTTCTCTATAATGGAATAGAGTCATATAAGTTGAGTATTTAAGATAAGAATAAGATAAGTTATTAGGAGATCAAGGGGGAGAATGTTAGTATTGATCTCCCTAGTTACTGGGCCCAACGGCCCTTTATCTAACTTGATCCGCTCCTGATCGGGGAGCCCAACCCATTAATGGTTGGAGGGCCCCTGTCACACTGCGGGATATAAAAGGGAGGTGGGGGCCAAGGCACAAGGCACGAGATTCGTCTGAGCCGCCAAAAACCCCCCACCGACATCCCCAAACCCTAATCCGATCTAGGGTTTCGCAGCAAGTGACGGGAAGTCCTCCTCCGCCGTCACTGCCTCGACCCCGACTGCTTCCTCTACTGCGACGAGTTCTTCACCGCCCCGGCTACTTCTACTTCATCCATGGCGGACGCTGGATCGAGCTCCAAGGCTGCCGGAGATGGTCGAATCCCTAACCCTAATGTCTTTTAGTTTCACTGTTATGCATCTTAAGCACTTCTTCACTTGCTGTCCAACCTAATCCCGAGCCTATGATAACTAAGAGATCCAACAGGTACTGGTGATCCCACAATTCCTATCCTGCTGTCCCCGTGAATGATAAAAAAAATGACTGAAGAAGATGTCTACGTATGGCTCCTATCCATGATCACGGCTTGAGATGCTGTCCCCGGAAAGATGAAAAAAAACCAATTCCTATCCCACAATTCCTATCCATGATCACTTGGCTTGAGATGCTGTCCCCGTGAATGATTAAAAAAACAATTCGTATCCCACAATTCCTATCCATGATCACGGCATGAGATGGATGGCATGGGTGTTGATGTATACCTGATCACGGCAGCCGGCGGTCGAGTCCAGACGAACGCGACGGCGATGATACCTGAGAAACGATCGCGGCAGGCGGTGACTCAATCCTTTCCCACCACGCGGCGCAGCGGCAACTGGATCCTTTCCCACGAGGCGGCCACTCGTTTCTTTCCCACGAGGAGGCGGCGGCGGCATCTGCGCTCCTTTCCCACGAGGCGGCGGCGGCTACTGTCCACGACGCGGCGAAGGAAAGAAGTGGCACAGGGATATTTCACGAAGATAGCGGGAGGAGAAACGGAAGGCCGCACCGCGGGATAGGACGCGTTTGCGCCGCGTGGAAAGCTGCACGCACGGGGATGGAATTTGGCAACCCACTCAATTTGGCAAATGAAGATGGCAAACTGTTGGAGAGGATTTTTTTCACTTTTTGCCAAATAATTTAGGATAGCAAGTGGGATGGCAAACACTTGGAGATGCTCTAATAACTTTGTTTATTTATACATAGGACCCACTTAGCTCAGGAATCGACTCATCCAAACCTGACGTTGCCATCCTTTTTATTCGATGCATCGACTCACCGCTAAAGATGCTCTAAAGAGCAGAGAAGCAGTCCAATGAAAACCATAGATATGCTCTCCAAGTACTTGACGTCATCCAAAAAGAAAAGAACACAGAAAAGAAGTGGTGGAAGCGTAGCAGGCACGAGTCACCATAAAAAAGCGGAGACGGACACCGCATCCTACTGCATGTGAAAAGTGGTGATGTTGTCCTTGCTCTGGCGCCACTGGATGGCCCTGGACAAGGAGTCTGAGGCACCTGCCAGGTTGTACTCAATCTTGAGCGGTTGATTGTGTGAATGGCTCCGTCGTGTTTGGTGTGCACCAGACAAGACACCAGACAGGGTGTCCGGTGCACCGTTGTGCACCGTCTCCTTTTTCCAGAGGTTTTCAGGGCTTCAAGAAGAAGTTCACCGGACAGGCTGTTTGGAGCACCGCCGGGCGCCACTGCGCCAGAGAGCACCACCATATTTGAGTAGAGAAGTATGCATTGGAGTTTGTTGGCTATGGGGCACCAGATGAGGCGTCTGGTACCTCCAGACAGGTTGTTCCATGCCTTTGACAACAAACCGACAAGCTGAAACTAGCCGTTGAATTTCAATAGTTGGGTCAACTATGGACAGGTTGTTCGATGCCACAGTCGACTGCCTGATGACCATGCAAGAAGTGGAAAAAAGGGAGAACGACTCTATTTGAAGGACTAGGAAGGGCCAACAGAGAGAGTGAATGAGAGCCTCAAATTTCTTTTTCGAGAATTAGACGGTCACTGTCCCAAAATCACTACCCTAGAATCAAAGCTACAATTGTGATGACCATGACCTAAAAAATTGGATGGATGTTTTCTAAGAACACAACAGATAATCACAAAGATTCACACGTCCTAGTTCACGCGAGCTAAATAATGACTAGATGAACTTTAGAACTGCTCCAGTACTCCCCTTTCTAAAAATTACACGTATCTCAAAGCAGCCCACCTAAATAATTAAATATTTTCTCGGTTATTATTCATTTGGTTCCCGATTGGCCCTTTCGGCCCTGATTGTGTCCAGCCCAGACTCAATTCACTTGTTAATCTCCATGGAAGCAGAGTTCTATGCACGGACTTCTGTTAAGGAGATCTGCGACGCCGCTACCACTGCTACAGAGCAGGGTCTTTGAGTCTTTGGCCGATTCTCAAAATCACCATTTGTCTCGGCATTTTTGCCGTCCTGGACTAATAGACCCTTTAGTCCCGGTCGGTAACACGGACCAGGACTAAAGAGTCTGCCCCAACGGCTACTGCACAGAGCTGTCGAGGCAGGGACCCTATAGTCCTGGTCCGTATTACCGACCGAGACTAAAGGGCACTCTTTAGTCCCGGTTGGTGCCACAGACCGGGACTAAAGATTTAGTCCTGGTTTGTGGCTTGCCCCGGGATAAATGATCACCTTTTAGCCCTAGTTTTTAATACAAACCGGGACTAAAGCTCTCCGGTTTATAACCTGCCAACTTCTTCCTCCCCGAGCCAGAGACATTCAAATTTCAGTGAGCTTCCTTGCTTGTTCTTGCTGTTGCTATTGTTTGCTTGTTGGCACCAAAAGTGACGCACTGTGCCAATCACACAGCAAGCCGGAGAAGCTGGCTTCAAACGTGGCCCGGATGCTCAGAAGTCCGGTGCGTGCCAGTCAGTTTGCCCTGCAACTAACAAGGGAAAGAAACTGTTAAATACAAAGCTGGAACGTGCCGGGTATGACCAGACAGTTCCAAAATATACGGCCCTAAAGCCACTTACGACGACATATAGCTATGAAAGCTATCTGCCAACAGGTTTAAAGATTATTCGGCAATATGAACAGAGTTACGTGAATAACAGGTTGCCAAACACGTTTGCATGAGAATCGTACTTGCACGATGTATTAAATATAAGTTAAAACTTAACCAATCTCGGTTGTACAACCGAGTTGGGGTCCATGGGGATTGAACATACAAACTAAGCATGACTAAACTAATCTAAAGCCGGCGCCTGCCGCACGACACCTAGCTCTATCATAGGTCAAGTATACTCAACGTGCATGAACCCTCACCATGTGACAATCCAGATACGATCCAATCGGCTATTACGAACAATAGATCTACTGCATAAAAGACTTTACAATAATAAATGTGAAAGAACAAAGCAGATCTATAAAAGATAAAGCCGAACCGAACGGTATCTAGATTGGGCAAAAGTGTTATGATGAAATAAACATAATAAAACATATAACACAAGGAAACTTAATGAATCTATCAGATTTGCCAAATCTGACAGAGCCGATAACTATTTTTACTCACGACTCAATCCGCCGCACGATATAAGGCATAAGCAAAAACTTCCCGTCATAAGCTTAAATCCGCCGCACGATACTAAGCTTAACGTACGAGACTACTTGCACCATATCTAAATCCGCCGCACGATACTAGACATGATAACAAGGTTGCCGGAACTTACGGAGGTCGACGGATCGATGGCCCCTCTCGAAGAACACGACGACACGACTTGGACTCGAAGACGGCACGGGGCCGGGTTGGTTGTATTGATTGTGAACCCCTGTTACAATAGTCTCAGGGTTTATATTTATACCCTGGTGTTCTCTGAGTCCTAGAAGGACACGATTACAACGATAAAATTAGGAAACTATCAAAAACATGATGCCTTCTGCTCCAAGCTTCCTTTAATAACCGGCATGCACTAAAATGATGAGATCCCCATCGCTAAATCTTCTTGACATGCCGCATTTGTCATCTTCTGACGCAAACCGACTTGGCTTGAGGTAGCCGACCGCAGCGTCACATTGCCGAATTCGCTTGCCATTGACCAGTCGCCTCCACAGCCTTGCCGAACCTACTAAGTTAGCCGACCGCGCCCGCCATCTGCCGAATCCCCTCAGGCGGTGATTTCTCTGACCCTGCACTGGGCTGGCCTACTTGTCATAGTGCAAAAATTATGTGTTAACACATGCCCCCTCAATTTCTGCACAAAGGCATTTGTTCTGAAATTGACCACAAGTCCGCCGCGCATTCTAGGTCAGCACTGCTTCAAACTCCGCATCTTCTCCAAATCATCAACAGCTTCAAACTCCACCCGAGCTTCGCAATGGCGACCCACGACGAGATCCCAGAGGTAAATTTCACTTTTCCTTTCAACGCATTCGGTCAATTTATGTCGGTATTCGGCTCATTTAGCTTCCCCCGCACACCTTCTCCTTTCAGGTCCTTAGGGATGAAATTCTGATTCCTTGCGATGCGGATCCCAATTCCTACTTCTTGGGTCCAATGGGAAACTCCAACCCAACCAATATCATCGGTATGGAGACCAACAGAATCCCTTTCAAGTACGGAGTCATTTCATCGAACAGGTGGCGGTATACCTTCAAGAACTGGCCCCTGCCCGCGGTCACCGGCTGGAGGAATTGGTACAGAAGAATTCAGGCGAAATTTGGACCTCACTGGGAAACCCAAGACATCCATCACGCTCTGGAACTGTCCCTGGCCGACATTCCCAAAAATGAGTCATTGCTCATAGCAGCCTCTCATTTTTGGTCAGATGCCCTCAATGCTTTCGTGTTCGGCCATGGCATAATGACAATCACATTAGTCGATGTCTTCATGATGAGTGGCCTGAACATTACCTCGATCATGAACACTGATGAACTGCTAGAGAAAGTTCCTCAGAGATCCATTGATGTCAGCGTTGGATGGATGAAGTATGTAGAGGTCCACAACAAAATATCAGGCCCAGTAGCAGAAACAGAGCACAGGGCTTTTCTAAACATGTGGCTATGCAGATTTATCTTCTGTGGGAGATCCAACGAGCCAACCCTTAACTACATCGCACTGGCTGATAAATTATCCAAAGGAAAGCAAATCCCTTTAGGCAGGTTCTTCCTGGGATCTATATACCACATGATGCATCAGATCTCCACTCAAATGTATCATGCCACTCATGATAGCACAAATGGACTGCCATGAATTGATTGTGTCAATGGCCCCTGGTGGTTTGTTCAAATGTGGTTTCAGCTATACATGCACCAAATCATTGTTGTGCCATTGGACAACCTCAGCTTTACCTCCAGCAACTTCGCTGAGGATGAAGAGGCCACAGAGAAAGCTTGTCAAACTTATGGGGAAGCAGCCACTGCTATAACCATAAACAAGAGTATTGGCAGTCTCTTCAAATTATTCTTCAAGGGCTTTAATCAGGTGCTCTGGTTACCCTACAGGGAGAATGACAACCTCACTTTCCCTATCAAATTCAGCTTTGATGATGGCTGCATAGATGAAATGGCCACAGGGGTTTTCAACTCATTTATCAAACCCTGTATCCTACCAGCCGAATTCAACAGGGGAAGACAAGTGAAGCACACTTATGAATTCTATCATCCCAACATAGCAGCTAGGCAATTAGGTTGTGGACAGCTCCCTCCAAAACTCATCTTTTCCACCATCATCAAGCTCAGGGAGCAGATTCAGTCCAAAGAGCGTATTACAATAGGGATGCAGGCCCATCGAGTATTCAGCCTGGGGCAAGATCTGCCAGACTACAAACCAGTACCATTCCATTTGATCCAGTCTGCTCATCCTCTTTTTGAGTCTTGGTGGCAAGAATGGCATGATCATATCTTCAACAGCTCA
Organism: Coix lacryma-jobi var. lacryma-jobi; assembly: GCA_009763385.1. Classification (NCBI taxonomy): domain Eukaryota; kingdom Viridiplantae; phylum Streptophyta; class Magnoliopsida; order Poales; family Poaceae; genus Coix; species Coix lacryma-jobi. The sequence continues at coordinate 52,488,770 of CM019824.1, forward strand.
GTCCATCCCATGTGCCTGGAACTTCAAGCAGACTTCAGCCCTGACAGCGAGGTACAATAACAAGTCACCTGTCGCTTTAGTATTTGATCCTTGAGATTTCTAACTTTTTCAAAACTTCCACAGAACTTCACACCCAACTCTGACATTAGGCCTATCCAATATCATCAAGCAGGCCCAATCACTGCCCTGGGACACAATGCTCCTTCATTGACTCAGTTTATGAAATCCCAAGCAGCTTCATTAACCACCCTCTCAGCTAAAGGAAAGAAGAGAAAGGCCACTGAGGGCACTTCCAGCTCCAGGCGAACCAAGACCAAGCAAAACACACCTCCCCCAAAGGTGAGATGTTCTAGTTCTTCCATCATTATCAACTTATTCTTGACTGGCTTGTATACCATTACAGGCTTCTTCCCCTGAACAAGAAAACGCTCAAATGACGGTGCCCCCAATCCTTATTACCTTGGAAAATGATGAGCATGCAGATGCCGAGGAAATGGACACCCAGGACCTGGATGATGTCAACACTGGTAGGTCCCTTAATTGTCCCTTCAACTAGCAGATTCTTGCCTCTCTTGGCTGACCAGCGATTTCATAGATGCCGCGATTGATGAGATCTTCATTGGCTCAACTCCAGACCCTGCTGGTCCATCCGGTTCTCAACCAGACCATACCCCCACCAAACAGTCGACTCATCAGGTAAGGACTAACTTCTTATTTCATTCCTCCTTCATACCTTACCTCAATCGGCTAACCTGTCTGAATTATCATAGACTTCTGCCAGCCCGGCCTCCAAACATGCATTTGATGTCAACGAGTTCCTGAGTAAAAGAACAGTGACCAAAAGACCATCAGCACTTGTCCAAGATATCCTGAGCAACGTAACAGACTTCCTGAGTCAAGACATCTTGTCCTTAGTTAGAGATGACGATGAGGTTAAAAATTTCCTTGAACCCATTGTTGAGGACATTCCAGAAAATTTGAGGCTCCATCTAGAGGCTGTATCCACACTGGATGACTGCTTTGCCAAAGTGAAACGAGCAACTAGAAGCGCTGACCTTCAGACTGCCAAGTCCAAGTGCACCCAGGAGGTCAATGATCTGTATTCTAAGTTTCAAGAGGCCAAGAACTCTCAATTGGCCCTGGAGACTCAGTTGAAAGAACTACAAGAAAAGAGATCCGAGCTGGAAACCCAATTAGCCCAGGTCAACTCTGACATTCAGTCATGTACCTCTCGGTTATCAGGTTTGCCGAACATCATTGAGGTAACATCCTCCAAACTGTCACTGGCGCTTGATGAGGACATCAAGCTCAATGCAAGGCTTTCACAAGCACAAGGTACCGAAGAGGAGGACCGAAAAGCACTGGAGCATGCTAACCAGGTTAAAGCCGATGCTTTGGCGGCTATAACTCAATTCTTGAACAACTGAGATGATTGTGTAATGAACTTTTAATTTCGGCAATCCCGTGTCAGAACGACTCAAACACCTTCTTGTGATATATCTGTACCTTTCATTCAATCGGTTACTGTTCCGATGACATTGTGACTAACTGCCTTATAAATCTGTTCGGCAATCTGGCAAGTGCCCGCCCCGAATATCTAAATCGGCAATTTTTGCCTAAGCCAGGCGCCTTTGCTCTTGCCGAACACGCAAGCGCGTCTAGACGGTTCGCATGGCCCGTTACTGTAGAGGCCCACCTTGGGAAGTGGGAAAACCCCAGTCCATCGGTTGATATTCGGCGTGCCACCCCGGGACACCCGCCACGATCACTGTTCTGACTTTATAAATTGCCCCTGGAGACCTGCCTTCTTCCCATCTTGCATCTGCTCCTCTAGTACTCTCGCCGCCTCGGCTTCCTTGCTTACTCCGCTCCAGAAAACCCTAACTCTCCTAGTGCAATGGCGAGCCATGATGACCGCAGCAAGCGCCCGACGACTGAGGAGGCCGAGGGGAGTCGCGCTCGGCGCCTCCGTCAGCGTGGGTAGGACTCCTCGCTTACGCCCTTTGTGGCAGTTTCTTGAAAACCCCGCTCACACTCTGTTACTGCTCGCCGACAGGATCCCCGTCATCTCCTCCGCCAGCGGGCATGCCCGGCCTTCTCCAGCAACAGGGAAGCCAGGGGCTCCACCATCAGGCTCGTCGAGCTCCTCCGACAGCCTCTCCTACCACTCCCATCCTTGGGAGGCGAACCCGGACCGGGACTCCGACGACGATCTCTACGACCACAACGACGCCTTGAATTTCATGGCGCTGCGGGACGAGTCCTGGGAAGAGCTGGCCGCCGTCTCGAAGCAGTACGGGATCGACCAGCTGGAGTGGGAGGACCAGCGCCGGCAGTTCTGCGACGCAATCACGGGTATGAACGCCCAATCCTAGATCGGCTTTCGGTCGTTCTTGTTGATCTTTTATCCGATCCACTCCAACTCGTCGTTCACAGCGTTGTCTGAAGAGCTAGAGCGCCTGAAGATGGCGGCGAACGCCGTCGCAGATCGGGTGAACGCCCAGGGCGACACCGCCGAGGCGCGCCTGGCCAATGTGCACGGCCGCGTCGAGCAGGTCGCCCTGCAGGGCGTGCATCATGGCGTGGCGCTGGGGCTATCGGCGCTGACGGTCCGCACGGAGGAGGACTTCTCCGTGGTGCCGGTTGGCTTCCTCGGCGGGGCATCCCCAGAAGATGTTGCACAGATCGGCGATTTTCTGGAATCCTACGAGGATCATGCTCACGCCCTCGCCATAGTCACCAACCCGCAGACGGTCATCAACAGGGTGTTCGGTAACTGATCCGCACCTTTTGCACAGCCCCCACTATGAACAATGCTCCACTCTACGACATTCGTGTGTACAACCCGTTCTCCCATTCTGGGCTTATTGAGTGTTTGATTTATCTAGCTGATTGCACAGCATCGCGTGCACTTGGCCCTGTATTTCTGCGTTTTTTGCGCTAAAGGCGACACATGCCGTGCCGACTGTTTTTGCTCTAAGGGCGATAGATTCTATCGGCCATTTTTGTGCTAAGGGCGATACAATTTCGTATCGGCCGTCGGTTCCCGCAAGTTCTTGATTCCACTATGCACCGACCTCCACGCTAGGATGAAATCTCTTTAGATAACGTCCATTAATCGCCCTAGCAAACTCTTCCCCTTGGAGGGTTTTTAGAATGTACGCATTACCCGGAGCACGTCTCAGAACTCGAAAAGGCCCTTCCCAGTTAGGGGACCATTTGCCAAATACCTTATCTTTGGTACCGATCGGCAAGACAATTTTCCAAACCAAGTCTCCTTCTTCGAATTCTTTTTCTCTCACTTTCGAGTTGTAGTACTTGGCAACGCGTATCTTGTTCTTCTCAATATTTTCCAAGGCTTTGAGACGAATCAAATGTAAATCCTCTAGCTCATCCATCACTAAATCTCTATAATTCTCTTTGGCCAGATCGTTCTGCAATGTAACTCGTCTTGACCCCGATTGCAACTCCCATGGTAGCACTGCGTGATGCCCATAGACCAACTCGTATGGTGACGTCTGAGTTGACCCATGACAAGCCATTCGGTAAGCCCACAAAGCTTCGTTGAGTACCAAGTGCCACCTTTTAGGTTTCTCTTCGATCTTCTTTTGAATGATTTTAATCATGATTTTGTTAGAAGCCTCTGCCTGTCCATTGGCCTGTGCATAATAAGGAGAGGAATTATAGAGCTTAATCCCCATCCCCTCGGCAAAGTCACAAAACTCCGAGGAAGTGAACTGAGTTCCCTGATCGGTAGTGATGGACTGAGGAATGCCGAATCGGTAAATGATATGCTCCCTGACGAAGGACACCATGTTCTCTGACGTCACCTTCTTCAATGGGATGGCTTCAACCCACTTAGTGAAATAATCCGTGGCCAACAGAACAAACTTATGTCCCTTGCTAGATGGAGGGTGGATCTGGCCGATCAAATCAATGCCCCATCCTCTGAAAGGCCAAGGCTTAATGATTGGATTCATGGCCGATGCTGGGGCCCTTTGCACATTGCCGAACCACTGACAATCCTGACAACCTCTGTAGTATTCAAAGCAATCTTCGAGCATAGTCGGCCAAAAATATCCAGTCCTCCTGATTATCCATCTCATACGGTGAGCCAATTGGTGTGCACCACATACGCCTTCGTGCACCTCATACATCAGTTTCCTAGCCCCGTCTTGGTTCAGGCACTTAAGCAAAACCCCATCTATGGATTTGTAGTACAATTGATTGTCCAAGAGCGTAAACTTAAGAGCCTTGTACCTGAGTTTTCGGGATACTTTTCTGGATGGGTCCCTGAGGTAATCGGCAATGTTGTCTCTCCAGTCTTCAATTGTCTGATTATCACTTGGGATTACTTGATCATCTTCTGGGGTTGTTTGTTCTTCCTCGAGTGCAAAAATGTTTTGATTCTCCCTATATCCGGATGCTGCCTGAGCCAACTGGTTTGCTTCTTCGTTTTGCCCCCTAGGAATATGTTGCAAGGTTGCTGATCGAAACTGTTTAAGGAGCTCTTGGCAACCTTCGAGATATTCCTGCAGCGTGTCGTTTTTGCACTCGTACTCACCCGTCAGCTGCCTGATCACCAACTCCGAGTCACCGAAGACCTCCACGGCATCTGCCTTAATGTCCACAAGCAACCGCAATCCTCGAAGCAATGCCTCATACTCTGCTTGATTATTAGTCACCGGGTACTCGATCGGTATAGAGTATTTGAAGGGTGCCCCCTTGGGAGAAATCAACATGATCCCGACTCCACCACCTTTGCTACACGATGATCCATCAAAAAACAATGCCCAGGGGGCAATGGTTACTATGCTAGCGTTAGGATCACGATGGTGAGTGACGAAATCAGCCATAATCTGGCCTTTAACAGCCTTTGCCGATTCAAAACGCAAATCAAATTCAGAAAGAGCTAAAACCCATTTACCGATCCTTCCACTTAAAATCGGCATTGATAACATGTGCTTGATTACATCAAACTCTGATGCTACCACGCATTCGGCATTCAATAGATAGTGCCGAAACTTGGTACAGGAATAGAAAACGCACAAGCACAACTTTTCCGTAGCCGAATACCTCGTTTCGGGGTCCAACAGCTTTCAGCTAAGATAGGCTACGACTCTCTCTTTCCCTTCGAATTCTTGCATGAGGGCCGACCCTATTGTTAGGTTGTCCGCCGCCACGTACAACTTGAAAGGCTTGTCGAGTTGTGGAGGAACCAACACTGGTGGCGCCTTCATGTATTCTTTGATTTCATCGAAAGCCTTTTGTTGCACGTCACCCCACACGAACTTCTGGTCTTTCTTGAGCTTCAACAGTGGAGAGAATGGTAGCACGCGCTCGGACAAGTTGGATATAAACCTTCTGACAAAGTTGATCTTGCCGAGCAGTGATTGCAGTTCTTTGAGATTGGTCGGCGGCACTACCTTATCAATTGCTTCCATGCTCTTTTTGCCGACCTCGATGCCTCTTTTGTGGACCAAGAATCCCAGAAACTCACCGGCCGACACCCCAAATGCACACTTGGTTGGATTCATCTTTAAACCGTGTTTCCTTGTGCACTCCAGGGTCTTCCTTAAATCGGCTAAGTGTCTTTCTTTGTTTCCCGACTTGACCACCACGTCATCGATGTAGATTACTACGATTTTGCCGATCAACTCATGAAATATGTAATTCATGGCCCGTTGGTAAGTAGCACCGGCATTTTTCAAACCAAAGGTCATGACAATCCATTCAAACAAACCTATATGGCCAGGGCACCTGAAGGCGGTCTTTGCCACGTCCTCTGCAGCCATGAAGATCTGGTTGTAACCCGCATTGCCGTCCATAAAGCTAATAATTTCAAAACCGGCCGAAGCATCTACTAGCAAGTCGGCCACTGGCATTGGATAACCGTCCATAGGAGTGGCTTTGTTGAGGTTCCTGAAGTCGATGCAGACTCTCATCTTCCCGTTCTTCTTGTACACCGGGACAATATTGGAGATCCAGTCCGCATATTGACACGGCCGAATGAAATTAGCTTCTAGTAATCTTTCCACTTCCTTTTTCACGTCGACCAATACCTCCTCCTTGTAGATTCTACGTGGAGGTTGTTTATATGGGCGGTACCCGGGTTTGATCGGCAATTTATGCTCAACGATGGACCGATCCAATCCGGGCATTTCTGTGTAGTCCTAAGCGAAACAATCTTTGAACTCTTTTAGAAGATCTACTAATTGCACTCTGAAATCAGGGTCTAAACTGGAACTTACAAACATCGGCCTTTTTTTACTTGCGTCACCAACATCCACCTCTTCCAACTCGTCGGCCGACGTGAAGCCACGTCCCAGTTTGCCCTCGCTGTTGTCAGTTGGGTTATCCATCTTAAAAGAAGCTTTGAGAGCCGATTGCTTGGATCGGCTGTTGATCCCTGCCGTAGACGTTGACAGGACCTTCTCCCCACACACGATCGGAGAAGCAATCTACTCCGTCGAATTCCCAGTAAGTGGGCTCAATGGTAGCAACACTCACCGAGTCGTCAGCTTGGACAATCTCGATGTTGTCTCCAACCCACTGAATGAGTATTTGGTGCATGGTCGAAGGTATGCAGCAGTTGGCATGGATCCAATCCCTACCCAAAAGCAGGCTATATGCCCCCTTGCCATCAATGACAAAGAAGGTCGTGATGAGCGTCTTGGATCCGATCATCAGTTCTACGTGCACGGCACCCCGAGTGTCAGAGGGATTGCCGGCAAAGTCACGGAGTATCATGTCCGTTTTGAGCAGATCTTCATCGTTCATGCCCAGCTTTCTGAAGGTGGCGTAAGGCATGATGTTGATTGCTGCGTCGCCATCGACAAACATCTTGGTCAACGGCTTTCCGTTGACGTACCCCTTGACATACAACGGCTTTAAATGCCGATGCTTGGCTGGCTTGTCAAATGCTGCCTTCTGAGACAACACGAGCTGTGCCGCGAGCTCGTCGTGCTCGGTCTCGTCGGAGTCCGAATACGCCCCGTCCTGTGCCCCCTGGCCGGTAGGAGCCATGAATTCCAGGGGAAGGAAGAAAGTCATGGCCACGTCAGCGCCTTTGTCAGTGTTGTCTGGTTTTTCCTTCGGGCGCCACTCTTGCTTCTTCCCATCGGCAGCTGCTTTTTCCAACTCCTTATTCCGGAGGCGCTGCACCCTCCTTTTCTGGCTCTTTCTGAGCCCTGGCGGGCACCACTGCCCCTTTTGCCACCTATATGGGCGGGGCTGTGCCTCCTCGCTGTCATCCTGGTGGTGCACCCACTCCTGGTCGGCATATCTTTTGGCTCGCCGATCCGGGCTTCTCATTTTTAGGCGCCGATCGTCCATTGGGATGCGTGCTCCCAACCTTTCGTGGACGGGACGGCGGTTGACCCGATCCTGCCTATACCCCTTGTATTGATCGCTGCATTCGGGGCAGTTGTTGACAGCAGGCAGTTTCAAGCCTTCGTTCCAGCAGTGACGGAAGAACGGGCAGCCCCAGTGAGCTTGCTCCCGCTCTTGGCGGCGTTCTTGCTCCCAGCGATGGGCCTGTTCTCTATGGTAAGCCCTCTCCTCCAGACGATACCGGTGCTCTCCCGTGTGACCGTCCTCACGCTGGTATTCCTCCACGAGCTCTCGCTCTTCGCGTTGGAGACGCCTCTGCTCTTTCTCATTTTGCCGGCGCCACTTGTTAAGGAGATCCCTGTGGGTAGGCCTGCGCCTGGAAGATGACTCTCCGTGCTCGTATCGACTATTCACGGCTTGGGCGCGCTGCCGGAGCTCATCGCCAGTGATTTGCCGATCGGGATCCACTGCGCCAGATTCGCGCGCCTTGTCGGAGGTGAGGACTTTGACTTTGCCCTTGCCTCTGGGATCCTCCGGAGCTACCATGTTCACTGAGAAGAACACGGCGTTCTGGGCGAAGGGGTTGGCATCGATCTTCATCTTGCCATTGAACTTGATGTGTCCGTCCTGGATGGCCTTCTGGATCCTTGTCCTGAACACACGGCAATCATTAATAGAATGAGTGTTAGTGTTATGAAAGCCGCAGTACTTCTTGTCCTTAACCCCTCCAGGACGCAACATCGGGTGATCTGGGGGTAGCCTGACTCTCCCTTCGGCGACCAGAAACTCGAAGAGCTTGTCGGCCTTGGTGACGTCGAAGTCGTATGCCCCCTTCTGCCGGCGCAGCCATTGCTTGTTGGCCTGGGTCGGCTCTTTGTCCCAGTTGAGCTCTGTAGCGGCCACCTCATCTTCGGCATCGGTATAGTCATCAGCTTCGTCCAGGAAAGCCTGATACATCTGGGCCGCGACATTGTCCTTCTGGAAGCGTCCTTCCCTCCGGAAGCCTTGTGCTTGGATAGTCATTTCATTCAGCCGGCGAGAGAGATGACCCAGGTCCTCAAACTCCTGGCCGAAGAGCTTGTCTCTGATGCTCGGAAGCATGCCTGCCACGGCCAATGGTGGAAGTTGGTCGTCCGGCAGGTACATGCCGAAGCACTGGCTCTTGACTTCCCTAAACCTGCGCAGGTAGTCCTGCGGTGTCTCATTTGGCCTCTGTCGCACGTACATGATGTCCACCAGCTTCTTCTCTTTGGTACCCGTGTAGAAGTGCGTATGGAACTTTTGCTCCAAGTCTGCCCAAGAGAGAATAGAGCCCGGCGGCAGAGACGTGAACCAAGCGAACGCCAGCCCAGTGAGCGATGACGGGAAGTACCGAACCCTGAAGGCATCCTCGGTATTGGCCTCTCCAAGCTGGAGCAGATAACGACTGATGTGCTCCACCGTGCTAGTGTCGTCTAGACTGAAGAACTTGGACAGATCTGTCGGTACTTTGACTCTGGGAGGCAGGGCCACACGGTGGAACCATTCAGGGAACGGAGACCTGTAAGCATGAGTGCCCTTAGGCTTCAGGCCGAAAGTGCGTTGCATCATGTCCGCCATCTTTTCCAGCATGACATCGACATTAGAGTCGGTAGTCTTTTCGGTCGTTGACTTCCCATATCCCGGATGTGGGGCGCCCTCTATGTTGTGAGGCTCAAGCATCTCGTGGTACCCGTTTCCGTAGTAGTCCTTTATGAGCCTGCAGGTTTGCGGGGAGATCCTGCGTGCTGACTCTGGCGGTTGACCCCTGGCGCCGATCGTGAACTGACCCATGGTCGGCAATCGGCCCTCTGGCGTCTGTTTCTCTTGAACGGTCAGCCCGCTCGATTGAGCCCTGGGCGGGGTCTCTTCGCCAGCAGCTCCTACCCCCCTAAGGTGATTCGGCAGGTTGAATAGATGTGGTCCTGCTATGGGGCCAAACTCCGCCTCCATAAGCTCGTCAGCCTTGGGGCCGAATTGGGCGATCATGATGGTGCGGAAGGTGTTGAGAAACGCTCCATGCATGCGGCCGATGGTGCCAGAGACAGCTTCATTGACCATGTTAGTCATCTTCATCACTGCCTCCTCATCCCCGGGATTAGTTGGGTTGAGCTGAACGGGCTTCGGCAAATCATGCAGACGGCGGACCTTTCCGCTCTTGTTCTTGGAGAAGGCTTCTAAGCACTTGGCTTGAAATTCGGCGCAAGCGTTAAGCACCTGCTCTTTGTACTCGTCGGGTAGCTCAGCGAACTGCACCCGCACGAGCTCCGCCTTATTGCTGGTTTCAGTTTCAACGACTTCAACCATTGTTCCAGGACAAAGGTGTCCCACCAGGCGTGCCAAAAAGTGTGTTGGCACCAAAAGTGACGCACTGTGCCAATCACACAGCAAGCCGGAGAAGCTGGCTTCAAACGTGGCCCGGATGCTCAGAAGTCCGGTGCGTGCCAGTCAGTTTGCCCTGCAACTAACAAGGGAAAGAAACTGTTAAATACAAAGCTGGAACGTGCCGGGTATGACCAGACAGTTCCAAAATATACGGCCCTGAAGCCACTTACGACGACATATAGCTATGAAAGCTATTTGCCAACAGGTTTAAAGATTATTCGGCAATATGAACAGAGTTACGTGAATAACAGGTTGCCGAACACGTTTGCCTGAGAATCGTACTTGCACGATGTATTAAATATAAGTTAAAACTTAACCAATCTCGGTTGTACAACCGAGTTGGGGTCCATGGGGATTGAACATACAAACTAAGCATGACTAAACTAATCTAAAGCCGGCGCCTGCCGCACGACACCTAGCTCTATCATAGGTCAAGTATACTCAACGTGCATGAACCCTCACCATGTGACAATCCAGATACGATCCAATCGGCTATTACGAACAATAGATCTACTGCATAAAAGACTTTACAATAATAAACGTGAAAGAACAAAGCAGATCTATAAAAGATAAAGCCGAACCGAACGGTATCTAGATTGGGCAAAAGTGTTATGATGAAATAAACATAATAAAACATATAACACAAGGTAACTTAATGAATCTATCAGATTTGCCAAATCTGACAGAGCCGATAACTATTTTTACTCACGACTCAATCCACCGCACGATACAAGGCATAAGCAAAAACTTCCCGTCATAAGCTTAAATCCGCCGCACGATACTAAGCTTAACGTACGAGACTACTTGCACCATATCTAAATCCGCCGCACGATACTAGACATGATAACAAGGTTGCCGGAACTTACGGAGGTCGACGGATCGATGGCCCCTCTCGAAGAACACGACGACACGACTTGGACTCGAAGACGGCACGGGGCCGGGTTGGTTGTATTGATTGTGAACCCCTGTTACAATAGTCTCAGGGTTTATATTTATACCCTGGTGTTCTCTGAGTCCTAGAAGGACACGATTACAACGATAAAATTAGGAAACTATCAAAAACATGATGCCTTCTGCTCCAAGCTTCCTTTAATAACCGGCATGCACTAAAATGACGAGATCCCCATCGCTAAATCTTCTTGACATGCCGCATTTGTCATCTTCTGACGCAAACTGACTTGGCTTGAGGTAGCCGACCGCAGCGTCACATTGCCGAATTCGCTTGCCATTGACCAGTCGCCTCCACAGCCTTGCCGAACCTACTAAGTTAGCCGACCGCGCCCGCCATCTGCCGAATCCCCTCAGGCGGTGATTTCTCTGACCCTGCACTGGGCTGGCCTACTTGTCATAGTGCAAAAATTATGTGTTAACATTGCTATTGCTTACTATTGCTTGTTCTTCATTGTTCTTCGTCTCCGGCGTCCATTGGTGATCTTCTTCAACTCTGTCATCGTCTCTTTGCGTTTAGAAGTAACTATTTTCATCTCCTATACCATGTCTTTTGAATATGAGAGGAATTTAATTAAAATATATGGTTTGGAAGAACAAGCATAGAGAGTTGAGTAGTTTAAATTGGTTCTTCACAATCACTTGATAGTTGTATATTTCATACTTATGCAAGATAACTAATAATGAATTTTAGTGTCTTTTTAGTTAATTTTATTTAGAAAAATATGGAATTTATAATAGTTTGCAACAATGAATATAGAGAGTAGACAAAACTTAAATTGGTATTGTTATATCATATTTTTTCGATTATCTAAACAAATAGATAAATTTAGAGTCTTTTTTATTTTCAATTGTTTAGAAAATTAGGAATTTGCATGTAATAGTTTAAAAAATGAGTATGGATATAGTAGATGGCAACCGTGACCGGGTCCTCAGCCTCTCATCATCGGGATCCAAAGCGTTTGCGGTCGGATCTTCCTCTCATTGCTTGCAGCGAGTGTAAGCAGAAGATTATGAAGGAGTACCGAGTGAAAAAAGAGGGAATCAACAAGGGTCGTATATTCTACAAGTGTCCGGACCATGAGATGTGTTATTATTTCCTCACATTTGATTAATATGGTTCATTTGTATCGGTTTTGCTTGATGATGTTGTTTAAATTCCTTATTCTTTGTTCTAATTGCAGTGGGAGGGCACCAGCGGATATAAAGGTTGGTACTGGGAGGAAGAGTACGTTCAACACGTACAAAATTCTATTGCACAGGAGGTTGCCGCTGAAGGTGATGAGGCAGTGAGTCAGCGGTAGCACCCCATCCATGCTAATGAAGCGAATGATCTGTCTATTTTAGTTGGGATCGGACGTGAACTAATTATGTTGCTTAAGTGCATTTTAGTTTTAGTTTTTTAGTGCTAGCTGCGATTGTCTTCGTTGTAGTCAAGCTTGCTTGAATTAATCAATCATGTGATGTCATGTGGGTTGTGCAATAACATAAGAAACTACTAAGTGCATGGTTATAATATTTAATGCAGATGTTGTCACTCAATTGGATGTATAATATCGATCACCGCTCCAAAGAGTTCATTGCTGGCATGCACTATTTCTTAGGTGTGACTGAGGCAAACAAGCAGGATGGTTTCATGTGCTGCCCATGCGCCGTCTGTAAGAATTTGAAGGAATATTCATGCTCAAGAAATTTTCATACGCATTCGTTGAAGTCGGGTTTCATAACAAACTATATTTGTTGGACGAAGCATGGAGAAAGGCGGGTTGTAATGGATGATGGTGAAGAAGATGAAGAAGAATTGGCCCACACCGATATTATTGCTCAGTACGGTGCCTTTGATGATGATACAGTGGGGGAAGATGATGAAGAAGATGCGATAGCGGCAGAAGATGTGGCAACTAATGTTGATGCTCTTGGTGATGCCATTCGTGATGCACAAAGAGAATGTGAAAGTGACAAGGAGAAGGTCAAGTTTGAGCGCATGCTAGAGGATCACATGAAATTGCTATATCCCACTGCGGAAGATGGCCAAAAAAAGTTGGGTACTACACTGGAACTGCTGCAATGGAAGGCAAAGAATGGTACATCCGACAAGACATTTGGGAAGTTATTGAAGATAATGAAAAAGATATTTCTAAAAGCGAATGAATTGCCCACCACTACATACGAAGCAAAATAGGTCGTCTGCCCTTTGGGATTAGAAATCCAGCACATACACGCATGTCCTAATGACTGCATCCTGTACCGTGGGGAGGAATACGAGAATTTGGATGCATGCCCGGTATGTGAAGCATCGCGGTATAAGATAAGGCGAGATGATCCTGGCGACGTTGAGGGTGAAGAACGTCCCAGCAGGAAGAAAATCCCTATCAAGGTTATGTGGTATGCTCCTATAATACCATGCTTGAAACATTTGTTCAAAAATAAAGACAATGCAAAGTTGTTGTTGTGGCATAAAGAAGACCGTAAGGTAGATAATATGCTGAGGCACCCAGCTGATGGATCCCAGTGGAGAGCAATAGACAGAGAATTCCCAGAGTTTGCAGATGAGGCTAGAAACTTGAGGTTCGCTTTAAGTACGGATGGTTTTAATCCTTTTGGGGAGCAAAGCAGTAGTCATAGCACTTGGTCAGTTACTCTATGTATCTACATCCTTCCTCCGTGGTTATGCATGAAGCGGAAGTTCATTACGATGTCGTTGCTCATCCAAGGGCCGAAGCAAGCTGACAACGACATCGATGTCTACCTGAGGCCATTGGTTGAGGAACTTCTACTTCTATGGAGCAAACCAGGTGTACGCGTGTGGGATGAGTACAAACAGAAACACTTTGACCTGCGAGCATTATTGTTCGTAACAGTCAATGATTGGTCGGCTCTAAGTAATCTTTTAGGCCACACAAACAAGGAATATAATGCATGCACACACTATTTCGAAGACCTTGATAGTTTATTTTTGAAAAAGTGTCAGAAGGTCATGTACATTGGCCACCGTCGGTTTTTTCCCATGGGCCACCCAATAAGAAAGAAAGGCAAACATTTTAAAGGTAAGGTAGACCACCAAACCAAGCCTCATAACCGAACCGGAGATGATGTACTCGAAATGGTGAAGGATACGAAAGTAGTATTTCGAAAGGGACGGGGCAGCGAACCTGTTCCCAAAGACCCTATGAGACACACACCCATGTAGAAGAAGAAGTCTATATTCTAGGAGCTATCCTACTGGCATGTCCTAGAGGTCCGCCATGCGATCGACGTAATGCACCTGACAAAGAACCTTTGTGTGAACCTGCTTGGATTCATGGGTGTCTACGGGAAGCCTAAGAATTCACTTGAAGCACGACAGGACTTGCAGCGCATGAAAGAACGAGACAACCTGCATCCGGAGAAGACAGATAACGGGCGCCAGTACTTAAGCCCTGCTAGCTACACTCTTAACAGAGAAGAAAGGGAAAGCATGTTTGAATGCCTTAACACCATGAAGGTCCCATCTGGATTCTCCTCCAATATAAAGAGAATAATTAATGTGCCAGAGAAGAAGTTCCTAAACTTAAAGTCCCATGACTGTCATGTGCTTATGACCCAATTGATTCCTGTTGCTCTAAGAGGAATTCTACCTCCACATGTACGTCTAGCCACAGTGAAGCTATGTGCATTCCTCAATGCAATTTCACAGAAGGCAATCAATCCAGAGGAACTTTCTACTTTGAAGAATGATGTCGTTCAATGTCTCGTCAGCTTTGAGTTGGTGTTCCCTCCATCATTCTTTGATATCATGACACACCTCCTAGTTCACCTGGTCAAGGAGATCATTATTCTCGGTCCTGTGTTCCTACACACCATGTTCCGATTCGAGAGGTTCATGGGTGTCCTAAAGAAATATGTTCATTGCCGTTCTCGGCCCGAAGGAAGCATCGCCCAGGGCTACGGAACAGAGGAGGTCATAGAGTTCTGTGTGGAATTTATTCCAGACCTTGACCCGATTGGCGTTCCTGAATCACGACACGAGGGCAGACTTAGTGGCAAGGGAACACTAGGGAAGAAAACATATATCGGTACGGGAGACGATTACTTTGATAAAGCAAACTACACAGTTCTACAGAACTCCTCATTGGTCGATCCATATATCGAGGAACACAAGGATTTCCTTCGATCTGAGTGGCACGGGAAGAGTGAAGCTTGGATTACATGTCAGCGCATGCAAACCTTCGGCGATTGGTTGCGAAAATAATGTCAGGGTGATGACAACATAGATGAGCAGCTGTCGGTGTTCCGGACCCGAGGGTCTACACCAACGAGTGAATTTAAATGTGCGTGCTCCCTAGTCCGGATCGTGATGCAAGAGGAACACAACGATTTATCCTGGTTCGGGCAAGAGAAGGCCCTACGTCCAGCGGGGGGGAGAGATTGTATTATCTTGCACCGAAGTGCTTGTACAGGGGTGATTACAAGCGTGTGAGAGGACGAGGGGTGTTAAGAAGGAAGCTAGAACCAGAGAACTGAGCACTGGGGTCCTAGACTATGGTGGGAAGCTGATATGCTTGGGTGCCAACCTCCCTGCCCTAAGTCCTGGCGTCCCCTTTTATAGGCGAAGAGGAAGCACAGGGTTACATAGTTCTAGGGCTGTCGTAGACGATGATGTCAGTGATGACGTTGGTGATGATGAGGCCGGTCATGTCGGTGCCGCTGTAGCGACGTGCTTTGTCCTGTGGCGATGCTCTCGACGATAGCGGTGAAGGACGTAGCCCATGCACCGGTGTGCGCGGAGACATTGCATCGGGAGTTGTTGGAGTGCTGACTGGTCCTGGAGGAGTCCTGCTCGAGGGGTTGGTCGAGATGGTCGAGGCCCATGCGGGTGGGGTCGAGCTCCGAAAGATGCAGGAATGGTGTTGATAAACGTGCCTCGAGGGGATGCCTGACGAGGCACAGTGTGCGGCATGGCGTTTCAGTGTTGTACGAGTCGCTCATTTCCCAGGTATGGGCGGTAAAAGTTGGATTTGACCGGGGTACGATCCACTGTGGTGTCTGTTTTAGCCATGCGATTTAGAGGAAAGCAGGTAGAGCGCATTCAATGCTCCTGGAGTTGTACAGGGAGTAGGTGCTCGAGGGGTGCCTCTCGAGGGGTGCCTGAGGAGTACTCGAGGGGTGCCTCTCGAGGGACTGAGGAGTACTTGAGGGGTGCCTCTCGAGGGGTGCCTGAGGAGTACTCGAGGGGTGCCTCTCGAGGGGTACCTGAGGAGGACTCGAGGGGTGCCTCTCGAGGGGTGCCTGTGTAGTACTCGAGGTGTGCCTCTCGAGGGGCTGAGGAGTACTCGAGGGGTGCCTCTCGAGGGGTGCCTCTCGAGGGGTTCCCGAGGAGTACTCGAGGGGTGCCTCTCGAGGGGCTGAGGAGTACTCGAGGGGTGCCTCTCGAGGGGTGTCTGAGGAGTACTCGAGGGGTGCCTCTCGAGGGGTGCCTGAGGAGTACTCGAGGGATGCCTCTCGAGGGGTGCCTCTCGAGGGGCTGAGGAGTACTCGAGGGGTGCCTCTCGAGGGGTGCCTTAGGAATACTCGAGGGATGCCTCTCGAGGGGTGCCTGCGTACTACTCGAGGGATGCCTCTCGAGGGGAGCCTGCGTACTACTCGAGTGGTTCCTGAGGAGTACTCGAGGGGTGCCTCTCGAGGGGTGCCTTAGGAGTACTCGAGGGGTGCCTCTCGAGGGGTTCCTCAGGAGTACTCGAGGGGTGGCTCTCGAGGGGCTGAGGAGTACTCGAGGGGTGCCTGAGGAGTACTCGAGGGATGCCTCTCGAGGGGTGCCTCTCGAGGGGCTGAGGAGTACTCAAGGGGTGCCTTAGGAGTACTCGAGGGGTGCCCGTGTAGTACTCGTGGGGTACCTCTCGAGGCATGCTCGAGGAGTGTCTCGTTTGTTCGGGAAATTCCCATAATCGAGGGGCACCCCGAATGGACTTCTCGAGGGTGACGTAGACTGAGCCGTTGAGACCCGTTGAGGCTTGGGCGAGGTGGAGAAATAACGCTTAGCCCGAGGCCTAGCTCTAGATGCTCGGGCGGGGCGGAGAGTGTGTGCTGACTCGAGGTCTATGTTGGATCGTTGGGCCGTCGTGGCCCACTTCCCCTTGATGGGCTTTCGGCCTAGTGGCCTACGTAATGTTGGTTACCCTTTTAGCCCTGGCTATGGTTTTCTCGATCGAGGTTTTGAGGTACCCCCTTTTATATATACCCGACAGTAGCCCCCGAGCCCCTGCTCGAGTGCTGGCACTCGAGCTGGGGATCATGAACCAGGAGCGAAAGGTAACTTTTCCGTGGGGGCGCGCGAGCGTCCCCCGCGGGGGTAGCCCCTGAGGCCTCGAAGAAGTGGGAATAACTCCTTCGAGGGCTTTGTTGACTTCGTGTCTCTTGTTGCGCGTGGGGTCGAATACGGTCGATACTCCTGCAAGATTGAATCAACTTGAGTCAGGGTGATGGCTCTTAGCCGCGGTGGGCCTCGAGCTATCGGACCCCTGGGTTAGTTCGACCCTCTTTCGTCGAGGGGTGCCAGGCGTAGTCGAGCCCCTAAGCCTCGTGCGGCTTGGGGCATTGCTAGCTCCAACGTCCTTCTCACGAGCCCTTTCGGTCGGGTGTGAGGTGAGAAGCATCGTACTACCCTCGATTGGGTGAGTCTCGACGTCCTCAGTGAGCTGGTAACGGGAGAATCCAAGTGAGAGCTCGTGCCCCATTCGATAGGGGTCGACTGTGGCCCAGAGGCGGTCTCATTGAAGCAGGACGCGCGGATGCCTGGATACCAGCTCCATTCGATAGGAGCTGGCGGCTCGATGCCTCTCCACGTGGAGATTCCATGGCGACCCATTTGTCTTGCCTTGGATACGTGTCAGGGGTCTCGATAGTTCGTTCTCGAGCTAAGCTCTGAGTGAGCTCCCCTTCGGCGTCCCTGACTTGAGTACTCAAGGTCGGTTGTTCGAACCCTTCGAGGGTCAGCCTTCGCTACCTCAAGATTTTCGTGTGGGCCGGAGCCCGTTTTACTCCCTGAGGAAGGATCCTTCACGGAGACGGTTCTTTCCGTCCGTTGGGCGCATCTTTTTAGGCAAAGACTGCTGCGAAACGGCGATCGTGGTGGGCCTATGCAACAGAAAGGAGTCGAGGACACGACGCACGTACCTGTTGCGTGTTCTTGAGGGACAGTTAGGTGAACGCATTAAATGTGGGGTATTACCTTTCCCTTCCATTGTCGAATCTGCCCGTTGCGCTCCCGCCCTAGGCCCGCGACGTCGAGGGAGTCATTGGTGATGTGGTGGACTATGGCCTCGATGTGGACGAAGAAGATCCGGATAGTGAGGAGGACGACAGTGGTGATGGAGGCGCCGATGCTTGAGGCTGTTCGATGTTCCAAGCGTCAGCAAAGGTTTCACCCTTGTTGTCCCTTTCGTCGAAGAACACTCCAACCGCCTCCTCGCCAGTCGCATAGTTGGCGACTACATCCATCAACTTGTCGACAGTCTTGGGGCGGTTGTGTCCCAACTCATGAACCAACTCCTTGCAGGTGGTGCCTGAGACAAATGCCATGATGATACCATGGTCAGAGATGTGTGGGAGCTCGGTGCGCCGCTTGGAGAAGCGTCGAGCGTAGTCACAGAGGGACTCCCTGGGTTGCTGCTTGCAGCTGCTGAGATCCCACGAGTTGCCAGGGCGGATGTAGGTCCCCTTGAAGTTCCCCTCGAAGGCCTGAACTAGGTTGGCCCAGTTGTAGATCTGATCGGGGGGTAGCGCCTCGAGCCACCTGCGGGTGGTGTCGGAGAGGAATAGCGGCAGCTGGCGGATGATGGCGTGATCGTCGCCTCGCGTTCCACCTAGTTGGCAGGCTAGGCGGAAGTCGGCTAACCAGAGTGCGGGCTCGGTTTCGCCGCTGTACCTGACGATGCTCGTGGGGGGTCGAAACGGGTTGGGCAGCGGCGTGTTGCGGATCGCCCTGCTAAGACTCGAGGCCCCAGCGGCTCAGGAGCCCCGCGGTCCTCGTCATTGGCGTGGCGCCCCCTTCGATGGTCGCTATAGCTTTGGTCCTCAGCTCCCGTATCTTTGGGCCGCCGACTTTTGATGATGTCACGGCGGGCATTATTTGGGTCGCGGGGTTCGCGGGTGTCGATGATACGGCCTCGAGCGTTTTTGGCTCAAGGGGTAGCTGGCTGGTGGACTGAGGCCTCCTTCTCGTGGCGGGAAGATTCAACCGGTCGCTCTGAGGCCGCACCTCGATGTCTCGAGGCTGAACTTTCGGCTTGTTGAACGGCTGCGACTAGGAGCAGATTCTGCATCTCGTCTCGTATGCGTCGACCCTCAGGAGTCGACGGCTCGGGCATGTTCTGTAGTAGCATGGCTGCGGCTACCACGTTTTGTCCTGCTCGAGGGAAGCAATTGACAGGACGCTCGGGCGCTTCAATATTGTTGATCTGCCGATGGACTTCTCGAGCTCTACTTCGAGCACCTTCGCCACGCGGTGGGGCGCGGGTTTGCTCAAGGGCTTGCTGAATCTGGTCCAGCCGCCGGCGATCCTCGTCGAGTTTGGCCTTCATTTCCCGGATTTGCGCGATCTGCGCGACTTGTTCATCACGCGGGTTGGGCGGATCGATGGGATCCTCAGGCTCGTCTCCTCGTCCTGCGGGCGTACCCTGGGCCCGAGCTGCAACCGGCGCGGCGGCAGCGTCTGGGTCCTTCGTCTCGTCATCCGAGGCGACTGCTCCATCGATGTGAAAGCATTCCCTCATGGGGTCGTAGTGGTCTGAGTCGGAGTCAGGGTTGCCACAGTAGAAGATAGGGAATTGTCCCTGCCGCTCCTCCTCCAGCCAGCATCGCCACATGCCAATGGTGTTCTGCCCCGGCCCTGGCACTCTGAAAGGTCCTTGTTTGGTTTTGGTAATTGAGTGACAACCTAGGTGAACTAATATGTGCTTATGTGAGATACACAGGAAATTAGTTCACATATGAATGAGCAATGAAGGAGCTTATTGCATATGAGACATGACATGGAGTCATGTGGCTAAGATGGTGAAGATCAAGGCAAGACTTGGCTTGATGGACCGGTTGCGAAGGTGAAGGGCAAGTTGGAGGCTTTGAAGCCGTTGGTACCGAGTGTCGGGAGGCTTGAGAAAAGACTTGGCACCGAAGGACCGAAGCATTGGTGAAGAGCAAGTGAGGTCAAGATCGATGTACCATGGAGGTCATGTGATGATATGAAGTGGATCATATCATTTGATGATAGGTTGGTGCATGTGTTGCATCAACACCGAAGGAGATGGAATGGAATGCGCAAGGCAAAGGTATACTTATAGGGCATTTCATTTCACCGGTCATAGGTGTGTAGAGAAGTTTATGACCGAGTTTAGGATAGATGGCCGTACTATCAAGAGGAGCAAACTTGTTTGCATATCGGTCATCTAGTGCCACTTGAGCGATCTAACTTTGCGATGTTGCTAGGATCGAGTGGCGTGGTGAGAGCAAGTGAAAATCCTTTGAAAAATGATTGTGAAAATGCTAACGCACATGCACATGATGGTGTACACTTGGTGGTGTTGGCACATTTGCAAAGAAGAAGGTGTTGGAGTTGATTTGGATCAACTCGGAGAAGTTTCGGAGAAAGCTTTGGTTGAAAAAGAGAAGCGATGGATCTTGGATTGGAATTCTGTACTAATCCTTTGTGATTTGGATCTTGTATTCATGTGGGATGTGTAGCCCTCTGAATAAGCTTTCCAAAATGTCTAAGATCATCGAAATCGGAGTTCGGAGCTAAAAGTTATGGCCGTTTTAGCGCGGAGAAGTTTTTGGCCTAGGGGTAGTACCGCCATAACCTCGGTACTACCGACCCCTCTGCGAGCAGATCGCAAAACTCTCTGTTCGGGGGAGTTTTTGGCCTACCGGTAGTACCGCCATAACCCCGGTAGTACCGGGGCCGGTAGTACCGACCCTGAAGCCGGTAGTACCGACCCTGAGGCCGGTAGTACCGACCCTGAAGTCGGTAGTACCGACCCTACTACCGACCCCTCTATAGGCAGCGCGCAAACTCTCTGTTCGGAGGAGTTTTGGCCTAGAGGTAGTACCGCTATAACCTCGGTAGTACCGGGGCCGGTAGTACCGACCCTGAAGCCGGTACTACCGACCCTACTACCGCCCGTGTTAGAAAGGCGATTCTAACGGTCATTTTGACCGCCGGTAGTACCGACCCTTTGGTCGGTAGTACCGACCGAAGGCGTGGAAGCTCGGGAGAAGTGGAAAACGGCTAGTTGGTGGCTCCCCTCTATAAATAGAGGGGTGGCCGGCCCTTGGGAGAGGTTGAGCACCCTTGGGACTTGGTGTCCATGCTTGGGGAGTGCTTAGGAGCCCTCTAACTCGCTTGTGCTTGCTAGTGTGCGAATCTATTGCGAGTGAGCGATTCTAGTGCGTTGCTTTGAGAGATTGCATCGAGTGGCACTAGGTGTTCGTGTTGCAAGCCGGTGGTGCTTTTTACTCTTGGAGGTTGCCACCTCCTAGACGGCTTGGTGATCGAGTCTCCGTCGTGAAGCCCGCGTGAAGATTGTGCGTGGCTCCGGAGAAGGATTGTGAGGGGCATTGTGCTCGCCCCGCGGGGATCGCGAAGAGCAACTCTAGTAGAGCGTGTCATTGAGTTACCCTCACTTGTGGGTGAGTTCTTGCGGCGCTCGAGTGTCGAGCTAGGTGTGGTGCCTATTAGCCGCCGAACTACCAAAGTGTGTGGTCGACACAACGGGGACTAGCTTGGTGGCAACCAAGTGAACCTCGGGAGAAAAATCACCGTGTCAACTTTGTGTTCATCTTCTCGGTGGTTTGCAAACTCCATTCACTAGCTTGTATTTACTTGCTCATATACTTGTGCTAGTGTAGTTGCTCTTGTAATTAGTTAGCTTGTGTAGCATGCTAGTTACCTTCTTAGCTTGTGTAGCATAGAAGTTAATCCCGTGAGTGACTAGTTGACTTGTAGTCTTGCTAGTCACATTGCTTAGTTTGTGTAGCTAAGTTGAGATCTCTAATTTGGCTTGTGTAGCCTTGTTTTCGAGCATTGCTAGTGAGCTTAGGCTTTGTGCTTTTGCTTAGTGGCATGTGTAGGAGCTCCCCGGTTGATTGAGTACTAGTTGCTTAGGTTTGTGTAACCTTGCAAGCTAGAATTGTTTAGGTGAGCTCTAGCTAGCCCGACACCTTATTTGCATTGTTTAGGATCTTTTATAAGGTGTCATAGAGTATAAGTAGAGGGGTGTAGTCTTGGCTAGACCGATAGTTTTAATTCCGTATTTGTTTCGGTTAGCCGGTGCGATTAATTTTAGAAAGGACTATTCACCCCCCCCCTCTAGTCCGCCATCTCGACCCTTCACACTCGCGTGAATCCTAAATCCACGGAGGCCGGGAAGATGGCATCTAGGCTCATGGTGGCATGTAGGAGAGCCCTAGGGCGGTCCTTGTGCGCACTCATGCTAGAGCGCATCTCGACGGAGTAGGATGCGGCGGCGTTGTCGAGGCCGAATGGGAGATGTGGGCGGGCGCAGTACAGCCCGTGTGGAAGCAGGTTTGGTAGTGTCGAGGTTGCGTGTGTCGGCGGAGATCGTCCAGGCTCCCTCGTTGTGCGCATGGCGAAGGTGGAGTCAGGGTTCGCGTCGAGGCCCCGCAGCTCGCCCTCTGTTCCTGAGCCAGGATCAGACAGGTCCCCAACAGGGGGTTCCACGTCATCTGCCAGGAAGGGTGGGAGTGCTGCGGTCGTGAGCCTAGTCGTGGGCTGATGACGATGGTGGCGTCGGTCGCGCCTCCCCTTTGACGAAGAAGCGTGGCAGAGAGATTGACGTGCGGCCCCTCCTGTGCGTGGGGGCACGTCGCGCTCTCCACTCGGATCACCGACCGAGAGCAGAGCCATGTCATAGCTATGGCCAAGAGACACGAACTCCAGGCTCCCGAACCGGATCACCATAGCGCGCGGGAGCGGTGAAGCAGAGTCAGCCATCTGGAAAAATGGTGGAAAATCGTCAGTGACACGCGGTGCCCCTACCTGGCGCGCCAACTGTCGGTGTTCTAGACCCGGGGGTCTACACCAACGAGTGAATTTAAATGTGCGTGCTCCCTAGTCCGGATGGTGATGCAAGAGGAACACAATGATTTATCCTGGTTCGGGCAAGAGAAGGCCCTACGTCCAGCGGGGGGAGAGATTGTATTATCTTGCACCGAAGTGCTTGTACAGGGGCGATTACAAGCGTGTGAGAGGACGGGGGGTGTTAAGAAGGAAGCTAGAACCAGAGAACTGAGCACTGGGATCCTAGACTATGGTGGGAAGCTGATATGCTTGGGTGCCAACCTCCCTGCCCTAAGTCCTGGCGTCCCCTTTTATAGGCGAAGAGGAAGCACAAGGTTACATAGTTCTAGGGCTGTCGTAGACGATGATGTCAGCGATGACATTGGTGATGATGAGGCCGGTCATGTCGGTGCCGCTGTAGCGACGTGCTTTGTCCTGTGGCGACGCGCTCGACGATGGCAGTGAAGGACGTAGCCCATGCGCCGGTGTGCGCGGAGACGTTGCATCTGGAGTTGTTGGAGTGCTGACTGGTCCTGGCAGAGTCCTGCTCGAGGGGTTGGTCGAGATGGTCGAGGCCCATGCAGGTGGGGTCGAGCTCCGGAAGATGCAGGAATGGTGTTGATAAATGTGCCTCGAGGGGACACCTGACGAGGCACAGTGCGCGGCATGGCGTTACAGTGTTGTACGAGTCGCTCATTTCCCGGGTATGGGCGGTAAAAGTTGGATTTGACCGGGGTACGATCCACTGCGGTGACTGCTGTAGCCATGCGATTTAGACGGAAGCAGGTAGAGCGCATTCAATGCTCCTGGAGTTGTACAGGGAGTAGGTGCTCGAGGGGTGCCTCTCGAGGGGTGCCTGAGGACTACTCGAGGGGTGCCTCTCGAGGGGCTGAGGAGTAATCAAGGGGTGCCTGAGGAGTACTCGAGGGGTGCCTCTCGAGGGGTGCATGTGTAGTACTCGAGGGGTGCCTCTCGAGGGGCTGACGAGTACTTCGAGGGGTGCCTCTCGAGGGGCTGCAGAGTACTCGAGGGGTGCCTTTGTAGTACTCGAGGGGTGCCTCTCGAGGGGTTCCTGAGGAGTACTCGAGGGGTGCCTCTGGAGGGGCTGAGGAGTACTCAAGGGGTGCCTCTCGAGGGGTGCCTTAGGAGTACTCGAGGGGTTCCTGAGGAGTACTCGAGGGGTGCCTCTCGAGGGGCTGAGGAGTACTCAAGGGGTGCCTCTCGAGGGGTGCCTGAGGAGTACTCGAGGGATGCCTCTCGAGGGGTGCCTGTGTAGTACTCGAGGGTGCCTCTCGAGGGGCTGAGGAGTACTCGAGGGGTGCCTTAGAAGTACTCGAGGGGTGCCTCTCGAGGGGTTCCTGAGGAGTACTCGAGGGGTGCCTCTCGAGGGGCTGAGGAGTACTCGAGGGGTGCCTCTCGAGGGGTGCCTGAGGAGTACTCGAG
This sequence comes from Coix lacryma-jobi var. lacryma-jobi, assembly GCA_009763385.1. NCBI lineage: Eukaryota > Viridiplantae > Streptophyta > Magnoliopsida > Poales > Poaceae > Coix > Coix lacryma-jobi. Next base: position 52,512,945 of record CM019824.1, read on the forward strand.
GGGTGCCTCTCGAGGGGTGCCTGAGGAGTACTCGAGGGATGCCTCTCGAGGGGCTGAGGAGTACTCGAGGGGTGCCTCTCGAGGTGCTGAGGAGTACTCGAGGGGTGCCTGAGGAGTACACGAGGGGTGCCTCTCGAGGGGTGCCTGAGGAGTACTCGAGGGATGCCTCTCGAGGGTTGCCTCTCGAGGGGCCGAGGAGTACTCAAGGGGTGCCTCTCAAGGGGTGCCTTAGGAGTACTCGAGGGGTGCCTCTCGAGGGGTGCCTTTGTAGTACTCGAGGGGTGCCTCTCGAGGCGTGCTCGAGGAGTGTCTCGTTTGTTCGGGAAATTCCCGTAATCGAGGGGCACCCCGAATGGACTCCTCGAGGGTGATGTAGACTGAGCCGTTGAGACCCGTTGAGGCTCGGGCGAGGCGGAGAAATAACGCTTAGCCCGAGGCCTAGCTCTTGAGGCTCGGGCGGGGCGGAGAGTATGTTGGCGAAACCTAAACAAAAATAACCCTTAACCTAAGCCCTCTAAGTGTTCGACCACACACACACACACACACACACACACACAAACACACACACACACACACACACACACACATATATATATATATATATATAATATTAATAGATATGCTTCTTCGTGTTATTTTTAATATTTTGATAAATATGTTGAATCGCCTCTTTACGAATATGGTCTTTATGAATATATGTTATTTTTAATGTTGGCGAAACCTAAACCCTAAACGAATCTAAACCCTAAACCCTAAACCTAAAATCATAAACCTAAACCTTAATCGAATCTATGTTATTTTAGGGTTTCGGTTTTGGTTTCACATACATACATGTATAAAGCTCCTCTAAGTGTACGATCACACACACATATATTTTAATATTCGCATAAATGGCCGACCCAAATGAGAACATGGAGGAGGAAATGTTGAATATCATCGCCGGCGGCGATGACGAGAGTCAATACTTATTGAATTACGAAGACATGACCCTGCATGATGAAAATCCCCCTGAACAACAAGTTGAGATGCAAGAAGGCAATACTGGTGAGGTATATATACAATATGTCGTGTTAGGGTTTACATTTACTTTATTACTTGATTAGGTTTTATTTCAACTTGTATTAGGGTTTCATCTTCGTGTCTTTACCTATATGTAGCCCTTTGGATCCACGTCTGCGACGGGGCAGAGCAGACCAAAACGAGGGCCGAAGAAGCCGTTGAAGGGCCGTTATGTAATCTTCGAATTCGATATGGTTACAGGCCAACCATTAGGACCCCATGCACAGAAATATGTCTTTCATTGTGGGTTCCTTGTGAGAGATCAGATTCCGATAAGTGCCCGTGAATGGAAAGAGAAGCGAAGTGCTCCCGAGATCAGTTATGTCTCCAATCGTGACAAGCAGCTAGTCTGGGAAGACATCAAAGGGCATTTCTCGTTCGACACAAACAATGAGGAGTTGAAGAGGCGAATTCGGGAGTGGACAATGAAGAAGATGGCCACATTTTTCAGGACTAGAAGAAGAAATTGTACCACAACTTTGTGCTGAAGAACGAGACGCCAGATTTCAACTCTAAGGCGTATGTCAAGTTAAGGCCCGATTGGGATGAATTTGTACAGTACAAAAGATCACAAGAGAGCGAGGCTCGTATCAGAGTAAACAAACAGAATGCAGCTCAGAAGAAATACCACCATGATTTAGGATCAAGTGGCTATAGGACTGCACTTCCAAAGTGGGAGAGACAGGAACAGGAGATGCTTGCCAGGGGGTAGTCCCGGAGACAATAAGAAGAAATTGGAGTGAACGGTCCAGGAATTGGTTCTACGCTCATGGGGGAACCATAAACCCTAATGACGGGGAGCTTGATTGGGGCCCAGAAATTTCAAGAGCAGCATAGAGGCTAGTTCAAGCACGAAGTGCGGTGTTGGCTGGCGAGTTCAAGCCCAACAGAGAGAAAGATGAACTCACGTACACGCTGGAAAATCCTGAGCACAGTGGGCGTACGAGAGGCTTTGGGGACGTTTCGTGGCTGCATTCCTTCGAAGCGGATCGACAAAGTTACAGAAGCCGCCAGAGAAAGAAGGATAAGGAGGCAGAGCGGATCAACAAGTTGGAGGAGTATGTTCTTGAAACACGAGAGCGTGACAAATCTCGTGAAGAATGGATGCAGGAGGAAATCAAAAGGCAAGTGCAAGCGGCACTTAATCAAATGACAAGTGGGCAAGGTACATCATCACAACAACCTCAAGCAAACATTAGCCCCCCAGGTTAGTTGAAAACCAGCTGCGCCTCCACGGAAGTACCAACCATTCAAGATGACTCCAAGCTACGCTTCCCCGTGGATGACGTTAAAGAACCTTTTACTACTTGTGAGCTGCACATTCCAGATGGAAATGCCACGAAAAAGGTGGCTGTCAATGTTGTAAACCCTATCGACCGCACGAGAACACCAAGAATCCATGGTCAACCAGTGCCAGCCGGATACGCTAGCGTCTCGGTGGATAGGGTTGAGACAGGTTGTGGCAGCATGGCACTGGAAATCGAAGGGGGAGATGGGGAGAAGACTTTAGGTGAAGTGGAGAAGGCATTTATTTGTTGGCGCAAGCGCTTCATTATTATTCTTGGAGTGTCACCGCCGCAACCTCCTCCTCCTGATCAAGATCCTCACCATAGGTAGTGCACGTGAACGAGAAACAATTTTTACACTAACTTCCTATATGTATATATTAATTGGATGTTCACATCATTCATTGTTTTGCGTAGCAGGAACTATAGTCCAATTCGTCATTCCCCAACGCATCATAGTGCTGCGGGCGGTGACGATGTGTTGGAGGACATGACTTCAACCCCATCTCCTACACAAAGATCTCCACAGCGGGCTACAACACCACAACCTGATCCACCGCGAGCTCCAACGCCACAACCTCCACCGCGGGCTCCAACACCGCCCCCCCTCCCGCCTCCACCGCGCTCTCCAACGCCGTCGACAAAGATGCCCCAACGCCTCCACAGCGAGGCCCTAAGAAGCGGTCCGCCGCCACAGAACCAAAGGCCCAACCTCCAAAAAAGAAGGCTCCTGCATCAGGAAAAGAAGTTACCGAGAAATTAGCTTATGAAAAGACTGATGAGGAGTTAGAAATTTTGGTGAAAAAAGATGTGCGAAATTTTTTAGATGAATCAAAGGTCAAGGCTCAAGCGAAGAGAAACCCAGAGAAGCCTTGCCTCTTGTTAAACCCACAGGAGTTAAGGAAAAGGGTGGAACAGCATGGTATCAAGATGCGTCAAGCACGAAAGGCTCCGCGAAAATCAGACTACGAACGCTCTCTAATCAAGTCTACAAAAGAACAACAATCAAGCCCGAAGAAAGCTGGAAAGGGTGTTCCACAGCTCGGGGAAACATCAAGACCTTTGTCCCCGTTATTTGTGGAAAATTAGTATGGTTCAAACATGGACAGAGTACAGAGGAAATCTGGAGAGACCACTACTTTGTCTGAGATAGACTCAATTGAAAAAAAATTCATTGACAACGGTCTCACATACCAAATGATTATTGCTACTGGGTTGGAGTTTCCACGAGCGGAAGTAGTTGATGAATGGAGGAGAAATTTTGCACCGGGCAGGAGTCTAATGAAACCCAATCACTTACATGTACTTTGTACGCAGATGTTTGCAATCAACAAATGGTGCATGGAGGCTTCTAAAGATGGTGATGTCAATTGGATTTCTGTTCGAATTTGGAACCATCACTACTTCTGTGGCGATGACCTAATCTTAGTCGAGATGGAGGAATTACACCAGCTATGCCACATGGACGCACTGGACAAATCGCTCCTTAGCTGCCATTGTTTGTAAGTGTTTCTTTTATAATTTTTATTGAACTCTCTAGTATGTGTATATAGTATGTAGTATTCTTACACACGTACTTGTGGATCGACTCGATATTGCAGGTATCAGATGACTTAGCTCAGAGATAAACATGACAATCTATTGGGTTTGTTGATCCGTATGTTGTTTTCAAGGCTCCAAACCCCTCATCAACTTGGAGCAATGAGATGTGTACGAATCTCATGAGGTTCTTCGTGAACCAAAAAGATAGAGAAAGAATACTATGGGGATATTACCTCCGTATACCCCCATGGACCTACTTGGGCCCTTCGTCAAGGACAGCCCAGCTCGAAGGTCCTGCGGCACATGACCAGGCTGTCGTGCTCGCCAGGGACTCTCATGAAGCCTTGCCCGCCAAGGAAGATCCTAGAGTTAGATCCGGATTCCTTGCCTTAAGGAACCGTTTGTAATCATATAAGGACACGACAACTGTAACCCTGCTCCCCGGCTATATAAGGCGAGCAGGGACCCCCTCTCATCTCACCTCAGATCCTATCGGATCACATGTCATATTCCAACCTAGCAATACAAACCAACCACCAGAACACAGGACGTAGGGTGTTACGGCGACTTGCCGGCCCGAACCAGTCTAAATTGCCATCTCTTGTTCCTGTGTTTACGCTTGTGTAGACGTCTCGCACGCCTCCACCATCTAATCTACTACCTTGGGCATACCCCTCGGTAGACTACCGACCATATTTCGTCGACGGTTGGCGCGCCAGGTAGGGGGTGTGTGCTACGACACCATGATCTGCCAAGCGGTCACCTTTCCTCGCTCCATGGTTCTTCCGGAGGCCGACACCACTTTCCAAATTGGATCTATGATCTGGACCGTCGGTGACCACGTCCCTGCTCCAGAGATCGTGGAATCTGCGCAGCTTCCTGCGCCGGACGCCTTGTCGTCCACCCATCGCATCAGCGCCATGCGCGCCAAGATCCATCCGCCGCAACGACCTGGTCAAGGCCATCGACCGGGCCAACAAGAGGATCACCAACTGCATCGACGTCGTCGCCGCCTTCGCTCATCACCGCCTTCACTCGTTGTCAACCAGGCTTATCACCGCCTTCGCTCATCATCGACCAGGATCATCGCCGACTTCGTCGCTGTCGTCGCTCATCGTCGACCAGGATCGTCGCCGCCTTCATCGTCGCCTTCGTCGCTGCCATCGCTCGTCGTCAACCAGGATTGTCGCCGCCTTCATCATCGCCTTCGTCGCTGCCATCGCTCGTCATCAACCAGGATCATTGCCGCCTTCGTATTCTAGAAAATCATAGCTCCAAACCAACTCAATCCCGAGATATCAAAAGATCACTAGAAAAGGGGAAGAGAGGAAAAACGAAAATGATTTCAGCCCGATCTATGTGCTCATGAGGTTTCGGTGTAAATCCTTCGGTAGAAAGATGACACTCACGTCCTAGCACAACTTGATTCAAGCGGAATTGCAAACCATCCCTCGGATTGGGAGAACGAGCCAAATCACCGAGAGGGAAAAAGAGAAACGCGAAGAACAAAACACGAATTCAATCGAGATTTCAGCCAACAAAGAGGAGCACAAATTTGATCCTTGGATTTCAACAGGATGAAGAATTGTATTAGCTCGTGGTGTTGGGTTACAAGCCACTCCTCGCAACACAAATCTCGGATGGCAAAAAGCTCAAGAACAAGAGCCCTCCTCTCCTCTAACCCTAGCCTTCTCTCACAAGAACAAAATGAGAGTGGCGCACCTCCAAGGATGGCTGCCCTAGTAGCCCCTTCACATATATATAGGCGCACGTCCGAAAGACACAAACGCCCTAACATGAAGCACTAACCCCAAATACCCCCTAGGGGTAAAACCGTCCAACTCGATCAGTTTTCATCCGACGGCCACACGTCTTCTCATCCTTCGCTTCGCCTCGACGCAAGCTCCCGGATGTCACCACGTGTTGTCCCATTGACCACAGTGCCTTCTCACAGATAGCTTCGCTGCAATGGAAGCCTCTCGGTGCCGCCACGCGTCGACCCGTTTCGCTTGGGAACCACTGCACGGTTTTGAGGCCCAAACCGGCAAACCCACCAGCCCAGGTTTTAAGGCCCAAACCTGGAAACCATCCACTCCGAGTTTTGAGGCCCAAACTCGGAAACCGGCCACCCTGAGTTTTGCGGACTAAACTCGGAAACCGTTGCGGGTAGTTTTCTGAGGCTCAACTACCAAACTCGCGCCATAGATGGAGTGTGGTTCTCACACCCCGACCACCGGCACCGATGCCGATGCATGTCCAGCCTCCACGTCGGGCACAACGCCTTCGCTTTCCTTCTTGACTTGGTCGATGGCACTTGCGTCGCACGCAAGCCCGTGTTTGACCTCCCGCCAAGTGCTACGACGCCATCATATTCCTCCCGACTCGGCCAATGCCATCGCACATCCTCATGTGCTCTTGTTTGTCGAAGCCAAGTGCCAGCTACCACAGCTGGTCCTCTGGTCTGTCGGTCCAAGCCTCACGTCCACCCTTCACCGCTTCGGGTCCATCGGCACAGCACGTCTGCCGCATGACACGCCCGTCCTTCACCGCTCCTGGTCCGTCGACACGGCACGTCTCTATTTGACCTTCACCTCGCCATCGACCAATGCCTCCGAGCTCCACACCTGCACATCAACACAGCCAAGAACACATGTTGCACACGCACACCAACACAGGTAACACACCACAACTCAACACCACCGGTTAGTCATAAACATTAAGCACATATGAAATAAGGACTCAACCGGGAAAAGCCTCAAACCTTCCTCACTCAATCATTCATCATACACACATGGGCACTTATCAACCATGTCACATGGGCACTTCTCAACCAAGTGTCTCAATCCCCCATGTGTTCTCATCTCAGGAACCCATTTGACACTCTACCCGACATCTCTAATGATCCCCTTTTGAGAGGTAAGAAGCCAACTAAAGTGCATGACCCCTGCAAGAGAGCGAACCAACAACCTAGGAAAGAGGTGAGGTTCTAGTGTGAGTATTGCCACTGTGAGGGTCACCTAGTTGAGTTCTGTTTCCGGAGGAAGAGAGATGTTCAGAGAGAGTTTGAGCTGAACAACCAGGCCATGTACCACCCTTCCCATGGTATATATGCTCCAGGTGTTCAGATGTATGTAGAGGGCTAGATCTAGAGGAGCACCCACTCAGGTAGCTAGGCCCTAGGCAGCTAGACCACGGGGTGGTGGTCGTGCCCGACGTGGTTCTGGTCATGCTCCATACGGCTGTGAGCCTCGTGTAGGTGGTTTTGGTGCACCGTCCCATAGCGGACCATGTTTTCAGCAGCATGGTGATCGCTACCCTCAAATGGAACGAGGTATGGATGGATGCTTTTTGTCCCATAGCGGGCCACAGTTTCAGTCTTGTGGTGATTGCTATCCTCCCATGATGAGGACAGTTTGGTGTTTATCCTAACATCTTTTCTGGGCTGATGACACAACACTGGTATCCTTCTTAGTTTACTAACCCCAGTGTTGTGTCATTTGCTCATTCCCTGCCTTTCTATTGATGCAGGAACTCAGGTTGGAGAACACATGGCTCATTGACTCCAGTTGTTCGCGCCACATGAACGAAAGTTCTAGATGGTTCTCCAGCCTCGACCCAGTTATAACACCCTAGGTGTTAAGCATTTTAGCAAAACCCTAATCATGCTCATCATGTAGTTGTTTTCATGCAAATCAGGTCTTTAATGCATTCATGTGTGAAGTTTGGTCATGTTTGTTGTAAGTAAAACCCCCTAGTTTTCTAACCCTTTTTACCCCATGTTCAATAGAGCAAGATCTAAGAAAATTAGAAGATGATACTTAAAGCAAAGTTGTAGAGGAGATCATGATGAGCAACTTTCATGTTGGAAGATTTTGATGTTCTTGAACAAATTTCAGAGTAATTTGAATTCAATTTCAAGCAAATTCAAATTCAAACTTGGATTTTTAGATCCAGGCAGAATTTGAAGAAACTCCTTAAATGGAAGTTGGAGAGCACAATATTTGGAACAACTAATTTATTTTGACAGATTTTTGAGTTTCTACACATTTTGGAGAGAAATTGAAGAAAGAAAAAGAAAAATGCATCTGTGCTACAATGCGAACAGAGGGGGGAGAAAATCGCAGAAAAGAGCGAGTGGTGCTCTGCACCTGCCCGAGCGATGCCGTCGTGCGCTCCCGGCCGCGTGGTCCCTTGCGCCATGAAGCTATCGGTGTGGTCGAGTTCGAGCTGAGGTGGGTGACGTCCTGAAGCTTCCCAACATTTCCTATTTTGTGTCGTTGCCAACTTCTCTTCTCCCCTATTTCTGCCGACAAGAAAACAGAGTCGATGCTTTGCACCTGGTTTCGTCGGCACTGTCGTCTTCACGCTCGCGTGTCCCTGCTTGCGCCACGTTATAGTCCGCATGTCCCTGCTCAAGCTGGAGGTGGCAACTATCTGCGTGATGCCCTCACCGATTTGCTCCACACCAGCGCCCTCTGTTCCCTCTTCTCTGTCCCCTGTTTCTTCGTCGGAAGAGCAGAGTTGCTCTAGTAAGCTCATGCGCCACCACTGCAACTCCACTGCCCGAGCTCCTTCGACCTTGGCTTCACACCCCCTTTGTGCATCCTGGAAGCCCAATAGCGCCCACTCTTCTGGTCAGGGTTTGTCATGTCGCCGTCTTCTTCTCTGCGGCCGGCAAGTCTCCGTCGTAAGCCGCTCTGCCGTGGCTAGGCCTCTTCGGTGCCTCTTTTTGCTTCCTATCTTGAGCGCCAACTTCGCCTTTGCGGATGGAAGGTTGTAACACCCGATTTTCCATAGAATAACAAGTGCTAACTATATGTGTGCCCAGTAAGTCCACAAGACACATACAGCAACAAATATGGAAATTACCAAAGGCAATGCTTTATTATATATCGAAACATAGATACAACAAGGCTTACATCTAAAACAGAACAGAGCAGAAGCTACTCTTCGGGACTCCAAACTTCACAGGGACGGTTGACTAGGGGATCACTTGCCTAGAATTCTTGGAACATCTTCTGTAATTCCTCACTTGATTCCACCATCTGGTACCCATCCGAGATTTTTTATTGTTTATATGTAAAGCAAGTGTGAGTGCACCATACTCAACAAGTATAACATGAGGGAATGCAAGGCTCAAAAGGCTAGACACGGCTGAACTGCGGTAAGCATTTTTAGTTGGTCATATTTTATTTATTAGACCTATGTCGCTAGGTTATGCTTAAGCTCCCATGGTGAAAGTATAACTATTTATCATCAAGATTATCATTACCCAAAATTATCCTTAGAACTGTCTCAAAAAGGATCCAAGCCGCTCATGACCGAGAGCACGGCTGATATATCAGTTTATAAATAACTCTGCAGAGTGTGTACAACTTTACCCATGAGTCATGATTGCCCTTTGCCCGAGGCGGCCAACCTCTTGACTCACTACCAAGGTAAGTCGGCAGGGATCACTACGAAGCCTTTCCAAAGACGCCCTAACAAGTCGTAGCCTCTAAGGTTTCAGTCTCCCAAGAGTTATAGACACCTTCCCACTAAGGTGACACTCCAAATCCCCATTAGTGCTCACCCTAGCAGGACAAGGCCCATAAGCTACATGGTACTCCCCTTTTGCCCTTTCGGTAAGCTACAGATGAGCTAGAACTAATCTAAGTAATTGGCTAAGACCAGAGCCTTGTAGTTCTCGTGGTTGTATTGTAAATCCCGGGTTGTCGCTTTAATATTCAGACCTACCGTTGGTTCCATAAATCATTAATCAAGATTATCATTATAATATTTGGTGGTTGTAGGCTAAGCAGAACTACCCATATGCATAATGCAAGATAACAAGGAATACAGGATAACAAAGTTCTAGGTAAAATCCCTAGTGGTTCATCATATTAGACACATGCATATGAAAAGGTGATTAAAAGGTTACTGGGTAACAAAGGAACTCATGTTACACTTGCCTTCCAAAAACTCATGTTGTTGATCCCACTTCTTCAAAGATATTCTTCACGACGACCTTTGATAGCTCGGTCTCTAAACGTGATTAACGGCATCACACAAGCATCCAATCCAATCATTCATTCAAACAAATGACACTTCTATTAGAACAGTACACCAAGCATCAAAAACAGGTAGAGAAACATATATAAAACTATTCTACTCGTCGATACGATCACATGAACATAAAGATCACTCTAATCAGATCTAAAACGAGAAAGTTATAAAGAAAACAAGTTTCAGGGACTCTTTTATAAATAAAATTCATTTTTCGGGGGCTAACTCATGAAAACCGAGGACCTAAATGCAATTAACCGTAGATAGCAGGGGCTAGCAGGCTTAAAAACGTGGTCTGGACTGTGGGCACTAAAACCGGAAAGCTTAGGGGCTAAACCAAAAGAAAACAGGACCTAAAACTAATTATTTTGAACTGGCTTGGACTGCGGGTTGATTTCGCAAAAGCTCAGGGGTCTTTCTGCAAAAGCGGCAGCGGCTGCCCCGGGCGCCGACACGGCACCACGCAGCGTTGTGCGGTTGGGCGGGTCCACCAGCGTGGCTGTGGACCGCGCCAGGGTTGCTGGTCCACCAACTCATGCAACAGACGCATACCCCTTCGGGGTATGTTCTAATTTCGGCCGTCTATTGCCGGATGGATGGCGAGAGAGAGAGAGAGGGTGAGCTCGGGGTCGCGCAAACCAATAGAGGGAGAGCTCGCGGATGCTTCGGATGGCCGCGGCGCCACCTAGGGATGCTCGGGTGAGGGCTTAGGGTGGCCGACGAGCTCTGCAGCGGCGGCGGGGGGTGAGGCGTGAGCGGTGAGAGCAAGGGGAGGGCTCGGGACTCTGCCCCTGGCTTTATATGGTCGGGGGTGGGCGGTGAGGGGTCGCGGGTGCGCCACTAAGGCCAGGCGGCGGTGTAAAGGCCACTCACGCGGCGGTTACGGGAGGGGAGAGGTCGGCGGCGGCGCACTGTGCAGGCGGGAGGTAGGGGAAGGGTCGGGGAGTCCACTGACAAATGGCATCGGCTAGTAGGCGGGGGTGAGCGTGGCTGACGAGCGGGGCCGGCTTGTCAGTGGGAGTGGGCGAGGCGAGCGCGCGGGCGCTGCGCGGCGAGCTGGGCCATGTAGTGTTGGGCCGCGGGACACGCGAGGGAGAGAGGGAAGGGGGAGAGGGAGGCAGGCCGGTGCGGGAGCGGGCTGCGGGGCCGACGCAGGCCAGGGAAGGGAGTGCGGGAAAGGGAGGGGGTGTGCTTACAGGCCGGACCGACAAGGTTGGCTGGGCCAGAAGGGTGAGGGGAAGGAGGGAAGAAAAGAAAATACCTTTTTCTTTTATTTCAAAAGGTTTTTGTTCAAATTCAAACTAGGTTTGAATTCAAACCACACAACTCTAGCCCTACACTCAAATAAAATATTATGTTGCAGCATGAATGCAACAAAAATATTTCTAAGCCCTAGGGTTCATTTTAATTATTCAAAAATTATTATTGTTCCTAGGTTAAATGCTCAGAAAATTAAATAAATGCCCAAATTTATTACTAAATTAGAAAAATGAAATTTAGGGTGTTAGAGCATCTCCAACAGTTTTGCATCTCTCTTCCCCATCCATATGTTTAGGCCCATCTTCCTTCCGCATCTTTAGGTTGGCAAAAATCCTCCCTTGGTGCCTATATTTGCGCGCACGCTCCTCCCTCCGCATAGTCGTTCCGTGCGGTGTCGGCGTCCTTCCCACGGCGCACCCAGGCCTTCCCGCGCCCTTGTCTCCTTCACGCCATCGCAGGATCTGTGGCTTCTACAACGCACGAACCTGCAGTGCCTGGCCTTGATTGGCTTCCTGGAGAGGATCGTGCGTCCACCAGGCACCAGGGATCCGCCGGCCAAACTAGGGAACCGCTAGCTAAACCAGGGAGTAGCAATCCACCAAGGAGAGCTGGCCTTGCCTTGCTAGCAAGTAGGAAACAGCGGGTGATGCAGGCAACCTTGAGACGACGTGAAAAAACACGACCAACAGACCACACGAAGAAAATCAACGAAGAAAAAACGTGATAGATCCACAATTTTGGTTTTTGGGAAGTGAATTATCAGGAACTATTGAAGATTGTCACTTTTTTCTTTTCTCATTTCATTTTGAGAGTTGTCAAACTCCAGGTTATAGGAAACGAAATTCCTAAAACTGTTGGAGATGCTCTTACACACAGAAACGTTTTGGTTTGGTCAATCCTCTGCAGGACACGTTGGGGCCACGCGATCACCGCCGGTTCACACCGTTGTCGTCATCCGTCACGTCGGCCGTGAGTTCCGGCCATTCTGGGAGGCCGACCACGGTCAGGTGAGGTCCCTGGTTGTGAAGTACTGTACTCGTAGTTGTTAGTTGGGTCTCTACCACGCCGTGGAGGCTAGTCCACCGCCGCGCCGCCGTGCATCTCGGGCCAAGCCGCCATGGACGCTGGCTGACTTACGCTAGGTCCTCTTCCGAGCTGTTGCCCCCTTTGATGTGTGTGCCAGAGCCTAGGAAGTTCAGCGATGGCCGCGTCGTCGCTTGAAGGCTCGCCGTCGGCGAGGTGGCCGCCGTTCCCGCTGGCCAGCGTGCGGTCAAAGCCGCGGTCTTGGCCTGGTCAAGCCAGGTCGGGGTGGCGCTGACCTGGGCCGCTCGTCTGTGGCTGTAGACCAGATTCGGCCCAATAGATTTGGGGTTCAGCTCTTCTTCCTTTTTTCTGAAAATGCATATACGTGCAGAGTTTTGGAAAACTCTTAGGAAATAATAGGGCTCCAAAATTATGACATTGTTTTTGTATCTTCCTTACACTATACTCTACATATAAAAAAATTTAAATCTTGAGTTTGATAGATTTGCAGGTTCAAAAATTACATCTTTTAATTGAAAAATGCACTTTAAATGATTTTTGTAGACTTATTTAAATATCCAAAAAATCATGAAACTTATTTTTTAACTGTTTGTAACTTGAAACACATCTTCACAAAAAAAATTGGCCCTCCTTTGGATAAAATAAAATTTATTCTTAGTTTATGCTTTAAAAATTATTAAATAATGGTTATACTTAGATAATTTATATAGGCTAAATTATTTATCCAAAATTCTTAAAATTGTTTTTCAACTATTAAGTGTTGTAATAAACCTTCACAAAAAGTTTGGGCTGGATTTGATAAATTTTATTAAAACCCTAATTTCCCTTTTTTATAATTAAATGATTAATTAGTTAAATAACAAGGTAATTAGGGTTAGTTAGTTTTTGTTCTGCACACCCTTTGTGATTTTGTTAGAAAACCCTAACTTAAACTTTAGATCTTTGTGAGCATTTCGTAACGCAAGCATTGCATCTTTAATCAGGTAATAGTGCCCGAGAGAGAGAAGGGCTTTGGTTGAACAGCTTCAGATCGAGTTGTTTGATCATCCAATGGAGATCCTTACTGGGCAAAGGAAGGACTTCCACTTCCAGAGTGGAATCTGAGTTCTGTGATCTGAACTAGGATCCGATGCATACTTACTCTTTCTCTGTTTTACAAATATTTTATTACACTATAGGTCTTGTCTGGATGGGGCCCAATCTTGTGATGGCTGAGATCATTTTCAGGTTGGCTTCGATGCCGCGCTCAAAGATGACCAAACTCGAGCAGCATGCTGCTCGGGACCTCGAAACGCACTTTTTAGGGTTGAGCTTGATGTCGTTGGCTTAAGTTTCGCAAAGGTTCGTTAGAAGTCGATCACGAGTTGGCCTGTCTGGATTTGGCAACCAATGGTTCGTCGGATGAGGTCCTGAACATATCATACAACGTTTAGTACCTAGCCTCTGTGTTTTTCTGACTGGAGAATATTGTGGAGTAACAAACGATTGAATGGGATGATGAATGAGGGTCATGAGGTGGTCAAACTCTTTCATCGTGATTTGGTCACAGAACTCGAAATCACAGATACTATATCATACCAGACCACGTAGTGACGGAGCAGGAATTATAGATAAGGGGGGCCGACGAAAAGAACCAACTTAGTCGATGTTCGTTCTGTGGCTAAAATTTTGTCATGTCACATCAGATATTTCAAAAGTATTCGTAGAGATATTTGGATTATTAACTATACTTTTTAATGATTTTATTATCTATGTACTCTGTCCATCCCACAAAAAGTGTCACTATAAAATTCGTGTTGGTTAAATTTTTAAAAAATTTGACTAAGTTTATAAAAAATATTAGTAATATTTATATCTCTAAATAAGTTTATTATAAAAATATATCTAACGATCTAGCTAGTGATACTAAGTGTGTACTATAAATAGTAATATTTTTATATGCATTTAATTAACTTATTAAGATGGAAAATATTTGATTTTTGAAAGTGAGAATGACATTTTTTAGGAGTACAAAATGTCAACATGTTTATACGACTATAATCTTCTTATATTCTACCTTTTAATATAAATATATATAATTATAGTAGTAAAAAAATTTGAAAAATGTTAGGGGGCCATGGCCCCTGCTGGCACCCCTGGCTCCGCCACTGAGGCCAGGCCGGCCGGGGTGATGTCACGGCGCCACATGTCCAGCGCGGCGGTCAGAGCGCCGCTGGCAGAACCCGTTCCCTTTTGTCCTCTGGCCAGGTATCTCAATGCGGGCTAGTATGGAATATTCCGGCAATGTTGGTACGCGTAACGAAGATACATATACAGACACACTCTATGCTCTTCTACAACAACCGAACAATACATATTTTTATTCACTCACATTACTCATTTATCGATAAGATATGTGAGATGACGACTGTCCTTGAGAGGAGAGAGAGGGAGGGGGCGGACACATGCGACGCGCAGTAGTTACTCTGTCTCTAATTAACTACCGTTAGTGTTCGTCTTACAAAATTAAATTAATTTATAATAAATACATGTAACATTTGCACCTCATGATAATTTTATTAAAAACTAAATTTAAAGATCTTTTTAATGATACTAATTATGTATGATGAATATTAATATTTTTAATATATATTTAGTTAAAAATATTTTTTAGAAGATACCAAGACACCCGTAAAGGAGGTTTGGTGTTGATCTCCCTTGTCAGCTACCTGGGCTACCTCTTGTAGTAGTTGTAGCGGTGTGAACACGCACGTCGTTTTTTTTCGCGTCGGTACGTACCTGACAAACTGGCGTCGGAGCTGGGATACCAGTTGGGTGTCTGCGCCAGATTCCAACTCCAACGTGAGCTGATAGCATGAGTAGCAAGAGTAGATACAATAATTGGCTTACCCGAATCTCAACGGTGAGTTTCATTTTGTTGTTTTTAAGGTTGCCATATTATATGAAATAAATAAAACTTGAATGAAACTCTCCATTGAGAGTGGTAGTTTCATTATAAAGTTTCATAGACATTAAATTTCATGACTCATAGAGAGTTGGTATTTGTGCCAAGAGAGTTTCATCCATTTCTTCTGTCACTTCTTAAATACACCGTCATGTCATCAACAATGCCTATGTGGCAACCTATTTAATGCAAATGAAACTCAAATGAAACTCTCATTGAGATTAGAGTCAAGCAAATGCTAATGTGGAAGAGAAAAAAGAGAGGAGAGAGAGGGGAGTTTGGCTCTCATGCAAGCACCAAGCTGGGCGAGTCCCAATAGAGATGTATGTGAGGAGGATTAGGAAAAAGAGAAATGGTTTGTAGCCAAATAAAATATTAACTATTGTATAGTTTGGCTCTTAGCCAAATGCTTGGCTTTATTATTGACCATGCCTTAATAATCCAGTGATACATACGTACTGGCTACATAAATTAGGCATATTAGTACAGCTCCACCTTAAACTATTCTTAGGCGCATTTAGAATGTTAGGAAAATCCTTTTGTTTTCTAGGATTAGCGAGTATAGCCACCACACTATAAAATGAATGGAAATAATAATTTATTCATATGCACAAGGAAAATGAATGTAGGCACCCGGTTATTTCTTCTCAAAACATAGCATAGACAAAGATGCTTACAGATATATATAGTTATACACATATATTCAGGGCATGTTTAGATCGGGTCTGTAAATTTTTTGAATGTCACATCGGATGTTACATAGGGTGTTACATGATGCATTCGTATACTAACAAAAAATAAATTACAGATTCCGTTTGTAAATCCCAAGACAATTTTTTTAATAAGCCTAATTTATCTATCATTAGCACATGTGTTACTGTAGCGCTTTAGTATCAAATCATAGAGTAATTAGGCTTAAAAGATTCGTCTCGCAAATTACATGCAAACTGTATAATTAGTTATTTTTTAAATCTATATTTAGTACTTCATGCATGTGTCCAAAGATTCTATGTGATAGGTGTAAAGTTTTTATTTGGATATAAACATGCACACCATTAATGCACCCACACATACTCCATCTCTATGAGCACCTTCCAAGCAGATTTTGTGCTAGAGATCTGGTCCTAAGTGTGACTCAAAATACCCTTACAGATGATGAAGTGTGATGATGGTTTTATGAAAAGGCGCAGTTTTATTAGGTTGGAAACCATATAACATATGTGAGATTTTTTATCTAGTTCAAAGTAGTTCTAGACATTGAGCCAAATTATATACTCCCAATCGGTCTAGGTTAGAGAGAAGAGAGTAGGAGCACCTCCAGCCTCTTTCTCCCGCAATCTGCACCACATTCCTGTCCCTCGTGTCTCTCTGTCTGTCTGTCTCTCTCTCTCTCTGCTCTAGGAGTTCTCTACCAATATACTGCGCTTGGGATTGAATCCTCGGACTCGGAGGTATATAGGGCATGTTTGGATAGGCAGCCATCTTAGCCCTAGACGATTGAAATCCAATGCCTAGGGACGCTATCTGGACCAGAGACTTTTGGAGGGTGTGAACCAAACATGCCATATCACATGTTGGGCGGTGGGGTCACTGGCTATAGCGTGGGTAGGGCGCTAAGGCCACGCAGGACAGTAGAAGTGTTATCACACTTGTCGCAGCCCATGAGCCGTTCCCTACCAGGTTTATTGGCAGCTTTGGACCTTGGAAAATCCTCATTCTCAAATCCATGTTCCATATCTGATCTAAAAAGTATGAGCAATTAATGATTATGACGACTTTTATATAGCACAGTAATGAAGAGGGCCAAGACAATAATTAAAATATTTTTTTCTCTGCTCCTACACCAATTAGGTTTAATATAATGTGTTGTTGTTGAAACAGATTGAGTGTCTTAAGTGGGCATACATTGTATGATTGGGAATGTGTTATTTTTAATGCGTTGGGCTGGGTTAATAAAAAAACAGATTGGAAATGTGGATTGGGTTCTTTCTAGATTTGAATTAGTTGAAACTGTGGGTTGTGTGTAAATTGATACAAAATAGCTTCATGTCCTTTGAATCATTTCTAATAAATTTCAGCCAAATTTACTAAATTTAAGGCATAAGCATGATTTGTTAGCTTCTTAATAAAGATTTGATTAAGCCCATATGTAAATCTTACCATGCTAATTTATACAATTTTTTTGCTCTAAAAATTGTGCCTCAAATATCTTTTTGCTATGTCCTGAATTGCAGGCGCTCAATATTTTAAACTCCTATAAAGCTAATACCACTAACCTATTTCTCTAGCCTATCATTCCTCCACATCATCTTTGGTGATGTCATCCCAGGTATCATGACATCATGCACACTCACACATGCAATTAAGTGTCCACCGTTGTCCACTCATGCATGCACTTAAAATAGATTTTTGGACGTCCTCCAAAACGTCTGAAGGAACCATATACAGAATTGCCAGAACTCCAGGGAGGAGGTATGTGCATCGGGATATTAGGGGAAGATGGTTCGGTTGAGTGAGACCGGGTGAAATGCTTTGAAATCACTAGTTTACGATGACCCTCTAACGGGACTACAACGAAGCCACGCCTCGTACCTCTGGGGCCAAAAACCAGTGTTTCTGAGTAAAAACATGGCAAAATTGCATATCACATAGATTTTCTGAGGTCCTCCAAAGCACCTAAAGGAGCCATACACAGAACTGTCAGAACTCGTGAGAGGGGGTATACGCCCGGGTATATTGGGGAAGAGGGTTCGGTTAAGTGAGACATGGGGTGAAATGCTTTGAAACCATTAAGGTTTATGATGACCCTCTAACGAGGACTACAATGAAGTCACTCCTTCGTACTCATAATTCCTGGGGACCCGAAAAATCTAAGACTCAAAGTATTCATTTTAAGACAAACAGATGACACGAAAAGATAACTGTAATACGAAGAGACATCCATTTGTATTCTTCGTCATACTCGTGGCAACACGCGAAGAATCTACCTAGATCTACCTAGTATGTTTGAGTGAGATGCCGCCAGAAAAAGAAAGGAAATGAAGGCATGAGCTGAAGTACCTATGGAGTATTAGACGAACGTTTGTGTATCAAAAGTGCATGTCGTAATCGTTATTATGTAGGAGACGAAACGAAGACACCGGCGTATACTGGGCATCTCCACGTGATCTCCATAATCTATTCGGTAGATAATTAAAAAGAATAGTTTAGGTGATTCCCATAATATCGGTAGCGATACAATTTCTTCCTATTAAAGGGAATGAAGATATATTTATAGCCGTTAAAAGAGATATCTATAGCTCTTACAATTGCAAACCCCACTAGCAATCTCTCAAATACAAGTTTTCACCTACCAATACACTATCTCAATAATTAAAATCCACTAGTACAGATAATATATCCATGCCAACAGACACATAAAGAATTTTATGCTCATGTTAACATGTCAGGCAATACACTAAAATTTATTATAATAGTTTATGTAGTCTAATTTTATTCTAAATCATCATTGATTCCCGTAACAACATACGAGGTATCTTCTAGTATTAGAATTATAAGAGCAATAAAAGACTACGAGCGGCTCTTCGACGTTGGGCTCATGGCAAAATCACATTACTCCACACGCTCTTCTCGGACATGGGAAGAGGATCGTGCAGGTAGCAACGTAGACGTAAACTGATTTTGTAGGTTGATTGCTGCTCTTAACTCGTAAACTTCTCCATCCGTCCCATTTAAAATATTGTTTTAGATTTTTAAACTCTCATTTGACCATTCGTCTTATTAAAAAATTTATATAAATATTATTTATTTTTTATAATTTATTTTATCACTAGAGATACTTAATAATAATTATTATTTTATTACTTGTATAAAAATTTTGAATAAGATGAACAGTTAAATGAGAAGTGCAAAAGTTAAAAACGTCACTTTTATGGACGTGAGGAGTAGAGAGTATTTATCAAATACTGACATTTAAATCAGTATGCTAGGACGGGTCCAGTGTCAATGGCTGTGTAATTTTATAAATCTTATAGAGCGCTTGTGAAGAGATTATCCAGGCGTGTGTATGTATCATGCTCTTGTTGGGCTCGGGGCGAAACCCTAGCCTCCACCGCCACCTCCCCACTCTTTTCTCTCCACCTCGCCGCCGCCGAAGTGCGCCATCGGGAGGCCCGGACGGCAAACGATGATGGTGGCAGTGGGGCCTTGCCTCGGCGACGTCCTGTTCTGGCGCGACGAAGGAGGGACGAAGTGGACGGCCGACGATGGCACTTGCCTGCGTGGACGACTTTGCGGCTCGTCCGATTTGACCCTTCGCGACCCGATCAGGTGGAGTCCGCAAAAATCGGTTAGCCACCGGGTGACTTGGTCGGCGTCTCGTGTGCCGCCGCGAAGGCGGGTTCGGCGGAGCCAGAGCCATCGCGTGCCTGGCCATTGGCGGCCTTACATGCAACCATGGCAACCGGCCTAGGCGTGTACGACGATGGCCAGATCAAGACAGAGGCGACAATCAATGGTGTAACAGTTCAACAATTGGTGGGCAATGGCAATACTATCATGTTTCGACGACAGTGACACCTGTGGGCACCACTTTCCTTGATGGAGGCGTCGTCTTCATGCAGATCTTCAGGATGAAAACCTATGTCCAGTTCTCTAGCAGGGCGATGATGGCGTTTGCAGATGTCATTTATCGTTGGATACGTCACTCTTGAAGATTCCTTGGGTTGTCGGCTTTGGTGCCGACAACGAGATAGTGACTCCTTTGCATATATACATCAGGTGCTCGTGCTGTTGCCAGAATACAACATCCAGTGTCTTCAAGATGGTCGGTGTCCAACGATCTTTCAGTACCCTTATTTGGTCTGACAGACGTGTATGGCAGCATTGTGTCGACGTTGGTGGTCATACTCTTGTGGAGTCGATATCACGGAACAAGTCATTTGTTGCGTAGGACTACTAGAGTTCTTATTGAGACATTTTTTTCCCTCGCCAGTTTCTTTTATTTTAGTTTTCTCTGTTGTAATAATTTAGCCTGATTTTACCTGTTGGTAGATGAAGCCGGTATGAAATACTATCCTTTATCTAAAAAAATAGAGCAAATAAGCGCTTGTCAGAAACGTACCATTTGTATGGTTAAATTTGTTTTAATTATAATTATAAACATGTATAGATTTTTGCATATTGCATATCCAGACAGAGAGGAGTAGAAGAGATATTAGAGTTAAGACTTATATAATTTAAATAGGAGTAAAATGCAGTATGGATCCTCACACTATTGGCATTCCCATCCACGTCCTCGAACTAAAAGTTTGACTATCTAGGTCCCCGATCTTTCCCTGCGGCGCATCCACGGTCCAACTGCAGCCAACACCAACCCATAATCCACGTGGCCTGGACACAGTGGCCAGGTTCACGCTTTGGTCAAAGTAAAATTTGCAAAAGACCCCCTTCTCCTTCTCTTTCTCATTGTCTACTCCATGCCTCTCTTCTCCCTTTCTTCCCGGCAGGCGGCAGAGAGGAGGACGTGCCTGGGTGCATAGAAACCGGGACTACCGTGATTGTGGGTGAAGGAGCACAGTCTGTTGGTGTCATCGAGCTTCGCGGTGCGTGCCGCCTAGCCACACCGATGCGGGACGACGACACCATGTCTGGTTGACGATGGCCACT
The DNA here is from genome assembly GCA_009763385.1 of Coix lacryma-jobi var. lacryma-jobi. Classification (NCBI taxonomy): domain Eukaryota; kingdom Viridiplantae; phylum Streptophyta; class Magnoliopsida; order Poales; family Poaceae; genus Coix; species Coix lacryma-jobi. The sequence goes on from CM019824.1 coordinate 52,533,792, forward strand.
AGGGCAAGCGGCCACCAATCTATGGTAAGCATCCTAGAGCCTCATCCATACTGTGTATGGCATTCATTTTGGATCGTAGTAGTGGATTTGCTGGCAAATCAATAGCTTGGTGCAAATGCTACGATTCTGTGTTTGAATTTAGGGTTTATTTGCTATTTAGGTCCTAATGATGAAGAGTTTACTACAGAAGTGCATCATGGGGGGTTTTTCTATGAGCTAGGTAAAGATCGTGTGTACCTCAATGGCAATGTAGATTGGTTTGATAACATCAAAGTGCAGTACTGGTCTTATACCAGATTAGATGAGATAAGAGTGTTGCTAGGTTATGATTTGGATGAGAAGGTGTACTGGTTGTTGCCCGAGTTGGACATGGCAAATGGATTATGTTGATTATTGCATCAAATGAAGAGGCACAAATTATGAAGCAAGTGCTTTTAAGGTCAAGAACTATGTGCTGTTTATTGACCATTACAGCTCAACTGATAGTGTGAAAGTCCTTGTTTAGTTTTGGATAATTGATGTCATCTAGGGTACTAACTTTGTCATGAAGTGTTTTTATAAGCTAGGTTGGTACACACCAATTGTGGGAGCTAGATGATGACCATGGTGTTGATGGTGATGACCAAAGATGGATCAAGTGCTCCACATTTGGATAAGAAGAAGAGAAAAGCAAAACCCTATGGAGATCAAGGCAAATGTATAAATAGTGATTTTGTTTTGGCACTCAAGACACCATAGAGAGTGTGAGTGTGTTTAGGATCGATAGCCGTACTATTAAGAGGGGTTATCTCGGTGATTACGTTATCAAGTGCCACTAGGTGAATTCTTACATGCATATGCATTAGGACCTAGTGTGACTAACAAACCCTTGGAAAAATGCTAACACACGTGCACAAGTGGTGAAACACTTTAGTGTTAGTACATGGAAGCAAATATAAAAGTTAGAAAATCGATAGGTGCTAAGAAAGGGGCATCGAACGCTCTAGCAGGGAGCATCGGACACTGCCCTAGTGCGTCCGATGATAAACCCAACTCAGCTTGATGCAACAGGGTGCATCAGGCCTGCATCGGACACTGAGAAATCATTGTTCGTGCGTCCGATGTTGATGATGTGGAGAGGGATAACTAAGCTGGGAGAGCGTCCGATGTGGCAACATCTGACTGTCGGTGTTTAATAACCGACAACTCGTCTCAGAGGTACCCGGACGATTGTTCGGTGGGGATCGATGTATGCAGAACTCGATGGTAAACGCAGAGACAAGGATTTATACTGGTTCGGTCTACTGAATAGCATCCCTACGTCCAATTTGGGGGGAATCATATATTGCGCCCTGCGCTTATGGATGTCTGTCTTCTATATGTCCCGATCTAGGGAGCTCTGCCTCTCTTTATATAGTACAGGAGGCAGAGTCCTAGTCGGTTACAATATAAGAGTCCTAGTAGGATTACAAGGTAGCAATACTACTAGGATACATGGAGAGTCCTAGATGACTAGGTCTTCGCCTTTCCTTGCGGAGTACCGGGGATTCTGTCCCACAAGCCCCCGAGCTCTTCATGGTTTATCGGTGAAGTCATCTTGAGACTCTTGGCCTTGATCAAGCGTCATCCGAGTACCTTCTGAGAGAAACCATAAAGTGCTCTTGAAGTCTTCTAATGGTGTGTGCTTTCTGAAAAGCGCACCCATTGGGTGGTAGCCCCCGAGCCTTGTTGTTTAGCATAAAGAGCTGGAGGGTCTTGCCTGAAATTACTCCAATTCCTTTCGAAGAAATTTAGATGCATCATTTGAGGATATATATCCCACAGCCCCGAGCCTAAAATCGACTACTCGGAGTCGATTGTAGGATCTTGTAGACATCCTCAAGGGTGCAACTGAGTAATCTCCCGAAGGCAAGGATTGCCATATGCTTGTCGTCGAGTCCTTGAATGCTTGTAATTTTGATATTTCATCCTTGAATCCGAGCCTCTGAGCGCAGTCGAAGTGAAGCTGACTAAGCTGAGGCAATGATCGAGCCCTCGAGCTTAATGCCGACTACTCCGTGGAGGAGAAGGAGCTTGATCGAAGTAGTGGAAAATGATTTTGGTGAGCCCAAGGCTTCGGGGGCAGTTCCTCACCGGGAGACCCCGTATCACCCCCACCTCGAGACTCCAAATCATCATAACCATGTTTGAAGCTCGTCGCAATAACATGGTGTCCGAGTGAGGCAGCCCTAGGGGCGTACCTACCCAGCGGCGTGGTATCTGAGTGAGGCAGCCCTCAGGAGCCTACCTCACCAGCGGCGTGGTGTCCGTGTAGGGCAGCCCTCAGGGGCGTACCTCAGCCGGTGTTGTAGTCCATATCTTTTTTCCTGCAAAGTAGGCATACAAAAATATGTAGTAACTGATATTCAGGATATCAAGTCGGGAGCATGTCCCAGTATTAACAAATGCATATGAATTTTTTTCGCATCTTGCTCTTGCTAGGTTATTTAAGTCACCCGAGTTGGGGCATGTGACGTTTAAGCACCTGTCCTGCGTGTCGAGCTTTATTTGTTGAGCGTGAGGTACAAGCTTCACGGATTAAGGCTTGCACTTACTTAGGTAATTTAACAACTTGCTAAGAGAAGATTATAGCAGTCATGCTGTGCGAAAAAAGGAGCACGCTCCGAGTGTACATTATACAGTCGTGAGGTGTTGTCCCGAATACAAGCTCGGAGCTGAATGAGTAGTCGGGAATCATGTTGTGATGTGGCTGTAGCAGCTCACAATAATATTTAAAAATATTAAAGCGTGACTTAGCTTGGTTGATGCCGAGTTGAGTAGTCAGCACCGCCGAGTGAAGTAGTCGACACCGTCAAGATATCCGAGTAATGGATGACTTGGTACTCGGACGACTCGCTTATTACTCGGATGACTTGTTTCCAGCTCGACAACGGCTTGATGGTTCAACGCCTGCCGATAGCTCGCTTGTGGCTCGATGGCTTGCTTCGTGGCTCAAGGCAACTTGATGGCTTGCTCGCGACTCAACAACAGTTCGAGGGCTCGCTTGCTTGCGGCTCAACGGCGGCTTGATGGCTCACTAGCGGCTCAACAACGGCTCGAAGGCTCGCTTTTGCGGCACACACCAACTTGATCGCTTGCTCACGGTTCAACAGCAGCTCGAGGACTTGTTACTTGCGGCTCAACGACAGTTTAATGGTTCGCTCGCAGCTCAACAGTAGCTCAAGGGCTCACATGCAGCTCACGGCTCACTTGCGGCTTTACGACAGCATGATTGCTTAACGACTGCTCGACAGCTCGTTTGGCTCATGGCTCATTGTGGCTCTCGGCAGCATGATGGCTCAATGACTCCGTACCCAAACGTTGTGGATATACAAGCAGTCGGTTGTTTGATGAAGTCAATTAGTCGGAACAGTTCCTCAGCAGATTCTTGATCGAGCCGAGGTTGTTGCCCGAGTTCTTGATCATCTAGATCTCGTTCCCGACTAATATGTTGGATCCGAGTGGAGTAGTCGGTCGAGTCCAGGTAGTCGGAAGTATGCGCATAGTCTTGTTGTTTTGCGGCTCGGCTTGCTTGCAGCTTGGATGATTCGCTTGCATGTGTATTGGTGAATCAATCCAGCTAGCTAGCTAGGAACCCGAGACTTGTGCATGCTCTGGTTTCCTTCGTGATGCATGCACCGATAGATTAGTTTCTTCTTTTGTCCACGTCTTGCTTGGTTACGTTGTTATGCGTGGAGCCTTTGTCTTGATAAAATCCCTGTTGATCTGGTCGAACCCGTTTTGGAGTCATAATCAGCAGGCGTGACCGCAACGAGAACCAACGCTTGGGCCTTTATGCTTGAGGCTCATCATCGAGGCTAAGAAGACAGACCCATGGTTGAACGGAGCGAGATTGATTTGCCTTGACTGTTGGAAAGCAGAATTAACGCGACACTGGCTTCTCTATGAGTGGCGGCTCGTCTTGTGCTGGTCGAAGAGATCGTCTTTCCGCTGATGAAAGTTATTCCACCGTCGGAAAATTTGATCTTGAGGTCTGTCGAGATCTTGATCGCAATGCGCGCCGAAAGTCCCCTACCTGGCGCGCCAGCTGTCGGTGGTTAATAACCGACAACTCATCTCGGGGGGGGTACCGGACGATTGTTCGGTGGGGATCGACGTATGCAGAACTCGTTGGTAAACGCAGAGACAAGGATTTATCCTGGTTCGGTCTACTGAATAGCATCCCTACGTCCAGTTTGGGGATCATATATTGCGCCCTGCGCTTATGGATGTATGTCTTCTATATGTCCCAATCTAGGGGCTGCCTCTCTTTATATAGTCCAGGAGGCAGAGTCCTAGTCGGTTACAAATAAGAGTCCTAGTAGGATTACAGGTAGCAATACTACTAGGATTACATGGAGAGTCCTAGATGGACTAGGTCTTCATCCTTCCTTGCGGAGTACCCGGGGACTCTGTCCCACACTGACACGTCCGATGTAGTTTGGAGCTCTAGAACCTCTCTGCATAGCCATCGGACACTGGGGTCTAGCGTTCGATGCAAAGGCCCCAACGCGTCCGATGTGGATGAGATTTGCGCAAAAAATAGTGTAAGGCATCGGTGCGTCCGATACGTAGGCATCAACGCGTCCGATGTCACTTTAACTGGCGCGGGAAATGAAGTAGCCGTTGGGATAGTGTGGCTCACGTTGAAGTAGTTGGACACGTGGCTCCATTGGCGGATCCAAGGGGGTGGCTAGAGGGTGGCTAGAGGGGCTGCAGCCCCCCTTGGCCAAAAATACACATAACATTTAATTCAAATTAGTCTAATTTATCTTTAAATTAGTCCAAAATCTCCAGCGGGCTAGAAAAAATAATGGAAAATTCAGTCCAAATCACCTTAAAATCTACCGAAAATCTCTCGTGGGCAAAAAAATACAACGAGAATTTTGGTCTAAACTCGGCTCTCTAGTATTTAACCCCCCTCATGGGCCGATTTTGGATCCGCCACTGCGTGGCTCCATCTGGAGCATCGGACGCTGGCCAGCGTCTGATGCCCTCGACTCCAGAGCGTCTGATGCCTGTGTTTTCAGCCCAACAGCTAGCTCTTTATGTGTGGGCTATTTAAGGGGCTTGGTCGGCTTGCATTGTCCTTGGATGCATGTAAGAGGGGGGATTTCTAAGTGGATGCATGCCTATTATTGTCTTGATGGCTGCTTTATCAAAAAAAATTAGGGGCAGTTGCTAACAGCTGTAGAAATAGATCCCAATGGTCGTATCTATCCTATTTGCCATGACAATGGTTGAGGTTGATTGTAGCTTCTTAGAAGTGGTTCTTAGAGAACTTGAAAGAAGACCTTGGAATAGATAACAGTACACCATGGACCATCATGATGGATAAAGAAAAAGAAAAGGTTTAATCCCTGCAATTCAGCAAACTTTTCTTGACTTAGAGCATAGATTTTGTGTTAGGCACCTATACTCAACTTCCAAGGTCAGTTCAAAGAGGAAAATCTAAAGAAACACAGCTTTGGGCGTGTGCTAGGGCAAGTACAATGCCAAGATGGAACCAAGAGATGGAAAATGAGGCTCCTCAACAAAGATGCACATGCTTCGTTAGAGAAAATGGCTCCAAACACTTGGGTCAGGACTTCTTTCAGTGAATACCCCAAATGTGATATTTTGCTCAACAATACATGTGAAGTCTTTAACAAGTATACCTTAGAGGCTAGAGAACTACCTATCTGAGCATGTTGCAAAGGATCAAGGGTCACCTCATGACCAAGCACTATAACAAAGAAAATGAAGTTGGAGAAAAATGGCAGGGATGGTGATATGTCTAAAAATCAGGAAGAAATTAGCAAGGCATACAGAGATGGCCAACACTGTTGTTGCATTACCTAGTGGAAATTGTATATTGAGGTTCATGATAGGGAGTGGCAATATGTTGTTGACATTAGTGGAAGACACTATGGATGCAGGAGATGGGACTTGACAGGTATACCCTGCAGTCATGTTGTTTCTTGCCTTAGGCATGAGAGGATTCTAGAGGATTTAGGTGTTACTGTATTGATGCATTTACCAAGGCTTATGGATGGAACATTTCCCTTTCAATGACAAGTCCACTTGGGACAAAGTTGGTGGCCCACAAGTCAAACCACATGTGTACGAGAAGAGGGTAGGAAGGCCTCCAAAGGCTAAAGGAAAGTAGCACATGATGTTGGTGGACCAAGTGGGCCAAGATTCACAAAACATGGAGTAACCATGCATTGTAGCCACTGTGGAGGAGCTGGGCATAACTCAGCAACATGTGCTTCAAAGAAGGTAGGAGACCCCCCCTGTGAAGAAGTCCAAAAACCCAATGGAAATCCAATGGCTCAGGTCCACAACAAAGTCATGAACTTGCCCCTACCTAGGTATGTGCACAACCAAACTACAATTAGGACCCAAATCTTTATTGTATACTCATAAATCTTGATTGCAGGTGGTCAGTGAGCAAGATGGAGCACCAGAGCCACTTATGTCAACTTTGGAGAACCCAATGTGTGTCACAGCTATTTGATGAGGTTCAATGTGTCATATGTTGTTCAATTTTGTCTCTATGTAAGAATTCTAATTGGATGTCTTCTTGCAGGCTTCTTAGGGTGTGAGGCAGGCTCTAGTGAGCCAGCCAGTTCCAGATTCTACCTACATCATGTCCAACTTCCCACCAGCAAGGCATAAGCCCCTTACAACAACATCTAAGATTATGAGGGCCAGCAAGGGAAATGTGGGTGAAAAAGAAGAAGCAAGCTATGAAGGCCAAGAAAAAACCAGCTGAGAAAGTGAAGATTGTGAGGGTCATGCTTTTGTACATGTTAGTTGCCTTTTGTGCAGTGACTAACTTCCTTTTGGCTAGCAACAAGGCTAACTTTCTTTTGGCTAGTAGCAACCTAGATTGCCTTTTGTGCAATGACCATATGGTATAGATCATATGCAAAGATAGTGTAGCATCTAGATGCAGTTCCATGGTCATGTGACCTAAACTATAGATATTTGGATGTAATAGCAATGCCTAAAATGGCATGTCAGCTTGTACCACTGATATGGTATGTATGCAGAGAACAAAATTGCACTGCTTGGATGAAATGATATGTCAGTGACTAAAATGTGGTTAATGTGATGTCATCTTGTTCTAGTGACTCAAGTGCAAATGGTTTCATGAAATGATATGTCAAATTTAGCATGCTATCATCTTCTGGAAACAAACACTGAAAATAACACACACTGAAACATTCACACACTGGAACAAACTTCCAATTGACACAAAAAACAAACTTCCATTGACATAGAAATAGAGGTTTTACATAACACAACCAACATGATTAAGTTGATCACTAATATGAGATAGCTACTTGACTAACATGATTATTACATCAACAACAACAAATACAACAACAAACCCAAGGCACACTGCTACAATTTTTCCAGGAACAATCAACTTTTCAAGCTTTTCATCTACTCTAATAGCTCCATTCTTCAGAGACACTAAACCACCTAGTAAAGGCACCAATTCGGTCTTGTTTGCTTCAACTGGACCATCCATACCACCAGTTGCAATCTGCATCTGCTCATTTTCAGCTAAACAGTCCTCAAACATAATGTCAGGACTTGAAGTCCCTGCCTTCTCAAAAAGCCCCATGTTAAGAAGTAGTTTCTCATACTTTTCAACAAATAGAAACCATGGGCGAGTTCCAAAACCTAAAAATTGTTACCATTAGGTGCCAACCAAAGAAATGACAACATAAAGCAATAGCAAGACAAACTCTAAGACTTACATCCCTATCATGCAGCCGACACTTGAAGAATATGGCCCCTCGGACCTTGAATCCTGGGCCACAGGTGAGCTTCAAGACCTCCTCGCCGCACTTGGGGCACGACAACAAGGGTCAACCAGTGCATTTCCCCAATTTGAGGGGAACCATGCTGACGACGAGCCTCGAGCATCGATGGAGACTGCATTGCATGGAGGCGCACTATCTTCAACTACCAAGGACATTGATAGAAGATGTGTCAGCGGCGAGCGGCTGACATTGGCGGTGGCGGCATGTATGTCCTATCACCGCTAGGCAGGAAGAAAGGGGAAAGAGAGCAAGTGAAGTGGAGAATAAGAAAGAGATGGGAAGGGGCCTTTGCAAATTTTAATTTGACCAAAGCGTGGACCTGTACTATGTTTAGGTCACGTGGGATTCTAGAGCTGGCGTGTGGGCGCAGTTGGGCCGTTGAATTTACCGTGGAGAAAGAGAAGGACCTAGATAGTTGAACTTTTTTGAGGACGTGGATGATAATGTCTCAGTAGTTGAAGACCCACAATGCATTTTAGTCTTAAATAGAGAAACAATATAGGGGTATTCGGGGCGCCTCCACTTCTATTTTTGATGTGCTCCACTCTGAAAGGACCTAAGGTGTCGCCTAGAGGGGGGGTGAATAGGCTTTTCTGAAAATTTACAACTTATAATGCGGAAGCAATTAGTATGCGAGTTTCCAATTACTTGGAAACTCCCAATCGGAGTATAAACAACCCCTCAAGAGACAAACACAAAGTATATGACTAGAAATTAATCACCTAGAAGGCAATACCCTGCACCACAAAGATTAGCTCAAGGATTAAACAATTGGGCACAGTCAGTAAATACCGGACATGTCCGGTATCAATACCGGACAAGTCCGGTATGCACGGGTTGTGCGGGACTGCTCCTTTTCTTCTCCAATTTCTCACACAACCTGCAATCACTATGTATGATGTATATATAAAACTGATTGCTTGCAAAACAACTAGCACAACGAAGAATAACAAATAGCCGAAAGTAAAGCACAAAGGAATGACACGGTATTTGTTTCACCGAAGTTCGGCACCCCCTCGGGTCCTACTCTCCGTTGAGCCGGCTGCGAGCTACCACAAAGGTGGGCTCTAGAGGACACCACGGGTCACTCTAGCCGCGGTCTATTTCACCCGCTATGCTCCTTCCACTAGTTGATCTCTTTTGAGGAGAGATCGAACCTTCACAAACTTTCCGAGGCACTCCACAAATCTCTTGGGTGCTCAACGGCGACGCCTAACCGTCTAGGACCGTAGAGTCCAAGAGTAACGAATGCGCACAACAAGATCGACGATTTGCACAAGTGCTCAAGAGATGGCTTGCTCTCTAATTTTGAATCTCTCTCAACCACAAATGGATTTGGCAATTAGAGGACAATCACTCACTAAGAGAGGGTTGGAAAGTGTTTTGAAAGGCTTAGAATGAGTGTGGGAACCAGTAGAATCAGCAGCCTCCAAAGGTGGAGGTCTGAGGGTATTTTAAGCCCACATTCGAAACTAGCCGTTTTCTAGCCGTTGGCTGAGTCAGCTCATACCGGACATGTCCGGTATGCATACCGGACATGTCCGGTATGACTTTACTGCGTGAGGAACACACTGAACAGACCAACTTTCAAACTTCCCAACAGATCTCGGTAGTACCGACCACAAGGTCGGTAGTACCGCTAGTTGTAAAGGGGGTTTCACAACCTCTCTGGAAGTAGCCAATTTTGACCTACCGGTCGTACCGCTATAACCCCGGTGGTACCTCTCGGTGGTACCGACCCAAGCGTCGGTAGTACCGCCTATCACAAAGATACTGTTAGCCACAAATCCGCAAATACCGGACATGTCCGGTATGCATACGGACATGTCCGGTATGACTTGACTGCGTGAGAAGCACTCTTAACCAACCATCTTTCAAACCCCGAATAGGATCTCGGTAGTAGTACCGACACCGGTCGGTGGTACCGACAGTTAAGAGGGGGTTTTGCAACCTCTCTGTGTTGGGGTAAATTTGGCCTACCGGTAGTACCGCCATTACTCCGGTAGTACTGTCGGTAGTACCGACGCAAGAGTCGGTTGAACCGCCCGAACACAAGCTGCGAGACAGAACTCCGCTAATACCGGACATGTCCGGTATGCATACCGGACATGTCCGGTATGGACTCCACAAGAGCGCCCGAGGCCGAGGCCTGGCGCAGAGGCTCGGGCGAGACGGAGTTGAGCGCCCGAGGCCGAGGCCTGGCCCAGAGGCTCGGGCGAGACGGAGCTTGAGCGCCCGAGGCCGAGGCCTGGCTCGGGCGGGACGGAGCTTGAGCGCCGAGGCCGAGGCCTGGCGCAGAGGCTCGGGCGAGACGGATGGCCGCACTGCTGTGGGCTCATACCGGACATGTCCGGTATATGATGACAGACAGTGCAACACTCAGCTGAAAGTTAGCTCTAGCTCTCTCATGTCTCACTTAGGTTGGATTGAGCACTTATGAAGAATCATCTACTATATGTTGCATCCCTCTTAATAGTACGGCTTTCCTATTTACTCAAGATAAATTGAAATACGAATTTTAAACCTCTTGAGTTGATCTCCATTTGAAACCAAGCCGCTTCTCTTCATTTTCTATATGGAAGGAATGCTTGTCATGTTTAGAAGTAGATATCCCTCAAGCAAAGCCATCTTGAGCATGTGACTTGACTCCATTCAAGTGATATAATGGAATTCCAAATGTGCCAAGTCACTCCAATCAATATTGTTGCTAGGAATGTCGATTCTCCACTAGATGCGATCTTCAAGCTTGATTGATCCTTCGACTAAATGCAAGTACTTTCTTCTTCACTCTAGCTAGGTTCTTCGGCCGCCAAGCCGTCGCTTGCCCTTCACCCTTGCTTAGTACCTCAAAGACTCTTTCCTTGCTATCTTCACCATTTCAAGCCATTCAACCATGCTTCATTTTGAATCCTTTCTTAGCAAACATAAATGCACTATGATTATCCACAATACGATAACCCTTTATATCAATATCATTCTCATTGTTGTTTTGTGCTTGTGACATGATCTTCATACAACAATCCTTCATTTTGGCTTTGCATTACATTTCAAGTACATAGTGAGATAATCATTTCCCTGTGTCACACTTAGCAAACATATTAGATCTTTAATCAACATTGTCATCAAATCATCCAAAATCACACTTAAGTGCAACATGCACTTTCAAACTCCCCCTTTTTGGTGATTGATGACAACCTTGATTAAATTTTACCAAAGGATAAACAATTAAGCTTATGGGTTCAATGATTTATGAAGAGCTCCCCCTTAATATGTGCAATATGAATTGAATTCATAAAGGACCTCAAAATGTCAATTTGCACATACTAAGGTGAGTTGGAAACTCCCCCTAAATCATTGCATCCGAGAAATGCAAGTGTGTGAGCAATATAGATCATGATGCATATGACAAGATATATCACACAAGTCAATAAATGAAAAACAATACACCAAGACATATGCAACACACTAGTAAGTAAAGATCTTATGAAGAATGAATTACTACTCATATCACACACATAGCACTCACACAAAGATTTCTCAAGTCCACAACCACTAAGATAGATTATATTACAAGATAAGGATCATGTCTCATCACAAAGATATCTCTGATATCGGATACACTAAAGAACTCATACATGACTCATGATATTACAATAAAGCTCAAACTCTGAGAACTAAACCACCTGCAGTACAAATCTCCAGATACAAGACACATAACAGAACATGAAGACTGAAGCTCTAATCAACTATCTCTCCCCCTTTGTCATCTATCTCCAAAAAGGTAAAGGTGAAGTTCAAGGATGACACCAGGAGGGCTGCAGGCGAAACTGTCACTCGTCGTCGTCCCCAGGCTGCCGAGAGCTCTGTCCTGGGTCAGGGTAGCCGTAGGTACCACCAAGGAAGCTGTCCCACACGTCTGAAGCAAACTCCTCAGCTGAGCTAGGACGAAGTAGGGGGTCTGTGGAGAACCTGGGAGCTGAAGGAAGAGTGTCGTGGGGCTGCTGCTCAGCCTCTACTCCCTGCCTCTGACTCTGCTGCTCTGTCTCTGCTCCCTGTCTCTGACGCACTGAAAGGTCGTCAAACTCCCTCTCATACCTCTGCTGCTGCTGCTCAAACGTCTCAGGCTGCTCAGTCTCGTCATCTGACGGTGGGGACCTCGGGGGCTGAAACCTGTAGTGCTCGTGAAGCATCTTCAGCGTCCTCGAGTCCTCTCTCCTAGCCTGCCTCTCACGGTGCTGCTGAGCCTTGATCACATTGACATCCTTGCACACGCCGAGAATACTGCTAAGAACCTTGCGCAAGAGAGAGCGCTGCCTGCCACGTCCCTGAGAGGTGGAGTGAGAACGAGTGTGTGGCTGTGGCGAGCCTGCTCCAGCTGCTCCTCCCGCTGCTCCTGCAACTGGGTCCTCTGGCTGTGGCTCTGCTGCTGCTGGAACTGCCCCTGGTCCAGGTGGAGGTATAGGAGACTCAAGAAGATCTGCCTGGAATCTCAAGGGCCTGTGTGAGAGTGGTCATAGGTGAAAGTGGCACCAATCTGCTGCTCAATCATATGCTGAATATAGGAGCGAATCCACATCCCTTGAGTGGCCTCTCTCCCACTCTCTTGATCTCATACCAGATGAAATCAAAGATACTGAAAGGCTGTGCTCCTGGTGCTAACCTGTGCAGGAGGTTCCTCGTGTAATCTGCAAGTGTCCCTCTGTCTCCTGACTTGCAATCTATAGTGGCCCTGAGCATCCTGTTGAGATAGCCATAGGTAGGGTGAATGCCTCTCACCTCCCTACAACTGCCCCAGCAGGTAGAGGTGGGGGGTACATGTACCCAAGCTGCTCTGGAGGAAGCACAACCTCATCGTGAATACAAGCTCTCTGAAGATCCTCCTCGTCAAAGCCAAGATACCCTGCAAACTCCCTATAAGACACAGAGTACCAGACACCCTCAGTCATCCAGTTCATGCGCTTCTCATCAATCTCGTCAGACTCCTCAACATATAGGGTGGCATAGAACTGGGCTATCACCTCATCACACCAATCATGCTGAAACTCCAGAATACGGTAGAGGCCTGTCTGCTGGCAAATAGCAATAGCATGCTCAACTGAAGGACGGTGATGATCTCTAGCATGCTGCCAATCAACGTACTGAGCTCTAATGATCACAGGGTTTCTGGTCAGAAGCACCTTCTCATAATAGTCAATGTGAAACAAGGTGTGAAACCTGTAGTCATAGATGTTCCTCTCCTGTCCCCTGGGGTCTCTCCTCCGCTCTCTCCTGGCCTTCTGTGTACCACCGGACTCCCGATAGTCCACACGAGCCACCCAAGCAGGAATCAGGGCAGCAGGGCGTATCGCAAGAGCCCCAAAGTGCAAACCCTCCTCTGCTGCTGAGAGGTGCATCTTCTTCCTCTTCCTCTTCTTCTTCTTCTTCTTCTTCAATTTCTTCTTCCACTTCTTCCTTTCTTCTTCCTCTATGTCATCATGAGCTGCAAACTGATAAGGAGCTCTAGAGGCACCTCCCCTTGGAGGTCTAGTAGTGCCACGACCACTACCACTCCCACTGCCACTGCTGCCTCCAATTGACAAGCCGGAGTGAGAATCTTGCCTCCTCTTCTTATGCCTTTCCCTAGCTGGATCATGTCTCGTCTTGGTTCGAGGCTCGACTCTGTCACTCATAGCTGCTGCCCTGTGACCAAACAATCCACAAAGATGTCTCAGAAGCATATTTATAGGATTTGTCAAAAGTAGTTGAATTAATAGAGATACGATTAAATGCCTCATGAATTGCAAGCACCTAGATCCAAACCGATCACTAGGTTTACAACACAATATAGACATTAATAATACCCCTAACATCAACTAGAGAGGGCCTGAATCGAGAAAAACAGAAAGTTTTCTGTTCTGCTGGGAAAAACCGGACATGTCCGGTCTCATACCATGTCCGGTATGGACGTTCACAGCACCCCCTTCCTAGGGTTCCTCGGTTCACCACCAATTCAAAACCCAATCCATCTCAAACTTGATACATTGCTTCTAGACCATGAATCCAACATCTTGACCGAAGGAATTTGAGAAAGATATAGCGATGAATAGATCGGACAAGTCCGGGATTTGAAATACCTTGGGATGAGAGAGGAACGAGGGAAAACTTCAAATCCAACACCGGCACTTGCTTTTGATGGAATCCTTCTCCAAATCCTTCTCCCTCTCTCACTTTTTCAAGGGGGATCACTAGGTCGCCGTGGAGGAGAGATTCGGCCCCTTGCTTGGCCGGTTTGGGAAGAACAGAAGTGAGGGAGAGAGAGAGAGCCCGAAGGGGTACGCTGCCCTTATGTCCCCCGCTCATACCGGACATGTCCGGTATGGATACCGGACAAGTCCGGTATTTGCGGGTTTTAGTCCAGAAACTTCTGCTTATACCGGACATGTCCGGTATGGATACCGGACAAGTCCGATATTAGCAGATTATGTCCAACAGCTCCAGATTTGCTTCTTTTCATCCAAAAACCCTTTCTTTCCTCGAACATGTAATCCATCATATTTTATTCTCTTCTCTTCATATGATTTCACAAAGAGTGCTTGTGTCCAAATCTCAAGTTTTCTTTTCTCTATGTTTAATCCAAGGTTTTCAACACACTAAAGATTATAGAGAAACCTTATGTCCATGAATCGTTTTGACAAGAGGATTATCAAGGAATATAATTTACTTTAGAGATATAGGACTTGAGAGAGGTCCATGCCACTTGTAATTAGCCAATCAAACAATCAAAGGGAACAATAATTACAAGTGTCATGGATAGGTCACAAAGACCAAGTGTCAAATATTTCCCAAAACACACTTCCTACTCATGCTAGTAAGGAATTTGGAAATATCTATCCTATCACACATAAGTGCACACGCTAGCATATTATAGGCCTATTATGCACTTTCAATGCACATATTAAAAACATACCTTTGCCTTGTGCCCACAAGTTCCACCTAGCATAATCATGACATGGTGATGATTTTGTTGACCTTTCTTGTCAAATAGTCATGTCCTCACCGAGAAGTCAATTTGATCAAGATGAACTACAACATATGCTAGATAAACCTTATCAGCTCATAAAAGGTACAAAGTTGAAATTGAGCTCCCCCTCAATTAGTGCTTCAAGTATTTGAATTCCTTTCCAAGCACTTTCATTCCATTAAGAATGTGAGAGTCAAAATTCAACTTTGGCCAACACAAAGTAATTTTCCATATATGATATGAGAGTAAATTTAAGCACAAGTCACTTGAGACATAACGACATGTGAGATCTAAGTTAAGACAATAAGCATAACACAAGTAGAATTAAGCTCAAATCTCATGTAGGCAATGATGGGCAGCTCACTGCCATACCGGTCATGTCGGTAGGCATGACAGTGCAGAGAATGATTCAAAGATGTTTTTTTTCATAACCAACTTTTCACAAATAAATCAAATAATGAACATGTGAGCATAAGTGGTGAAATGATGGCTATCCTACCAGTTTCGGTGCTCTAAGTCATGGTGAAGATGAAGAGATAGATAAGACGAACTTAGATTACCAAGGGTCAACCATAGAAGCAAGTATGATGAACACAGGTTGATAGGTTGAGTTAGAATTTCGGATTGACTTGCTCAACCACCCGAAAGCACATTCTAGCATTATGAATCCTATATGCACTTACATAGCATGTATGTAACCACATACCTTGGCCTTGAGCTCGCATATGTTCCACTAAGAGTAACCATGACATAATCATCTTCGTGTTGACTTGACTTGTCAGGTGATCATGCCTTTGTCAAAGTGATCTCCTTTTCATTTAAAGAACTATCACATCACTTAGAGGAAATTGTTAGATCACAATGGTTCAAGGTAGAAACTAAACTTCCCTTTAATAAGTGCTCAAGTCATTTTGAATTACTTGTGAAAGCACTTTGGTTTTCTTTTAAGGAAAAGGGAATGTTTTTCTACCTTGACCAAGACACATAGATTTGCCAAATCCTGAATTAAGTTCAAGTACTACTTACAAACACTCAGTATAGATTAATGTGCAGGTATTTAGTTAGAGCAAAAGACTAGTCCACAAAGATCTAGCAATTCTTCTAAATCCAGAAATCTCATCCTTTCTCTGCCCATACCGGACATGTCCGGTAGCCATACCGGACAAGTCCGGTATGAAGTGACTTTGTCCAAATCTGCATATGGAGTCACTGGTCTTAACAGAGTGAGTAACTCATACCGGACATGTCTGGTACGATACCGGACAAGTCCGGTATTTGCAAATCAGAACCAGTAAACAGCCACTTCTGAGATTTCCTTTTGGCTCTAGTTCATTTCACTTCCCTGCACTTCATCAAAGATAATGCTCTACTAGAGAGCCATTAAGAGCATCGAATGACAAATGTCGTAAGGTTAAATTAAATTCATTTGATTACTAAGTTTTAGGCACTTATCAACAATGGTGGAGATGAGTAAAAATGAAATCGATCATCACACAGTGTTCGGGTCAACCATATAGGGTAATATTGACAACATAGGTTGATAGTTTGAGTTGAGATGTCATTTTGCTTACTCAAACACCCCGAAGCCTTCATCTCACCATTGGAACCTACATCAACATCCTAAGCACATTTTGGTACCCAACTTTTGTTGGGTCCTTGAAAGTTAGTCAACAAGTGCTTAGGCACCCAAGTGGCCTTAGAGCTAGTATGAGGTGAACACATCACCTTACTAGTGCTAAGTCCCTTTGTGACCTTCCTAAGCACCTTATCATTTGCAAATGTGTTCGGCTTAGGAAACATACCATTTGGGCAATCATAGCTTAGATGCCCCTTTCTCCTACAAGCATAGCAAATACGCCCATTGTTTGCTCTTCTTGTCTTGCTTGTTGGGACATGCATCAACCATGTGTCCCGGCTCATTGCATGCATAGCATCTTCTTATTGCAACTTGAGCCATCTTCCTTGCCTCTTGGTATGTGGGGCAACTCTTGGTGAGGTGACCCAACTTGTTGCATTTGAGGCAAGGACTTGGTGCATCATTCTTCATTTGCTTGGACAATTTGGTTGATGCCTTTTGTTCGGCCGCTTCACAATTTGTCGCCCAAGTCTTGTGGTGGACATTAGCCCACTCATGTCCATACAATCCGCAACCATAGCATAATCTCTTCTTTTGTTTCTTGCCCTTGGTTGCTTTCTCATGACTTGAGAGTGACTAGATTGTTGGATTTTGGAGGAAGCAAGGTTTGAACCCTTCTCAAGCTTCTTCACCATGATATCACGATTATCTTGAGAAGGTTGTGCTTTCTCCTCATCCTTCAATCTAATCACATCCTTTTTTAGATTTCCCACTTCTTCGATGAGCCTAGCATTTTCTTTAAGAGTTTGCTCAATCGAAGATTGGCTTGCTTGAGAAGCACACTCATTAGCACAAAACATTTAATTGAGATGGTGCACTAGTGAGTGTGTAGTAGTGTGAGGTTGAGAGGATTTTACCATAGCAATACAACCTCATGTGCAATCTCAAGCATTGCATTTGATTCCACTAGCTTCTCATGTGAGCACTTGAGATAAGTGAAGTCCTCTTGTAGGAACTTGTGCTTATATGAGAGATCACTCATTTTTGCCTTAAGCATGTAGTTCTCCTCTCTAGCCTTTCCACATTAGATAGGAGTTAGTAGCTAAGGCATGCTCAATTGACAATTTTTCATACCTTCTTCTAATGCCTTTAGCTCTTCTAATTTGGAGATGAGGAACTCTTCTTGATTTTGAAGGGATTGCTCTTGTCATCCACCTCCTTTTCTAGCTCATCATTTTTTCTTCAGCAAGTTGACGAACAAGAGCTTGTCTTCATACTTGAGATAATCAAGCGATTCATCATCTTCATCATCCTATCGCTCTCTACTGATTATCTCTTGATGCCTTCTCCTTGATCTCACCAAGAATCTTCTCTTGATCTTTCTTGGTTGCTTTCTTCTTGTTCTTCTTGGCCATGAGACACAAGTGATGAGTATCATGAGCTACCGAATTGACTCATCACTTGGTCGCCACCGAGCATGAGAGCCGTTGCTGTCTGCTCCCAGCTCCCTGTCTGCTGGGCTGATACCAGACATGTCTGGTACCCATACCGGACATGTCCGGTATGGACAGACAGGGTCCAGAGCAGCAGCTGGCAGCCCTCGATCCGGCTCGTCTTCCTTGAGGCTTCTTGAGGCTTCCTCACATGATGATGACTCAATGGACTTCAATTCCATTGAATCACAATCATATGCTTCATCACATTTGGACTTTCCATACAAGTGGGTAAGTCTAGTCCAAATGACATGAGCACTCTCCGGTGGAGATTCTCCGTTGTAGATAGCCTCCTTAAGAACCTCTGCACTCAATGAGTTCAACATGATCAAACACGCATGAGCATTGAGTTGCACACATATCTCTTCCTCTTTTGTCAAGTTCTTATAGTTGCTCCAATCAACTATAGAAAGAGATATGCTTGCATCCACAATATGCTCAATAATGGGGCTAATAGCCCGAAATGCATTGAGTACATAAGATGACCAAGATAGAAAGTTTGAACCATCATTTTGGAGAAGCACCACGTTTGTCTCCATAGGCGAATCCATCGGTTCTCACAAGCGGTGAAGCTCAAACGTGAGTCCAAGCTCCGATACGAATGAAAGGACCTAAGGTGTCGCCTAGAGGGGGGGTGAATAGGCTTTTCTAAAATTTAACTTATAATGAAGCGGAAGCAATTAGTATGCGAGTTTCCAATTACTTGGAAACTCCCAATCGGAGTATAAACAACCCCTCAAGAGACAAACACAAAGTATATGACTAGAAATTAATCACCTAGAAGGCAATACCCTGCACCACAAAGATTAGCTCAAGGATTAAACAAATTGGGCACAGTCGTAAATACCGGACATGTCCGGTATCAATACCGGACAAGTCCGGTATGCACGGGTTGTGCGGGACTGCTCCTTTCTTTCCCAATTTCTCACACAACCTGCAATCACTATGTATGATGTATATATAAAACTGATTGCTTGCAAAACAACTAGCACAACGAAGAGTAACAAATAGCCGAAAGTAAAGCACAAAGGAATGACACGGTATTTGTTTCACCGAAGTTCGGCACCCCCTCGGGTCCTACTCTCCGTTGAGCCGGCTGCGAGCTACCACAAAGGTGGGCTCTAGAGGACACCACGGGTCACTCTAGCCGCGGTCTATTTCACCCGCTATGCTCCTTCCACTAGTTGATCTCTTTTGAGGAGAGATCGAACCTTCACAAACTTTCCGAGGCACTCCACAAATCTCTTGGGTGCTCAACGGCGACGCCTAACCGTCTAGGACCGTAGAGTCCAAGAGTAACGAATGCGCACAACAAGATCGACGATTTGCACAAGTGCTCAAGAGATGGCTTGCTCTCTAATTTTGAATCTCTCTCAACCCACAAATGGATTTGGCAATTAGAGGACAATCACTCACTAAGAGAGGGTTGGAAAGTGTTTTGAAAGGCTTAGAATGAGTGTGGGAACCAGTAGAATCAGCAGCCTCCAAAGGTGGAGGTCTGAGGGTATTTATAAGCCCACATTCGAAACTAGCCGTTTTCTAGCCGTTGGCTGAGTCAGCTCATACCGGACATGTCCGGTATGCCGGTATGACTTTACTGCGTGAGGAACACACTGAACAGACCAACTTTCAAACTTCCCAACAGATCTCGGTAGTACTGACCACAAGGTCGGTAGTACCGCTAGTTGTAAAGGGGGTTTTCACAACCTCTCTGGAAGTAGCCAATTTTGACCTACCGGTCGTACCACTATAACCCCGGTGGTACCTCTCGGTGGTACCGACCCAAGCGTCGGTAGTACCGCCTATCACAAAGATACTGTTAGCCACAATCCGCAAATACCGGACATGTCCGGTATGCATACCGGACATGTCCGGTATGACTTGACTGCGTGAGAAGCACTCTTAACCAACCATCTTTCAAACCCCGAATAGGATCTCGGTAGTACCGACCACCAGGTCGGTGGTACCGACAGTTAAGAGGGTGTTTTGCAACCTCTCTGTGTTGGGCCAAATTTGGCCTACCGGTAGTACCGCCATTACTCCGGTAGTACTGTCGGTAGTACCGACGCAAGAGTCGGGTTGAACCGCCCCGAACACAAGCTGCGAGACAGAACTCCGCTAATACCGGACATGTCCGGTATGCATACCGGACATGTCCGGTATGGACTCCACAAGAGCGCCCGAGGCCGAGGCCTGGTGCAGAGGCTCGGGCGAGACGGAGTTTGAGCGCCCGAGGCCGAGGCCTGGCCCAGAGGCTCGGGCGAGACGGAGCTTGAGCGCCCGAGGCCGAGGCCTGGCTCGGGCGGGACGGAGCTTGAGCGCCGAGGCCGAGGCCTGGCGCAGAGGCTCGGGCGAGACGGATGGCCGCACTGCTGTGGGCTCATACCGGACATGTCCGGTATGCTGGACAGACAGTGCAACACTCAGCTGAAAGTTAGCTCTAGCTCTCTCATGTCTCACTTAGGTTGGATTGAGCACTTATGAAGAATCATCTACTATATGTTGCATCCCTCTTAATAGTACGGCTTTCCTATTTACTCAAGATAAATTGAAATACGAATTTTAAACCTCTTGAGTTGATCTCCATTTGAACCCAAGCCGCTTCTCTTCATTTTCTATATTGGAAGGAATGCTTGTCATGTTTAGAAGTAGATATCCCTCAAGCAAAGCCATCTTGAGCATGTGACTTGACTCCATTCAAGTGATATAATGGAATTCCAAATGTGCCAAGTCACTCCAATCAATATTGTTGCTAGGAATGTCGATTCTCCACTAGATGCGATCTTCAAGCTTGATTGATCCTTCGACTAAATGCAAGTACTTTCTTCTTCACTCTAGCTAGGTTCTTCGGCCGCCAAGCCGTCGCTTGCCCTTCACCCTTACTTAGTACCTCAAAGACTCTTTCCTTGCTATCTTCACCATTTTAAGCCATTCAACCATGCTTCATTTTGAATCCTTTCTTAGCAAACATAAATGCACTATGATTATCCCACAATACGATAACCCTTTATATCAATATCATTCTCATTGTTGATTTGTGCTTGTGACATGATCTTCATACAACAATCCTTCATTTTGGCTTTGCATTACATTTCAAGTACATAGTGAGATAATCATTTCCCTGTGTCACACTTAGCAAACATATTAGATCTTTAATCAACATTGTCATCAAATCATCCAAAATCACACTTAAGTGCAACATGCACTTTCACACTCCACGAACTCCACCATGGAGTTTGTGGAGCAGACGGTCTTGTTTGACACACAACTCTGCTCCAATTTTAGGAATGAGTTGTTTTCATACAAATAGTCTATTGCACCCCTAATTGAAATTCACTTGATGTTTTTTTAAAAAAAATAAAAAATAAATGATAGAACATTAATGGGGCCATAATTCAAATATAAATAATTGTGTGATAAATTTTAAATGATATAAAATTAAACAAAGAGGGATATGGATGAAGGGGGCGGTGACGGCGATGGGAGATAATGCATGGAAGAAAGGTTCGACGTGTGTCTTAGATGGGTAGACAATTAATCAATGACAATGTGAGTAATTATCTCACAACTTCATGTGAGAGTCCAAAACTTCAAAAACTAAAGTACCCTTAAGGTGCTAAAAATGTGGAGTCGGCCTTTATCTCTACCTTTTTTACGTAGCAAAGTTCTTCAAACTGGACGTGTTTGATACTGTGGAGCCAGAGCGGAATAGCAAAAATGGGAGCGGAGCAGTCCAAACACCCCGAGCATCTCCAAGAGCTCCTCAAATGTCATCCTTTGTTTTTTTGCAAAACATGAAAATTCACCCTCCAACACCTTGGTAAAAGAGGTTGCTATCTTTGCCTCAACATCTTGGTAAAAGAGGTTGCTATCTTTGCCAAGTTGCCATCCAGAGGCCTAAATTTGCTATCTTTGGCAAGTTGCTGTCTTTCGGAACAGCTTGGTAAAAGAGGTTTGTGGGTAGTGATGAACAACCGGACCGCCCGACCCGGTCTGGCTCGGGCCCGGGCTAGGCACGGCCCGATCGGATCGGGCCGACCAAGACACGACGGGTCACTGGGCTGCGCCATTAGCCCAGGTCCGATCCGATCAGGACTCGGGACGGCCCAAAGGCCCGCGGGCCCACCAGACTTGCCAGTAAAAGAAAATTACATTAATAAATATTTTTAATATATATATTTATATTTATTTATATATACCGGGCTTTGGGCCGGCCCGGGCCAGGTAGCTCCCGGGTTGGACCGTGCTTGGGCCGAGCCAAATTCCCGGGTTCCAGGCCGTGCCATCGGGCCTCGGGCTTTCTGCTCAACTTTAGGTGGGCCTAAATTTTAATTTTAACAAGTTCAAATGACAAACTCTCGAAGAGAGAATAAATTTTGACTTGCCAAATATTTAGTAACATGTCAAAACATAAGATTTGTCAAGTAAATTTTGGTAAATTATTGGAGATGCTCTTCGATACGAGAGAATATTAGAAAAAGATGCTGCTATTATTATGTCCTTTAAGCCTGTGGCCCACATAGCCCGGCCACGTCTCGCTCGCGTCGCGTCACTTGCTGCCTTTTTGGTACCGTATAAAGGGCGCCCGTCGCACTCGCACGGCACCGCCACATCTCTAGTCTCTCTCCCTCGCCACTCCGGCCCGCTCCCCATTCCGAATTTCCGATCCTACACTAACCCAGCAGCGCACGGGCAGTCCAGTCCGTTTCACGGATGGAGTCTCTGGTGGCTGCGCTCCCCGCGGGCGGCGTGGCGGCGGCGGCGGCCGTCGGCGGACTGGGGCTGCTGCAGCGCTCACCGGAAAGGCCGGCCTCGTCGGGCCCAAGAAACACCTCAACGCGCCCCCAGGTCAGTCACCCGACATGATCCCGCACTATCTCTAGTCTAATGTGGATTGTGGAGACTGGAGCCCGGTTCCTTCTCGGCTGCAACTGCATCGCTAGAAACTGCTTTTTTTTTCTGTAGAAAACTGCCTTTTCTTATGTTCTTCTTGGGGGTGACGGAGGATTTAAGAAGAAATTCTTTCCTGCGTTCCGAATAATAATCACGTCCCTACATTCACTTTTTTGTGCATATAAATAAATTATTTCTTGCATTTCCTAGTGTGGTCGCTAATCCTAGAAAAAAAGAAGGGTATGGATTTTGATGCCATGTATACTGGACACCGATTACCGAATCATGTTCTGAGCGTGCCTGGGAATAGTTTAAGGTGGAGCTGTGCTAAACTATGCCTAATTCTGTAGCCTGCTCTCCATCGGTGCACACGTATCTGTATCGCTGGATTACTACGCACGCGGCCCAACGTGCCTAACTGCCTAAATACTTTCGGTTCCAGAATTAAAATCATGACCTTGAATTAGAGCAGTTCCTTAATCTGACAATAAAGAATGATCTAAAGCCTAAAAGTAGGCTGTGTCTGAATGTACTGTGAAAATTTACTTTTTTCGTGGCTCAACTTACGCATGAGCACAAGTTGATAACAAAACAGAAGCTTCCAGACGTTTGTGCTGTGTTTAGCAATATATGGAGTGTGGAATACTGATAGACCCGCCTCCATGGCCCACCTAATTCATTGGTACAGATCAGATAAACATCAATCTTGATCTAGTTGGGCTGTCCATAATTCTGAACTTCCATAACTTTGGAATCAAATTTTGGCATGGGTGCACTTGGATGGGATCATGGGGCAACAACAATCTGACCCCACACAGATCATTTCTTGGTGGAAGGATGCCATAAGCAAAGCGCCTAGAACGGATCAGAGGCGGTACAATGGTTTGGTGATATACACCTTCTGGAATCTCTGAAAAGAGAGGAATGGTAGAATCTTTAAGAACACAGCAGAGACGGTGTTGCAGGTGGCAGCGAGAATTAAGGAAGACAGAGAGCATAGGAAAGGGCTTTATTGTAGGGGCTGCACTGTTTCTTTGACAGTGACTTTTGTTACCGGTTTGGCTGCCGGGCACCGTGTTACCTTTGCTTGTACATAAACACCTCTGTTTCACCCTATCTTAATTGGAAGCCAGAGCTCCTGCCATTGCTTTCAAAAAAAAAAACTCTGATCTTTCACCAACTTTTTTTTTTCTCAAACAACGCCCTGCGTGTCATTTCATTAAGAAGACAAAACACAGGTTCATACAGAAAAAACCCAAAAACACAAACTCACGCCACCCACCACTCAACAGCTTACATTCACGCCACAGAAATAACACACAGGACCGACAGATTCCCAGCCTAAACAGCTGCGGTGGCAAGGAGTTGCTCTTGTTTAGAAGCTCTAGCCATGCCCCACAAACTACATTCATCTAAGATATTTTCAAGAAGAACAGAGATACATGGACTAGCATGATCCACATGAATTCCGATGCTTCCACACTTCCCAGGTCACCAGGATGATCAAGGAATTAAGGCCTTTTCTCAAATCTCGGTCGAAGAGGAGCCCAAGTTTTCCAAAAAAATTTCCAAGGTGCAAATTTGATGGTCCCAACCGAGAAAGCAGTGTAGGCCGATTTGCTGCTATAAACTCCAGATTGTGTTAATTTTCATCTCACTTGATCCGACAAATCTTGGTTGAGAACGAAGCCCTCCACCTGATCCCAAATGTGAAGGTAATCAATCAGCAATTCGACCAAGATTGCCCCTTTGATATCATTCATCCAGCTTCGATTAAGAAGAGCCTAGGATATCGTCCATCTATTAATCGTCCTCCTGGGAATGGCTTTAATCAGATTAGGTGCTAATTCTGTGATGGTGCGACCGTTTAACCATCTGTCCTTCCAAAAAAGAGTAGCTTCACCATTTCCCACAATTGAAACAGTAAACAAAGCACGGGCATTCTTTGGCACTTGAAATTGGAGTCCAGACCAAAGTCTGTTCGGGTCCACCTTCTCAGCCCACAGCCTGCGAATTCCCAAAGCCCATCCAAAGATTTCTAAATTAAGGATTCCAAGACCCCCGTACTCTAGCGGTCGCTGAACCTTTTCCCAAGATACCATGCAGTTACCTCCGTTAGCAATCTCTTGCCCTTTCCAAAGAACACCTCTTCTTCTTTTGTCAATGTCTTTGATCACCCATTTAGGCAAATCCAAAGCCATCATGGAGTAGATGGGGATGGCCGTCAGCACAACTCGCGCCATAGTCAATCGACCGGACCGATTGATTAGAGAAGCCTTCCAACCTGGCAAGCGGTCCGATACTTTATCAACTAAGGGAAGGAACAATTCCTTAGTGGGTTTATAAACTGAAAGAGGTAAACCCAGGTAGGTACAAGCAAAATCCTTAACCGAACAGTTGAAGATCTCAGCAGTGAGATCCAACTCCTCCTGTCAACAGTGAATAGGAGACACTGAACTTTTGGACAGATTAGTATGAAGACCAGAGGCATGTCCAAAAAGCTCCAGGATGGAGTTGATTACTTGCGGGTCCCTCCTAATCGGCCTCAGGAAGATCACAACCTCATCTGCATAAAACGAAGACCAGTGTTTAGCCTCGTGAACAGCCAGAGGTTGGAGCAGCTGTTTTTGAGATACATGAACAATCAAGGAGTTCAGCACATTCATGACGAGAATAAATAACATGGGAGATAGGGGGTCTCCCTGGCGAAGTCCTCTACGGTGATGGATCGTCTCCTCTGGTTCCCATTTACAAGAATTTGAGTAGAGGATGTGGACAGGATCAAGCATATCAAGTCACACCACCTCTGTCCAAAGGCCAGCTACTGCAAGATTTCCAATAGGACCACAACACTGAATCAAAGGCCTTAGAAATATCTAACTTGAGAAATATATGAGCCTCCTTCTTCTTGTGCAAAGACTTAACCATCTGCTGAACATAAAGGAAATTATCTTGAATACTTCTTCCTCTAACAAAAGCGCTTTGATTAGGAGAGACCAAAGAGGGCAGCAAGGGGGCCAGCCGATTAGCTAGAATTTTTGTCACCAATTTAGCGAAACTGTGAATTAAACTGATGGGCCGGTAATCTTTAACTTGGAGAGCATCTGAACTTTTGGGCAGAAGTGAAATGAAAGCTGAGTTGAGGAGCCTGAACTTAAAGACGTGACCATGATAAATAGCTTCCAGAGCTGCAAGTACATCCCCCTTAATGATTCTCCAGCAAGACCTGTAGAAACGGCCCGTGAACCCATCAGGTCCTGGGGCCTTATCCAGGGGCATATCCTTGATGGTAGCCCACACCTCATCTTCCAAGAAAGGAGCCTCCAACGAAGAAAGATCCCGCTGCTGCAAAGCAATTTCTGCCAAGTCAACTGTATGACTCCTCTCTTCAGCTGTACCAATGAGATTCACATAGAAGTCCCAAACTGCTGCCTGCTTATCTTCCTGAGAAATGGCCAAATGATCACCCACCTGCAGCTTAGCAATAAAATTCTTCTTTTTTCTAAAACTGGCCTGCTGGTGAAAAAAGGATGTGTTGGCATCTCCTTCTCAGATGTAATAAAGGATTCTAGAACGCAAACGGGCGATTGTTCGTTCCAAAGAAGCCAAGCCCAGACTATGCATTTTAAGCTTTTTGCGCAGCCATTCTTCACTTGTGGAGAGTGCTCTAGAGTCTCTAGCTATCTCGAGCCTATGGATGATCTCCTTAGTTATTTCCAGTTGGAGATTGATGTTTCCAACTTTTCTTTGACCCCATCTTTGCAGGCCCTTAATGAGACACTGCTACTTGAGAAAGAGACGCTCCACAGAGACCTGCACAGGAGCCTCCCAATTTTGCTGAACCGCCTCCATAAAACCTGGAATCTTGGGCCAGAAACTTTCAAAATGGAACCTCCGTTTGCCAAAATATTTAACCTTCACCCCTAGAATGAGGGGGCAGTGATCAGACACACCTGATGCAGCACTTTGCAGGACCGAGTCAGGGAAGATCTCTTCCCAACCCATACAGCAGAAAGCTCTGTCTAGTCTCACAAGTGTGGGTGATAATCTCTCATTTGACCAGCCCTAAAAGAGGGATTTCTTTTACCTCAGAATCATCTAGAAACCTTCTAAATCTTCCCATCATAGCTCTGTCCAAATTAGCGTTATTCTATCTGCAGCTTGATATATCAGGTTGAAATCTCCCGCCACAAGCCAAGGACCATTGCACAAATTCCTAATATTTCTAAGTTCTTGCAAGAAGAGCAACTTATCACCATCCTCTTGGGGTCCATAAACACCAGTGAACCACCAGTTACTACCTTCTTGTTCAGCAAAAAGGACAGAGACCGAGAACGTATCAATCCGGCTAGCAACTGCATGGCAAAGACTCTTCCATGCTATCAGCACCCCACCACAAGTTCCTTCTGCCGGCAAGGCCACAAACTTATCAAAATCTGAACCAAAGACCGAAAGGAAAAGCTGCTGGCTCATGTCAGCAATCTTAGTCTCCTGAAGACAGACAATTTCAGCCTTGCTAGAGAGAATGACATCTCTGACAGCAACAAGTCAAAGTCATGTATTTTTCTTCGTAAAAGTTATGCAAAGCAGTCGGCAGTCTTGAGATTTCCATGTGCCACAGGGAAATTTTATATTTTGTTCCTTCTTTTATATTTCTAAGATAATTGTTTTTATCTAAAAAAGATTAATTGGTCCTGCCACAATGCCATGTCACTTACTTAAACCCTCTATTTGCTTTTGATTAAAAGGGATTTGTTCTGATTCAGGAACTGCTGAAAAGGAGCCTTCTGAAACTTCAGTAGTACCTTTTTTGAAAGCCTTGCTCATGAATCAACTTTCCACAAGTTATTCTCCCTGCTTATTTCAGCTTCTTATTTTGGATTTGTAAACTGTCTAACAATCTAATACAAAGTATTTTGTTCCTTGAATACTTTTAAATTATTATTGTGTTGTGCCAAACTAAGGAAATTTTTTGCATTATTACATTGTATCCAAACCTTTGAATAGCAGTTTCCTTGGTGTTGTTTTACCATAGTATTCCTAGCAGTAAGGTAAGTGAATAACAGTACCAAACTCCAGAAATCTTCAATCCATTCTTGAAATTTGATATTGTATGAAAAAAACTACTTTTGGGCAAGCATGTGCTTATTTCCACGTAGAAACTAAAAAATAACAACAACATGGTTACCAGGTTTAGCATTTAGTGAACCTATGTTCTTATGAAATATTACAGATTTTCTGTCAGAGCAAAAGAACTAACCTTCGAGTTATTTTATTTCTTTTCGTGCAGCTGTCCCTGGTTTACCAATGATTGGGAATCTTTATCAGTTGAAAGAGAAGAAACCCCACCGGACTTTTACAAAGTGGGCTGAAATTTATGGGCCAATTTACACTATAAGGACCGGTGCTTCTTCTGTAGTTGTTCTCAATTCAGCTCAAGTAGCCAAGGAGGTTAGATGGAAGTTGTGTGTTTCATCTTTTGTGGTTCCTTTACTAATATCATTGTGATTGGCTACTATATAATACTTTCTCTCCTGATGTTCAGGTAACAGATGACAATTGGACCTTTTGTGTTGTTACATGATTACTGCATAATAACTCCACACTTTTAATGCCATCTCTTCTAGTATTTTTCTTTGCAATATGCGTTTCTATTTTCTAATGGTGATCTCCTAAGTCAAACACTGATATGAGAGTTCTGTTTGCATCCTAAAACAAAATCTTTAACAAAAAAAGTCCATTTAACAACCTTGACATTGTATGTTTTTCTCGAACGCTGACATTGTATGTTTGACTCATTATTCAAAGTTTCGATGTATCATCAAATTCTCCCAACTGATAAAAATAATCAAGAAAAAATGTTAAATTATTTTATTGACAGTAGCGTATAGTGTCATCTTTCACCCCCACAAAATTTTAAACCAAGACTAAACTTGTATGTGGAGCAATAAAAAAATGTTATAGCGTTATCTGATCCAATTTGAATAGTTTGTGGTAGTAAATTGAGTCAACATTTTGTATGGGAGTTAAATGAACAAATAAAATAGTTTAGATGGCATAAACGGGCTTCTATTAATGGTAGAGTTGATGGCCAGGTCCGTGAAGGCTTAAATTTGGTCATCATCCTAGGTTCTTGGGCTATCTGGACTCACACAATCGGTGTGTTTTCGATGGCATTTCCCGTTCTCTGTGTGCTTGGGTTATAGAGGAGTTGAGGTTTTGGAGTTTGGCTGGGCTCGAGGTGTCTTTTCTCTTTGCCCTTGCGCCGGTTGGTATTTAAAGTTTTATTAGGCATGTGAGTCTTAGTTCTACAAAAGTGTTTTGTGTGTGAATGTGTGATCTGTATGAGGGCTCTAATCCACCTTTTTTCTTCTTCATATAATGATAAGCAACTCTCTTGTGTGTTCAAGGGATAAACAATAAATGGTATAATGGATTTCCTTCTTTCTATTTTAAACACTAATCTGATGTTATTCTGGCTGTAATTTTTCTTGTGATGGAATGAACCTTTTTGCTTAAAGAAATACCAGAATAAAAAAAGTATTGTTGTAATATTGTTTCTTCTTACATTGCCAAAACTATATACAACAGTTATTTTGGTCCTGCATTTTACAGGCAATGATTGCAAAATTCTCATCAATATCTACTCGAAAGCTATCTAAGGCATTGTCAGTGCTCACCCAGAACAAAACTATGGTTGCTACAAGTGACTATGGTGACTTCCACAAAATGGTTAAGCGTTATGTCATGACATCCATGCTCGGTACTTCTGGCCAGGTATAGGTTACAATTTTTACACCATACAATAGTAATAACTGTTCTTCAGTGTCAACCATGACTTCAACCGACTGTGGGGTCTAATAATGCTGTGATTGCACATAACACCAGAAACAATTTAGGGACACAAGAAACATGATGGTTGACAACATTTTAAACACTTTCCACACATTGTTGATGGATGATCCAAATTCTCCTCTGAACTTCCGGGAAGTTTTCAAGAATGAATTATTTCGCTTATCCCTGATTCAGGTAAGTTTACATTTAGTGTGGTTGTTCATGATTGCTCCATAAATTTTTATTACCTTTGTTCTTAAATAGATGATATCCTAGGGCTCGTGGTCAAACTTTAGAAACTTTGCCCACTAATGCACATAAAAGTATTAATATTTAGCACAAGAAAATGATATTGTGGATTTGTCATTATCAAATTATTTTACTTTTGCAAAGAAATAACTGTTGTCGATGCAACAAAGGTAGTAGTAGTTTTCATGCATATCATGGTTAAGATTTAAGAACTTCACATTGGCCTGTATACATCATAGAATGTAAAGAGGGTTTGTTTACCATTATGTTTCTGAGATTGCCTGCTGCAATTTCAGGCTTTAGGTGAGGATGTGAGTTCAGTCTATGTGGAAGAGTATGGGAAGGTTATGTCAAGGGAGGAAATCTACCAGGCCACTGTGGCTGACATGATGATGTGTGCAATTGAGGTTGACTGGAGGGATTTCTTTCCATACCTCAGCTGGATTCCAAATAGGAGCTTTGAAACAAGAGTACTGACTACAGAAGCTAGGAGAACTACAGTGATGCAAGCCTTGATCAGTCAGCAAAAGAAAAGAATTGCACGCGGAGAGGTAACACAAAGGCATACTTCAGCAATTTTGTAGACTGTAGAAAGGTTATTCTTGAGTTCCTAAACCAGTAAAGTCCATCGCAGACTAGGATATCCTACCTGGACTTCTTGCTGGCAGAGAATACACTGACTGATGAACAATTACTAATGCTGGTGTGGGAGGCAGTCATAGAAGCTGCTGATACTACTTTGGTCACGACCGAGTGGGCCATGTATGAGATTGCGAAGCACCCAGAAAAACAGGTAAGCACTGAAGCTTGTTTTTCACCTTATAGAAAGACTGTTAAGTACTTGTATTACTTTTGTAACTGAATTTCTTTGGCACATCAGGAATACCTCTATCAAGAAATACAAAAAGTCTGCGGCAATAAGACAGTTACCGAGGATCACCTGCCAGAGTTACCTTACTTGAACGCGGTGTTCCATGAGACCCTGAGGCGGCATTCTCCAGTTCCATTAGTGCCTCCAAGATTTGTCCATGAGAATACCAACTTGGCTGGCTTTGAAGTTCCAGCCGGCACAGAGGTGAGCACACCAATGACCACTCACAGCAAGCTAAATGTTGCAATATAATGTTGGCTGCTGGCAGGTGAGTTCTAACGCAATTCACAAATCTGCTAGATGATCATCAACCTCTATGGATGCAACATGAACAAAAGCGACTGGGCCGAACCTGAGGAATGGAAGCCAGAGAGGTTCCTGGGCGGGAGGTTTGAAGCTGCAGATATGTACAAGACCATGGCCTTTGGCGCAGGAAGGAGGGCCTGTGCTGGCAGCATGCAGGCGATGAACATCTCGTGCACGGCCATCGCCAGGTTTGTGCAAGAATTTTCCTGGAGGCTCAAGGAAGGTGACGAGGACCAGGCTGACACCATCCAGCTTACAACCAACAGGCTTTACCCATTGCATGTGTACCTCACACCTAGAGGAAGGAAATGAGCACCTAGAGAAAGGAAATGAGCATCAATTGTAGACGTGTTACTACTGTGCTTTTTCAGTTCCCTCTGTCCCAAAATAAGTGTCATTATGGAATACGTGTTGGTTAAACTTTCTCAACCTTTTGATTAGATTTATAGAAAAATATTAACAATATTTATACCTCCAAGTAAGTTTATTATGAAAAAAATATATTGAACGATTGATCGGATGATACTAATTATGGACCATAAATATTAATATTATTTATGTATATTTGGTCAAAGTTAAAAGTGTTTGACTTCTTGGGAAGCGAGAATGACATTTATTTGGGACGGATGAAGTATTTTGCTATGTATGAAACTTTTGGATGAGAACTCTACGCTGTGGTTGTTTTATTTGATCTTTGATATGTGAAAAGGCCTTATGTCTCCATCTAGGTTTACTATAAAAGCATATTTCATAATTACTTTAGTGGTACTTATTGTTTACATAAGTCTTACTTTTTTTTGTATAACTTTGATCGAAAAACATGTAGAATGACCAATTTAGAGTTTAGACGAAGACAATACATTTTTTCAGAAAATTATCAAGCAGAAACCGGCTTAGCCACTTTTGGAAACTTCTTCAACTTGAAGAATGGACTTCACCACTGTTGGAAACTTCTTTCAAATTGAAGAATGGACTTCACCACTGTACTCCTTTCATCGAGGTTGGAAACACCTCTGATCTCGTGGGAAACATGCAAATGCATATGTGAAAGCATCTAAGTCCTCTAGTGAGTTTCGATGATTGATGGTAACATAAGATTATTGTAAGCATCTAAGTCCTCTAGTAGATTTCGATGATTGATGACAACATAAGATTATTGTAACTAATGTTTGTTTTACAGAAACAAGTTGAGTTACGACATAATAATGGTGATTGTATGGGCAAATGGTATTCATGGCCCTTAGCGATGAAAATCGATTCGATTTTCAAAGGATGAACGACAAGGACGGAGATAGGCTAGTTCTAAGTGTCGATTGGTGTTGAGAGACACTTATTGTAGTTTAGGTCTTTGTTTTTCCTTTGGTCGTACTATTAAGGGGAGTATGAATGAATAGCTTGACCTAGGTGAATCTACGAAGTCAGGTGTGGTGCACACTTATTTTTCATAGCTCTAGGTAGCTCAGAGATAGCCCATAGATCGTGAGGATCGAAAGCCCTTTAGGCAGCGTCGTGATCCGAAGTCGTTTTGGCCCTTAAATGGGTATCGGGCACTGCCCTTGCAGCGCGTCTGATGCCTATAGAAAGTGCACAGTGAGTTTGCCTGTGCATCGGACGCACCAGGGGGTCCACTTCCTGTAGGCATTTTAGCCATCGTGTGAGGAAAATGGACCTCGACTCATTTAACTTTGGATTTTGGTGTTTGATGATCAATATAATCAAATTGAACTAATGTGTTTGCAAGCGTTTGTTTTGTAGTCCAATAGGGTTCAAACGTGACTTGGACGAAGGCATCGTGGTGATCCAATGATCAACACCTCAAGCAAGACTCTTGAAGCTCAATAGAAGACTTACAAAGATCAAGCAAAGTCCAAGACACAAGATCGGAACCAAGATGGTGCAAGAACTTGCAAAGAAATGAAGTCAAAGGTGCATCGGAAGCTGCCCTACAAGCGTCCGACGCACTGATGGTAAACCCTAGCTCAAGTCAGCGCTAGTAGAAGTATCAGATGCTAAGACCGAGCACATGGGACACGACGGTAATACTGTGCAGTTTGCATAGCATACATCGGACGCGTTAGATGCACATCAAACGCTGAAGAACCCGTGCGTCCGATGCCTATGCAGTGAGGTTTTAGAGAGGCTCTAAAGCCATTGGACGCGTCCGAGGGTGTGACATCGGACGCTATCAGAGTCCGATGTGACTGAGAGCTAGAATGGCAACTAGCCATTATGTGACATCGGAGACGCGCATCCGATGCTATGCAGAATAGTCCATCAAAGGTGTCCAACGACTCTATTTACTCGGGGCTCTATATGTACCCCCATGGTCGGCCAAATGAGTATGGTTGGAGCTCAAGGAAGCATACCAAGAGTAGAGACTCATATTTAGTTTCTCTCGTCACCAAAGTGCTTAGTGAAATATTAGATGATTAGTATAGGTACTTTGTGAAGTGCTTAGACTAGTTAGACGACTCCTTTGCGCTTGCTCTAGGTGTTATGCCTAGTGTTTAGTGAGGTTACATACCTCTTACCACCCGGTGCTTGCACACACCGTTGTTGTACATCGAAGGGGCTTGTAGTCTTGCAGATCACACCAACCGCGTTTGTGGTGTGGTCCTCACCGTGTACCGAAGGGAACAAGGCATGCGGCGGTTCGGTCGGAAGCTTCATAGTGAAGACGGCAGGGAGCGGTCCGGGAGAGGCTTTGCCACGAGTGGCTTAACCGGAGACCCACTTGCGCGTGGGGAATGCCCGGAGCTATCCACGGAGTTACCCGACCGGGAGCTTGGCCCTTGCGAAGGATTCCTTGCGAGAGGCTCCAACGAGGACTAGGGGGAAGCTTGTGCGCTTCTCGATACAACAACAACAACAACAACCAAGCCTCTTAGTCCCAAACAAGTTGGGGTAGGCTAGAGTTGAAACCCAACAAGAGACCCTAGTCACGGTTCAGGCACGTCAATGGCTGCTCTCCATGCATTTCTATCCAAACATAGATCTCTAGGTATATCCCAACTCTTTAGATCTCTCTTTATTGCCTCCCCCACGTCAATTTCGATCTACCTCTACCTCTCCTCACATGAAAATCTTGGGCTAAAACTCCACAATGCACTGGTGCCTCCAGAGGTCTCCTTTGGACATGACCAAACCACCTCAACCGATGTTGGACCAACTTTTCTTAAATTGGTGCTACCCCTAGCCGGTCACGAATATGGTCACTTCAGACTCGGTCCATCCTTGTGTGGCCACAAATCTAGTGCAACATACGCATTTCTGCAACACTCATTTGTTGGACATGTCTTCTTTTAGTAGGCCAACATTCTGCTCCATACAACATAGCCGGTCTAATCGCTGTCCTTTAAAACTTGCCTTTGAGCTTTTGTGGTACCCTCTTGTCACAGAGAATACAAGATGCTTGGCGCCACTTCATCCACCCTGCTTTGATCCTATGGCTAACATCTGCATCAATATCTCCGTCCTTCTGTAACATCGATCCAAGATACCAGAAGACATCTTTGTTAGGCACCACATGGTCTTCCAAGCTCACCTCTCCCTCTTCCTGTGCAGCATTGCTGAAAACACATCTCATGTACTCAGTCTTAGTCCTGCTTATTCTAAACCCTTTGGACTCAAGGGTCTGCTGCCACAACTCTAGTTTCCTATTTACTCCTGTCCGACTTTCATCAACTAACACTATATCGTCTGCAAAAAGCATACACCAAGGGATATCTCCTTGTATGTCCCTCGTAACCTCATCCATAACCAAGGCAAAGAGATATGGGCTCAAGGCTGACCCTTGATGAAGACCTATTTTAATCGGAAAGAAATCAGTGTCACCATCATTTGTCCGCACACTGGTCTCAACGTTGTTGTACATGTCCTTGATGAGGGTAACATATTTTGTTGGGACTTTATACCTCGGTAAAAATACCGGAGTCATCGTCAGGATTTGCATCTCTACCTTGTCTTTACTTCTGTTTTTACATTGCTACCTTGATTGTGTGCTTTACCTTTCCTAGCTTAGTTGGTAGGCTAGTTGATAGGATTGGAACCTAGGTTGCATAACTCTTTTGCGGTAGAGATAGCAACACACCTAGTAAAACATAGTTGCACAATTAGATAGATTAGTTTCTTGCATAGGTTTTGACTAGGTGGTCTTTAGAGGCCATAGTTTAGAGTAAAGTTTTAAGTTGGCTAATTCACCCCCCTCTCAGGTGTCACGGTCCTATCAATTGGTATTGGAGTCGGTTGGCTCATTTTTAGACCCTTGGCTTCACCGCCGTTGAGCCGACACTATTGAGAGTCGCTGGGATGGATACCTCTAGGCCTCTGCACTTTGACGGCACAAACTTTCCTTACTATAGTGCTAGAATGGCTTGCTACTAGAAGTAGTTGATCTATGTGTTTGGAGAGTCACCCACGACAGGATGAAACCCCTTAAGAATCCCGAGAAGCCTACCGCGGGTGATGAAAAAGAGCTTCATTTTAATGCTAGAGCTAAAAATTGCTTGTTTGAATATTTTAGCATGGATGTGTTTAGCCAAGATTTTACTTTACAAACATCTCATGAAATTTGGCTAAAACTCCATGAGCTCCATGATGGCACAAGTAATGTTCGTGAGCAAAAACATCACCTAGCTAAATCAAGTTATGATTTTTTTAAAATGAATGAAAAATGAGTGTTCGTGATATGTATTCTCGTTTGAATCTAATTATAAATGAGCTCAATTCTATTGGAATTACAAAGCTAGTTGATGCAGATATTGTGAGGAAGATCATCTCGGTGCTACCACATAACAAGTATGCAACCATCATCACCATCCTCCACAACATGGAAGACTTGAGCACCATGACCCCGACCATTGTCATTGGCAAATTGGTGGCATTTGAAATGTCATGAAAGATGGGTCAAGAAGAAGCCACTTCATCAAGCAAAAGCATATCTCTCACATGTGATGAGCACAAAAAGATAAAGGGCAAGAAGCAAATTGAGACAAGCTCAAGCTCAAGCTCCTCAAGTGAAGATGAGGAAGAAGAAGAGGAAGATGATGATGAAGAATCAAGTGATGATCAAGCCTCCACCTCTTCAACTCCTCCTTGGATGAAGAAACGATCAATCTAGTGCGGGGAGTGGAGAGGATGATCCGTAAGCTCAATGTCAAGGGTGTGCCTATCACAATTGAAGATTGCATCTTCACCAATTGTTGGAAACACACTTGCCCCACCTCCGCACCTATGCAGAGGAGTGGCGAAGGTGACCAAGCGTCGGAAGCGATAGCGAAGGTTAAGGAAACGAGGACAAAGTTGCTATGGCTCTGTTCCCCAAAAAGAATCGTGTCCATACACTGTTCACCCCCGGTATTTATAGGGGATACAAGGGGTGCCGGCCAAATTACAGTAGGGTACAAGAAAGATTCCTCTGCGCTACTCATACAGAAGGGCAAACTCGTACAAACACAGCCGGAGCCGAAACCCTAGCCTTACCTTCCCTGCGCCCGCCGCCGCTCGGTCCAAGCTCCTCCGGACGGAAAAACGAGGGGCGACCCTCGTCTTGCGGAGGTGTCCGCCCGGTCGGAGAGTTTGAGGTCCTTCGCCACCGGTTGGTCTGGGCCTCTCGGCGAAGGTACGCGGGATGCGCGAGGGTCGCTCCCAGCGCTCTTCACGCCCCTTTCCTGCAAAAGGTTCCTGAACACTTCCGAAGGCTGGGTCAGTATTCAGAGGTTTGTCGGTGACCTGAGGGACTTAGCAGGATGGAGGAGGGGGGTAGGCGGCGAAGGTGCGCGGGCCGTTTTTGTTGAGCCAGCCTGCGTGGCGCCTCTGCCGAGGGTCCCTTCCCACCAACAGTAGCCCCCGTTGTCTTGGATCTAAAGAACAGTGTTTAGGCCCAGCAGCGCCTCCTTTCAACGGGAAATGAGACGGGATCCTTGCAGCGACGCCCGCGGCTGCTTTTGGGCCGGCCGTTGTATTGTTTTGAACTGGAGGAGTCCGTTTAGTTTTTTGTGCTGTGGTTTTTGGTTTTCGTGCCGGTTTTATTGGGTGGGGCGTTCCGCCACCCGGCCTATAAATAGATGGGGTTGGTGGGGGCTTGGAGTTGTGCCTTCCTTTGCTATAGCCACCTTGCTGCTGTGTATCTGTTTTTGCGAAGGTTGCTTTTGTTTTGTTGCGAAGGCTCTGTTTCCTTTGTTGTGCGAGGTTTACTTTTGGAGGGATGGCGAGGTCTAAGCAAACTGCTCGTGCTGTTTCTCCTTTTGCTGCGGATGAAGGAGTGACCTTCGAATTCGGGCTCAGCCGGGTTTGTACCTCGGAGCTAGCGGCTTATGTTAAGCGAGGTTGGATAGAAGATGGAAAGGCTAGGACTAGTGCTGGCGAGACGGTTCCGAAGCCGGACGAAGACGAGGTTGTTCTGTTTGAGGAATTCTTTTCGGCTGGTTTGCGCTTTCCTGCTGATTCTTTTGTGACCTCGGTTCTGCGAAGGTTTAACTTGCGTTTCCATCAGTTGACACCTTCGTGTTTCACGAAGATGTCGGTCTATGTCTGGGCATGCCGTTCTCAGGGTATCGTACCCCATGTCGAGGGATTTGTTCGAACCCATCGGGTGCACATGCAACCTCGAAAAATTGTTGACAGCGGTGGGAAATCCAACCTTGGTCAGTTTGCGGTGTACACTTTCTGTCATCGCACCGGATCGAAACTGCCGGTGCAGGCCCAGAAGAACAAATGGACCAGCGGATGGCAGGAGTTTTGGTTTTACTACAAACTCAGTGATAATGCCGAGCTTTGCGGCGAGCTTCCGCTCCTTGGTGAAGTGGGCGCTGAGGCTAAGATGTGCGCCGAAGCGCATGCCGCGGTTGACTGTTTAAGGGTTGTGGCGCGATCTCAATGCGCCCGTGACTTGGTCGAAGAATATTGCTGTGCCCAGATGTGGCCCCTCTTGCGAAGGAAAAAATGGTTTGCAGTTGAGGAAGACTCGAAGTATGAGGGTAGGGGTTTGAAGAAGCCGAAGGTTGAGTTGAACATAGTTTGGGAAAGGGTCCTTAAGAAGTTTCCGAAGCGCGAAGATGGCGTTGATGCTGTTTATAAGCAGGTTCAGCAGAGGGCTGAAGATCTTGTCGGTAAATTGTCTGCATTGGAGGTTAAGGCTATCCACAGCTCGGTGGGTAGCGGAGGTCGGGTCAACAGGATGTTCGACATCCTTGGGGTTAAGTATGCTGATTGGCCTGCTCCGTCGAGCGAGGATGCGCCAAAGAAGAGGAAACGTGCTTCTGCGGAGGAGAGAGAGATCATTTCGCGGCCGAAGAGGGGTCGCGGCCGAGGACGCGGCAGCGCCGGTGTCCGGGTTCAAACACTTGCGACGAAGGTCGCCGTTGGTTCGGTAGCTACCGGCACTTCCTCATCCTCGGCCATTGTTCCGAGCGGCCGAGGCACTGGAAAGACTGGAGGACGGGTGCCCCGCGTGGGCGGTATTAGTGCTTTGGTTCAAATCTCGGATGACGAGGTTGTCTCTGATGATGATGAGGAGGAAGGGGAGAAGGAAGAGGAAAAAGAGAGCGGTACTGAAGAGGGCTCCTCCGACGAGGATAGTGATGCGTCAAGTAGCGAAGGTAACTCCGGTGAAGACCTATCCATCGAGGACGCTCGAGGAAAAGAAATAGCCTCGTCCAGTGTTGATGCTGCGGCTGGGCGAGGCATTGACGACATCATACGGGACTTTGAGCCGGAGAGTCCTCCACGAGGGTCGTTCCCCGAGTTTGCTGGCTCGCACATTTGGGTCGATGGTTTTGAGTTAAAAGGTGACGTCGAATCGGACCGGACCCCGGGGAAGAGGCCGTATGGCGAGGCTAGCCAGTCATGTCTTCCTTATTATGCGAAGAAACTTGGAGTTTCCGACCCGGCGACCGAGCTTTTCACGAGCCCGGACCTTCGAGAATGTCACTTGCAGTGTGCTCCGGAGGAAAGGTGCTTTCTGGGTCGGGTGTTTAACCGTATTTGTGTGCCAGAGGCGGAGCTTCGTCTGGCCAACGAGCCATTGGAGAGACTTCACGATGATATTGACGTCAAAGTGGCTGAGCTGATGCTTCTCGACCGGTCGGCGCGCCGGAGGGCAAGTTATAATCTCCACTATCTGAATGACCGGTTGAGTGACGCGGAGAAAGCTAATAAAGAGCTTCGCCAGAGTTTGGAAAACAAAGAGATTGAGCTCAAAGCTGCTTTGGAGAAGGTTAAGAAATCGCGAGAGGAAGCACAAGAGGTTGCGAATAGCAACGCGGAGCTCCTGGCTGCTAGCCGGCAAAAGGACAAGGATTTGTTGGCTGCGAACCAGCGCATAGAAGAGCTGTCCACGGAGCTGGCTACCCAAGCCGAGGCTTGGCGAGAAAGCATGGGGAGGGTTAAAAATAAGATAGATACATGCTTGACCGAAGCCGGAGGTTCTGCCGGGGAACCGCTCCATGCTGAAGACGCAGCGGGTTTTGAAGGTTGGTTATGTAATGAGCTGGATGTGTTTAGCTCATTAGTTGGGAATGCTGCAGATTTTGGTGGGTATGCCGGAGCACTGGCGATGGCTGGTACGCTTCGTCAGGCAGATTGCGAACACCTTCACAAAATTAAGAAACCCAACCATAACTTTCCAACCGTGGACGAGGTGCGCCAGATGAAGATCGCGGACGCCGAGGTTCGGAATTGTGCGATGTGCTTGCTTCGCCGGTTTTGGATTGCTGGCGGTGGTCGCGCTCTTGCTTTCGAGGAAGCTGCCGAGGCTACTCGTCAGGTTCGTGTTATTGGAGAGACTGGTTTTTTGGCTTTGTTTCAATGATTATGGAGTTGGTGTTAACTTAGGTTTCTTCTCTTATTTGTGCTTACAGGCTCGGAGGGAGGCGATGCCTTCGCCGCCTGCGGCCATTGATGCTGGTGGTAGCTCCGAAGCTGTTCCTGCTCCTAGTTCTGCAGAGGTTCCACCAGTCGAGGCTGAAGCTTTGGTCGCGGATGCCCCGACCACTGGCGAAGGTGTCGAGCAAGGGGTGGCTACGGAGGAGGCACCTGC
The DNA here is from genome assembly GCA_009763385.1 of Coix lacryma-jobi var. lacryma-jobi. Taxonomy (NCBI): domain Eukaryota; kingdom Viridiplantae; phylum Streptophyta; class Magnoliopsida; order Poales; family Poaceae; genus Coix; species Coix lacryma-jobi. Next base: position 52,573,889 of record CM019824.1, read on the forward strand.
TGAAGGTGTGGATGCTGCCACTGGCGGGGTTGAGACGGGCGAGCACGGGGAAGCCGAGCAGGTGTGAGAATTTAGGATTGTATGGATGAGAAGGTTATTTTGTAAAGTGTGAGGTAGGTGGAATGACTTGACGACACTTTTTAATTCTATGGTAATGCAGGTTCCTGATGGAACCGTGCTAGAAGTGTTTGATGTGACGCCCCTGACGTTAAATTATCAAGATGTTTTTATAACTGGCGAATCTTGGGCTCGTGCTAAGCTGAAACATCCCTCACTGACCTTCGAGCGTTTTTGGTGGTCAAAGGTGCGAAGGTATGATTTAAAAAATAGCAGGTCAAGCCATTTTTGGCGCGAGGCGGACTTTACTAACCGGCAGACCACCCGTTATTTATTTGGTGCTTCTTCGTCCTCGCAAGTTGGAATTGATGATGATATTGATGAGAAAACAACCTTGGAGTACTTGTTTGGGCGAACCGAACTAGATTTAGGTTCGGACGGATCGTTAGTGGTTCCAAAGGAGGAACCTTCGGAGGTCAGTGATGTAGGCCGTACATATATGTATCGGGCTAGGGTTTTGTCTGGGGAGCTGCCAATTGTTCCGGCAGCTCCTTTGTTGTGGGGACCCATCGTTGCGGTGGAGCCAGAGTTTGAGGAAGGTAGCGAGGGCTCTGGTGATTTGATGTTAATTGAAGGGAGCGAAGGTTCCTTGTAATTTTTTGTAATTTTTCATGATTTGTTTGTCGTTGTGAAGCTATTTTGTAAACGAACGGGAACACTGAATGTTGGTTTTATGTCGCTACGACTACGACTCCTTACTCGTTATCGGATATTGACAAGGCTCGCTGGCTGTCCGGCACTGCGTTGTTTTGTTGTATGCAATGTTTTTAGCTCAGAAAGCAAATTAGCGAGGCTCGTGTTTCGTTAAACTGAGATGTTTAGTAAAAACAACGACGCCCCTTTCTTTTTAGCGAGGCTCGCGTTTCGTTTTACTGAGAAGTTTGGTAAAAAACAGCGACGTCCCCTTTCTTTTTAGCGAGGCTCGCGTCTCATTAGACGGAACTGTTTTGTGAAAAACAGCGACGCCCCCTTTCTTTTTAGCGAGGCTCGCGTCTCATTAGACTGAGCTGTTTGGTGAAAACAGCGACACCCCCTTTCTTTTTAGCGAGGCTCGCGTCTCATTAGACTGAGCTGTTTGGTGAAAACAGCGACGCCCCCTTTCTTTTTAGCGAGGCTCGCGTCTCATTAGACATGTTTTGTAAAAAACAGCGACGCCCCCTTTCTTTTTAGCGAGGCTCGCGTCTCATTAGACAGCTGTTTTGTGAAAGACAGCGACGCCTCCTTTCTTTTTAGCGAGGCTCGCGTCTCATTAGACTGAGCTGTTTGGTGAAAAACGGCGACGCCCCCTTTCTTTTTAGCGAGGCTCGCGTCTCATTAGACTGAGTTGTTTTGTGAAAAACAGCGACGCCCCCTTTCTTTTTAGCGAGGCTCGCATCTCATTAGACATGTTTTGTAAAAAACAGCGACGCCCCCTTTCTTCTTAGCGAGGCTCGCGTTTTGCGAGGGTGTTCAACTTGTTTGGGCTTCGCGCCTCCCCCTATCTTAGGTGGAGGTGGAGTTTGCTTCTTGCGAGCCCCTGGCATGTTTTGCGAGGGTGTTCAACTTTTTTGGACTTCGCGCCTCCCTTTATCTTAGGTGGAGGTGAAGTTTGCTTTGCGAGCCCCTGGCGTGTTTGCGAGGGTGTTCAACTTTTTTGGACTTCGTGCCTCCCTTTATCTTAGATGGAGGTGAAGTTTGCTTTGCGAGCCCCTGACGTGTTTGCGAGGGTGCTCGACTTTTTTGGACTTCGCGCCTCCCCTTATCTTAGGTGGAGGTGAAGTTTGCTTTTGCGAGCCCGTGTCGTTTTTGCCAGGGTGCTCGACTTTTTTGGACTTCGCGCCTCCCCTTATCTTAGGTGGAGGTGAAGTTTGCTTTGCGAGCCCCTGGCGTGTTTGCGAGGGTGCTCGACTTTTTTGGACTTCGCGCCTCCCCTTATCTTAGGTGGAGGTGAAGTTTGCTTTTGCGGGCCCCTGACATTTTTGCCAGGGTGCTCGACTTTTTTGGACTTCGCGCCTCCCCTTATCTTAGGTGGAGGTGAAGTTTGCTTTTGCGAGCCCCTGTCGTTTTTGCCAGGGTGCTCGACTTTTTTGGACTTCGCGCCTCCCCTTATCTTAGGTGGAGGTGAAGTTTGCTTTGAAAAGAAAAAAGGTTGTTTTTCGAAGCAATCTTAGCGGGTTTCCATCGATTGTAGCGCTCTTTGAAAAAGAAGTACTTTTTCGATGTTTGCTAGTAAAAGTAATAACTTGGAGATTTTACTTTTTTTTTGGGGGTTCTAGCCTGTATTGAGGGTTTGGATACTGCCTCGTTAAAAAACCTTACGCCCCTTCGTAAGGAAAAAGAGTGCAGCTCCTTTGTTTGTTACATTCATAGAAAATGGAAGAAACAACAAATTACATAATGCGAGGGCTCGCTAAGGCTCCGCTATGGGTAGTATTTGCGAAGGTCGTCGATGTTCCAGGTATGAGGCAGGATGTTTCCCTCGCTGTCAGAGAGGTGGAAAGAGCCGGGGCGATTGCATTCTGATATCAGGTATGGACCGGTCCACTTTGGCTGGAACTTCCCCGCCATGCCGACGTTTTGTTTTCGGATGAGGACGAGGTCACCCTTCTGCAAGTCTTTGATTCTGACCTTTTTATCTCTCCATTTTTTGGTTTCTTCTTGATACTTGCGAAGGTTGTGCACTGCATTGCATCTTGCTTCTTCGAGTAAATCTTTGTTGAGCAGCTGGCTTTTTTCTATTGGTTCGAGGGTTGTTCTCGGTGATTCGTGCTTCAGTTCTTCTGGTAGCACAGCCTCTTCCCCAAACAGGAGCTTGAAAGGTGTGAATTTGGTTGCTCTGCACTCCGAGGTGTTGTGAGACCAAGTGACCGAGGTTAGCTCTTCCGCCCATTTTCCCTTAGGCCTGCCTTGCAATTTCTTGGATATGGCTTGGAAAATTGTTGCATTAGCTCTTTCAACTAAGCCGTTGGATTGAGGGTGCCGAACTGAAGCGAAGCATAAGATTGTACCGATTTGTGCGCAGAATTCTTTGAAAACTTCGCAGTCAAACTGGGTGCCATTATCGACGGTGAGATGTTTGGGGACGCCGAATCGACAAACTATTTGTTGCCAGAAAAACTTTTTCACTGCGAGGGAGGTGATGGAAGACAATGGTCTTGTTTCAGTCCACTTTGTGAAGTATTCCACGGCTACCACCGCGTAGCGAAGGTTTCCTGGAGCTGTCGGTAGTGGGCCCACGAGGTCCATTGCCCACCTTTGTAGAGGCCATGTTGGGTATATAAGCGTCGTAGGAGCCCCTGGGGCATTTTGGTTTTTTGCTGTTAGTTGGCAACCTTCGCATTGTTTGACGATGTTTTCTGCATCTTTTAGCGCCGTTGACTAGTAGAAACCTTGCCGGAAGGCTTTTCCAACTAATGCCCTTGGGCCGTTGTGTGAACCACAAATGCCTTCATGGATAAGCTTAAGAATGTCATTTCCTTCGGACTGTGGGACGCATTTGAGCCAGGGCGAGGTTACTGAAGCTTTGTACAGAATGTTGTCCACAATCTTATACCCTCGTGCTCTTTGTTTTAGCCTGTTTTCTTCTTCTTTGGAGTCTGGTTCGTGGAGCCCCTTGATGTAGGCTATGACAGGTGCCCTCCAGTCCTCACTCTGGATTGCATTGATCAACTTGGCGTTCTTTTCGAAGGTTTCGAAAGCTGATTGGGTCGCAACTTCGCGGAAAACATCGGGCGGTAGGTGTAATTGTTGTGCTGCTGCTTTAGCTAGGCAGTCTGCTTCGCTATTTTCTGACCTTGGTATTTCCTTTACTGATATGTCGAGGAAGAAGGACTCTAACCTTCGGACATGTTGAAAGTACTTTTGCAGCTCTGGATCTTTGGCCTTGTAATTTTTCTCAATGTGCCCCGCGATGACCTATGAGTCTATGTAGATGACGGCCCTTCGGATTGACAGTGACCGAAGCCTTGAGAGAGCGAGTATCACAGCTTCGTATTCTGCGGAGTTGTTTGTACATTTGAAGTCAAGTCTTCTTGCATATCTTAGCTTAGATCCGGATGGCGAGACTAGAATGGCCGAGGCCCCTGCGCCAGTTGCACCCCAGGCTCCGTTAACATACACAGTCCAAAATGGGTCTTGGTGAGGTTCATGTTGGCAAGGGTCTGGGGTCCATTCTGCTATGAAATCTGCTAGTGCCTGGGATTTGATTGCTGTTCGACCGACGAAGGTTAGGGCGTAGCTGTTGAGTTCAACTGCCCATTTTGCTATTCTTCCGACTGCCTCGTTGTTTTTGAAAATATTCTCGAGGGGAAAAGCCGAGGGTACGTGGATTTCGTATGCTTGAAAATAAGGCTTGAGCTTTCTTGATGCCATGACCACTGCGTACGCTATCTTCTCGAGCTCTGAGTAGTTTCGTTTTCGCTCTTCGAGGGTTTCTGATACGTAGTAGATTGGGGCTTGCCTGGTTTTGTTGTTCTCGTGCAATTCTTTGATTAAGACTGCGCTCGCTGCATGAGGCGAGGTTGCGACGTACAGCAGTAACAAGTCCCCTTTGCTTGGGCTGGTTAAAACAGTCAAACTGGTGAGATACTTCTTCAAGTCTTCGAAGGCTTTTTGCTGCCGGGGTCCCCAGTTGAATGGTGCAGTGCTTCTCAAAGTTTCGAAGAAAGGTAACCCTCGCTCAGCTGATCTGGAAATGAATCTGCTAAGAGCTGCTAATCGGCCTGATAAGCGCTGGGCTGCTTTTTTGGTTGTCGGGGGTTCCATGTTGATGATAGCATCAATCTTGTCGGGGTTAGCTTCAATTCCCCTTGCAGAGACGATACAACCCAGCAGTTTTCCTTCACTTACTCCAAAAACACATTTTTCGGGGTTCAGCTTTAATCCAGCGCACCGGAGGTTGCTGAACACTCTCGATAGGTCTGAAATGTGGTTTTCTTTTAACTCGCTTTGGACAACCAGGTCATCAACATAGGCGGAGACGGAGTGTTCATCTTTGAAAACCTCGGATGTCATACGAGCGAAGGTTGAACCCGCGTTTCTGAGGCCTTCTGCCATTCTCCGAAAACAAAAAGTTCCCGAAGGTGTGACGAAGCTTGTTTTCTCCTCGTCTTCTTCATTCATCCAAATCTGGTGGTATCCCGAAAAGCAGTCGAGTAGAGATAGCATTTGGCAGCCGGCTGCTCTGTCAACCAAGGTGCTTATGTTGGGGAGGGGAAAATCATCCTTCGGGCAAGCCTTGTTCAGGCACGTGAAGTCTACGCACATTCGCCATTTCTTGTTCCTTTTCTGTACTAGTACCATGTTTGAGAGCCATGTTGGGTATTTGACCGGGCAGATGACGCCTGCGTCCAAAAGCCTTTTTACCTCAGCCCTCGCTGCCTCTTTCCTTTCTTCTGACATTTTGCGAAGCTTTTGTTTGACCGGGCGGTAGCCCGGCTTGATGTTTAGGCTGTGCTCTATCAGGGTTCTGTTCACTCCTCTTAAGTCCTCCGCGGACCAGGCGAAGGTGTCGGAGTTTCCTTTGAGGAAAGTGACGAGGTTGCTTTCTGATTGGGGGGCTAGGTTGGCTGAGATGAACACTTTTCTTTCGGCGTTACCCTCGAAGAGTTGCACTTGTTTGGTTTCTTCCTTGGGTGACACCTTTATTTTGTCAGTGCACACCTCATCTTCGTCATTGAGGTTTGTAGCTTGAGGCTTCGACAGGTTGTGGACATTACGTTGTCCTGGTGCTACTTTTCCCTCGGCTGCCCTTGCGATGTCTTGGTCTCCATATACTGCGACCACTCCCTTCGGAGCGGGAAGCTTCATGCAGAGGTAAGCGGGGTGGATGACTGCGTTGAATGTGTTGGTTACCCCTCGGCCAAATATGACATTGTACGGATAGAACATGTCGACCACGTCGAAGGTTAAATGCTCGGTTCTGCAGTTGATCTGGTCGCCGAAGGTCACGGGCAAAGAAATTTTCCCGATGGCTCTCACTTGTTGTCTGCCGAAGCCGTATAAAGGGTTGTCAGCAGGTTGTAGGAGGTTCCTATCAAGCTTCATGCTGTCGAAGGTTGAGGCGAACAGGATGTCTGCGGAGCTTCCTGTGTCGACCAAAATTTTAGTGACAGTCCACCCTGCTAGATTGGTCTCGATCACCATGGCGTCGGTATGAGGGTAATCTCTCAACTTTATATCACTGGAGTCGAAGGTTATGGGAATGTGGGACCAACGACCAAATTTGTGTGGTCCTTCGACGGCTACATGGTGCACCCGTCTGGCATGTTCTTTTCTCTGCCGCTTGTTGCCATGGTCTTCATTTGAACCTCCGGTGATAGCTAGTATTACACTGAAGGTTGATGTTGGGTTGTTGATGGTCGTTTGGCTCTGGGGTTCGGATTTGACAGGTTGAGGCGCAGGTAAAGCGGGTATTGGTGGTGGTGGCGGTAGAGCATTGTTGACTTGTTGGGTGATTGGGGTTTGGGTTTGGGGGGTTGTTGGGTATGTGACTGTGTATGGTGGATTTTGGCGTTGTGGGATGGTGGTTGGCTGATAAGAGGCTTGGTTGTAGAGTGGGTGGTGCGCGTAGATGGGTTGTTGCGAAGGTAGGCCGTAGTTTATGGGGGTATAGTGGTATGGAAGATTTGGTGAGTGGAAGTTTGGTTTCCTGGTGTGGTTGATGGTTCGGTTGTCTGCCGAAGCGGCTCTTTTGGATTCCTGGAATTCTTTTCCCTTGGCGAAGCATTCGCATTGTTTGGTGGTGTGCCCCTTTCCAAGACCACAGAAATGACAATACATTTTCGCGGGGTCTTTTTGTTGGTTCCGTTGATCTGGCGGGGGTGGCAAACCTTGGGGGTTTTGGTTGTTCGGGGGTTGAGTGCCCCGTCCTTGGTGTTCATAGTGTATTGGTTTGTTGATGGCACCGATGTTGCTTTGTTCTTGGCGAGGGTTGTTTGCTCTTGGTTGAGGCCCCGGCTGCGGCTTCTGCTGTGACCTCCGAGCATCGGACTTCGCTCTGAAGTCCATATCTGCTCTACAGTATCTTTCCATTGTCTCGTGTAATTCCTCGATTGTGTTTGCCGGCTTCCTGGCAAATTTCGAAGAGCATGGGCCTGGGCGCAGGCCACTTACTGCAGCGAGGATGACAGCCTCGTCGGATATTCCCGGGGTTCTTGCTCTGATGTGGATGAACCTCCGCCAATAATCTTGAAGTGGTTCGCGCTCTTCTTGTTTGCAGTTGAACAACTCAATGGGGTTTGATGGGGCTGGTGTAATGCCTTTGAAGTTTGTACAGAGTCTGTCTCTGAGATTGGCCCAGGAATCCACTGTTCCGGGGCGGAGGTTGCTGTACCAGGTTTGTGCAATGTCTCGTAGGATGATGACAAAGGACTTTGCCATTGTTGATTCATCTCCGCCTGCTGCGGCAACTGCTGCTTCATAGCTCATTATGAATTGGCGAGGGTCGGAGAGCCCGTCGTAGCGGGGTAGGTTTTGTGGATTGTAGCACGGTGGCCAGGGTTGGGTTTGGAGCATTTGGGAGAGTGGTGACTTTGGGTCATAGGGCATTTGGTGTTGTTGAGGTCTTCGTTGGTTGCGAAGGTTAGGCTCTCTCTCATCTGGGTAGAGTTGGCAGAAGTTTGGTGGTCTCATAGGATGTGGTTCTGGGTGAATTGGTGGTGGTGGGGGTGGTGGATGGCGACGAAGGTTGTCTTGATCCCGCTCCTCATTCCCCTCTTGCAGCGGGGGCATTTCCTCATCATTCCATCCCTCGGCTTCGACTTCAGCCGCAGCGAGGGATTCCTCCATTCGGCGAAGCTGTTCCCTGGCCTCGTCTGCCCTTTGTCTGATCGAGCGCAACCGGTTGTGCCTTTCAATCTGATCCAGGCGCCTCTTCTTCTCTTGCAGCTCAGCTTGAAGTCTTTCGAGGGCCTCGAGGCCCAACTCTTCCTCATCTCTCCCCTCTCCTTCTCCAGAAGTGTGGGGGTGCGGCTGTGTCACCACTCGGGCCTGGGGGCCCGGGACTTCAGATTCTGGGGTGACATCCTCTGCTCCCGAGGGTTGCACAATCTCCTCAGCAGGCGGAACCACCGTCGCCGTCTCACTGGCGACGCGTCGGTCCCTAGCTGTGGGCGCTCTCCTGTTTCCTGCCATTTCGAACTTCGATCCCCACGGGCGGCGCCAAACTGTTGGAAACACACTTGCCCCACCTCCGCACCTGTGCAGAGGAGTGGCGAAGGTGACCAAGCGTCGGAAGCGATAGCGAAGGTTAAGGAAACGAGGACAAAGTTGCTATGGCTCTGTTCCCCAAAAAGAATCGTGTCCATACACTGTTCACCCCCCGGTATTTATAGGGGATACCAAGGGGTGCCGACCAAATTACAGTAGGGTACAAGAAAGATTCCTCTGCGCTACTCATACAGAAGGGCAAACTCGTACAAACACAGCCGGAGCCGAAACCCTAGCCTGCCTTCCCTGCGCCCGCCGCCGCTCGGTCCAAGCTCCTCCGGACGGAAAAACGAGGGGCGACCCTCGTCTTGCGGAGGTGTCCGCCCGGTCGGAGAGTTTGAGGTCCTTCGCCACCGGTTGGGTCTGGGCCTCTCGGCGAAGGTACGCGGGATGCGCGAGGGTCGCTCCCAGCGCTCTTCACGCCCCTTTCCTGCAAAAAGGTTCCTGAACACTTCCGAAGGCTGGGTCAGTATTCAGAGGTTTGGTCGGTGACCTGAGGGACTTAGCAGGATGGAGGAGGGGGGTAGGCGGCGAAGGTGTGCGGGCCGTTTTGTTGAGCCAGCCTGCGTGGCGCCTCTGCCGAGGGTCCCTTCCCCCAACACCAATCAAACAAGAGAGCAAAGAAATAATAGATGCTATGGATGCGGCAAAAAAGGACACTTTGTGGAGAATTGCCCAATACACAAGCTCATACCCAAGGACAAGAAAAAGAAGGAATGCAAGGCCAAACCCCTCACCACCAACAAGATATGGGATGTTTCATCGAGCGAAGATGAAGTCCAACACAAGAGACGTGGTCACAAGCACTCACCATCAAGCTCCTCACATGTGTGCCTAATGGCACGAGGCAATAAAAGTCCTATCTCTAGTGATAGTGATAGTGATAGTGATAGTGATGATGCGCTACCTTCTTATGATCAAATTATGCTAGATAATCTCAACTATGCTAAGGCTTGCACTAGTCAACAAAAGAAAATAAATGCTTTAAAATAAAAATTAGATGGTTCCCAACAAGCTTATAATGTTTTGCTTGATCAATATGAAACTTTTTCAAACCTTAATGTTGAGTTATCTAGTAAATGCGAACACAATGTTGATATGTGCCCTTGTGGTTTAGTCCTTTGTGATGAGTGATTGATCAACAAGCTCACGGGTTGGCGTGAGAGGGCAACATGTCTCTTGGTTGTGTTGTTGTGCAGGTGTGGAGATCAGAGGCAATGGTCGATGGCGAGGTGAAGGTCAAGTAGAGATGTGCCGTGCCGATGGACCGGGAGTGGTGAAGGGTGGACGTGAGGCTTGGACTAACGGATCGGAGGGCTGGAGGATCAGTTGCGGTAGCTGGCACTTGGTGGTAACAAGAGAGAGTACATGGGATGTGCGACAACATCGGTCGAGTCAAGTTCGAAGGCGATGACATCGTGGCACCTGGCAGAGGCCAGACACGGGCTTGCATGGGAGATGCAAGTTGAAAGGATCAAGATGCCCAAGAGGGGGAGTGAATTGGGCTTTTCTAAAACTTTAACTTGAATTAAAACCTATTGAGCCCAATTAACCCCTTGTGCCTAGAAGTGTGTTTCTCTCTATTCTACCGCACAAAAGACAATGTCTATGCCACTCCTACTCTAGTAAGGCAATTCAATAAAGTATGAACAACAAGTATATTGCGGAATTGAATTGCTCAAAGGTAAATGTGTATGTAAAGGAGTAGAGATGACACGACGATCTTTTTGCCGAGGTATCGAGGTGTCGGCACACCCCCTAGTCCTCGTTGAAGCACCCATGGAAGGGTATCGCTCCCCCTTGATCCGTGCAAGGATCAAGTGCTCACTATGAGCTGATTCTTCACCACTCCGGCCCGGTGAATCGCTCACTACCGGTCACAAGCTTGCTTGGGTCATCGACAATGCCTCCGGATGCTCTCCAAGCTTCACGATCACCACCAAGTCGTCTAGGTGATGCCGATCACCAAGAGTAACAATCTAGAACTCTCACTTGACCAAGCCAAGGCCAAAGAGATGGATGAATGCACACTTGCTACTCAATTCTCACTAGGGGGTCACTAATTCTCGCGATTAGCAATTCACTCAACCTCACTAGGGCTCTTGCTCTCCCTTGCTCTCTCAAGGTGTTTCTCAGCAGAATAGAATGGCAAGAACACTCTAATGGAGGAGGGTGAAGAGTATAAATACTCCCCCAACCGGCCATCCAAAAGAGCACTGCTGAACAGTTTTTTCAGGGGCATCGGACGCGCCGATGCCCTCAACCCAACGGTCAACTGTACTTCCTGTTAGACTGTTTAAAGGAGCCCTCGCATAGGACACGTCCGATGCGAATCTGACCTCTCTGGAACCTCTCGGCATGAACATCAGACGCTAGACCTCAGCATCCGACGCCAGCGTACGATGCACCCTCAAGTTCACTCCCAAGTGAACAGTGACACAGGCACGTCCGATGTGACAACATCGAAGCGTCCGATGCCACGTACCAGAGACTCTCAAGTCTAGTGAGCATCGGACGCGCGTCCGATGCCCACCAGGCCAGCGTCCGATGCCCTTTTCAAGGGCAAAACTAACTCGGATCGCGACGCGACCTTAACGACTTTTCATCCTGACGACATAAGGGCTCTCTCAAAGCTACCTAGGGATATGAAATAACAAGTGTGTACCACACCTACCTCAATAGACTCATCTAGGTCAAGCTACTGATTCACGCTCCCCTTTATAGTACGGCCAAAGGAAAAACAAAGACCTAAGACTACCTAAGTGTCCTCCAACACCATATGACACTTAGCCTAGTCTACCATCGTCTTCGTTGTCCGTCCTTTGAAAACTGAAACGATTTCCATCGCCAGGGGACATGAACTCCATATGCCCGTATCATCGCCATTACCATGACCTAACTCATCCCTGTTTCTGCAAAACACACGTTAGTCATAGTAATCTTGTGTTTCATCCAATCAACGAAACCCACTAGGGGCCAAGATGCGTTCAATCTCCCCCTTTTTGGTGATTGATGACAACACGTCCTCAAGTATAGAGAGAAGAGGTTTTCAAATCATGACATGTATGAACTTGCAATCAATAAGAGAAAATGATTAGGGGCAAGCTCATACATATCATGTCAACGACCTGCACTCAACGAGTTAGAGTGAAGTGCAAGTGCAAGAGTAAAATAGCTCGAATACCAACTAAATATGAATTAAGCACAAGTAATCGAGCGAAACAAAATGACATGTCATATATGATATCATGGAAGCATAAACATGTCATGAGGTCCATATCACACACACACATATATATATATGATAAGCAGAAGATATGCGATATAAAGAGCGTATGTGAATCATAACACATCAAAAGAGTCAAATCACTCTCACATCGCTCCCCCTATCGCTATACTCGACCACTCTCCCCCTTTGGCGGCAAACACCAAACTAAGTGTCAGAGGGAGGAAGTGGTGCAGACGAGTCAGGAGCAGTCTCCGGAGTGCGCTGTGAGAACTTGAACTACTACAGAGGCGCCTCTGAGTCGGACGAGGAAGAGCCTGTAGCCTGCTGACCCTCTGGAGCTGGAAGCGGAGGTGAAGCGGTCCGGGTCGGCTGTGGCTGCTCTGACTGCTGAAGCTGCTCGGTCTGCTGTGTCTGCCCGGCAGTCTCAGTCTCTATCTGCTCGGTAGCGGTCTCAGTCTGCGTAGCTGTGCCTGCCTGAGGGTCGGAGTGCGGAAGCTCTAGGATAGATGCCAACTCAGGCTGCACTGACATGGTGGTCTCAGACTGGACTGGCTCAGTCTGCTCGGAGGACGCGACAGAGCTCAGAAGAGTCTCTATAGTGGGGGTCACTGGAGCCGTCGATGTCTGCACTGAGCCTTGAAAGTGTGGCGTGGGTAACCCAGTGAGCTCGCTGAAGGTAGCAGATAGATCCCGCATCACAGTAGTGGTCGTCGTGAACAGTGACTCTGTCGGCGGACGAGGCGTGAAGCCTGTGTGAAGCGGGCTGAAAAGCGGGGGCCCTCCAGGTGGAGTGGAGTACCAGGTAGACCGGGAGGGACCCGAGAACTGCGGCTGCTGCTGCTGGGACTGCTGTGGCTTAGGTGGGACAGGTGGTGGCCACTGAAGCTGCGGCTGAGGTGGAGGCTGCTGCCACTGCCACTGAGGAGGTCCGCTCATAATCCTCTCCATGAAGCTCAGAGTCTGCTGCTGAAGCTCCATCATTTGCCTCTGAAGAGCGTCTGACCGCTCCTGTGCCTGCTGCTGAGCGAGAGCCTAGGCCTAAGCGAGTCGCTGCTGCTCCTGAGCTAGCCGCTGCACATCCTGCGTGACTGTCCTCTGCTGCTCCTCCATCCTAGATAGTATAGCCAGCAGCGCGGGGTCGGAGGAACCAGACGTTCCGGCCAGTGTCGTGTGGACAAGGCTGAGCATGAGGCGGGAGCTGGTAGTCCTCGTCAGAGCTGTCTGTGGGGTCCTCGGTGACAAACTATCCCTCGCCCTCTAACTCTGCAAGCTCCTGCTCCGTGAGGACTCGGACTGTCTCGTCCTGCTCCTGAGCTGACTCAGGCACCTCTGGCCGTTGTCTCGAGCTGGACGATTGCTGCGGCTCCTGCTGCCTACGGTCCTGACCGTGTCCAAGTAGCTGACTCATGTTATACTCTGGGAACACGGTCGCAGAGCCAGTGAGTGTCTGGCCTGGGTCTATCCCTATCGTGGAGGCTACCTTCCCAAGGATATAGAAGATCCAGTGCGCGTAGGGTAGCTATCTGCGGGCCTTGATGCCCTCTGCCACAGTGTACTCCATCTCGCAAAGAATGATGTCCCAGACGTCGAACTCCTGCTGTCTAACCATGTAAGCAAGCAACCAAAGCTGGAGTCATGAAAGGCCCTCTCTGAAGCCCACCCGAGGTAGCAGGGTCCACCGTAGAACCTCGTTGAGGATCCGAGTCGTAGGAGTGAGATCCTTCGGCGCACGACTCGAACCCTCACCGAAGGGCTCAGTGAAGCAGGGGCGGACCAAGTCTGTCGGTGGCTGCTCTCCGCCGTGAGGGCATCGGGGTGGCTCTGTCCGGCCATAGCAGAGGTCGTGGATCCGGGTCGTAGAGTGTCGAAAGCCGAACCAATCCCGGATCTCAAAAGAAAAGAGTTTGTAGTGCTCCCCTCGAAATGCGAACTCGATCGTCTCTCTGTCCAGGTGCACCCACAGCGAGGCGTAGAACTGAAACACCCAGTCCTCTATGTTTGAGCTAGACCGCCCCAGAAGGTCTGCAAGACCGGGTAGATAAGTCAAAATAGGGTGGATCTGCTCTCCTGCTCCAGCAACAACGGCCTCCAGCGGACAAAGACGCTGAGAACGGAAACTAATCTCAGCGTTCATGTAGCCCTGATAAAAATCCTCCCGCAGCACTGTATAGAAATCTGGGCTGGCCTGCTGCTGACGCTCCCTTGGAAACCACTGCTCAACTGGAACAAGACGCAGTACCTGAATCTGGGAGCAGGTGGCCAACCGGAGATCCAAGCGCGGGATCGGTGGAGGTGGAGGTGGACGTGTCGACAGAGCGTGTGCACCCCGCAGAGGGACGTCGGGCCGTGGCGGCACCTCGGTCCTACGACGGGTCGACCGGCGCCTGGGTACCTCCTCTAGCACCTCCTCCTCGACCTCTGCCTCTGGCGCGGCTGTCTTTGCTGCCTCGGTCTCTGCCTGGCCCTGGCCTGAACCCTGTGGCTCGTCCACTGACGCTGTGAAAGAAGTCCGACGACCGAAAGCCATAAGTGTGCCAGACGGTGAGCCGTGCCTACACTCAACCTCCTCAACTGCTCGCCTCTGCTCGAGGGAAAGTAGATCCTCGATACGCAAGCCTCCACCACGGCCTCCTCGCTCTGCTCTCTCTGCTGCCTCGGCAACTGCAAGGGCCTGATCGGCCTCCCTCTGAGCTCTGGAGCGCTTCTTGCGCGTAATCAGCTTCCCCTTCCCTGGCCTCTGACCGGAAGGAGGAGGACGTGGAGGGGAGTCCTTCGGAGCACCGCCGACATTCTTGCAGTGCATGGCTGACAAGAACAGAAGCTAACTGCCACTAAGAAGTGCTGAACTATCACTGAAAAGATCAACTGACAAGACCAACTGACAAGAGACCACTGACAGAAACTCTCCCTGTCTCACTGACCAGCTGACACTGACACTCGCGAGGCTTGGCCTCGATCCTTACCCGCGGGCTTGGCCCCGAGTGCTCTATCACTGACCAAGCTATCAACTGCCGACTGTCACAGTGCCACTGACTCGCTGCATAGAATAGAAGGGATATATATAAGAAAACATATATTCTAGAGGGAAGAATGACCTATCGGAAGCAAAGCAAATGGATAAGAAGGGGAACTGTCTTTGCTACCTGACGATCAACGAACCCAACCAAAGAATAGGAGAGTTACGGACGTTCGGGCACCCACGTATCACGCTAAGGAAAATTGCACGAGATTTAGGCGAAAACAGGGTCAAAAATAGTGAGAACGGTCTTAGGGACATATCGTCGAACACTTGGAGGGCATGGAGTATGAAGGGGGGGGGGGTCGGTTGCTGACTGTGAAGGCTCTGCTGGCCGGGGAAGAGGTCGCCGGAGGGGGAAAAGGGTGTGGGAGCGAGAGGGGCAAGCTCCGGCGAGGGCATGAACTTCGGTGAAGAGGCGCCGGCGAGGGTGGAACTCCGGCGAGCTCGAGAGGAGACTCCGGCGAGCAGCTCGACTTGGGCGCGTGCGACTAGATGGGGGAGTGGGGGCGCGTGGTGGGCGGCGGCAGGCTGTGCGAGCACGACGGTAAGAGCAGGGGCGAGCGCAACGAGGGTGGGCGAGAACTCCAGCGAGCTAGGGTTAGGGAGAACTTTGGGCGGCGGCAGGCACGGGACGGGTGCGAGGAGAACGATGGCAAGGAAGTATGACTTGTGGGTCCTGTCTGTCAATGATAAGGACTAACTGCGCCGCTTAAAGGGACATCGGACACGCCGATGTAAACACATCAGACGCTCCGATGTCCACTCAGAGAGCTCTAAAAGTGCCAAATCCACATCAGACACGTCCTTTGCCTCGGCATCGGACGCTGGGTAGCGTCCGATGGAGCCTCGGACGCGTCGTTGATGACACATCAGATGCTAACCGAGCACTGTTCCAGCCGGGGCTGTCTACAGTGTCGGCATCGGACGCTAGGGCCGGCGTCCGATGCAACGTCCGATGCTGCAATTTAGACTGTTTCAAAGATCTCCGTTGCGGCTCCCTCTCCCAACCAAGTAAACACCAGTTGGAACCTAGTATGAGCATCCTAGTATAAACCCTCAATTTTATAAATATTTTGCCTTAGGCTACATATCATTTTTAGAGAAAATAGGCAATAAACTCCGAGGAGACAACATGTGGCCACCGAAACTAGGGGTCTCAACCATTAGGAGCTTCAAATGTTCCCCCTAGCGGTGGACGAACACAGCGGTTGCTCAAGCTTAACCAAAAAGAAACGACAAAGCAACACACATGCATATGCAATGCAATATGGAATTTGAATCTAGGTTGCTTGTCAAGTTTGCTCATGGGTAAGCTTCTTCACACGCTTTTTAGGGCGGTTATCTTAACCACGTCTGACAAGCCTATGTGCATAGCATAAAGTAAACATGGCATAATATACAATGCAATGCAAAGACAACCCCCTTTCACCTTTTGACAAAGTTACTTAGATCAAGCACATTAAGCTCACTTCGCAATCTACAAAGAGTGTTCTCATCTTGGGGTTTTGTGAAGATATCCGCCAATTGATCTTCGGTTCTAACTCCCTCTAAGGATATGTCTTTCTTTGAAACATGGTCTCTAAGAAAGTGATGGTGAATATCTATGTGCTTTGTGCGAGAGTGTTGAACCGGGTTCTTAGCAAGCTTAACCGCGCTCTCATTGTCACACAACAAAGGTACCCTTTCTAGAACTACACCATAGTCCAAAAGGGTTTGTTTCATGTAAAGGATTTGTGCACAACAAGCACCCGCGGCTATGTATTCCGCCTCGGCGGTAGACAAGGCCACACTATTTTGCTTCTTCGAACTCCATGAAACTAGTGATCGCCCAAGCAAATGGCACCCTCCGGATGTGCTCTTTCTATCTACTTTGCAACCTGCGTAATCCGAATCGGAATACCCAACGAGTTGGAAGTTAGCTCCTTTGGGATACCAAAGGCCAATGCTTGGGGTGTGCTTTAGGTACCTAAGGATTCTCTTTACGACTATGAGATGTGATTCCTTAGGATCGGCTTGCACACATGCACACACTAAACATGATGTCGGGCCTAGATGTGGTCAAATATAACAAGCTACCAATCATAGAACGGTAGAGAGTTTGATCAACCGAGTTACCTCCATCATCTAGGTTGAGATGTCCATTTGTTGGCATTGGAGTCTTGATAGGCTTGCAATCATCCATGTTGAAGCGCTTGAGGAGGTCTTTTGTGTACTTCTCTTGAGACATAAAAGTCCCCTCCTTCAATTGCTTGGAAGCCTAGGAAGAATGTGAGCTCGCCAATCATGGACATTTCGAACTCCTTCGACATCAAGTCACCAAATTTTTTGCAATAGGATTCATTTGTTGACCCGAAGATGATATCATCAACGTAGACTTGACAAATGAAGATTTCTCCATCAAGCTTCTTGGTGAATAGTGTGGTGTCGACCTTCCCAATAATGAAGCCCTTCTCAATGAGGATGTCCCGGAGGCGCTCGTACCATGCTCTTGGGGCTTGCTTGAGCCCATATAGCGCCTTGGACAACCTATAAATATGATTAGGATATCTAGGGTCTTCAAACCTGGGAGGTTGATCAACATAGACTAGTTCATTTATGAAGCCATTTAAAAAGCACTTTTCACATCCATTTGATATAATTTAATGTCATGATGTGATGCATATGCAAGGAGGATACGAATGGCTTCAAGTCTTGCAACCGGTGCAAAGGTCTCTCCAAAATCTAAGCCTTCAACTTGAGAGAACCCCTTTGCAACTAGCCTTGCCTTGTTTCTAACAACCTTGCCTTGATCAACTTGCTTGTTCCTAAACACCCATTTTGTTCCAATGACTCTTGCGCCTTTAGGTCGCTCTTCAAGTGTTCAAACTTGATTGCGGGTGAAATTGTTCAATTCTTCATGGCATTCACCCAATCCGGATCACTTAGAGCTTCATCTACAATGGTAGGCTCAATAAGAAAAACAAAGGAGTGATGATCCATAATTAAAGCAAGTTTTTGAGATCGAGTCATTACACCCCTTGTTGGACTCCCTATGATGAGATCTTGAGGATGAGCTTGTAGTAGAGGAGTTGTCCTTCGATCAACCACTTGAGGGGCCGCATGTGGAGCATCAACATCTTGAGCTTGTACCACCATTTGATCATGGGAGACATGAGAATCTTCAAATGTCTCTCTCCCATCTTTATCATCATCTTGTGGTACATTTGATGAGGATGGCTTGTCAATGACTTCCACATCATCATCATCATCATCTTTAGGCTTGATGGCTCCCACCGGCATATTCTTCATTGCTTCCCTCAATGGTTCATCTCCTACATCATCAAGATTCTCATGCTCTCCTTGAGAGCCATTAGATTCATCGAATTCCACATCATATGTTTCTTCTACCATCCCGGTGGCATGGTTGAATACTCGATATGCTTTGGACTTCAATGAGTGACCAACAAGAAAACCAATATCACATCGGTGTTGAAACTTCCCTAGGTGTTGGCGCTTCTTGTAGATGTAGCATTTGCACCCGAACACCCTAAAGAAGGATACATCCAGCTTCTTGTTGTTGAGTAGCTCATAGGGAGTCTTGCCAAGGAGACAATGGGTGAACAATCGATTGGATGCATACCATGCGGTGTTGATTGCTTCCGCCCAAAATCTTTTCGGTGTAGAGTACTCATCTAACATTATTCTTGCTAGGGTGATTAGTGTCTGGTTCTTCCTCTCAACTACCCCATTTTGTTGTGGTGTGTAGGTTGCAGAGACTTCATGCTTGATCCCAACTTCATCACAATACTGCTCAATGTGGGTGTTGTCAAATTCCTTCCCATTATCACTTCTAATCTTTTTGATCTTCAAGTCAAATTCATTTTGGGCTCTCTTGGCAAACTTCTTGAATGAAGGGGTTGCTTCGGATTTGTCATGAAGAAAGAACACCCAAGTGTATCTAGAGTAATCATCAACAATCACTAGGCAATAGAGATTTCCACCCAAGCTAGCATATGTTGTTGGCCTAAAAAGATCCATGTGAAGTAGCTCTAACTCTCTTGATGTTGAAACAAAAGCTTTGGTTGGATGAGTGTTTGCAACTTGCTTGCTGGCTTGACATGCACTACACAATTTGTCCTTTTTAAACTTGACATCCTTCAAGCCCCTAACCAAATCCTTCCTCAATAGCTTGTTGAGAGTGTTCATTCCAACATGTGTCAATCTTCTATGCCATAGCCAACCAAGAGATTGCTTAGTGAACAAACATGTCTTCAAGTTGGCATCTTCGAAGGAGAAATCCACTAGATAGAGATTATTGTATCTAAAGCCTTTGAATATCACTTGTGTATCATCTTTCTTGGTCACAACCACTTCCTTGTCGGTGAACAAACGTTGGAAGCCAAGATCACAAAGTTGCCCAATGGATAGCAAGTTGAAGCTCAATGAAGCAACTAGAAGCACATTTGATATTGTATGATCATTGGATATTGCTACTTTGCCCAAACCCTTGACATTGCCCTTTGAGTTGTCACCAAATGTAATCTTTTCTTGGTCATTGACATTCTCTTCTAGTGAGGTGAACATCCGGGGATCACCGGTCATATGTTGTGTGCAACCACTATCAATCACCCAATGAGATCCACCGGTCTTGTAGTTCACCTACACACACAAGAAATCAAGCTTGAGCTTTAGGGACCCAAACTTGTTGAGGCCCCTTAACTTTCTCTACTAGTGACTTTGCAACCCAAATTTGTTTTGGCCTATTCTTGTTTGAAGGCTCCATAAACATGACTTTCATTTTGCCACTAGAATCTTGTCTAAGCATGTAGTGAGCATTGAAAGCAAAGGGCCTAGCATGCTTGGGCAAGGGTGTGAGTTTTGGCTCTTCACAATTGTGAGCAAAGTGTCCTTCTTTTCCACACTCAAAGCATCTTCCCAACTTCTTCTTCTTTGGCTTTGGGATGCTCTTGCGTTGCTTCATCTTCTCTTCAAGGTAGCAAATACCACTTCTATTGGTCTTCATTACGGTGTTCATGAGAAGCTCACTTTGAAGACATTGACCCTTGGTGAAGTTTCTCAACCCGGTGGTAAGGTGCTCTTTCACTTTCTTGAGCTTGTCATTCTCTTGTTGGAGTTCCAATTGGGATGGTGTCAACTTGTAATCCCACTCCATTTTCAATCTCTTGTTCTCTTCTTTTAGCATGTCAAGCTCAAGAGACATGCTATGGTCATCATCATAAGTTTGAATGACAACTTGCTTGGTGGTTGCTAGCTTCTCTAGATCAATCTTGAGCTTTGCATTCTCATTCTTGATCTTGACATAGTCATCATAATGTTCGGCCTCAACCACTTTCTTGCCCTTGCTACTAGCTCTTTGCTCATCATGCTCACTAACCAAATCCTCACAAGATGTTGCTATGTCACACTTAACAACAAGGTTAGGGGCATCATGTGTCTCATGAGAAAGTAAATCATAAGCAATGGTAAGAGAATCATGATCAACTTTAACTTGAGTATATTGTTCTTTGAGCAAAGCATAGCTAGTGTTAAGATCACTATGCATCTTATCAAGTTTTTTCATTTTTAGCTTTGAGCTCCTTGATAGATGATGACATAGTAGCAAGTTTATTTTTTAGCTCATCACTAGCATGAATAGCATGGTCATATTTTTCAACAAGAGATTCATTTTCATCAACAAGCTTTTCATTTTTAGCTCTAGTCCTTCTTATGATTCTAGAATAGCTGTTTAGCAAATCAACAAGTTCATCATAAGAAGGAGCTTGGAACTCTCCATCACTCTCATCATCACTAGAGTCATCATCACTTTGTACCTTTCAGTCACCCTTGCCCATGAGGCATAGGTGTGTAGTGGATGATGGCGACGGTGGTGGTGGTGGTGTAGAGGTTCCAATCACTAGAGCGGCCACCTTCTCCTTCTCATCATCACTATCTTCATTGGATGAGCCACCGGAGGAGTCAATGTCGGTGAGCCAATCACCAACAATGTAGGCCTTGCCACCTTTCTTGTGGTATTGCTTCCTCTTGCCTTCTTTCTTCTTGTAGGGCTTTTCTTTCTTCTTCTCATCTTCACTTGATGAGTCATACTTCTTGCCCTTGTTCTTGTTCTTGTAGCTCTCTTTCTTGGGCTTGGTGCATTGGTGAGCTAGATGGCCAAGATCACCACAATTATAGCAATCCATTTTGGAGATTGGCCTTCTCTTGCTACTTGTGAAGAATTTCTTCTTTCTTGAGTCAAAGTTGACTCCATTCTTGTGAAGCTTCTTCAACATCTTGGTGGTCTTCCTCACCATGAGAGCAATGTTGGAATCATCTTCATCATCGCTTGTGCTCTCATGATGCACCTCAATTGCCTTGGACTTGCCCTTCTTGTCATGGCTTGCTTTGAAGGCCAAGTCCTTCTTCTTGTCGGAGGATGAGCCACCACTTGGTGTGATGTGCATGTGCATGTACATCTCATGAGCATTGATCTTTCCCAAGATTTGAGTTGGTGTAGCGGTGGAAAGATCACTTTGATGAAGCACGGTCACAATGTGTCCATATTTGTCAATTGGGAGGACACATAGGATCTTCCTCACAACATCGGATGGTTGCATTTGTGTGAGGCCAAGTCCGTTGAGCTCTTCTACAAGAACATTCAAGCGTGAGTACATTTCATTTGCATTTTCATTAGCATGCATATCAAAAGAATGTAGCTTTTGCATAACCAAATGATAATGCTCCTCACGCTCACTCTTGGTTCCCTCATGGAGTGCACAAATGTTGTCCCATAGATCATGAGCATTCTTGTGGTTCCGGACGTGGTTAAACACATCCTTGCAAATGCCTCTAAATAAGATGTTTTTGGCTTTTGCATTCCACTTCTCAATTTCTTCCTCATGTGGCGTGAGGCTAGTGCCCTCCTTGGGTTTAGGGAACCCGGTTATAACGGCTTTGCGGCATTTTACATCAACCGCTTCTAGGTAAGACTCCATACGGATTTTCCAATATGGGAAGTCATCTCCCTCGAACATGGGAGGTGGTCCATCACCTCCGGACATCTTAACTCTAGGCGGTTTAGCCTAAATCGAGAGCACGAGACTCCGATACCAATTGAAAGGATCAAGATGCCCAAGAGGGGGGGGGGGTGACTTGGGCTTTTCTAAAACTTTAACTTGAATTAAAACCTATTGAGCCCAATTAACCTCTTGTGCCTAGAAGTGTGTTTCTCTCTATTCTACCGCACAAAAGACAATGTCTATGCCACTCCTACTCTAGTAAGACAATTCAATAAAGTATGAACAACAAGTATATTGTGGAATTGAATTGCTCAAAGGTAAATGCGTATGTAAAGGAGTCGAGATGACACAACGATCTTTTTGCCGAGGTATTGAGGTGTCGGCACACCCCTGTGGCGGAACGGTCCTAATCCCATGGCCCACCGGCCCCTGTCATCCACTGATAGCCGAACTGATGTTCCGTGTGATTAAGACTGTTCGTCACTGGGCTGCATCAGCGCCCATCGTCCGCAGGATCATCTCACATTTCGGTTACAGCATTGGATACTTTTTCAAAAAGACATCGGAATACAGAGCGGAAGACTTAAATAACATTAGTTTTACAAACCGAGGTTCCAGATAAAATTAAAGGTGCAGTTGTTACAAACCAAGTTCGGGGAAATAGAAAATAGGCAACGTAGCGGAGTACAACAAAATAAGATACTTGCAATCACCCAGCCCGAGGGTGTACACTTTACTCTTCGGCCTCATCGGCCTCTTCCTGGACGATGGTCATGCAGCAGGGCGCAAGACACACCGGGGACTCGGATATACCTGCAACATGGGTAACAAACCCTGAGTACGGGGGTACTCAACAAGACTTACCCGACTAAAGAAAAAGGGGAGAAGACTCAGGAATGAGAGGATTAGGTAGTCAAGGTAAGGCTTAAGCAAGGTCAAGTATTTTGCAGAAAAAGCATTTTGAAATCCTTGTTTTATTTTTGGAAAGATTCTAGTATTTCTCAATTCTCCATTGTTCATGATTCATTTTACCTTTCAAAAACATACCTAGTTGAGAACCACTCTCCGTTGACAGTCAGTGACCAAGTCTCCATAACCGAGGAGCAACGTTAATCCGGATAAATAATACTCAGCTGAGGATCCCTATCCACACTGCATATGTAGCACCCAAGCTTGCATATGCCAACTCGTCTACCACGATTCCTCCAAGATTGGGCCCGGTCCTACGCCACCCGGAAGTACAGTACACCACTCCTATCCAGGTACGACGACCACGTGGGTACATGCTACTTCCGCCATCTCTCCACTCCCAGTGCGCGGTTGTCGGTCCAATAAAGGATTCCTCGGAGCCAGAGCTTTCCGAAGTATATGAATAGTTGCAAGTCTTGGCCAGCAGGCCCCCATACGGATGGTCCCTAAATTTTTCCGCCAGCGACAAGCACCTCGGGACTCTAACCCAAGAGTACAGGTTCTGTCGGTTTTTCAACCCTGTCCCGGTCGGTGTCAACTGTTGAGTCCCGGACTACAACATGACGGCACCGTACGCTCGGACAACCTCTCCTCGCTGTTGACTAGGTACGGATCAGATACTTAGCCAACAGGCAGGGAGTAAAGCCAAATTCCCATCAAAATTCTTTAAGTGATCACACTTTTGAAAATGGCATTTAATTGCAAATCTATTGTATAGCATCGCTAAGCATTTTGCAAATAGTTTTTAAACAGGGTAGGTGGATTTTCTGGTGGAGGTAAATAGTGCAGGTATTAGGTCATCACACAACTCCTATAACCTAATGCAGTAGTTTTAACTCAAAAGCATTTAAGTAAACTTTTGTGAAAACAAGGAAGGGTTAAGATGCACCGGGGCTTGCCTTGAAGAGCAAAGAGGACGGGCTCGGGGTCGGCAGTGCAGGTGTCGGAGCTCGGGGTCGCCTCGGGGGTATGTTCGTCAGCGGCTGTTTCGACTTTGACGCCTTCTCCTTCGGTCACTATACGGATGCAATGATGTATACTTATGAGGATGCTGACATGAACAATACAGCACAAGACAAAACCATGGATTCTAGAATACAACTTTCTATCGTGTAATTAACTTCTAGAACAGACACAAGTTACTTATCTTGATCTTTAAGCAAAATTAGTCAACCCATTAAGCATCATTTATCCGACCTAAACACAAAACAAGCATGGCATCACAAACATCATAGACCAAAGGGGTGGGGGTCTATGAACAGCAAACAATCCCAAAAGTCACATAACAGGGCATTCAACATGAACTCTACTTGATTTTCTATTTTTCCTAATTATTTAAAAAGGTTATTTTATGCAGTTGCTCCAAAATTTACCCAATTAATCTCATAGGTTCATTATGGTATAAATAGATGTCAAAACAAATTTCATAAATTTTGGAGATCATTAAGGTGCTTAACAAAAATCAAACATTTAATTAACAAAAGGCACTATTTAACAATTTAAATAAATACCCAAAAATCAACTTGCTCCAAAAGGCCTCAAAATTTCACCAGAGACTAAACATGACACAACTAGCACATAAAAATTTATCTCATGATTTTTGGAGCTACACATGATTTTCTAAAAATCTAAAACCATTCATTTCTTAATTAAAAGGGAGATTTTTCATTTTCAAATTTTTGCACAAAGTCCAAGTTTCATATTTTTCTAAAATACTACATGGTATAAAGAGTCTACCATCAAATTTTCAGAATTTTTGAAGCAACACAGAAAATCACACAAAAAGATGAAAAAGAACACTATTCACATCCTTCCAAAAAGGAAAAAGAGCACTGTGCTCTTTCCTCGCAAGGCTCGGTCGAAACGGGCTCGGGCGAGACGGAGACGACTGCTTCGTCCGAGGCCTGGCTTGGAGGCTCGGGCGAGACAGAAGCGACTGCTTCGTCCGAGGCCTGGCTCGGAGGCTCGGAGGCTCGGGCGAGACGGAAGCGACTGCTTCGTCCGAGGCCTGGCTCGGAGGCTCGGGCGAGACGGAAGGCTCGGGCGAATCGCAGGCGAGGCGGACGGCGGGCCGGCCGCTCGGGGCTCGCGTTGGGAAAGCCGAGGGTGGGGAAAGATTCGCGGGCTCACCGTGAGTCGGGAGGGAGGCTCGGCGAGGCGGTGCAGGGTCGGAGGAGGGAGCTCGACGTTGGCGGTGCTTCGGCGGAGCTCTCTGGCGGCGAGCGGCGTCCGGCGGCTCTGTCCACCGAAAGGGATCACCGAGGTGCGGTTAGGAGCGCACGGAGGTGAGGAAGAGAGGGCAGGGGTCGGAGGGACGGGAGGAACACTCACGGCGGCGAATTTCTCGCTTAGCCGAAACGCGGCCGTATGCCGGAGTTGGGAAAGAACCGTTCGCGCCGGCGAAAGGAGGGGCGGAGGGGTGAAATTGGTTGCTCCGGAAGGTGGAGAAGCTCAAGGCGATGGCAGCGGCGGGCTCGGCTGGTGCTAGGGTGGTCTGGTGATTCGGGGCGCTGTGGTGGCGGCAATGGCGGAACTCGGCGGCTTCTTATAGCCGCGGGCGGAGCTGGGGAGGGGTCCGGGCGAGGGGTGAGAGCGCTCGCGCGACATTAAAGGAGGTAGGGAACACGGTAGGGCGGCTCGGTGCGGCGGGGAACGCGCGCGCGGCGGGGCGGCTTGCCGGCGGCCGGCAACTGCGCGCTGTCCGCGGCCGAGGGGAAAGAGGAGGAGGGTAGGGGATGGGCGAGGCGGCGGTAGGTAGGGGCCGAGAGGAAAGACGAGCGCCAGCGCTTGGCCGCGCGCGACACGGGCGCGGGTCAGCCGGGCTCGGCATGGGCGGCAAGGCTCGCGCGCGGCGCGGCGGCCTTGCCGGAGGCCGGGGCCCCCTGGCTTTAAAGCTCGTGCACAGTGACGATATTTAAAGCAAAACTTCCCCTTTCTGAAATTTTGAAATTACTCCCAAAAGTTGAACTACACAAAGAAAAACTCAAAACACCAAAGTTGCTTAAAATTTTGAGATCTACAACTTTGCCAATATAAACTTTTTCTGAAACTCAAAAGTTTTTGAGATAATTTTGAAAACCGAAAAAAGGACAAAATTGAAGTTTGAAGGAATTTGAAATTACTTCTGATTTTGTATTGAAACTCGAAAATCTTCAAACACAAAAGTTGTTCCTCTTGAAAAGATCTACAACTTTACTAAAAGGACCAACCTCAAATTTTGAATAGTTTTTAAATTAATAAAAGAGGGGTAAAAACCAGGGTTTGGAAATCAGGGTTTTTCAAAAGGAATTTAAATTTTATTTCTGATTTTTAACTTTGATCAACACAACAAAACATCAAGACACTCAACTGGACAAGATTTACACAAAGCTAGACACAGAGCTGAAATTACCATTTTGCCCTCAAGGAAGATTTGGGCCTTTATGGTTTTCGAAAAAGAGATCACTACACAAGTCACCTCAGAAAAAGGTAAAAGCAAAACAAGCTAGGCAAACATAATGCATGGCAAGAATGATTAATGACTAAAGATGATGACATGTCAGGTTAATTACATATTAATCACCATAGGTGTTACAGCCTTCCCCCCTAAAAGAAATCTCGCCCTGAGATTCTGCATCTTAAGAAGGGCAAAGGCAAACCTTATATCTACAGAGTATCGAGAAAGTCTGGAAAGGTCTTTGCTAAGAAGTCTTCGGATTCCCAAGTGGCTTCTTCTTTAGAGTGTTGGTTCCACTGGATCTTGTACCATCTTGTGGTAGTCCTCCGGGTAACACGGTCCTTGTAATCCAACACACGAACTGGGTACTCAGAGTATGACAGATCGGGTTCTAACTCAACACCTTCAACTTCCACCACGTGTTCGGGTACTCGGAGACATTTCTTGAGTTGGGAGACGTGAAACACATTATGGATTGTGGAAAGATGATCGGGCAATCTTAGCTTGTAAGCTACCTTGCCACAACGTTCCAGAATCTCAAAGGGACCAATATAGCGGGGTGCTAACTTTCCCTTGACTCCAAAACGAGTAACTCCTTTGGTGGGTGAGACCTTCAGATACGCATAATCTCTGATCTGGAACTCCAAAGGTCGACGTCTCTTGTCAGCATAGCTTTTCTGTCGAGACTGTGCAATCTTCATATTCTCTTGTATTTGCTTGACTTTTTCTTCCATATCTTTTAC
Organism: Coix lacryma-jobi var. lacryma-jobi; assembly: GCA_009763385.1. Taxonomy (NCBI): domain Eukaryota; kingdom Viridiplantae; phylum Streptophyta; class Magnoliopsida; order Poales; family Poaceae; genus Coix; species Coix lacryma-jobi. Next base: position 52,600,584 of record CM019824.1, read on the forward strand.
TAGGTCAACTCCAAAGAATTCCCTTTCTCCAGGTTCCGACCAACTGAGAGGTGTACGACAACGGCGACCGTACAGTGCTTCAAAGGGTGCCATTTTAATGCTTTCTTGGTAACTGTTATTATATGAGAATTCTGCCAAGGGCAAACACTCATCCCAAGTATCTGCGAAGGTGAGCACACAGGCTCTCAACATGTCCTCTAACACTTGGTTGACTCGCTCAGTTTGTCCATCCGTTTGTGGATGATATGCTGTGCTATGCAAGAGTTTGGTTCCAAGTGAGGTTTGGAATGCTTTCCAGAACTTTGCGACAAACTGAGTACCACGATCAGAGACAATGGTCTTGGGTATGCCATGGAGTTTTACTATGTTGTTCTTGTACAAAGTGGCATAAGTGGGGATGGTGTAGCTGGTCTTGACTGGCAGGAAGTGAGCTTGCTTAGTGAGGCGATCCACGATCACCCAGATGGAATCAGAACCTCTTGATGTCTTGGGTAGCCCATTGATAAAATCCATACTGATATCGTCCCATTTCCAAGCAGGTACAGGTAAAGGTTGCAATTCTCCTCCAGGCTTCATGTGCACAGCTTTGACTTTCTGGCAAGTATCACATTGAGCGACATACCGGGCGATCTCAATCTTCATCATTGTCCACCAGAACCTCTGCCTCAAGTCCTGGTACATCTTGTTGCTGCCGGGGTGGATGGAGAATCTAGTCAAGTGTGCTTCATCAAGGATTAACTGCCTCAACTCAGGCACTTTGGGAACTACCAGTCGGTTCTTGAACCAAACCACTCCTGCATCATCCATCCTGAAACAATCAGCTTTTCTGGATCGGACCCTTTCGATGATGTGCTTGATTCCAGGGTTATCTTTCTGTGCAGTGATGATCTGTTCCCTGATAGGTGTTTCTATCCTGATATTATTCAGAGTTTCCTGCGGAACCATCTCAATACCCAACTTTTCCAATTCATAACACAGGGAAGAATCATAGGGTTTCATTACCAGACAGTTGCAATATGACTTGCGACTGAGCGCATCGGCGACCACATTCGCTTTACCCAGATGGTAATGTACTTCGAGATCATAATCTTTAATTAACTCAAGCCATCTTCTCTGTCCCATATTCAGTTCTTCTTGAGTGAAGATTTACTTCAGGCTTTTGTGATCTATGTACACATTGCAGGCACTGCCCAACAAATAATGGCGCCAGATCTTTAAGGCGTGCACTACTGCTGCTAACTCAAGATCATGGGTGGGATAATTCTCTTCATGTCGCTTAAGCTGCCGTGAGGCATAAGCGATTACTTGGCCTTCTTGCATCAAAACACAGCCCAAACCAGTACCAGATGCATCACAATAGACATCAAAGGGCTTTTCGATGTTCGGCTGGGCTAGCACTGGTGACGTGGTTAACAGTCTCTTCAATGTCTGAAAGGCTTGTTCACAAGCTGGTGACCAGACAAACTTCACAGAATTCTTTACTAACTCGGTGATAGGCTTGGCGATTCTGGAGAAATCCGGAATGAAACGGCGATAATATCCAGCCATTCCCATGAAGCTGCGGACTTCATGAACAGTGGTAGGTGGCTCCCAATCCAGAATGTCTGCCACCTTTCCGGGATCAACTAACACTCCTTCAGCGGATAGGACATGCCCAAGGAACTGTATCTGATCTAGCCAGAACTCACATTTACTGAACTTGGCATAGAGCTAATGATCTCTGAGACGGGATAGAACGATACGAAGATGTTCGGCATGCTTTTCAGGGGTCTTTGAGTAGACAAGGATGTCGTCAATGAACACGACCACAAATTTATCAAGCTCTGGCATGAATACAGAGTTCATGAGGTACATGAAGTGGGCAGGGGCGTTGGTCAAACCGAAGGACATGACCAAGTACTCATATAGGCCGTATCTGGTAGTGAAAGCAGTTTTAGGAATGTCTTCGGGGCGTATTTTTATTTTGTGGTAGCCAGATCTGAGATCGATCTTGGAGAATACTCTGGCTCCAGCTAGCTGATCAAAAAGAAGGTCAATACGAGGCAAGGGATATTTATTTTTGATGGTGACCTCGTTGAGTGGGCGATAATCAATGCATAATCTGAGACTCTTGTCTTTCTTCTTCACGAAGATTGCAGGACAGCCCCAAGGAGATGAACTTGGGCGAATGAAGCCCTTATCCAGCAACTCTTGTAACTGGGTTTTCAGCTCTACCAACTCGCTGGGAGGCATTCGATAAGCTCTGCGGGATATCAGAGCAGTCCCGGGCTTAAGCTCTATGGCAAACTCAACATCACGGTCAGGAGGTAGGCCAGGTAAGTCCTCTGGAAAAACATCAGGGAATTCACAGACCACGGGGATATCTCTGGTTTCCGGAACATAGGTGGTATTCAATTGCGTGGCTGCTGGTTTCGGAGGCATTGGGAGTTGGAGAAGGAGTTTGGAGGTACTGTTAGGAATGTCCACTCTCACAACCCTATTCAGGATATCCATCATGGCTTTATACTGACACATCCAATTCATGCCTAAAATGACATCTATCTCCTGATCACGTAACACTACCATGGTGGTAGGAAATACATGTTCCCCCAACATCACTGGTATATTACGGATTACCTCCTTAGTACTTATACGCCCTCCAGGCGAAAATATGCAGAAATTTTCTTTCAATTCCCCAATTGATATCTCATGCTTAGAGACAAAAGTACGACTGATGAAGGAATGCGATGCACCAGAATCAAACAACACGACTGCGGGATGATTGGCAACGGGAAACCTACCGATCATGACGGGCTCTCCTTCTGGGATGTCGCCGACAGTGGTGTAGTAGACTTGCCCGTGCTTCTTGACAACTTTGCCTTTCTGAACATGCTGTTGCTGGACACGGTGCTACTGCTGCTGAGATCCTCCAGAACCCTTCTGAGTATTCTGAGCATACCTCTTAGGCTTTGGGCACTCACGAGACCAGTGACCAACTTGGCCGCTGTTGTAGCAGGGATGGTTGTAGGCGGTTTGTGGGGTGGTGATTTGAACACCTGGGGCGTTCGGCTGCGTGGCACTTTGCTGGTTGGCGTTGTGGGTGGTGGCCGCAGTACGGACGACCACTTGCTGGTGGGGGTAAGGTGGGCGATTTTGGTGGTGGCTAGGGTGATAAATGACCCTCTGGCGCTTGTGACTGCCAGAGAAACTGCTGGATCCTGCTTTCTTCTTCTTCTTTTCCTCTTGGTACTGGCAATTGCTCTCCTCAAAAGCAACAGCCCGGTCAACGGCATCATGATATGAGCCGGTCAGGTTATTGGACATACTTCTGCGGATCTTGGAGTGCAGTCCCCTAAGGAAACAGTCCCTCTTCTTCTCGTCCGTGTTGACGTACTCCGAGGCGTACTGGCTAAGGTGATTGAACTGACTCACATACTGCATCACTGTGGAGTCCTTCTGCTGTAGTGCCAGAAACTGATCAAGCTTCATCTTCATCAATCCGGAAGGGATATGATGTGCACGGAAAGCGGTGCGGAACTCTTCCCAGGTCAACTGATGACCTTCAGGCTGGGCAGCCAACAGGTTGGCATACCAAGCGCTTGCTGGACCACGAAGCTGCTGAGAAGCAAACCGGGGCTTCTGGGTGTCGGTGCAGTGAAGAAGACCAAACTTCTGCTCCATGGTGCGGAGCCAATCATCAGCTTCAAGGGGTTCATCGGCCCTCGTAAAGACCGGTGGACGGGTTTCGGTGAAATCCACATATGTGGTCTCATGGTTGATGTTGTGGCGACCACGGTGGCCATTGTTCTGCTGCCCCTGATTTTGGGCCATCAGGTTAGCAGCGGCTGCCAAGGCAGCGATGGCATCTGCTAGCATAGCAGGTACAGGTGGAGGGTTTGGAAGGTCAGCCTCCTGAGAACTTCCAGCTCCAGTGCGAGTGTTCACAGGCACCTGTTAAGAAACTTGGAACTTAGCATCCATTGATTAAGTTCTGATAACAATTGACTGATAACTTCATTGATACAAAGGTAGATCACTGACAGATAACCACAGACTGATAAGGGGAAAAAGGTACGAAAAGAAAGATACAGACCCGACTAAACAAAAGACCGACTAGCGCTCCCAAACCTAGACTAAGGGTTTAGGTAAGCAGGTGGTACAGACACACGGGATCTTCATCCATTAACAACGGGTCTAGTCTTCGTCGATGATGATCATGTCCTCGTCGTCATCTTCCTCGAGGATGAGCTCAGGCTCAACCTCCTCGTCCTCGTCTTCAGCGTGGATGTTCTCGGCAGGTTCAATCTCCTCGTTCATGCTTGGCTCTTGCTCCACGTCCGGCTCTTCCACTATTCCGTCCTCAGGGTCCTCGACAACCGGGGGAACCATGGGGTGGAGTTGGTCGTACAGCTGGTGTACCTCCTCATGAAGCATATCATTGAACTGCTCAATCTGAGTTGTGTACTGCCGCAGTCCGTGGAGCTCGGCTCTGGTGACGTCCTCGCGAACCCAAGTAGCATTACGCTGCTCGATGGCGCGGATCGTGTTCCGGTTGGCCTGCTCCAGGGAAGCTCGTGCCTCATAGAACTCCAGACGTGAGTGGTAGAAGTCATGCTCCAAGTTCTCCAGCTCAGCCTTCAGATTCTTGATCTCCTCCTTTAGGTGCTTGCGGGTGCGACGGGGAAAGCGACGACCGTTGGAGGCTTCGCCAGTCTCTTCTCCAATGCGTGGTGCCAGTTGGTGGCGTGGCACACCATTGGGTCCAGTCGACTTGCGAGCAGTCAGCTTGATGCGAGCCATGTCTGGATAAGATAAGATGGATGAGGAGTGAAAAGGCTAGCAAGAAAAGGTAAAGGCATACTAACCCAACGAACTTAGAGAGGAAGTTATTATTAACTTAAGTGAATATGACATGATGCATGAATCGTTCCTACGGAACAAGGCAAAGCACTCAATAAAAAAGGTACATAGGGCTTAAAACATGTTGTCTCGCTAACTAGTGTTGCCATACACAAGACAAGATAAGAGAAGCAATTTGGACTTAAAATAGTCAAGTTTAGTTCTTTTGGACTCAAAGATCTTTTGAAGTTTTCGCAAGAACACTGCAACGTTATAGTGAGATGCTCCGATACCACTCTATGGCGGAACGGCCCTAATCCCATGGCCCACCGACCCCTGTCATCCACTGACAACCGAACTGATGTTTCGTGTGATTAAGACTGTTCGTCACTGGGCTGCATCAGCGCCCATCGTCCGCAGGATCATTTCACATTTCGGTTACAGCATTGGATACTTTTTCAAAAAGACATCGGAATACAGAGCGGAAGACTTAAATAACATTAGTTTTACAAACCGAGGTTCCAGATAAAATTAAAGGTGCAGTTGTTACAAACCAAGTTCGGGGAAATAGAAAATAGGCAACGTAGCGGAGTACAACAAAATAAGATACTTGCAATCACCCAGCCCGAGGGTGTACACTTTACTCTTCGGCCTCATCGGCCTCTTCCTGGACGATGGTCATGCAGCAGGGCGCAAGACACACTGGGGACTCGGATATACCTGCAACATGGGTAACAAACCCTGAGTACGGGGGTACTCAACAAGACTTACCCGACTAAAGAAAAAGGGGAGAAGACTCAGGAATGAGAGGCTTAGGTAGTCAAGGTAAGGCTTAAGCAAGGTCAAGTATTTTGCAGAAAAAGCATTTTGAAATCCTTGTTTTATTTTTGGAAAGATTCCAGTATTTCTCAATTCTCCATTGTTCATGATTCATTTTACCTTTCAAAAACATACCTAGTTGAGAACCACTCTCCGTTGACAGTCAGTGACCAAGTCTCCATAACCGAGGAGCAACGTTAATCCGGATAAATAATACTCAGCTGAGGATCCCTATCCACACTGCATATGTAGCACCAAGCTTGCATATGCCAACTCGTCTACCACGATTCCTCCAAGATTGGGCCCGGTCCTACGCCACCCGGAAGTACAGTACTCCACTCCTATCCAGGTACGACGACCACGTGGGTACATGCTACTTCCGCCATCTCTCTACTCCCAGTGCGCGGTTGTCGGTCCAATAAAGGATTCCTCGGAGCCAGAGCTTTCCGAAGTATGTGAATAGTTGCAAGTCTTGGCCAGCAGGCCCCCATACGGATGGTCCCTAAATTTTTCCGCCAGCGACAAGCACCTCGGGACTCTAACCCAAGAGTACAGGTTCTGTCGGTTTTTCAACCCTGTCCCGGTCGGTGTCAACTGTTGAGTCCCGGACTACAACATGACGGCACCGTACGCTCGGACAACCTCTCCTCGCTGTTGACTAGGTACGGATCAGATACTTAGCCAACAGGCAGAGAGTAAAGCCAAATTCCCATCAAAATTCTTTAAGTGATCACACTTTTGAAAATGGCATTTTATTGCAAATCTATTGTATAGCATCGCTAAGCATTTTGCAAATAGTTTTTAAACAGGGCAGGTGGATTTTCTGGTGGAGGTAAATAGTGCAGGTATTAGGTCATCACACAACTCCTATAACCTAATGCAGTAGTTTTAACTCAAAAGCATTTAAGTAAACTTTTGTGAAAACAAGGAAGGGTTAATATGCACCGGGGCTTGCCTTGAAGAGCAAAGACGACGGGCTCGGGGTCGGCAGTGCAGGTGTCGGAGCTCGGGGTCACCTCGGGGGTATGTTCGTCAGCGGCTGTTTCGACTTTGACGCCTTCTCCTTCGGTCACTATACGGATGCAATGATGTATGCTTATGAGGATGCTGACATGAACAATACAGCACAAGACAAAACCATGGATTCTAGAATACAACTTTCTATCGTGTAATTAACTTCTAGAACAGACACAAGTTACATATCTTGATCTTTAAGCAAAATTAGTCAACCTATTAAGCATCATTTATCCGACCTAAACACAAAACAAGCATGGCATCACAAACATCATAGACCAAAGGGGTGGGGGTCTATGAACAGCAAACAATCCCAAAAGTCACATAACAGGGCATTCAACATGAACTCTACTTGATTTTCTATTTTTCCTAATTATTTAAAAAGGTTATTTTATGCAGTTGCTCCAAAATTTACCCAATTAATCTCATAGGTTCATTATGGTATAAATAGATGTCAAAACAAATTTCATAAATTTTGGAGATCATTAAGGCGCTTAACAAAAATCAAACATTTAATTAACAAAAGGCACTATTTAACAATTTAAATAAATACCCAAAAATCAACTTGCTCCAAAAGGCCTCAAAATTTCACCAGAGACTAAACATGACACAACTAGCACATAAAAATTTATCTCATGATTTTTGGAGCTACACATGATTTTCTAAAAATCTAAAACCATTCATTTCTTAATTAAAAGGGAGATTTTTCATTTTCAAATTTTTGCACAAAGTCCAAGTTTCATATTTTTCTAAAATACTACATGGTATAAAGAGTCTACCACAAATTTTCAGAATTTTTGGAGCAACACAGAAAATCACACAAAAAGATGAAAAAAGAACACTATTCACATCCTTCCAAAAAGGAAAAAGAGCACTGTGCTCTTTGCTCGCAAGGCTCGGTCGAAACGGGCTCGGGCGAGACGGAGACGACTGCTTCGTTCGAGGCCTGGCTTGGAGGCTCGGGCGAGACGGAAGCGACTGCTTCGTCCGAGGCCTGGCTCGGAGGCTCGGAGGCTCGGGCGAGACGGAAGCGACTGCTTCGTCCGAGGCCTGGCTCGGAGGCTCGGGCGAGACGGAAGGCTCGGGCGAGATGGAAGGCTCGGGCGAATCGCAGGCGAGGCGGACGGCGGGCCGGCCGCTCGGGGCTCGCGCTGGGAAAGCCGAGGGTGGGGAAAGATTCGCGGGCTCACCGTGAGTCGGGAGGGAGGCTCGGCGAGGCGGTGCAGGGTCGGAGGAGGGAGCTCGACGTTGGCGGTGCTTCGGCGGAGCTCTCTGGTGGCGAGCGGCGTCCGGTGGCTCTGTCCACCGAAAGGGATCACCGAGGTGCGGTTAGGAGCGCACGGAGGTGAGGAAGAGAGGGCAGGGGTCGGAGGGACGGGAGGAACACTCACGGCGGCGAATTTCTCGCTTAGCCGAAACGCGGCCGTATGCCGGAGTTGGGGAAGAACCGTTAGCGCTGGCGAAAGGAGGGGCGGAGGGGTGAAATTGGTTGCTCCGGAAGGTGGAGAAGCTCAAGGCGATGGCAGCGGCGGGCTCGGCTGGTGCTGGGGTGGTCTGGTGACTCGGGGCGCCGTGGTGGCGGCAATGGCGGAACTCGGCGGCTTCTTATAGCCGCGGGCGGAGCTGGGGAGGGGTCTGGGCGAGGGGTGAGAGCGCTCGCGCGACATTAAAGGAGGTAGGGAACATGGTAGGGCGGCTCGGTGCGGCAGGGAACGCGCGCGCGGCGGGGCGGCTTGAAACTCGAAAATCTTCAAACACAAAAGTTGTTCCTCTTGACAAGATCTACAACTTTGCTAAAAGGACCAACCTCAAATTTTGAATAGTTTTTAAATTAATAAAAGAGGGGTAAAAACCAGGGTTTGGAAATCAGGGTTTTTCAAAAGGAATTTAAATTCTATTTCTGATTTTTAACTTTGATCAACACAACAAAACATCAAGACACTCAACTGGACAAGATTTACACAAAGCTAGACACAGAGGTGAAATTACCATTTTGCCCTCAAGGAAGATTTGGGCCTTTAGGGTTTTCGAAAAAGAGATCACTACACAAGTCACCTCAGAAAAAGGTAAAAGCAAAACAAGCTAGGCAAACATAATGCATGGCAAGAATGATTAATGACTAAAGATGATGACATGTCAGGTTAATTACATATTAATCACCATAGGTGTTACAACCCTCCTAGTCCTCGTTGGAGCACCCGCGCAAGGGTATCGCTCCCCCTTGATCCGCGCAAGGATCAAGTGCTCACTATGAGCTGATTCTTCACCACTCCGGCCCGGTGAATCGCTCACTACCGATCACAAGCTTGTTTGGGTCATCCACAATGCCTCCGGATGCTCTCCAAGCTTCACGATCACCACCATGCTGTCTAGGTGATGCCGATCACCAAGAGTAACAAGCTAGAACTCTCACTTGACCAAGCCAAGGCCAAAGAGATGGATGGATGCACACTTGCTACTCAATTCTCACTAGGAGGTCACTAATTCTCGTGATTAGCAATTCACTCAACCTCACTAGGGCTCTTGCTCTCCCTTGATCTCTCAAGGTGTTTCTTAGCAAAATAGAATGGCAAGAACACTCTAATGGAGGAGGGGGAGTATAAATACTCCCCCAACCGGCCATCCAAAAGAGCAATACAGAATAGTTTTTTCGTGGGCATCGGACGCTCCGATGCCTGGCATTGGATGCGCCGATGCCCTCGACCCAATGGTCAACTGTACTTCCTGTCAGACTGTTTAAAGGAGCATCGGACGCTGGGCAGCGTCCGATGCCCTCGCATAGGATGCGTCCGATGCGAATCTGACCTATTTGGAACCTCTCTGCATGAACATCGGACGTTGGACCTCAGCGTCCGATGCCAGCGTCCGATGCACCCTCAAGTTCACTCGCAAGTGAACAGTGGCACAGGCGCGTTCGATGTGACAACATCGGCGCGTCTGATGCCACGCACCAAAGACTCTCAAGTCTAGTGAGCGTCGGACGCGCGTCCGATGCCCACCAGGGCAGCGTCCGATGCCCTTTTCAAGGGCAAAACTAAATCGGATCGCGACGCGGCCTTAACGACTTTTCATCCTCATGACATAAGGGCTCTCTCAAAGCTACCTAGGGCTATGAAATAACAAGTGTGCACCACACCTACCCGAATAGACTCATCTAGGTCAAGCTACTGATTCACGCTGCCCTTTATAGTACGACCAAAGGAAAACAATTAGCATGGGTAGGGTAAGGATCTTCAGGTACCTTGGTATTTACCTTATCAGTAGCGTCCTCAGCGTTCGTGGTTGACATAGTAGGGATGATCTTGCTGAAGTCCGGTTCCTTATCTTGAGTGACCCTGCCGCGCTGATCCTTCGAACAGCTTTCCAGGAAAGCCTTCAAGACGGCGTCGAGCTTGGCCTGCGCTTGTTGCTTTAACTCGTCGGGGAGCTCGTCGATGCCCGCAGGACGAACGATGTTATCCTTATCTGTAGCACCGTCTTTGTCGCCCATGTTGGTAGTAGATGAATGCGGATACATGGGTGTATGCCGAGTCTCTGAGTGATGAGTGATTGTCAACTGGGATAATGCGCATGTTCTTTGGCTTGTGTTGTGCAGGTGTCGAGCACGGATACAGTGATCAGAGGCAAGGTGAAGGTCAAGTAGAGACGTGCCGTGCCGATGGACCGAGAGCGGCGAAGGGCGGACGTGAGGCTTGGACTGAGGGAACAGTGGCCCGAGGATCAGCTGTGGTGGCTGGCAGCCTGGGACAGCGACGAGCGGAGACTTGCAGGCACGGTGTTGCTTGGGTCGAGGACCTAGGGACACGTGTCGGTGGACGGGGTGCACGGGCGGTGCATCCCCTCTACAGCTTCGGTTTGATGGTAGAGCCAGAGAAAAACCATCGGGTGGATGGTTTCCAGGTTTGGGCCTCAAAACCTGGGCGCGGATGGTTTCCGAGTTTGGCCTCAAAACTCGGGCTGAGGACGGTTTCCAGGTTTGGGCCTCAAAACCTGGGTGCTTCGGGTTTGCTGAGTTTGGGCCACAAAACTCAGACGCTGGAAGGTTGGTTTCCCGGTTTGGGCCTCAAAACCGGTGGTTGGCTGTGGAGGCTGGTTTCCCGGTTTGGGCCACAAAACCGGGGGTGCGACGTCCGGGAAAAGGACGGCAGAGCGGTGGCGGCACGTGGCGGCAATCGGGAGGTTGCGTCGAGGCAACGCTACGAGTTGTGCGAACGTGGCCGTCGGATCCACCTACCATCGAGTTGGTCCTGAATAACCTTAGGGTTTAGCTGGTTCGCTCTGTAAGTAGTTAGGGGTAGAGTGGGAATTAGGTGTAGTTAGAATTAGGATAAGTAGGGGGAGACACCCACCTCCCCATCTATCTCAGTCATTTGCTATTTTCCACCTAGGGTTTCCTGCTCTCCCACATCCCTGCTGTAGCGAACCTGAGATCCACAGAGAAGAGAACAATACCTCTGTGCCCGTGAGATTTTGAGGAAGTGAGACCGTAATCTCACTATTGTAGCGTGTGGTAGCCACACGGTTGCAAATTCGTGGTTGTGATTCGCGTTTTGTTCGTGTTCTTCGCGGAGTCCTTTTTGCCACGTTTTTCCCGTCGATCGATCTCTTTGCTTGGTGCGTCTTTTAGAAATCCGTTTGAACCAAGATGTTCTAGATCGTGAGGCACTTCTTTCCACTGAAGAATTCATCCCTAACCTCACGACCTAGTAGATCGGTTGATTTTCGTTTTGGATCAGTTTTGCTCTTTTAGTCCTGATCTCTTCCAATCCATCGATTTGGAGTTAGATGCGAGCCATGATTCCCATGGGATAGCTCACTAACCTCCTTGAGACTCCTCATACCAAGTCTAAGCCTTAGTGCTTTTGATTCGGAGGAGATCGAGTGGATTTCACGGAAGAACTGTACTGTTTCAGGACCATCGGACGCTGAGTTCGTGAGCATCGGACGCTGAGCTCAAACCATCGGAGCGTCCGGTGCCACGTGTCGTCTGACAGTGCTCTTTAAGGAGCATCGGACGCTGACCATCGGAGCGTCCGTTGCCATCGGACGCGCCGGGGGTCTAGCATCGGACGCTAGGGTTTCACTGTAGTAGCGTCCGATGCCAGTCCAGTAAGGTTCCAGAGAGGGACTGTTTGCATCGGACGCGTCCGGTGCTTGGCCATCGGACGCTGCCAGCGTCCGATGCAGTGATTTCTTCACTGTTTCGTCCGCAGTTTGATCGTTCGATTTCGGATTTGGTTTTGGGTTTTTGCGTTGGATTTCTGACTTCGTGCTCTACAGAAATCGGACTTCCCGCTCTGCAAAATACCCTGAATCCCCCTCGCAACCCAAAGTCCATCCTGTCACTAGTTGACTTGCATGGACTTGGGTGAGAAAGTTTTTGTGGTGTCCCGTTGTGTTCCTAGGGAACATCCACCCATTCTCTTGGGTCGTGGACATCACGCTCATCGCTTTGCTCTTAGGGTTGATTTTCTGGGACAGAGGTTTAAAGTTTTTGAAGGGAAATTTAAAGCTCCCATTCACCCCCCTCTGGTCGCTTTCTGGTAGCACTTTCGGTCCTTCAATGAAATTTCAATCGTCCCCAGCGGAGTCGCTAAAAAGTGTGTTAACGTCGGAAGTGATCCGAATCACACACCAGCAGGGCTACAACGCCCGAAGAGGTTGCAGATCAACCTGAGACAAGAGGGGGCCTGATTAAACCGACGAAAACTGAACTGAAGACCGGTTTAGATCGATTTAGGGTTTTGGATCCCTGTGTTGGTAACTCTAGAACTCCTCCCGGGAAGACCCGTCGGGGAGAAGCACGTAGAGGTTGTTCTAGGACTAGCAAGGCCGCCTAGAACGCCGTCGAGCCTCGCCGGGAGACGCGCCGAACAACAAAGTAGAGAGAGGAAAAGGGTAAAAGGGATAGTAGATTGAATTTGATCGATTAGGGTTGGATGACTCAATCGGCCATGATCCTCTCATATATATAGAGGGGGCTGGTCTTATCCCAATAGGAAACATCTCCAGATACGATCTCTAAGTTTCCTACTCGAACTCCATCAAAACATGGAATCCAAGAGTCCAATCCGGACTAGACAAGGTAAACTCGATCTCGCTGATCTTTGAATCAACTAAACCGGCTAAATGGGCTTTATAAATATCAACCCAAACCAATTATACCGATCAACAGATTATCCTTACCAAAGAAGGATCTTTGAATCAGCGCCCGATTCAGCGCTCATCACCATCTTAAGGCTTCCGACCAGCATTACCTGGTCAGAAATAGTACAACTGGTCGGAACACCTCAAATGATCAGGTTCATCTTACTTAAAATATTTGACTTTTCAATTTAAAGATCAATTCAATCTCAAAATATTATGAGCCGAATATGTCTTCTAATCTCAATATTTACCTATGACACTTTTGAGTGTCAACATATGCCCCCCTGTTTTTAGGTGATCTTTAGTAGTACCTAAAAACAAACTGAACAACAACGATGTCCAACTCATCGGTCATTTTTCTGATCATTTTTGTTCTAAGGGCGTGTTTACACCAGACTTTGGACCGAAAAAGATTCTTGTTTAGTAAGCACAAACGACTGGTTTATTAAGGAAGGAATTGGCCAGAAAATTAAGGAAGCTCGTGTGGGTCAAGCATAACCGGGAGGATTCGTGCGGACCAGCATGATGGGCTTCGAAGACGTGTCGGGCTCAACCAAGGAGTTCAAGTCCGAGTCGTCTTTTATTTTTACCTATTATGTAACTTAGTCGTGTTAGGTCAGGAGTCAACCGGGTTATAAATAGTTAGAAGCCCGAATTTTGTAAGGACATCCAATCAATCAATACATCGGCCCTGGCCAAAACCCTAGGAGTAGGAGTAACGTAGATCTCGGCGAGACCTTCAATCAGGCAGGGCTGCATCGGCATCGACCGACCTCCGGTTTGCTTGTAAGTTTCACCAATGGCTTGTGTCATCGTGTAATAAGGCTGCATTGGCATCGACCAAACTCTTGTTAAGCTATGGCATGGCTAGTTATCGGTCTATTTTCGTCTTTTGTGAGTCTGTCTTGACTTTGATCAATCTCTTGCTTTAGTCGATCTTGACTAGTTATCGGCTCTTTTGGCTTGGCAAGCTAATAGATTCATTAAGTTACCAATGTTGTTTTATGCTTTATTTCTTGTTTCTTTATGTTTTAAACAACATTCTGCCCAATCAAGATTGATAAAGTAGTTCAAGCCTAAAAGATGCTTCGTTTCGGCTGTTTTGAGGTTTATACACTCATGACAGAAAAATAGCCGATTCAAGCCTTTCATCGACTATTTTGTCAATCTTGGTTGTTACATGTTGTGCGTTCGAGATACCCGATAAAATCATGTTTTGATCTGAGAGCAGATAGACTTGATCTAGTATGATTATTACGGCTGTATTTCCAAACCCCACTGATATACATAATAGATCAAGTTTGTTTATTTTAAATTAAATCATTGTTTTAACGGGTAGATCTTGTTCGTGCCTCATGGACCCTGAATCGATTAAAATAGCCGATCCAGTTATGCTTTCTCCATAATGTGTTCTTTTAAGTGGCATGGAAATAATGGATCTACTCTTTGCACGAGACGTGATCTAGCTTGATCATCATTAAGGCTGTATGGAGACACCCCACTATTGATGTTTAAACTATTTTATCGATCTATTTGTTATTTTGGCTGTATGGAGACACCCCACTGTTAATGGATAGAACTGCTCGTGCAATTAGCCGATACATTGTTTTAATGACATTTAGATGTATGCATAGATTTTTATTCTGTTAACATCTTTCAAGCTTACCGACTATTTGTTTATTATAAATACTCTTTCATATATGTTATAGCCGTTATGCTTTATATCTTTTTCAATGCCTTTTATGGAATCTCCTGGGATTTGACTTTGTAGTCAAAATCCTAAAGACAAGTGGCTATATCAGAGCCGTATAATTTGGAACTATCTGACACCAAACTGGTAGGTTCCACAATTTAACAATCTTTTCTTCTCCTTGTCAATTATAGGTCAAATTGACTGGCACACCCTAAGTCGATTTTGCTGAGAATCGACTCCACCGCTTGCTGAAGGTCCAGGAGGTTAGGACCTGCTCCGTACTCCTCTGAGGACCGTGCGTACGAGTGTGTTGGCGCTGTCGACCGAGATTTTGTGTCAACACATTCTTTTGGCACGCCCGGTGGGACCCAATCGTCAGAATCATGACATTTGACAACGAAGAAGTACTGCACGTGAAAATGGAGGACCTCCCAGAGGAAACTCCACACTTAATAGACAAGACTGTTGATCAGTATCGACATTTGTGCTTATTGAGTTACAACTAGACCAGAGATAAGAAGATAGTTCAGAAAACTCACCTTCCAAGGGTGGTCTTTGATGGTCATGTTGATCCAATGGTCCAGGTCCAACACAATACCATGCAAGAAGTAATTGGCAAAGCAATGTCCGCCACCTTGATGAATCACAATGAGGTTTTTCTCAATAGCCTCACAAACGCCATTAAAGAAGTGTTCAACGTGGATGGCGACAGAAGGGGTCCAACATATACTGTTGGAAACAGTCAAGGAGCTGGAACTTCTACTGGACCTCAAATCAATGGCCCAAATGGCAATGGAGACTAGATGATAATTAACCCTGGAGGCTTGACACCGCAGCCAGTGCAACAACCGATTATGAGTAATAACATGTACTCATCGGCTACAAAAATAGATCCTCATACAAGGCGCATCACAAGAGACTTCAACGCACCACCGTATCAAGGGAGCGTAGCATCTGGTGATATACCTTAGGGGTATCATTATGTGTCTGATTTCTATACTTTGGACGCTCAAGAAAACCCAGGATATAATGGTAATACCCTCGGGTGGCAGAACATCGGCTATCAAAAGCCGGTGAATCAAATTGATCAACTAATGAGTCGTGTAACCGACCTGGTTCAGAAGCAATTTGGCTTGACGCCAAAATCTACAGTGACTGGTTACAAAAAGCCATATCCAGAATGGTTTGATCAGGTTGTTCTTCCTCCGAGATATAGAATTCCTGATTTTGCCAAGTTCACAGGAACCGGTTCAGTGACAACCATGGAACATATAACCCAGTTCCTAGTACAGCTCGGAGAGATTGGTGATGAACAAGCACTCAAAGTCAGAATGTTTCCTCTCTCTCTGTCTGGTTCAGCTTTTTCATGGTTTTCATCTCTACCACCTAATTCCATTCAGAGCTGGGATGACTTGGAAGATAAATTCCATAAGTATTTCGGCTTTGGAGTATTGGAGAAAGGCTTAGTGGATTTAATCAAAACAAGGCAAACGAATAATGAGTCTGGATGCCAGTACCTCCAAAGGTTCAGAGAAGTGAAGAATCAATGCTATTCTTTGACACTGCCAGATTCAGAGGTGGTCAGCATTGCAATTCGAGGATTGATACCTCCTATCAAGGAGAGAATCGGATTTGGTTGTAACAACATGGCCGATTTGGCTAAAAAGGTAGCAGGTATTGATTCCCAAAATCGGTACAATCAAGTCTTTAAACCTAAGAAAGCCTACAATGCAGAGAGTCATGTTTTCTTGCAAGATGAAGACAATGATTCAGAAGATGAAAGTGATGAAGAAGTGGCTGCTGTAGACTGGGTTTGGAGAAACAACGAGTACATGCCTTGGGCAAAGGTTAAAAGTACCGAGAAAGATGTAAAATATAGCTTTGATGTCACTAAGGCCGACAAAATATTTGACTACTTACTGGAGAAGGGTCAAATTAAATTGACTGGGAATCATGCTATCCTGTCGGCCGAGGAGCTTAAAAATAAAAGGTACTACAAATTTCATAATTCTGGTACCCATACTACTAATGATTCCCGAGTTTTCAGAGACATGATACAGAGGGCAATCGTTAAAGGGAGTTTTGGCCTAGAAAAGGCCAAAGGCATGAGCATCAACGACCATCCTTTCCCACAAAACATGGTGGCTCCGACACCTCGAAGCGAAATCAAGGTTTTGACTTCTGATAAAGCCAGAGCAGCCGGGACAGTTGATCCAAAGAAACAATTGACAACCAAGGAGTATCAGGAGATGAAAGGAAAGAGAAACATTGATCGACATGATCAACCTGAAACTTCAAAGGCTGGTGAAACAAGGAGGCACCCAACTGTCAGGATCTTACTGAATAAGTGGCAACGACAGGAAGAAGGAGCCAAATGCAAAGGGAAAGGGATGAACAAGAGTACCAAGAATGGCTCGAAGAAGAAGAGGATAGGAGGTCTCGTGAAGAAGGAAGACGTATGAGAGATGAAGAAAGGAATCATTGGGATTGTCCCTTTTTCATGCATTGTTGGAATGAGGGTTTAAAGCTTCCTACTCTTCGAAATTGTCCAGAATGTAGTGATAAGTACCAAGAATATAGGCAGTCGAGAGACAACCGCCGATCTGTACATGAAAGATTAAGATTTGAAAATACAGATCGGCGCATAAAAAATGAGAATGTTCATAATCGGCTTGGAGTGAGATTAGTCGATCATGATCATCCATGGTAGGAGGGACAATGGTACCCTGGTGGCTTGACCAAAAGCCAGAAGCGACAGGTTCAAAGGTTGAGGAACGATGAAGTCCAGAAGAAGAAAACCAAAGTTTGGCAAGTCAAGCAGATAGCCGATAAGGGTGAATCATCGACTAATATCTCTGCTCTGTTCATGTCACCTGCTGAATTTAGATCCTCCGATCATGAAGAAGACTTTCTCAAGACAACTGACGAAGGTCAACAACCGATCCAAGCAGTCGGCTTCAAAAAATTTATTTAATGGATTATACAGTTAATGAAGATGAGAATAAGATGGGTAAGGGTTTTACATCGGCTGATGAATTGGAAGCAGTTGATATTGGAAACGGTGATAACCCGAGAGTGACGTACATTAGTGCCAAGTTGGATCCCAAGCTTAGGCAAGAATTTGTTACGTTATTAAAAGAGTATAAAGAGTGTTTTGCTTGGGATTATTCCGAAATGCCCGGTCTTGATCGATCCTTGGTTGAGCACCGACTGCCTATTAAACATGGGAGTCGGCCTGTAAAACAAGCTCCGAGGAGGATTAGAGCATAAGTTATGGCCGATGTAAAGACATAAATTACTCGGCTTTATGAAGCTAATTTTATTCGGCAATGTAGATATGTCGAATGGATATCTAGTGTAGTCCCTGTGTATAAGAAAAATGGAAAAATGAGGGATTGTATTGACTTCAGGGATCTGAATAAAGCAACTCCAATGGATGGCTACCCAATGCCAGTGGCAGATATGCTGGTCGATGTAGCAGCAGAACATAAGGTTATCAGTTTTATGGATGACAATGCTGGTTATAATCAGACTTTTATGGCTGAAGAAGATATACATAAGACTGCATTTAGATCTCCAGGCGCTATAGGCTTATATGAGTGGGTGGTCATGACCTTTGGGCTTAAGAATGCCGGTGGAACTTATCAGAGAGCTATGAATTATATCTTTCATGAGTTGATCGGCAGGATTGTTGAAATTTATATTGATGATGTGGTGGTAAAATCCAAAGATTATCAAAAGCATCTTAAGGATCTCAGAGACACTCTTGAATGTGCGAAGAAGAATGGCTTAAGGATGAATCCTCACAAATGTGCATTTGGGGTGTCGGCTGGTCAATTCTTGGGGTTTATGGTACATGAAAAGGGAATTGAAGTTGGCCAAAAGAGCTATGATGCCATTGACAAAGCAGTACCACCAACCATGAAAACTCAACTACAATCTTTGATTGGTAAAATTAATTTCATCAGGAGATTTGTTTCAAATCTATCAGCTAGGATTTTAACGTTCTCAGTTTTGTTAAAGTTAAAGGATGATCAAGAGTTTAAATGGGGAGATGAGCAACAGAAATCATTTGATGAGATCAAAGAGTATATGAAGTCTCCACCAGTATTGATTCCTCCTCAAAGGAACAAATCTTTCAAATTGTACGTGTCAGCCGATGATCATACAATCGGATCGGCCTTAATGCAAGAATTTGAAGGCAAGGAAAGAGTGGTGTTCTATCTCAGCAGAAGACTGCTTGACCCAGAAACAAGGTATTCTCCTGTTGAAAAATTATGCCTGTGTTTGTACTTCTCGTGTACCAAACTTCGACATTACCTGTTGTCTTATGAGTGCACGGTGGTATCGAAGTTTGACGTGATCAAACATATGTTATCTATGCCTATACTAAATGGAAGGATTGGAAAATGGATTCTTGCATTATCAGAATTTGACTTGAAGTATGAATCGGCTAAAGCGGTTAAATGTCAGGTAATAGCCGATTTTGTTACTCATCATCATAAATTAGAGATTAAAACTTTGGATTTTACCTCGTGGGCCCTGTTCTTTGATGGTTCCAATTGCAAGCAAGGTGGAGGCATTGGCATTATTCTTGTTTCTCCTCAAGGGGGAAATTTTGAGTTTGCCTTCTCAATTGATCCAACTTCCACTAACAATCAGGCTGAGTATGAGGCACTTCTCAAGGGACTTCAGCTCTTGTATGAGGTAGGGGCTAAGACTATTGAGATTTTTGGAGATTCTCAATTAGTGATTAATCAATTACTTGGCCTATATAAATGCAAATATGATATTATGAGAAAACATTATAAAAAGTGCCTTGAATTGCTTGATTCTTTCTCTTCTGTTGTCATGAAGCATATTCCTAGATGTCAGAATCAAGAGGCTAATCGTTTCGCTCAAAGTGCTTTTGGATATCGGCAAATTGTTGAAATATTAAGTGATGAGATTGCCGATAGTGATGATTGGAGAATTGAGATTATTGAATATTTGAAGAATCCATCACGACAGGTATCCAGAAAATTGAGATACAAAGCTACGAAGTTTGTCCTTCTTTATGATCAGCTGTATCACAAGACAATCGATGGTGTACTTCTTAAATGTGTCAATCAAGAAGAGGCCAAGGTTCTGATGGGAGAAATCCACGAAGGAATTTGTTGTGCACATCAGTCTGCTCATAAAATGAAATGGATGATTAGAAGAGCAGGGTATTTTTGGCCAACCATTTTGGAAGATTGCTTTAAGTATTATAAAGGATGTCAAGAATGCCAAAGATTCAGTAATGTTCAGAAGTCTCCGGCATCAGCCATGAATCCGATCACAAAGCCATGGCCATTTAGAGGATGGGGGATAGATTTGATTGGCCAAATATTTCCAGCATCTAGCAAAGGACACAAATTTGTATTGGTGGCAATAGACTATTTTACCAAATGGGTTGAAGCTATTCCTTTGAAAGAAGCTTCATCGGTTACCATAATTGAGTTCATCAAAGAGCATATCATTTATCGGTTCGGTGTTCCTCAAACCATTACTACAGATCAAGGAAAAATGTTTGTGTCAAAGGAATTTGAGGATTTTGCTACTAGCACAGGTTTTAAGTTGATCAACTCATCTCCATATTATGCCCAAGCTAATGGACAAGCTGAGGCTTCTAATCAGATTTTGATCAAAATCATCAAGAAGAAGGTTAAGGAGCATCCGAAAAAGTGGCATTTAATACTCAGTGAGACTTTATGGTCCTATAGGATGGCATGTCATGGTGCGACTAAATGTTCACCGTATGAGTTGGTCTACGGCCATGAAGCCGTATTGGCTTGGGAAATCAATGTGGGGGTCTAGAAGGGTATCACAACAGAATAGTCTGAAGGCCGATGAATATAAACATCTCATATTGGACAATCTTGATGATTTACACTTTCATCGGCTAAAAGCTTTGGAAAACATCAGAGCTCAGAAGCTAAGGGTAGCTAAATACTATAATCAAAAGGTCAGAGAGAAAAAGTTTGATGAAGGGGACTTGGTTTGGAAAGTTATTTTACCTATTGGAACTAAAGATGGCAAATATGGTAAATGGTCACCAAATTGGGAATGGCCCTATCGGATTACTAGATGTGCTCCTGGCAATGCTTATTTCTATGAGACTCTAGAGGGTGTTGAATACTTCAGGGCAATCAATGGAAAATATTTTAAGAAATATTACCCTAGTATCTGGGTGGATCAGTTGTAGCTAGTTGATCTGATCAGCAACTAATATATCAACGTTGATATCCGATTGATAGCCGATACTGATATATCGCCTTCAGAAGAAAATAGCCGATGCAAACGAAGCATCGCCTTTAGTACAAAAATATGAGATCAGGAATCATTGGAATTAAGAAAGCTCGATGGGTCTTATCACAGGGAGATCATAAAGGAGCAGAAACTTCATTATATTGAAGAAAAGTTTATTTACAAAAACTCGGCCCTGATGAACTACTCAAAGACCTTGTCCACTATGATTACAGAGGGGGTGGACTCTGCTATTTCCCCGGCTGCACCTTCAACACCATCGAAGTGTACTTCCATGGCGTGACTTATTTCTGGAGTGACCTCGAGGCCACCCAGGTCTTGGCTGGTGTAGGCCTCGACAGCCCCGAGGGCCATGGCGGCGCCATGACGAACGCCATGGAGGGCAACTTCATGTACCCTTGCGGGGATGTTGGTTTTCCTCTCCGCGACGCTGTCACCGACGGCGTTCACGGAGTCGGCCGCCTCGTTCCCCGCCTCCTGAAGGGCCTCCAAGCGCACAGTCAAGTCTGCAGATTAAACAAGATAGGTTGGGATTAAGCAGAGGAGATCGGATCAAATGAAAATTCTTCAGACAAAGAGAAATACCGGCGACGCGCGCATCGGATTCTGCGCACTGTTGAACTGCCCGAGAAGCTCTCGCCTCTGCCTCCTCCAAAGCCTTCTGGAGTTGGGCGATGTGGTCTTTGAGGAGGCAGTTCCTGATGGTGGCCTTTGAGTGAAGGTTCCACATTTCCGTCATCTGACGGTAATGGCAAGTGGCCGTCGACTCGGAGCTGCTGGAAGAGGGGTTTTCAGAAACTGACTCCATTTTAGGGGGAGGTGCTGCGGCAGCAGCAGTGTTGGAAGGGCCCTCGTCGATTCTAGTTGAAAGCAAAGGAGGGAAATCGAGTCAGGCTTTGAGGAATGATAAGAATCGGAGTCGATTAAGCATGAAGGAAACATACCTAATACGACGCTGAGGGCGATAGCGAGAGTTCACTTCCTCTTTCGTAGGGCGCTTCCCACGGTTGTTGTCTACCATTGGAAGGGGAGGAGATGGGCTTTTGGAAGGTGAAGCTTTTTGGCGAGAAAGAGGGTTTTTGGATGGAAAGCAAAAGCAAGCAGGAAGATGTGCTCCAAATGTGACGGGAGATAGAGACGAAGGGGAAATTTATATTAGAAAATTGAATCTCAGAAGAGGAAAAGATGACGCTTTGTACCGTGTGTGCAGAGTACTCAAGTGGAATGTTAAATCATGACACGATTTTCAAGAGAAGAGCAACTGTCTCGCATTGATCGTCAGGATGTCGTTCAGACTGTTTGCAGTATCGAGAGGAGAGAAAGACTCGGCTGATCGGTTGAAAGAAGAATAGTCGATCAGACCCTAAAGGAAGGAAAATGATATTTTTGGAATAAAATAAATTATATCTCAAAATTGGGGGGCATGTGTTTACACCAGATTTTGGACCGAAAAAGATTATTGTTTATTAAATACAAACAACTGGTTTATTAAGGAAGGAATTAGGCAGAAAATTAAGGAAGCTCGTGTGGGTCAAGCATAACCGGGAGGATTCGTGCGGACCAGCATGATGGCCTTGGAAGACGTGTCGGGCTCAACCAAGGAGTTCAAGTCCGAGTCGTCTTTTATTTTTACCTATTATGTAACTTAGTCGTGTTAGGTCAGGAGTCAACCGGGTTATAAATAGTTAGAAGCCCAAATTTTGTAAGGACATCCAATCAATCAATACATCGGCCCCGGCCAAAACCCTAGGAGTAGGAGTAACGTAGATCTCAGCGAGACCTTCAATCAGGCAGGGCTGCATCGGCATCGACCGACCTCCGATTTGCTTGTAAGTTTCACCAATGGCTTGTGTCATCGTGTAATAAGGCTGCATTGGCATCGACCAAACTCTTGTTAAGCTATGGCATGGCTAGTTATCAGTCTATTTTTGTCTTTTGTGAGACTGTCTTGACTTTGATCAATCTCTTGCTTTAGTCGATCTTGACTAGTTATCGGCTCTTTTGGCTTGGCAAGCTAATAGATTCATTAAGTTACCAATGTTGTTTTATGCTTTATTTCTTGTTTCTTTATGTTTTAAACAACATTCTGCCCAATCAAGATTGATAAAGTAGTTCAAGCCTAAAAGATGCTTCGTTTCGGCTGTTTTGAGGTTTATACACTCATGACAGAAAAAATAGCCGATTCAAGCCTTTCATCGACTATTTTGTCAATCTTGGTTGTTACATGTTGTGCGTTCGAGATACCCGATAAAATCATGTTTTGATCTGAGAGCAGATAGACTTGATCCAGTATGATTATTACGGCTGTATTTCTGAACCCCACTCATATACATAATAGATCAAGTTTGTTTAATTTAAATTAAATCATTGTTTTAACGGGTAGATCTTGTTCGTGTCTCATGGACCCTTAATCGGTTAAAATAGCCGATCCAGTTATGCTTTCTCCATAATGTGTTCTTTTAAGTGGCTTGGAAATAATGGATCTACTCTTTGCACGAGACGTGATCTAGCTTGATCATCATTAAGGCTATATGGAGACACCCCACTATTGATGTTTAAGCTATTTTATCGATCTATTTGTTATTATGGCTGTATGGAGACACCCCACTGTTAATGGATAGAACTGCTCGTGCAATTAGCCGATACGTTGTTTTCATGACATTTAGATGTATGCATAGATTTTTATTCTGTTAACATCTTTCAAGCTTACCGACTGTTTGTTTATTATAAATACTCTTTCATATATGTTATAACCGTTATGCTTTATATCTTTTTCAATGCCTTTTATGCAATCTCCTAGGATTTGACTTTGTAGTCAAAATCCTTAAGACAAGTGGCTATATCAGAGCCGTATAATTTGGAACTATCTGACACCAAACCGGCAGGTTCCACAATTTAACAATCTTTTCTTCTCCTTATCAATTATTGGTCAAATTGACTAGCACGCCCTAAGTCGATTTTGCTGAGAATCGGCTCCACCGCTTGCTGAAGGTCCAGGAGGTCAGGACCTGCTCTGTACTCCTCTGAGGACAGTGCGTACGAGTGTGTTGGCGCTGTCGACCGAGATTTTGTGTAAACAGGGCCATACATGTATCGGCCATTGCTTGGAAGGCACTCAGGCTTCTTGCCAAACACTTGGAAAGTACTTTTTCAAATACCTCCCGTTTATTGCTCTTGGGAGACTTTCACCTTGTAACGTCTCTAGCTTATATGCGTTCCCGAATATCACTTTGATCACTTTATAAGGACCTTCCCAACTCGGCGACCACTTGCCAAACTTATTGCTTCTCGATCCAAGTGGTAATATAGTCTTCCATACTAATTCTCCCACTTGGAACGATTTGCTTCTCACCTTCTTGTTGTAAGCTCTGGCAACTCGGGCTTTATCTTTCTCCATCTCCTTAAGAGCCTTTAATCTCTTGTCGGTCACTTCATCAATGTTGTCCATCATGATAAAAAACAGCAGATAAATCATTCTGTTTAGCCAGTTTATATGCATCCAGATTTACCTCGACAGGCAACACCGCTTCTTGCCCATATACCAGCTCGAAAGGAGTAACTTTCGTAGCACCATGTCTTGATATATGATGAGCCCACAAAGCCTCAGACAAAACCTCATGCCACCTCCTTGGGTTATCCTCAATCTTCTTTTTGATAAGCTTGATCAAAGTCTTGTTACTAGACTCAGCTTGACCATTAGCTTGAGCATAGTATGGAGATTAATTCGGTTTGATAATAGGATGAAGCATAGCAGCAGGTGCAAGCTGTATATTTCCAAACCGTTGACATTCCTCACATCCTTTGTAGTAACGAAAACAATCGGCCATCATCGTGGGCCAATAAAACCCAGCTCTACGTAATAACCACTTCATCTTTGGAGCCGACTGATGTGTACCACAAATACCTTCATGAACTTCTCCCATAGCCACCTTTGCTTGATCATACCCCAAACACTTAAGCAACAAGTCTTCGGCAGTTCTTCGGTAAAGCTTATCATTGTGCAGTACATATTTAAACGCACATCGCCGAACACTTTGATCAACTTTAGCACCCGAATCATTGAGATATTTTAGCAAGGGAGTTCTCCAATCTTCTAAGTCGGTTTCACTTCCATTAGAATTTGACTTGTACCGATTTAGAGTTTATTCAGACAAATCAACTGAATTAATCATTCCAAGATTGACCAGATCAATCGGACGAATTAACTGACCTAATTTATGAACAACCTGATCGGCCAAAGTGTCCACCCAAGTATGCTTAATATTTACCTGGTCTCCGGAATAGTGTGGCCGAACTAGTTCGAAAACAATCTTATCGGCCATGCGAACCGACAATACTTCTGCATGCTGTTGCATCGGCTTTTTGTGAAAATTACGTCTACTGATGCTATAGCCAGATGCTTGTTGAGCTAAAATGTTGGCTTTATGATTTTCATGCTTCGGTATATGTCGAATCTGGAATTCAGTAAAATGAGTAATGATATCAAGGCACATGTCAAGATAAACATTCAACGATCCTTCTAGGCATTGAAACTCACCGGCAACTTGTTGCACTACTAGCAAGGAATCGCCATAAGCCTCAACATGCTTAACTCCCATGGAACATAATATTTCCAAACCGAACAATAAAGCTTCATACTTGGCTTGATTATTGGTGCAAAGGTAATCTAACCGACTTAGCATTTCAAATTTAGCGCCATTAGGAGAAATAACGACCACACCAACACCTTGGCCCTCCTTACAAGCCGATCCATCAAAATAAAGTTTCCATGGAGAAAAAGTAAAATAACTGATCTCATCTTCTAAACTAATGCTATGCTCAACAATAAAATCAGCGAGAACTTGACCCTTTAATGTTTTTAATGGTTCATAAGTCAAGTAAAACTCAATCAACGCATACGCCCATTTACCAATCCTTCCCCTAAAGATTGACCGATATAACATGTGCCTAATTACATCGGCCTGCCATGCAACAGTACACATACTAGATAATAAATAATGTCTCATTTTGGCACAAGCATAGTACAAGGATAAGCATAATTTTTCAATATGGGTCTACCTGGTCTCGGGATCGAGAAGACGACGACCAATATAAGCAATTACATATTCTTTACCTCCATCTTCTTGTGTTAAGACAACTCCAATGACCTTCTCTTCGGCGGTGATATATAATTTGAAAGAGATTCCTCTCTTAGGTGCTCGAAGAACTGGTGGAGATGACAAATATTCCTTTATTTTCTCAAATGCTTCTTGTTGCTCTGCCCCCCAAATAAACTCAGATTCATTCTTCAATTTTAATATAAGGGTAAAAGGAATAATTTTCCCCGACAAGTTTGCAATAAATCTCCTCAAGTAGTTCACTTTTCCCAAGAACTTCTGCAAGTCCTTTTTGCATGTAGGCGCCTGAACTTTCTTGATCTTTTCTATCCTCTTAGGGTCAATCTCTATACCTTTGTCGTGAATGATAAACCCTAAGAACTTTCCAGCCGACACACCGAAAGCACATTTCAGTGGGTTCATCTTCAAACCATAGCGGCGCATTCTTTCAAATGCCAGACGCAAATCGGCTAAATGAGACATATGAGCAGCCGATTTGATCACAATGTCATCAATATACACTTCCATGACTATTCCAATTAAATCATGAAAGATCAGATTCATAGCGCGTTGATAAGTAGCGCTTGCGTTCTTCAAACCAAATGTCATCACAACCCATTCAAAGAGACCAACAAACCCAGGACAAATAAAGTCCGTTTTAGACATATCTTCTTCGGCCATGAATATCTGATTATAACCAGCGTTGTCGTCAAGAAAACTGACAACCTGATGTCCTGAAGCATCATTGATCAACATATCGGCTATAGGCATAGGATACTCATCTTTGGGAGTGGCTCTATTCAAATCTCTAAAATCAATGCATACCCTGATCTTCCCAGTGTCTTTCTTCTCCACGGGCACGATATTAGAGACCCACTCCGCATATCTGCATGGCTGGATAAACGCTGCTTGCAATAACCGATTAATCTCCTCTTTAATCCGGTCATATATTGTAGAATTAAAACGGCGAGGATGTTGCTTGAAAGGCCTGAACCCCGGCTTAATAGGAAGTCGATGCTCAACAAGTTCTTGGCTTAATCCAAGCATCTCCCTATAATTCCATGCAAAACAATCAACATACTCTTTCAAAAGCGCGATTAATTTTAATTTATAATCGGCTTCAAGGTTTTGATTTACAAAGGTCGGCCTAGGTATGGAACCATCCCCAATATCCACTTGTTCTAAAGGGTCAGCCGACGTGAAACCTTGGCCCAACTTATTGAGCTCATCAAAATCATCAATAGCTTCACAATTATCGGTCTTATAGGTCCGATACTGCTCAACATGATGCTTTACCAATCAACATTAGCATCCATAAAATTACATGATAATGTTGAACTGATTGTCGATCGGATTTAAAGACACTGGTACAAAACCTTCCCTAGTAACACTAACAAATTGGAAATCAGAAAGGTCCTGACCAGATAAACAAGCAATAGTATCATGCCCCCCGAGCAAAGGAGCATCGGCCGTAGCTACATAGGCCAACGAATCTGAGTGCACTACTTCAACATCGTTCCCCACCCATTGAATGAGAAACTGATGCAGGCTAGAAGGAATGCACCGATTAGCATGAACCCAATCACGCCCGAGTATAAGGTTGTAGCTACCTTGTATGTCGGCGACGAAGAAAGCAGTAGCCAAAGTCTTGCTCCCAACAGTAAGTTCCATGGACGCAACTCCTTTGGCCGAAATAGGATCTCCTCCTCTGACTCCAGTGATAGTCATGTTGGTCTTGATCAGCTCTTCATCAGTGCCACCAAGCTTCTGGTAGAGTGAGTATGGCATCAAGTTTACGATTGCCCCACTGTCGACCAACATCTTGTGAACTGGTGTATCATTAATGTGGCCCTTTATATGTAACGACTTGAGATGATTGACAGATTCCTCTGGCTTTTGGAACACAACAGTCTGTGTAGCGAAGTTGAATTCCACTGCTGTCGAATCATCTCCGACCACATAGTAGTCGACCGATAAGTAAACTATATTGACCTCCGCCCTTTCTGGGGAAGGTTCGTAATCCACCATCTCCTCATCTTGTTCTTCAGGTAATTCTTCACTGGTCGCGACAATACCAGCGGAGGAAACAGGGTCATTAAGACACGTGTCGGATCCCATCGGAATACCAGGAACCAATTCAGTCTTGGAATCTGGTCGGGTCGGCTCAATTCTTAATTCAGCAGTAGCCGATTCAACCCGCTCGAACCCTAAACTGGTCGGCACCTGACCTGAGGTGGTCGGATTGGGGTCCGACCTGATTGGTTCTGAAGCCACTTCAGTAGATTCGGTATCCAGACTGGTCGGCTCAGGATCCGACTTGTTTAGCTCTACAATTGTCAAAGTCGGCTTTTGGTTACAAGCCGGCTCTTCACCCCCTCGCTTGCCCTGAGGGAAAATGGGATGCGTTGAGTTAAATATATCCTCCCTCATTTTCTCAAGCTGCTCTCGCCTCTGTTTGTTGCAGGGAGCTCTCTGCAGCTTCCATCATTGAGTTTTACTCAAACTAGGAGGACACCATCTGGGTTGCATGTATTTGGGATTACGCTCAACAGGTTTTTCTACCTCTACCCCAGCTGAAGTACCTTGAACATATTGAACCTTTGTTGGGGTGGACTCCTCAATCACCAACGGCTCGGTTTCATTAATGATGGAACATCCATAGAGCCGACCATAATTGTGGGCACAGGATCAGGTCTGGTTGGGGAAACAATAGGAGCACCTTGCACCTGTTAACACCAGATTTTCACACGCACGAGGAAATGACAGATGGGCCAGTATGCGAGAGATGGTCGTATGATGCATTTGGCAGATGACCAAGGTCAGTTAAATCTCGGAGTTTCGGCAAGTGTCTGTGCGGTCGGCTATCTTGCAAGGCGGTGATTCTATTCGGGAAGCAAATATGGCAAGTGGAGCCGACTTGCACGAGAAGACGCGTGACGATGGAGGACACCAAAAGGAATATAGGAATAGGGTTCGTATTTTCCAAGTTTTATTGTGTAAATCGTAATCTTCTAGGACTCGTATTTCGCCCAGGGTATACATATAAACCCTTGGCCATTGTAAAATTATTCACAACCATATCAATACAAATCGGCCCCATGCCATCTTTGAGTCCTTTGTCGTGTCGTCGAGTTCTTCGGGAGGAATCATCGATCCGTCGACCTCCGTAAGTCCTGACAACCTTGTTATCATGTCTAGTATCATGCGGTGGATTTAGATGTGATGCAAGTAGTCTTGTTTGTTTACAAAGATCGTGCGGTGGATCTATGTCGACAATGAAGAAGTCTTTGCTTATGTTATGCTTATGAGTAAATACCGTGCGGCAGGCGTTTGCTTGATACGTTTAGCATGAGCGAGATAGTTATCGGCTCTATTAGATTTCGCAAAATCTAGTAGATTCATTAAGTTACCTTGTGTTGCATGATTTATTTAATTAAGTTTAACAACACTCTTTTGCCCAATCTAGATTGACTTTGTTCGGCCTTGCTTTGCAAGTTTTTACTTGTTTCTTCCGATAATTGAATAACCATGATGGCCGAATTAATTTCTAATCTAGATTGTTACGTGTTGCGGGTTCATACATGTCATTTATGCTTAGGCTTTGATAAAACTAGGTATCGTGCAGCAGATGCAGGTTTTAGATTAGTTTAATCGTTTTTGGTTTGCATGTTCCTTCTTCATGGACCCCAACTCGGCTGGTTTGCCGAGCTTGGTTATACGTTATTTTATAATCTATCTCTTGTTGAAGCAAGTCTTTTTATGAATGTGCATTCGGCAACCAATTGTTTACATGTGCTTGTGTTTGGAGTTAGCCGAATGATCTTTAAAACTTGTTGACAGATAGCTTCTATAGCTATATGTCGTTGTGAGTGGCTTCAGAGCCGTAAATATGGAACTGTCTGGTCTCATCCGGCATGTTCCAGTTTTATTCTCATAGTTTTATCCCTTGTTGGCTTTTAGGTCAAACCGACTGGCACGTCTCCGGATTTCAAACCGTCCGGGCACCCGATTGAAGCCACGCTTTTCGGCTTGCTGTGTGTGAGGCACGGTACGACGCATTTTGTGCCAACACACTTTTTGGCACGCTCGGTGGGACACCACATTCCAAGATGGTTGAGTTCGACAACACTCAAGTTCTGGACGTGACCATGGATGAACTGCCACCAAAATTAAGAGATTTGGTACAACAAGCATGCGATGAGTTTCAACGCAAATGCTTGATGTCCTTCTCCAAGAACAAGAGCAACAAGGTCTTCCAGAAGCAGTCACTCCCGAGGGCTCTCCTTCCCCATCAATCTGATAGCACTGATGAGGAAGATATTCGAAAAATGTCCGAACTTATGTACAAGGTTGTGTTGGAGGCCATGACCAATCATCAGTTAGCTTTCTTAAATACTTTTCGTGCAGTCATGGTTGGTATTTTCGGCCCGGCGATAGATAAGCGTTTTGAGGAAGCCGCTGGTCTGATGCAGGGGCCACTGTTATTCCCCGTTCCCTAGCATTAGAGGAAAACTGCTGAAGACAGCAGAGTTGGTTGGAGCAAAGGTGGGATGATCCTTCATCAAGAGCAGCAACCTCCCACAACTCAGGGCCAGCTTGCATTCGGCACAACGGGAAACATCCCTCCATCTGCTTTCAGAGTATCTCCAGCAACAAATAGGTTGCAGAAGAACATGTATGGAGATGGGTATCAGGAGTTCGTGGATTACAGTGTGATTGATGCTTTCCCGAATCCAGGCTATAAGAATTCAGCAAGGGCATTTCTTGGGGGTCAAGCACAGGTTGCTCCAGACTCAGGCGTCGACCTCATCATGCATAGGATGGCCGACTTGATGCAGAATCAATTCGGCCTGAAGCCAAAGAATCAGTCCTATGCTTACAAGTCTCCTTACCCAGAATGGTACAACCGAGTCGCACTCCCTCCAAGGGTGAAACCTCCCACTGATCTCACCAAGTTTTCGAGCCAAGATGACACTAGTACTGTTGAACACATCAGCCGTTACTTGATGCAGCTCGGAGAAGCATCTGCAGATGAAGCCTGGAGAATTCGGTACTTCCCACTATTGTTAACAGGACCAGCTTTCTCATGGTTCACATCTCTGCCGGCAAATTCTATTAATACATGGGCAGAATTAGAATAGAAATTTCATGCGTATTTCTTTACGGGCACTAATGAGAAGAAGTTGGTCGACCTCATGAGTTTGAGGATGAGAGTTAATGAGACTCCCCAAGAATATTTATGCAGATTCAGGGAAACTAAAAATCTCTGTTATTCCCTGAATTTGCCAGATGATCAATTGCTAGGGATAGCTATAGCTGTTATGTTGCCGAAAATCAGGGAAAAGTTGTTCGGCATGGAGTTTGATGATCTTGAGCAGTTATCACAACGATTGGCAATGATGAATAGTCAAGCTCAGGGGTTTAGGAGAAATAACCAATTCTAGAAGGGCGATGTGGCTAGTGAAATGTATCAAGCCTTCTTAGAGGAGGCAATGGAATATGATGATGAAGATGAGATAGCTGCAGCAGAGCTGGTCTGGACTAAAGAGCCGACTCAAGTCAATCAACGATGGTTGAGGCAACAAAAAGGTACCTACAATTTTGATGTTTCAAAATCAGATAAGCTATTTGAGTTGTTATTGAAGGAAGGACGCATCAAGTTGCCGGAAGGCCATCCCATGTTGCACCCTGAAGGGGTTAAAGACAAGAAATATTGTGGTTTCCATAATACTATATCTCACTCTATAAATGATTGCCGAGTATTCAGAGTACGGATCCAGAAGGCTATCCAGGAAGGGCATTTGAAGTTCGACGGAAAAATGAAGATTGATGGTAGCCCTTTTGGACAGAATACCGTATCTTTCTCTGTTAACATGGTCAATGCAGATGACCTCAGGGGCAAAAGCAAGATGAAGGTATTAACCTCTGGTAGAGCAAGAGAGACCGGTGCTGTTGACCCCAATCGGCAAATCACAAATGAAGAATTTCGGCAACAAGTTTGTTTCCAGAATAGCCGAACTGAAAGGGGTGAGGCTTCCAGGCCCAGAGTCACGACACACATTTTATTAAACAAGTGGCATCGGGAGCAAGAACAGTACCATAAGCAGAAGTTTTATGAGGAACGGAAGTTCATAGAAAAGCAACGAAGGTACGAAGAGGAGATGTACCGAGAAGAACGAGAATATGTGAGGGAGCAAGAGCAGTCTCATTGGGAGTGCTCATTCTTCAAATATTGTTGGAATGAAGGCTTGAAACTGCCTGTTAAAAACAATTGCCCTGAGTGCAATGATCAATATTCTGAATACAGGCAATCTCAAGTCAACCGTCGTTCGGTCCATGAAAGGCTTGGGATGCAAATCCCTGAGGACGATCAGCGTTTAAAAATAGGTAATTCCGAGAATCGGCAAGGGAGAAATTTTGCCGATCGAAGATGGGCTCGCACTGAAGAAGAAGAATACCGTGAATATGTTTGGCAGAGAGGACAGTGGTGTCCACTAGGATTGAGGAAGAGCCAGAAAAGGAGAGTGCAGCGCCTAAGGAACAGAGAATTAGCGCAAGCAGGCACCAAAACAAAACAAGTTTGGCGTCCTAAGGAAAAGCCTGATGAAGATGATCGTTCGGCTGATGCGTGCATGGCATTCTTTCTCCCGTCGGGATTCATAGCTCCTGGAGATCAAAACGTCCAAGAAGAAGTGTATTCGGATTTTGACGAAGACGAATTCCATGATCTGATGGCTCAGCTCGTTTTGGCTCAACGGGCAGTTTTTGATAAACCGGCTAAGCATCGACATTTGAAGCCACTTTATATGAGGGGGTATGTTAATGGCAAGACACTAACCAAAATGTTTATTGATGGAGGAGCTGCCATAAATATCATGCCATGTACTACCTTCAGGAAACTTGGGATGGCAAGTGAGGATTTATTGAAGACTCACATGGTGTTGAGGGATTTTGCTGGCAATACTTCTGATACTCGAGGGGCAGTTCATCTTGAATTGATGATCAGGTCAAAAACTTTGATTACTACCTTCTTCGTCATCGATGGCAGGGGGGCATATAGTTTGCTTTTAGGAAGGGATTGGATGCATGCAAACTATTGTGTTCCGTCAACTATGCATCAAATCCTCATCCAGTGGATTGAAGATGACGTCGAAATTGTCCATGCCGATGATTCAGTGAGTGTTGCTACTGCAGAACCCATCTATTGGGAATTTGATGGTGTCGAGTGCTTCTCTGGAAGAGTTTGGGAAGTAGGTCCTGTGAATGTTTTTGACGAGGACCAACAGCCAATTCAAGTGATCGGCTCTCAGAGCAATTTTTGAATAATCCAATTGATGGTAATGGAGGAGAATTAGGACGAGGTTTCGTATCGGTTGATAAGTTAGAAGAGGTAAATATTGATAATGAAGCCGAAAACAAGACTGATACATGTCAGTACAGATTTGGATCCAGAATGCAGGTTGAAGTTGATAAACATTCTGAAAGAATTTTATCTTTTCCTCCGTTACTGAAGCTCAAGGAAGATCAAGAAGTTCGTATGGAGTGACGTGCAACAGAAAGCTTTGATGGGATTAAAGAATACATGAAGGCAACACCAGTGTTGGTACCTCCACAGCTTGGTAAATCTTTCAAGTTGTACGTGGCGGCCGATAGCCTAAAATAGGATCGGCCCTTATACAAGAATTTGAAGGAAAATATAAGGTGATAGCTTACTTTAGCCGAAAGACATTAGACCCAGAGATGAGGTATTCGGCTACGAGGGAACTCTTGTTCATATGTGTATTACTCATGTACCAAGCTTCGGCACTGCTTATTAAATGCCGAATGCTTTGTAGTTTTTGAATTTGATATGATGAAATAGTCGGTACATGAGTGGATTCAAGAATATTTGTATGCAAAAGATAGCCGATGTAAAGCATTGCCTTTAGCAGAAAAATGCTCCAAGAGTTTGAAAATATAGCCGATATTGTTTATATCGCCTTTAGTACAAAAATGTTCATGACCCTGGTGACCCTAGCATTTTTTCAAGTTAGCAGGTTTATCGGGAGGAGAGAAAGGTGAAGCGCAGTAAATAAGATGCCGAGTGACGTGACATGTCAAAACAAAATCTAGTCGGCTAAGATGACATCATGCATTCGGGAAGTGTTTTTCTGAGGAAATGTTGCAATCGGAAAAAATTGCTGGGATAATCAGGAAACGCAAATAGACATCGTTCAGAGAAAAACAACTTTGTTTATTCATTTGCAGATCCGTCCTAGTACAAACTACTCCTGGAACAATCTATTCAGAACGGACTGCGGATTGGTGACTCCGGCGAGAGCAGCGGCGTGATCTTCATAAACTTCAATACCTTCGATTTCATCTAAGAACCCGCCTGCAAAGCCGACTGGTAGAAAGGAGTAATCCTCGTTGGTCCAAGAGCTCATTGCTGCTAGCCCAAGAGAGACGCCAAGGTGCACGCCTTGGATGACGGCCTGATCTATGCGGCCATCCGTAGCATCAAGACGCGCCTCAGCTGAGTTCCCGTGGGCATTCACCTTATCGGCGACTCTGTTCGCCGCCGCCCTCAGATGGTCATTTTCCGCAGAAAGAGCTGGCAGGAAGAAAGATGTATCAGGCAAGCGAGCTCAATTGGAAGAAGGAAAATTGGGCAAAGATTTCGCTAACCTGTAATAGCATTATAGAGCTGCTTCTGTTGGTCCTCCCATTCGGTTTCCTCGATGCCGTGCTTCTTAGATGCATCTTCCAACGCCTTCTGGGCTTTATCCCTCTCCTTGCGGTACCAAAGAGCGTCCGGACAGGTACACCGAGGTAAGTCATCAGATTCAGAGGGGTCTGCTGGCTTAGGAAAGGGGTTAGGAGAGGCCGTTGGAGCTGCTGTTTCTGGAAAAGGAGTCCGGATTTGGTTGGAGAAAGCCCTCATCCTGGAAGGAAAGTGAATACTGAATCAGGAATGGATGAACAAGAAAGCTACCGCAAGGGGGCAAAGGACCAATTTTTACCCATAACATTGACAGGTTGGTGCTTCGCTTCTTTCCGCTTCATCTCTGATAGGACGTTTGCTGTGGTCACCATTGCTTGCCATTGATGAAAATACAGACGAGGATTCTCTCTCTCTGGCTTGAGCTGAGAGCCGAGAGGTGGGGAGTTTGCAAGTCAAACTGTTCAATTGGAAGTTGAGGGTGTTGTCGTGCGTAAGGTCATATTTATGGAACCGTGACTTGCACACTGGAAAGCTAAGCATTGGAGTAGGGTTTTCACAATTTATGGGCCATTGTTGGGTCGGGCCGGATTTTGTTGATTTAAGGAGATCGTGACTCTAGAGTCAGAAAAACGATGGATTTGGCTAAGGATTGTTAATGCACAGGGAGCTCAGTTTCGGTTGATTGTCTGGAAACTCATATTACCGATTGACACCGAAGACAGTAAGTCTGGCAGATGGTCTTCGAATTTGGAAAGACTGTATTTTATTTCAAGCAATGAAGCTTTAATGGAGAAGTCTTCGAAGAAACTGAAAATGGAAAATCCCTTAAAGGTTACAGCAATCACTTACGGGACAGAGATGATTGACATGATTATCAGTGATAGCCGATGTGATAAAAATCATCGTTAAAGCAAAAATAAAAGTCAGTGACTAATGCACAAAGCAGAGTACGCATTGATCTCGAAGGATCAGTCACAGATTGGTTTCAGGGATCAAACAGAAAGACTTTTTATTTACAAAAAGAGGGTACAAGATTACAATAAAGATCAGTTCGTCCATCCTATCCTCTGTCTAATCGGGAGATCATGGTCGAAGGAATCAGCCAGATCTATTCCAACTTCCTTCATATCATCTACAGAGTGTGCTACCCTGTATTCTAGCCCTCGCTCACAAACGTCGAAGCTGCGGTAATCGGCGCCGGAATGAATCCGTACAGCGTTAAAGGCAAGTGCTGCATCGTACCCCATGCCGGCTCTGGAGATGTCGGGGAGGATTCGGTTAACCTCGTTCACCTGACTCAGAGCTGTCGTACCCGTCACATTGGCCATAATGGCGAGATTGGCGACAACAACTTCAAGAGCGTAAAGTTTGGCCTCCAGAGCTGAGAGGGAGAAGAGTGAGTAAAGGCAAGAGGGGGAAAACAAAGACAGAAGTGATGGAAATATTTACCGGTGGCCCGATTCCGAGCGACGTCACGCTCCCGGGAAACTCGAATGATCTCTTGGTCCTTCTCCTCCAAGTCAAGTTGGAAGTCTATGACCTGTTGAGTCGGATTTCCGGGGAAATCATCATCAATCCTCCTGAACAAAGGTAACAAAGTGAGAATAGCTGTTTCATTGAGGAACAAAATAGAAGAAAGCGACCTTTTCCTGGAAGTGCTGGAAACACCGAGCTCGGAACTATGTCTGCTCGCCACAGAAGACATCTTCTAGATTGGATTGGGCGATGATAAGAAAAAGAAGGGTTTTTCTTGGTTTGGAGATTGAAACAGGGGAGCTTGAGGGAGTAAGCCGAAACGAAGTAAAGGGTGACTTAAAAAGACCCCAAAGAGTGCATCGGGAGATGAATCGGCAGGTAAGGCAATTATGGTACGCGAAGGTGGATGCTTTCGGAGGTTCCACGTCAGTATACAAGAGAAAGGAATTTTGGAATACATATTTATCCCAAAATTAGGGGGCCTGTGTTAACACCAGATTTTCGCACGCACGAGGAAATGATAGATGGGCCAGTATGCGAGAGATGGTCGTATGATGCATTCGGCAGATGACCAAGGTCAGTTAAATCTCGGAGTTTCGGCAAGTGCCTGTACGGTCGGCTATCTTGCAATGCGGTGATTCTATTCGGGAAGCAAATATGGCAAGTGGAGCCGACTTGCACGAGAAGACGCATGACGATGGAGGACACCAAAAGGAAAATAGGAATAGGGCTCGTATTTTCCAAGTTTTATTGTGTAAATCGTAATCTTCTAGGACTCGTATTTTTCCCAGGGTATAAATATAAACCCTTGGCCATTGTAAAATTGTTCACAACCATATCAATACAAATCGGCCCCGTGCCATCTTCGAGTCCTTTGTCGTGTCGTCGAGTTCTTCAAGAGGAATCATCGATTCGTCGACCTCCGTAAGTCCTAGCAACCTTGTTATCATGTCTAGTATCATGCGATGGATTTAGATGTGATGCAAGTAGTCTTGTTTGTTTACAAAGATCGTGCGGCGGATCTATGTCGACAATCAAGAAGTCTTTGCTTATGTTATGCTTATGAGTAAATACCGTGCGGCAGGCGTTTGCTTGATACGTTTAGCATGAGCGAGATAGTTATCGGCTCTATTAGATTTTGCAAAATCTAGTAGATTCATTAAGTTACCTTGTGTTGCATGATTTATTTAATTAAGTTTTACAACACTCTTTTGCCCAATCTAGATTGACTTTGTTCGGCCTTGCTTTGCAAGTTTTTACTTGTTTCTTCCGATAATTGAATAACCATGATGGCCGAATTAATTTCTAATCTAGATTGTTACGTGTTGCGGGTTCATACATGTCATTTATGCTTAGGCTTTGATAAAACTAGGTATCGTGCGGCAGATGCAGGTTTTAGATTAGTTTAATCGATTTTGGTTTGCATGTTCCTTCTTCATGGACCCCAACTCGGCTGGTTTGCCGAGCTTGGTTATACGTTATTTTATAATCTATATCTTGTTCAAGCATGTCTTTTTACGAATGTGCATTCGGCAACCAATTGTTTACATGTGCTTGTGTTTGGAGTTAGCCGAATGATCTTTAAAACTTGTTGACAGATAGCTTCTATAGCTATATGTCGTTGTGAGTGGCTTCAGAGCCGTAAATATGGAACTGTCTGGTCTCATCCGGCATGTTCCAGTTTTATTCTCATAGTTTTATCCCTTGTTGGCTTTCAGGTCAAACCGACTGGCACGTCTCTGGATTTCAAACCGTCCGGGCACCTGATTGAAGCCACGCTTTTCGGCTTGCTGTGTGTGAGGCACGGTACGACGCATTTTGTGCCAACAGCACCCTTTTAGGCACATAGATGTCTCGTGCTTGTGTCTTCCTTGTTTCTTGAACGGTTAATGTTCTTGACGTAACCAGCCGATTCTGACTTGCGTTGCTGGAGCTGGGCCGATCACCCAACCGATCAAACACTGAGATCCTCGAAGGTTGACCAACAGGTGTTCCCTAACCTGGTCGATAGTACATAGGCGTCGGCATAGGGTAGGGTACCCAGACCCCTTGAGGACCCCATTGCGGAGGTAGTGAAATAGGAGGAGCCCACTGAGGTCTGTAAGGAGTGACCCTCGGTGCTAGAGTTGCTTGGGTTACCGCCAGCTGCTTAGCTTTCTCATTCTCCCGCTTCGGAGGAGTGGACTCTCTCTTTTTTAATGGTCGATTCTGAGAATCGGTCTTTTGCTATTTGTACTTGGCCATGAGCTTATCAAAAGTGCATCGCTCTCTGATAACCTTCCCTCTGCTCTTCTCCACATTAGTCTTCCAAGTGCCTACTTCAGGCTTTTTTGGGACAAATGTGCGTAAAACGCGGACCCTGGAAGGAGCAGAATCACTAGCACTAGCTAAACCGACTGTAGCAGTCGGCTTGTCTGTCATAACCGGACCAGAAGAAGTTGGTCTGACCTGGTCGGTCTTTCGATTCGGTTGCTCTGAGGAAGAACCAGACTGGTCGGTTTGAGAACCCGACCTGGTCGGCCTTTGCTGTGCTGCCCTGGTTTCAAAATATCTTTGTCTATACAGGTGTCGTGATGACCCCATAGTGATTGTGAGCTTGCTTTTGCCATCATCACCCTTCTCGAGCACCAACTTGCGCCCCAAATCACCCTCAGCATTCGGTGCGACCCAGGACTCGCCGATAATGACATTCTTGCCTTTAGTTGTATCGGCCTACTCTGGACGAATCAGAATCGCAGGGTTTCCTGCTTCCACCATATGAACCGGGAAAGGAGCAGTATTGATCTACATCTCGGTAAGACTCAATCGTCCTTCATTGAGAGCCGATTGGACCTGTCGACAAAAAACATTGCAATCATTAGTGGCATGAGAGAAAGAATTATGGTATTTGCAATAAGCCCTCCTTTTTAGTTCGTTAGGTGATGGCAAAGTATAATTAATTTTCAGATAACCGAATTTAAGCAACTCATCAAATATTCGGTCACATTTGGAGAAATCAAAAGTAAACTTTACTTCCTCACCCCGATTCCTTTGAATTGGTTTGAGGGAAGGACAAGTGACTAGTTTATTCTGTGCTGGCCATAAGAGCTCAGCAGCGTAACAATCTTTAGACTCATCGTCCGAACTATCAGAATCCATCTCAACAATATGTACGCCCGATCGATGAGTCTTATGAGGATCGTAAGGTTCTTTAAGGCGCGATTCTAGGCCTTCTGCAAAAGCTGATTTACATTAAAGAAATCACAATGTTCGAGTTTATCCTTTATCTCCCGACGTAAACCAGCAGACATAGGTCTCTTAGGTCACTGTCGGAAATCCTTAAATGGAAACATCAGTTCTTAATTTCTTTAAAGCGCTTAAAGAAGTCGACCACAGGCTCGCTACGTCCTTGTCAAACCGACGTAAGGTGTGATAACCTAGTTTCTTGAACCTCGTTAAAAAGTGATTATGAAATTTCTCTTCTAATTCGGCCCAAGAACCTATGGTACACTCTGGTAGTGACGTTAACCAAGCAAAAGCCGTACCAGTAAGAGACAGAGGAAAATGTCATACGTTCATATAATCTAAAGTACTGGCTTCGCCCATTTGTGCAAGGAACATGCTGATATGTTCCATAGTTGTTTTACTACCGTCACCACTAAACTTATAAAAATCTAGTACCCTCCAACCGTCAGGTGGTTTCATAAAATAAAAACATGAAGGGTATGGTTTAGAATAAGTGGTCCTGATAGGCTTAAATTGGACCCCCAAACTGGTCTCGAGAGACCTAGTTATCTCTTCCTTAAACCGATTTATGGCTCGTCCAAAATCGGTATCAGCAAGGTTAGGAGTGCCACTATGCATGGGATTGTGGCTTGGAGACTTCGGTGGATTGGGCAACACTGTTCCCTGTCCTCCTGAAGTCCTGTTTGTCGTTGTACCCTGGTCGGTCTGTGTGGTCCGACCAGAGTTATGATGGGTGTTATTGGCATTCGTTGAGGCACCGACTTCACCACGTCTGGTCTCAGCAGACCCTAATTGTCCAAAATTAATGTGCGAAGTCTGTCCTCTAAAGGAATTAAAAGGCATGCCGAACTGTGGTTGCCCGATTGAAAGTTCGGGCTCGACGGTCTTACCTTCTAACTTATCCATGTGGTCACTAAGTAATTTAAACGAATGCTGAATGGTATTGGTGAGAGTTTTTGAAGTATCGACCAACATTGCTGAATAATTAGCATGGGTAGGGTAAAGATCTTCAGGTACCTTGGTATTTACCTTATCAGTAGCATCCTCAGCATTCGTGGTTGATGCAGTAGGGCTGATCTTGCTGAAGTCCGGTTCCTTATCTTGAGTGACCCTGCCGCGCCGATCTTTCGAACAGCTTTCCAGGAAAGCCTTCAAGACGGCGTCGAGCTTGGCCTGCGCTTGTTGCTTTAACTCGTCGGGGAGCTCGTCGATGCCCATAGGACGGATGATGTTATCCTTATCTGTAGCACCGTCTTTGCCGCCCATGTTGGTAGTAGATGAAATTTCAATTGTCCCCAGCGGAGTCGCCAAAAAGTGTGTTGACATCGGTAGTGATCCGAATCACACACCAGCAGGGCTAGAATGCCCGAAGAGGTTGCAGATCAACCAGAGACAACAGGGGGCCTGATTAAACCGACAAAAACCGATCTGAAGACCGGTTTAGATTGATTTAGGGTTTTGGATCCCTGTGTTGGTAACTCTAGAACTCCTCCCGGGAAGACCCGTCGGGGAGAAGCATGTAGAGGTTGTTCTAGGACCAGCAAGGCCGCCTAGAACGCTGTCGAGCCTCGCCGGGAGACGCGCCGAATAGCAAAGTAGAGAGAGGAAAAGGGTAAAAGGGATAGTAGATTGAATTTGATCGATTAGGGTTGGATGCCTCAATCGGCCATGATCCTCTCATATATATAGAGGGGGGCTGGTCTTATCCTAATAGGAAACATCTCCAGATATGATCTCTAAGTTTCCTACTCGAACTCCATCAAAACATGGAATCCAAGAGTCCAATCCGGACTAGACAAGGTAAACCCGATCTCGCTGATCTTTGAATCAACTAAACCGGCTAAATGGGCTTTATAAATATCAGCCCAAACCGATTATACCGATCCACAGATTATCCTTACCAAAGAAGGATCTTTGAATCGGCGCCCGATTCGGCGCTCATCACCATCTTAAGGCTTCCGACCAGCATTACCTGGTCAGAAATAGTACAACTGGTCGAAACACCTCAAATGATCAGGTTCAGCTTACTTAAAACATTAGACCTTTCAATTTAAAGATCAATTCAATCTCAAAATATTATGAGCCGAATATGTCTTCTAATCTCAATATTTACCTATGACACTTTTGAGTGTCAACACTTTGCTCTGTGTATTTTGATTTTAGGAAAGGAGACTGTAAACTCCTTGTCTCCTTGTTGGGGATTTTGGCTGAAATCTTTGTGATCACGTTTTGTTCTTCGCGTTCTTTGTTTCCACTTTTTTGCTCTTTCACGAGATCTTTTGTTTTGAGGGATGGATTGAAAATCCGTTTGAACCATCTAGTGCATCTTCGTGAGAGACATCTTTTCACCGAAAGATTTTCTCCAATTCCTCACGAGCACACAAATTGGGTGGATTTCATGTTGGATCTCGTTTTGCTTGTTCTTCACCGATTTTCTTCAATTCACCGATTTGCAGTTAAGTTTGAGCGATGATCTCGTAGGAGTAGCTCACTAACTTGCTTGTAACCCCTCACATAAAGTTTGAGCCCTAGTGCTTTTGATTTGAGGGAGATCGGGTCGATTTGGTGAACGAACAATACAGTTTCGGGGTGACCGGACACTAACCATAGAGTCTGATCGTTGAACAACTGTAGATCGTTGTGATTGGACTCTGCTCAAGAATCTACCGAACGCATATCTTGCAGAGTCCGGTTAGTTCTAGAGAGGTCTGAGTGTGACCGGACGCACCTGGTGCGTTGTGACCAGACGTGCCACAGTCACTATTCACCAAGTGAACCTGACTGGACGCTCCCTTGTGTTTCTGTGAGCGGACGCATCTGACCAGGTCTGACCGGACACACTCGGAGTCCGGTCAGTGACCTGTCAGCGCGTTTTCATCTGTTGTTTCTTTGGTCGGTTTTCGATTTGCGTTCTAGCTTTTATGTTGGATTCCTGGCTTCCGTGCTCTACTAAAATCAAGCTTCCCGTGTTGTCAAAAAGCGTGAATCCCCCTCGCGTTGCTCGGGGGAGATTGAGGTGACCCAAGGTTCATCCAGTCACTAGTTGACTCGCGTGAACTAAGGGCGTGGGAGTTTTTATGGTGTCCTGCCGTGTTCCTAGGGAACATCCACCCAATCATTTGGGTCGTGGACATCATGTTGAGCGGTTCTTGCTTTTAGGGTTGAGTTTGGGACAGAGGCTATCTATTTCTGCAAAGATATTTGAGGCTCCCATTCACCCCCCCTCTGGTCATCATTTTTGGTCCTTTAGTAAAATTGGAAAACTTGAAGCTAGTGCAAGCACAAGTGAAAGCACAACTAGTGATGAGTAACTTGTAAAGAAAAACGAAAAACTAAAAGCAAAGTTAGCTAGCACACAAGATGCATACAAAAGTTTGCTTGCCAAAATGGAAATCATGTGCAAATATTGTGATGAGCTAACTAACAAAGTTGTACCACATCACCAAAGTAGGAATCTTCTTCTGCGCATAATAGTCTACTTCTTTTTCTTTGCTGGTGGGTTTGGAGCTACTCTTCTGGGTCTTCACAGTTGGGTCCTCTTTCGCTTCTTTCCTTTATAGAAGGAGGCAACACACTCTTCCTCTTTGTAGTCTTTATCCATCTTGTACCTACTTGCACCACACTTTGGATAGTTGTCCAAGTCCTTATAATCAACACCTCGATATAGGATACAGTGATTTCTACACGCGTGGATCTTCTCAACACCCATCGTTAGTGGACTGATTAGCTTCTTTGCATAGTACGTGTTAGCAGGCACTTTGTTCTCCTTTGGAAGCATGTCTATGATAATACTCAAGAACGCATCGAAGCCAGCATCAGAAATACCATACCTAGCTTTGCACACCAACAAATTTTGCACAGACCACAGTGTCGTGATCTCATTGGTGCAACCCTTAGACTCATCGTACAAAGGCTCTTCTGCTGCCTTCATCAGGGCCTCCAAACCTTTTATGAAGAACATTGATAGACCTTTCGCATGACGACGCAACATTGTCTCTAGGAATTCTGCATCTTCCGCAACCATATTATTTGGCGGGACATGAGTTCTGACACCTTCATTTCTTCCAGTGAAACCATGATCAGGAACATTTGGCACAACATGTTTGGCGTTAGGACCATCGGCGTCAGGGTGTTGTGTCTCGTGTACGAACTGAAACCCGTCTACAAGCATATTTGGGCCATTGGCGTCGATGTTCGTAAGGTTTCGAGTTGTATAAGGCGCAAAGCTACTCTCTCCATGCTTTGTCCAAATCAAATAATCCTTCATAAATTATCAGCGGACCAGATGA
The DNA here is from genome assembly GCA_009763385.1 of Coix lacryma-jobi var. lacryma-jobi. Classification (NCBI taxonomy): domain Eukaryota; kingdom Viridiplantae; phylum Streptophyta; class Magnoliopsida; order Poales; family Poaceae; genus Coix; species Coix lacryma-jobi. The sequence continues at coordinate 52,644,153 of CM019824.1, forward strand.
GAAAGGATTTGTTGAGTGTTATCAAATACAACAACATTTCTTCAGTCCATGCATGGACATTGTATGCGCGTCTTCTTTGTTCTCCAAGCATGGTTCTTAGCGGCATCAATAAACCTGAACGCATCTTGGCCCCTAGTGGGTTTCGGTGATTGGATGAAACACAAGATTACTGTGACTAACGTGTGTTTTGCAGAAACATGATTGAGTTAGGTCACGGTAATGGCGACGATACGAGCATATGGAGTTCATGTCCCCTGGCGATGGATATCGTTTCGGTTTTCAAAGGACGGACGACGAAGACGGTGGTAGACTAGGCTAAGTGTCATATGGTGTTGGAGGACACTTAGGTAGTCTTAGGTCTTTGTTTTTCCTTTGGCCGTACTATAAAGGGGAGCGTGAATCAGTAGCTTGACCTAGATGAGTCTATTGAGGTAGGTGTGGTGCACACTTGTTATTTCATAGCCCTAGGTAGCTCAGAGATATGCCTTATGTCGAGAGGATCAAATGTCGTTAAGGCCGCGTCGCGATCCGAGTTGGTTTTGCCCTTGTTATGGGCATTGAACGCTAGCCTGGTGGGCATCATACGCGTCCGATGCTCACTCCGACTAGGGTTTAGTCTGATGCGTGGCATCGGACGCGCCAATGTGTTCACATCGGACGCGCCTGTGCCACTGTTCACGTGCACGTGGATTTGGGGTAGCACCGGACGCTGGCATCGGATGCTGAGGGCCAGCATCTGATGTCCATGCAAAGAGGTTCCAGAGAGGGTAAATCCGCATCGGATGCGCCCGATATGGTTTAACAGGTCTGACAGGATGGTACAGTCGACCGTTGGTCGAGGTCATCGGAGCGTCTGATGCCTAGCATCGGAGCGTCCGATGACCCTGCACTAAGCCCTGTTCGGTGCTCTTTTGGATGGCCGGTTGGGAGAGTATTTATACTCCTCCTCATCATCCATTAGAGTGTTCTTGCCACTTCCATCTGCTGAGAGACACATTGTGAGTGTGAGAAAGTGCAAGAGCCCTAGTGAGGTTGAGTGAATTGCTAATTGAGAGAATTAGTGACCTCCTAGTAAGAATTGAGTAGCAAGTGTGCATCCATCCATCTCTTTGGCCTTTTCTTGGTCAAGTGAGAGTTCTAGCTTGTTACTCTTGGTGATCGGCATCACCTAGACGGCTTGGTTGTGATCGTGAAGCTTGGAGAGCATCCGGTGTCATTCTGGATGACCCAAGCAAGCTTGTGACCGGTAGTGAGCGATTCACCGGGCCGAAGCGGCGAAGAATCAGCTCATAGTGAGCACTTGATCCTTGCGCGGATCAAGGGGGAGCGATACCCTTGCGCTGGTGCTCCAACGAGGACTAGGGGGTGTGCCGACACCTCGATACCTTGGCAAAAAGATTGTCTTGTCATCTCTACTCCTTCACTCACGCATTTACTTTCAAGCAATTCAATTCCGCATTATACTTGTTGTTCATTTACTATTGAATTGCTTTGCTAGAGTAGGAGTGGCATAGACTTGGTCTTTTGTGTGGTAGAATATAGAGAAACACACTTCTAGGCACAAGGGGGTTAATTGGGCTTAATAGGTTTTAATTCTTGCTAAAGTTTTAGAAAAGCCCAATTCACCCCCCTCTTGGGCATCTTGATCCTTTCAATTGGTATCGGAGCCTCGTGCTCTCGATTTAGGCTTAACCGCCTAGAGTTAAGATGTCTGGAGGTGATGGACCACCTCCCATGTTCGAGGGAGACGACTTTCCATATTGGAAAATCCGTATGGAGTCGTACCTAGAAGCAGTTGATGTTAGATGCCGCGAAGCCGCCATAACCAAGTTCCCCAAACCCAAGGATGGCACTAGCCTCACGCCACATGAGGAAGAGAATGAGAAGTGGAATGCAAAAGCCAAAAACATTCTTTTTAGAGGCATTTGCAAGGATGTGTTTAACCGCGTCCGAAACCACAAGAATGCCCATGATCTATGGGATAACATTTGTGCTCTCCATGAGGGAACCAAGAGTGAGCTTGAGGAGCGCTATCATTTAGTTATGCAAAAGCTTCATTCTTTTGATATGCATGCTAATGAAAGTGCAAATGAAATGTACTCACGCTTGAATGTTCTTGTAGAAGAACTCAATGGACTTGGCCTCACACAAATGCAACCATCCGATGTTGTGAGGAAGATCCTTTGTGTCCTCCCAATTGACAAATATGGACACATTGTGACGGTGCTACATCAAGGCGATCTTTCCACCGCTACACCAACTCAAATCTTGGGAAAGATCAATGCGCATGAGATGTACATGCACATCACACCAAGTGGTGGCTCTTCCACCGACAAGAAGAAGGACTTGGCCTTCAAAGCAAGCCATGACAAGAAGGGCAAGTCAAAGGCTATTGAGATGCATCATGAGAGCTCAAGTGATGAAGAGGATGATTCCAACATCGCTCTCATGGTGAGGAAGACCACCAAGATGTTGAAGAAGCTCCACAAGAACGGAGTCAACTTTGACTCAAGGAAGAAGAAGTTCTTCACAAGTAGCAAGAGAAGGCCAATCTCCGAAATGGATTGCTCCAATTGCGGTGAGCTTGGCCATCTTGCTCATCAATGTACCAAGCCCAAGAAGGACAAATACAAGAACAAGAACAAGGGCAAGAAATATGATTCATCAAGTGAAGATGAGAAGAAGAATGAGAAGCCCTACAAGAAGAAGGATGGCAAGAAGAAGCAATACCACAAGAAAGGTGGTAAATCTTACATTGTTGGTGATTGGCTCACCGACATTGACTCCCCCGATGGCTCATCCAATGAAGATAGTGATGATGAGAAGGAGAAGGTGGTCGCTCTAGTCATTGGCTCCTCTACACCACCACCATCACCGTCACCATCATCATCTACACACCTATGCCTCATGGCTAAAGGTGATCGAAAGGTACAAAGCGATGATGACTCTAGTGATAGTGATATTGATGGTGAATTTGAGGCACCCTCTTATGATTAGCTTGTTACATTGCTAAACAACTACTCTAAAATCATAAGAAAGACTAGAGCTAAAAATGAAAAGCTTGTTGATGAAAATGAATCTCTTGTTGAGAAGTATGATCATGCTACACATGCTAGTGATGAGCTAAAAGATGAACTTGCTACTATGTCATCTTCCATCAAGGAGCTCAAGTCCTCTAACAAGGAGCTCAAAGCTAAAAATGAAAAACTTGATAAGATGCATAGTGACTTTATCACTAGTTATGCTTTGCTCAAAGAACAATACACTCAAGTGAAAGTTGATTATGATACTCTCATCGTTGCTTATGATATGTTTTCACATGAGACACATGATGCCCCTAACCTTGTTGTTAAGTGTGACATAGCAACATCTTGTGAGGACTTGGTTAGTGAGCATGATGAGCAAAGAGCTAGTGGCAAGGGCAAGAAAGTGGTTATGGCCGATCACTATGATGACTATATCAAGATCAAGAATGAGAATGCAAAGCTCAAGGTTGATCTAGAGAAGCTTACAACCACCAAGCAAGTTGTCATTGAAACTCATGATGATGACTATAGCATGTCACTTGAGCTAGACATGCTAAAAGAAAAAAACAAGAGATTGAAGATGGAGAGGAACTACAAAATGACACCATCTCAATTGGAGCTCCAACAAGAGAATGACAAGCTCAAGAAAGAGAAGGAGCATCTTACCACTAGATTGAAGAAATTCACCAAGGGTCAATGTCTTCAAAGTGAGCTACTCATGAACACCGTGATGAAGACAAATAGAAATGGCATTGGCTTCCTTGAAGAGAAGATGAAGCAACGCAAGAGCATCACTAAGCCAAAGAAGAAGAAGATCGGGAGATGCTATGAGTGTGGAAAAGAAGGACACTTTGCTCATGATTGTGAAGAGCCAAAACCCACACCCTTGCCCAAGAATGCTAGGCCCTTTGCTTTCAATGCTCACTACATGCTTAGACAAGACTCTAGTGGCAAGATGAAAGTCATGTTCATGGGGCCTCCTAACAAGAATAGGCCAAAGCAAATATGGGTTGCAAAGTCACTAGTTGAGAAGGTTAAGGGACCTCAACAAGTTTGGGTCCCAAAAGCTCAAGCTTGATTTCTTGTGTGTGTAGGTGAACTACAAGACCGGTGGATCTCATTGGGTGGTTGATAGTGGTTGCACACAACATATGACCGGTGATCCCCGGATGTTCACCTCACTAGAAGAGAATGTCGATGACCAAGAAAATATTATATTTGGTGACAACTCAAAGGGCAATGTCAAGGGTTTGGGCAAAGTGGCAATATCAAATGGTCACACCATCTCCAATGTGCTTCTTGTTGCATCATTGAGCTTCAACTTGCTATCCGTTGGGCAACTATGTGATCTTGGCTTCCAATGTTTGTTGACCGACAAAGAAGTGGTTGTGACCAAGAAAGATGATACACAAGTGATATTCAAAGGCTTTAGATACAACAATCTCTATCTAGTGGATTTCTCCTCCGAAAATGCCAACTTGAAGACATGTTTGTTCACTAAGCAATCACTTGGTTGGCTATGGCATAGAAGATTGGCTCATGTGGGAATGAACACTCTCAACAAGCTATTGAAGAAGGATTTGGTTAGAGGCTTGAAGGATGTCAAATTTGAGAAGGACAAATTGTGTAGTGCATGTCAAGCCGGCAAGCAAGTTGCAAACACTCATCCAACCAAAGCCTTTGTATCAACATCAAGAGAGCTAGAGCTACTTCACATGGATCTATTTGGGCCAACAACATATGTTAGATTGGGTGGAAATCTCTATTGCCTAGTGATTGTTGATGACTATTCTAGATACACTTGGGTATTCTTTCTTCATGACAAATCCGAAGCAACCCCTTCATTCAAGAAGTTTGCCAAGAGAGCCCAAAATGAATTTGACTTGAAGATCAAGAAAATTAGAAGTGATAATGGAAAGGAGTTTGACAACACCCACATTGAAGAGTATTGTGATGAAGTTGGGATCAAGCATGAAGTCTCCGCAACCTATACACCACAACAAAATGGGGTAGTTGAGAGGAAGAACCGGACTCTAATCACCCTAGCAAGGACAATGTTAGATGAGTACACTACACCGGAAAGATTTTGGGCGGAAGCAATCAACACCGCTTGCTATGCATCAAACCGGTTGTTCCCTCATCGTCTCCTTGGCAAGACCCCCTATGAGCTACTCAACAACAAGAAGCCGGATATATCATTCTTTAGAGTGTTTGGGTGCAAATGCTACATCTACAAGAAGCGCCAACACCTAGGGAAGTTCCAACGCTGATGTGATATTGGTTTTCTTGTTGGTTACTCATTGAAGTCCAAAGCATATCGAGTATTCAACCATGCCACCGGGATGGTAGAAGAAACATATGATGTGGAATTCGATGAATCTAATGGCTCTCAAGGAGAGCATGAAAATCTTGATGATGTAGGTGATGAACCATTGAGGGAAGCAATGAAGAACATGCCGGTTGGAGCCATCAAGCCTAAAGATGATGATGATGATGATGTGCAAGTCATTGGCAAGCCATCCTCATCAAATGTACCACAAGATGATGACAAAAATGGGAGAGAGCCATTTGAAGATACTCATGTCTCCCATGATCAAATGGTGGTACAAGCTCAGGATGTTGATGCTCCTCAAGCGGCCCCTCAAGTGGTTGATCAAAGGACTACTCCTCTAGTACAAGCTCATCCTCAATATCTCATCATAGGGAGTCCAACAAAGGGTGTAATGACTCGATCTCAAAAACTTGCTTTATTTATTGAACATCACTCCTTTGTGTCTCTTGTTGAGCCTACCATTGTAGATGAAGCTCTAGGTGATCCAGATTGGGTGAATGCTATGCATGAAGAATTAAAGAACTTCACCTACAACCAAGTTTGGACACTTGAAGAGCGACCAAAAGGCGCAAGACTCATTGGAACAAAATGGTTATTTAGGAACAAGCAAGATGATCAAGGCAAGGTTGTTAGAAACAAGGCAAGGCTAGTGGCAAAGGGGTTCTCTCAAGTTGAAGGATTGGATTTTGGAGAGACCTTTGCATCGGTTGCAAGACTAGAAGCCATTCGTATCCTCCTTGCATATGCATCACATCATGACATTAAATTATATCAAATGGATGCGAAAAGTGCATTTTTAAATGGCTTCATAAATGAACTAGTCTATGTTGATCAACCTCCCGGGTTTGAAGACCCTAGATATCCTAATCATGTTTATAGGTTGTCCAAGGTGCTATATGGGCTCAAGCAAGCCCCAAGAGCATGGTACGAGCACCTTCGGGACTTCCTCATTGAGAAGGGCTTCACCATTGGGATCGACACCACACTATTCACCAAGAAGCTTGATGGAGAGATCTTCATTTGTCAAGTCTACGTCGATGATATCATCTTCGGGTCAACAAATGAAGTCTATTGAAAGGAATTTGGTGACTTGATGTCGAAGGAGTTCGAAATGTCCATGATTGGTGAGCTCACATTCTTCCTAGGCTTCCAAGTCAAGCAATTGAAGGAGGGGACTTTTATATCTCAAGAGAAGTACACAAAAGACCTCCTCAAGCGCTTCAACATGGATGATTGCAAGCCTATCAAGACTCTAATGCCAACAAATGGACATCTCAACCTAGATGAGGGAGGTAACTCGGTTGATCAAACTCTCTACCGTTCTATGATTGGTAGCTTGTTATATTTGACTGCATCTAGGCCCGACATCATGTTTAGTGTGTGCATGTGTGCAAGCCGATCCTAAGGAATCACATCTCATAGTCGTAAAGAGAATCCTTAGGTACCTAAAGCACACCCCAAGCATTGGCCTTTGGTATCCCAAAGGAGCTAACTTCCAACTCGTTGGGTATTCCGATTCGGATTACGCAGGTTGCAAAGTAGATATAAAGAGCACATCCGGAGGGTGCCATTTGCTTGGGCGATCACTAGTTTCATGGGAGTTCGAAGAAGCAAAATAGTGTGGCCTTGTCTACCGCCGAGGCGGAATACATAGCCACGGGTGCTTGTTGTGCACAAATCCTTTACATGAAACAAACCCTTTTGGACTATGGTGTAGTTCTAGAAAGGGTACCTTTGTTGTGTGACCATGAGAGCGCGGTTAGGCTTGCTAACAACTCGGTTCAACACTCTCGCACAAAGCACATAGATATTCGCCATCACTTTCTAAGAGACCATGTTTCAAAAAAAGACATATCCTTAGAGGGAGTTAGAACCGAAGATCAATTGGCGGATATCTTCAGAAAACCCCTAGATGAGAACACTCTTTGTAGATTGCGAAGTGAGCTTAATGTGCTTGATCTAAGTAACTTTGTCAAAAGGTAAAAGGGGGTTGTCTTTGCATTGCATTGTATATTATGCCATGTTTACTTTATGCTATGCACATAGGCTTGTCAGACGTGGTTAAGATAACCGCCCTAAAAAGCGTGTGAAGAAGCTTACCCATGAGCAAACTTGACAAGCAACCTAGATTCAAATTCCGTATTGCATTGCATATGCATGTGTGTTGCTTTGTCATTTCTTTTCGGTTAAGTTTTGAGCAACCGCTGTGTTCGTCCACCGCTAGGGGGAGCATTTGAGGCTCCTAATGGTTAAGTCCCCTAGTTTTGGTGGCCACATGTTGTCTCCTCAGGATTTATTGCCTTTTTTACCTAAAAATAGTAAGTAGCAAATGGCAAAATATTTCTAAAATCAAGGGTTTATGCGAGGATGCTCATACTAGGTTCCAACTGGTGTTTATTTGCCTCTTATTTGAGTTGGAACTTGGTTGGGAGAGGGAGCCGCAACAGAAATCTTCAAAACAGCCCAAAATGAGGCATCGGACGCTGCATCGGACGCTCCCCCAGCATCTGATGCCCTGCACTGTAGACAGCTCCGGCTGGAACAGTGTCAGGGTAGCGTCTGATGTGTCACCATCGGAGCGTCCGATGCTCCATCGGACGCTGCCCAACGTCCGATGTTGCAGCATAGGACGTGTCCGATGCTATTTTGGCCGAATTGGAGCTCTCTGGACGGGCATCGGAGCGTCCGATGTGTTTACATCGGCGCGTCCGATGCCCCTTTAAGCGGCGCAGTAGGTTCTCTTCATTGACAAACCGGCCCCACTCGTCATATCCAATCGTCTTCCTCGCGCAACCGCTGCCCACACCAGAGCCCGAGCCGCCTTGTGCCCTAACCCTAGCTCAACCTCGCTCCGGCCGCCCCCGCCCCGCGCCCTCGCCGCCGGCCGCCGTGCCCTCCGTTGACGGCCGCCGCAGCTGCATCTCGCCACGCCTCCCCTCCACCGCTGAGACTCCCCTCCGTCGCGCGCGTGCCTTGCCGCGCTCACTCGCTGGAGCTCCTCCACCGGCGGCTATCTCGCCGGTGCTGTGCGTCCCCGAGCCCCTCTGCTCGTCGGAGTTCACCCTCGCGTCCTCGCCCCCTCGGCGATCTCTTCACCGACCCTCAGCCCCAACAGTGAGCAACCGCCATCTCCTTCATGTTCCACGCATATTACATGCTCGACAAAATGTCTCAATGGTCATTCCACCTTGTCTGACCCATGTTTCGCCTCGCCATCTTTGCAGACATCCTTGGTGTGACACGTGGGCGCCCAAACGTCAGTTCTTATCTCCTTCTTGGGTCGTGTCGTCGGATCGTCAGGTAGCAAAGCCAATTCCATCCTTATCTCCATGCTTTGCTTCCATAGCGTTTTCTCATCTCTATAATATATATTCTTATATATCTCCCGTCTATTCTATGCAGCGAGTCTGTGTCAGTGACCACTGGGCAGTGACCGATAACCCGGGGACAAGCCCGCGGGTAAGGATCGAGGCCAAGCCTCGTGAGTGACAGCACAGTTCAGTGCCAGTGTCAGGGGGAGTATCTGTCAGTTTGGGTTGTTCAGCGGCAGTCCCGAGCTTGGTTTTCAGGGTCAGTGGTTCTTTCACTGGCAGTCTAGAGCTTTCAGTGTCAGTGTTCCTCGTTCTTGTCAGCCATGCCGCACTGCAAGAACGTTGGTGGTGGCCCAGGGGACTCCCCTCCCCGTCCCCCTCCTTCCGGTCAGAGGCCCGGGAAGGCGAAGCTGATTACACGCAGGAAGCACACTCGGCAGCAGAGGGAGGCAGACCAGGCACGAGAGGTTGCAGCCGCCGCAGAGCGTGCCGAGCAGGGTGGCCGTGGTGGCGGCTTACGGATTGAGGACCAGCTGTCGCCAGAGCAGAGGCGTGCAGTTGAGGAGGTTGAGCGGTTCCACCACTCACCGACTGGCACGCTTATGGCTGTCGGTCGCCAAACGACGTTCACGTCTCCGGGTGTGAAGCCTGAGAGCTCCGGGCAGGGCCAGGCAGAGGCCGAGGCAGCCGAGGCAGCAGAGGCACCAGAGGCAGAGGCAGAGGCCGAGGAGGATGTTCCTGAGGAGGTTCCCCAGTGCCGGTCCACTCATCGCAGGACTGCGGTGCCACCCCAGCCCGACGTCCCTCTGCGGGGAGCACGTGCTCCGTCGAGGCGTGCGCCCCAACGATCCCGCGACTGGACCTCCGGGCAGCCACGTGCTCTCAGATTCAGACTCTACGACTTGTACCAGTGGAGCAGTGGTTTTCGAGGGAGCGGCAGCAGTAGGCAGGGGCAGCTTTCTATACAGTGCTGCAGGATGACTTCTATCAGGGCTACCAGAACGCCGGTATCTGCTTGCGTTCCCAGCGAGTCTGTCCGCTCAAGGCAGTCGTCACGGCAACTGGAGAGCAGATCCGCCCCATCCTCAGCTATCTACCTGGCCCAGTAGACCTTTTGGGGCGGTCTGGCTCGTATATTGAGGACTGGGTATTTCAGTTTTATGCTTCGCTTTGGGTGCACCCAGACAGGGAGACGATAGAGTTCGCTTTTGAGTGGGAGCACTACAGGCTGTTTTCGTTTGAGATCCGGGAGTGGTTTGGACTGTGACACTCATAGACCTGGATCCACGACCTGTGCTACGACAGGACGGAGCCACCCCGCCGCCCTCACGGTGGTGCACAGCCATCGACCGACCTGGTCCGCCCCTGCTTCACTGAGCCCTTCGGCGAGGGTTCGAGTCGTGCGCCTAGGGATCTCACCCCTACAACTCGGATCCTCAATGAGGTTCTTTGGCGGACCTTGCTTCCTAGGGTGGGCTTCCGAGAGGGACTTTCTCGACTTCAGCTGTGGTTACTTGCATATATCGTCAGGCAGCAGGAGTTCGACGTATGGGACGTCATCTTGTGTGAGATGGAGGACATAGTCGTAGAGGGCATCAAGGCCCGCAGGCAGCTACCCTATGCCCATTTGATTTCCTATATACTATGGAAGGTAGCTGCCACCACTGGATCTCACCCCAGTCAGTCTCTCACCGGCTCCGCGACCGTGTTCCCTAAGTATAACATGAGTCAGCTGTTGGGACACGGTCGAGGCCGTAGGCAGCAAGAGCAGCAGGGTCCGTCTAGCTCGCGGTAGCGTCCAGAGGTTCCAGAGTCCGCCCAGGAGCAGGACGAGGCTGTCCGAGCCCTCGCAGAGCAGGAGCTTGCTGACTTGGAGGGTGAGGCAACCTTCGTGGCAGACGACCCCACAGATAGCTCTGACGAGGACTACCACCTCCCGCCTCACTACCAGCCTCGAGCTCATGACTCTTAGGCCGGGACGAGTGGTACTGCTTCCTCCAACCCCGCGCTCTCTCGGATGGAGGAGCAGCAGAGGACAGTGACACAGGATGTCCAGAGACTTGTACAGGAGCAGCAGCGCCTAGCTCAGGCTCAGGCCCTTGCACAGCAGCAGGCCCAGGAGAGGTCTGATGCACTCCAGCAGCAGATGCTCCAGCTTCAGCAGCAGACACTATCCTTCATGGAGCGCATCATGAGCGGACCGCCTCAGTAGCAGTGGCAGCAGCCTTCACCTCAGCAGCAGCAGCAGCTTCAGTTTGGTCAGCCACCACAGTTTCAGCAGCAGCAGCAGCTCGCGGGCCCTAGCTCCTCGCAGTTTACGAGTTTCACTACTCCACCAGGCGGGGCCATTCTCTTTAGTCCATTGCGCACTAGCTTCACACCTAGGCCGACAGAGTCCCTGTATGCGACGACCACCTTTGTGACACGGGACTTGTCAGCCAGTTTCAGTGAGCTCTGAAGGACCGAGAAAGCACTAGCAAGGCGACCAGAGGGGGGGTGAATGGGAGCTCAAAAATTTCTCTCGAAACTTTGGCCTTTCGTCCCAAAATCAACCCCAAGAGCTTCGATCAAAACCGTGATGCCCACGACCCTTGGAAGAGGGTGGATGATCCCTAGGATCACAGCGAGGCACCACAAAGCGATGGCAAACCAAACGGCAAAAGCACCGGATCAAGTTCGACCCTCAAAAACCAAGTCCTGAATGTAGATAGACGGCTACGTCGAGAAGTCTCCAAATACCTATGCTAACAAGTAGCAAAGATACCTAGAGAGGTTCCTTGGTCAACTCTAGGATCAAACGAGAAGTCCGGAAACCAAGCGAAGAAGCCGGGAGAGCAAACGCACAAAACCGGAGTACACAGCCGATTCGCGGACTGTCCGGCCCTGGGGTCCCGGACTGTCAGCCCCTACTGCAGACTGTCCGCGAGGGGATGGCGGACTGTCCGCCGGTCAAAAGAGCAAAACAACAGTGTTGCTGAAGTCCCCTGGACAGTTCCCGGACTGTCCACGAAAACCAACGGCGGACTGTCCACCGGTCAAGGAACAGTAAAACAGCCGAAAGACACAGCCACTGATCTGGCCTGCCCCCGACGCGCGAACTGTCCGCGGCTGGGATGGCGGACTGTCCGTCAACTCCCAGTGAGGGCGATTTTGATCGCCCTTCACCCAAATCTTCTCCAAATCGATTCAAACCAAAATCCCTTGATCCCAAACTTGGAGAGAATGATCACGAGGTAGTTAGGAGACTATCCCCAAGAAATCATCCGCTCAAATCAACTCAATCAACAGGAAATCGAAGGGGAAGGTGTATGAACCAAAAAACGCCACGAAAACGAAATTGACCCGATCTACTTGTTCGTGAGGAGTTAGATAAATTCCTTAGGTGGAAATGATCTCCTCACTATAAAGAACAAGTTGATTCAAACGAATTTCGCAAAGACGCAACAGAGAGGGAGATCGAGTGACGGGAAAATCATGGAGAAACGAAGAATGCGAAGAACACGAACAAAACGCGAATCAAGTCATCGATCTGCAACCGTGTGGCTACCACATGCTACAACAGTGAGGTTACGGCCTCACTTCCTCAAAATCTCCAGTACACAGAGGTATGGTTCTCTGCGGATCTCAGCTAGCTACAGCAGGGGATTGGGAGAGCAGGAAACCCTAGAAGCAAAGATCAAATGACTGAGATAGAATGGGAGGAGGGTGTCTCCCTCTACTTATCCTAATTCTAATTTCTACTCTACCCCTCACTACTTACAGAGCGAACCAGCTAAACCCTAGGGTTATTCTAGACCAACTCATGGTAGGTGGTGATCCGACGGCCACGGCCGCACAACTGGTAGCGTTGCCTCGACGCAACCTCACCGATCGCCGCCACGTGCCGCCACCGCTCTGCTTGTCCTTTTCCCGGACGTCGCACCCCCGGTTTTGTGGCCCAAATCGGGAAACTAGCCTTCACGACCAACCCCCGGTTTTGAGGCCCAAACCGGGAAACCAGCCGACCGTAGCCTGAGTTTTGTGGCCCAAACTCAGCAAACCCGCAGCACCCAGGTTTTGAGGCCCAAACCTGGAAACCGTCCTCAGCCCGAGTTTTGTGGCCCAAACTCGGAAACCATCAGTGCCCAGGTTTTGAGGCCCAAACCTGGAAACCGTCCACTCGGTGGTTTTTCTGTGGCTCAACCACCAAACCGAGCCGTAGAGGGGATGCACCGCCCGTGCACCCCGTCCACCGACATGTGTCCCCAAGTCCTCGACTCGAGCAACATCATGCCCGCAAGTCTTCGCTCGTCGTTGTCCCAGGCTGTCAGCCACCACAGCCGATCCTCGGGCCACCGGTCCCTCAGTCCAAGCCTCACGTTCGCCCTTCGCCACTCTCGGTCCATCGGCACGGCACGTCTCTACTTGACCTTCACCTTGCCTCTGATCACTGTATCCGTGCTCGACACCTGCACAACACAAGCCAAAGAACATGCGCATTATCCCAGTTGACAATCACTCATCACTCAGAGACTCGGCATACACCCATGTATCCGCAATCTCCCCCTTGATGAGTGCATTGTCAACTACCAACACAAATCACAATGGAATAGAAGAAAAAAGAAAGGAAGAGAGAGAACTCGACCAAATGACCCAAAAGCATAGCAAAGCCGAAGAAGGTCAAGTGGAAAGAGCGAAAACAGCTTGGTTCCCAAAGACATGGGCAACGGCTCGACGCAACCAAGCAAAGCAAAGCTAGCCCTCAAGAAGAGGTAGAACAGGCTCAACACCGCTAGCGAGAAAACTTGACACCATTTGGAAAATCAACTGAGAATCAAGCAAAACAGAGCTAGCCCTCAAGAAGAGGCAGAACGGGCTCAACACCGCTAGCGAGGAAGCTCGATACCAACTGAAGAAAGCTAGAAATCAGCTGAAGAACATCAAGAGCAAAAGTGCTAATTCCTCAAGAAAGAGGCAAAGGCTCAACACAACCAGCTACCAATAATGCTCCAAACCAACTGAAGATGCTCAAACACTCAGCAGCAAGCAAATCGAGCAAACTCCCCCTTAGTTGAACCTCGGAGGACATATGATTTGCAATTTCTCCCCCTTAGTTGAAAATGCACCATCAAGCAAAAGTGCACCAACAAGCAAATTTCTCCCCCTCGATAGAGTATCTCCCTCCAGAAATGCATATGAGTAAAAATGCAAGTTAGTAGCTTCAGAAATATAATCAAAAGAGTGCAAGGATGCTCTACACAGTTCTGATCCGATGACTCAACAACATCCATAAGAAGCTAGCAAAGGCTCAAACTGATCACCATATACGAAATTTGAATATGAGAGCAAAAGAGCAGTTTTTAGCCAAAAAGGGTTCACCATCAAAATAGCACAAACCATGTATAGACAGGATATCCGACAAGTGCTAAACATGTATACAAGGTGAACTACCCCTAGCACAGTTCAATCATCATGCTATAGAATGAAACATAGACTTGTGTTTGCAAAATTTTATCGGAGTTTGCAGCGGTTGAATTACACAAGTTAAAATTTCAGCATGTGATTGCGAGAGGTTGAAAGCTTGTCATTGCCTAACTTTTCAACTGTGCGAAGCCTATGCAGAAGCAATCAGAAGCTTAAAGCAACAGTTTCGGTCATACACTACACAGCTCAAGTTTAACTCAAAGTGCAATGAGAAACAGTCTCGAAACTGTGATGTGTTGACAAGCAATCCCATCTCGATCTTTTCCAATTCACTTGACTTGGTTCAGATTTTTAGAACAGAAAACGAACATACCAAGCAAGTGAAAGACTCAACACTAGAGACATAGCAACCTAGTATATATGAAAAGCACGAGTGAATTCTACACATCCTACACATGCTAGTTGCATATCTCAATGGTGAACTTTTTCAGATTATAGGTTCATTACACAAGTTCACCATTCATAAAATAGCTCAGCTCATTACATGTATCAGTGATCAGAAGGAGCATAAGCTACAAGTAAAGCATCGGGGCATATACTACACAGAGCATAGTCACATTCTAAAGATTATATACATGGAGCTGTGAATGTAAATATGCAAAATAAAATGCAGAAAGGATGCAAGAAGAAACCAATTGAAAAATAAAAGGTCAGTTTATGATACAAGAGCCAAAATGTATCCCCCATCTAAAAGGGGAAACACACACCAAGCTCACCTCTCAACCTAGCAAAAGTTGATTGGTCCAAAGGCTTGGTGAAAATATCAGCCAACTGATGATGAGTATCTGTAACATTCCGGCCTAAGGCTTAATAGGAATAATAGGATACTCATACCAATAAGTTGCAACTTCTTTTCCGGAAGCCCATCTCCAAAGAACTCCAAAGTTAAGCGTGCTTGGCCTGGAGAAAATTAGGGATGGGTGACCGACCGGGAAGTCTTTCCCGGGTACGCATGAGTGAGCACAAAGTGCGCAGAAAAGACTGGTGTTGGTCTGTGGGGATAGTCTAGGTCCTATGAAAGCTGCCTGATGTAAGCGGGCCCGGCCTCAAGGAGGCGGGACGTTACAGAATGGTATCGGAGCCGACTCTCGCGGTTTCACGGGCGCGTGTGTCACAGTTGCTCAGGCATGGTGGTCATGGTTGGAGTGGTCACACAGCATGGCACATGTGCTGGCACTGGACACACGGACGTGGCCAAGAGAGGACGTTCCTGGCTTGGGATTGATCGACGAGGACGTCGATCTCTTAAGGGGGTGAGGATGTAACATTTCGGCCTAAGGCTTAATAGGAATAATAGGATACTCATACCAATAAGTTGCAACTTCTTTTCCGGAAGCCCATCTCCTAAAAACTCCAAAGTTAAGCGTGCTTGGCTTGGAGCGATGGGTGACCGACCGGGAAGTCTTTCCCGGGTACGCATGAGTGAGGACAAAGTGCGCAAAAAAGACTGGTGTTGGTCTGTGGGGATAGTCTAGGTCCTATGAAAGCTGCCTGATGTAAGCGGGCCTGGCCTCAAGGAGGCGGGACGTTACAGAATGGTATCGCACAGACCATATCTGGAGCTTCAAAATATTTCAAACTATGAACCTAGACTTTTTGGATAGCTTATCTAATTACCTATACTTTTGTTATTATGAACTTGAGTTGATTCTACAGAAATTTAGGTCAAACAACTTGGGTAAACATCCCTGTCCAGAATCTGGACAGATTTAACCAAATGAATTGTTTGGTCCACATGACCCTGGAATCAGCCTTTGTATATTACAGCAATGTTGTAGAGGATTTGTTAAGATTTCCAAATTGTCCTCAACCACTATTTTTGGAGGTCTGGAGCTCTAGTTTTTGATAGTTCAATTTGATTGTGTAAATCTGTCCAAAATCTGGACAGCAGTGTTTGATTGTATTGTTTGACTTTGTTGGTTCTTGAATCACTTAAGATGATAAAATGAAGTGATAGCTAACTTAATGAGCTTGCAGAAAAGTTATTATAACCTATCATTGCTTAAGGTGAACTAGAGTAGTGAACTAGAGTAGTCTGCTCCAACAACTGTAAAAAAAATGGTTAATAAACATTTAAGTTTTGGTTTACACCTTGTATGGTTAAATGTCTTGATTGAAAACCATGGGACATCCCCACTCCGAGATCCCATGGCAGTGGATGTTGTTTGTAATACACTCTTAAACACTTTAGTTAATCCATCTATTAATATTGTATAAAAATGACACACTACACTAGGAACACTAGTTGGTAGGTTACTAGTTGGTTTTGTTGGTTTGCAACTTTATCGCGTAGGAAAGTTGTACTTGACCTTTGTTATCTTGTGTTAACTTTTGTTACGCATTTGTTTGTCTTGCACCTTGGCATGCATTGCATCATACTAAAGCATGCATCATTGTATACGTGTAGTTCATACGAGAGAGTCAATGGTCGTGTTGAGCAAGCTTCGGAAGGTTGCGTTGTGCAAGCTTCAGATCGAGGAGGTCCACTAGATCAAGCATCAGAAGGAGAACTTCGTCGGACAAGCTTCTTCGGGAAGATTCGACTTCAAGTCTCTAAGGAACTAACTTCTGTGGATCTTTCGGAGATCCTAGTCTTCTCTGCAACACAGGCAAGCCCCGGTGCATACGCCCACTCTCTGTTTTACAAATACTTTATTACACTGTAGGTCTTGTGGAATGTGCATTAAGTAAGTAGGAGTTGAACGAAACCGTTGCTGCATGAATACCTTGATTTCCAGATAATTCCCTGATGATATCCTATCAGTAGTGATAAGACGATCTCAAATGCTTAGCAATGCTTAGACTTCGGTAGAAGTCGATCGATGGTTTCATCATTCGCGAGATATAGGTTTTACCTTTTCTCTCTTCGACTCTGTCTATGGGTCGTGAGAACCCCAATATGATGATATTTAAACTGAGACCGGGCGGGTAACTTGCACAGGAATGGAGTCCTGGTGTAGTGTTTCCGCCTGTGTCGCCTAGGGCCCGTCCGCTGTTGGCCCGTTGGATCGAGAACTATTTGTTAGTACTGGTCACATGCTACGGTAAGCCCTACTGTGGCTATGCTCTTACTGGAACGGCGCACCCGCGCACTGGGAGTGGAGAGATGGCGGGAGTAGCGTGTACCCACCCTGTTCGGTCCCCTGTTGGAGGGACTCAGCAAGGCCGAGGTAGGGCGGTGGTGTACTGTACTTCCGGGTGGCGCGGCTCCGGTCCGGTCTGAGCGGATCCACGGGAAGGTTTATATATGCAAGTTCGGTCTTGCATATGTCGTGTGATAAGGAAGCCCCAGCTGGGTAGATCAAGCGGTTCGAATCGTCGTTTGCTCCACGAGAAAAGGAGACTCGTCCTCGCCCCCTCAGCGTAGTTTAATCAAGTGAAGATGATGACAAGAAAAGTTTATCATGAGATGTGATGCTTAAACAAGTGTTTGATTTAGATAGGTGCAAAGTGGATATTGCTTAATAACTTAATGCACCGCTAAAACTTGAAAATAGGATGAACAAGTAGAAAGCTTTTCTGCAAAGCTCTTCTCTTCTGCTAGCCTCACTACATCCCTTAAGCCAGCATGCCTTTGGAGTCTTTTTCTTAGTCGGGTAAGTCTTGTTGAGTACCCTCATGTACTCAGGGTTTGTTAATCCCCTGTTGCAGGTTTTAGCTTGTGGTGTCAATCTGGATCATGTCCGTGGGCTCGATATGATCCGGTGCTTCTCTCTTCGACTTAGGTGCTCTACCTATGTCAGGCTCTGTAGTGCTGCTCTTCTTCCGCAGTCCAAGTAAAGTTTATTTGAAATGTAACTTATTCATGTTTTGTAAAAGTTTATCTTACCTTGCTTCTGCTCTCCGATGTTATTTTTGTATCAACTGTTGTAATGTTGTACTTATTTCACTCAAATAGAGGATGATCCTGTAACTCATGGATAATTCGGGGTTCTCTCGGGGACACCCGACGGATCTTTCCAGTAACGTGGTACACGTGCACGGTCATCAGAGCTCTGGGAGATGATGATGTGTGCAGGTGGGCCACATTGCCGGGAGGTTCTGCCACAGTATCGACATGGTGAAGGTCGATATCACCCTTCTCATAGTGGTCTCGCAGAAAATGAAAGCGCACTTCAATGTGTTTGGTCTTGGAGTGCAGCACGGGGTTCTTAGCAACGCTAATCGCACTCGTACTGTCACAAAGCAAAGGAACACGAGAAAAGCTCAGACCAAAATCACGCAAAGTGGCCATCATTCAGAGTAACTGGGAACAGCAGCTAGCCACAACAACATACTCAGCCTCAGTGGTAGACTGGGTGACACTAGACTGCTTGCGAGAAGACCACGATACAAGAGAAGAACCAATAAACTGGCAAGACCCAGATGTGGACTTGCGATCAATACGGCAACCAGCAAAATCAGCATCGGAATAACCGCAAAGGTCGAGGGTGGAGGAAGCAGAATACCAAATCCCAAATTTCGGAGTGAAGGATAAGTACCTCATAATGCGCTTGACTGCCTGATGGTGCGAGGTGCGCGGCGACGACTGAAATCGCGCGCACAAACACACCGCAAACTGGATGTCCGGGTGTGTCGCCGTCAGGTACAGCAGCGACCCGATGATACTCCGGTACTCCTTCTGGTCCACCGCTTCTCCATCCACATCCGCATCCAGGGCCATTGTGGTCGACATGGGTGTTGGAAGAGGCTTGGCCTCACCCATATCGAACTTCTTCAATATGTCCTCGGTATACTTCCCTTGGTGCACGAACGTCCCTTCCCGGGATTGCTTGATTTGCAACCCGAGGAAAAACGTCAACTCGCCCATCATGCTCATCTCAAACTCCCTGCTTATAGTGTCTGCAAACTTGACAACCAAAGCATGAGAAGAACCACCGAAAATGATATCATCCACGTAAATCTGGAACAAGAGAGTATCAGTGCCTTGCTTGAGGAGAAAAAGCGTTTTATCCACACATCCCATTTTAAAACCCTTAGCAAGCAAAAAGGTTTTCAACCTATCATACCAGGCTCTAGGGGCTTGTTTCAAACCATACAAAGCTTTGTGAAGTTTAAAAACATGGTTTGGAAACTTGGGATTTTCAAAACCGGGGGGTTGTCTCACATATACCTCCTCTTCTATGTAGCCATTTAAGAAGGCACTCTTGACATCCATTTGAAAAAGTTTAAAACCTTTGGATGCAGCAAAAGCCAAGAGTATCCTAATTGCCTCCAAACGAGCTACAGGAGCAAAAGTCTCCTCATAGTCTATCCCCTCCTTCTGACTATACCCCTAGGCTACTAATCTGGCCTTGTTTCTCACAACATGGCCATCCTCTCCTTGTTTATTTTTGAAAACCCATTTTGTCCCAATAGAGTGACACTCAGGAGGAGGAGGAACAAGAACCCAAACCCGATTTCTTTCAAAATTTTCTAACTCCTCATGCATGGCATTGACCCAATCTGGATCAGATAAAGCGTATCCAACATCTCGGGGTTCAAAATCAGCAACAAATGCAGAATGAGCAAAGTGAGAGATTTGTTGTGACCTTGACCGAGTGACACGTTCGCCGATGCTGCCGATCATCTGTTGAGGCGGGTGCTGGCGCTAGATGTGTCGTGGCGCCTCCCGAGCAGAAGTGATCTCCCCCTCAACAGCAGTTGGCGCCTCCTCGGGTACAAAGGGTACTGCTCGAGGTGGCGGATCCCACAGCCCCCAAGATGAAGAAGTGTCGGGGCCATGAGTCGTAGTAGAAGCCGCTCCTTGCGGCACAGCAGGTGGAGGGGGTGCTGGATTATCCATACCTTCAGCACCCTCATCCTCGTCATCAAAAAGAGGCTCACCAACCTCATGATCACTTGCACGCTCAAAACGAGAAGAAGGACAAACCATGGTCTCGTCGAAGGTGACATCTGATGTCTCCATGACTCGGTTAGTATCAAGGTTAAGTACACGATAAGCGCGAGTGTGAGTGCCATAACCCAAAAATACCCCGTCAGAAGAACGAGACTCAAACTTGTCCAAGTTGCCCTTTTTGAGTATAAAACAATGGCAACCAAAAACTCGAAAATAACTCACCTTGGGGAGTTTTCCAAAACGCAACTCATAAGAAGTCTTTTTCAAGAAAGCTCGAAGAAAGATGCGATTGGAAATATAGCATGCAGTGCTCATAGCTTCGGCCCAATATCGCCTAAGAGTCCTATGCTCATCGAGCATCGTCCTGGCCATCTCTACAAGGGTCCAATTCTTCCTCTCTACAACACCATTCTGTGGCGGTGTGTAGGGTGAAGAAAACTGATGCTCTAAACCCAAAGAGTTACAAAACTTCTCAAAATCCGAATTCTTGAATTCAAAACCATTATCACTCCTAATAGCTCACATCGAGTTCAAAGGGAACTCGTTCGGAAGACGCAAAATCAGATTGCGAGCAAAGGAGAAAGTCTCGGTCTTCTCAGCTAAAAAGAAGACCCACGAATATCTCGAAAAGTCGTCAACAACAACAAGCACATACCACTTCCCCCCCAACCGAGCTCACCCGAGCCGGACCAACAAGGTCCATGTGCAAAAGCTTTTCGGGGTGCTTTGTCATGACCTGAGTCACTGGATGGTGGGGAGCGGCAACCATCTTCCCATGTCTACAAGAACTGCAAACAAGATCCTTCTCCATGGACAACTTGGGCAATCCTCGGATTAGGCCAAGTGAACTAAGTCTTGCAAGCAAGTCGAAGCTCAGGTGACCAAGTCTCCTATGCCACTTCCAAAGATCAGAGGAGGAAGGTCCAGCCAAAAGACAACGAGAAATTCCAAACGACTCCGAGAAATCCGCACGAAAGACTTGCGTCGAGGCGAAGCTAAGGGTGCGGAAGGCGTGTGGCCGTCAGATCAGATATCAGCAGAGTTGGGTCGGGATACCCCTAGGGTTGGCCGCTTCGCTCTTGTATCTAGGGGTAGTAAGGGGATTATTGTTTTAGGCTATAAATAAGAGAGGCACCCCTCCTCTCTCTCGATCCTTGCAGTCATTTGTTTCTGAGCTCTCTCTCTCTAGCCTTTGCTTAGGTTCTAATCATACCTCGCTGCAAGCGATCTGTAGAGACGGGAATCATACCTCTGTGTATTTGGATCTTTTGAGGAAACGAGACCGTATTCTCGTTGTCTCCTCGTGTGGAGGAATTTCGGCTGAAATCGAATCATGTCGTGCGTTCTTCACGTTTTGGTTTTTCATCTCCCGGAGATTTGCTTCGTTCTCCCTCTCCGCGAGATGATTTTCGATTCCACTTGAATCAATTTGTTCTTGGTCATGAGCCCCTTCTTTCTACCGAGGGAATTCTCTCCAAACATCACGAATCCATAGATCGGGTTGATTTCGCGTTCGTTCTTCGTTCTTCCTCTTTTTCGGTGATCCACGAATCTCTCTTGATTGACTTGGTTTGGTGCGATGATTTCTTAGGATTAGCACCCCAATACATAGAAGATCACCTGAGAGGAGTTTGATCGAAGTTCTTCTCGATTTGGTTGAGATCGATTTGGATTTGTGTTTGAACCCGAGCAAGTTTGTGCTTTCTGGGTAGTGGCGGACAGTCCGCGCCTCTGACGGCGGACAGTCCGCGGATCGGGATTCCTCAGGGTCAGTCAGGCGCAGACCCCTGACTGTTCACTGTCGAGTGAACGGCGGACAGTCCGCGGTACAAACCCGCGGACAGCCCGAGACCTGTCCAGCAGACTTGCAGCACTGTTTGATTTCTGCACTTTTGCCGGCGGACAGTCTAGATTCCCAGTGTCGGATAGTCCGACGTTCAGCGGACAGTCCGGGACCCTGACCCCGGACAGTCCGCGAAACTGCTGATTGTGCAGTTTTGTTCCGTGGGTTTGGCAGTTGGTTTTGGGGTTTCTCCGGAGGTTCCGCTGTACCACTAGGACATCTCCTAGGGTATCCACCTACTCGTAGGTCGTGAACTCTCCAGTCGATTCGAGTCTTCGCTTTTGGGGTGACTCTCTGGGACAAGGGCCATACTATTCACAAGTTGAATTTGAGGCTCCCATTCACCCCCCCTGGTCGCTAATCCGGTCCTTCAATTGGTATCGGAGCCGGTTAAGGATCTTCTCTACCTTAATTGGTTTCGGATCCTAAGGGTGACATGGAACGAGGGAACGGCAAGGCTCCATGGCTCGATGGAACGAACTATCCCTATTGGAAGATTCGGATGCGTGCTTATCTCAACAGCATCGGATCTTCTGTATGGGAAATATGTGAGAATGCTGAGTACGTAGTCCTTGCGGCTCGTGTGGGTTAGATCCAGATTGACCAGCACGAGGCCAACTCCAAGGCTCGTAACGCTCTTTTGGCCAGCATCTCCCTTCCTGAGTTCGAGCGTGTCTCTGAGCTTGAGACGGCATGAGAGATCTGGGTGAAGCTTCAGAGCTATCATGAGGGGACCGCTCAGGTCAAGACCAGACTCTTCGAGACGTACAAGCGCGAGTACGAGAACTTTGTTCAGTTGGAGGGAGAGACGATTGACGCCATGTTCGCTCGTTTCCAAACGATTGTGAACAAGATGCGTGCCAATCGGGCTAACCTACCCTATGACGATCATGAGAGGGCTCTCAAGTTGCTATACGCCCTGGATCGGAGGGTATGGGAGGTGAAGGTGTCGACCATCATAGAGTCTACATCTTATGACACCCTCACCGTGGACGAGCTGTTCAGCAAGCTCAAGTCCACCGAGATCGATCACCTGACTCAGGCCAAGCTGAAGAACCCATCTTCACATACCATGGCTTTGGTCTCTGGCACAGGTGGATCGACTTTATCTGCTGACCCTTCACCTCCTCTGTTTTTGTTGTCATCTTTGCTTACAGTCACGGAGGAGCAGTTGGAGGCAGTTGGAGACGACGAGCTCGCCCTCGTCATCACCCGGTTCTCACGGTTTCACAACAACCGCCTGAATCGCCGGCGTGGTGGCGCACGCGAGGGCTGCTACAAGTGTGGTGATCTAGACCACTTCATGGCGAACTGCCCCAAGAACGACAAGAACTTCCCCGGCAAGAACCGCAACTCCAGGCACAAGGGCAAGCCGGAGAACAAGGCCGGGAAGAAGAAGAAGGGCAGCTATCGCCGAGATGACATGGAGAAGGCTTTCGACGCCGGTCGGTGTGCCTTCCTCGACACCATCAGTGACGGTGAGAAGACCTCCGACGGCGACTCCAGCGATGATGGGTCCGAGCACAAGACTGAAGAACGCTTCAACGGACTCCGCTTCTTCAGCCATTCCTCCAAGGGTCTCTGCACCAAGGCCTTGGACGAAGAGGACGCCAAATGCCAGGCAAAGGATGCCGACACCGACGACGACGACGATGCTTCCGAGGTATCAACCTCTTCCCTTGTCGATCGTCTTACCGGTGAGCGCGATTCTCTTGTCGACATAGTTCTCGCTCAGGACAAGCAACTCAAGCGAGCTATCCGAGAGCGCAATGAGTTTAAGGCAAAGATGAATGAGGCGCTTAAGGAGCTTGAGTTCGCTAAGTCTGAGGTGAAGGTGGCTGATGTGGAGGAGTGTGAGGAGTGCACGATGCATATGACAAACTTTGCCACCTTGCAAACCAAGTATGCCTCTTTGATTGAGGTGTATGATGAGCTGAAGAGTAGGCTAGACTTGGTAGGTGATTGCAAAGAGTGTCCCTCCCTGAAGAAGGAGCTGGAGGAAGTGAAGGCAAGGTCCTTCCTGCTTGGTGCGTGCAAGCTTTGTCCTAGCTTGGGAACTGAGTTGGCAGAAGTTAATGCCAAGCTTGATGAAGCCTTGAAGGCCAGCTCAGTTAGCACTTTGTCCGCTCAATGTGAGCGATGCGTGGGGATGGAGCTTGAGATTGCCAACTGTCGGCATGACAGGATGCAAACCGAGGAGGAAAACACATACCTTCGGTCCATCCTGAGTTGGGTGTCATGCAGTGAGCCGCAGTTGGGCATGATGATCAGTCAGTTCAAGAGGGGAACTGATTGCTCGGGAGTAGGCTTTGCTTCAGGTGGGAAGGGCGCTAGTATCTTTGGCAAGATCGGTGAGTTTAGCGGAGTGAACCCAAGTGAGAAGCCATCCGCTATCCCTAAGCTTACCAAGATCACCCCACCTGAGCCTCCCAAGCCTATCACCAAGGATGGTATCCTTGATGAACCTCCCAAGGCTCCACCTCGCAAGCAAGTGTGGATTCCCAAACCTAACCATCTTAGGAACACACTTGACACCCTTCCTGACGTCTCTAGTGATCCCCTTCCGAGAGGCAAGCAGCCAACCAGTGTGAACAACCCTCACAACTTTAGGAACCAAGATCGGTGAGGTTTGAGTGCGAGTACTGTCACCGTGAGGGTCACCTAGCTGAGTTTTGCTTTCGAAGGAAGAGAGACGCTAGGAAGGAGTTGGAGCTGAACAACCAGGCCAGGCACCACCCTCTCCATGGTGTGCAAGGTCGGGGAGTTCAGAGGCAGGGCGCTAGACCTGGAGGTGCACCTCCTCAGGTTGCTAGGCCCTAGGCAGCAAGACCACGGGGTGGTGGTCGTGCCCGTCACGGTTCAGGTCATCCTCAATACGACTGTGAGCCGGGTGTAAGAGGTTTTGCTGCTCAGTCCCTTAGCGGACCACCTTTTCAGTATGGTGGTCATCGCTTTGCTCAAATGGGACAAGTAGGTCAGTTTGGAGGTTTTCCGTTCCATAGCGGACTACCCTTTCAGGTCGGTGGTGATCGCTATCCACCCATGGGACGAGGACAGCTTGGTGTTGCTGCTAACACTTTTTCTGGGCCTATGACACAGCACTGGTATCCTTCTCAGTATACTAACCCCAGTGTTGTGCCATATGCTCACTTCCTGCCCTTCTATTGATGCAGGAACTTCAGTTGGAGAACATGTGGCTCATGGATTCCGGGTGTTCGCGCCACATGACCGGAAAGAAGGAATGGTTCTCTAGCCTTAGCCCCGTGATGCACAAGGAGTACATCACTTTCGGGGATAATAGTAGAGGTAAGGTTGTTTCTCAAGGAGCTATTCGGCTCAATGAGAACTTTGTCCTTAAGGATGTTGCTTTGGTTTTGAACTTGCATTACAATTTGCTTTCCGTTTCGCAACTTCTTGAGGATGATTGTGAAGTGCGCTTTAAGAAGGGTTTGAGTCATGTTTTAGACCCTCAGGGAGATCTTGTTTGTTGGATCGTCCCTTTTGGCCGTGTTTTCAGAGCCGACTTTTCTCGTTCTTTTGGCTCTGCTAGATGTTTGATGGCTGGTCCTTCTTCTGATTTGTGGAAGTGGCATAGGAGGCTCGGTCACTTGAGTTTTGACTTGCTTGCAGGACTTAGCTCACTTGGCCTAATCCAAGGATTGCCCAAGCTTAAGTTTCAGAAGGACCTTGTTTGCCATCCTTGTCGTCACGGGAAGATGGTTGCTGCTTCTCACCCACCTGTCAATCAGGTGATGACAAAGCGACCCGGTGAGCTTTTTCACATGGACACAGTTGGTCCAGCTCGGGTTTGCTCAGCGGGTGGGAAGTGGTACGTTCTAGTGATCGTTGATGATTTTTCGAGGTACTCTTGGGTGTTCTTTATGGAGGGTAAGGATGAAGCTTTTCCTTTTGCTCGTGATTTAATTCTGAGGTTGAAAACTGAGTTTCCTCCTGATACCATTAGAGCTATTCGTAGCGACAATGGTACTGAGTTTGATAACTCTTAGTTTGCCTCTTTCTGTTCTTCTAATGGAATCGAGCATCAGTTTTCGTCTCCTTATGTCCCCCAGTAGAACGGTGTTGTTGAGCGCAAGAACCGGACCCTTGTTGAGATGGCCAGGACGATGCTCGATGAGCATAGGACTCCTAGGCTTTTTGGGACAAGGCGGTCAACACCACTTGCCATGTTTCAAATCGCATATTTCTTCGTGCTTTGATGAAAAAGACTTCTTATGAGTTGCGTTTTGGATGGGTACCCAAGGTGTCTCATTTTTGGGTGTTTGGGTGCAAGTGCTTCATCCTGAAGCAAGGCAATTTGGACAAATTTGAATCTCGCTCTGCTGATGGGGTGTTTCTTGGTTATGCTTCTTATTCACGTGCTTATCGAGTTCTTAACCTGGAGACTAACCGGATAATGGAGACCTGCGAGGTCACATTCGACGAGACTATGCCTTGTGTTTCTTCTGCTTTTGATGTTGCAGGAGAACAGGAGCTGGGAGAGACCATCTTTGTGGAGGAGGAGCAGGAGAATGCCGATTGGGGTGATCCCGAGCCAACTCCACTGGCTGCCCCCGTCGACCCTGCAATGTCTACTTCAGCTCGAGGACCTGATCCCACGACATCTTCTTCTTGGGGTCCTCTAGAGCCACCTCTCCAGCGAGCACCTGCTGCACCTGATGGAGCGACAGCATCTGGCGAGGGGGAGGTGACTTCGGCGAGGCAAGCGCCCCGGAGCGTTCAGCAAGTTCACCCCCCGCGTCAGATGATCGGCGGCATCGACCAGCGAGTCACGCGGTCGCGGGCGTATGAAATCTCTCACTTTGCTCATTCTGCATTCGTTGCTTCTTTTGAGCCCAAAGATGTTGGACATGCTCTTTCTGATCCTAACTGGGTCAATGCCATGCATGAGGAGCTAGAAAACTTTGAGCGAAACCAAGTTTGGACCCTAGTTCCACCTCCACCAGAATGCCATCCTATAGGTACCAATGGGTTTTCAAAAACAAAGAAGGTGAGGATGGGATGGTAGTGAGGAACAAGGCTAGGCTAGTAGCCCAGGGTTTTTTCCAAAAAGAGGGGATAGACTATGAGGAAACCTTTGCCCCTGTAGCCCGTTTAGAAGCCATTAGAATCCTTCTAGCCTTTGCTGCTTCGAAGGGTTTTAAGCTTTACCAGATGGATGTCAAGAGTTCTTTCTTGAATGGGTATATAGAGGAAGAGGTTTATGTTAGGCAACCCCTTGGTTTCGAGAATCCCAAGTTTCCAAACCATGTTTATAAACTTTCAAAAGCATTGTATGGTTTGAAACAAGCCCCGAGAGCGTGGTATGATCATTTGAAAACCTTTTTACTCTCCAAGGGTTTTAAAATGGGACGGGTCGATAGAACTTTGTTTCTCCTCAAGCAAGGCAATGATACCCTGTTAGTTCAGATTTACGTGGATGACATCATCTTTGGTGGCTCCTCTCATGCGCTTGTTGCAAAGTTTTCAAATACTATGAGCAGGGAGTTCGAGATGAGTATGATGGGCGAGTTGACCTTCTTCCTCGGGTTGCAAATTAAGCAAACCCGGGACGGGACGTTCGTGCATCAAGGAAAATACACGAAGGACATCCTGAAGAAATTCGACATGGGCGAGGCCAAGCCTCTTACGACGACCATGCCGACGACTGCTGCGATGGATGTGGACCAGGACGGAGAGCCGGTTGATCAGAAGGAGTACAGGAGCATGATCGGCTCGCTTCTGTACCTGACAGCGACGAGGCTGGATATACAGTTTTCTGTGTGTCTATGCGCTCGTTTTCAGGCGTCCCCTCGGACTTCCCACAAGCAAGCGGTCAAGCGCATCATGAGGTACCTCCGATACACTCCTGAGTCTGGACTTTGGTACTCTTCTTCTTTGACTCTTTCGCTTTGTGGTTATTCCGATGCGGATTTTGCCGGCTGTTGGCTTGAGCGCAAGTCTACTTCTAGGACTTGTCAGTTTCTTGGCTCTTCTTTGGTCTCGTGGTCTTCTCGCAAACAGTCGAACGTAGCACTTTGAGTTAAACTTGAGCCGTGTAGTGTAAGACTGAAACCAATGCTTTAAGCTTCTGATTGCATATGCATAGGCTTAGCACGGTTGGAAAGTTAGGCCATGACAAGCTTTCAACCTCTCGCAATCACATGCTGAATTTGAACTTGTGTAATAACCGCTGCAATTTTCTCCGATAAAATCTGAAAACACAAGTCTATGCTTCACTCTATAGCATGATGATTGAACTTTGCTAGGGGTAGTTCACCTTGTATACATGTTTAGCACTTGTTTGACTTCCTATCTATACATGTTCAGTGCTATTTTGATGGTGAAACCTTTTTCTAAATGGCTTAAAACTGCTCACTAAGCTTCTGCATTCATATTCTATATTCGGTGATCAGTTTGAGCCTTTGCTAGCACTTTTACATGTGGCTTAGTAGTCGGATCAGCACTCCTTAGAGCATTCTTTCACACTTTCGAGTATATACCTGAAGCTGCTAACTTGCACTTTTGACTCATGTGCATTTGCTTGACTCCGATAGGCATGACCTAGCTCCGTCTTCCTTACTTGAACTTTTACCCCTCTCTTTTGATTGCAATTTGTCCCCAAGGGGGAGAATGCTTCTGGTGGTGTCAATTTGCAATTTATGCTTCACTTGCTGAGGGGGAGTTCTTTGAGTGAGGGGGAGAGTTTTTCTGTGCCTGTTCTGAGTCGGTTTCTTATTTGATATCGATCGTTTTAGCTAGTTGTGTCGAGCCTCTGTGCCTCCATCTTGAGGGACTAGCTGTTTTTCATCATGTTTTGATGGTTCTTGATTGGTATCGTGCTTACTGCTGGTTGTGTTGAGCCTCTGTGCCTCTATCTTGAGGGACTAGCAGTACCTGCTTGTTATGCAGTCTTCGTTTTGCTTCGAGCTCTCAGCTAGTGGTGTTGAGCCCTTTCTGCCTCTTCTTGAGGACTAGCTTGTTTTTGACTTGGTTGCGTCGAGCCGTTGCCCATGTCTTTGGGAACCAAGTCTTGTGCTCTGTTTTTGGTCAAGCTTTGCTCTCTGACGAGTTGTTGCTCTGATCTTTTGCTTGGTTGTGTCAAACCGTTGCCCATGTCTTTGGGGACCAAGTTTTTGCTTATCTCGATTTGTTCTTCTTCAGCCTTTTCTCTGGCTTATGGACATTTCGAGTAAGTTTTCTTCTTCTATCCAATTCTGCTTCTTTTTATTTTTATTTTCGGTTACGGTTACTATGAGTTGACGATGCACTCATCAAGGGGGAGATGGAGAACACAAGGTTGATATGTGCCCTTGCGGTTCCCTTCCTGAGTGATGAGTGATCGATCAACGGGCAACATGTCTCTTGGCTGTGTTGATGTGCAGGTGCGGAGCTCGGGCAGTGGTCGAAGGTGAGGTGAAGGACAAGTAGGGACGTGCCGTGCCGACGGACCGGGAGCGGCGAAGGGCGGACGTGGAGCTTGGTCCGACGGACCGGGAGACCTGAGGACCAGCTGTGGTAGCTGGCACGTGGCATCGACAAGCAAGAGCACATGGGGATGTGCGGTGCATCGGCCGAGTCGGGAGGAAGGTGATGGCGTCGTGACACTTGGCGGGAGGCCGAGAAGGATGGCGAATGCACTGTGCCCGGCATGGAGGCTAGACATGCTCCGGCATCGGTGCTGGAACTCGGGGTGTGCGAACCATATCCCGTCTACGGCACGGGTTCGGTAGCTGAGCCTCGAAAAGCTACCCTCGCCGGTTTCCGAGTTTGGGCCTCAAAACTCGGCGTGGACGGTTTCCAGGTTTGGGCCTCAAAACCTGGGTGCGCGGGTTTCTGAGTTTGGGCCACAAAACTCAGCCTGAGGACAGGTTTCCCGGTTTCGGCCTCAAAATCGGGGGAAGGCCCAGGTTTCCCGGTTTTGGGCCTCAAAACCGGGGGGGACGTCCGCAAAAAGGACGGTCGACGCGTGGTGGCGTGAAGAGGCTGGCGCAGAGGCAAGGCTATCCATGAGGTATGCGCGGCGGTCGATTGGGCAGCACGTGGCGGCATCCTGAGGCTTGCGTCGAGGCGAAGCTAAGGGTGAGGAAGGCGCGTGGCCGTCAGATCAGCTATCAGCAGAGTTGGACCGGGATACCCCTAGGGTTGGCCGCTTCGCTCTTGTATCTAGGGGTAGTAAGGGGATTATTGTTTTAGGCTATAAATAAGAGAGGCACCCCTCCTCTCTCTCGATCCTTGCAGTCATTTGTTCCTGAGCTCTCTCTCTCTAGCCTTTGCTTAGGTTCTAATCATACCTCGCTGCAAGCGATCCGCAGAGACGAGAATCATACCTCTGTGTATTTGGATCTTTTGAGGAAACGAGACCGTATTCTCGTTGTCTCCTCGTGTGGAGGAATTTCGGCTGAAATCGAATCGTGTCGTGCGTTCTTCACGTTTTGGTTTTTCATCTCCCGGAGATTTGCTTCGTTCTCCCTCTCCGCGAGATGATTTTCGATTCCACTTGAATCAATTTGTTCTTTGTCGTGAGCCCCTTCTTTCTACCGAGGGAATTCTCTCCTAACCTCACGAATCCATAGATCGGGTTGATTTCGCGTTCGTTCTTCGTTCTTCCTCTTTTTCGGTGATCCACGAATCTCTCTTGATTGACTTGGTTTGGTGCGATGATTTCTTAGGATTAGCACCCCAATACATAGAAGATCACCTGAGAGGAGTTTGATCGAAGTTCTTCTCGATTTGGTTGAGATTGATTTGGATTTTTGTTTGAACCCGAGCAAGTTTGTGCTTTCTGGGTAGTGGCAGACAGACCGCGCCTCTGACGGCGGACAGTCCGTGGATCGGGATTCCTCAGGGTCAGTCAAGCGCAGACCCCTGACTGTTCACTGTCGAGTGAACGGCGGACAGTCCGCGGTACAAACCCGCGGACAGTCCGAGACCTGTCCAGCAGACTTGCAGCACTGTTTGGTTTCTGCACTTTTGCCGGTGGACAGTCTGGATTCCCAGTGTCGAACAGTCCGGCGTTCAGCGAACAGTCCGGGACCCTGACCCCGGACAGTCCGCGAAACTGCTGATTGTGCAGTTTTGTTCCGTGGGTTTGGCAGTTGGTTTTGCGGTTTCTCCGGAGGTTCCGTTGTACCACTAGGACATCTCCTAGGGTATCCACCTACTCGTAGGTCGTGAACTCTCCAGTCGATTCCAGTCTTCGCTTTTGGGGTGACTCTCTGGGACAAGGGCCGTACTATTCACGAGTTGAATTTGAGGCTCCCATTCACCCCCCCCCCTCTGGTCGCTAATCCGGTCCTTTAGTATGGTTCTCTACGGATCTCAGCTAGCTACAGTAGGGGATTGGGAGAGCAGGAAACCCTAGAAGCAAAGAGCAAATGACTGAGATAGAATGGGAGGAGGGTGTCTCCCTCTACTTATCCTAATTCTAATTCCTACTCTACCCCTCACTACTTACAGAGCGAACCAGCTAAACCCTAGGGTTATTCTGGACCAACTCATGGTAGGTGGTGATCCGACGGCCACGCCCGCACAACTGGTAGTGTTGCCTCGACGCAACCTCACCGATCGCCGCCACGTGCCGCCACCGCTCTGCTTGTCCTTTTCCCGGACGTCGCACCCCCGATTTTGTGGCCCAAACCGGGAAACCAGCCTTCACGACCAACCCCCGATTTTGAGGCCCAAACCGGGAAACCAGCCGACCGTAGCCTGAGTTTTGTGGCCCAAACTCAGCAAACCCACAGCACCTAGGTTTTGAGGCCCAAACCTGGAAACCGTCCTCAGCCCGAGTTTTGTGGCCCAAACTCGGAAACCATCAGCGCCCAGGTTTTGTGGCCCAAACCTGGAAACCGTCCACTCGGTGGTTTTTCTGTGGCTCAACCACCAAACCGAGCTGTAGAGGGGATGCACCGCCCGTGCACCCCGTCCACCGACATGTGTCCCCAAGTCCTCGACTCGAGCAACATCATGCCCGCAAGTCTTCGCTCGTCGTTGTCCCAGGCTGTCAGCCACCACAGCTGATCCTCGGGCCACCGGTTCCTTAGTCCAAGCCTCACGTCCGCCCTTCGCCACTCTCGGTCCATCGGCACGGCACGTCTCTACTTGACCTTCACCTTGCCTCTGATCACTGTATCCGTGCTCGACACCTGCACAACACAAGCCAAAGAACATGCGCATTATCCCAGTTGACAATCACTCATCACTCAGAGACTCGGCATACACCCATGTATCCGCAAGCTCACTGGGTTCCCCATGCCAGATCTACAGGACCCAGTACAGACGATGACGGCTCCAGTGACTTCTACTACTGAGACCCTACCGAGCTTCATCACGTCTTCCGAGCTGACAACGCCTGTCCAGTCCGAGACCACTACTACAGTGCAGCCTGAGCTCTCTTCTATTCCAGAGCTTCCGCACTCCGAGGCTCAGGCAGCCACAGCTACAGAGACTGCAACCGAGCAGACAGAGTAGTCAGAGCACGCAGAGCAGCCAGAGTCGACCCGGACCGCTTCTCCACAGCTTCTAGCTTCAGAGGGTCAGCAGGCTATGGGCTCCTCTTCTTCAGACTCTGAGGCCATTCTTCAGCAGTTTGAGTTCACTCAGAGGTCTCCAGAGTCTGCTCCTGGCTCGTCTGCACCACCTCCGCCCTCCGACGCTTAGTTTGGCGCTTGATGCCAAAGGGGGAGAGTGGCTGAGTATAGCGATAGGGGGAGCGATGTGAGAGGGTCTTGGATCGTTTGATGTGTTTTGTTCTCATACGCTCTTCGCTTTATCGCATCTTTTGCACATTACTTTGTTATATATATGTGCTATGGACCTTGTGAGATGTTTGTGCTCACTATGATATATTATATGACATGTCATTTCGTTTCACTCGATTACTTGCGCTAAATTCTCACTTGTTATGTATTCGAGTTCTTTACTCTTGCACTTGCTATTCACTGTAACTTGTTGAGTGCAGGATGATGGCATGATATGTATGAGCTTGCCTCTAATCACTTTCTCTTATTTTTTGCAAGTTCATACATGTCATGATTTAAAAACCTCTTCTATCTATACTCGATCTCATGTTGTCATCAATCACCAAAAAGGGGGAGATTGAACGCATCTTGGCCCCTAGTGGGTTTCGGTGATTGGATGAAACACAAGATTACTGTGACTAACGTGTGTTTTGCAGAAACAGGATTGAGTTAGGTCACGGTAATGGCGACGATACGGCATATGGAGTTCATGTCCCCTAGCGATGGATATTGTTTCAATTTTCAAAGGACGGACGACAAAGACGGTGGTAGACTAGGCTAAGTGTCATATGGTGTCGGAGGACACTTAGGTAGTCTTAGGTCTTTGTTTTTCTGTAACACTCTGGTGTTAGGCAGACTAAAACCTGACATGTCATCATATGCACTAGCATTTCATTTGAGTTGATAACCCAATTTTGCATTCACTAAAAACAAGTTTTATTCTTTATGCTTGTACTTAGTGGATAAGGAGTGATTAAGTTTGCAACCCTAGTCTATGTTTTCTTGTTGTGAATAGTGCTTTTATGCTTTATAAGGGTACTATGGTAATTTCTTATATAGTAATTGAATTTTGGATCACATCTTGGTATTATGTCTCAAAGGTGTATTTGGAACATGTTTCAAGTCACCATTGAGGTATAATTCAAATTTGGTCGGAATTCAATTAAGTAATGTAATTAATTTAAAAAAATCTAAAGTAATTGGGAAAATACCCTTTTGCCCTTTTTGTCCCCTTTTGATTTTCAAACCCTAATTCAAAATCTAAGCATATTTTGCTTATGTTGCAAATTTAAAAGATGTTCAGTATTGAATTCTGAACATTTGATATTTTAACATATTTTCAACTTATATTCAAAAATTGTGTGGTATTTGTAATATAAAGTTCCGAACCTTTTATGTATTAAGTACTTCTGGGTTGTAAACTTTTAAACATAAGTTTTAATCTATGTTATATACTCTTTCCGCTTTTACTCTGATTTATCTTATCTATAAAACTGTTGTAATACTGTGATGCTTGACGAGGGAATTCCTGAAAAGAATGTAACGTGGATGATTCGGGTTTCCCGAGGACACCCGACAGATCTCTTGAGTCATTTGGAACTCGTGCACGCTAATCAGAAGTCTTTAGGGCAGTGATGGGTGCATGTGGGCCACTTAATTCAGGAGGTTCTGCCACATTTTCCTTTGGTCGTACTATACAGGGGAGCATGAATCAGTAGCTTGACCTAGATGAGTCTATTGAGGTAGGTGTGGTGCACACTTGTTATTTCATAGCCCTAGGTAGCTCAGAGAGATGCCTTATGTCGAGAGGATCAAATGTCGTTAAGGCCGCGTCGCGATCCGAGTTGATTTTGCCCTTGTTATGGGCATCGGACGCTGGCCTGGTGGGCATCGGACGCGTCCGATGCTCACTCAGACTAGGGTTCAGTCTGGTGCGTGGCATCGGACGCGTCGATGTGTTCACATCGGACGCGCCTGTGCACTGTTCACGTGCACATGGATTTGGGGTAGCACCGGATGCTGGCATCGGACGTTGAGGGCCAGCATCCGATGTCCATGCAGAGAGGTTCCAGAGAGGGTAAATTCGCATCGGATGCGTCCGATATGGTGGCATCGTGCGGATACATGGGTGTATGCCGGATCTTGAGTGATGAGTGATTGTCAACTGGTTTCATGCGCATGTTCTTTGGCTTGTGTTGTGCAGGTGTCGAGCACGGATACAGTGATCAAAGGCAAGGTCAAGGTCAAGTAGAGACATGCTGTGCCGATGGACCGGGAGCGGTGAAGCGCGGACGTGAGGCTTGGACTGAGGGACCGGTGGCCCGAGGATCAGCTGTGGTGGCTGACAGCCTGGGACAACGACGAGCAAAGACTTGCGGGCATGATGTTGCTCGAGTCGAGGACTTGGGGACACATGTCGGTGGACGGGGTGCACGGGCGGTGCATCCCCTCTATGGCTCGGTTTGGTGGTTGAGCCACAGAAAAACCACCGGTGGACGGTTTCCAGGTTTGGGCCACAAAACCTAGGTGCTGCGGGTTTGCCGAGTTTGGGCCACAAAACTCGAGCTGAGGACGGTTTCCAGGTTTGCGCCTCAAAACCTGGGCGCTCGCGGGTTTCTGAGTTTGGGCCACAAAACTCAGGCGATGGACAGCTGGTTTCCTGGTTTGGGCCTCAAAACCGGAGGTTGGTCATGAAGGTTGGTTTCCTGGTTTGGGCCTCAAAACCGGGGGTGAGGTCCGGGAAAAGGACGAGCTGAGCGGTGGCAGCACGTGGCGGCAATCAGTGAGGTTGCGTCACGGCAACGCTACCCGTTGTGCGGGTGTGGCCGTCAGATCAGCATCTACTTCGAGTTGGTCCAGAATAACCCTAGGGTTTAGCTAGTTCGCTCTGTAATTAGTTAGGGGTAGAGTGGGAACTAGAATTAGGATAAGTAGAGGGAGACACCCACCTTCCATCCCATCTCAGTCATTTGCTATTCTCCACTTAGGGTTTTCCTGCTCTCCCAATCGCTTGCTGTAGCAACTGAGATCCGTAGAGAACCATACCTCTGTGTTCATGAGATTTTGGGGAAGTGAGACCGTATTCTCACTGTTGTAGCGTGTGGTAGCCACACGGTTGCAGATCGATGTCTTGATTCACGTTTTGATTTTGTTCTTTGCGTTCTTCGTTTCTCCGTGATTTTCCCGTCACTCGATCTCCCTCTCTACTGTGTCTTTTTGAAATCTACTTGAATCAACTTGTTCTTTATAGTGAGGAGATCATTTCCACCGAAGGAATTCATCTAACTCCTCATGAACAAGTAGATCGGGTCGATTCAATTTTCGTGGCGCTTTTTCGGTTCATACTCCTTCCCTTTCGAATTCCCGTTGATTGAGTTGATTTGAGCGGATGATTTCTTGGGGATAGTCTCCTAACTACCTCGTGATCATATTCTCCAAGTTTGGGAACAAGGGATTTTGATTTGGATCGGATTTGAGGAGATTTGGGAGAGAGGTGTTCAAAATTGCCCTCTCTGGTCTGTCGCGGACAGTCCGCCACCTGACCGGCGGATAGTCCGCGCGTCGGGGCTGAGCCAGACCAGTGGCTGTGAGTCTCGGCCACTTTGCTTTTGAGTGATCGGCGGATAGTCTGCAGTTATAACTCGCGGACAGTCCGGGAGTGTCCAGAGGACTTGCAGCAGCAGTGCTGTTTCTCAATTTTGGCCGGCGGGCAGTCCGCCACCTGAGCCCGGACAGTCCGCCGTAGGGCAGACAGTCCGCAGCTGTATTCGCGGACAGTCCGCAATTCGGCTGAAAGCTGGTTTTTAGTGCGCTTGCTCTCCCGGCTTCTCCGCTTGATTTCCGGACTTCTCGTTTGGCCCTAGTGTTGAACAAGTAACCTCTCTAGGTACCTTTGCTACTTGTTAGCATAGGTATTTGGAGATTTCTTGGCGTAGCTCTCTATCTACGTTCGGGAGTCGGTTTTTGGGGTCGAACTTGAGACGGTGCTTTTGGTGTTTGGTTCGCTCTTGCTTTGTGGTGCCTCGTTGTGATCCTCGGGATCATCCACCCTTTTACAAGGGTCGTGGGCATCACAGTTCGGTAAAAGCTTTCGGGGGTTGATTTTTGGGACAAAGGCCGAAGTTTCGAGAGAAATTTTTAAGCTCCCATTCACCCCCCCCCTCTCGTTGCCTTGCTTTAGCATTCTCGGTCCTTCAATTGGTATCGAAGCATGTTAAGGATCTTTCACCTTAGCCAGTTCCAGATCCACCGAAGGCGACATGGATCGCGGCGTGGGCAAACCGCCGTTTTTCGATGGGACGAACTATGCGTATTGGAAGATACGCATGTCGGCCTATCTTCAGAGCATGGGTGCTTCTGGCTGGGAGATTTGTAACAAGGATGATTATGTGGTCTTGGCTGCTCGTGTGACTCAGCTGCAGATCGATGAGCACGATACCAATAGCCAAGCCCGTAATGCTCTTTTCTCCTGTTTGAGCGTGTCTGAGTTTGATCGCGTCTCTCATCTCCCCACGGCTCGTGAGATTTGGGCAACCCTCATGCGCTTCCATGAGGGAACTTCTCAAGTCAAATCCTGTCTCTACGAGTCGCACAAGCGGGAGTATGAGAACTTTCGACACATGCCTGGCGAGAGCATAGAGAGTTTATTCGCTCGCTTTCAGGTGATTGTCAATAGGATGAGAGCGAACAAGGAGTTGTTGCCTTTCGACGATCATGAGAGGGCTCTCAAGCTTTTGCATACTCTCGATCGGTCGGTGTGGGACTCAAAGGTCCAGACGATCATCGAATCGCCTAACTATGAGACCCTCACATGCAACGAGCTCTTTAGTAAGCTCAAGTCCAGTGAGATTGACGCCATGGCGAGGGCTTCTTATGAAAATCCTTCTGGCCCGTCGATGGCTTTGCTTTCTAGCTCTTCTACTAACCCCTCTGGAGGATTTGCACTTTCTTCTCTTCTTTCTGTCACAGAGGAGCAGCTGGAGTTCATGGGGGATGACGAGTTGGCTTTGCTTGCCAACCGGTTCTCGCGGTTCCACAACAACCGCATGAACCGTCACCGCGAAGGAGGACGCTCTGGATGTTTCGAGTGCGGCGACCCCGACCACTTCATCATCAACTATCCCAAGAAGAACAAGCAAGCTTTTGGGAAGGGCGATCACGGGCACAAGTATGACTTCGGCAAGCGCAAGGAGAAGTACGTCCCCGCGAAGCACAAGCGGAAGGGCGTCTTCAACAAGGAGTACATCAAGAAGAAGTACTTGGAGAAGGCCCAGGCTGAGCAGCGTGCTTTCTTCGCCACGCTCAGCGATGTCGACGACTCGGATGATGACTCCGCTTCCTCAAGTGACGACGAGTCCGAGAAGAAGAAGAAGATCGAGCACAAGCTGAACGGCCTCTACTTCTTCGCCGACAATGAGGGCTTTTGCACCATGGCCCTCGGCAAAGAGGTCGACAGCCAGCTGGAGGAGATCCCTCAGAATGATGACGACGACGACGACATCTCCCAGGTATCTCAGACCCCTGATGAGCTTTTTGCTGAGGTCGAGAAACTTATTGCCGCCCTTCTTAGTCAAGATAAGCTGCTTAGGCGTGCTGCTAGAGAGCGGAAGGAGTTTAGGCAGAAGTGGGAGGATACGGTGAAGGAGCTTGAGTTTGCCAAGTCCACAGTAGTTGTCTCTGAGGAGGGTGAGTGCGAGATGTGCACCAAGCACATGACTGACCTTCTCACTTTGAGGGGGAAGTAGGTTGCGTTGGTTGGAGAGGTGGATAAGCTTAGGTCTAGACCCTCGCTGTTGGGTGGGTGCAAGTCCTGTGCAGGCTTGCAATCCATGTTGGCAGAGAAGAATGCCAAGATTGTGTCTCTTGAGAAGGCCAGCTCGGGTAGCACTTGTGTGTCTAGGTGTGTTTTGTGTGAGGGTTTGGAGATGGAGATAGCCGATGTGAAGCATGACAAGATCCAAACCGAGGAAGAAAACACATACCTTCGGACCATCTTGTCATGGGTGTCTTGTGGTGAGCCGCAGCTTGGGATTTTGATTGCCCAATTCAAGCGTGCTGCTGGAGGTCCTGGTGTAGGTTTTGCTCAGGGTGTTGAGTGTGCTTCGTCTTTTGGTAAGATTGGAGAGTCGAGTGGTCTTAACCCGAGTGAGAAGCCCAACTCCACCACTACTCCCAAACTTACCAAGATTCCACCCAAAAAACCTCTCAAGCCTAACACCAAGGATGGGGTGTTTGTTGAACCTCCAAGAGCTCCACCCAAGAAACAGACATGGGCTCCAAAACCCAACCACCTGAAAAACAAGCTAGACACCATGCCACCCATCCAGGAGGAGCTCATGCCACAGAAGGGCAAAGTGATCCACTCCCACTACCGTGAGTACCAACAGCCCCCTATGGGAGCGGTGAGGTACCATTGTGAGCACTGTGGGAGAGATGGACACTTGAGGGAGTTTTGCTTTCGGCGCAAGAGAGAGGAGCGTCGTGCAAAGGAGATGAACAACACGGACATGTACCATCCTTTCCATGATGTACATGTGCCGAATGTTCAAAGGCGTGCTGCTAGGCCTAGAGGTCCAATGCCTCAAGGTCCTAGGCCTAGGCCGCAAGGAGGTCGTGCCCGGTGGGAGCTTGCTTTTATAGGTTTTGGACCCCGTGGCGGTGGCTTAGCTGTTGAGCGTTTTCCCCCACCGCGTTTTGAGTATCGCGATGGACGCTCTTCCCTTAGCGGACCACATTTTCCTATACGTGGTGATCGCTTTCCCCGTAGGCGTGCTAGGAATGGTTTTGCTACTAACTGTTCTTTTGAGCAGCCGGCCCAACACTGGTATAATTCCCATTTTACTCACCCCAGTGTTGGACCGTATGCTCACCCTATGTCTTTTTATTGATATAGGTAAAACGATTGGAGAACGTTTGGTTGGTGGATTCCGGGTGCTCAAGGCATATGACCGGAAATGCCAAGTGGTTCTCCAGTCTTAGTCCAGTTGCCGGAAAGGAGTTTATCACCTTCGGCGACAATAGAAAAGGTAAAGTGTTGTCTCGAGGGTCTGTGTGAGTTAATGAGAACTTTGTGTTGCGCGATGTTGCTCTTGTTTCTAATTTGCATTTTAACCTTCTTTCTGTTTCGCAACTCTTTGATGATGACTATGAGATTCATTTTAAGCCGAATCTTAGTCGTATTTTAGATCCTCAGGGCAATCTTGTATGTTTGATTTCGCCCTTTGGGAAAGTCTTTCGTGCGAATTTCTCGGAGTCGTTTCGAATTTCTCGTTGTCTTTTGGCTGGACCTTCCTCCTCTGATCTTTGGAAGTGGCATAGGAGACTTGGTCACCTGAGCTTTGACTTGCTTGCAAGGCTTAGCTCACATGGACTAATCCGAGGATTGCCCAAGTTGTCCATGGAGAAGGATGTCGTGTGCCATTCTTGTAGACATGGGAAGATGGTTGCCGCTCCCCACCATCCAGTGACTCAGGTCATGACTAAGCGCCCTGGAGAGCTTTTACACATGGACCTTGTTGGTCCGGCTCGGGTGAGCTCGATTGGGGGGAAGTGGTACGTGCTTGTTATTGTTGACGATTTTTCGAGATATTCGTGGGTTTTCTTTTTAGCTGAGAAAACTGAGACTTTCTCTTTTGCTCGCAATCTGATTTTGCGTCTTCAGAATGAGTTCCCTATGAACTCAATGCGAGCTATTCGGAGTGATAATGGTTCCGAGTTTAAAAACTTGGATTTTGAAAAGTTTTGTAACTCTTTGGGTTTAGAGCATCAGTTTTCTTCCCCGTACACACCGCCACAGAATGGTGTTGTAGAAAGGAAGAAGTGGACCTTTGTAGAGATGGCCAGGATGATGCTCGATGAGCATAGGACTCCTAGGCGATATTGGGCCGAAGCTATGAACACTGCATGCTATATTTCCAATCGCATTTTTCTCCGAGCTTTCTTGAAAAAGACTTCTTATGAGTTGCGTTTTGGAAAACAGCCTAAAGTGAGTTATTTTAGAGTTTTTGGTTGCCACTGTTTTATACTCAAGAAAGGCAACCTGGACAAATTTGAGTCTCGCTCTTCTGACGGTGTATTTTTGGGTTATGGCACTCATACTCGTGCATATCGTGTACTTAACCTTGATACTAACCGAGTCATGGAGGCATCCGATGTCACCTTCGACGAGACCATGGTTTGTCCTTCTTCTCGTTTTGAGCGTGCAGGTGATCATGAGGTTGGCGAACCTCTTTTTGATGACGAGGACGAGGGTGCTGAAGGGATGGATGATCCAGCACCACCTCCACCTGCTGTGCCGCAAGCATCAACTTCTACTACGATGACTCACGGCTCCAACCCCTCTTCGTCGACTACTTGGGGGTCGTGGGATCCGCCACCTCGGGTTGTACCTTTTGTACCCGAGGAGGCACCAGCTGCTGTTGAGGGGGAGGTTTCTTCAGCTCGGGAGGCGCCATGACACATTCAGCGCCAACACCCACCTCAACAGATGATCGGCAGCATCGACGAACGTGTCACTCGGTCAAAGTCACAACAAATCTCTCACTTTGCTCATTCTGCATTTGTTGCTGTTTTTGAACCCCGAGATATTGGACACGCTTTATCTGATCCTGATTGGGTCAATGCCATGCATGAGGAGTTAGAAAATTTTGAGAGAAATCGGGTTTGGGTTTTGGTTCCACCTCCTCCTGAGTGTCACCCTATTGGTACAAAATGGGTTTTCAAAAACAAACAAGGAGAGGATGGCCACATTGTGAGAAACAAGGCCAGACTTGTAGCCCAGGGGTATAGTCAGAAGTAGGGGATAGACTATGAGGAGACTTTTGCTCCTGTAGCTCATTTGGAGGCAATTAGGATACTCTTGGCTTTTGCTGCATCCAAAGGTTTTAAACTTTTTCAAATGGATGTCAAGAGTGCCTTCCTAAACTGCTACATAGAAGAAGAGGTGTATGTGAAACAACCCCCCGGTTTTGAAAATTCCAAGTTTCCAAACCATGTTTTTAAACTTCACAAAGCTTTATATGGTTTGAAACAAGCCCCTAGAGCCTGGTATGATAGGTTGAAAACCTTTTTGCTTGCTAAGGGTTTTAAAATGGGATGTGTGGATAAAACGCTCTATCTCCTCAAGCAAGGCAATGACACTCTCTTGGTCCAGATTTACGTGGATGATATCATTTTCGGTGGTTCTCCTCACGCAGATCTTATGAGGAGGGAGTTTGAGATGAGCATGATGGGCGAGTTGACATTCTTTCTCGGGTTGCAAATTAAGCAATCTTGGGAGGGGACGTTTGTGCATCAGGGCAAGTATACCAAGGATATTCTGAAGAAGTTCGATATGGGTGAGGCCAAGCCTCTTCCAACACCCATGTAAACCACGACGGCCCTGGATGCAGACAAGGATGGAGAAGCTGTGGACCAGAAGGAGTACCGGAGTATGATCGGGTCGCTGCTGTACCTGACGGCAACACGCCCGGACATCCAGTTCGCGGTGTGTCTTTGCGCACGATTTCAGTCGTCGCCGCGCATCTCTCACCGTCAGGCAG
This sequence comes from Coix lacryma-jobi var. lacryma-jobi, assembly GCA_009763385.1. Taxonomy (NCBI): domain Eukaryota; kingdom Viridiplantae; phylum Streptophyta; class Magnoliopsida; order Poales; family Poaceae; genus Coix; species Coix lacryma-jobi. The sequence continues at coordinate 52,686,023 of CM019824.1, forward strand.
TTAAGCGCATTATGAGGTACTTATGCTTCACTCCAGAGTTTGGGATTTGGTATTCTGCTTCCTCCACCCTCTCCCTTTGCGGTTATTCTGACGCCGATTTTGCTGGTTGATGACTTGATCGCAAGTCCACTTCTAGGACTTGCTAGTTTATTAGTTCTTCTCTTGTATCTTGGTCTTCTCGCAAGCAGTCTAGTATCGCCCAGTCTACCACAGAGGCTGAGTATGTTGTTGTGGCTAGCTGCTGTTCTCAATTCCTTTGGATGATGGCCACTTTGCGTGATTTTGGTCTGAGCTTTTCTCGCGTTCCTTTGCTTTGTGACAGCACGAGTGCTATTAGCGTTGCTAAGAACCCCGTGCTGCATTCTAAGACCAAACACATTGATGTGCGCTTTCATTTTCTGCGAGGCCACTATGAGAAGGGTGATATCGACCTTCGTCATGTCAATACTCATCATCAGTTGGCAGATATTTTTACCAAGCCTTTGGACCAATCAACCTTTGCTAGGTTGAGAGGTGAGCTTGGTGTGTGTTTCCCTTTTTAGATGGGGGAAACATTTTGTCTATTGTATCATAGATTGACTCTTTTTCTTTTGTTTTGTGTTCGTTTTTGGGTAGGTTAGTCTTTGCATTTCATCATGCATCTTTACTTTCTGAGCTTCATGACTATATTCCTTAGAATGTAACTATGCTCTGTCTAGTGTGCTCCGATGCTATATGATGATGCTTGTAGCTTATGCTCCTTCTGATCACTAATACATGTTGTGAGCTGAGCTATTTTATGAATGGTGAATCTGCTTAATGAACAAAAAACTTGAAATTGTTCACCATTGAGATATGCAACTAGCATGTGTAGAATGTGTTGAAATCACTTGTGCTTTTCATATATGCTAGGTTGCTATGTCTCTAGTTCTGAGTCATTCACTTGCTTGGTATGTTCATATTCTGTTTTAAAATTGAACCAAGTTTAAGTAAATTAGAAAGATCGAGATGGGATTGCTTGTCAGCACATCACGGTATCGAGACTGTTTCTCATTGCACAATGAGTTAAACTTGAGCCGTGTAGTGTATGACCGAAACCGACGTTTTAAGCTTCTGATTGCTTCTGCATAGGCTTAGCTCGGTTGAAAAGTTAGGCAATGACAAGCCTTCAACCTCTCACAATCACATGCTGAATTTTGAACTTGTGTAATTTTACCGCTGCAAATCCGATTAAAATCTGAAATCACAAGTATATGTTTCATTCTGCAGCATGATGATTGAACTGTGCTAGGGGTAGTTCACCTTGTATACATGTTTAGCACTTGTTTGACTTCCTGTCTATACTTGTTCAGTGCTATTTTTATGGTGAACATCCTTTTCTGAATGGCTAAAACTGCTCACTTTGCTCATATGTTCATATTTCGTAGATGGTGATCAGTTTGAGCCTTTGCTAGCATGTATGCTTTTGTTGAGTCATCGGTTCCGCACTCTGTAGAGCATTCCTTCATTCTTTCAAGTATAGTCCTAAAGCTACTAACTTGCATTTTTGACTCATATGCATTTTTAAAGGGAGAAGTTTGCTTGATAGTGCATTAACAACTAAGGGGGAGAAATTTGACAAATCATGCATATCCTAGTTGTGTGCACTATTGGAGGGGGAGTTTGCTCGTTTGTTTTGGAGCATTTTTCCAATTGGTTCAAAGCATTTTTGGTAGCTAGTTGTGTTGAGCCTTTGCCTCTTTCTTGAGGGACTAGCGACTTTGCTTATATGCTCTTCACTTAGTATCGAGCTCTTTTGCTTTTCAGTTGGTATCGAGCTTTCTCGCTAGCGGCGTTGAGCCCATTCTGCCTCTTCTTGAGGGCTAGCTCTATTTTGCTTGAATTTCAATTGTTATTTCAATTGGTGTCGAGTTTTCCTGCTAGCGGTGTTGAGCCTGTTCTACCTCTTCTTGAGGGCTAGCTTTGCTTTACTTGGTTGTGTCGAGCCGTTGCCCATGTCTTTGGGGACCAAGTTGTTTTGCTCATTCCACTTGACCTTCTTTCGGCTTTGCTATGCTTTTGGGTCATTTGGTCGAGTTCTCTCTCTTCCTTTCTTCTACCTCCTTCTACCTTCATTATGATTTGTGTTGGTAGTTAACAATGCACTCATCAAGGGGGAGATTGCGGATACATGGGTGTATGCCGGATCTTGAGTGATGAGTGATTGTCAACTGGTTTGATGCGCATGTTCTTTGGCTTGTGTTGTGCAGGTGTCGAGCACGGATATAGTGATCAAAGGCAAGGTGAAGGTCAAGTAGAGACGTGTCGTGCCGATGGACCGGGAGCAGTGAAGGGCGAACGTGAGGCTTGGACTGAGGGACCGGTGGCCTGAGGATCAGTTGTGGTGGCTGACAGCCTGGGACAGCAACGAGCGGAGACTTGCGGGGAACAGTGTTGCTCGGGTCGAGGACCTGGGGACATGTGTCGGTGGATGGGGTGCACGGGCTGTGCATCCCTTCTTACGGCTCGGTTTGGTGGTTGAGCCACAGAAAAACCACCGGTGGACGGTTTCCAGGTTTGGGCCACAAAACCTGGGTGCTGCGGGTTTGCCGAGTTTGGGCCACAAAACTCGGGCTGAGGACGGTTTCTGTGGCGGAACGGTCCCAATCCCATGGCCCACAGGTCCCCGTCAGCCTCTGACAGCCGAACCTATGTTCCACGCGATTAAGACTGATCGTCACTGGGCTGCATCGGTGCCCATTGTCCGCAGGATCATCTCACAATTCGGTCACAGCACTGGATACTTTTACAAATAACATCGGAATACAGAGCGGAAGACTTAAATAACATTAGTTTTACAAACCGAGGTTCCAAATAAAATTAAAGGTGCCGTTATTATAAACCATGTTCGGGTAATAGAAATAGGCAACGTAGCGGAGTACAACAAAATAAGATACATGTAATCACCCAGCCCGAGGGTGCACAACAATTCTTCGGCCTCATCGGCCTCTTCCTGGACGATGGTCATGCAGCAGGGCGCAAGACACATCGGGGACTCAGTCATACCTGCAGCATGGGTAACAAACCCTAAGTACTGGGGTACTCAACAAGACTTACCCGACTAAAGGAAAAAGGGGAGAAGACTCAGGAATGAGAGGCTTAGGTAGTCAAGGTAAGGCTTAAGCAAGATCAAGTATTTTGCAGAAAAAGCATTTTGAAATCCTTGTTTTATTTTTGGAAAGATTCCAGTATTTCTCAATTCTTCATTGTTCATGATTCATTTTACCTTTCAAAAATATACCTAGTTGAGAACCACTCTCCGTTGACAGTCAGTGACCAAGTCTCCATAACCGAGGAGCAACGTTAATCCGGATACATAATACTCAGCTGAGGATCCCTATCCACACTGCATATGTAGCACCCAAGCTTGCATATGCCAACTCGTCTACCACGATTCCTCCAAGATTGGGCTCGGTCCTACGCCACCCGGAAGTACAGTACACCACTCCTATCCAGGTACGACGACCACGTGGGTACATGCTACTTCCGCCATCTCTCCACTCCCAGTGCGCGGTTGTCGGTCCAATAAAGGATTCCTCGGAGCCAGAGCTTTCCGAAGTATGTGAATAGTTGCAAGTCTTGGCCAGCAGGCCCCCATACGGATGGTCCCTAAATTTTTCTGCCAGAACCATACCTTGGTTATATCTCACCCAAGCGTAATAGTCCTGTCAGTTTTTCAACCCTGTCCCGGTCGGTGTCAACTGTTGAGTCCCGGACTACAACATGACGGCACCGTACGCTCGGACAACCTCTCCTCGCTGTTAACTAGGTACGGATCAGATACTTAGCCAACAGTCGGGGAGTAAAGCCAAATTCCCATAAAAATTCTTGAAGTGATCACACTTTTGAAATTGACATTTTCATTGCAAATCTATTGTATAGCATGACTAAGCATTTCGCAAATAATTTTTAAACAGGGCGGGGTATTTGCCGGTGGAGGTAAATAGTGCAGGCAATAGGTCATCACACAACTCCTATAACCTAATGCAGTAGTTTAACTCAAAGGCATTTTAAGTAAACTTTTATAAAAACAAGGAAGGGTTAAAATGCACCGGGGCTTGCCTTGAAGAGCAAGGAGGACAGGCTCGGGGTCGGCAGTGCAGGTGTCGGAGCTCGGGGTCGCCTCAGGGGTAGGTTCGTCAGCGGCTGACTCGGCTTTGATGCCTTCTCCTTCGGTCACTATACGGATGCAATGATGTATGCTTATGAGGATGCTGACATGAACAAAAGGCTTACTAAAACGCAGGACAAAACCTACAGATTCTAGAGTACAACTTCTCATCGTGTAAGTAATTTCTAGAATGGACATAAAGTTACTTATCTTTATCCCTAAGCAAAATTAGTCAACCTATTAAGCATCATTTAGTAAACCTAAGCACAAATCATGTATGGCATCACAAACATCATAGACCAAATGGGTGGGGGTCTATGAATAGCAAACAATCCAAAAGTCACATCACAGGGCATCCAAAATAAACCCTACTTGATTTTCTATTTTTTTCCTAATTATTTAAAAAGGTCATTTTATACAGTTGCTCCAAAAGGCCTCAAAATTCTACCAGAGACTAAGCATGACATAACTAGCACATAAAAATTTATCTCATGATTTTTGGAACTACACATGATTTCCTAAAAATCTAAAACCATCCAATTCTTAATTAAAAGAAGGATTTTTCATTTTCTAATTTTTGCAGAAAGGTAGAGTTTCTTATTTTTTTTAAATTCTACACGGTGCAAGGAGCATACCATATTTTTCTCAAGATTTATGGAACAACAGATTAAATCTCACAAAAAAGAGAAAACAGAACACTATTCACATATCTTAAAAAGAAAGGAAAAAGGAAAAGAAACACTGTGCTTCTTCCCCGAGGGCTCGGGCGAATCGCAGGCGAGGCGCACGGCAGACCAGCCGCTTGGGCCTTGCGCTGGGAAAGCCGAGGGTGGGAAAAGCTTCGCGGGCTCACCGTGAGTCGGGAGCGAGGCTCGGCGAGGCGGTGCAAGGGTCGGAGGAGGGAGTCCGACGGTGGTGGCGGATCTCTTCGGCGGCGATCGGCGTCCGCGGCTCTGTCCACCAAAAGAGGTCGCCGAGGGTGCGGTTAGGAGCGCGCTGAGATGAGGAAGAGAGGGCAGGGGTCGGAGGAAAGAGAGAAGCACTCACGGCGGCGAATTTCTCGCTTAGCCGAAACGCGGCCGTTTGCCGGAGTCGGGGACGAAGCTCCTGCGCCGGCGAGAGGAGGGCGGAGGGGTGAAATTGGTTGCTCGGGAAGGTGGAGCAGCTCAAGGCGAAGGCGGTGGAGGGCTCGGCGGGCGCTGGGGTGGTCTGGTGGCTCGGGGTGCCGTGGTGGCGGCAATGGCGGAGCTCGGCGGCTTCTTATAGCCGCGGGATGGAGCGGGGGGGGGGGGGGGGGGGGGTCCGGGCGAGGGGTGAGGAGCATTCGCGCGGCACTAAAGGAGGTAGGGAGCAGGGTAGGGCGGCTCGGCGTGGGCGAGAGCTCGCGCGCGGCGCGGCGGCTTGCCGGCGGCCGGCATCTGCGCGCTGTCCGCGGCCATAGGGGAAGGAGGAGGGTAGGGTAGGGGATGGCGAGGCGGCGGTAGGTAGGGGACCGGAGAGGTCGAGCGCCTAGCACTGGCCTCGGGCGACACGGGAGCGGGTCAGCTGGGCTCGGCGAGGCTGAGGCTGCGCCGCCGTAGGTAGGGGACCGGAGAGGTCGAGCACTTAGCGCTGGCCTCGGGCGACACGGACGCGGGTCAGCCGGGCTCGGCGAGGCTGAGGCTGCGCCGCCGTCGGCCGGGGCCCCCTTGCTTTAAAGCTCGCACAGAGACGTTACCCATTCCCAAATCTACCCCCTTTTTGAAATTTTGAAATTACTCCCAAAACTTGAACTACACAAAGAAAACTCAAAACACCAAAGTTGCTCAAAACTTTGAGACCTACAACTTTGTCAACATAAACTTTTTCTAAAACTCAATAGTTTTTGAGATAATTTTGAAAACCGAAAAGGGGACAAAATTGGAGTTTAATGAATTTGAAATTACTTCAAACTTTGTACAGAAACTTGAAAATTTGTAAATACCAAAGTTGTTTCTCTTGATCAGATCTGCAACTTTGCTTTTTGGACCAACTCCAAATTTTTAATAGTTTTTAAATTAATAAAAGAGGGGTAAAAACCAGGGTTTGGAAATCAGGGTTTTTCAAAAGGAAATTGAAATCTGTTTTTGATTTTGGTTTTTGAACAACACAACAAACCTTCAAGACACTGAACCGCACAAGAATTACACAAAGCTAGGCACAGAGGTGAAATTACCATTTTGCCCTTATAGGAAGATTTGGGCTTTTAGGGTTTTAGAAAAAGGAATCACTACACACAAAATACCTTAAGGAAAGGTAAAGGCAAGCAATCAATAGACAAACATTAATGCATGACAAGAATGATTATGACTTAAGATGATGACATGTCAGGTTAATTACAAATTAATCACCAGAGGTGTTACAGCCTTCCCCCCTAAAAGAAATCTCGACCCGAGATTCTGCGTCTTAAGAAGGACAAAGGCAAAACCTTACATCTACAGAGTACCGAGAAAGTCGGGATAGTTCTTTGCTAAGAAGTCTTCGGATTCCCAAGTGGCTTCTTCTTCAGAGTGTTGGTTCCATTGGATCTTGTACCATCTTGTGGTAGTCCTCCGGGTAACACGGTCCTTGTAATCCAACACACGAACTGGATATTCAGAGTATGACAGATCGGGTTCTAATTCAACACCTTCAACTTCCACCACGTGCTCAGGTACTCGGAGACACTTCTTGAGTTGGGAGACGTGAAACACATTATGCATGGCGGAAAGATGATCGGGCAATCTTAGTTTGTAAGCTACCTTGCCACAGCGTTCCAAAATTTCAAAGGGACCAATATAGCGTGGTGCTAACTTTCCCTTGACCCCAAAACGAGTGACTCCCTTGGTGGGCGAGACCTTCAGATACACATATTCTTCGACCTGGAACTCCAAAGGTCGACGTCTCTTGTCAGCATAGCTTTTCTGTCGAGACTGCGCAATCTTCATATTCTCTTGTATTTGCTTGACTTTTTCTTCCATATCTTTTACTAGGTCAACCCCAAAGAATTCCCTTTCTCCAGGTTCAAACCAACTGAGAGGTGTACGACAATGGCGACCGTACAGTGCTTCAAAGGGTGCCATTTTGATGCTTTCTTGGTAACTGTTATTATACGAGAATTCTGCCAAGGGCAAACAGTTATCCCAAGTATCTGCAAAGGTGAGCACGCAGGCTCTCAACATATCCTCTAACACTTGGTTGACTCGCTCAGTTTGTCCATCCGTTTGTGGATGATATGCTGTGCTATGCAGTAACTTGGTTCCAAGTGAGGTATGGAACGCCTTCCAGAACTTTGCGACAAACTGAGTACCACGATCAGAGACAATGGTCTTGGGTATGCCATGGAGTTTTACTATGTTGTTCTTGTACAAAGTGGCATAAGTGGGGACGGTGTAGCTGGTTTTGACTGGCAGGAAGTGAGCTTGCTTAGTGAGGCGATCCACGATCACCCAGATGGAATCAAAACCTCTTTGTGTCTTGGGTAGCCTATTGATAAAATCCATACTGATATCGTCCCATTTCCAAGCAGGTACAGGTAAAGGTTGCAATTCTCCTCCGGGCTTCATGTGCACAGCTTTGACTTTCTGACAAGTATCACAGTGAGCGACATATCGGGCGATCTCAATCTTCATCTTTGTCCACCAGAATCTCTGCCTCAAGTCCTGGTACATCTTGTTGCTGCCGGGGTGGATGGAGAATCTAGTCAAATGTGCTTCATCAAGGATTAACTGTCTCAATTCAGGCACTTTGGGAACTACCCGTCGGTTCTTGAACCAAACCACTCCTGCATCATCAATCCTGAAACAACCCGCTTTTCCGGCTCAGACCCTTTCGATGATGTGCTTGATTCCAGGGTTATCTTTCTGTGCAGTGATGATCTGTTCCCTAATAGGGGTTTCTATCCTGATAATATTCAGAGTTCCCTGCGGAACCATCTCAATACCCAACTTTTCCAATTCATAACATAGGGAAGAATTACAGGACTTCTTCGTCTGATAGTTGTAGTATGACTTGCGACTAAGCGCATCAGCGACCACATTCGCCTTACCCGGATGGTAATGTACTTCGAGATCATAGTCCTTAATCAATTCAAGCCATCTTTTCTGTCTCATATTCAATTCCTCTTGAGTGAAGATATACTTCGGGCTTTTGTGATCAGTGTACACATTGCAGGTACTGCCCAACAAATAATGACGCCAGATTTTTAAGGCATGCACCACTGCTGCTAACTCAAGATCATGGGTTGGATAATTCTCTTCATGTCGCTTAAGCTGCCGTGAGGCATAAGCAATCACTCGACCTTCTTGCATCAAAACACAGCCCAAACCAGTACCAGATGCATCACAGTAGACATCAAAGGGCTTTTCGATGTTCGGCTGGGCTAGCACTGGTGACGTGGTTAACAGTTTCTTCAATGTCTGAAAGGCTTGTTCACAAGCTGGTGACTAGACAAACTTCACAGAATTCTTTACTAACTCGATGATAGGCTTGGCGATTCTGGAGAAATCCGGGATGAAACGGCGATAATATCCAGCCATTCCCATGAAGCTACGGACTTCGTGAACAGTGGTAGGTGGCTCCCAATCCAGAATGTCTGCCACTTTTCTGGGATCAACTGACACACCTTCAGCGGATAGAACATGACCAAGGAACTGTATCTGATCTAACCAGAACTCACATTTACTGAACTTGGCATAAAGCTGATGATCTCTGAGGCGGGCTAGAATGATACGGAGGTGTTCGGCATGCTCTTCAGGGGTCTTTGAGTAGACAAGAATGTCGTCAATGAACACGACCACAAATTCATCAAGCTCTGGCATGAATACAGAGTTCATGAGGTACATGAAGTGGGCAGGGGCATTGGTCAAACCGAAGGACATGACCAAGTACTCATATAGGTCGTATCTGGTGGTGAAAGCTGTTTTAGGAATGTCCTTGGGACGTATTTTTATTTGGTGGTAGCCAGATCTGAGGTCAATTTTGGAGAATACTCTGGCTCCAGTGCGAGTGTTCACAGGCATCTGTTAAGCAACTTGGAACTTAGCATCCATTGATTAAGTTCTGAAAACAACTGGCTGATAACTTCACTGATACAAAGGTAGATCACTGACAGATAACAATAGACTGATAAGGGGAAAAGATACGAAAAGAAAGATACAGACCTGACTAAACAAAAGACAGACTAGCGCCCCCAAACCTAGACTAAGGGTTTAGGCAAGCAGGTGGTACAGACACACGGGATCTCCATCCTCTAACAACGAGTCTAGTCTTCATCGATGATGATCATGTCCTCGTCGTCGTCTTCCTCAAGGATGAGCTCAGGCTCAACCTCCTCGTCCTTGTCTTCGGCGTGGATGTTCTTGGTAGGTTCAATCTCCTCGTCCACGCCTGGCTCCTGCTCCACGTCCGGCTCTTCCACTACTCCGTCCTCAGGGTCCTCGACAACCGGGGGAACCACGAGGTGGAGTTGGTTTTACAGCTGGTGTACCTCCTCATGAAGCATGTCATTGAACTGTTCAATCCGAGCTGTGTACTGCTGCAGTCCATGGAGCTCGGCTCTGGTGACGTCCTCGTGAATCCAAGTGGCATCGCGCTGCTGGATGGCGCGGATCACGTTCCGGTTGGCCTGCTCCAGGGAAGCTCGTGCCTTGTAGAACTCCAGACGTGAGTGGTAGAAGTCTTGCTCCAAGTTCTTCAGCTCAGCCTTCAGATTCTTGATCTCCTCCTTTAGGTGTTTGCGGGTGCGACGGGGAAACAGACGACCGTTGGAGGCTTCGCCAGTCTCTTCTCCAGTGCGTGGTGCCAGCTGGTGGCGTGGCACACCATTGGGTCCAGTCGACTTGCGAGCAGTCAGCTTGATGCGAGCCATGTCTGGATAAGATAAGATGGATGAGGAGTGAAAAGGCTAGCAAGAAAAGGTAAAGGCATACTACCCCAACGAACTTAGAGAGGAAGTTATTATATTAACTTAAGTGAATATGACATGATGCATGGATCGTTCCTACGGAACAAGGCAATGCACTAAATAAATAAGGTATATAGGGCTTAAAACATGTTGTCTCGCTAGCTAGTGTTTCCATACACAAGACAAGATAAGAGAAGCAATTTGGACTCAAAAATAGTCAAGTTTAGTTTGTTTGGACTCAAAGACCTTTTGAAGTTTTCGCAAGAACACTGCAACGTTATAGTGAGATGCACCGATACCACTCTGTGGCGGAACGGTCCCAATCCCATGGCCCACAGGTCCTCGTCAGCCTCTAACAAGACTGATCGTCACTGGGCTGCATCGGTGCCCATTGTCCGCAGGATCATCTCACAATTCGGTCACAGCACTGGATACTTTTACAAATAACATCGGAATACAGAGCGGAAGACTTAAATAACATTAGTTTTACAAACTGAGGTTCCAAATAAAATTAAAGGTGCAGTTATTACAAACCATGTTCGGGTAATAGAAATAGGCAACGTAGCGGAGTACAACAAAATAAGATACTTGTAATCACCCAGCCCGAGGGTGCACAACTATTCTTCGGCCTCATCGGCCTCTTCCTGGACGATGGTCATGCAGCAGGGCACAAGACACATCGGGGACTCAGTCATACCTGCAGCATGGGTAACAAACCCTGAGTACTGGGGTACTCAACAAGACTTACCCGACTAAAGGAAAAAGGGGAGAAGACTCAGGAATGAGAGGCTTAGGTAGTCAAGGTAAGGCTTAAGCAAGATCAAGTATTTTGCAGAAAAAGCATTTTGAAGTCCTTGTTTTATTTTTGGAAAGATTCCAGTATTTCTCAATTCTTCATTGTTCATGATTCATTTTACCTTTCAAAAACATACCTAGTTGAGAACCACTCTCCGTTGACAGTCAGTGACCAAGTCTCCATAACCGAGGAGCAACGTTAATCTGGATAAATAATACTCAGCTGAGGATCCCTATCCACACTGCATATGTAGCACCCAAGCTTGCATATGCCAACTCGTCTACCACGATTCCTCCAAGATTGGGCCCGGTCCTACGCCACCCGGAAGTACAGTACACCACTCCTATCCAGGTACGACGACCACGTGGGTACATGCTACTTCCGCCATCTCTCCACTCCCAGTGCGCGGTTGTCGGTCCAATAAAGGATTCCTCGGAGCCAGAGCTTTCCGAAGTATGTGAATAGTTGCAAGTCTTGGCCAGCAGGCCCCCATACGGATGGTCCCTAAATTTTTCTGCCAAAACCATACCTTGGTTATATCTCACCCAAGCGTAATAGTCCTGTCAGTTTTTCAACCCTGTCCCGGTCTGTGTCAACTGTTGAGTCCCGGACTACAACATGACGGCACCGTACGCTCGGACAACCTCTCCTCGCTGTTGACTAGGTACGGATCAGATACTTAGCCAACAGTCGGGGAGTAAAGCCAAATTCCCATAAAAATTCTTGAAGTGATCACACTTTTGAAATTGGCATTTTCATTGCAAATCTATTGTATAGCATGACTAAGCATTTCACAAATAATTTTTAAACAGGGCGGGGTATTTGCCGGTGGAGGTAAATAGTGCAGGCAATAGGTCATCACACAACTCCTATAACCTAATGCAGTAGTTTAACTCAAAGGCATTTTAAGTAAACTTTTATAAAAACAAGGAAGGGTTAAAATGCACCGGGGCTTGCCTTGAAGAGCAAGGAGGACAGGCTCGAGGTCGGCAGTGCAGGTGTCGGAGCTCGGGGTCGCCTCAGGGGTAGGTTCGTCAGCGGCTGACTCGGCTTTGATGCCTTCTCCTTCGGTCACTATACGGATGCAATGATGTATGCTTATGAGGATGCTGACATGAACAAAAGGCTTACTAAAACGCAGGACAAAACCTACAGATTCTAGAGTACAACTTCTCATCGTGTAAGTAATTTCTAGAATGGACATAAAGTTACTTATCTTTATCCCTAAACAAAATTAATCAACCTATTAAGCATCATTTAGTAAACCTAAGCATAAATCATGCATGGCATCACAAACATCATAGACCAAATGGGTGGGGGTCTATGAACAGCAAACAATCCAAAAGTCACATCACAGGGCATCCAAAATAAACCCTACTTGATTTTCTATTTTTTTTCCTAATTATTTAAAAAGGTCATTTTATACAGTTGCTCCAAAAGGCCTCAAAATTCTACCAGAGACTAAGCATGACATAGCTAGCACATAAAAATTTATCTCATGATTTTTGGAACTACACATGATTTCCTAAAAATCTAAAACCATCCAATTCTTAATTAAAAGAAGGATTTTTCATTTTCTAATTTTTGCAGAAAGGTAGAGTTTCTTATTTTTTTAAAATTCTACACGGTGCAAGGAGCATACCATATTTTTCTCAAGATTTATGGAACAACAGATTAAATCTCACAAAAAAGAGAAAACAGAACACTATTCACATATCTTAAAAAGAAAGGAAAAAGGAAAAGAAACACTGTGCTTCTTCCCCGAGGGCTCGGGCGAATCGCAGGCGAGGCGCACGGCGGACCGGCCGCTCGGGCCTTGCGCTGGGAAAGCCGAGGGTGGGAAAAGCTTCGCGGGCTCACCGTGAGTCGGGAGCGAGGTTCGGCGAGGCGGTGCAAGGGTCGGAGGAGGGAGTTCGACGGTGGTGGCGGATCTCTTCGGCGGCGATCGGCGTCCGACGGCTCTGTCCACCAAAAGAGGTCGCCGAGGGTGCGGTTAGGAGCGCGCTGAGGTGAGGAAGAGAGGGCAGGGGTCGGAGGAAAGAGAGAAGCACTCACGGCGGCGAATTTCTCGCTTAGCCGAAACGCGGCCGTTTGCCGGAGTCGGGGACGAAGCTCCTGCGCCGGCGAGAGGAGGGCGGAGGGGTGAAATTGGTTGCTCGGGAAGGTGGAGCAGCTCAAGGCGAAGGCGGTGGAGGGCTCGGCGGGCGCTGGGGTGGTCTGGTGGCTCGGGGTGCCGTGGTGGCGGCAATGGCGGAGCTCGGCGGCTTCTTATAGCCGCGGGATGGAGCGGGGGGGGGGGGTCCGGGCGAGGGGTGAGGAGCATTCGCGCGGCACTAAAGGAGGTAGGGAGCAGGGTAGGGCGGCTCGGCGTGGGCGAGAGCTCGCGCGCGGCGCGGCGGCTTGCCGGCGGCCGTCATCTGCGCGCTGTCCGCGGCCGTAGGGGAAGGAGGAGGGTAGGGTAGGGGATGGCGAGGCGGCGGTAGGTAGGGGACCGGAGAGGTCGAGCGCCTAGCGCTGGCCTCGGGCGACACGGGAGCGGGTCAGCTGGGCTCGGCGAGGCTGAGGCTGCGCCGCCGTAGGTAGGGGACCGGAGAGGTCGAGCACTTAGCGCTGGCCTCGGGCGACACGGACACGGGTCAGCCGGGCTCGGCGAGGCTGAGGCTGCGCCGCCGTCGGCCGGGGCTCCCTTGCTTTAAAGCTCGCACAGAGACGTTACCCATTCCCAAATCTACCCCCTTTCTGAAATTTTGAAATTACTCCCAAAACTTGAACTACACAAAGAAAACTCAAAACACCAAAGTTGCTCAAAACTTTGAGACCTACAACTTTGTCAACATAAACTTTTTCTGAAACTCAATAGTTTTTTGAGATAATTTTGAAAATTGAAAAGGGGACAAAACTGGAGTTTGAATGAATTTGAAATTACTTCAAACTTTGTACAGAAACTTGAAAATTTGTAAATACCAAAGTTGTTTCTCTTGATCAGATCTACAACTTTGCTTTTTGGACCAACTTTAAATTTTTAATCGTTTTTAAATTAATAAAAGAGGGGTAAAAACTAGGGTTTGAAAATCAGGGTTTTTCAAAAGGAAATTGAAATCTGTTTGTGATTTTGGTTTTTGAACAACACAACAAAGCTTCAAGACACTGAACCGCACAAGAATTACACAAAGCTAGGCACAGAGGTGAAATTACCATTTTGCCCTTATAGGAAGATTTGGGCTTTTAGGGTTTTAGAAAAAGGAATCACTACACACAAAATACCTTAAGGAAAGGTAAAGGCAAGCAAGAAATAGACAAACATTAATGCATGACAAGAATGATTATGACTTAAGATGATGACATGTCAGGTTAATTACAAATTAATCACCAGAGGTGTTACAGTTTCCAGGTTTGGGCCTCAAAACCTGGGCGCTCGCGGGTTTTTGAGTTTGGGCCACAAAACTCAGGCGATGGACGGCTGGTTTCCCGGTTTGAGCCTCAAAACCGGGGGTTGGTCGTGAAGGCGGGTTTCCCAGTTTGGGCCTCAAAACCAAGGGCGAGGTCCGGGAAAAGGACGAGCAGAGCGGTGGCGGCACGTGGCGGCAATCGGTGAGGTTGCGTCGAGGCAACACTACCCGTTGTGCGGGCGTGGCCGTCGGATCAGCATCTACTTCGAGTTGGTCCTAAATAACCCTAGGGTTTAGCTGGTTCGCTCTGTAATTAGTTAGGGGTAGAGTGGGAACTAGAATTAGGATAAGTAGAGGGAGACACCCACCTCCCATCCCATCTCAGTCATTTGCTATTCTCCACTTAGTGTTTTCCTCCTCTCCCAATCCCCTGCTGTAGCAACTGAGATCCGCAGAGAACCATACCTCTGTGTTCATCAGATTTTGAGGAAGTGAGACCGTATTCTCACTGTTGTAGCGTGTGGTAGCCACACGGTTACAGATCGATGTCTTGATTCGCGTTTTGATTTTGTTCTTCGCGTTCTTCGTTTCTCTGTGATTTTCCCGTCACTCGATCTCCCTCTCTAATGTGTCTTTTTGAAATCTACTTGAATCAACTTGTTCTTTATAGTGAGGAGATCATTTCCACCGAAGGAATTCATCTAACTATTCACGAACAAGTAGATCGGGTCGATTCAATTTTCGTGGCGCTTTTTTGGTTCATACTCCTTCCCTTTCGAATTCCCGTTGATTGAGTTGATTTGAGCGGGTGATTTCTTGG
Organism: Coix lacryma-jobi var. lacryma-jobi; assembly: GCA_009763385.1. Lineage (NCBI taxonomy): Eukaryota > Viridiplantae > Streptophyta > Magnoliopsida > Poales > Poaceae > Coix > Coix lacryma-jobi. Next base: position 52,701,059 of record CM019824.1, read on the forward strand.
GGATAGTCTCCTAACTACCTCGTGATCATCTTTTCCAAGTTTGGGAACAAGGGATTTTGATTTGGATCGGATTTGAGGAGATTTGGGAGAGAGGCGTTCAAAATCGCCCTCTCTGGTCGGTCGCAGACAGTCCGCCACCTGACCGGCGGACAGTCCGCGCATCGGGGCTGAGCCAGACCAGTGGCTGTGAGTCTCGGCCACTTTGCTTTTGAGTGACCAGCGGACAGTCTGCAGTTATAACTCGCGGACAGTCCGGGAGTGTCCAGAGGACTTGCAGCAGCAGTGCTGTTTCTCAGTTTTGGCCGGCGGACAGTCCGCCACCTGAGCCCGGACAGTCCGCCGTAGGGCAGGCAGTCCGCAGCCGTATCCGCGGACAGTCCGCGATTCGACTGAAAGCTGGTTTCTAGTGCGTTTGCTCTCCCGGCTTCTCCGCTTGATTTTTGGACTTCTCGTTTGGCCCTAGAGTTGACCAAGTAACCTCTCTAGGTATCTTTGCTACTTGTTAGCATAGGTATTTAGAGATTTCTCGACGTAGCTCTCTATCTACGTTCGGGAGTCGGTTTTTGGGGTCGAACTTGAGACGATGCTTTTGGTGTTTGGTTCGCTCTTGCTTTGTGGTGCCTCACTGTGATCCTCGGGATCATCCACCCTTTTCCAAGGGTCGTGGGCATCACGGTTCGGTAAAAGCTTTCGGGGGTTGATTTTTGGGACAAAGGCCGAAGTTTCGAGGGAAATTTTTAAGCTCCCATTCACCCCCCCTGGTCGCCTTGATTTAGCATTCTCGGTCCTTCACATCGGACGCTGCCCAGCGTCCGATGCTCCTTTAACAGGTCTGTCAGGATGGTACAGTCGACCGTTGGTCGAGGTCATCGGAGCGTTCGATGCCTAGCATCGGAGCGTCCGATGCCTAGCATCGGAGCATCCGATGACCCCGCAGTGAGCCCTATTCGGTGCTCTTTTGGATGGCCGGTTGGGGGAGTATTTATACTCCTCCTCCTCATCCATTAGAGTGTTCTTGCCACTTCCATCTGCTGAGAGACACATTGTGAGTGTGAGAAAGTGCAAGAACCCTAGTGAGGTTGAGTGAATTGCTAATTGAGAGAATTAGTGACCTTCTAGTAAGAATTGAGTAGCAAGTGTGCATCCATCCATCTCTTTGGCCTTGTCTTGGTCAAGTGAGAGTTCTAGCTTGTTACTCTTGGTGATCGACATCACCTAGACGGCTTGGTTGTGATCGTGAAGCTTGGAGAGCATCCGGTGGCATTGTGGATGACCCAAGCAAGCTTGTGACCAGTAGTGAGCGATTCACTGGGCCGGAGCAGCGAAGAATCAGCTCATAGTGAGCACTTGATCCTTGCGCGGATCAAGGGAGAGCGATACCCTTGCGCGGGTGCTCCAATGAGAACTAGGGGGGTGTGCCGACACCTCGATACCTCGGCAAAAAGATCGTCTTGTCATCTCTACTCCTTCACTTACGCATTTACTTTCAAGCAATTCAATTCCGCATTATACTTGTTGTTCATTTACTATTGAATTGCTTTGCTAGAGTAGGAGTGGCATAGACTTGGTCTTTTGTGCGGTAGAATAGAGAGAAACACACTTCTAGGCACAAGGGGGTTAATTGGGCTTAATAGGTTTTAATTCTTGCTAAAGTTGTAGAAAAGCCCAATTCACCCCCCCTCTTGAGCATCTTGATCCTTTCAAAACCTATGGACCTCGGGTATGTATGATGGATTTATTCTTGATAACTTATACATCCAGAAGGACCTCTCCATCATTATTTGTAAAAAAAATCATGACACTACGGACCTCGGGTATTGTAATCAATGCAAAACAAGTAACCATATAAGATATTTATTAGCACCTTTTGATGACCAACCTCCTTCAAAGAAATGAAGATGAAAACCTCTGTAGATTGACCTCGAAGCTAGTGTTTAGCTAGGCATTATATTAGCTAGGATTTAAGGTTTATCTAGGGTTTAGGTAGGGTATAGCTATGGTTTATTAGCTAGGGTTTAGGGTTTATTTGGGGTTTTAGCTAGGGTTTAGCTAGGGATTAAAGTAAAAAACCTAAGTAGCATAATTAAAAACCTAAGTAGCATAATTAAAAGAAACCTAAGTTGCCACATCACAAAACCTAATTAGCATAATTTAAAAAAATAACAAAAAACCTACATTTCTCTCTCTACATAAATACAAAAGAACACACCATGATGGAAAATATATCTTGCCTAAACTAGCTAAATTGAGAAGCAAACATGAAAAGGGAGAGAGGAGAGACATTATCTAACCATCTTAAGCAACCTCATTAGAAGAAATAAAGACAGGAAGCTAGTTTTTCTTCTCTCTAACTCATGGTGAAACCAAAGATCCAAAAAGTAGCTTATATTAAGCAAGAATGAACAAAAATGATGCTAGAGGGATATAAACTAACCTTTCTTAGCAACTTCTTCCAAAAAAATGAAGATCAAAATATCTGCCCTTATACTTTGAGAGATCTGGACCTCCAAAATTCCCTCTAATGGAAGGAGGTTGCCATGAACACAGTTCTGCTCGGGGAGAAAAAAATGGTATATATACCAGAAACAACACTGACGGTTGGCTTAAGGAACCGCCAATGTAAATAATGGTGGTTGTCCTAACCGAACCACCAGTGAAAATAGTACATTTACACAAGTGACGGTTGACTTATAATTTAGAATGGATTAAATAGCTTAGAGCATCTCTAATAGTTTGGAAAAATGACTTGCTATCCTTGTTTTATTGGAAAAAGAAGAAAAAAGTTCTCCAACAGATTGGTATATGACTTGCTAAATTTTTTCAAGATGGAATCGGAGGCAATCTACTTGCTATATTTACCAAGTCAGCTTCACTTGCTATCCGGTGTTTCTATGTAATTTTTACCAAGTTGGAATCCGCCGCCACTTCTCTCGCGCCTAATTTTCTATGTTATTTTTACCAAACTATTGGAGATACATAAAAAAATTACTTGCCAAAAGTTTTAGCAAGTTGCTAAATGATAACTTTTTCCGAAGTCAATTTTTCCAATTGGAGTTGCTCTTAGAGTCGGTGCGCTTATACTATTGAAGACGCCATTAAGGGTAAGTACATTGCTACACGTCAGCTGTCTCGTACATCGTCTCATGTAGTGCCACGTAGGATTTTTGCTGATGTGGAGGAAAGAGAGAATCGAAGAAGGAAGAGGTCGTTGTTTCGCGAAACAACCACCTCATGAGCTAAAATGAGACAACTATTTTACCATTGTATGAGTTGTTGTTGTCATGCAACTCACAATTTATTTTTATTTTATCCATAAATTAAAGAATCGTAAGTTGCTATGAGACAACTTAGAAAACAAACTATTGTACATGTCGTCTACTAAGTCGTCTTGAAAATTACGTGGCACTATATGAGACCACCTACGAGACAAGACCAATGTACTTGCCCTAAGGCTAGCAACAACAAAGATCAAGGATATTAGGATGAGAAACACATGACAAAACTTAGCCAGCTGGACGGCTACCACAACAGGAAAAAAACCGCATCCGTATAAATCAAGTATTTTTTTTCCATATCTCTTATCCATTATCCATTATCAAATTGACTATAAATTGACATGTTAAACTCAATTACTATATCAAATAAATATCATTAGATTAATTACAAAATATATTTTCATAATAATTTGATTTGAGTGATAAATAGGAATAATATTCAATAGAAACATGGTTAAACATGAATCATTTTTACTAGCAGGCAACTTTATAGTTGCAATTTTTTTTATAGTTTCATTTTTTCTTGGGTGGAGGGAGTACGGATGCAAATTGCAAGGAATAATTGATAAATAGACAGGCCTCAATGCCTCATCAGGTTAGGTTTATAACCCCATATACTATTTTCTTATCAGTCATATCAACTACTATTCTCTGTATTACTGTATAACAATTAGAGCCAAATACTCAGCATCAATGTGGTATTTGGACCCAACCAGAGACTTGGGTAACTCAGAACCTCCTCGCAGCCATCGTCAAATTATGGAGACAACAGACAAGCCCATGAGACAACGCCACCAAAGAACAAAAGCACAAACCGATAATAATGGCAATCACGATGAATTCTTTTGCCATCTTGCTCTATCCACCAACTCACACTCCTCCTTTGACACATTGACACAGAATGACAGATAATAAAACCAAACGATCGTCTCATCACGCACGACGTATGAACTCGCCTATAAAAAAAGGCACCGGATTTCTTGTTCGCACGAGCGAGCCCATGAGCCAAGCCACGGCGACCATGGCGACCTGCTTCAGCTGCTCCAGCAAGGCGGCGCGGGGCCAGCACGTGAAGCTGGTGTTCCCGGGTGGCCACGTCGAGCTGCTGGACCGCCCAACGCTGGCCGCGGACGTGATGGCGCGGCACCCGCGGTTCTGCGTGGCGCGGCCCGACGTGTTCCGTGAGCCTGCGGGCGCGGTCGCCGCGCCGGACGCCGTCCTGCAGCTGGGGCACAAGTACTACGTTGTGCCGTGCAGCACCGTGCGGAGGCTACTGAAGTACTCCGCCGCCGCAACCTCGTCCTCCCGCGGCGGCAGGCGCGGCGAAAGTAGCGGAGCCGTGACGCTGAAGCGGCACCTCGCCAACGAGAGGGGGTACAAGGTCGGCGGCAGGAGGTGGCTCCGGTGCCTTGTGGGTGGCAGCGGCGGAGCCCAGGCGCAGGCGCAGTCGCAGAGGCCCCGTGAAGGCGTCGGCCACAGCGGCAAAGCCGAGATGGTGAGGAAGCTAGACGTGAAAGAATCTAATAAGGAGAACGGGAAGGCGCCCGGTGGAGGGTCGCCGGGAAGGCGGCGGCGGCGAGGCGCCTCGCCGGGTAACTCGGCGTCCTACTCTTGGCAGCCGAGCCTTCGCAGCATAACCGAAGAGTAAAATCGCAGGGGATGGGGCACCGCATCTGTCAGTATCTTTCTCTTCACAGAAATTTTCAAGAAAAATCATGTAGCACTTTCGTTATTCTTTGACAAACTTTATCCAAATATAAACTAATTAGACTTAAAAGATTCGTCTTCGTCTTGATATATACATATTAAAAGTACAATTAATTATTTTTTATCTATATCTAATACTCCATGTATGTGTCTAAAAATTAATATGATGAGAAGTCTAGAAAAATTTTGGGAAATTTTGGAAACTAACCCTTTTAACTTTGAACGGCTGGCTGCTGTGTAACCTGTGTTCGTCGTCAGTACGCAGTGCTTGCACCCTTGGCGTGTGCGTGCGCTTGACATGGCTCGTGCCTTGGTTCTTTGCTGTCGATCGGTTTGCCTTGCCAATGCTCATCTCAGTTTTTGCACGGCTTCCTCTTATCCTTTCCTACCACGGTTTGCACCAAATCCACCTTAAATCAAGTGCTATGATAAAGGATCAAATACCTAACGTAGGGTTTCCTCTTGAAGAATAGAGAGAACAAGTTGGGCAATCCGTCGAGATCTAGTACTCCCTCCATACCTGTTTTTCTTGACGTCTGTTGACACTTAAAAGTGTCACAAGAGTATAATAAACTCCACCATCAAGTTTATGTCGTCAAGATGACTAGAAAACATGCTTGGATCGTCATATTTTGGAGCCGGAGTAAAGAACGATTGTTTCCAAGCACTTTATATCTGACGAGAAGGGTGTTCTGAGATTTTTCGAGCAGGTTGGGTCTGGTCGCTCGATCCGATCATTATTGCACATATCTTCCAACCAGGAATTAGACCTCTTGAGAGACTTCTGACCAAGTAAAACTGGTCGGATGCGTCGAGACAGCAATGGAGACCAGCTTGTAGGTATCAAAACCTGGTTACTCTGTCAAGTAAAGTGTTGTTGGAGATTGTCAACGTGTAAGAAGAAAGGAAAAGAAGCTAGTCGTGTGTATGCTGGACCAATGGACATGTTTGGACTAATTACCAGGAAACCTCATGTGTTGAGTTGAGAGTCCGGCTGCAACACGTTTTGTGCAGATCAGACAAGTAAAGACGTGATGTTTGAAGGCAAGACATGCATAAACTCGATCACGTAAACAGCTAGCCACCTGATGTACGTAAACCGAACAAGGACTAGATCCTGTACGTGTGACCGTACGTTCAGCCGATTTAGATTAGATTTGTTTTGTTCGGCTCTGCGTATAAGAAAAGACTAGCCGCCCTATAAATATAAAGGGTGACGGTCGATTGAGATCACATCTATCCAATCGTCAAAACCAATCTACTACAACTCTTTTATCCTCTTCTCCAACCTCATGCTGATCATCCCTTGATCCGACGACCAAGGATGACGCCCAAGGCTCGTCAGCCGACCTAGGGCAACCCGGCGACATCCTTGCCCTGATAGGGTCCCTCCCGGGTGAGAGCTTCGACGGTTCCTTTGCCAGTTTGCCCGAAAACTAGTCGTTCTTCGCCACGTAAGTGCGTTAGCTATCCTTTGCCGGTTTGCTTGTAAATCTAGCCGTCCTTCACCACGTAAGTGTGACCTCCTCGCTGCGTTCTTCGGTCTGTGGCGACCCGGGCGTCCAAAGCCCTAGCTGGTGGGTGATCCAGAACACGTTTCGGCGTCAACATACTTTTTGGCGACTCCGCTGGGGAAGAATTTGCTTCGGCTCTACTTTGCAGCCGGATCTTCTTGCCCTAGCCCTATTATTCACTGATCTATCTTCTTGTTCTCGCCATTACCGCCGCATTCGGCCCAAAAGGCCGATCGCATCTAGTTTTGATCCCTGGTGATCTCGTTTGCTATTTTACAACACGACGTGCTATATATTAGAAAATTCAGCAAGGCGGTCAAGCTCTAAAACATGGAGTACCAAGGTGTCACGTCACAAAACTACTACGATTACCCTGAGGTACGACTTGCGAATACATCTTATGGTTATAATAATTATTTTGCAAGTTCTATGAACTCTTATGTTGGTGTTGCTAGTCATAATGATAGTAGATATGTTGCATCGGTTCATACTTTTGCTAATGCTTTTCATCATACATATCATGATTATACATATTATGGTTAAGAACCGTCGTCAACTATGAATTCTTTGAGTTTTGATGCTACTAGCAACATACAACATATAAATTCTAATTCATCGGCTATAAGTTTACAATACATGGCTTCACCGCAAGACATGCTGATGAATGAGAGAATTGGCTACGACAATGATAATTATTTAGCCAATTGCTCTCAAAATTCAGCATCAAATGCAAGTGCTACTACCCATAATTCGGCCTCATATGTTGGTAATAACTATGGCCGAATGCATGAAAATTTAGCAAAGCATTTAAGTGCAAGTACTTATGATTCGGCTTCACGTGTTACTAGTAACCATAGTCGAATCAATGAAAATTCAGCACCTTATATAAAGAACACTCCTCACAATTCGGCTTCAAAATTAATTCAAAACCATAGCCAAATTAGTGAAATTCCAGCAAGGTATTCGAGTGCAAAAACTTATGATTCGGCTCCACATGATACCGATAACTATAGCCGAATCAATAAAAATTCAGCAATGAGCGTGCACGCTAACAATCGTGATTCGGCTTCATATGTTACTCTTAAATCAAGCCGAATCAATGAAGATTTAGCCCATGCTAGAAATCCTTATGGCTCCTCTAAATGGAAGGTTCCCGCTTATCATAGACCATACCCGTTACACTATGATTACTTGGAAGATCCTGATGGTTGGTGGGTACCTGATTTTTATGAATTTAGTGGTGAAGATGATAAGACCGTTGTGGAACACATTAGTATTTATCTTTCGCAATTGGTTTTTGCTGGTAAAGAGGACTATATGAGAGTACGAAATTTTCCTTTATCTCTCACTGGTATTGCCTTTGCATGGTTTATATCTTTACCCAAATGTACTGTTTAGTCATGGTCTAGATTAGAGGAGTTGTTCTATGAATACTTTGGAAAGACCAATGACAAAAGGCCGATTACTACTGAGTCATCGGCTAAAAGGGCATTGCTAGTGGGCATGAAAGAAAGAGTCAGTTCGGATGTAAGCGAAGGTTCGGCTACTAAAGCCAAACAACATAATATCCATTCCGAACCAATCGCAATTCAAAAGGCAAGTCTTGCTACAAAAAAGCATGAAAAGCGCCAGAAAATGGCTAGACTTGATTTTTCAAGAGCTAAAGGGGTTATATGCTTATCCAGTGATTACCGCATCATTGATGGAGATCAAATCCCTGCAAGCAAGAAAGAAGAGTCGCTTGCCTGCCCAAAATCGACTAAGTCGATTTTAGAGTCAGCTGAGTCGATTACTACCTGCCTAGAGTCAGCTAGGTCGACTTCTAAGTCGGCTAAGGCGTCTCACCTTGTTGCTGCCTTAGCTGTTAGTGCCCAAGTCGGCCGAGTCGACTTCCGGTCGGCTAAACCGACTTCCTTTGTTTCAGCAACTGCCGAAGCGCTTTTGGGTGATTCGACACCTATTGTTGATTGTTCTATGGATATGAAGAACAACGTCATTCAAACCAAGAACCTACACTTCTCCGACATGATCAATAAGGTACCAAATATGAATATTTTGCTCAAATTCCAATCTGGTCATACTATGTCAATTTCTGCATCCATAGGCAATATTCTTGCTAGTAATTGTAAAAAAACCGATTGAGAATAGCATTTTATTTGGTAATGTTAAAACAAATTCAGATTCTATCGGCCAACATATTGTGCCATATGGCAAGGTCGATAGTAGTAGTTTGTCAAAGATAAAGCTTCCCAAAAGCAGTTACAAAGGTGTGGCCGAATGGATTGATATTAAAGCTGATCCCTTCGTTTGCCTAGCTTTAAAGCCGACTCCACAAAAGAATCGGCTGAAGAAATCAAAGTACACATTTGACTTTACTTTTTGTGATCATGTCTTTGATATCTTGTTAAAGAATAATTTTATTAGAATCATTGATCACAATGTTTTGCCATCTATTCAAAACTTAGAAGAGCTTACATATTGCAAGTGTCACAATTCTTTTGATCATAATACTTCTGATTGGAATGTGTTTCGTCGAGTGATCCAATCGGCCATTAATAAAGAACGACTGAGATTTTTTGAAGCTCAACAAATGGACCAATTGTATTCTAATGGTCTTGGTGGCAAGCAAGTTTTGGATCGGCTTGCATTAGCTGATTCACTCGAAGCTCAATGCTCGAATGCCCAAGAGAGAGATGTGGAGCCCTCAAGTGAAGACAAGGTTGTTGTTCATGAATTGCAAATGGAAGATATTCCAAAAGACAACAAAGTTATCACAATTCCAGAAGACACCGGGGGGCAGGTAGAATCTCTCCAGCTAAGGCAAAGGTCGATTGATCCCATGAAGCAAGGGGAATCGGCTGAGGATCCTCCTTTGAAGCATGTCTATCAAGATGGAGAAAAGAAAGTGGATGCTCATAAAGCTTTTGGAGGTAAAGGTCGTGACAAGCAAAAGAATAGAAGACCGAAGCTTAGCTTCGAGGAGCTTCTAGCAAAATATGAGAACTTAGCAAAAGCTAATGTCACCAGTCGGCCAAAGAAGGTCCAAACACCAAGATTGCCTCCAAGATTAGAATTGGCAAGGGAATAAATCTCAAACAGCAACAACACATTTCCCTTTTGAGCAGCCAATTCCTATGTCATATGGATCGCAGCCCACATATTTTTCATCCTTATTCATCCTGAGGCTGGTTCGGTCAAGAGGCACACATTCCACCATGTTTTCGGCCACAATATGTAGCTCCTAGACATTTAGAGAGGTCATCATCTTACAAAGACCGTTTTGATCAAAATCGTTCCGGAACCCAACATAAGAAGAAAGTGGTAAAACAGGTTTACCGTGTGAAATATGATGGCCGCAAAGATAAAAGTTCAGATCTAAATTCAACTATTGAAAAGCCGATTGCAGTGCTAAAAAATCTGGCTATTGATGGCATAGAAATAGGAGAATCATCTACTGATATTCTAGGTGTCAAATATGAACAAAAGAAAGTGAGAGTGCCTAAAATCAAGAAAGATTTGTCGCTGTCCAAAACAGAAATAAAACCAATATGCTCAATTGGTTTACCAAAGTGGCAAGAAAGGAAGTTGCAGAAGCTTAGTGCAGAGAAGTTGAAAGAAAAAGGCTTGGTGTGGGTTCCTAAAGGAAGTATCCAAGTTCAGAAAGATGATGCTCAAGCAAGTAGTGAAACAAAGGTAAAGGAGAGAAGAAGATTCAATAAGCAGTTGTCAAGCTGGAGAATTGCGTCGAATCATCAAAATCAATGGTTTTGGCATCATCCATATTCTCTGCCTATGTCTATGCGGAATTCATCCCAAGGTATGCATGATTACCCCTTAGCCCCTTATTTCGATCATTGGTATAAATGTCTATATTATGGAGAGTTGCCAAATTATTTTGCTTAGCAATGATCCAGAGCCGAACTGCTTTATTTCGGTAATGCATACTCACCTGGATGAATTCATACGGTCGATTCTTTGTTATCGCCCTTGGTGTAATAATATAGCCGATGAATGCTTGCAACCATCGTGCTATTAGAAAAGCCCCATAGAATTCACTTTGATGGCTTTAAGGCTCGGGGGCATGATATATGTATTTCTACTTCATGGGTATGACAATATGGTTAATCGGCTTACAGAAAGGGCCAAGGTGTTGGCAGGTGAAAGTCCTTGTTTGGTTTTGGATAATTGATGTCACCTAGAGTACTAACCTTTGTCATGAAGTGTTTATGAGCTAGGTTGGTACACACCAAGTGTGGGTGCTAGATGATGACCATGGTGTTGGTGGTGATGACCAAAAGATGGATCAAGTGCTCCACATTTGGAAAGAGAAGAAGAGAAAAGCAAAACCCTATGGAGATAAAGGAAAAGGTATAAGTAGGGATTTTGTTTTTGGCACTCAAGACACCATAGAGGGCGTGAGTGTGTTTAGGATCGATAGTCGTACTATTAAGAGGGGACTATCTCGGTGATTGCGGTTATCAAGTGCCACTAGGTGAATTCATACAAGCATATGCATTAGGACCTAGTGTGCTAACTTATAATCCTTTGGAAAATGTTTGGAAAATGCTAACACACATGCACAAGGTGATGTACACTTGGTGGTGTTGGCACATTTGCAAAGGAGAAGAAACCGGAGTTGAAAACGTGTTTTTCAGGCGTGACCGGACGCTGGAACAACGACCGGACGCTATTGAAACGTGCGTCCGGTCACTACTGAAACAGCGATCGGACGCTATTGAAACAACTGACCGGACGCGCCTGTACCACTGTTCACGAGAGGCAACATGTGCATTAGAATGATCGGACGCTAAGTGAGTCCGATCACTAGTGACCGGACGCGTCCGGTCGATGAAAAACCTCTCTGGAACCTCTCTGTTCGTGACCGGACACTGAGTGGAACAATGATCGGACGCTAGTGAAACAAGGGTCCGGTCACTACTGAAACCACGACCGGACGCTACTGAAACAATGACCGGACGCGTCCGGTCGCTACGTAAACAGCCCTTTTGAAGGGGTAACGACTCTATTTGTTTGACGGGGTATATAAATATGAGTTGGCCGGCTTTGGGAGTCCTCTCTCGGCACTCTAACATCTTGGACATCCCTTTGAGCTAAACATACTCCCTCCCACTCATCTCCTTGCTTGATAGCGCGAATCAAAGTGAGATTGAGTGATTCCAAGTGCATTTGCTTGTGTGTTTGCATCTAGTGGCACTTGGGGATCGTTGTTGCTGCGGGTATTCTCGTTACTCTTGGTGGTTGCCGCCACCTAGATGGCTTGGAGCAGCGGAGGAGCATTGGCATGAGTTGGTGATTGTTCGTGGCCATCTCCCGGTAATTGTGAGGGGTATTGTGCCTTCCCCGGCAAAGAGCCAAAAGGTAACTCTAGTGGATTGCACGTGTCATTGAGTTACCTCCATTTGTGGGTCGGTTCTTGTGGCGCTGAAGTGTTGAGCTAGGTTTGTGAACACCTATTAGCCACCGAACCACCAAGTGGTTGGTCGACACAACGGGGAGTAGCGTGCCGGCAAGCACGTGAACCTCGGGAGAAAATCATTGTGTCTCTTGCCTCTTTGGACATCTCCCGAAGTTTCTTGGTATTCATATTGTGATTGATCATCTATTGTCGGTGTTGGTATATCCCTCTACCACTTGAATTACATTCTTTACTTCTTGTGTAGTGGTAGTTTATCTTGCTAGTGTTAGCTCTCTAGTTCTTTGTATTTAGTTCTTGCTAGCTCACTAGAATAGAAAGTAGTGAGATAGATATTGTGTGCCTTAGAGATCATACCATACTGGAATTGTTTGGTTAGGTGGCTTGCATCACTTAGTAGAGCTAGTGCAAAAAGCTTCGCTTTGTAATTGTCTAACAAGTCTCTCTAAGTGTTTTGTAGAAATTTTATTAGGCTATTCACCCCCCTCTAGCCATTTAGGACCTTTCAAGTGGTATCGGAGCCGTGGTCACCGTTTGCATAAGGATTAACAACCTTCGATGTTAAAAATGGCTCAAATTGTGTTCAACCATGTTGGGGGCAAACCACCGTTCTTTGATGGCACATCTTTTGATTATTGGAAGAGAAAGATGAGAATGTATTTAGGTTCAATCAATGACAAGGTGTGGGATGTGGTAGAAAATGAGTTTGTGATTCTTGATCCTACCAATCCAACACCAAATGACTCAATCAACAAGCAATGCAACACGATGGCGCTCAACACCATATACAATGCCATTGATCCAAAGGTGTTTGAGCAAATCAAAGATCTTGACAATGCATGTGAGGTGTGGAAAAGATTAGAAGAAACATATGAGGGCACTTCAATGGTAAAGAGTGCTAAGTTATACATGCTCAAGGACAAGCTCACCAACTTCAAGATGAAGGATCACTACTACAGAAACATGCCTTTAACCCCGGTCGGCAAGGGCCTTTAGCCCCGGTTGCCGAGCTGGGACTACGCTTCCGGGACTAAAGGCCCCCCCCTTTAGTCCCGGCTCCGGCCACCGGGGCTAAAGCCCACCCTTTAGTCCCGGTTGGTAATACCAGCCGGGACTAAAGGGTGCTGCCAGCGGTGCCCCGCAGCAGCACCCTTTAGTCCCGGCTGGTATCACCAACCGGGACTAAAGGGTCCCTGGTTTTTTCTTTTTTATTTTCATTTCAGTTCTGTTTTTAGTTTTGTTTATTTATTTAATAGGTTTTCTAATATGTATTCTTTGCTGCTAATATATATAATTTATATATATAAGCAGCATAACACAATAAGCTTATTGCATGCATATATAATTGAACTATAGAACTACATATATATATAAATATGTACATATAAAATTACAAGCAATATATATACATGTAGAAGTTGTCCAAATATCTATCTACAAAAGTTGTACTCTAAAGTTAGTACTTTAAACCTATTACAAGTTGTACTCCATCTAAATATCTACAGGGCATACAAATGATCATCATTGTTTGGAATCAACGGCTCGTCGGTATTATAGTAGAACTCGCCGTTTGGACTTATGACTTGTTCCCGAAGAAATCCTGCTATTGACTCTTGCATTGCTTTCAATTGGTCTTGTAGCATCACTTTTTGCTTCAACCAGTCAGTCTTCAATTGGAATTAAAGAAGATATTAGTTATATCTATATTATCAATATTAAGTCTATAAAAAATGAAAAGAAACATGTTACGTACTTTGATGATTTCTTCAGGAATTCTATTTGATTCTATCATCATGTCCTCGCAAACATAGAATCCACATAAGTTGGTACCCTGTTTTTGTCTCAAAATCCACTGTAGAATGAAAAGATTTATCTCGTAATAAAGATATGATATATGACATGATATAATAAAGATACACGTACATTGACAAAGGTGTAAACTTACTGGTAGTCGTGGCTTTATTGTAAGTGGGGCCTTACACTGACTCATATGTTCCCGAGCAATGAATTTTTCCCAAACCCTAATCCGGCCAATGAAACATTAATAGTTGGATCATTATTTATTAATTAGTATATATATACAAGTTTAGTCTCTACTTTAAGCATGGAAGCTAGGGATCGAAAAATTACCTTTGGAGGATGTCTATCATATCTTGGTAATCTTCTTGCGGTTTGCTCAACGAGTCATAGATTAACACATTGCTGTGTTTGAGATCAATGACCATCAGTATCCAGTGAAAGCTGTTGATACACATGATTCATATATATAGATTATTAGGGTTAAGTAAAATAAAATGTGCATATACTTATTATTAACTATATATGTCTCACACACTTAAAGTTGTATGGGAAGAGTATTTTTTCTCTATCTTTTTGGTTCACAAAGAACCTCATGAGATTCATACACGACTCATCGCTCCAAGTCGCTGAAGGGTTTGGAGCCTTGAAAACCACATATGGATCAACAAACCCAACAGAATTGTCATGTTTATCTCTGAGCTGAGTCATCTGATACCTGCAATATCGAGTCGATCCACAAGGGTTTAGGGTTTCGGGGTTTAGGGGTTTGAGGGTTTAGAGTTAGGGGTTCGAGGTTTCGGGTTTTAGGGTTTCGGGGTTTAGGGTTTCGGGGTTTGAGGGTTTAGTGGTTTAGGTTCGAGGGTTTAGGGTTAGGGTTTCAGGTTTTGGGGTTTCGAGTTTTAGGCAATTCATAAAAATAACATGACAATTCATAAAAATAACATGACAATAACATATATTCGTAAAGAGTAATAAATACATGTTCCGACATTGCACATGATTTTCTATGAACACATATTTCTAAGAGTAATAAATACATGTTTAAACATATCCTTGTCACGTGATTTACACACCGTGGACGAGAACGACGACGGTGAACAGCAGCGAGGATGACGACGGTGCGGATGACAGTGGACGGCGGCGAGGTCGGTGCGGCGGTCACCAGGACTACATGTCGAACACATATTTGTTACGTTAAAAAAACAATATATGATTTTCCTTTTTCTATAAATATATCTATTCATATTCATTATTTGTATATATCTATTTCTAGAAAAGAAGAAATGAAAAAGTTAAATAGAAAATAATCTATAAATATATGTGTAAACATATATTTGTTACGTTAAAAAAACATATATATGATTTTCCTTTTTCTATAAACAAAAGAAATGAAAAGGTTAAATAGAAAAATTCATATTCATTATCTATAAATATATATATATATCTATTTATATTCATTTCTTTTTCTTTATATATATACATATATATATATATCAATTTTTCTATTTAACCTTTTCATATTTTTTTACACTCTCACACACACTGGACACACACGCACACCATCACACACTGCACACGCACACACACACGCACAGGCCGGCGGCTCGGATGACGGCGGCCGGCGCGGAGGACGGCGGCGTGGAGGACGTACGGCGGAGTGGATGAGGACGGCGGCGTGGAGGACGGCGGCGCGGACACGACGGCGAGGAGGACGGCGGCGTGGGAGGCCGAGTGCGGAGCGGAGAGGCTCGACGGCGAGGAGAGCTCGAGGGCGGCGGCACGGACTGGAGGCGGGGCTACTGGCGTCGATCTGGGGAAGATTGGAGGGCACACTGTGCCCTGTGCCCTATACCCGGGAGGGCCTTTAGTCCCGGGGCGAATTACGCACCGGGACTAAAGGGTCTTTAGTCCCGGTGCGTAATACGCCCCGGGACTAAAGGGTTGGACCTTTACTCCCGAGCGGGCTTACCGGGCGGGCTTACGCACCGGGACTAAAGGGGTCTTTAGTCCCGGTGCGTAAGAAGGCCCGGGACTAAAGGGTTCTTTCCCGCCACAGTTTTGGGTTTTCAGTATTTTGGGTTTTGTATTAAGTTTCCACTATATAAATATGTTGTAATTCTTGTTAATTGCATAGTAAATTGAACAGTAGGCATAAAATTACTTAAAAATAACAGTTGTATATCCTTTAACCTTATTGTATAGTAGAAAATTTTGTAGCATAAATTCTTTTGTTTTTTTATAATAACGAATATAAATGTAAATAACCATTCATATTTGGTTAATGCAAAAATGTAATGTTCAATTTAAATTTAAAAAATTGTTGGCTTTCAATAGAAAATTCATTTTCATATCATTTGGACGTTAATCTTTTGTTTAAAACCTAAACAATCATTGCCCAATTTTGTTATACGCGACAGATGCAGTAGTTTTAGATTTTTAAATTTAGTTTTTTCAAATATATCTTAAATCTTTCTAATTGAACAGAAAATTGAATATTTGATATACTTTCTTTTAAAAAATAGTATGAGATTCACATCTAGAGAAGCACATAAATCAATGATCACTACTACTAAATATATATATAAATCCATTATCAAATAAATGAAGTCTTAATTAATTAATTATTACATAATATATTTACAACCCACTATTAAGCGGGCACAACTGTGAACCTCCTCTTGACATATGTCCCTTGGTTATGATCATTCCTTAACCATGGAGTTTCCTCATTGTTTAACAAAATGCTTGGGTCTTTGTTCACTTTGAATGGCGGAATTCGATCATCTCTTTCATAATCACCTGACATGTCTGACTTGTCCTCAATTCCGACAATATTTCTTTTCCCTGAAAGAACTATATGGCGCTTTGGCTCGTTGACGATCGAGTTGTTATCATTTTTCCCTCTTTTTGGTTTTGTAGACATGTCTTTCACATAGAACACTTGACTCACATCTGCGGCAAGGACAAATGGTTCGTCTTTGTACCCAATATTGTTGAGGTCCACTGATGTCATCCCATACTCCTTGTCGACTGTTACCCCACCTCCGGTACCAGTCATCTTGACCCATTTACACCGGAACAAAGGGACTTTAAAATTAGGTGCGTAGTCTAGTTCTCATATGTCATGTATGCGGCCATAATATGTTTGTTTGTTCCCATTTGGATCCGTGGCATCCACGCGTACACCACTGTTTTGGTTGGTGCTCCTTGCGTCTTGGGCTACTGTGTAAAATGTATTCCCATTGATCTCGTACCCTTTGTACGTGCTGATATGCCACGATGGTTGTCTGGCCAACAAATAAAGCTGCTCATCTATGTTGTCATCACCCTGACATTGTTTTCGCAACCAATCGCCGAAGGTTTGCATGTGCTGATGTGTAATCCAAGATTCACTCTTCCCGGGCCACTTGGATCGAAGGAAATCCTTATGTACCTCGATATATGGATCTACCAATGAGGAGTTCTGTAGAACTGTGTAGTGTGCTTTATCGAAGTAATCGTCTCCTGTACCGATATATGTTTTCTTCCCTAGTGTTCCCTTGCCACTGAGTCTGCCCTCGTGTCGCGATTCAGGAACGCCAATCGGGTCAAGGTCTGGAATAAAGTCCACACAAAACTCTATGACCTCCTCTGTTCCGTAGCCCTGGGCGATGCTTCCTTCAGGCCAAGAACGGTTATTAACATATTTTTTCAGGACACTCATGAACCTCTCGAATGGGAACATGGTGTGTAGGAACACAGGACCGAGAATAATGATCTCCTTGACCAGGTGAACTAGGAGGTGTGTCATGATATCAAAGAAGGATGGAGGGAACACCAACTCAAAGCTGACGAGACATTGAACGACATCATTCTGCAAAGTAGAAAGTTCCTCTGGATTGATTGCCTTTTGTGAAATTGAATTGAGGAATGCACATAGCTTCACGGTGGCTAGACGTACATGTGGAGGTAGAATTCCTCTTAGAGCAACAGGAAGCAATTGGGTCATAAGCACATGACAGTCATGAGACTTCAAGTTTTGGAACTTCTTCTCTGGCACATTAATTATTCTCTTTATATTGGAGGAGAATCCAGATGGGACCTTGATGCTGTTAAGGCATTCAAACATGCTTTCCTTTTCTTCTCTGCTAAGAGTGTAGCTAGCAGGGCTTAAGTACTGGCGCCCGTCATCTGTCTTCTCTGGATGCAAGTTGTCTCGTTCTTTCATGCGCTACAAGTCCTGTCGTGCTTCAAGTGAATCCTTAGGCTTTCCGTAGACACCCATGAATCCAAGCAGGTTCACACAAAGGTTCTTTGTCAGGTGCATCACGTCGATCGCATGGCGGACCTCTAGGACATGCCAGTAGGGTAGCTCCCAGAATATGGACTTCTTCTTCCACATGGGTGCGTGTCCCGAAGCGTCTTTAGGAACAGGTTCGCTGCCCCGTCCCTTTCCAAATACTACTTTCGTATCCTTCACCATTTCAAGTATATCATCTCCGGTTCGGTTACGAGGCTTGGTTTGGTGGTCTGCCTTACCTTTAAAATGTTTGCCTTTCTTTCTTACTGAGTGGCCCACAGGAAGAAACCGACGGTGCCCAACATACACGACCTTCCGACAGTTTTTCAAAAATAAACTATCAAGGTCTTCAAAACAGTGTGTGCATGCATTATATCCCTTGTTTGTCTGGCCTGAAAGATTACTTAGAGCCGGCCAATCATTGATTGTTACGAACAATAAGGCTCGCAGGTCAAAGTGTTCCTGTTTGTACTCATCCCACACGTGTATGCCTGGTTTGCTCCATAGAAGTAGAAGTTCCTCAACTAATGGCCTCAGGTAGACATCGATGTCGTTGCCAGGTTGCTTCGGCCCTTGGATGAGCAACGGCATCATAATGAACTTCTGCTTCATGCATAACCACGGAGGAAGGTTGTAGATACATAGAGTAACTGGCCAAGTGCTATGACTACTGCTTTGCTCCGCAAAAGGATTAAAACCATCCGTACTTAAAGCGAACCTCAAGTTTCTAGCCTCATCTGCAAACTCTGGGAATTCTCTATCGCTCTCCACTGGGATCCATCAGCTGGGTGCCTCAGCATATTGTCTACCTTATGGTCTTCTTTATGCCACCGCAACATCTTTGCATTGTCCTTATTTCTGAACAAACGTTTCAAGCGTGGTATTATAGGAGCATACCACATAACCTTGGCAGGGATTTTCTTCCTGCTTGGACGTTCTTCACCCTCTACGTCGCCAGGATCATCTCGCCTTATCTTATACCGTGATGCTTCACATACCGGGCATGCATCCAAATTCTCATATTCCTCCCCACGGTACAGGATGCAGTCATTAGGACATGCGTGTATCTGCTGGATTTCTAATCCCAAAGGGCAGATGACCTGTTTTGCTTCGTACGTAGTGGTGGGCAATTCGTTCGATTTCGGAAGCATCTTTTTCATTATCTTCAATAACTGCCCAAATGCTTTATCGGATGTACCATTCTTTGCCTTCCATTGTAGCAGTTCTAGCGTAGTACCCAGCTTTTTTTGGCCATCTTCAGCAGTGGGATATAACAATTTCCTATGATCCTCTAGCATGCGCTCAAACTTGACCTTCTCCTTGTCACTTTCACATTTACTTTGTGCATCACGAATGGCATCACCAAGAGCATCAACATCAGCTGTCACATCTTCTGTCGCTGCCGCATCTTCTTCACCATCTCCCCCCACTGCATCATCATCAAAGGCACCGTACTGAGCAATAATATCAGCGTGGGCCAATTCTTCTTCACCTTTTTCACCATCATCCATTACAACCCCCCTTTCTCCATGTTTCGTCCAACAAATATAGTTTGTTACGAAACCCGACTTCAACAAATGCGTATGAAGAGTCCTTGGGCATGAATATTCCTTCAAATTCTTACAGACGGCGCATGGGCAGCACATGAAACCATCTTGCTTGTTTGCCTCAGCCACACCTAAGAAATAGTGCACGCCAACAATGAACTCTTTGGAGCGGCGATCGACATTATACATCCAATTGCGTGACAACATCTGCATTAAATATTACAACCATGCACTTAATAGTTTCTCATGTTATTGCACAACACTCATGACATCACATGATTGATTAATTCAAACAAGCTTGACTACAACGAAGACTATCGCAGCTAGCACTAAAAAAACTAAAAATAAAATGCACTTAAGCAACATAATTAGATCGCGTCCGATCCCAACTAAAATAGACAGATCATTCGCTTCATCAGCATGGATGGGCTGCTGCCGCTGACTCACTGCCTCATCACCTTCAGCGGCAACCTCCTGTGCAACAGAATTTCGTACGTGCTGAACGTACTCTTCCTCCAAGTACCAACCTTTACATCCGCCGGTGCCCTCCCACTGCAATTAGAACAAAGAATAAGAAATTTAAACAACATCATCAAGCAAAACCGATACGAATGAACCATATTAATCAAATGCGGGTAAATAATAACCCACCTCATGGTCCGGACACTTGTAGAATATACGACCCTTGTTGATTCCCTCTTTTCTCACTCGGTACTCCTTCACAATCTTCTGCTTACACTCGCCGCAAGCAATGAGAGGAAGATCCGGCCGCAAACGCCTCGGATCCCGATGATGAGAGGCTGAGGACCCGGTCACAGTTGCCATCTACTATATCCATGCTCATTTTTTAAACTATTACATGCAAATTCCTAATTTCCTAAACAATTATAAATAAAAAAGACTCTAAATTTACCTATTTGTTTAGATAATCAAAAAATATGATATAACAATACCAATTTCCACATTGTCTACTCTCTATATTTATTGTTGCAAACTATTATAAATTCCACATTTTTTAAAGAAAATAAACTAAAAAGACACTAAAATTCAATATTACTCGTCTTGCATAAGTATGAAATATAGAATGGATACTTCCTAGCAGTAGAAAACTATCAAGTGATTGTGATGAACCAATTTAAACTACTCAACTCTCCCTGTTTGTTCTTGCAAACTATATATTTTAATTAAATTCCTCTCATATTCAAAAGAAATGGTAGGAGATGGAAATAGTTACCTCTAAACACAAAGAGACGATGACGGAGTCGAAGAAGATCACCAATTGACGCCGGAGACGAAGAACAATGAAGAACAAATGAAGAACAAAGCAATAGCAACAGGCAAGAACAAGCAAGAAGCTCACTGAAATTTGAATGTCTCTGGCTCGGGGGAGGAAGAAGTTGGCAGGTTATAAGCCGAGGAGTTTTAGTCCCGGTTTGTATACAAAATTGGGGCTAAAAGGTGAACATTTATCCCGGGGCAAGCCACAAACCGTGGCTAACTCTTTAGTCCCGGTCCGTGGCACCAACCGGGACTAAAGAGTGCCCTTTAGTCCCGGCTGGTAACACGGACCGGGACTAAAGGGTCCCTGCCCCGGCAGCTCTGCGCAGTAGCCGTTGGGGCAGGCCCTTTAGTCCCGGTTCGTGTTACCGACCGGGACTAAAGGGTCTATTAGTCCCGGGCGGCAAAAACGCCGAGACTAAAGGCGATTTTGAGAATCGGCCTATGACCCTGTTCTGTAGTAGTGGATGATGAATCAATTGCAGAAATGTTCTATAGATTGCAAGTCATCATCAATGATCTCAAGTCCTTGGTAGAAAAGGTGCAAGATGAAGACTTCACTCACCGGTTCTTGAGTTGCTTGCCCAAGAGATTCAAGACACTTCGCACCATCATCTTTAGAGGAGGCTTGAAGAATGTGACTCCAAATGAGGTGCTTGGTGATGTCATGACCGAAGATCAATACAATGAAGATAGTGAAGAGGTGGTCAAGGAAGAGGATAAGAAGAAGAAAAGTGTGGCATTCAATGCCACCTCATCAAAGAGCAAGGGCAAGTCCAAGAAGGAAGAATCAAGTGACAATGAAGAAGCTAGTGACATTGATGATGAAGCCTTAGCTCTCTTTGTGCGCAAATTTGGCAAGTTCATGAAGAAGAAGGGCTATGGTGCAAGGAAGAGAAGAGATTACAACAAGAACAAAGACTATGTGAGAAGATGCTACAAGTGCAAGAGCAAGGATCATGTTGTAGCGGATTGTCCCTACAATAGTGACAATGATGAAGATGAGAAGAAGAAGAAAGATAAGAAGGAAAAGAAAGAAAAGAAAATGAGCTTCAAGAAGAAGAAAGGTGGCTCATATGTTGTCACATGGGATAGTGAAGCATCATCCGATAGTGAAGACTCAAGTGATGATGATAACAAGAAGAGCACCAAGAAGAAGGCACTTGCAAGCATTGCAATCAACAGCAAGCCTTCTCTATTTGACACTCCATCATGCTTCATGGCTAGGCCAACTAAGGTATAATCTGATGATGAGAGTGATAGTGAGAGTGATGAGGATGAGGAGCACTCAAAGGAGGACCTCATGGATATGTTGGAGCAAGCTCACACTTGCTTTGAGATGAAGAGGAAGGAGTGCAAGGATTTGCGCAAGAAGCTTAGTGCTTTTGAGCAAACCCTTGATGAGCTCAAGTCTACTCATGAGAGGCTAGAGGTAGCCCATGAGAAGCTTGGCAAGGCTCACACCAAGCTTGAAAAGGCTCACTCCTCCCTCCTTGATCAAGTCAAGGTTGAGGACATTGTTCCAACATGTAACATAGGAGTAACTTGTGATATTCTTGATGAATCTTTCTATACACCTATTGTTGTTGCTCCCACTAACCCTTCGTGTAGCTCATCCACTACTACTTCTACTATGAGTGATGGTTTCACTTGTGATGCCTCACTAATGGTGGAGAATGAGACCTTGAAAAAGGAGGTCAATGAGCTGACTCGTGCCTTAGGCAATGCCTATGGTGGAGATGCCCGCTTGCTTAAGTGCTTGGGTAGCCAACGGTTCTCTCTTAACAAAGAGGGATTGGGCTATACCCCCAAGAATGGCAAGGCGGCTTTTGTGACTCACAAGACTAGTTTTGTGAGAAGCAATGGTCGGTTTTGCAACAAATGCAAGCAATCCGGGCATATAGAGCAATATTGCAAGAACAAGAACAAAAATGCTAATGTATCCTCAATTCAATTTGATTCTTGTTATTTGCTTACCAAGGGTGTAAATGGTGTAAAGGCTAAGTTTATTGGTGCTCCCATTGTTGGCCCAAAGAAGAAGGCAATTTGGGTGCCCAAAAGCTTAGTGACTAACCTTGGAGGACCCAAGCAAGTTTGGGTACCTAAAAAGAATTAATCTTTTCTTGTAGGTCAATTATAAAGCCGGAGGAAGGCATTGGGTGCTTGATAGTGGGTGCACTCAACACATGACCGGAGATGCAAGAATGTTCAACTCAATCAACAAGAATGATGACAATGGGATTGATAGTATTACATTTGGTGATAATGGCAAAGGCAAGGTTAAGGGGCTTGGTAAGATTGCTATATCAAATGACATGAGCATATCCAATGTATTGCTAGTAGAGAGCTTGAACTTCAATTTGCTATCCGTGGCTCAATTGTGTGATCTTGGATTCAAATGCATATTTGGGGTTGATGATGTAGAGATCATAAGTGTAGATGGCTCAAATTTGATCTTCAAAGGCTTTAGATATGAAAATCTATACTTGGTTGATTTCAATGCTAGTGAAGCTCAATTGTCAACTTATTTGTTCACCAAATCTAGCATGGGTTGGTTATGGCATAGAAGACTTGGTCATGTTGGCATGAAACAATTGAATACATTTATTAAGCATGATCTAGTTAGAGGCTTGAAAGATGTGGTGTTTGAGAAGGACAAACTTTGTAGCTCTTGTCAAGCCAGCAAGCAAGTAGGAAACACTCACCCTAAAAAGAGCATGATGATCACTAGAAAAGCATTTGAGTTATTGCACATGGATCTATTTGGACCAACAACATACACTAGTATTGGTGGAAACAAATATGGCTTTGTGATAGTGGATGATTTTACAAGATATACATGGGTGTTCTTTCTAAGTGACAAAAGTGATACATTTGCTACATTCAAATCTTTTGTCAAGAGATGTCACAATGAGTTTGAAACAACCATCAAGAAAGCATGAAGTGACAATGGTAGTGAGTTTAGAAACACAAGAGTTGATGAGTTATGTGATGAATTTGGAATTAGACATCAATTCTCGGCCAAGTACACTCCACAATCAAATGGTCTTGTTGAAAGGAAGAATAGAACTCTCATTGATATGGCAAGGTCTATGCTTAGTGAGTACAATGTGAGTCATTCATTTTGGGCCGAAGCTATCAACACAGCTTGCTATTGTAGCAACCGCCTCTATTGTCACCCCATGATGGAGAAGACACCTTATGAGCTATTGAATGGAAGAAAGCCCAACATTGCATACTTTAGAGTCTTTGGTTGCAAATGCTATATCTTGAAGAAAGGCACTAGATTGAGCAAGTTTGAGAAGAAATGTGATGAAGGCTTCTTACTTGGCTACTCCACTACAAGCAAAGCGTATAGAGTTTGGAACTTGGCTAGTGGTACTCTTGAGGAAGTGCATGATGTTGAATTTGATGAAACAAATGGCTCTCAAGATGAAGAAGAAAATCTAGATGATGTGAGAGGAACTCAATTGGTCAATGCAATGAAAAATATGGATATTGGTGATATTCGGCCTAGGGAGGTGATTGATATTGAAGATGACAAAGATCAAGTGCTCACTTCTCCAATTGTGCAAGCTAGTGGTTCTCAATTGCAAGATCAACAAGTGGCTAGTTCATCTCAACCAAATGATCAAACAAGTACAAGCAATCAAGTCCAAGTGCTCCAACCAACCAATGTGGCAAGGGATCATCCATTAGATCAAATCATTGGTGGAATTCAAAGTGGTGTGCAAACTAGATCAAGATTGGCTTCTTTTTGTGAACATTACTCTTTTGTATCATCCATCGAGCCAACCAATATTGAAGAAGCATTACAAGATGTTGATTGGGTAAATGCCATGCATGAAGAGCTCAACAACTTCACAAGAAATAAAGTACGGGAATTAGTAGAGAGGCCTAAGAACTACAATGTGATTGGCACTAGATGGGTCTTTCGAAACAAGCAAGATCAAGATGGCATTATGGTGAGAAACAAAGCAAGATTAGTAGCACAAGGTTACACTCAAGTAGAGGATCTTGACTTTGGTGAGACATATGCACCGGTTGCAAGATTAGAAGCAATAAGAATCCTATTAGCTTATGCTTGTTCCCACAACATCAAGTTATATCAAATGGATGTCAAGAGTGCATTTCTCAATGGCTACATTAATGAGTTAGTATATGTTGAGCAACCACCCGGTTTCGAAGATGACAAGAAGCCCAACCATGTTTACAAGCTCAAGAAGGAACTTTATGGTTTGAAACAAGCACCAAGAGCATGGTATGAGAGATTAAGAGATTTTCTCCTCTCTAAAGGGTTCAAGGTGGGAAAGGTTGATACTACTCTCTTCACCAAGAAGATTGGAAAAGACTTGTTTGTGTTGCAAATCTATGTTGATGATATCATTTTTGGTTCAACCAATCAAGATTTTTGTGAAGAGTTTGGTGAATTGATGGCAAATGAGTTTGAGATGTCCATGATTGGAGAGCTTAGCTACTTGGTCTACAAATCAAGCAATTTAAGAAAGGCACATTTGTTAGTCAAGGCAAGTATATAAAGGACATGATCAAGAAGTTTGGATTGCAAGATGCAAAAGCCATTAGCACACCTATGGGGACAAATGGACAATTGGATTGTGATGCAAGTGGCAATATGGTGGATCAAAAGTTGTATCGGTCTATGATTGGAAGCCTACTCTATGTGACCGCATCAAGACCGGATGTCATGTTTAGTGTATGCATGTGTGCAAGATTTCAAGCTTCACCAAGAGAGAGTCACTTGAAGGCAACCAAGAGAATATTGAGGTACTTGAAGCATACACAAGATATTGGTTTATGGTATCCAAAGGGGTCAAACTTTGAGTTGATTGGATATTCGGACTCCGATTATGCGGGTTGCAAGGTTGATAGGAAGAGCACATCGGGCACATGTCAATTGTTGGGAAGATCACTTGTGTCATGGTCATCAAAGAAGCAACATAGTGTGGCACTTTCAACCGCCGAAGCCAAATACATATCCGCCGGTAGTTGTTGTGCTCAGTTACTTTGGATGAAAGCAACTTTGGATGACTTTGGAATCAAATTCTGCGGATACATGGGTGTATGCCGAGTCTCTGAGTGATGAGTGATTGTCAACTAGGATAATGCGCATGTTCTTTGGCTTGTGCTGTGCAGGTGTCGAGCACGGATACAGTGATCAAAGGCAAGGTGAAGGTCAAGTAGAGACGTGCCGTGCCGATGGACCGAGAGTGGCGAAGGGCGAACGTGAGGCTTGGACTGAGGGACCGGTGGCCCGAGGATCAGCTATGGTGGCTGACAGCCTGGGACAGCGACGAACGAAGACTTGCGGGCACGGTGTTGCTTGGGTCGAGGACCTGGGGGCACGTGTCGGTGGACGGGGTGCACGGGCGGTGCATCGCCTCTACGGCTCGGTTTGGTGGTTGAGCCACAGAAAAACCACCGAGTGGACGGTTTCCAGGTTTGGGCCTCAAAACCTGGGCGCTGATGGTTTCCTAGTTTGGGCCACAAAACTCGGGCTGAGGACAATTTCCAGGTTTGGGCCTCAAAACCTGGGTGCTGCGGGTTTCTGAGTTTGGGCCACAAAACTCAGACGATGGACGGCTGGTTTCCTGGTTTGGGCCTCAAAACCGGGGGTTGGTCGTGAAGGCTGGTTTCCCAGTTTGGGCCTCAAAACCATGGGCGAAGTCTGGGAAAAGGACAAGCAGAGCGGTGGCGGCACGTGGCGGCAATCGGTGAGGTTGCGTCGAGGCAACGCTACCAGTTGTGCGGGCGTGGCCGTCGGATCACCACTATCTTGAGTTGGTCCAGAATAACCCTAGGGTTTAGCTGGTTCGCTCTGTAATTAGTTAGGGGTAGAGTGGGAATTAGAATTAGGATAAGTAGAGGGAGACACCCACCTCCCATCCTATCTCAGTCATTTTCTCTTTGCCTTCTAGGTTTTCCAGCTCTCCCAATCCCCTGCTGTAGCAACTGAGATCCGTAGAGAACCATACCTCTGTGTACTAGAGATTTTGAGGAAGTGAGACCGTAATCTCACTGTTGTAGAGTGTTGTAGCCACACGGTTGCAGATCGATGACTTGATTCACGTTTTGTTCGTGTTCTTCACGTTCTTTGTTTCTCCGCGATTTTCCCGTCACTCGATCTCCCTCTCTGCTGCGTCTTTTCGAAATCTGTTTGAATCAACTTGTTCTTTATAGTGAGGAGATCATTTCCACCGAAGGAATTCATCTAACTCCTCACGAACAAGTAGATCGGGTTGATTTCATTTTCGTGGTGCTTTTTCGTTCATACACCTTCCCTTTCGATTTCCCGTTGATTGGGTTGATTTGAGCGGATGATTTCTTGGGGATAGTCTCCTAACTACCTTGTGATCATCCTCTCCAAGTTTGGAATCAAGGGATTTTGTTTTGGATCGATTTTGGGAGGATTTGGGAGAAGGGCAACCAAAATCGCCCTCTCTGTTCATCCGCGGACAGTCCGCCAGTGCTACCGCGGACAGTCCGCGCGTCGGGGTCGGTCAGACCAGTGGCCTGACTCCGCGCTGTTGGGCAAGTGTTTTTTGAACCGCGGACAGTCCGGGAGTCGTCCAGGGAGGTTCCAGCAGAGTTACTGTTTCTATGTTTTGAACGGCGGACAGTCCGCCATCCCCTTGTGGACAGTCCGCGGTTGGGGCGGACAGTCCGGGACCTCAGGGCCGGACAATCCGGGATCCTGCCGAGTGGTACGTTTTAGTGCGTTTGCTCTCCCGGCTTCTTCGCTTGGTTTCTGGACTTCTCGTTTGGCCCTATTGTTCACCTAGGAACCTCTCTAGGTATCTTTGCTACTTGTTAGCATCGGTATTCAGGGATTTCTCGACGTAGGCTCCAATCTACGTTTGGGACTAGGTTTTTGTAACACCTCTGGTGTTTAAGCATGTAATTAACTTGACATATCATCATTAGCATCATTAATCATCTTGATCATGATTTCATGTGTATGCATTTGCTTAGTGTATCATTTTATGTGACGTACCTCTATTGCAAAAACCCTTGTTAGCCCACTTCTTCCTATAGGGGCAAAATGGTAATTTCACCTCTGTGCCTAGTCCTATGTAATTCTTGTTCAAATTTAGTGCCCTGATGTTTGTTGCTTTGATCAAAGTTCAAAAATCAGATTTGATTTGTTTTTCCTTTTGCAAAACCCTAAAATCCCAAATCCTGGATTTATTCCCTTTTTGATAACTTTTTCAAAATTCAAAATTTTGAGTTGGTTCAAAAAGCAAAGTTTTGAATCTGATCAAGAGGAACAACTTTGGTATTTACAAATTTCAAAGTTTCTATATAAAATTTGCAGTAATTTCAAATTCATTCAAACTCCAGTTTTTGTCCCTTTTTGAGTTTTCAAAATTAATTCAAAAACTATTGAGTTTCAGAAAAAGTGTATATTAGCAAAGTTGTAGGTTTTGACAAATGGAACAACTTTCATATTGGAAGATTTTCAAGTTTCAGTTTGAAATCCAGAGTAATTTTGATTTGAATCAAGTTTGAAAAAGTGTCCCCTTTTCTGTTTTTGAATATAGTTCAAAAACTATTTGAAATTTGAAAATGTTCATATTGACAAAGTTGTAGATCTCTTTTTTCTGAGCAACTTTGGTATTTTGAGTTTTTGTCGCACAGTTCAATTTTTGAGAGTAATTTGCAAAATACAGAGATCAGCCAAAAGTCAAACCCTAAGGCCTAGCACTGTTCGTCCCCTACCTCTAGCCGGCGCAGTGCAGAGGGGGCCCCGGCCGTGGCCGAGCCTCCGGCGCTGCGTGTGCCGCGTGCCTGGCTGCTCCCCACGCGCCACCAACCTGCCGCTGCTGTCTCCCTGTTCCCTCCGCGCCCGCACGCGAGCGCTGACCCTCGCTCTCGGCCCCTACAGTGT
Organism: Coix lacryma-jobi var. lacryma-jobi; assembly: GCA_009763385.1. Lineage (NCBI taxonomy): Eukaryota > Viridiplantae > Streptophyta > Magnoliopsida > Poales > Poaceae > Coix > Coix lacryma-jobi. Next base: position 52,729,799 of record CM019824.1, read on the forward strand.
CCAGCGCGCCGCCGCCGCGTGGCCATTGCCGGCCGAGCTTGCGCCCGAGCCCCGGCTGCACGCCAGTACCCCCGCCTGAGCGCAATCGAGTGCGCGTGCGTCCGCCGAGCTTATCCACCCCACCCCGAGCTCTCTACCGGCCCCTGGCCGCGGCTATATAAGCCGCCGGAGCCCCGAGCTCCTCACTCACCTCCGCCACCGTGGCCAGCCCACTCCAGACACTCCGCCGCTCCACCATCTAGCCCGAAGGCTCCGCCTTGAGCTCGTGAAGCTTTCCCACCTCTCAATTTCACCTTCCCCGCCTCCGTTTGCCCGGCGTAACCCCATCTTCCCAATCTCCGGCAGGAACCCGGCGAACTCGGGTTCGTGGAATTCGCCGTCTCCGGCCTTGATCATCTCCCTCCGACCCTCGCATTCGCTTCCCTGTCTCCGTGCGGCTCTAACCTGGCCTTTGCGGCTCTGTTTGATGCCCAGGGTCGCCACTGCGCCGATCGCCGCCGCTCGCCGTCCGCCGGTCATCGCCGTTCGTCCACCTCCGTTCATCCCCTCACCTCGCCGAGTTCCCTGATCGACGCGGGTGAGCCCTCTGATCACTCTCGTGCCCTCAGCTCTGCCGCGGAGTGCCCAGTTTGGCCGGCGTAAACGCGCCGCCGCGCTCAGGTCACCGCCGGCGAGCAGAGCGCCGCCGCGGTCGTCTTCTCCCTCGAGAACGTGCCGAGCCTCACCCTCGAGAACGAGTCGAGCCTCACCCTCGAGCCCTGCCTCCGACCCGTGGTAAGCATCCGAGCCTCCGGTATCTGCTTCCACTCCGCTTCGCCCGAGCCCAAGCCTCGGCGACGCATGCTCTCCGCTTCGCCCGAGTCAGGCCCCGGACGGAGGCTTACTTCTCCGTCTCGCCCGAGCCTCCGGGCCAGGCCTCGGACGAAGCTGTCGCTTCCGTCTCGACCGAGCCCGTCTCGACCGAGCCCGTCTCGACCGAGCCCCGCGCGATTCGCCCGAGCCCCGCGATTCGCCGAGCCCGGCCTAGAAGGAGCACAGTGCTCTTCTCTTTTTCTGAGAGATGTGAATAGTATTCTGTTTTCTCTTTTTTGTATGATTTTCTGTGTGCATCCAAAAATTCTGAAATTTTTGTGGTAGACTCTTTATGCTCTGGAGTATTTTATAAAAATATGAAACTTGAGTTTTGTGCAAAGATTTAAAAATGTAAAATTCCCCTTTTAATTGAAAAATGGAGGTTTTGGTATTTTTGGAGAGTGATCTTTAACTCCAAAATTCTGGAGATAAATTTTTATGTGCTAGTTATGCCTTTCTGAGTCTCTGGTAAAATTTTGAAGTCTTTTGGAACAAGTTGATTTTTTTGAGCTTTTATTTTAATTGTTAAATAGTGCCTTTTGCTAATTAATGTCTGATTTTATTTGAGCACCTTAATGACCTCCAAAAATTATGAAATTTGTTTTGCCATCTATCTACACCATAATGAACTTATGTGATTAATTTGGTAATTTTTGGAGCAACTTCATAAAATGACCTTTTAAATAAATTAAGAAAATAGAAAAGATGGATTAGGGTTGGTAATAAGTGATTGATGATGTGATCTTTGGATTGATTGATGTTCATAGACCCCTACCCTTTGGTCTATGATGTTTGTGATGCTATGTTTGGTTGATGCTTAGGATAATTATAATAAGGGCTAGTTTAATCAATATTGTTTAAGGAAGAAATGGTTACCTTTTATGCTCAACCTAGATTTCGACTATGCCTTGTTTAAGAATAATCTAGAATCAGTGGAATTGTCTTGCACCATAAGTTCATATCATCATTCTCATGAGCATTCATCATTGCATCCGTATAGTTGACGAAGAAGGACCTGAAGTCGAGGTAGCCACCGAAGGATCTGTCCCCGAGGCAACCCCGAGCTCCGGCACCTACACCACCAACCCCGAGTCTGCTCTTTTTGCCATACAAGGCAAGCCCCGGTGCATTTAACCCTTCCTTGAATTTATAAAGTGATTTCCTTAAATGCTTTTGAGTTAAATTATTGCATTAGGTTTATAGGAGTTGAGTGATATCCTAACTGATGCATTTTCCACCTTGACCACTGATACACCCAAAGCCTGCTTTTCAAAAGTATTTGAAAAATGCTTAGCAATGCTTATTGAATTAGACTTTGCAATAAAAATGCCAATTTTAAAAGTGTGATCACTAAAAGAAACTTTATGGGAATTTCTGGTTTACTCCCACTATTGGCTAAGTATCTGATCCGTACTTAGTCAATGGGAAGGAGAGGTTGTCCTTGCGTACGGTGCCGTCATGTTGTAGTCCGGGACTCAACAGTTGACACCGACCGGGACAGGGTTGAAAAACCGACAGGACCTGTACTCTTGGGTTAGAGTCCCGAGGTGCTTGTCGCTGGCGGAAAAATGTAGGGACCATCCGTATGGGGGCCTGCTGGTCAAGACTTGTAACTATTCACATACTACGGAAAGCTCTGGCTCCGAGAAATCCATTATTGGACCGACAACCGCGCACTGGGAGTGGAGAGATGGCGGAAGTAGCATGTACCCACGTGGGTTAGAGTCCCGGATTGGAGTGGTGTACTGTACTTCCGGGTGGCGTAGGACCGGGCCCAATCTTGGAGGAATCGTGGTAGACGAGTTGGCATATGCAAGCTTGGGTGCTACATATGCAGTGTGGATAGGGATCCTCAGCTGAGTATTATTTATCCGGATTAACGTTGCTCCTCGGTTATGGAGACTTGGTCCACTGACTGTCAACGGAGAGTGGTTCTCAACTAGGAATGTTTTGAAATATAAAATGAATCATGAATGATGAAGAATTGAGGAAGACTGAATCTTTCCAAAATAAAATAAGGTTTACAAAAATGCTTTTTCCGCAAAATACTTGAACTTGCTTAAAGCTTTACCTTGACTACCCTAAGCCTCTCATACCTGAGTCTTCTCCCTTTTTCTTTAGTCGGGTAAGTCTTGTTGAGTACCTTTGTACTCAGGGTTTTATTACTCATGTTGCAGGTATGGCAGATTCCTCAGTATGCCTTGGACCCTGCTGTGTGACTGTTGTTCAGGAAGAGGCCGACGAGGCCGACGAGTGATTATTCACCCTCGGGCTGGGTGAAGTATCTTTACCCTTTAGTTGTTGTCATATGCTACTCTGCCAACTCTATCTATTTGAACTATGGTCTGTAATAACTTCACTTTAATTTTATGTTGAACCCTGGTTTGTAAAACTATTGTTATCTAAGTCTTCCGCTATTTACTCCGATGTTATTTGTCAAAATGTTCAAGAGATTGTAACTGAATTGTGAGATGATCCTGCGGACATCGGGCACTGATGTAGCCCAGTAGCGGAACCGGTCTTAATCGCTTGGCTGTACGGATCGACTGTCAGTGGTTGACGGTGATCAGTGGGCCATGGGTTTAGGGCTGTTACGTTACAGAGTGGTATCGGAGCATCTCACTATGACGTCGCAATCTTTTTGCGAAAACTTCAAAATGTTTTTAACAAAAAAAAAAACTAAACTTGACTAGTTTGAGTCCAAATTGCTTCTCTCATCTCATCTTGTCTTTGACAACTAGTAGCAAGACAACTTGTATAAGCCCTATGTACCTTACCTTAGTAATTGCATTGCCTTGTTCCGTAGGAACGATTCATGCATCATGTCACATTCACTTAAGTATATAAAAGAATTCGTTGGGTTAGTGTGCCTATACCTTTTTCTTGCTAGCCTTTCTCATCTATAACCTCTTATCCAGATATGGCCATCATCAAGCGGACTGCCCGCAAGTCGACTGGACCGAACGGTGTGCCGCGTCACCAGCTGGCGCCACGCACCGGAGAAGAGACTGGAGAATCCTCCAATGGTCGTCGCTTTGCCCGCCGCACCCGCAAGCAGCTGAAGGAGGAAATCAAGAATCTGAAGGCTGAAATGGAGAACATGGAGCATGACTTCTACCTTTCCCGCATGGAGTTTTATGAGGCACGAGCTTCCCTGGAGCAGGCCAACCGGAACACGGTTCGCGCTATCGAGCAGCGCAATGATGCTTGGACCCGCGAGGACGTTACCAGAGCCCAGCTCCATGGACTGCAGCAATACACCGCCCAGATCGAGCAGTTCAATGATATGCTTCATGAGGAAGTACACCAGCTGCACGACCAGCTTCACCCCGTGATTCCACCAGTTGCTGAGGACCCCGAAGACGGAGTCGTGGAGGAACCTGAAGTGGAACACGAGCCCGATCAGAATGAGGAAGTGGAACCTGCTGAGGATGTCCACGTTGAAGATGAAGATGAGGAGGAAGAGCCTGAGCTTATCATCGAAGATGATGATGATGACGAAGAGTTGATCTTCATCGATGATGACTAGACTCCTTGTGTCTGTACCATCTGCTTACCTAAAACCTTAGACTAGGTTTGGGGGCGTTAGTCTGTCTGTTGCCAAGTCTGGCATGTATCTTTCCTTTCGTACCTTTTCCCTTATCAGTCTGTTGTCATCTTTATCAAGCCAGCTATCTTTGTATCAGTGAAGTTGTCAATCAAGTTGTTTCAGAACCTTTGTCCATATATGCTGAGTTCCGAGTTGCTTATACAGATGCCTGTGAACACCCGTACCGGAGCCGGAGGTTCTGATGATGCCAACATCCCAAACCCTCCACCTGTACCAGCTACCCTAGCAGATGCCATTGCAGCTTTGGCCGCCGCTGCCAATCTGATGGCTCAGAATCAAGGGCAGCAGAACAACGGCAACCGTGGTCGCCGCAACAACCAAGAGACAACCCATGTGGACTTCACTGAAACACGACCACCGGTCTTCACAAAGGCCAATGAACCTCTCGAGGCTGACGACTGGTTACGCACCATGGAACAGAAGTTCAGTCTACTGCACTGCACAGAGATCCAGAAGCCTCGGTTCGCTTCTCAGCAGCTCCGTGGTCCTGCAAGTGCCTGGTACGCCAACCTGTTGGCGGCCCAGCCGGAAGGTCATCAGCTGACATGGGAAGAGTTCCGCACCGCTTTCAGAGCACATCACATCCCTTCGGGATTGATGAAAATGAAGTTGGATCAGTTCTTGGCCCTGCAACAGAAAGATTCCACCGTCATGCAGTACGTGGGACAATTCAACCACCTCAGCCAGTATGCCTCCGACTATGTCAACACAGAGGAAAAGAAGAGAGATTGTTTTCTCAGGGGTCTGCACCCTAAGATTCGCAGAGGTCTGTCCAACAACCTAAACGGATCCTACCATGATGTCGTTGACCGTGCTGTTGCTTTCGAGGAAAGCAACCGCCAGTATCAGGAAGAGAAGAAGAAGAAGAAGGCTGGGTCTAGCAGTTTCTCCAGCAACCATAAGCGCCCAAGAATCATCTACCACCCCAGCCACCACCAAAACCGTGCCCCATACCCCCATCAGCAAGTGGTCGTTCGTACCGCGGCCACCACCCACAATGCCAACCAGCAAAGTGCCACTCAGCCGAACGCCCCCGGTGTTCGTGTCACCACCCCACAAACAGCTTACAACCATCCATGCTACAACTGTGGCCAAGTTGGTCACTGGTCTCCCGAGTGCCCAAAACCCAAGAAGAATGCCCAGCATGCACAGAAAGGCCCTGGAGGATCACAGCAGCAGCACCGTGCACCACAGCAGCACGTCCAGAAGGGCAAGCTTGTCAGGAAGCACGGGCAAGTCTACTTCACCACCGTCAGTAACATCCCAGAAGGAGAGCCCGTCATGCTCAGTAGGTTCCCTGTTGCCAATCATCCTGCAGTCGTCTTGTTTGATTCTGGTGCATCGCATTCCTTCATCAGTCGCACTTTTGTCATCAAGCATGAGTTGCCCATGGGGGAGTTAAAAGAAAGTTTCTGCATACTTTCGCCTGGAGGGCGGATAAATACTAAGGAAGTGGTCCGCGGTATACCAGTAATGTTGGGGAAACATGTCTTTCCTACCACCATGATAGTACTGCGCGATCAAGAGATAGATGTCATCTTAGGCATGAATTGGATGTGTCAGTATAAAGCCATGATAGACATCTTGAATAGAGTTGTGAGAGTGGATATTCCTAACAGTACCGCCAAACTCCTTCTCCAACTTCCTATGCCTTCAAAACCAGCTACCACACAGCTAAATGCTACCTATGATCAAGGGATCCGAGACATCCCTGTAGTCTGTGAGTTCCCTGATGTTTTTCCTGAAGATTTACCTGGTCTGCCTCCCGACCGTGATGTTGAGTTTGCTATAGAGCTAAAGCCCGGGACTGCTCCTATATCCCGTAGAGCTTATCGAATGCCTCCCAGAGAGTTGGCAGAGCTGAAGATCCAATTGCAAGAACTATTGGATAAGGGTCTCATTCGCCCAAGTTCATCTCCTTGGGGCTGTCCTGCTATCTTTGTGAAGAAGAAGGACAAAAGCCTTCGTCTGTGCGTTGACTATCGCCCGCTCAACGAGGTCACCATCAAAAATAAATATCCCTTGCCTCGCATTGATCTTCTGTTTGACCAGTTATCTGGAGCCAGAGTGTTTTCCAAGATCGACCTCAGATCTGGCTATCACCAAATAAAAATTCGTCCCGAAGATATTCCCAAAACAGCTTTCACCACCAGATACGGTCTATATGAGTACTTGGTCATGTCTTTTGGCTTGACCAATGCCCCCGCTCATTTCATGTATCTCATGAACTCTGTGTTCATGCCAGAGCTCGATAAATTTGTAGTCGTGTTCATTGACGACATCCTTGTTTATTCAAGAACTCCTGAAGATCATGCCAAGCATCTTCGTGTCATTCTCTCTCGTCTCAGAGATCACCAGCTGTATGCCAAGTTCAGTAAATGTGAATTCTGGCTAGATCGAATTCAATTCCTTGGTCATGTCCTGTCCGCTGAAGGTGTGTCAGTTGACCCTGGAAAAGTGGCAGATATCTTGGATTGGAAGCCACCTACCACTGTCCGCGAAGTTCGCAGCTTCATGGGAATGGCTGGATACTATCGTCGTTTCATCCCCGACTTCTCCAGAGTTGCCAAGCCTATCACAGAGTTGTTGAAGAATTCCGTGGATTTTGTTTGGTCAACAGCCTGTGAGCAAGCTTTTCAAGCCTTGAAGAAACTGCTAACTACATCACCAGTCCTAGCTCAACCAGACATCGAGAAACCCTTTGATGTATACTGTGATGCATCTGGTACTGGGTTAGGTTGTGTTTTGATGCAAGAAGGTCGAGTGATCGCTTATGCCTCACGGCAGCTTTGGCGACATGAGGAGAATTATCCAACCCATGACCTTGAGTTAGCAGCAGTGGTGCATGCTTTGAAGATATGGCGTCATTATCTGTTGGGCAGTACCTGCAATGTGTACACCGATCACAAGAGCCTGAAGTATATCTTCACCCAAGAAGAGCTGAACATGAGGCAGCGAAGATGGCTTGAGTTAATTAAAGATTATGATCTCGAAGTACATTACCATCCTGGTAAGGCAAATGTAGTTGCCGATGCCCTCAGTCGCAAGTCATACTGCAGCTGTCTGACGACGAAGCCCTATGATCTTTCCTTGTGCCATGCTCTTGAAAGGATGGGTATTGAGATAGTTCCGCAAGGAAGCCTGAACAATGTCAGGATAGAAACATCGGTCAAGGAACAAGTCATCGCTGCACAGAAAGATAACCCTGGAATCAAGCACATCATCGAAAAGGTCCAGACCGGTAAGGCTGATTGTTTCAGGATCGATGATGTAGGAGTTGTTTGGTTCAAGAACCGTCTAGTAGTTCCCAAGGTGCCTGAGTTGAGACAGTTGATCCTTGATGAGGCACACCTGTCTAGGTTTTCCATCCACCCCGGCAGCAACAAGATGTACCAGGATCTAAGGCAGAGATTCTGGTGGACAAAGATGAAGATTGAAATCGCTCGCTATGTCGCTCGCTGTGATACTTGTCAAAAAGTCAAAGCCGTGCACATGAAGCCTGGAGGAGAATTGCAACCTTTGTCAGTACCTGGTTGGAAGTGGGAGGATATCAGCATGGATTTTATCAATGGATTGCCCAAGACTCAAAAAGGATTCGATTCCATTTGGGTAATCGTGGACCGACTCACCAAACAAGCTCACTTTCTGCCAGTCAAGACCAGCTACGCCGTCCCCACGTATGCCGCCTTGTACAAGAACAACATAGTGAAGCTTCATGGAATACCCAAGACCATTATCTCTGATCGTGGTACTCAGTTTGTCGCAAAGTTCTGGAAAGCGTTCCATACCTCACTTGGAACCAAGCTCTTGCATAGTACAACATATCATCCACAAACAGATGGACAAACTGAGCGAGTCAACCAAGTGTTAGAGGATATGTTGAGAGCATGTGTGCTCACCTTCGCAGATACTTGGGATGACTGTTTGCCCTTGGCAGAGTTCTCATATAATAACAGTTATCAAGAAAGCATCAAAATGGCACCATTTGAAGCACTGTACGGTCGTCGTTGTCGTACACCCCTCAGTTGGTCTGAGCCTGGAGAAAGAGAATTCTTTGGAGTTGACCTGGTCAAAGATATGGAAGAGAAAGTCAAGCAGATACAAGAGAACATGAAGATTGCCCAATCCCGACAAAAGAGTTATGCTGACAAGAGACGTCGACCTCTGAAGTTTCAAGTTGGAGATTACGTATATCTCAAGGTCTCACCAACCAAAGGAGTCACTCGTTTTGGAGTCAAGGGAAAGTTAGCACCCCGCTACATTGGTCCGTTTGAGATTTTGGAATGTTGTGGCAAGGTAGCTTACAAGCTGAAGTTGCCCGATCATCTCTCTGCTGTCCACAATGTTTTCCATGTCTCCCAACTCAAGAAGTGCCTCCGAGTACCAGAACATGTCGTGGAAGTTGAAGGTGTCGAGCTAGAGCCTGATCTATCCTACTCGGAATATCCCGTTCGCGTGTTGGATCACAAAGATTGAGTTACTCGAAGAACTACCACAAGGTGGTACAAAATCCAGTGGAACCAGCACTCTGAAGAAGAAGCTACTTGGGAATCTGAGGACTTCTTGGCAAAGAACTATCCCGACTTTCTCGAATCCCTGTCTATGTAAAGTTTTGCCTTTATCCCTTCTTTGTCTTTTTTTAAGACGCAGAATCTCGGGGCGAGATTTCTTTAAGGGGGGAAGGCTGTAACACCTCTGGTGTTTAAGCATGTAATTAACTTGACATATCATCATTAGCATCATTAATCATCTTGATCATGATTTCATGTGTATGCATTTGCTTAGTGTATCATTTTATGTGATGTACCTCTATTGCAAAAACCCTTGTTAGCCCACTTCTTCCTATAGGGGCAAAATGGTAATTTCACCTCTGTGCCTAGTCCTATGTAATTCTTGTTCAAATTTAGTGCCCTGATGTTTGTTGCTTTGATCAAAGTTCAAAAATCAGATTTGATTTGTTTTTCCTTTTGCAAAACCCTAAAATCCCAAATCCTGGATTTATTCCCTTTTTGATAACTTTTTCAAAATTCAAAATTTTGAGTTGGTTCAAAAAGCAAAGTTTTGAATCTGATCAAGAGGAACAACTTTGGTATTTACAAATTTCAAAGTTTCTATATAAAATTTGCAGTAATTTCAAATTCATTCAAACTCCAGTTTTTGTCCCTTTTTGAGTTTTCAAAATTAATTCAAAAACTATTGAGTTTCAGAAAAAGTGTATATTAGCAAAGTTGTAGGTTTTGACAAATGAAACAACTTTCATATTGGAAGATTTTCAAGTTTCAGTTTGAAATCCAGAGTAATTTTGATTTGAATCAAGTTTGAAAAAGTGTCCCCTTTTCTGTTTTTGAATATAGTTCAAAAACTATTTGGAATTTGAAAATGTTCATATTGACAAAGTTGTAGATCTCTTTTTCTGAGCAACTTTGGTATTTTGAGTTTTTGTCGCACAGTTCAATTTTTGAGAGTAATTTGCAAAATACAGAGATCAGCCAAAAGTCAAACCCTAAGGCCTAGCACTGTTCGTCCCCTACCTCTAGCCGGCGCAGTGCAGAGGGGGCCCCGGCCGTGGCCGAGCCTCCGGCGCTGCGTGTGCCGCGTGCCTGGCTGCTCCCCACGCGCCACCAACCTGCCGCCGCTGTCTCCCTGTTCCCTCCGCGCCCGCACGCGAGCGCTGACCCTCGCTCTCGGCCCCTACAGTGTCCAGCGCGCCGCCGCCGCGTGGCCATTGCCGGCCGAGCTTGCGCCCGAGCCCCGGCTGCACGCCAGTACCCCCGCCTGAGCGCAATCGAGTGCGCGTGCGTCCGCCGAGCTTATCCACCCCACCCCGAGCTCTCTACCGGCCCCTGGCCGCGGCTATATAAGCCGCCGGAGCCCCGAGCTCCTCACTCACCTCCGCCACCGTGGCCAGCCCACTCCAGACACTCCGCCGCTCCACCATCTAGCCCGAAGGCTCCGCCTTGAGCTCGTGAAGCTTTCCCACCTCTCAATTTCACCTTCCCCGCCTCCGTTTGCCCGGCGTAACCCCATCTTCCCAATCTCCGGCAGGAACCCGGCGAACTCGGGTTCGTGGAATTCGCCGTCTCCGGCCTTGATCATCTCCCTCCGACCCTCGCATTCGCTTCCCTGTCTCCGTGCGGCTCTAACCTGGCCTTTGCGGCTCTGTTTGATGCCCAGGGTCGCCACTGCGCCGATCGCCGCCGCTCGCCGTCCGCCGGTCATCGCCGTTCGTCCACCTCCGTTCATCCCCTCACCTCGCCGAGTTCCCTGATCGACGCGGGTGAGCCCTCTGATCACTCTCGTGCCCTCAGCTCTGCCACGGAGTGCCCAGTTTGGCCGGCGTAAACGCGCCGCCGCGCTCGGGTCACCGCCGGCGAGCAGAGCGCCGCCGCGGTCGTCTTCTCCCTCGAGAACGTGCCGAGCCTCACCCTCGAGAACGAGTCGAGCCTCACCCTCGAGCCCTGCCTCCGACCCGTGGTAAGCATCCGAGCCTCCGGTCTCTGCTTCCACTCCGCTTCGCCCGAGCCCAAGCCTCGGCGACGCATGCTCTCCGCTTCGCCCGAGTCAGGCCTCGGACGGAGGCTTACTTCTCCGTCTCGCCCGAGCCTCCGGGCCAGGCCTCGGACGAAGCTGTCGCTTCCGTCTCGACCGAGCCCGTCTCGACCGAGCCCCGCGCGATTCGCCCGAGCCCCGCGATTCGCCGAGCCCGGCCTAGAAGGAGCACAGTGCTCTTCTCTTTTTCTGAGAGATGTGAATAGTGTTCTGTTTTCTCTTTTTTGTATGATTTTCTGTGTGCATCCAAAAATTCTGAAATTTTTGTGGTAGACTCTTTATGCTCTGGAGTATTTTATAAAAATATGAAACTTGAGTTTTGTGCAAAGATTTAAAAATGTAAAATTCCCCTTTTAATTGAAAAATGGAGGTTTTGGTATTTTTGGAGAGTGATCTTTAACTCCAAAATTCTGGAGATAAATTTTTATGTGCTAGTTATGCCTTTCTGAGTCTCTGGTAAAATTTTGAAGTCTTTTGGAACAAGTTGATTTTTTTGAGCTTTTATTTTAATTGTTAAATAGTGCCTTTTGCTAATTAATGTCTGATTTTATTTGAGCACCTTAATGACCTCCAAAAATTATGAAATTTGTTTTGCCATCTATCTACACCATAATGAACTTATGTGATTAATTTTGTAATTTTTGGAGCAACTTCATAAAATGACCTTTTAAATAAATTAAGAAAATAGAAAAGATGGATTAGGGTTGGTAATAAGTGATTGATGATGTGATCTTTGGATTGATTGATGTTCATAGACCCCTACCCTTTGGTCTATGATGTTTGTGATGCTATGTTTGGTTGATGCTTAGGATAATTATAATAAGGGCTAGTTTAATCAATATTGCTTAAGGAAGAAATGGTTACCTTTTATGCTCAACCTAGATTTCGACTATGCCTTGTTTAAGAATAATCTAGAATCAGTGGAATTGTCTTGCACCATAAGTTCATATCATCATTCTCATGAGCATTCATCATTGCATCCGTATAGTTGATGAAGAAGGACCTGAAGTCGAGGTAGCCACCGAAGGATCTGTCCCCGAGGCAACCCCGAGCTCCGGCACCTACACCACCAACCCCGAGTCTGCTCTTTTTGCCATCCAAGGCAAGCCCCGGTGCATTTAACCCTTCCTTGAATTTATAAAGTGATTTCCTTAAATGCTTTTGAGTTAAATTATTGCATTAGGTTTATAGGAGTTGAGTGATATCCTAACTGATGCATTTTCCACCTTGACCACTGATACACCCAAAGCCTGCTTTTCAAAAGTATTTGAAAAATGCTTAGCAATGCTTATTGAATTAGACTTTGCAATAAAAATGCCAATTTTAAAAGTGTGATCACTGAAAGAAACTTTATGGGAATTTCTGGTTTACTCCCACTATTGGCTAAGTATCTGATCCGTACTTAGTCAATGGGAAGGAGAGGTTGTCCTTGCGTACGGTGCCGTCATGTTGTAGTCCGGGACTCAACAGTTGACACCGACCGGGACAGGGTTGAAAAACCGACAGGACCTGTACTCTTGGGTTAGAGTCCCGAGGTGCTTGTCGCTGGCGGAAAAATGTAGGGACCATCCGTATGGGGGCCTGCTGGTCAAGACTTGTAACTATTCACATACTACGGAAAGCTCTGGCTCCGAGAAATCCATTATTGGACCGACAACCGCGCACTGGGAGTGGAGAGATGGCGGAAGTAGCATGTACCCACGTGGGTTAGAGTCCCGGATTGGAGTGGTGTACTGTACTTCCGGGTGGCGTAGGACCGGGCCCAATCTTGGAGGAATCGTGGTAGACGAGTTGGCATATGCAAGCTTGGGTGCTACATATGCAGTGTGGATAGGGATCCTCAGCTGAGTATTATTTATCCGGATTAACGTTGCTCCTCGGTTATGGAGACTTGGTCCACTGACTGTCAACGGAGAGTGGTTCTCAACTAGGAATGTTTTGAAATATAAAATGAATCATGAATGATGAAGAATTGAGGAAGACTGAATCTTTCCAAAATAAAATAAGGTTTACAAAAATGCTTTTTCCGCAAAATACTTGAACTTGCTTAAAGCTTTACCTTGACTACCCTAAGCCTCTCATACCTGAGTCTTCTCCCTTTTTCTTTAGTCGGGTAAGTCTTGTTGAGTACCTTTGTACTCAGGGTTTTATTACCCATGTTGCAGGTATGGCAGATTCCTCAGTATGCCTTGGACCCTGCTGTGTGACTGTTGTTCAGGAAGAGGCCGACGAGGCCGACGAGTGATTATTCACCCTCGGGCTGGGTGAAGTATCTTTACCCTTTAGTTGTTGTCATATGCTACTCTGCCAACTCTATCTATTTGAACTATGGTCTGTAATAACTTCACTTTTATTTTATGTTGAACCCTGGTTTGTAAAACTATTGTTATCTAAGTCTTCCGCTATTTACTCCGATGTTATTTGTCAAAATGTTCAAGAGATTGTAACTGAATTGTGAGATGATCCTGCGGACATCGGGCACTGATGTAGCCCAGTAGCGGAACCGGTCTTAATCGCTTGGCTGTACGGATCGACTGTCAGTGGTTGACGGTGATCAGTGGGCCATGGGTTTAGGGCTGTTACGTTACAGTTTTAGGGGTTAAACTTGATCCGGTGCTTTTGCCGATTGTCTTGCTATCGCTTTGTGGTGCTCCGCTGTGATCCTAGGGATCATCCACCCTCTTCCAAGGGTCGTGGGCATCACGGTTTCGATAGAAGCTTTTGGGGGTTGATTTGTGGGACAAAGGCCAAAGTTTCGAGAGAAATTTTTGAGCTCCCATTCACCCCCCCCCTCTGGTCGCCTTGCTATTGCATTCTCGGTCCTTCAATTGGTATCGGAGCAGGTTAAGGATCTTCCACCTTAGCCGGTTCCAGATCCACAGAAGGCGACATGGATCACGGCGTGGGCAAACCGCCGTTCTTCGATGGGATGAACTATGCGTATTGGAAGATACGCATGTCGGCCTATCTGCAGAGTTTGGGTGCTTCCATCTGGGATATTTGCAACTCTGCTGATTACGTGGTCTTGACTGTTCATGCTACTCAGCATCAGACCGATGAGCACGATGCCAATAGCTGAGCCCGTAATGCTCTTTTCTCATGTCTGAGCATGAGTGAGTTTGATCGCGTTTCTCACCTCGCTACGGCTCGGGAGATTTGAGCTACCCTCATGCGTTTCCATGAGGGAACCACTCAAGTCAAAACCCATCTCTATGAGTCGTTCAAGCGAGAGTACGAGAACTTTCGACACATGCCTGGCGAGAGCATAGAAAGTTTATTCGCTCGCTTTCAGGTGATTGTCAACACGATGAGGGCAAACAAGGAGCTGTTGCCTTTCGACGATCATGAGAGGGCTTTGAAGCTTTTACATACCCTTGATCGGTCGGTGTGGGATTCCAAAGTTCAGGTGATCATCGAATCACCTAACTATGAGACCCTCACGTGCGACGAGCTCTTTAGTAAGCTCAAGTCCAGTGAGATCGATGCCATGGCGAGGGCTTCTTATGAAAATCCTTCTGGCCCGTCGATGGCTTTGCTTTCTGGCTCTTCTGCTAACCCCTCTGGAGGCTTTGCACTCTCTTCTCTTCTTTCTGTCACAGAGGAGCAGCTGGAGTTCATGAGGGATGACGAGCTAGCATTGCTCGCCAACCGGTTCTCGCGATTTCACAACAACCGCATGAACCGTCGCCGCGGAGGAGGACGCTCGGGATGTTTCGAGTGCGGCGACCCCAACCACTTCATTGCCAATTGCCCGAAGAAGAACAAGCAGACCTTCGGCAAGGCGGATCATGGGCACAAGTACGACTCTGGCAAGCGCAAGGAGAAGTACGTCCCCGCGAAGCATAAGCGGAAGGGCGGCTTCAACAAGGAGTACATCAAGACGAAGTACTTGGAGAAGGCCCAGGCTAAGCATCGTGCATTCTTCGCCACGCTCAGCGACGTCGATGACTCGGATGACGACTCCGCTTCCTCAAGCGACGACGAGTCCAAGAAGAAGAAGAGGATCGAGGACAAGCTCAACGGCCTCTGCTTCTTCGCCGACGACGAGGGCTTCTACACCATGGCCCTCAGCAAGGAGGTCGACGGCGAGCTGGAGGAGATCCCTCGGAACGACGACGACGACGACACCTCCCAGGTATCTCTGACCCCCGATGAGCTTTCTGCTGAGGTCGAGAAGCTTACTGCCGCCCTTCTTAGTCAAGATAAGCTGCTTAGGCGTGCTGCTAGAGAGCGGAAGGAGTTTAGGCAGAAGTGGGAGGATACGGTGAAGGAACTTGAATCTGTCAAGTCCACCGTAGTTGTCACCGAGGAGGAGGAGTGCGAGATGTGCCCCACACACATGACTGACCTTCTCACTTTGAGAGGCAAGTATGCTGTGTTGGTAGGAGAGGTGGATGAGTTGAGAGCTAGATCTTCGGTGCTTGGTGCGTGCAAGTCCTGTGCGGGTTTGCAATCTGAGTTGGCAGAGAAGAATGCCAAGATTGTGTCTCTTGAAGAGGCCAGCTCGGGTAGCACTTGTGTGGCTAGGTGTGTTCTGTGTGAGGGCTTGGAGATGGAGATAGCCAACGTGAAGCATGACAAGATGCAAACCGAGGAGGAAAACACATACCTTCGGACCATCTTGTCATGGGTGTCTAGTGGTGAGCCGCAGCTCGGGATGATAATCTCCCAATTCAAGCGTGCTGCTGGAGGTCCAGGTGTAGGCTTTGCTCCGGGTGTTGATGTTTCATCTTTTGGCAAGATTGGAGAGTCGAGTGGTCTTAACCCATGTGAGAAGCCCAACTCCACCACTACTCCCAAGCTTACTAAGATTCCACCCAAAAAGCCTCTAAAGCCTAACACCAAGGATGGTGTATTTGTGGAACCTCCGAGAGCTCCACCCAAGAAACAATCATGGGCTCCAAAACCAAACCACCTCAAGAACAAACTAGACACCATGCCACCCATCCAAGAGGAGCTTATGCCACAGAAGGGCAAAGTGATCCACACCCACTACCGTGAGTACCAACAACCCCCTATGAGAGCGGTGAGGTACCATTGTGAGCACTGTGGGAGAGATGGACACTTGAGTGAGTTTTGTTTTCGGCGCAAGAGAGAGGCGCGCCGTGCAAAGGAGATGAACAACACGGACATGTACCATCCTTTCCATGATGTACATATGCCGAATGTTCAGAGGCGTGCCGCTAGGCCTAGAGGTCCTAAACCTCAAGCTCCTAGGCCTAGGCCGCGAGGAGGTCGTGCCCGGCGGGAGCCTGCAGTTGTGGGCTATGGACCCCGTGGCGGTGGCTTTGTAGTTGAGCGTTTTCCACCACCGCATTTTGAGTATCGCGATGGACGCTCCTCCCTTAGCGGACCACGTTTTCCTCTACGTGGTGATCGCTCTTCCCGTAGACGTGCTAGGAATGGTTTTTCTGTTAATCGTTCTTTTGAGCAGTCGGCCCAACACTGGTATTCTCCCTACTTCACTAACCCTAGTGTTGGACCTTATGCTCACCCTATGTCTTTTTATTGATGTAGGTAAAACGATTGGAGAACGTTTGGTTGCTGGATTCCGGGTGTTCGAGGCACATGACCGGAAACGCCAAGTGGTTCTCCAGTCTTAGTCCGGTCACCGGAAAGGAGTTTATCACCTTCGGCGACAATAGTAAAGGTAAAGTGTTGTCTCGTGGGTTGGTGCGAGTTAATGAGCACTTTGTGTTGCGCGATGTTGCTCTTGTTTCTAACTTGCATTTTAACCTTCTCTCTGTTTCGCAACTTTTCGATGATGACTATGAGATTCGTTTTAAACCGAATCTCAGTCGCATTTTGGATCCTCAGGGCAATCTTGTGTGTTTGATTTCGCCCTTTGGAAAAGTCTTTCGTGCGAATTTCTCGGAGTCTTTTGGAACTTCTCGTTGTCTTGTGGCTGGACCTTCCTCCTCTGATCTTTGGAAGTGGCATAGGAGACTTGGTCACTTGAGCTTCGACTTGCTTGCAAGGCTTAGTTCACTTGGCCTAATCCGAGGATTGCCCAAGTTGTCCATGGAGAAGGATCTTGTTTGCCACTCTTGTAGACATGGGAAGATGGTTGCTGCTCCCCACCATCCAGTGACTCAGGTCATGACCAAGCGCCCTGGAGAGCTTTTGCACATGGACCTTGTTGGTCCGGCTCGAGTGAGCTCGGTTGGGGGGAAGTGGTATGTTCTTGTTGTTGTTGACGACTTTTTGAGATATTCGTGGGTTTTCTTTTTAGCTGAGAAAACTAAGACTTTCTCTTTTGCTCGCAATCAGATTTTGCGTCTTCAGAATGAGTTCCCTTTGAACTCAATGCGAGCTATTAGAAGTGATAACGGTTCCGATTTCAAAAACTTGGATTTTGAGAAGTTTTGTGAATCTTTGGATTTGGACCATCAGTTTCTTCCCCCTTGTTCGGTATTTTAAACGTACACAGAAGAATCCGCAAGCGCACGGATACCAATGTAGCTTTCACCCGAGAGTATTCTAGGATATCGATTTCCACGAGGAACGTGAAGTGTACTAGAAGAATTAAGAACGTCCAAGAAAAGAATGATAAAGTGGATAGAGAGAGATCTTAGGGTTTTCTAAGCAGGTCTATCTAATTAAAGGCTCACTATACTTCACTTACTTCGGGACATCAGAACACTAGCCACAGAAAGGGATGAGAAAGGGGCTAGGAAGCTCCGACTACGGTCCTACAAACACCAACCTGAATGTGGTGGACTACGTCGGTCGTCAGGGCTGTCACCACCTGGGGCTACCACAACTATCCGTGGGGCTGGGTGCAAACTCAGGTAAACCCTAGTCTAGACACCTCATCTACACTAACGCTTACTACTCTAATTACTGCAAATAACTAGAGCACTCGATACGAGCGGAGATCCAGTAAAAGAAATAAAACAAGAACTGAAATTAGATATAATACTTGGAAATAGTAAATGAAGAACCTGGAGATTACTTGAAGACGAACTAGATGCTGCACCAATACAATGTCGAGGAAGATCCGACAGATCCGGCTCCACCTCAGCTCTCTCCTTTCTCTCTCTCTCTCTAGATTACAACTAGATGATGAACTAGAACTAGATCTAGAACTAGAAGATGAACTAGAACTAGAACTAGACAATCAACTAGAGGGATCTCTACTTCTAATTGAAACCCTAGTTTCTGCTGTGGAGATGAATAATGAAGATGGAGATGCTCCTCCAGGGGCCAGGGGCCCTGCTTATATAGCCCCCTCAAATGAACGTGAACCGTCGGATCAAACCGACCTTAATCGCACGGTTTTCCTTAATCCCTTAGGTCGGTGGAGCATGATCCGCGAGACGGGCGCTGATTGGCCCTGAGACCTGGGCGGGCGCCCAAGGGGGGAGGGCGGGCGCCCAGCCCCCGGGCCCGCTCGGCCTCCCGCTCGTTCCCGTGGCTTCTGGACTCTTCTAGATGTTGGATAATTGCCGCACACGTTAATATCTCTATGTAAACCCGACGTGTGGGCCTTTCCTCCATATTTCTTGATAACCCCCTGCAGAAATAGACAAACACCAAAACTCGTGGGACTCGTTAGAATCAACCCTACAACTATGCTTTATGTTTCATTTCATGTTAATTCATGCAATAGTTGATGGTATAAAGTTGACTATAAGGACCGTCAACAAGCTCCCCCAAGCTTACCCTTTGCTAGTCCCTTAGCAAAGTCAAACTTAATAGTGGATCAGGAGCTGCTGCAATATCTTCACTTCCAACAAGTACACATGTATTCAAACAGAAGTTCTCATAAAGATATCATATTATTTATCATGGGGTTTAGTACTTTACCTTGAATCTTGAGTAATTGAAAGATAGAACGACCAAATCAAACACTATGTCTCTAGTTCTTTCACTTCACCTTTATCTCAGAGTTTTTATGAATTTTCAAAAGCTTAAAATCATATGTTGTAAAATTAAACGATGGATCCAAAGAGAAAGTCAACCACACTATTGAATCGAGAAGTGCATGTGTAGGGAAAATGGAGTCGGATGCTCTTTTAAATATATCACTCTCTTTTGTTTATCGGAGACACATGGCTATGAGGCTAATTCTACTGGCAGGCACATGCCCATTTTTTTTCTTGATATTCATTTTTTTTTCTCTCTTTTTTTTTCTTTCTTCGAGGTTCCGGACACTTGTCCCTTTTATTTCCTCGGGATCTATCTTTCTGAGGTTTCAGACACTTGTCCTTTTTTATTTCCTCGGTTTTTTTTGCTTTCTTTTTTTCTTTTTTTTCTCAATAGCCACATGCTTCCAACAAACTTTTGAGAGATTACGAACAAATAATCATAAGCATTTATGAGGAAAATGGATGGAATGTGTATGTGATCTCAATTCAATAGCATGATAACTTCTCATAGGGTCAACAAAGCTTAATTCAACTCAATGCAATTACTAGTCATATTTATATTGAGAAATCTCCGGAACTCTAGTGTTGTTTAGAACAAGATAACAGTAGCTCAGATCATCACATATCATATCTGTCAATTACCTAGACTCTGGATCAAGCATTTGCTACCCATATATTTAATTTCATTTTTAAACATCATTATTAATCAGAAGAACTCATGCTTTGAAGGCTAGGTACTTGAAAGAAATTAGATAGAGCAACTATTCATCATTTCCATGTAACAGATTAGAGAGAGAGTTCTTTTTTTATTATTAACTTCTTAAAACAAACTAAGAAAACTTAACATAGTATTTATTTAACCTAACAAAATTATTATATTTAACTAAGATAGTGAATAAGACATACCTGGAATACGAAGATAACGGGGGTGCGTCTCCCCCAAGTTGGTTCCCTTAGTAGCGTTGAGCCTTCATGTGCCCATATTTTTTTTCTTCTTCTTTTTTTTTAATAATGGTGAGCCTTCATGTGCCCACATTTTTTTTTGTTCTTTTTAATTAATTGTGAGCCTTCATGTGCTCACATTTTTTTTATTTTGAATTTATTTATAGAAAGAAAAACTTAAGAGGATAAAGATACTTACCTGGATACACGTGAGGGTGCCTCCCCCAAGCTGGATGTTGACATAGTCGTTCTATCTTGTAATGCAGCGGACTGGCAGTGAAAATGTTCTTCCTTATCGAAGCTTTGATTGATGTTGATGGTTATTGCACAGTGCTCCGACAGTGAATAGAACATCCACTTACTCGTCAGCTTTTCTTAGTCTTTTAATCCTGTGAAACTCAAATAGACAACAAGACTTGTGGAACAGATTAAACGTTAGTGGTTGGCCACTTAGGCCTTAGTTGTCCATAGTTTCCGTAAGATCTCTTTCTTAATATTTTTTTATTTTAATATTTTTATGATGCAATGATAGCTTAATAAAATGATTGCATTTTTATTCTTATTTTTATGCCACCACGGTGAATATTTCATGTGGGTTGTTACACACCATAGAATTATTCACATGGGGCTTTAGGTTTTATAATGCAGTGCAATAAGTAAAATATTTTTATTTTATTTTTTTATTCAATGCTAATACAGAAAAGGAAATATGCTATGGAGAAATAATGATGGAAAGTAAATATGCAAAATAGGAACTAATGCAGAAAAGATAAATATGGATAACTACCGATTTTACCTTTTCGGCGAGGGTTCGATGTTTTAAGTCCTCTGAACAGGACTTCTCATCATGTTCATTCCTGAGGTGCATCATTTGATCTTGCTTTGTAGACCTTGATAACTACACCTCTTGATATGGTGTCACTCATGTTCTTCGTTCGCCCAGCAGTTTGAAGTGAAACATTAATTGTGGAAGCTGGCAGCATCTTTCTCAGTGTGCAAGTTCCTGTAGCTTCAGGATCTTCACTCTATAGAATGTGGGAGTTGGCAAACTCCTCTATGTTTTGCTCAAGAGTGTGTCCTGCTCATAAAGACAAGGTAGAGATCAAGTGCATAGGCTCTGTTGGTGGAAAAACACCAACAGAACCAAAAGTTTTCTTCATTCCTCTCTAACCTTAGGCACATTGAACAAGATGAACTTGTTGTTTATGTGTTCTATTTAATCTTAACATGAGTGATAGGATCCAAAGATGAGCATGGAAGCATCTTAAAACATTTAATAGATTAGATTACTTAACCCAAGGAAGGATAATCTATGCATAAAGTGTCGATATTTTCATGATTGTGATATATCATCTTCCAAAGGTTAGATGCATAACATTTTAGCTCATTGGTTAAGATAGTGAGATTCAAGAGAGTAAAACTAAGAACAAGGAGTAAAGAACTGAACATGTTGAGTTGATTAGGTTGGATCATGTGAGGTACAACTTAAACATGTTTGGTTCTTATTTATGCACATACTAGAATTAAGGAAAAGCTTTTAAAGTGATGATCACTTACCTTGAGATGTTGCTTTACCATTGAAGAGTGATTGTGTCGAACCACCTTGTGGAAGCTTCTCTTGTCTAGCTAGTTGTTGTTCATGAATAACTTGTCTTCTCTTGCTTATCTCACAGTGGGCCAGCTAAGTCTTGTCTCCAACAGATCCAGAAGATGGAGACTTTGTCAACTATTTTCTTGATTTGTAGGCTTAGGTATTGTCTCTCCATCTTCTACTTCTTGTGGTGCAGTGGCTTCATCCTTTATGATATCCCCTCAATTCCTGGCAGTTGGTTCTTCCTTTGTCGGTTGAGTCAACGTCTTCTCTTCGTTTTCTTTGGCTGCTCATAAATGGTGTAATTGTTGAAGAGGCAGTAAACCATTTGGTCAAAGATCCAAAAGCGGATTCCTCTAATTCCAACATAGATGACAACATTGAAGGTATTCAAGAACGATCTTCCAAGAATGAGTGGTGGACCATATTTTTCTTCTTGATTGGGATAGCGTCCAGTGGCCTGTACTGATCAAAGTACTGAAGCTGGATTTCTCCGTCCTCCCCTTTGAGCAGATCTAGACAACGAAATTGTGTCTCCCCTTGTGAGGAAGGTGGATGCCCAAATTTCTTCAACAATATGTTCATGTGTTGGATTTGTAGATCTTGCTATTGTTGTAGTTGTACCATCTTATCTCTCAAGCTAGCTCGATGGTCTCTGTCTTCTAGTGGCTCAGCTCAGACTTGTTTACCTACTTCCATGGAGTGAGTGCTTTGATTGTAGGTATTGTTTTGTGGCACTCATCTTCTGTCTTGTCCTGTGGATCTCTTTTCTCCATGATCAGTGAGTTGTGTCTCCCTTGTGCAAGTTGTTGAAGTTCATATGTCTCTTCATCTCCAGTGTGAGTTCATCTCAGGACTTTCCCAAATTGATATTGAAAGTTTTCCTACAGGGGTTAGTCCAACAAAATATCCAACATCCACTATAGCATACTATCGGCTCAAAAACCAACCTAGACACCATGTCTAATTTGAGTTAAGAGGGCATTATATCCCTATGCTCATTTCACAATGACAGTGCATTAGGAAGGTGAACAGTGATCTGAAAAAATGCTTGTTTTAGGACACTGAGCTTGTCTTTTGGGAAACCTTCAAGATGATTTGGTGAGTGGTTTCCCCTCCAACACCAACTTTAAGAGCACAACGAGATCTACAACATTTGTGATAAACATATGCATCTACAACCACCCTTTTGAAGTTTTTGTAAATAGAAATTGTGAGGGGGTTGAAAATCTCGAGTGTGACAATGTTAGACAGACCAATTGAATCAGGAGATGTCTCATATGAGCATGGATTTAAAGAGGTGTTTATGAAGTAGCTTCCATGCTCTTTGATATCATCTTCCTCGATTTCAGAGAAGAACACCGAAGGATGGGGTTTATCATTTTCTAAAGTGTGGGGTGTTTTCTCTAGAGAAGGTTTGGTGACAACCAAATTATTAGAAGAATTTGAAGGAATTTCAAATTTGGTTGTGTGTTCCTCCTCGCGTTGGTCGGGGTTGGGCTCGACTTCTTCTTCGGGGAATTCATCAAAAATGCCAGTGTAAGGAGTGTTTTCAAGGATGGCTTTCCCTTCACTAACAGTTTTATGAGTGAATGATCCCCCCGAAGAGGTATCAAGAAAAAGGGCAGCTTCTTTGCTAAGACCATAATGAAAATGTTGTAAAATAATGTCCTCAGTCAAAGAAAGATGTGGGCTAGTGTTGACAAGGCTCATAAATCTAGCCCAGGCTGCTCCTAGTGTCTCCTTCTCTTTTTGTTTAAAGGTAAGAATTTCTATTCGAAGGGTAGTGATTCAAGACAGAGGGAAGAAAGCAAGATAAAATTTGTCTTGAAGTTCATCCCAGTTCCCATCTACTCCTCTTACGTTATGAGCATACCACTGTTTTGCTCTTCCAAAAAGGGAGAACGGAAACAATTTCCATTTAATGGTCTCTTGTGTCATGCCCGCAATAGACAAGCAAGAACACAATTGCTCAAATTCACGAAGGTGTGTGTAAGGATTCTCGTCTTCTAGCCCAGAGAAGGGTTGCTCCTGAACTATGGCTATAAAGCCAGGACGAAATTGGTAGCCATCAGTAAGAATAGGATGTGATGATGGTGGTGGCTCCAACAATTAGCCCTTTGGAGCGGAGTATTTATAGATAGGAGTGGAATTCATGTGGTAAGAAGTGTGGTGGTGAGGTAAAGGTGGTGGTAAGAGAAAAAGGTGGTTAAAGAAAAGAAACGCAGACGACTTGGTTCGAAACTAGCACAGCTACCGTTCCCCGGCAACGGCGCCAGAAAGCTTGTTGGGTATTTTAAACGCACACAGAAGAATCCGCAAGCGCATGGATACCGATGTAGCTTTCACCCGAGAGTATTCCAGGGTATCGATTTCCACGGGGAACGTGAAGTGTACTAGAAGAATTAAGAACGTCCAAGAAAAGAATGATAAAGTGGATAGAGAGAGATCTTAGGGTTTTCTAAGCAGGTCTATCTAATTAAAGGCTCACTATACTTCACTTACTTCGGGACATCAGAACACTAGCCACAGAAAGGGATGAGAAAGGGGCTAGGAAGCTCCGACTACGGTCCTACAAACACCAACCCGAATGTGGTGGACTACGTCGGTCGTCAGGGCTGTCACCACCTGGGGCTACCACAACTATCCGTGGGGCTGGGTGCAAACTCAGGTAAACCCTAGTCTAGACACCACATCTACACTAACGCTTACTACTCTAATTACTGCAAATAACTAGAGCACTCGATACGAGCGGAGATCCAGTAAAAGAAATAAAACAAGAACTAAAATTAGATATAATACTTGGAAATAGTAAATGAAGAACCTGGAGATTACTTGAAGATGAACTAGATGTTGCACCAATACAATGTCGAGGAAGAACCGACAGATCCGGCTCACCTCAGCTCTCTCCTTTCTCTCTCTCTAGATTACAACTAGATGATGAACTAGAACTAGATCTAGAACTAGAAGATGAACTAGAACTAGACAATCAACTAGAGGGATCTCTACTTCTAATTGAAACCCTAGTTTCTGATGTAGAGATGAATAATGAAGATGGAGATGCTCCTCCAGGGGCCAGGGGCCCTGCTTATATAGCCCCCTCAAATGAATGTGGACCGTCGGATCAAACCGACCTTAATCGCACGGTTTTCCTTAATCCCTTAGGTCGGTGGAGCATGATCCGCGAGACGGGCGCTGATTGGCCCTGAGACCTGGGCGGGCGCCCAAGGGGGGAGGGCGGGCGCCCAGCCCCCGGGCCCGCTCGGCCTCCCGCTCGTCCCCGTGGCTTCTGGACTCTTCTAGATGTTGGATAATTGCCGCACACGTTAATATCTCTATGTAAACCCGATGTGTGGGCCTTTCCTCCATATTTCCTGATAACCCCCTGCAGAAATAGACAAACACCAAAACTCGTGGGACTCCTTAGAATCAACCCTACAACTATGCTTTATGTTTCATTTCATGTTAATTCATGCAATAGTTGATGGTATAAAGTTGACTATAAGGACCGTCAACACCCCTACACACCGCCACAAAATGGTGTTGTATAGAGGAAGAATCGGACCCTTGTAGAGATGGCCAGGACGATGCTCGATGAGCATAGGACTCCTAGGCGATATTGGGCTGAAGCTATGAGCACTGCATGCTACATTTCCAATCACATTTTTCTCTGAGCTTTCTTGAAAAAGACTTCTTATGAGTTGCATTTTGGAAGACAGCCCAAGGTGAGTTATTTTAGAGTCTTCGGTTGCCATTGTTTTATACTCAAAAAGGGCCACTTGGACAAGTTTGAGTCTCGTTCTTCTGACGGTGTATTTTTGGGTTATGGCACTCATACTCGTGCATATCGAGTACTTAACCTTGATACTAACCGAGTCATGGAGACATCTGATGTCACCATCGACGAGACCATAGTTTGTCCTTCTTCTTGTTTTGAGCGTGCAGGTGATCATGAGGTTGGCGAGCCTCTTTTTGATGATGAGGAAGAAGGTGCTGAAGGGATGGATGACCCAGCACCTCCTCCACCTGCTGTGCCGCAAAGAGCGGCTTCTACTATGACTCACGACCCTGATCCCTCTTCTTTGACTTGGGGGCCGTGGGATCCGCCACCTCGAGCGGTACCTTTTGTACCCGAGGAGGCGCCAGCTGCTGTTGAGGGGGAGGTTTCTTCAGCTCGGGAGGCGCCATGATATATCCAGCCCCAACACCCGCCTCAACAGATGATCGGCAGCATCGGCGAACGTGTCACTCGGTCAAGGTCACAACAAATCTCTCACTTTGCTCATTCTGCATTTGTTGCTGATTTTGAACCCCGAGATGTTGGACATGCTTTATCTGATCCAGATTGGGTCAATGCCATGCATGAGGAGCTTGAAAACTTTGAGAGAAATCGGGTTTGGGTTCTGGTTCCACCTCCTCCTGAGTGTCACCCTATTGGGACAAAATGGGTTTTCAAAAACAAACAAGGAGAGGATGGTCATGTTGTGAGAAACAAGGCCAGACTAGTAGCCCAGGGGTATAGTCAGAAGGAGGGGATAGACTATGAGGAGACTTTTGCTCCTGTAGCTCGTTTGGAGGCAATTAGGATACTCTTGGCTTTTGCTGCATCCAAAGGGTTTAAACTTTTTCAAATGGATGTCAAGAGTGCCTTCTTAAACGGCTACATAGAAGAGGAAGTGTATGTGAGACAACCCCCCGGTTTCGAAAATCCCAAGTTTCCAAACCATGTTTTTAAACTTCACAAAGCTTTATATGGTTTGAAACAAGCCCCTAGAGCCTGGTATGATAGGTTGAAAACCTTTTTGCTTGCTAAGGGTTTTAAAATGGGATGTGTAGATAAAACACTCTTTCTCCTCAAGCAAGGCAATGATACTCTCTTGGTCCAGATTTACGTGGATGATATCATTTTCGGTGGTTCTTATCACGCTTTGGTTGCCAAGTTTGCAGACACTATGAGCAGGGAGTTTGAGATGAGCATGATGGGCGAGTTGACGTTTTTCCTTGGGTTGCAAATCAAGCAATCTCGAGAAGGGACGTTCGTGCACCAGGGCAAGTACACCAAGGACATCCTGAAGAAGTTCGACATGGGTGAGGCCAAGCCTCTTCCAACACCCATGCCGACCACGGCAGCCCTGGATGAAGATGTGGATGGAGAAGCTATGGACCAGAAGGAGTACCGGAGTATGATCGGGTCGCTGCTGTACCTGACGGCGACACGCCCGGACATCCAGTTCGCGGTGTGTTTGTGCGCGCTATTTCAGCCGTCGCCGCGCACTTCTCACCGTCAGGCGGTCAAGCGCATTATGAGGTACTTATGCTTCACTCCAGAATTCGGGATTTGGTATTCTGCTTCCTCCACCCTCTCCCTTTGCGGTTATTCTGATGCCGATTTCGCTGGTTGCCGTATTGATCGCAAGTCCACTTCTGGGACTTGTCAGTTTATTGGTTCTTCTCTTGTATCGTGGTCTTCTCGCAAGCAGTCTAGTGTCGCCCAGTCTACCACGGAGGCTGAGTATGTTGTTGCGGCTAGCTGTTGTTCCCAGTTGCTTTCGATGATGGCCACTTTGCGTGATTTTGGTCTGAGCTTTTCTCGCGTTCCTTTGCTTTGTGACAGCACGAGCGCTATTAGCGTTGCTAAGAACCCCGTGCTGCACTCTAAGACCAAACGCATTGATGTGCGCTTTCATTTTCTGCGAGACCACTATGAGAAGGGTGATATCGACCTTCGCCATGTCGATACTCATCATCAGTTGGCTGATATTTTCACCAAGCCTTTGGACCAATCAACTTTTGCTAGGTTGAGAGGTGAGCTTGGTGTGTGTTTCCCCTTTTAGATGGGGGAAACATTTTGACTCTTGTATCATAACCTGACTTTGTGTTTTTCATTTGGTATATTTTCAGCATTTCATCTTGCATATTTACATTCAGAGCTTCATGAATGTAATCTTTAGAATATGGCCATGCTCTGTATAGTATTTGCTCCGATGCTTTATGATGATGCTTGTAGCTTATGCTCTTTCTGATCACTGATGCATGTTGTGAGCTGAGCTATTTTTGAATGGTGAACCTGCTTAATGAACATAAAACTTGAAACTGTTCACCAATGAGATATGCAACTAGCATGTGTAGGATGTGTAGAATTCACTCGTGCTTTTCATATATGCTAGGTTGCTATGTCTCTAGTTCTGAGTCATTCACTTTCTTGGTATGTTCATATTCTGAGATAAAATTTGAACCAAGTTAAGTGAATTGGAAAGATCGAGATGGGACTGCTTGTCAGCACATCACAGTTTCGAGACTGTTTCTCATTGCACTTTGAGTTAAACTTGAGCTGTGTAGTGCATGACCGAAACTACTGCTTTAAGGTTCTGATTGCTTCTGCATAGGCTTCGCACAGTTGAAAAGTTAGGCAATGACAAGCTTTCAACCTCTCGCAATCACATGCTAAAATTTGAACTTGTGTAATCTAACCGCTGCAACTCCGATAAAATTTGGATACACAAGTCTATGTTTCACTCTATAGCATGATGGTTGAACTGTGCTAGGGGTAGTTCACCTTGTATACATGTTTAGCACTTGTTTGACTTCCTGTCTATACATGTTTGGTGCTATTTTGATGGTGAATACCTTTTTTGGCTAAAAACTGCTCATTTTGCTCACATGTTCATATTTCGTATTTGGTGATTAGTTTGAGCCTTTGCCAGCATTCTGTGCATTTTAATCAGTCATCGAATCAGCACTTTGTCGAGCATCTTCATATTCTATCGACTATATTTCT
The DNA here is from genome assembly GCA_009763385.1 of Coix lacryma-jobi var. lacryma-jobi. Classification (NCBI taxonomy): domain Eukaryota; kingdom Viridiplantae; phylum Streptophyta; class Magnoliopsida; order Poales; family Poaceae; genus Coix; species Coix lacryma-jobi. The sequence continues at coordinate 52,757,992 of CM019824.1, forward strand.
GAAGCTGCTAACTTGCATTTTGACTCATATGCATTTTGGAAGGGGGAGTTCTTCTGTCAAGGGGGAGAAACTTGCTTGATGGTGTATTTTCAACTAAGGGGGGGATATTGACAAATCATGAGTGCCTTCTGTGTTCAACTAAGGGGGAGAAAATTTTGATAAATCATGTATTTTCCAAGTTGAACTAAGTGGGAGATTTCCTAGTTGTGTGTACCATTCGAGGGGGAGTTTGCTCGCTGCTGCGTGTTTGAGCTGGTAACAGTTGGTTCAGAGCATTTTTGGTAGCTAGTTGTGTTGAGCCTTTGCCTCTTTCTTGAGGGACAAGCATCTTTGCTTTTATGCTCTTCAGCTGATATCTAGCTTTCTTCAGTTGGTATCGAGCTTCGTCGCTAGCGGTGTTGAGCCTGTTCTGCCTCTTCTTGAAGGCTAGCTCTATTTTGCTTGAATTCTAGTTGATTCTTCAATTGGTATCGAGTTTTCTCGCTAGCGGTGTTGAGCCTATTCTACCTCTTCTTGAGGGCTAGCTTTGCTTTGCTTGGTTGCGTCGAGCCGTTGCCCATGTCTTTGGGAACCAAGTTGTTTTGCTCTTTCCACTTGACCTTCTTCGGCTTTGATATGCTTTTGGGTAATTTGGTCGAGTTCTCTCTCCTGTTTCCTTCCTTCCTCTACTCCATACCTTTATGATTGTGTTGGTAGTTGACAATGCACTCATCAAGGGGGAGATTGCGGATACATGGGTGTATGCCGAGTCTCTGAGTGATGAGTGATTGTCAACTGTGATAATGCGCATGTTCTTTGGCTTGTGTTGTGCAGGTGTCGAGCACGGATACAGTGATCAAAGGCAAGGTGAAGGTCAAATAGAGACGTGCCGTGCCGATGGACCGAGAGTGGCGAACGGCGGACGTGAGGCTTGGACTGAGGGACCGGTGGCCCGAGGATCAGCTGTGGTGGCTGACAGCCTGGGACAGCGACGAGCGAAGACTTGCGGGCACGGGGGCGAAGTTCGGGAAAAGGACGAGCAGAGCGGTGGTGGCACGTGGCGGCAATCGGTGAGGTTGCGTCGAGGCAACGCTACCAGTTGTGCGGGCGTGGCCGTCGGATCACCACTATCTTGAGTTGGTCCAGAATAACCCTAGGGTTTAGCTGGTTCGCTCTGTAATTAGTTAGCGGTAGAGTGGGAATTAGAATTAGGATAAGTAGAGGGAGACACCCACCTCCCATCCTATCTCAGTCATTTGCTCGTTGCCTTCTAGGTTTTCCTGCTCTCCCAATCCCCTGCTGTAGCAACTGAGATACGCAGAGAACCATACCTCTGTGTACTGGAGATTTTGAGGAAGTGAGACCGTAATCTCACTGTTGTAGCGTGTGGTAGCCACACAGTTGCAGATCGATGACTTGATTCGCATTTTGTTCGTGTTCTTCACGTTCTTCGTTTCTCCGCGATTTTCCCGTCACTCGATCTCCCTCTCTACTGCGTCTTTTCGAAATCCATTTGAATCAACTTGTTCTTTATAGTGAGGAGATCATTTCCACCGAAGGAATTCATCTAACTCCTCACGAACAAGTAGATCGGGTTGATTTCATTTTTGTGGCGCTTTTTTGTTCATACACCTTCCCTTTCGATTTCCCATTGATTGGGTTGATTTGAGCGGATGATTTCTTGGGGATAGTCTCCTAACTACCTCGTGATCATCCTCTCCAAGTTTGGAATCAAGGGATTTTGTTTTGGATCGATTTTGGGAGAAGGGCAACCGAAATCGATCTCTCTGCTCATCCGCGGACAGTCCGCCAGTGCTACCGTGGATAGTCCGCACGTCGGGGTCGGTCAGACCAGTGGCCTGACTCCGCGCTGTTGGGCAAGTGTTTTTTGAACCACGGACAGTTCGCCATTGGGACTCGCGGACAGTCTAGGAGTCGTCCAGGGAGGTTCCAGCAGAGTTACTGTTTCTATGTTTTGACCGGCGGACAGTCCGCCATCCCCTTGCGAACAGTCCGCAGTTGGGGCGGACAGTCTGGGACCTCAGGGCCGGACAGTTCGGGATCCTGCTGAGTGGTACATTTTAGTGTGTTTGCTCTCCTGGCTTCTTCGCTTGGTTTCTGGACTTCTCGTTTGGCCCTATTGTTCACCTAGGAACCTCTCTAGGTATCTTTGCTACTTGTTAGCATCGGTATTCAGGGATTTCTCGACGTAGGCTTCAATCTACGTTCGGGACTAGGTTTTAGGGGTTAAACTTGTTCTGATGCTTTTGCCGATTGGCTTGCTATTGCTTTGTGGTGCTCCGCTGTGATCCTAGGGATCATCCACCCTCTTCCAAGGGTCGTGGGCATCACGGTTTCGATCGAAGCTTTTGGGGGTTGATTTGTGGGACAAAGGCCAAAGTTTCGAGAGAAATTTTTGAGCTCCCATTCACTCCCCCTTGGTCGCCTTGCTATTGCATTCTCGGTCCTTCAAATTCAAACAGGTGCCATTGCTATGTGACAATGAGAGTGCGGTGAAGCTCACAAACAACCTCGTGCAACATTCAAGAACAAAGCATATTGACATTAGGCACCACTTCATAAGAGACCATCGACAAAAGGGTGATATTTCAATTGAGAGTGTTGGTACCGATGATCAACTTGCCGACATATTCACCAAGCCACTTGATGAGAAGAGATTTTGCAAGCTAAGGAATGAATTGAGCATACTTGACTTCTCGAATATGTGTTGATGCACACCCACTTATATGACATGCCTCTCCTTCGACAAAGCAAGGTAAAAGTTGATTGGCATATGCATTCATACTTTGGTAGGACATGTTTAGTGCATCTAGTCATTCCTCATAATCATTAGGCTCATTCATGAAAATAAATTGATTTTGATGCTTATATGATGCCACTATTGTTTCTATGCTTGTTATGATCTAGTGGTAACATATAACATGTTTATGGGCTTGCAATCCTAGTGTTTAATCTAGAAAATGAGCAATGGAATGTTTAACCAACGTGAGTAAGATAACCATTGCAAGATGTGTGAAGAAGCTTACTCTAGAGCAAACCGTGTTAAATATTTCATGCAAATGACCTAGATTGAACCAAATGTGAAAGAAGTAACTCTCTCCTAGACAATTTGAACCTGTTTTATGCAAACCTTTTATGGAAATAGATGACAAAGGGGGAGAGAAAGTCACAAAGATAAGATAGAAAGTCACAAAGATAAGATAAAATGAAGGGGATCAAATTTTGAAAATGATTTCCGAGCACACAAGTAGGGGGAGCAAGCTCATGAACTTGGTTGTTGCATTTGATTTGTCCATGTTCATATGCTTGCTTGCATTGCACAAGTTGTTTAAACTTGTGGTGTATGCTAGAAATAGATTTTGAATGATGATTTGCATAGGTGGTAGCTAGATGTAATTTGTTCTTACAAGTGGTACTAGAGCCCTTCATATAATGTTGATCTCATGAGGTATCTAGTGTTTTTGTAAAGTCTAGCTAACCATGGTGCTAAGGATGGTATACATTGGCAACTCCGATTGGTATCGCGCTTCAAAGGTCCATTCTTTACACCTTAGCATCATTTGATAGTATTACTCTCCCACATTTCATATCTATGCATATGTGCCGAACTTGAACCAAACACTATAGCACATATGTAGGGGGAGCTAATACTAACAAAGAGGTGACTCAATTTTCAAATACATATCTTTGTGAAGGTTGTCATCAATTACCAAAAAGGGGGAGATTGAAAGTCCTTGTTTGGTTTTGGATAATTGATGTCACCTAGAGTACTAACCTTTGTCATGAAGTGTTTATGAGCTAGGTTGGTACACACCAAGTGTGGGTGCTAGATGATGACCATGGTGTTGGTGGTGATGACCAAAATATGGATCAAGTGCTCCACATTTGGAAAGAGAAGAAGAGAAAAGCAAAACCATATGGAGATAAAGGCAAAGGTATAAGTAGGGATTTTGTTTTTGGCACTCAAGACACCATAGAGGGTGTGAGTGTGTTTAGGATCGATAGCCGTACTATTAAGAGGGGACTATCTCGGTGATTGCGGTTATCAAGTGCCACTAGGTGAATTCATACATGCATATGCATTAGGACCTAGTGTGCTAACTTATAATCCTTTGGAAAATGTTTGGAAAATGCTAACACACATGCACAAGGTGATGTACATTTGGTGGTGTTGGCACATTTGCAAAGGAGAAGAAACTGGAGTTGAAAACGTGTTTTTCAGGCATGACCGGACGCTGGAACAACGATCAGACGCTATTGAAACGTGCGTCCGGTCACTACTGAAACAACGATCGGACGCTATTGAAACAACTGACCGGACGCGCCTGTACCACTGTTCACAAGAGGCAACATGTGCATTAGAATGATCGGACGCTAAGTGAGTCCGATCACTAGTGTCCGGACGCGTCCGGTAGATGAAAAACCTCTCTGGAACCTCTCTGTTCGTGACCGGACACTGAGTGGAACAATGACCGGACGCTAGTGAAACAAGGGTCCAGTCACTACTGAAACCACGACCGGACGCTACTGAAACAATGACCGGATGCGTCCGGTCGCTACGTAAACAGCCCTTTTGAAGGGGTAACGGCTCTATTTGTTTGACGGGGTATATAAATATGAGTTGGCCGGCTTTGGGAGTCCTCTCTCGGCACTCTAACATCTTGGACATCCCTTTGAGCTAAACATACTCCCTCCCACTCATCTCCTTGCTTGATAGCGCGAATCAAAGTGAGATTGAGTGATTCCAAGTGCATTTGCTTGTGTGTTTGCATCTAGTGGCACTTGGGGATCGTTGTTGCTGCGGGTATTCTCGTTACTCTTGGTGGTTGCCGCCACCTAGACGGCTTGGAGCAGCGGAGGAGCATTGGCATGAGTTGGTGATTGTTCGTGGCCATCTCCCGGTAATTGTGAGGGGTATTGTGCCTTCCCCGGCAAAGAGCCAAAAGGTAACTCTAGTGGATTGCACGTGTCATTGAGTTACCTCCATTTGTGGGTCGGTTCTTGTGGCGCTCAAGTGTTGAGCTAGGTTTGTGAACACCTATTAGCCACCGAACCACCAAGTGGTTGGTCGACACAACGGGGAGTAGCGTGCCGGCAAGCACGTGAACCTCGAGAGAAAATCATTGTGTCTCTTGCCTCTTTGGACATCTCCCGGAGTTTCTTGGTATTCATATTGTGATTGATCATCTATTGTCGGTGTTGGTATATCACTCTACCACTTGAATTACATTCTTTACTTCTTGTGTAGTGGTAGTTTATCTTGCTAGTGTTAGCTCTCTAGTTCTTTGTATTTAGTTCTTGCTAGTTCACTAGAATAGAAAGTAGTGAGATAGATATTGTGTGCCTTAGAGATCATACCATACTGAAATTGTTTGGTTAGGTGGCTTGCATCACTTAGTAGAGCTAGTGCAAAAAGCTTCGCTTTGTAATTGTCTAACAAGTCTCTCTAAGTGTTTTGTAGAAATTTTATTAGGCTATTCACCCCCCTCTAGCCATTTAGGACCTTTCAGCAAGCTCACTATTTCTCATAACGGTGCTATGTGAGACACCGAGACGATTAACACTATATTTGCACCAAGATTCAAGCCGAATGTGAACTTTTCTTATTCGGTTTAGCCATATTGCGATCCATGGAGTATTTCATGTTGAAGCCTATGGTGATTCTTTACTAATGGTACAGTGAGTCGCTGGTGTGTTTTGGTGTTTTAAAGAATCACATAATACATATCTTGACGAGTGCCTTGTTATCATTAATACTTTTGCCGAATTTCGAATTCGGCATATTATAAGGCATGATGATTTTAAGGCCAACATGTTAGCTTGATAAGCATCTAACTATGACGTCAGTGGGCATAATTTGCACACAAAGGAAAAGTCGATGCATCAAATTTTACGAGCAGTTTATAAAGAATCAACTCAATCGCCTTGTCCGGTTGACCAGGTTGAATCTAACCAACTCAATCGACTTGTCCGGCCGACCAAGTTGAATCTAAACCAACTCAGTCGTTTTGTCCGGCCGACCAAGTTGAATCTAAACCAACTCAGTCGTTTTGTCCGGTCGACCAGGTTGAATCTAAACCAACTCAGTCGTTTTGTCCGGCCGACCAGGTTGAATCTAAACCAACTCAGTCGGTCCGCCCATTCAGCCAAGTCAACTTTGAGCCGACTCAGTCAGTTTACCAAATCAGCTTGGTCGGCTCTGATACGGCTAGCCCAGTTGATTCATTCATAGAACTCCCAAATTGGCCCGAATTAATTCTTAACAAAAGCAAGTCCAATTTGGAAAATTGAAGAACTCCCTTGTTGAAATATTTTCGTGATCCAAGCGCTGAAGTTGATGACACTGTTCGGCGGATTGCATTTAAATATGTGATGTGTAACAATAGCTCTATCAAAGAACTACCGAAGATTCATTGCTTAAGTGTTTGAGATCTGATCAAGCAAGACTGGCTATGGGAGTCATTCATGCACTTTGATTAAACTCATCAAGAGAGAAAATTGGGGTAATCCAAGGAGGTGACCTTGAACAAGCATCAAGTTGGAAAGTCTTGTATAGAGTGATCAAAGTGGTGTTTGAAAATTCATATCTGCTGGAGACGTTGCAAGGTGAAGCTCTCACAAGAGCAATGAACGGGAGGTATTTGAAAAGGTACTTTCCAAGTGTTTGACAAGGAGCTCAAGTGCTCACCAGACAATGACCGACGCATGTGTCGCCCTTAGTAGAAAATATGGTCGATGTATACATCGTCCTTGGATGCTAGATAGCCGATGAGCTGGGTATCGTTGCTATTTAGTGCTTTATTTGTGTTTTTAGGTTCAATGCATCATTCACCTAAAAACAGGGGGGCATATGTTGACACTCAAAAGTGTCCCAGTATAATAGACTCCACCATCAAGTTTCTGTCGTCAAGATGACTAGAAAGCATGCTTGGATCATCATATTTTGGAGTCGAAGTGAAGAACGATTGTTTCCAAGCACTTTATATCTGACGAGAAGGGTGTTCTGAGATTTTCCGAGTAGGTTGGGTCTCGTCGCTTGATTCGATCATTATTGCACATATCTTCCGACCAGGAACTAGACCTCTTGAGAGATTTCCGACCAAGTAAAACTGGTCGGATGCGGCGAGACAGCAATAGAGACCAGCTTGTAGGTATCAAAACCTGGAGTTACTCTGTCAAGTAAAGTGTTGCTGGAGATTGTCAACGTGTAAGAACAAAGGAAAAGAAGCTAGTCGTGCGTATGCTGGACCAATGGACATGTTTGGACTAATTACGAGGAAGCCTCATGTGTTGAGCTGAGAGTCCGGCTGCAACACGTTTTGTGCAGATCAGACAAGTAAAGACGTGATGTTTGAAGGCAAGACATGCATAAACTCGATCACGTAAACAGCTAGCCACCTGATGTACGTAAACCGAACAAGGACTATATCCTGTACGTGTGACCCTACGTTGAGCCGAATTAGATTCACTACCGGAGATGGGCTCTTTGCCGAGAGCCCGGTTCTTTGCCGAGGGCTAAAACACGGGCGCTCGGCAAAAAGATCTTTGCCGAGAGCCAACCCTCGGCACAATAAGCAACTCGGCAAACATTCCTATGCCGACGGTATGACTCTCGGCAAACAATGGCTCTCGGCAAAGAGAACCTATGCCGAGAGCCGAGCCCTCAGCATAGAATACCCCTTGGCAAACGGAACCCTCGCAAATGGCTCCCCCAGCGCCGTTACCTTTGCCGAGAGCCTTCTGTTAGGCCCTCGACAAAGGCTTACTTTTTTTTGTAAAATCTTTGCCGAGAGCCCTGGCCCTGGCTCTCGGCATAGGTGTTCTTTGCCGAGGGCTTTAGGAAGCTCTCGGCAAAGAATATATTTTTTTTTGTTTTTTTCTCCCAATTTTTTCTTTGGCCTTGCTACATTACTACAAGCCAAGATTTCAAATTTGGTGGGTTTTCCATACCTCTTGCTATATTTTGCGTATTTTCTTTAATTTGTTGATTTTTTTCCGCGGGACGCACGTTTGAACTGCAGGTGCATGAAATAATGAAACTCAGCGATCCGAAAAATGGTATTCATTGTTCGGAGGGTATTTCGACACCGTATCCAGGGACAGGCACGGAAACTCGACCGTCTCGTGCACGAGACACGGCGACCAAGTTGCGTTAGATTGGATTTAAAATTATTAAAAATACAAACGAAGTCGGAAAATCATGAAAATGGACGGGTGACCTTGACATCGCATGTAGAGGCTATGAAAAAAATTTGGGAATGTTTGGAGCAAGTGGTGCCGCAAGCCAAGATGCGGAGATCTTAGGGTTTCAACCATCTTGCGGCACCACTTGCTCCAAACATTCCCAAATTTTTTTCATGGCCTCTACATGCGATGTCAAGGTCACCCGTCTATTTTCATGATTTTCCGACTTCGTTTGTATTTTTAATAATTTTAAATCCAATCTAACGCAACTTGGTCGTCGTGTCTCGTGCACGAGACGGTCGAGTTTCCGTGCCTGTCCCTGGATACGGTGTCGAAATACCCTCCGAAGATTGAATACCATTTTTCGGATCGCTGAGTTTCATTATTTCATGCACCTGCATTTCAAACGTGCGTCCCGCGGAAAAAATCAACAAATGAAAGAAAATACGCAAAATATAGCAAGAGGTATGGAAAACCCACCAAATTTGAAATCTTGGCTTGTAGTAATGTGGCAAGGCCAAAGAAAAAATTAGGAGCAAAAAAACAAAAAAAATATATTCTTTGCCGAGAGCTTCCTAAAGCCCTCGGCAAAGAACACCTATGCCGAGAGCCATGCCAGGGCTCTCGGCATCGAGCAAAAAAACAAAAAAAAATCAAAACTCTTTGCCGAGAGCCGGATCGAGTGGCCCTCGGCAAAGAGGACCCCTATGCCGAGAGTCACTCGCTCCGGCTCTCGGCAAAGGCGCCGACACATAAAAAAAATTGCCCCCGCTCGGGCGCATAACACGCCCTCACTCTCTCTCGCGTAGCCCGTGCCCTCGCCTCCCCGTCGGCCGCGCCGCCGCCTCCGCCCCCGGCTGCCGCCCGCGCCCGCGCGCCGCCGTCTCCGCCCCCCGCCTCACGCGCCACCGCCTCCGCCACCGGACGCCGCAGGCCGCGCCCCCGGTCGCGCCCTCCGGCCCCGGCCCCACGCGCCGCCGCCCCCGCCCCGCTGAGAACATATATGATGAATGATTGACTTTGATGAGGAAGGTTTGAGGCTTTTACCCGGTTAAGTCCATATATCGCTATGCGCTTATTGTTTATGACTAACCGGTGGCGTGAGTTGTGTTGTGTTTATGTGTTGGTGTGTGTGTGCAACATGTGTCTCTTGGCTGTGTTGATGTGCAGGTGTGGAGCTCGGATACAGTGGTCTATGGCGAGGTGAAGTTCAAGTAGAGACGTGTCGTGCCGACGGACCGGGAGCGGTGAAGGATGGGCGTGCCGTGCGGCGGACGTGCCATGCCGATGTACCCAGAGCGGTGAAGGGCGGACGTGAGGCTTGGACTGACAGACCAGAGGACCAGCTGTGGTAGCTGGCACGTGGCATCGGCGAGCGGGAGCACATGGGATGTGCGATGCATCGGCCGAGTCGGGAGGAAGACGTGGCGTCGTGACACTTGGCGGGAGGTCGGACACGGGCTTGCGTGCGACGCAAGTGCCGTCGGCCGAGTCAAGGAGGATGGCGAAGGCGTTGTGCCCGGCGTGGATGCTGGACATGCATCGGCATCGGTGCCGGTGGTCGGGGTGTGCGAACCACATCCCGTCTATGGTGCGGGTTCGGTAGCTGAGCCTCAAAAAGCTACCATCGACGGTTTCCAGGTTTGGGCCTCAAAACCTGGGCGCGCGGGTTTCCGAGTTTGGGCCTCAAAACTCGGGGTGGACGGTTTCCAGGTTTGGGCCTCAAAACCTGGGCTAGCGGGTTTACCGGTTTGGGACTCAAAATCGGTGGTGGTCCGAAAGGACGGTCGACGCGTGGCGGCGTGGAGAGGCTGGCGCGGCGGCGAAGCTATCCACGAGGAAGGCGTGGTGGTCGACGTGACGGCACGTGGCGGCATCAAGGAAGTCGCGTCGAGGTGAAGCTATCGGATGTGCGGGCGTGGCCATCAGATCGAAACTGCCAAGTCTAGACGGTTTTACCCCTGGGGGGTATTTGGGTTGAGTGCTTAATGTAAGGGCGTTTTGGTCTTCGGACGTGCGCCTACATATATGAGGGGGGCTGCTAGGGCAGCCGTATCCTTGGGAGTTCTAGGTGGTATCACTCTCATTTTGTTCCTGTGAGAGAAGGCTAGGGTTAGGGAGAGTTGGCTCTTGTTCTTGAGCTTTTTGCCATCCAAGCTTTGTGTTGCTAGGATTGGCTTGTAACCCGACACCGGGTGCTTAATCAATTCATCTTGCTGAATCCAAGGATCAAATTCGTGGTTGAATTCGCGTTTTGAATTTGTTCTTCGCGTTCTTATTTTCTCCACGATTTTCTCCTCCCCCGATCTCCCTCTATGCCGGGTCTTTTGCGATTCCGTTTGAATCAACTTGTTCTTTGATGTGAGGAGAACATTTCCACCGAAGGAATTCATCTCTACCCTCGCGAACAAGTAGATCGAGTCGAAATCGTTTTCTCTCTTCGTTCTTCCCCTTTTCTAGTGTTCTTCGGATTTCTCATGGATTAGTTGGGTTGAAGCGATGATATCCTAGGATTAGCTTCCCAACACGTAGAAGAACACTTGGGAGAAGTTTGGTTGCAGCCCCATTCGATTTGGTGAGGATCCAATCGATTTTGGTTTTGTCCCGTGGGGATTTTGGGTGTTCTGGGCAGTGGCGGACTATCCGCCCCCCCCCCCCATCCGCGGACAGTCCGCGAGTCGAGGCTCGGCCAGAGCAGTCCAGCGCAGCGAGCACTATGCGCGGTCCGGTGACCGGCGGACAGTCCGGGAAAGAACCGCGGATAGTCCGCGAGTCGCGTAGGGAGAGTCCAGCAGCATTGCTGTTTTGCCCTTTTTGCCGGCGGACAGTCCGGCCCCCTAGTGGCGGACAGTCCGGCCCACACCGGACAGTCCAGGAGCCTGACGGCGGACTGTCCGGGATTCTGCAACTTGTGCAGTTTTAGTGCGTTGGCTCTCCCGGCTTTTTCGTTTTGTTTCCGGACTTCTCGTTTGCTCCTAGAGTTCACCTAGGAACCTCCCTAACTATCTTTGCTACGTGTTAGCATAGGTATTTGGAGGAGTTCCGACGTAGCCCTCTATCTATGTTCGGGAGTCAGTTTTTGGGTCCGAACTTGACTCGGAGTTTTGGGAGTTTTGGTTTGCTCCCTTGTGTGGTGCCTCGCTGTGATCCTAGGGATCATCCACCTTCTTTCTGAGGGTCGTGGGCATCGCGTTTGAGTCCGAAACTTTTGGGGTTGATTTTGTTGGGACAAAGGCCGTAATTTCTGAAAAGAAATTTTAGGCTCCCATTCACCCCCCCTCTGGTCGCCTTGCTTTACCATTTTCAGTCCTTCAATTGGTATGGGAGCCAGTTAGGGATCTCTCTACCTTAACCGGTTCCGGATCCGCGAAGGCGACCTTTTGAGAGCAGTTTTGTTTCCGACTTCATTTGTCGAGGTGTTGAGCTTTTGTTTGGCTAACACTAACGGTGCTTTTAGAAATGGCACCAACTTCTTCTTCTAGTGTGTCTTTGTCCACAGGTTTGTTTGATGGACATGCAATTGATAAGGTGGAATGCGAGGTGGATGCTTTGTTGGACTTCCTCAGGGATGATGAGCACTCAAACGAGGATATTATACGCGAACTTGGCAAGGCCAAGAAAGGTACACTTGTCGCTAGCCTTGGAATTTTGTCCCAATGTTTTAATATTTGTGATGAGTATAATGATAGAATTGATGAACAATGTGATACCTTGCGTAATAAAATTGAGAAGTTGAATTGCTCCATCACTAGGCTAAAAAATGGTCTTTTTCATTGGAAGTCTAGTGCATCTTCACCTTGCACCTCTTGTAGCGACATGGTTAGGAAGAATGATGAGCTATGCTTTTCCCTTGCTAGCTTAAAATCTAAAAATGAAATGTTGATATCTAATGCTTCCAAACCATGTTTAGTTTGCATTGACTTGAGCAAGGACCTTGATTGTGCTAAAACTGAAATAGCCTTGCTAAAGTCGGATGCTTTGTTACCATGTGTTTCTTGTGAGTCTTTGTGTACTGAAATTGATGAACTAAAATTGACTCACACCACATGTGTAGATGAACTTGAGCATGCTAGGGCTGAAATTGTTGAAATAAATTCTAGGCCTTGTAGCTCATGCTCTTTGAATAAAAATGCTTGCCCTACTTCTTATGCTATTCATGATTCATTGCTTGATGTGAATGGTGATGTTTCTTCCACCGATTTCATGTGCACATCATGCATTGATTTGGAAAAAGAAGTTTTGGCTTTGAAAGCTTTGCGCGATGATATGAGTGCCAGGTTGGTTGAGCACAATGATATGAGTGCCAACCTTGAAAAGGAGATTGAGCTCTTGCGTACCACATATGCCGAGTGCATTCAGAAGGAGATGGAAACTTAAGAAACACTCCTTGTGGTACTTGTGATCGCCTCATGTTTGAGAATGAGGTTTTAGCCAAAAGGTGCAAGAGCCTTTGTGCTAAGTCGTTTGATTCACGCATTTCTTGCAACTCCGATGTTGATACTTCCAAGTCTGCATCTTTGCAACCAGAGTTGAGTTCTTGTGTTGCGCGTGAGTCTTTTGACTGTAGCATTAGTGCCAAGGTTTTGGATAGCTCTTTCATAGCTACTCCTAACCTTGATGTTTCTTCGAGTGATATCCAAGGGACTTCTCTTGATAAGGGTACTTCTCATATTTTTGGGACTCGTGCTCCCAATCCGGTTTTCCATTGCGCCTTTTGCAAGAAGGATGGACATTCACTCGATTTTTGTTTTCGCCGTGTCAAGCACGAGCGGCATATTCGAGCTAAGGCTTTTAGGAAGCCGCGTAGCCTTTCCCATGGCGCGTGTGCTCCTAGCGTTGGCACCAAGTTGGTTGTTGATGCTTCTTGTTCTAAGCCCCAAGGGACTTCTCACTTGTCGGAGAATGGTGTGCCTCCCGGTAGGCCCTTGTACCATTGCTCTTTTTGTGAGAAAGATGGGCAACAAGAAAGCTTTTGCTATCGGTGTGCCAAACGTTTGCGCCAAGCTCGCTCTTCTAGGAAGTTGGTGGTTCATAGCCCTTCTCATGGCATGAATGCTTGTGTTCCTAGTAAGAAGCCCATTTTTGTTGATGGGTTTTATGACTCCTTTTCTAGTGGGATAGGTCATGGTCGTGGACATGCTTCTACTACTTCTTCTCTTGGTCCACGTCATGCTTCTCATGGTGCATCTATTGGTTCTTCTACAAAAACCTTGGAACATGTTTGTCTCTTTTCCCGTGGTATGACTTGTTCTTCTCCTCGAGTTATTCTTTTGAGGAATGCTTCCAACGGTATTTCAAAATTGCATTTGAACCAACATGTGCATCATGCTAACCCACATGATAAGTTGAGATCTGTGACCAAGTCCTGGATTCCCAAGTACATGCTTGCTAACCCTTCGGGATCCAAGGCTCGGGTTATTTTGTCCTCTTGTGTGTAGATATGAGGACGCGGGGTGGAGAACATGCGCATGATGGAGCTTGATCTTTTAGATGTGATCAAGAGTTGATGGCTCTTTACACCCCACTTAGATTTGCCTCCAAAGAGGCTTTTGCTACTCAGTGAGCTTTCTTTTACACTCATACCTTGTACATCCATGATCTATGTCTTGTGGTATGAGATGATTCTTCATGTGCTCACTTGTATAGTCCTTGCATGTACATTTCCTTTTGTATCATATTTTGTTTTAGTCTAGCATGTGCTATCTTGTATATCATGTCATGCTAGCTTTGTGTACAGCTTTTGTGGAATATCCACTTTTTATGCTAGTTTGTGACCCTCATGAACACTGTGCCATGTTTTACCATATTTCTCCATGAGCTTGATTTGTAGTGGTATGATGTTCATTAGGTATCACTTTTCAGGTGCTAGTTTTGGTTAGCTACATGTATCCTGTTGATATGATTAGTTTGAGCACTAGCCTTTTCACGATTTTATCATGTTACATGCTTTTGGATCATTATCTTGCATTGTAGCATGTGTTGAGGCTTAGGCTATGTTTGGGTTGATCATGTCTTTAGGCTGCATTTTGCTCCATAGTGTTTTATCCTGTTGCATGGTAGCCTTGAGTAGTTTGAGTTCAGTTCTCCTTGCGGTATCATTCATAGGTAGGCCTCTTTTGTTGAGTGTTCACCTTATGCTTATTATGTGACTAACCGCTTTGTGGAGACCTTGAGGTCACACTGGACGAGATAATGCCTTGTGTTTCTTCTGCCTTTGAGTGTGCAGGAGAACAGGAGCCTGGAGAGAGCATATCGGCTCACGGACCCGATCCCACTTCTGCCACGACTTGGGGTTCCGTTCGAGCAGCTCTCCAACGAGCACTAGCTGCACCTGTGGGAGCGACATCATCAGGCGAGGGGGAGACGACTTCGGCGAGGCAGGTGCCCCGGAGTTTAGCAGTTTCAGGCGTCCCCTCGGGTATCACACCAGCAGGAGGTCATGCGCTTCATGAGGTACCTCCGACACTTCTGAGTTTGGTTTTTGGTACACTCCTTCTTCGACCTCTTTCTGCTGTGTGGTCTTTTCGATGTGGATTTTGCTGGTTGTCGCTTGAGCGTTTCTTGGCTCTTCTCTTATGAGTCTGGTGTGTGTTTCCCTTTTAGTTCGGGAAGCATTTTGCTCATTGTATCATAGTTGGATTTCTCCGATACCCTTTTGTTTTGGGCCTTCCTTTTTAGACTAGCTTTTGCTACGATCCTTGTAGGCTAGCTTCTGCATGCATTTCATCATGTATATCTTGCATTTTAGAGCTTCATGTATATAGTAATGAGAATGAGATTATGCTCTTTTTGGTATGCCCTACTTATTCATGATGATGCTTGTAGCTTAGGCTCTTTTTGATCACTTGATACATGTTATGAGCTAAGCTATTTTTGCAAATGGTGAACTTGACTAATCAACTATGAAATCTTTATTTTGTTCACCATTGAGATTGGCAACTAGCATGGGTAGGATATGTTGAGACCACTTGTGCTATCTTTTGTATGCTAGGTTGCTATGTCTCTTGCACTGAGTCATTCACTTGCTTGGATTGTTCATATTTACCTTGTGCTTAAAATTTGATCCAAGTCTAAGTGAAATGAAAAGATCGAGATGGGATTGCATGTGTCAGCACCTCACGGTATCGAGACTATTTCTCATTGCACTTTTGAGTTAAACTTGAGTCGTGTAGTGTAAGACCGAAACCCGTGCTTTAAGCTTCCGATTGCTTTTCTTGCATAGGCTTAGCCCGGTTGAAAAGTTAGGCAATTACCATGCTCTCAACCTCTCGCAATCACATGCTTTTAATTTGAACTTGTGTTAATACCGCTGCAAATTCCGATAAAATTTGATAATGACACAAGTCTATGCTTCATTCTATGGCATGATGATTGAACTTTGCTAGGGGTAGTTCACCTTTTATACTTGAGTTAGCACTTGATTGATTTCCTGTCTATTCATGCTAAGTGCTATTTTAGTGGTGAACTCCTTTTCAAATGGCTTAAAACTGCTCATATACTTATTTGTTCATATTTCGTATTCATTTGATCAGTTTGAGCCTTTGCTAGTATTTGTATTGGTTGCTACACTTTCAGGGCAGCACCCTTTTGAGCATCTTTTCATTCTGATTGCTATACACTTGAAGCTGTTGCATTGTGCATATCATGCATTTTTAGCTTAGTGTACATACCCCCAGCTCCGATACACTTTTTGGTCACTTTCAGTGCTTTTCATTGCCCCCATATGCTTTTGGTTGATGACTTGTCTTGTGTTTGTGTCAACTTTGGGAAAAATGTTAAAACCCCTCAGCATGTTCCCTTTTGTCAAGGGGGAGAAGTTGTTTGCAAGGGGGAGTTTGTGTGTTGGCACAAAGGGGAGAGCCATGCATTTTGGGGAGAGCTTTGAGCAAGGGGGAGTTTAGCTCTTTTATGTTCTTCTTCACTCAGTATAGCTCTTTTATGTGTTTCAATTGGTATCCATCTTTTGGTATGGAATGCAATTGGTGTCATGAGTTTTGTTTCATAGCTTTTGTGTATAGGCTTGATTTCAGGGGGAGTCGCTTTTGTCTTGCTGCTTCTCCGCGTGCTCCGAGTGATTGTGCTCCATTTAGTGTTGAGCTTCTCTTGTGGTTTTTCTCAGTCGGTATCGAGCCTGCTAGTCGTGTTGAGCCGTTTTTGCCTCTGTCTAGAGGGACTAGCAGTTTTTGCTTGGTATTTTCGATTGGTATGGACCCTTCAGCTAGTTGCGTCGAGCCTATGTGCCTCTGTCTTGAGGAGCTAGCTGTTTTCACTAATTTTTGGCTGCTTGTGATTGGTATCGAGTCTTCTGCTAGTTGTGTTGAGCCTCTGTGCCTCTATCTTGAGGGACTAGCAGTTTTCGCATTTTCATGCGTTGTTTCAACCTCATTTGGTGTTGAGCCTTGAGCTAGTGGTGTTGAGCCTTTTCTGCCTCTTCTTGAGGACAAGCTCATTTTTGACTTGGTTGCGTCGAGCCGTTGCCCATGTCTTTGGGAACCAAGTCTTTTGCTCTGTGTGATCGAGTTTTGCTCTTTGATGAGTTATTGCTCTGATCCCTTGCTTGGTTGCGTTGAGCCGTTGCCCATGTCTTTGGGGACCAAGTTATGTCCATTTTAAATTGCCCCCTCTTTAGCTTTTCTTTGGCTTTTGGGCATTTGAATGGATAATCTTCTCATGACAAGTGACTTTGTTCTTTGCTCTTCTATGGCTTTTGATCACTTGAATGAGATTTTCGGTTTTGGTATCTCAAACCATCTCTTGTGCCTAGATTTTGTCAATTCAATCATCAAGGGGGAGAAAGAGAAAGAGAAAGAGAAAAAAGGGGGAGAAATCTCGACCCAAGTGAATCCAAGTGGATAAGTACCTTGGTTTCTTTTGTGATGATTGTTTGACAATTTATTTGAGATCAGTTTTCGAGTACCTTTTGGGATTCATGAAACTCTTGTTTCTCTTGACTCTTCGGTTGTGTGGAGGCTTTGCCCGCTTTTCCCCGTTTCCTTCGGGACCGAGAGCTTTTATTTGAGTTTTCATGATCCTTCCTCATCTCAAGTAGCCTTGTGTTTGCTTTTGCTTGGCTTTTGGGCACTTGAGTGAGGCTTGCCTTCAAACCTTCCTTTTTGGTTTATTTTTAGTCAATGCATTCATCAAGGGGAGATTGAGAACATATATGATGAATGATTGACTTTGATGAGGAAGGTTTGAGGCTTTTTACCCGGTTAAGTCCATATATCGCTATGCGCTTATTGTTTATGACTAACCGGTGGCGTGAGTTGTGTTGTGTTTATGTGTTGGTGTGTGTGTGCAACATGTGTCTCTTGGCTGTGTTGATGTGCAGGTGTGGAGCTCGGATACAGTGGTCTATGGCGAGGTGAAGGTCAAGTAGAGACGTGCCGTGCCGACGGACTGGGAGCGGTGAAGGATGGCGTGCCGTGCGGCGGATGTGCTATGCCGATGTACCCAGAGCGGTGAAGGGCGGACGTGAGGCTTGGACTGACGGACCAGAGGGCCAGAGGACTAGCTGTGGTAGCTGGCACGTGGCATCGGCGAGCGGGAGCACATGGGATGTGCGATGCATCGGCCGAGTCGGGAGGAAGACGTGGCGTCATGACACTTGGCGGGAGGTCGGACACGGGTTTGCATGCGGCGCAAGTGCCGTCGGCCGAGTCAAGGAGGATGGCGAAGGCGTTGTGCCCGGCGTGGAGGCTGGACATGCATCGGCATCAGTGTCGGTGGTCGGGGTGTGCGAACCACATCCCGTCTACGGTGCGGGTTCGGTAGCTGAGCTCAAAAAGCTACCATCGACGGTTTCCAGGTTTGGGTCTCAAAACCTGGGCGCGTGGGTTTCCGAGTTTGGGCCTCAAAACTCGGGTTGGACGGTTTTCAGGTTTGGGCCTCAAAAACGGGGGCTGGCGGGTTTACCGGTTTGGGCCTCAAAACCGGGGGTGGTCCGAAAGGACGGTCGACGCGTGGCGGCGTGGAGAGGCTGGCGCGGCGGCGAAGCTATCCACGAGGAAGGCGCGGTGGTCGACATGACGGCACGTGGCAGCATCAGGGAGGTTGCGTCGAGGCGAAGCTACCGGATGTGCGGGCGTGGCCGTCGGATCG
The DNA here is from genome assembly GCA_009763385.1 of Coix lacryma-jobi var. lacryma-jobi. Lineage (NCBI taxonomy): Eukaryota > Viridiplantae > Streptophyta > Magnoliopsida > Poales > Poaceae > Coix > Coix lacryma-jobi. Next base: position 52,776,277 of record CM019824.1, read on the forward strand.
AAACTGCCAAGTCTGGACGGTTTTACCCCTGGGGGTATTTGGGTTGAGTGCTTAATGTAAGGGCGTTTTGGTCTTCGGACGTGCGCCTACATATATGAGGGGGGCTGCTAGGGCAGCCATATCCTAGGGAGTTCTAGGTGGTGTCACTCTCATTTTGTTCCTGTGAGAGAAGGCTAGGGTTAGGGAGAGTTGGCTCTTGTTCTTGAGCTTTTTGCCATCCAAGCTTTGTGTTTCTAGGATTGGCTTGTAACCCGACACCGAGTGCTTAATCAATTCATCTTGCTGAATCCAAGGATCAAATTCGTGGTTGAATTCGCGTTTTGAATTTGTTCTTCGCGTTATTCTTTTCTCCACGATTTTCTCCTCCCCCGATCTCCCTCTATGCCGGGTCTTTTGCGATTCCGTTTGAATCAACTTGTTCTTTGATGTGGGGAGAACATTTCCACCGAAGGAATTCATCTCTACCCTCGCGAACAAGTAGATCGAGTCGAAATCGTTTTCTCTCTTCGTTCTTCCCCTTTTCTAGTGTTCTTCGGATTTCTCATGGATTAGTTGGGTTGAAGCGATGATATCCTAGGATTAGCTTCCCAACACGTAGAAGAACACTTGGGAGAAGTTTGGTTGCAGCCCCATTTGATTTGGTGAGGATCCAATCGATTTTGGTTTTGTCCCGTGGGGATTTTGGGTGTTCTGGGCAGTGGCGGACTGTCCGCCCCCCCCATCCGCGGATAGTCCGCGAGTCGGGGCTCGGCCAGAGCAGTCCAGCGCAGCGAGCACTGTGCGCGGTCTGGTGACCGACGGACAGTCCGGAAAAGAACCGCGGATAGTCCGTGAGTCGCGCAGGGAGAGTCCAGCAGCATTGATGTTTTGCCCTTTTTGCCGGCGGACAGTCCGGCCCCCTAGTGGCGGACAGTCCGGCCCACACCGGACAGTCCAGGAGCCTGACGGCGGACTGTCCGGGATTCTGCAACTTGTGCAGTTTTAGTGCGTTGGCTCTCCCGACTTTTTCGTTTTGTTTCCGGACTTCTCGTTTGCTCCTAGAGTTCACCTAGGAACCTCCCTAACTATCTTTGCTACGTGTTAGCATAGGTATTTGGAGGAATTCCGACGTAGCCCTCTATCTATGTTCGGGAGTCAGTTTTGGGTCCGAACTTGACTCGGAGTTTGGGAGTTTTGGTTTGCTCCCTTGTGTGGTGCCTCGCTGTGATCCTAGGGATCATCCACCTTCTTTCTGAGGGTCGTGGGCATCGCGTTTGAGTCCAAAACTTTTGGGGTTGATTTTGTTGGGACAAAGGCCGTAATTTCTGAAAAGAAATTTTAGGCTCCCATTCACCCCCCCCCCCTCTGGTCGTCTTGCTTTAACATTTTTGGTCCTTCACCGCGCGCCGCCGCCTCTACCCCGAGCTGCCACAGGCCGCGCCCCCGGCCGCGGCCTCCGCCCCCGGCCCTGCACGCCGCCGCCTCCGTCCCCGGCCGCCGAGCCGGCCGCCGACATGCCCTGCCTCCCCGCCTCGCGCGGCGCCGCCGCCGCGCCCCCACCCGCCGCCCACCCCGCCGCCGGCCACTCCCTCCCTCCCCGCCGGCCACCCCCTAGCCCAGCTGCCGACCGTGCCCCCACCCCGTGCCCCTCGCCAGCCCCCCGCTCCCTGTTGTCGGCCTAGGGGGAGGAGGAGGAGGAGGAGAAGCAAAGGGGCAGAGGAGGAGAAGAGAGGTTGAGGAGGAGGAGGAGGAGGAGACCGTTGCCCATCCTCATCCGCGAGTTCGTCCGTTCCATCATCATTAATCGGCCCGCGGGTAAGTAGTAGTTGTTAATAGTAGTGAGTAGTTGATAGTAGTATGCATGTCAATGTATGTGGATGTCGGCCATCGTGTCGTATATATGTCGATGTCGGCCATCCGTGCCGTATACATGTGGATGTCGGGCATCGTGGCCGTTGTTTCTTGCAGGTTTTGAAACCTCACCGGCAGGGGAGGTTCTACCGAAATTCTAATTGATATTATCTTTTTTGTCTTTTCTGTAGGAGGACCTGTCGGGGCCAAGTCGGAGATCCTCGGTGACCTCGATCGTCTTCGTCGCCATCGCGGATCTGCCTGCACCGCTTCGCCTCGCCACTGCAGCGACTCGCCACTGTGCCGCTAGCCTGACTCCACCGGCACCCTAGGTATAAATAACGTCTCCTCCCAAAAAAGGGTCGTAGGTCATTGAACCTAGTTAGGCGTCTCCCATTCGAAGAGATACGGCTAGAGGTATGCAGATCTCTGCATATCGATAACCGTTCTTTTTGATTGTCCACGTTTTTTTGGACAGCCCGCAGATGCGTCGATTAGGCTAGTTTCCATGGTCTGCCCTAATTCGAGATGAAGTTTCGGCATCACCACCCTGTTGTTCTCTGGATACACACTCTCCCTACAAGGACGTGTATCGGGAGAACATCGGGGAGGTGCTGCCAAATTTCTGTCTCGGCTCGGGGCAGACAATGGAAACTAGCCTCATGTACGCATCTGCGGGTGGGATTAAGACCTATCCTCACCTATTAGATGATAGTAGGATGGAAGTACTCGGAGGTAGATATGTAAGTACTAGAATGGATAACAGTAGGATGGATGGTCGTCAGTGGATGTACTCGGGCCGTAGAAGCAGAAGTGATTTGACCAATGAATGGTTGCGCAAGACAGATGCTTTCTTGAACAATGCATTTGACGCGGCTCGGCGAGGAGAGATGAAAGTGTGGTGCCCATGCAGCAGATGTGGGAACCGGAGAAGGCAAGACAAGGAGAACATGGCTAAACCACCTTGTGAACAATGGATTCACGCCGGACTACACCCGGTGATCTACCATGGTAAAGCACATCGTATGAGAGCGAATGCAGTGCGACCACGCCTGGAGGACTTTGATCTGATGCGGGGGGAGCAGACATGTTAGATGACTTCCAAGAAGCAGTACGCTAAAGGACGTACAGAGGAGGAGATGGAGAAAGACCGCAAAAGGCGTTTTATTAATTGAGATGATGTCTTCAGCACGAAACCCTTCACGATCGGACAATGGTTTCTCAACTGATCCATTGGCCGTGTTGATGGGGTTCAAGTCCCAGTTCAACCTTGAGTCGAGATGCGTTCGATGGTATGTTGGCCCTATTTGGTAGCATCTTCCGACGGGCCACATATTGCCAAGAGCCTGAACGAGTCACAGAAACGCTTTCGTGGCACGGAAGATGTCGTATGAGCAGATACATGCTGTCCAAATGGGTGCGTCCTCTTCTTCAGGAAAGATCTCACGGATGCAGGTTACTGACTGTCCGAAGTGTAAAGCGTCGAGATCCATGGAGGTAGACGATGTGAAGGCCCGAAGAGGTAGCTTCTATCCCCTGAAAGTCCTGCGTTACCTGCCGTTCACACCGAGGATCCAACGTCTCTACATGACCGAGGAATCCGCGAAACAGATGACATGGCACAAAACAGGGTTACCCGATACAATCCTGAGAAGTGGTACACATCCCGCCGATGGTGAAGCATGGGCCCACTTCGATCGCATCTCATCATGACAAAGCTACAGAGGCTCGTAATGTTCGTGTTGCATTTGCAACGGACGGTTTCAATCCCTATGGACTCATTCTGTCCCGTACACCTGTTGGCCCGTCTTCGTTATCCCCCTCAATCTCCCCCCGGCGTCCTATTTCAACGTCATACTGTTTTCTTGTCGTTGATAATTCCTGGACACCTGGGGAATAACATGGGTGTGTACATGGAGTCTCTGATTGATGAATTGGAAACTGCTTGGAATGAAGGGGTATTGACATACGACCGAGCTTCAAGGTCTAACTTCACAATGCACATCTTGTACCAGTACTCACTGCATGACTACCTGGCATATGGGATATTCTGTGCCTGGTGTGTCCATGGCAAGTTTCATGCCGAATTTGTAAGATAGCTACGAGATTTATCTGGTTGAAGAAGGGTGGCAAGTATTCGGCGTTCGACCAACATCGACAATTCCTGCCTCTTGACCATCCTTTCAGACGGGACACCAAGAACTTTACCAAAGGTGTCGTGGTTAGAGATCCTCCACCCCGGATGCTGACCGGTGTCGAGGTTCTGCTCAGATAGATGCTCTCCAGTTCAACGAAACGACGGTCGTTTTGCGGGGTATGGTCAGGAACATATTGGACTCATAAGTCCTGGCTTGGGAAAGACTCCCTATTTGACGATCTTCTTCTGCCACATAACATTGATGTAATGCACACTGAAAAGAACATCGCCGAGTCGGTTTGAGGAACCATCATGGACACTGAAAAGTCCAAGGACAACCCTAAGGCTAGACTAGACCTGGCACTGTTGTCGATAGACCAAAGCAAGAGATGCTGCCTCCTCAGCCCGGCAGGAGATGACACGGCCCAAGGTCGATTTCATCTTGGGCAGGCCACAAAGGAAAGAATACTTCAGTGGATCCAAGACATTGACATTCCCTGATGGGATATGCAAGCGAATCTAACGAGAGGAGTCAACTTACTACGTTTGGCGAGTCCTAGGGATGAAGAGTCATGACTTCCACGTATGGTGACGGCTTTCTTCCGGCGATGGTTTGAGGCTATTTCCCTCCTGAGCCTATGTGGGTTGTCCCTGGCAGAGTTGAGCTATTTCTTCTTCGCCCAGCTAATGTGCCAAGGGATATCTCGGTCCGTCATGGATGACTTGGAGAAAGCTGCACCTGTGTTGCCCTCGTTCAGCTGTGAAAAATCTTTCCACCAGGCTTCCTTTCACCCGATGCTTCATTTGATCGTACACCTCCAAATGAGGTTCGAATGGGAGGGCTTGTGCATGGCGTTGGTGCGGATACATGGGTGTATGCCGAGTCTCTGTGTGATGAGTGATTGTCAATGGAGATGATGCGCAAGATGTTCTTTGGCTTGTGTTGTGCAGGTGTCGAGCACGGAGGACAGTGATCGATGGGGGTGAAGGTCAAGTTGCGACGTGCCGTGCGACCGGACCGGGCGAGATGAAGGATGGGCGTGCCGTGCGGCGGACGTGCCATGCCGATGTATCGGACGGTGAAGGGCGGACGTGGACTTGGACTGATGGACTGGAGGCCGGAGGATCAGCTGTGGTGGCTGGCAGCCTGCGACAGCGACAGGCGGAGAAGTGCGATCATGTCGGTGGAAGGGGTGCACAGGCGGTGCATCCCATACGACGCCGGTTTGGTTGGTAGAGCCCGGGGAAAAAACCAACGGTGGACGGTTTCCAGGTTGGGCCTCAAAACCTGGGTGCTGGGTTTCCAGGTTGAGCCACAAAACCTGGGCGCGACGTTTCAGGTGAGCCTCAAAACCTGGGCGTGGGCCGTTTCCGAGTTTGGGCCTCAAAACTCGGGCGCGGACGGTTTCCGAGTTTGGCCACAAAACTCGGGCTGGAGGCGGTTCCCGGTTTGGGCCTCAAAACGGGGGCTGCTGAGGAAAAGGCTGGTTTCCGGTTTGGGCCGCAAAACGGGGGTGCAGAGTGGTGGCGGGCACGTGGCGGCGATCTAAAGGTTGCGTGGAGGCGACGCGGAAGACCGTGCGGGCTGGCCGTCGGATCTACCTACCACGCGGGTGACTAGAATAGCCTTAGGGTTAGGCTGGGTCCGCTCTGTAATTAGAGTAGGAGAGGGGTAGAGTAGGTTAGAGTAGGAATAGGACTTAGGCTAGGTTAGTATAAGTAGTCTAGGGGAGACACCCTCCTCCCTATCTCAATCTCAGTTAGAGCTTTCATTTCCTAGGGTTCCACTCTCCCACACCTGCTTTAGCTAGTTGAGATCCGCAGAGAGACTCCACTCTGTGTACTGTTGATTCGAGGAAGTGAGGCCGTATCCTCACCTTGGATCCCATCTCTTGGTGTCAATTCGCGTTTTGATTTCATGTTCATCATGTTCTTCGCGGATTGCTTTGTGCCTGAGTTTTCCGTCGCTTGATCTTTGTGCTCGGTCCATCTTTCACGATCCGTTGAACTGAGTTGCTCTAGATCGTGAGGCATTCTTTCCACCGAAAGAAATCATCTCTAACCTCACGGTCTAGGAGATCGATCAAGTTTTATTTCGGTCTCTTTTTCTTCTTTCCCCGAATTCCTTCGATTCACCGATTTGGAGTTAGGTTCGAGCCATGATCTCTTAGAGATAGCTCACTAACTTCCTTGTGATCCTCAGATCGAATCCCAAGCCTAGAGCACTTGATTCGGAGGAGATCGGGTTGAATCGCCGGAGTTTAGTGCAGTCGCGGGTGTGACCGGACGCTCTGTCGGGCTGACCGGACGCACGCTTTCAGAGTCCGGTCGTTGAGCACGGCGCCAAGCTTTTCTGCGTACTGACCGGACGCTCTCGACCGGACGCTCTGTTTGCATTTCGACCGGACGCTACGCTTGCACTGTGTTCCCGTGTCATTGTCTCATCTGACCGACGCTCAGTGAACGACCGGACGCTTGAGCTCCGTGCGTCCGGTCGCGAACAGAGAGCTCCCAGAGCTGTTTTCTGACGACCGGAGCGTCCCGGTCCCTGCTGACCGGACGCAGGCCCAGAGTCCGGGCGCTGCAGTTTCGCGCGTCTCGTTCGCGGTTCGTTCGTTCTTGATCGGATTTGAGTTCCGTCTTTTGGGGTTGGCTTTCTAGGGTTGTCTAGTGTCCCGCTGTGCTTCTAGGAAGCATCCACCCTACATCTAGGGTCGTGGACATTAGCAAGCTCTAGGTTTCGATTGTTGGGGTTGATCTTGGGACAGTGGCATCTAGTTTCCGAAAGGAAATTTTTGAAGCTCCCATTCACCCCCCTCTGGTCGCTTTCGGGTAGCTTCTCGGTCCTTCAATTGGTATCGGAGCGGGTTAAGGATCTTCCACCTTAGCCGGTTCCAGATCCACCGAAGGCGACATGGATCGTGGCGTGGGCAAACCGCCGTTTTTCGATGGGACGAACTATGCGTATTGGAAGATACGTATGTCGGCCTAGCAGAGCTTGGGCGCTTCGATCTGGGATATTTGCAACTCCCCTGATTACGTGGTCTTGGCTGCTCGTGTGACTCAACAGCAGGTCGATGAGCACGATGCCAATAGCCGAGCCCGTAATGCTCTTTTCTCTTGTTTGAGCATGGGTGAGTTTGATCGCGTCTCACCTCTCTACGGCTCGGCCCGGCTCGGAGATCTGGGACCCCTCATGCGCTTTCATGAGGGCACCTCTCAAGTCAAAACCCGACTCTACGAGTCGTCAAGAGAGAGTATGAGAACTTTCGACATCAGCCTGGCGAGAGCATAGAAAGTTTATTCGCTCGCTTTCAGGTGATTGTCAACAGGATGAGGGCTAACAGAGAGCAGTTGCCATTTGACGATCATGAGCGTGCTTTGAAGCTTTTGCACACTCTTGACCGTTCGGTGTGGGACTCCAAGGTTCAGGCAATCATCGAATCGCCGAACTATGAGACCCTCACCTGCGACGAGCTCTTCAGTAAGCTCAAGTCCAGTGAGATTGATGCTATGGCGAGGGCTTCTTTTGAAAATCCTTCTCGCCCGTCCATGGCTTTGGTTTCCGGCTCTTCCTCTAACCCCTCAGCTGGCTTTGCGCTTTCTTCTCTCTTTTCTGTGACAGAGGACCAGCTGGAGTCTTTGGGAGACGACGAGTTGGCTTTGCTTGCCAACCGGTTCTCGCGGTTCCACAAAACCGCATGAACCGTCGTCGCGGAGGAGGACGCACCGGATGCTACGAGTGCGGCGACCCCGACCACTTCATCGCCGACTGCCCCAAGAAGAAGAACAAGCATCTTGGGAAGGGCGATCACGGCCACAGGCGCGACTCCAAGTACAAGGAGAAGCACGTTCCCCCAAGGCACAAGAAGCGGGGCGGCTTCAACAAAGAGTACATCAAGAAGAAGTACTTGGAGAAGCAGCAGGCTGAGCAGCGAGCGTTCTTCGCCACGCTCAGCGACGTCGACGGCTCGGATGACGACTCCGCTCGATCGAGTGATGACGAGTCCGAGAAGAAGAAGCTGGAGGACACGTTCAACGGCTTGTGCTTCTTCGCCGGCGACGAAGGCCTGTGTACCATGGCGCTCGGAGATGAGGTCGACGGCGAGCCGGAGCGTACCCCTCGGAACGACGACGACGACGACACCTCCCAGGTATCTCTCACCTACGACGAGCTTTCCTCCGAGGTTGAGAAGTTGACTGCTGCCCTCCTTAGTCAAGACAAGTTGCTTAGGCGTGCCGCTAGAGAGCGCAAGGAGTTTAGGCAGAAGTGGGAGGACACGGTGAAGGAGCTTGAGTTCGCTCGGTCCACCGTGGTTGTGTCGGAGGAGTTGGAGTGCGAGAGTTGCGCCGCGCACATGACGGATCTTCTCACTCTGAGGAGTAAGTATGCTGCGCTGGTAGATGAGGTGGATGAGCTCCGAGCTAGACCGCAGCTGTTGGGTGCGTGCAAGACTTGTCCTGTCTTGCAATCCGAGTTGGCAGAGAAGAATGCCAAGCTTGAGTCTTTTGAGAAGGCCGGCTCGGATAGCACTTGTGTCAAGAGGTGTGCTTTGTGTGAGGGCCTGGAGCAGGAGATGGCCAATGTGAGGCATGACAAGGTGCGTACCGAGGAGGAAAACACATACCTTCGGACCGTCTTGTCATGGGTGTCTTGTGGTGAGCCTCAGCTCGGGATGATGATCTCCCAATTCAAGCGAGCTGCTGGGGCTCCTGGTGTAGGTCTTGGCCAGAGTGTTGATCTTTCAGCTTTTGGTAAGATTGGAGAGTCTAGTGGTCTGAACCCCTGTGAGAAGCCCAACTCCACCACTACTCCCAAACTAACCAAGCTTCCACCCAAAGAGCCTGCCAAGCCTGTCACCAAGGATGGAGTTGTAGTTGAACCCCCAAGGCTCCACCCAAGAATCCACAATGGCAACCCAAGCCCAATCACCTAAAGAACAAGCTTGACACAATGCCACCCATCCGAGAGGAGTTGCCACAGAAGGGCAAGGGCAAGGTGAACCATACCCACATCCCTGCAAACCAACAACCCCCTTTGCGCGCGGTGAGGTTTCAGTGTGACTTTTGTGGGCGGGATGGTCACCTGAGTGAGTTCTGCTTTAGGCGCAGGAGAGAGGCGCGCCGAGCTAGGGAGATGCAGAACCCGGACATGTTTCCCCAGCTCGTGGTGGACATGCTCCGAAGCCTCAGGGGAGAGCTGCTAGGTCTGGAGGGAAGCATACCCAGCCTAGGCAGCAGGAGAGAGCCCCTAGGAGGGAGACTAGGCCTAGAGGTAGAGCACCTCAGTTTGTGAGGCCTAGGCAGGAGAGAGCTCCGAGGAGAGACGCTTAGAGTTGAGCAGCAGGCTCCTAGGCGTAGACCTCGTAGAGAGCGTGCCCGACGAGGTCCTGTTTGCAGGTAACGGACCCCGTGGCGGAGGCTTTGTTGAGCGCCTTTGTCCCACCGCAGGTAGAGTTTCGCGGTGAGCGCTTCTTCCCCAGCGGACCACGTTTTCCTGTGCGTGGTGATCGCTATCCCCTAGACAGGATGGTTTTTACACTGACCGTTCTTTTGAGCAGCCGGCCCAACACTGGTTTCCTTCTTATCTTACTAACCCCAGTGTTGGACCGTATGTTCACCCTATGTCTTTTTATTGATGTAGGAGGAGCGGTTGGAGGACATTTGGCTTGTGGATTCCGGTTGCTCGAGGCACATGACCGGAAATGCCAAATGGTTCTCCAGCCATAGTCCGGTCGCCGGAAAAGAGTACATAACCTTCGGCGACAAAGGTAAGGGCAAGGTATTGTCCGTTGGTGCAGTGCGGGTTAATGAGCACTTTGTGTTGCGCGAGGTTGCTCTTGTTTCTAACCTGCATTTCAACTTGCTTTCTGTTTCGCAACTTTTTCGTGAAGGCTATGAGATTCGTTTCAAACCGAACCTTAGCCGGATCTTAGATCCTCAGGGTGATCTTGTATGTCTGATTTCACCCTTTGGGAATGTCTTTCGCGCGAATTTCTCAAAGTCGTTTGGATCTTCTCGCTGTCTTTTGGCTAGTCCTTCTTCTTCTGATCTTTGGAAGTGGCATAGGAGGCTCGGTCACCTGAGTTTTGACTTGCTTGCAAGACTTAGCTCACTTGGCTTAATCCGAGGATTGCCCAAGCTTTCGTTGGAGAAGGATCTAGTTTGCCATGCTTGCGGCATGGAAAGATGGTTGCTGCTCCCCACCATCCTTTGACCAAGGTTATGACCTCGCACCCCGGAGAGCTTTTGCATATGGACCTTGTTGGTCCGGCTCGGGTGAGCTCGGTTGGTGGGAAGTGGTATGTGCTTGTTATTGTTGACGACTTTTCGAGGTATTCGTGGGTCTTCTTTTTAGTTGAGAAGTCCGAGACATTCTCCTTCGCTCGCGATCTGATTTTGCGTCTTCAGAACGAGTTCCCTTTGAACTCGATGCGAGCGATTAGAAGTGATAATGGTTCCGAGTTTAAAAATTCGGATTTTGAGAAGTTTTGTAAATGCCTTGGTTTGGAGCATCAGTTTTCTTCTCCCTATACACCACCCCAAAATGGTGTTGTAGAGAGGAAGAATCGGACCCTTGTTGAGATGGCCAGGACGATGCTTGATGAGCATAGGACTCCTAGGCGCTATTGGGCCGAAGCTATGAACACTGCATGCTATATTTCGAATCGCATTTTTCTGAGAGTGTTTTTGAAGAAGACCTCTTATGAGTTGCGTTTTGGTCGCCAGCCCAAGGTGAGTTATTTTAGAGTCTTTGGTTGCCACTGTTTTATATTGAAAAAAGGCAACCTAGACAAGTTTGAGTCTCGTTCTTCTGACGGTGTGTTTTTGGGTTATGGCACTCACACTCGAGCTTATCGTGTACTTAACCTTGACACTAACCGAGTCATGGAGACATCAGATGTCACCTTCGACGAGACTCTTGTTTCTCCTTCTTCTCGTTTTGAGCGTGCAGGTGATCACGAGGTTGGAGAGCCTCTTTTCGATGACGAGGAAGAGGGTGCTGAAGGTATAGATGATCCAGCACCCCCTCCGCCTGCCGCGCCGCCGGGAGCGGCTTCGACGACGACCCGTGGCCCGAGACGTCTTCTTCCTGGGGGCCGTGGAATCCACCTCGCGCGGTACCTTTGTACCCGGGGTGGAACCAGCTACTGTTGAGGGGGAGGTACTTCTTCCCGGGAGGCGCCACGACACATCCAGCGCCAGCACCCCCCTGAACAGATGATCGGAGACATCGACGAGCGAGTTACTCGCTCCAGGTCACAGCACATCTCGCACTTTGCTCATTCTGCTTTTGTTGCGTCTTTTGAGCCCCGAGATGTTGGACACGCATTGACGGATCCGGATTGGGTCAATGCCATGCATGAGGAGCTAGAGAACTTTGAGCGAAATCGGGTTTGGGTTCTAGTGCCACCACCTCCTGACTGTAAACCTATTGGGACAAAATGGGTTTTTAAAAACAAGCAAGGAGAGGAGGGCCACATTGTGAGAAACAAGGCCCGGCTTGTAGCGAAGGGTATAGTCAGAAGGAGGGATAGATTATGAGGAGACCTTCGCTCCTGTAGCTCGTTTGGAGGCTATTAGGATACTCTTGGCTTATGCTGCATCCATGGGTTTCAAACTTTTTCAAATGGATGTCAAGAGTGCCTTCTTAAACGGCTATATTGAGGAGGAGGTCTATGTCCAGATAACCCCCCGGTTTGAAAATCCCAAGTTTTCCAAACCATGTCTTTAAACTCCACAAAGCTTTGTATGGTTTGAAACAAGCCCCTAGAGCCTGGTATGAGAGATTAAAAACCTTTTTGCTAGCTAAGGGTTTTAAAATGGGATGTGTAGATAAAACGCTCTTTCTCCTCAAGCAAGGCAAAGATACTCTCTTGGTCCAAATTTACGTGGATGATATCATTTTCGGTGGTTCTTCTCACGCTTTGGTTGCCAAGTTTGCAGATACTATGAGCAGGGAGTTCGAGATGAGCATGATGGGCGAGCTGACTTTCTTTCTCGGGTTGCAAATTAAGCAATCCCGAGAGGGGACGTTTGTGCACCAGGGCAAGTACACAAGGGACTTGCTGAAGCGGTTCGACATGGGTGAGGCTAAGCCTCTTCCGACGCCCATGTCGACGACGACTGCCCTGGATGCCGACACGGATGGAGAAGCAGTGGACCAGAAGGAGTACCGCAGCATGATTGGATCGCTGCTCTACCTGACGGCGACACGGCCGGACATTCAGTTCGCCGTGTGCTTGTGCGCGCGCTTTCAGGCTTCGCCACGCATTTCTCACCGTCAGGCGGTGAAGCGCATCTTCAGGTACCTTCGTTTCACGCCCGAGCTCGGGATTTGGTATTCTGCTTCCTCCACCCTCTCGCTTTGTGGTTTTTCTGATGCTGATTTTGCTGGTTGTCGCATTGAGCGCAAGTCCACAACTTCTGGGACTTGCCAGTTTATTGGATCTTCTCTGGTGTCGTGGTCTTCTCGCAAGCAGTCTAGTGTCGCTCAGTCTACCACGGAGGCTGAATATGTTGCTGCGGCTAGCTGCTGTTCCCAGTTACTCTGGATGATGGCCACTTTGCGTGATTTTGGTTTGAGCTTTACTCGAGTTCCTTTGCTTTGTGACAGCACGAGTGCCATTAGCGTTGCTAAGAACCCTGTGCTTCACTCGAAAACCAAACACATTGATGTGCGCTTTCATTTCTTGCGAGACCACCAGGAGAAGGGTGATATCGACCTTCGCCATGTCGATACTCATCACCAATTGGCTGATATTTTCACCAAGCCTTTAGACGAATCAACCTTTAATAGGTTGAGGGGTGAGCTTGGTGTGTGTTTCCCCTTTTAGATGGGGGAAGCATTTTGAGATGTACAGACTGACTCTTTTATTGTGAGGCTCTTTTCTTTTGAGTTTCTTGAGTCTCTCCTTTTGGTATCTTCTTTCCTTCAGTTTTGTGTCGGGCATACGCATTTACATTCTGAGCTTCATGTCTATATTCACTAGAATGTAATTATGCTCTTGTTAGTATTGCTCCGATACTTATGATGATGCTTGTAGCTGATGCTCTTTCTGATCACTGTTACATGTTATATGAGCGAGCTATTTTTTGGAATGGTGAATTATGCCTAATGTATAAAATCTGAAAATGTTCACCATTGAGATATGCAACTAGCATGTGTAGGGTGTGTTGAGTCCATTCCTGCTTTTCATATATGCTGGGTTGCTATGTCTCTAGTTCTGAGTCATTCACTTGCTGGTTGTTCATAACTTGCTTAAAATCTGAACCAAGTATTGTTGAAATTGAAAAGATCGAGATGGGATTGCTTGTCAACACCTCATGGTATTGAGACTGTTTCTCATTGCACTTTGAGTTAAACTTGAGCCATGTAGTGTATGACCGAAACCGTTGCTTTAAGCTTCTGATTGCTTCGGCATAGGCTTCGCACGGTTGAAAAGTTAGGCGATGACAAGCTTTCAACCTCTCGCAATCACATGCTAAAAATGAACTTGTGAATTCTTTTACCGCTGCAACTCCGATATGAATTTGAAATCACAAGTATATGCTTCATTCCTATGCATGATGATTGAACTTTGCTAGGGGTAGTTCACCTTGTATATATGCTTAGCACTTGTTTGGATTCCTTCTATACATGTCTAGTGCTATGTGATGGTGACTATCCTTTTGGCTTAAAACTGCTCACATGCTCATATGCTTCATATTTCGTATAAGTGATCAGTTTGAGCCTTTGCTATTTGAGTGCTTAATTGAGATGTTGGAGCTATACTGATTAGAGCATCTTTGCACTCTTTGACTATATACTTGAAGCTCCTAACTTGCATTTTGACTTCATATGCATTGTGGAAGGAGATCTTGTGTTCAGGAGGGAGAGTTTATGCGAAGAGAGTTGCTTCTCCGATACTTTTGGCCTTGATAAGTGCATTTTCAACTAGGGGGAGAAATTTACGCAAATCATATGCCCTGAAAATCTTTTGTCCTAGTTGCTTGCATTTGTCGAGGGGAGTTTGCTAGTTGTGTTGAGCCGTTGCCTCTGTCTTGAGGGACTAGCGAACGTTCCTAGCTTCTCATGAGCTTTCATAAGTTTTTTCATTTGGCTTTCAATTGGTATCGTCTGGTGTGCTTTCCCATTTGGTTTGGGTTGATTTTCAATTGGTTCGGAGTGATTTTCTTGCTAGTTGTGTTGAGCCTCTGTGCCTCTATCTTGAGGGACTAGCATTTTGCTTCTGTTGTCCTCCGATCTTCAATTGCTATCTGCTAGCGGTGTTGAGCCTGTTCTACCTCTTCTTGAGGGCTAGCTTTGCTTTGCTTGGTTGCGTCAAGCCGTTGCCCATGTCTTTGGGGACCAAGTTTTTGCTTCATCCACTTGACCTTCTTCGGCTTTTGTTAAGGCTTCTGGGTCATTTGGTTGGGTTTTCTCTTCCCACTCCTTCCTACCTCCTTCTTCTTATTCATGATTTGTTGTGGAGTTGACAATGCACTCATCAAGGGGGAGATTGCGGATACATGGGTGTATGCCGAGTCTCTGTGTGATGAGTGATTGTCAATGGAGATGATGCGCATGTTCTTTGGCTTGTGTTGTGCAGGTGTCGAGCACGGAGACAGTGATCGATGGCGGGTGAAGGTCAAGTTGCGACGTGCCGTGCCGACGGACCGGGCGCGATGAAGGATGGCGTGCCGTGCGGCGGACGTGCCATGCCGATGTATCGGACGGTGAAGGGCGGACGTGGACTTGGACTGATGGACTGGAGGCCGGAGGATCAGCTGTGGTGGCTGGGCAGCCTGCGACAGCGACAGGCGGAGGAGAAGTGCGATCATGTCGGTGGAAGGGGTGCACAGGCGGTGCATCCCCTCTACGACGCCGGTTTGTTGGTAGAGCCGGGAAAAACCAACGGTGGACGGTTTCCAGGTTTGGGCCTCAAACCTGGGTGCTGGGTTTCCAGGTTGAGCCACAAAACCTGGGCGCGACGGTTTCCAGGTTGAGCCTCAAAACCTGGGCGTGGGCCGGTTTCCGAGTTTGGGCCTCAAAACTCGGGCGCGGACGGTTTCCGAGTTTGGCCACAAAACTCGGGCTGGAGGCTGGTTTCCCGGTTTGGGCCTCAAAACCGGGGGCTGATGGAAAAGGCTGGTTTCCCGGTTTGGGCCGCAAAACCGGGGTGCAGAGTGGTGGCGGCACGTGGCGGCGATCTAAAGGTTGCGTGGAGGCGACGCGGAAGACCGTGCGGGCGTGGCCGTCGGATCTACCTACCACCAGCGGGTGGACTAGAATAGCCTTAGGGTTAGGCTGGTCCGCTCTGTAAATAGAGTAGAGTAGAGAGGGTAGAGTAGGAAATAGACTTAGGCTAGGTTAGTATAAGTAGTCTAGGGGAGACACCCTCCTCCCTATCTCAATCTCAGTTAGAGCTTTCATTTCCTAGGGTTTCCACTCTCCCACACCCCTGCTTTAGCTAGTTGAGATCCGCAGAGAGACTCCACTCTGTGTACTGTTGATTCGAGGAAGTGAGGCCGTATCCTCACCTTGGATCCCATCTCTTGGTGTCAATTCGCGTTTTGATTTCATGTTCATCATGTTCTTCGCGGATTGCTTTGTGCCTTGAGTTTTCCCGTCGCTTGATCTTTGTGCTCGGTCCATCTTTCACGATTCCGTTTGAACTGAGTTGCTCTAGATCGTGAGGCACTTTTCCACCGAAAGAAATCATCTCTAACCTCACGGTCTAGGAGATCGATCAAGTTTTAGTTTCGGGTCTCTTTTTTTCTCTTCCCCCGAATTCCTTCGATTCACCGATTTGGAGTTAGGTTCGAGCCATGATCTCTTAGAGATAGCTCACTAACTTCCTTGTGACTCCTCAGATCGAATCCCAAGCCTAGAGCACTTGATTCGGAGGAGATCGGGTTGAATCGCCGGAGTTTCAGTGCAGTCACGGGGTGACGGACGCTCTGTCGGGCTGACCGGACGCACGCCTTTCAGAGTCCGGTCGTTGAGCACGGCGCCAAGCTTTTCTGCGTACTGACCGGACGCTCTCGACCGACGCTCTGTTTGCATTTCGACCGGACGCTACGCTTGCACTGTTCCCGTGTCATTGTCTATCTGACCGGACGCTCAGTGAACGACCGGACGCTTGAGCTCCGTGCGTCCGGTCGCGAACAGAGAGCTCCCAGAGCTGTTTTCTGACGACCGGACGCGTCCGGTCCCTGCTGACCGGACGCAGGCCAGAGTCCGGTCGCTGCAGTTTCGCGCGTCTTCGTTCGCGGTTCGTTCGTTCTTGATCGGATTTGAGTTCCGTCTTTTGGGTTGGCTTTCTAGGGTTGTCTAGTGTCCCGCTGTGCTTCTAGGAAGCATCCACCCTACATCTAGGGTCGTGGACATTAGCAAGCTCTAGGTTTCGATTTTGGGGTTGATCTTGGGACAGTGGCATCTAGTTTCCGAAAGGAAATTTTTGAAGCTCCCATTCACCCCCCCTCTGGTCGCTTTCGGGTAGCTTCTCGGTCCTTCAGTTGGTGCTTTTCCAGTCGAGAGAAATATGAAGACTCTTTGCAAGAAATGTAGAAACAAAGCAAAATTGAGGCTTCCATGCAGAGGCATTCATCTGGAGGAGGTGTCAACTTCACTGAAGAATACTACTCCGAGAACCTTCCTAGCGGCATAATCCACCCCCTCGTTACAATGCTGGAGAAAATGAATCGAGTCTTAGCCTTTTCGAGGCCAACTCGGCACGGCAAGTGGATCCGCAGTTAAGCAGTTGAACTATGAAGAGTGGCGAAAGATCATGCTATACGTGCTTACCAACCTTGATGAGCTGGACCTGTACATGGGTAAGTTGTTATCTATCTTCATCCAATTCGCCGTCACTTCCCAACACCATTCTTTTGTTTCGTACAGTGAATTTCTTCATTGTTCTCGAATGGACCAAGGCCTCTTTCTGATGCGGCAGCTGAAACCCTAATTGCAAATGGTGCGGGGCAAGGGAGGCCTAATTTCATTCTTGGTTTCGACAGAAGGTACCGTCCAACCAAGGTCGTACTTAGTCTGACATCCAACTTGCTCTTACGTTCTGACCGTATAACGATATATCTTGCTTCACCTTGCAGGCTCAAACGATGCGTCTATGAGTCAAGAGCTGAGACAGGTTGCAAAAGGCTTTGACCGTAGGGTCAAGTCATTTAACGGTTATGACGTGAATGGATTTCGCTTCCACACATCAAGCTATGAGCAGAGTCGGCCCAATCGAAAAACCATGAATAGCGGAGTTTTGTACTCCAGGCAATGACAACCGTGACTACTATGGAAGAATTGAAGAAATATATGAACTTTCATTTCTCGTGTGAAAAGCCTTTGAATCCTGTCATGTTCAAATGCCATTGGTTCGACCCTGGAGTAACGAGGCTGACACCTAATCTTGGGCTAGCCGAAATTCGACAGGATTCTGTCTATCTAGGAGCCGATGTGTATATTGTGGCTCAACAGGCCACGCAGGTTTATTACATGCCATACGCGTGCAAAAGCAAAGAGCATCTCTTGGGTTGGTATATTGTGCACAAGATATCGCCACATGCTAAACTACCTCTCCCCACGATGAGGATTATAACTTCAACACAAACACGTATGACAGTGAGTTCTTTCAAGAAGTTGGGCTGCAAGGGACGTTCACGATAGACTTAACCCAAGCGATGGAAATGGAAGTAGAGAATGATGACGAGGACACTGGGGATGAGGTGGTAAATGAGAAGGACATAGAAATGCTAGAACGATTCCGTTTAGGCCAAGCAAATGAAGACGACGGCCTGTCTTCGGATACTGAGGAGTACTTAGACATGGTTGACAGTGATGAGGAGACTCATGCTCCAGCTAATCCGAATGATCCAGATTATTTCTAATACATGTAATATTATGTTATATTTTTAGGATCTAGGGTTTTATTTATATTGCATATATTTGATTATGTTATTTCTAATACAACATTGTTTGTTCTTTTTAAATGCAGGAGGTCGAGGCAAGATGCGGGAGGACGTCAGAGGTGGTTGAGTTGGGTGAACCGGAGCTCGCAGGCCGACGGGCCCTCGACGAGGAGTGGCCACCGCCGGAGGGAGCCGTCTCCACAGGAGGAGGAGGAGGAGGAGGAGGTCGAGGAGGGAGGTGCCGGCCACGGCCGAGGCCCAGGGGCAGGAGAAGGCAGAGGAGGCCGAGGAGGAGGACGAGGGTTCGGGTGCCTCAGGGGTGTCCACGCCCTACTTGAGAGGTCCCGCCAGCCTCCCGGTGTTGCCGGCACGTGCCCGACGCCCAGTGATCACGCCCATCGGACAAAAGTACATGTTCTAACTACCTGTTCATACGATGAGACTCAAAATAGAATAGAAGCTAATTTAATCTTATTAATTACTTGTGCAGGTCATGGGACTTTGTGGGGCCTAAAGGCCGCAAACCCAACGGCATCCTGGGTCTCCTATGTCGCGAGCACTACCCCGGCAGAGTACAGTATGCCGGGAGGCACGAGCCGGCCTACACCTTTGACTACTACACCGTTGCCCAAGACCCGGACTTCCCCAACAAGGCGGCGCGGGTTAGAGCAGAGCTGTGGGTAAGTCTTCATCAAACAATATCACATTCATCATATTTTTTCTTTAATTACTGTCTCGCCTCGTATTGTGTCTGTATGCAGAACTACTTCAAGTGCGAGCCGGGAAGAAGGCAGTGGCGGAGGTGACGGCTAGCCGGGCTTGTAGGAAGCTTGTCACCGACATGATCTACGAGGCGAGACTGCTGGCCATCATTACCTACAACGTCACGGTCTTGGCCAAGAGGGTGACGAAGGCCCAGGCGAGAGGCATGACGCTGGGCCAGGCGCAATACTTGCAGGTAAGTGATTTCTTTTGAGATTAAGCTTTTGGTACTTTTCATCTGACGCTTAGACGTGAAATACTTGATGATGTGCAGATGATCCCCCAATGGTGCCAGTCGTTTCCCGAGTGCTGGGAGATGATCGTGGACCGGTGGCTATCCGAAGAGTGGGCGGCGCACCACGCCGAGGCCCGGGAGGCACGTCTGCAGATGCCAGGTGTACCACACCACCAGGGCAACCGCAACCTCACCGAGTACGCACAAGCTTGGGTACGTGAAAGACTTTATCAATTCCTCGCTCAAATGTTGTTTGAATGCTAATCATCTTGTTGTCTTCCTCGCAGTCGGCGGCACACGGTGGCCAACCTTGCGGCACGTTGCAGGCATACGCCATGTCCCACAAGGGCAAGGCCACGGCAGCGGAGACCTCCTACAACCCCGACGATCCCGCCGACGCGTACACCAACTCCAGCGTCCACTCCCGCCTCACTGACTACTCAGAGGCGGCAAGGGCGGTCCATGGGGACGCCTTTGATCCCGCCACCGCGGACCTGGATGGGAGCATCGTCATGAGGATTGGAGGAGGGAAGAAGCACGGGGGGTTCTGGCTTGGCGACGGCGTCATCGACTCGGCCTCCACTCCCACTCTGTCCCAGCTCCGAGCACAGAGCACGAGCGGGAGTGTCCCCATACGCTCACGCCCGTCGCCTGCGTAGTCACGGGTCGCCGAGCTCGAGGTTATTTCTATTTAACTCATCGTACATTGATCTTTAAATGTTTGCATTGTTCTAACATTCACTTTGTATTATCGCAGACCTGCCTAGAAAGAGAAAGGCAGGAGCGCCAGGTGTCCGAGACCCAGATGCGGTCACAGATGTCGGCCCAGATGGAGGCTCAAGCTAAGCAGATGGCGGAGCTCATCGCCTTCATGGCCTCCCAGGGCATGGTCGTGCCCCAGACGCTCATGGCTCTCCACCGCCATCTCAGGACGCCGGAGCTGCTCCTGTGAGTATCAATACGTCAGTGTTTCATTTTTTTTCATTTCCTTGTCTGACATAGACATTTTCCTTTTGCAGCCTCCTCTGTCAGAAGCTTCGAACAACCGCCACGCTCCTGGATGGAACCCGGCCGGGGGTCAAGCAGGCGGCAGTTCTCAGGGGTGGCCCGGTTGGCCGGGGGTGTAGTACATTGAACTTTGGACTATCCTCGTGTATTATTGAACTCTCATGTTGTATTGTCCACCTTGGTATTGAACGATTTGATGACATATATGTTATTGAACTATGTGATGTGATATATATATGTTCTGTGACGTGAAATGTGATATATATGTGATATGTGATGAATGTGATATATATATGTTTGATAGTGTCGGAGAAAAGAAAAAACAGAACTAAAAAACAAAAATTGGCCTCTTTGCCGAGGGCGGCTCTCGGCAAAGGGACCCTTTGCCGAGGGTTTTAGCCGTAACCCTCGACAAAACTGAGAACCAGAACGCCATTTCCCCAGCTTTGCCGAGGGCTTTGGTCATAGCCCTCGGCAAAGTCCGCGTTTTGCCGAGTGCCAGGCGCCGAACTCTCGGCGAAGAGGTCCCAAAAAAATTTGAAATTCCTTTTGCCGAGTGCCAGCCGTTTTTCTCGGCGAAAAAGTCCGCATACTCTCTTCTCCAACCTCATACTGTTCATCCCTTGATCCGACGACCAAGGATGGCGCCCAAGGCTCGTCAGCCGACCTAGGGCAACCCGGCGACGTCCTTGCCCTGACGGGGTCCCTTCCAGGTGAGAGCTTCGACGGTTCCTTTGCTAGTTTGCCCGAAAACTAGTCGTTCTTCGCCATGTAAGTGCGTTAGCTATCCTTTGCCGGTTTGCTTGTAAACCTAGCCGTCCTTCACCGTGTAAGTGTGACCTCCTCGCTACGTTCTTCGGTCCGTGGCGACCCGGGCGTCCAAGCCCTAGCTGGTGTGTGATCCGGAACACGTTTCAGCGTCAACAACGTCCTAGACTATGTGGCTGTTTTCAGAATTGTTACGTTTTACTGTGTAGTGTTGGGTTTTTCCCCAAATGCCCCTGGCCATATGCATGTGGCGTCTGTTAAGCTGCCGCCATTAAAGCACGCCACGCGCATGCATCCGTTTCGCACGCCGCGCGTGCGTCCGTTTCCTCGATCGTCTCCTGCAATTAACGCGCTTGGGCAATCGTCTGCATGCACTAGACATCGGCCGGCTTGAGCGCTTGAGCGCCATGCAAAAAAACGCATGCGAAAACAAAACAGCACTGCTGGCGGTCGAACCGAGGACCTCGTGAACGAGCACTTATACCTCACGGATCTAGATTCGGTGACTTTGCTTGAGCAAGTCATGTTGTAACTTTCTCATAATCTCATTCGTCCATTCTACATCTGATGGCCCTCCCTCGCACCGTGCAACCCCATCAGTTTCGCCCTCCCTCAAAGCCCAGACTTAGCGTTTTCTGCATACGCTGGTGATGCTCGCCGATGAGCGCTCTCTTGTTTCGCCCTCCCTCGCACCGTGCAACCCCAACTCGTCGGCGCTGGAAGCGGCATCTCTTTCGCAGACGTCTACCTGGACTATCTGGTCGGTCTCTGCGTCCATCGCCGGCTACTAGTACACAACGATACTACGCAGAAGGTTATAGACCCGTCTCTGTCGAAATCGTAAGTCGCGGTATTTTTCACGCAAAATCCGCGGCTTACGCGCGGCGGTGGGATTCTAACCACGACCTCGGCCTCGCGCGGAGCCCTCTCTATCACTGCACCACACTCACATGTGTTCAAATACCCCTTGGGTTCCCCCACATATTATACAAATCCGAGTGTAATTTGTTTGTTTGAGGTCCTAAACGACTTCGAATCAAAAAAATTGTCAACTACAAAGTTTCATACCTTTTTTAGACGAACAACTTTTGTATTGGTCATTTTCCCATCCGAGGTCGTTTACAAAATTTGAATTTCAAATTTAAGACCATTCA
Organism: Coix lacryma-jobi var. lacryma-jobi; assembly: GCA_009763385.1. NCBI lineage: Eukaryota > Viridiplantae > Streptophyta > Magnoliopsida > Poales > Poaceae > Coix > Coix lacryma-jobi. The sequence goes on from CM019824.1 coordinate 52,798,073, forward strand.
AACATATTTTTCGTTGACAAGATGATTTCAAATTAAAAAGTTATAATTTACAAAGTTTTATAACTTTTGAGACGAACAACTTTTATTTTGGGTGTTTTCTTATCTGAGATAGTTTGGAAAAATCAAATTTTAAAAAATACGTGTATTTCTACTGGAGGTTGTCTTAACGAACCGCCTCAGGCGGTTCTAGACTTGAGGTCCACCGGTTTATTTCTACAGGCGCGTGGTAACTCAAACCGCCAGTAAAAAAATTGAGGCGCTAGGAAAAATCCTCTACCAGTGGACTCGACCCGGTTCAAGGCGTCAACACTCGCGCTCGCGTGCTCCTACGGCACGCAGTTACTGGACTCTTGAACGCACAGGTGCGCTCCGGCCATGCGACGTCGCAGCCTTGCATGTCGCCAAGCTGCTCACACCATCATCTCCGACCCCAAGCTGCATGACGCCTTTGCACCATGACGCCTCCGCAGGCGGCACGACAGCGTCCCAAGTGCAGGGCCGGTCCTGGGGTAGGGCAGAGTCTGCCACCACACTGGGCCTCAGATTGATACAGGCCTCACCTCATATAGTGTATATGTATATGTACGTAGGCTCCTATAGCCTAAGAGCAACTCCAACAGTTTTGTATTTTTTATTTGACAAAACATGAAATTTGTCAACTCTCAAATCAATATGGGGAGAAGAAAAAAGTTTATCTCCAACAGTTTGACAAGACTTACCAAAATCCAAAAAAGGAAACCCGGTGGCGCAAGAGAGAAGTGCGCGCGAGAGAGTTGTACACAAGATAGAATGCCAAGCCAATCGCGAGCTTGCATATATGTTAATCCATCTCAGGATTTTGCCAAGTTAACAAAAATGCAAAGCCCATTTGTCAAACCGTTGGATAGGAGTTTTGTAGATTTTTTTTTGTAAAAATAAGAATGCAAAGTCCATTTGCAAAACCGTTGAAGTTGCTCTACAGGCATATAGCAAGCAGCGCGGAAATGTTAGAAGAAATTGTTTAAGATAATATTAAGTAAGTAAGTAATTTATTATTACATCTGTCCAATTTATGAACTTTGAGATATTTTATATAAGTTTTTTAGTGCAGTGAATCGGCTTGAGATATTCTTTTGAATCGGCTTGAGAGAAGGACAAGTGACTAATTTATTCTGTGCTGGCCATAAAACTCAGCTGCATAACAGTCTTTAGACTCATCATCCGAACTATCAGAGTTCATCTCAACAATGTGCACATCCGGTCGATGAGTCTTGTGGGGATCGTAAGGTTCTTTAAGGCGCGATTCGATTGAAACGGCCTTTTGCAAAAGTTGATTTACATTAAAGAAATCATAATGTTTCAGCTTATCCTTGATCTCTCGACGCAGACCAGCGAGACATAGATATGTCAGGTCTCCATCGAAAATCATTAAATGAAAGCATCAGTTCTTAATTTCTTTAAAGCGCTTAAAGAAGTCGACTACAGGCTCGCTACGTCCTCGTCGAACCGATGTGAGATGCGATAACCTAGTTTCTTGGACCCTGTCGTAAAAGTGATAATGAATTTTTTCTTCTAATTCAGCCCAGGAACCTATGATACATTCCGGTAGTGACGTAAACCAAGCAAAAGCCGTACCAGCAAGGGACAAAGAAAAATATTGTACATCTTTCATATAATCTAAAGTACTGGCCTCGCCCATTTGTGCAAGGAACATGCTAACATGCCCATGGTTGTTTATTGCCGTCACCACGAAATTTAGAAAAATTCGGTGCCCTCCAACCATCAGGTGCTTTTATAAAGTCAAAACATGAAAGGTACGGTTTTAGAATAGGGGTTTCTATTAGGTTTAAACTGGACCCCCAAACTGGTCTTGAGAGACCTGTTATTTCTTCCTTAAACCGATTTATAGCTTGCCCAAAATCGGTTTCGGCAAGGCTAGGAGCGCCATTATGCAGGATTATTACTTGGGGACCAGTGGATTGGGTTAATACTGTCCATGTCCTCCTGAATTCTGTTTGTCGTTGTTCCCTGGTCGGTTTGTGCAGTCCGACCAGAGTTATGATGGGCGCTATTGGCATTCGTCGAGGTACGAACTTCACCATGCCTGGTCTCAGCAGACCTTGACTGCCCAAAATTGATATGTGAAGTTTGTCCTCTAAAGGAATAAAAGGCATGCCGAACTGTGGTTGCCCGACTGGAATTTCGGGTTCGACGGTTTACCTTCTAATTTATCCATGCAGTCGCTAAGTAATTAAACGAATGCTGAATAGTATTGGTAAGAGCTTTTGAAGTATCAACTAACTGCTGAATAATTAGCATGGGTAGGGTAAGGATCTTCATGTACCTCAGTGCTTACCTTGTAGTAGCGTCTTCAGCGGACGAAGTAGGAATTATTTCGCTGAAGTCCGGCTCTTTATCTTGGGTGACCCTGCCACGCTGATCCTTTGAGTAGCTTCTAGGAAAGCCTTCAAGACGGCGTCGAGCTTGGCATGTGCTTGTTGTTTTAACTCGTCGGGGAGTTCGTCGATGCCCGCAGAACGGATGATGTTATCCTTATCCGTAGCATCGTCTTTGCCGCCCATATTGGTAGTAGATGGAGATTCTGGGTTCGATCCCCATCGGAGTCGCCAAAAAGTATGTTGACGTCAGAAGTGATCCGAATCACACACCAGCAGGGCTGAACGCCCGAAGAGGTTGCAGATCAACCTGATACAGCAGGGAACTCAACTAAATCGATGAGAACCTGTCGGTGTTTGTTAACCGGCAACTCATCTTGAGGAATCTCAGACGATTTGTTCGGTGGGGATCGACGTTCGTAGAACTCGGCGAGTACACTGGGACAGCGATTTATACTGGTTTAGGCCACTTAATAGTGTAATACCTTACGTCCAGTGCAGCGTTGTGCCTTGTGTTATGATTCGAGATTCAATCATTGGAGCCGGCGCCTGCTTCCCCTTATATATCCGGGTGAAGCACGGCACAGACCGAGTCTAGTCGGTTACAATCAGAGGAGTCCTATTCTAATTACAAGACTTCCTTAAGAACTCGACTAAGTTACAATGAGAGTCCTAATCCATGTAGACTTCGTATCACGTCCTAGGATCTCCCGTGCCATCTAGGGTTAGTCCGAGTACTCATCTTCTGATGATATCTCTGACATCCTGATTCGTCAAGCCCTCGAGGTCTTCATCATTTCTTCAAAACGTTATCTTCTGGTTTCTCTTTGAGAATCTCCGAGTAATGTCTTGAGAAATCTTGAAGTGCTCTGTAGGTAAAGAACTTCCATGGCGTGCACTTTTTCTAAAAAGTGCACCCATAGGATGTAGCCCCCGAGCCTCTTGTTATTTATAATAACTTTGAGGATCTTTTGAGCCCTTTCCGAGTAATCCTTGGTTAAGAAAAAAACATTTCGTTTATGGTATATACCCTGCAGCCCCTGAGCCTGAGTTGTGAGTACCTAAGTAGTCGGTTCTTGGGATCTCCAATATATACCGGCTAATCCATAAAGAAATGAAAAGTTGATACATGACACTGATATGTTGCTTAATCCATCCGAGTAATAAATATCCAGCTTCAGGTGGGTAATGTTTTCATCAAATATCCCTTTTCACCCCCACTGAATAAGAATTACTGTGAAGTCAGCAATAATTGACCAATGACTGTTCCACCTCTACGTATTGATGATTTTTGTCGTGTTCTGCAACTGCAAAAACTTTGGCGTCTTCCTCTTGAAGTACGCATGTGAATCAAATCCATCACTGGTGCCGGACTTCACATGTGCAACAGTACACAGGGAAATTTATTGATCTCTGGTTACTTAAATCCATGAACCATGTCCATAGACCAGGGGCAGCTGCCTATAAATACCCTGCCTGAGAAGTAAGGAAGCCATACTTTCCTGAGCATATGTCTTCTCTTAGTCCCTTGAGTGTTATAGTAGCTGTAGCGGAAATGTCCGAGCCCCCGAGTATCTTCCTTCTGTAAGATAGATGATGTGTCCAGAAGAACTCTTGTGAAGGGACCATCCGTCAGGGTGGTTTCCAAGTGGTCGCGAGCAGAGGGATACAGAGGTGCGCCTAGAAGAACTCTTGTGACTCCCGCATCGTGGGCAACCTCGGGGTCACAGGTTGTCAAAAGGGCGCTAGGGTTAGGGCCTACCCCTGAGTTCCTTGTGCACTGGGGTAGAGCCTTAAACCACCTTGGGATGCACTGAAAAGATAGTATCTACCCAAGGTTCTGTGTCTGCTTTACTGCGTCTCACTGAACCTTGTCCTTGGTGCGGCGTGCATCAAGACTCTGTACCTTGATAACACTAGAGTAGCGTTTTACACCCCGAGTGAACTTGTACTGGAAGCTATTTGTATCTCAAGATGCATCCTTGTATCTTCGTTGTAATTCTAAGTAATAATTAATAAGATCCGGGTACTTGGAATGTTTTCCGAGTCCTTTATCTTTTCCTCCGAGTACTAAATGTGCCTTGTGAAAGAATAACATTATCTGTTGTACGGTTTGCCTGTTCACTAACTCTGACGCCGTCTGAAACGTCCCCCAACCGTTAGGGTTTCTGACGGTTTCTATAACGCCGTTTGGAAAAGGTGAATGGTTGCCGAAACAGATCTATAATAAGCGCTATTGGACTTATGATTTCTTCACGCTTTCATCAAGCCATTGCTTCGAAGTTAAAAAATCCCATAGCCAATCCAAAGTTGATGCGCAGAAAGTCTCTTGTTACCAATATGGGTCCCAAGAAGCAGTCTGCGGCTGAGAGGAGGAAGGCGCGCTCACCAACGGGAGGCCGCGCCATCCATGTCCGCCCACTGATGTGCTGGCCTGGAAGAAGCCAGATACCAAGGAGGTGGAGTTGGCCTTCTTAGCACAGCTAGGTTTGCTCCGGTCGCAGCCGATTGATGGGTGGAGAGTGCCTACTGATCACCGCGCAACAGCCCCAAATACGACGGAGATTGTGATGTTCAAACCTTTCAATCATCTAACTCCCAACGCTCTTTTCCACATTGTGATCTTTGCGCACCTCTGTGAGGCTTTTCTAGGGATATGTCCCTCTTTCACCCTTTTCCGCTACTTTTTCTGGGTAAAATGTCAACCCAGTGATTCTGCTGTAGAGGTAGTCGGAGGAGCTAGTATTCAGCTTAGACTAGAGATAGCTTTTCAATATATTCTATAGAGCTATCAGAGTCTGTCCGAGAGTGGGTTGTCGGGTGGTTTTACATAGCTAACCAACCACCAGCCCTTCGTCGCCATGATGGTTGGCCGCCTCAGAAATGCCGGGAGTGGAAGGACAAGATCTCTGCTGAAGAAGTAGAAGCTGTCCAACCCCTGATTGACATGATAGCAGCGTTGAAGCTCAGCGGACTGAATGGGTACACCGTCGTCCAAGACTTCATCGCATGCCGAGTCCACCCACTCCAACAACGAGCCAACTTTGGCTTTGAGTACCTTGGCGTGAAGGACCCGAGCCATCACGAGGCCGAGCCATTGCCGAACCATGAGATCCTTAGGAGGATGAATCGGCTATTGAAGGGCCGTGAACATCTTGTTCCCGTGATGACAACTTTCTCCGCCATCAACCCGCCTCTGGAGGTAAGTAATTGAGTTGTCTTGTCTTTGATATTCTTAATAGATATCCTTCTGACTTGACTTGATTTTCTTCTTCTTTATAGGGCCAGGGAGGAATAACAATGATTGTCCACCCCTGCCCCGGCAACTCAAGAAGGCGGAGGCATAGCTCTCGAGGGTCCCATCCGAAGTGAGGACCTTCAAAACGAGTCAAGCTCTCCCGGTGATTTTGATTGGCTGGACTCAGAATCAACTGACTCTGATGTCATGCTCATAGATCCGGAAGCCAAAAAGTAGCGGAGAGGTCTTTGAGTCCACTGGAAGGAGCTGGAGATCCTGTCCCAAAGAGGGCTCGCACTGGTAATCGCCGTGCTTGTCGAAAAATACTTTTATCAACAGAATTGGCTGAGGCTTTTCTGGGAATCTGCCCCTCTTTTACTCTTTTCTGTCACTTTTTCTGGGTTAAATGTCAACCCAGTGATGCGTGTGGTAGAGGTAGTCGGAGGGGCTAGCATCCAGCTTAAGTTAGAGGTATCCACTCAATATACCTCTGTAGTGTTGTCGGAGTCTGTCCGGGAGTGGGCTGTCGGGTGGTTTTACATAGCCAACCCCCGCCAGCTCTACGTCGTCATGATGGGTGGCCGCCTCAGAAATGCCGGGAGTGGAAGGACAAGATCACTGCTGAAGAGCTAGAGACTGTCCAGCCGCTGATCGACATGATAGCTGCAATGAAGCTAAGTGGATTGACTGGTTATACCATTGTTCCAAGACTTCATTGCACGCTGGATCCATCCGCTGCAGCAGCGAGCCAATTTTGGCTTTGAGTACCTTGGCGTGAAGGACCCAGGCCCGCACGATGCCGAGCAATTGTCCAACCAGGAGATCCTTAGAAGGATGAACCGGCTATTGAAGAGCCGTGAACATCTTGTTCCGATGATGGTAACGTTCTTCGCCATAAACCCTCCTCCAGAGGTAAGTAGTTGAGTTGTCTTGTCTTTGAGATTCTTGGTAGATATCTCTCTATTTGACTTGAATTTCTTCTTCTTTATAGGTCCAAGGGAGGAGTAACAATGATTGTCCACCTTTGCCCCCGGCGACTCAAGAGGGCGGAGGCATAGCTCTCGGGGGTCCCATCCGAAGTGAGGACCTTCGAAATGAGTCGAGCTCTCCTGGTGACTTAGATTGGCTTGACTCAGAATCAACTGACTCTGATGTCATGCTCATAGATCCAGAAGCCGAGAGTAGCCGGAAGAGGTCTCCGACTCCACTTCAAGAAGCTGGGGAACCTATCCAAAGAAGGCTCGCACTGGTAGTCGCTGTGCTTGCCGAAAATACTTTTATCAACAGAATTGGCTGAAAAGCACTGTAATACGGGTGCTCCTGGTAAGGGGAAACCCGAGTACTTTGTAGTCTTTCTGTGTTTGGATTTTAATAAACCCTTGTCTTATATCTTGAGTTGATCCAGATGTTGAGACAACCCAGGGGACTTCTAGTGGTGTGGGTCCTGAAGAAGCTCCAGCTCCAGACCCGCAGCTGAAAAGCCGCTCTTGAAGCTGCCGCGAGCATTGAAGCTCGTGAAGTAAGTCACAAAACTTTCTTTGAAAATATCCGCGTGTTTCTGGTACTAGTATGGACACTCGTCTGTTGTAGGAAAACGAAGTCGGCCGCAACTTCCTCAAGTGTTGTACTCGAGACTCGGGCAGTAAGTAGGAGTCGGAGACGGGGGAAAAAAGTGAAGCTAGCGTCCTCGATCTTTAGCCAGGTAGATCCTTACCCGGCTCCTCTCCGTCCAGTATCCAAGTGGATGCAGCACCTGAAGGGAACGTTCTTCCCTTGCCTCAGGTGGTGTTCCGTACTCAATCTTCCGTTCTCCTGCTCAGTTGGAATTTGACCGAGTGATGAATGAGTGGTTTTTTTCGCACTCGGCAGCCAGACGAGCCTACTCTGGAGATGGTCTTGGCCGAGATCAATGCTGAAGCTTCATCTCGTCGGCAGGAAGAATCCGAGACTGCTCCTGAGTCTTCGCGGCAAGGAGCAACGCTTGACGTCGTGGGCTACAACCAGGATCTTACCCGGTTGAAGGAGTTGAGCAAGGACGTGATGGCACCTGCCATGGCGCTTTGCCAATTTGTTGAGGTAAATCCTTTGGAGTCCTCTTCGTATGGTGTAGTCTCATCTGAGTACTAACATTATTGACTCTGAGCAGGGCTTTGATGTAAAAGTCACGGAGCAGATCACTCGGATTCACCAAGAATTATCTCTTGAGAATCAGAAGCTCAAAGACTACATTGCCCAAGATCAAATCAGTCAAAAGTTGTCCACGCAGCTCCTGAATAACCTCATCAACGAGCTACAGAACAATCTCAAGGTGCTGTTGATGAGCATGATGCGGCCAACAACGGGAGATTGAGCTACTTGCCAAGGATGCTACCTCAGAGCAGAAAATGAAGGAGCTCAAGAAGTCTACCAAAAAAAGCAGTTAGCTGGTGAGTGAGAGTACTGTCCTGATTCCTTATTGTCTTGTAGACTAGTGACACTCATCTGATTGATATGCTTTCAGATGCGAAGACGCTGGCTTCTAGGTGGCAAAGTGCGTTCAACCGGAAGGAGGCGAAGCTTGAGGAGGTATACGCTAATGCGCAAATACTCTTCAAGAGGCCACACTGATGCGTGAGGGTGCTGACCGGGACTGCTGCAGGCTTTGAGGTCGACGAAGGAGTCGCGGGAGGCTCTGGAAGTGGTCCAGGCGCAGCTGAAGGATGCTCTAGACTCTCTGAAGACTTCGCAGACTTTTTGAAGGCACTAGAGCTTGCTGTCGAGCCCGTCCTGGGTATGATTCCACGTCCTGAGGGAGTCGATGAGTCCTTGATTGATCGAGCCAAGGCTGCGCCCGGGCGGCTGACTCAGTACATCAAGAACATGGCGACTTCGGTGGTCCAAGGTCTGCTGGCGACGATGCGACTGCATATGCCATCCTTCGACTTGTCGTCCGTCATGACGCTCCCTGAAGGCAAGAGAGATGAGGACCTTGTGGCGATGCAGGAGGAGGTCAAGGCCATAGCGGAGTACTTGCAGATTCTTGATCTTGTAGAGTAGTATACCCTCCTTGGCCTTTGGCCGTGATTTGTATCGCCTGTAAACAATTATTATAAGTATAAAAGAATCAAAGTATTAGTTACTTTTGAGACTTGTGAATTTCATGTATTGTCGACTCAGCATTGCAAGAAGAGTCTTGTCAGTGGGTCGTTTTGTCTGAGGTGTTTGTGTGACCAGACGTCTTACTAGACGGGTCTATCCGAGTGCTCTCTAGCACTTTGAGGGTGGGTCATATGACTTTGTTTCTCTTATAGTTTTTAGCGGTCTATAGAGAACTTAGTCTGCCCGAGTACTACTCTTAGTACCCTTGTCCAAGGGATAATTTTCGATCAAGCACCTCGAAGGACCGTAACGACGGTTCCTGTCCAGTGAATCATATCCACTTTATGATCGCAGCTTGAGTGCGAAGATGCATCGGACCTCTGTCCAGTTAATATGTAACAGGGTGAGTACTACTCCCCTTGTTATACTTATAGGAACTAGTATCTACTTTGTAGATACCATATTCACTATAAGTGATAGCCGGGTATTAAACCATACTATCATTTGAGTTCTATTGAGCTCGGAGCTCGTAACTCGAGTATGGTTGCCGTTGAACCATCATCCGAGTAATATTATATATATTAGTCGGTGGGATACAATAGCTAAAGCTTATCGTATGATTGAAAAGGCTTTATCCGACTTGAGTAGTCGTGATAAAGTGCAATAAAAGGATAATTGACAAAGTTCTTCTCTCCGATGAATCCAAACTTTATTAAATCCGGGAAATAAGTACATTTGCCCTGAGTCGAATTTGTAGCATAGTCCTTAGGTATGGAATTTCTTCAGATGCTCAATATTCCATGAATTTGGCAATGGAGAACCATCCTCAATGACTAGCTCAAATGACCTAGGTCTTGTTACTTTAGATACTATATAGGGTCCTTCCCATGGACTCATAAGCTTGTGGCGTCCTGTGGTGTTCTAAATCTTCTTCAGGACCATGTGCCTACTTGGAAAGTACGGTGATGGACGTTCTGTCATAGTAGTGCCTCATCCCTTGAAGGTATCTTGCTGATTGAAAGAGGATGGCTAATCTTGCCTCTTCAAGACTGTCAACTTCTACTCGCCTTGTATCATTAGCTTCTCCTTCATTATACTGCTCTGTTCGTGGAGAATTCCAGATTAAGTCTGCTAGGAGAATTGCGTTGGTGCCATAGACCAGGAAGAAAGGAGTTTGGCCCGTTGCTCGACTTTGCTGTGTCCGTAGCCCCCAGACTACCTTAGGCAGCTCTTCGACCCACTTCCCGCAATGATCTTTCAGAAGGTCAAATAGCCTTGGCTTTAATCCGGCAAGAATGAGGGTGTTTGCTCGTTTGACTTGACCGTTTGATTGTGGATGAGCCACCGAAGCATAGTCTATCTTGAACCCACAGTCGTTGGCCCATGACCTGAACCCAATAGCCGTGAAAGGAGACCCTAAGTCATGTGATTCTGTGTGGCATCCCAAAGCGATGGAGATGCTCTGCATGAATTGACTGACTTGGATGCATTGAACTTGACCAACAGCATGTACTAATCCACTGGGAATTTGTCGATTGCGACGTAAATGTACTCGAATCCGCTTGGAGCACGCTTAAGAGGACCACCATGTCGAGTCCCAAACAAAGAAAGGCCATGACGGGGGAATACAGATCAACTCATGTGCGAGTACATGCTGCTGTGTTTGGCGAAGAAGTGGCAAGATTGACAACGGCAGACTAAGTCTTCTGCATCTTTCAAGGCTGAGGGCCAATAGTATCCTAACGTGAAGATCTTTCCGACTAATGTCCTTGATGCTGCATGATTGCCGCAACACCCGGAGTGAACCTCATTCAGGATTTCTATGCCTTCTTCTGGTGAAATGCCTTGACATTGAGGAGGATTCCTGATGAGGCACCACGTTGATATAGCATGTCCCCGACTAGAACATAATTTTTGCTACGTCTGGTGACCTGCTCTGCAGTAGTTTTATCACTGGGCAGTTTATGCTTCTTGAAGTAGTCGATAAAAACGTGTGTCCAGTCGGGTGCTATGGTTAGAATCTGAGCGGAGGGTGCGGGATCATCATCATCTTCTCCTGGGTTGAAGGCTTGGATAGCTCATGTATGAAGGTACCGCTGGGAACCAGAGCTCTGTCGGGTCCCCAATTTTGCTAGGATATATCGCTGCCACATTAAGGTCCCGGGTAATATGAATGAGTTCTAACCCTGAGAAATTTTCTCTAGCTTGCGGACTTCGGCGCAATAGGCGTTCATTGTTTCCTTGGTGCATCCCAATCCTTGTTGACCTGGTGAATTACCACGGAAGAATCGCCGTAGACTAGGAGTCGCTTGATGCCCAATGGACTGCTAGCTTTAGCCTGTGTAGTAGCGCTTCATACTCTGCTTCATTGTTGTTAGCAGGCCACATTATCTGTAGAACGTACTTGATTGCTCTCCAGCGGGTGATACGAGTAATACTCCGGCACCTGCTCTGCCGAGTTTTAAGGACCCATCAAAGTACATTTCAATGTTCAGGAATAGCGTTGTCTTGAATCTACTGTATTTCTGTCCACTCGGCAATGAAATCAGCTAGGGTTTGTGACTTGATTGCTTGCTTGGAGTGAACTTGATGTTGAGTGCTCCAACTCGACTGCCCACTTGTAAAATTCTTCCGTAGCATCGCGGTTGTGGAGGATTTCTCCCAATGGAAATTCGTACCAACTGTGATCTCATGAGCTTCAAAGTAGTGTCGTAGCTTTCTTGAAGATATGAGTAGAGCGTAGAGTAATTTCTGTACTTGCGGGTACCTGACCTTTGAGTCGGAGAGTACCTCGCTGATGTAGTATACTGGTCGCTGGGTGTGATAGATGTGCTTGTCATCCTTGCGCTCCACTACAATTGTTGTGCTCACAACGTGTGTGGAAGCTGCAATATAAAGCATCATCGGCTCTCTGGTTTCTGGTGGCGTCAGTATAGGTGAATTGGTGAGGTATCCTTTGAGTTGTTCAAAGGCCCTGTCTGCTTCTTTTGTCCACTGAAATTTATCGCCAGCCTTGAGTAATTTGAAGAAAGGTAGTCTTTTTCTCCTAGCCGTGAGATAAATCGGTTGAGCGCAGCCATACACCCGGTGTGAGCTTCTGAACATCCCTGACTGAAGTAGGTGGCTTCATATTGATGATGGGTGGTGATCTGCTTTTGACATAGCCTTGATGCCATGATGGCTAACAAGGAATCTAGTAACTGTCCTGAGGGTACTCCGAATACGAACTTTGTGGGGTTGAGCTCCATTGGTATGAGCGTAGCCGGGTAAAAGTCTCCTCTAGGTCTGGTATGAGGGTAGTCGGATCCTTCGTCTTTATGACCACTCATCAATCAAAAAGCTTCCGCGTTGCGGCCAATTTGGTTGCTCAAACAATCTTGGATAGCGCACTGATAAGTAGCCCCTGCATTCTTCAACCTGAAGGACATGGTTTTATAACAGTAGGCTCCGAAGGGAGTTATAAACGATGTCTTGGGTTGGTCTTCTATTTGAGAGCAATCTGATGGTACCCGAGTAGTAACACATCCAGAAAGGATAAAAGAGTGGAGCCTGCGGTGGCATCAACTATTTGATCTATCCTTGGTAACCCAAAGGGATCCTTTGGACAGTGCTGTTGAGGTCTGTGTAGTCGACGCACATGCGCCACTCGGCAGAGTTCTTTTTTTTTACTATACCGGATTAGCTAACCACTCGGGGTGGAAGATTTCTTTAATGAACCCAGCTGCTAGTAGTTTAGCTATTTCCTTCTTGATTGCCTCTTTCTTCTCTGATGAGAATCGTTGAAGTCTTGCTTGATGGGTCTGGAGCCCTCTTTTAGTTCCAATTTGTGCTCAGCCAAGCTCCTAGGGACTTCCGGCATATCAGTCGGTTCTAGGCAAATATGTCTTTGTTCGCTCTGAGGAACTCGGTGAGTGCGAGTTCCTATTCTCAGATAGGTGAGCGCTGATAACCGCTGTCTTTGAGGGATCACCGGTTTCTAGGTCAATTTGTTTTGTAGAGACTTCGCTAATGGTTGGATGGCACCTGCCGTGTGATTGGGATTTCTGAATCTCCAGGCTTGGTGTTATGTACCATTTGAGCGAGTTCGTACTTCGAGGGCGAGTTGAGCCTTTTCTATGATTTGAACAGCTTCTGTGTCGCAATCTAATGATCGCTTCAAGTCGCCTCTGAAGGTTAGGATACCTTTAGGACCGGCATCTTCAGCAGAAGGTATGGGTAGTGAGGTACTGCCATAAATTTGGCGATAGCTGGTCATCCAAATATGGCATGGATGATGACTCGAAGTCGGCTACCTCGAAACTAATGTACTCAGTCCGGTGGTAGTTGAGTCTGAGTTTCAAAGGGGACGGGTAGTATGATCTTTCCGAGTGGTACGGCCGCCTTTCCGGGTACTATGCGTAAAAGGGGGGTGCTTGATGGTGTGAGCTGTATTGCAAGATCTAAGTTCATCTTGCATAGGGTTTGCCAAAGATGACGTTGAGTCCTGCTCCTCCATCAATGAGTACTCTTCCCAATTTAAACCCGGCAACCGTAGGATCCAGGATAGCGGGTAATGCCCTGCGTTGGAGACACTGGTCCATTGGTCTGCTCGGGAGAATTGATCGGATGCTCAGACCAGTCAAGATATCTAGGGTTGCTTGTGTTCTGTAGACATGATCTCCCATAAGGAGAGTTTCTGGAGCCGCTTGCTATCGTTGGTGGTTACTCCCCAAATATGATATTGATGGTGCCTTTGGGGTGCTGGAAACCGCCAGCGTCCTGCTGGGGGTCTTCAACTGTCATTTTCCTTTATCTTTTTTGTTTTTGTTAAGGTCAGAGTTAAAGCCTCGCTCCTTGAGCTGTCGACATTCCTAGCCTGATGTCCTCCCTTCGGATGGAAAGGGCATGGTCCGTCGAGTAAGTCGTCAAAGTGGATGGCGTGTTTCCCTTCTTCTGAGGCTCCATGGCTGCAACAGTGTTGTCCCCTGTTCTCTTGCGGGTGTTTTGATGAGTAGCTTGATTGCCTCTCTGATTGTTTCCTCGATCACCCTGTGTGTTCCTCTCGGGAAAGCGTTCCTGTGTGCGTTCTTCTGTCGCCATCATGGAATTGACTGCCCGATGAAACTCGTCGACGGTGGTCGGGTCATGCTTGATGAAGTCTTTGTAATTGTACCTTTCGCAAATTCTATTGCCAAAAAGGTCAATTACTTCTCCGTCTGTGATGTCAGAAACTGTGGAGCGAGTTTCGAGAAGCGTCTGTAGTACTCCCGCATTGTCTCGTTTTTTGCTGCTTGCATTCTGAGCTTAGTCCGGAGATCTGATCTCTTGGGGACACCGCAAGTTCTCTATGAAGATACGATGGAGTTGTTCCAGGAGTCAATGGACTCGAGCTTAAGCCTGTCAAACCATGCAAGTGGCATTGTCTCTAGAGCCATGGGGAGGAAAAGTGCTTTGAAGTCGTTGCTTCCTCCTGCCAACTCGACTGCTTGAGCGTACAACCTGAGCCAGCATTTGGTTCTGTCTTCCCATCATACTTGAGTAGTTCCCGAGCTTGAATTTCGTGGAAGGAAACGGGACTGCTCGGAGCCTCTGGGGAAAAGGGGAGGGGAAGCGATCGACTGCGTCAGATGCTGTGATTGCGACCTCGGTATGATGATTCGGCTCCTCTTCAGCCTAATCGGGTACTCGGTTGCCCCAGGCGACTTTTGCTGGAGCCCGACGAGCCCGCTCATGAACAGGTTGCCTCTGGCTTGGATGGGATGATGCTTGTCGTCGGCCAAGACTCAAGATTTCCCCCTTGAGCAGTAGCGCGTAGTCTGAAGCATGACCAGCCGTCGCTCTTCTTCGGGGGTGCGAATGTCCTAGCTCCAATCTCTGTAGCTAGAGCGATGATGTTTTGGTAGGGTGTCTGGTAGACTTGTGACCAGCAACCTCGTGTGAACTCAGGTTCAAGATTGCGGGAACAATCGGCTCATCGTCGATTGTGATCATTCTGAGATTGATTCTCTTGATCACGCTGGGTGCGAGCTTGGTGCTCTGCTTCCTCTTCCAGACGCCTCCGACTATTGTATCATCAAGCCGTGCTTGGTAACGTTCCATAGCCTCTTTTCGATGATTGCTCGCCTCCTGCGGGCTTCTTTGGCCTCGTTCTCTCTAACTCTTTCAGTCTTCATAGACTCGGTTTCTCCAGATCCTCAGGATCGTTATCGGATATCATGCTCGGGGTTCATCATCTCGGAGGACATCTGGAGGGGTGAGAGGTCGTAGTGATGATTGGTGTCTGTCATGAAGATCTCCCGGGTGTAACCCTGGTTTATTGATCCTGGTGTCACTGATTCCAGGTAGAGGCACTAGAGTTAGCTCTGTTGAGGTGTCGTGTTCCTCAAAGGGGAGCTGATGTCCGTGTTGGTATGGGAGAATCTGGTCAATTGTGCCATCAATCTAGCCGGGGCTGGTGTATAGCCATGGACGATGTTGCTTCCTCGGTTGAGCTGAAGACGAGTCCCGTTGGGCTCCGGCCAAGGGGATCTGTTGACACTCCTTGAACTTTGCACCAATTAAGTCTTGGAAGTTTTCAGCCGAGTTCCGCAGTCAAAAAGTAACGCCATGTCTGGTGTCCGAGTCCTTTTCGGGTCAGAGTTCGAGCCCGAGTAGGAAAGGGCTTCGAGGTACTAAGCAAAGGTGAGGTCAAGAGACCGAGGTAATGGCTAGGGGAAGAAGAGAGAGTACTTGCATTGAGTCGAGGTACTAATCAAGCTATGAGGATTCATATTCTGGTAAGGATCAAATCATTAGTGGAAGTGACTGAAGCCATGGATTGAACTCATATGGTGGAAATGGTTCAGTCACATGCTCAAGGTGTGCTTGCTCAAAGAAGGAGACAAAGATGATTGCAACCCTTTTGAAGTGATATCAAGAAGAAATGGCATATGAAGACATTGAAGACTAAGTGGTTAAAATGGTTATATTTTCTTTATCTGAGTATAGTTATGTCGTACTATCAAGGGGAATGCAATACGAATCATAGACAAGTCTCAAGTGCTCAAAGTAACCGAACCCGAGTGCTAACATGAGAGAAAACACTTATCACTGCACCTGCACTTGTTGATTTGGGCTTGTTCTCTGCAGGGTTAGATAGCCTCGAAATAAGCTTCCGAAATGTCCAAGATCACTAAAATCGGAGTTCGGAGTAAAAAGTTATGGCGTTTTTCGTGAGGTCACCTGTGTTGTCTCAGGGAGCTGCGGCAGTGCCGCTCTCGAGCGGCAGTGCCGGGCTGTACAGCCAGTAACGGCTAGTTTCTGACCTCTAACGACTAGTTTTGAGTGTGGAGGGTATATATACCACACCCCACGCCTCCAGAACCTGCTGCTGATGCTCAGTTTCACTCCCAACCATCCCAAGCCATTGAGAGCTCTTCCCAACCCTCTTTGTGAGAGTGAAATGCTTAGTGCATGATTAGTGTTGGGCTGTGTGTGTGAAGAGTTAGAGAGTATATTAGAGCCTTCCAAACCTTGAGCACTTGTCGGGCTTCGTCGATCTTCGTTGTGCATCTTTTACTCTTGGAGGTGAAGCCTCCTAGATGGCTAGGCGTCGCCCGGCGAGCTCCCGTGCTTGTGGTGAGCAGCGGGAAGTTTGTAATCCTCTTGTGGGGCTAGTAGAATTACCCCTCACTTCAAGGATTTGGTTCCTTGACTTGAGACCGAGGGAAGAGTTGCAAAAGCTCTTGACCTAAGTGGTCATCCCAACAACGTGGAGGTAGGCAAGCCTCGGTGGCGAGCTGAACCACGGGATAAATCACTTGTCTCTTGTATTTACTTGTGTTCATTCATCATACTTGTGAGCTTGTGATTGATTCTAGGATTTGGCACCGATCTACTTCATACAACAATTTGGCGTAGTTGAGTTGGTTCTGCAGGTTCAGAAAACCAAGAGCAACAATTTCTATTCATATAGAACTGGTTTCCTGTGGCTAGTTTTTGAATTGCAGGCTCGGGCAGTTTTTGCGCGGTAGTACCGGGCTGAGGGCGGCAGTGCCGGGGTGCGGCAGTTCCGGGCTCAGGGCGGTAGTTGTCGGGCATCTCTAACAAAGTTTTGATGTGATTTTAAACAGGCCTATTCACCCCCCCTCTAGGCGACATCAAGGTCCTTTCAATGGTATCAGAGCCTGGCTCTCAATTACGGGTAACCGCCTTGAGAGACGATGTCGACAAGTGAGGAAGTATCTCTAGAACTTCTACTTTCCGATGGCTCAAATATGCATCTTGGTCCGCTAGTGTGCTTACTGTTTTTAGGACCATGGTCCTCATATCGAGCGAATTGTTGATGTGAGCATTTCACTTTCTAGTGATGATGATTGCCTATATATCTAAAGAGAAGTGAAATGCTTGCAACACAATGCTCAAGCCTCTAATGTCTTATTAGTGCTTTGAGGAAGATGTTTTTGATGCCATCATATTTGGAGATGGTGAACTCTTGAGGTATGCTCATGTCATGACCCCACACTCAAAGAAAGAAAGATATGACAAAGTCCAAAATGTATGAGAAGCTTGCTCTCATTGGAGGAACCACTTGAGGAGCTGCTCAACTTCACCAACAAATGAAGAGCCTCAAGTGATCTCCCAAAAGGCATAGTGATCATGCACAACCACTCCCTACCAACATATGTGAAAGGTAATGAAATGGTTGGTGAGAACAAGGATATACATGTGGTACTTCTACTACCTTCTATAGTTCTTGTGAGAGTAACATTTTGAAGGAAGAAGAAGCTTGTGATCGGTGGAGGACAAGTGATGAATCCACTTCACCAATGTGCTCAACTATTCATGCCACTTCTCATGTATGTCTTATGGCAAAGGGTAAGAAGGTAAAATCAAAAGCAAGACCTTCTCCACCTCCTAGTGACATCTCTAGTAGTGATCTTAGTGATACTTCTAGTGATGATGATTCTAGTGATGAAGAAATAAATAACATAACTAAAAATTTGGATAGAAAGACCAAGTTATTTATTTCAAAGCTAATGGAGGAATTAGAGGCAACACAAGCTGAGATTAGAATCTAGAGAAAGACTCTAATTAACAAGAGGATCTTTACATTGCTAGCAAGGAAGCTCTTGCATTGGAGAGAAGTGAGGTGGACACCTTGCACAAGGCTTTGGCCAAAGAGCAAGATATCCATGCTCTCCTAAAGAAGGATCATATTACACTCAAGGAAAAGTATTGTAGCTTGAATGACAAGCACAAAGAACTTGAGGAGCAATATAGCCTTCTTTGGGAGAGCAACTCACATCCTTCCAAGGCAAGTGATTCTCTCTACTCACCCTCCACTAGTCAAGGTTGTGGAAAATGCTTTAATCTTGATTTGAATATTTATGCCACTAACCTGCTAATATGGAGCTATGAGAAAGAGATTGCTAGGCTCAATGAGATCATAGCAAAAGAGTGCATGGATGGCAAGACTCAAAATAGTGGCAAGAAGGTGGAAAATAGCTTTGAGTGTGCTCAGTCCATGATCAAGGGCAAAGGTGGTACAGATCAGCCTGCACAGATGGTGGCACAACAACAGCCCCGAGCAGCACAGCCACCCAAGGGCGGCAGTGCCGCTATGAAGGGCGATAGTGCCGCTCCCCACATAAAAGGGAAGGCTACCACTTATGCCCCTGGTCAGATAAAGCTCATGAAGAAGGTCTCCAAATCAAAGCAAGATCCCCAGAGAGCAAAGAAGACTCTCATCACTTGCTTCAAGTGCAAGAAAGAGGGTCACCATGTAAGGATTGCTCCTTGAAGAAAGAAGCAAAGGTCATGAGCAACATTCAAGAGAAGAAAAGGATGGCTCATGGCAAGTGCTTCAACATGGGACACAATGCCTCGATGTGTTCCAACAAGGTTGATGACCAAGCCACACTTCCAAACAAGAAGATAAGAAGAAATAAGTGGAAGTGTTATGAGTGCAATGAGAAGGGACATGAAATTGCATCATGCCCCTACATGAAGAACAAAGGCTTGATATCGTCAAGAAAGAGGCTCAGTAGCAAGGTAGCAAGCAAATTGCAAGAAGACAAGACTAAGAATAACAAGACACGCCTATGCTACACTTGTAGAGGAAAGGGACACCTAAGTGTGGAATGTCCCATGGGTAACACTCTTAAGCCTAACTTGTCAATTGATTCAAAATTGCTTAGGAGGCCCAAAAATGACACTTGTGCTAGAAAGGTGATTGGTTCACCATATACTAGCACAAAGGCCATTTGGGAACCTAAGTCTCTTGTGACTAACCTTGATGGACCCATCTTGGTATGGGTACCAAATTGTGCTTAATAAGTATTGTAGGTACTTGAAGGTGATATGAAGCCTTGGGGTGCTTGAGCAAGTTTTATTGAAAATCATCTCATGCTATCAATCTTATTCATAATGACTATTCTATCAAGATTGACCCAAGGATGAATTGATGGATATATCTCTAACTTCATACTCATCTCGAGCAAGATCTTATTCATGTTGTAGGTAATGAGGAACCACTTTGTGAGACAATCAAGAAAATGCCCATTGTTGATATAAGACCACAAGAAGTTCTGGGTACAAAGATAGGAGATCCTCAAGCTACTATTGCACCAAATTCCGCTGACATCTCTGATATGGTAGTGCCATGCCTCAGAGCGGCAGTGCCGCGCCTCAGAGCGGCAGTGCCGCCCCTATGCAGACAGTAGTGGCTGAGATAATTAAGTCCAAGCCATGGATGAAGTCTACAACATGATGATAAGCAAAGTGAAGATGAAGAAGCCACCTCATCCACTATGTTTCAAGAAGGGTGGTAACAACTAAATCTCAAGTGAAATTTATTTCAAATCTTATCTCTTTGTGTCTTGTGTAGTCACTTAGGGAAAGAAAGCACTTGAGGATATGTATTGGTTGTTGGTCATGGAAGAAAAGTATGATTGGAATTGAATTGATCAATCACAACAAGCAACATACATGACTTGGTGTTCTTTGTGGACCTTAACCAAGAATTTCAAGAAAGCTCAAGTAGAAGCACTTATCTCTCACAATTCAAGAACTCTCTACTTGATGCAATCTTGTCATGTGGTAGATTGGCAAATTCTCATTCTCATCTTATGGTCGTCTACATGCTTAAATGGTTGTGAGTATTTCTTTGCATACTTCAATTTCAATATTCTATTATTTCCATGACCTAGACATAGAGTAAA
Source organism: Coix lacryma-jobi var. lacryma-jobi (assembly GCA_009763385.1). Lineage (NCBI taxonomy): Eukaryota > Viridiplantae > Streptophyta > Magnoliopsida > Poales > Poaceae > Coix > Coix lacryma-jobi. The sequence continues at coordinate 52,817,944 of CM019824.1, forward strand.
ATTCTATGTTTTTAATGAATAGAGTGCTATGTCAGAAATTCAAATACTTAGAGCACTTATAAAAGGGGGAATTTACTCTATGACTAGAGTTGTGAGACTAACCATTTCTCTAGTGATTTATGTAGTCTCACTAAATGAGAATGTGTTTCTCAATGGAGTGTGCTATCATATCAATGTCATCAATCCAAAACTATATGATGTATTCTCTGTAGCTATTTTGGAATTGCTTCATCTATGTTAGCCACTCACCATAATATAGCTTAAATCTACCCTTCGGACTTAATTGACCACCATGCGCATTTACATTTCCATTCCACTCAAAAGTGTGTGCATGAGAGATTAAGGGAGATTTAATCTATGTTATGAGGTTTCTCTATTTTGGTAGCCCACTTGCCTTCCACACATAAAGGGTTGCTAAATGAGAAACTAGTGCTTGTGTTACTAATACCTCTTGTGTTGAGCTTATTCATAGGAAATTAATAAGAAGAGGTTGTGCTTATTCATTTGGATGCATCACAAGCCTAAAGGTTACTCTTCACCTAAAGCAAGATGAGGTTGGTAGAAGTCGGAGTGTGTTGACTCACTCTCAAGATGTGGAGGCTCCTCATGTCGGAGATAATCTACAACCTACTGCTGATGTGCGAGCAGCAGTGCCGCTCAGCGGGCAGCACTGCCAGGCTATGAGCAGCACTGCCGGGCCATGAGCAGCACTGCTGCGCCGTGAGTAGCACTGCTGCACACCTCCACACACAGCAGCCAACAATAGTCCATTTTGTGGACCTAGAGCATGATGTTGAGGTTGAGTTGGATATGCTATATTGGAAGAACTCATAATACTACAAATATTGATAAGAGGACTGAATGGTAATGACATCTTGTGAGTGTTCTTAGCCAAAATCACCTCAATATTGGGAAAGAGAAGAAGAATTGTTAAAAACATCAAATCTGTCCAGAAATCTGAAATTCTGAGTTGACTGCCTTCAAGCATAGATTTGAAAGTTCAAACAATAATGAAATGAACTGAAACTTTGTGAGCATGATATATACATCTAGTACTTGTTGTTGTACAGTTGGGATGCAGTTTGGTTTAGAATAAAATCAGTTTCAGTTGAAATCTGTCAGCCTCAGCACTGCAGTTTCAGACTTGAGTAGTTTGGTAGAAAATATATTTGACTGATCAAATGGAGTTCAAATGGGCTGAAATTTTTACAGCAGTTAGAGGACTCATATATGCACATCTCTACCAAATTTCATACTTATTGGATCAGCAGTTTGAGAGATATGAATTTTTCATCAAGGAGGACAGAATCTAAAAACTCACTGTATGGAGTTGGATTGCATTGCAACAACAAGACTAAGTTTGGCTCTCAAGTTGTCATCAAGAATCAGTAAAATGAGAAGCATCAGTTTGGTCCAAATGAGCTGCAATGAAAGAGCACATACATCAAGGGTTCAAAAGGAGTTGCAATCAAATTACATGCAACAACAAGTGTTTACAACCTATTGCAACTAGCTGAAATCAATTGGAAGCAACTAGAACCAGCTGAAAGGGAATTGAGTGCAAGCTTCTTGAAGAAGTTCCAGTCAGTTGTAATATAGTTTCCACACATTGCAAGGATGGATGTTCCTTCGGATTCACATTGGGTACTTCACAGTTCCCATGAAGGTCTTGGTCTTTGTAAACCAAGTTCTCCCGGCTTAGTGTCGAATGCCCCAATCCTTTAGTGGAACTAAAATTGAATGAGTTGGAGAAGAAAGAATTGAAGAGTAAACTTTCATTGTTTTTTCTCCTCTCTTGAGCTCATCAAGTGCACATGATCCATCCTATTGATCAACCAAGACCTTGTCAATAAAGAGTGGTAACTCCTAGTTCACAATTTGCAAATTTCATGAATTTTACCATTTGTTCTCTATGTGAGTTGCTTTAGGTAAAGAAAGAACTAGGAATCTATTATGGATCTTGGATGACCACAAAAGCTTCAATTCACCACATTTCATCAAGTGAGAACTATGACCATCCAAATCATTGAAATCTTACTTATATGATGGTCATGTCAATCAAAATTTATGTCGTGATCTAGCTACCTTAGTGGTGGTATGTTTTCTTGGCATAATTTCAATTGTCGTTGCAAACTTATCATGCCTTGACCAAAAATAGGGGGTGAACTCCTCTAGACTCTTAAACTGATTCAAGTGCATTGTCACAAGTAATTCGAGGCGTTAGTACTTGGGCACAAAATAAGGGGGAGCTCATTTCTGCCTTGTGTCTTTGGGACTAACATTTTCTTTAGTGAACTTGTGTAGTCTCTTGGTGAGAATGAGTTTCTCTTGGGTATGCTACATAACCAAATCAATCCAAATTGGTAAAGATATCTCTCATATTCTTTGGATTGCAACTTTAACTCTTATGTAGCTACTCTCCATAATATAGCTTGAATTCCCTTGATGGACTTAATGACCAAAAGTGCATATGTTCTACTTTCCACATACATAGTATGCACTATCAAATAGGGGAATTTAGTCTATGCTATGAGGTATGCAAATAGTGATCCACATGCCTTTCACATCCAAATGGTCACTAGTTGTAAACTGTAGCTTGTGCAATTTAATGTTATCTTTTGTCTTTGTGAGCATTCCCTAGGAGACATCTAGGTGATATTATGAGATACAAGCATCCATTCTATTGGCATCAACTTGTGAAGATTCCTTCCATTGGTGTCAAACTATGAAGATATATTTCAATTGATATTGGTGGATAATCTTTCAATTTGGTATATCAAGAAAGAAATATGTCTTCAATTGGTATCTCAAAATGACAACAAGAGATAGCAATGGACTTTCAACTAAGATGAAGCACAGGTTGAAATGTATCCTTGAAGATGATGAAAAGGAGAGATGGGCACAAATGAGATCTTTTGCTTAATGAAATGCTAGGCCCATCAAAGCACTAAATTCAAAATCATCATCATGGTGGAGATTATGAGGCTTAGAACAAAGGTATATCACTCTATGAACATTTGTATTACCTTTGTGCATCTAGGCCCTTACATGCTAGAGTGTGCATGTGTATGCAATATTTTGAGTCACACCATGAGTTTGTTCTTATGGTGACGATTAGAGAACGAGTTAGATATTTGGTTGATACCTCTTGTGGTGATTATGTGAGTTTGTCTCATGTTATGTCACCTATGTGGGGTATGAGCTAAATATGCTAACCTCTTGAGAATCTTGACTTAAAGTGTTGCATACTTTGTTTGGTAGAAAAACATAGAAGAGAAATCATATATGCTAAACTTTTACCTACCTCTAGCCCTCACTTGTCTACCATCATTTCTTCCTTTTGGTGGAGAGATCCTTTTTGGAGATAATGCCAAAGGGGGAGAAATTTTGGGGGACATTGTAAGGGAAGAGAGATTGATATGAGGATGGAAAGGGGTAAAGGAGAGGCATATAAGATTTTTCAAAATTATGTGGTTGTGTGCAAGGATAGTTTAAATTGATGCTCTTGATAGGGACAATTTATGCTAGTGTGTGACATTCATGTGAGTGGTGCTTGTATACTCTAGTGTTGTTCAGGCAGGTGCAGCAGTACCGCTCTCTGGTGCGGCAGTGCCGCCCTCTGCTGGCCAAACAATCTCTGAATGCATGAACTGTCATGAGCATCACGGTTATCATGTTGACACCTTGCACCCCACGAATGCTAAGATATAGGAGAGTTTCCACACTTTCTCTTAAATATGTGCATTTGGCATCTGAGGCCAAAATTTGAAAATCCTTTCAATGCACACATTTAGGGGGAGCTCACTATATTATAGGATTCAAAATCTTCATGTTATCAATCCCTTGTAAGCGTAATTGTGTTGTCATCAATCACCAAAAAGGGGGAGATTGTAAGTGCATCTAGCCCTTAGTGGTTTTGGTGAATTGAGTGACAACATAATTAAAGGTCTAACAAGTTTGCTAAGTGTATCAAAGGTTCAACAAGAAAAGCAAACTTGATGGTATCCACATAGTATTGAAATGAAGGCCAAAATTGTGTATTGTTGTATTGGAAGATCATGGAAACAATCTTGTTCAAGCAAAAGACAACAATGCAAATAGAGTTGATGATATGGCTTCTATGTTGTGGGATATCATGGCATCATGAGAAAGCAAGCATATTTGGCAAATGACAAGTGAGACATGGATTGATGATTTTGGAATGGTCTCAACAATGGGTGCTTTCATGAGCAAGAAGAGTTTGATAGTGAACTAGCTTTGATCAGGTTGAAGAGAAAAGAATGAATCAAAAATGCATAAGTGAGTAAATGCCAAGCAAAGGTCAAATGACAAGGACTTAACTCATATTGGATATATGTCATCTCTACATTGGTTTGCTGTATGGATAAATATTTGGAGAATCACTTTGCATGATTTGATCAAGCTAGAAGTATGAAGATGGAGATTGAAGTGAGTGTTGAGTGTCAAGCCAAAAGGAGAGGATATAAGGAATCATGAATTGGCTTGACCATATTAATGATGATCCATATATGTCTCTATGTGAGTCAAACTAAAGCTTGATTGATCTCAACATTCATATCTACAAGATGTTCAAGCAAGGATCACAATATTGAAGAAATGGTTTTCAATGGATGCTCAATATGATGTGACTTGAGTGTGGCTTGATAAGGTGAAGATAGCAAGGAAAGGGCTTCGGGTACTAAGCGAAGGTGAGGTGAAGAGAGACCGGGTACTATGGCTAGGGTGAAGAAGAGAGTACTTGCATGAGTCGAGGTACTAATCAAGCTATGAGGATTCATATTGTGTTGAGGATCAAATCATTAGTGGAAGTTGTAACATCCCAAAATTTGCATCAATTTAAAAATAGGAAATATGATTTATTTATGCATTCTTATGTGTGCATGGAACCTAGTTAATAAAATTATTTGCAAAAGCTAAAATAAATCCTAGGCCAAAGATCTTGATGATGCACATGCTGGTGCATATTTATTTTTGTGATGCTTGGTTTTGCTCAAATCTTGTTTGAATTCAAATAGTTTCCAAATTGCTTTTGAAGTCAACTTCTGAAAAGGGAAAACCCTTTCCTTCTCTCCCTCTCCCTTTCTCCTCTTTTGGCCCGAGCTAGCCCAGCCGGCCTGGACTCCCTCCTCCCTCTCGGCTTTCCCGTCGGCTCGCCTTCCCTCCTCCCCTTTCTCTCCTTCGCCCGCGCGGCCCAACCGCCGGCCCGAGACCTCTCCCCCAACGGCCTGTTTCCCTCCCTCTCTTTCGCCCACATGGGCCATCTGCCCCGGCCCAGCTCGGCACCCGCGCGCAGCGCGCCGCCGTTCCTCCCGTCGCTGACCGCGCGCCCCCGCCTGTCAGCGTCCCACCTTCCCTCTCCTGCTCGTGTCCATGGCGGACTCCAAGGCCGAGTTCGACTCCAACCCTGGCACGCGTCCCCGCCTGCCTAATCGGTCGAACCGACCCTCTAATAAGGTTCCCAAGAACCCGCCGCTCCCCCACGCATATAGCTCACGCTCTCGTGCCCTAAACCCTTGCGACCGAGAGCTCCGCCGCTCGTTGGATCTGCGCCGCCGCCAACTTCACGCACTGGTGTGTTTCCGTCCCCGTGAACGGCGCCCCGAGCTCCGGTCTCATTCTCGAAGGCAGCCGAACTCTTTTTCTTTTTATTTCTCCTCGGTTTTACCTAACTTGAGCTCGCCGTCGTTGCAGAGAAACCGCCGTCCGCCTCACCGTGCAATCCGCCATCACAGAGACCTCACCGACGCCATCAGCACTCGGGTGAGTCCGCCTCGAGTTCCTCTTTCGATTGGATCTACTCCCGAGGTCTCTACCGCTCTATCGAGCAATCCCGAGCCGCGCCGCCGCCTTTCGGCCATGGCGCCGCCGCGCTCTCTTTCTTCTCCGGCGGAAGCGCCCGCCCTTCCCTTCGTTTCTTATCTGAGCCGTCCATCGGAGATTCAACGACCTCCATCGGCCGATACCCTTCGGGGTCAATCTTGCTAAAGAGTCCCTCGGGTTTTTAAGTCAACCCGCAGTCCCTTTGGCCCTGTTTAATGAGTCTGTGTTTTCTTCTGTATAAGCCCTGCGTTTCATCATTATTGAGGCGCAGTCCAGTCAATTCTGCAGATTCGTTTTAAATAGATTTAAATTCAAATTCGAGTTTGACTTATTTACAGTTTGCCACCAGTTTCAAATGCTTATAACTTCTACGTTTTTAGTCCGATTTAGTCCGTTCAAGTTGCGTTAGATTCGTTTCGAAAAGATCTATCTATCTGCATGAAAATATATACTATTTTCAGTACTTAAAATTTGAGTTAGGTTAATCTACTAACTAAGTTGTAAGGTTTTGTTGGTTTAGCTCATAACTTTCGCGTTATAATTCCGTTTTTCGTGATCTTCGCGTTTATGTGATCGTGTTGGATCGTAGTTTCTGTTTTCAAACTTTTTATATATTTTCTTGCTGTTGGTGTAATGTTCTAATTATAGCTTGTTTGCTTTGCATGATTGTTGTCCCGATGATTGTGTGTTGATGTGGTAATCGAGTATAGACGGTGAGACATACGCTGGTGATCAGGAACCCTTCTACGACAACCAAGAGCAACCAGAGTTCACTGAATCAGGCAAGTATAGCATGGGATCCTCCTTGATGTCCTAATAACCATAAGTCACTATAATCACCATATGCATGTGTCTACCTTGATGCCTATTTAGATTTATCCTAGGTGTTGATCTTGTGCCTTGTTATCCTCGGTATGCATTGGGGTAGAACTATGCTAGTGCTCAAATTAAACTTTGATCATGTGAATCTGAATTTAATGATATATGCCACTTGGTAAAATTGGCTTTTATAGCAACATGGTTTAGGAACTACTATAAGGGATCACCCGGGACAACAGTGCAACCATGGGAGTTATATGGCTCTGACCTTAGCTCAGTATAAGGACCTTTTCTAGCTTGTTAGAGGTTACCCGAAAGGGCACATAAGGCGCTTGACGAGCTGGATTTAGGGCGGCTACTTTCACTTTGCCTGCGTGCCGCAAGGTTGAGAGACCCTTCTTCCCCTTGCCTTAAGACCTAGCGGCCCTAACTTGTTAGACGAACCTTTGAAAGGCTTTGCGTGTATCCTGCCCGCTCACCTTGGAAGTGTTTATGGGAGTAATTAACCCGGGCATCTGGATATCACGACTCATCGGGTAAAGTGTACAACCTCTGCAGAGTGTAAAACTGATATATCAGTCGTGCTCACGGTTACGAGCGACCTGGAATTCTTATGGTTTAGTTGTTGCTTTAATTAATGTTTTAAATTAATGTTACTATCTCTTTCAATGGTTTCATGTTCACATTGATCACATGTTTAATTGGGATGGATGTTATTGATGCTATCTAATGCTAAAATTGTACAACTAAAAGCTACTGCAGTTTAACCAGTGTCAGCCTTATTTGAGCCTCATGAACCCCATGTTACACTTGTTAAGTACGAGATGTACTTATGCTTGTTTTTTTTTCCTTCTTCTTGGATAAAAATCCCGGATGGGTAACAGATGCTATGGTAACGAGACTTCCCTGAAGAGTTCTAGTCTTGCTGTCAACCAGTCATCTTCCCTGTGATGGAGCCTCCACGAGAGATACTTATTTATCCGCTGCTATGTTAAGACTTTGAATAATATTCGTTATGTAATAAACATATGTGATGGTACTTCTTGAATTTGTGGCTTATGTGTGTGATTGATCTCTGGGCACACATGAGTTATTGCATTCAATTTTGTTCTTAAAATTGGGTGTGACAGAAGTGACTTGAAGCCATGGATTGAACTCATATGTGTGGAAATGGTTCAAGTCACATGCTCAAGGTGTGCTTGCTCAAAGAAAGGAGACAAAGATGATTGCAACCCCTTTTGAAGTGATATCAAGAAGAAATGGCATATGAAGACATTGAAGACTCAAATGGTTAAAATGGTTATATTTTCTTTATCTTGAGTATAGTTATGCCGTACTATCAAGGGGATGCAATACGAATCATAGACAAGTCTCAAGTGCTCAAAGTAACCGAACCCGAGTGCTAACATGAGAGAAAACACTTAGCACTGCACCTGCACTTGTTGATATTGGGCTTGTTCTCTACAGGGTTAGATAGCCCTCGAAATAATCTTTCCGAAATGTCCAAGATCACTAAAATCGGAGTTCGGAGTAAAAAGTTATGGCGTTTTTCGTGAGGTCACCTGTGCTGTCTCAGGGAGCTACGGCAGTGCCGCTCTGTCGAGCGGCAGTGCCGGGCCTGTACAGCCAGTAACGGCTAGTTTCTGACCTCTGACGGCTAGTTTTGAGTGTGGAGGGTATATATACCCACCCCACGCCTCCAAAACCTGCTGCTGATGCTCAGTTCACTCCCAACCATTGCCAAGCCATTTGAGAGCTTCCCAACCCTCTCTTGTGAGAGTGACAGGCTTAGTGCATGATTAAGTGTTGGGGCTGTGTGATTAAGAGTTAGAGAGTATATTAGAGCCTTCCAAACCTTGAGCACTTGTCGGGCTTCGTCGATCTTCGTTGTGCATCTTTACTCTTGGAGGTGAAGCCTCCTAGGCGGCTAGGCGTCGCCGGCGAGCTCCCGGCTTGTGGTGAGCAGCCGGGAAGTTTGTAATCCTCTTGTGGAGCTAGTAGGAATTACCCCTCACTTCAAAGATTTGGTTCCTTGACTTGAGACCGAGGAAGAGTTCAAAGCTCTTGACCTAAGTGGTCATCCTCAACAAGTGGAGGTAGGCACGCCTTGTGGTGAGCTGAACCACGGGATAAATCACTTGTCTCTTGTATTTACTTGTGTACATTCACATACTTGGAGCTTTGTTGTGATGATGATTCTAGGATTTGGCCCCGATCTACTTCATACAACATATTTGGCTTAGTTGAGTTGGTTCTGCAGGTTCAGGAAACCAAGAGCAACACTTCTATTCATATAGAACTGGTTTCCTGTGGCTAGTTTTGAATTGCAGGCTCGGGCAGTTAGTTTGTTGGCGCGGTAGTACCGGGCTGAGGCGGTCAGTGCCGGGGTGCGGCCGTTCCGGGCTCAGGGCGCGGTAGTGTCGGGCATCTCTAACAAAGTTTTGAGCTGTGTGATTTTTAACAGGCCTATTCACCCCCCCCCCTCTAGGCGACATCAAGGTCCTTTCAGGGATCCGTTGAAATTCTTTGAACTTTGCACCAATAGGTCTTGGAAGTTTTTAGCCGAGTTTCGTAGTCCAAAGGTAATGTCGTTTCTGGTATCCGAGTTTTTTTGGTCTCAGAGTTCGAGCCCGAGTAGGAGTCGGATGCTTCAGCTTGGTCCTTAGATCCTGCGGATCTTGAATTGCAAGGTTTGCTAGGTTCTAGGTGAGATGGTCCATCTTTGGCATGGCTTGCGCTTCTGATTCAGTGTGAAGTTGTCGATGTAGCTTCCCTTGATCATCCGCGATGCAAGTCCACGAGCCAAAAACAAAAATTGATCCCGCCGAGAACATGTTGACGTGTTCGTCGAGCTCTTGATCGTTGAATCGCCGAGAGCCCCTACCTGGCGCGCCAGCTGTCGGTGTTTGTAACCGGCAACTCGTCTTGAGAATCTCAGACGATGTGTTCGGTGGGGATCGACGTTCGTAGAACTCAGCGAGTACACAGGGACAGCAATTTATACTGGTTCAGGCCGCTTAATAGTGTAATACCTTATGTCCAGTGCGGCGTGTGCCTTGTGTTATGGTTCGAGATTCAATCATTGGAGCCGGCGCCTGCTTCCCCTTATATATCCGGGTGAAGCACGGCACAGACCGAGTCCTAGTCGGTTACAATCAGAGGAGTCCTATTCTAATTACAAGACTTCCTTTAAGAACTCGACTAAGTTACAATGAGAGTCCTAATCCATGTAGACTTCGTATCACGTCCTAGGATCTCCCGTGCCATCCAGGGTAGTCTGAGTACTCATCTTCTGATGATATCTCTGACATCTTGGTCCGTCATAACCGATCTAGTGAACGGTTTAGGCCGATTTAGGGTTATGGATCCCTGTGTTGATAACTCTAGAACTCCTCCCGGGAAGACCCGACGGGGAGAAGCACGTAGAAGTTGCCCTGGACCAGCAAGGCCTCCTAGGACGCTGAAAGGTCCTAAATGGCTAGAGGGGGGTGAATAGCCTAATAAAAATTCTACAAAACACTTAGAGCAACTAGTTAGACAATTACAAAGTGAAGCTTTTTGCTCTAGCTCTACTAAGTGTTGCAAGCCACCTATCCAACAATTCTAGTAACCTATAGTCACTATGTCACACAAAAGATATGTTACTACTCTCTAAAATAATGAGTTAGCAAGAAATAATTACTTCTAATTAGAGAGCTACTTCTAGCAACAAATATCTCTACACAAGTGATAACGAAAGTAATGCAAGGATAGAGAGATGTACCGACACCGCAAGAGACAATCAATCACAATAAGAATACCAAGAAACTTCGGGAGAAGTCCAAAGAGGCAAGAGACACAAAGATTTTCTCCCGAGGTTCACGTGCTTGCCGGCACGCTACTCCCCGTTGTGTCGACCAACCACTTGGTGGTTCGGCGGCTAATAGGGTTTCACAAACCTAGCTCAACAAATGAGCGCCGCAAGAACCAACCCACAAATGGAGGTAACTCAAAGACACGCGCAATCCACTAGAGTTACCTTTTGGCTCTTCGCCGGGGAAGGCACAATACCCCTCACAAATCACCGGAGATGGCCACGAACAATCACCACTCGTGCCAAAACTCCTCCCTGCTCCAAGCCGTCTAGGTGGCGGCAACCACCAAGAGTAAAGAGAATACCCGCAGCAACAACAATCCCCAAGTGCCACTAGATGCAAACTCACAAGCAAATGCACTTGGATCCACTCGATCTCACTTAGATTCACGCTATCAAGCAAGGAGATGAGTGGGAGGGAGTAGAACTTGCTCAAGAGGATGTTCAAGAGGTTAGAAAGTCAAGAGAGAACCCCACTAGCCGGCCACCACCTATTTATAAGAGGGGGAAGAAGACAGCAAGTCGTTCCCCCTTTTTCCCAAGCTTCGCGCCTGCGGTCGGTACTACCAACGCCAGGTCGGTACTACCGACCACAAGGCCCGGTACAACCGACGGCACAACTTATGACCGTTGCACACAGCGTTGACCAAAACGAACAACCGACTCCTGGTCGGTACCTCCGACGGTCGGTAGTAGCCCTAAGGCGGTACTACCGACAGGCCAACATGACCGCGAACAGAGAGCATCTCACAAAGGGACTTGGTCCCTCGAAACTACCGCCCAAAGGTCGGTACCTCCGAGGTCGGTGGTACCGAGGTTATGGCGGTACCACCGCCAGACATTTTCAACTCAACACAAAGAGCTTCTCACAAAGGGACTTGGTCCCTCGGAAACTACCGCCCAAGGTCGGTACCTCCGAGGTCGGTGGTACCGAGGATATGGTGGTACCACCGCCGACCATTTTCAACTCAACCAGAGAGCTTCGCGAAACCCTTCAGGGCTTGGTACCACCGACCCTCCGATCGGTACCACCGCCGGCGGTAGTACCGAGGTTATGGCAGTACTACCGCCAGGCCAAATCAACCCACACAGAGAAGGTTGCACGCAGCACCCTTGGGCGGTACTACCGACCCCCCTGGGCGGTACTACCGACCATACTCAGAAAACTCCCTTTTCTTCTCTGTGTTGATCCAAATCAACTCCACAACTTCTCCTTTGCAAAGTGCCAACACCACCAAGTGTACATCATCATGTGCATCTGTACATCCATCATGGGAAGTGTGTTAGCATTTTCACAATCATTTTCAAAGGATTGAGAGGTTAGCACACTAGGTCCAATTGATATGCAGTATGAATTCACCTAGTGGGCCACTTGATAACCGCAATCACCGAGATGTCCCCTCTTAAATAGTTACGGCTATCTATCCTAAACACACTCACACCCTCTATGGTGTCTTGAGTGCAAAAACAAAATCCCTATTTATACTTTGCCTTGATCTCCGTAGGGGTTTTGCTTTTCTCTTCTTCTCTTTCCAAATGTGGAGCACTGATCCATCTTTGGTCATCACCACCAATACCATGATCATCATCTAGCTCCCGCACTTGGTGTGTTACCAACCTAGCTCATAAACACTTCATGACAAGGTTAGTACTCTAGGTGACATCAATTATCCAAAACCAAACAAGGACTTTCAATCTCCCCCTTTTGGTAATTGATGACAACCTTTCACAAAGATAATGTTTGGAAAATTTGAGTCACCACTTTGTTAGTATTAGCTCCCCCTACATATGTGCTATAGTGTTTGGTTGGTTCAAGTTCGGCACATATGCATAGATATGAAATGTGGGAGAGTAATACTATCAAATGATGCTAAGGTGTAAAGAATGGACCTTTGAAGCGTGATACCAATCGGAGTTGCCAATGTATACCATCCTTAGCACCAAGGTTAGCTAGACTTTACAAAAACACTAGATACCTCATGAGATCAACATTATATGAAAGGCTCTAGTACCACTTGTAAGAGCAAATACATCTAGCTACCACCTATGCATGCTAGTTTGCAAATCATCATTCAAAATCTATTTCTAGCATGCACCCACACAAGCATGGATATAAAGTTAACAACTTGTGCAATGCAGCAAGCATATGAACATGCACAAATAAAATGCAACAACCAAGTTCATGAGCTTGCTCCCCCTACTTGTGTGCTCAAATCTTTTTCAAAGTTTTGATCTCCTTCATTTGATCTTTGTGACTTTTCTCTCCCCCTTGTCATCTATTTCCATAAAAGGTTTGCATAAAAAGGTTCAAATTGTTTAGGAGAGAGTTAGTTCTTTCACATTTGGTTCAATCTAGATCATTTGCATTAGATATTTAACACGGTTTGCTCTAGAGTAAGCTTCTTCACACATTTTGCAATGGTATCTTACTCACGTTGGTTAAACATTCCATTGCTCATTCTCTAGATTAAACACTAGGATTGCAAGCCCATAAACATGTCATATGTTACCGCTAGATCATATCAAGCATAGAAACAATAGTGGCATCATATAATCATCAAAATCATTTTATTTTCATGAATGAGCTAATGATTGTGAGGAATGACTAGATGCACTAAACATGTCCCTAGCAAAGGATGGATGCATATGTCAATCAACTTTTACCTTGCTTTGTCGAAAGAGAGGCATGTCATATAAGTGGGGGTGCATCAACACATATTTGAGAAGTCAAGTATGTTCAATTCATTCCTTAGCTTGCAAAACCTCTTCTCATCAAGTGGCTTGGTGAAAATGTCGGCAAGTTGATCATCGGTTCCAACACTCTCAATTGAAATATCACCCTTTGTTGATGGGTCTCTTATGAAGTGGTGCCTAATATCAATATGCTTTGTTCTTGAATGTTGCACGGGGTTGTTTGTGAGCTTCACCGCACTCTCATTGTCACATAGCAATGGCACTTGTTTGAATTTGATTCCAAAGTCATCCAAAGTTGCTTTCATCCAAAGTAATTGCACAACAACTACCGGCGGATATGTATTCGGCTTCGGCGGTTGAAAGTGCCACACTATTTTGCTTCTTTGACGACCAAGACACAAGTGATCTTCCCAACAATTGACATGTGCCCGATGTACTCTTTCTATCAACCTTGCAACCCGCATAATCGGAGTCCGAAAATCCAATCAACTCAAAGTTTGACCCCTTGGGATACCATAAACAATATCTTGTGTATGCTTCAAGTACCTCAATATTCTCTTAGTTGCCTTCAAGTGACTCTCTCTTGGTGAGGCTTGGAATCTTGCACACATGCATACACTAAACATGACATCCGGTCTTGATGCGGTCACATAGAGTAGGCTTCCAATCATAGACCGATACAACTTTTGATCCACCATATTGCCACTTGCATCACTATCCAATTGTCCATTTGTCCCCATAGGTGTGCTAATGGCTTTTGCATCTTGCAATCCAAACTTCTTGATCATGTCCTTTATATACTTGCCTTGACTAACAAATGTGCCTTCCTTCAAGTTGCTTGATTTGTAGACCAAGGAAGTAGCTAAGCTCTCCAATCATGGACATTTCAAACTCATTTGCCATCAATTCACCAAACTCTTCACAAAAAATCTGATTGGTTGAACCGAAAATGATATCATCAACATAGATTTGCAACACAAACAAGTCTTTTCCAATCTTCTTGGTGAAGAGAGTAGTATCAACCTTTCCCATCTTGAACCCTTTAGAGAGGAGAAAATCTCTTAACCTCTCGTACCATGCTCTTGGTGCTTGTTTCAAACCATAAAGTGCCTTCTTGAGCTTGTAGACATGGTTGGGCTTCTTGTCATCTTCAAAACCGGGTGGTTGCTCAACATATACTAACTCATTGATGTAGCCATTGAGAAATGCACTCTTGACATCCATTTGATATAACTTGATGTTGTGGGAGCAAGCATAAGCTAATAGGATTCTTATTGCTTCCAATCTTGCAACCGGTGCATATGTTTCACCAAAGTCAAGACCCTCTACTTGAGTGTAACCTTGTGCCACTAATCTTGCTTTGTTTCTCACCACAATGCCATCTTGATCTTGCTTGTGCGAAAGACCCATCTAGTGCCAATCACATTGTAGTTCTTAGGCCTCTCTACTAATTCCCATACTTGATTTCTTGTGAAGTTGTTAAGCTCTTCATGCATGGCATTGACCCAATCAACATCTTGTAATGCTTCTTCAATCTGGTTGGCTCGATGGATGATACAAAAGAGTAATGTTCACAAAATGAAGCCAATCTTGATCTAGTTTGCACACCACTCTGAATTCCACCAATGATTTGATCTAATGGATGATCTCTTGCAACATTGGTTGGTTGGAGCACTTGGACTTGATTGCTTGTACTTGCTTGATCATTTGGATGAGATGAACTAGCCACTTGTTGATCTTGCAATTGAGAACCATTAGCTTGCACAATTGGAGAAGTGAGCACTTGATCTTTGTCATCTTCAACATCAATCACTTCCCTAGGCCGAATATCACCAATGTCCATACTCTTCATTGCCTTCCAATTGAGTTCCTCTCACATCATCTAGATTTTCTTCTTCATCTTGAGAGCCATTTGTTTCATCAAATTCAACATCATGCACTTCCTCAAGAGTACCACTGCCAAGTTCCATACTCTGTATGCTTTGCTTGTAGTGGAGTAACCAAGTAAGAAGCCTTCATCACATTTCTTCTCAAACTTGCTCAATCTAGTGCCTTTCTTCAAGATATAGCATTTGCAACCAAAGACTCTAAAGTATGCAATGTTAGGCTTTCTTCCATTCAATAGCTCATAGGGAGTCTTCTCCATCATGGGATGACAATAGAGGCGGTTGCTACAATAGCAAGCCGTGTTGATAGCTTCGGCCCAAAATGAATGACTCACATTGTACTCACTAAGCATAGACCTTGCCATATCAATGAGAGTTCTATTCTTCCTTTCAACAAGACCATTTGATTGTGGAGTGTACTTGGCCGAGAATTGATGTCTAATTCCAAATTCATCACATAACTCATCAACTCTTGTGTTTCTAAACTCACTACCATTGTCACTTCTTACTTTCTTGATGGTTGTTTCAAACTCATTGTGACACCTCTTGACAAAAGATTTGAATGTAGCAAATGTATCACTTTTGTCACTTAGGAAGAACACCCATGTATCTTGTAAAATCATCCACTATCACAAAGCCATATTTGTTTCCACCAATGCTAGTGTATGTTGTTGGTCCAAATAGATCCATGTGCAATAACTCAAATGCTTTGCTAGTGCTCATCATGCTCTTTTAGGGTGAGTGTTTCCAACTTGCTTTCCGGCTTGACAGGAGCTACAAAGTTTATCCTTTTCAAACACCACATCTTTCAAGCCTCTAACTAGATCATGCTTAATCAATCTATTCAATTGTTTCATTCCAACATGACCAAGTCTTCTATGCCATAGCCAGCCCATGCTAGATTTGGTGAACAAACAAGTTGACAATTGAGCTTCACTAGCATTGAAATCAACCAAGTATAGATTTTCATATCTAAAGCCTTTGAAGATCAAGTTTGAGCCATCTACACTTATGATCTCTACATCATCAACTCCAAATATGCATTTGAATCCAAGATCACACAATTGAGCCACGGATAACAAATTGAAGTTCAAGCTCTCTACTAGCAATACATTGGATATGCTCATGTCATTTGATATAGCAATCTTACCAAGCCCCTTGACCTTGCCTTTGCCATTATCACCAAATGTAATACTATCAATCCCATTGTCATCATTCTTGTTGATTGAATTGAACATTCTTGCATCTCCGGTCATGTGTTGAGTGCACCCACTATCAAGCACCCAATGCCTTCCTCCGGCTTTATAATTGACCTACAAGAAAAGATCAATTCTTTTTAGGTACCCAAACTTGCTTGGGTCCTCCAAGGTTAGTCACTAAGCTCTTGGGCACCCAAATTGCCTTCTTCTTTGGGCCAACAATGGGAGCACCAATAAACTTAGCCTTCACACCATTTACACCCTTGGTAAGCAAATAACAAGAATCAAATTGAATTGAGGATACATTAGCATTTTTATTCTTGTTCTTGCAATATTGCTCTATATGCCCGGATTGCTTGCATTTCTTGCAAAACCGACCATTGCTTCTCACAAAACTAGTCTTGTGAGTCACAAAGGCCGCCTTGCCATTCTGGGGGTATAGCCCAATCCCTCTTTGTTAAGAGAGAACCGTTGGCTACCCAAGCACTTAAGCAAGCGGGCATCTCCACCATAGGCATTGCCTAAGGCACGAGTGAGCTCATTGACCTCCTTTTTCAAGGTCTCATTCTCCACCATTAGTGAGGCATCACAAGTGAAACCATCACTCATATAGTAGAAGTAGTAGTGGATGAGCTACATGAAGGTTAGTGGGAGCAACAACAATAGGAGTATGAAAAGATTCATCAAGAATATCACAAGTTACTCCTATGTTACATGTTGGAACAATGTCCTCAACCTTGACTTGATCAAGGAGGGAGGAGTGAGCTTTTTCAAGCTTGGTGTGAGCCTTGCCAAGCTTCTCATGGGCTACCTCTAGCCTCTCATGAGTAGTTTGAGCTCATCAAGGGTTTGTTCAAGAGCACTAAGCTTCTTGCGCAAATCCTTGCACTCCTTCCTCTTCATCTCAAAGCAAGTGTGAGCTTGCTCTAACATGTCCATGAGGTCCTCCTTTGAGTGCTCCTCATCCTCATCACTCTCACTATCACTCTCATCATCGGATTGTACCTTAGTCGGCCTAGCCATGAAGCATGATGAAGTGTCAAATAGAGAAGGCTTGTTGTTGATTGCAATGCTTGCAAGTGCCTTCTTCTTGGTGCTCTTCTTGTTATCATCATCACTTGAGTCTTCACTATCGGATGATGCATCACTATCCCATGTGACAACATATGAGCCACCCCTTCTTCTTCTTGAAGCTCATTTTCTTCTCTTTCTTCTCCTTCTTATCTTTCTTCTTCTCATCTTCATCATTGTCACTATTGTAGGGACAATCCGCTACAACGTGATCCTTGCTCTTGCATTTGTAGCATCTTCTCACATAGTCTTTGTTCTGTTGTAATCTCTTCTCTTCCTTGCACCATAGCCCTTCTTCTTCATGAACTTGCCAAATTTGCGCACAAAGAGAGCTAAGGCTTCATCATCAATGTCACTAGCTTCTCCATTGTCACTTGATTCTTCCTTCTTGGACTTGCCCTTGCTCTTAGATGAGGTGGCTTTGAATGCCACACTTTTCTTCTTCTTGTCCTCTTCCTTGACCACTTCTTCACTATCTTCATTGTATTGATCCTCGGTCATGACATCACCAAGCACCTCATTTGGAGTCACATTCTTCAACCTCCTCTAAAGATGATGGTCCGAAGTGTCTTGAACCTCTTGGGCAAGCAACTCAAGAACCGGTGAGTGAAGTCTTCATCTTGTACCTTTTCTCCCAAGGACTTGAGATCATTGATGATGACTTGCAATCTATAGAACATTTCCGGAATTGATTCATCATCCTTCATCTTGAAGTTGGTGAGCTTGTCCTTGAGCATGTACAACTTGGCACTTTTTACCGTTGAAGTGCCCTCATATGTTTCTTCTAATCTTTTCCACACCTCACTTGCATTGTCAAGATCTTTGATTTGCTCGAACACCTTTGGATCAATGGCATTGTATATGGTGTTGAGCGCCATTGTGTTGCATTGCTTGTTGATGGAGTCATTTGGTGTTGGATTGGTAGGATCAAGAATCACAAACTCATTTTCAACCACATCCCACACCTTGTCATTGATTGAACCCAAATACATCTTCATCTTTCTCTTCCAATAATCAAAAGATGTGCCATCAAAGAACGGTGGTTTGCCCCCAACATGGTTGAAAACAATTTGAGCCATTTTAACACCGAAGGTTGTTAAGCCTTATGCAAACGGTGACCACGGCTCCGATACCACTTGAAAGGTCCTAAATGGCTAGAGGGGGGTGAATAGCCTAATAGCCTAATAAAATTCTACAAAACACTTAGAGCAACTAGTTAGACAATTACAAAGCGAAGCTTTTTGCTCTAGCTCTACTAAGTGTTGCAAGCCACCTATCCAACAATTCTAGTAACCTATAATCACTATGTCACACAAAGATATGTTACTACTCTCTAAAATAATGAGTTAGCAAGAAATAATTACTTCTAATTAGAGAGCTACTTCTAGCAACAAATATCTCTACACAAGTGATAACGAAAGTAATGCAAGGATAGAGAGATGTACCGACACCGGCAAGAGACAATCAATCACAATAAGAATACCAAAGAAACTTCGGGAGAAGTCCAAAGAGGCAAGAGACACAAAGATTTTCTCCCGAGGTTCACGTGCTTGCCGGCACGCTACTCCCCGTTGTGTCGACCAACCACTTGGTGGTTCGGCGGCTAATAGGTGTTTCACAAACCTAGCTCAACAAATGAGCGCCGCAAGAACCAACCCACAAATGGAGGTAACTCAAGACACGCGCAATCCACTAGAGTTACCTTTTGGCTCTTCGCCGGGGAAGGCACAATACCCCTCACAAATCACCGGGAGATGGCCACGAACAATCACCACTCGTGCCAAAACTCCTCCGCTGCTCCAAGCCGTCTAGGTGGCGGCAACCACCAAGAGTAAAGAGAATACCCGCAGCAACAACAATCCCCAAGTGCCACTAGATGCAAACTCACAAGCAAATGCACTTGGATCCACTCGATCTCACTTAGATTCACGCTATCAAGCAAGGAGATGAGTGGGAGGGAGTAGATCTTGCTCAAGAGGATGTTCAAGAGGTTAGAAAGTCAAGAGAGAACCCCACTAGCCGGCCACCACCTATTTATAGAGGGGGAAGAAGACAGCAAGTCGTTCCCCCCTTTTTCCCGAGCTTCGCGCCTGCGGTCGGTACTACCGACGCCAGGTCGGTACTACCGACCACAAGGCCCGGTACAACCGACGCACAACTTATGACCGTTGCACACAGCGTTGACCAAAACGAACAACCGACTCCTGGTCGGTACCTCCGACGGCCGGTAGTACCGGCCCAAGGTGGTACTACCGACAGGCCAACATGACCGCGAACAGAGAGCATCCACAAAGGGACTTGGTCCTCAGAAACTACCGACCAAAGGTCGGTACCTACCGAGGCGGTGGTACCGCGGTTATGGCGGTACCACCGCTAGACCATTTTCAACTCACACAGAGAGCTTCTCACAAAGGACTTGGTCCCTCGGAAATACTGCCCAAAGGTCGGTACCACGAGATCGGTAGTACCGAGGTTATGGCGGTACTACCGCCAGGCCATTTTCAACTCAACACAGAGAGCTTCGCGAAACCCTTCAGGGCCACGGTACCACCGACCCTCTGGTCGGTACCACCGCCGGCGGTAGTACCGAGGTTATGGCGGTACTACCGCCAGGCCAAATCAGCCCCAACACAGAGAAGGTTGCACGCAGCACCCATGGGCGGTACTACCGACCCCCCTGGGCGGTACTACCGGCCATACTCAGAAAACTTCCCTTTTCTTCTCTGTGTTGATCCAAATCAACTCCAACAACTTCTCCTTTGCAAATGTAACAACACAACCAAGTGTACACCATCATGTGCATGTGTGTGTTAGCATTTTCACAATCATTTTCAAAGGATTAGAGGTTAGCACACTAGGTCCTAATGCATATGCATGTATGAATTCACCTAGTGGCACTTGATAACCGCAATCACCGAGATAGTCCCCTCTTAATAGTACGGCTATCTATCCTAAACACACTCACACCCTCTATGGTGTCTTGAGTGCCAAAACAAAATCCCTATTTATACCTTTGCCTTGATCTCCGTAGGGGTTTTGCTTTTCTCTTCTTCTCTTTCCAAATGTGGAGCACTTGATCCATCTTTTGGTCATCACCACCAATACCATGATCATCATCTAGCTCCCGCATTGGTGTGTACCAACCTAGCTCATAAACACTTCATGACAAGGTTAGTACTCTAGGTGACATCAATTATCCAAAACCAAACAAGGACTTTCAACACTGTCGAGCCTCGCCGGAGACGCGCCGAACCGAAACAACAAGGTTAGAGAGAGGAAAGGGTATTAAAAAGGGATAGTGATTGTTTTGATCAATTAGGGTTAGAGTCCCAAATCGGCATGATCCTCTCATATATTAGAGGGGGGTTGTCTTATCCCAATAGAAAGAATCTCAGTCAGATACGATTCCAAGTTTCCTTCCGGACTCATCAAAACATGGAATCCAAGAGTCCAATCCGGACTAAACAAGGTAAACTTGATCTCGCCGATCTTTGAATCGACTAAACCGGCTCAATGGGCTTTTATAGATATCAGCCCAAATTGATCACACCGATCAATATACCTTCAAACCCTTGCACAATAAAGATCCTCGAATCGGTTCATTCATCATTATTCTAGGATTTCCGATCAGCACACCTGGTCGGAACAGCATAACTGGTCGGAAAACATCAAACAAGCAAGGTCACCTTACCTAGAGCATCCGACCTTCAGATAAAAGTATTAGAAAATAAATTCATCTTCAAAACTATGAGCCAAATATATTTCCTAACCTTATTATTTTCTTATGACACTTTTGAGTGTCAACACAAGTCTTGTGGTCGTGCGGAGCCGTAGAGGTCCGCAGAGATCCAGTCGTGGTCATGCAGGAACGTTCGCGTGAAAGAAGAAACAAGGCACTCTCTCGCGTTGGATCTTGATTGGACGCTGGATAAGAATCTGCATCCATACCTCACTCGGCTAGCCATCTCAGACTTCAATTGTTTCTCGATAAACTTGCACTCGCAATCGTATTTATTAGGGGCAAAGACGAAAAACTAACCTTATTAACCAATCCTTGGTAAGCACAATCATGTTCAAAACGTCATTAATTTTGGGTATAGAGGGAGTACCTTTTATTGATCTTCCCATCACCCTCAATTCATTTATTTGCTATCCGCCCTACAGTTTATTGCACCTTTAGAGGGGGAGATTAGAGGGAAGAAGGTGCTAACATGATGAAGGTGAGGAGGTCACGTAAGAGCAAGTATTATAGAAGACTACAAGCCAGCTAAATACTGATATGGAGGAGAGGAGGAGAGAAAGAAGAAGCGGGTTATAAGCTTACAACCGGCTTGAGCACAAGAATCAAGAAAATCTATGAAAGAGACAAGCACTACTACACAAATGATTTACCGAGACACTACCTTAAAATAACCCCGAGGCGGGCGTCCAATAACCGTCTCGGTTAATATTTACCGAGGCGGGCATTCGGTGTCCGCCTCGGTTAACTGATTAACCGAGGCGGTCACCTTAAGGCAACCGGACGTTTTAAGCGTCCGCCTCGGTAAATCCATTAACCGAGGCAGACACGTGGCTACAATAGAAAATGATTTATAATTCTTTCATATGAACTCGTATGAAGACAAACTTTATATCAAAATTGTAGCCCTTGACGAGATCTACAACTTTGTAGTTGAAAGTTTTTGAATTGAAAACTGTTTAGGGTCCAAAATATGGTTATAAGTGCACAGATTTGAAATTTGAAATTTAAACTTATCAAACGATCTCATATGTTGACATGGTTTACAAAAGTTATAGTTCTCAATAGAATCTACAACTTTGTAGTTGAAAATTTTGAATTTGAAGTTATTTAGAGTCCCAAAAATGTGTTCGAATGTTATAGATTTTGAAATTAAAATTTAAAATTTCTAAACGATCTCAAATATTCACATAGTAATATCAAAGTTGTAGTGGCCGACCAAAGGTACATCTTTGATATTGACAAGTTTTTTTTTTAAAATTATCTAGAGTCTCAAATATGTGTTTGAAATTCACATGTTTTGAGGTTCAACTTTTTTAATTTTTCAAACTTTCTCTGATGGAGATACATCTTATACCAAAGTTGTAGTACTTAACAAGATTAAAATTTTGTAGTTATAAGTTTTTTTTTATTCTGAGTTCATTTAGTAGCCCAAATATTCAATATAAGGTTACAGAATATTGATATAAAACAATAACGTATTATATATAGACATGAACAAGTGTGTGGTGTAGTGGTAAAGTAATGGAATTGTGAAGCATGAGGTCTTGGGTTTGATTCCTAAAAGTTGTAGAGTTTTTGGTTTTTTGTTTTCTGAAGACCATTAACTGAGACGGGCTTGTTACAAATACCCGCCTCTGTTAATCATTAACCGAGGCGGGCACCTTATAATGCTTTTTGTTTTCTGAAGACCATTAACTGAGACAGGCATCTTACAAATACCCGCCTCTGTTAATCATTAATCGAGGCGGGCACCTTATAATGTCTGCCTCGGAAGTGTTTTTCTGTAGTAGTGAAGTGAGTCCTATATTAATAGTAAAGGCTTAATCATTGTATGAGTGGCTGAGAGAACTGAGAAGGCTGTAAGGACATTGGCTGTATTATAATACTTGCTTTAATGGGGAGGAAAAGGGACAGGGCGGCTGTGAGAGGGGAGGACCGAGTTATTGTAGCTGAGGGTTTTGTTTTTATTATTATTCTTTAAATCTCACACGTCCAATTTATAGCTTTATGATCCAAATTTCAAACAAGGTGTACGAGGAGTCAAACAAAGATGTTTTAATGCTAACATGGTGCTTTTGGTTCATTTGTATATCTTTCTTTTCTGTTGCTTATACATATACAATGCAAAACAGATGCTGCTGAATTTTTTATTTGGCAACTTTTGACATTGTTGTGTAGTTTAGTAGCATCTCAGGATATTTGTGGATTCCGATATGTTACATGAGCTTCTTGTAGTAGTGCAAACCCGCATTACGCTGTTGAATCGCCACTTCCCATCCCATCGAAGCACGAGCTCCGCTGCCCACGCCTCACCTAAGAGCATCTCCAACAGTTTGCCAATTGAGTTTACTATCCTTAAACATTTGGCAAAACAAAAAATTTACTCTCCAACAGTTTGCCAATTGAACTTGCTATTTTTATCAACTTGCTATTCCTCCTAGCCACGCGCGTATCGGCTTTCGCAAACCTCTCCCATGTGTCGCCGCCGGTCTCCCGTGCCCTCGAGGAAAGTTCCATCTCCTTTCCCGCGCGTGTACGTGAGGAAGGACGCCGCCGATACTCACGAGTTTGTGATAAATTTCCTCCGTGCGTACATGATGAAGGGTGCGCCGCCGAGGTCCTCCCCTCCATCGCGGCTCGCAGATCTTCCTTGACAAGCAGACTCCGCGAGAAGCCACTCCTCCGCGCCAAGCTCCGGTCGCCGCCGTCGTGATCAGGTACTAGTCTTTCTTCCTGCTGTGATCTATACTATTATTTTAAGGAGTTGTCAAATCATAAAATTTGGCAAGCAACTTTTATCAAATTGTTGGAGATGCTCTAAGCGTGAGTCGTGCCACCATTGCCGCCTCTGCCCCACCCCAGCAGTCCAGCACAAGTTGTGCTAACACCTTGATTGAGTCCGCACTGCACAGTCACTACCACTACCAAAAGCAGATTTCCACAGTGATATTGGTCGCACCTACCGGACCCATGGGCAGTTTTAGCTGTACCCTAGCTAGTGTTTTGTTATTAGGTCATTTGGATTTGTGCCATTAGAGTTTTTGCGGTTATAAGAAACACCATTACAATTCACCTATTTTAAGATTTACCATTATAATTCTTTTGATACTTGAAATCTGTCAGTTTTTGCGTATTTTGGGATCTTCAACCCAACTACAAGGCTACATATTTCATACAGACAAAAATACCCACATGGTCTTCTTCTTCGTTTCTTCTTACTCCTTTAGCCGTTGTCTGACTAAGGGCAGGGGCAAAACCGGGGTTAGTGATGAGCAAAAGCACATGGAGGAAATGGGGCCGCGACACTCTCGAGGTCGGTGGTGGACATCGATAGTAGCCTTGGTGTGAGCATCTAGGCCCCCAGTGGGTTTCGGTGATTGGATGACAACGGTAAATTACTATGACTAACGTGTGTTTTGCAGAAACAGTTGAGTTAGGTCATGGTAATGATGATCGTGAGGGCACTATGGTATTCATGCCCCCTTATTGATGGAATTCGTTCGTTTTCAAAGGATGGACGACGAAGACTGATAGGCTAGTCCTAAGTGTCATTTGGTGTTGAAGGACACTTAGAGTAGCATAGGTCTTTGTTTCATCTTTGGCCGTACTATTAAGAGGGGTTTGAATGGGTAGCTTGACCTAGGTGAGACTTTTGAGTTAGGTGTGGTGCACACTTGTTAACCAAAGCCCTAGGTAGCTTAGAAAGGTCCCTAAGATCATAAGGAAGAAAGTTCGTGAAGGAAGCGTCGCAAACCGAAGTCATTTTGGACTTCAAATTGCGACCGGACGCTCGAACCCTAGTGACCGGACGCTGGGGCATGCGTCCGGTCAGTAGTGTTGGCTGAGGGGTGGGCCTGGTTGTGATCGGACGCTCCTCAGCACTCGACCGGGCACCAGGGTGGTGAGTCCCGGTCGCGTCCAGAGAGATCCAGAGAGCAATTTCGTTGACCGGACGCGTCCGGTCAGTGGTGACCGGACGCATGAGAGCGTCCGATCAGCACTTCGTACAGTGTCAGTGCTAACGTCAGTTAGCCATTGGGCACTGACCGGACGCGTCCGGTCACCCCGACAGTGCGTCCGGTCAGTGTGTAAACTGGCTAGACTTACCCCTTCGTGCATGTTTCGAGTTGGGGGTATAAATATGCCTTCCCCTCATTCATGCTGTCTCTCTTGCTCATTTGAAAGGTTGCCAAACACATTGTGATTCCAAGTGAGTGCAAGAGGCCTAGTGAGGTTGAGAGATTTGATAATTGAGTGATCAAACACCTCATTAGTGAATAGAGAGTAGCAAGTGTGCATCCACCCATCTCATTAGCCTTGTGTTGGTCAAGTGAGAGTTCTTGCTTGTTACTCTTGGTGATCGGCATCACCTAGACGGCTTGGTGGCGATCGGAGAGCTTGGTGATCATCCGGAGGCATTGTGGATGACCCAAGCCAAGTTGTGACCGGTAGCGAGCGATTCACCGGCCGGAGTGGCGAAGAATCAGCTCGTAGTGAGCACTTGATCCTTGCGTGGATCAAGGGGAGCGATACCCTTGCGTGGGTGCTCCAACGAGGACTAGGGGGGTGTGCCGACACCTCGATACCTCGGCAAAAAGATCGTCGTGTCATCTCTACTCTCTTTACTACGCATTTACCTTTGAGCAATTCAATTTCGCATTTACTTGTTGTTCTCTCATAAGTTGAAATGTCATGCTAGAGTAGAATTGGTTTAGCAATAGTCTTTTGTGCGATTGATTCTTGTCAAACACACTTCTAGGCACTAGGGGGTTAATTGGGCTTGATAGGTTTTATTATTGCAAGAAGTTTTAGAAAAGCCCAATTCACCCCCCCCCCCCCCTCTTGGGCATCTTGATCCTTTCAATTGGTATCGGAGCCTCGTGCTCTCGATTTAGGCTTAACCGCCTAGAGTTAAGATGTCCGGAGGTGATGGACCACCTCCCATGTTTGAGGGAGACGACTTTCTATATTGGAAAATCTGTATGGAGTCGTACCTAGAAGCCGTTGATGTGAAATGTCGCGATGCCGCCATAACCGGCTTGTCAGCCCAAGGAAGGCACAAGCCTCACTCCTAATGAGGAGGAAAATGATAAATGGAATGCAAAGGCCAAAAACATTCTCTTTAGAGGCATTTGCAAAGATGTTTTCAACCGTGTTCGGAACCACAAAAATTCCCATGATCTATGGGAAACATTTGTGCGCTCCATGAGGGAACCAAGAGTGAGTGTGAGGAACGCTATCATTTAGTTATGCAAAAGCTTCACTCTTTTGATATGCATGCTAATGAAAGTGCAAATGAAATGTACTCACGGTTGAATGTTCTTGTAGAAGAGATAATGGACTTGGCCTCACACAAATGCAACCATCTGATGTTGTGAGGAAGATTGTTTGTGTCCTTCCAATTGAGAAGTATGGACACATTGTGATGGTGCTACATCAAGGTGATCTTTCCACCGCTACACCAACTCAAATCTTGGGAAAGATCAATGCGCATGAGATGTACATGCACATCACACCAAGTGGTGGCTCCTCCACCGACAAGAAGAAGGACTTGGCCTTCAAGCTAGCCATGACAAGAAAGGCAAGTCCAAGGCTATTATGGTGCATCATGAGAGCTCAAGTGATGAAGAAGATGACTCCAACATTGCTCTCATGGTGAGAAGGACCACCAAGATGTTGAAGAAGCTTCACAAGAGTGGAGTCAACTTTGACTCAAGAAAGAAGAAGTTCTTCACAAGTAGCAAGAGGAGGCCAATCTCCGAAATGGATTGCTACAATTGCGGTGAGCTTGGCCATCTTGCTCATCAATGCACCAAGCCCAAGAAAGAGAGCTACAAGAACAAGAACAAGGGCAAGAAGTATGACTCATCAAGTGAAGATGAGAAGAAGATGAAAAGCCCTACTACAAGAAGGATGGCAAGAAGAAAAGCAATACCACAAGAAAGGTGGGAAGGCTTACATTGTTGGTGATTGGCTCACCGACATTGACTCCTCCGGTGGCTCATCAAATGAAGATAGTGATGATGAGAAGGAGAAGGTGGCCGCTCTAGTCATTGGCTCCTCTACACACCACCACACACACCGTTGCCATCATCATCAACACACCTATGCCTTATGGCCAAGGGTGACCGGAAGGTACAAAACGATGATGACTCTAGTGATAGTGATAGTGATGGTGAATTTGAGTCACCCACTTATGATGAGCTTGTCACATTGCTAAACAACTACACTAAAATCATAAGAAAAAACTAGAGCTAAAAATGAAAAGCTTGTTGATGAAAATGAATCTCTTGTTGAGAAATGTGATCATGCTATTCATGCTAGTGATGAACTAAAAAATGAACTTGCAACTATGTCATCCACTATCAAGGAGCTCAAGTCCTCTAACAAGAGCTCAAAGCTAAAAATGAGAAACTTGATAAGATGCATAGTGACTTTACCACTAGTTATCAATTGCTCAAAGAACAATACACTCAAGTGAAAGTAGATTATGATACTCTCACCATTGCTTATGATATGCTTTCACATGAGACACTTGATGCTCCTAACCTTGTTGTTAAGTGTGACATAGCAACATCTTGTGAGGACTTGGTTAGTGAGCATGATGAGCAAAGAGCTAGTGGCAAGGGCAAGAATGTGGTTGTGGCCGATCACTATGATGATTATATCAAGATCAAGAATGAGAATGCAAAGCTCAAGGTTGATCTAGAGAAGCTTGCAACCACAAAGCAAGACATTGTTGAGACCCAAGATGATGAGTATAGCATGATACTTGAGCTTGACATGCTAAAAGAAGAGAACAAGAGATTGAAGATGGAGAGAGATTACAAGATGACACCATCTCGATTAGAGCTCCAACAGAAAATGACAACCTCAAGAGAGAAGGAGCACCTCACCACCGGGTTGAAGAAATTCACCAAGGACAATGTCTTCAAAGTGAGCTACTCATGAACACCGTCATGAAGACCAATAGAAATGGCATTGGCTTCTTGAAGAGAAGATGAATCAACGCAAGAGCATCACTAAGCCAAAGAAGAAGAAGATTGGAAGATGCTATGAGTGTGGAAAGGAAGGTCACTTTGCTCATGATTGTGAAGAGCCCAAGCCCACACCCTTGCCCAAGCATGCTAGGCCCTTTGCTTTCAATGCTCACTACATGCTTAGACAAGACTCTAGTGGCAAGATGAAAGTTATGTTTATGGGGCCTCCTAACAAGAATAGGCCAAAGCAAATTGGGGTTGCAAAGTCACTAGTTGAGAAGGTTAAGGGACCGCAACAAGTTTGGGTCCTGAAAGCTCAAGCTTGATTTCTTATGTGTGTAGGTGAACTACAAGACCGGTGGATCACATTGGGTAATTGATAGTGGGCACTCAACATATGACCGGCGATCCTCGGATGTTCACCTCACTAGAAGAAAATGTCGATGACCAAGAAAGATAACATTTGGTGACAACTCAAAGGGCAATGTCAAAGGATTGGGCAAAGTAGCTATATCAAATGACCATACCATCTCCAATGTACTCCTTGTTGCATCCTTAAGCTTCAACTTGCTATCCGTTGGGCAACTTTGTGATCTTGGCTTTCAATGTTTTTTTCACCGACAAAGAAGTGGTTGTGACCAAGAAAGATGATGCACAAGTGATCTTCAAGGCTTTAGATACAACAATCTCTATCTAGTGGATTTCTCCTCCAAAGATGCCAACTTGAAGACATGTTTGTTCACTAAGCAATCACTTGGTTGGCTATGGCATAGAAGATTGGCACATGTGGGAATGAACACTCTCAACAAGCTATTGAAGAAGGATTTGGTTAGGGGCTTGAAGGATGTCAAATTTGAGAAGGACAAATTGTGTAGTGCATGTCAAGCCGGCAAGCAAGTTGCAAACACTCATCCAACCAAAGCTTTTGTATCAACATCAAGAGAGTTAGAGCTTCTTCACATGGATCTATTTGGGCCAACAACATATGCAAGCTTGGGAGGAAATCTCTATTTCCTAGTGATTGTTGATGACTACTCTAGATACACTTGGGTATTCTTTCTTCATGATAAATCCGAAGCAACCCCTTCATTCAAGAAGTTTGCCAAGAGACCAAATTAGTTTGACTTGAAGATCAAGAAGATAAGAAGTGACAATGGAATAGAGTTCGACAACACCCACATTGAGCAATATTGTGATGAAGTTGGGATCAAGCATGAAGTCTCCGCAACCTACACACCACAACAAAATGGGGTAGTTGAGAGGAAGAACCGACACTAATCACCCTAGCAAGGACAATGCTAGATGAGTACACTACACCGGAAAGATTTTGGGCGGAAGCAATCAACAACAACACCGCTTGCTATGCATCAAACCGGTTGTTCCCCCATCGTCTCCTTGGCAAGACCCCCTATGAGCTACTCAACAACAAAAGCCGGATATATCATTCTTTAGAGTGTTTGGGTGCAAATGCTACATCTACAAGAAGCGCCAACACCTAGGGAAGTTTCAACGCCGATGTGATATTGGTTTTCTTGTTGGTTACTCATTGAAGTCCAAAGCATATCGAGTATTCAACCATGCCACCGGGATGGTAGAAGAAACATATGATGTGGAATTCGATGAATCTAATGGCTCTCAAGGAGAGCATGAAATCTTGATGATGTAGGTGATGAACCATTGAGGGAAGCAATGAAGAACATGCCGGTTGGAGCCATCAAGCCTAAAGATGATGATGATGTGCAAGTCATTGACAAGCCATCCTCATCCAATGTACCACATGTTGATGACAAAGATGGGAGGGATCCATTTGAAGATACTCATGTCTCCCATGATCAAATGGTGGTACAAGCTCAAGATGTTGATGCTCCACAAGCGGCCCCTCAAGTGGTTGATCAAAGGACTACTCCTCTACTACAAGCTCATCCTCAAGATCTCATCATAGGGAGTCCAACAAGGGTGTAATGACTCGATCTCAAAAACTTGCTTTATTTATTGAACATCACTCCTTTGTGTCTCTTGTTGAGCCTACCATTGTAGATGAAGCTCTAGGTGATCCGGATTGGGTGAATGCTATGCATGAAGAATTAAACAACTTCACCCGCAACCAAGTTTGGACACTTGAAGAGCGACCCAAAGGCGCAAGAGTCATTGGAACAAAATGGGTGTTTAGGAACAAGCAAGATGATCAAGGCAAGGTTGTTAGAAACAAGGCAAGGCTAGTGGCAAAGGGGTTCTCTCAAGTTGAAGGTTTGGATTTTGGAGAGACCTTTGCACCGGTTGCAAGACTCGAAGCCATTCGTATCCTCCTTGCATATGCATCACATCATGACATTAAATTATATCAAATGGATGTGAAAAGTGCATTTTTAAATGGCTTCATAAATGAACTAGTCTATGTTGATCAACCTCCCGGGTTTGAAGACCCTAGATATCCTAATCATGTTTATAGGTTGTCCAAGGCGCTATATGGGCTCAAGCAAGCCCCAAGAGCTTGGTACGAGCGCCTCCGGGACTTCCTCATTGAGAAGGGCTTCACCATTGGGATGGTCGACACCACACTATTCACCAAGAAGCTTGATGGAGAATCTTCATTTGTCAAGTCTACGTTGATGATATCATCTTCGGGTCAACAAATGAAGCCTATTGCAAGGAATTTGGTGACTTGATGTCGAAGGAGTTCGAAATGTCCATGATTGGAGAGCTCACATTCTTCCTAGGCTTCCTCAAGCAATTGAAGGAGGGGACTTTCATATCTCAGAGAAAATACACAAAAGACCTCCTCAAGCGCTTCAACATGGATGATTGCAAGCCTATCAAGACTCCAATGCCAACAACGGACATCTCGACCTAGATGTGGGAGGTAACCCGGTTGATCAAACTCTCTACCGTTCTATGATTGGTAGCTTGTTATATTTGACCGCATCTAGGCCCGACATCATGTTTAGTGTGTGCATGTGTGCTCGCTTTCAAGCCGATCCTAGGGAATCACATCTTGTAGCGGTGAAGAGAATCCTTAGGTACCTAAAGCACACCCCAAGCTTTGGCCTTTGGTATCCCAAAGGAGCTAACTTCCAACTCGTTGGGTATTCCGATTCGGATTACGCGGGTTGCAAAGTAGATAGAAAAAGCACATCCGGAGGGTGCCATTTGCTTGGGAGATCACTAGTGTCATGGAGTTCAAAGAAGCAAAATAGTGTGGCCTTGTCTACCGCCGAGGCGGAATACATAGCCGCGGGTGCTTGTTGTGCACAAATCCTTTACATGAAACAAACCCTTTTAGACTATGGTGTAGTTCTAGAAGGGTACCTTTGTTGTGTGACAATGAGAGCGCGGTTAAGCTTGCTAACAACCCGTTCAACACTCTCGCACAAAGCACATAGATATTCGCCATCACTTTCTTAGAGACCATGTTTCCAAGAAAGACATATCCTTAGAGGGAGTTAGAACCGAAGATCAATTGGCGGATATCTTCACAAAACCCCTAGATGAGAACACCCTTTGTAGATTGCGAAGTGAGCTTAATGTGCTTGATCTAAGTAACTTTGTCAAAGGTGAAAGGGGTTGTCTTTGCATTGCATTGTATCATATCATGTTTAAATTATGCTATGCACATAGGCTTGTCAGACGTGGTTAAGATAACCGCCCTAAAAAGCGTGTGAAGAAGCTTACCCATGAGCAAACTTGACAAGCAACCTAGATTCAAATTCCGTATTGCATTGCATATGCATGTTTGTTGCTTTGTCGTTTCTTTTCGGTTATGCTTTGAGCAACCGCTGTGTTCGTCCACCGCTAGGGGAGCATTTGAGGCTCCAATTGGTTAAGACCCCTAGTTTTGGTGGCCACATGTTGTCTCCTCGGAAGTTTTATTGCCTATTTAATCTAGAAACTAAATTAGCCTATGGCAAAATATTTGAAAAATTTGAGGGTTTGAGAGAGGTCACTCCTCTAGGTTCCAACTGGTGTTTATTTGCTTCTTATTTGAGTTGGAACTTGGTTGGGAGAAGTCGGCGCGAAAAATCGAGTCAAAACAGGGTTTTCCCTGTGACCGAACGCTGCGACCGGACGCTCCCAGTGCGTCCGGTCAGTTCACCCCCACGCGCAGGTGAACAGTGTCTCGGCGAGTCCGGTCAGCAGTTCGCGCGTGCGTCCGGTCGTCTGCAGCCGGTTGATCGGACGCTCGGTGCGTCCGGTCGTGTGCGACAGGACGCGTCCGATCGCGGTTTTTAGGATTCGGGAGCTCTCTGTTGTGACCGGACGCTGGGCCCTTGTGCGTCCGGTCATCTTCAGTGCGTCCGTCGAAACTTAAGTGCGCAGTTTGTTTATCCAACCGACATGGGGGCCGCCCTTCCTTGTCCTCATCCCTGCCCGCGCTCCAGCCCGTCTCCACCGTGCCCTAACCTCTGCCACTGCCCCGACCGCCCGCACCACCGCGCCCCACTCGCACCGTGCCACCCTCCCCGCCTCCTGCCGCGCCGCGCCGTCGCCTCTTCGCCGCGCCTGCACCGCTCAGCGCCCGCGCCCGCACCGACGCGCCACCTCCTCCTCTGCGCTAGCGCCGCCGCACCCCATCCCCGCGCCACAGCTCCAACGCCCCGCCTCGCTCACCTTGCCGATCGCTCCTCGCCGGTGGCTCTGCTTCACACCGCTCGTGTTCCCTCCTCCGGCGAGCACTCCTCAGCCAGCCCGTCCTACTCAGTGAGCTCCACCTCCTTCCTCTAACCGCTGCCTCAAGGTGTTCGACGAAATGTTCTTTCACCCGTTCATGCCAAACTTACCCTGTTTTCCCCCTTATTCTCGCGCAGATCCTTCCGGCGAGACTCTGGTGCCCGACGTGTCGGTATCTAACCCCGCTTCGTCGTTTCGTCGTGTCTCGTCAGGTAGCAAGCCATGCCTCGTTTCTCTTTCTTTTTTGCTTTGCTTCCGATAGGTCTTCTTCTCTCTAGATTATATGCTTATATATATCCCTATCTGTCTATTGCAGCAAGTCGGGACCGTGTCAGTGAGCCGTGTGGCAGTGACAGCTAAATCCGGGGCCAAGCTCGCGGATACGGAACGAGGCCAAGCCTCTGAGGTTCAGTCCAGTCTCTGTTTGCTTGGCAGTGGTTCTCAGTGGCAGTGGGTCTCGTCTGTGTCCGTGGTTCTCAACGGCAGTCAGAGGCAGTGGTTCTGTTCTTGTAGCGATGGCTCGCTGCAAGAACGTCGGCGGAGGTCCCGGGGCAGATCCTCCTCCCCCTCGCCTCCCTTCTGGTGACAAGGGGAAGCGGCCTCAGAAGCTCATCTCCAAGAAGCGCAAGCGTCTAGACCGTGATTCAGAGATAGCACTTGCAGCAGCTCGAGCAGCCGAGAGGGCAGAGCAGGGCGGTCAGGCAGGGGGTCTTCGTATTCGAGACCCGGCTTCAGCTCAGAGATCAGGGCAGTGGGTCAGCAGAGCAGTCAGCGGGTTCATGACCTCCTCACAGAGCAGCAGGTTCAGGCACTGCTTCAGATGAGGGCGGCATTGTCCGGGTTCGCGGTCACGAGTACTCTCTCGACGACCCGGCTGACGTCCTCCCTCCGACTTCAGTTCCCGTCAGAGGCAGCTTCAGCTCTTGCGGCAGCTACAGCCAGTGGGTCAGCTCCAGCCCAGTTCAGTACAGAGACCCAGGCAGAGGGTCAGACAGAGGAGCAGCCAGCTCAGCAGCACTCCGCAGGTCCACCCGCTCTCGCACTCAGGTGTCTCCTCGACCTGAGGGCAGAGAGGGGGTGGTCGACCCCCTCCGAGGCCACAGAGACCCCCACCTGTGGAGCACTTGGACCTGCGGGCTGCGACAACACGTCAGGTACAGGCACTGCGCCTGATCCCGTACGAGGAGTGGTTCCCAGTGCCAGGCACCCTCAGGCCGCGAGGGCTTCTACACATTATTCAGAGGAATTTTCTACAGAGCATATGTCAACAGCAGCGTCCATATCCGTCCCCACAGATTCTGCCCGCTGGAGACCATTGTTTCAGTTGCTGTAGAGGCTATCCGTCCTATGCTGTCATATCTACCTGGTTTAGCAGATCTTCTTGGACGGGGTGGTCTGTATATTGAGGATTGGGTCCGACAGTTTTACGCGTCCCTGTGGATCTCCCCGGATCACCGGTTCCTCCACTTTGCTTTCAGGGGGAGGTCCTACAGGCTCTACAGTGCCCGGGCCCGAGAGTACCTCGGTCTGACAGCGTATCCGACCAGGGTGCACACAGTTTGCTATGGCGAGACAGAGCCACCCAGGCGACCACACGCAGGAGAGATTCCACCAGCAGACTTGGTTCGTGCCTGCTTCCGGGAGCCGTTCGGCGAGGGGTCCAGCCGGCGTCCTCGTGACTTGACGTCGACGGCCCGTCTCGTGAACGAGGTCATGAGGCGCACTCTTCTGCCCCGGACAGGCTACAGAGAGGGGCTGGCACGTATTCAGATCTGGCTAGTTCACCACCTGGTTTCCCAGCTGGAGTTTGATATTTGGGATGTGATCATTTCTGAGATGGAGGACACACTGGCAGAGGGCTTCAAGGGTCACCGGCAGCTTCCCTACGCTCACCTCATCTGTTACCTTTTGAGGCGGATGATTCCGGGATTGCTTCCCGAGCTCCTTCAGTCCCCGACAGAGTTCCCCGTGTACGACACTCGCCAGATTGCCGGGGATCGTCCAGACACTCGTCCCAGGGGTCAGCGCCAGAGGCCGGTTGTCACAGAGACAGAGGCACAGCAGGACGAGACTGTCAGTCAGTTGGCAGAGGTTGAGCTCGTAGCACTTCAGGCAGAGGGAGAGGACCCCGACGATGAGTTTCCGTCTGACAGCACCGACGACGACTATGTTCCTCTTCCGAGGATGCGTCCACAGGGCGCTCACGACTCCGAGGCCTCCTCCTCGCGTATGGCTGGCTCCAATCCAGCCCTCCTGGCTATTCTTTCTCGGATGGAGCAGCAGCAGTCTCGACTGTCTGAGGAGGTTCAGCGTCAGGTAGAGGAGCAGCGACGACAGGCACAGGAGCAGGCTCGACTGGCAGAGGCACAGGCACAGGAGCGCCAGGACGCTCTCCAGTAGCAGATGATCCAGCTCCAGACTCAGACTCTGGCTTTCATGGAGAGGATGGCGACTCTTCCACAGTTACCTCAGCCGTCACAGTTTCAGCTGCAGCAGCCCGGACCGTCGACCTCTTACTACACGTCAGTTCCTCCGTCGACAGTCTCACCCTTCCCTCAGTACCCTCAGTGGTTCACTTCACCTCTGCCAGGGCCGCAGCCAGGGTTCACGCCGATCCGCTTAGGCTTCACTCCTACTCAGACGGAGTTCGTGCTAGTGACCCTGCGGAGTCTGGAGGCTTCCTTCAGTGAGCTCACTGGCCTTCCCACACCACCAGAGTTTCAGTTGCCGGTGACCTTAGCTCCAGCTCCTGCTCCTGCTACTGGTACTACAGAGACACTCCCCTCCTCAGTTGCGTCGTCCGAGCCACCGATCTCTCAGAGTTCGACTTTGCCAGTCAGTTCAGCGCCGGAGGCTTCGATGACCGTGTCAGTGGCAGTGACCGAGACAGTGGACCCTCCTCCAGCGACAGAGCTTCCCGAGTCAGAGGTTCTAGAGCCTCCACAGCCAGAGCTTCCAGCGTCCGAGGCCGCTCCTGAGTCAGCTGAGCAGACCCAGACTGCTTCACCTCCACGTCCAGTGTCCGAGGGTCAGCCAGCTCACAGTTCGTCGTCCGACGAGGAGGCCTACCTTGCTCAGTTCGAGACTCTTCCGCGCACCTCGTCGCCCAACTCGTCTGCTCCCGTCCCGCCTTCCGACCCTTAGGTTTTGGTCTTTGATGCCAAAGGGGGAGAAAGCGTATGTTAGACATAGGGGGAGCTTGTGAGAGGGTCTCGGTTCTTTTGTATGGTCTTGCACTCATATGCACTCATGTTTATCTTTTGGCACTTGTACGATATGTGTATGTCTTTTGGATGTGACTTGATATGTTGGATGTGACATGATATGCTTCACTTGTTATATATTCCATGTCACTTGTTTATGCTCTTTTGTGACATGATATGCTTAACTCGTTATTTTCTACATGTCACTTAATTATGCTCATTTACTTTGCTTCCGCACTTATACTCCGATAAATGAGCGTGTTCATAAGTACTTGTGTTAATTCTTATTATGTTGAGTACTTATGTGGACTTGGTTCGTATAAGCATGCCTAACCCCTTTTGATCTTATTGTCACATGCTTGTATGAACCAAGCAATTGAAAACCTCACCTCTCTTTCAAACATACTTGAGGTTGTCATCAATCACCAAAAAGGGGGAGATTGTGAGCATCTAGGCCCCCAGTGGGTTTCGGTGATTGGATGACAACGGTAAATTACTATGACTAACGTGTGTTTTGCAGAAACAGTTGAGTTAGGTCATGGTAATGATGATCGTGAGGGCACTATGGTATTCATGCCCTCATATTGATGGAATTCATTCGGTTTTCAAAGGATGGATGACGAAGACTGTGATAGGCTAGTCCTAAGTGTCATTTGGTGTTGAAGGACACTTAGAGTAGCATAGGTCTTTGTTTTATCTTTGGCCGTACTATTAAGAAGGGTTTGAATGGGTAGCTTGACCTAGGTGAGACTTTTGAGTTAGGTGTGGTGCACACTTGTTAACCAAAGCCCTAGGTAGCTTAGAAAGGTCCCTAAGATCATAAGGAAGAAAGTTCGTGAAGGAAGCGTCGCAAACCGAAGTCATTTTGGACTTCAAATTGCGACCGGACGCTCGAACCCTAGTGACCGGACGCTGGGGCATGCGTCCGGTCAGTAGTGTTGGCTGAGGGGTGGGCCTGGTTGTGACTGGACGCTCCTCAGCACTCGACCGGACGCACCAGGGTGGTGAGTCCGGTCGCATCCAGGGAGGTTCCAGAGAGCAATTTCGTTGACCGGACGCGTCCGGTCAGTGGTGACCGTGAAGGACCGAGAAGCTACCCGAAAGCGACCAGAGGGGGGTGAATGGGAGCTTCAAAATTTCCTTACGGAAACTAGATGCCACTGTCCCAAACTCAACCCCAAAAGCGAACCCTAGAGCTTGCTAATGTCCACGACCCTAGATGTAGGGTGGATGCTTCCACGAAGCACAGCGGGACACTAGACAACCCTAGAAGGCCAACGCAAAAGACGAAACTCGAGTCCAATCAAGAACGAACGAACCGCGAACGAAACGGCGTGAAACTGGATCGACCGGACTCTGCCTGCGTCCGGTCAGCTGGGACCGGACGCGTCCGGTCAGCCAAAAACCGGTTTTGGACCTCTCTGGAACTGACCGGACGCAGTGACTGCGAGCGTCCGGTCGATCCCCGTGCGTCCGGTCACAAGCACGTTCGAGTAGTGAACAGGACTATGGGCGAGTCCGGTCACCACTAAACTCCAGCGTCCGGTCAGAGCAAAAAACAGAACACGCTCAAACCTTCAACGACCGGACGCGTCCGGTCAAGTCGTGACCAGCGTCCGGTCACCCCGAAACTGCACTGAAACTCCAGCGATTCAACCCGATCTCCTCCGAATCAAGTGCTCTAGGCTTGGGATTCGATCTGAGGAGTCACAAGGAGGTTAGTGAGCTATCTCTAAGAGATCATGGCTCGAACCTAACTCCAAATCGGTGAATCGAAGGAATTCGGGAGAAGGAAGAAAAAGAGACCCGAAACTAAAACTTGATCGATCTCCTAGACCGTGAGGTTAGAGATGATTTCTTTCGGTGGAAAGAAGTGCCTCACGATCTAGAACAACTCAGTTCAAACGGAATCGCAAAAGATGAACCGAGCACAAAGATCAAGCGACGGGAAAACTCAAGGCACAAAGCAATCCGCGAAGAATATGATGAACATGAAATCAAAACGCGAATCGACACCAAGAGATGGGATCCAAGGTGAGGATACGGCCTCACTTCCTCGAATCAGCAGTACACAGAGTGAAGTCTCTCTGCGGATCTCAACTAGCTAAAGCAGGGGATGGGAGAGTGGAAACCCTAGGTGCTAGGAAGCAAATGACTGCGCTAACTGAGATGGGGAGGAGGGTGTCTCCCCTGGACTACTTATACTAACCTAGCCTAAGTCTATTTCCTACTCTACCCCTCACTACTCTAATTACAGAGCGGACCAGCCTAACCCTAAGGCTATTCTAGTCCACCCGCTGGTGATAGGTAGATCCGACGGCCACGCCCGCACGGTCTTCCGCGTCGCCTCCACGCAACCTTCAGATCGCCGCCACGTGCCGCCACCACTCTGCACCCCCGGTTTTGTGGCCCAAACCGGGAAACCAGCCTTTTCCATCAGCCCCCGGTTTTGAGGCCCAAACCGGGAAACCAGCCTCCAGCCCGAGTTTTGTGGCCAAACTCGGAAACCGTCCGCGCCCGAGTTTTGAGGCCCAAACTCGGAAACCGGCCCACGCCCAGGTTTTGAGGCTCAACCTGGAAACCGTCACGCCCAGGTTTTGTGGCTCAACCTGGAAACCCAGCACCCAGGTTTTGAGGCCCAAACCTGGAAACCGTCCACCGTTGGTTTTTCCCGGGCTCTACCAACAAACCGGCGTCGTAGAAGGGATGCACCGCCTGTGCACCCCTTCCACCGACATGATCGCACTTCTCCGCTTGTCGCTGTCGCAGGCTGCCAGCCACCACAGCTGATCCTCCGGCCTCCAGTCCATCAGTCCAAGTCCACGTCCGCCCTTCACCGTCCGATACATCGGCATGGCACGTCCGCCGCACGGCACGCCCATCCTTCATCGCGCCCGGTCCGTCGGCACGACACGTCGCAACTTGACCTTCACCCGCCATCGACCACTGTCTCCGTGCTCGACACCTGCACAACACAAGCCAAAGAACATGCGCATCATCTCCGTTGACAATCACTCATCACACAGAGACTCGGCATACACCCATGTATCCGCAATCTCCCCCTTGATGAGTGCATTGTCAACTCCACAACAAATCATGAATAAGAAGAAGGAGGTAGGAAGGAGTGAGAAGAGAAAACCCAACCAAATGACCCAAAAGCCTAACAAAAGCCAAAGAAGGTCAAGTGGATGAAGCGAAAACTTGGTCCCCAAAGACATGGGCAACGGCTCGACGCAACCAAGCAAAGCAAAGCTAGCCCTCAAGAAGAGGTAGAACAGGCTCAACACCGCTAGCAGATACCAATTGAAGATCGGAGGACAACAGAAGCAAAATGCTAGTCCCTCAAGATAGAGGCACAGAGGCTCAACACAACTAGCAAGAAAATCACTCCGAACCAATTGGAAATCAACCCAAACCAAATGGGAAAGCACACCAGACGATACCAATTGAAAGCCAAATGAAAAAGCTTATGAAAGCTCATGAAAAGCTAGGAACGTTTGCTAGTCCCTCAAGACAGAGGCAACGGCTCAACACAACTAGCAAACTCCCCCTCGACAATTGCAAGCAACTGGGACAAATAATTCTCCCCTTAGTTGATCAACACAGGGGCATATGATTTGCATAAATTTCTCCCCCTAGTTGAAAATGCACTTATCAAGGCCAAAAGGTATCGGAGAAGCAACTCCCTTCACACAAACTCCCTCTGAACACAAGATCTCCTTCCAAAATGCATATGAAGTCAAAATGCAAGTTAGGAGCTTCAAGTGTATAGTCAAAAGAGTGCAAAGATGCTCTAATCAGTATAGCTCCAACATCTCAATTAAGCACTCAAATAGCAAAGGCTCAAACTGATCACTTATACGAAATATGAAGCATATGAGCATGTGAGCAGTTTTAAGCCAAAAGGATAGTCACCATCAAAATAGCACTAGACATGTATAGAGGGAATCCAAACAAGTGCTAAGCATATATACAAGGTGAACTACCCCTAGCAAAGTTCAATCATCATGCATAGGAATGAAGCATATACTTGTGATTTCAAATTCAAATCGGAGTTGCAGCGGTAAAAGAATTCACAAGTTCATTTTTAGCATGTGATTGCGAGAGGTTGAAAGCTTGTCATCGCCTAACTTTTCAACCGTGCGAAGCCTATGCCGAAGCAATCAGAAGCTTAAAGCAACGGTTTCGGTCATACACTACATGGCTCAAGTTTAACTCAAAGTGCACTGAGAAACAGTCTCAATACCATGAGGTGTTGACAAGCAATCCCATCTCGATCTTTTCAATTCAACAATACTTGGTTCAGATTTTAAGCAAGTTATGAACAACCAAGCAAGTGAATGACTCAGAACTAGAGACATAGCAACCTAGCATATATGAAAAGCAGGAATGGACTCAACACACCCTACACATGCTAGTTGCATATCTCAATGGTGAACATTTTCAGATTTATATACATTAGGCATAATTCACCATTCCAAAAATAGCTCGCTCATAACATGTAACAGTGATCAGAAGGAGCATAAGCTACAAGCATCATCATAAGTATCGGAGCAATACTAACAAGAGCATAGTTACATTCTAGTGAATATAGACATGAAGCTCAGAATGTAAATGCGTATGCCCGACACAAAACTGAAAGAATGAAGATACCAATTGGAAAGACTCAAGAAACTCAAAAGAAAAGAGCCTCAAAATAAAAGAGTCAGTCTGTACATCTCAAAATGCTTCCCCCATCTAAAAGGGGAAACACACACCAAGCTCACCCCTCAACCTATTAAAGGTTGATTCGTCTAAAGGCTTGGTGAAAATATCAGCCAATTGGTGATGAGTATCGACATGGCGAAGGTCGATATCACCCTTCTCCTGGTGGTCTCGCAAGAAATGAAAGCGCACATCAATGTGTTTGGTTTTCGAGTGAAGCACGGGGTTCTTAGCAACGCTAATGGCACTCGTGCTGTCACAAAGCAAAGGAACTCGAGTAAAGCTCAAACCAAAATCACGCAAAGTGGCCATCATCCAGAGTAACTGGGAACAGCAGCTAGCCGCAGCAACATATTCAGCCTCCGTGGTAGACTGAGCG
This sequence comes from Coix lacryma-jobi var. lacryma-jobi, assembly GCA_009763385.1. NCBI lineage: Eukaryota > Viridiplantae > Streptophyta > Magnoliopsida > Poales > Poaceae > Coix > Coix lacryma-jobi. Next base: position 52,858,980 of record CM019824.1, read on the forward strand.
ACACTAGACTGCTTGCGAGAAGACCACGATACAAGAGAAGACCCAATAAACTGGCAAGTCCCAGAAGTGGACTTGCGCTCAATGCGACAACCAGCAAAATCAGCATCAGAAAAGCCACAAAGCGAGAGGGTGGAAGAAGCAGAATACCAAATCCCGAACTCAGGCGTGAAATGAAGGTACCTGAAGATGCGCTTCACCGCCTGACGGTGAGAAGTGCGTGGCGAAGCCTGAAAGCGCGCGCACAAGCACACGGCGAACTGAATGTCCGGCCGTGTCGCCGTCAGGTAGAGCAGCGATCCAATCATGCTGCGGTACTCCTTCTGGTCCACTGCTTCTCCATCCGTGTCGGCATCCAGGGCAGTCGTCGTCGACATGGGCGTCGGAAGAGGCTTGGCCTCACCCATGTCGAACCGCTTCAGCAAGTCCCTCGTGTACTTGCCCTGGTGCACAAACGTCCCCTCTCGGGATTGCTTAATTTGCAACCCGAGAAAGAAGGTCAGCTCGCCCATCATGCTCATCTCGAACTCCCTGCTCATAGTATCTGCAAACTTGGCAACCAAAGCGTGAGAAGAACCACCGAAAATGATATCATCCACGTAAATTTGGACCAAGAGAGTATCTTTGCCTTGCTTGAGGAGAAAGAGCGTTTTATCAACACATCCCATTTTAAAACCCTTAGCTAGCAAAAAGGTTTTTAATCTCTCATACCAGGCTCTAGGGGCTTGTTTCAAACCATACAAAGCTTTGTGGAGTTTAAAGACATGGTTTGGAAACCTGGGATTTTCAAAACCGGGGGGTTGCTGGACATAGACCTCCTCCTCAATGTAGCCGTTTAAGAAGGCACTCTTGACATCCATTTGGAAAAGTTTGAAACCCATGGATGCAGCATAAGCCAAGAGTATCCTAATAGCCTCCAAACGAGCTACAGGAGCGAAGGTCTCCTCATAATCTATCCCCTCCTTCTGACTATAACCCTTCGCTACAAGCCGGGCCTTGTTTCTCACAATGTGGCCCTCCTCTCCTTGCTTGTTTTTAAATACCCATTTTGTCCCAATAGGTTTACAGTCAGGAGGTGGAGGCATTAGAACCCAAACCCGATTTCGCTCAAAATTCTCTAGCTCCTCATGCATGGCATTGACCCAATCCGGATCCGTCAATGCGTGTCCAACATCTCGGGGCTCAAAAGACGCAACAAAAGCAGAATGAGCAAAGTGCGAGATGTGCTGTGACCTGGAGCGAGTAACTCGCTCGTTGATGTCGCCGATCATCTGTTCAGGGGGGTGCTGGCGCTGGAAATGTCGTGGCGCCTCCCGGGAAGAAGTGACCTCCCCCTCAACAGCAGCTGGTTCCACCCCGGGTACAAAAGGTACCGCGCGAGGTGGAGGATCCCACGGCCCCCAGGAAGAAGAAGTGTCGGGGCCGTGAGTCGTCGTCGAGGCCGCTCTTTGCGGCACGGCAGGTGGAGGGGGTGCTGGATCATCTATACCTTCAGCACCCTCGTCCTCATCATCAAAAAGAGGCTCTCCAACCTCATGATCACCTGCACGCTCAAAACGAGAAGAGGGACAAACAAGAGTCTCGTCGAAGGTGACATCTGATGTCTCCATGACTCGGTTAGTGTCAAGGTTAAGTACACGATAGGCTCGAGTGTGAGTGCCATAACCCAAAAACACACCGTCAGAAGAACGAGACTCAAACTTGTCCAGGTTGCCTTTCTTCAATATAAAACAGTGGCAACCAAAGACTCTAAAATAACTCACCTTGGGCTGGCGACCAAAACGCAACTCATAAGAGGTCTTCTTCAAAAACGCTCTCAGAAAAATGCGATTCGAAATGTAGCATGCAGTGTTCATAGCTTCGGCCCAAAAACGCCTAGGAGTCCTATGCTCATCAAGCATCGTCCTGGCCATCTCAACAAGGGTCCGATTCTTCCTCTCTACAACACCATTTTGAGGTGGTGTATAGGGGGAAGAAAACTGATGCTCCAAACCAAGGCGGTTACAAAACTTCTCAAAATCCGAATTTTTAAACTCGGAACCATTATCACTCCGAATAGCTCGCATCGAGTTCAAAGGGAACTCGTTCTGAAGACGCAAAATCAGATTGCGAGCAAATGAGAAAGTCTCGGTCTTCTCAGCTAAAAAGAAGACCCACGAATATCTCGAAAAGTCGTCAACAACAACCAAAACATACCACTTGCCACCAACCGAGCTCACCCGAGCCGGACCAACAAGGTCCATGTGTAAAAGCTCTCCGGGGTGCGAGGTCATGACCTTAGTCACCGGATGGTGGGGAGCAGCAACCATCTTCCCATGTCTGCAAGAATGGCAAACTAGATCCTTCTCCATCGAAAGCTTGGGCAATCCTCGGATTAGGCCAAGTGAGCTAAGTCTTGCAAGCAAGTCGAAGCTTAAATGACCGAGCCTCCTATGCCACTTCCAAAGATCGGAGGAAGAAGGACTAGCCAAAAGACAGCGAGAAGAACCAAACGATTCCGAGAAATTCGCACAAAAGACTTTCCCAAAGGGCGAAATCAGACATACAAGATCGCCCTGAGGATCTAAGATGCGACTAAGGTTCGGTTTAAAACGAATCTCATAGTCATCATCAAAAAGTTGCGAAACAGAAAGAAGGTTAAAATGCAGGTTAGAAACAAGAGCAACATCGCGCAACACAAAGTGCTCATTAACCCGCACCGTCCCACGAGACAATACCTTACCTTTACTATTGTCGCCGAAGGTTATGTACTCCTTTCCGGCGACCGGGCTAAGGCTGGAGAACCACTTGGTGTTTCCGGTCATGTGCCTCGAACAACCGGAATCCACCAACCAAACGTCCTCCAACCGTCTTACCTACATCAATAGAAAGACATAGGGTGAGCATACGGTCCAACACTGGGGTTAGTGAAATAAGGGTAATACCAGTGTTGGGCCGGCTGCTCAAAAGAACGGTTAGCAGAAAAACCATTCCTAGCACGTCTACGAGGGAAGCGATCACCACGCTGAGGAAAACGTGGTCCGCTGGGGAAGAAGCGCTCACCGCGATACTTAAACTGCGGTGGGGGAAAGCGCTCAACTAAACCTCCGCCACGGGGTCCATTACCTGCAAAAGCAGGACCCCGTCGGGTACGCTCTCTACGAGGTTTACGCCTAGGAGCCTGGGGCTCAACTGCTCTAGCGTCTCTCCTCGGAGCTCTCTCCAGCCTAGGCCTGGGACCCTGACGTCCGGACCTAGCTGCTCTCCCCTGGGCCTTCGGTACATGTCCACCATGAGCTGGATGGTACATGTCCGGGTTCTCCATCTCCCGAGCCCTGCGCGCCTCTCTCTTGCGCCTAAAGCAGAACTCGCTCAAGTGACCATCTCTCCCACAAAAATCACACTGGTACCTCACCGCACGCACAGGGGGTTGTTGGTGACCAGGGCTGTGGGTGTGGCTCACTTTGCCCTTCTGAGGCAAACACTCCTCTCTGATGGGTGGCATAGCATCAAGCTTGTTCTTGAGGTGGTTTGGCTTGGGTGCCCAAACTGGGTTCTTGGGAGGAGCTCTCGGGGGTTCCTCAACCACACCATCTTTGGTGATAGGCTTGGCTGGCTCTTTGAGTGGAAGCTTGGCAAGTTTGGGAGTAGTGGTGGAGTTGGGCTTCTCACATGGGTTCAGACCACTAGACTCTCCAATCTTCCCAAAAGCTGAGAGATCAACACTCTGAGCAAAACCTACACCAGGGGCACCCACAGCTCGCTTGAATTGGGAGATCATCATCCCGAGCTGCGGCTCACTACTGGAGACCCATGACAAGATGGACCGAAGGTATGTGTTTTCTTCCTCGGTTTGCATCTTGCCATGCTTCACATTGGCAATCTCCATCTCCAGGCCCTCACACAAAACACACCTCGTGACACAAGTGCTATCTGAGCTGGCCTTGACTAAAGACTCAATCTTGGCATCCTTCTCTGCCAACTCAGATTGCAAGACAGGACAAGTCTTGCACGCACCCAACAGCTGCGGCCTAGCACGGAGCTCATCCACCTCTCCAACCAACGCAGCATACTTACCTCTCAGAGTGAGAAGGTCAGTCATGTGCGCGGTGCACGACTCGCACTCCGCCTCCTCCGACACAACCACGGTGGACCGAGCGAACTCAAGCTCCTTCACCGTGTCCTCCCACTTCTGCCTGAACTCCTTGCGCTCTCTAGCGGCACGCCTAAGCAACTTATCTTGGCTAAGGAGGGCATCAGTCAACTTCTCAACCTCGGAGGAAAGCTCGTCGTAGGTGAGAGATACCTGGGAGGTGTCGTCGTCGTCGTCGTTCCGAGGGGTACGCTCCGGCTCGCCGTCGACCTCATCGCCCAGCGCCATGGTGCAGAAGCCGTCGTCGTCGGCGAAGAAGCAGAGGCCGTTCAGCTTGTCCTCGATCCTCTTCTTCTTCTCGGACTCGTCATCGCTCGAGCTGGCGGAGTCGTCATCCGAGCCGTCGACGTCGCTGAGCGTGGCGAAGAACGCGCGCTGCTCAGCTTGCTGCTTCTCCAAGTACTTCTTCTTGATGTACTCTTTGTCGAAGCCGCCCCGCTTCTTGTGCCTTGGGGGAACGTGCTTCTCCTTGTACTTGGAGTCGCGCCTGTGGCCGTGATCGCCCTTCCCCAGATGCTTGTTCTTCTTCTTGGGGCAGTCGGCGATGAAGTGGTCGGGGTCGCCGCACTCGTAGCATCCCGTGCGTCCTCCTCCTCGACGACGGTTCATGCGGTTGTTGTGGAACCGCGAGAACCGGTTGGCAAGTAAAGCCAACTCGTCGTCTCCCAAAGACTCCAGCTGGTCCTCTGTCACAGAAAAGAGAGAAGAGAGCGCAAAACCAGCTGAGGGGTTAGAGGAAGAGCCGGAAACCAAAGCCATGGACGGGCGAGAAGGATTTTCAAAAGAAGCCCTCGCCATAGCATCAATCTCACTGGACTTGAGCTTACTAAAGAGCTCGTCGCAGGTGAGGGTCTCATAGTTCGGCGATTCGATGATTGCCTGAACCTTGGAGTCCCACACCGAACGGTCAAGAGTGTGCAAAAGCTTCAAAGCACGCTCATGATCGTCAAATGGCAACTGCTCTCTGTTAGCCCTCATCCTGTTGACAATCACCTGAAAGCGAGCGAATAAACTTTCTATGCTCTCGCCAGGTTGATGTCTAAAGTTCTCATACTCTCGCTTGAACGACTCGTAGAGTCGGGTTTTGACTTGAGAGGTGCCCTCATGAAAACGCATGAGAGTGTCCCAGATCTCCCGAGCCGTAGCGAGGTGAGAAACACGATCAAACTCACCCATGCTCAAACAAGAGAAAAGAGCATTACGGGCTCGGCTATTGGCATCGTGCTCATCGATCTGCTGTTGAGTCACACGAGCAGCCAAGACCACGTAATCAGGGGAGTTGCAAATATCCCAGATCGAAGCGCCCAAGCTCTGCAAATAGGCCGACATACGTATCTTCCAATACGCATAGTTCGTCCCATCGAAAAACGGCGGTTTGCCCACGCCGCGATCCATGTCGCCTTCGGTGGATCTGGAACCGGCTAAGGTGGAAGATCCTTAACCCGCTCCGATACCAATTGAAGGACCGAGAAGCTACCCGAAAGCGACCAGAGGGGGGTGAATGGGAGCTTCAAAATTTCCTTACGGAAACTAGATGCCACTGTCCCAAACTCAACCCCAAAAGCGAACCCTAGAGCTTGCTAATGTCCACGACCCTAGATGTAGGGTGGATGCTTCCACGAAGCACAGCGGGACACTAGACAACCCTAGAAGGCCAACGCAAAAGACGAAACTCGAGTCCAATCAAGAACGAACGAACCGCGAACGAAACGGCGTGAAACTGGATCGACCGGACTCTGCCTGCGTCCGGTCAGCTGGGACCGGACGCGTCCGGTCAGCCAAAAACCGGTTTTGGACCTCTCTGGAACTGACCGGACGCAGTGACTGCGAGCGTCCGGTCGATCCCCGTGCGTCCGGTCACAAGCACGTTCGAGTAGTGAACAGGACTATGGGCGAGTCCGGTCACCACTAAACTCCAGCGTCCGGTCAGAGCAAAAAACAGAACACGCTCAAACCTTCAACGACCGGACGCGTCCGGTCAAGTCGTGACCAGCGTCCGGTCACCCCGAAACTGCACTGAAACTCCAGCGATTCAACCCGATCTCCTCCGAATCAAGTGCTCTAGGCTTGGGATTCGATCTGAGGAGTCACAAGGAGGTTAGTGAGCTATCTCTAAGAGATCATGGCTCGAACCTAACTCCAAATCGGTGAATCGAAGGAATTCGGGAGAAGGAAGAAAAAGAGACCCGAAACTAAAACTTGATCGATCTCCTAGACCGTGAGGTTAGAGATGATTTCTTTCGGTGGAAAGAAGTGCCTCACGATCTAGAACAACTCAGTTCAAACGGAATCGCAAAAGATGAACCGAGCACAAAGATCAAGCGACGGGAAAACTCAAGGCACAAAGCAATCCGCGAAGAATATGATGAACATGAAATCAAAACGCGAATCGACACCAAGAGATGGGATCCAAGGTGAGGATACGGCCTCACTTCCTCGAATCAGCAGTACACAGAGTGAAGTCTCTCTGCGGATCTCAACTAGCTAAAGCAGGGGATGGGAGAGTGGAAACCCTAGGTGCTAGGAAGCAAATGACTGCGCTAACTGAGATGGGGAGGAGGGTGTCTCCCCTGGACTACTTATACTAACCTAGCCTAAGTCTATTTCCTACTCTACCCCTCACTACTCTAATTACAGAGCGGACCAGCCTAACCCTAAGGCTATTCTAGTCCACCCGCTGGTGATAGGTAGATCCGACGGCCACGCCCGCACGGTCTTCCGCGTCGCCTCCACGCAACCTTCAGATCGCCGCCACGTGCCGCCACCACTCTGCACCCCCGGTTTTGTGGCCCAAACCGGGAAACCAGCCTTTTCCATCAGCCCCCGGTTTTGAGGCCCAAACCGGGAAACCAGCCTCCAGCCCGAGTTTTGTGGCCAAACTCGGAAACCGTCCGCGCCCGAGTTTTGAGGCCCAAACTCGGAAACCGGCCCACGCCCAGGTTTTGAGGCTCAACCTGGAAACCGTCACGCCCAGGTTTTGTGGCTCAACCTGGAAACCCAGCACCCAGGTTTTGAGGCCCAAACCTGGAAACCGTCCACCGTTGGTTTTTCCCGGGCTCTACCAACAAACCGGCGTCGTAGAAGGGATGCACCGCCTGTGCACCCCTTCCACCGACATGATCGCACTTCTCCGCTTGTCGCTGTCGCAGGCTGCCAGCCACCACAGCTGATCCTCCGGCCTCCAGTCCATCAGTCCAAGTCCACGTCCGCCCTTCACCGTCCGATACATCGGCATGGCACGTCCGCCGCACGGCACGCCCATCCTTCATCGCGCCCGGTCCGTCGGCACGACACGTCGCAACTTGACCTTCACCCGCCATCGACCACTGTCTCCGTGCTCGACACCTGCACAACACAAGCCAAAGAACATGCGCATCATCTCCGTTGACAATCACTCATCACACAGAGACTCGGCATACACCCATGTATCCGCAGACCGGACGCATGAGAGCGTCCGATTAGCACTTCGTACGAGTGTCAGTGCTAACGTCAGTTAGCCATTGGGCACTGACCGGACGCGTCCGGTCACCCCGACAGTGCGTCCGGTCAGTGTGTAAACTGGCTGGACTTACCCCTTCGTGCATGTTTCGAGTTGGGGGGTATAAATATGCCTTCCCCTCATTCATGCTGTCTCTCTTGCTCATTTGAAAGGTTGTCAAACACATTGTGATTCCAAGTGAGTGCAAGAGGCCTAGTGAGGTTGAGAGATTTGATAATTGAGTGATCAAACACCTCATTAGTGAATAGAGAGTAGCAAGTGTGCATCCACCCATCTCATTAGCCTTGCGTTGGTCAAGTGAGAGTTCTTGCTTGTTACTCTTGGTGATCGGCATCACCTAGACGGCTTGGTGGCGATCGGAGAGCTTGGTGATCATCCGGAGGCATTGTGGATGACCCAAGCCAAGTTGTGACCGGTAGCGAGCGATTCACCGGGCCTGAGTGGCAAAGAATCAGCTCGTAGTGAGCACTTGATCCTTGCGCGGATCAAGGGGGAGCGATACCCTTGCGTGGGTGCTCCAACGAGGACTAGGGGGTGTGCCGACACCTCGATACCTCGGCAAAAAGATCGTCGTGTCATCTCTACTCTCTTTACTACGCATTTACCTTTGAGCAATTCAATTTCGCATTTACTTGTTCTCTCATAAGTTGAATTGTCATGCTAGAGTAGAATTTGTTTAACGATAGTCTTTTGTGCGATTGATTCTTGTCAAACACACTTCTAGGCACTAGGGGGTTAATTGGGGCTTGATAGGTTTTATTATTGCAAGAAGTTTTAGAAAAGCCCAATTCACGCCTCCTCTTGAGCATCTTGATCCTTTCACTTGGGATGGCAGTCTGTGACGGTCATGACACATGGTGGCTTGCAAGTGGAGGCTCATGTAGAGTGGATGCACGCACCAAACCGGTGTTGTGCGACACGCATGCGGTGCCAACAGTGATGCAGGTTGCATGTGGTGTGAGAGAGATCTAGGTGCCTGTATGTGGCCTCTCACTGACGTGACTGAGAGGACTGTCATGAGGAAGAAGATGATAAATGAGGTGTCATGAGGAGGTGGCAATCTCTACTGCCAATGAGACTGGCTTTGCTCTGATGTTCTTTTGCTACCATGGGTCTTGGCACATGGTGTCTTCTCTTTGATGCTCTTTTGCTAGCAATTATCACAAAATTGCAAGTTAGGCCTGGTTCAGTTGCCAACATTTCCCAAAAAATGTTGCGCAGTACCCGTTACAAAAAATTTTAGACGCATGCATGGAACATTAAATATAGATAAAAAATAACTAATTATATAGTTTGTTTGTTCATGTCGAGACGAATCTTTTGAGCCTAGTTAGTCCATGTTTGGACAAAGTTTGTCAAATAACAACGAAAGTGCTACAGGACTTTTCGTCATAAATTTCGCAAACTGAACAAGGTCTTAAAAAAAGATATTTGTGGGCTTCTCATAGAGAAAATAGGCCATCGAATAGCTAGCAAGGATCCTGTTGATAATTCTATGTGCATTGAAAAATTGAAACGGCACTGGACCACCCGATCTAATCAGTTGCATACTTGATGGCCTACAGGTCATTCTCAATGCAAATTTTATGGACATTAAATATGCTGATGTGGCACTATATTGATGAAGAGAGATGATTGGAGTTTCATGGTGAAAGGTACTAAATGGCTAGAGGGGGTGAATAGCCTAGAAAAAAATTCTACAACAACAATTAAACAACTTTGTTAGACAACTAAAAGGCGGAGCGAGTTTTGCACTAGCTCTACAAAAATGCACGCCACCTATCCATAATGCTAGCTATTTATGATTTCTATGTCACAAAATATCTATGTTGCTATTTTATAACTAAGTGAGCAAATGAACAAGAATAATTACTACTACACAAGATAAGTAATTTAACTAGCAATAAAGAGATATAATTATCACTTCCAATAATGTAAAAATGGTAATACAAGTGATAGAATGAACATACCGTCGTGACAAGTGATGAACACAACAAAATAAAATCCGCGGACAAGAATGACACAATGATTTATTCTGAGGTTCGCTTACTTGCCGACAAGCTATGTCCTCGTTGTAGCGATTCACCCACTTGGAGGTTCACGAGTTAATTGGCATCACACGGCAAACCCTCAAAAGGGTATCACACAACCACACCACAAGATGGGGCTCCACAACCTACGAGCAATCCACTAGAGTTATCTTTTGCGATCTCCCACGAGGAAGGTACAAGAAACCCCTCAGAGTCCACCAATCGGAGCCGGAAACAATCATCAACTTTCGCTCAACGATCCTCGCTGGTCCAAGCTAGTTAGTTGTCGCCCAACACCAAGAGTAACAAGTAAAATCCACAACGAAACACACTCACCAAGTACCTCTAGATGAACAAACTCAAGAAATGCACTTGGTTCTCCCAATCTCTCACTAAATGATGAACAATCAATCAAATGAAGTGGGAGGGAGATGGCTAGGCTCACAATGAAGTTTAGGCAATCAAAATGTCTAACAGAGTGAGCCCAAATCGCCCATCTCAATATATAGAACCCCCTCACAAGATAGAGTTGTTGCACCCCAAATCTCAGTTTCTGCGGGGCATCAGACGCTCTGCCCCATGGCATCGGACGCTCCTTGGTGTGTCTGATGCTAAGATGGACGCCACGTGTCCACTCCGTTCAACGGTGAACGCTAGATCTCAACGGCTAGAATTCTGTATTTGTTCTTTATGGGGCGTCGAACAGACCCTGTCAGACATCTCAACGGCTCTATGTGCTAACATCGGACGCAGCTATAGAGTCACATCGATGCACCAGGGCCAGCGTCCGATGTCTATGTAGAGAGAATCTAGAGAGCTCTTCAGGACATCGGACGCATCCGATGAACCGCCATCGGACACACCGTGCATCCGTTGCTTCTCTATCTGCTCTGCTTAAGCCACATCATAGGCATCGGATGCGCGCACAGTGCACCCTATGTGTCTGACGCAGCATCTGATGCTTATCTGCCTTTACTGCCTGGCTAGGGATAGCCATCAACGTGTTTGATGCCCCTCGGCACAACGTCTGATGCTACTCAGAGAGAACAGAATCAATCTCCACTCATCTCATGTGCAAATGTGTTAACTCCACCAAGTTTCCACCACTTGTGTATGTGACTTAAGATTTGTCAAGCTTGTGTATGTGAGTTAAGATTTGTCAAGCATTTTTCAAAGGGATGTTAGCGCTCACTAGAATCTAAATGCATATGCAAAATGTATATCATCTAGTGATACTTTGATAACCACATTTCACAAACGAGTTCTACTCCTCTTAATAGTACGACTACCAATCCTAAATATGACTACACTCTCTATAGTGTCTTCATCACCAAAACAAAATGGCCCTATGGTTATACCTTTACCTTGAGCCTATTTTATTTTTCTCTTTCTTCTTTTCCAAGTGTTTGGAGCACTTGATCACCATCATGTGGACATCACCATCCATCTAGCTCCACCACTTGGTCTTGGACCAACCTATCTCCTAGTCACACTTGAGCATAAGGTTAGTCCAATAGGTTTCATTAATTAACCAAAACCAAATTAGGGCTTTTTTAACACCCCGGTTTTTAATTAATTGAAATTTATTTAGAATTTAGTTAGGAAATGGCAAAATCTTACATGGAGAAAAAAAATTTACTACTTGTTTGTTGCATTCATGTCATTGCATTTATTAAAGATGAGTTCAAGGCAAATCGGTTTTGCTATATTTAGAAAAGTAAATAAAAAGGGTTTATGAAATGTTTTGAAATTAAAGTCAAGTTATATTTCCAAAACCTAGAGAAAAGTTTCTAAAATTTAACAAAATTTATTTGGATTCAAATGACTTTGAATTGGGTTTTCAAATGAATTTAGAAAAGAAAATGAAAAAAAAGAGAAAAAGAAAAGGGCAAAGTCTCCCTCTCCCTCCATCCTCTCGAGCCCAATCCGGGCAGCCCACCGCTCCCTTCTTTTCCTCCCACCACAACCCAGGCCGCTGCCCCGGCCCATCCCCTCTCTCCTTCACCCCCACTCGGCGTTCCTCCGATGGGACGAGCCCCGTTCCCGCCGGCCACCTCCCTGCTCTAGCGCCACTCGGCCAAGCGCATCTCCCCCTCCTGAGTTGCGACCCACAGTTGAGTGTCGGCCCACCACTACACCCTCGCCACCAACTCGCCTCTCGCTGACAGGTGGTCCACCACTCACCTCCAGCCGCCGCTCCCATCCACACTGCAGGGCTTGGACACCGCCGCCGATTCGCCCTCCGCACAACGACCAACCCTTCCGCGCCCGCATTCTCTGCACCCACCACATCCAGTTGGACCAAGTCGCACCCTTCGCAACCAGTTGGACCAAGCCCTCCTAACGCATCCTGATTTTAAGAATAAAATCAAGGGCACAATATATGTATATCAGGATTAATTTTCATACATATATTAACATCATAGTAAATATCAAAACAATGTTTTATTAATAATATCAAACTTTTATTACAAAAATGACCCTCGGGTTCAAAAGAAAAGTACAAACTCTCATGACTCTAACTCAAATGAAGACTCTGGCAAAGACCACGGAAATTGGACATCATCTCCACAGGAACGTCGACTGGGGGCAGCGCCATCCTAGTATAGGTCGTTGGGGTCGAATCCACCGTCTTCTGGGTACAAGTTGTCGAGGTCGTATCCACCATCTTTTGGGTACTCCTGCTCCGCGTTGTAGACTCCAACGTCTAGGTGGGGTAGCAAGGGGGACAAAGAGGAAGGGTGAGTACATCGAAATTTACTCTGCAAGTGTAGGAAATATATGCCATGGGGCTAAAATCAAAGGCAGGTTGACTCTGATTTTGACTCAAGCACCTAAAGCAACACATCATATTGTTCCTATTAATCCTATGCACCCATTTACTAGGTTATAGTCATAGTCTCCAGAGTAACAATAACCACACTAGGAGTCCACGGAGCAAAACCACACTCGGAGATCCACCGAGCAACCAACACTTAGAATCCACCAAGCAACCACACTTGGAGTCCACCAAGCAAACCACACCCGAAGTCCATCAGGCAAACCGCACATGAAGTCCATCAAGTGACCCAAACTAGAAACCGAAACCACTAACTAATCTCGAAGAAGTCCAAGCTCGCTCGTGACCGTGAGCATGACTGATATATCAGTTTTATACTCTACAGAGTTTGCACATCTTTACCCATGAGTCGTGCATACCCCGTCACGCTAAACACTGCCAAGGTGCACAGCGGGGTCACACTACAAGGCCGTTACAAAGAGTCCTCCTATATGTATTAGTTTCATATGTCATGACATAGAAGCTACCTTCTCTAATAACTCCACGACTAGTGCCAGAGCCTGGGAGCCGGTCTCCCGTACCAAGCGGTGTCCTACATAGAAGAAACCTATGTATCCATGTTATATGAGACTAATAACCACATAAGGCTTCTCTAATTAATTAGCCAGTCCCAGAGCCATATAGGCCTCATGGTTTGTGTTGTTTTGCCGGGTTACATGCTCCAAGAACCGGGTCAAAGGGATCCAGGCAAGATAACAAACCACAACCCCAAACCAACGCCAAGTCCATGGCAAACCATAACACCGAGTCCACGGCAACCGTACGCCAAGTCCATGGCAACCACACCACCACACGGTCCATCCTGTCGGATATACCTAATCACCATACTACAACAATTACCAGCCCACATGTTTCATAGATCATTAATCAGAAGTAATTCTTATTAACCATCCCATTCCAAGACAGCAAGGTTAAGCATGACTTCTACCCAACACATCCCAAACCAGGTGACGAGGATAATAGTACAATATCTAGTAAACCATATCATAGGATTCAAATTTAGACTCTACATGCAACTACTGGATCTAATCTAGTCTAATACCAAAGTAAAATAAATACGGGCGTAAGATGTTCAAGGACACTTGCCTTCGGGCTGGGTCGAATCAACAAAGGCACGGACTTAATTCCAGGGTTCGGCGTAGGTCGCACTCTCTGGATCAAACATCAAACATGGCCCAAACATAGCATAATGAGAAACAGTACATCAACATTATAAAAATAGGATATAAATGGATCTAACGCGTAAAGCTCGATGAGATGAATCTAACGCAACTTGAACGGGTCAAATCAGAGTTAAAATGAGCAAGTTACGAGCTTTTGAATGCAATGGCAAAATTGTAAATAAAGTGAAGTATTTTTCGTGATTTAAACAAATAAAACAAAAAAGAAATTAGCCATGGACCGCGCCTTCATTCGAAGAAAACATAGGGGCTATATTGCAAGTGTGCGGCTGACTCAGAACACTATGCGGGTGGAGCGCGGGTTGATTTTGTCAAAGAAGGGGGGTTTTGCAAGATGGCCAGAGCACCAGCGTAAGTGTTGGCGTGGCGTAGTGCGATTGGCTCGGTGTACCAGTGGTGTCGTGGGCGAGCGCACGTAGACGCTGAGGGCCGAGTCCACCAGGGTGTGGACCGGGTGCATACCCCTTCGCGGGTCATCTAATCTTGGGCGTCCGTGAGCGATCCGACGGCCAGAAGGGAAGAGGGTGCAGGTGCTCGCCAGGCGGTGCTTGGGGCACGACGACGCCATGGCCGCGTAGCTCGGGATCTTGCCGGAGGGTGGTAGAGAGCTCGGGGAAGGTCGAAAATGGTGGAGAAGCTCACCTCGCGTCCAATGGTGTGGTTCTCGGTGCCAGAAACACCACCAGGAGGAAGAATCGATGGCGGCGGTGCTTAGATCGGGGTTGGAGTGGAGGCATCAGAGGAGTAGGGTAGGGTGGTGTTGATTTGCTGGGTAGATGCGCCGGGTTTGTGCGGTGCTAACAGCTAAGCCCTCGGTCTATAGGGCGGAGAGGGGAGGGAAAAGTGGCGTCTGTACTCGGCCTCATGTCGTGGTGCTCGGCATGTGCTGAAAAGGGCGTATGGTGGACCGCGGCAAGCGATGAGGATGGGTTGGGTCCGCACGGAGCACGAAGAACTTAGTTTGGAGGTTATTCGAGTGGCCAGGCTCGGTCGCGGCAGGTGGGGAAATATCTGGCAGTGTCAGCTGACGGCGGGGAGAGGGAGGACAGAGAGTCGGAGGGGAGGTTGAGGATAGGCCCGATAGGTGGGGCCCACCTATCAGCGAGACCGCGAGGTGAGGGGTGGGTCGCTCGCACGGGGATGAGGACGGAGGGGTTCTGGGCCACGGTCTTGGGCCGGGGCAAGGGAGAGCTGGGGAAAAGGCCTGAAGGGGGAAGAGGCAGCGGGTCGGCACCGTTGTGGGCTAGGGAGGGACGCAGAGAGAGAGAGAGAGGGTGGAGGCGGACCGGGCCAAAGGCGAGGCTTGGGCCGGATGCAGGGAGGAGGGGGAGCCCAGGCGGTTGGGCCAAGGAAGAGGTGAAGGCCGGCTGGGCCAAAGGAGGGAGAGAGGGAGAGGGAAAGAGGAGGTACTTTGCCAAATTCTTTTCCCTTTATTTTCCTTTTCAACTTTGCAAATCTTTTAAATTCAAATTCTTTTGAAATCAAAATCACTTTGAAATATTTTGAAAATATTTTTCCTAGGTTTTGCAGAACAAAATTTGTTTTTTAGTTTTCATAAACCTTTTATTTACTTTCTAAATAGAATAAAATCGATTCGCCCTATTCGGGTTTAATAAAATTCTTTTTTACCCAATAAAACTATGCAACAGGATAAATGCAACAAACATCTGGTTAGAATTTTTCCTCCATCTAAGATTTTGGTCATTTTTCTAATTAAATTCTAATTTATTTTATTTAATTAAAAATTAGGGGTGTTACAGCGAGCGGGAGAGCGGGTGTGTGAGCGGGTGACAGAGGGGAATGGGTAGGCGTCGGGGTGCGTAGCTTCGTTTTGGCCCCGACCAAATGGTCGTAGAGGTCAAGGCAGGACCACGGCGGCGACGGCGAGTGGCCGCGGCGGGCGGTGAGGCAGGCGCCACGCGCAGCGAGTGGGCGCGGGCGCGTGCGGCGCGGTCGGCTGCACACGCAAGTGGGGAGAACGACACGGGGTTGGACGAGCGGGGCGGTGCAGTGGCCGGCGTTGGCCACGCGGCGGTCGAGGCCAGCGTCGGCACGGTGGCGGTCGGCGCGCGTGGGCCGGCTCGGCTAGTTGCCGTGCCGGAAAGGCCTAACTGGCCGAAAGTGAGCGTCGGTTATTTTCTGATTTTCCAAACGTTTTTCCATTTCCCGAATAAATTCCAAACTTTGTTTAATTCAAAACTGCTTCAAAAACTAAAAACTAGGGTTTGGCCCTAAAACAAAAGTTGCTCAAAATAATTTTCTCTACAACTTTCATATAGGACAAAAACACAAATAGGACAAAAACACAAAAAAAATTCTATTTCCTGTACTAATCATTATTCTCTATTTCTTATAATTATTTGCCAAGACAAAACTTCACATAAACAAGAAAGTTCCATTTAACCCTAATTTAGAAATTAAAACACATAAAATCATAACACTTTTATCAACACATGGAGATGCAATGCAATGCTCATGATCATTAGTGGCTAATGATGTTCCTAATGCATTGCTTGATACTAGGGTGTCACAGCCCCTCCCCATTAAATAAATCTCGTCCCGAGATTTGTGTTACGTACCGGTTCTTATAAAAGCGGGGTAATTTACGCGTACATAGTCCTCGGTTTCCCAAGTTGCATTATTGGGTCCATGATTACTCTAGAGAATCTTGTAGGTCTTGACTTCTCGGTTGTGAGTAAATCTTGTCTTGGTGTCTAGAATCTCTTCTGGTTGTTCGTATTATTCCAGGTTTGACCGGATAGCGATGTCTGGAACTCGAACTTCCTCTTTCTCTGGAACTCGAAGACACTTCTTGAGTTGCGATACATGGAACACTGGAAAGATTGCGCTCATCTCTGGTGGCAACTGTACTTGATAGGCTACTTCTCCCTTTTTTAGTAGTGATCTGATATGGTCCGACATATAAGGTGCTAGTTTCTTCTTAATTCCAAAGCGTTGCACCTTCCTCATAGGTGAGACCTTCAGATATACATAGTCACTAACCTGAAATTCCAACGGTCTTCTTCTTGTATCAGCATAACTTTTTTGTCGAGACTGTACTGCTTTGATGTGTTGTTGTACTACTTGAACAATCTCTTCTGCATCGTTTACATGATCAGATCCATAGAATCCTTAATCTCCAGATTCAACCCAGTTTACCGGTGTTCTACATCTTCTTCCATATAGTACTTCAAATGGTGCCATCTTAATACTTTCCTGGTAACTGTTATTATACGAGAATTCTGCCAAGGGTAACCACTTTTTCCAAGATTCCTCTGATGAAAGAACACATGCTCTCAAGATATCTTCCAAAATCTGATTCACTCTTTCTGTTTGTCCCGCGGTTTGGGGGTGGTAAGCGGAACTTCGAACTAACTTCGTTCTCAGCTCCTTGTGCAATTGTTCCCAAAAACGAGCTATAAACTGAGGTCCTCTATCAGAAACAATCCTTTTAGGAATTCCATGAAGCCTTAAGATATTCTGCATCATATTGATGAGGTCGGTATGTGGTTTTGACCAGAATGAAATGAGCCACTTTTGACAATAGATCCATAACAACCCAAATGGAATCATGACTCTTTTGAGTAATAGGTAATCCGGTAATGAAGTACATACTGATCTCTTCCTAATTCCATTATGGTACTGACAAGGGTTGCAACAGTCCGGCTGGTTTCAAGTGTATAGCCTTAATCATGTAACAGGTATCACATTTAGCAACATAAGCTGCAACTTCATTTTTCATCTTAGCCCACCAATACCTCGTTCTCAGATCCTGATACATTTTGCTACTCCCTGGATGAATAGACAAGTTTGAATTTTGAGCTTCATTCAAAATCCTGTCTTTCAGCTATTGATCCTTGGGTACTACCAATCTTTGATTATACCATAAAATCCCTTGTTCGTTTACGCAAAAGTTTAACGAACTACTTGTTTCCAATCTCTTTTTGATCTGACTAATCTCTTCATCCAACTTTTTCCTTAAATAATATCACTCTCTAGGGTACACTAGATAGTGATATTGTTCAATAAGATAGGGTGCATTAGATTAAATCCATCTTCCAAAAGTGGTTGCATTGAGTTGCAGTGAACTTTACGACTCAAGGCATCTGCTATGATATTAGATTTTCCAGGATGATAATGCACTTCCAGGTTATAATCCTTAATTAGCTCTAACCATCTTCTCTACCTCATATTCAATTCTGGCTAGGTGAAAATGTATTTCAAACTTTTATGATCCGTATAGACGTGACACAAGTTCCCCATAAGATAATGCCTCCAAATCCTCAAGGAATGTACCACTGCTGCCAATTCCAAATCATGTGTCGGATAATTCTCTTCATGTGGCCGCAACTGTCGAGATGCATAAGCTATGACTCTCCCATTCTGCATAAGAACAAATTCAAGACCAACTTTGGATGCATCACAAAACACATCAAAAGGTTCCTCCAAATTTGGCTGAGCCAAAACTAGTGTGGTGGTTAACGAAGTCCACAAAGTGTGGAACGCTACCTCACACTCTGGTGTCCATTCAAACTTCTTGTTCTTTCGAGTTAACCTGGTCATAGGTTTTGAGATCTTAGAAAAGTCTGGGATAAACCTACGGTAATACCTGGCCAATCCTAAAAAGTTGCGTACCTCATGTACATTGGTGGGTGCTTGTCAATCCATAACTTGCTGTACTTTGGAGGGATCCACAGAGATTCCCTCAGCGGAAAGGATATGTCCAAGAAAAGGCACTTTGTTTAACCAAAACTCACACTTATTAAACTTAGCATACAACTTATGCTCTCTAAGTCGGGTCAAGACAACTCTCAAGTGTTTCGCATGGTCTTGTTCATTTTCCGAATACACCAAGATGTCATCAATGAACACCATAACAAACTTATCCAATTCTGGCATGAAGACTGAGTTCATCAGATACATGAGATGTGCGGGTGCATTTGTCAATCCAAATGACATGACTAAGTACTCATAGAGTCCATATCTTGTAGAAAAGGCGGTTTTAGGTGCATCCTCCTTTCTGATCTTAATCCGGTGGTACCCTGATCTCAAATCTGTTTTGGAGAACACTTTAGCTTTGGCCAGCTGATCAAACAAGATGTCAATTTGGGGTAAGGGGTATTTGTTCTTTATAGTTACCGCATTTAGAGGTCGGTAATCCACACACATACTTAGTGTTTTATCCTTGTTTTTCACAAAGATTGCAGGACATGCCCAAGGTGACGAACTAGGTCGTATCAAACCCTTATCCAAGAGTTCCTGAAGCTGAGTCTTGAGCTCTGCTAACTCATTACCTGGCATCCTATACGGCCTCCGAGAAATAGGTACGGTTCTGGGGACCAATTCTATAGCGAACTCTACATCCCTATCCGGTAGTAGTCTAGGCAACTCATCAGGGAAAACATCCAGAAACTCACACACTACAGGAATCTCAGCCAACTATTCTACCGTAATGGCAAACAAAACACCTATCTGATGGGGATTCTGGGGTATCTTAAACCTGAAGGAAGATCGACCCACTCCGGGGACTTACCATGGTAACTACTTGATCAGCAATGTCAAGATTAACTTTCCAAAGTTTCATCCAACCCATTCCCAAAATCACATCCAAACCCAAACCAGGTATTACTATGGGATCAATGGTAGCTTTTTATTCCCAAAAGTAATTTCCACTCCTTTAGCCATTTTGTGAGTAGACAAAACTGCCCCTGCTGAACTTATCTGATAGCCCTGATCCAACTCTACCAACTCAAGATTGCTTCTTAAAACAAAACTCTCACTAATGAATGAATGTGATGCTCCAGAATCAAACAACACAATTGCAGGGCATTGATTAACAAGAAACGTACCAGCAGTGACAAACTCTCCTTCCAGCACTTCTTCAACAGTGGTGAAATGTACATTGCTGGTGCGGGGCCTGGGATGAGTGTATTGCTTCTTGGGTTGGGGGCACTGGCGAGAGAGATGCCTAACTTGACCACAGTTGTAGCACGGACCCAACACATATGGAGTTTTCTGTCCTTCGGTACCTTCTGCTTTAGCTTTATTCTGCATCATGGGAGCAGTGTAGGGCTTCTGAAAGTTCGAACGGGGACGGTTTGAAAGCCCTAGTTTGGTTTTGGCTAATTGATGAAACCTATTGGACTAACCCTATGCTTAAGTGTGTATAAGATAGGTTGGTCCAATCCCAAGTGATGGAGCTAGATGGATGGTGATGTCCACATGATGGTGATCAAAGGCTCCAATGCTTGGAAAAGAAGAAAGAGAAAAATAAAATGGGCTAGCGGCAAAGGTATATGCATAGGGCCATTTTGTTTTGGTGATCAAGACACTATAGAGAGTGTGATCACATTTAGGATTGATAGTTGTACTATTAAGAGGAGCGAAACTTGTTTGTGAAATGCGGTTATCAAAGTGCCACTAGATGATCTACATTTTGCATGTGCATTTAGAATCTAGTGTGTGATAACATCCCTTGAAAAGTGCTTGGTAAATGCTAACTCATGTACACAAGTAGTGGAAACTTGGTCGAGTTAACACATTTGCACAAGGGATGAAATGAAGGTTGATTTCGTGCTCTCTGAGGAGCATTGGACGCTGGTCTGATGAGCATCAGACGCTGGGGGTAGCGTCTGATGCAAACCCTAGTTGAACTATGCTGACTAAGGAGCATCGGACGCTGGCAACAGACGCTGGGAAAACACTATTGCAGAGTCCGATGTTGATGACGTGTCCTAGAGTTGTACTCAGGGGAGCATCGGACGCTGGGTGCGTCCGATGTGGCTTCATCGGACGCGTCCGATGTGTCCAGGAGCTCTCTGGATGATCTCTGGACACTCATCGGACGCTGGTCCTGTAGCGTCTGATGTGTTAGATATGTGTCGAATATGTGTACAATCCGGTTATAGTTGGACTTGAGTTGTATTTATGGAGCCAGGAACCTAAGCGACATGAGTTCATGACAACTCGTACTCCTCCGCTTCTCGTTCCCTTTCTCTTCTCTATTATGCATATTTTTATCCACCGTACGTACACCCACCATACAAGTCCTACTCGAACTTGACCTTTTTCCTTTTCTTTAATCAAACCAGCATGCATCGACTCCAGCTAAAGCTAGACAAGTCCGACATGCACCTGCTTCAATCTTACCAAAAGAAACCAAGTCCAATCCGACTCGTCCAGGTAACATGCACAAGCACAAATATGTAAACCTCTTTGCTACTGTCTCTTCTTCCTGGCACAGACGCATTGTCTCCTCCTTGAATAAATATTGTCTCTCTTTGCATGTCCTACAGAGAATCACGAAGCTGAACAAAAAATTAACTCATACATGCAGCTTTTGTTCTCCGCCTCTGACTCCACCATGCAAACGGCCGAGACAAAATCCATCCAATAGACTCCTTGTCGTACGTCAGGCCTGCCAACTTGTGGACATCCGTAGCACCAAAATAGAAAACACCACCACTCCATTAGAACAACAAAGTCCACCATGATTTTCATCACCATCGTTGCTAATCCTGCAACGATCACTCTGACCAAGATTAAAAATTTCATCAATCTGATCACGAGTCAAAGTCGTCGTCTTCATCCATGACGCCTTCCAGCCGCACCGTCAAACCTAGTCGTCACGTCTGACCGACCCCTATCGAACAGCAGCCACCAGCCGCTATCAACCCGATCTCCACGTCTGGACGAATCCCTGTTGATTGCAACCCATTGGACGGTTCGAGCCACCCGCTCGAAGTTTCCAACTCCACCAATCGAGTCATCGATCGCCGTCAAGCTCCACCTTGCGCCATGTCCTTCTCCGGACATACCTGTGCAAGCTTTGCGTGGTGTGGAACATATCCATTGCACCTCCCGCGATCTTCTTCTATGAATCTGGCTCCGATGCCACTTGTTAGAGTGGGTGTACGTACGGTGGATAAAAATATGCATAATAGAGAAGAGAAAGGGAATGGGCAGCGGAGGAGTACGAGTTGTCAAGAACTCGTGTCGCTTAGGTTCTTGGCTCCATAAATACAAAAAAAATTCCAGAGGAGATTGCAGATAAATAGCAATCAAAGTTGTTCATGACTGTTACGACGGTTGGAGATGAACAGGGCGATGGTCAAGCGGGTTGATTTTGTCGTGTGCAAGCGGCAGGACGGTCGACGAGGCTTGTGAGCGGCGCGGCTATTGCGGAGAGGCTAGCGGTGCCATGCTAGTCATACCGTGAGGCAGAGATGACGATGGGATCAGCGAAGATGACGTAGGACCATGGCGGCTGATGAAGTTTCTCATTCCCTATGGAGTGGTGACACGTGAGGCGAACTCAGAATGCGGTTTTGCATTGGAGGAGTTTGTGTGCTTCCAAGACAACAAGGTACGTGGATCGATTCAAGTCGCATGTGGGATCGAAGGACGTAGGGCTGAGTTGGAAGGAAGTATAGACGACTGATATCTATGCTTGCAACTGGAGTAATCTGGTTGGTCAGTACTGCGGGTGGCTACGGTGTAAGACGTCAGACGTAGCAATGCAGTGGAAAAGAAGAGCAAGCTAATATGACAGTTTTTCATATGAGACTCAGATAGCAGTTGTGCAATTCTCAGTGTCACATATATAGTCAGGTTGAGTATGATATTGGATTCAGTTAGCTCATGTGGTGTCTAATAGGAGCAGACGTGCTTCAGGAGTTGGACATGTCAGGGCTGGAGATGAATCTAATTTTACTCAAGAGAGACTGGGTGATAAAGAGAAGGGTGTACAACAGCAGGTGGAGTCATGAAGTATGATGCTGCAGGTATAGCAGAGTCTCTTGTTTGCGGTGGGTCTGCGATCAGACTTGTCGGACAGCACGTGTGGAGCTGTGAAGACAACAACTCAGTTCGGGTACACGAATGTTCGTGCATGGACGACTTCAAGATGGCGTGCATATTCGTCAAGGTGGAGTTTGTTAGATATGTGTCGAATATGTGTACAATCCGGTTACAGTTGGACTTGAGTTGTATTAGGGGCTAGGATAGAGTTAGAGTCGAACTTTGTGTCCTAGGGGGCCATAAATATGAGGCAACCCCTGTTGTAACCGAGAGACGACTTGGCGGCTGGTTTGGGTGGCGGCAAGGCCGCGGGATCGTCCGGATGTCGGTGTAGCTGCTGTTTTATGGGGAGGAGCGCCCGTAGTCATGCCCCGAGGATTAGGCACATCGCTGAACCTCGTTAAAAAACATCATGCCTGGGTGTCGTTCTTGTTTGCGTATTTTCTTCTATGGTGGTTATGCTTCCACATTCTTCAGTTAGTAGATTCAATCAGGTCTGGAACTAACCGTGCACTCTAACATGATGTGGCTCTATGTGTGCGTTTGATGTTAGCGCAACTAGCCGTTGTGGTTTCTGACAGGTCATAGGATGCTGGATCAGCGCGTCTGATGTAGCGTCTGATGCAACATTAATAGCGTGTGATAGAATCTAGCCGCTGGGATCTGGCGGCTGAGGTTTAATGAAAGAGGACCTGTGGCATAAATCAAGGCATCAGACGCTAGCCGAGCGTCCGATGCAAATCCATCGAAGCATCCGATGGCCCTGAAAAAGTTGAGTGTTTGAGAGCTTCGGCTCTCTCTTGTGAGGGGGCTCTATATAAGGTGTTTGGTCATCTTGGGCTCACTCTCTTGGACATTTTGATTTCCTAAACACTATTGTGAGCCTAGCCATTCTTCTCCCACTCCATTTGATTGATTGTTCATCATATTGAGAGATATTGGGAGAGCCAAGTGCATTGCATGAGTGTGTTCATCTAGAGGCACTTGATGATTGTGTTTCGCTGCAGTTTTCTCTTGTTACTCTTGGTGTTTGTCGACACTTAGATGGCTTGGAGCAGCAAGGATCATTGAGCGGAAGGTGGTGATTGTTTTCGGCTCCAATCGGTGATTTATGAGGGGTTTCTTGTGCCTTCCCCATGGGAGATCGTGAAAGGTAACTTTAGTGGACTGCTCATAGCTTGTGGATCCCCATCTTGTGGTGTGGTTGTGTGGCACCCTATTGAGGGTTTGGCGTGTGATGCCAATTAGCTCGTGAACCTCCAAGTGGGTGAATCGCTACAACGAGGACGTAGCTTGTCGGCAAGCAAGTGAACCTCGGGTGAAAATCTTGTGTCATATTGTTCCCGAGGATTTCATTGGATATCTATTGTATTGATCTCTTGCCGGCTCGGTATACATCTCTCTATCTTTTGTAGTTACTTTGTCTCTTTATTGCTAGTTATATTTTGTATCTATTTGTTGCTAGATTCTTTGCTTAGTGTGTATCATAGTACATTCACTTGTTCATATAGATTACATAGTTGTAATCTAGCAACCTAGATTTTGTGTGAACATAGAGATCATAATTAACTAGAATTGTGTATAGGTGGCTTGCATTTCACGTAAAGCTGGTGCAACCCATGCTTCACCATTTAGTTTACTAACAAGTTGTTTAGTGTTGTTGTAGAATTTTTTATTAGGCTATTCACCCCTCTAGCCTTTTAGGACCTTTCACGGTTGTTGGTCATCTTCTTCTGGGGTGGGCGGAATCTTGCCCCTAATGCTGGCGATCAAAACTGAGTGCGGGCACCCATGGGGACCCTCTGCTGAGAAGATCTGCCATCATTTGCACGGCGGCAATTCTCCAAGGTCAACCTGTTATCATTAGCTTCCTGGTTTAGACAGTCACTGACAAAGTCATTGAAGGTGGTACAGTGACTATTTCTCATCTTGGATAGCATGACAGCATTCATGTTGCGCTTGAAGCTAGCGATCTTCTTGGCCTCTGTGTTCACGAAGTCCGGGGCATAGCAAGCGAGGTTGTTGAAGTTGTGCAGATACTCTGACATAGACCTGGTTCCCTGGGACAGCCTCATGAACTCTATAACTTTCATCTCCATCAGGCCACTAGGGATATAGTGTCTACGCATAGCAGTTGAGAATTGTTCCCATGTAACCGGGGCATTCTCTAGCAAGGATGCACGGTACTGGGACCACCATAGTCCCGCAGGTCCTTCTAGCATGTGCGCTGCATATTCTGTCTTCAGCTCCTCTATCAGACGAAGGAGACAAAACTTCTGAGTGATAGAGTTTATCCACTCATCTGCTTCCAAAGGTTCAGTGGCTTCTTTGAACACAGGCAGACGGGTGTCTAGAAAGTCATGGTACGAGCTGTACTGATTCGGCTCTGGACCCTGGCATTGCTGACGCTACTGTGCGGTGTTACCTGCTATGTCGCAGAGCGTAGCTCCCATCTGCCTCTGCATCTCTTCGATGTTCCTCTAACTTCCCAAGAACTGGCCGAAGAAAGCATCTGCGGACATTGGGGTGGTGGAGGTGGTGGCAGATTCTCCCCCAGATTGCTCCCTTTCGGGTCACGCTGGCTGCGAGTGTGGACCGGCATCTGCACATCCCATTAATGAGCAATGATTAGGTGATGTTACATCGAATATGAATAAGTATCGCTTTGTACAGAATTCAAAAATTATGCACACAACCAGATATAGTTACTCATTTCCCACACAACATCACAGAAATAATTGCTCATAACATGAACACAAATGACAATCTCCATAAAGGTGGAAGATCAAAGTCTGGACTTCATCCAAGAGTTATACATGCCATCATAGAACTGAGTCAACCGGATAAAACACATGTCTGAGAATTCATCAACAGCGGTCGCAAAAGCTACTAGCAAAAGATTGGCTCCTAGCGAAGCTAACACTCAAACGGCATCAGCGTCGGGCTCGACACCCTTTCCATCAACGTCGATTATGGGCTCGTCAACGTGGGCCTCGTCCTCCAGTCTAGGGTTGGGACCAAGCACCACTCCATCCTGCAGCTCGGGTACCTCAGCTGCAATGGCAGCCTCTGCCTCATGGTGAAACTGGTGGATCGCCTCGTGGAGGTTGTTGATGTAGGCCTACTGGTGGTCGACGTGCTTCTCTAGTGTGCACTCTCTAAGGATATCGAACGCGGACCAGGCTTCATCCCTCTGTGTTACCATAGCTAGGTACATCTACTCGCCGTAGATACGAGCAACACTCTCTGCTCCTGCCGTGGCGCGAGCCTCGTCGCGCTCTAGAGTAACCCTGTTCAGCTCCTTCTGAAGTCGGGCCACCTCAGTGTCAAACTCCTCCTACAACTTCTTCTTGCTCTGATAAATGACCGTGAGGGTGAAGGACACACCCTCCAAGCTACACTCCAGGCTCTCACAAACACCAACCAAAGCTCTTGTGGTGCTCATCATAGGTGTCTCACAGTAGAACCTCTCCTCAGCGCCTCCTGACAAGACAGCCTCCAAAGCCTGCCTCCAGTCCATGGGGAAAGGTGATTCACGTGGGAACACCCCTACCATGGCACTAGCGAGGTCAGCGGGGAAACGAGCTATGATGTCCTTTAGTACCATGTAAGCTGCTCGGTTTGCCCCATCCTTGGCGCAACTGCCCTCGGTGACCACGGTCCATCCTGCCCAATGGGGCTTACTAGCAAGAGCCCTGACCCTGATCTGCACCATGACCAATGAATCATGTCCGTACCAGTCCTTCTACCACGAGTACCGGGGTTCCTGACCCTCTGAGTAGCCAACAACGTGCAGAATCCTCTAAAGGATCGTAGGCAACCCAAAGTATGACAAGAATGTGTTCTTGGTCAACTTTGTTGCCAGACGGTGACGTGGAACTCTGCCTCCGATTGCCTTGCGAGCGGTCAACTTAGTACGGGTCATATGTACAAACAAATGGTTTCGAACTCTCGTGAGACACATATTTAAGTTGGTAAAATTTTATAGAAAGGAGAAAAATTTTAATTAAGGGGAGGAATGCAATATAACAATAACATAAACATGATGCATGATCATACTTACGTTCTCACTCACTAAAAATGACTCGCAAGTCCTAACGTTCTAGTCGATGGCAAGAACGATCTCTCATGTATTATCTAATTGTCCTACTCGATCACGTGGTTAGTGTACCTGCAGAAGATTCATTTCAGCCCAAGAAAACCGCAATGATAAAAACAATTGAGCATCTTCCCATATGCACCAAGGTACATATAAGTCGGCACTAAACATCATGCACCAAGCTCGGAAAACCCACCCAACATTTTGATACCTTCATATATGTTTGTGTAGAGCTCGCATATATTTCAGTATAACAATACTCTCCCCTAGACCGGTGGTTGGACGGTCGTGCTCTCACATCTTTCCAAATCATTTTAATGCATGTTTTTGCGATCAACTCATTCTCTCCCGAGAATGGGCCAGGCAAATAAAAGATCCAGCATGAAGGAAAAACTGAGAACCCTGTTAGCAGTTAAGCCACCTGAATCCTAGTATAGGGCTTAAGGACAAGACTTGCCACACCTAGGTTTTCGAAATTAGTTTTGAAAATAGTTTTGAAATACCCAGTTTTGTTCGAAAATAGCTCCTTACGGATGCAAATAATTGAACCATGATCTGATACCAGCTGTGGCGGAATCGTCCAAATTATAAAAGCTCAAGTACAGTCGCAACTAATTTAACTATCGTTGACTTGTGCTTGAAATTTCGAAGGATTTTAAATAACTTTACAACAAACCAGGATCAAATCGTTCAAGTACGAACATTCATAAGGATACAACAGTTCATAACTTAAATAAAATCATAGTACGAAACTTTAAGTTATTATAACACTGAGTTCAAATAGCGGAAGCTAAAATAAGTTTAGTAATAGGATCACCACACATGTGGTCCAAATAAAACATTGTTTTGTAACTCACGTCTCTTTTTAAAGATATTGTGCCATTGATAGTCCTAATCCAGCAAAAGCAAGAGGGAAGCTTTCAGCAAAAGCAAGAGGGAAGCTTTCAGACGACCTTGCTCGCGGCCTACTCCTCATCACCCTCCACAGATAGAGACAATGCTTACAATAGCCATAGTACACCTAGCCATCTGTAACAACGAGATAAATCCTGAGTACGAAAATGTACTCAGCTAGACTTACCTGTCTAACTAAAAATAAAAGTCACCAAAGGGTATGCAAGGCTATTTGGGTAGAGCTGACTATCTTATTTGTGGAAAGAGCTCAGGTTAAGATAAGGTTAATTCTTATTAAATGAGATGAGCAGTTATATTTTAGCCTATCCCTTAGAAATTATTTCTAGGTTTGCACTTACTAGAGCACTCACTTGAATCTAACAAACAATAATATAAGACCATATCAGGTTTGCTTATTAAATTTTAGTTGAACCAACAGATGTCACATGGAGTTGTATCGTGATGAAGTTCGACATAGTTTCCCACTAACCGGGAAAGATGATGACTCGAATCAAATTACAAACCAGCTAGCGAGAAAACCTTTGATACAAACCCACACTTTCTCTGTCGGGTCGATGCATTGGGTCACCGCTCGATACTGTCCAGGTGGTAAACGTTGCGGCTCACAGCACGAACCACCCAATTAGAACTAAACAATGGCCATTCCGAGACAGATCGTGTTTCCATACTAGAGGGTGCGACATGAGTTGAGACCGGCCCGAACAGCATCTAACCGGCTTTGGGGTCGGCGATTACAACACCGACACCCTAAGTAAAGGGCGCTTTCAAAAATGAATGAGGGCCATCATCG
The DNA here is from genome assembly GCA_009763385.1 of Coix lacryma-jobi var. lacryma-jobi. Lineage (NCBI taxonomy): Eukaryota > Viridiplantae > Streptophyta > Magnoliopsida > Poales > Poaceae > Coix > Coix lacryma-jobi. Next base: position 52,887,261 of record CM019824.1, read on the forward strand.
ATATAAACCTACACGATCCAATGGATGAACTGCCCCCAAGTTTCCAAACTTGGTGTCTTGCCTTCTAGTTGGCCGGATTTTATTACTACTCAGGTTTCTTTCCCACGATAGCAAATATAGCAAACTGTGATCCGGTAATCACCCACTAGAGGCATTACGGTAAAATCCTCTATTTACTACTGTACTGAGCAGACTAAGCAGTTCTACTTTTAAGTAAACGGGATAACAAGACAAGTGTAAACAATAATCATGGAAGGATAATGCATCAAGTAGGATTCAATCAACTCCTACACCTAATGCATTATAATATAAAATACTCAATTAAATTAATTATAAAAACTGAGAGGCTTAAGATGCTTCGGGGCTTGCCTTGGGAGAAAACGGAAGCCCCGTGCCCGGGGCACTCGGGCAAGTTAGTGTCAAGGTCGTAGGGGGCGATCTCCTCTATCTGCTGCACTTCCCGAGTTTCCTGCTCCTCGCTTGGTGCGTCTTCGGAGTTCGTCTCCTGCGCTACCGATCCTGAATGTATGCGAATAATAATAAATAAATAAATAAATATATCGGGTGCACATGATGCGTGACATGATGATATGTAAAAACGTACTTATTTCTTCAAACCAACAAAACCAACTTGTTCAACCACTTTTGACATTTCCGAAATAATTGCTTAATATCCTAATTATAACATCATTATCCTATTTATTTTCTATTAACAAATTCTTAATAACCCAGGGTTATACAGCAAGTCTTGTTTATATTACTCTGAAAAATCTACAAAAATTACAGAAGCTTTTTCATGTATTCTGGACTTTACTATAAAATTTTCAATAAGAAATAAAATACTATTCAGGAGTTACAAAAAGATTAAACATTCAGCCAAAACGGTGCTTTGAACTAACTCTACCACAGAAAAGTGTCAAACAACAGATTTCACATTTTGCCTAGTTGCTACTTCATAAAACAAATCTACTCATGAAATTTCACTGTCAGAGCATGTATATTTTGGCCTACAAAATTTTCCAAGTTTTACTCATATTTTAACCATTGAACTAAATCACCTGAGAAAAGGGTGGAACACCAGGTTACATATTTTTCATAGATTCTACATACTAATTCATATTTATCAAGAAAGTTTCATAAACAGTGTTATCATATAATTTTCTACATGAATTTTCTAAGAAAACCATAGAAAAACACAATTGAACTATAAGTCCATTTTCTACCATATAACTATCCACATATTATATTTTTCTTATCTTTACAGAGTGTACAGAGACAGCAAAAAAAATTCACAATTTAATTATGCATAAATTTCTCACAGGAAATATTCAAAGAAAATAGCTAAAAAGGCATTTAAACATTATCAACCAATTTTCTCACAAAAACAGTGCCACATATAATTTTCTTAGCTTATAAACACAACAAAGAACATACACAAATGTTATCACATTTTTATCTATCCAGGAAATACAGTAAAACATTTATCTAGCATTTCAAGTATTAACTGATTAATTAAAAATAGTACAGTAAATATTATCCACAAATTACTTTCCTATTTTTTCAGGTAGCTCTACTTGAGGGTAGATTAACAAAAATTATTGCACAACATTTGGATCAAACAAACATGAACTACAAAATAAACAAGCATTTACTGGAAATAAAAAATCATTTAAAGGAAAACATTTTTTTTAAAACACTCGGTGCTCGGCTTTGGTGGACACGGTCCATGGACCATTGAGCGACTGACGTGCGGGACCAGTGGTCAATGAGGCCCACTTGTCAGCGAGAGAGAAGCAGGGGAGGCCGCTAACCGGCGATTACTCGCCGACGGTGAGGTCACCGGCGGTACGAGTGGTACGGCTGAGTTTGCCTCATCGAGACGGACCGTGTGGTGGGGTTGGTTGGGCTAGCGCACCACCGGAGATGGACGACGACGAGCTATGGCGGACGGCGGCGACGGTGACGTGCGATGGCGCTAAATCCGATGATCACCGGTCAAATTAGCAAAGGAAAAAGTCTACTTTACCCCCTCATCTATTAAGAGTTGTCTACTCAGTGTCTCAATCTATGAAACCGTTTATTTTATCCCCTAAACTTTATAAAACCGGTCAAATTACCCCCTCAGACGGTTTTAGACGGTGGTTTTGCTACAGTAACGACGGTTTGGGTTTTTTCTTTTTTATTTATTTTGGCTGAATCTTTGAAAAATCATAGTAAATCACAGAAAAATCGTAAAATGGAAAATTTAACTTTGTTAGACTCCACATGAGTATATCTACACAGAAAACATATAATATCATATGTTTTAGTATAAAGTTTTTGCTGTAGATTTATGTCTATTCTTTTTTATAATTAATTGAAATAATTCATAATTATAGTTTGTATGGTCTAATTGTAGTTAAATTTTTATGGTGGCCTAATTATTGTATGCTTGAACTATAGTAAACATTTTATACTCATTGGATCAAGTATAATTTAGTTATAGATTTATTTAGGGTTTATGCTTGTTAAATCTAAATAAATCTATAACTAAGTTATATATGATCCAATGAGTATAAAATTTTTACTGTAGTTCAATCATACAATAACTAGGTAACCATAAAAATTTCACCATAAATGGACCATAGAAACTACAGTTATGAATTGTTCCAATTAATTTGAAAAAGAATAGATTTAAATCTACAACAAAAAATTTGTACTAAAGCATACCATATTATATATTCATTGTGTAGATTTACTCATGTGGAGTCCAACAAAATTAAATTTTCCATTTTACGATTTTTCTATGATTTACTATGATTTTTCAAAGATTCAGCCAAAATAAATAAAAAAGAAAAAACCAAAACCGTTGTTAGTATAGCAAAATCACCGTCTAAAACCGCCTGAGGGGGTAATTTGACCAGTTTTATAAAGTTCAGGGGCTAAAACAGACGGTTTCATAAGTTGGGACATTAAGTAGACAACCTTTAATAGGTGAGGGGGTTAAATAGACTTTTTCCAATTAGCAAACGTGCAAGCACCAGTGAGCCTAACGGTGAACAAGATGTTGGTTTGGCCGGAGAAGCTTCAGTGAGGTGTGACCTCGGGTGCGTGTCACGGTGGCGGCAATGGCGCTCGGCCGAGGTGAATAGAAAGCAAGGAACCAACAGAGACTAAAGCAACAGCGGTTCTCACCTTGCCTTCGTGTGGTGAAGTGCGTCGGGAAAGAAGGGAGCTCGGGCGTGGTTGACGCGGAATGGGGACGAGCACTCCTCGGCGGCGATGGCGGCCGCAAAGGGGGACGACGGACTCCGACGAAGATAAGGCCCCAGGGGTGGCATGAGCGCACGCACTGTGTGTCCGAGACATTGGAGGAGCAGTGTGTGCGGTGGATCGGACGGCGGTGCCTCGGTGAGGCCAGAACGACGGTGGTGGCTTGCGGTGGCGAACGACGGCGAGTGTGTGCGCTCGGTCATGCATGTTTGAGCGCGAGAGAGAGAGCGAGCCAGCGGGAGAGCGGGTGTGTGAACGGGTGACAGAGGGGAATGGGTAGGCGTCAGGGTGTGCAGCTTCGTTTTGTCTGCGACCAAATGATCGTGGAGGTTAAGGCGGGACCACGACGGCGGCGGCGAGTGGCCGCGGCGGGCGGTGAGGCAGGTGTCGTGCACAACGAGTGGGGGCGGGCGCGTGCGGCGCGGTTGGCTGCAGGCGCAAGTGGAGAGAACGACATGGGGTTGGACGAGCGGGGCGGTGCAGTGGCCGGCGTTGGCCACGCGACGGTCGCGGCCGGCGTGCGGCGCAGCGGCGGTCGGCGCGCATGGACCGGCTCAGCTGGTTGCTAGGCCAGAAAGCAGGCCGAAAGTGAAGCGTCAGTTATTTTCTGATTTTCCAAACGTTTTTCCATTTCCCAAATAAATGTCAAACTTTGTTTAATTCAAATCCATTTTAAAAACTCAAAACTAGGGTTTAGCCATAAAACAAAAGTTGCTCACAATAGTTTTCTCTACAACTTTCATATAGGACAAAAACACAGAAAATATTTCTATTTCCTGTACTGAATTAAAGTCAATATTAGGGCTAAAAACTATTTTATCATTTGCATTTCTATTTATTATTCTAAACTTAATTAGAGCAAGTCATTAACATAAAAAGTGTTATATACATTATTCTCTATTTATTAAAATTATTTGTGAAGACAAAACTTTACTTAAAAAAGCAAGTTCCATTTAACCCTACTTTAGAAATTAAAACACAAAAAATCATAGCACTTTTATCAACACATGGGGATGCAATGCAATGCTCATGATCATTAGTGTCTAATGATGTTCCTAATGCAGTGCTTGACACTAGGATGTCACGTGGCCAACTATTTTAATTGAACTGTCATGTATACCAGAAATTGTCGATTTTTTTGAGAATTACCTGTTCACACAGGTTATCGACTGTTTAGTCAATGTCCCTTGAGATTGTCTGTTCAGACCACATATTAGAACTGTCTGAAGCAACACCAACATATTTCACTTAAATTATTGATTAATTTTGTTTTTTTGTTAATTGCAGGATCAAAATAACTGGCACACTTAGGACCGATCAAGTCAAAACCAACCAGCTGAAGAAGTCACACGGATCGAAAAACCACTCTACTTTGATCTTCAACTGCAACGTGCTTGTCTGTGAATTTTCGCACCAATAATCATTAAATATATTTTTATAACAAAATTATTTAAAGATATTAATATTGTTAGTATTTTCTATGAATCTAGACCAGCATAAATCGTAAACACTTTTTCATGGGATAAAGTGAGTAATATCGTAGGTGAATTGAGGTCTTTTAGTTTCCACCGTAAAAACTTTTCACCCATCACATCAAATGTTAGACACATACATGAAATACTAAATGTAGACTAAAAGAATATCTAGTTACAAAGATTACGTGTAATTTGCAAGACGATTCTTTAAGCCTAAGTTTATGTTTTGACAATGTTGCGCTATAATAAACATGTGTTAATAACAAATTAATTAGTGTTAATAAATTCGTCTCACGGTTTTAGACGAAATATGTAATTTGTTTTTTATTAATTTGTTTTTAATAGATTAAATAAGTATTGAAACATCTGATGACGCCCCAACTAAACCAGACCTCAGGTGGTAAAGAAGACCACCATAATCAAATGCGGTTTGGGATTCAATACCAAAATTCTCTAATCGTCCAGGGCAAACACGCAAAACGTCCGCTCTCTGGACTCTGGTTATAATTTCGGGCATTAAATTGCACGTCTCCTCCCCTCCTCTCCTTCCCTCCCCCACCCGTGGCGTCGCCTCGCCTATCCGATCTGCCACTCGCCGTCCCGAACGTTCCTTCCCCAAGTCTGCAGCGTAGCCTCTCCGCGCCTCGATCCAGATCCAGGTACGTCTTCCTCCACCCCCGCGATTTCACCTCCACCCCCGCTCCTCCTGCGGCAATCCACCGCTCGCGTTGTCCCTACTGGGCGACACGAGGGCGACCACCCCCACCGCCACACTCTCCGACCTGTGCCCAGCCTGCCGCCGCACTTACTCCATCTTCCGTCCAGCAACAGCGGCTACGGTTTTACTCTGTCTCTTGCTGATTTGTTTGCTGCATGGTGGATTGCTGATCTCTCTACAATTTCCCGTGGATCGGAGAGTCCGAGTGATCTGCGTGGATTGGGGAGACTCGGATCAGCTCCTCTTCCTTCCCTTGGTTCTGATGGCGTGGCTTGCTGTTGCCCTGTGCAGGTTGTTCAGCATGGGTCTGGTGAAGGAAGGCGTCGACATGGAGGAGGGAACCCTGGAGATCGGCATGGGTGAGTCACGAGAGACGAGATCCAAGCTCGCGCGCAGTGTGCGCCTTAGGCTTTGCTTAGTCATGATGGCTGTGTGCTGTACAGATGCCCCACTGGTACTAGCATCATAGCATGGATTTAAGTGATGATTTGCACTCAGCAGATAAACATTTTGCTTGTAAATGATCTTAAGCTATGAGACAAGATATTGGGTCATCGTCTAGATTGTAGCTTGGTTGCATTACCAATGAATTGAATTTTATTAACATGTGGTATAACACTGTAGATTCTCCTAACAATATACAATATATCAACTCACTGTCACCGCTTTTGTTGAACCATACCACAATAATGCACATGATTCATCTGGTTAATTGTGACAATTAGCTTGTAGCTTTGCTGTTTCAACTATTTAACTAGTTGTCAGGTCTGGCACACTTGCTAGATCATGATTTTAGTTTAATATAATATACTAGTTCATCTATTTGCATGTATTGCTTTTTGGGAATTATGATTCCAATGTGGAAGCTTAATGAATCTTGGATATATTTCTACATGCCTGCATTGGCACATGCCACTGCCATTATAAATAGAAGATTTTGTGTTGTTTGGGTAACAGAAGTTTGCCAATCAAAGTACTGCATATCTTGGGGGCGGCTTCTGTGCAAGATGTATGCCTGTTTTAAATCATGCTTTTTAGGCTACCTTGCAAAGGCGACATGTAATAGCTAGTAATTTACTTGTGTACCTGTGCAGAATACAGGACTGTATCTGGTGTGGCTGGGCCTCTGGTTATCTTGGATAAAGTAAAGGTGTGTACAGTTTTCTCCAATATGATGCTAACTACCCTGCAGATTTTGAACAGCTCAGTCTGCTAGCCTCTTATGCTCATAGATCATTTGCTTGCATATCCATCTATAGGGCCCAAAGTACCAAGAAATTGTAAACATCCGACTTGGAGATGGCAGCACTCGCCGTGGTCAAGTCCTGGAAGTTGACGGTGAAAAAGCTGTTGTGCAGGTTGCTTCTTCATTCTCTTTATTGTCTTTTAGTAGTAGTTCCAATTTGATTTTGATTCTGCAGTATGGTCAGGTTAGGTCCATTTCCAGAAAGCTTAGTTTGTTAATTAAGTGCATTATTCATCAGGTCTTTGAAGGAACTTCTGGAATAGACAACAAATACACAACCGTGCAGTTTACAGGCGAGGTATCTCATCTGGTGGTTTATTTGCTGTTTACTTATCAATAAAGTGTTTAGTAGGCAAAAACACTTAGAACTCTACATCATTTCAATTTGGGAATCTAGCTCATAACGAAAGTTTACAAGATCTATGATAATAATAAGCACACCTAGTTTCATCATGAAGTTATCTATAGTAGTGAATTAGTGATGTTAATTGACAATTGTATAGCGTATATCAATATACCAATGGAAGAATAAAGTCCACCCAGATCTACCAGGCTAAATTTAACAGTGATATTGTTTTCTTGATTACCCTGTTTATTATTGAGAAATTCCTGTCTTGTTTGATTATACAGTACATTGTGTTTCTTTTACAGGTTTTGAAAACTCCTGTCTCCCTTGATATGCTTGGGCGCATTTTTAATGGTTCTGGAAAACCTATTGATAATGGGCCCCCGATATTGCCCGAAGCCTACTTGGATATCTCTGGTAAGTAATTTCTGGTTCTAGCTTGCTGCTCTACAATGCTCATGGTTAACTACATGTTCGTCATGGAGAGTAAGGTTTTAGAAGTATTGATTGATTAATGGCGTTAAATCAACGAGTCCATCTTTAAATTTGTAATTATGTACTCTGATTTTGTTGCAGGTAGTTCTATTAACCCCAGTGAGAGAACTTATCCAGAGGAGATGATCCAAACTGGGATATCAACCATTGATGTCATGAACTCCATTGCTCGTGGGCAAAAGATTCCCCTATTTTCTGCTGCTGGGCTCCCTCACAATGAAATTGCTGCTCAAATTTGTCGTCAGGCTGGCCTTGTGAAGACATTGGAGAAAGGAAAGCATGCAGAGGTAGTTAATGTGTCCTAACTGCAACCCTACCCCTCCCCTACCCAAACATATTTTTTAGAGTGACTTGGCTTAACATTTCATGACACAACTGAAATTCTGTGGGCACATTGTCTTAAGTTGGATATGTGGAGCCTGATAGTTTTCATATGTTTCAACATCCTGTCCTTTCAAGTAAAGCTACAGTTTTCTTTTGGTACATGTGTACATGTACTTATTTTCTATTTTCTGTGAGGTCAACATTTATGTGGAGCATTTTTGTATTAATTAATGTATGCTTTACATGTCTAAATATGGCTTAATCACTGGTTCTGATTTTTATAACCTGCAGGGTGGTGAAGATGACAACTTTGCTATTGTGTTTGCTGCTATGGGAGTGAACATGGAAACAGCTCAATTCTTCAAACGTGATTTTGAAGAGAACGGTTCCATGGAACGGGTCACCCTTTTTCTGAATCTGGTACCTACAATGACTTGTGAATTTGTGGCCAACATTCATTTATCATTTCATTTTTCCCAAGGGTGCCACAATCAATTCTGCAATGTTTTTTATGCATCTTGACCAAAAAAAAACCCACATAATCAGTGGTGGAACTTGAACAGTATCTTAAGGGGGGCCACTAATGATGCACGAATCAAATTAGCCATAGATTACTCATTACTGTATGTTTATTGAGAAAAAAGATCCTAGGGGTGGCCATGGCCCAGGTTGGCCTGAACTATCCTCCGCCCCTGAACATAATGATGAGCCAAACATGTTTTACATCTGACATAATTAGTGTATAACACAGCATATTTTTAACACTCGATCCTCTCTGTTTTTATAGGCTAATGATCCCACCATTGAACGTATTATCACCCCTCGGATTGCTCTAACAACAGCGGAATATTTGGCGTATGAATGTGGGAAGCATGTACTTGTCATCTTGACAGATATGAGCTCTTATGCAGATGCACTTCGTGAGGTATGGGGTTTTGATATTTTGTGTCATATCTTGTATTTTGAGTCCATATTTGTTTTAGTACCAGTGTTAATATATTTGTCCATCCTGAGATCTTTAGGGTCTGTTTGGTTGCTTGCCCAGGCAAAGTTGCCTGGCCAGGCAGCAATCCAGGCCATCGATTTTGAGCACCTGACAGCTGGGATTGCTGCCTGGCTGGCAGGTTGCTTTGCCTGGGCAAGGTTGCCAATGCTTTGTGGTTTGTGCTGTGATTCTGTTGACCCAATTCAATCATTTTTAAATTCATTGATTCATGAATTATCTAGTGTTACTGCACATGGGCATTTATTGTCCATGTAATTGTGAGTTTCCTGCCAGAATAAAATATAAAATAAACTACACGTTCTACATGATTTTGGTAATGATCTGGTGGTAGAATTACAATTTTTTATTTTGTCCTGACATCTTGTTAACACTGCCCTGAATGGCTGAATGGATGCTGGAAATACGTGTTGATATTTCTATTAGCTTCTGGTGCTATTTTGTAGTTCTTCATTAAGAAACAACTCAGAAATGTTTTATTATTATATATAGTATTCCATGTCCCATTATATATATATATATATAAGATTAACCTTTTTATTTAGCTAATAAAATGGCAAATTGATGTCATGTTTCTAATAATGCTACATGGGCATTGTGCTTTTTTGTAGGTTTCTGCAGCCCGAGAAGAGGTGCCAGGTAGGCGTGGTTATCCTGGATATATGTATACTGATTTGGCAACAATATATGAGCGTGCTGGGCGTATTGAAGGAAGAACAGGCTCCATTACCCAAATTCCTATTCTAACTATGCCTAATGATGGTAAGTAACCATGGCTTTTTTAATCTTTATAATTATAATTATAATTATACTATGTGCCATTTTGTACACTTTTGAACATTCTGGAGACATTATTTGTAGAACTCTTTCCTGATGATGATGCTACTCCCTCTAATCACAAAAAAACATAGTTATTAGTACCAGACTGGCCCTTGAACCAGCAAGGGCGTGGTTCATTATTTCACTGGCTTAACTGTCGAGAACCTCTTTCAAAAAAAGTTGTCAAGAATCAAATTGAACAATTGAACTGGCCACAAATACATAGAACCGGTGTGATATATAGTTGATCTTAAATAAAAATAGGCTCATAAATAACACGACTTTATATAACTACACAACCAGACAGCTATATTGCTACATCCCAGAATTCAACTTATGAATCACGGTTTACACTTCATAACTTAGGTTCTCATAGTTCACGAGTCACAAACAAGTGCTAAACAGTGGAGCCACAAGTGCCAAGTCAATTTTTTCCCTTCCAGTTGTACCCCTAGATTGTGTTATACTGAATATATAAAGGGGTACCTGTGATAAAATGTTGAAAACAGTCCAGTTCATATGGAACCGGCCATTTTACTGCTTTCATTAAAAGCAGTTTGGTATTTTTTAGCTGTTCGATTGCACAGAAAATCTTTTGAGTAAATCATACCGGTGTAGTATCTTGTTTTTAATCCTTATAACTATGGAAATAAGTACCATTTAGAGGTCTGAAAGTTAACAATTCGAAACTTCGGTTAAAAATTACATTTTAGTTAGGTTTCGATGTTTGGAAGTGGTAGAGTAGAATTTTCTCAAATTGTATAGTTTCATAAAGTATGCTTTTACTATGTTCTATAAATATTTTAACAAAAAGTACTCGTTAAACTTGTGTTTTTGAGACAATGTCAATGTTGAAGTTGCCAGGGAGTAATAATCAAGCGGTAAATGAATTGTGTTACAATCAAGTATGTGCAGTTGTCGTTGTCCATCATGAATCACTGTTGCTTATTTTGGTTTGAGTGCACAATCTACTGAAGTACGGTCTTGTCAAATTTTTTTTTCTGTCCCAGTAGACCATTTTAGCATGTTGGTCGCATGATTTATTTACCATCTATTTCATTTTGTTGGCCATTTAACAGAAGTATATATACCATGTCTAATATTGTACTCCTAAAACAGATATCACACACCCAACTCCCGACCTTACTGGATACATTACTGAGGGACAGATATACATTGATAGGCAGCTCCATAACAGACAGGTGCTTTTCTATGTCTTTTATTCTTGAGTTATCAAATGTTACACCTTCACATGGGGTATTCGGGAATTATTTATAACTAATTTAGCATTTGTTATTTTTTCTTATATTTATATAGAATGTGAAGTATTTGTTTATTTTTACTACCTTGATAGCTTATCTGTGTTGATGTGATGACATTATACATTTCTTTCAGATTTATCCACCTATTAATGTCCTGCCATCTCTCTCTCGATTGATGAAGGTAAGATAAGTTTTCTGTATGTTTTCAGCATTTATGTTGAAGGTTAGTTCTAAGAACCACTTAATTACTCATGCAGAGTGCTATTGGTGAGGGCATGACACGACGAGACCATTCAGATGTGTCTAATCAGGTAGCTATTATGAGTCCTAGGCTTTGCTTTGTTTTCCTTCAGCCATGATGTGTAAGATGAGTTGACATCTACTGTTCTCTATTCAGCTCTATGCCAACTATGCAATTGGAAAGGATGTTCAGGCCATGAAGGCAGTCGTTGGAGAGGAAGCACTCTCGTCCGAAGATCTGGTCTGTTGCGAGTGAAATAAATTCGTAAGTTAGTGCTTTTTTAGACGTCCAAAGCATAATGTTCTGTTTCTTCTTGCACAGCTTTACTTAGAGTTCCTTGACAAGTTTGAGAGGAAGTTTGTCGCACAAGGAGCATACGACACACGGAACATCTTCCAGTCACTTGATCTCGCATGGACATTGCTTCGCATCTTCCCTCGCGAACTTCTCCACCGTATCCCAGCAAAGACCTTGGACCAGTACTATAGCAGAGATGCCTCCCACTGAATCACTGATCGTTGGTCAGTGTTCCAATATTTTGGCAAGTGCAGCTTTGAATAAATTGAACAGATTGGCCTTATGGCCTTTTTCCTGTATTTATCTGTAGTCAGGTCCAATTCTTTTCTGTTGGTGAGCGCAAGTTATTCGTAGATGACTCTCGGTCACGGCAATATTTGTAATATTATGTCATGTATCGTCAAATTTCAGTTGTTTTTTTTTGTTACGTCTGCCAGATCTGTTAGCAAGAGCATTCTGGACCAGGATGCTCGAACATAACTGGTTGTATCTACATTTGTGAATGGTGAATAAAGGAGAGGCAATAAACTGCAGCGAAATATGTGCTGCCTGACATTGATGAAAGATTTCTCTATTTTGCTGTTTTGACCAGAAGTTCTGCGGATTTCATGTGTTATGTACGAACTTGTTATCTGAGGGTTCAAGTTTCAATCGTCCCTCACAAGTTGGTATTCGGTGACTTCTTTGACGTGAAGAGAAGAAAATGCTTTTCCTTGTGTTAAACAGACGTGATCAGATGAGGACGTCGGGTTCGTGGTTGCTGTCGTTTTGGTTTTGGCTGTGCTCCCATTCTATATTGTATGCCTTCTGGGTACATTTACCTAAATGTCCTTGGAAACTTCTTTCTGTAGCATTTTTTTTATTAAGTTATTACTTCCTCTTTTATTGATCATATGCAATTTTAATAAAGCATTTGTGCATTCTTTTTTTAGTATTACCTTCATCCTAGATTTGTTGTGAGTCAAATTAACAGCAGTCTAATTAAGTTTATACAAAGCAATATCAATATTTATGACTCTAAATATATTTATAATATGAAAATATATTTTACAATGAATCAGATCATACTTATTCATTATGACTCATTCTGTTTCAAATTATAAAATGTTTTGGTTTTCTAGATTCATAGGTTTTGTCATGTATTCAGATATATACATTATGTCTAGATGCATAGTAAAAATAATATATCTAAAAAGTCAAACCGCCTTATAATTTGGAACAGAGGGAGTAATACCTTTTATATAAATTTAGCTGAACTTAACATGGTTTGACTTAACTATATGCTATTTGAATAGTATATTCTTCTTGGTGTACTGTATAAAATTTATTAGTTTGCAATATAAATAGCTATGCGTACATTCTAAGATCTTTTTCAAGATGAACCTAATACTAAATGCATCAATTCTAGCCTTTTTGGTAGAGCTTAGCAACTCCAACGGTTTTGCAAATGAGTTTGGTATTCTTGTTTTTGCAAAAACATCTAAAAATCTCCTATCCAACGGTTTGACAAATGAACTTAGCATTTTTAGCAACTTGACAAACATCAGGTGATATTTGGCATATATGCCAAGCTACGGTTCGTTTGGCAATCGCCCTCGCATGCTACTTTCGCGGGATATTTCTCTCTCGCGCGCATATTTTTTTAGTTTTGCCAAGTCTAAATGTAAAACCGTTAGAGATTGACTCTTTTTTATCATTGCTATATTAATTTAAGTGTTGACAAATACCATATTTTGTCAAACAAAAAATGCAAAACCGTTGGAGTTGCTCTTAGAGGACCGTGTGTTGGCTTCCATGGGTAAAAGCAGATAACAAAATGATAACTTTTTTTTGTGAGACCCAGTTACAGACGCAGACGCTCACAAACACGAGCACACATTCACCCTACTCCTATTATAAACGCACACACGTACACCCTACCCTTATAAGCACCTTCGGAGATCCAAATTGGACCGGCAAATCTCGAGATTGACGAAATCACCACAGGCGTCTCGCTGTCGACAGGCTCGTCGCCTACCACTGAAAGAATAGTGTCGCTAAATTCTGGAATAAATTCAGGAAAATACGAACAACCATGTTTCGATATGCTAGGATTGCAAAATCATTCCAAATACTCCTAATCTCAATCTTAATATAAGGTTACAAACTCAGGGGTACGCTAATGACCTTCTCAGTGAACTTGCCAACCATGAAGAAATAATAAAACACTGCTGGATGTATTAATGATCTTGTCGGTGTAACATACAGGTAACAGGAGTGCTGATCCATCCTGTAGGATGATTGATGATAAATTAGGAAATGTGTGGAGCTCACACAGATGGAAAATACTAGCTAAGTTCAAAGACTACCGGTAATACTTTACTTATACGGCAACATGTGCACACAACCTTGCTAAATTTTGAGCAGTAAAGATGTCCATTCGGGATATCCTAGTTCGAGTTATGGACTTGGCTATGGTATATATAAAAATCTTCTGAAGATATCTGATTGGTCTTAGTAGAAGTTAAAAATGATTTGATTACTAAGGGTCGTCTGCCAGGATATCTGCAATATTTTCTTAGAGTGCAAACCGGTCACTTCCTTTCTTTAATCTAAGACAACCAGAAACTCCATCTCCATGTCCTTGATTTGCCATGTCAAACTTGAGATGGATATTGTACGGAGAGTACCTAGAGTAGGCGACAGTGCTAGCTGGCCGCCATCCGCCAAGGCTCTCCTCCGCAGCATCACGGATGTAAAAATGGCTTTCTATAGGGCTTGGTCGGGATCCTCTAAGAAGTCCACGATGATGCCATGATCTTGCTCTCGAGCCCAGGATGATGTCGCTGCGGTTGCGTCTAGCGCGACATCAACCAGCGCCCACATGTCGCCCCTAGAGGCCACAGACGAGCACTCCTGTCATCTCCCTCACCGTGGCGGCGACTGCGCCCGCGCCGCCATCAAAAGTTGGCGAGACAATCAAACCCCAGGGAAAACTTTTCCCATGGGTAAGGAAGAAGAAGGGGGTGGGGGTAGAGGGCAATCAGATCCACCGGATCCGACCAGGCGACCATCACCGGTGAAGCGAAGGTGGCTGTCGGAGCTTGGAAGCTTGCCGAAGCAAGGACCAAGGTGGCGGCGACGGAAGCACCTCCTTCTTCCAGATGGGCACGAACGCCTTGAGCTCGCCAATGATGTAGCGGTGCAGTGCATGGCATCGGCGCAGTGCATGGCGGAGGCGGTCACGAACATGCTGGCCTCCCAGCATACTCCGTCTGTCCTAAAAAAAAAAATCATTCTCGCTTCCAAAAAGTCAACAGATATCAACTTTGACCAAATATATAAAATAAAGTATTAATATTTATGTTACATAATTAGTATCATTGGATAGATCTTTGAATGTACTTTTATAATAAAATTATTTGGAGATAAAAATATTGCACACACTTTGTATAAATTCAATCAAAGTTGATAAAGTTTGATCAGCACGCATCCCATAGCGACTTTTTTTTTTTTTTTTGGGGAGGGGGGGACGGAGGGAGTAGATGACACCTAGTTGATGCGCCACATCCAACGTGTGTCAGTACTAGGACCCCACAGGATGGCTTCCAGATGGCACCGTGCCATATTCACATACGCCTCGTACCGGAGCTCCACCATGCACTGTCCCCTACAGTGGTCCTGTGTCGTGCCCTCAAACGTCAGGATGATGCGCACGTGGTTCATTACTAGGTGATGTCTAGCCGCCCAGAACTTCCCTCCACGATCTCGATTAGGTCCCCGTCCTCCTCGACCACCACCAGCAGGGGACATTTTTTTTGAATCTAAAATAATTCTAATTAATCCATTATAGTGGAGATATAGAGTAAGAAGTTAATTTTCTTTTCTTTTCTTTCTTTTACAAATGAAAATAAAACTAGCTTTGATTCTTTTCTGAGTAGCTCCCATGCGTGCAAGTAAGTTTGTTTTTATCATTTTTTGCTCTTCTTTTTAGGGCGCCATCAAATATACTCTCTCTATTTCACATTATAAATTATTCTGAGAATCTTGAAGAGTTAAAGTTTTCTAAGTTTGACTAAATTTATATAATAAGATAATAACATATATGATATCAATTAAATAACATTATATTCTTCGTGTGTGATCTCATAAATTTTTGTGTTTCTCTCTATAATTTTGATCAAACTTGAAAAACTTTGACTCTCCAAGATTCTTAAAATGACTTATAATTTGGAATGGAGGGAGTATTAGCTAGTGGTTCCTATATGTGAGACAACTTCTTCAATTATATTAGTTTTTAGTAATAGATAGCTCATAATATAAATAGACTAATATACCAACCTCATATAATCTTGCAACATGTATATGAGAATTATTTTTAGGCCTTGTTTAGTTATCACTGTAAATTTTTGTCACTCATCGCATCGAATGTTTAGACATATGCATGAAATACTAAACGTAGACTAAAAAATAACTAATTAAATAGATTGTATGTAATTTATGAGATAATTTTTTAAGCCTAATAAGTTTATGTTTTGACAATGTTGTGCTACATTAAACATAAGCTAATGATGGATTAATTAGTCTTAATAAATTCGTCTCACGGTTTTCAGACGAAATATGTAATTTGTTTTTTATTAGTATATTTTTAATAGACTAAATGAGACTCCAACTAAACAAGACTTTAATCTAGAAATAACTTTCCTTCTTTTTTATTAAAATATAAAATAAAATGTTTAGAGCTAGCCTACGAGTCCAGTTGTGTCGCTGCTATTGTCCAAGAAAAAACTAGTAGCTTCTATATTTAAAAAAATAAACAATTTGAAATTTATTATTATAATTTTGCAAAGTTAGAGATATGTTACTATTAGCTCACTGACATATTAGAGATGCAGGTTTAAAATATTTTGGGTCATTGGGTCGACCCAAAAAATTGATCAAATAAACTAGAATGGCGTTTTAGTAGTTTGAGAAAAGTAGAAAAATGAACGGCGTTTTGGTAGTTTGAGGAAAGTAAAAAAATGAACTAGAATGACATGTGTTCGTAATTAGTTAGTTGACCCAGAAAACACCATTGGGTACCCACTTGCATCCCAAGACATATAAGATATAATGAGTCAATGATATGTAGACCAACATGATATATCTACAGTTTAGTAAAATTATAATAGCAATCTCCAAATTTTCTCCAAAAAGAAAAAAAGGCGTAATAGTCCAAATCGTCGTTGAACTATATTGCTCGGCTCATTTTGGTCCTTGAGCTACGAAAACGTCCAATTTAGTCTCTAAACTATGCGGCTCGGCTCAATTCGGTCCCTAAACTATAAAAACATCCAATTTAGTCCCTAAGCTATTCTAATCGGCCCACATTCATCCCTGACGACACTAGTGACATCGAATTTAAAAAAGTGACAGGGTCAGTTACTGTAGCAGATCTCCAACTTTGTTTTTGAAACCATATTTAAATTTCAAATATTTTTGAAAATAGGATTTTGAAATTTCAAATATTTTTGAAAATAGGATTTTGAAATTTCAAATATTTTTGAAAATAGGATTTTGAAATTTAAATTTGAAATTAGGATTTATAAAATTCTTAATTCACAAATTAGTTACAATATTGCATCTATATAATACATATTACATATTTGCTTCTATATACTGTATGTGCAGGAGACCTTTGTTGGTTGCACACTTGCCCTACCTCCGCACACGTGCGGGGGAGTGGCGAAGGTGGCCAATTGTCTAAACTGGACTGGAAGTATAACAGGAACCGAAACCAGTGCGAAGGTTTAAGGAGGCGAGGAGGTTTAAGGAGGCGAGGACAAAGTTTAAGGAAGCGAGAACAGTGCGTCTGCGGCTCTATTCCCCAAAAACGTATCCGATACACTGTTCACCCCCCGTTATTTATAGGGGATACCAAGGGGTGCTGACCAAATTATAAAAGGGTACAAAAAAGATTTCTCTGCGTTGTACACACAGGAGGGCAGAATCGTACAAACACAACTAGGCCGAAACCCTAGCTTGGCCTACGCGCGCCCGCCGCCGCTTGGTTCGTGATCACCTTCGCTGAAATGCGGGGCTGACCTCCGTCTTGCGAGGATATCAAACTGTTGCGAAGCCCGGGTACCTTCGCCTCCCACTAAGGCCTGAGCCTCTTGGCGAAGGTACGCGGCCTCACGAAGATTGCTCCTAGCGCCCTTCGCGTCCTCTGCCTGTGAGAACTTACAAAGCCAGTACGAAGGTTGGGTTAGCACTCGAGGGCCAGAATAGCGATTCGAGAGACTTAGCAGATAGAGAGGCGAGTTTTTCTGAAGGTACGCGAGACGTGCGGGGGTCATCTTGTTGAGTCAGCGCGCGTGGCACCACTGCCGAGGGTCTCTTCCCCCAACAACCTCGATTTAGTAGGTTGAAGTTTGGAGGAGCAAATCTAGTGTGCTTTAACTTCAATGCGCATTTCGTTCTGAGCTAAAAATCTAGAAGAGTTGCAGATTTGGATGAGCTCATGGCCTAGCTTGTAGAACTTGCTAGTTAGCACGAGAGGGAGGCAACAAATCAATTCATCATTCCCCTGAAGGTAAGTCAATTAGTGACTGTGTGCTTTGTATATAGATTAAATTCCTCTGTTTTTTTTGAGACAAACGTTTTTTCGAGAAATCAGTTCTTGTATTGTTGTGGATGAGCTCAATTTGTGAATTAATTATTTTATGAACCCTAATTTTAAATTTAAATTTAAAACCCTACTTTCAAAAAAATAGAATTTAAAGATGGTTTCAAATGCAAAGTTGGAGATCTTAAAAAGTTAAGTAACTTTTATTTTTGAAGATTTTCATTTTGTTATACAATTTTAAAAGTAATTTTGAAATAGAGAAAAATAGGGAACTCCTACACTAACCAATCCTGTCACTTTCATCTCCTCGCTGTCACCGGTGCCGTCAGGAATGAATATGGGCCGATTAGGATAGTTCAGGGACTAAATTGGACTTTTTCATAGTTCAGGGACCAAATTGAGCCGAGTAGCATAGTTCATGGACTAAATTGAACGTTTTTATAATTTAGAGACCAAATTGAGCCTGACAGCATAGGGACTATTTTGCCTATTACGGCGAAAAAAAATTGGTACCTGACGAGAGCTGCCGAAGCCTTTTTCGAAATTTACAGCGTACAGTACTGTATCTGAATTCTTTTACCAGGAATGGAATAATCGCAGGCCCTCGGCCCGCGTGTCCCGTGTCCGTCTTAACTACTCGCACTTCCTCACCGGCCACCACCTCCCTCGCCCATCCCACTCCTTTCTCCGCCAGCACGCCTCCGGGTCCGGGACCCCAACCATGGCGACCCGCGGTGGCGGCCGGCGCCCCTGCCACCTCCTCATCCTCCTCGCCGCTGCCGCGCTCTATTCCGCGTCCTCCCCGGCCGGCGCCTTCTACCTCCCCGGCGTTGCCCCCCGCGACTTCCAGAAGGTGATCAATCAACCTCATTCCCCGACTTCTCGCCCGCATGTTTCTTGCTTCTACTCCCTGTCGGATCCAGCGCTACGTGTTCCCTCGCGGCTGTCGGTGCCCGCGGATCTGGCAATGCTTGGAGGAGCGGTCTCAGATCTGGCTTCCGGGACGCGCGGGGGAGCAGCGGGTAGGCGCGTGGTTTAGGGTTTAGGGGTACGAAGTGTCTGGAAGGATGGACGACAGCATTGGTTTCTCTGCGTGTTTTTGGCGTGGGAAGAAGTGATGCGGCGCGCCACGCCCCCATTCTATCTTTGTTCGCCTGCCTTTTGGTTTGGTGGTACGGGTAATATGTGTTTTTTCGTCATGCAGTGAGCGCGCTAGCGTAGGTTTTGCATTTTAGATACCTCGCTGTGGTGGTCTCGGTACTTACAGAATTTTTTTTGGTAAATATGGAGTTGCTGGTGTTTTCATATTTTTTCATCTATCTATATGTTTGATTACGCATACAATGTTTTTCTTGTACATCTTGATGCTTGATTTCTCTTTTGTCATTTTTTCGTTGACAAGTATCGTTAGTTAAGTTGGTGTATGGGGTAGAATAGATCACTTGTCACTCATGACTCTCAAGTCTCCATCACCTGCTGCAGTTTCCTTCAGTCGGTTTCATTAAGACATTCGAGCGGCTAGTAATGGTGGGCTTGAACAGAGCTAAAGTGTTGCCTTGATATAACTTGCAAGTATTTAGCTCAATCTGTATGATTATAGTTAACTAGCAAAGAGAGTTCATATCTAGCAAACAAGTAGTGTGTTGCTAGGGTTGCTAACTACTCAATCCATCCCAAATTATAAGGCGTTTGACTTTTTTGACACCAGGTTTGGCCACTCGTCTTATTCAAAATTTTGTGCAAAATATCACTTGTTTTGCCGTGACTTTGTTTATTAATAAAAATTCTTCAAGAATAACTTAAATTTGACTTTGTTTGCATAATTTTTTTGAATAAGATGAGTGGTCAAACTTGAGGACAAAAAAGTCAAATGTCTTATAATTTGGGATGGAGGGAGTAAGTATGAAGAATTGGGATGTACAAATCCTTTGCCTTGATATAATTGTAAGTATTTAGCTCAATCTGTATGATTATAGTTAACTAGCAAAAAGAGTTCATCTCTAGCAAACAAGTAGATGTGTTGCTAGGGTTGCTAGCTAAGATATGAAAGGTTGGGATATACAAATCATATAGAATTATGATACACATTGGTCATGTTCCATGATTCCATCACAAGTAGATGTGTTGTGTCTTTTTGTTAATCATGTTTGGATTTCTTGTTCAATACCAAAATGCTATTCATTCGAGTTTCAAATGCATATCCCATCGTGGCAATAGTTATGCTGAAAATGCTGCATTTTTGTTGTTGATTGTTGATGCCTCAAGTAGCCGAGTGTAATAACTATGATATGAGGCAAGGGGAACAACTAATACATTGTTGTATAACTCAATCAACACATGTTATTGTCCTGTATGTTTTTAAATTGGGTATTTGTTTGATTCATTACCTGGTGGTTGATTCCTGTTATCCATCGATTATGCTACCATGATGTTTTCATTTCATTATAGAAGTGGAGATCCCATGTCGGCTACATTATAAACAAAATATCAGATATAAGTATTCTAGTATTAATTTGTTATGGCCTTTCATTGTGCAGGATGATGAACTTCAAGTGAAAGTCAATAAATTGTCATCTATAAAAACACAGCTTCCATATGATTACTATTTCCTGGATTACTGCAAACCTGAGGCGATTAAGAACAGTGCTGAGAACTTAGGTGAAGTCCTTCGTGGGGACCGCATCGAAAATTCTGTCTACAATGTAAGGACATGAAACCCTTTGATTTATACTACAAGCAAAAACAAGTGGGATTACTTGAAAAGAAAAAAAGTACTATGAGAAGCTGTCTGATTCCTGTCATTTTGTTTTTGGATTCATGCAGTTCAAGATGAGGAGGGATGAGAGTTGCAAGGTTGTTTGTCGGAGGCAGCTTTCTCAAGAAGCTGCGAAGAATTTCAAAGAAAAGATTGATGATGAATACCGAGTAAACATGTATGGTTTTAGTTTGCAGCTCATACCTTATTTCTTTTCTATGTCAGTATAACAATGTGACCATCAAATCAGGGGAAGATTGAGGATTTGCTCCTCCAATTATGTACACATGATATCTATTGCTCCATTGTCACCGTCATTTACTTGTTCGGCTGTCATGCACATGAGACATTGAATGCAAATTTCAAAAGTGTCCATGAGTTATGTCGCTATGTATTTGTTATGTTCAGTGCTGTGCCAACTAAATTTATTTTATTTCAAAAAAATTGTGCATGCAGGATCCTAGATAATCTCCCAGTTGTGGTACCTAGGCAGACACGGGAAGCAAGCCAAACACCAAGCTTTGAGCATGGTTACCGAGTTGGTTACAAGGTGAGCATAACAAATTCCTATCTCATAAATAAAACATGAATTGGTTAATATTGGTTACCTTATTTTATTTGAATGAAATATTGCCAGCTCAAAGATGACAAGTATTATATCAACAATCACTTGAGTTTTAAAGTGTTGTACCATGAAGATCAAACTTCTCCTGATGCTCGCATTGTTGGCTTCCATGTGATTCCTAGCAGGTATGCCATATTTCATGATCTACAACTTCTCCTTTCATCTGTTTCCAATATTTTGTTCTTTTACTGCTTACATTTGATTTCCCACTTCCATTGGCATATGAACTATGGAGTCATGGAGTCGTCTGTATCTGTAACTCCTTTCTGCTGATTTGTTACAGCATCAAGCATGAATATGGTTCCTGGGATGACAATAATCCCACAGTGCAAACTTGCAATGCTAACATTAAGATTACACCTGGTAGTCACACTCCTCAAGAGGTGGCCCCTGATGCGTATGTTGTATTCTCTTATGACGTTACTTTTGAGGTATAATTCATTTCATAAGATTCTCTCTCACTAAGATTCTTGTTCTCCCAATTTTAATTAATCTTGAATCAACCTATTTCAGTCCAGTGATATCATATGGGCATCTCGATGGGATGTATACCTTCTTTCCAGTGATAGCCAAATACACTGGTTCTCAATTGTTAACTCATTGATGATCGTCCTATTCCTTTCTGGTATGGTGGCCATGATCATGATGAGAACCCTTTACAAGGACATAGCAAACTATAATCAACTTGACAACCAGGATGAGGCTCAGGAAGAAACTGGTTGGAAGTTAGTGCATGGTGATGTATTCCGGCCTCCTGTTCACTCAGGCCTCCTTTGTGTTTATGTTGGCACTGGCGTTCAGTTCTTTGGGATGACACTTGTAACCATGATGTTTGCTCTTCTTGGATTCTTATCGCCTGCAAACCGTGGAGGACTCATGACTGCTATGGTCCTTTTGTGGGTGTTCATGGGTGTATTGGCAGGATACACCTCATCTCGCCTGTACAAGATGTTCAAAGGCACTGAATGGAAGAAGATCACCCTCAAAACTGCCTTCATGTTTCCTGGTATTATCTTTTCGGTCTTCTTCTTCCTGAATGCGCTAATCTGGGGTGAGAAATCATCTGGTGCAGTTCCTTTTGGAACAATGTTTGCATTGTTCCTCCTCTGGTTTGGCATCTCTGTGCCGCTGGTCTTTGTTGGAAGTTTCTTGGGATTCAAGCAGCCAGCCATTGAGGACCCAGTGAAGACAAACAAGATTCCCAGGCAAATTCCCGAGCAAGCATGGTACCTGCAGCCAGCTTTTGCAATACTAGCTGGTGGCATATTGCCATTTGGGGCTGTCTTTATTGAGCTCTTCTTCATCCTGACATCTATCTGGCTGAACCAGTTCTACTACATCTTTGGCTTCCTCTTCATAGTCTTTGTCATCCTCATTGTGACATGTGCTGAGATCACAATTGTGCTATGCTACTTCCAGTTGTGCAGTGAGGATTACCACTGGTGGTGGAGGGCATACCTGACTGCAGGCTCGTCAGCACTCTATTTGTTTGCTTATGCTATCTTCTACTTCTTCAATAAGTTGGAGATCACAAAGCTTGTGTCAGGCATCCTATACTTTGGTTACATGCTGATCATCTCTTATGCCTTCTTTGTGCTGACTGGTACCATTGGCTTCTATGCCTGCTTCTGGTTCGTGAGGAAGATATATGCTTCTGTGAAGATCGACTGATTAAACAACCACTGTCTAGAGAAACTTATTTTCTGCTCATAGAGTACCTCCTGCCAAGGTTTTGCTGCAATTTCGTGCATGGTGCTGCTTGATTGATATATTAAAGGAAACTAGGACTCCGGATGTAATTCCATGGTTTTGGTAGGTGGTATGTGTAGCCTGTTAGGAGCAAGAACTGCTGGAAGTTGAAGTGAGATCTTGATACGCAATGTTGTAGCGCAACATGGATTTTGTGCGCCTCAAGATATTTAGTGCTGCTTGTAATATGCCTTGATTTACCCTGCTTGTTCCACATCATGCCCTGTGCACTTGATGTGCTTAGGTTTTCAATTGAACGGCAGGTGGCATGCGTACTCATTGACTCTCGTGTCTGGGTTTGATACGATATTAGAATGGGTGTTTTGGTTATGCGACCATGGAAAACCAATGGTAGTTTTTGGTTGTTGCCTGTTATGTTGGAAGCATATTCATGTAGCCTTTGATGGGCCGTGTCACCACACCTTCCGATCATATACTAATGTTAGGGGGCTTAGCGTTTAGTTCCCAACCTAAAAACTTTTCACCTATCATATTAATGCTTTTTATCTATCACAACGAATGTTTAGACACATTCATAAAATATTAAATGTAGACTATAAAATAACTGATTACATAGATTACGATAACAATAACTAATTACATAGATTACGATAACTTTGTGAGATGATTTTTGAAGCCTAATTAGTCTATAATTTAATAATATTATACTATAGTAAATATGTACTAATAATAGATTAATTAGTCTTAATAAATTCGTCATATGATTACTTTTTTACTTGAGAAATATGAAATTTGTTTTTTAATTAGTTAATTTTAATAGACTAAATTAGTGTCACAATATTCGATTTTCGACATTCAACTAAACACCTTATTGGAGTCATGGTGTGACATAAATGGCTCATAAAGCTTCCCTTTGAGAAGCTGCACGCCTGCACAAACTTAAGAAAAGCACGACCAAGTTGGTTTTTCGGGTGGGTTGAAAAGTTTTGGGTTGTGACATCCGATCCGACATATCGAATATGATTCGGATATCAATAAAAGAACATAATACATTTAGAAACGGTGATATTAATTTATTAAGACTAATTAATTTATCATTAGCACATATTTACTGTAGTATAATATTATTAAATCATGGACTGATTAGGTTTAAAAAATCATTTCGTAAAGTTATCGTAATGTGTGTAATTAGTTATTTTTTAGTCTATATTTGATACTTTATGCATGTGTCAGAACATTAGATGTGATAGATGAAAAGTTTTTAGGATGTGAAGTAAACACCCCCTTATCTAGGTTCTACGTTTTAGTATAAATGGGAGTTGTGGAGAGAAATGTGAAAAAAAGTTGCAAAAAGAAAAAAAAATATTTGGCTCACCTTGTGTTGACTATATAAGCAACTTAGGCGAATAATACAAATTAGATAAATACTTCAGTTATCTCAGACAATAATACAACCTTCATCCAAAAATGCAATTTTAGATTTATATTTAGCCAATCTTACTTAAGTTTTAGAAAATATTATTAATATTTATGATTCTAAATAGGCATTTTTATAAAATATTAGCATTTTTTATTAGATTTGGTCAAATTTAAAACTATCTGTCTACTAAAAAAAATGAGAATTGTATACTTTTTTAGAATGAAAGCATTGCAAGCATATGCATTGCCAATTATACTATTGGTGATCGGTATCATCTAGACGGTTTGGTGGCGAATGAGAGCTTAGTGATCTCTCGGTGGTGATTGTGAGGCCCAACTCATTGTGTAAATGATTGTCGATGATCCATCGTGCCGGGTGGAGAAGAATCAACCCCACAGAGAGCACAAGCTTTGCGTGGATGGTGGGGGAGCAATACCCTTGTGTGGGTGCTCCAATAAAAAATAGTGGAGAGTTTTGACTCCCTGATACCTTGGGAAAACATCGCCACGTTCCTAACCCTGCTCTTTTATATTTGAGCAATTTATATTCATGCGTTTATATTCCTAGAATTTTCATGCTAGTGTTGGGTTGGAACCTAAGGTGCAAAACTAGGCAGGGTGAAATGGGCTAAGTAGTAGGCTTTAATTATTGTAAGAAAATTTAGATTAGCCTAATGTGTCATAATTAGGGGCACCCTCAGTGACCATAGGCTGTGCCCTCTCATCACGTAGCACCGATAAGAGGGGCGGATCTCACCTCGACGAACCAATGTTCCGAGGATTAACCATATCCATCTCCTCCTAAGATCTGATCATCAAGGCGTTAGAGTGATGGGAAGATCACCACTATCACATTATTGTCCCTACTTTCCTCACCGGTGAAAGGTCCAATTGGCTAGAAGGGGTGAATAGCCTAATTAAAAATCTACAGAAACACTTAGGCAAACACTATTAGCAACACAAATAGCGAAGCTTTTGCACTAGCCTAATAAGTGTGTTGCAAGCCACCTATCCAACAATTCCTACCTAATATCTCTATGTCACATAAAACAATTTGAGCTACACTAAGGATAGAAGTATGGCGCAACAAATATAGACTAGGAAGATATATTCTACACAAGGTATGTACTATGATCAATGAAGAGCAATTTGAACAACCGACTATCTATACAAAATATATAGATAAGATGAAATATCTACACAAGATATATCTAGCAAAAGATAATAACAAGATACAATGAACTAGCTCAAGTAAGTATGAAAGTAGTGATCAAGTGAGCTAGTTTTAGAGAGTGTTTCACCGAGCCTTTGGGAACACCTTTGATGAGCCAATCACCGGTGAAGACAATAGATGAAGAACTAATCACCAAGAATGGGAATGAAGTCCAATCACCAAGATGATCAATATCACAAAGAAGCACACGGGACACAAGATTTAGCCTGAGGTTCACGTGCTTGTTGTTGGTAGTTCTTAGCTTCACTAAAGATAGAGCTAGGCAACTATCCCCGGTAACGACCCAAAAATGCTTGTTGACACTAGCCAACGTCGTTACTAGGAGCAGACTATGGAATCTATTCTAGGCAACGGTGTCAGAAGTGCTTGAAGCAAGTCCGGTCACTATACCTAAAGGAGTGAAGCTAAAGCAACTATCTACTAATGCTAAGTGGGGTTGTCAATCCCGACACTAGTATGAGCTAGCTAGAGAGATTGCAATCTACCAAGACGAGATTCTGCAAGCGCACAGAACTATCGTAGTAGCACTTCGCCTGGGAGTACCAGGTGTCGATTTATTTGATCCCATGGGAAGGCTAGGGTGGTGTATGAGTCGAGTCAAGGAGGGGATGAGAGTCGAAGAAAAGAGAAATGGGAAAAAGAGAGAAGGGAAAAGAGGGGATGGAAGGCTAGAAAGGATATGTGGGTGGATAGGTAAGGATGAAATGGATGGCTAAGGTAAGGTGGATGGATAGGTAGATAGATAGAATGTGATAACTAAGGATAACTAACTAATTACTAACTACTAACTACTCCTAGATAACCACAGAGCAAGATAACTACGAAGCAAGATAGTTACGAAGCAAGACAGTTACGAAGCAAGACAGACAAAAGTCAATAAAGCAACTAAGTTGAGTATAGTTTTATTCCTATCTTATCAAGTATCGAGGCGTACTAGCCTTTACCACTTACTTAGGTTGAACGCTTGCACAACGAGCCTTACTGTTAAACTGGGCCAACTACGTGGTGGAATTCAAGGCGCACAGGGCTGTCACCACCTGCTTGCTACCACAGCTATCCCGGGGTCCAGCCGTATCTGAAGGTAAGTCTATAACTAAGCACCACGCTTAATTATATTCTAACTATCTCTACCCTAGCTTTGAATAGAGACACCCTTGTGGACGTCAGAGCAAATACTTGACTTAATAAGATAAACACTAAACTAACTAAGCAACCTATTGACAAATATCAATTACTAAGCACACTAGAGATTAACTACTATGGCTAAGTGAATTGAACTGTAGGATAGCTAGGTCACACTCAAGGTACTTGATAAAGTAATACTGAAAGTAATGCTTAAAGTAATACTGAGATAAAGATAAATGTACCTGAGATACAAGAGAGCAAACCAGACTAGAGACGCCGGGAAATCAACTGACCTCCGATGCCAGTCGCTCGCACCCGCTTCTCTCTTAGCAAGCTCTATGCTCCTTTTACCAAGGACTTAGGCTGAGCTGTGCTAAACTAAGAGCCGCGCTGTAGCGAGGGCACTAGAGCTATACTCTCTCTACTAGCTAACCTACTTGCCTAAGCTCTCTCAGCTTCTAACCTAACTCTCTGCTTCTCTTTCCTGTGTGTTGCTTTCTCTGGGATGGTACTCTGGGATGTGATGGTACAAATGAAGTGGTGTCACCAGGGGGGTATTTATAGCCTTGTGGAGTGAAGGGGGTACTTATAGGGGGCAGCCAGCCGACCTAGGGCTAACCCTAGTGGCGGGCGCTAGCCCTAGGTGGCGGCCGCCACCCCCATCACCGTTGGATGCACCGCCTCTGCTTCAACGACATCCAGGAGCTCCAGAGAGGCGGTGGTTAGGTCGGTTGCATGTCTGAGTAACCGTCATTTGGCCTTGATCCACGCCATTCCATCCTGAGCCATCCGATGCCACTGACCTAGTGACCAAGGGCCAGGATTTGGCCTTGGGATGGTCACACGGATCAGTGACGTGGCAAAGGGGGAGAGTTGGGCCTCTCCATGTGGCGGCCGCCACCTCTGGTTGGCGGGCACCACCTCTGGTTGGCGGGCGCCACCTCACTTGGGCCCAAATGGGTCCTGGTGAGTGGGCTTGTCTCCTGGTGGGTCCATTCTCCAAATTTGGTCCAAATTCCTGCATTCAAATAAAAATCTATGGACATGTGGAATTCGGTTAGTTTGAAACCTATTTGACTACATTTCATGCCTTTTTGGTGAATTTTAGGGTAAAATGTTGATGGTAAAACAGGTGTTTAAGGACCATCAACACTTGTCGGCACGCTACTCCCCGTTGTGTTGACCAACTCCTGGTGATCCGATGGGTAATTGGCACCACGACAAGCTACACAAGCCCCACAAGAATCTACCACAAGAGAGGTAGCTCAATGACACGAGAAATCCACTAAGGGTGCCTTTCTCCCCTCCGGCAGGGAATAGGGCCGAAAACCCCCTCATAATCGAATGGTGGTGGCCAAGAATAATCACCAATCTTGCCAACTCCACCGAAACACCTCCAAGCTGTCTAAGCACCGACAAATGCCAAGAGTAACAAGAAACTCAAAGCCGATGCGAAGAACTAGTGCCACTAGAATGAACTCTTTCAAATCTTAGCACTAGATCACTCAATCTTACTAGCAAATGATCAAATCAACACTAGAGATGAGTAGGGAGGCTTGGCTATGCTCACAGGAATGCTTAGGGATCAAAATGTGCAAGAGAGAACTCAAGTGAGCCGACCAAGCCACTTAAATAGCCCACACAAGTCGGGCTAGCCGTTGGGCTGAAATCGAACGCGCATCGGGGGCATCTGACGCGCCAATGCTCGACCATCAGACGATGCCCCATCGTCCGATGCTTTCGATGAAGCCACGTGTCCCCCTGATATGAATTTGAGCCGCCCGATCCCAACGGCTATAATTCTTCGTGCCACGGTTAAAGTGGCATCGAACGCTCCAACGCTAGGGCATCAGACGCGCCGATGCCTTACACTCATTTTAGCACAACATAGTGTCACATCGGATGCACCGAGACCTTTGCATCAGACGCTACACCCCAACGTCTGATGGATATGCAGAGAGGTTCCAGAGAGGTCAGAAACACATCGGGCGCGTCCAATGTTTCCACATTGGACGTAGGCTAGCGTCCGATGCTCCCTGCTAATTAAGTTAGCTCGCGCCACGTCACCAGCATCGGATGCCGGAACAGTGATTTCTCAGCGTCCGCCACAGCGTCCGATGCATCTGTCTCAAGCTAGGGTTTGCCATCGGACGCGCCAGGCCAACGTCCGATGCTGCTACCTGCAGCGTCCGATGCCCTATATCAGCACCTTTTGCTTTCTAACTTCTACCCTTGTTTCCATGCTGAACGCATCTTGGCCCCTAGTGGGTTTCGGTGATTGGATGAAACACAAGATTACTGTGACTAACGTGTGTTTTGCAAAAACAGGATTGAGTTAGGTCACGGTAATGGCGACGATACGGGCATATGGAGTTCATGTCCCCTGGCGATGGATATCATTTCGGTTTTCAAAGGACGGACGACGAAGACGGTGGTAGACTAGGCTAAGTGTCATGTGGAGTTGGAGGACACTTAGGTAGTCTTAGGTCTTTGTTTTTCCTTTGGCCGTACTATAAAGGGGAGCGTGAATCAGTAGCTTGACCTAGATGAGTCTATTGAGGTAGGTGTGGTGCACACTTGTTATTTCATAGCCCTAGGTAGCTCATAGAGATGCCTTAAGTCGAGAGAATCAAAAGTCGTTTAGGTCGCGTCATGATCCGAGCTGAGTCTGCCCTTGTTATGGGCATCGGACGCTGGCCAGGTGGGCATCAGACGCATCCGATGCTCACCCCGACTAAGGTTTAGTCTGGTGCGTGGCATCAGACGCGCCGATGTGTTCACATCGGACGCACCCATGCCATTGTTCACGTGCGCGTGAACTGAAGGTTGCATCGGACGCAGGCATCGGACGCTGAGGGCCAGCGTCCGATGGCCATGTAGAGAGGTTCCAGAGAGGGTAAATCCACATCGGACGTGGCATCGGACGCTGACCAACGTCCGATGTCCCTTTAACAGTTCTGACAAGAGGGTACAGTCGACCGTTGGTCGAGGTCATCGGAGCATCCGATGCCAGGCATCGGAGCGTCCGTTGCCCCCGCAGAAACCCAGTCTTGTCCTGTTTTTGGATGGCTGGTTGGGGGAGTATATATACTTCTTCCCTCCATCCATTTGTGTGTTCTTGCCACTTCCATTTGCTGAGAGACACATTGTGAGTGTGAGATAGTGCAAGAGCCCTAGTGAGGTTGAGTGATTTGCTAGTTGTGAGAATTAGACACCTCCTAGTGAGAATTGAGTAGCAAGTGTGCATCCATCCATCTCTTTGGCCTTGTGTTGGTCAAGTGAGAGTTCTAGCTTGTTACTCTTGGTGATCGGCATCACCTAGACGGCTTGGTGGCGATCGTGAAGCTTGGAGAGCATCCGGTGGCTTTGTGGATGACCCAAGCAAGCTTGTGACCGGTAGTGAGTGATTCACCGGGCCGGAGCAGCGAAGAATCAGCTCATAGTGAGCACTTGATCCTTGCGCGGATCAAGGGGGAGCGATACCCTTGCGCGGGTGCTCCAACGAGGACTAGGGGGGTGTGCCGACACCTCGATACCTCGGCAAAAAGATCGTCTTGTCATCTCTACTCCTTTACTTACGCATTTACTTTCAAGCAATTCAATTCCGCATTATACATGTTGTTCATTCACTATTGAATTGCTTTGCTATAGTAGGAGTGGCATAGACTTGACCTTTTGTGCGGTAGAATAAAGAGAAACACACTTCTAGGCACTAGGGGGTTAATTGGGGCTTGATAGGTTTTATTCTTGCAAGAAGTTTTAGAAAAGCCCAATTCACCCCCCCTCTTGGGCATCTTGATCCTTTCAATTGGTATCGGAGCCTCGTGCTCTCGATTTAGGCTTAACCGCCTAGAGTTAAGATGTCCGGAGATGATGGACCACCTCCCATGTTCGAGGGAGACAACTTTCCATATTGGAAAATCCGTATGGAGTCGTACCTAGAAGCGGTTGATGTGAAATGCCGCGATGCTGCCATAACCTGGTTCCCGAAACCCAAGGAGGGCACTAGCCTCACGCCACATGAGGAAGAAAATGAAAGTGGAATGCAAAGGCCAAAAACATTCTTTTTAGAGGCATTTGCAAGGATGTGTTTAACTGCGTCCGAAACCACAAGAATGCCCATGATCTATGGGATAACATTTGTGCTCTTCATGAGGGGACCAAGAGTGAGCGTGAGGAGAGATATCATTTAGTTATGCAAAAGCTTCATTCATTTGATATGCATGCTAATGAAAGTGCAAATGAAATGTACCCACGCTTAAATGTTCTTGTAGAAGAACTCAATGGACTTGGCCTCACACAAATGCAACCATCCGATGTTGTGAGGAAGATTCTTTGTGTCCTTCCAATTGAGAAGTATGGACACATTGTGACCGTGCTACATCAAGGCGATCTTTCCACCGCTACACCAACTCAAATCTTGGGAAAGATCAATGCGCATGAGATGTACATGCACATCACACCAAGTGGTGGCTCTTCCACCGACAAGAAGGACTTGGCCTTCAAAGCTACCCATGACAAGAAGGTCAAGTCCAAGGCTATTGAGGTGCACCATGAAAGCTCAAGTGATGAAGAAGATGACTCCAACATCGCTCTCATGGTGAGAAGAACCACCAAGATGTTGAAGAAGCTTCACAAGAATGGAGTCAACTTTGACTCAAGAAAGAAGAAGTTCTTCACAAGTAGCAAGAGGAGGCCAATCTCCGAAATGGATTGCTACAATTGCGGTGAGCTTGGCCATCTTGCTCATCAATGCACCAAGCCCAAGAAAGAGAGCTACAAGAACAAGAACAAGGGCAAGAAGTATGACTCATCAAGTGAAGATGAGAAGAAGAATGAGAAGCCCTACTACAAGAAGGATGGCCAGAAGAAGAAGCAATACCACAAGAAAGGTGGCAAGGCTTACATTGTTGGTGATTGGCTCACCGACATTGACTCCTCCGGTGGCTCATCAAATGAAGATAGTGATGATGAGAAGGAGAAGGTGGCCGCTCTAGTCATTGGCTCCTCTACACCACCACCACCACCGTCACCATCATCATCTACACACCTATGCCTTATGGCCAAGGGTGACCGGAAGGTACAAAGCGATGATGACTCTAGTGATAGTGATAGTGATGGTGAATTTGAGGCACCCACTTATGATGAGCTTGTTAAATTGCTAAACAACTACTCTAAAATCATAAGAAAGACTAGAGCTAAAAATGAAAAGCTTGTTGATGAAACTGAATCTCTTGTTGAGAAATATGATCATGCTATTCATGCTAGTGATGAGCTAAAGAATGAACTTGCTACTATGTCATCTTCTATCAAGGAGCTCAAGTCCTCTAACAAAGAGCTCAAAGCTAAAAATGAAAAACTTGATAAGATGCATAGTGACTTTACCACTAGTTATACCTTGCTAAAAGAACAATACACTCAAGTGAAAGTAGACTATGATACTCTCACCATTGCTTATGATATGCTTTCACATGAGACACATGATGCTCCTAACCTTGTTGTTAAGTTTGACATAGCAACATCTTGTGAGGACTTGGTTAGTGAGCATGATGAGCAAAGAGCTAGTGGCAAAGGCAAGAGTGTGGTTGTGGCCGATCACTATGATGATAATGTCAAGATCAAGAATGAGAATGCAAAGCTCAAGATTGATCTAGAGAAGCTTGCAACCACAAAGCAAGTCATTGTTGAGACCCAAGATGATGACTATAGCATGTCACTTGAGCTAGACATGCTAAAAGAAGAGAACAAGAGATTGAAGATGGAGAGGGATTACAAGATGGAACCATCTCAATTAGAGCTCCAACAAGAGAATGACAAGCTCAAGAGAGAGAAGGAGCACCTTACCACCGGGTTGAAGAAATTCACAAAGGGGCAATGTCTTCAAAGTGAGCTACTCATGAACACCGTGATGAAGGCAAATAGAAATGGTATTGGCTTCCTTGAAGAGAAGATGAAGCAACACAAAAGCATCACTAAGCCAAAGAAGAAGAAGACTGGAAGATGCTATGAGTGTGGAAAGGAAGGACACTTTGCTCATGATTGTGAAGAGCCTAAATCTACACCCTTGCCCAAGCATGCTAGGCCCTTTGCTTTCAATGCTCACTACATGCTTAAACAAGACTCTAGTGGCAAGATGAAAGTCATGTTCATGGGGCCTCCTAACAAGAATAGGCCAAAGCAAATTTGGGTTGCAAAGTCACTAGTGGAGAAGGTTAAGGGACCTCAACAAGTTTGGGTCCCAAAAGCTCAAGCTTGATTTCTTGTGTGTGTAGGTGAACTACAAGACCGATGGATCTCATTGGGTGATTGATAGTGGTTGCACACAACATATGACCGGTGATCCCCGGATGTTCACCTCACTAGAAGAGAATGTCAATGACCAAGAAAAGATTACATTTGGTGACAACTCAAAGGGCAATGTCAAGGGATTGGGCAAAGTGGCAATATCAAATGATCATACCATCTCCAATGTGCTTCTAGTTGCATCATTGAGCTTCAACTTGCTATCCGTTGGGCAATTATGTGATCTTGGTTTTCAATGTTTGTTCACCGACAAGGAAGTGGTTGTGACCAAGAAAGATGATACACAAGTGATATTCAAGGGCTTTAGATACAACAATCTCTATCTAGTGGACTTCACCTCCGAAGATGCCAACTTGAAGACATGTTTGTTCACTAAGCAATCACTTGGTTGGCTATGGCATAGAAGATTGGCTCATGTGGGAATGAACACTCTCAACAAGCTATTGAAGAAGGATTTGGTTAGAGGTTTGAAGGATGTCAAATTTGAGAAGGACAAATTGTGTAGTGCATGTCAAGCCAGCAAGCAAGTTGCAAACACTCATCCAACCAAAGCCTTTGTATCAACTTCAAGAGAGTTAGAGCTACTTCACATGGATCTATTCGGGCCAACAACATATGCTAGCTTGGGTGGAAATCTCTATTGCCTAGTGATTGTTGATGACTATTCAAGATACACTTGGGTATTCTTTCTTCATGACAAATCCGAAGCAACCCCTTCATTCAAGAAGTTTGCCAAGAGAGCCCAAAATGAGTTTGACTTGAAGATCAAAAAGATTAGAAGTGATAATGGAAGAGAGTTCGACAACACTGACATTGAAGAGTATTGTGATGAAGTTGGGATCAAGCATGAAGTCTCCGCAACATATACACCACAACAAAATGGGGTAGTTGAGAGAAAGAACCGGACACTAATCACCCTAGCAAGGACAATGCTAGATGAGTACACTACACCGGAAAGATTTTGGGCGGAAGCAATCAACACCGCTTGCTATGCATCAAACCGATTGTTCCCCCATTGTCTCCTTGGAAAGACCCCCTATGAGCTACTCAACAACAAGAAGCCGGATATATCATTCTTTAGAGTGTTTGGGTGCAAATGCTACATCTACAAGAAGCGCCAACACCTAGGGAAGTTTCAACGCCGATGTGATATTGGTTTTCTTGTTGGTTACTCATTGAAGTCCAAAGCATATCGAGTATTTAACCATGCCACCGGGATGGTAGAAGAAACATATGATGTGGAATTTGATGAATCTAATGGCTCTCAAGGAGAGCATGAAAATCTTGATGATGTAGGTGATGAACCATTGAGGGAAGCAATGAAGAACATGCCGGTTGGAGCCATCAAGCCTAAAGATGATGATGATGATGTGCAAGTCATTGACAAGCCATCCTCATCCAATGTACCACATGTTGATGATAAAGATGGGAGGGATACATTTGAAGATACTCATGTCTCCCATGATCAAATGGTGGTACAAGCTCAAGATGTTGATGCTCCACAAGCGGCCCCTCAAGTGGTTGATCAAAGGACTACTCCTCTACTACAAGCTCATCCTCAAGATCTCATCATAGGGAGTCCAACAAGGGGTGTAATGACTCTATCTCAAAAGCTTGCTTTATTTATTGAACATCACTCCTTTGTGTCTCTTGTTGAGCCTACCATTGTAGATGAAGCTCTAGGTGATCCAGATTGGGTGAATGCTATGCATGAAGAATTAAACAACTTCACCCGCAACCAAGTTTGGACACTTGAAGAGCGACCCAAAAGCGCAAGAGTCATTGGAACAAAATGGGTGTTTAGAAACAAGCAAGATTATCAAGGCAAGGTTGTTAGAAACAAGGCAAGGCTAGTTGCAAAGGGGATCTCTCAAGTTGAAGGTTTGGATTTTGGAGAGACCTTTGCACCGGTTGCAAGACTCGAAGCCATTTGTATCCTCCTTGCATATGCATCACATCATGACATTAAATTATACCAAATGGATGTGAAAAGTGCATTTTTAAATGGCTTCATAAATGAACTAGTCTATGTTGATCAACCTCCCGGGTTTGAAGACCCTAGATATCCTAATCATGTTTATAGGTTGTCCAAGGCGCTATATGGGCTCAAGCAAGCCCCAAGAGCATGGTACGAGCGCCTCCAGGACTTCCTCATTGAGAAGGGCTTCACCATTGGGAAGGTCGACACCACACTATTCACCAAGAAGCTTGATGGAGAGATCTTCATTTGTCAAGTCTACGTTGATGATATCATCTTTGGGTCAACAAATGAAGCCTATTGCAAGGAATTTGGTGACTTGATGTCGAAGGAGTTCAAAATGTCCATGATTGGAGAGCTCACATTCTTCCTAGGCTTCCAAGTCAAGCAATTGAAGGAGGGGACTTTCATATCACAAGAGAAGTATACAAAAGACCTCCTCAAGCGCTTCAACATGGATGATTGCAAGCCTATCAAGACTCCAATGCCAACAAATGGACATCTCGACCTAGATGAGGGAGGTAACCCGGTTGACCAAATTCTCTACAGTTCTATGATTGGTAGCTTGTTATAATTGACCGCATCTAGGCCCGATATCATGTTTAGTGTGTGCATGTGTGGTCGCTTTCAAGCTGATCCTAGGGAATCACATCTCATAGCGGTGAAGAGAATCCTTAGGTACCTAAAGCACACCCCAAGCATTGGCCTTTGATATCCCAAAGGAGCTAACTTCCAACTCGTTGGGTATTCCGATTCGGATTACGCGGGTTGCAAAGTAGATAGAAAAAGCACATCCGGAGGGTGCCATTTGCTTGGGAGATCACTAGTTTCATGGAGTTCAAAGAAGCAAAATAGTGTGGCCTTGTCTACCGCCGAGGCGGAATACATAGCCGCGGGTGCTTGTTGTGCACAAATCCTTTACATGAAACAAACCCTTTTAGACTATGGTGTAGTTCTAGAAAGGGTACCTTTGTTGTGTGACAATGAGAGCGCGGTTAAGCTTGCTAACAACCCGGTCCAACACTCTCACACAAAGCACATAGATATTCGCCATCACTTTCTTAGAGACCATGTTTCAAAGAAAGACATCCTTAGAGGGAGTTAGAACCGAAGATCAATTGGCGGATATCTTCAGAAAACCCCTAGATGAAAACACTCTTTGTAGATTGCGAAGTGAGCTTAATGTGCTTGATCTAAGTAACTTTGTCAAAAAGTGAAAGGGGGTTGTCTTTGCATTGCATTGTATAATATGCCATGTTTAAATTTTGCTATGCATATAGGCTTGTCAGACGTGGTTAAGATAACTGCCCTAAAAAGCGTGTGAAGAAGCTTACCCATGAGCAAACTTGACAAGCAACCTAGCTTCAAATTCCGTATTGCATTGCATATGCATGTTTGTTTCTTTGTCGTTCCTTTTCGGTTAGGTTTTGAGCAACCGCTGTGTTCGTCCACCGCTAGGGGGAGCATTTGAGGCTCCTAATGGTTGAGTCCCCTAGTTTTGGTGGCCACATGTTGTCTCCTCGGGTTTTATCGCCTATTTTCTCTAAAAATGATATGTAGCCTATGACAAAATATTTATAAAACTGAGGGCTTATGCAAGGATGCTCATACTAGGTTCCAACTGGTGTTTATTTGCCTCTTCTTTGAGTTGGAACTTGGTTGGGAGAGGGAGCTGCAACAGAAATCTTCAAAACTGCTCAAAATGCGGCATCAGACACTGCATCGGACGCTACCCCAGCGTCCGATGCCCTGCACTGTAGACAGCTCCGGCTGAAACAGTGTTAGGGTAGCGTCCGATGTGTTCCCATCGGAGCGTCCGATGCTCCATCGGACGCAGCCCAGCGTCCGATGCCGAGGCATAGGACGCGTCCGATGCAAAATGGGCGTTTCTGGAGCTCTTTGGACAGGCATCGGAGCGTCCGATGCTAACCCATCGGCGCGTCCGATGCCCCTTTAAGCGGCACGTTGAGTTCTTCTAATGACATCCCGGCCCCACGCGTCATACCTCTCCTTTCGTCTTTCTTCTTTCTCGCACCCGCACCCGTCCGCCTGAGCCCGCGCGCCGCCCTGAACCCTAACCCTCGCCTGAGCTCTCCCTCGCCCCCGCGGCCGGCCGTCGCGTCCCTGCTGTCGACCGCCGTCGCTTCGCCGCACAGGCATCCGCGCTCGCTCCTGCACGCGCGTTCGCCGGAGCTTCGCGCCCCCTCGCCGGAGCTCCTCGCCGGCGATCGAGTTCACTTTGCCGGAGCTTCTTCATCGTCCCCGCGCACCCTCTCCTCTCCGGCGACTTCTTCCTCGACCAACAAATCCACATAGTGAGCATCACCACACACCTCCATACTCCATGCCTTCCAGGTGCTCGATGAATTGCCCCAATGCCCGTTCCACCATAATTTGATCCCGTTTTCACTCAACTCTTTTGCAGTCCCCCTTGGTGTGCTGTGTGGGTGTTGGAACGTCAGTGTCTCATCTCTTCTTGGGTCGTTTCGTCGGTTCGTCAGGTAGCGAAGCCAACCTCTTCTCTTATCTACATGCTCTGCTTCCATAGACCTTTCTTGCCTCTAGACTATATATGTTCTTATATATCTCCTCTCTATTCTCTGCAGCGAGTCAGTGTCAGTGACAGCTTGGCCGTTTGTCAGTGTCAGTTAACCCGGGGCCAAGCCCGCGGGTACGGATTGAGGCCAAGCCTCACGATTGCCAGCGCCAGAGGACCAGTGACAGGGGAAGATTCTGTGTCAGGGGTTTCAGTGTCAGTTGGACTGTCCGCTTGTTCTCAGTGTCAGTAGATTTTTTTAGTGGCAGTCAGTTCCTTCAGAGGCAGTGTGTCTTGTTCTTGTCAGCCATGCCGCGCTGCAAGAACATCGGTGGTGGCCCCGGGGACTCTCCTCCACGTCCCCCCCTTCCGGTCAGAGACCCGGGAAGGGGAAGCTGATTACGCGCCAGAAGCGCACCAGGGAGCAGAGGGAGGCCGACCAGGCTAGAGAGGTTGCGGCCGCCGCAGAGCGTGCCGAGCAGGGTGGTCGTTCAGGTGGACTCAGGATTGAGGATCAGTTGTCCCCCGACCAGCGCAGAGCCATAGAGCAGGTCGAGCAATTCCACCACTCCCTGACCGGCACGCTTATGGCTGCCGATCGCCGGACGACGTTCACATCTCCGGGAGTGGAGCCCGAGAACTCAGCGCGGGGCCAGGCAGAGGCCGAGGCAGCTAAGGCAGAGGCAGAGGCACTAGAGGCCGAGGCAGAGGAGGAGGTACCTGAGGAGGTTCCCCGGCGCCGGTCCACGCATCGCAGGACAGCGGTGCCACCCCGGCCCGATGTCCCTCTGCGGGGAGCACGTGCTCCGTCGAGGCGTGTGCCCCCACCGATCCCGCGACTGGACCTCCGGCTGCCACATGCTCACAGATTCAGACACTACGGCTAGTACCAGTGGAGCAGTGGTTTCCGAGGGAGCGGCAGGAGCAGGCTAGCCCAGACTTCTACACCGTACTCGAGGAGGATTTTTACCGAGGTTACAGGAACGCCGGAATCAGCCTGCGTTCCCAGCGTGTGTGCACCCTGGAGGCCCAAGTGACAGCTTCAGAGCAGCTCCGCCCCAGCCTCACCTACTTGCCCGGTTTCTCAGACCTGTTGGGGCGGTCTGGTTCCTACATAGAGGACTGGGTCTTTCAGTTCTACGCGTCACTTTGGGTACACCCAGATAGAGAGACCCTGGAGTTTGCTTTTGGTGGCTCGCACTACAGACTGTTTGTGTTCGAGATCCGGGATTGGTTTGGACTTCATCGCTCTCAGACCCGGATCCACGACTTGTGCTATGGCTAAACAGAGCCACCGAGGTGCCCTCACGGCGGAGAGCAGCCACCCACCGACCTAGTGCGCCCCTGCTTCAGAGAGCCTTTCGGGGAGGGTTCGAGCCGTGCGCCGAAGGATCTCACTCCTGCGGCCCGGATCCTCCACGAGGTGCTCCGGCGCACCCTGCTACCTCGTGTTGGGTTCGGAGAGGCGATCTCTCGCCTTCAGCTATGGCTACTCAGTTACCTGATCTAGCAGAGGGATTTCGATATTCTGGATGTGATCATCTGCGAGATGGAGGACACAGTGGCAGAGGGCATCAAGGCCCGTCGGCAGCTTCCTTACGCTCACTGGATCTCATATATCCTTTGGAAGGTAGCTGTCATTACAGGGGGTCGTCCAGCTGAGTCTCTTACGCACTCCGCGACCGTGTTCCCCGCCTACAACATGAGTCAGCTTCTGGGACACGGTCGGGACCACAGGCAGTAGCAGCAGCAGCCGCAGCAGCAGCAGGGGGCACCGTTGTTGACGAAAGTTATAACATGTATTACCTTATCAAAATACCGTCAACACAGGCCTCGGTTTCAAGGAAGTATAGCATATCATGAGGATATTTATCACTAATAAGTTCCACTTGTACTCTTAGCTTGTGAACTTGTAGGAGATGGCAAAATGAACAAAATGAGGCCAGGTGGGCCCACCAAGGGGGTCGGCCGACCCCACCTTGGTGGCCACCTCGGCTAGGGTGACATGGCACGATCCAAGAGAAGCATGCTCAGGCCAATATCAACCCTTGGATCAAACATGTGCTTTTACTCAATGGTGCAAGATGAGAAGCACATGGATTCATGGGTCCACACCGAAACCAAATGCAACCAACTTCACAAGACTTGCTCCATGACATGTGGGGTCACCAAGGGAGAGAAGAAGGTGGGCCAGCCCTGTCATAGGGGGTCCGCCGACCCCCTTGGTGGGCCCTGGCTACACTATTCAGCCTGGTGACATCAGCACCTTCTAGAAGCAAAGTGGTGGGCCCACCTGTCATTGGCTGGGGTCGGCCGACCCCAGGGTGAATCCCATCCAATGTCGGTTGCTTGCACATGTTTCACACGTGAAGAAATCAAGGCCATCCATCCATGGCGGTTGTTATGGCGGTTTGATCCAATGGCCAAGGAAGGAGAGCACGCGGATCGCTGACGTGGCACCGGAGTAGCCGCTACACCACCTCCAAGCTATAAATACCCCCTAGAGCTCTTCATTTGTATGCATCCAATGAGAGAAAGCCTACTTAGTAGCTTTAGTGTTAGAAGAGAGGGAAGGGAGTGAGGAGTTCCACAAAGGAGTCCCGGCCTGTCGGGAATCTTCTCCAAGGTGCGCCTCAACGGATGCGATTCTTCTTGTAAGTGTTACATCTGAGTCCTTCTAGTATTTAATATTCTTGTCTAGTAATTTAAGTTTACAGTTCTTTTACTCGGCACATTGCTTTACTTTGTTGAAGTGCTCTAGGCCTATTAAGCTTAGCTTTAGAGTAGTAAGATTAGTGTAGATGTGGTGTCTAGGCTATATCTTGCCAGTGTGGACTTCTTGTCGCACTTGTGTAGACGCCTGGTGGTAGGGTGACAGACACAGCCAGTGCTTGGAGTTCCTCTCAAGTGTTGTAGGCAAGTTGAAAATAATAGTTGGGTAGCAGCATTGTCGCCTCAGTAGTTGTTAGGTGGAAAACCTTTTAATCAACTATTGTTTCGTCCTTCGCCCCCAGTAAGGAATGAGGTGGTAAACCTCAGAACTCTTAGAAAACCAGTACCGGATATTGATATTAGGAAGACCTCTCTATCCCAGTTATTATATACCCTTTGATCATCCTTTGACGACCCTACTTCTAGTTAATCCACTTCACGTTCCCTGTGGAAATACGATACCTGGAATACTCCCGGTGAAAGGCTACAATTGACTACCGTGCGCTTGCGGTATATCCGTTTGCCACTTCTAGTGTCAACAAGCATCTCTGGTGCCGCTGCCTGGGATTAGGCTCCATAGTCTAGTTCTAGTGGTTGCATTAAGAAGTGTCAACAAGCTTTTCTGGCGCCGTTGCCGGGGAATGGTAGCTGTGTTAGCTAGAACAAAGTCGTTAAAGTTATCGTAGTTTGATTAGAACTTTTATTTCATAAATCAATATGGATCAAACAACCCTTTTTGACTACGCTGCTCCATTGGGCGCTGAGTTGGAGCCGCCTAGTTCATCTCATGCCATTTTGGCAGTTCGCTATGAGCTTCGCCCCAGCCTCATAGCGATGGTTCAGGAGAATCCCTTTTCAGGAGATGTAGATGAGAATCCTTATACCCACCTACGTGATTTCAAACAACTTTGTTCGTGTATTCACATCCAAGGGATGAGGCGTGTCACTCTTAAGTGGAAGCTATTTCCGTTCTCGTTAACGGGAAAAGCCAGACGCTGGTATACTCGCTATGTTGGTAGTGTGAACAGAGAATGGGAGAAACTGCAAGCCATGTTCTGCTTAACGTACTTTCCCATATCCCGCGTAGCTCGTCTTCGTAGAGATGTGCTAAACTTCAAACAAGACGAGAAGGAATCTCTAGGTGCGGCCTGGGCACGACTTACAGACTTAGTATCCTCTGGCCCAGATTTAGCTATAACCGAGCCAACCCTTATGCAACATTTCTATCTCGGTCTTAGCCAAAACTCCGCACAATTCCTTGATTTAGCCTCTAAAGGAGCTTTCCTCCATTTACCCATTAGTGAAGGTAAGGAAGTCCTTGCGACCATTCTCATGAACACCCCCTACACCGATGACCATGGTGAAACTCTAGAGGAAGATCAAACTCCTAGGGACGAACCCATGACAGCCGAAACTCCTTTACCTATACCCCAAGCTGTCAAACCTGAACCACAACCACCAACTCCTCCAAAGGAAGAAGTAATTCATCCTTTGGATTATCCTCTAAATATCGAGACAGATCTTTTCGCCGATTATGGCAATGTCTCGAAACAACCTGTGCAGAAGAGATCCACAACCCGTAGAGCTCCTAATAACCACATACCAACCCAGTTTGAGGCAAGTTACCTTAAGGCGACTGCCCAAGAGCTCATGTCTATTATGAGCAACGAATGGTTCAGGGAGGCTGAAGCATCATTAGATGTCGTTAAGCTTCTGTCCTGTTTCACATCCATACCGTGTGCCATAAACAAGACGGCTGTAGATTCCCTCTATGATCCCACTGTAGGAGTAAATTTAATGTCTAAATCATTGATGTTAACACTCCTAGGTGAGGAACCGCTAAACCCGACCAATAAATTCCTTAAGCTTCCTTCTGGAAAAGTGGTCGAGAGTTGCGGGATTGCGCAGAATATTTCTATCACAATTAACAAGGTTAGCTTCCTCGCAAACTTCTATGTCTTTGACGTAGATGAGG
Organism: Coix lacryma-jobi var. lacryma-jobi; assembly: GCA_009763385.1. Lineage (NCBI taxonomy): Eukaryota > Viridiplantae > Streptophyta > Magnoliopsida > Poales > Poaceae > Coix > Coix lacryma-jobi. Next base: position 52,929,697 of record CM019824.1, read on the forward strand.
TCGACTTGTTAATTGGGCACCCACTCATGAGATTCATTGAGGGATTTCGTGAAGGGAGCCTTAAGGGTCACCTTGGGAAGGATCTAGATCTTTCAGTTCCTTTTGCCGGCTCCGTTAATTCGATAGCCGAACCAAAACCCGAGCCTGATCCAATAGAGGAGGTGATGTCGGTATCTTCACTAGAAACTTCTCAACCCGATCTAGAAGAAGACGCCCATGACTTTATCCAAGAAGAAGACACTGATTTAGATGAACCGTTAGACTTGGATGAGTCTGAACCTCCACCAAAACCCTCTATAGAGCTTAAGCCACTTCCTTCTGGGCTTAAGTATGCCTTCCTTAATGGTGATAGAGAGACTCCCGTGATCATTAGTGATCGACTTACAACGGAAGAAGTTTCTAAACTCGTCACCGTCCGAGAAAAACACCGATCCGTCTTAGGATATTCGTTGCAAGGTCTCAAGGGAATTAGTCCCGCTCTTTGCACACATCGCATTCCGATCGAACCCGATGCTACACCTTCTAGAGAGCCACAAAGGAGGCTCAACAATGCGATGAGAGAAGTAGTAAAGAAGGAGGTCTTGAAGCTCTTGCACGCGGGCATAATCTACCCTGTTCCAAACAGCGAGTGGGTCAGCCCCGTCCAAGTAGTTCCTAAGAAATAGGAGAATGCAAATCTCTGAACTGGAAGAATGGAGAGAGAAGGCCTATCACAACGCTAGGATCTATAAAGAGAGAACCAAGAAATGGCATGACAAGAGGATCAAGCAAAAGGAATTCCATCCGGGAGACAAGGTTCTTATGTTCAACTCAAGGGTCAAGCTCTTTGGCCATGGAAAACTAAAAAGCAAATGGGAAGGACCATTCCTCGTGATCGATGCCGCAACGCATGGAGCTGTCACGCTTCAAGACACCGACGGCAACATCTTTAAGGTAAATGGCCACCGTCTTAAAGTTTTTCATGAACATGATCCCGTAGAAAATGAAGTAGACATGGTAGAGTTCAAACTATACACAACCTAAAACCTACAAGTCTCTTCTCTTCATTGCTTGAACCAAATCCTAAAGGCTACATGTCCTCGATCTCATGTCTTGGTTCAAGAAGTTATAGGCTAGGCTTACCTTAGGCTTTGAGGTGGGGCCCACAGACCCCAGTTAGGGGGTCGGGCGATCCCTATATGGGGCCCACCTGCAACAAGGGTTGCACAATCGCGTAGATGGTCTCGAGCCGGGTACGTGACCGCACCGGACACCCATCAAGGGGGTCGGGCGACCCCGCCTCGGGGAGGTTCGACTCGCAGATGAGTTCGCCGCGGCGAGGGGATAACAACCCCTGGAGATAAACCCCAAATCCAAAACCTATGAGGTCGGCCGATCCCTACCTTACAGGATTGGAATGACGTCGCGACGGGCTCTGTGAAGTCACGAGTTTTCCGCGGCGATCCCGTGAAAATCGGCATCGTAGTCATCTGCAACCGCTATTTAACCTTGCACCCATCTCCTTCTTCCACCTACTCGCAATTCCACGCACAGCCAGAGCCTCCTAGCCTTCCCTGCACTCTCCACCGTGACCTAAAGCACTAGCCATGACACCCACTAGCAAGCCTACGCATCCTGCAACACCTACGCCACGACGGGCCCTAGCTGAAGATCTAGAGCAGGCCCTCGCGATCAACGTGATCGATGCGGTGCTGCTGGCCATGGTACCTCCACCAGGGGGGCTGGCCGGGCCGGTGGCGGGGTCGCCCGATCCCACCAGGGGTCGGCCGACCACCCCCCGCCCATCGCCTCACGCGGCGGCATCGTCCCGCTCGCTGACTCTGAGAAGGGGTATCAGGAAATCCCCCGGCCGCTCCATCACGCCGACTAGGCCGACCATGGGGCAACTCGCACTGAAGGGGAAGGCCCCGCCAGAGGAGAATCCGCGCGCGATCACCACGACAACGGGGAGTACGGAGTACACTTCGTCGTACTCCCCGTCGACGCCCACGTTCTGGAAGACCCATCGAATCATGGCCGGTGGGCATGGCCGAGGGAAGGTGGTCGTCCCTTCTCTCAACACGGAAGAGAAGGGCGAGCTGCGGGAGTCCCTGGAGTCTCAGGCTTCTATTCGGCGGAGGATGGACCCTCCGTCGATCAAAGGGCCGCCAGGACAATTCGAGGAGGAAGACGAGAAGACAGATCTGGAGAGGCTGATGCATGTCACCTCCACCCTGCAAGCAAAGAACAGGGTGTTGGAGGAGACGGTGTCAGAGTTGAAGATGGCGAATAAAGACTTAGAAGATGACTTTCGCCATCTTAGGATTAGCACCTCTGCGAAGCTCAAACGCTTCGCTAGGGCTATGGGGCGGGATGACCTCCTAGACCCCCCGTCACCATAAATAATTTAGCTTAGGTTAGAATAAAGTTCCATGTTAAATTTACTTTGAATTTTCAGATTTCATCTTAGATTTATTTCTTTTGAATTTCCCTTTTTAAATTTCCAATGTATTTTCCTTCTTAAAGAATAAATAAAATATATCTCGTCTCTACTGGTGTGTTTGCCACCAGTAGAGCACTATGCATTTTACCTTTGCGTCATGTTCAGAGTTCATTTATGGAAAAATTCAAGTGTGTGTGTGTGTGTGTGGGGGGGGGGTCAGACGACCCCCAAATTTCATCATTGAACCACACTGAACTGCTGAACACAGACTGACACGCTGCAGTGCACAAAACAGAGGTAAGCAAGGGGTCGGGCGACCCCCGTTTTCTTGAATTTTTGAAAAGTGCTTTTGCAGATGTAAAACTGAATGGAGAAAAAGGCAAATGGCAACGAAAACCACCATTTGGTGGGGTCGGCCGACCCCACCATGGTGACCTGGGCCCACCAGCTCACCTCTGCACAGTAAGCTCAACACTGCTGCCTGGTTCGTTTCCCCTTTTCTCCTCTCGATTCAAGCAGTTTCACAATCATTCCATATTCTGAATAAAATAAAATAAAAAGCTACAAAGTGACTTGAGTTATGATATGCTAAGAATGTTAATGACATAAAACCATGTTCTTACATATGTTTATACTCATGGGTAAACTAAATTAGGAAACCGTATTGACTAAGTTGTTGTTAAAAGTGAGATAAATCTTGGCTTAAGACTCAAACCTATTTTTGTTTAAGGTGCTTAGAGATTTGTTTTTGAAAATATCTCAAAACCATAGTATCATTTACTCCTCTATAGTGAGAAATACCTACCAAAACCATACATATGCATACATGAGCAAAACCTTTTACACACATGCTACTTGTTTTTGTCTTGAGTTTGGTCAAACCTTGTTGACCCTAGTCGAGAATTTTGTCATAATCCCAAGATCAAGATCACGTACACACCATCTACATATGCAACTTCTACAATGGAAGTATGCCTACACATGCCATTCATTTCCACTGTATAGATGCTCCGTACATTAAAGTTCTACAATATCTCTCTCTAACTCTGGTTAGTAAAAAGAGACATTAAGACTAAGCAAAAGAAAAAAATGTGGACACATGAAGGTCCAGTAAATATATATATATATTTGTGGACACAGGAAGGTCCACTAAAAAAAATATGGACACATGAAGGTCCATTGTTGAAAAATGCTAGCCATGTCTCAAGGTAAAATAAAGTAGAGAGAGAGATTATATTAAAGGAGCATTCTAGTCCACATACTTTCCACACACATGCACATCTTGATCTAGGATTATGACATTCTTCTCCTCGGATCCTTGTTTTGACTTTACAATATATGCAAAACAAGTATGCTACTTTGTTTATCCCTACCAAGCTCCACATAAGCCTGATAGATTAGGATAAAACAAAAATAAGGCAATCACATGCTATGCCTTGGGGAGGAACCAAACACTTATAAGAGTGTATTGAGAGTACTATATGAGGAGTAAGCATGAACTATGAGTTTTCCTTTCAAACTGTCCTAAAAAAAACTCTAAGTACCAAGAACAAGAATTCAGGGAGATGACTTTGCTTTGAGATTTGTTCCTTTCCTCAACATCTAAAGGATATATGATAGACAATACCACATAACCCATTTGTATAAACTATGTTAGGAATAATGCTTTATGATCATTATCATTTTAAGTATGTAATAATCACTTGTTCACTTTCTCTAACCTTTACTCGAGGACGAGCAAAGATTCAAGTGTGGGGGATCTTGTTGACGGAAGTTATAGCATGTTTTACCTTATCAAAATACCGTCAACACAGGCCTTGGTTTCAAGGAAGTATAGCATATCATGAGGATATTTATCACTAATTAGTTCCACTTGTACTCTTAGCTTGTGAACTTGTAGGAGATGGCAAAATGAACAAAATGAGGCCAGGTGGGCCCACCAAGGGGGTCGGCCGACCCCACCTTGGTGGCCACCTCGGCCAGGGTGACATGGCACGATCCAAGAGAAGCATGCTCAGGCCAATATCAACCCTTGGATCAAACATGTGCTTTTACTCAATGGTGCAAGATGAGAAGCACATGGATTCATGGGTCCACACCGAAACCAAATGCAACCAACTTCACAAGACTTGCTCCATGACATGTGGGGTCACCAAGGGAGAGAAGAAGGTGGGTCAGCCCTGTCATAGGGGGGGTCGGCCGACCCCCCCTTGGTGGACCCTAGCTACACTATTCAGCCTGGTGACATCAGCACCTTCTAGAAGCAAAGTGGTGGGCCCACCTGTCATTGGCTGGGGTCGGCCGACCCCAGGGTGAATCCCATCCAATGTCGGTTGCTTGCACATGTTTCACACGTGAAGAAATCAAGGCCATCCATCCATGGCGGTTGTTATGGCGGTTTGATCCAATGGCCAAGGAAGGAGAGCACGCGGATCACTGACGTGGCACCGGAGTAGCCACTACTCCACCTCCAAGCTATAAATACCCCCCTAGAGCTCTTCATTTGTATGCATCCAAGGAGAGAAAGCCTACTTAGTAGCTTTAGTGTTAGAAGAGAGGGAAGGGAGTGAGGAGTTCCACGGAGGAGTCCCGGCCTGTCGGGAATCTTCTCCAAGGTGCGCCTCAGCGGATGCGATTCTTCTTGTAAGTGTTACATCTGAGTCTTTCTAGTATTTAATATTCTGGTCTGGTAATTTAAGTTTACAGTTCTTTTACTCGGCACATTGCTTTAATTTGTTGAAGTGCTCTAGGCCTATTAAGCTTAGCTTTAAAGTAGTAAGATTAGTGTAGACGTGGTGTCTAGGCTATATCTTGCCAGTGTGGACTTCTTGTCGCACTTGTGTAGACGTCTGGTGGTAGGGTGACAGACACAACCAGTGCTTGGAGTTCCTCTCAAGTGTTGTAGGCAAGTTGAAAATAATAGTTGGGTAGCAGCATTGCCGCCTCAGTAGTTGTTAGGTGGAAAACCTTTTAATCAACTATTGTTTCGTCCTTCGCCCCCAGTAAGGAATGAGGTGGTAAACCTCAGTACTCTTAGAAAACCAGTACCAGATATTGATATTAGGAAGACCTCTCTATCCCAGTTATCATATACCCTTTGATCATCCTTTGACGACCCTACTTCTAGTTAATCCACTTCACGTTCCCTGTGTAAATACGATACCTGGAATACTCCCGGTGAAAGGCTACAATTGACTACCGTGCGCTTGCGGTATATCCGTTTGCCACTTCTGGTGTCAACAAGCATCTCTGGTGCCGCTGCCTGGGATTAGGCTCCATAGTCTAGTTCTAGTGGTTGCATTAAGAAGTGTCAACAACCGTCTAGTTCACGACAGAGGCCTGAGGTCCCAGAGTCAGCACAGGAGCAGGACGAGGCCATCCAGGCCCTCGCCGAGCAGGAGCTAGCAGAGCTCGAGGGTTGTGACACGTACGTCGCAGAGGACCCCACCAACAGCTCGGACGAGGACTACCAGCTCCTGCCACGCTTCCAGCCTCGAGCTCACGACACTGAGGCCGGGACGTCCAACTCCTCCGATCCAGCACTCCTTGCTATACTCGCACGGATGGAGGAGAAGCAGAGGACCGTCACCCAGGACGTTCAGCGGTTAGCCCAGGAGCAGCAGCGTCTGGCACAGCAGCAGGCTCTGGCACAGCAGCAGGCTCAGGAGCGTTTAGACGCCCTGCAGCGTCAGATGATGGCCCTTCAGCAGCAGACACTCAGTTTCATGGAGAGGCTTGCGAGCGGACCTACTCAGTGGCAGTGGCAGCAGCCTCCCTCATAGCCCCAGATTCAGTGGTAGCCTCCGGTCCCATCTCAGCAGCAGTTTGGTCAGCCACCGCCGTCTGGTCAGCAGCAGCAGCAGTTCGCGGGCCCCAGCTCCTCGCAGTTTACGAGCTTCACCACTTCTCTAGGCGGGGCCCTGCTTTTCAGTCCACTGCAGACCGGTTTCACTCCTAGGCCGACCGAGTCTCTGTTTGCGACGACTACTTCTGTGACCCGAGACTTGTCAGCCACTTTCAGTGAGCTTACTGACTTCCCTACGCCAGACCTCCCGGACCCCGCTCACACGTCTATGGCTCCAGTCACTTCCACTACCGAGACTCTTCCGAGTTCAGTAGCTTCTTCAGAGCAGACCGAGCCGGTCCAGTCAGAGACTACCACGTCGGTTCAGCCTGAGCTGACAGTTATTCATGAGCTTCCGCACTCCGATCCTCAGGTTGACATCACTACTAAGACTGCGACAGAGACAGAGCAGGCCGGGCAGGCAGAGCAGATAGAGCAGGCCCAACAGCTAGAGCCGTCAGAGCCGACTCAGACAGCTTCACCTCCACTACCAGCTCCACAGGGTCAGCAGGCTACCGGCGCCACTTCTTCCGACTCCGAGGAGTATCTACAACAGTTTGAGTTTACTCAGCGCACTCCGGAGACGGCACCTGACTCGTCTGCACCACCTCCGCCCTCCGACGCTTAGTTTGGCGCTTGATGCCGAAGGGGGAGAGTGGATGAGTATAGCGATAGGGGGAGCATTGTGAGAGGGTTTCGATGTCTTATGTTGTGTTACTTTCACATACGCTTTTTACTTATCGCATCTTTTGTGTTGTTTATGCTATATACTTATGCTATGGACCTTTATGACATGTATGTGCTCACTTTGTTATATGATATGTCATGTCAGTTCGTTTCGCTCATTACTTGCGCTTAATTCTCACTTGGTTATGTTAATGAGCTCTTTTACTCTTGCACTTGTTATTCTCTCTAACTTGTTGAGTGCAGGATGATGGCATGATATGTATGAGCTTGCCCCTAACCATTTTCTCTTATTTATTGCAAGTTCATACATGTCATGATTTAAAAACCTCTTCTCTTTATACTCGATCTCGTGTTGTCATCAATCACCAAAAAGGGGGAGATTGAACGCATCTTGGCCCCTAGTGGGTTTCGGTGATTGGATGAAACACAAGATTACTGTGACTAACTTGTGTTTTGCAGAAACAAGATTGAGTTAGGTCACGATAATGGCGACGATACGGGCATATGGAGTTCATGTCCCCTGGCGATGGATATCGTTTTGGTTTTCAAAGGACGGACGACGAAGACGGTGGTAGACTAGGCTAAGTGTCATGTGGAGTTGGAGGACACTTAGGTATTCTTAGGTCTTTGTTTTTCCTTTGGCCGTACTATAAAGGGGAGCGTGAATCAGTAGCTTGACCTAGATGAGTCTATTGAGGTACGTGTGGTGCACACTTGTTATTTCATAGCCCTAGGTAGCTCAGAGAGATGCCTTAAGTCGAGAGAATCAAAAGTCGTTTAGGCCGCGTCGCGATCCGAGCTGAGTTTGCCCTTGTTATGGGCATCAGACGCTGGCCAGGTGGGCATCGAACGCATTTGATGCTCACCCCGACTAGGGTTTAGTCTGGTGCGTGGCATCGGACGCACCCATGCCACTATTCACGTGCGCGTGAACTGAAGGTTGCATCGGACGCAGGCATCGGACGCTGAGGGCCAGCATCCGATGGCCATGTAGAGATGTTCCAGAGAGGGTAAATCCACATCGGACGCGTCCGATGTGGTGGCATCGGACGCTGACCAGCGTCCGATGTCCCTTTAATAGGTCTGACAAGAGGGTACAGTCGACCGTTGGTCGAGGTCATCGGAGCGTCCGATGCCAGGCATCGGAGCGTCCGTTGCCCCCGCAGAAACCCAGTCTTGTCCTGTTTTTGGATGGCCGATTGGGGGAGTATATATACTTCTTCCCTCCATCCATTTGTGTGTTCTTGCCACTTCCATCTGCTGAGAGACACATTGTGAGTGTGAGATAGTGCAAGAGCCCTAGTGAGGTTGAGTGATTTGCTAATTGTGAGAATTAGACACCTCCTAGTGAGAATTGAGTAGCAAGTGTGCATCCATCCATCTCTTTGGCCTTGTGTTGGTCAAGTGAGAGTTCTAGCTTGTTACTCTTGGTGATCGGCATCACCTAGACGGTTTGGTGGCGATCGTGAAGCTTGGAGAGCATCCGATGGCTTTGTGGATGACCCAAGCAAGCTTGTGACCGGTAGTGAGCGATTCATCGGGCCGGAGCGGCGAAGAATCAGCTCATAGTGAGCACTTGATCCTTGCGCAGATCAAGGGGGAGCGATACCCTTGCGCGGGTGCTCCAACGAGGACTAGGGGGGGTGTGCCGACACCTTGATACCTCGGCAAAAAGATCGTGTTGTCATCTCTACTCCTTTACTTACGCATTTACTTTCAAGCAATTCAATTCCGCATTATACTTGTTGTTCATTCACTATTGAATTGCTTTGCTAGAGTAGGAGTGGCATAGACTTGACCTTTTGTACGGTAGAATAAAGAGAAACACACTTCTAGGCACTAGGGGGTTAATTGGGGCTTGATAGGTTTTATTCTTGCAAGAAGTTTTAGAAAAGCCCAATTCACCCCCCTCTTGGGCATCTTGATCCTTTCACATGCGCTAACACTAAAGTGTTTCACCACTTGTGCACGTGTGTTAGCATTTTGCAGAACATTTTCAAGGGATGTGTTATTCACTCACTAGGTCTATAGCATCAATATGTTAGAGAACTCCTAGTGGCACTTGAACACCGCATAAGCCGTGAATTATCTCCTCTTCATAGTACGACTATCTATCCTAAATTTGATCACACTCTCTAAGTGTCTTGATCTCCAAACCAAAGAGCCCTATAGGTTATACCTTTGCCTTCGGGCCTCTTTGCTCCATCTCTTTTCTTCTTCTACCATTTTACCAAGTGCAGAGCACTTGATCACTTGTATGCATGCGACCATCACCATCTTCCATGGTTGCCACCTTGCTAGCTCCACCACTTGGCTTGGTCTTAATCCTTTCTCATTAGCTACACACATGCTTAGCTATAGGATTAGACCAAATAGGTTTCATCAATTAACCAAAAACAAACTATGGCTTTCAATCTCCCCCTTTTTGGTAATTGATGACAACCTTTACAAAGATATGTGATTTAAATTTGAGTAACGACATTAATAGTATTAGCTCCCCCTACATATGTGCTATAGAGTTTGGTTCTAAATTTGGCACATATGTATGGATATGAAATGTGAGTGTGCAATACTACCAATAATGATGCTAAGGCATAAGAATGGACCTTTGAAGCATGATACCAATCGGAGTGCACATGTTATACCATCCTTAGCACCATTTGTAGCTAGACATACATCAAAACTCAAGAACCCCATGAGATCAATCATTATAGAAAGGCTCTTGATCCACCTGTAAATCATGAATGTCTAACTACTATCCTATGCATGCTAGTGAATCAAAGCATCAATCATGTTCTATCACTAGCATTCACCACATAAGCATGAATAGAAATTAAATTGCTTATGCAATGAAATCAATCATATGAATATGCACATTCAAAATGCAACAATCATGTTTATGAGCTTGCTCCCCCTATTTGTGTGCTCAAATTTTAATTGACCAAGCTCTCGAAACCACTTGTATGGGTTGGCTATGACATAGACGCTTGGGACATGTTGGAATGAAGCCTTACTATAATGTTGATCTCACGGGGTTCTTGAGTTTTGATGTATGTCTAGTGACAAATGGTGCTAAGGATGGTATAACATGTGCACTCCGATTGGTATCATGCTTCTGTTGGCGGTCCTTATTACCTATTTATAACCGCTAACTCTCACATGAAATGATCACCAAACTTAGAATTAGGGCTTTTATATGTAACAAATTCAACAAGTTTTGGTGAATCATTGATTTACAGGCATCAACACTGGATATATTAGAAAAGACAAGAAGAATACGCCTTCCAGCAAGGCGTAAAATCTATAAATAAAGGAAGAAGCCCATCAAACTCCAAATCTGGGCTGGAACCCACCATAACATCCAAGAGCATCAAGCCCACGACCCACATGAGAAGGTCGGTGGCCAGAGGCGGTGTCAGGGGTGCGCCCGCACCTCTCGTGCGGCCGCACCACCATAAGGTCGGTTATATGGCGGTGTCGTTAGGTCGGTTATGTAGGTTTCCATGTTTAACTCCACCAAACCAACCATGATGTAGTATAAAAGAAGGGGGAGGGGCTCCCTCTCAAGCATCTTCATAGAGATCATCATACACACCATAAGGAGTCCTCTTCACCATATTGCCAAGATGTAGTCGTAGAATAGCTCTAGTTGAGAGTGAGGGAGAGATGCTCAAGTTCCGAAGGAGTCCTCGGAGGATCGTCATAATCTTGTATCGCTTCTTTGTAAGACTCGAGTATTCAATATATATATTTATCTTCTCTAATTACTTGAATCACTTACATGGTTATCTAGTTCTTACCTTATGTTTTAGCTAAAACATGGTTAGTTTAATGTTTTGCACCTTGGCATGGGATCTTCGCTCGACCGAGTGCTCTAGTTGTCATATGTGGCTGTTGACACTTCTTAGCGTCAACAGAAAAGTCTGCAAGCGCACGGAAGTATCGTTGTAGCACTTCACCCGGAAGTATTTCATGGTATCGTATTTTCCAGAGGGAACGATGTGCTATAGCCTCTGGGTATAGATCTTCCGGCTTAAGATAAGAAGAAGAACGACCCTAGGGTAACGAGGTTTCTCTAGGTAACGGATTCCTAAGTGATCTAGCCTCTAGCCAAGCGTAGCCTGCTTCGGTCAATGGGTGGAGACCGGTTTCCCAGTCTATGCCGATACAACTCTACCTGGAATCCCGAACGTGGGTGGATTACAAAGGACGGACATGGTTGTCACCACCTGTTTACACCAAAATTTGGATTAAGAGGAAAAATGGACCGAATTAAGGAATCAGCAGAATCAAGAAAGATCGGTTGATCAAGTGGACCGAGAAGATGACAAGTGGACCCGACCAGCAGTGGGATGGGCGTTCGGCAAACAAGCAAGCGGTCGTTTAGCTCTCGGAGTTTTGGCAAGTGCAGGTGCGGTCGGCTATCTTGCAAGACGATGACTTCATTCGGGAAGCAGATACGGTAGGTAAAGCCGGCTTGCATGAGAAGACACGTAAAATTGGAGGACACCGGGAGGAAAATAGGAATAGGATTTGTATTTTCCAAAAGTTTTATTATGTAAGTCGTAATCTTCCAGGACTCATATTTTACCCAGGGTATAAATATGAACCCCCGACCATTGTAAAACTGTTCACAACCATATCAATACAAATCGGCCCTGTGCCATCTTCGAGTCCTTTGTCGTGTCGTCGAGTTCTTCGAGAGGAATCATCGATCCGTCGACCTCCGTAAGTCCCGACAACCTTGTTATCATGTCTAGTATCATGCGGTGGATTTAGATGTGATGCAAGTAGCCTTGTTTGTTTACAAAGATCGTGCGGCGGATCTATGTCGACAATCAAGAAGTCTTTGCTTATGCTATGCTTATGAGTGAATACCGTGCGACAGGCGTTTGCTTGATACGTTTAGCAAAAGCAAGATAGTTATCGGCTCTATTAGATTTGGCAAGATCTAGTAGATTCATTAAGTTATCATGTGTTGTATGATTTATTTAATTAGTTTTACAACACTCTTTTGCCCAATCTAGATTGACTTTGTTCGGCCTTGCTTTACAAGTTGATTACTTGTTTTTTTCCAATAATTGAATAACCATGATGGCCGAATTAATTTCTAATCTAGATTGTTACGTGTTGCGGGTTCATACATGTCAATTACGCTTAGGCTTTGATAAAACTAGGTATCGTGCGGCAGATGCAGGTTTTAGAATAGTTTGATCGTTTTTGGTTTGCATGTTCCTTCTTCATGGACCCCAACTCGGCTGGTTTGCCGAGTTTGGTTATACATTATTTTATAATCTATCTCTTGTCCAAGCATGTCTTTTTACATATGTGCATTCGGCAACCAATTGTTTATATATGCTCGTGTTTGGAGTTAGCCGAATGATCTTTAAAACTTGTTGACAGATAGCTTCTATAGCTATATGTCGTTGTGAGTGGCTTCAGGGCCATAAATATGGAACTGTCTGGTCTCATCCGGCATGTTCCAGTTTTATTCTCACAGTTTATCCCTTGTTGGCTTTTAGGTCAAACCGACTGGCACGTCTCCGGATTTCAAACCGTCCGGGCACCCGATTGAAGCTACGCTTTTCGGCTTGCTGTGTGTGAGGCACGGTGCGACGCATTTTGTGCCAACACACTTTTTGGCACGCCCGGTGGGACCCTGTATTCCAAGATGGTTGAGTTCAACAACACTCAGATTTTGGAAGTGACCATGGATGAGTTGCCACCAGAATTGAAGAATTTAATACAACAAGCATGCGATGAGTTTCAGCACAAATGCTTGATGTCCTTTTCTAAGAACAAGAGCAACAAGGTTTTCCAGAAGCATGCACTCCCAAGAACTCTCCTTCCTCATCAATCTGATAGTACTGAAGAGGAAGATGCTCAGAAATTGTCCGAGCTAGTGTACAAGGCTATAGCAGAGGCCATGACAAATCACCAATCAGCTTTCTTAAATACCTTTCGTGCCATCATGGTTGGTATTTTTGGCCCGACGGTTGATAAACATTTTGAGGAAGCTGCTGGCCCAATGCAAGGATCGCTGTTATTCCCCGTACCCCAACATCAAAGAAAAAATGCTGAAGACGACGGGGTTGGTTCAAGCAAAGGTGGGATGGTCCTTCACCAGGAGCAGCAACCTCCCACAACTCACAGCCAGCTCGCATTCGGCACGACGGGAAACATCCCGCAATCTGCCTTCAGAGTATCTCTAGCAACAAATAGGTTGCAGAAGAACATGTATGGAGATGGATATCAAGAGTTTGTTGACTACAATGTGATTGATGCTTTCCCGAATCCGGGCTATAAAAACTCGGCAGGGGCGTTTCTTGGAGGTCAAACACATGCGGCTGCAGATTCAAATGTTGACCTCATCATGCATAGGATGGCCGACATGATGCAAAATCAATTCGGCCTGAAGCCAAAGAGTCAGTCCTACGCTTATAAATCTCCTTACCCGAAATGGTACAACCGAGTGGCACTTCCTCCCAGGGTGAAAGCTCCCACTGATCTTACTAAGTTCTCAAGCCAAGATGATACCAGTACTATAGAACACATCAGCCGCTACTTGATGCAACTTGGAGAAGCGTCTGCAGATGAAGCCTGGAGAATTCGGTACTTCCCACTGTCGTTAACAGGACCAGTTTTCTCATGGTTCACATCTCTGCCGGCAAATTCTATTAATACATGGGAAGAATTAGAACAAAAATTCCATGCGTATTTCTTTACGGGCACTAATGAGAATAAGTTGGTCGACCTCATGAGTTTGAAAATGAGGGCTAATGAGACACCACAAGAATACTTGCGCAGGTTCAGGGAGACTAAAAATCTCTGCTATTCCCTGAATTTGCCAGATGATCAATTGCCGGGGATAGCTATAGCTGGTATGTTGCCGAATATTAGGGAAAAGCTATTCGGCATGGAATTTGATGATCTTGGGCAGTTATCACAACGATTGGCGACAATGAATAGTCAGGCTCAGGGGTTTAGGAGAAACAACCAGTTCCAGAAGGGCGATGTGGCTAGTGAAATGTATCAGGCTTTCTTAGAGGAAGCAATGCAGTATGATGATGAAGATGAGATAGCTGCAGCAGAGCTGGTCTAGACTAAAGAGCCAACTCAAGTCAATCAGCGATGGCCGAGACAACAGAAGGGGGCCTACGACTTTGATGTTTCCAAATTGGATAAGCTATTTGAATTGCTGGTGAAAGAGGGACGCGTCAAGCTACCGGAAGGACATCCCATGCTGCACCCTAAAGGGGTTAAAGACAAGAAGTATTGTGGTTTCCATAACACCAGATCTCACTCCATTAATGATTGTCGAGTGTTTAGAGTGCGGATCCAGAAGGCCATCCAAGAAGGGCATTTGAAGTTCGATGGAAAGATGAAAATAGATGGTAGCCCTTTCGGACAGAATAATGTATCTTTCTCAGTTAACATGGTTAATGCAGATGACCCCAGGGGCAAAAGCAAGATGAAGGTGTTAACCTCGGATAGAGCGAGAAAGACCGGTGCTGTTGACCCCGATCGGCAAATCACAAATGAAGAACTTCGGCGACGAGTTTGTTTCCAGAATAGCCGAACTGAAAAGGGTGAAGCTTCTAGGCCTAGGGTCACGACACGCATTTTGTTAAACAAATGGCGTCGGGAACAAGAATGGTACCAGAAGCAAAAAATTTATGAAGAACAAAAGTTCATAGAAAAGAAGCGGAGGTACAAAGAGGAGATATACCGAGAAGAACGAGAATATATGAGAGAGCAAGAGCAATCTCATTGGGAATTCTCATTTTTCAAATACTGTTGGAATGAAGGCTTGAAGCTGCCTGCTAAGAACAACTGCCCTGAATGCAGTGATCAATATTCTGAATACAGGCAGTCTCGAGTCAACCGCCGTTCGGTCCATGAAAGGCTTGGGGTGCTAATCCCTGAGGACGATCGGTGCTTAAAAATAGGTAATTCTAAAAATCGGCAAGGGAGGAGATTTGCCGATCAAGGTTGGGCTCGCGCTAAAGAAGAGGAGTACCGTGAGTATGTTTGGCAGAGAGGACAGTGGTGCCCACCGGGATTAAGAAATAGCCAGAAAAGGAGGGTGCAGCGCCTAAGGAACAGAGAATTGACGCAAGCGGGTGTCAAAACAAAGCAAATTTGGCGTCCTAAGGAAAAGCCTGATGAGAGTGATCGTTCGGCTAATGCGTAAATGGCATTCTTTCTCCCATCAGAATTCATAGCTCCCGGAGATCAAGATGTCCAAGAGGAAGTGTATTCGGATTTTGACGAAGATGAATACAAAGATCTAATGGCTCAGCTTGTTCTGGCTCAACAGGCAGTCTTTGATAAGCCAGTTAGACATCGACACTTGAAGCCACTTTATATGAAGGGGTATGTTAATGGCAAGCCGTTAACCAAGATGTTTATTAATGGTGGAGGTGCCATAAATATCATGCCATATACTACCTTCAGGAAACTTGGGATGGCAAGTGAAGAATTATTGAAAACTGACATGGTGTTGAGAGACTTTGCTAGCAATCCTTCCGATGCTTGAGGAGCGGTTCATGTCGAGTTGACGATCGGGTCAAAAACCCTGATTACTACCTTCTTCATCATCGATGGCAAGGGGGCATATAGTTTGCTTTTAGGAAGGGATTGGATACATGCAAATTGCTGCGTTCCGTCAACTATGCATCAAATCCTCATCCAGTGGATTGGAGATGATATCGAGGTTGTCCATGCTGATGATTCGGTAAGTGTTGCTACTGCAGAACCTATCTGCTGGGAATATGACGGTGTTGAGTGCTTCTCTGGAAAAGTTTGGAAAGAAAGTCCTGTGAATGTTTTTGACAAAGACCAACAGCCGATTCAAGAAATCGGCTCTCAGAGCAATTTTTGAATGAATAATCTAATTGATGGTAACGGAGGAAAGTTGGGACGAGGTTTTGTGTCGGCTGATAAGTTAGAAGAAATAAATATTGATAATTAAGCCGAGACAAGACCAATATAGGTCAGTGCAAATCTGGATCCAGAATACAGATTGAAATTGATGAATTTTCTGAAAGAGTTCTGCCTTTTTCTCCGTTGCTGAAGCTTAAGGAAGATTAGAAATTCGCGAAGGGGTGACGTACAACAGAAAGCTTTTGATGGAATTGAAGAATACATGAAAGCACTACCGGAGTTGGTACTTCCACAGCTTATCCTTTAAGTTGTACGTGGCGGCCGATAGCCTAACAATAGGATCGACCCGTATATAAGAGTTTAAAGGAAAGGAAAAAATAGTAGCTTACCTTAGCCGAAAGCTGTTAAACCCAGAAACAAGATGTTCGGCTATATTTATATGTATGTTACTCTTGTACCAAGCTTCGGCATGATTTATTAAATGCCGATTGCGTGATAGTTTCTGAATTTGATATGATAAAACATATGATTGTTAGTGCCTATGGAAGGATCGGAAAATGGATTTTAGTATTGTCGGATTTTGATTTAAGGTATGAATCGGCAAAGGCAGTAAGAGGTCAGGCTATTGCCGATTTTTGTTACTCATCATCGTGATCCTTCTATTAACATGATGGCGGCTTTACACCATATCCCTAGGGGGCATAGCAAAGAAGCAAATAAATTAGCCCAGGCTGCTTTTGGACATCAGGAAGATCAAGAAATTCTTGCTTTGGATGAAAGTCGTATTGCTAATGATTCTTAAAGAAGTTTCATCTCAGTGTGGAAGTTGGTACATGAGCGGATTCAGGGATATTTTTGTGCAAAAATAGCCGATGTAAAGCATCACCTTTAGTAAAAAAAAATACTCTAAAAGTTTGGAGAAATAGCCGATATGACATGTGTCGCCTTTAGTACAAAAAGTGTGCATAACCCTAGTGACCCTAGCATTTTTGTTAGTAGGTTTATCGGGAGAAGAGAAAGGTGAAGCGCAGTAAATGAGATGCCGAGTGACATGACATGTCAAAGTGAGATCTATTCAGCTAAAATGACATCATGCGTTTGAGGAGCGTTTTTCTGAAGGAATGTTGCAATCGGAAAAATCCCTGAGGTAATCAAGAGGTGCAAATAGACATTGTTCAGGAAAAACAACTTCGTTTATTCATTTGCAGATCTGTTCTAGTACAAACTACTCCTGGAACAATCTATTCAGAACAAATTATGGATTGGTGACTCTGGCGAGAGCGGCGGCATGATCATCATAAACTTCAAGATAATCTTCATCACCTTCGGTTTCATCTGGGCTTCTGCCTGCAAAGCCGACTGATAGAAAGGAGTAGTCTTCGTTGGTCCAAGAGCTCATCGCTGCTAGCCCAAGAGAGACGCCAAGGTGCACGCCTTGGATGACGGCCTGATCTACGCGACCGTCCATAGCGTCAAGGCGTGCTTCAGCTGAGTCCCCGTGGACATTCACCATGTTGGCAATCCTGTTTGCCGCTGCCCTCAGACGGTCATTCTCCGCGGAAAGAGCTGAAAGAAAAAAGAATGAATTCGTGATGCAGAAAAAGGCCGAAAAGGGATAGAATGAATGATGGATGTCAAACCGGTAATGGCGTTGCAGAGCTGCTTCTGCTGGTCCTCCCATTCGTTTTTCTCAGTACCATACTTCTTGGATATGTCCTCCAACTCCTTCTGGGCTTTGTCCCTCTCCTCACGGTACCGAAGAGCGTCCAAGTGGGTAAACCGAGATGAGTCATCAAACTCAGAGGAACTTGATGACCCAGAAGAAGGAGTGGGAGAGCCTGTTGGAGCTACCGTTTCTGGAAAAGGAATCTGGGTTTGGCTAGAGAAAGCCCTCACCCTGGAAAGAATGTGAACAGTGAATCAGGAATGGATGAACAAGGAGAGCTACCACAAGGGGGCGAGAAACCAAACTTTACCCATAACGCTGACGAGTTGGTGCTCGGTTTCCTTCCGCTTCATCTCCAGCAGGGTGTTTACCATGGTCACCATTACCTGCCATTGATGAAGATACAGACGAGGTTTTTTCTCTAGTTTGAGCTGGGAGTTGGGAAGTGGAAAGTTTGCAAGTCAAACTGTTCAAGATGATGGCCTGCGTAGGGTCATATTTATGGAGTCGTGGCTTGTGCCTTGGAGAGCCAAGCGTCGGAGTTGGGTTTCCACGTTTTATGGGCCGTTGTTGGGCCAGGCTAGAATTTTGCTGACTTGAGGAGATCATGGTTCTGGAATCAGGAAACCGACAGGATTCGGCTAAAGATTGTTGCCACATGAAAGGCAATAGAATTTTAATAAAGAAGTCTTCAAGAATTCCTTAAGGAATACTATCCTGACATTGTCATGGATTGGAAAATTGAAAAGGATCCAGAATACTAAGTCTGAAAATAGCCGATTACAACAATTGCCTGCAAAGCAGAGATGACTGACATGATTGTCAGCAGTAAGTTGATGCAATATACATTGCCTTTGAAGCAAAAAGAATAGAAGTCAGTGATTAATGCACGAGGCAAAACACACATTGATCTCGAAGGATCAGTCACAGATTGATTTCAAGGGTCACACAGAAAGACTTTTTACAAGAAAGAGATATAAGATTACAGTGAAAAAGTCAGTTCGTCCACTCTATCCTGTGGCTGATAGGGAGATCGTGGTTGAAGGAATCAGCCAGATCTGTTCCAGCTTCCTTCATATCATCCACAGAATGTGCTACTCTATATTCCAACCCCCGCTCGCAGACATCGAAACTACGGTAATCGGCACCGGAGTGAATCCGTACAGCGTTGAAGGCAAGCACTGCGCCATATCCCATGCCGGCCCTGGAGATGTCGGGGAGGATTTGGTTAACCTCGTTTACCCGATCTAAGGCTGTCGTGCCTGCTGCGTTGGCCGTAATGGCAAGCCTGGTGACGGCAGCTTCAAGAGCATGAAGTTTGGCCCCCAAAGCTGAGATGGAGAAGAATAAGTAAAATAAAGGAGAGGGAAACAAAGACAGCAATGATGAAAAATATTCACCGGTGGCCCGATTCCGAGCGACATCACGCTCCCGGGAAACTTGAGAAATCTCCTGATTCTTCTCTTCCAGATCGAGTTGAAGGTCTATGATCTGTTGAGTCAAGTCCTCAGAGAAATCATCACCGACCCTCCTGAACAAAGGTAACAAAGTAAAAACGGTTGCCTCATTTTAAAATAAAGTAGAAAAGAGCAACCTCTTCCTGGAAGTGCTGGAGACGCCAAGCTCGGAGCTATGTTTGCTCGCCACGGAAGACATTTTATGGATTGGATTGGGTGATGATAAGAGGAAGAAGGGTTTTCTTGGTTGTGAGATTGAAACAGAAGAGCTTAAGGGGGTAAGCCGAAATGAGGTGAAGGGTGACTTTAAAAGACCCCGGGGGGTGCATCGGGAGATGAATCGGCAGGTAAAGCAATTATGGCACGCAAAATTTCCACAGGAGTGGGCACTTCCAGAGGTTCCACGTCAGTGTTCGGGAGAGAAGAATTTTGGAATAAATATTTATCCCAAAATTAGGGGGCATGTGTTTACACCAAAATTTGGATTAAGAGGAAAAATGGACCGAATTGAGGAATCAGCAGAATCAAGAAAGATCGGTTGATCAAGTGGACCGAGAAGATGACAAGTGGACCCAACCGGCAGTGGGATGGGCGTTCGGCAAACAACCAAGCGGTCGTTTAGCTCTCGAAGTTTTGGCAAGTGCAGGTGCGGTTGGCTATCTTGCAAGACGATGACTTCATTCGGGAAGCAGATACGGTAGGTAAAGCCGGCTTGCATGAGAAGACACGTAACAATGGAGGACACCGGGAGGAAAATAGGAATAGGATTTGTATTTTCCAAAAGTTTTATTATGTAAGTCATAATCTTCCAGGACTCGTATTTCGCCCAGGGTATAAATATAAACCCTCGGCCATTGTAAAACTGTTCACAACCATATCAATACAAATCGGCCCCGTGCCATCTTCGAGTCCTTTGTCGTGTCGTCGAGTTCTTGAGAGGAATCATTGATCTGTCGACCTCCGTAAGTTCCGGCAACCTTGTTATCATGTCTAGTATCATGCGGTGGATTTAGATGTGATGCAAGTAGTCTTGTTTGTTTACAAAGATCATGCGGCGGATCTATGTCGACAATCAAGAAGTCTTTGCTTTTGCTATGCTTATGAGTGAATACCGTGCGGCTGGCGTTTGCTTGATACGTTTAGCAAAAGCAAGATAGTTATCGGCTCTATTAGATTTGGAAAGATCTAGTAGATTCATTAAGTTATCATGTGTTGTATGATTTATTTAATTAGTTTATAACACTCTTTTACCCAATCTAGATTGACTTTGTTCGGCCTTGCTTTACAAGTTGATTACTTGTTTTTTCCAATAATTGAATAACCATGATGGCTGAATTAATTTCTAATCTAGATTGTTACGTGTTGCGGGTTCATACATGTCAATTACGCTTAGGGTTTGATAAAACTAGGTATCGTGCGGCAGATGCAGGTTTTAGAATAGTTTGATCCTTTTTGGTTTGGATGTTCCTTCTTCATGGACCCCAACTCGGCTGGTTTGCCGAGTTTGGTTATACATTATTTTATAATCTATCTCTTGTCCAAGCATGTCTTTTTACGTATGTGCATTCGGCAACCAATTGTTTATATATGCTCGTGTTTGGAGTTTGCCGAATGATCTTTAAAACTTATTGACAGATAGCTTCTATAGCTATATGTCGTTGTGAGTGGCTTCAGGGCCGTAAATATGGAACTGTCTGGTCTCATCCGGCATGTTCCAGTTTTATTATCACAATTTATCCCTTGTTGGCTTTCAGGTCAAACCGACTGGCATGTCTCCGGATTTCAAACCGTCCGGGCACCCGATTGAAGCTACGCTTTTCGGCTTGCTGTGTGTGAGGCACGGTGCGACGAATTTTGTGCCAACACCACCTGCCGACTACCTCCTCAACCGTGGAGACCCAGGCAACCAACTTGCAACCACTTAGCCTAAACACCGCGTTTACGCTAAGGGCCACTACTCTAGAGGTAGCTAGGACTTGCGCCCTCTCGCTAAAGAACTCACCCGATCGCTAAAGGGTGAACGATCGGTCCAGCTAGCTATGGAAGCAATAAGCTAGAACATGATAAGAATTCGTAAGCAAAGATAAACACGAACCTTAATGCTCCAAATAGTATTGCGATTCGTCGAGATACAAGTGAAGTCGTACCGGCGATTCTGGTATTCCTTCCGCTAAGTGTAGGCGTACACTTGAGGAGGTAGCCGACAACTCTGGCACTTCTCCGACTTGCACTCACTCACTCCCTCTTCTGAATAGCTACTAGAGCTAGGATACTTGAGGCACTACTTCTTCTCTAGAATTGATCCTTCACAAGGTTAGAATGGAACTAATCTAATTCTACACAATGTTGCTCTATACTTCCATGATTTGAAGAGAGTTCCACCCTTTGCTTTATACTGCCACAAGGTCGGTTTGAAGGATGTAAACATAGAAACCACCTTGCACCGCCTTAGCATGCCGCCATGCAACCGACCCCCGAAGGTGGGCCCGGGAGGAGCCAGAGGCGGTGCGGCTGCACCAGGGGTGCAGGCGCACCCCTGGCCCCACCTCTGGCCACCGCCTTCGCGTGGTGGGCTGCTGGTTGGGCCTGGATGCCTCTTATGTGGGTTGTTAGCCAAGTTGTGGAGTGTGATGGGCCTTGGGCTCCATTTCTCTTTATTTGGATGGGCCAGAAGTGCTGGGCTTTGATGTGTTGAATTTGGTATGCACTTTTGGCCCATCCAAAGTGCAGTTTTTCCTGTGATTCCTACAAAACAATTGATACATCCAAAACTCATGGAATTTGTGAGTTTATATCCTAATCCTAAGTTTTGGTTCTGAAAGTGCAGGTTTTTAAAGAAAGTTGGTGGTATAAAATGTGAGTTAAGAACCGCCAACAGTGGCTCAGTAGTATGGACGTGGTGTCTAGACTATCGGTTACCGGAGGTTGTGCCCAACCCCACGGATAGTTGTGGTAGCCCTAGGGGTGACATCTCTGACCAGGCCTTTATATTCCACCATGTTCGGGTTGGTGTTTCATAGAGCTTCTGACAGCCTTCTCTCGATTACCCCTTCCCAGTCTCTTCGAGAACCGGAAAGGAACTGCTGCTCCAAAGTGCCATGGTGTGATCATTATGCTTGACCTTTGCTTTAGTTAATCCCTTGGGTTAGATCTAGATTAGAACCACAGTAATGGAGAAGTATATAGGAACCTTGAACTCTTCCGATGACCTCCCAACTCTGCTTGTCTGCTCTTTATATTTTTATGGAGTTCTCCGGTGTAACATTCATCTATCAATCATATATGCTAGCACTTACCCCCACTTTAATCTAGTCGGTACACTAAGTTAGTAGATACATGATCGTCCGTTATTAAACTCTTTACACATTACTTCCCTGAGGATATAAATACGATACCCTGGAATACTCCTGGGTGAAATATACAACAGTATCCGTGCGCTTGCGGATTTGTCTATATGCGTTACACATACCAACTGGCTTTCTGGTGCCGCTAGCGGAGATCGATTCAAACTCTATTCTTCATAGCGATGCTAAGAATTGCCAATAAGCTTTCTGGCGCCGTTGCCGGGGATAGAGTTTACCTCTACTCTTAGTAGTGATGTTAGTAAGTGTTAACAAGCTTTCTGGCACCGTTGCCGGGGAAGTAATCGGCGTAAAAAATTTAATATTTGACCTTGATATCTTCTAATCTAGTTTGTCACTAGCTTTTGTGGATATTTTTTAAAAAAGTTTATGAGCCTAGGGTGCCCAATCTTTCTTGCACAATCAACTTGTTCACCCTGCCATCTCATAGGTAGATATATACTTGTATACATACTAACCCTATGCAGATGGAGAGAAGGTCCGTCAAGAGTAATAAAAACATCATTAGTAACAGACGACTACACCACATCACTCACAATCCAATCATAGATGGTGAGTGATGATGAGTCGATCAAGGTATGTGAGAACCAATAAAAACATTTTCATTGCTATTTTCTTTTCACCACTGCATGTTTGTTTATTTCATCATATCTAGTGCTTTCTTTGGGTGGCTCCTAGTCTTTGAGTTGTATTCGGGCGCCATGCCTAGTCTAGGTAGATGACAATTTTATTGTTATCTATCTATTCGGTGCTCTTAGTCTAGCTTTGTAGTAGACCGATGTGAAATAGGATCATCTCGGATCATATGTTGGCTTTGCCAGTTGATATGATACCGTTAGATGGTCCGCTCTACGAGGAAAAAGCTAGAGCCTAGATTTTGCATGCATATCACTCACTCAATTAGATTTTCTTTTCCAAATCCATGATATGTTTGTTTAACTTTCATTCACCCATCCCATTTGCATCTGCATTACATAAAAAATGGTTCTCTGATTTTATATTCTAAGTTCGCACAACCATTTAAATAAATCTCATGTTCTTCATTCACATGCTAACTTTTCTATCATAATATATTTTGGTTTGGATGTTGGTCATACATCGTTTGAATTAAGCATGGTGCTTTGTTTGAAGTTTAGATACAATGATCATATATCTATAGGCTTGTTAAATTAAGCATGGAGATTAGGTTAATTTGCCTACCTGAATCAAATTGGACATGGAGTTTAGTTTGATTTTTGAACTGAAACTGCTAGTGTAGACTTTGGTAGTATGCATTGACTAACCCTGCAGAAATTTATCAAACATCATATGGGTAAACCATTTATACAAATTCAAAATGGAGGTAAGTCAAGACTTAATTGGTGCACTTTGAATAGACAAAGGATTCAAAAAAATATAGATCTCTTTGCCAACTAAATTTAAACAACAATCTTTCATTAGCTTTAAGGAAAATCTTTAGCTCAATCATAAATGCTTAAAAACCTTTGTGAAATCCCTCGGGTATGTATGGTGCACTGATCTTTTAGAGGGATGAGACCTTGATCAAAAAGAAGAAAGAAAGATAATCAAGCACCCGCCAAGCCGAAACCACATGAAGATCACAATGGTAACGACGAAAAAAATGTGCTGGGACACACAAAAAGTGGCGCGCATTTGCTGGAACACACTTTTTATGTAACGCTCACCACTAAAACAGTTGCCATTTGTAAACCGTAAGGCCAATGGCTATGAAATTTTAACAGCAACAAGATAGGATAGTTATCTATAAATCATCTAATACTCACTTCCATAGAAAATGTCGTTAAGGCCTCGTAACGTTGTCCACCAGCAACCTTAACAAACATGGTTTGTTGGTGGTGCCGTTACGAGGCCTTAACGACATTTTATATGGAAGTGAGTATTAGATGATTTATAGATAACTATCCTATCTTGTTGCTGTTAAAATTTCATAGCCATTGGCCTCATGGTTTACAAATGGCAACTGTTTTAGTGGTGAGTGGTACATGAAAAAGTGTGTTTCAGCAAATGCGCACCACTTTGTGTCCCCCAACAAATTTCCCCTTCTAAGAGTGCAATCATTCTCATCCATCTCCAGGATTGAATGATGCACATTGAAGCCAAATTCAATGGAGAAGTCCCGCTCAACGGACTTAAAACAGTAAGCCCTTGCCGAAAGGTAAATCAGTATGTATCTCATATTTGATTTCCATCCAACTTTTAATTTCAATTTTTGCATGTTTAATTTTTAACCAATATATTTTCTTTGCATATAAAAACTAAAAACAATTTTACCTTTAAAAAAAACTTTGCATAATAAATTTGTTTTAACCTTATTTTCAAAGATTTACTGATGCATCAATCCCTTTCTAAATATATATATATATATTTTAAAAATCCTTCTTAAAAAATGATGATAATAAAAAAATATTTACTTTTTAAAATAAATTCAATAACCTTTTAATAAAAATTAGAGTGAGGACCTTCTGCTCTAATAAAATCTCCCTAACTCCAACAAATAAAAAATAACATCTTGGTTTTAGACAAAGTTCCCTTCGGGTATTCCTTGCTACTAATAATTATAGGTACGAAGGACAAACAATGTCTAGAGATATGGGAGTCGCACTACACACTCAGGAGATGCTCCAACATTCACACTTGGCTTTTAGTGTCAAATGACATAAAAGTCCGTGTGTGGGGGACCCGACCCTTCCACGCCATCTCTCGGGCCCGCTGGTTTGCACTCCATACTCTCACTCATGTCATGCTCTTACAAGTTTGATTATGTTAAAAAATGCCAACCATGCTAATCAAACTTAAAAAAATGAAAAATAAAATCTTGCCAAATTATGAACCTGTCTTTATAAAGATTGGCCGGTATAAAGTTTATTCTTAGTTCATATACTTGTTGCTTGTGGACACATCTTTAGGAAAACATGTCAACTAAGTTGTTGCGATGTGAGATATGGTAAGACTAAAGAAATCCTTTCTTTTTTATGTAAGCTCTTGGAGAATTTCTGTTTTGCTAAAACTTTAAAAATTTATAGCAAATACTTCTCCTCAATGATTAAATATCCTACCAGAGCCATATGACACTACACATTGCAAAATTTTTAAACATTTGCTGCTTGTTATCATGTTGAGCTTTGTCAAATTGTTGTGACCCTTGTTGAGATTCTTATCATGCACCCATGATCAAGATTCACGAACACCCAGATATAATAATGCCGACACTTACACTGAGAGTTGCACAAAAACATGCCTATTTCCATCCACCCAAAAATGTTCTATTCCTACACTGGGAATGAACACAAAAAATGTTTTATAGGAATAAAGCTCCAAGTTCTTATAAAGATCTCTTTTGAATTTCAAAAAAAAATGTGAAGGAGGCATGGGCTATGCAAAAAGAAAAAAAGAGGAAAAAAAGGTATATGAAAAATGGGCAAGTGCACGAAATAGAATTAGGGGTATCTCCATACCCACCCAAAAAAGATAGCTCATGTCATCCTGAGTATATGTTCTCAAAAGTTGAAACAAAAGAGATGTTGTTTCAAGGAGCAAAATAGAATTAGGATAGCCACCAAATATTTTCCACACACTTGCACATCCTGATCAAAGTGTATGACTTTCATCTCCTTGGGTCTGGTTTTTGACTTAGCAATATCATGTGATACAAGTATGCCTCTCTTTTTATCCCTACCCAAAGCTCCACATAAGCCTTTTTAGATGGTAGGATGAAAAAGAAGGCAAATTCAAATGCCTTTGGTAAGGATAGATACACCATTGAGTGACTTGAGAGTACCATTTGAGGAGAAGTACGAGCTAAGTTTTCAACTGCAAAAAGTTACAACAAAAACTCCAAGTATGCTTCATAAAGGGAAAGTGATGACTTGGTGTCTCAGCCATTCCACTTTTCAACCGCTCAAGGCGACATGGTAGACACTTTAAAATCCACAGGTACGAGAAATGACATGGAGTAATTTTTATGCTAGCATCATACCTTTTTGAAGTCATGCTTCATAGTCACAGTTTTGTTTGCTCGAGGATGAGAAAAGAGCAAGTGTGGGGGAGCTTGTTGGCGGTCCTTATTGCCTATTTATAACCGCCAACTCTCACATGAAATGATCACCAAACTTAGAATTAGGGCTTTTATATCAAACAAATTCCACAAGTTTTGGTGAATCATTGATTTACAGGCATCAACACTAAATATAGTAGAAAAGGCAAGAAGAATACGCCTTCCGGCAAGGCGTAAAATCCAGAAATAAAGGAAGAAGCCCATCAAACTCCGAATCTGGGCTGGAACCCACCATAACATCCAAGAGCATCAAGCCCATGGCCCACAGGAGAAGGTCGGTGGCCAGAGGCAGTGCCAGGGGTGCGCCCGCACCACCACCGGCGCCCCTTGAGCCCACCTTTGTACATCGGTTGTATGGCGGTATCCTTAGGTCAGTTATGTAGGTTTCCATGTTTAACTCCACCGAACCGACCATGATGTAGTATAAAAGAAGGTGTAGGGGCTCCCTCTTAAGCATCTTCATATACATCATCATACACACCACAAGGAGTCCTCTTCACCATATTACCAAGATGTAGTAGTAGAATAGCTCTAGTTGAGAGTGAGGGAGAGATGCTCAAGTTTCGGAGGAGACCTCGGAGGATCGGTATAATCTTGTATCGCTTCTTTGTAAGACTCGAGTATTCAATATATTTATGTTCTCTAATTACTTGATCACTTACATGGTTATCTAGTTCTTACCTTATGTTTTAGCTAAAGCATGGTAGTTTAATGTTTTGCACCTTGGCATGGGATCTCCGCTCGATCGAGTGCTCTAGTTATCATATGTGGCTAGAGTAGTAATTGGTAGTATGGACGTGGTGTCTAGACTATCGGTTACCTGAGGTTGCGCCCAACCGCACGGATAGTTGTGGTAGCCCCGTTGGTTACAGCTCCGACCAGTCCTTTGTATTCCACCATGTTCGGGTTGGTGTTTCGTAGAGCTTTTGGCATCCTTCTCTCGGTTACCCCTTCCCAGTCTCTTCGAGAACCAGAAAGGAACTGCTGCTCCAAAGTGCCATGGTGTGATCATTATGCTTGACCTTTGCTTTAGTTAATCCCTTGGGTTAGATCTGGATTAGAACCACAGTAATGGAGAAGTATATAGGAACCATGAACTCTTCCGATGACCTCCCAACTATGCTTGTCTTCTCTTTATCTTTTTATGGAGTTCTCCGGTGTAACATTCATCTATCAATCATATATGCTAGCACTTACCCCCACTTTAATCTAGTCGGTACACTAAGTTAGTAGATACATGATCGTCAGTTATTAAACTCTTTACACATTACTTCCCTGAGGATATAAATACGATACCCCGTAATACGCCTGGGTGAAAGCTTCAATGGTATCCGTGCGCTTGCGGATTTGTCTGTATGCGTTACACATACCAACTAGCTTTCTGGTGCCGTTGCCGGAGATAGATTCAAACTCTATTCTTGGTAGTGATGCTAATAAGTGCCAGCAAGCTTTTTGGCCCCGTTGCCGGGGATAGAGTTTACCTCTACTCTTGGTAGTGACGTTAGTAAGTGTCAACGGCTTCAAAGGTCCATTCTTATGCCTTAGCATCATTATTGATAGTATTGCTCACCCAGATTTCATATCCATACATATGTGCCAAATTTAGAACCAAACTCTATAACACATATGTAGGGGAGCTAATACTATCAATGTGGTTACTCAATTTTAAATCACATATCTTTGTATAGGTTGTCATCAATTACCAAAAAGGGGGAGATTGAAAGCCCTAGTTTGGTTATGGTTAATTGATGAAACATATTTGGTCTAATCCTATTGCTAAGCATGTGTGTAGCTAATGAGAAAGGATTACGACCATACCAAGTGGTGGAGCTAGCAAGGTGGCAACCATGGAGAATGGTAATGGCCACAAGCACTCAAGTGATCAAGTGCTCTACCATTGGTGAATTGTGAGAAGAAGAAAAGAGATGGAGGAAAGAGGCCCGAAGGCAAAGGTATAACCTATAGGACTCTTTGTTTTGGTGATCAAGACACTTAGTGAGTGTGATCGCATTTAGGTAGATAGCCATACTATGAAGAGGAGACAATTCACGACTTATGCGGTGTTCAAGTGCCACTAGGAGTTGTCTAACATATTGATGTTATAGACCTAGTGAGTGACTAACAAAACCCTTGAAAATGATTTGCAAAATGCTAACACACATGCACAAGTGGTGAAACACTTTAGTGTTAGCACATGGGAGCAAGGGTAGAAGTTAGAAAATGAAAGGTGCTGAGAATCAGGCATCAGACGCTGGCCTGGAGCGTCTGATGGCAAACTCTAGTTGAGTCTTATTGGAACAGCAACATCGAACACTGTGGCGGACGCTGGGAAAACACTGTTCCAGCAATCGATGCGGATGATGTGGCGCGAGCTGGCTCAGTAGGGAACATCGGACGCTAGCCTGCGTCCGATGTAGGACCATCAGATGCGTCCGATGTGATTCTAACCTCTCTGGTGTGTCATCGGACGCTGGGGTGTAGTGTCTGATGCAAAGGGCTCAGTGCGTCCGATGGAGCGTTGATCTGTGCTGAACTGAGGAGTAGGCATCGGCGCGTCCGATGCCAAGGCGTCGGTGCGTCCGATGCCACTTTAACCGTGGCACAAAGAAATGCAACCGTTGGGATCGAGCGGTCTGATTTCATAGTAGGGAGACACGTTGTTGGTATTTCTTAGCATCGCTACTAAGAATAGAGTTTTAATCTATCCCCGGCAACGGCGCCAGAAATGCTTGTTGGTATTTCTTAGCGTCGCTACTAAGAATAGAGTTTTAATCTATCCCCGGCAACGGCGCCAGAAACACTTGTTAACACTTCTTAACGCAACCACTAGAACTAGACTATGGAGCCTAACCCCAGCAACGGTGCCAGAAGTGTCTTGGTGGTAAAACTATTGACTATTGGATAGTTCCGCAAGCGCACAGAAAATACCGATGTAGCACTTCACCCGGGAGTATTCCAAGGTATCGTTATTTATTTTATCCCAAAGGAAAGCAAGCTAGGAAAGATGTAGAGAGAGGAAAGATAGATCCTTTAGTCTTACTATAATCTATTATCAATTAGAGAAGCAAAAGGGTATAAGTGGATATAATGGAGGATAGATAGATAAGATAAATAAGTTAAGCAAAGAGTATATGATATGAAAGATAACTTTAGTAGAGTTAGCTAGGTGGGAGGACAACGAGTGAGTATAAAGTACTCCTATGTTTCTACCTTTACTCCTATGAACTAATCCTAATTAAATAGATGACTTAACTAGATTGACGCCTTGCTACTTGTGTGAGAGGGATAAATGAGAGAGTAAAGTGATAGAAGGTTGTTCACCTAACCCAGTACTCAAGTGGATATTTGGCTTATGGACGCCTTACCTTTTAAGAACTAGCCCGAGTTCACGTGAGGGGATCTAGGTAGCCAGGCAAAATCTGTCACCTTTTGCCCATGCGCCCCTACTGTCCGTGCAAGCCAGCGGTAGTCAAAGATAAGATGAAGTATGAGCACCACGCTCACACTTATCTACACCTTTAGCTATCGATCAAAATAGCTAAAGCCCCTATCCTAAGATAGGACGATGATGCACACACAAGAAGCTATTTAAAGGAAATCAATCTAACTAAGACAACTATAGAACTAAGATAAGCACACAACAAGACTATATAAATATAGACTTGCACTAAGTAAATACTTAAATAAATACTTGGAAGGTAAATACTTAAGTAAATGCAAAGTAAAGTAAAGAAAGAATAATATATTAAATAAATAAAGTCTTACAAAAGAAGAAAGATACAAGGGCTATACCAGACTCCCAGAAGATGACTCCGGAGACCCGAGCTTCGCCCGACTCGACTCTAACTCTCACTCTAGACTAACTACTACTACTCTTGCTTGATCTCATTTGAAAGTGGAGATGTGTGAGATGGGATGTGTTGAATGAGAGGGTGGAGGCCTCTATTTATAGTGGAGGTGGAGTAGGGGCTACTCCGGCGCCACGTCAGCGATCCGTGTGCTCATCATCTCTTCACCCTTGGATCCACCATCATAGCAACCGACCTTGATGAATGGCTTGGATATTCTTCACGTGTCAAACATGCACTTTGCCACCGACTTGGATGAGGTTCACCATGGGGTCGGCTGACCCCTATCTCTGACATGTGGGCCCGGGGTACATCTTCTAGAAGGTGCTGATGTCACCCTGATGAATAGTGCTGCTAGGTCCCACCAAGGGGGGGTCGGCCGACCCCCCTATGACAGGGCTGGCCCACATTCTTCTCTCCCTTGGTGACCCCACATGTCATGGAGCAAGTCTTGTGAAGTTGGTTGCATTTGGTTTTCGGTGTGGACCCATGGATCCATGTGCTTCTCATCTTGCACCATTGAGCAAAAGCATATGTTTGATCCAATGGTTGATATTGGCTGGAACATGCTTCTCTTGGATCATGCCATGTCACCATGGTCGAGGTGGCCCAAAGGTGGGGTCGACCGACCCCATTGGTGGGCCCACCTGGCCTCATTTTGTCCATTTTGCCATCTCCTACAAGTTCACAAGCTAAGAGTACAAGTGGAACTTATTAGTGATAAATATGCTCATGATATGCTATTCTTCCTTGAAACCGAGGCCTGTTGATGGTATTTTGATAAGGTAAAACATGCTATAACTTCCGTCAACAAGATCCCCCAAGCTTAACCTTTGCTCGTACCGAGCAAACAATCAAACTTGGCCTCGGTGGATCAGTATTGTTACTATGCATCACATTTCAAGAGTACCATGTTCACAACAAAGTTCTTCTCTTTGAATGAAAGAATTAGCTATGTAAATCACCCATATTACCTTAGTACTCTATGGGGCTTATGGCTTTTCCTTTGTCTTAGGTGGTTGAAAGATAGAACAGTTTGACTTGAGCACTAACTTTCTTGTTTTTAGCAAGTTTCATACCGGAGGTTTTGCAATATTTTTCAAAAGAAAGACTTAATGTTCCTCATATGGTTCTCTCATGTCGCTCAAATGGTGTATGATTCCTCACCAAGGCATATGGTAAGTGTTGCCTTCTTTATTTCATCCTACGTCTAAACAGGCTTATGTGTAGCTCAAGGTAGAGATGAAAGAAGATGGCATACTTACTTGTATTTTGTTGCGAAGTCAAAGCTCGGATCCTTGAAGAGAAGTGTCATACTCCCAGATCAAGATGTGCAAGTGTGTGGTGTATGGTGGACTAGATTGCTTCTTTATTTGATAAGATCTATCTCTCTATTTTTTTCTTTTTCTCTCTTTTCTAATGAGACATGGCTAGCATTTTTTTTCTTTTCTTCTTCTTTTTTTTCATGGACTTTCACTTGTCCATCTCTTTTTTTTCATCTTTATTTTGCCTAGCCTTTTGAGTCTCATCTACTAAATAATTGAGAGAGATTTCCTAACACTTGGAGTATGAAGCAACCTATTTGGTGGAATTGAAAGGCATGTTTTTGCGTACTTCCAATGTAGAAGCAGCATGTATATGAGGTGTGTACGTGATCTTGATCTTAGGAGCATGAAAAGTCTCTTAACAAGGGTCAACAAGACTTGACAACACTCAATACAAAGCAAATAGCCTATGTAGAAGGTTTGTAAACATGTAAAGCATATATGGCTGTGGTAGGAATTCATCACCATTGAGGAACAATTAAGATTTTGATCATTTTAAGAATAAATCATCCGATAATCTATCATGCTTAGAACAATATTATAGCAGCTCTTGTCTCACTATATCATATCTCACATCAACTTAGACTTAGTTCTAGCACTTGCAACCCACAAAGTTTTCAGGTTCATGATGGTTTAAATGAGCTAAGTAATCCATACTTAGAGAAATACTAAGTTGTAAACTTGGCACTAGAGAAACATTAGCAAGGCAACTAGTCATCATTTCCATGGGGAAGATAGACATATATGAGACATATGTGCTAAGGGGAGTACTAAGCAAATATTTTTAGTATTTTTTAAATGCAATGAGAAAGCTAATTGAAACGTAAATAACTTAAGATACAGGACTTACCTTGGTGGGGGAGAGGATCTCCCCCAAGCTTGGTTCTTGCCTACTGTGGTGGTGGATAATGCTGGTACCACCCGGCCCAACGTCGTGCTTCTTCTTCTTGAATGGCCCGCAGGAGTTGGGCGTTTTGTTGTGCAAGAAGCAATGTTGCCTCTTGTTCGATGTTCATCGCACCCATGTTGTCTATGAGCTCGTCCATCGGCGTCCTTTGATGTTGCCTTCCTCTACCCCATGGGTGAGGAGTGTCTTGAGAGCGAGGGGTGTTCTGTGAGCGAGGAGGCCTCCCCAAGGACCCTGAAATGTCCACAGAGGCTGCCTCATCTCCCTCCTCAACTTCTTCAGCCTGATGTGAAGGTCCGCCTTGTTCCATTCGAGTAGCACGGGACGCTCTCCTTGTCCTTCTGCTAGTACCTGCAACTTTTGGGGCTCTTTCCTCGGGGTCCAAATCAAAGGTTAGCGTACAAAGCGCATACAATCGAAGTCCCTCACAAGGGAGAGTGATTTCGACTGCATGGCCTGGATAAATCATTATTAGTTCATCCTTGGGACCCCTTTTGAGTACATCGCAGCCAATAAATACATTTTCTTCCAGAACATCTCTCACGGTTTTAATGTACTCAAAAGTTTGGGATTCTAGTGCACCCAAAGCTTCGGCTATACGTGTGATGAACGATGCGAAGTATATGGGTTTCCTAGGCTTTATATAGCTAAGCCAATAGTTCACTAGCATTTTAATAGGTGAAACTTTAACCTTGTTAACCATGGCATAGAGTAATTTCAGCTCATCGTCACTTACCAACGCTCCTCTCATGCCAGGGAAAGGAGTGGTGAACAACCAGTAATGCATGAAACGTAAGGTTGGGTTATGAATTTTGTGTGGTGAGGGGTTGGAACAATCACTAGAGCCAGTAATAGCATACCAGAAAGCATTCTTGTCATAATGAAAAGCATGGTCTACATCAAGATGGCAATAGTGATCAAATCCTAAAGCAGTGTTTAATGTGCTCCAAGTCAAGTCATATTCCACCCCAAACATTCGAAACGCTACCCCATCGTTATTCACTTTTAGCGTGCATAAAAACTCAATGGTTAGGTTCTCTATGCCAAATTCAAGAATTTCAAAGAATCCTCCCCAACCAATGGTATTGAAAATAGCATAAAATTCTGAATCCATACCTGTTTCTTGCAAGAGGGCCGGATCAATGATACTTGTGTGTGAGAAACTACACTCACTAAGAGTGAAGAATTTTCCCATCTCTTTGGCATTTAGCCTAAGGCCACTCTCGGTCTCCATTACTCTGGCCGGGGGAATGAAGGGTACTAGCTCACTTCTTTCCACCTCTATCCTTTCATGAGCACTAGCATGGTGAGGCTCTTGGGAAGAACTCTCACCCTTGTTGGACTTTTTGAAACCAGAGGCAAGCAAC
Source organism: Coix lacryma-jobi var. lacryma-jobi (assembly GCA_009763385.1). NCBI lineage: Eukaryota > Viridiplantae > Streptophyta > Magnoliopsida > Poales > Poaceae > Coix > Coix lacryma-jobi. The sequence continues at coordinate 52,963,543 of CM019824.1, forward strand.
TTCTTCATCTTACTACAAGATAAGTTACCAAGCTTCTACTACTACAATGAAATGGGACTATTTTTGGGTTTTTGGTTTTTGGATGGCTACTACTAAGCTAAGCTTGAGAATGAACTTGCAACTAAGGAAGGAAAGGAAGAACTTGTGAGCTCGAGATGGTCCTGGTGGTTTTGGTGTGGAGTTGAGCTCACAATGCAAGGGTATATATATATAGGGGAAGAAGGGCAAGTGGTGACTACCCATAGCATGGGTCGGCCGACCCCCCTTCTTGACACTTTCAAATTTGCCTTTGCTTTGGCCAGGGGACATGTCTAAAGTGAGTAAACATCTTTTCAGGATTGGCCAACACATGGGTCGGCCGACCCCCATACATGTCCCCTCAAACTTTAAACTTTGTGCCATCATGTGTCTAGTAAAGATGCAACTATGTTTGGTCCAAAGTTGACACAATTTTTAGAGATTCCCTTGCTTAGTGTTTGGTGAAAGAGAAAAGATGAATGGCCAAAGTGGAGACATGTCTAAAGTGATTCCCATGGACCATGAGAGCACTAAGACATGCCTTTGGCTGGTTGTTGTGGTCCCCATGAGAATCCAACATAAAGAGGAACATCTCATGCTTAAAGAGTAAAGCAAAGGACCATTTCTTTTCAGATGTTGGCTTTGGTGATATGCATGATGTTCATGAGCATGCTGAGTGGAATGCAGCAGGGTGCAGGAGGGCACCATGGTGGGATCGGCCGATCCCACCTTGGATGCTCCTTGAGCACCAAAGTGTTGTGTTATACTCAGGGTACTAAGCCAAGATAGATCTTGTGCCAGTGGGCCCACTGGTGGGGTCGGCCAACCCCACCTTGGGGTGGTCCCACAGCTCAAAAGTGTTGCAAGTTATTGTCAAGGTGTTACTAGCATGAAAATTTATTTTGTCGAAATGAAAAAATGCAGAATTAAACTAAGTATGCAATTGAAGGGAAATGCAAAAAAATTGAAATGCATAAAAATTAAATATGATATAACTACTGATTTACCTTATCAGCGAGGGCTCCATGTTTCAGGTCCGTAGAGCAGGACCTCTGCGTCTTGTCATTCATTGGGTGCTTCGGTCGGTCCCGGAGATGGAGACCGTGGTTGCACCTCGTCGGCGAGTTCTTCTTTTACTTCGGCCTTGTTGGCCGACTCGCTCTTTTTCTTGTTCCTACGGTGTGGGTGACGACGATGATGTTTGTTGTCTCAAGGTTCTTTGTCCTTCACCTGCATGTTAGCTTTATAACCGTTGAATGGACACTTTACCTTATATTCCAGGAATTGGAGGTGAAGTTGGCCGGATCCCACATAGATGACGGCGTTAACCGTATTAAGGAATGGCCTTCCCAGGATGATCACGACGTCTACATCGGATCCCATATCCAATATAAGGAAATCGATGGGGACGTAGCTGTTTTGGACTTTGATGAGGATGTCCGTTGCTAGTCCCTCGGGGAACCGTAGCGTTTGATCGGCCAGCTGCAAACGAACAAATGTAGGGAGCAAAGGTCCCCCTAGTAAGTTATCATATGTTACCTTGGACATGATGTTGACACTCGATCCAAGGTCGCAGAAGGCGTCGTGGAAGACTTGTGGTCCAATCTGGCAGGTGATGGTCGGCAGGCCTGGATCTTCCTTCTTGGTGATGAAGGGTGGATCAAGTAGATAACCCCAGTTTGACCGGAGCGGAGGCTTACCGTACCTCGTATTGACTAATTTAACACCCTTTATTGGATCCTCAGGTTTCCCGGGGATCTTACCTTGCTCGTAGGATGGGACAGCTGCTGCTAATTGAGCTAATTGTGTTTCTAGCATTTTATTAAAACTCAATTGATTTTTCATAGCAGAATTAAAGCTATCCATTTTCTCATTTATATTTTCAAGAGTCTTATCATTAGCCATCATCTTTTTATTAATACTATCATTTATTTTAGATTGGCCTAAGACAAGATCTCTTAAAGAAGGTTGGTTATTATAAGAATTATTGAAATTATTGCTATAACCGTTACCTTGATTTTGGTAGAAGGGGCGCGAATTCCATCCTTGTTGTTGTTGTTGGGGCCGGTACCCGTTGTTGTTGGCGTTGTTGATGAAGCTCACTTCCTCCTTCGTCTCGGGACAATTATTTCCCGAGTGGTCATTGCCTCCGCATACCTCGCACCAATGATCAACTTCGACGGCTCGTGCGGTTGCATAAGGTTGAACGACCTCTTATTCCCTCTTGGAACTTTCTTCTACTTCCTTCATCAGGAGGTCCATCTTCGCGCAGAGCATGTCCACCTCATTGAGAGCATGAACACCTCTCTTTTTCGGCTGAAGACGTTCCTCATTCCAACCTTGGTTGGTATCCATCTTCTCTATGAGGTCTTTGGCATCTCTCACATTGTGTTGTAAGAATGCCCCTCCAGCGGCTGCATCTAGGTGACTACGGGCCATACCGGTCAGGCCATGGTAGAAACCTTGGATAATGAGTCACTCCTCTATCCCATGATGAGGACAGGCGCGAATGCACTCTTGTAGACGTTCCCATGCTTCGGGAATCGTCTCATCAGCTTGTTGCTGGAAGCTAGAAATCTTTCCACGAAGGGCGCTGGTCTTGCCCATCGGGAAGAACTTCTTGAGAAACGCATTGGCGCACTCCTCCCAAGTGTTGGCTTCACTCTTGTTGGCGTAGAACCATTGCTTCGCCTTTCCCAATAATGAGAACAGGAAAAGACGAAGACGGATGACGTCTGCAGACACATTCTTCATAGTGAAGGTACCACATACCTCCAAGAAGTGTTGGAGATGGGCGTTGGCATCCTCATGTGGCTTCCCACAGAATGGATTGGCTTGCACCATGTTGATGAGAGCCGGCTTGAGCTTGAAAGTCGCATCCCCCAAGTTAAGTTGCGGACCCGTGGCGACATTGTCGGCCGACGGCGCAGAGTACTCGGAGATGGTCTTTTGGGCCATGGCTTCTCTTCTAGCTGGTGCAGAAACTTCCTCCTCGAACGGATTCTGGTTCGAGATGAACCTCTGAGGTGGAACTTGATGAAGTCTAGTCCTCATCAACAACTGCTCGGGATTTTCAACGAAGTTTGACGGCAGTTGGAAACCGCTCATACACCTACTAGTTTCACGATAACGAAAAGAAACTAGACAGGTGAGGGGTTATCCCCTATACTAATTGATAACTAATATATAGCAGACTCCGGATTCACTCTCTCTAAACTCCTAGGCAGTTGCTTTCCCCGACAACGGCGCCAGAAATGCTTGTTGGTATTTCTTAGCGTCGCTACTAAGAATAGAGTTTTAATCTATCCCCGGCAACGGCGCCAGAAATGCTTGTTGGTATTTCTTAGCGTCGCTACTAAGAATAGAGTTTTAATCTATCCCCGGCAACGGTGCCAGAAACGCTTGTTAACACTTCTTAACGCAACCACTAGAACTAGACTATAGAGCCTAACCCCAGCAACGGCACCAGAAGTGTCTTGGTGGTAAAACTATTGACTATTGGATAGTTCCGCAAGCGCACAGAAAATACCGATGTAGCACTTCACCCGGGAGTATTCCAAGGTATCGTTATTTATTTTATCCCAAAGGAAAGCAAGCTAGGAAAGATGTAGAGAGAGGAAAGATAGATCCTTTAGTCTTACTATAATCTTGTCGGTGGTACGAAAAAGGGTACCCCCAATCAACGCAAACACCCGAACGCTCTATCTCCGTCTCGCCCGAGCCCTCCCAGCCAGGCCTCGGGCGAACGCTCTATCTCCGTCTCGCCCGAGCCCTCCCAGCCAGGCCTCGGGCGAACGCTCTACCTCCGTCTCGCCCGAGCCCTCCCCGCCAGGCCTCGGGCGAACGCTCTGTCTCCGTCTCGCCCGAGCCCTCCCAGCCAGGCCTCGGGCGAACGCTCTTTCTCCGCCTCGCCCGAGCCCTCCGAGCAAGGCCTCGGGCGAGCACGATCGCTCTCCGACTCGCCCGAGCCCTCCAGGCCTCGGGCGAGCGCGCCCCCACACCTCGAGCCTTAACGCACGAACCTCGAGCCGTACAGACAACCGTACCAGCCCATACCACGCATTTAATGCCTTCACCTACTCCGGTCATGTCCACTAGTGCACAGCATGTACCACAGTAACTCGGTGTAAAGGTCAAGTCTCGTTTTCACCACAAGCATGGGCAAAAGGGCACCAGTACAGCACTGTTCGGCCAAGCCAGGCACTGCAACTCCTCGAGGCCGGCTACGCGCCCCTCGAGCCCTGCACTGTAACCCCTCGAGGCCGGCTACGCGCCCCTCGAGCCCTGCACTGTAACCCCTCGAGGCCGGCTACGCGCCCCTCGAGCCCTGCACTGTAACACCTCGAGGTCGGCTCCGCGCCCCTCGAGCCCCCGTGGCACCACCTCGAAGCCGGCTCCGCGCCCTTCGAGCCCTAACTACTTTCATGCTATTGGAGGACAGGTACCCCAAGACCCGGAGGGACCCCGCCGCGTACTGTACATTCCGGGATGGGTGCTGTACGGCTCCCGCCTTGTCGCGCCACCACGTCCGCGCCCAGGATGGAAGCCACGACCCAAGGACGCCTCAACAGCGACGATCACATCGGCTCCAGTGGCCCCGACAAGACAGGGTTCCTACCCTTCTCCGTATGGGGCACCATACGCCCCGACACCTGTAATACCTTTATGTAACCCTGGCCTCCCCTTGCTCTATAAAAGGGGACACTAGGGCCCTCATTCAAGAGGACGGACACAACACACGAGTCCACACACAGGCACGAGTCCGGACTCCGGTCCACGCTCACTGAGCTTGTATTCTCCCCTGTACAAGCACTTAGGTGCAAGTAATACAAGAACATCCCCCCCCCCGCTGGACGTAGGGCCTTCTTTGCCCGAACCAGGATAAATCCTTGTGTCCTCTTGCATCACCATCCAGGAAGAGAAGCACGCGATCATATCACTCGTTGGTGTGATACCCCCGGGTACGAAACACCGACAGTTGGCGCGCCAGGTAGGGGACTTCGCGTGTCCGAGCCGATTTCTCGTTGATTCCTGGATGGCTTCATCCCCTCTTCCGTTCTCGGCTGGTGCCGTCGTCTGGTTCGGGAGCCTCGAGTTCCTGGCCACAGGCAACGACAACGAGCTGACTCTTCTCTCCACGAAGGGCCTGAGCGGAGTGCGTGTCACGCCACCCCGCGCGGGGGGCGTGACGCGTCGCCCGCACCACCACACGTCGCCACATCGCGAGCGGCGCCGTCGTCATCGTCGTCGCCGGGCGCAGGCGGTGCCCGCGGCAAACACCTACGCCCCCGTAGCCGGTGCAGGGTCCCCAAGGGGAAACCAGCCCGGTGCGCGGCCGGAGACCTCCAGGGCGCACCCACGCCCGCCTAGCGACTTCGCATTCATCATGCGTACGGACCGGGAGCCAGGCCAGAGGCCTCCGAGCCGTGCGCCGTCGACGCCGCTCAGCCTCCTCCCGCACGGGTCGCGCCGCGCTCGACGCCAGCGGTTCCCGGTCGGCCTCGACGACTCTGCGGCTGTATACGCCCACCGCCTCGACGAGCGCCATCAGGATCAGACGGTGGCGGACCGGGAGCAGCGTTCGGGCGCGCTGCTGCAGGCCATGGCCAGCCTGGAGATCGTCCACCCCGCGTGCATCGACCGCGACTTCTTGCGAGCCTTCGAGCCACCTCGGCGAGCCACCGTCGGAGAATGGTACCGCGAGCTGCGGTCCCAGCATCGGTCAAGGCGGCGTGCCGTCAACAGCTCCGACTCCGATGAATACGACTACCACGACCCCGACCTCTGGGATCCCACCAGGGAGTGCTTCCAACTCGAGGGAGTCGTATGCGATACCGAGGACGAAGGCGACGACGACAGGCCGGCGCTCGACCTAGAGGGACCTAGCGACGTGGCCGCGGCAGGCGGATCACGCGTTCAGGGAAGGGACGAACCTCCAGCACCGGCTGTACCGCCTAAGCACGACGATGGCCGGGCGGCGCAACTCGCACAAGTGCAAGAGGCAATCACCAAAGCCGAGGAAGAACGGCGACACCTGCTGCAGCTCCGGCAAACCCTGATGCAGGAACCACCCCAGCCCCGAGGAGCCGGAGCTCGAGGCCGGGCTCGAGAGGTCCACCGGCGGATCCTCGAGGACGGGGCACCAGCACGCCCTGAAGTATGTTTCCCGCGAGCCGGGCAGAACGTGGTGGCGGCGGCTATGATGCTCCGTGACCTGCCCGCCGTCTCCAACCCCGATGCCAGGCGCATGCTCGGAGAAATGAAAAACCTCCTCGAGACAGCCGCGGTACAGCAGGCCGAGAGCTCGGCGTCACGCCGACGCGGAGCAGCCTCGGGGAGACCGGCGGACACGCCCCACAACGCTCGCGAGGCATCCGTCCACCAGCCGGACGCCTCTCGAGCTAGGCCAGTCCGCGAACGGATCGTCGACAACCGGCCACCTCGAGACCCCAACAACGCCCGCAACGACATCAACCGACGGCGCAAGGACAAGGGGGCCCAAGAGCGTGGCTATAGCGCCCATCGAGGGGGGCGCTACGACAGCGACGAGGACCGGCAGGTCCTCGAGCCCCCGGGCCCCCGAGTCTTCAGCCGGGCCATCCGTAGCTCGACCCTCCCCGATCGCTTCCGACCGCCGACCAACATCGTGAAGTATGACGGGGAGGTCGAGCCCAAGCTCTGGCTCTCGGACTTCCGCCTTGGCTGCCAACTGGGCGGAGCGAAGAACGACGACCGCGTGATCATACGTCAACTCCCACTTTACCTCTTGGACACCGCCCGCCGGTGGCTCGAGGGGCTCCCGCCGGATCGGATCCATGACTGGGTCGACCTAGTCAGGGTCTTCGACGGGAATTTCAAGGGGACCTGCGTGCGTCCAGGCAACCCCTGGGACCTACGGCGTTGCAGGCAGGCGGCGGACGAGCCCCTCCGCGACTTCGCTCGACGGTTCTCGAAGCAGCGTCTCGAGCTCCCCCACGTGCCTGACGAGGACGTCATCTCAGCGTTCCTCGCGGGCACGACATGCCAAGAGCTTGTTCATGAGCTAGGACGCTACCGTCCCGGGACGGTCGAGGACCTGATGGATCGCGTCACCAGCTTTGCTTCGGGCGACGAAGCAGTGGGGGCCTTCTTTGGCCGTTCCACGGACAAAGGCAAGGCGGTGATCGCGCCGGAGGGCTCCAACAAGGGCAACGACGCCAAGAACGACAACAATGACGGCAACAAAAGGAAGAAAAACAAACGCAAGGGCCAGAAGGCGAAGCGTGGCGCCGATGACGACGACGACAAAGAGGTGCTCGCGGGCGCCCTCGAGCCTAAGAAGCCCCGAGGCCCCCCCCGATGGGGCTGTTTTCGACCAGATGCTCGAGGATCCCTGTACCTACCACAGGGGCCCCGTAAACCACAAGTTGAAAGACTGCCGACTGTTGAAGGGCTACTACTCCAAGCTCGCCGATAAGAGGGATGACGCGCCTAAGGGAAAGGATACCGATCGACGCGGTGGCAGGAACGCAGATGGCGACTTCCCCCCGGTGCGCGACTGCTACATGATCTACGGGGGGCCGACCGTCGGGCTCTCAGCTCGAGAAAGAAAGAAGGAGCGCCGGGAAATCTTTTCGCTTAGCCACGACGCCCCCCGGTATCTTGACTGGTCCGATGCGCCAATCACGTTCGACCGTGACGACCATCCGGACCGTGTCATAAACCCGGGGGCTTACCCCCTCGTCGTCGACCCCATCATAATCGACGTTCGGTTCTCCAAGGTATTGATGGATGGGGGCTCGAGCCTCAACATCGTATACCTCGAGACCCTCGACCTCCTGGGGATTTCAGAGGGACAGCTCTGACCCAGCGTCGGGGGATTCCACGGAGTAGTACCAGGAAAGAAGGCCCACCCCCTCGGGCGCATCGACCTGCCGGTTTGCTTCGGCACGCCGGCAAACTTCCGTCAGGAGACGCTCACCTTCGAGGTGGTCGGCTTCCAAGGGACCTACCACGCCATCATCGGCCGGCCAGGCTACGCCAAGTTCATGGCGATTCCTAACTACACGTACTTGAAGCTCAAGATGCCGGGGCCAAAAGGGGTCATCACCGTTGACACCTCCTACGAGCACGCATACCACTGCGACGTGGAGTGCGTCGAGCGGGGGGAGGCCAACGTCCACCTCGACTCGCTCGAGGCCTTGGCAGCTCTGGCCACCGAGGGGGCCCCAGAAGCAAAGCGTCATGCCGGCACCTTCGAGCCGGCTGAGCACACCAAGCAAATACCCGTCGACCCGACCTCGGCCAATGGCAAGACGCTGACCATCAGTACCAGCCTCGAGCCCAAATAGGAAGCAGTGCTCGTCGACTTTCTCCGTGCGAACATCGACATGTTTGCATGGAACCCCTCGGACATGCCGGGCATACCGAGGGAAGTCGCCGAGCACGCCTTGGAGATCCAGGCCGGGTCCAGACCGGTGAAGCAATGCCTGCGCCGCTTCGACGAGGAAAAGCGCAGGATCATCGGCGAGGAGGTGCACAAGCTTTTGGCGGCCAGATTCATCAAGGAGGTATTTCACCCAGAGTGGCTAGCTAACCCTGTACTAGTTAGGAAAAAGAATGGAAAAATGCGGATGTGTGTAGATTACACTAGTCTGAATAAAGCATGTCCAAAAGTTCCATTTCCTTTACCTAGAATTGACCAGATCGTCGATTCCACTGCTGGGTGCGAAGTGCTTTCGTTCCTTGATGCGTATTCCGGCTACCACCAAATTAGGATGAGAAAATCCGATGAACTCGCAACCTCTTTTATCACGCCATTCGGTATGTATTGCTATGTTACGATGCCCTTCGGCCTGTGAAACGCCGGGGCAACATACCAGCGATGTATGCAGCACATCTTTGGCGAGCACATAGGCAAGACCGTCGAGGCCTACGTCGATGACATCGTGGTTAAAACTAAAAAAGTCGGGAACCTCATCAGCGACCTCGAGACCACGTTCGAGTGCCTCCGGGCCAAGAATGTGAAGCTCAACCCCGAGAAGTGTGTCTTTGGTGTGCCTCGAGGCATGCTACTTGGCTACATTGTCTCACAACGGGGGATCGAGGCAAACCCTGAAAAAATCTCAGCAGTCACGAGGATGGGCCCGATTCGTGACCTCAAGGGTGTGCAGAAAGTGACAGGCTGCCTAGCCGCCCTCAGTAGATTCATCTCGAGGCTGGGGGAAAAAGCACTACCCCTCTACCGCCTGCTAAAAAAGACGGAACACTTTGCGTGGACCGCCGAAGCCGAGGAGGCCTTAACCAAGTTGAAGGGGTTGCTGACTTCTGCACCAATTCTCGTGCCCCCGCGACCAGCCGAAGGTGACGATTCCCCCGAGCCCCTCCTCCTCTATGTGGCCGCAACCACTCAGGTGGTTAGCGCGGTCATAGCCGTCGAGAGGCACGAGGAGGGTCATACATTGCCGGTCCAGCGACCGGTATACTTCACCAGTGAGGTACTCTCCGAGGCCAAGGTCCGGTATCCGCACATCCAAAAGCTGCTCTACGGCATCATCGTCACAAGGCGCAAGCTCCAGCACTACTTCCTCGCTCATCCCGTGACGGTGGTGTCGTCCTTCCCCCTCGGAGAGATCGTCAACAATCGGGAGGCCACGGGGCGCATCGCCAAGTGGTCCGCCGAACTAATGGGGGAGACCATCACCTATGCCCCGCGAAAGGCCATCAAGTCGCAAGCGTTGGCGGACTTCGTTGCTGAATGGACCGACACTCAGCTCCCGCCGGCACAGATTCAAGCCGAGCTCTGGACCATGTACTTCGATGGTTCCCTCACAAAGACGGGGGCAGGAGCAGGCCTGCTCTTCATCTCACCCCTCGGAGTACACATGCGCTACCTGCTACGCTTGCACTTCCCCGCCTCCAACAACGTCGCCGAGTACGAGGCCCTCGTCAATGGGTTGCGCATCGCCCTCGAGCTCGGGGTCCGATGCCTCGACGCCCGAGGAGACTAACAGCTCGTCATCAACCAGGTTATGAAGGCTTCAAGCTGCATCGATCCCAAGATGGAGGCATACTGCGGGGAGGTGCGCAAGCTGGAAGACAAGTTTTACGGCCTCGAGCTCAACCACATAGCTCGGAAGTACAACGAGGCCGCAGACGAGCTGGCAAAGTTGGCGTCCACACGCGGCACGGTACCGCCAGATGTCTTCTCGAGGGACGTCTTCGAGCCTCCGTCGAAATCGACCCGGGGGCTGGCCCCTCGACGCCACCCCTCGAGCAAGATACGGGGGCTCGACTCTCAACGCCACCCCTCGAGAAAAACCCCTCAACGTCCGCGGAGGCGATGCAGGTCGACGCACACGCCTCTTCGTCATCACGGCCCCTCGACTGGCGGACGCCCTACCTCGACTACCTGACGCGAGGCGAGCTACCAGAAGACAAGACGGAGGCCCGACGCATCGCTCGGAGGGCCAAGACCTACGTCATCTATGGTGACGAACGGGAGCTATACCGACGAAGTCCGACTGGGATCCTTCAACGCTGTATCCCACTCGAGGAAGGGCGCAAGCTCCTCGACGATATGCACTCGGGGGCTTGCGGCCACCACGCAGCGCCGAGGGCCCTGGTTGGAACGCCTTCCGTCAAGGCTTCTATTGGCCGACCGCCATTGGGGACGCAAGCGTTGGTCCAAGCGTGCCATGGGTGTCAATTCTATGCCAAGCAAACGCACCAGCCCGCACACGCCCTGCAGATGATCCCAATCACTTGGCCATTTGCCGTTTGGGGGCTCGACCTTTGTGGGTCCCCAAAAGGACAAGTGGAGGGCCCACACACATGCTCGTGGCCGTCGACAGTTCACCAAGTGGATCGAGGCTAAGCCGATAGGAGACCCCACCTCCGAGAGGGCTGTCGAGTTCATCGCCAACATCATGTACCGGTTCGGGGTGCTAATGTCATCATCACCGACAATGGCACCCAATTCACGGGCAAAAAGTTCACCAACTTCTGCGATGACAACAACATTCGCGTAACCTGGGCCTCGGTCGCATACCCCCAATGCAACGGGCAGGTCGAGCGCGCCAACGGCATGATACTCCATGGGCTAAAGCCGAGGCTGTTCAAGACCCTCAAGAATTTCGGAAAGGGGTGGGCTACAGAACTTCCCTCGGTGCTGTGGGGCCTCAGGACTACGCCGAGTCGAGCCACCGGGTTCACTCCGTTTTTCCTAAACTACGGCGCAGAGGCCGTCTTACCTACGGACCTCGAGTACGGCTCACCTCGACTTCGAGCCTACAACGAGCAAACCAGCGACGAAAGGCTCGCCAACACCAAGGACCAGCTCGAGGAGGCCCGAGACGTGGTGCTCATCAACTCTGCACGCTACCAGCAAACACTTCGATGCTACCACGACAAGCACGTGCGCAAAGGGACCTGGTGGGGGCCTCGTGCTTCGACGGCTGCAGATAATCGAGGGCGCCATAGCTCACCTCCGTGGAAGGCCATACACGTGCGAAGTGCTCAAAGCCAGGACATACAAGCTCTACGACGACCAAGGCAGGATCGGCGAACGCGTGGAACATATCTCAGCTACGTCGCTTCTACCCTAAAGGCCTCGAGCTGCTTTGTGTCAAAATGAATGAACAAACTGTGCATTGTCAGTGCCTTAAGGTAGCTCGACACTGCTTTGCTTCAGGGTCAAGCCTCCCTCTAGGAACAGATCCGGAAAAAAAGCGTTGTCTCTAAAATTTGACCCTCGTCTCGACTCGTGCCTGAGTGAACTAGCGACGTCTAAATACTAAAGTACCTCGAGCCTCCAAGGTCGCGTCGACGTAGACGCACCTACGCCCCGGGCTACGGTGCCCATTTACGCCTTCGAGGGGCTCGCGACGTATCGAACACGACTAAGTAGAAGAAACTCGACTGCGACAGAGAAGTGGCGCTTGAGGCCTTTTGTCATCATTTATCGAACCCTTTGTCAAAACATGTCAAGAAAAGGGAAATAAAAAAACTCGTGAACCTCTCGTTCATGCCTCTGCTGGCTTCAACATCTTAAGGTAGCCTCGACTCCTGCATTTCCATAAGCCATTCCCGCCTCCCTCCTGGCGCCACCCCCCCTACGACCTCCAGAAAAAAATACGCGTTTTCTTTTCCAAAGTTCTCCTCGTCCCCCCTCCCCACTCGTGCCTTGAGTCCAACTACTTACGAAACTCTCCATCCTAGGAACTCCGAGCCTCCAATGCCCGTCTCGAACCCAAGGATCCCTCACAACTCCTTACGTGCCAACTAACACCAGGGCCTTGCAATATCTAGATATCGACCCGCTTCGTATCAAACTCGCTTGGAAAGATCGGAAGTTTTAAACTTTAAACTCATGTCAAATAGCAGTGCTCACGTCCCCACACACCTCATCAGAAAATACCCTCTCGACAATTTTAAGTCCCGTCCATTATGTCTTACAACGGTCTCGCCCGTCCCCCTTCCACGTTTACCCGGTGCCCAATTGGCGCGCAGGCACTTAGTAGTCGCGGTGCGGTACTCCTCCCCGAGGTCTTCCGCGGCGGGCTCAACCTCGATGCCCGAGCTCGAGGAGGAGGGCTCCGACACCGCTGCTGGCGTAGGAGGCAGCACGTCCTCCTCAAGATCTTCGCGAGCGACGTCCCCGGCCTCTCCACTTCTCCAAAATTTGTCGACACGGCGGTTGTTCCACTCCTCATCCTCCCCTCGATCTCGATGAAGCCATTCGCGACAACGTGGACGGAAGCGGAAACCGGAGCGAACGACCGCGAGTGTCTGCTTGACGCTGTGATGGAGAGCTTGCCGGAACGGTCCAGCGCGGCTGCGTCGAAGAAGCACAAGGCGTCGACCAAGGCATCGCCACGAGCCACTGCACTTTGCCGCGCGTCATAGGAGGAGCACCCACATGGGGCCGAGCGGTCGAGAGAGGAGCGACCCGCCCGCCACAATCGTCTCATCTTGAGTTGGTCCAGAGAGCCTGGTTGTCCTGCGGAGAGCTCGACTGACCGTCTTCTCGACACCTGCGGCAACAAACAGAAAGGTGAGACTGCGGGTAACAAAAAAACTTCGAGACCCAAACAAGAACAAGGTGTAAGCCTCACCGTCGCAGTGTTGCCCAGGCGGCGAGGTCGTGGTCAGGCCCTCAGAACGCTGCTCAGCTGCGCTTCTCGGCCAGCGTGAGGAGTCTTCTAAGGTAATCGATAAGAGCTCACCCGAACTCCTCCTCGATCAGGCCCGGCCCGCCTCCACTAGGGCCAGATCTTGCGGATCACCTCCTGCCGCGCCGCCCCCTCGGCAGAGCGGGCGGGGCGGGCACCACTCTCGGCGTCTTCGGCCTCTTTCTCGCCGCCTCCGCTGCGGTCGGGCAGCGCGACCTCGCCACGGGCGTCAGCAGCCTCCTGCTCGCCGCCTCGGCTTCAGCCCGGGCAGAGGGGGCCCGCTTCGGGCGTCCGCGGCCTCCTTCCTCGACGCTTCGAGAAGCGGCGGCCCCTCCTTGGATCGAGCGACCTCGCCTCGAGCCAACCGGACCTCCGCCTCCGCCTCGTTAAGCCGGCTCGCCATCTGGGCGTTCCGCTCAGCTCCGCGCGGAGATCTCGAAGCTCCGCCTCAGCCCGCGCGAGGGCGGCTGACACCTGTGCGGACCGGCCCGCTCCTCGGAGCAGGACCGCTCCGCCTCCGCCATAAGCTCGGCCACCTCCCAGAAGATGGACCGCACTCGCGCGGGGCCCCCTTTGGGCCGGATGCTCGATGGGAACACGGCAAGGGGCGGGCTCAGTGGGATGGGAAACGGCCATATCGGTCGTCGAGCTCGATGCGGGCAGATCCTCCTCCGCCTCGAGCTGCCCCGACAGCGACCCGCCGCCGACGGCACGGGCCTCGACTCCTTCCGTCCCTCCGCCGGCACTTCCGTTGCGGATCGATCGAGGAAGGCTCGGCCCCGGCCTCTTCCCCGGCCGGGCCCTCCGGCGCCTTGTCGGCGCTAGCCGGCACCTCGGGCGCCTCCACCATCATCGAGCCCGCGGCGAGGAGCGGCCCCTGCCTCCAGCTCGTTCAAAAGGTCCTCCACCGTCGGCTCCTTCTCCGCCGACGCCTCTCCCCTTTCCCCATCCGCAGCCCGGGTGCTGGTCGGAGCCACAAGGGGCGCAGTCTCCCAGCCCCAGACACCGGCGGGGCCGTGCTCGCCAAGGCGCTCACCGGGAACAACCGTCGTGGTGAGGGAAGGATGGCACTCCCAGTTGGCACCATCGCGGGAGGAGGAGGAGGGGAGGAGGCTCGAGATAGCTCGACTCGAGGGAGGCTTACCAGGTCGAGACACCCCTCGTCGGGTGCCATCGCAACCAGGTTGGAGTATTCAGGGACGAACGGCCCCTGGATCGTGATCGACCACCCGGGAGACGCCCTCGTTCCGGGACAGCGGCCTCTCTTCGGCCATCCTCGAGGATTGAGCGCTCGAGCTGAGCCTGCGGGCACATCTCGTGCATAAGAAAGGGGGTCGGTGCCGCAAGCGGGAAGAGGGAGAACTCTTCGCTGGTGGAACGCCCAAATGACCGCTTGCACGGTCAGCTTCTTCTCGTCCACCAGCGTCTTCATCATCTCCATCAGCGGGGCAGGTGGCGTTGCCTGTCCGCCGCAACGCCCCAGGTCCACTTCTCCGGCGTTGAGTGAGGACCCTGCCGGTGTACTGCGGAAGGAGGCCACCTTCGTTCCGCAGATAGAACCAATGGTCGTCCCACCCGGCCTGGTTGGTGGAAAGCTTGTATCGCAGGTACTCGCGGGGGACATTGGCCGACGAGGTCCCGCCCTCGCGGTAATGGCAAGGGAGCCCATGCGCACGGGCCGCCTCCCGCTGGGCTTCAGGGACTTGATGAAGAGCTCGCCCCGGAAGAGATGGACGAACATCCCAGTGCGGCTCCATCTTCAGGTACCCCTCGCACACCGCGGCGAATATGGCGGCGTGCGAGATGGAGTTGGGGGAGAAGTGTTGCAGCTCCACCTCGAAATGGTGGGCCAGCCCTCGCAAGAAGCGGCTCGGCGGGACGCCGAGCCCCATACGGTGGTAGCGCGTGAAGCTCACCACGTACCCCCTCCGGCGGGTGCGGCTCCCGGTGCTCCGCCGAAGGGATAACCCACCATGCGGGTCCCTCCTCCGGGTTGGGGCGCAGAAGCCCCTGGGCCACCAGCGAGTCCATTTCGCTCTGCGTCACCTTCGACGGGCTCCAGTCCTCGGCCGGCAGCATCTGTGTCTGGGCGGCCATGACGGTGGCGCGGCGCGGATCCGAGCAGCGGGCGGGCGGCCGGAAATCCCCAATCGACTAGCTCGAAGGAGAGGGCGCGTAAAGGCTACGGCGGCGGCGAAGGCAAAGGCAAAGTAAAGGGTTCTTTTCCCCTCTTCGATATTTATAGGGGGAAATCCAGACGGGCGGGATCCGTAACCGAATGCATTCAATGCGCACCACCTACCACGTCTCGAGCCGGGCATGCAGGTACACCGTTACCTCTCCATTCGCTCCACTACCCGGGGCCCACCACGACGTCGCTCCGGCTTCGCGCCCGCCGCTCTCCCGACGGTTTCCGCCTAAAAAGGCGTGCCCAACGGCAGAAGGATTCCCAGACGACGGAGGCTTCTTCATAAGGTAAAAACGGGCCCCGGCCCTAAGTCTCGAAGCAGCGAAGGCTGGCCCCGAAAAGGGTTCGACAGCCGGCTTCGAGCACCCGAGTCAGGGACACCAAGGGGCGCCACTCGTGGCATTACTCGAGGGCCGAGCCCTCGAGGCCCCTCACGTGTATCCAAGCGGGGAGCTCGACGTGCAGTGAGATCCCCTCGGAGGGAGGGCATCGAGCCACCGGGTCCTATCGAATGGACCCGGCACTCCTGCAGACTGAGCCCCCATGCTTTATGAGACCGCCTCCGGGCCACAGTCGACCCCTAACGAACGGGGCACGAGCTCTCACTTGGATTCCCCGTTACCAGCTCACCGGGAACCTCGATACTCGCCCACTCGGGGTAGTACGAGGCATCCCCCTCGCATCCGATCGAAAGGACTCGCGGGATGACAAGCCAGGGCAATCGGCATGCGGACAGCTCGAGGAGCCGGCCAGTCGGTTCAGCCTGGCACCCCTCGACGAAAGAGGGTCTAAGAGCTCGGACAGTTACGACTAATCTCTTTCTTTGTGTAAACATGAGATTTTCAGGCCTCGGGCGAACGCTCGACCTCCATCTCGCCTGAGCCCTCAAGGCCAGGCCCGAACGATCGCTCGTTCTCCGTCTCTCCCGAGCCCTCCAAGCCAAGCCTCGGACGGAGTCTCCCACGACAAAGGAAAGTAACCACCCAATATTTAATGAGACTACCGAACCACATTTCGAGCCTGTTGACAGGTACACACGGCGCCGCGATCTCCGCTCCCTGACGATTTCCGCCTAAAAAGGCGCGCCCACTGGGCAGAAGGTTCCCAAACGACGGAGGATTCTTCAGGACCCACGAGGGGGTTCTAACCACTCCCCCATGGTCTCGGGGGCTACACCCGCGGGTGTCGCTCGCACGACACCCACGGAATCAAATCGACAAAACCCTCGAGACCAGTTAGCTATCCATCGAGATCCCAATCTGGAGCCCCTGCTCGAATGCAAGCACTCAAACAAGGGCTCGGGGGCTACTGTCGGTGGTACGAAGGGTACCCCCAATCAACGCAAACACCCAAAACGCTCTATCTCTGTCTCGCCCGAGCCCTCCAGCCAGGCCTCGGGCGAACGCTCTATCTCGTCTCGCCCGAGCCCTCCCAGCCAGCCTCGGGCGAACGCTCTACCTCCGTCTCGCATGAGCCCTCCCCGCCAGGCCTCGGGCGAACGCTCTGTCTCGGTCTCGCCCGAGCCCTCCAGCCAGCCTCGGGCGAACGCTCTTTTCTCCCCTCGCCCGAGCCCTCGAGCAAGGCCTCGGGCGAGCACAATCGCTCTCCGACTCGCCCGAGCCCTCCAGGCCTCGGGCGAGCGCGCCCCCACACCTCGAGCCTTAACGCACGGACCTCGAGCCGTACAGACAACCGTACCAGCCCATACCACGCATTTAATGCCTTCACCTACTCCGGTCATGTCCACTAGTGCCAGCATGTACCACAGTAACTCGGTGTAAAGGTCAAGTCTCGTTTTCACCACAAGCATGGGCAAAAGGGCACCAGTACAGCACTGTTCGGCCAAGCCAGGCAACTGCAACTCCTCGAGGCCGGCTACGCGCCCCTCGAGCCCTGCACTGTAACCCCTCGAGGCCGGCTACGCGCCCCTCGAGCCCTGCACTGTAACACCTCGAGGCCGGCTCCGCGCCCCTCGAGCCCCCGTGGCACCACCTCGAGCCGGCTCCGCGCCCTTCGAGCCCTAACTACTTTCATGCTATTGGAGGACAGGTACCCCAAGACCCGGAGGGACCGCCGCGTACTGTACATTCCAGGATGGGTGCTGTACGGCTCCCGCCTTGTCGCGCCACCACGTCGCGCCCAGGATGGAAGCCACGACCCAAGGACGCCTCAACAGCGACGATCACATCGGCTCCAGTGGCCCCGACAAGACAGGGTTCCTACCCTTCTCCGTATGGGGCACCATACGCACCGACACCTGTAATACCTTTATGTAACCCTGGCCTCCCCTTGCTCTATAAAAGGGGACACTAGGGCCCTCATTCAAGAGGACGGACACAACACACGAGTCCACACACAGGCATGAGTCCGGACTCCGGTCCACGCTCACTGAGCTTGTATTCTCCCCTGTACAAGCACTTAGGTGCAAGTAATACAAGAACATCCCCCCCCCCGCTGGACGTAGGGCCTTCTTTGCCCGAACCAGGATAAATCCTTGTGTCCTCTTGCATCACCATCCAGGAAGAGAAGCACGCGATCATATCACTCGTTGGTGTGATACCCCCGGGTACGAAACACCGACAAATCTATTATCAATTAGAGAAGCAAAAGGGTATAAGTGGATATAATGGAGGATAGATAGATAAGATAAATAAGTTAAGCAAAGAGTATATGATATGAAAGATAACTTTAGTAGAGTTAGCTAGGTGGGAGGACAACGAGTGAGTATAAAGTACTCCTATGTTTCTACCTTTACTCCTATGAACTAATCCTAATTAAATAGATGACTTAACTAGATTGACGCTTGCTACTGTGTGAGAGGGATAACGAGAGAGTAAAGTGATAGAAGGTTGTTCACCTAACCCAGTACTAAAGCGGATATTTGGCTTATGGACGCCTTACCTTTTAAAACTAGCCTGAGTTCACGTGAGGGGATCTAGGTAGCCAGGCAAAATCTGTCACCTTTTGCCCATGCGCCCCTACTGTCCGTGCAAGCCAGCGGTAGTCAAAGATAAGATGAAGTATGAGCACCACGCTCACACTTATCTACACCTTTAGCTATCGATCAAAATAGCTAAAGCCCCTATCCTAAGATAGGACGATGACGCACCACAAGAAGCTATTTAAAGGAAATCAATCTAACTAAGACAACTATAGAACTAAGATAAGCACACAACAAGACTATATAAATATAGACTTGCACTAAGTAAATACTTAAATAAATACTTGGAAAGTAAATACTTAAGTAAATGCAAAGTAAAGTAAAGAAAGAATAATATATTAAATAAATAAAGTCTTACAAAAGAAGAAAGATACAAGGGCTATACCAGACTCCCAGAAGACGACTCCGGAGACCTGAGCTTCGCCCGACTCGACTCTAACTCCCACTCTAGACTAACTACTACTACTCTTGCTTGATCTCATTTGAAAGTGGAGATGTCTGAGATGGGAGTGTTTGAATGAGAGGGTGGAGGCCTCTATTTATAGTGGAGGTGGAGTAGGGGCTACTCCGGCGCCACGTCAGCGATCCGTGTGCTCATCATCTCTTCACCCTTGGATCCACCATCATAGCAACCGACCTTGATGAATGGCTTGGATATTCTTCACGTGTCAAACATGCACTTTGCCACCGACTTGGATGAGGTTCACCATGGGCTCGGCCGACCCCTGTCTCTGACATGTGGGCCCGGGGTACATCTTCTAAAAGGTGCTGATGTCACCCTGATGAATAGTGCTGCTAGGTCCCACCAAGGGGGGGTTGGCCGACCCCCCTATGACAGGGCTGGCCCACATTCTTCTCTCCCTTGGTGACCCCACATGTCATGGAGCAAGTCTTGTGAAGTTGTTGCATTTGGTTTTGGTGTGGACCCATGGATCCATGTGCTTCTCATCTTGCACCATTGAGCAAAGCACATGTTTGATCCAATGGTTGATATTGGCTTGAACATGCTTCTCTTGGATCATGCCATGTCACCATGGTCGAGGTGGCCCAAAGGTGGGGTCGCCCGACCCCCTTGGTGGGCCCACCTGGCCTCATTTTGTCCATTTTGCCATCTCCTACAAGTTCACAAGCTAAGAGTACAAGTGGAACTTATTAGTGATAAATATGCTCATGATATGCTATTCTTCCTTGAAACCGAGGCCTGTTGACGATATTTTGATAAGGTAAACATTCTATAACTTCCGTCAACACACGTGGCTCCATCTGGAGCATCTGACGCTGGGCCAACGTCTGATTGTCGAGCATCGGCACGTCAAATGCTCCTGATTTCAGCCCAACGGCTAGGCTGACTTGTGTGGCCTATATAAGTGGCTTGGTCAGCTCACTTGAGTTCTCTCTTGCACATTTTAATCCCTAAACATTCTTGTGAGCATAGCCAAGCCTCCCCACTGATCTCTAGTGTTGATTTGATCATTTGCTAGTGAGATTGAGTGATCTAGTGCTAAGATTTGAAAGAGTTCATTCTAGTGGCACTAGTTATTTGAATTGACTTTGAGTTTCTTGTTACTCTTGACATTTGCCGGTGCCTAGACGGCTTGGAGGCATTTTGGTGTAGTTGGCAAGATTGGTGATTGTTTTTGGCCACCACCATTCGATTGTGAGGGGCCTATTCCCCGGCAGAGAGGCGAAAGGCACCATTAGTGGATTTCTCGTGTCATTGAGCTACCTCTCTTGTGGTAGATTCTCGTGGGGCTTGTGTAGCTTGGCGTGGTGCCAATTACCCACTAGATCACCAAGAGTTGGTCGACACAACGGGGAGTAGCGTGCTAGCAAGCACGTGAACCTCGGGATAAATCTTGTGCCCTGCGTGCTTGATTGTGATTGATTGACCTTCTTGGTGATTGGACTTCATTTCATATCTCGGTGATTGGTTCTTCATCAAGCAACATCACCGGTGATTGGATCATCCAAAGGTATTCCCGAAGGCTCGGTGATTCATTCCTAAACTAGCTCATTTCCTTATTGCAATCTCTTTCATTTGAGCTAGTTATTCGTATACCTTGTGACATTCATATATCTTGTGTAGATATTGTTGGCATTTCTTAACGCAACCACCGGAGGATAGGTTTAGGATCCATCCTCGGCGATCACGCCAGAAATACTTACTGACATCTCTTAGCATCATTACTAGGGTAGGCCATCATCCCCAGGCATGGTGCGGGAATGCCTGTTGACATTCTTTAACGACATACACTGAGTATGTTGGTTCCTAGTGATGTTACTAAGGGACATCAGTGTCAGCCTCAGATGTAGCCACTTAGCTACACATCCGGTATCGGCGTCGAAGTGCGATGACACTTCATATACCAAAACATGTGGCTTTAGTGACGGCCTGAGAGGCTGGCCAGATAAACCAATTCGTTTACAGACAGGGTCCGCAAGCGCACAGGATTACCATTGTAGCATTTCACCGAGAGTATTGCAGGTATTGTTATTTATATTTTACCACTGGGAAGGCTAGGTGCGAAAGGATTCAAGATATATCCATGACAAGAACGTAATAAGTGCATAGTTGACTAATTAACCATAGCAGGAGGATAAACATTTATTTGGATAGTGGGATCAACACACACACATTGCCTAAGATATACAGAGCTTCTACGGGGATAAAAGAAAGAACAAAAGAATAAAGAATATCCTACGAAGCATGGATGTTAACAAGGTTATGTAAATGAATTAAGTATACATGGTTATGATCAAGTTAACATTAGTGCTAAGTACTGGATGGATTAGGAGCCCCAGGAACATTGGTCTGCCAGCAGGATACACTGGGCAATTTAGACTCCTAACCCAAAGCCGAACGTGGGGGATTACAAGGGACGAACAGGGCTGTCACCACCTGCCGCCTACCCCTCAACCGTGGACTAAGCCATGCATTCACCCATCTCCATAAACCCGAGAACACTCTTGCGCACATGAAGAACACTTACACCTCCCCGATAAAGATGTAAACATACCCAAAGGTATGACAAAGCACCACCCAACATGTATCAATAAGTTATCAGGATCTAAGCATGTTGAATGAAGAAAAATATTCATGTTCATGATGAACAAAGATCTAAGACTATGAACTAGTTCTAGAACGATGAACAAGGAACAAGAACATAGCTCTAATTCAAGAACATAACAATGTTGATCATGAGAGAACAAGAACAAGTATGAAAAGAGGAACTTAGTATTCATACCAAGTAGATCTTTACAACTCCTCCTCTCTTGCAAGTAGTACTTGCTCCAACTACTTGAAGATCTAAACTAAGGTAGACAGCTCCAAATACAAAGTGGAATGAAAGACAAATGCGTTGAATGTGTGATTGATGTTGAAGAGGGAGCTCTACCCCTTTATTTATATTAATACATGGTCGGTTTGGAGGAGCTAAGTATGGTAACCACCTAAACCGACATGTGCATGCCTCCATGCAACCGCCTGAGGAGGTCGGTGGCCAGTGGGGCCAGGGGCGGTGCGCCCGCACCCCTGGTGGGCCCACTGGCCACAACCTTTGCATGGTGGGCCCCTGGCATGGTGCACATTGCATCTTCGGTGGTTTCCAGCCCAAATGCATTCTTTAGGTGGCCTCTTCCTTGTTTGTTGGAATTACGCTTTGTTAGAAAGCGTATTCTTCTTGCCTTTTCCACTGTTTTCATGTTTGATACCTGAAAAGCAATGATTCTCCAATACAAGTGGAAATAGGCCAAGGTGATAACATATGTATGCAAGTATGCCTTGTTTTGTCCTTGGTTGGCTTATAAAAGTTGTCGGTAAGCACCGCCAACAAACCCCCAAGCTTACCCCTTGCTCGTCCCGAGCAAGCAGTACATCTTTAGGTTGTTGATCAGGAGTTGCTGCAATGCCGATCATTTTTCAAAGTTGCTATTTTTATAATTGAGAATTCTTCTTTGATTTAAATAAATTGGCATTCTACTCACCCTTTTACCTTGTCACTTGCGGGGCGTTGTAGCAATCTCCGAGTCTTTTGGCGGTTGAGAGACCGACCGATTTTCATAGACCTGCTTATCCTTCATTCTTTGATCTACTATCAATCTAGAGGTTTTTAAATATTTTGAAATTCAAAAGATAGTTCCTCAAATGATACACTCGGTTGCTCTTTGTGTATTTTGATCCTTACCAAAGGCTTTGAAGGTTGCCTTACTTTTCCCTACCAACTATTAAGGCTTTATGTGGAGTTTTAGGTAGAGGATAAAGTAGGGCATACTTGTATTTACATATTTTGCTATGTCAGCGACCGAACCACATGGAGATTCAAGTCATATACCTTGATCGAGATGTGCAAGTGTGTGAGAATGTTCTTAATTTGAGCTCCCTAGTCAAATCTCTCCTTCTTTTGGATTTTTGAGAGTACGGACTATCTTTCTCTTCTTCTTTTTTTAGGCGAGTATCGAGCATACCCCTAATTCTACATTGGGCACTTGCCCATTTTTTCCAACATGCCTTTTGACATGGATTATTTTATTCTCTTTTTTTCATAGCACGTAACTCTTTTTTGGACTTATTGTGAAAGAGAGAAGTGACAAGTGGATGGAGCTTTATTTGGTGGATGGATGGATGACATGTTGTGCGTAACTCTTGTATAAGAGTTAGCGATGTTTTGTGGAGTGTACGTGAATCTCGGATCATGGGTGTATGACAAGAATCTTAACATAGGTCACAACAAGGCAAGCCAATTTGACAAGGCTCAATGTAATTACAAGTAGCATATGAGTCAAAGGTTTTCAAATGAATAACTCATATGACTCTAGTAGGATATATGATCATTGAGGATCTTGTAATTTTAATATTTGAAAATGAAAACTCCGGATGTCAAGTATCACTTTAGAACAAAGTCATAGCAAAGTCTATTTCATCGAATCAAATCAAGCAACAACTTTAGACAAGGATCATGCTTATGCTACCCACAAGTTTCAAGTTTCATAGGATGAATAGTTTTAGCCAATAAACTTAAATGTCAGGAAATTCAAAATCATAAACTAAACAAGATTTGAAATATGAAACAGAGCAACTATTCATCATTTCAACAAGGACGTAACAGAAACATGCTTAGCATACAGATGTGAGTGGAATCATTTTATTTTTATTTTTATTATATATATATATATATTTAAGTATGGAATTGAAAATTCAAATTTTAAATATGCAATGCAAGGTTTAGAAAAGGGAAATATGTAGTGCAGATATAAGATACAAGGTACCTGGGGGGCTCCTCCCCCCAAGCTAGCTTGCGGCTACGGACCCCGGGGATAGTACCCCAGCGACGCCCAATACTCCAGCTGCTGCTTTTGCTGCTGTCGGAGCAGTGCATGGACTTGGCGCATTTCTTCGAGTGATTCTGCCTGCCTGGCATCGAACTGGTCCTGTCTGGCATCCCATCGTTGGTTCCACTAGGCTTGTTCATTCAGGGAACCCTGAATGTTGTTAGTGCGGATCTCCAGCCCCCTCAATTCTCGTGTTCAGGCCTTCCAAAGTGATGGATTGCCTTGGCGGGACTGGAGGTGGTAGCCCCTCAGAATCTGATGACTCGGCCCATGTGCCTTGGGCCCAAGCCGCATGTCTTCCTTCACGCCACTCCATACCAGTTGTGGAGTGCCGGGGTAGGTAGTCCCAACCAGGCTGATATCCGGGTGTAAACCCAGGTACCTGCCCGGTGGGATACCATCCCTGCATGGCTGGCTATGGAGTAGGAACTGATGGTGCCTGCGAGCTTGTTCCTGCTTCCTGCCTGGTTCGCCCTGCGGGACGATGTACTTTTTTGGGCTTCCTGGTAAATTCCCGGCATTTATATAAGTGAGTTCTGGGTTAGGTAATGGATACTCGTTAATAAATCCAGGGAAGAAATATACGATCGTTACATATTCTTTCACTTTTAAGTTATGTCCTTGTATCAAGTATGCTTCATTGATGATGGTGTAGGGATGGAGATGTATGAGACATCGTGTACGTCCAACGCACCAACACTCTCAGCAATACGGGTTACAAGAGACGTGCATGATATAGAAGTGGAAACCCAAAACATCTCTAGCATGTGTAAAAACATTTCACGAGCAGGGGCAACTTTAATTTTGTGGACAATCGCAAAGAGTAATCTTAATTCATCATTTCTAACATAGCGAATGTCCTGGCTAGGAAACAGAGTCATAGATATCCAATAGTGTATAAGCCTCAAAGTGGGATGGTGGATTTGCATATTGCCAGGATGGAACTTGCCAACTACCATTTGGCCAGAAATTTCACCCTAAAACTTGTGGCGATTAAAGCTCTTAAGTGTGTGGTCAAGATCGATAGAGCATTTCTTATTAAAGCCGACATGAGATGCAAAATCCTTCCACGTTACTAAGTACTCAGTATTAAACATGCGGAAGGTAAAGCCATCTTCTACTTCTACTGCGTGCATAAAAATTGGATGGTTAGTGTTGACGTCTATTAACTATCATTATTTACTGTCAACAAGACTTGTATAAATGTTAAAAAGGATTGCCAACTTAGAAATAGGAGGTTTAAACTAACAAATTCCATGAGTTTTGGTGATTCTACAATTTCCAGGGATTAAACAGAAAACCAACCACATTGCTTCCCAAAGAACCCGACGCAATTCCCACAGATTTCTTCACAGCCACGTCGAGATAATTCTAGAAGACTCCAGAGGACACCACAAGACACCACGAGATGGGGCATCATAGGAGGCTTACCTGTGGGACCGACCGGTCCCACAGGGCCCACCGGTCGGTCGGCCATAGAGCCGCCACGCTTCCATCTTCTGCAAGCTACTTCCACCAACCTCTAGGATGCATCTCGACCGTACCTTGAGTCGGTTTGATCCAACGATCGCGATTCCTCGCCCAGGGCTATATAACCAGACCCCTAACCCCCCTCCAGAACATCATCAGATCAAGATCAGAAGACAAGACAGAAATTAGGGTTTCTAGAGAGAGAGAGTTAGAGCTCTACATCAAGATTAGAGTTTAGTCTAGTTAGATTCAAGTAGAGGCAGGCGACTTCATCGGCATATCCGGCTAGAAGCTTCGTCTGAGTCTCCGGATCATTGTCGAAGACTCGGTAATTTGTATCTTTATTCGACTTTATGCTACTTTAATATTTTCAGTTTATTCAGTTTTGGAGTTTATTCTAGTTGTATATTTAATATAGATCTGATTATGATAGAGTTTATGATCATGTTCGTAAAGTACTTAGCTTTATTCCGGATAGAGTTAAGTGGTCAAACTGGTGTAAACATGGTGTTTAGGCTAAGTTTACCTGCGAATACATCCTATGCTCTGGGTCGAGAGGTAGATCGCAGGAGTGACAGTCCTGTTGAGTCCTTTGTAGTCCTCCCCCCGAGTGTAGATCTTAGTAGGACGCGGTTGCAAGTTAGAATTCATTACTTTGTTCTTGATTCTAATTTAGTAATGTCCCTTGATCATGGATGATAGATTAATTAGCTATAAATGATTGTATATTAACTAGAGTAATCACTAGGCTTAGTAAATGCGAAGTAACTTAGGATTCGAATCTCTTAATTAATCTCCTAACTCTCTGCTTGATCTATGTAGTTCGCTCTATCTCTAGAATTCCCGTTTTTATTTATCATTATTATCTTTACCTTGTCTTACCCCTGCTTAGACATGTGAGTAATGAATGAATGAATAATATCTCTGCCACCTTTGAATCATTACTAGTTCCCAGCTTCGTTTCTATCTTCGGTAAAATATAAATAACGATACCTAGATAACCTGGGTGAAATGCTACTACAACAGGTATATTTATCTGTGCGCTTGCGGATAAATATTTGTTTATATCTTTTGAGCTAGTGTCACATATAATTTACATTTCTAGTATCATGTTAGGGATGACAACTTGACTTTAAGTGATGCTAGCAGTGTCCTGTACATTTCTCAAGGCTTTTGTTAGAATCAGTTCATCAAAGTTTATTAAAAGCAATTGCATTAAGAAGTGTCAACAGTTAGGAAACGGGAAACTTCCTCGTAGAGGGGGTCAACCTTTTCCCACCAACTACTTTGAAAATAGCACGAAATTCAGAATCCATACCTATCTTTTTGAGGAGGTCGGGGTCGTACTGTGGTGTATGGATGAAGGCGCGGCCCTAGAGGACCGCGTACGCCTGGAACTCCCGTTCTCCATCGAGGAAGACGTTGGTGTCGTCCGCGCTTGCTGCACCGTCTTGGCTTGCGGTTGGCGGAGATTCTCCTCGTACCGAGCTCTCTTCTTGATCGACGGAGTAGGGTACGCTTCGGCTTTCACGAGCGCTTCTCCCCGTCGCTCTCTTCATCGCACCAGAGAGAGCTCTTCCAAAACCCTTCATGATTTTTTTGTGGAGTGGTGCTAGAGAGGTGTTTTGGACAAGGCCTTGCTGCTAGTACCTTGCTCAATCTTTGTGAAATTGATGTGAAGATGAAGTATGAAGCTAGGAGATGGAGTGTGAGTGAGGAATTTGAAGAAGTGAGGATGAGATGGGCTCAACCAGCACCTCTGGTATTTATAGAGGTAGCTGAAAGGGGGAGAGGGCAACAGCTAGGAGTCGTTGGCCAAATTTGAGAGTCGTTGGGCTCTGGTCAGGTGCGGCCGCACCAGGGGTGAGGGTGCACCCCTGTGGGCCCCACTCGGTCCTGCTTTCAGCAGGCAGCCTCCAACGGCTAGTTGGAGCAACTAGCTATTGGTCTCTCACTCCAACAATTTGTTCTCCCAGATTTGTAAATTTTCACAAAATTTGATGCTTTTTGGACTTTATAAATATTTTGAAAAATAAGAAATAGTAATATAAAAAGTCTTTTATTCAGAAAATGATTTTTAAACATTTTTCCATGCATTTTGAAAAATTGATTTTAATAGCAAATAATTTTAATATATATTTTTTTATGCATGGTTAAAGTTAAAAACGAAAGTGAAAAATTTAAAGTGAATTTTGAAAAATAGATAACTACCATTTTAACCTCTGGCTGAGGACATACCATTTATAGCCCGGTAGCAAGGCTATACCTCCTATACTTTCCCGATGTAGAAGCTTCCGACCCAAGAGATTGAGGTGGTTGCTTCTTCTTCCGCCATACCGGCCATGGCTTGGCCGAGGGTGGCAGAGTAGGCATGATGAGTTTCGGGTTCTTCACTTTTTGCTGCTTCCATGCAGGTTCACGGCGGAAGTATCCGTTGAACCGGCATCGGATGGTCTTTTCAGGAAGCTGAAACTGAATCCATCCTCCAGAGATAAATATCACGGCGTTAGCCGTGTTCAAGAATGGTCGTCCCAGAAGGAGCGGGACATCATCATCTCTTCCTGTGTCCAGGATGACGAGGTCGACGAGGATGTAGCTATCCTTGATGCGTATCAGGATATCCTTACCTACCCCCTCTGGCTTGCATATCGTGTTGATGGCCATTTGGAGTGTGATGTTGGTGGCCGACAACGGACCGCCAAGGATCTTCTCATATACTACCTTGGAGAGGATGTTGACGCTTGCTCCAAGGTCCTAGTATGCGTTGCAGAACTTGTGTGCCCCTATGCCACACTCGATGTGGGTCGACCCGGATCTTCCTTCTTTGCCATGAAGGGTGGATCAAGATAGTAATGGTAAATGGGCCAACTCAGGGGCTTGTTATACCTTGCAGTGATGAGCTTGACGGACTCGAGGGGGGTCTCAGGTTGCTCTGAGATCTTCCCCGAGTCATTTACTGGGATTTTCGCCGCAATCTGAGCTAGTTGGGTTTCGATCATCTTGTTGACGCTCAGTTGGTTCTTCACTGCCGAGGCTAGGCCCTCGATCTTGGAGTTCATCCCTTCAAGGGTCTTTTCATTATGGGCAAGCCTCTTGGAGATGCTTTCATTGATCTTTGCTTGCCTTAACACTAGGTCCTTGAAGGTGGGTGTGTTGGAGTTGTTGGAGTTGTAGCCCTGGTTACCACCCTAACATGGAGGCCGATGCTGATTATTCCATGAGTTTCTGCCCTGTGGGCGAAACCCGTTGTTGATGTACGCAACATCTTTGCGGGTCTCGGGGCAATCATTCCCCGAGTGCCCGGTTTCTCCACACACCTCGCACGTCATGTGTGCATCCATGGCTTGGACGATACCTCTTTCTTCCCTTGTCGTCATCTTCTCGTCTAGCCGCTTGAGCAGAAGATCTATTTTTGCGACAAACATATCCGCCTCCTTTACGGTATGCATGCGTTTTTGTGACTTAGCTTGGGGTCTTCCATCCCCCCAAGCTTGGTTCACCATCACCTTGTCAATCAGGGCCTTTGCCCCGTTGACAGTCAGTGACATGAATACCCCTCCAGCTGCAGCGTCCAGGTGCCCCCTTGACATGGGTGTGAGCCCCTCGTAGAAGGTTTGGAGCACCAGCCATTTTTCCATCCCATGATGGGGACAGGCTGCAATGAACTCTTGCAGCCATTCCCATGCCTTGGGCATGGACTCCATTGAGTTCTACTGGAAGTTGGTAATTCGTCCCCTCAGGGCAGTTGTTTTGCCCAAGGGGAAGAACTTTGCAAGGAATGCCGCCGAACATTTGTCCCATGTGGCGACATCTGTCGGGTTCTTGTAGAACCACTGCTTCGCCTTCCCTCACAAGGGAGAAGGGAAACAGTCGGAGCTTGATGACGTCTGGAGTGATGTCCTTGACGACGATGGTGTCGCAGAGCTCCAGGAAATTATGAAGGTGTCCGTTCGTGTCCTCGCTTGGCAAACCACAGAACGGGTTTGCCTGCACCATGGTGATGAGGCCAGTCCCTAGCTCAAAAGCTTTGTCACCGGTGTTGACAGCGGGCCCAGTGGGCACGTTGGCAACAGCGGGGACGGAGAAGTCTCGCAGGGTCTTGGCCATGGCGAGAGTTGAGCTTGGTGCAGAAACTGGTGGTTCTTCTGTCGGTGGTGGAGCTACGGAGGAGGAAGAAGATTTCTTCTTTCTCCTGCCGATAGCCTCTGGATTATCGGTGAGGTTCTCCGGCAGAGCGAAACCACGCATACACTATCCTGTTTTCATCCACAATAGAAGAAAACAGTAAAAGGTTATCCTGCATGATCAATTAGCAATTATACAGATATTAGTTCATGATCATGTTCTATCTGAACCTTTCATATCTATGCCTTCCCCGGCAATGGCGCCAGAAATGTTTGTTGGCATTTCTTACCGCAACCACCGGAGGATAGGTTTAGGATCCATCCTCGGCGATCACGCCAGAAATACTTACTGACATCTCTTAGCATCATTACTAGGGTAGGCCATCATCCCAGGCATGGCGCCAGGAATGCCTGTTGACATTCCTTAACGACATACACTGAGTATGTTGGTTCCTAGAGATGTTACTAAGGGACATCGGTGTCAGCCTCAGACGCAGCCACTTAGCTACACATCCGGTATCGGTGCGGAAGTGCGATGGCACTTCATATACCAAAATATGTGGCTTTAGTGACGGCCTGAGAGGCTGGCCTGGTAAACCAATTCGTTTACCGACAGGGTCCGCAAGCGCACGGGATTACCATTGTAGCATTTCACCGGGAGTATTGCAGGTATCGTTATTTATATTTTTACCACTGGGAAGGCTAGGTGCGAAAGGATTCAAGATATATCCATGACAAGAACATAATAAGTGCATAGTTGACTAATTAACCATAGCTGGAGGATAAACAGTGATTTGGATAGTGGGGTCAACACATACACATTGCCTAAGATATATAGAGCTTCTACAGGGATAGAAGAAAGAATAAAAGAATAAAGAATATCCTACGGAGCATGAATCTTAACAAGGTTATGTATATGAATTAAGTATACATGGTTATGATCAAGTTAACATTAGTGCTAAGTACTGGATGGATTAGGAGACCCGGGAACACTAGTCTGCCAGCAGGATACACCGGGCAATTTAGACTCCTACCCCAAAGCCGAACGTGGGGGATTACAAGGGACAGACTTGGCTGTCACCACCTTCCGCCTACCCCTCAACCGTGGACTAAGCCAGGCATTCACCCATCTCCATATACCCGAGAACCACTCTCCCGCACATGAAGAACACTTACACCTCCCCGATAAAGATGTAAGTGTACTTGAAGGCACGACAAAACACCACCCAACACGTATCACTAAGTTATCAGGATCTAAGCATGTTGAATGAAGAACAATATTCATGTTCATGATGATCAAGGATCTAAGACTATGAACTAGTTCTAGAACGATGAACAAGGAACAAGAACATAGCTCTAATTCAAGAACATAACAATGTTGATCATGAGAGAACAAGAACAAGTATGGAAAGAGGAACTTAGTATTCATACCAAGTAGATCTTTACAACTCCTCCTCCTCTCTTGCAAGTAGTACTTGCTCCAACTACTAGAAGATCTAAACTAAGGTAGAGAGCTCCAAATACAAAGTGGAATGAAAGACAAATGTGTTGAATGTGTGATTGATGTTGAAGAGGGAGCTCTACCCCTTTATTTATATTAGTACATGGTCGGTTTGGAAGAGCTATAAGTATGGTAACCACCTAAACTGACATGTGCATGCAAATGCATTCTTTAGGTGGGCCTCCTCCTTGTTTGTTGGAATTATGCTTTGTCGGAAAGCATATTCTTCTTGCCTTTTCCACTGTTTTCATGTTTGATACGTGAAAAGCATTGATTCTCCAATACAAGTGGAAATAGGTCAAGGTGATAACATATGTATGCAAGTATGCCTTGTTTTGTCCTTGGTTGGCTTATAAAAGTTGTCGGTAAGCACCGCCAACAGATATTTCACCTTGTCTATATATTTGTATAGATAGTGTGTTGATCTTATTTATCCTCTTGATCATAGTTTTACTTTGTGTAATTTACATCCTCTTATAGTTGTGCAAATGTCTATATCTCTAGCATAGTTGTTCTTGCTTGTGTGACATAGAAATATTAGGTATAATTGTTGGATAGGTGGCTTGCAACACACTATTAGGCTAGTGCAAAAAGCTTCGCCATTTGTGTTACTAATAGTGTTTGCCTAAGTAATTTTGTAGATTTTTAATTAGGCTATTCCCCACCCCCCCCATTTGGACCTTTCACTTCCTCCGTCTTCGTAATTTACCAACAAAAGAGATCAATTCTTTTTAGGTACCCAAACCTTTTTGGGTCCTCCAAGGTTAGTAACCAAGCTCTTGGGGGCCCAAATTGCCTTCTTCTTTAGGCCAACCTTGGGTGCACCAATGTACTTAGCCTTCACAGAATTAATTCTCTTGGTAAGCATATAACAAGAATCAAAATGAATAGATGATACATGAGCATGGTTCTTGTTCTTATTCTTGTTAAAGCAATTTTGCTCTATATGCCCGGATTGCTTGCAACTTTGGCAAAACCGACCATTGATCTTCACAAAACAAGTCTTGTGAGTAGCAAAAGCCGCCTTGCCTTTCTTGCAGGTGTAGCCAAGTCCCTCTTTGTTGCGTGGGAACCTTTGACTACCCAAGCACTTAAGCAAGCGAGCATCTCCACCATAGACATTGCCTAAGGCATGAGTGAGCTCATTAATCTTGTTCTTAAGGTTCTCATTCTCTACCACTAATGATGAGTCACAAGTAGTAGAAGTAGTCATTTTAGTTGAGCTAGATGATGCATTGGTGGGAGCAACAATGATGGGGGCATAAAATGATTCATCAAATATCACAAGTTACTCCTACATTGCATGTTTCTAGGAGGGAGGAGTGGGCTTCCTTAAGCCTAGTGTGAGCTTGATCAAGCTTCTCATGGGCTTCCTCTAGCCTCTCATGAGTGGACTTGAGCTCATCAAAGGATTGCTCAAGAGCCTTGTTGGCCTTGCGCAATTCTTTGCACTCCTTCCTCTTAGTCTCAATGTAAGAGTGAGCATCTTGTAGCATGCTCATGAGATCCTCCTTTGAGTACTCCTCATCATCATCACTCTCACTCTCATCAGATGATACCTTAGTGGCCTTAGCCATGAAGCATGTCGATGGAGCGTCGAAGATAGAAGGCTTGCTTGAGATAGGAAGACTAGCCATAGCCTTCTTCTTGGTGGTCTTCCTTTCATCATCACTAGAATCATTATCATCACTTGAGAAAGCATGATCAATATCACAAAGAAGCACGCAGGACACAAAATTTACCCTGAGGTTCACGTGCTTGCCGGCACGCTACTCCCCGTTGTGTCGACCAACTCCTAGTGATCCGATGGGTAATTGGCACCACACCAAGCTACACAAGCCCCACAAGAATCTACCACAAGAGAGGTAGCTCAATGACAGGAGCAATCCACTAGGGGTGCCTTTCTCCCCTCCGGTGGAGAATAGGCCTGGAAACCCCTCATAATCGAATGGTGGTGGCCAAGAACAATCACCAATCTTGCCAACTCCATCGAAACACCTCCAAGCTGTCTAGGCACCGACAAATGCCAAGAGTAACAAGAAACTCAAAGCTGATGTGAAGAACTAGTGCCACTAGAATGAACTCTTTCAAATCTTAGCACAAGATCACTCAATCTCACTAGCAAATGATCAAATCAACACTAGAGATGAGTAGGGAGGCTTGGCTATGCTCACAAGAATGCTCAGGGATCAAAATGTGTAAGAGAGAACTCAAGTGAGCCGGCCAAGCCACTTAAATAGCCCACACAAGTCGGGCTAGCCGTTGGCTTGAAATCAAACGCGCATCGGGGGCATAAGATGCACCGATGCTCGACCATCGGACGCTGCCCCATCGTCCGATGCTTTCAATGAAGCCACGTGTCCCCCTGATATGAATTTGAGCTGCCCGATCCCAATGGCTATAATTCTTCGTGCCACGGTTAAAGTGGCATCAAACGCTCCAACGCCAGGGCATCAGACACACCGATGCCTTACACTCATTTTAGCACAGCACAACATCACATCGAACGCACCAAGACCTTTGCGTCGGACGCTACACCCCAGCGTCTGATGGCTATGCAGAGTGGTACTAGAGAGGTCAGAAACACATTGGACGCATCCGATGGTTCCACATCGGACACAGGCTAGCGTCCGATGCTCCCTGCTAAGTCAGCTCGTGCCACGTCGCTAGCATCGGACGCTGGAACAGTGATTTCTCAGCGTCCGCCACAGCGTCTGATGCATCTGTCTCAATCAGACTAAGCTAGGGTTTGCCATCAGACGCGCCAGGCCAACATCCGATGCTGCTGCCTGTAGCGTCCGATGCCCCTATATCAACACCTTTCGCTTTCTAACTTCTACCCTTGCTTCCATGCGCTAACACTAAAGTGTTTCACCACTTGTGCATGTGTGTTAGCATTGCAGAACATTTTTAAGGGATGTGTTATTCACTCACTAGGTCTATAGCATCAATATGTTAGAGAACTTCTAGTGACACTTGAACACCGCATAAGCCATGAATTATCTTCTCTTCATAGTATGACTATCTATCCTAAATTTGATCACACTCGCTAAGTGTCTTGATCACCAAACCAAAGAGCCCTATAGGTTATACCTTTGCCTTTGGGCCTCTTTGCTCCATCTCTTTTCTTCTTCTACCATTTTACAAGATCACTTGTATGCATGCGGCTATCACCATCTTCCATTGTTGCCACCTTGCTAGCTTCACCACTTGGCTTGGTCTTAATCCTTTCTCATTAGCTACACACATGCTTAGCTATAGGATTAGACCAAATAGGTTTCATCAATTAACCAAAACAAAACTAGGGCTTTCAACCGGCAACCAGGACATGTCATCGCATCTTCCTCCTTGGTGTCTAAAGGAGGAGGGAATCACCAGATCATTTTAGATTTTTTAATTTTAACCCTTTTTGTATCATGTTTCAAAGGTCCATCCTATATACCTTAGCATCATTTGATTGCATTACTCTCCCACATTTCATATATACATATGTGCCAAAATGAACCAAACTCTTTAGCACATATGTAAGGGGAGCTATTACTACCAAAGTGGTAACATAAATTTAAAATTCATCTTTGTGGAGGTTGTCATCAATTACCAAAAAGGCAGAGTTTTTTTTGAACCAACAAAAAAGGGGGAGATTGAAAGCCCTAATTTGGTTTTTGACTAATTGATGAAACCTAATTGGACTAATCCTATGAACTAAGCATGTATGTAGCTAATGATGGATTAGTACCAAGCCAAGTGATGCGCAAGCTAGGTGGCAATCATGGGATATGGTCATGACCACAAGTGCTTCAAGTGCTCATCATTGGAAAGGAAAAAAAGAAAGAGAAAGAGAAGAGAAGGTGCAAAGAGGCCCGGAGGCAAAGGTATAACCAATAGGGCTCTTTGTTCTAGTGATCAAGACACCGTAGAGGTGTGATCATATTTAGGATAGATAGCCGTACTATCAAGATGAAAGCTCTAGTTTTGTTTTGGCTAATTGTGAAACCTATTGGACTAACCCTATGCTCAAGTGTGGCTAGGAGTTAGGTTGGTCCATGACCAAGTAATGGAGCTAGATGGATGGTGATGTCCACATGATGGTGATCAAGTGCTCCAAAGCTTGCATAAGGATAACAAGGAAAAGCAAAATGGGCACGAGGCAAAGGTATAACCATAGGGCCATCTTGTTTTGGTGTTCAAGACACTATAGAGAGTGTGATCACATTTAGGATTGGTAGTCGTACTATTAAGAGTGAAGCTCGATTGTGAAATGCGGTTATCAAAGTGCCACTAGAGGATCTACAATTTGCATGTACATTTAGATTCTATTGAGTGCTAACTTCCCTTGGAAAAGTGCTTGACAAATGCTAACTCACGTACATAAGTAGTGGAAAGTTGGTATTTGTAGAACACCACCCGATTTTGAAGATGACAAGAAGCCCAACCATGTGTACAAGCTCAAGAAGGCACTCTATGATTTGAAGCAAGCACCTAGAGCATGGTATTAGAGGTTGAGGGATTTCCTACACTCTAAAGGGTTCAAGATGGGCAAGGTTGATAATACTCTCTTCACCAAGAAGATAGACAAATACTTGTTTGTGTTGCAAATATATGTTGATGATATTATCTTTGGATTAACCAATCAAGATTTTTGTGAAGAGTTTGATGAAATGATGGAAAATGAGTTTGAGATGTCCATGATTAGAGAGCTTAGTTACTTCCTTGATCTTCAAATCAAGCAAATGAAGAATGATACATTTGTGAGTCAAGGCAAGTACATCAAAGACATGCTCAAAAAGTTTGGTCTAGATGATGCAAAGACAATAGCACCCAATGGGCACAAATGGATACTTGGATAGTGATGCTAATGGCAACACGGTGGATCAAAAGTTGTATCAGTCTATGATTGGAAGCTTACTCTATGTGATCGCTTCTAGGTCTGATGTCATGTTTAGTTTATGCATGTGTGCAAGATTTCAAGCCTCACCAAGAGAGAGTCACTTGAAGGCAACAAAAAGAATACTGAGGTACTTGAAGCATACACAAGATGTTAGATTGTGGTATCTAACGGGGTCAAACATTGAGTTGATTAGATATTCGGACTTCAACTATGTGGGATGCAAAGTTTATAGAAGAGCACATAGTGCACATGTCAATTACTTGGAAGATCACTTGTATCTTGGTCATCAAAGAAGCAAAATAGTGTAGCACTTTCAACCGCCGAAGCTGAATACATATCCACCAGAAGTTGTTGTGCACAATTGCTATGGGTGAAGGCAACCTTGGATGACTTTGGAATCAAGTTCAAGAAAGTGTCATTGCTATGTGACAATGAGAGTATGGTGAAGCTAACCAACACCCGGTTCAACATTCTAGAACAAAGCACATTGACATTCGACATCATTTCATAAGAGTCCATCAACAAAAAGGTGACATATCAATTGAGAATGTGGGCACAAATGATCAACTAGCCGATAATTCCCAAAACATTGATGAGAAGAGACAACTAAGGAATGAATAAACATACTTGACTTCTCCAATATGAGTTGATGCACCCTCATTATATGACATGCCTCTCCTTCGACAAAGCAAATGTAAAATTGCTTAGCATGACATTCATCCTTGCTAAAAACACGCTTAGTACATATAGTCATTCCTTGCATTCTTATAGGCCCATTCATGAAAATCAAATAAATTTAATGTATATATGGTACCACTATTGCTTCTATGTTTGGCTTGATCTAGTGGTAGCATATGACATGTTTATGTGAGCTTGTGAACCTAGTGTTCAATCATGGAAACAAACATCCAAGTGTTTAACCGACGTGAGTAAGATAAACATTGAAAGATGTGTGAAAAAGCATACTCAAGAGCAAACTGTGTTAAATATCTTATGTTTGTTTGCTAGGTTGAACCATAATATAAACCTGCTCACCCCATTGATTGACTTTCTCCTACTAAAATTGATGTGCCTTTTATGGTACTTAATGACAAAAGGGGAGAGAAAGTATACAAATATAATGAAGGGGAGAGAAAATGATTAAATGACAAAGAGGGATAAATATGACAAAGGGGAAGGATCAAGTAAATTTGAGCACACAAGTAGGGGGATCAAGCTCATGAACCTTATTGTTGCATTTGAATGTGCATATTCATATGAGTTGATGCATTGCTAGCTTTAAATTCAATATACATGCTTGTGTGGTGTATGTTAGTGATAAAACATTGAAGGACCGAAAATGCTAAAGCAAGGCGACCAGAGGGCGGTGAATGGGAGCCTAAAAATTTCTTCCGAAATTCCGGCCTCTGTCCCAACAAAAACAACCCCAAGAGCAAAGCCGACACACGTGATGTCCACGACCCAAGAGAATGGGTGGATGTTCCCTAGGAACACAGCGGGACACCACAAAAGCTCCCTCACCCAAATCCACGCGAGTCAACTAGTTACAGGATGGACTTTGGGTAACCTCAACCTCCCCCGAGAAACGCGAGGGGGATTTAGGCTTTTTCGCAAAGCGGGAAGGCCGATTTCTATAGAGCATAGAGTCGGGAATCCAACGCAAAAAGCGTATCTCAAATCGGAGCTCGAACGCAAAAGACACGGACAAAAACGCGCGCTGTCTACACTGACCGGACTCACTGGTGCGTCCGATCAACAGGCACCGGACACGTCCGGTCAGCTGAACAGCGTTCTGGGAGCTCTCTGTTCACAACCGGACTTACTGGCGGCGAGCGTCCGGTCACACCTCAAGCGTCCGGTCACAAGAAAATGGGCACAATGAACAGTGCGAGCAGCACGTCCGGTCACGGCACAGCAGGTGCGTCCGGTCACTAAAAACGGTCTCTGGAGTTGACCGGACTTAGCACGGGGTGCGTCCGGTCGTGTCCAGGCCAGCGTCCGGTCACAACGCGCGAACTGGACTGCGCGTGTGTTCAACGACCGGACTCTCCCAAGGTGTGTCCGGTCGCTTCGATGCAGCGTCCGGTCACCCCGACCAGCCCTCTGTTCGTCCACCGAATCGACCCGATCTCCCTCAAATCAATAGCACTAGGGCTCAAATTTTGTGTGAGGGATCATAAGGATGTTAGTGAGCTACTCCTAAGAGATCATGGCTCGAACCTAACTCCAAATCGGTGAATCGAAGAAAACGATGAAGAACGGGCAAGAACTCAATCCCAAAACTAAATCCGCCCGATCTGTGAGTTCGTGAGGTATTAGAGAAATTCCTTCGATAGAAAGAAGACTCTCACGAAGCTACACAAGCTGGTTCAAACGGATTTGCGAATCTTCCCTCGAAACAAGAATTCTCCTGAAGAACGAAAGAGGGGAAAACGTGCAAATGCGAAGAACAAAATCGCAAGACAAATCAAAGCACGAATT
This sequence comes from Coix lacryma-jobi var. lacryma-jobi, assembly GCA_009763385.1. NCBI lineage: Eukaryota > Viridiplantae > Streptophyta > Magnoliopsida > Poales > Poaceae > Coix > Coix lacryma-jobi. The sequence goes on from CM019824.1 coordinate 53,001,633, forward strand.
TGATCCTTGGATTCAACGGAATGGATGATTGATTAAGCTCTCGGTGTCGGGCTACAAGCCACTCCTAGCAACACAAAGCTTGGATGGCGAAAAGCTCAAGAACAAGAGCCAACTCTCCTCTAACCCTAGCCTTCTCTCACAAGCACAAAATGAGAGAGACACCGTCCAAGGATTCCCCGGGATTGCTGCCCTAGCAGTCCCCTTCATCTATATATAGGCGCACGTCCGAAGACCAAAATGCCCTTACATTAAGCACTCAACCCAAATACCCCCTAGGGGTAAAACCGTCAAGACTTGACAGTTTCCATCCGACGGCCACGCGCCTTCTCATCCTTCGCTTCGCCTCGACGCAAGCTCCAGGATGTCGCCACGTGCCGCCACCATCGACCACCGCGCCTTCTCATGGATAGCTTCGCCGCCGCGTCAGCCTTTCCACGCCGCCACGCGTCGACCGTCCTTTTGGACCTTCCCCCGATTTTGAGGCCCAAACCGGGAAACCTGCCAGCCTAGGTTTTGAGGCCCAAACCTGGAAACCGTCCACCCCGAGTTTTGAGGCCCAAACTCGGAAACCCGTAAGCCCAGGTTTTGAGGCCCAAACCTGGAAACCGTCCATCCCGAGTTGTGAGGCCCAAACTCAGAAACCGGCCACCCGAGTTTTGAGGCCCAAACTCAGAAACCGTTGATGGTAGCTTTTTGAGGCTCAACTACCAAACCCGCACCGTAGACGGGGTGTGGTTCAGACACCCCAACCACCGGCACCGATGCCGATGCATGTCCAGCCTCCACGCCGGGCACAACGCCTTCGCCTTCCTTCTTGACTCGGCCGACGGCATTTGCGCCGCACGCAAGCCCGTGTCTGACCTCCGCCAAGTGCCACGACGCCATCGTCTTCCTCCCGACTCGGCCGATGCATCGCACATCCCCATGTGCTCTCGCTTGTCGATGCCACGTGCTAGCTACCACAGCTGGTCCTCTGGCCCTCTGGTCCGTCAGTCCAAGCCTCACGTCCGCCCTTCACCGCTCTGGGTACATCAGCATGGCACGTCCACCGCACGGCACGCCCATCCTTCACCGCTCCCGGTCCGTCGGCACGACACGTCTCTACTTGACCTTCACCTCTCCATAGACCACTGTATCTGAGCTCAACACCTGCACATCAACATAGCCAAGACACACATGTTGCACACGCACACCAACCTGGTAAACACACACAACTCAACGCCACCGGTTAGTCATAACAATAAGCGCATAACTAGATATAGACTCAACCGGGTAAAAGCCTCAAACCTTCCTCATCAAAGTCAATCATTCATCATATATGTTCTCAAACATGTATGATGATATGAATTACTAGCATGCATAGGTTGGCAACTAGACTTTATGCTATATAAAGTGAATTGAGAATCTTGTTTATAATGTTGATCTTACGGGGTTCTCTAGTTTTGATATGTGTCTAGTTACTAATGGTGATAAGGATGGTGTATATTGGCAACTCTAATTGTAACACGCTTCAAAGGTCCATTCTCTTACACCTTAGCATCATTTGATAGTAGTGACTCCCAAAATTCCAATCCATACATATGTGAACATATTGTACCAAACTCATGAAGCACATATGTAGAGGGAGCTAGTACTATCAAAATCAAATTTGTGATGGTTGTCCAAATCTTTCTTATGATCAAATGCTTGGACAAGCAACTCAAATTCAAACTTGAATTTAATTCATATCTTTGTAAAGGTTGTCATCAATTACCGAAAAGGGGGAGATTGAAAGCCCTAGATAGTTTAGTTTTGGCTAATAGATGAAACCTATTGGACTAACCCTATGTGAAGGACCAAAAAGGGCGACTAGAGGGGGGGTTGAATGGGAGCCTCGAATTCTTTTTCAAAAATTAACAGCCGCTATCCCAGACTCGAACCCCAAAAGCAAAGCAAGCTTTGGTAATGTCCATGACCCTATTGATAGGGTGATTCTCCCAAGGAACACAACGGGACACTACACTAGCCAAGGAACCCAACGCAACAACCAGAACTCAAATCTAAAGCCAAATGGATGAGCTACAGACAAAACAGCGCGGAACCAGGCACATGCGTTCATGTCGGACACGTCCGATATGAACATGAGCTCTCTGGAACCTTACTATTGGATCATTGGATGCTGCTATAGTGATTCTTCAGCGTTTGATGCCAGTGTCTGATGCAGGCCAAGAAGAGCCTCAGACGCTGAAGCGTTTGATGCCTGAGCACCTGGCGCGTTCGATGCCAGATGAGGGCTTCAGGAACCTCACTGGACAACCATCGGACCTATGCCACTTCAAAAGCATAGAACTTGACATGTGGCAACAGAGCGTTCGGTGCTGTCATGCCTAGAGTGAAAACCAGACGTGTTGGACTTCACCAGGAAAGGAAAGGGTGGAGCCCAATCTATCTATAGTAATAGAAGTTTTGTTTTCTTTCCGGTTTTGTAACTAGAATTTGTATTAGAATAGTACTCAAGTCCAAGATATCAATATCGACCCCAGATATTGTAAGAAGACATCCAATCAATCAAATACAACCGGTTTCACGCCAACCCTAAGAGTAGGAGTAACATAGATTCGGCGAGTTCTTCATCAAGTTAGGTTGCAACGACTTTGTCCGATCTCTAGCTTGCTGTAAGTACCATCATGCTTATGTTTAGCTTGTAAGGCTGCAACTGCCTCGTTCAATCTCTCATAATGCTTAAGAATGAGTTAGTTATCTTGATCATGCGTCAAGCAATTTTTTGCTTAACGTATTATCAATAGTTATCGAATTTTCCTAAAACGTCAAAGCTCGCTCTGGTATCTCGGGTAGGTTTAGTTATCGGTTTTGTCATAATTAATGTTTATGGTTAATTATAACATTATCTCCTGGCTAAGTTTGAAGTAGATCTGTCTTAAACCCTTTTGCGTATTCGTTATTGAGCTCTTTCATGCCTATGCTTTTACATGATGATTAAGCCTGATAGATCGACTGTTTTACTTCAAGCTTACGCCTTACGTCGTATGCGTTCAGAGGTATGATTAAATTTATGCTCAGAGTCTTTCAATCTCTTCTGGAGGTCCTATTACGGCGGTAACGGTTTCATCCAATCCCCACTGTTAGGATTATCTGGATTCAGACGCCGTTGGTTGACAGATTACAGATATGATGATAGACGTACACTCTATTCGTTTGCCATGTTAGCATCGGCTAAATTGCCGATCGCCCGTGCTGTGAAAAATACATTGCGTGTTTCTGATAACTTTAAGCTTATTCATGTATACTGCACGTAATAGATGATTTGAGGCATAAATAGAGTTATTAATCTCTTCTAAGGGCTTTATTATATGGCTGGAACAACCTTGTCCGATCCCCACAGTTAGAGTTACTCATATTTAGACGCCGTCAGTTAACAGTCTGTTTATTATCGAGAGTCGTGTACTATCAGTGATCTGCATGAGTGGCTTGGATAGTTGAATTCCAGTTGAATTCACATATACTGTAATCTTTAGTTTTCATATGATTTTGATGTATCTATGCATGTTCACCCTGATTGCACTCTCATATCATGATCTGTCCTTAGTACACTTTGATCGGCTATTTTTATTGACCTTTCATGCATATCAGAAACTGTCGATTCTTTGAGATTTTCCGGATTAAACAAGTTATCGACTGTCTAGTCGATGTCCCTTGAGATTGGTTGTTGAGGCCACACATTTGGAACTGACTGGAGCAAAACCAACATGTTCTGCCCTAATTAAATTATTGATCAGCTTTGTCTTTCATCAATTGCAAGATCAAATTGACTGCCATGCTTAGGACCGATCAAGCCAGAAGCGACTAATTGAAGAAGTCACACGGATCGATGTCACACCCCAATTTTAAGAACAAAATTGGAGCACAATATATGTATGCCAGGATCAATTTTCATACATATATCAACATCATAGTAAATATCAAAACAATGTTTTATTAATATATCAAACTTTATTACAAAAATGACCATCGGGTCCAAAAGAAAAGTACAGACTCTCAGTCTAACTCTAATGTAGATTGCGGAAACTGGACGCCATCTCCACAGGAAGGCCGACCGGGGGCTGCGCCATCCTAGTACAAGTCGTCGGGGTCGAAGCCACCGTCCTCTGGGTACTCCTGCTCCTCGTCAATGTAGCCGCCAGCGTCTGGGTGGGGTAACAAGGGGGACAAAGAGGAAGGGTGAGTACATCGAAATGTACTCCAAAAGTGTAGTAAATATATGCTTATGAGGCTATTATCAAAGGTAGGCTGACTTTGTTTGACTCAAACACCTAAAGTGACACAGTCCTATTAATCCTATTACCTATGCACCTATTTACTAGGTTATAGACACAGACACTGTGGAAAAGTAACACACTCGGAGTGACACCGAGAAAAACCACACTCGGAGTCACACCGAGCAACCAACACTTGGAGTTACACCAAGCAAACCCGCACCTGAAGTCCATCAGGCAACTGCACCTGAAGTCCATCAGATAACCCGAACCATACCAACATGTAACCAACTAATCTCGAAGAAGTCCAAGCCCGCTCGTGACCGTGAGCACGGCTGATATATCAGTTTTAATACTCTGCAGAGTTTGCACATCTTTACCCATGATTCATGTGTTCCCCATCACGCTAAACACTGCCAAGGTGCACAGCGGGGTCGCACTACAAGGCCTTTACAAAGCCACCTCCAAGTCCGTTTCACACGTACCTCTAAGCTTTCACCCCGTACAAAGGTCTACAACCCCCAGGGCCCCCTCGTGAGCCACTAAAACAACCCCGTGTGAACCCTCAACTTGGAAGAAACTAATTAATTAGCCAGTCCCAAAGCCATATAGGCCTCATGGTTTGCACTTTTTTGCCGGGTTACATGCTCCAAGAACCGGGTCCTAGGGATCCAGGCAGGATAAGTCTAGCACGAGCCTAGAACCAAAAACCAAATCCAGCTGTCGAGTCCCACGGCAAAAAAAAACACCAGTACGGTCCATCCCGTCGGATTTTCCTACTCACCATACTACAACAATTACCAACCCACATGTTCCATAGATCATTAATCAGAATTTATATTTAACCAACATCTCATCCCAAGACAGTAGGGCTAAGCATGACTTCTACCCAACACATCCCAAACTAGGTGTCAAGGAAAATATAATCAAGTGCTAGTAAACCATATCATGGGATTCAATTTAAGACTGCATGCATCTACTGGATCTAAACTACTCTAACTCAAAATAAAATAAATACGGGAGCAAGATGTTCAAGGACACTTGCCTTCGGGCTATGTCGGATCGACGAAGGCACAGATCGAATCCTAGGGTTTCGCGTAGCTCGCACTCGCTAGATCAAACATCATCACATGGCTCAAACAAAGCATAATAAATAACAGTACATCAACATTATAAAAACAGTATATAAACAAAACTAACGCGTAGAGCTCGATGAGACGAATCTAACACAAGTTGGATGGGTCAAATCGGAATTAAAACGAGTAAGTTATAAGCTTTTGAAGTCGGGTGGCATTTCTGTAATTCATTTGAACTTATTTTGCATTTTAAATAAATCAAAACGAACTTAAAAAGTCGGCTGGACTAGGCCTCATTTTGGATAAAGTACAGGGTTTATTTGGAAAGAATAAGCAGACTCAGGGAATAGTGGGTTGGGAGTGTGGGTTGATTCACAAAAAAGTCAAGGGGCTTTTCGCAATTTAACAGTGACCGTTGGTGCTGGCCGCGCAGCTGCCCACGTGGCGCCATGTGGCTCCGCCTGATTTGCTCGGCGCACCACGCGTGCGGTGGGCTGGGATCGCGTGGCGCGGTGGACCGCGTCCAGGGGCTTATGCACTTGGTCCATACCCGTTCGATCTGCGTTCTAATCTCAGCCGTTAGAGTCGGATCAGACGGTGCAGGGAATAGGAGGAAGGCTTCTCGCCGGCCGGTGCCAAAATCCGCGGCGGCGCTTGTGGCGGAACCATCCAAATTATAAGAGCTCAAGTATCGTCTTAGCCAAATAAGCTGACTCCGACCCATACTTGAACCCATATAACTCCAGTAGTCCAGAAATCTCGAAGGATTTCAAACAACTTACAACATACGTGATCGCATTGTTCAAGTATCACATTCGTGAGGATACAACAGTTGATAAACGAAATCAAAATTAACATCAGAGTGCGAAGGCTTTAAAAAGTTATTACAACACTGAGTTGGAAATGCGGAAGCTTAAATAAGTCTGAAACACGACCACCACACGCGTGGTCCAAATAAAACATTGTTTTTGATAACTCACTCCTCCATTTTCAAATAATGTGCCACCATCAGTCTTAGTCCAGCAAAAGCAAAGAAGAAGCTTCTAGACGACCCTGCCCTGGGCCTACTCCTTATCACCCTCCACGGGGTAGAGGCAGTGCTTACAATAGCCGAAGCAAACCTGGCCATCTGCAACAATGGGATAAACCCTGAGTACGGGAATGTACTCAGCTAGACTTACCCGTGTAATTGAAAATAAAAGACACCAAGGGTATGCAAGGCTTTTGGTGGAGCTGAGAGTTTAGTTGCGAAAAGCTCAATTGAGATGAGTAACCTTTTGTTTGATGGGTGAGCAGTCATATTTTAGGCCTATTTCTTAGTCTAGGTTTGCACCTGAACTACAACATTCACTTGAGTCTAGCAACCAATATATATACCATATCAGGTTAACTTATCCACATTTTAGTTGAACCTTAAAACATCACATGGAGTTGTATCGTGGTGAAGCTCGACATAGTTTCCCACTAACAGGGGGAGACGGTGACTCGAATCGAATTACAAACCAGCTGGCGAGAAACCTTTAATACAAACCCACACTTTCCCCGATGGGTCCATGCATTGGGTCACCGCTCGATATTGTCCGTGGTGGTAATTGTCGCGGTTCAAGCACGGACCGCCCAATTGGAACCTGGCGATGGCCATTCCGAGGCAGATCACATTTCCATATTAGAGGGCACGACTCGGGTTGAATCTGGCCCGAACAGCGTCTAACCGGCTTCGGGGTCAGGAATACATCACCGGCACCCTAAGTAAAACAGCGCTTTCAAAAATGAACGAGGCCCAACATCGATACAAACCTACACGATCCAACGGACGAACTGCCCCCAAGTTCCAACTTGGTGTCTTGCCTTCCAGTTGACCGTATTTCATTACTACTCAGGTTCTTTTGCACGATAGCAAATATAGCCAACCGTGATCCGGTAAATACCCACCAGGAGTATTACGGGAACATCCTTTATTACTACTTTTATTAAGCAGACTAAGCAATTCTACATTATAATAAATAAACAGGGTCACAAGACAGGTATAACCAATAATTCAAGGAAGGGTAATGCAACAATTAGGATCCAATCAAATCCTATACCTAATGCATCACAATATAAAATAATCAATTGAGGCCTCGTGAGCGGGGCACTCAGGCAGGTTAGTTTCCACTGCGGGTTTGGCCTCCTCGCTTCGGAGCACCTCCTGGATCTCCGGCTCGGTGTTTACTTCTTGCTCCTGATCGTTCTCCGGGACTGTCGATCCTATTTGCAATGCGGTAAAAGTAATTAAATAATACACAATGCACTTATGATGGTATGTAAAGTAAACATTTCTGGCAAACCAACAAAACCAACTTGTTGAACCACTTTTGATATTGAGGAACTGTATTAAATAAAACCATTAATTCAACTATTTTCTATTTATTAATTCAAAAGAAACATAGGTTTAAACAGTAAGTACTGTTTCCTGTACTCCAAAAAATCCACAAAAATTACAATAGGTAATCTATATCTACTGGACTTTATTGCAAAAATTTCAGCAAGAAAAAAAATTCTAAACAGAAGATAAAAAAGATTAAATAAACTTATCAAAAGGTGTTTTGAACTAGCTTTACTCTTGAAACATGTCAAACAACAGATTTCATATTTTTCCTAGCTTTTCCTACCTATAACAATCTTACTGCAGAAAAACCATTGCTAGAGCAAGAACATATAATTCTACACAAAATAAACAAGTTTAACCCAAATTAAGTCCTTTGAACTGCAACCCTACTGGAAAAGGGTGCAATCCTCATTTTTATATTTTTTCCCAGGTTCTACTTCTCATCTCATATTTATCAAGAAAGTTCCATGAACAGTAAAGTCATATTCTTTCCTGCATGAATTTTCTAAGAAAAACTCAGAAAAGCACACTTGTACTACAACTGTATTTTACTCCATACAACTATCCATACTTAACATTTTTCCCGGCTTTCTTAAGACACACAGAGAGAACATAAATTTTCCCATATTTTATTTCCACATATATTTCTCTCAGCAATTATTTAAGAAAACAGCTAAAAAGATATTTAAATCTAAACAGATATTTTCTCTTCTCTACAAGAACAGACCCTTATATATTTTCACAGACACTTTACTTAATAAGAAGCATGCACAAATTTTACCGTATTTTAATTCGACCAGAAAACATGTAACACATTTATTTAATAACTTGCACATAACTAAAAATAAATAAAAATAGCACAATAAACTTCCTCAAAAAATACTTTCATATTTTTCCCTGATAGCTCTACTCATGAACAAGTTTACAAAACTCATTTGAATCATTAAAATGTGCAACACAAAATAAACAAGTTTTCCCTAGGAATAAACAGAAAAAACAAAAATATTTTGAATCCCGGCTGGGCCTTCGTGGACTCGGCCCATAGACTCGGTTCGGCTAACGTGCGGGGCCGACTGGGTCAACGGGGCCCAGCTGTCGGTGTGAGCCGAGCAGGGGAAGAGGGTTGACCGGCGATTACTCGCCGACGGCGAGGTCACCGGCGGTGAGATGGGGCTCGGTGAGTTCATCTTGGTGAGACGAACGCGTCGGTGGCGGTGGTTTGGCTCGGGGTTGGCCGTAGCTCACCGGCGATGAACAACGGCGGACGGCGACGGCGACATAGCTTGGCTAGGCCATTTTCGGCGGTCGCCGGCAAAATTAGCTAGTGCATCGTGCTCAATGAGGCCTAGGAAGGAAGCTAGGGGGGTTGATTTGGCCGGTGAGGTGTCAGAGAGGCTCGGCCTCGTGCGCATTCCGCGGCGGCGGCTGTGGCGCTCGACCGGAGAAGCGGGGGAGCTAGGGAGTGGTAGCGTTGAGGCCCAGGGTTATTCTCACCTTGCCTTTGCTTGGTGAGGCCCGTCGAGGAAGAAGAAGGCTCGGCGTGGCGCGGTCACGGCAAAACAGGCTTGAGCTCTGCACGGCATTGATGGCGACCGCGATGGGGCTCGACGTGTTGCTGTCGACGAAATATGGTCGATAGTCTACCGAGGGGTATGCCCAAGGTAGTAGATTAAGCGGTGGAGGTGTGCGAGACGTCTGCAAAGCGTAGACACAGGGACGAGAGACGGCGATTTAGACACGTTCAGGCCGGCAAGTCACCGTAATACCCTACGTCCTGTGTTCTGGTGGCTGGTTTGTATTGCTGATTGAGCGATCAGATAGGATCTGAGTTCTCAAGGTGATCTCGGGTGAGATCTGAGGTGAGATGAGAGGGGGTCCATGCTCGCCTTATATAGTCGGGGAGCAGGGTTACAGTTGTCGAGTCCTAACAGATTATAAATGGTTCCTTAAGGCAAGGAATCCGGATCTAACTCTAGGATCTTCCTTTACGGGCAAGGCTTCTGGAGAGTCCTTGACGGGCACAGCGAGCTGGTCGTGTGCTGCAAGGCCTCGCGAGCTAGGCTATCCTTGACGAAGGGCCCAGGTAGGTCCATGGGGGTATATAGAGGTAATATCCCCATAGCTAGTCCCCGAGCACTTTGTATCCATTGGCGATGTCGTCTTGAGCTTGTCCGAGTAGGCGGAGTCGACGTCGACCAGCTTGACTGGCGATCCGAGCAGGTGAAGTCGATGTCGATCAAGTAAGGCTTGCCAGTAGGATGTAAGGTGCTCAAGAAAATTTTTGAAGAGCTTTCTTCTGGTGAAGTGTATCCACTTGGAGCTTGCAAGACTGTAAGGAACAGCGAGGTCCTAGTAGAAGTCTGTGCAAGTCCACTTTGACGAAAGCGTCCTTGAATTGTCAGAGAAAAAGAAAATACATTCACCGCAAGATGAAGTGTATCCACTTAGTCCCCAAGCTTGGTAGTAGGTGTTGAAGACACGTGGTGCCGAACTTGTAGAGCACTTAGCAAGTGCCCCGATGAGCTACCCAAAATCAGCACTCTGATCTGAACAGCATGGAGCGACTTGATGCACACCGGCGACGACCGAAGGCGACGACGAGCGAATGCGGCGACGAGCGAGGGCGAAGTCCCCGAGCCTGGTCGGCGACGAGCGAAGGCGAAGTCCCCAAGCCTGGTCGGTGACGAACAAAGGCCAGGTCAATGAACCTGGTTGGTGACGGGTAGATGAACCTACAACCTTCTGCTTAGGAAACAGAAGACGGCGACGAGTGATGATAGTGAGCGAAGGTGGCGACGAGCCTGGTCGGCGATGAGCGAAGGCGAAGTCCCCGAGCTTGGTTGACGACGAGCAGAGGTGGCGGCGAGCGAAGAAGGCGACAAGCCTGGTCGGCGACGAGCGAAGGCGAAGTCCCCGGGCCTGGTCGGCGACGAGCGAAGGCGAAGTCCCCGAGCTTGGGTCAGCGACGAGCGAAGGTGAAGTCCCCGAGCCTGGTCGGCGGCAAGCGACGGCGACGATGGGAGAAGGCGGCGACGAGCCTGGTTGACGACGAGCGACGGCAGCGACGAGCGAAGGCAGCGACGACCTTGGTCGACGATGAGCAACAGCGGCGACAGGCGAAAGCGGCGATGAGCCTGGTCGACGACGAGCGAAGGCGGCTACGAGTCGGGTCGGCGACGGGCGACGGCAGCGGCGACGGGCGACGGCAGCGGCGACGAGCTTGGTCAATGACGAGGGACGGCGAAGTCCTCGAGCTTCAGCGACGAGCGAAGGCGAAGTCCCTGAAAAATAAATATGGAGAGCAGTAGTACATGATGATGTACAAATAAAATATGGAGAAAAACCAGTGGCGAAGGATGACTGCAGTTTGACGAAGTCCTCGAGCTTCAGAGGGAGACATGGAGTGTCTGGAGACGGAGATGGAGCCGACCAAGATGGCCCAGGTCGCTGATGTAGATCTTCTCGTCGCAGGGCAGCAGTAGAACGTTGCATAGGTGAATAGTCTGTAAATAGACTCTTGGGTGAATAGAGGCAAAACTTGTACCGAGTCGGCGTGTTTTGCATATTTCCCGAATTCCGCAGACCCAATAGCCGTGAGCCGTAGCGATGAACAGTTCGGCCTCGGGTTATCCCAGGATCCGTAGCGTAGAGCGCAAAGCTCGTTTGCGCATAGGAGTCAAGGGCGTCGCTCAAGGAACCGCTGCTGGCATCCCATAGCGCAGAGGGCAGACGCTCATGCACGCGTAGGGAGGTACCACGAACAGGGTCTTTTCCGAGAGGCTCGATCGTGGCGTGACCTGGGCGAATGGAGACCGTTCGTCGAGCGCGTGGGTAGCGCAGGTACAGGCACTGAGCGTGTAGCCTTAGAATTCTCTGCCCGAGTTAGCCTTTCCTTCATAGAGCAGAGGGCAGACGCTCATGCACGCGTAGAGAGGTCGGGACGTCACTCGGGAGAGCTGTTGGCCACCATAGCGCAGAGGGCAGACGCTCATGCACGTGTTCGGTGGTGACAACAACCCTGGCTCTAAGTCTTCGTCGGCATCAGTCAGGCTGCTTGAAGACCGCATGGAGAACGAGCGCGTAACGGCGCATACAGGCACTGGACGTATAGCCTCTGTAGATCTCAGCCCAAGCTTAGCCTTCCCTTCGTAGCGCAGAGGCCAGGCGCTCATGCACGCGTAGAGAGGTCAGGACGTCACTTGGCAGGACTACTGGCCGCCATAGAGCAGAGGGCAGGCGATCATGCACGCGTCCGGCGGTGGCAGTAGCCTCAGCTCTGAAACTCCTTCAGCATCAGCCAGGCTGTTTGGAGAGGTCGGCGAACATCTGGAGTGGTCGGCGATCGTTTGGAGAGGTCGACGATGATGAAGTTCATGTAGACACGGAGGTCGTCGAGACGGTGTCGCCGGAAATCTTGCGGATGGTCGACGACGAGCGAAGGCGGCGACAGGCGAAGACGACGAGGAGTGAAGGCGGCGACAACGGCGACGGGCAAAGGCGACGACGAGCCCGGTTGACGGCGAGCGAAGACGACGACGAGCGAAGGCGGCGACGAACGAAGGTGACGAGCCTGGTCGGCGACGGGCGAAGATGGCGAGGAGCCGGGTCGACGACGATCGAAGGCGGCTATGAGCCGGGTTGGCAACAGGCGACGATGGCGACGGGTGAAGGCGGCGACGAGCCTGGTCGGCAATGGGCGACGGCGGCGACGGGCGAAGGCGGCGACGAGCCTGGTCGACGACGAGCGACGGCGGCGACAAAGGCGGCGACGATCCTGGTCGACGACGAGCCTGGTCGATGACGAGCGACGACAGCGATGAAGGCAATGACGAAGGCGGCGACGATCTTGGTCGACGACGAGCGAAGGCGGCGACGGGCGAAGGCGACGACGAGCGAAGGCGACGAGCCTGGTCGACGACGAGCAACGGCAGTGACGAAGGCGGCGATGATCCTGGTCGACGACGAGCGAAGGCGGCGACAGGTGAAGATAGCGACGAGCCCAGACAACGACGTTGATGCAGTCGGTGATCCTCTTGTTGGCCCGGTTGATGTCATCGCAGCGGATGGATCTTGGCGCGCATGGCACCGGCGCGATGACGCGATGGGTGGATGGTGAGGCATCCAACGCAGGAAGCTGCGCGGGTTCCACGATCTCCAGAGCGAGGATGGCGTTGCTTGTTGGTCCAGATGATAGATCCGATCTGGAAGGAGACGCCGGGCTCGAGGAGGATCATGGAGTCGAGGAAGATGACCGCTTGGCAGATCATGGTGTCGTAGCACACACCCCCTAACTGGCGTGCCAACTGTCGATGAAATATGGTCGATAGTCTACCGAGGGGTATGCCCAAGGTAGTAGATTAAGCGGTGGAGGCGTGCGAGACGTCTGCAAAGCGTAGACACGGGGACGAGAGACGACGATTTAGACAGGTTTGGGCCGGCAAGTCGCCGTAATACCCTACGTCCTGTGTTCTGGTGGTTGGTTTGTATTGTTGATTGAGCGATCAGATAGGATCTGAGTTCTCGAGGTGATCTCGGGTGAGATCTGAGGTGAGATGAGAGGGGGTCCGTGCTCGCCTTATATAGTCGGTGAGCAGGGTTACAGTTGTCAAGTCCTAACAGATTACAAACGGTTCCTTAAGGCAAGGAATCCGGATCTAACTCTAGGATCTTCTTTAACGGGCAAGGCTTTGGAGAGTCCTTGACGAGCACAGCGAGCTGGTCGTGTGCTGCAAGGCCTCGTGAGCTAGGCTATCCTTGACGAAGGGCCCAGATAGGTCCATGGGGGTATACGGAGGTAATATCCCCACAGCTGCCGCAACAGCGAAGCTCCAACGACAGCAATAAAGTGAGCCCCGAGTGTTCGAGACGTCGGCGGGGTTGTGGGCGAGAGGAATCGGACGGTGGCTGCTCGGTGGAGGCTAGAACGCTGATGGCGGTTTGGCGGTGGTGTGCGGTGGCGAGGGTGGTGTTCGGGCTCGTGTTCGCTCGGGAGAGAAAAGAGCGAGGCGAGAGCAGGTGAGGCTTGCAAATGAAGGATGGGAGAGAGAGGACGCGAGCGAGGCGGTTTTGCCTCCTCGGCTGGTCGGCCGATGGTCGTGGCGAGGGCCACGGCGGCGAACGGTGAGAGGCGGGGTGCGGTCTGCGAGGCGGCTCTGCAGGCGAGGCGACGAGGGAGAGGGCGAGCGCGATCTTGCCGTGCAGCGGGCGGAAGCGATCTTGCAGCAAATGGGCGAGAGGGATTCGAGGCAGGCGCTTGCGGCCACGCGGCAGCGTCGCCGGCGTACGGCGTGGCCGCGCGTCGGGGCGCGCGTGGCGCGGCGCAGGCGGGCGCGCGGGAGTGGGCGAGGGCGAGCTCGCGCGGGCGACCTCGCGCGGGCTGGGCCGAAAGGCCGTGTGGGCCAGAAGGTTGGCGCCTGGAAAAACGTTTTTCTTTTTCTTTTTCTGGAAATTTTCCAAAGTTTGACCATTTCAAAACATTTTCAAAAACTCAAAACTAGGGTTTGACCCAAAAATAAAAGTTGCTTAAAATAATTTTCCCTACAACTTTCATATAGGACATATTTTCTGAAAATCATTTCTTTAGCCTCCACATAATTAAAGCTAATTTTTGAGCTATAAATCATTTTTGTTTCCACATTTTTAATTATTAAACCATACTGAATTAAGACAAGGTGTCTACATGAAAAGTGTTACACTCCATATTCTTTATTTTATAAAATTATTTACCAAGACAGAAATCTATTTAAACAAACAAGTCCTATTGAAATCAATATTTCAAATAATCAAACAAAAGGCAAAAAGCACTTCTATGCACATGAGATGATGCAATACAATGCTCATGTTAATTAGTAGCTAATGATATTCCTAATGCAATGCTTGACACTAGGGTGTCACAGCGCTCCTGGCTTCCGTGGCGGCGCCATGGCCGGGGTGCCCGGGTGAGTCCTAGACGTCGGTAGCAACCAAGGGAAAGGTCGGGGAGGGAAGAGGAGCTTTCTGCTGATACAAAGAAGGGGTCGGTGGTACCAGATTCAGCCTGTGCGCGACTGGCGATGGCGTGGGGCGGACGGTGCCATTGGTGAGTTCGTCGGGGGTTCTCGGGTCCGAGCTAGGGCTTGCGGGAGGCAGAGAGAGGACTCGGTCGATGAGCGCGAGCGGAGGACTCGGTCGATGAGCGCGAGTCTTGGACCGGACAGGAAGGGAGGGAGCAGGAGAAGAGGTGTGGTCGGTGTGAGCTACGCTGGGGAGGAAGAGAGTGCTTACCAATGGAGCCCAAGCGTTAATGAGATGGGGCGCGGGCCTGCTTGGCAGTGAGAGGGGAAGGTGGTATGATGCCTAGGCCGCGGGGAGGCGTGCACTGCAACTTGGGCTGAGGGGGAGCGTGGGGGGGTTTGGGCCGCACCGGTGCAGGGCTGGGCCGAGCAGGAGGAGCGGGTGGAGTTGGGCCGAGAGGAGGATGGCTGCTGGCCTGGGTGCGCGGAAGGAGAGAGTGGGGAAGGGAAGTGGTTGGGCCAACCGGGAGAGGTGTGGAGAGGGCCTTTGGGCCGCAGGCTGGGATAAAAGGGTAAAGAGGAGAATAGGTCCTTTGCCATTTCTTTCTTCTTCTTTTTTTTCAAACTTTGTAAAACCATTTGAAATTCAATTTCAAATTAGTTTGAAATCAAATAACTTTTACAAACTTTTCTAAATATTTTCAATAGGTTTTGCAAATAAAACTTTAAATTTATTTTCATAAAATTTTCATAAACCTTTTTATTTATTTTCTAAATAGAATAAATATTATTCGCCCTATTCGGTTTTATAAAATTCTTTTTCAACCAATAAAGTTATGCAACAGCATGAATGCAACAAACATCTGGTTAGAAATTTTTTCTCCATCTAGGATTTTGGCCATTTCCTTATTAAATTCTAATTTATTTTAATTAATTAAACACCGGGGTGTTACAATCGAGAAACCACTCTGCTTAAGCCTTCGACTACATCGTGCTTGTCTGCAGATTTTCGCACCAACAGTTAGACCAAGTCTGATGATGGTAACAATATTCTCCTTGCCTCCATCATGAGTTCCACCCTAGGATACAAACTAAACTCATATCTACCACATTTATTTGTGTGTGTAGTGATATATGGGTAGGGTCTGCCACAAATTGTTTTGATGGCAGATCTACATATATGCGATGAACGGATTGTTCATGTGTATCACGTTGTATGCAATATAATGTCGACTTTATGGATTAAAATATGCCAAAAATGACTAAATTCTGAAACAAATTCATCCCTAATGGACCATATATAGACTTTCTGAAACTGACAATGTCGACCAAACTACCATCCTACCACGTACACGTGTTGCAATCTTCGGGTGTACGTATTATATATGCTTGGTTTGAGCACAAGTACATCTGTACATGTGATTCACGTGTTACTTATATTATTATAACATGTGGGAGCAAGTTTTCTCACAGCTGGTGAAGCATTATTCGACCACCATAAGTAGCCACACAGCTTCGGGCTAGCCCATTCGTGGAGCAGCGCAGCTGAACCGATTTTTATTTCCTTGGCATGCTAATAAAGAGTTCGTCGTCGATTAGTAGTACTGCTGCATGGTTTCCTCTCTGCAAGCAAAAAGTAAACATGCCATTAGAGGCGGTGGCCGCTGCCTTCTTGCTCTCCTCCTCCTCCTCCTCTTCCATGATCCCACCACATGTGTTATTAGTCTTAGTGATGCTCCTGTACCTCGTCAAAACCCACAGAGCGTGGCGGAGGAAGAGCACGTGCACCCCTCCGCTCCCGCCGGGGCCTGCGCCATGGCCCGTCGTTGGCAACCTGCCGGAGATGATGGTCAGCGACAAGCCGGCGTTCCAGTGGGTCCATCATATCGTGAAGGAGACGGGAACCGACATCGCCTGCATCAAGCTGGGCGGTGTCCACGTCATCCCCATCACCTGCCCCAAGATCGCGCTCGAGGTGCTCAAGCACCAGGACGCCAATTTCGCTTCTCGCCCGCTCACCTTGGCCTCCAAGACCTTCAGCAGAGGCTACAGGGACGCCGTGATGTCCCCTTACGGGGACCAGTGGAAGAAGATGCGCCGCGTGCTTGCCTCCGAGATCACCTGCCCGTCCCGTCACAAGTGGCTCCACGACAAGCGTGCCGACGAGGCAGACAACCTCACCCGCTACGTCCACAGCTTCACGAAAGCGGGGTCCGGCGTCGTTGACGTCAGGCACATCGCACGCCACTACTGCGGAAACGTCGTCCGCCGCCTCGCCTTCGGCACGCGCTACTTCGGCAAGCCGCAGCCTGACGGTGGCCCTGGCCCGCTGGAGGTGCAGCATGTGGACGCCGTCTTTTCCGCCCTGGGCCTCCTGTACTCCTTCCGTGTCTCTGACTATCTCCCGTGCCTGCTGGGCCTCGACCTAGACGGCCACGAAAAGATGGTCAAGGAGGCCAACGAGAGGGTGACCAGGCTGCACGACGCGGTCATCCATGAGCGGTTGAGGCTGTGGAAGGGCGGCGAGAGGCGGGAGCCCGAGGACTTCCTAGACGTGCTCATCTCGCTAAAGGACGCCCAAGGCAGACCGGTGCTCAGCATCGAGGAGGTCAAAGCTCAGCTAATGGACATCGCGTTCGCATCCATGGACAACCCGTCGAGTGCAGTGGAGTGGGCTCTGGCCGAGATGGTGAACAGACCGGAGATGCTTCAGAAGGCGGTGGACGAGATCGACAGCGTCGTTGGCCGGGAACGGCTGGTGCAGGAGTCCGACATCCCGCGGCTGAACTACGTCAAGGTCTGCATCCGCGAGGCGTTCCGCCTGCACCCTGTAGCGCCTTTCAACGTCCCCCATGTCGCTCTCGCGGACACCACCGTTGCCGGCTACCACATCCCCAAGGGCAGCCACGTCATCCTCAGCCGCACAGGCCTTGGACGCAACCTTCATGTCTGGGACGACCCTCTTCGCTTCAACCCCGAACGCCACATCACGGGCAATCCCGAGGCAGAGGTCTCGCTCGCTGAGCCTGATTTACGGTTCATCTCCTTCAGCACTGGTCGTCGTGGCTGTATAGCTGCAGTGCTCGGCACTGCTATGAGCATCATGCTCTTTGGTAGGCTCCTGCAGGGGTTCTCTTGGAGCAAGATGGCCGGGGTGGCGACCATCGACCTCAGCGAGTCCAGGCACAACACCTTCATGGCACGACCGCTGGTGCTGCAGGCCGAGCCACGGCTTCCAGCGCACCTCTACAAGGGATCTTTTTGAAGTAGACTTTTGCTATTTATGTGTTGACGGATTTTTATACTAAATCTATCGGATTTCTGTAAGGCCCCATTAGGATCTTAGAATTGAATTCATTTTAAGAATCATAATTTAGATATATAGGGAGATGGATACTCAGAGACGCTCTCCCGCCGACTCACAGAAAGGCTCTCCACCCAGCGCCCATGCCTCGCAGAATGCCCTCCCGCCGACTCACGTTGGCGTCGGAGCTGGGGGTGAGCTCAGCCGGATCGCAGACGTGGTCTGAGTCAGATTGGGATCCGATCCCATCAGAAGAAGGCTGCGCGTGGAAGGTTGTGTCATGTTCGACACCAATTCATGCCGAGGGGGATGATGACCGGGAGCGATCTAAACTTCCATGGACGCATGCGCACCCCTGGGAGAATTTGGGAAGACCCTAGAAGCAGGATCTCTCGCGTGCTTCCAGTCAAGTAAAGGTAAACACTCACGAGCTTTCTCCATTGCCGACCCTGCAGCACCGAGAGGGGAAAGCTCCGATGCATGAAGAAGGACGTGACGAGGAGCAGTTGCCGCAAGTTCTGAAGTCAAATTCACGCCAGCGTATCCCTCAATCGAGAAGCCTCTCTGGAAAGGCCCCGCAAAGTGATTGGCAGAAGGATTCCTCAATGCGAGTTGAATCTGATGATGAGGAGATCATCTCTCAAATGGGTTTATTCTCACTTGGAGAGGTTTTTGAGCAAGCAATTCGTAAACATGGGAGTTTTGTTTTTCGTGGTAGACAATCAAATAACCGATCTGCTGCTAGATTTGTGAGTTCATATGCTGATTCTATGATTTATGAGCCGGAGGAGCAGTTACGATTCAATGCAGAGAAACTGGAGCAGAGTCATCGTGTTACGAACAGGGGAGATCAGAGTGGTGAGGTGTTGAGAAACAGGGTGTCAGGTGATTGGGTTTTGGATGGAAAACCCAATAGACCCGCTTACCCATTTGGCACCTGTATCGACGATGTATACAACCACATGTGGTCCAATTCAGAAGGGGATTGGTTTTGGGTTCCCAAAGCCACAGCTCTCCTTGCCATCGAAAAATAGGTTAGGGTTTCCGGCGACGGCAGATGAAATCCATCGTTTTCGGCCCTAGAGTCGCAAAGTAGTCCGAGCGCATCCGAGTTGGGTGGATCATCGCTCGTTTGCGACGGTGCTCCAACAAGAGGTGATGGATCGGGGAAGGGAGGGTAACTTTCGAGAGCAAGGCGATCCATGGTCGCGTCTGGGTAATAGAGGTGGCCCAG
Organism: Coix lacryma-jobi var. lacryma-jobi; assembly: GCA_009763385.1. Classification (NCBI taxonomy): domain Eukaryota; kingdom Viridiplantae; phylum Streptophyta; class Magnoliopsida; order Poales; family Poaceae; genus Coix; species Coix lacryma-jobi. Next base: position 53,020,860 of record CM019824.1, read on the forward strand.
GGCGATATGGACATGAGAAGGAGTGGTGCAGCGAAGAAGAAAGGAGATCTCAAGATAGCTTCATCAAAGGTGAGGACCATTTCCGATCCAATACTCAGAGAGGAGATTTCAAACAGGGTGGGGGTGGTTCGAGTTTTGGGGATAATCAGAGGAAGGATTTCAGATCTAGTTTTGGGGGCCAATATTCTAGAGATTTTCAAAGGGCAGGTTCTGCAGGGTAGTTTGCTGGAGATTTTGATAGAGGTGATTTCTATGCTGGGAGAAGAGGTGAAATGCTTGAAAGAGGTGTTGCAAACAAGCGTCAAACTAATGAGAGAGAGGATGGATTGTAGAAAGTGACTTGAGGCAAAAAATCATTAGAAACTAGGATGATAGAGGAAGGGTCAAACCATTTAGAGGAGACAGAACTGAAGGTGGATGGGATCAAAAGGGGAAAGGTTGTAACACCTCTGGTGTTTAACTGTAATTAACCTGGCATGTCATCATCATTAGTCATTAATCATCCTTGCCTTGCATTTATGTTTGCTTAGTACTTGTGTAGCAATCTCTTTTCAAAAACCCTAAAAGCCCAAATCTTCCTATAAGGGCAAAAATGGTAATTTCACCTCTGTGCCTAGCTTTGTGTAATTCTTGTTCAGTTGGATGTCTTGAAGTTTTGTTGTGTTGGCCAAAGTTCAAAAATCAAAATCAGATTTCAAATCCCTTTTCAAAACCCTGATTTCCAAACCCTGGATTTTATCCCTCTTTTTGTAATTCAAAAAAATTATTCAAAATTTGAGGTTGGTCCAAAAAGCAAAGTTGTAGATCTGGCCAAGAGAAACAACTTTGGTATTTACAAATTTTCAAGTTTCTGTACAAAGTTTGAAGTAAATCCAAATTCATTCAAATTCCAGTTTTTGTCCCCTTTTCAGTTTTCAAAATTTATTTAAAAACTATTGAGTTTCAGAAAAAGGGTATATTAGCAAAGTTGTAGGTTTTGATAAAAGGAACAACTTTCATATTTGCAGATTTCCAACTTTCAATGTAAAATCAAAAGTAATTTTGAAATTATTCAAATCCTAAAAGTGTCCCCTTTTCTGATTTCGTATTTAATTCAAAAACTGTTTGGAATTTGAAAATATTCTTTTTGACAAAGTTGTAGATCTCTTTTTTCTGAACAACTTTGGTGTTTTGAGTTTTTGCTGCTCAGTTCAAGTTTTGGAAGTAATTTGTGAAATACAGAAAGTCAAACCCTAGACCTAGCCCTGTTCATCCCCTACCTCTAGCCGGCACAGAGCAGGAGGGGGCCCCGGCCATGGCCGCGCGCCAGCGCCGCTTGCGCCACGCGCGCCTGGCAGCCGCACGCCCGCCCCCGACTTGTCGCCTGCGCCCGCGCCATCATGCCGCACCCGCACGCGCAAACGCTGACCTCCGCCCCCGTCCCCTACAGTGCCCAGGGCGTCGCCGCCGCGTGGCCGTCACCGGCGAGCCTTCGCCCAGGCCCTGGGTGCACGCCGTCCTTCCCGCCGGCTTGCAATCGAGTGCGCACGCTTCGGCCGAGCTTATCCACACCATCCCGTGCTCTCTACCGTCCCCGACCGTGCCTATAAAAGGGACCGCCGGAGTCCGAGCTCCTCACTCGACCCCGCCGCCGTGGCCAGCCCACTCCGAAGCTCCCGCCGCTCAACCACCTAGCCCGAAAGCTCCGCCTTGAGCTCGCGAAGCTTCCCAGCCCCTCAATTTCACCTCCCCCGCCTCCAATCGCCCGGCGTAACCCCATCTTCCCAAACTCCGACGAAACACCGGTGAACTCGGGTTCGTCAAATACTACCTCTCCGGCCACGATCATCTTCCCCTGACCCCTGTGTCAGCTTCCTTGGCTCCGCGCGACTCTAACCAGGCCCTTGCGGTCTCGTGTGTTGCGCAGGATCGCCGAATCGCCGGAGTGCCGCCACGGCCGTCTCCACCCTCGAGCCTCACCCTCGAGCACATGTCGAGCCTCACCCTCGAGCCTCACCCTCGAGAACGTGTCGAGCCTCACCCTCGAGCCTCACCCTCGAGCACGTTCCCGAGCCACACCCTCGAGCACGCCTGCGAACCGCGCTCCCTCGAAGCAGCCGAGCCCTGCCTCCGACCCGTGGTAAGCACCCGAAGCCTCCGGTCTCTGCTTCCACTCCGCTTCGCCCGAGCCTCCCAGCCAGGCCTCGAGCACACGTTCTCCGCTTCGCCCGAGCCAGGCCTCGGCGAACACATGCTCTCCACTTCGCCCGAGCCAGGCCTCGGCGAACACATGCTTTCCGTCTCGCCCGAGCCTCCCAGTCAGGCCTCGGACGGACGCTTGCTTTCCGTTTCGCCCGAGCCTCCCGGCCAGGCCTCGGACGAAACGCTTGTTTCCGTCTCGCCCGAGCCTACCAGCCAGGTCTCGGACGGCCGAGTGTTTCCGCCTCGCCCGAGCCCTGCTGTCCGCCTCGCAGCGATTCGCCCGAGCCCCTACGAGGAGGGAGCACAGCGCTCTTTTCTTTTTCCTTTTTGAAAGAGTGTGAATAGTGTTCTGTTTTCTCTTTTTTGTGTGAATTAATCTGTTGTTCTTTAAATCCTGATAAAATTATGGTATGCTCCATGCACTGTGTAGTATTTTATAAAAATATGAAACTTGACTTTTCTGCAAGAATTTAAAAATGTAAAATCCCTCTTTTAATTAATAAATGGATGGTTTTGGATTTTTAGAAAATTATTTATAACTCCAAAAATCATGAGACTAATTTTTGTGAGCTTCCTATGCCATGTTTAGTCTCTGGTGAAATTTTGAAGTCTTTTGGAACAAGTTGATTTTTGAGCATTTATCTTTAATTGTTAAATAGTGCCTTTGTTAATTAATGTCTGATTTTATTTGAGCACCTTAATGAACTCCAAAAATTATGAAATTTATTTTGCCATCTATCTACACCATAATGAACTTATGTGATTAATTTGGTAATTTTTGGAGCAACTTCATAAAATGACCTTTTTAAATAATTAAGGAAAATAGAAAAAGTGATTAGGGTTCATGTTGTATGCCCTGTTTTGCATTGTTCATGCTAGCATACTCATGTGCATGCATCATTGCATTCGTATAGTCACCGAAGAAGGAGTCAAGATCGAGGCAGCCGCCGACGAACCTGTCCCTGAGGCTACCCCGAGTTCCGACAACTGCCTGCCGCCCTCGAGCCTGCCCTCTTTGCTCTTCAAGGCAAGCCCCGGTGCATTTAACCCTTTCCTTGAATTTATAAAATGATTTCCTTAAAAGCTTTTGGGTTAAATTATTGCATTAGGTTTATAGGAGTTGTGTGTTATCCTAATTGATGCACTATCCGCCTTGACCACTGATACACCTGATACCTGCATTTCAAAAGTATTTGAAAATGCTTAGCAATGCTTATTGAATTAGACTTTGCAATAAAATGCCAATTTCAAAAGTGTGATCACTTAAGGAATGTTTATGGGATTTTGGTCTTACTCCCCGGCTGTTGGCTAGGTATCTGATCCGTACCTAGTTAATAGCGAGGAGAGGTTGTCCGCGCGTACGGTGCCGTCATGTTGTAGTCCGGGACTCAACAGTTGACACCGACCGGGACAGGGTTGAAAAACTGACAGGACTATTACGCTTGGGTGAGATATAACCAAGGTATAGCTCTGGCTGGAAAATTAGGGACCATCCGTATGGGGGCCTGCTGGTCAAGACTTGTAACTATTCACATACTTCGGAAAGCTCTGGCTCCGAGAAATCCTTTATTGGACCGACAACCGCGCACTGGGAGTGGAGAGATGGCGGAAGTAGCATGTACCCACGTGGTCGTCGTACCTGGATAGGAGTGGTGTACTGTACTTCCGGGTGGCGTAGGACCGGGTCCAATCTTGGAGGAATCGTGGTAGACGAGTTGGCATATGCAAGCTTGGGTGCTACATATGCAGTGTGGATAGGGATCCTCAGCTGAGTATTATTTATCCGGATTAACGTTGCTCCTCGGTTATGGAGACTTGGTCACTGACTGTCAACGGAGAGTGGTTCTCAACTAGGAATGTTTTGAAATGTAAAATGAATCATGAACGATGAAGAATTGAGGAATACTGAATCTTTCAAAAATAAAATAAGGTTTACAAAAATGCTTTTCTGCAAAATACTTGATCTTGCTTAAGCCTTACCTTGACTACCCTAAGCCTCTCATTCCTGAGTCTTCTCCCTTTTCTTTAGTCGGGTAAGTCTTGTTGAGTACCCCAGTACTCAGGGTTTGTTACCCATGCTGCAGGTATGACAGAGTCCCCGATGTGTCTTGCACCCTGCTACGTGACCATCGTCCAGGAAGAGGCCGATGAGGCCGAAGAATAGTTGTACACCCTCGGGCTGGGTGATTATAAGTATCTTTGTTGTTCTCCACTACGTTGCCTATGTCAATTTTTATTATCAGGACTTGGTTTGTAATAACTGCACCTTAATTTCTATTTGGAACCCTGTTTTGTAAAACTAATGTTATTTATGTCTTCCGCTCATTATTCCGATGTTATTTGTAAAAGTATGCAATGCTGTAACCGAATTGTGAGATGATCCTGCGGACATTGGGCACTGATGTAGCCCGGTGGCGAACAGGTCTTAATCACATGGAACATGGGTTCGGCTGTCAGAGGTTGACAGGGACACGTGGGCCATGGGATTAGGGTCGTTCCGTCACAGAGTGGTATCGGAGCATCTCACTTTAACGTTGCAGTGTTCGTTTTTGCGAAAACTTCAAAAGACCTTTTTAGTCCAAACAAACTAAACTTGACTATTTTGAGTCCAAATTGCTTCTCTCATCTTGTCTCTCATATGGCAACACTAGCTAGTGGAACAACATGTTTTAAGCCCTATGTTCTTTATTTATTGCATTGCTTTGTTCCGTAGGAACGATTCATGCATCATGTCATAATCACTTAAGTTAACTTCCTCTCTAAGTTCGTTGGGGTAGTATGCCTTTACCTGCTCTTGCTAGCCTTTCTCATCCATCTTCTCTTATCCAGACATGGCCCGTATCAAGCTGACTGCCCGCAAGAAGACTGGACCGCATGGTGTGCCACGCCACCAGCTGGCACCACGCGCTGGGGAGGAGACTGGAGAATCTTCCAACGGTCGTCGCTTTCCCCGCCGCACCCGTAAGAATCTGAAGGAGGAAATCAAGAATCTGAAGGCTGAAATGGAGAACATGGAGCATGACTTCTACCTTTCACGCCTGGAGTTTTATGAGGCACGAGCTTCCCTGGAGCAGGCCAACCGGAACACGATTCGCGCTATCGAGCAGCGCAATGATGCTTGGACCCGCGAGGACGTTACCAGAGCCCAGCTCCACGGACTGCAGCAGTACACAGCTCAGATTGAACAGTTCAATGATATGCTTCATGAGGAAGTGCATCAGCTGTATGATCAACTCCACCCCTTGGTACCCCCGGTTATGGAAGACCCTGAGGACGGAGTAGTGGAAGAACCCGATGTGGAACAAGAGCCAGACGTGGACGAAGAAATTGAACCTGCTGAGGACGTCCACGCTGAAGACGAGGACGAGGAGGAAGAGCCTGAGCTCATCCTCGAAGAAGACGACGACGAAGAAATGATCATCATCGATGAGGACTAGACCCGTCTTTAGGAGATGGAGATCCCGTGTGTCTGTACCACCTGCTTACCTAAAACCTTAGTCTAGGTTTGGGAGCGTTAGTCTGTCTTTTGTTAAGTCAGTCTGTATCTTTCTTTTCGTACCTTTTTTCCCCTTATCAGTCCGTTGTTATCTGTCAGTCATCTTTATCAATCTATCAACCTTTGTATCCGAAGAAGCTATCAGTCTGTTGATTTCAGAACCCTATCTATGAATGCTAAGTTCCAAGTTGCTTAACAGATGCCTGTGAACACTCGCACTGGAGCTGGAGGTTCTGATGATGCCAACCTTCCAAACCCTCCACCTGTTCCTGCTACGCTAGCAGATGCCATTGCAGCCTTGGCCGCCGCTGCCAACCTAATGGCTCAAAACCAAGGACAGCAGAACTTTCACCGTGGTCGCCACAACATCAACCAAGAGACCACCTATGTGGAATTCACCGAAACTCGTCCACCGGTCTTCACCAAGGCCGATGAACCCCTCGAAGCTGATGATTGGCTCCGCACCATGGAGCAGAAGTTTGGTCTTATCAACTGCACTGAAATCCAGAAGCCCCGTTTCGCTTCCCAGCAGCTTCGTGGTCCGGCAAGTGCTTGGTACGCCAACCTGTTGGCTGCCCAGCCAGAAGGTCATCGGTTGACCTGGGAAGAGTTCCGCACTGCTTTCCGTGCTCATCACATCCCTTCTGGATTAATGAAAATAAAGCTTGATCAGTTCCTGGATCTCCAACAGAAAGACTCCACAGTCATGCAGTATGTGGGTCAATTCAATCATCTCAGCCAGTATGCCTCAGAGTATGTCAACACAGATGAGAAGAAGAGGGATTGTTTCCTTAGAGGACTGCGCCCGAAGATCCGCAGGAGCTTGTCCAATAACCTGACTGGGTCTTATCACGATGTTGTTGACCGGGCTGTTGCTTTTGAAGAAAGCAATCGCCAGTACCAGGAAGAGAAGAAAAAGAAGAAAGCAGGGTCAAGCAGCTTCTCTGGCGGTCACAAACGCCAGAGAATCATCTATCACCCCAGCCACCACCACAATCGTCTACCTTACCCCAACCAGCAAGTGGTCGTCCGTACCGCGGCCACCACCCATAATGCCAACCAGCAGAGTGCCACACAGCCGAACGCCCCAGGTGTTCGTATCACCACCCCACAAACCGCCTACAACCATCCCTGCTACAACTGCGGCCAGCTTGGTCACTGGTCTCGTGAGTGCCCAAAGCCCAAGAGGTATGCTCAGAATGCTCAGAAGAATCCCGGAGGATCTCAGCAGCAGCAGCACCGTGCCCAGCAGCAACAGGCCCAGAAAGGCAGGATTGTCAAGAAGCACGGGCAAGTCTACTACACCGCTGTCAGCGATATACCAGAAGGGGAGCCCGTCATGATCGGTAGGTTTCCTGTTGCCAATCACCCTGCAGTTGTGTTGTTTGATTCTGGTGCATCGCATTCCTTCATCAGTCGTACTTTTGTCATCAAGCATGAAATATCAATTGAGGATTTAAAAGAAAGTTTCTGCATATTTTCGCCTGGAGGGCGTATAAGTACTAAGGAAGTGGTTCGCAGTATACCAGTAATGTTGGGGGAACATGTATTTCCCACCACCATGATAGTGCTTCATGCTCAGGAGATAGATGTCATCCTAGGCATGAATTGGATGTGTCAGTATAAAGCCATGATCGACATCTTGAATAGGGTTGTGAGAGTGGACATTCCTAACAGTACCTCCAAACTCCTTCTCCAACTCCCAATGCCTCAAAAACCAGCAGCCACTCAAATAAATACCGCCTATGTTCTGGAAACCAGGGACATCCCCGTGGTTTGTGAATTCCCTGATGTTTTTCCTGAGGATTTGCCTGGTCTGCCTCCTGACCGTGACGTTGAGTTTGCCATAGAGCTAAAGCCCGGGACTGCTCCTATATCCGGCAGAGCTTATCGAATGCCTCCCAGAGAGTTGGCAGAACTAAAAATCCAATTACAAGATTTGTTGGACAAGGGTTTCATTCGCCCAAGCTCGTCTCCTTGGGGCTGTCCTGCAATCTTTGTAAAGAAGAAAGACAAGACTCTCAGAATGTGCATTGATTATCGCCCGCTCAATGAGGTCACCATCAAAAATAAATATCCCTTGCCTCGTATTGATCTTCTCTTTGACCAGTTAGCTGGAGCCAAAGTATTCTCCAAGATCGATCTCAGATCCGGCTACCACCAAATAAAGATTCGTCCTGAAGATATTCCTAAAACAGCTTTCACCACCAGATACGGCCTATATGAGTACTTGGTCATGTCCTTCGGTTTGACCAATGCCCCTGCTCATTTCATGTACCTCATGAACTCTGTGTTCATGCCAGAGCTTGATAAATTCGTGGTCGTGTTCATTGACGACATCCTTGTCTACTCAAAAACCCCTGAAGATCACGTCGAGCATCTTCGTATCGTTCTATCCCGTCTCAGAGAACATCAGCTGTATGCCAAGTTCAGTAAATGTGAGTTCTGGTTAGATCAGATACAGTTTCTTGGTCATGTCCTTTCCGCTGAAGGTGTGTCAGTTGACCCTGGTAAAGTGGCAGACATTCTGGATTGGAAGCCACCTACCACTGTTCATCAAGTCCGCAGTTTTATGGGAATGGCAGGATATTATCGTCGATTCATCCCAGATTTCTCAAGAATCGCCAAGCCTATCACTGAGTTAGTAAAGAATTCTGTGAAGTTTGTCTGGTCACCAGCCTGTGAGCAAGCCTTTCAAACTCTGAAGAAACTGTTAACTACATCACCAGTGCTAGCCCAGCCGAACATCGAGAAGCCCTTTGATGTCTACTGTGATGCATCTGGTACTGGTTTGGGCTGTGTTTTGGTGCAAGAAGGTCGAGTGATCGCTTATGCCTCCCGACAGCTTAAGCGACATGAAGAGAATTACCCAACTCATGATCTCGAGTCAGCAGCAGTAGTGCATGCCTTGAAGATCTGGCGTCATTATTTGTTGGGCAGTACCTGTAATGTGTACACTGATCACAAAAGCCTGAAGTATATCTTCACTCAAGAGGAACTGAATATGAGGCAGAGAAGATGGCTTGAGTTAATTAAGGACTATGATCTTGAAGTGCATTACCATCCGGGTAAGGCGAATGTGGTTGCCGATGCGCTCAGTCGCAAGTCATATTGCAACTGTCTGATGATGAAACCCTATGTTTCTTCTTTGTTGTGTTATGAGCTGGAAAAGTTGAATATTGAAATGATTCCACAAGGAACTCTGAATAATATCAGAATGGAAACCCCTATCAGAGAGCAGATCATCGCTGCACAAAGAGGTAACCCTGGAATCAAGCACATCATCGAAAAGGTCCAATCCGGAAAGGCTGATTGTTTCAGGATCGATGGTGCAGGAGTAGTATGGTTTAAGAATCGGTTAGTAGTTCCTAAAGTGCCTGAGTTAAGAAAGTTAATCCTTGATGAAGCACACTTGACTAGATTCTCCATCCACCCCGGCAGCAACAAAATATACCAGGATTTGAAGCAGCAATTCTGGTGGACAAAGATGAAGATTGAGATCGCCCGGTATGTCGCTCAGTGCGATACCTGCCAGAAAGTCAAAGCCGTACACATGAAGCCCGGAGGAGAATTGCAACCTTTACCTGTACCTGCTTGGAAATGGGACGATATTAGTATGGATTTTATCAATGGGCTACCCAAGACACAAAAAGGTTTTGATTCCATCTGGGTGATCGTGGATCGCCTCACTAAGCAAGCTCACTTCCTGCCAGTGAAGACCAGTTACACCGTCCCCACTTATGCCACTTTATACAAGAACCACATAGTGAAACTCCATGGCATACCCAAGAGCATTATCTCTGATCGTGGTACCCAGTTTGTCGCCAAGTTTTGGAAAGCGTTCCATACCTCACTTGGAACCAAGCTCTTGCATAGTACAGCATATCATCCACAAACAGATGGACAAACTGAGCGAGTCAACCAAGTGTTAGAAGATATGTTGAGAGCATGTGTGCTCACCTTCGCAGATACTTGGGATGACTGTTTGCCCTTGGCAGAGTTCTCATATAATAACAGTTACCAAGAGAGCATCAAAATGGCACCCTTTGAAGCACTGTACGGCCGCCGTTGTCGTACACCTCTCAGTTGGTCTGAACCTGGAGAAAGGGAATTCTTTGGAGTTGACCTAGTAAAAGATATGGAAGAGAAAGTCAAGCAAATACAAGAGAACATGAAGATTGCACAGTCTCGACAGAAAAGTTATGCTGACAAGAGACGTCGACCTCTGCAATTCGAGATCGGGGATTATGTGTACCTGAAGGTCTCACCCACTAAAGGAGTTACTCGTTTTGGAGTCAAGGAAAAGTTAGCACCCCGCTATATTGGTCCCTTTGAGATTCTGGATCGTTGTGGCAAGGTAGCTTACAAGCTAAGATTGCCCGATCATCTTTCTGCTGTCCATAATGTGTTTCACGTCTCCCAACTCAAGAAATGTCTCCGAGTACCCGAACACGTGGTGGAAATTGAAGGTGTTGAGTTAGAACCTGATCTATCATACTCTGAGTATCCAGTTCGTGTGTTGGATTCCAAGGACCGTGTTACCCGAAGAACTACCACAAGATGGTACAAGATCCAGTGGAACCAACACTCTGAAGAAGAAGCCACCTGGGAATCCGAAGACTTCTTAGCAAAGAACTACCCCGGCTTCCTCGATACTTTGTAGAGGTAAGGTTTGCCTTTGTCCTTCTCTAGACGCAGAATCTCGGGGCGAGATTTCTTTTAGGGGGAAAGGCTGTAACGCCTCTGGTGTTTAAGATGTAATTAACCTGACATGTCATCATCATTAGTCATTAATCATTCTTGCCTTGCATTTATGTTTGCTTAGTACTTGTGTAGCAATCTCTTTTCAAAAACCCTAAAGCCCAAATCTTCCTAAAGGGCAAAAATGGTAATTTCAACTCTGTGCCTAGTCTTGTGTAATTTCTTGTTCAGTTAGTGTCTTGATGACTTGTTGTGTTGATCAAAGTTAAAAATCAGAAATAGAATTTAAATCCCTTTTGAAAAACCCTGATTTCCAAACCCTGGTTTTTACCCCTCTTTTATTAACTTAAAAACTATTCAAAATTGGAGGTTGGTCCTTTTGGAAAAGTTGTAGATCTTGTCAAGAGGAACAACTTTGGTGTTTGCAGATTTTCAAGTTTCAATACAAAATCAGAAGTAATTTCAAATTCCTCCAAACTTAAATTTTGTCCCTTTTTCGGTTTTCCAAAGGATCTCAAAAACTTTTGAGTTTCAGAAAAAGTTTATATTGGCAAAGTTGTAGATCTCAAAATTTTAAGCAACTTTGGTGTTTTGAGTTTTCTTCGTGTAGTTCAAGTTTTGGGAGTAATTTCAAAATTTCAGAAAGGGGAAGTTTTGCTTTAAATATCGTCACTGTGCACGAACTTTAAAGCCAGGGGGCCCCGGCCTCCGGCAAGGCCGCCGCGCCGCGCGCGAGCCTCGCCGCCCCTACCGAGCCCGGCTGAACCGCGCCCGTGCCGCGCGCGGCCAAGCTCTGGCGCTCGCCTTTCCTCTCGGCCCCTACCTACCGCCGCCTCGCTCATCCCCTACCCTCTTCCTTTTTCCCCTCGGCAGCGGACAGCGCGCAGTTGCCGGCCGCCGGCAAGCCGCCCCGCCGCGCGCGCGTTCCCGCCCGCACCGAGCCGCCCTACCGTGTTCCCTACCTCCATTAATGTCGCCCGAACGCTCCCCATCCTTCTAACCGGACCCCCCCCCCCAACTCCGCCCGCGGCTATAAGAAGCCGTCGGGTTCCGCCATTACCGCCACCACGGCGCCCCGCACTACCGGACCTCCCCAGCGCCCGTCGAGCCCGCCGTTGCCTTCGCCTTGAGCTGCTCCACCTTCCCGAGCAATCAATTTCACCCCTCCGCCCTCCTATCGCCGGCGCGGGAGCTTCGTCCCCGACTCCGGCAAGCGACCGCATTTCGGCAAGAAGAGGAAATTCGCCGCCGTGAGTGTTCCTCCCGTCCCTCCGACCCTTGCCCTCTCTTCCTCACCTCCGTACGCTTCTAACCGCACCTCGGTGATCTCTTTTGGTGGACAGAGCCGCCGGACGCCGCTCGCCGCCAGAGAGCTCCGCCGGAGCACCACCACCGTCGAGCTCCCTCCTCCGACCCTGCACCGCCTCGCCGAGCCTCCCACCAGACTCTCGGTGAGCCCGCGAATCTTTCCCCACCCTCAGCTTTCCCAGCGCGAGCCCCGAGCGGCCGGCCCGCCGTCCGCCTCGCCTGCGGTTCGCCCGAGCCTTCCGTCTCGCCCGAGCCTTCGAGCCAGGCCTCGGACGAAGTAGTCGCTTCCGTCTCGCCCGAGCCCGTTTCACCCGAACCCGCTTCGCTCGAGCCAGGCCTCGGCGAACACATGTCTTCCGATTCGCCCGAGCCTCCCGTTTCGCCCGAGCCTTGCGAGGAAAGAGCACAGTGCTCTTTTCTTTTTTTTTGGAAAGTTGTGAATAGTGTTCCTTTTTCTTCTTTTCGTGTGATTTTCTGTGTTGCTCCAAAAATTCTGAAAATTTTATGGTAGACTATTTATACCATGTAGTATTTTAGAAAAATATGAAACTTGGACTTTGTGCAAAAGTTTGAAAATGAAAAATTTCCCTTTTAATTAAGAAATGAATGGTTTTAGATTTTTAGAAAATCATGTGTAGCTCCAAAAATCATGAGATAAATTTTTATGTGCTAGTTATGTCATGTTTAGTCTCTGGTGAAATTTTGAGGCCGTTTGGAGCAAGTTGATTTTTGGGTATTTGTTTAATTTGCTAAATAGCGTCTTTTGTTAATTAAATGTTTGATTTTTGTTAAGCACCTTAATGACCTCCAAAAATTATGAAATTTGTTTTGACATCTATTTATACCATAATAAACTTATGAGATTAATTGGGTAAATTTTGGAGCAACTGCATAAAATGACTTTTTTAAATAATTAGGAAAAATAGAAAATCAAATAGAGTTCATGTTGTATGCCCTGTGAGTGACTTTTAGGATTGTTTGCTATTCATAGACCCCCACCCTTTTGGTCTATGATGTTTGTGATGCCATGCTTGTTTTGTGTTTAGGTCGGATAAATGATGCTTAATAGATTGATTAACTTTGCTTAGAGAACAAGATAAGTAACTTCGTGTCTGTTCTAGAAGTTACTTATGCGCCGAAAAATTGTACTCTAGAAACAGTAGAATTGTCCTATTGTTCATGTCAGCATCCTCATAAGCATACATCCTTGCATCCGTATAGTGACCGAAGGAGAAGGCGTCAAAGTCGAAGCAGCAGCTGACGAACCTGCTCCCGAAGTAACCCCGAGCTCCGACGCTTTCACTGCCGACCCCGAGCCCGTCCTTTTTGCTCTTCAAGGCAAGCCCCGGTGCATTTAACCCTTTCCTTGAATTTATAAAATGATTTCCTTAAATGCTTTTGAGTTAAATTATTGCATTAGGTTTATAGGAGTTGTGTGTTATCCTAACTGATGCACTGATACATCCGATACCTGCTTTTCAAAAGTATTTGAAAAATGCTTAGCAATGCTTATTGAATTAGACTTTGCAATAAAATGCCAATTTCAAAAGTGTGATCACTTAAGGAATGATTATGGGAATTTGGTCTTACTCCCCGGCTGTTGGCTAGGTATCTGATCCGTACCTAGTCAATAGCGAGGAGAGGTTGTCCGAGCGTACGGTGTCGTCATGTTGTAGTCCGGGACTCAACAGTTGACACCGACCGGGACAGGGTTGAAAAACTAACAGGACTATTACGCTTGGGTGAGATATGACCAAGGTATAGTTCTGGCTGAAAAATTAGGGACCATCCGTATGGGGGCCTGCTGGTCAAGACTTGTAACTATTCACATACTTCGGAAAGCTCTGGCTCCGAGGAATCCTTTATTGGACCGACAACCGCGCACTGGGAGTGGAGAGATGGCGGAAGTAGCATGTACCCACGTGGTCGTCGTACCTGGATAGGAGTGGTGTACTGTACTTCCGGGTGGCGTAGGACCGGGCCCAATCTTGGAGGAATCGTGGTAGACGAGTTGGCATATGCAAGCTTGGGTGCTACATATGCAGTGTGGATAGGGATCCTCAGCTGAGTATTATTTATCCGGATTAACGTTGCTCCTCGGTTATGGAGACTTGGTCACTGACTGTCAACGGAGAGTGGTTCTCAACTAGGAATGTTTTGAAATGTAAAATGAATCATGAACGATGAAGAATTGAGGAATACTGAATCTTTCCAAAAAAATAAAAATAAGGTTTACAAGATGCTTTTCTGCAAAATACTTGATCTTGCTTAAGCCTTACCTTGACTACCCTAAGCCTCTCATTCCTGAGTCTTCTCCCTTTTTCTTTAGTCGGGTAAGTCTTGTTGAGTACCCCAGTACTCAGGGTTTGTTACCCATGCTGCAGGTCTGACAGAATCCCCGATGTGTCTTGCACCCTGCTGCGTGACCATCGTCCAGGAAGAGGTCGATGAGGCCGAAGAATAGTTGTACACCCTCGGGCTGGGTGATTATAAGTATCTTTGCTGTTCCCCACTACGTTGCCTATGTCTATTTCTATTATCAGAAGTTGGTTTGTAATAACTGCACCTTAATTTCTATTTTGGATCCTGCTTTGTAAAACTAATGTTATGTAAGTCTTCCGCTCATTATTCCGATGTTATTTGTAAAAGTATGCAATGTTGTAACCGAATTGTGAGATGATCCTGCGGACATTGGGCACTGATGTAGCCCGGTGGCGAACATGTCTTAATCACATGGAACATGGGTTCGGCTGTCAGAGGTTGACAGGGACACGTGGGCCATGGGATTAGGGTCGTTCCGTCACAGCACTACACAATTTGTCCTTCTCAAATTTGACATCCTTCAGGCCCCTAACCAAATCCTTCTTCGATAGCTTGTTGAGAGTGTTCATTCCAACATGTGCCAATCTTCTATGCCATAGCCAACCAAGTGATTGCTTAGTGAATAAACATGTCTTCAAGTTGGCATCTTCGGAGGTGAAATCCACTAGATAGAGATTGTTGTATCTAAAGCCCTTGAATATCACTTGTGTATCATCTTTCTTGGTCACAACCACTTCCTTGTCGGTGAACAAACATTGAAAGCCAAGATCACATAATTGCCCAACGGATAGCAAGTTGAAGCTCAATGATGCAACTAGAAGCACATTGGAGATGGTATGATCATTTGATATAGCCACTTTCCCCAATCCCTTGGCATTGCCCTTTGAATTGTCACCAAATGTTATCTTTTCTTGGTCATTGACATTTTCTTCTAGTGAGGTGAACATCCGAGGATCACCGGTCATATGTTGTGTGCAACCACTATCAATCACCCAATGAGATCCACCGGTCTTGTAGTTCACCTACACACACAAGAAATCAAGCTTGAGCTTTTGGGACCCAAACTTGTTGCGGTCCCTTAACCTTCTCTACTAGTGACTTTGCAACCCAAATTTGCTTTGGCCTATTCTTGTTAGGAGGCCCCAAGAACATGACTTTCATCTTGCCACTAGAGTCTTGTCTAAGCATGTAGTGAGCATTGAAAGCAAAGGGCCTAACATGCTTGGGCAAGGGTGTGGGCTTTGGCTCTTCACAATCATGAGCAAAGTGACCTTCCTTTCCACACTCATAGCATCTTCCAATCTTCTTCTTCTTCGGCTTTGTGATGCTCTTGCGTTGCTTCATCTTCTCCTCAAGGAATCCAATGCCATTTCTATTTGTCTTCATGACCGTGTTCATGAGTAGCTCACTTTGAAGACATTGTCCCTTGGTGAATTTCTTCAACCCGGTGGTGAGGTGTTCCTTTTCTCTCTTGAGCTTGTCATTCTCTAGTTGAAGCTCTAATTGAGATGGTGTCATCTTGTAATCCCTCTCCATCTTCAATCTCTTGTTCTCTTCTTTTAGCATGTCTAGCTCAAGTGACATGCTATAGTCATCATCTTGGGTCTCAACAATGACTTGCTTTGTGGTTGCAAGCTTCTCTAGATCAATCTTGAGCTTTGCATTCTCATTCTTGATCTTGACATAATCATCATAGTGATCGGCCACAACCACACTCTTGCCTTTGCCACTAGCTCTTTGCTCATCATGCTCACTAACCAAGTCCTCACAAGATGTTGCTATGTCACACTTAACAACAAGGTTAGGAGCATCATGTGTCTCATGTGAAAGCATATCATAAGTAATGGTGAGAGAATCATAGTCAACTTTCACTTGAGTGTATTGTTCTTTTAGCAAAGCATAACTAGTGGTAAAGTCACTATGCATCTTATCAAGTTTTTCATTTTTAGCTTTGAGCTCTTTGTGAGAGGACTTGAGCTCCTTGATAGAAGATGACATAGTAGCAAGTTCATTCTTTAGCTCATCACTAGCATGTATAACATGATCATATTTCTCAACAAGTGATTTATTTTCATCAATAAGCTTTTCATTTTTAGCTCTAGTCTTTCTTATGATTTTAGAGTAGACGTTTAGCAATTTGACAAGCTCATCATAAGTAGGTGCCTCAAATTCACCATCACTATCACTATCACTAGAGTCATCATCGCTTTGTACCTTTCGGTCACCCTTGGCCATAAGGCATAGGTGTGTAGATGATGATGGCGACGGTGGTGGTGGTGGTGTAGAGGAGCCAATGACTAGAGCGGCCACCTTCTCCTTCTCATCATCACTATCTTCATTTGATGAGCCACCGGAGGAGTCAATGTCGGTGAGCCAATCACCAACAATGTAAGCCTTGCCACCTTTCTTGTGGTATTGCTTCTTCTTCTTGCCATCCTTCTTGTAGTAGGGCTTCTCATTCTTCTTCTCATCTTCACTTGATGAGTCATACTTCTTGCCCTTGTTCTTGTTCTTGTAGCTCTCTTTCTTGGGCTTGGCAAAGCCGGTGATCGCGGCATCGCGGCATTTAACATCAACCGCTTCTAGGTACGACTCCATATGGATTTTCCAATATGGGAAGTCATCTCCCTCAAATATGGGAGGTGGTCCATCACCTCCGGACATCTTAACTCTAGGCGGTTAAGCCTAAATCGAGAGCACGAGGCTCTGATACCAATTGAAAGGATCAAGATGCCCAAGAGGGGGGTGAATTGGGCTTTTCTAAAACTTTTTGCAAGAATTAAAACCTATCAACCTCAATTAACCCCCTAGTGCCTAGAAGTGTGTACGACAAGAATTCACCGCACAAAAGACAATCGCTAAACCATTTCTACTCTAGCATGGCAATTCAATATGAATGAACAACAAGTAAATGCAGAATTGAAATGCTCAAAGGTAAATGCGTAGTAAAGAGAGTAGAGATGACTCGATGATCTTTTTGCCGAGGTATCGAGGTGTCGGCACACCCCCCTAGTCCTCGTTGGAGCACCCGTGCAAGGGTATTGCTCCCCCTTGATCCGTGCAAGGATCAAGTGCTCACTACGAGCTGATTCTTCACCACTCCGGCCCGGTGAATCGCTCGCTACCAGTCACAACTTGACTTGGGTCATCCACAATGCCTCCGGATGATCACCAAGCTCTCCGATCGCCACCAAGCCGTCTAGGTGATGCCGATCACCAAGAGTAACAAGCTAGAACTCTCACTTGACCAACACAAGGCCAAAAAGATGGATGGATGCACACTTGCTACTCAATTCTCACTAGCAGGTGTCTAATTCTCACAATTAGCAAATCACTCAACCTCACTAGGGCTCTTGCACTCACTCACACTCACAATGTGTTTCTCAGCTGATGGAAGTGGCAAGAAGACTCAAATGGATGGAGGGAAGGAAGTATATATACTCCCCCAACCGGCCATCCAAAAATAGCACAAGACAGGCATTCTGCGGGGGCATCGGACACGCCGATGCCTAGCATCGGACGCTCCGATGACCTCGTCCAACGGTCTACTATACCTTCTTGTCAGACTGTTTAAAGGGACATCAGACGCTGGGCAGTGTCCGATGTGGATTTACCCTCTCTGGAACCTCTCTGGATGGCCATCGGACGCTGGCCCTCAGCGTCCGATGCCAGCGTCCGATGCGGTTTCCAGTTCACGTCCACGTGAACAGTGGCATGGGCGCGTCTGATGCCATGCACCAGACCAAACCCTAGTTGGGGTGAGCATCGGACACGTCCGATGCCCACCTAGCCAGCGTCCGATGCCCATAACAAGGGCCGACTTAACTCGGATCACGACGCGGCCTAAACGACTTTTGATCCTCTCGACTTAAGGCATCTCTCTGAGCTATCTAGGGCTATGAAATAACAAGTGTGCACCACACCTACCTCAATAGTCTTATCTAGGTCAAGCTACTGATTCACGCTCCCCTTTATAGTACGGCCAAAGGAAAAACAAAGACCTAAGACTACCTAAGTGTCCTCCAACACCGTATGACACTTAGCCTAGTCTACCACCGTCTTCGTCGTCCGTCCTTTGAAAACCAAAATGATATCCATCGCCAGGGGACATGAACTTCATATGCCCGTATCGTCGCCATTACCGTGACCTAACTCAATCCTGTTTCTGCAAAACACACGTTAGTCACAGTAATCTTGTGTTTCATCCAATCACCGAAACCACTAGGGGCCAAGATGCGTTCATTGCGTAATCTGAAAGGTATGTGGTGCTTGGAGTCCGAGTCCTCGTTGGACCAGGAGTTCTTGTCCGAGTAGGAGTCAGAGGCTTCAGCCCGATCTGAATGTCTTTGCGGATCCTCGAGTGTGAGATTCCTTAGCGCTTGGCTGAGATTGTCTGTTTTTGGCATGGCTTGTATTTCTTATTCGAGTTGAAGATAGCCATGTAGCTTTCCTTGATCATCCGCTATGCAAGTCCATGAGCCAAAAACAAAAACTGATCCCACCGGAAACATGTTGAAGTGGTTCGTCGAGCTCTTGGTCGTGGAATCACCGAGAGCCCCTACCTGGCGCGCTAGCTGATGGTGTTTAATAACCGGCAACTCGTCATGGGGTTTCTCGAGACGATTTGTTCGATGGGGATCGGCGTTCGTAGAACTCGGCAAGAACATAGGGACAACGATTTATACTAGTTCAGGCCGCTAAATAGCGTAATACCTTACGTCCAGTGGCGGCGTGTGCCTTGTGTTATGATTTGAGATTCAATGGTGGGGGTATGTGCCTGCCTCTCCTTATATAGCCTGGTAGAGCACGGCGCATACCGAGTCCTAGTCGGTTACAACAAAGGAGTTCTAATCTAATTACAAGGCTTCCTTCAGTAATTCGACTACGTTACAATGAGAGTCCTAATCCACGTGTACTTCGTACCATGTCTTTTGGATCTCCCTTGACTTCCCAGGACTGGTCCGAGTAATCATCTATTGATGATGTCTCTGACACTCTGGTCTGTCATCAGGTGACTGAGAGCACAGTTGCACAGGGGCGATCAGACGGTAGACTACCCACACCGGTGCTTGTAAAGGCATCCGGTACGAGGCCACATCAGCGGATGCAGGCCGAAAATCGCCGCACCGGGGGCCGCTATCGCGACCTCCACGGGCGCACGGCCGCCATTCCTAGCGGCTTCCCGGACGGCCGGTATACACGCTCGTGGGACCCGTTTGTCCTTGCGCCGCTCGCCGTCCGCGCCGGAGCCTGTCCTCGCGCCGCTCGTCATCCGCGCCGGAGAAGAGACAGGGAGCAAGGGAAGGAGAAGTCCAGGCCGCGCCGTCGCTCGCCGTCCACGCCGGAGAAGAGGGAGGGCGAGGCCGTCGGATCTGGGGAGAAGCCCCGCCGCCATGGACGCGCAAGGGCCCGCCTGTCCTCGCGCAGAGGAGGAGCTCGAGCCGCCGCCATCGGACCTCGATGGCTCGAGGTCGAGCCGCCTCCGCCGGATCCGCGCTCCCCGCGCCGGATCTGCGGGCGGAGGAGCGGACGGAAGGAGGCGGTGGGCTGCGCGGCCACTGGATCTGCGAGCTCGAGGCGGAGGAGCGGGCGGAAGGAGGAGGAAGAGGAGGACCGTGCGAAGGAGCGGGCGGAGGAGCGGGCGGAAGGAGGAAGAGGAGGAGCGGGCGGTGGGAGGGAGGAGGAGGGCGAAGGAGCGGGCGGTTGCGCGGACGCGGATGCGGGAAGGAGAGGTGAGGGGAGGGGATATGATTAAAAAAATCTGACAAGTGGGGTATAGAGGTTGATATAGAGGTTGGATGGATGCTGCTGACTAGGCACTATAGAGAATGAATATAGAGATCCATGAGTGCAGATAGTCTTAGCGTGACTAGGCATCGAGACGCGTGCTTGGCACTGTTCCCCAGCGGCACGCAGAATCAAAGTGCGATCAGATGCAACATTACAGGCGCGGCCGGTCACTGCATGTGCGTCCAGTCGTGTGGTGGCAAGTGTGGGCGAGCAGTAGCCGTGGGCGTCAATGGCTAGTTTCAAACGGTCAGCACAGGTGGCATCCCTAGAGCGACCAAACGCCGGTGATCAGATGCGTCCGGTTAGTAGCAATGTGTCTGGTCAGTGCAAACGGTGCCTAGTGAAGGGGTACCTCGGTTTGTTAGCCTTTGCGGCTATTAATAGAAGTGGTTAGTGTCGGCTCAAGAGGTAGTCCACTGGGTGCGACACCTGAGGGCCCAGACAGGGAAGGGGCCCAATCTAAGATATACAAACCCCTGGGTCATATAGTTTAATAGACATCGGCAAACTAATTAAGAGTTAGTATAATAATAATATATTATAATAAGCTAGCTAAATATTTTTCTTCTAATTTTAGGTGTTAAATTTTTAGAAGGTTACCTAAGAAACCTTTGTCAGTGACCTAGAGTTAGCGTCTATATATTATAAGATTTTACGTCAAAAAATATACAATTTTAGCACAATATCATGTTTTAGTATAGCATGTTTTACTAATTATAGATTAAAAACAACAGATATTTATGACATTAAATAAATATCGTTACATTAGTTATAAAATATATTTTTATAATAAATTAATTTAAAGACATTAATATTAATGTTATTCACTAAAAACTTGGTCAAACATGAATAACTTTATGTGACACGTAATTCAAAGTTGCATGTTTTCCTGGATGAATGAAGCACATGGTTTAGAGGGCTCGTCGCGACGAGGTCGCCAGAGGGCCCTCAAAATCCTAGGACCGGCGCTGGAAGTGGTGGCTGGCCTTGGTTGTGGCTCAGCACCTTTGGGACTTAGTGTCCATGCTTGGGGTGTGCTAGAAAGCCATCTAACTCACTTGTGTTTGCTAGTGTGTGAATTATTATGAGTGAGTGATCATTAGTGCATTGCGTTGAGAGATTGCAAGGTGTGGCACTAGGTGGTCGTGTTGCAAGCCGCGGTGGTGCTCATTACTCTTGGAGGTTTGCTACCTCCTAGGGCTTGGTGATCGAGTCTCCATCATGAAGCCCGCGCGAAGATTGTGTGTGGCTCCGGAGAAGAATTGTGAAGGGTGTTGTGCTCACGCCGTGGGGGTCGCGAAGAGCAACTCTAGTAGAGCGTATCATTGAGTTACCCTCACTTGTGAGTGAGTTCTTGTGACGCTCGAGTTCGAGTTAGGTATGGTGTCTATTAGCCGCCGAACTACCAAAGGTGTGTGGTCGACACAACGAGAACTAGCTTAGTAGCAACCAAGTGAACCTCGGGAGAAAAATCACCGTGTTAACTTTTTATTTTTCTTCTCGGCGATTTACAAACTCCATTCTCGACAAGAAAAGAGCGAGGCTTCAGTTGTGTCTTCTTCGATAAAAATAGCGAGAATGAATATCTTATTTACTTGATTTAGAGCTTGTATGAAAAGTTAGGTCTTGTTTAGATACCACGCAAAATAATTTTGCGTTCGACGGTAAATATTGGAACACTAATTTGAAGTATTAAACGTAAATTAATGATGAAACTCATTCCACAACCGCGGATAAAATCGCGAGACCTTTTTAATGAGCCTAATTAGGCTATGATTAGATAATGTTGTACTACAATAAACATATGAAAATGATGGATTAATTAGACTTAATAGTTTTGTCTTGTTAAGTACTATGCGGTGATGTAATTAGTTTTATAATTAATATATTTTAAATAGACTAAATTAGTGCCGCAAACTTCGATGTGACACTTCTCAAATTTTACAAAATTTGGCAACATCTAAATAAGGCCCTACTAAATATTTAGAATTTGAAAAGCTCACTCAAAATTCAACACCAGCAGCCTGGTGGGCATGCTGCAGCATCCGGGCACAAATATGGGAGCAGCGTGCAGTTGCCAGTCGGGATGGTTCAAGATGAAACCAGCCGATTCACGGTCCACCTCCTAACGGGGATAAACCCATCACACACTCATCTCAATCCGTTGTCACATGAAGTCTTCACCCGTCCCAGCCCCGCTTAAATATTTAGTGAATAAACTCGTTCCAACCCGCTCTGTTCGTATGGGTTTAACCCGTCACAAGCAAAAAAAAACACCCTGCTAATGGAATGGGTTTAAATGGGTCCATCTTTGGTGTGGGATCCACATATTAATCTGGTAATGTCAATTGGCATAAAGTAGTTGCTTGTTAAATTAAATTATCTGTAACAAATTTCAGTCAAATCAGGTTTTATAGTGTGTGAACGCATCTTGACCCCCAGTGGGTTTCGGTGATTGGATGAAACACAAGATTACTGTGACTAACGTGTGTTTTGCAGAAACAGGGATGAGTTAGGTCACGGTAATGGCGACGATACAGGCATATGGAGTTCATGTCCCCTGGCGATGGAAATCGTTTCGGCTTTTAAAGGACGAATGACGAAGACGGTGGTAGACTAGGCTAAGTGTCATATGGTGTTGGAGGACACTTAGGTAGTCTTAGGTATTTGTTTTTCCTTTGACCGTACTATAAAGGGGACCGTGAATCAGTAGCTTGACCTAGATGAGTCTATTGAGGTAGGTGTGGTGCACACTTGTTATTTCATAGACCTAGGTAGCTCAGAGAGATGCCTTATATCGTGAGGATGAAAAGTCGTTAAGGCCGCGTCGTGATCCGAGTGAGTTTTGCCTGTGAAACAGGCATCAGACGCTGGCCTGGTGTCCGATGCTCACTGAGACTAGGGTTTAGTCTGGTGCGTGGCATCAGACGCTCCGGTGTTGCCACATCGGACGCGCCCGTGCCATTGTTCACTTGCGAGTGAATTTGGGCATGCATCGGACGCTGGCATTGGACGCTGAGGGCCAGCGTCCGATGTCCATGCAGAGAGGTTCCAGAGAGGGTAAAATCACAACGGACGCGTCCGTTGTGATGGCATCGGACGTTGCCCAGCGTCCGATGCTCCTTTAACTTGTCTGACAGGTTGTATAGTCAACCGTTGGTCGAGGTCATCGGAGTGTCTGATGCCCCCGCAGAAACACATGTTCAGTGCTCTTTTGGATGGCTGGTTGGGGGAGTATTTATACTCCTCCCCCTCCTCTATTAGAGTGTTCTTGCCACTTTCCTCTGCTGAGAAACACATAGTGAGTGTGAGAAAGAGCAAGAGCCCTAGTGAGGTTGAGAGAATAGCTAATTGAGAAGAATTAGTGACCTCCTAGTGAGAATTGAGTAGCAAGTGTGCATCCATCCATCTCTTTGGCCTTGTCTTGGTCAAGTGAGAGTTCTAGCTTGTTACTCTTGGTGATCGGCATCACCTAGACGGCTTGGTGGTGATCGAAGAGCTTGGTGATCATCCGGAGGCATTGTGGACGACCCAAGCCAAGTTGTGACCGCTAGGGAGTGATTCACCGGGCCGGAGTGGCGAAGAATCAGCTCGTAGTGAGCACTTGATCCTTGCGCGGATCAAGGGGGAGCTATACCCTTGCGTGGGTGCTCCAACGAGGACTAGGGGGTGTGCCGACACCTCGATACCTCGGCAAAAAGATCGTCGTGTCATCTCTACTCTCTTTACTTACGCATTTACATTTGAGCAATTCAATTCCACAATTTACTTATTGTGCATCTATATTTGAATTGCCATGGTAGAGTAGAAATGTCATTGTGTTCATCCTTTGTGCAGTTGATTCTAGAGAAAAACACTTCTAGGCACTAGGGGGTTAATTGGGCTTGTTAGGATTTAATTATTGCAAAAAGTTTTAGAAAAGCCCAATTCACCCCCCTCTTGGGCATCTTGATCCCTTCAATTGGTATCGGAGCCTCGTGCTCTCAATTTAGGCTTAACCGCCTAGAGTTAAGATGTCCGGAGGTGATGGACCACCTCCCATGTTCGAGGGAGACAACTTCCCATATTGGAAAATCCATATGGAGTCATACCTAGAAGCGGTTGATGTAAAATGCCGCGAAGCCGCGATCACTGGCTTTGCCAAGCCCAAGGAAGGCACAATCCTTACTCCTAATGAGGAGGAAAATGAGAAATGGAATGCAAAAGCCAAAAACATTCTTTTTAGAGGCATTTGCAAGGATGTGTTTAACCGCGTCCGGAACCACAAAAATTCTCATGATCTATGGGAAAACAGTTGTGCGCTCCATGAGGGAACCAAGAGTGAGCGTGAGTAGCGTTATCATTTGGTTATGCAAAAGTTACATTCATTTGATATGCTTGCTCATGAAAGTGCAAATGAAATGTACTCACGCTTGAATGTTCTTGTAGAAGAGCTAAATGGACTTGGCCTCACACAAATGCAACCATCCGATGTTGTGAGGAAGATTCTTTGTGTCCTTCCAATTGAGAAGTATGGACACATTGCGACTGTGCTACATCAAAGTGATCTTTCCACCGCTACACCAACACAAATCTTGGGAAAGATCAATGCGCATGAGATGTACATGCACATCACACCAAGTGGTGGCTCCTCCACCGACAAGAAGAAAGACTTGGCCTTCAAAGCAAGCCAGAACAAGAAGGGCAAGTCCAAGACAATTGAGGTACACCAAGAGAGCTCAAGTGATGAGGAAGATGATACAAACATTGCTCTCATGGTGAGAAGAACCACAGAGATGTTGAAGAAGCTTCACAAGAATGGAGTCAACTTTGTCTCAAGAAAGAAGAAATTCTTCACAAGTAGCAAGAGAAGGCCAATCTCCGAGATGGATTGCTACAATTGTGGTGAACTTGGCCATCTTGCTCACCAATGCACCAAGCCCAAGAAAGACAACTACAAGAACAAGAACAAGGGCAAGAAATATGACTCATCAAGCGAAGATGAGAAGAAGAGTGAGAAGCCCTACAAGAAGGATGGCAAGAAGAAGAAGCAATATCACAAGAAAGGTGGCAAAGCTTACATTGTTGGTGATTGGCTCACCGACATTGACTCCTCTGGTAGCTCATCCAATGAAGATAGTGATGATGAGAAGGAGAAGGTGGTCGCTCTAGTGATTGGGACTTCTACTCCACCGCCACCACCATCACCATCATCCACTACACACCTATGCCTCATGGGCAAGGGTGACCGGAAGGTACACAGTGATGATGAATCTAGTGATGATGAGAGTGATGGAGAATTCAAAGCTCCCTCTTATGATGAACTGGATGATTTGCTAAACAACTATTCTAGAATCATAAGAAAGACTAGAGCTAAAAATGAAAAACTTGTTGATGAAAATGAATCTCTTGTTGAAAAGTATGATCATGCTATACATGCTAGTAATGAGCAACAAAATGAACTTGCTACTATGTCATCATCTATCAAGGAGCTCAAGTCTTCTAACAAAGAGCTCAAAGCTAAAAAAGAAAAACTTGATAGGATGCATAGTACCCTTAACTCTAGCTATGCTTTGCTTAAGGAACAATATACTCAAGTTAAAGTAGATCATGATACACTTGTTGTAGCTTATGATATACTTTCTCATGAGACACATGATGCCCCTAACCTTGTTGTTAAGTGTGACATAGCAACATCTTGTGAGGACTTGGTTAGTGAGCATGATGAGCAAAGAGCTAGTGGCAAGGGCAAGAAAGTGGTTGTGGCCGATCACTATGATGACTATGTCAAGATCAAGAATGAGAATGCTAAGCTCAAGATTGATCTCGAGAAGCTATCAACCACCGAGCAAGTTGTCATCCAAACTCATGATGATGACTATAGCATCACACTTGAGCTAGACATGCTAAAAGAAGAAAACAAGAGATTGAAGATGGAGAGGGATTATAAGTTGACACCATCCCAATTGGAACTCCAACAAGAGAATGACAAGCTCAAGAAAGAGAAGGAGCACCTTACCACTGGGTTCAAGAAATTCACCAAAGGTCAATGTCTTCAAAGTGAGCTACTCATGAACACCGCAATGAAGACCAATAGAAATGGTATTGGCTTTCTTGAAGAGAAGATGAAGCAACACAAAAGCATCACAAAGCCAAAGAAGAAGAAGATTGGGAGATGCTATGAGTGTGGAAAAGAAGGACACTTTGCTCATGATTGTGAAGAGCCAAAACCCACACCCTTGCCCAAGCATGCTAGGCCCTTTGCTTTCAATGCTCACTACATGCTTAGACAAGACTCTAGTGGCAAGATGAAAGTCATGTTCATGGGGCCTCCTAACAAGAATAGGCCAAAGCAAATTTGGGTTGCAAAGTCTCTAATTGAGAAGGTTAAGGGACCTCAACAAGTTTGGGTCCCAAAAGCTCAAGCTTGATTTCTTGTGTGTGTAGGTGAACTACAAGACCGGTGGATCTCATTGGGAGATTGATAGTGGTTGCACACAACATATGACCGGTGATCCCTAGAAGAGAATGTCAATGACCAAGAAAAGATTATATTTGGTGACAACTCTAAGGGCAATGTGAAGGGTTTGGGCAAAGTGGCAATATCAAATGATCATACCATCTCAAATGTGCTTCTAGTTGCTTCATTGAGCTTCAACTTGCTATCCGTTGGACAACTATGTGATCTTGGCTTTCAATGTTTGTTCACCGAAAAAGAAGTGGTTGTGACCAAGAAAGATGATGCACAAGTGATATTCAAAGGCTTTAGATACAACAATCTTTGTCTAGTTGATTTCTCCTCCGAAGATGCCAACTTGAAGACATGTTTGTTCACAAAGCAATCTCTTGGTTGGCTATGGCATAGGAGATTGGCACATGTTGGAATGAACACTCTCAACAAGCTATTGAAGAAGGATTTGGTTAGAGGCTTGAAAGATGCCAAAGTCGAGAAGGAAAAATTGTGTAGTGCATGTCAAGCCGGCAAGCAAGTTGCAAACACTCATCCAACCAAAGCCTTTGTATCAACATCAAGAGAGTTAGAGCTACTTCACATGGATCTATTTGGGCCAACAACATATGCTAGCTTGGACGGAAATCTCTTTTGCCTAGTGATTGTTGATGACTATTCTAGATACACTTGGGTATTCTTTCTTCATGACAAATCCAAAGCAACCCCTTCATTCAAGAAGTTTGCCAAGGGAGCCCAAAATGAATTTGACTTGAAGATCAAGAAGATTAGAAGTGACAATGGAAAGGAATTTGACAACACCCATATTGAGCAATATTGTGATGAAGATGGGATCAAGCATGAAGTCTCCGCAACCTACACACCGCAACAAAATGGGGTAGTTGAGAGGAAGAACCGGACACTAATCACCCTAGCAAGAACAATGTTAGATGAGTACTCTACACCAGAAAGATTTTGGGCGGAAGCAATCAACACCGCTTGCTATGCATCAAATCGGTTGTTCCCCCATCGTCTCCTTGGCAAGACCCCCTATGAGCTACTCAACAACAAGAAGCCGGATGTATCATTCTTTAGAGTGTTTGGGTGCAAATGCTACATCTACAAGAAGCGCCAACACCTAGGGAAGTTTCAACGCCGATGTGATATTGGTTTTCTTGTTGGTTACTCATTGAAGTCCAAAGCATATCGAGTATTCAACCATGCCACCGGGATGGTAGAAGAAACATATGATGTGGAATTCGATGAATCTAATGGCTCTCAAGGAGAGCATGACAATCTTGATGATGTAGGTGATGAACCATTGAGGGAAGCAATGAAGAATATGCCAGTTGGAGCCATCAAGCCTAAAGATGATGATGATGTGCAAATCATTGGCAAGCCATCCTCATCAAATGTACCACAAGATGATGATAAAGATGGGAGAGAACCATTTGAAGATACTCATGTCTCCCATGATCAAATGGTGGTACAAGCTCAAGATGTTGATGCTCCTCAAGCGGCCCCTCAAGTGGTTGATCAAAGGACTACTCCTCTACTACAAGCTCATCCTCAAGATCTCATCATAGGGAGTCCAACAAGGGGTGTAATGACTCGATCTCAAAAACTTTCTCTATTTATTGAACATCACTCCTTTGTGTCTCTTGTTGAGCCTACCATTGTAGATGAAGCTCTAAGTGATCTGGATTGGGTGAATGCCATGCATGAAGAATTAAACAACTTCACCCGCAACCAATTTTGGACACTTGAAGAGCGACCTAAAGGCGCAAGAGTCATTGGAACAAAATGGGTGTTTAGAAACAAGCAAGATGATCAAGGCAAGGCTAGTGGCAAAGGGGTTCTCTCAAGTTGAAGGCTTGGATTTTGGAGAGACCTTTGCACCGGTTGCAAGACTTGAAGCCATTCGTATCCTCCTTGCATATGCATCACATCATGACATTAAATTATATCAAATGGATGTGAAAAGTGCTTTTTTAAATGGTTTCATAAATGAACTAGTCTATGTTGATCAACCTCCCGGGTTTGGAGACCCTAGATATCCTAATCATGTCTATAGGTTGTCCAAGGCGCTATATGGGCTCAAGCAAGCCCCAAGAGCATGGTACGAGCGCCTTCGGGACTTTCTCATTGAGAAGGGCTTCATCATTGGGAAGGTTGACACGACACTATTCACCAAGAAGCTTGATGGAGAGATCTTCATTTGTCAAGTCTACGTTGATGACATCATCTTCGGGTCAACAAATGAAGCCTATTGCAAGGAATTTGGTGACTTGATGTCGAAGGAGTTCGAAATGTCCATGATTGGCGAGCTCACATTCTTCCTAGGCTTCCAAGTCAAGCAATTGAAGGAGGGGACTTTTATATCTCAAGAGAAGTACACAAAAGACCTCCTCAAGCGCTTCAACATGGATGATTGCAAGCCTATCAAGACTCCAATGTCAACAAATGGACATCTCGACCTTGATGTGGGAGGTAACCCGGTTGATCAAACTCTCTACCGTTCTATGATTGGTAGCTTGTTATATTTGACCGCATCTAGGCCCGACATCATGTTTAGTGTGTGCATGTGTGCTCGTTTTCAAGCCGATCCTAGGGAATCACATCTCATAGCTGTGAAGAGAATCCTTAGGTACCTAAAGCACACCCCAAGCATTGGCCTTTGGTATCCCAAAGGAGCTAAGTTCCAACTCATTGGGTATTCCGATTCGGATTACGCGGGTTGCAAAGTAGATAGAAAGAGCACATCCGGAGGGTGCCATTTGCTTGGGAGATCACTAGTTTCATGGAGTTCAAAAAAACAAAATAGTGTGGCCTTGTCTACTGCCGAGGCGGAATACATAGTCGCGGGTGCTTGTTGTGCACAAATCCTTTACATGAAACAAACCCTTTTAGACTATGGTGTAGTTCTAAAAAGGGTACCTTTGCTGTGTGACAACGAGAGCACGGTTAAGCTTGCTAACAACCCGGTTCAACACTCTCGCACTAAGCACATAGATATTCGCCATCACTTTCTAAGAGACCATGTTTCAAAGAAATACATATCCTTAGAGGGAGTTAGAACCGAAGATCAATTGGCGGATATCTTCACTAAGCCTCTAGATGAGAACACTCTTTGTAGATTGCGAAGTGAGCTCAATGTGCTTGATCTAAGTAACTTTGTCAAAAGGTGAAAGGGGGTTGTCTTTGCATTGCATTGTATTATATGCCATGTTTAAATTATGCTATGCACATAGGCTTGTCAGACGTGGTTAAGATAACCGCCCTAAAAAGCGTGTGAAGAAGCTTACCCATGAGCAAACTTGACAAGCAACCTAGATTCCAATTCCGTACTGCATTGCATATGCATGTTTGTTGTCTTGTCGTTTCTTTTTGGTTAAGCTTTGAGCAACCGCTGTGTTCGTCCACCGCTAGGGGGAGCATTTGTGGCTCTTAATGGTTGAGACCCCTAGTTTTGGTGGCCACATGTTGTCTCCTCGGGATTTATTGCATATTTTCACTAAAAAATGATATGTAGCCTATGGAAAAATATTTATAAAAATGAGGGTTTATGCGAGGATGCTCATACTAGGTTCCAACTGGTGTTTATTTGCCTTTTATTTGAGTTGGAACTTGGTTGGGAGAGGGAGCCGCAACGGAGATCTTCAAAACTGCCCAAAATGCAGCATCGGACGCTGCATCTGACGCTGGCCCCAGCGTAGCCCCAGCTGAAACAGTGAACTGCTAGTGTCCGTTGTGTCTCCATCGGAGCGTCCGATGCCTGCACTATAGGCAGCCCTGGCTGAAATAGTGAACTGCCAGCGTTCGTTGTGTCTCCATCGGAGCGTTTGATGCCCCATCGGATGCTGCCCAGCGGCCGATGCCAAGGCAAAGGACGCATCTGATACGTTTTTGGCAAAATTGGAGCTCTCTGAGTGGACATCGGAGTGTCCGATGTAATCACATCGACGCGTCTGATGCCCCTTTAAGCGGCGCAATGAGTTCTTCTATTGATAGACTGGCCCCATGTGTCATTACCTTCGCCTCCATCTTATTCCTCGCGAACCTGACGCCCCTGCGCAACCCTAACCCTAGCGCCCGAGCCCACCCCCGTCGGCCGCCGCGCCCACTCCTCCCGCACGCACCCAGCCAGCTCGCCGCCGGCCGCTGCTCCGCAGCTCCTCCTTCCGCCTCCTCCCGGCCAGCTGCTCGCGCCCGCCGCCATCGGAGTTCACCGGAGACGCCATCGCTCGTCGGAGCCCTCAACCGGTGTTCTCTCGCTCGTGGTCGTCCCCGTGGCCGACTTTGTCTCTGGCATACTACTCCTCCGGCCCGATCGCTCCTCACAGTGAGTTTCCTCCCCTACCTTCATATTTCGTGCCCTCAAGGTGTTCGATAAAATACCCCAAAGGCTTGTTCTCCCTGTTTATGACCTAGTTTCCACTCCAATCCTTTGCAGTCCCATTCGGTGTGATTCGTGGGTGCCGGAACGCCAGTCCTTATCTCCTACTTGTTCGTTTCGTCAGTTCGTCAGGTAGCAAAGCCCTCTTCCACTCTTATCCCCTTGCTTTGCTTCGATAGGACTTCTCGTCTCTAGCATATATGTTTTCTTATATATATCTCATCTATTCTTGCAGCGGGTCAAGTGGCAGTTGACAGCTTGAGGTCAGTTGGCAGTGTCAGCAAACCCGGGGCCAAGCCCGCGGGTAAGGATCGAGGCCAAGCCTCGCGAGTGACAGTGGCGGTTGGTTTGACAGTGTCAGGGGGAGTATCTGTCTGCAGGTTGTTTGTCAGTTTGGCTTGTCATGGTTGATTCAGCGGCAGTGGTTCTTTTAGCGGCAGCTTAGAGTTTCTCAGTGACAGTGCTTTCCGTTCTTGTCAGCCATGTGCTGCAAGAACGTTGGTGGTGCCCCGGGGGACTCTCCTCCTCGTCCCCCTCCTTCCGGTCAGAGGCCCGGGAAGGGGAAATTGATCACGCGCAGGAAGCGCACCAGAGAGCAGCGCGAGGCCGATCAGGCCCGTGAGGTTGCAGCCGCTGCAGAGCGTGCCGAGCAGGGAGGCCATGGCGGCGGATTTAGGATTCAGGATCAGTTGTCGCCAGAGCGGAGGCGTGCAGTTGAGGAGGTTGAGCGTCGGCACGGCTCACCGACTGGCACCCTTATGGCTGCCGGTCGCCGGACCACGTTCACCTCACCAGGTGTGGAGCCCCAGAGCTCGCAGAAGGGCCAGGCAGAGGCCGAGGCAGCAGCTGCAGAGGCAGAGGAGGAGGTCCCTGAGGAGATCCCCAGGCGTCGGTCGTCTCGCCGCCGGACAGAGGTGCCACCCCGCCCCGATGTCCCTCTACGGGGTGCACGTGCTCCATCGAGGCGTCCACCTCTGCAGATTCTGCGGCTCGACCTCCGAGCAGCTACTTGCTCCCAGATCCAGACCCTTCGACTTGTTCTGGTGGAGCAGTGGTTTCCTAGGGAGAGGCAGCAGCAGGCAGGTCCAGAGTTCTACACTGTTCTGCAGGAGGACTTCTACCAGGGATACAGGAACGCCGGGATCAGCCTGCGTTCTCAGAGGGTTTGTTCCTTAGAGGCCCTGGTTTCAGCAGCAGAGCAGCTCTGCCCCGCTCTCACCTACCTACCCGATTTTGCAGACCTGTTGGGGCGATCTGGCTCCTATACGGAGGATTGGGTGTTCCAGTTCTATGCCTCGCTGTGGGTGCACCCTGACCGTTAGACGATCGAGTTTGCCTTCCGAGGGGAGCACTACAGACTGTTCGTGTCTGAGATCCGGGATTGGTTCGGCCTGCGTCACTCTCAGACCCGGATCCACGACCTCTGCTACGACCGGACAGAGCCACCGAGACACCCTCACGGCGGAGAGTAGCCCTCGACAGACTTGGTGCGTCCCTGCTTCCGAGAGCCTTTCGGGGATGGTTCGAGCCGAGCACCAAAGGATCTCACCCCTGCGGCTCGGATCCTCCACGAGGTTCTTAGGCGCACCCGGCTACCTCGCATCGGCTTCAGAGAGGGGATCTCCAGACTTCAGCTGTGGTTACTTGCCTATCTGATTCGACAGCAGGAGTTTGATGTTATGGATGTCATTATTTGTGAGATGGAGGATATAGTGGCAGAGGGCATCAAGGCCCGGCGGCAGCTACCCTATGCACATTGGATCTCATACATTCTTTGGAAGGTAGCTGTCACGACAGGGAAGAATCCAGGACAGTCCCTTACCGGCTTTGCGACCGTGTTCCCCGCGTATAACATGAGTTAGCTCTTGGGACACGGTCGGGACCGCAGGCAGCAGCAGCAGGGGGCACCGTCCAGCTCGCGACAGCGGCCAGAGGTGCCAGAGTCCGCTCAGGAGCAGGACGAGACCGTCAGAGCCCTCGCAAAGCAGGAGCTAGCAGACCTAGAGGGTGAGGACGCCTACGTGGCTGAGGACCCCACCGACAGCTCAGACGAGGACTACCAGCTCCCGCCTCGCCTTCAGCCTCGTTCTCATGACACTGAGGCCGGGTCGTCTGGTACTGCTTCCTCCGATCCAGCGCTTCTTGCGATACTTTCTCGGATGCAGGAGCAGCAGCGGACGGTGACACAGGACGTCCAGCGCCTTGCACAGGAGCAACAGAGGTTAGCCCAGGCTCATGCCTTAGCTCAGCAGCAGGCTCAGGAGAGGTCCGACGCACTTCAGCAGCAGATGCTCCGGCTACAACAGCAGACCTTGTCTTTCATGGAGCGTATCATGGGTGGACCTCCTCAGTGGCAGTGGCAGTGGCAGCAGCCCCCTCCCCAGCAGTAGATTCAGTGGCCGCCACCTGTCCCACCTCAACAGCAGCAGTCCAGTCAGCCGCCGCAGCAGCAGCAGCTCGCGGGTCCCTCCCAGTCCACCTGGTTCTCTACTCCACCAGGAGGGACCCCGCTCTTTAGTCCGCTTCGTACAGGCTTCACATCTCGTCCGACAGAGTCCCTGTTTGCGACGACCACTTCAGTGATGCGGGATCTGTCTGCTATTTTCAGTGAGCTCACCGGCCTTCCCACTCCAGATCTTCAGGGTCCGGTTCAGACGTCGACAGCTCCAGTGATCTCTACTACTGAGACTCTTCCGAGTTCAGTCGCGTCTTCTGAGCAGGCAGAGCCAGTCCAGTCTAAGACCACGACGACCGTGCAGCCTGAGCTATCTTCTATTCCAGAGCTTCCGCACTCCGAGGCTTAGGCGGCCACAGCTACCCAGACTGAGACAGTGACTGAGCAGGCAGATCCGACCCAAACCGCTTCACCTCCGCATACAGCTACAGAGGGTCAGACTGTTGGGTCATCTTTGTCAGACTCCGAGGCGATTTTACAGCAGTTCAAGTTCACCCAGCGCTCTCCAGACACTGCACCTGACTCGTCTGCGCCACCTCCGCCCTCCGACGCCTAGTTTGGTGCTCGACGCCACAGGGGGAGAGTGGGTCGAGTATAGCGATAGGGGGAGCGATGTGAGAGGGATTTGCTTCTTTTATTGTGTTCTGTTTCACATACGCTCTTTACATATCGCATCTTTTGCACGTTATTATGCTATATATGTGTGCTATGGACCTTATGACATGTATGTGCTCACTATGATATATTATATGACATGTCATTTCGTTTTTGCTCGATTACTTGCGCTTAATTCTCACTTGTTTTGTATTCGAGCTCTTTTACTCTTGCACTTGTTATTCACTCTAACTTGTTGAGTGCAGGATGTTGGCATGATATGTATGAGCTTGCTTCTAATCATTTTCTCTTATTCATCGCAAGTTCATACATGTCATGATTTGAAAACCTCTTCTCTCTATACTCGAGGTCGTGTTGTCATCAATCACCAAAAAGGGGGAGATTGAATGCATCTTGGCCCCCAGTGGATTTCCGTGATTGGATGAAACACAAGATTATTGTGACTAACGTGTGTTTTGCAGAAACAGGGATGAGTTAGGTCACGGTAATGACGACGATACGGGCATATGGAGTTCATGTCCCCTGGTGATGGAAATCGTTTTGGTTTTCAAAGGACGAATGACGAAGACGATGGTAGACTAGGCTAAGTGTCATATGGTGTTGGAGGACACTTAGGTAGTCTTAGGTTTGTTTTTCCTTTGGCCGTACTATAAAGGGGAGTGTGAATCAGTAGTTTGACCTAGATGAGTCTATTGAGGTAGGTGTGGTGCACACTTGTTATTTCATAGCCCTAGGTAGCTCAGAGAGATGCCTTATATCGTGAGGATGAAAAGTCGTTAAGGCCGCGTCGCGATCCGAGTGACTTTTGCCTGTGAAACAGGCATCGGACGCTGGCACTCAGACTAGGGTTTAGTCTGGTGCGTGGCATCGAACGCTCTGGTGTTGCCACATCGGACGCGCCCGTGCCACTGTTTACTTGCGAGTGAATTTGGGCATGCATCGGACGCTGGCATCGGACGCTGAGGGCCAGCGTCCGATATCCATGCAGAGAGGTTCCAGAGAGGGTAAAATCACAACGGACGCGTCCGTTGTGATGGCATCGGACGCTGCCCAGCGTCCGATGCTCTTTTAACTTGTCTGACAGGTTGTACAGTCGCCCGTTGGTCGAGGTCATCGGAGCGTCCGATGCCCCCGCAGAAACACCTGTTCAGTGCTCTTTTGGATGGCCTGTTGGGGGAGTATTTATACTCCTCCCCCTCCTCTATTAGAGTGTTCTTGCCACTTTCCTCTGCTGAGAAACACGTAGTGAGTGTGAGAAAGAGCAAGAGCCATAGTGAGGTTGAGAGAATAGCTAATTGAGAAGAATTACTGACCTCCTAGTGAGAATTGAGTAGCAAGTGTGCATCCATCCATCTCTTTGGCCTTGTCTTGGTCAAGTGAGAGTTCTAGCTTGTTACTCTTGGTGATCGGCATCACCTAGACAGCTTGGTGGTGATCGGAGATCTTGGTGATCATCCGGAGGCATTGTGGATGACCCAAGCCAAGTTGTGACCGGTAGCGAGCGATTCACCAGGCCGGAGTGGCGAAGAATCAGCTCGTAGTGAGCACTTGATCCTTGCGCGGATCAAGGGGGAGCTATACCCTTGCGCGGGTGCTCCAACGAGGACTAGTGGGTGTGCCGACACCTCGATACCTCGGCAAAAAGATCATCGTGTCATCTCTACTCTCTTTACTTACGCATTTACATTTGAGCAATTCAATTCCGCAATTTACTTATTGTTCATCTATATTTGAATTGCCATGATAGAGTAGAAATATCATTGTGTTGATCCTTTGTGCGGTTGATTCTAGAGAAAAACACTTCTAGGCACTAGGGGTTAATTGGGCTTGTTAGGATTTAATTATTGCAAAAAGTTTTAGAAAAGCCGAATTCACCCCCCCCCCCCCCTCTTGGGCATCTTGATCCTTTCAGTGTGAACGCAAGCTTTTATTTATAGGATCCGGCTTTGAGGTGAGGCCCACATATTGGTCTGGCAGTGTCAATTGGCATAAAGTAGCTTCTTGTTAAAGTAAATCATATGCAATAAATTTTAGTCAATTCAGATAAAATTTTATAGTGTGAACGCGAGCTTTTATTTCTACGGTCCGCCTTTGATGTGGGACCCACATATTGATCTAGCAGTGCAAATTGACATGAAGTAGCTGTTTGTTAAATTAAATCATCTGCAATAAATTTCAGTCAATTCAGGTAAAATTTTATAATGTGAACACGAGCTTTTGTTTCTAAGGTCCGACTTTGATGTGGAGCCTACATATTGATCTGGTGGTGTCAATTAGCATAAAGTAGTTGCTTGTTAAATTAAATCATCTGCAATAAATTTCAATTAATTTAGGTAAAATTTTATAGTGTGAAGCGAACTTTTATTTCTAGGGTCTAGTTTTGATGTGGGGCCCACATATTGATAGGAGTTACATAAGCGCAATCTTTTCGCTAACCCACCTCGACCCGTTTTCTTTGTAGCACAAACCCGACCCGACCTGTACGAAAATAACACTCGTTTAGACCCGTCAACACACACCCCATATAAGAACCCGCCCAAAAAAACCGTTTCCGCCCGACCCATTAGCAGGTAGAATTCACGGTTCCACAAAAGTACCGCCGGTTTAACAGGCTTTTATGGGTCCAATGGCACGAACGGTCTTTATAGTGAACCGAACCGCTATAGTCTGTGGTTCAGTCTTTTATCGGTCAGACCGCCGGTCGGATTGGGCAGTCCTAATAACTTGGGTTTGTAGCACAAGCAAACAGAGTATAACGTGACTGTATCCCCAGCGATGAAAATCACCGATCGAAAGCTTGTCTAGGTTTTTCCCACTTTATCCGTACATCACTTGGACGAAAGGAAGGATAATGGAACATTCTCCCAGTATACTATAAATTTTAGCGCATGGACCGAGCTAGCCGAGGACTAGTACTAGATGGGTGGGCACGTACTGTCGCCGAGTTGCCGCCTTCGAGTACTCCACCAAGGCCCCTCAAACGCCCTGCAGGCACGAGAAACAGACGAGGACAGGAGGCCGACACGCGGGCAGCCCCGAATGATTACGTCAAACAGAAGGGAAAAGCGCAGCAAGAATCCCCACGCTGCGGTGCGTGGGAGGCGAGCTCCTCGCCATCATGGCTACCGTGCGCCGGGGCTCATGATACGCCTCGGGGCTGGTGGCGACTGGGCGAGAACCCCCAGGCAGATAGGCCTCCTGCCTCTGCCTCTCACCAGGGAGGATCGGCCTGGATCGGGGGCAAAAAGCGCACGTATCATTGCCTACAGAGACCGGCTTGCTTGGAATTTGCTTACTCCCTCCGTACGAAAATACTCCCTCAGTAAGTATCGCTAATAGAAGACGTTTTGAAAAAGGTTTCGATCAAACATTAGGATTATAAATCATAAATAACTTTTAAATTATTAAATTTAGAGATGTAAAAATCATATAAATAAATTTATCTTGAAAAGTATTTTCATAAAAGTATATATATATACTACTTTACAACAAATATTTTTAAAGAAATAAATAGTCAAAGTTATGCTTTGGAGACCGTGTCGCTGTCATAAACGTCTTCTATTTGTGATACGGAGTGAGTAGAAAACATTTTGAGTATTCGTGCCACAAGTTTGACTAGACTTGTAGAAAATACATACAATATTTGTTTCTCCAAATAATTTTGTTAAAAAACTAGATTCAAAGACTTTTTCGATAATATTAATTATGATACTAATTGTTGATATTATTATTTATAACAATTGCCAGTACTTGTTTCTCGAGAATCGAAAATGACTTCTGTTTTGAGACGGAGAGAGTATAGTTAATTAAAAGGGCCCACACATCGCATGTTTGACACGTTCTACGACGACGAACAGAGGGTAACCCGCTCTTGATGTGTCGTAGTAGTAGTCGTCGTCGTAGAACACAACATGTTCTTTTGCTAGTCTTTTTTTCCTCAGTTTTCATGTCAATTATATTATATTCTGATGTTTAGCGTTTCTTAGCAAGAGTACTGGGTACTTCGGCAAGCAAAACATGACATTTCTTAGTATGGATTGCGTATCCACCTCGAACATCCACAACGTGGTCTAGAGCGAGCTGCTGGCACCAGCGAGCCGCGAGCGCAATTGCGATGGTGGCCTCCCACGAGCGAGTGCGCAGGCGGCAGGCTTCGACACCGCCCGGCATGACAAGTACTCCACCTCCATTCCATGCAGTGGGCGGCGACGTCCATGGCGTGGTAGCTAGTAGCTCGGCGGCAAAAGCTAGCGGTAAAGAAACTCTCAGCGGTTTTAGTATTTTTATTACATAGAAAACGAGTTATAATTTGAAACAAACACATTTGTTCTGAGACATGATAGTATAAGCGATCGCCAATTCAGAGTAAAACCGGATAGATGTAGCTTATCTGGCGAAATGATAGGTTAGATTACCGGGGCAGTACGCCTGCAATCTCAGTGAGTACCCCATATTCATACTGGATGGTCACCTCAAGTTCGTATCATGGTGCGGGCCCCGCACCAAAAGTATTACTTATAATGCTGCATAAGACACCCACAACAGTTGTAGACAAAAAAACCTTTTCTGTAGCATAGCATCTACTAGGAGGAGTACTAGTATGTGGCAGTGAAGAGTTTCACATCAGCGAGCGTAAAATAAAGATGAGGATTCCCGGCTCCCAGATCCAGATCAAGCTCGCGCAGCACAGCCGTCGGTTCAAGCTTGTGTGGCTCCTGAACTGAACTCGAATGCTGCGTGGGGTCGAGGTCTGCCGTAGCCACAGGCTAGATGATCGAGTTCGCCATGGCCGGCCAAATTGAATTTTTTTTCCCCCATCCTTCCCCTGCATCAGTTTCGTCTTTTGCTAGATCGAGAAATACGAGAACGAAAGATCAACAAGTCGTAATTTTGGGAACGGAGCTGTTGGACTCGCCGGCTCCGGTCCGCCCGGCGCGCGCTCGGTCGCGCCAGCCGTATGATGATGGCACTTGACGGCGATGATGGCCTCCACGGCGGACCGACACTCCGACAGGGGCACGCCGACGAGGTGGAGTGTGCGCCCCCGGAGCGGGCCCTGGCCACGGGGCACGGGCGGCGGCTCGCTCGAGCGTCGTCTGCCCGAAGCCCAGCGGGGATTGCGATTACGACTTACGAGGTCGTCACTGCCATGACAGCCTCCGGTGCTTCGGACGGGCTCGGATTAACATTAACCTCCCGTCCGCCAATCCAATGATGGCCTGATCACGCCACTGGCATACAATGCTTGTGCCGTACTATTATTTTCACAGCGTTTTGTGTCATGCTCTCGTTGGCCACCTCAATAGACTAAGAGCAAGGCTAATAATATACTCCCTCCATATTGAAAAAGATGACATATTTTAGATAAGGTTTGAGTCAAACATTGGGATTATATAAATCATAAATAACTTTTAAATTATTGAGTTTAGAGATGTAAAAATCATATAAATAAATTTATCTTGAAAAGTACTTTCATAAAAATATACATATACCACTTTTCAATAAATATTTTTAAAGAAACAAGTGGTCAAAGTGATGTTTTGGAGACCGTGTCGCTATCTGAAACGTCAAGTTTTACAACATGGAGGGAGTAGTCTTCAGCTGGCTATATAAACTTTTGCAGCCCACCTCTCAGCCAACTCATATAGTGGTTGGTCCTCTTACAACCCACCTCACTCTCTCACAGATTTTTTTTTGTTCTTGTGCCTTTAACTGGTTGTAAACTTACAGTCCACCTTTTTTCTCTCTCTTTTTTTCTCTTCCATGTCAACATACAGTCTTCTTGTTGCCCCTTATAAGGCCGTCCGCAATGGTGTTCAAATCGCTAACTATTTGGTCTCTAGAAAGAATGTTATTGGCTCTCAATGGCAACTTACAAATAGCTAGTCAGATGAGACATATAAATAAATATTATTTTGATGAGGCAACTTATCGAGGAGACATACAAATAACTAGCTAGATGAGACATACAAATAGCGCTCTTATTGGTTATCGAGGAGAGAGATCAAATAGCTAGCTATTGGGAAGTCGCTAACTATTTGATCTCTCTCCTCGATAGCCAATAAGAATGCTACTTTTTATTATTTTTATACGTAATCTCACTAGCTATTTGTAAAGTGCTATTGAGAGCCAATATAATTTCTTCTAACTAGCTATTTGATAACCATTGTGGATGGCCTAATACTTCTAAGGGGCTTGTTCGTCTGATCATTTTTACGGTTTTTAAGTCAGCTGACGCCAATTTGTTGAAGCGAGTAGAACCGACTCTTTTTTTTTAGAACGCATGATTCTTGAAACAGGAATAGTTATATGATACTTGCAATTCTAGAAGAATCAAAGTATCCTTTCCATACAACATAGAAAAAGGACTTTGGTTATTTATGTGTTGATATTTTTTTACTAAATCTGTTAGATTTCTATACGTTTCATTATATTTCATCTGACAGATTTAACTATATAAAATTTATCGATAGATAACTAGACACTTTCTAGAAAAATACAGGAATCAGAAGAGACAAGTTTTTAATAGATCTAAGCTTATGTTAATATTCCTCCAAAATTCCTATATTTTCATGCATCCCATGGCAATCCTACATAATTGAAATCCTCTAAATTCCCTATGTTTTTTGTATAGGATTAAAATCCTCTAAAATTCCTATGTGATGCAATCCTTTTTTCGAAAGATGTGTGCAGAAAACTTTCCTATAGAATTGAAACCCTCTAAGATTCCTATATTTTTCATTTGTTGCAAAGAGGCCTAAATGAGAACCGACAGAGTCCAAATAGTTATAACCTC
The DNA here is from genome assembly GCA_009763385.1 of Coix lacryma-jobi var. lacryma-jobi. NCBI lineage: Eukaryota > Viridiplantae > Streptophyta > Magnoliopsida > Poales > Poaceae > Coix > Coix lacryma-jobi. Next base: position 53,061,347 of record CM019824.1, read on the forward strand.
CGCTACCTCCATTAAAAGAAATACACTTCAAAATCTGGTTTAAATCAACTATTCTAAGTTTGACTATTTATCTATAACTCTAATAAATCTAATCCCCACTAGATGATTTCTCTCTTCATACAAGGTGTCCACATCATTCCCCCACTAAGTGACCCTACTAAATGTTCTATCTTTTCATACAAGATGTTCACATCATTCTACACTAAGTTCATGTCATCCCTTATTAATTTAAAAATATTCATGACATCTTTATTACGTGAAATATTTTAAATCTTTAAACTACTAACATACAAGTCATCTGCATATATTATTGTTTCATCACCTATTCTTCTTTAGTATATCATATATTCTATTATTTTTTTTATTAGCTTACCGATTTTTTACCAGATCTAATATAATAAAATAATACGCAAGTCGAATTCATATATATGTACATATAATATACATAATATCATATAATAATGTTATGTATATAATAGATTTTTTAAAGAAAATCCTGTGGTAACGCACGGGATATACTTTCAGTTATATAAAAAAATAAAACCAACTATTATGATTTCAATGTCGCGGATTCAGGATTGACACATGACCCGGTGTCACTATGTTATATTAGAGTGAAAAGATTTCAGCAAAAAATTCAATTAGATATTCAACACTTGATATAGGATCTCTATAGGAGAGTTGCCGCTCCAACTATGCTAATTCTTCGTTGTAGGACTTTTTTTTTTCTCTTTACCTACTTATAATCAAGACATATATTTACGAAGCGCTATGTGGGCTGGACCGGGCTGCAGATCCGCCCCTGGTCCATGATAATCTATAAGCGGTCGTATATACTAGAATTGTTTCATTATTATTAGAAAAAATAATGACTAACGATAGTTGATATATATATATATATGAGAAAATTCCTTCATTACTATTGAAAATTATAATAATTCCTTGGTTGCCATTCAAAAATATACATTCTCTTCACTGTCATTCATTTAGATTTTTCCCTCCCTTGATTGTCATTATCGTCAATTGGTGCCTAACGACGTTAACTCTCCATGTGACCGCAGGCACCACCTCCTGGTCCCTTGGTACCGCGCGAATCAGATTCCACCGCAAAAAATTGTTAGTCCTCACAAAATATAGACTAAAAAAATAACTAATTACACATATTTCGTGTAAATTGCGAACAATTTTTTAAAACCTAATAATTTTATGTTTTGACAATGTTGTGCTACAGTAAAATATGCTAATAACAGATCAATTAGTCTTAATAAATTTGTCTCACGATTTTTAGGCAGAATATGTAATTTATTTTTTTATTAGTTTATTTTTAATAGACTAAATAAGTGCCGAAACATCCAATGTGACGCAAAAAAAATCACACCCCAACTAAACAGGCCTGAGGGAATGAATAAGAGCACCGCATGTACTAGCACAATGGGTCAAATGTAGTAATGAATAAGCGCAACGGGCCACAAGTTCAAGATCGACGTGGTGGTAGCGGCGATGGACGCACTCCGGGAGACCACGACGAGAGGCCGCGCGGTGGAGCAGGTGACGGGCGACGCAGCTCGACAACGATTTAGGCCGGCGGCTTGGCTCGTCCGTGAACTCGGTGCAGGTCTCCACGTGTTGCATGGTCAGTGAAACGTCAGCGGTGTTGGGCGCGCAAAGGAAGCCGCGCTCTCGAAGAACGTCCATTTCTTCTCGTCGTGTGTCTTCTAGGCGAGTGTTGTCAAATTTATTTGGGTCTTGTTTAGTTTTCACTGTAAATATTTTTCACTCCTCACATCAAATGTTTAAACACATACATAGAGTAATAAACATACACTAAAAAAATAACTAATTACACAGATTTTGTGTAATTTGCGAGATGATTTTTTAAGTCTAATAAATTAGTTTTAATAATATTGTGCTACAGTAAATGGATTGATTAATTTTAATAAATTTGTCTCCCGTTTTCTAAACGGAATATGTAATTTGTCTTCTTATTAGTTTATTTTTAATAGACTAAATGAGTGTCATAACATCTGATGTGATAGTCACCTAACTAAATAAGACCTTGATCACAAACACGTGAAGCTACAAGTGGTATGATCATATTTGTTATTGGCCATAAATAAAAGGAAAACAGATGGTGCGTATGTATGATGCTAGAGTCCGCCTTGGATTAACGAACAGGCTGGTGGACTTGCGTCGTCCATACACTGTCCACTCACACCGTGATCCACATAATTAACGGAATGACAATGAAGGAAATAAAAATATAATTGAATGGCAATGAAGGGAAGGTATATTTTTGGATCGCAATAAAGGGATTGCTATAATTTCCAGTGACAATGAAGGAATTTTCTATATATATATATATATATATATATTGGTATTTTTTATGCTCAAGTTATGTGATTCTGCAAGCACTTAGAAGTATATTATTGCATTTCACTTGCAAGTTTTTCAAGATATCGTACTCCCTACGTATAGGAAATAGATGATGTTTTGGACATCGACACGGTTTCCAAAGTATAACTTTGACTCCCTTTATATAAAAAAATATTTATCAAAAACTGATATATTTTTATAAAAGTATTTTTCAAGACAAATCTATTTATATGATTTTTATATCTTCAAACTCAATAATTTAGAAGTTATTCATGATTTATATTCGTAATGTTTGGCTAAAATCTTGTCTAAAACGTCATCTATTTCCTATACAGAGGGAGTATTGTTTTATCTAAAAGAACAGTTATGGCTAACGGTAGCATTGATAAATTAGAATCTTAGTTATCTCACCATTAATATACCAAATGATAGTGGGGTGGGGGTAAACGACAATAGATAGGTAGTACTCCCTCTGCTCCTAAATAATTGTCGTTTTCGCTTCTTATCGGTGTTTCGGAAACGGAGGGTCCTAACACCGGTGAGTGAATTTGTATTTGCGTGTCCTAGCTCCGGGTGGTGATGCAAGAAGAGCACAGAGGGTTTATACTGGTTCGGGCGAACAGAGGCCCTACGTCCAGTGAGGACAGCGGATATCATGTTATCTTGCACCGGGGTGCTCATAGTAGGAGTTACAAGCGAGTAAGTGAGGGGGAGCTCCCCAGGTCTCGTGAAAGCGAAGGAGAGTGTGAGTGTGTGTTGGGAGGTTGCAACACGAGTGTTGCTGGTGTGTTCTCTTTTTCCTTCGGGTGCCCGGCTCCTCCTTTTATAGCCGCAAGGAGGGCACAAAGTTACATAGATGATGTTATACTCGTGTTCTTATCTTGACCAGAAGGGAGGATGTGGGTTGTCGTCCTGGATTCGCTGTGGCGGTATGGTGGTCGTCCTTGCTGGCGTGGTGGCGGATGCTCGGCATTGTGGGGCCTCCTATCAAGGTCGCATGCTTCCGGGAAGTCTGTCGTTTGCACTATGCGTGATTTCTCCCCTCAGAGAGGTGAAGACTTTGTTTTCCACGATCTTAAGCCGCGGTCCTGTAATTGCGGTGTGGTTTTACACTGCTTGGTACCTCTGTCCCGTCTCGTCGAGAGAAGGGGCGGTGTTGGTCCTGTTTCACGTCTTCTCCCATGCTGCGCAAGTGTACGGGTAGAGTCATGAGCGAGGCATGGTGCAGGGGGCTCCGTTGTACCTTCAGTTTCGCATCTAGTGTCGAGGCTTCCGGTGGAAGTAATAGGCTTCACCCAAGGCCTGAGCATGAGGCCTCGGGCAAACCGGAGAATTCGAAGACCATCCGAGGCCTAGGCGTGAGGCCTCGGGCGAGGCGGAGATCGGGCTCGTTCTCCTAAGGCCTCGGGTGGAGAGGTGAATCGCGGTCTCCCCTTGGTCAGCCCATGGGGCAGTTGTCACAATGTCTTTGCATGTGTGACACTGTTATCGGATTCGCTGGATTTGAATCCCCGCTGAGTCCTTCTCTTTTGAGGAGCGAGTGACGTGTGATCAGCGAGGCGCAGTGGCAGGCTGTCAGCGGCATCAAGGGTCTGAAAGGTCCAAGTTTGGTTTTGGTAATTGAGTGACAACTTAGGTGGACTAATATGTGTTTGAAGTGAATTACACAGGTGATTAGTCCACATGTGATCATGTGTGAGCAACATATGCCATAGAGGGGAAATGGCTTGGAAGATGTTGCAAGACTCACACATGTGATGGAGGAGCTTAATGCACATGAAACATGACATGTGGTCATGTGGCTAAGATGGTGAAGATCAAGGCAAGACTTGGCTTGATGGACCGGTTGCGAAGGTGAAGGGCAAGTTGGAGGCTTTGAAGCCGTTGGTACCAAGTGTCGGGAGGCTTAAGCAAGACTTGGTGCCGAAGGAAAGAAGCAATGGTGAAGAGCAAGTGATGTCAAGATCGATGGACCATAGAGGCCATGTGATGATATGAAGTGGATCATATCATTTGATGAGAGGTTGGTGCATGTGTTGCATCAACAAATGGATGAGATGGAATGGAATGCGCAAGGCAAAGGTATATGTGTAGGGCATTTCATTTCACCGGTCATAGGTGTGTAGAGAAGATTATGACCGGGTTTAGGATAGATGGCCGTACTATCAAGAGGAGCAAACTTGTTTGCATATCGGTCATCTAGTGCCACTTGAGCGATCTAACATTGCGTTGTTACTAGGATCGAGTGGCGTGGTGAGTGAAAGTGAAAAATCCTTTGAAAAATGATTGTGAAAATGCTAACACACTTCCACATGATGGTGTTCACTTGATGGTGTTAGCACATTTGCAAAGCAGAAGAAGTTGGAGAAGTTTTGGTGAAAACTTTGGTTGAAAAAGAGAAGTGACGGCTCTTGGATTAGAAAACTGTATTGATCCTTTGTGATTTGGATCATGAGTTCATGTGGGTTGTGTAGCCCTCTGAATAAGCTTTCCAAAATGTCCAAGATCATCAAATTCCGAGTTGGGAGCTAAGAGTTATGGCCGTTCTCGTGGGAGGCTTTCTGGAGGGTGGCGGATTGTCTGCCATTTTAGCGGCGGACAGTCCGCAGGCCTCGGACACACCGATGGGGATGCATCGGACGCGATGGTCGCACTGTTCTCGGGTTGATAGGTGAACGGCGGACTGTCCGGGCCTATAAGGGCGGACTGTCCGCCGGCTAATTTTTCGAAGAACGAGGTTGCTGGACAGGTTCTGTGTAGGCTGTCGATTTTCAACGGCGGACTGTCCGGGCCCAAGGGGCGGACTGTCCGGGGTGACCGTTGCAGCTCCTAACGGCTAGTTTCGTTATAAGGGTGGACTGTCCGGGGCTATAAGGGCGGACTGTCCGCAGTTCAAATTTCAGCACGATTTCAAACGGCTAGTTTGAGGCTTCCCTCTATAAATAGAGGTGGTGGCCGACCATTTGACATGTTGGGCACCTTGGGGACTTAGTGTCCTTGTGTGAGAGTGCTTGGGATCCCTCCAACTCACTTGGGATTAGTGCTAATCATATCCGCTAAGTGAGAGAGCGATTCTAGTGCGGTGCATGAGAGATTAAGTGTGGCACTAGGTGATCGAGTTGCAAGCCGGTGGTGCTTGTTACTCTTGGAGGTTGCCACCTCCTAGACGGCTTGGAGGCTTGTGTGTGCTCCGTGGTAGAATGCTCGGAGATTGAGTGGTGCTCCTGAGGCGACCGCTTTGTGAGGGGTGTTGTGCTCACCCCGCGGGAGATCGCGAAGAGCAACTCTAGTAAAAGAGAGACGTGAAGAGCGTCAAGTGGTTCGGCCGGGTCGAGTGCTAGAGCTTATGGTAAGCACTCCTTGGGGAGAGTGTGACTAGTGTAGTCACCACTAGCAAGAGGACCGGCGACAACCTTGAGCTTGTCTCAACGGGGACTAGCTTGGTGGCAACCAAGTGAACCTCGGGATAAAATCATTGTGTCAACATTGTCTTCATCTTCTCGGTGGTTTGCTATCTCCATTCACTAGCTTGTATTTCCATACTCATACTCGTGCTAGTGTTTAGTTGTTGCTATTGTGTAGCTATGTAGCTTGTATAGCTTAAATAGTTGCTCTTGTAGTTAGTTAGCTTGTGTAGCTTGCTAGTTACCTTCTTTGCTTGTGTAGCTTAGAAGTAGATCTCTTGCGTGACTAATTGGCTTGAGTAGCCTTGTTAGTCACATTGCTTAGTTTGTGTAGCTAAGTATTTTGAGCTCTCTAATTTGGCTTGTGTAGTCTTGTTATTGAGCATTGCTAGTGAGCTTAGGCTTTATGCGCTTTGCATCACTAGATTGATTAGGAGCTCCCCGGTTTAATTAGAGTACTAGTTGCATAGGTTTGTGTGACCTTGCAAGCTAGATTGATTAGGTGAGCTCTAGCTAGCCTAGCACCTTATTTGCTTTGTTTAGTATCTTTTGTAAGGTGCTAAAGTTAATAGGTAGAGGGGTGTAGTCTTGGCTAGACCGATAGTTTTAATTCCGCATTTGTTTCGGTTAGCCAGTGAGATTAATTTTAGAAGACTATTCACCCCCCTCTAGTTCGTCATCTCGACCCTTTAAGTGGTATCGGAGCTAGGTCTCTCATTTGTGGTCTTCACCGACCCGAGAGGATGGCGACTAGTTGGCTAGATGTTGAGTGTGACACACATATTTTTGATGGAACACACTATGCACGATGGAAACTTCATATGCTTGATCATTTCTGTGTTTTTGGTCCGAAGTTTTGGTGAATCGTTGTTGTTGGTTTTACTCATGCCTTGGATGAGAGTAATCTAGCCCAAGCGCAAGATGATTGCCTAACACTCGATGCACAAGCCCAATGTTTTCTAACAAATGCTTTGCAAGATGAGATATTTGGCATGGTGATGACTTCAGTGAGTGCCCATGATATGTGGATGGCACTCAAATATCTCTATGGTGATTTCTCTATTTGGGATGATGACAAATTCAAGGAGGAGGATCACATAGAGATGGTACATGAGGATGTTGAGCATGACCGCAACATGGTGGTTGTGAAGGATTGGTCCACCTCATGGTCAAGTGATGATGATGATGATCAATCCACAAGATCACTTGACAAAGATGACGGTGACCATAGTCGAAGCTCAAGTGGTGCAAATGATGATGCCATTCCATGCACACTTGATGATGATGATGATGACGGCTATGAGAGTGATGTCTCTTCAAGCTCTTCTACTACACCACATTGCTTCATGTCACATGGTGACACTAAGGTATCAATTGCTAATGTGGTAGTTGATTGTGATGATCCAAATTTTTAGCTTGTATGTAGACTCACTAAGGCTTTAGAAAATGAGATGGCTAAAACAATGAAATTGACAAAAGAAAACTCATTTCTAAAGAATGCATGTGAACAACAAAAGCATCTACTTTATGTTACTATTTGTTCACATGATGAGCTTAAATTGACTCATGAGGAACTTAGTGTTGCTCATGACAACTTGGTACAAGACCATGCTTTTCTCACTAAGAAGCTTTCTAATGAAGAAACTAAAACTAGTGAGAGCTCATCATTTGGGTCAAATGATCAATCACATATTTGTGCTAACCCATGTGATGTAGAGAAGAAGCATGTATCCACCTCTTGTGATAATCTATTATCTATGCCATGTTCTTCACATATAGATGCTTGTTCTACTTCTTTGTCTTGTGAGACTAACCTTTTGAAGGAGAACAATGAGCTCAAAAGTGAAGTGAAGAACTTGAGCAACAAGTTAGAGAGGTGCTATAACTCCAAAGTCACCTTCGAGAATATGATGAAGAATCAAAGATGCTACGGTGACAAGTGTGGTATTGGCTTCAACAAGAACAAGAGCAAGGGCAAGAACATGAAGAGGCAAGAAGAAAAGAATCTCTCTCATTTCATGTGCTACTGGTGCCATGAAATGGGTCACTTTGCTAAGCATTGCCCAACCAAGAAGCCTCAAGTATTGCCACAAGAAAGGAAGCCCCAAGTCCAAATCAAGAACAACCATCATTGTCACACCCTGAAATTTGCATTTCTTAAATTAGAGTTAAAATGTTTTATTTATGAATTTTTGTGCTCATAAAATATAGGGAAATAAAAACTTTTCTATAAATCATGTTGGAGCATTTGAGTTTTTGTGATGGGTGGTTTTGGTTAAAATTCAAATTGAGTTCAAAATGATTTGCAAACAATTTGAAAATGAATTTTCTTGAAAGGGGTTTGAAAATAAAGACTTTTTGTTTTCAAAAAGTTTGGAAAAGTTAAAGCTTCAAAACTTTCTGTTTCTCCTAAAGATCCAAATCAAAGGTTTGAAATCAAAAGTTTTAAAAGAATTCAAATTGGTTTGAAAATGATTTGAAAAGGCTTTGAAATAAAAAGAAAAGACAAGCAACCCTCACCTCACCCCTCTCTCTCATTCTGGCCCGAGCCGGCCCGGCATCACTCCACCCCTCCCCTTCTCTCTGGTTTCCAGCCTGCGTCCGGTCCAGGCAAATTCATCTCCTGGCCCGGCCTCCTCCTTAGCGCCCGTGCGGCCCACCAAGTCGGCGGCCCAGCTCCTCCGAGCTTTGCAACGCGCGCGCACCGGCCTTCTCTTTCTCTCTCTCGCTGACTTCGCGCCCCACCTGTCAGCCGCGTCGTCCTCCTCCTCGAGTCTGACTCGAGCACGAGTCCTCCCCCGAGCCCGACTCCGCCTCTCCCACGCCTCGCTTGACCACTCCCGCACGCTATCCTCTCCATAAAAGGCGATCCCGTGCTCCGCCGCCTCTCTTTTACCCGAAAACCGAGCTCCTCGTGCCCTGAATCACCCCAACCGCAAGCTCCGCCGCTCCTTAGATCCCGCCGCCGTATGCTCAGCAATTCGGCAAGTTCCAGCGCCCGCCGAAGGTTCCTCAAGCTCCGCATCGACATCCCGACGCCACCAGAATCTTTACCTCTCTTTTCCTCCTTTTGTTTCATGTTTTAATTGCTCGTCGGACTTTGCAGAACCGCCGCCACCGCTGAATCAAGCCGTGTGCCGCTACCGAGTCATCCCCATCGTCCTCATCGCGTCTGGTGAGACCCCCTCGAGTTTCTGGTTCGATTGGTGCTTTTTCCGTAGTCTCTACTGCCCTATCGGGCAATCCCGAGCATCGCCGCCGCTCTCCGGCGATGGCGCCGCCGCGAGCCACCGCTAGCCCTGTCTTCTCCGGCTGAAAGCGCCGCCCAGCTTGCTAGTCTAATCTCGTCCACCCAAATCAGATCCGATGGATCACAGCGCTCCATACCCTTTCGGTGGTTGTTTTACAAAACACCCCTTACAACTTTCTGATCCATAACCCGCGGTCCATTATACCCTGTGCAATGAGTCTGCGTAATCTTGCGCCCAAACCCCTGTGTTTTCTTCTTAATGAGGCGCAGTCCAGCCGATTATCAATTTCGTTTTATTTATTCAAAATTGCAAAATCAGGTTTGAATCAATTACAGTTTTGCCACCGACTTTAAACCTCTATAACTTCTTTGTTTTAACTCCGATTTAGTCCGTTCAACTTGCGTTAGATTCGTTTCGAAAAGATCTTTCCAAATATATAACTTTAAATACTGTTTTATGTAATTAAAATTTGAGTTAAATCTAATCTAGTAATTAGTGTCTTTAATCTTGTTTAGATCGTATCTTTCTCGTTATAGCTCCGATTAGCGTGATTTTCGCGTCTGTGTGTTCGTAGTGAATCGTAGATCAGTTTTCAAAACTCTTTATTTATTTATTTATTTATTTATTGGTGTATTGTTCTAATTATAGGCTATGTTTGCTTTGCATGACTGCTATTGGATGCTTGTGTGGTGTTCGGTGATCGTATGTCCAGTCGGTGAGTTGTACGTTGGTGATCAAGAAGAAGTTCGTGATCAAGAGTTCAAGATCGAGAGTCAACCTTTGGAAGTATATAAGTCAACAGAAGAAGGATCTTGAGTTTAAGGCAAGTATAGCAATCGAGTTTTCTTTTCGCAGTCATGATCATGTTACTTAATTAATGTATGCATCGAATGATAAAAATGACTTATTAGCAACTTAAGAAATTATCTGTACAAGAACCTTCGGGATTTACAGTGCAACTGTTGGGGGTTATATGGCTCTGGCTTTAGCTCAGTATGAGGACCTTTTCTAGCTTGTTAGAGGTTACCGAAAGGCGCAAGAGGGGCTCCGATCTGTATGGTCTTGGCCGACCAAGTTGGTGCATTTTGTCTTTTGTTAGTCACTGCTTGTAGGGGAGATTCATGCTTATTGATGGGGAAACCTAGCGGCCCTAACTTGTTAGACAAACCTTTGAAAGGCTTCATCGTGAACCCTGCCGACCTTCCTTGGAAGTGGGTTAAGAGGCTGGCTCCCTCGGGCGAAAGGGCAATTCACGTCTTGCAGTGAAAGTGTACACCTTTGCGCAAAGTTTATTAAACTGATATATCAGCCTTGCTCAAGGACACGAGCGGCCTTGAAGACTTTTACATTTATGACTTATGTTGGTTAACATGTTCATTAGTTACCATTTTATGCTATTCATTATTTATGTTACATTGATCATGAAACTTGGGATCTATATCACTTGTTGCTATACTTGTGGAGTTCAACATGGACTCACTCTTGCTTTTCCCCACACCTCAGAGAGTTAAGCTTTGGAGAAGCTTAGGCTTGTGGTCAACCAGTCAGTTGTTCCCTGTGAAGTGGTGTCTCCATCTGAAGATCGGAGTGTCTTTCCGCTGTCTGCTCTTTAAGGTTATGTTCTTTTGTTTTATATACGTTATATAAGAGCATTGTCTTTCGATATTACCCTTTATTTGTAGCTATATGTGAGATTTGACTTCCTGGGCTCACATATGGTGTATACCTGGTTTTGTTCTTAAAACCGGGTGTGACAATCATGATGGTGACTTGATGATGAAGAAGAAAACAAGAAGGGGCGGAAGAACAAGGCATCCAACTCATATCCAATATGCCAAGGTGATGATGAGCAAGAATCAAGATGAGAAGAAAGATTTGGCTCACATCAAGTGTTACAAGTGTGGTGATATGGGACACTTTGCCTCAAAGTGTCCTACCAAGCTTGAGAAGAAGGCTCAAGCAACTCATGAGAGGCAAGGCAATGAGAAGCAACAAATGAGCAAGGAAGAGAAGGCTCAATCAAAGAGAGTTTGCTACTCATGCCGGGAAAGGGGACACATGGCTAATTCATGTCCCCTAGGTAATACTTCTAAGTCTTTTTCAATTGATGATAATATTGTGCTTAGAAAGGATGACAATGGTACCTCATCGGTGGCTATTGCAAAACATCCCGCTACTCATACTAAGACATTGCCTAAGTATGTTGCACCTAACTTGAGAGGAGCCAAACTAGTTTGGGTACCATCAAAGAGTGGATGAATGTGTGTAGGTACCATGACATTGGAGGCTTGATTCAATTGGTTTCATGTTGATCATCATGTGATTGAGTCAAGTAATGAAGCTTATTGTTATTCTCATCCCAATGCCAAGTCAAGATTAGTGAAGTCCAAAAGCTACAACATACAAGTGTCATGATCAAGTTGTGGTGGTTGATTGGAAGTATTTGAAGGCTTGCAAATGATGGATGAAGAAGCTTGCTATTGGATGATCATGAGCTACCAAGGTATATTCCCGGTTGATCATATTCATTTGGGTGCATATGAGTTGATTGAAATGGATATATATACATATGTTGCTTGCTATGAGATGTTTGAATGGATAAATTGCTTAGTGATCAAGTTTAAGTTAGTTTGTTTGGATATGTTCACAAGATGACCTTTATTAAGTGGATTTGCATGGATATATGTCTTGTGTTGATCTTCAAACAAGTTAGCTTCAAGTTTGATTCAAATTGGTAGAGTATAGCTCAATTGCTCAAAGTTGTCCAATATTACAAAATCTGAGTGAGCTGAGAAGATAGCCATGTTTGGATGACCAAATCTATTTGGATTGGATGGAAATTTGGTGTGCATGCTCTACACTTATAGTATTAGTTGCTGTATAAAATTGGAATTCATTGGATAAGTGAAACTCCGTGTGGTAGTGGATCTTGTCAACTCTAGTGCAGCAGTTTTCAGCATGGACAACAAGTGAGAGAATTGAAATCTGGTAGCAATCTAGAAAGCCAATGAAGCTCAAATTTTTATAGCTAATAGAATACATAGTGAGGCACATCGCCACCAAATTTCATGGTAATTGGACTCATATTTTGGGAGATATGCATGTTTCTTTGAGAAGGACAGAATCTGCCAGAAAAGTGACAATTATTGGATTGATCTAGAGTCACTTTAATTGAAAGGCCCCCAAGTTGGAATCATGTGTTTAAGTAGTTGAGGGACCTATGTTTGGTTTTGATATGAGTTAGAAACATGACAAAGATGAGTATAAGGTCACTTGATTGTGGAGTGTATTTGGCACACATTTGGTACTCAAATTGAAAATCGAGACCAACATCGAGTTGAAGATAAAGATCAAGTTCTAGTATCAATTGAAGATCAATTAAAAGAAAGAAAAGGACTCAAAGAAGAAAGAGTTGAAATAAGGCAACCATGCAAGAAGCTTTCATCATGATGAGTTCACCATTGGATCAATCAAACAAAGGCATTTCAAGTAAGGATCAAGGATGTTCTTTGGAGAGAGGTCACTTCTCCCTTTTGTAGGGGCTTGCCGCCTTTTGTAGGTTAACCAAGTGTGGTACTTGGAAGGCTAATATGGAAGTGGGGATTCAAAGGATGTTTGGGATGCTTAGTTGAATAAATGAAAGGATTGACCAAGCAAAGCAAGCAACAACCCAAAGTAGAGAGCAAATTGAAGTTTATCAATTGGTATGATCTCCACTGGTATTTATTGGGAGGCTCTCAAGCAAGCGAAGAACAAATCAAGAAGCAATGTCAACCACAACATTGAGCTAGTGCACTTGATCATATGGGTGAAGATTTGTTCTATCAATTGGTATCTATTGGTCTTCACCATGGACTTCACATTGCTATTGTGGAGCTAAAATTGGAATCAAATGACTATCCTCTACTCCCAGATAGCATAGGTATCATTATAATGTGCATGATCATTTCATCCCTTACTAGTATGCGGTTAGTGCATATAGTACATGCTTAATAGGATCATGCATAACAAATGAAAAGTTTAAATTCATAGCCTACCACTATTGCTTGTTTGATTATATGATCTAGTGGTTAGTATATGAGTTTGTTCACGAGCTAGTGAACCCAAGTACTTGATCTAGAAGATGAGCATTCAAGTGTCTAATTCAACGTGAGTAAGATAACCATTGAAAGATGTGTGAAGAAGCTTACTCTAGAGCAAACCGAGTTAGATATCTTGTGTAAATTTAATAGTTCAAGTCACAAATGAGAAGCTCATGACAAGAGTTCAAGAATAAGACAATAATGCAAATGGATATCAAGTTTGAACATTCATTCAAGTGGTATCTAGACTCATCATTTCTTCACATGGTATCTCTTCAAAAATGGTATTTGCCAAGTGGTGTCTAGATCAAGCTCTAAGGTGGTATCCTACAAATATGTCAAGTGATCATCAACCTTAAGTGATCAAATCAAGCAAAGATCCCTCACCAACAAGAGCTCAAGTATATCGAATGGATGACCCGTGCTATGACATAAGGGAAGATGCCCCACCGATTGGTATCAAGGTCAAAGATCCTACAAGTGGCTTTCATGGATTTACACAGGGTATCTACATGTAGTGTCATTCCAACATATATGATAGTGTCCATCAAAAATACAAAACTCAAGTATCAACCATCTACCCTAGTGTCACCCTTTGTGGAAAAGAGCATACCTTTTATGGTCATTGATGACAAAGGGGGGGGGAAATTGTGGCAAAGATATGTCAATTGTGATATGTCAAGGACAAAGGGGAGAAAACAAGAAAGGAAGATGGACATGGATCAAGAGGGATATGTCAAGGACAAAGGGGGAGAAAACAAGAAAGGAAGATGGACATGGATCAAGAGGGAGCAAGATTGAACAATGGAAAAGGATCAAAATTCTTGGACAAAGAGAGCACACAAGTAGGGGGAGCATGCTCATGAACTTGGTTGATTGCATTTTGATATGTGCATATTCATATGACTTGCTTGCATAATGCATGTCTTACATTTGATATATATGCTTGTGTGCAATATTTGCTAGAGCTAAGACTTGGATGATGATTGTTTTTCCTTCTATTGGTATTTGGAGCATAGTCTTAGTGTAGCAAGTGGTAAGTAGAACCTTGCTTATAATGTTGATCTCATGTGGTATCTAGTTTCGCTTCTTTCTAGCAAGGTTGATGCTAAGGATGATTTAAAATGTGGTATACACGCTACAAAGGTACAATTCTATCTTGTATACCTTAGAATCACTTAGTAGTGCTAACACTCCCACAAATTTCATATTTATGCATGTGTGCAAGCTTGAAACCAAACCATTTGAGCACACATGCAGGGGGAGTTATCACTACCAAGTAGGGTTATATGGAGCTTATCGAAATCTTTTCATATGGTCTTAATGTTGGATAAGTAACATAGAATCCAAACCAAGTTAGCAATTTGCATTCTTGTAAAGTGCTAGCTTGGAATAAGCTTAATTTCCATATCTTTGAAGAGTTGTCATCAATTACCAAAAAGGGGGAGATTGAAAGGTCCTAGTTTGGTTTTGGTAATTGAGTGACAACTTAGGTGGACTAATATGTGTTTGAAGTGAATTACACAGGTGATTAGTCCACATGTGATCATGTGTGAACAACATATGCCATAGAGGGGAAATGGCTTGGAAGATGTTGCAAGACTCACACATGTGATGGAGGAGCTTAATGCACATGAAACATGACATGTGGTCATGTGGCTAAGATGGTGAAGATCAAGGCAAGACTTGGCTTGATGGACCGGTTGCGAAGGTGAAGGGCAAGTTGGAGGCTTTGAAGCCGTTGGTACCGAGTGTCGGGAGGCTTAAGCAAGACTTGGTGCCGAAGGAAAGAAGCATTGGTGAAGAGCAAGTGATGTCAAGATCGATGGACCATGGAGGCCATGTGATGATATGAAGTGGATCATATCATTTGATGAGAGGTTGGTGCATGTGTTGCATCAACAAATGGATGAGATGGAATGGAATGCACAAGGCAAAGGTATATGTGTAGGGCATTTCATTTCACCGGTCATAGGTGTGTAGAGAAGATTATGACCGGGTTTAGGATAGATGGCCGTACTATCAAGAGGAGCAAACTTGTTTGCATATCGGTCATCTAGTGCCACTTGAGCGATCTAACATTGCGTTGTTACTAGGATCGAGTGGCATGGTGAGTGAAAGTGAAAAATCCTTTGAAAAATGATTGTGAAAATGCTAACACACTTGCACATGATGGTGTTCACTTGATGGTGTTAGCACATTTGCAAAGCAGAAGAAGTTGGAGAAGTTTTGGTGAAAACTTTGGTTGAAAAAGAGAAGTGACGGCTCTTGGATTAGAAAACTGTATTGATCCTTTGTTATTTGGATCATGAGTTCATGTGGGTTGTGTAGCCCTCTGAATAAGCTTTCCAAAATGTCCAAGATCATCAAATTCCGAGTTGGGAGCTAAGAGTTATGGCCGTTCTCGTAGGAGGCTTTCTGGAGGGTGGCGGACTGTCTGCCATTTTAGCGGTGGACAGTCCGCAGGCCTCGGACACACCGATGGGGATGCATCGGACGCGATGGTCGTACTGTTCTCGGGTTGATAGGTGAACGACGGACTGTCCGGGCCTATAAGGGCGGACTGTCCGCCGGCTAATTTTTCGGAGAACGAGGTTGCTGGACAGGTTCTGTGTAGGCTGTCGATTTTCAACGGCGGACTGTCTGGGCCCAAGGGGCGGACTGTCCTGGGTGACCGTTGCAGCTCCTAACGGCTAGTTTCGTTATAAGGGTGGACTGTCCGGGGCTATAAGGGCGGACTATCCGCAGTTCAAATTTCAGCACGATTTCAAACGGCTAGTTTGAGGCTTCCCTCTATAAATAGAGGTGGTGGCCGACCATTTGACATGTTGGGCACCTTGGGGACTTAGTGTCCTTGTGTGAGAGTGCTTGGGATCCCTCCAACTCACTTGGGATTAGTGCTAATCATATCCGCTAAGTGAGAGAGCGATTCTAGTGCGGTGCATGAGAGATTAAGTGTGGCACTAGGTGATCGAGTTGCAAGCCGGTGGTGCTTGTTACTCTTGGAGGTTGCCACCTCCTAGACGGCTTGGAGGCTTGTGTGTGCTCCGTGGTAGAACGCTCGGAATATCGAAAACGATCTAATTCGAGCAAAATTATGTCGAACACGGTCGGTATACGAAAATTTAATACGGAATACCGACCCGTAGGACCAAATCCATAAGCCCATGAAAATTAACAAATGCATGTACATGACAATTACTACGTGTATAATCAAGTTCAACTGCATATAATAAGTCTAGAATATACGATTAACACTAACAGCTAGCATAACATCTATAATTCATCATCATTATTTTTGGGAACGAATAGATCCAAGTGAAGATGACATGAACAATAATTACAAACAGACATATAAATCAACAATATCAAAAACTTTTTATTATAAAACAATTGCAATAATAATCTATTTGTTTTTTTTCTTTTGAGCAAACAATATGTATTAGTTTTTTTAGCACGCAGAAGCAAAATAATTCGAATAAATATGAGAGGGTAGATGACTGTTGTAAAATGCACGCAGAAGCAGCTGTCTGCTGACCGAATTCGGATTATACCGAATTTCGAATTCGGGATATTCCGAATTAAAAGTAGAAAACGGTCGAAAAAAGCTCAAATCGTTTTCGTTCCGATTTCGAATTTAGTGCTCCGAATTTCGATCCGAATTCAAATTTGTCCAAAAATACGGATTCGATCAGATCAAATATAGAAAATAATATGGTTCGGTGCCGGATATTTCCGTACCGTTTTCATTCCCAGGTGTCTTTACGCAGCACCAGAAGACCGCTAGTAAACAGAAGGAAGGAAAGGGTACATTTTTTTTTATAACAAAGGAAAGGGTACATTGAATATTCCGCAAGTGTTTGTTAAAAAAACCTTGTATTCACATGATGATGAATACTCCTGCTCACTCACTCCTACAGAGCAGATCCTCTGAACTCCCGCAGCATGATGAGCGGCCCCGGACCGGGCTGTGCCTGCTGTGTCTGCGCGGGCCTACCGCCCAGCGTCCCTAGGCGCGCATCGATGGCCCCGGGGGCACGCGCGCAGCGCCGTGGCGGGCCCGGCGCCAAACCAAACACAAAACACGGCCACCCTCCGGCGCACTGCGCTCCCTCCACGCGCGCCGCATAATGCCCTCCGCGCTCACGGCAGCGTGCGGGGCGGGCGTGCGTGCTTGCTTGCCCGCCAGCCAGCCAGTCGGGCAGCCGGCCTGCTTCGTGCTCGGGAAGTTGGGATGGATTGCTCTGCCACGCCGCATGATTACGTCAAACAGAAGGGAGAAGCGCAGCAAGAATCCCCACGCTGCGGTGCGTGGGAGGCGAGCTCCTCGCCATCATGGCTACCGTGCGCCGGCGCTCATGATACGCCTCGGGGCTGGTGGCGACTGGCGAGAGAAACCCCAGGCAGATAGGCCTCCTTCTGCCTCTGCCTCTGCCTCTCACCAGGGAGGATCGGCCACGGTCTGGATCGGGGGCAAAAAGCGTACGCATCATTGCCTATAGAGACTGGCTGCTTCCTGCTTCACCCAGCTTGGAATTTGTTTAGTTCGGCTCACACGTCGTAAGTTTGACACGTACTAGTAGTACTACGACGAGCGCGCTCTTCATCTGTCGCAGTAGCAGTCGTCGTCGCAGAGCACAACATGTTTTTTTTGCTAGTCTTTTTTTCCCCTCAGTTTTCATGTCAATTATATTATATTCTGATGATGTTTAGTTTAGTGGCGTTTCTTAATTAGCAAGAGTACTGGGTACGTACAGTACTTTGGCAAGCAAAACATGACATTTCTTAGAGCTACTAGTAGTAGTAAGTATGGATTGCGTATCCACCTCGAACATCCACAGCGAGCCGGCCGCGCGAGCGCAATGGTGATGGTGGCCTCCCACGAGCCCGAGTGCGCAGGCGGCAGGCTTGGACACTGCCCGGCATGACAATTGACAAGTACTCCACCTCCATTCCATGCGGACGGACGGGTGCGGCGGGGCCTCGGGGTGCCTGGGGGATGAGGAGGAGGACGCACGGTGGGATGCGGCACGCGCACCCACAGGCCACAGCACCCATCGAGTGCGCACGCCACCTCATTAATTCGTCTCCAGCTGCGCGCCCCATCCATCCATTCCCATCACTGCGCTCGGCACTGCTGCTCGCCTCACTACTCAACGCGCCGGCCGCTCACTGCTGCGTGCTGCTCGCCTCACCCACCTTCTCCTCTCTCTCTCTCTCTCTCTCTGTATCACACACACTCAAAAGAAGTGCCTCGAAAAGGAAACGAGCAACAGGAGACAGGGGAGGGGGGAGCGACCAATCGGACTCCGGGAGCATCCAGCCCACCACCGGCCGCTCGCTGTTCATCCGTTATGCTCCTACTAGCAGCAGCAGTATAAAACAAAACCCTGTGCCCCTCCTTTGCCGGCTCACTCCATTCCTTCCTTCCTTTCTGTCCGGTGCGGTTCCATCACCGTAGCCTCCATCTCCAGTTAACAAGAATCTCTCCAGTTCCTGTTCAATTTCCTTGCAGCCAGAAGCCAGAAAACTCTCTAGATTTCGCACACAAACGACACAGCCAGAGAGAGACCAGGCAGCACCTGCACGAGTGGTCCATTGGTGTCGTCGTTTCGTTTCAGAGAGCCGTGTGATAGGTATGATCTCTTTCTTGATCACTACTCCTTCGTATGTAGTACATGCTGGCTGCTCCAGTTCCAGATGCTTCATCTTCATCAGAACTCTTGCTGTTTCATTTCATTCACTGCAGTGGCGTAGGAAGGCGAAGGAAGCATGCCGTGGGTGGCGGCCGTCGTCGTGCGCCTGCTGGCGGTGTTCTTCGGCGTTATCCTCTGATCTCGCGCGGCCGCTCCGATCGTCGGGTTCAGCTAACTACGAACTGGAGGAGCCTCGACGCCGCCGTCGTTTCGATTGCCACCCAGGTCAGCGACAGTCTCATCTCACGCCAGCGATTCAGCCAGCTTTCCTTCCCTTCCGTTGCATTGTTCAGTTTTCAGAATTTCCTTCAACTGGATCGTCATCATGTGCTCTGTTGGTATGTGGATGGGATGAGCGCGTCTTGGTGCAGTCTGTTATGTTACGACTAACGTGCGACTGTAGATAGGAAAGCGATAGGGGTCCACGTCCACTGCGTGGCGGCTCTCCACGTCAACGGCGAGGGATAGGACAGCGTGTTGACAATGATTTGCGCAGTCAAAAGATGGCGTGCGTTTTGAAACTTTTGGAGAAACTACTACTGAGGCCGGCCTTGTTTAGTTTCCCCAACTTTTCCCAAATATTTCTAGATTCCCCGTCACATCAATCTTTAGCTACATGCATGGAGCATTAAATGTAGGTAAAAAAAATAATTGATTGTACATTTAGTATCTACGTATCGAGACGAATCTTTTTGAGCCTAGTTGGTCCATGTTTGGACAAAGTTTGTCAAATAACAACGAAAGTGCTACGGTGCAGATTCTAAATATTTCTCGAATGCATGCGCCACCATCCATGATAGTACTCTGTTTTTTAGTTGTACAGTACGCACATCTAAGAAATGCCTACTCTGTTCTGCGGCATTCTTGCGCCTCTAATGGACTATGGACAGCCGGCAAAAAAAAAAAAAAAACTCGCAATCATACATTGTCGCCAACTTTAACCGGCATTGTTCTAATGCTGTTCACAAATTGTGAGACACTAAAATGGACTGACTTTACCTTTGTCTGTACAACTTGCCAAATTGCTCTACCCTGCTTTGTGCTCTGTTCTCACTTTTCAAGCTGATCCTTTTCTGTGAGTTTGTACTAACACACTTTGGAACAAGTTATAAAACATAGTACTGTAGTTCATACGAAAAACAAATCGCAACCGTGGACATAATAGTCTGTCCGATCGATCTAGCCTGCTATGTATTTACATGCAAATATATCACTCCTAATTTGTCTTTCCATTCATTACTTGTTGCAGGCCCGAATACTTCCGCCAGCTGCTGAATCCCCCGAGACGTAGACTGACTGGGCCATCCCCACTCTCCTTCCAATCCCACCTCAAACCCGAACCACACTAACCGAAGCACAATTTTGGATTCCACCACAAAATTGCCAGCCTCCACCTCCATCTCCAGTTAAAACAAGAATCTCTCGAGTTCCTGTTCAATTCCTTTCAGTCAAAAAAAGCCAGAAAACTCTCTAGATTTCGTAGACAGAGACCAAGCAGCAGCACCTGCACGAGCGGTCCAATGCAGGGAGACCCCGGGTACGGGTACGGTGGCTACGGCGCCGGCGGGTACGGTGGCTACGGTGCCGGAGCCGGCGGGTACGGTGGGTACGGCGCCGGCGCAGGCGCTGGAGGCTACGGCTACGACATTGCCGCCAACGGCGGCGGCGGCGGCGGCGGAGGCGCCTACTACTCGGCGAACGACCGGTACCCTGCCGCGCCTGCTGCCTATGAGGACCCGCTCGCTGGTCAGAGGCAGCACGACTTCCCGGCGCCGCTGACGGGGCTGGAGTTCCAGCCGTCGGACACCTGCCCCAAGAACTACGTCATCTTCGACCAGACGTACGACCGGAGCCGGGTGATGTTCCACCCGTCTCTCGCCAACAACTTCGGCAACCCCGCCGGCGGGTACGACTACGGCAGCCACTGCTACGGCTACGACCAAAGCGCCTACCACGGCTACGGTGGCGACGGCGGCGGCGGCGTCTCGGTCCGGCAGAAGGAGGACACCGACGAGATCGACGCGCTGATGAGCACGGAGGACGGCGACGACGAGGACGACGTGCTCAGCACCGGCCGCACGCCGGGCTGCCGCGCCGGTGGCTCCCCGGACTCCACGTGCTCATCCGGCGGGTACGCTGGGAACAGCAGCGGCGGCCGCAAGCACGAGATGGGCGGCGGTGAGAAGAAGAAGGAGCGGATGAAGAAGATGGTGCGGACGCTCAAGGGGATCATCCCCGGTGGCGACCGGATGGACACGCCGGCCGTCCTCGACGAGGCCGTCAGGTACCTCAAGTCGCTCAAGGTGGAGGTGAAGAAGGCCGGCGCGCGTGGGTCAAGCAGCTAAGCTATCCAGCTGCAACCAACCGGTGGCAGTCTGGCTTTGGCAGTCATCGGCAGATAAAAAATGACGAGACCGGCGATCATACACGCACGCGGCGGCGACGCCAACGACAGCCAGGCTCATTTTTTGATTTTGGCATCGGATGCCATTCTGTGTATCTGACTACGTACGTACCTTGTTGGCTAGTAGGCCGAACTCGACGGCTAGGAGAAGTTGGCCAAGGAGGGAGGCCCAACGGTGAGAAGGCTTCGACGCGGTCATCCATGAGACCATGAGCGGTGGAGATAGATGTGGTCATGGATTGGAATCTAGTAAATCCAAATAGACAAGTTTTATTAAAATCCAAGGAAAAGAATTCAACATCCAATCTAATTCAGTTTCAAACGACTAATGTCCAACCTAATCCAATCACTTTAAAGTCCAATTCCATCCCCGATTGTTCAAATAATAGCAAAAGTATTATGTTCACGTTTTGACATCTTCTATGTAGCTGCACCGTAGAACTGAAATATCACGTTCCCACCTTCTAATTTTGATAAAATTGACCAGAATTGGTTCAGAGATTATTTAGTATAACAACATACTACTTTATGCAAATTGATATTGCTATATATAAATGTGAGCCCCATGACAAAGGCCAAACTCTAGAATTGAAAAGTTTTACATTCACGCCTTAAAATTTAGTGAAAATGACTCACTCAATTTATTTGAAGATAATTTAGTTAAACAACCGGCTACTCTACTCAATCCCTCTATAGTTCACCAAAATTTTCTTTACTGAAACCACCCACCTCAACCATCCTCACAGTCATGCCTAAGCTAAAGTCCCCTCGAATTTATGTACAGAAGAAATCCAACTTCGCAGAAATGAATGGTTTGTATCTCTCCTAAAGCTTTCTTCTCTTTACTAATTGAAGATCCTAGGCCAAAATCATCCGGATCATGCATATTGTTGAATCGAGAACCCCGACCCAACGCTTCTGGCACATGCCAACGTGATGGTTCACCTGGCAACTTACCACACACAATCAGCGCGAGAACCGCGATTATCGCGGGCACCATGAGAAAGGAATTGACGCATACTGTGAGGGGAAAAAATCGGTGGAGTCAGTAGTATCCACTGCGCGTCCACGTATACATAGCGTGCCTTTGGGAGCGCTCCAGCAAGGTGATTCTCACAGAGAATCACTTTCTGACTACATAACGTATTTTTCAGCGACATAACATATTTTTCAGCGAAAAGTGATTCTTCGCTGATTCTGTGAAGTAATTTTTTGAAACGAATTAAGAGGATGAGAGCTGAAAAGCAGCTTCCTCTGATTCTATAAAGTAATTCTTCATCCTGATTTTAAGAGGTTATGCTAAAGAATCAAAGAGAATCAACTCTTAACCACAGAATCACTTCACCAGAGAATTAGGGAGCACAACTAGAGAATCAGGAAGCACAACACTCCGAAACGGAAACGGGCCCATACTCCCATCGCGATTCGTGCCACAAGGCCGACAAAAAATCCATTAATGCCACCCAATTTGCTCGCACAAGTCTCCACATGACGCCTAAAGCTCACAGGCTTTCATAACTCTCGGCTCGCAGCCAGCAAGCAGTTCGTTGGATTTTTAGGCATCCACGTGGCAGGAATCGGGAGCCTGTATTCACGGGACGCGCAGTGGATATTGGCTCTACAAAAACAATTCGTGTCGTGAGATGTCATTCTGTGTATCTGATTACCTACCTTGGCTACTGGGCCTTAGCACCGCCGTTCGGTATATTGTTCTGGAGGATTACATAGCGGACCAAAATGCTGCACTGGGTACGCTGAATGCTATGGTAAAAGCCAGGACGAACGAGTGTTCCGTTACTTCTGGCGTGTTAGCGTACGTCTGTACAGGCGCTGGATGGGAGGGAAGTCTGCAGAGAGAGAGCGAAGGAGGGAATGCGGAGAGAGAAAAAAGAATCTTAGGTGGACCCCACCATTCCAACAAACTAAAAAATGTTGTAACTCACAAACCAAAAATCTAAATTAAATTCCGATTACACCATTAAACTCGATGCAATAAATCCTTCAAAACAAGATCTCACATGAATATATTTAGATAAAATTTATTTATAGACATGTGAGCCTCGTCGTGGATAGAGAATGATATAGAGGATGAATGGATGCGGGAGAAAGTGATATAGAGGAGAGAATCTCGATGACTAGGATGTATAGAGGATGAATTTAGAGTAGGAAGAGTGCGGTCAGTCTAAACTCTGCGGCTATGAGAAGATGGTCAAGCAGGCAAATAGTGAGCAGGCTGACGCGGTCATCCATAAGTGGTGGAGAGAGGTGGTAATGGATTGGATGCACAAGTTTTTCTCTACAGGAACGCCGCCGAGCTCTGCTGCCCGGAGCGCCCCTGTCGGTCCCTCTGCGACTGTGCCTAGGGCGCCCTCATCGTCCGCTGATGACGCCGATGCCTCTCCGGTGCCCGCGCTCTACATCCCGCCTGCGCTTCGGGCACCGGGAACTCCCACCGCGCCACGCGCGGCCACGGTGCTGCCTAGCGCACCAGGAGTGTCTTCGCCGGTCTCCGTCCCGCCCGCCTTGCGTGCCGTGCTAGTCCTCCACCCAGCTTCCCCCCTCTACGTCCGGAGCGGTTCTTCGAGCAGCATTACTCCCGTCGCACTCAGCCACAGGCACCTCCTGCTGCTCCTGTCCCTGCTGCACCTGCACCGGCTGCACCGCTACCGAAGGGCGCCGTTGCTGTGCCTCATGTGGCCAACCAGCACGCCATGGCTACACGTGCGAAGAGTGGATTCCGGATGCCCGTCGCCTTCCACACTGCCTCACTCTCTCGAGTGCCAAAGACCTTCCTTAGCGCCCTCGCTGACCCCAATTGGCGAGCGGCTATGGAGGAGGAACACAGTGCTCTGCTACAAAATCACACTTGGGATCTCGTACCTCGACCTCCTGGCGCCAATGTGGTGACTGGCAAGTGGATTTTCAAGCACAAGTTTCAGTCTGATGGCTCTCTCGAGAGGTACAAGACACGTTGGGTCCTCCGTGGCTTCACTCAGTGGCCTGGAGTTGACATCGATGAGACTTTCAGTCCCGTGGTGAAGCCTGCTACTGTCCGCACAGTGCTCTCCCTGGCGCTCTCCTGCAGTTGGCCCATACACCAGCTTGATGTGAAGAACGCCTTTCTGCATGGCACCCTGTTCGAGACTGTGTTTTGCCAGCAACCGTCCGGGTTCGAAGACACAACTCGCCCGGATTTCGTCTGCCTCCTGAAGAAGTCTCTCTATGGTCTGAAACAGGCCCCTCGCGCGTGGTACAGCCAGATGGCCTCCTTCCTGCTATCAATTGGGTTTGTTGAAGCCAAGTCAGATACCTCACTTTTCATCTACCAGCACCAGAACACCGTCTCAAGATCAAGTGCCAAAGCTGAGTATCGAGCAGTGGCAAACAGCAGAGGCCGGCCGCGTCAGCTACTTCAGGAGCTTCACACCCCTCTTAGGCGCGCTACATTGGTGTATTGCGACAACATCAGTGTCGTCTACATGACCTCTAATCCAGTCCAACATCAGCGAACAAAGCACATTGAGATCGATCTTCACTTCGTCCGAGAGCGGGTGGCTATTGGTGATCTTAGAGTCCTGCATGTCCCCCACCTCATCCCAGTATGTAGATATCTTCACCAAAGGGCTACCTTCCTCAGTGTTCACGGAGTTCCGGTCCAGTCTAAACATGCAAAATGGCTAACGTTTCAACTGAGGGGAAGTGTTAGAATATACGCCTAATAGAGGCCTTGGGCCTGGCGTCGAAGCCCATAGAGGCTGGACTGCCCTGATGTATTAGATGGTAGATTAGGCAAGGATCACCGTTGATTGGGTGTTTCTATAAACCCTAGTGATCCTTGCCTATATATGTACCTGTACTCTTGCCATCTATTAGACACTTATTCCCAAATACTTTCCTACAGTAAATGTTTCAAATTGTTCTTGCATAACATGTAAATGAAAAGGGAAAATTTTCACTAAAAACAAATGCATAAGAAAATTACAAGAAAACCTCAATTTGACTGAACTAGGCTTCATGTTAATCGGAATATAATCGGTAAAAAGAAAGATACATGAAGCTAGCTTCACAATTGAAGTAACCCACAGTAGACCTGAATTATCTCTATCCATTTGCCCATTTGCGTTCAAGGAAGTCTAGTTGTGCCAAGTTGACCTGTCACTGGATGAATCTTGGGACGCGCATGCCAAATCCACGCCCCATTTTCTCAACTCTGCACATTAAAAGAACAAACATATACACTTCGGTTAATAGGGCCTATATGGAAAAAAAAATATAGCTGTGATCCATGGAAGAGAAACCAACACAACAATACAAGACAGAGCTGACTGTTCTGTAAATGAGAATCATGTATGTCATTGCGCCACATACCAAAGTTCTACCAACAGCCATAGACAAATTAGTCTAATAAATAGACAAACAACCAACCTACCAACATTTTGGATAGCTAAAAGCAACCAATGGTACCAAACCATATTGACAAAACCATACACATGAATCACCGATTATGGAGCTCTTCATTCTTATGAGAAATCTTAACAAGATTTCTAGAAATCATCCATAGGTAGTTATAAAAATTAGTTCCAATTTGTTACCTGAAAATGATGCTCTACTAACTGTGCAATATGTTATCATTTGACACTTTCTAGATTGACAGTGCTGTCTTATGATCTGTAAACAATACAAGTTCATTGTCATGTAGATGTTAAAAAATTCGACCGTTGTTGGAAAGGCTGCCCCACGGCATTGCGCCAAGAAGAAACCTCAGTGAAACCAAGGAACCCTGGCGTGACCCTATAAGATCGCACTGTAACCTGGGACAGTTCACTGCCACCATTTCCAGGGCAGGGATGGGGGAGGATTGAATCAACTTCATCTAAGTCCATGCCAACCAGATATGGCTCATGTCGCTCCCTCTCCTTCTCCCGTCGCCTCGCCTACACGTGCCCCCCCCCCCCCCCCCCCGCACCCAGAGCCCGACGACCACCTTCCCCTCCGCTGCGCAGGCAGCCTCCCCTCCCCCATCGGTAATGGTTTCCTCCCCTCGTCCCTCTTAGGCCCTAGCGCTCGCGGTCGTTCTAAGTCCGAGCGTTAGGGGAGCGATAGCCCTGTCTCGGTGAATTCCGACATGTCTCCTCACTCCTTCCGCGAAGTTGTTCTCGTCTACCGGTCTGAGGTTCACTTCGGTGGCCACGGAAAAGATAGTCTCTGCCAAGATTGAAGACAACGCGGCGCCCCCACCTCCAAGGATCATTCTCCTTTGTCCCTCTGCTCCGGGACGACGGGGTGCTGCGAGAACCGATCCAGGAGGTTAGGAAGAGGTCGTCTCGCGAGGCACGCAGCGGAGACACGGGCATGAGGCCCGTCCCCCTCGTCGTCTTGTCCCCGCTGATCTTGTGGGCAAGTGTTTCAATTCTCTCTGTTGGACATACTACCGCCCACTGTCGTCGTCCAACCCGGTGTTTCCGCTACTGTTCTCTAGGGCATCGCTCCTGCGTGTCCCCCAGGAGCTCCGACGGTGGCGGCGTCATGCTCCCTGAGCGTGCTTCTGTCTGGAGGAGGATTACACCTACCTCGTTGCCACCTGACACCAATCCCCACAACGGGCCTCCGGCGGGGGAGACGTCTGGTGCTGCTGCTGTACGACCTGCTACGGTAAGTCTCTGGCCCAGGGTCCTACCGGAGCCAACCCCTGCTACGGTCCTCCGGTGGGTCACCTGGCTAGCAATAGGGCTGTGGTGCAGGGCTTTGATGCTGTCATGGGTCATGGGGCAAGGCGGCCGCGCCGGCGATGTCGTCCTCGCCTTCGTCTGCCACCCAGGTCTTTCTCATTTGGCATTCCTGTACCTTCGGTCTCCACGTCGGTGGCCGCTCCTGAAGTCAATGCTCCCCCAGGGAAGCCTCTACCATGCATTATTAGCTGGAATGATCGTGTGGCTCGGCACTGGATGATCTCGCGCATGCCACGATTGTGACGGTGTGTGGAATAGAGAGCCCTTGGCTTCGACAAGGGAGGTTGCAGAGGTGATTGCTGCTCGTCTAGGGCAGATGCTGGTTCTCTGGTGCTCCGCCAAACATCCAGCTCAAGATACCTACTTGTCCTCCCTGCAGTTGATCTGGTTGAGTAGCTGGTGGATCTTCGACAACCTCCACTCCACTCATCGGCATTCACCCTCTTGTGCAAACAATAGAGTCGTCTTGCTGGTGCCTCGGGAAAGTCTCTGCTATGGCTGATCGACACTGAGCTTTGAGGTATTCCCGCGCATGTCTGGGAAACCTTGATCATAGAGCAAGTTCATCCAGATACACTTGGCTTGGTAGATCTGGTCTCGTTTAAGTGTTCGGCATGGTGCACTGATATGACTATAATCCCACCAACCAAAGAGCTCTGGGTTGTTGAACCTCCGGTCGCTGTCAGAAGACCCTCCGGTGAAGAGGCTTCTGTCCTACCTTGTTGAAGTTCGGACTTCCATATTGCTTGGGTCGGGTGGCCTGTCCCCGAGTGCGCCTCCTCCACCTTCGTCTAGTGATGGGGCGGTGATCGTTCTCCTGCTTGACGGTTGCGTCGTCGCCCATCCTCCCCAACATCGTCTGGTTCGCCGGTGGTCGATGATGTTAGAGATGGCGGGCATCGTCACCGGCCTGTGCTTGAGTAGATGGGGCCCTCTTCATCAAGGCCCTTTCACGCGGCAATCTCGTCACGTGTGGACCTCAAGGCAACCCCTCTCCCCACGACATCTTCGGAGTTGGTTGTTGGCTCCCAACAGTCAGCGCATGATGTCGCCCGAGGTTTCCAAAGCATCGAACCCCTCAGTTCTGCGGCCATTAATGAGGCAGCGACCTCCATCGATATAATGGAACCGGGAAGCAATAGGCCCATAATGGCAGATGAAACGGCCCCTTCAATGGTCTCCCCACTCTGCTTTGTTTCGAGGTTGAGGAATTGTGGGTCTGTTGGACCGCGTGTGATATTTCTGTGTCGGTGGATTTTGAGCCTATGAATTCCCAGGCCCTTGCACTACATTCGGATGGGCCTGAGTATCAAGAGTTTGGATGCGACGAAGTGGGCCATGGGGAGGCTAAGGACCACACGCCGGCCTCACCGCGATCCCCCCTGCTTTGTTGCTTCGATGAAGGGACAGATCCGCCGACCTCTCCATAGTCCCCACCTCCATCCTCCTCCACCCTCCCAATCCCTGATTTCACTCACCTAGTCTCACCTTCTTTGAGCTCGCAGATGCTAGAGAAGCCTCTCTTGGTCTACTCTAGGCGCCGTTTCCACCACCCCAAGATCACCCCTCCCTGGGGGCACAATGATGGATTCAACATGTGCTGGGGGCTCTTTGGTTGAAGACTCGGATATACCTCTGACCGCTACCTTGGCTCCTGTAGATCCTCCACCAACATCTACCACAGCTCCGCCTCCGGTTGCCGCAATGGGTCCACCACCGGCAGCCGCAACGACTACACTTCCGGCAGCCGCGACGGCTTCACCTCCGGTGGCTGCGACGGCTATACCCCCGGTGGCCACCGGATCTCGTGTCTCGGGCCTTCACATGACAGTCACCTCTGAGGCTCGGGCCATGTTCTTCGACAAGGTCTCTCAATGCACTTCAAGGCTGCTGTCTGTCCCCTCCATCTGTAGGCAAGCCCCTACCTCCCGATGTCTGCCCACACCGCAGCCGTCGGCTGGTAGGTGCCTGCCCACACCGCAACCGTTGGCTGGTAGGTGCTACGGCTAAATATGTTCCTGAAGACTTGGGGAGAAAAACAACGAAGAAAGTTATGAGATCTTTGTATATTATTGGTGAACGGGAAGGTTTGAACCAGCAGGCTCAGGATGACTATGCAAAGTTGTTTAGGCAACCTCTTTCGGAATCACATCTCCAGGCCTTGACGACGCTTTTTAATTGGTCCCTCCCTGAGGAGCTAGAACCAGAGGGGGGGTGTTGTAATGATGAGTTGAAGTTTGTACACCATTTATTTTGGTCGTCTTCATAAATGAATATTTGATGGATCCAGGAAAAATTCTAATCTGGAATGTTAGAGGCCTAAATTCTACTGCTAGACAGGATTCAGTGCAATCTCTAGTAGACTCGTCTCGTGCAGATGTCGTTTGTCTTTATTAGTCATGTAAATGTATAGTATTGTATACATTGTATCTGCACATGTATCCCAAGCCCAATTGGGCTATATATATGAAGGTCACCCCCCCCCCCCCCCAATCAGGGTGTGTGGTGTTTCCCCATTCCTGTGTCTCTCTACATGGAATCAATCGGGATACTACGATCCTAGCTTCCTCTGCTTCCGCTCCTTCAATCGCGCGCGCAATCTGTGCACGCGGCCTCCTCCCTCTCCGCTCGCGGCGCGGCTTCCCCCCTACTCGCGTGTGGCCGCCGCCGCCTCGTGCATCCCTCCTCTGCTCGCGTGCGGCCGCCGCCACCACCTCGCGCATCCCTCCCCTGCTCGCGTGCGTCCGCCGCCGTCGTCTCGCGCATCCCTCCTCTGCTCGCGTGCGGCCGCAGCCGACCGCCTCGTGACCTCCCCTCCTCCGCTCGCGTGCCGTCGTAGCCGCCGCTTCGCGAATCCCCTCTGCTCGCTTGCGACCGCCACCTCCGCCTCGCGACCTCCCCTCCTCCGCTCACGTTGCAGGACGCAGCGCGTTTTTCCACCCCGCGCCGCTCAATTGCCACGCGCGGTTCGCCCCTTCCCCAATGGACACCAGTGCTGCCCTCACCTCCGGCACCTTGCCAGCCACCGGTGAGGCAACCATGGGTGCCACGACCACCAGCGTTGCTGCACCCATCATGGCTCATTCCTACGCCACGGTGAACG
Source organism: Coix lacryma-jobi var. lacryma-jobi (assembly GCA_009763385.1). Taxonomy (NCBI): domain Eukaryota; kingdom Viridiplantae; phylum Streptophyta; class Magnoliopsida; order Poales; family Poaceae; genus Coix; species Coix lacryma-jobi. The sequence goes on from CM019824.1 coordinate 53,091,389, forward strand.
TTAAGGCCCATGTTCCGATCACGCTGGAGCTCACCTCCAACTATTCGAAGTGGGCGTTCTTCTTCAAATCCTTGTGCGGCAAATTCGGGCTTCGCTCGCACATCGATGGCACCGCTCCTTCTCGCCCTGAAGACCCGCAGTGGGACGCTGCAGAGTGCTGCGTTTGTAGCTGGCTCACCGGCTCCGTCGATGACTCCGTCCTCGTCCTCGCCATGGAGGATGCTTTTCCGACTGCCCGCGACCTGTGGGTGGCCATCGAGGCGATCTTCCGGGCCAACAAGGAGCCACGTGCCATATACCTCCTCAACGAGTTCCACTCCATGGTGCAGGGCGACTCCACCATCTCAGCCTACTGCCAGCGCCTCAAGATCAAGGTCGCCGCCCTCCACGACGTCGGCCATCCCATGGAAGACTCGCAGCTCGTCCTCGCCCTTCTGCGCGGCCTCAACCCTCGCTTCTCCAACACCGCCGACGACATTGCCAACTCCGTCGTGCTTCCCACGTTTGTGAGAGCCCATGACATGTTGGTTCTCAAGGAGCTTCGACTTGCCAACGACGAGAAGACTGTCGTCAACACCGCCCTCCTCGCCAAGGTTGGCTCTGGCTGCACCAATCCGGGCGGGTGCTGCTCTACCACAGCCGGGGCAACCTCTGGTGGCTCACACAACCCTCACAACACCGGCTATGGCAGCAGCAACAAGGGCGGCGGCGGTGGGAAAGGCAAGGGCAAGGGAAAGCGCGGTTCGGGCGGCGGTCAGCACCGCGGAACTGGACACCTACAACCTGGACAGTACGGACCCATGGGTCCCTGGGTCTGCTACAACCCATGGGCTCCACAGGGCCCTCCTCCACCTCCGCAGGGCCCCAGCGGCTGGCGCCCCAGTGTCCTCGGCGCCCCACCTCAGGCTCACACGGTGTACGCGCCGGTGCAGCCCCCGACGACCTTCGCACCACTTCAGGTCTCCCAGCCGGCTCCCATATGGAACCAGGCTGGCCTCGTCGCCGTGCTCAACCAACTGCACCTCCAGGACCAGCAACCCTGGGTGATGGATTCCGATGCCTCATCTCACATGAGCGCCACAGATGGTATACTCTTTTCCCGCCATCCTTCCTCTCATTCCTCCATTACTGTTGGCAATGGTCACACCCTTCCTATTTCCTGTCGTGGCGAGTCTGTCCTTCACACACCAGCGTCCACTTTTCCACTTCGTAATGTTCTAGTCGTTCCATCCCTAGTGCACAACTTGCTCTCAGTTCGTCAGTTCACTAGAGATAACAACTGTTCTATCGAATTTGACGCTCTTGGTTTTTCTGTCAAGGATATCAAGACCAGGCGCGTGATGCTTCGCTGCAATAGTGCTGGCGACCTTTACACCATTCCTGCCACACCTCCCGCTCCACACGCCAGCATCGCCATCTCCACCGACCTCTGGCATCACCGTCTTGGTCATCCCAGCTCTGCCACCATAGACATTCTTCGCAATAGCGCATCCATCAGTTGTAATAAAGTAGCCCATACTCTATGTCATTCATGTCAGCTTGGCAAACATGTGCGGCTTCCTTTCTACCATTCCAGTTCGTTTAGCACTATGCCTTTTGAACTTGTTCATTGTGATGTGTGGACATCTCCGGTCACTAGTATTTCGGGTTATCAATACTATCTCGCCTTACTTGATGACTTTACTCATTTTTGTTGGACTTTTCCCCTCGTTCGCAAATCTGAGGTTGCAGCAATTTCTGCAATTATGTCTCCACGCAATTCAGCCTCACCATCAAAGCCATCCAAGCTGATAATGGCACTGAGGGTCCGTTTGGTTGGTGACCAGAACTTGCCACGCCTGACCTTCGGCAAACTGTGGCTGCCACAGAAAGTGTGGCGAACAAAATCGAAGCCACACTTCTGGCAAACTTTGGCACGAAAATGAGTCTATGACGTGTGGGACATGGTGCTAAGAAAGTGTGGCGTGCCATAGCTGTGGCAGTGAACCAAACGGCTGCCAGAAAAACTGTGGCACGACGAATCTGTGGCGTGGCAAGTTCTGGTCACCAACCAAACGCACCCTGAATTTGTAAATAATACCCTCCACACTCTTTTTGCTTCTCGTGGTATTCATTTACGTCTTTCGTGTCCATACACCTCCCCACAAAATGGCAAGGCTGAGCGCACTCTTCGCACATTGAACAACATTAGCCGCACCATGCTCATCCATGCGCACATGCCTGCACCATATTGGGCTGAGACGCTCACCACAGCGACATAGGGTGTGTTTGTTCGATGGATGAGACTTGCATCGTATATCTTGGTTGAGTGGATGCAGGCTGAGTGGAACCGTATTTCAGAAAAGAAAGTGTTTGGTGAGGTTGCATGAGCGGATGCAGAAAAATTGAGATGTTGTTTGGTTGGCTGCATGAGCGGATGCAATCTATCTAATTTGTGAGACTGACACGTGGGTCCATCACACTCATCCTGCATCCGCTCAGCCTGGCTCGGCAGTGAAGCTCAATTTGGGCGTATCCCACCAGCCTGTATCCACTCATGCAATTGCATCCGCTCGTGCAGCCATGCATCCAACCAAACAGTCTTCTCGCTCAGATTTATACGGCTCCGCTCATGCAGGATGGGTGGAACGGACCAACCAAACACACCCATACTTGCTCAACAGGCGCCCATCCACCGCTGTTCGCAATGCCATTCCCTATGTCCTATACCGAAAAATACCCGATTACTCCCAGCTCCGAGTTTTTGGGTGCCTCTGCTATCCCAACATGACCGCCACGACTCGCCACATGCTCGCACCCCGATCCACAGCTTGTGTCTTCCTTGGCTATCGATCCTCTCACAAGGGGTATCGTTGTCTCGATCTTTCAACACGGTGTATCATCATCTCACGTCAACGTTGTGTTCGACGAGACTTGTTTTCCCTTCGGACTTCACTCATCCGGGTCCTCGTCGAGCGACCTGGATTTTTTGCTTGCAGGTACAGTACCGACACGCCTCCCTACGGTCTCTAGCACTGCTGAGCGACCACGCCCCTCTCAGGTGGTCCTGGAGGAGCTGGCGGATGACCCTACGATCCTAGTGTGCGGGCCTGTGCTGGCTGCACCCCCTGCTGCACCACTGGCTGCTCCACCAGTGGCTGCTGCTGCTGCTCCACCAGTCCGGGACATCCACTTGAAGTACAGTCGTCGTCCCCGGGCCCTGACGCTACCAGCGGAGCAGCCTCAACCATCTGCAGCAACAGAGCAGCATGAACCATCACCTGTTGTGCAGACTGCTCTGGCACCGTCCATGCAGGACCCCGCACCAACCCCTGCGTCGCCGGCTCCCAGGATGGTCACCCGGTCACATACCGGGAGTCTTCGTCCCATCGAGCGCTACGGCTTCTCCGCCACCGTCTCCACCGCCTCACCGATACCGGCGACCTACAACAGCGCCTTGGCCGATCCTCAGTGGAGGGCTGCCATGGCCGATGAGGACAAGGCGCTCGTCGACAATGGCACCTGGCGCCTCGTTCCTCGCCCTCCTGGTGCTAATGTTGTGACGGGCAAGTGGATCTTCAAACACAAATTCCACTCAGATGGTTCCCTTTCCCGACACAAGGCTCGCTGGGTGGTTCGCGGCTTCTCCCAGCGCCACGGCGTCGACTACGATGAGACGTTCAGCCTCGTCGTCAAGTCGGCCACGATATGCGTCGTCCTCAGCCTTGCTGCTTCGCGTTCCTGGTCGATCCACCAGCTAGACATGAAGAACGCCTTCCTCCACGGTCATCTGGCGGAAACTGTGTATTGCCAGCAGCCTCCCGGCTTCGTCGACCCTGCTCGTCCTGACGACGTCTGCCTTCTGCAGCGTTCCCTATATGGCCTGAAACAAGCTCCTCGGGCCTGGTACCAGCGGTTTGCCGCCTACCTATGGCTACTCAGCTTTGTCGCTTCCGTCTCCGACATGTCCCTCTTTGTGCTCAAAGAGGGGGACGCTACAGCCTACCTGCTCCTCTACGTGTTCCCTATATGGCCTGAAACAGGCTCCTCGGGCCTGGTACCAGCGGTTTGCCGCCTACCTACGGCTACTCGGCTTCGTCGCTTTTGTCTCCGACACGTCGACGACATCATCCTGACAGCTTCTTCGACTGACCTGCTGCAGCGCATCATGGCGCGCCTCCACTCCGAGTTCGCCATGACGGACCTCGGCGACCTGCACCACTTCCTCGACATCTTCGTCACGCGATCGTCAGAGGGGATCTTCCTCCCACAGCGCCAGTACGCTGTGGATCTCCTACAGCGGGCAGGCATGGTCGAGTGTCACTCTACAGCAACACCGGTTGACACTCGTGCCAAGCTATCTGCGACCGACGGCGCTCCAGTCGTCGATCCGTCTCAGTATCGCAGTCTCGCCGGCGCTCTGCAGTACCTGACGCTCACCCGGCCCGAGCTCGCCTATGCGGTCCAGCAGGTGTGCCTCTTCATGCACGATCCCCACGAGCCTCACCTCGCGCTGATCAAGCGCATCCTTCGCTATGTCAAGGGCACTCTGTCGACCGGTCTCCACCTCAGCTCCAAACCGGCCGACTCCCTAACGACATACTGCGACGCCGACTGGGCAGGCTATCCGGACTCCAGGCGCTCTACATCCGGCTACTGCGTCTTCCTCGGCGACAACCTGGTTTCTTGGTCTTCCAAGCGCCAGACGACGGTCTCCCGCTCCAGTGCTGAGGCTGAGTACCGCGCGGTTGCACACGCCGTTGCCGAGTGTTGTTGGCTTCGTCAGTTTCTTCAGGAGCTTCACACGCCGCTTGCCTCTGCGACCATCGTCTACTGTGACAACATTAGCGCCGTCTATATGACAGCTAACCCTATCCATCATCGCCGGACGAAGCACATAGAGATTGACATTCACTTCGTCTGCGACCAGGTTGCCTTGGGACAGGTTCGGGTGCTTCATGTCCCTTCGACTCATCAGTTCGCGGACATCATGACCAAGGGCCTACCGGTACAGTTGTTCACTGACTTTAGGTCCAGTCTTTGCGTCCGGGATCCTCCCGCTGCGACTGCGGGCGGGTATTAGTCATGTAAATGTATAGTATTGTATACTCTGTATCCTCTGTATCTGGACATGTATCCCAAGCCCAATTGGGCTATATATATGAAGGTCAACCCCCCCCCCCCCCCCCCCCAATCAGGGTGTGTGGTGTTTCCCCATTCCTGTCTCTCTCTACAGTCTTAAAGAAACAAAGAATGCAGCCATCTCTCAAAGGATCATCCTTTCTACAGTTGGCTCTGATTTCACAGATTTTATAACTCTGCCTTCAACTGGGGCTAGTGGGGGCAGTTTGGTTGCTTGGAGATGGAATATTGAAATTTCAGGCGCTCGAAGGGTTGACAACTACAGCCTATCTGTTGAATTCTGCCCAGACAATGGGTGGACTTGGTGGCTGACCTGTGTCTATGGACCGCATAGGCCTGAAAACAAATTCACTTTTTACAGGAATTAAGAGACGTCCGTTCTGCCTGTCCAGGGTCATGGGAGATACTTGGGGATTTCAATCTGATTTATAAGGATGAGGATAAGAATAATAGCAATTACAATAGGGCCATGATGGGCCGGTTCAGTCACCAAATTGCTGGGTAACCGACTTGCTGCTCGCCTCCATCAAATGGTCTCACCTAATCAAAGTGCTTTTATTAAGGGACGTTTGATTCAGGATAATTTTATGTTGGTACAGCAAACTGCTAGATACCTTCATCAGCAAAAACAACCTCACATTCTCCTCAAATTGGATATCTCAAAGGCTTTTGATTCAGTTTACTGGCCCTTCCTCCTGGAGGTCTTACAACACTTGGGTTTTGGACAAATTTGGAGAGATATAATTAGTGTGCTGTTGTCTTCTTCTACCACACAGGTTCTAATGAATACGATCCCCGGTGAGCGTATCTCTCACCAGAGAGGACTTCGGCAGGGTGATCCTCTCTCCCCCATGCTATTTATCTTGGTCATGGATATTTTGGGATACTTGATTACCCAAGCTGCAAGAGAGGGACTCTTACAGCCCCTATCATTGAGAAACCTGCAGCACCGAATTTCTCTCTATGCGGATGATGTGGTGTTTTTTCTTCAGCCAGAATAAGAGAGGTGGCAATGGATATTCTCAACCTTTTTGGTGAAGCCTCAGGCCTGAAAACAAATCTCCAAAAGAGCAGCGTGCTACTAATTAGATGAGGCAAGGAGGAAGTGACTACAGTTCAGAACCTCCTGCCTTGTGCCCTCACTGATTTTCCATGCAGATACCTTGGTTTGCCTCTTTCTCTGAAAAAGCTAACCAAGGATCAAGTGCAACCTATTGTTGACCGCATCGCTGATCAGTTTCAATTTGTGCTTACTGGCATGCTTATCTACATTCTCATGGCAACTGACATTCCAACTTGGGCTATCAAATCAATTGACAAAATTAGGTGTGGTTTTCAGTGGCCGGGTCGCAAGGATGCCCGAGGAGGCCATTGTCTTGTAGCTTGGGTAAAGGTGTGCCGGCCAACGGACCTTGGTGGACTAGGAATTTCAGATTTGAAAACGTTGGGCTGGGCGTTGAGAATGAGATGGCTTTGGCTGCAAAAAACTGAGCCAAATCGCTCCTGGGCACACCTTCCAGTACATGTTCCGGATCAGGTGAAGGCCTTCTTTGCGGTGGCTACTATCTCAGAAGTAGGTAACAGTGCAAATACCTTGTTTTGGACAGATAGGTGGCTGCATGGCAATGTATCGCAGATTTAGCTCCTCGACTCCTTGATGCCATTCCCAAAAGAAGAATCAAGCGGCGTACAGTCCAAGAAACTCTCACTAATCGGACTTGGATTGCAGACATACAAGGAGCTCGAACGGTCAGGGTTATTGTTGATTTTCTCCATCTTTGAGACATCTTGTCTGACATTGATCTACAGCCAGAAAAGGAGGACAGACATATCTGGAAGCTATCTTCCAGAGGGCAGTACTCTGCCAAGTCGGCATATGAGAATTTCTTCTTGGGCTCGACTCTCTTTGCTCCATGGGAGAGAATTAGGAAGTCCTGGTCACCTCCTAAATGTCGTTTCTTCTTGTGGCTTGTCGCGCACAATAAGTGCTGGACAGTGGATCGTCTTGCAAGCCGTGGATTGCTACACCCAGAACGCTGTCCTCTTTGTGATCAAGATGATGGAACCATTAATCACCTCCTGGTCGGCTGTGTTTTTGCTAGGGAATTCTGGTTTCTTCTACTAAGACAGGCTGATCTTCACGCCCTATCCCCACAACCCTCGGAGACTTCATTTCTTGAATGGTGGGAAAGGGTTAACAATGCTACTTCTGAGCTGGTGAGACAAGGGGCGAATTCCCTAATTATTCTTGGAGCCTGGACTCTCTGGAATCATCAAATCATTGTGTCCGATGGGTCGGCTCCAAGTGTCTCTAGGGCTTTAATCATGGCAGGAGAGGAGTGTCAGATGTGGACCTCAGCTGGGTCTCGAGGCTTATCCCTCATGTCGCACCCCATTCCTGGTGACTAGATATATGTTTTCTCCTTCTCTTTCTTTGGGCTGGCCTCCTCTGAGGCCGATTGTTGTTTTTTCCGTTAAGATTTAAGCAGGTGGAGTTGAGTGTGTGGTAGCACTATGGGTGCTGTTGTAAGTATGTTGGGTTCTTACACCCTCTTTCTTCTTAATATAATGAGGCACAGATCTCCTGTGTTTTTTCGAGAAAAAAAAAGGCAGGGACAGGGGCTGACAGATTTTTTTAATTTTTTATTTTTTTTGAAAATTCTTGGATTTGAAACCCGACTCGCTGGTACCACTACATATAACCAACCACAGCACTACTATTGCATTTCCTTATGCACTACATGTTCAGCTGAATAAGTGCAGTAAAATCAATACTGAGGTAAGTCAAATGAATTACGACAATTTATCAAGAATGGGATCCATAAACCATCAACAAGAAAGATTTTTTTATTTGGGTTGATTCTTGAATACTTTCTAGGTATTATAGTACGATGGCAAGCGGCACCTAGGGTTCGGGCCGAAGCATGTGGTGGAGGATCGACAAGCCTGTTACCATGTAAGTGAGATATCCCACTGAGGAATATATACTGATTATGAGGGTGCAAGGTACATGTCTATGTAGGCTAGGATGTCCTAGGGTTTGGTTTATATAGAAGAAATAACGAACGATGGAGATCCTTGCCTAACACAAATCATAGATCAACAGTACAAGTGTGTGCTTGGGCTCAGGGCTGAAAGCGTAGCACATGTGGGCCATCTGCTTGTCTAATAGTGTTGTAAGACGTGATATGCCATAAGGAAAACTATGGATAGACTGATATGAGTACGCGGAGTACAATATATAGGCAAGGGTCACGTAGGGTTTATAGAATACACCCAATCAACGGAGATCCTTACCTAATATAAGATCATCTACCATAAACCCAAGGGGCAGCCCAGCCGCCAGGCTTAGGCGCCGAGGCCCATGTGGTCAGCCCATAATCGCCTATTGTAACACCCCGCCGCAATCGGATCGTCAGCCACTTTGCACGTTCAGACTGGACCTGAACTCCATGAACACCGAGGAAGGAAGCCCTTTAGTGAAAATGTTCGCATACTAAGTAGGAACATGCAGGACACAGAGATCCCCAACCGCAACTCGCTCCCGGACGAGGTGAAGGTCGATTTCAATGTGTTTAGTGCGTTGATGTTGAACTGGATTGGAGGACAGGTAGACAATTGTTATGATCGGCATCCCCTACCAGCGCCGCAAGCCCGTTAGTGGCTAGGAGGGGAGCCGGCCATCAGGGGGCTGTAGCTCATATAATATTGTCGCAATTCTATTACTTTAGGAGGTTATTTTATAATTTACATTATTAGAGAGAGAGATATATTTGTAAAACTCTATGGAGGAAATTAAGCAGAAACAATTATTGTTTCCGGCTTCCTCAGGGAGCCGGGAGAAACTCTAGCCGCCTCCTTTCTTCTTCCTCCTGTGAACAGTACAACGGGTACTGTAGCACGGGTACTGTAGCGCCTCCGCCATCTGCTCGCGCACATGCACCTCGCCACGGCGCCTGCTCGCCGGCTGCGAGGTCCCAGGCCTGCTCCGCCTCCCTCTCATCCCTACAGACTTCGTGATCTACGCAGTAGGATCCGTAATCCTATCAACAATACTGACGTAGTCACAGAACACCACTATGGCACGGGGAAGAGGGGTGTGCAGCTCGCAAAGAAGCTGACACAACCAAGTGACTTCGACAACTCCATTGGCCACCGCGCGATACTCGGCTTCAATGCTGGATCTTGACACTGTGTTCTGACGCTTGGAGGACAAGGAGACGAGATTGTCACCAAGAAACACGGCATAACCCGAGATGGACTTGCGTGTATCTGGATAGCCAGCCCAATCAGCATCAATGTCGACAACAAGATCTGTCGATGTAGACGGTCACGGTAGGAGACCAAGATGAAGAGTGCCTCGAACATAGCGGAGTATCCGCTTGAGCACCACGAGATGGGGCTCACAGGGGTCATGCATGTGAATACATAATTGCTGCACAACATAGGCAATATCTAGGCGGGTGAACGTCAAGTGTTGCAGAGCGCCATCAAGACTGCGAAAATCTGAGGCGTCTGACACAGGGGCACCCTCTGATACCAATTGAAAGACCAGAAACGGCGACCAGAGGGTGGTGAATGGGAGCCGTAATATTTCTTTCGAAATGTTTAGGCCATTGTCCTAGAAAATCAACCCCAAAGCAAAACCACGAGCGAGATAAGTCCATGACCCAACCAGTGGGTGGATACCCTAGGAGATGTCCTAGAGGTACAACGGGACTGCCGAAGAAGCACCACGAACAAGCGCCAAGCGAGAGACTCAAAGCCGGCGAAACAGCGGAATGTCGGACTGGACTGAGGCTCGGATTGTTCGGGGTTCACTGCCGAACTATTCGCGGGCAAAATACCCAAAACACAATTGTTCTGAAACAGTTCCGGACAGGTTCCGGATTGTCCGCGGTTTGCACGTCGGACGGTCCGGGGTTCAACTAAGCAGTGAACTCAGTGAACTATTCCTTGTCCAAAGTCTGCCGGCGGACTGTCCGCGGTCTGGTGGCTGATTGTCCGCGGTTCATCAGACACAATGTGGACAGCGTTGAGCAGCCAGCCGCCTGGGCAACATCCCGAGACGCAGACTGTCCACGGATGAGTCCCGGACTGTCCGGGAATGCCTAGAAAGCTCAAAAACTGCTCGGGCGAAACCCAAATTGAATCGGACCTCGACTAAATCAAAAGGGTTTGCCACAAAACTTCGCCCAGGTGATCTTGCACATGTTGGTGAGCTATTCCTAAGAAATCATGGCTCAAACCCAACTAAATCTTGAGAAATTTCAGATCACGCGAAAAGGAGAAAGTTTGGAGAATGGAAACGATTTTCGTCCGATCTATGTGTTCATGGGGTTTCTGAGAAAATCCTTTGGTGGAAAGATGTCTGTCACGTCCTTGCACAAGATGGTTCAAACAGAATCGTAATCCATCTATCAGATCGAAAGAACTCGCGAAAGAGCAAACAGGGGAAAACGAAGAATGTGAAGAACAAAACACGATCCAAAAGATTTCAGCGCAAAAGCCAACGAGGCTAGATGGAGATTACGGTCTCCGTTCCTGAAATCCAAATACACAGAGGAATGATTGTCGTCCCTACGAATCACTACAACAACTAGTGAGAGAAACCCTAACAGATGAAATGTCTGGAGTCTAGAAATGAAATGTTGCAACGATGAAGGATGAGGGGTGTCATCCCTTATTTATAGCCTATTACACAATACCCCTTCTACCCCTAGATACATAGAGCAAACTAGCTAGCCTTAGGGTCATTCTAGTCCAACTCTGTCAGGATTCTAACCGAAGGTCACGCGCCTTCCTCATCGGTAGCTACGCCGCAACGCAAGCCTCCCGATGCCGCCACGTGCCGTCCCGACGACCACCGCGCCTTCTCACCGCTAGCTTCGCCTCGACGCAAGTCTCGCGATGCCACCACGCGTCGTCCCGTTCCGCATAGGAACCTCCGCCGGGTTTTGAGGCCCAAATCGGCAAACCTGCCATCCTAAGTTTTGAGGCTCAAACTCAGAAACCGGTCACCCTAGGTTTTGAGGCCCAAACCTGAAAACCGTCGACAGTGACTTTTCAAGGCTCTACCACCAAACCCGGGCCGAAGACGGAGCGTGGGTCACATGCCTCATTACTGACACCGATGTCGACGCATGTTCCGCCTCCGCCAAGCATGACGTCTTCGCTTTTCTCCCTAACTCGATCGACGACACTTGCACCTCCCATGCAAGCCCATGTCCCGCCTTCGCCAAGTGCCACGACGCCATCACCTTCCGTCTTGACTCGACCGATACCGTCAACATCCCCATGTACTCTTGCTTGTTGCCGCCAAGTGCCAACTACCGCAACTGATCCTCCAGTCACGATGCAAGCAGGCGCGCCTGCAGACATCCCGCTATCTGCCGCATCACCTGCATGGAGAATTTGATTATTCTGCCGTAACCTGCCAACTCTTTTTTGCTAGTTGCAAGCTCCTGCTGGGCTTTGTGGGAGGAGGGAAGGAGGCCTGCAGGTGCCTGCCGGAGCACGCAGAAATGGATTGCTGATCATATCAGGCTTACCATTGTATGAATACTGAATAAGTTTTTCTGCAGACCTTTTTGTCTTGCTTATTCAAATTGGCTTGCTTCTCTATTGTAAAGTCGAATACATCAGCACTTGACTACATTTTCTGTGTAAAGAGCGAGACGGCAATATGGCTGATATCGGTAGCAGGATTGCAGGAGATGCGGACGATGCAGGCAACGCAGGTTTTGCTAGCCTGCTAGCCTTTGCAGGCCATCAACCATTTCCTGCTTGCTAAATGCTAGTGTCCGCAGGTGTCTGCCGACATCGTTTTTTGCAGGCGGGCCAAGCGGACAGCAGGCCATCCTGCACCTGCTTGCATCGTTATCCTCCAGCGGTCCTTCAGTCCAAGCCTCACGTCTACCCTTCGCCACTCCTGGTCCATCCACAGGGCACGTCTCTACTTGACCTTCACGTCGCCATCGACTATTGCCTCCGAGCTCCACACCTGCACACCAACACAGCCAAGAGACATGTTGCACTCATGCCAACCCGTGAGCCTGTTGACCAATCACTCATCACAAGGACGAAGCACAAGGGCACATATCAACCTTGTGTTCGCAGCAGCAACCTTGGGATTAGTGTCAACAGACGTAGAACACAACTTACACTCTGCCATCTCAGCACGATCAAGAATATCAAGCATATACTGTCGCTGAGAAAGAAGTCCTTCACTGCAATGTTGAACATGCATACCGAGAAAGTGATGTAGTAAACCCAGGTCTTTCATGGCAAACTCCGACTAAAGAGTTGAGATGATCCGCCGAAGGAGATCGACTAAGGAAGTTGTGAGGACAATATCATCCACATAGAGCAACAGAAAGGCAGTATTTGATCCGCGCTGATAAACGAAGAGCAAGGTGTCTGACTTGGCTTCAACAAATCCAAGAGAGAGCAAGTATATAGCGAACCAACTGTACCAGGCGCGAGGTGCTTGCTTCAGACCATACAAGGACATGTTGAGGCGACATACGAAGTCCAGATGAGCAGGATCCTCAAATCCAGACGGTTGTTGACAATACAGTCTCTGACAGGGTGCCATGGTGGAAAGCATTCTTCACATCGAACTGGTGGATAGGCCACTTATGAGAGAGAGCCAGAGAGAACAAAGTGCGGACAGTGGCGGGCTTCACTGCAGGGCTAATGGTCTCGGCAAAATCCACACTAGGACGCTGAGTAAACCCGCGAAGAACCCAGCGCGCCTTGTACCACTTGAGGAAGCCATCGAACTGGAATTTGTGCTTGAAGATCCATTTGCCACTGACAACATTCACCCGAGGAGGACGAGGTACGAGATCTCAGGTGTGGTTGGTCAACAGGGAACTGTGTTCGTCTTCCATGGCGGTGCGCCAATTGGAATCGGCCAGAGCACTACGGAAGGACTTCGGCACTAGTGGCAAAGGCGCAGCATGGAACGTAGCAGGAATCCAAAATCTGCTCTTCGAACACGTGGCCATGGCATGGTGATTAGCCACTGGGCAGACTGCAATAGTGCCTTTTGGGTAGCGGAGGAGCAGGTGGGGCGACCGGCGGAGACACAGGCGGTGAAGACGCAGCCGGGGCAGGAGGCTGCCGACGCATGTACTGCTAGGCGAAGAGGCGCTCCGGACGCAGGGGCACAAACCCAGGTGGGGGGCGCAGGGTGGCGACCCAACCAAGGTAGAGGCAGTCGACGCGTGTAGTGCTGAGTGAAGAGGCGTTCAGGTTGGCGAGCTGTTGGAACATACAACCTGTTGGGTATGTCGAGTGCCGCGCGTGGCGTAGATGTAGAGCCTGTCGGGATCCCTGGCATGCGTAGCGCAGACGGGATGTAGAGCGCTGGCGCAGGGGGAGCAGCAGGCGATGTCAGAGTCGATGGTGGCAGCGGGGCGGCCCAGGCGCAACCACAGAGGGGCTAGCAGGGGTGCTGGAGCCAGCAGCAAGTACAAGTGAGGGCACCCTAGGCACAGGCACAAAAGGACCGACAGGGGCGCTGCTGTCAGTGGGTGAATCCGTCGAGGTGTCGTAGGAAGGTCCTGCAGACAAAAACCTATGCAGCGGTCCAATAGGAACGGGCACAGCAACAGTAGCATCAAGAAACGTGAAATCCACGGGAGTGCAAGGCCCATTACGCTCAGTAAAAGGAAAGGCATTTTCATCGAAGATGACATGCCGAGAGATGATGACTCGTTGGACGAGAGATCAAGGCAGCGATATCCCTTGTGATGAGCAGAGTAGCCGAGAAAGACGCACACGACGGACCGAGGGGCGAGTTTGTGTGGGGCGGTGGCAGCAACATTCGGGTAACATTTGCAGCCAAAGACTTGAAGATGATCGTACGCCAGTGGCGTGCCGAATAGGGCAAGGTGTGGTGTAGACAGGTGGAGAGTCTTCGTGGGCAGGCTGTTAAGCAGGGATGTTGCTGTGGAGAGGGCCTCCACCCACTAGGAGGGGGGCATGGACACCTGAAAGAGGAGGCAACGAACAACATTATTAATTGAGAGAATAATATGTTCAGCTTTACCATTTTGCGGTGAGGTGTAGAGGCAGGACATGCGAAGATGTATGTCGTGGGTGAGGAAGAAGTGACGGGTGCTAGAGTTGTCGAACTCCTTCCCATTGTCGCACTGGACAGCCTTGATGCGGGTATCAAACTGATTGGAGACGTAGGATATGAAGTTGGCGAGTGTGCTGAAAATGTCAGATTTAAAACACAAAGGAAAAGTCCACAAGTAATGAGTGCAAAGCATCAAGTATAACCAAATAATATTTATAATTAGAAACACTGGGAATTGGAGATGTCCACAAATCACAATAAGATCAAACTTGCTAGACACACGAGAGGTGGATGCATGAAAGGGCAGACGAACATGACGCCCTAACTGACATGCATGACATAACTCTGAACAATCCTCAATCGGATTAGAGACACTAGACGCAAGCTTCGACAATGCCTCATGACTAGGGTGGCCAAGATGTCGATGCCACAACAGAGAGGCAGCCCAAGCGACAAGAGAGTGTGCTGAAGGAAGGCGCTGTGGGTATAGCGGTCCAAAGCTATTGCACCTAACCATCTCAGTCCAGGCAGAAGAGTGTTCACAAAACAACCAGCAGAGTCAAATTCAATAGAACAATTGTTATCGGTAGTAAATTGACGAACAAAGATGAGATTCTTAATAATTTGTGGTGACATAAGGACATTATTAAGACGAAAAATAGGGGACAACTCGAAGAACAGAGCCATTACCGACAACAATAGATGAAGGAGTAGGATACCGCGGGAAGAGAAAATGTGAAAGCGAAGAGGACTGAGAAGTAATGTGGGAGGTAGCACCGGAGTTGAAATACCACTTGTTGGACGAAGGCGGACTTAGCGACGTCGTGCTAAAGGCGGAGGCGAGGGCCGATGGATCCCAGGAAGGAAGATCGACCATAGGGTTGTAGGAGTCCGGCGTGACCCACTGACCAGCTTTGTCGGTGACAGTAGGGGCAGCAGAGGCCTGCTGCTGGGCGAGGAAGGCCTGCTGCTGTTGTATGCTGCTGGCAAGCAAGGCCTGCTGCTGTGGATGCAGCAGGAGTGGTGCCAATGGAGGACGTGGACCGCCCAGACACACCTGAATGGATCTCGTCCAAGGATTGTAGGGCGTAGGGGTGCCGGAGGTATTCTGGGTGGCACCAGGGCTGGTCTGCTGCTGCTGTTGGGCGCCAGGTGTGGTGTGTTGGCCCTGGCCACTGCAACCGCTGCTGCCTTTGCTGCCACTATCGCGGTTGCTTCGGCGATTGGAGGAAGACTTGGAGTCCAGTGCCTCCAGAGCCCGCGCCGGACGGCGTAGAGGTGGGAGACGACGTGGTAGAGGCAGCGAACATGGTGGCGGGAGAGTCCTGGCGATTCTCCATGGTGGTTTCCTCAAGAATGAGGTCGTCACGAGCCTCTAGAAAGGACGGGAAGGGTCGAGCACGACGAAGAAGGGCCCGACCGGACTGAAGCGCTTGTTGAGGCCGCGGATGACGTTAAGGACGAGGGTGCGATCAGTGATGACCTCGCCTCCTGGTTGCCGAGGAACTGAGACTCGACGGCAAGCCAGGCATACCGAGCAGTGGAACCCTAGGCGGAGATGACTTCGGCGAGGTCGTCGGTGAGCATGCCGACGATCCAGGACTTGATGACACAATCCATGCATGCCCAGTCCGGGGAGACAGGTACCAGAGAGACCTGGTAGACGTGGTCCTGGAGGGAGAATTTGCCGCGGGTCAGCAGAAACTGATCTCGCCAGCAGGTGAAGTTTCCGGAGTCAACGTCGAGGACAATGGTGATGAGGGACCAGATGTTGACGGCGACGGCTTGGGCATGCAGCTGCAAGAGTGCCATGGCCTCATGAAGGAGCATGGCGGGGTGGAGATTGATGGGGCCTGAGGCGGCACCAGCAGTGCTCGGGCCAGCGGAGGCAGCGGCAGCCGCGCGCTCCTTGGCAGCGCGCGCCAGGGCCTTGCTGGCATGTTGGTTGGCGGCGTCACGCTCCTTGATGGCGGTCGCAGCCTCTTCATCAGCCCGAAGGGCGCGGGCCAAGGCCGTGTCACGCTCGTTGGCAAGGCGCTGGGTCTCAGCAGCGGCTGCATTGGCTCTCTCCTTGGCAAGGCGCTGGGAGATGGCGTCGTCCTGGACTTCAGAGAGGGAGCCACTAGCAGAGGACGCAACAACCTTAGTAGAAGCAGCCGCAGCCGTGGGGGAGAGGGGAGGAGTGGTGCCAGACATGGCGACGCTGCACAGCGATGGAAGCCGACGCGTAGCGGGAGGGGGCGCGGCACGACGAGCAGCCGGCGCGCGGCCGGCGCGCGAGCTAGGGCAGCGTTAGGAGGTCCCAGGCGGCTGATGCCATGTAAGGCATGATATGCCATAGGGAAAACTATGGAAAGATTGATATGAGTACAAGGAGTACAATATATAGGCGAGGATCACGTAGGGTTTATACAATACACCCAATCAATGGAGATCCTTGCCTAATATGAGATCATCTACTATAAACCCAAGGGGCAGCCCAGCCACCAGGCTCAGGCGCCAAGGCCCAAGTGGTCAGCCCATAATCGCCTATTCTAACAAGTGTCATTGTTAGGATTCCTGATCCTACCAGGGAGATTGCGCAGGGCGTAGGGATGACGAGGAGGAGTATGAGGATGACGCCGGTGCTAGGGCGCTGTGGCTGCTGCTGCTGGTGCGCGTGAGAGAGGGAGGAGAGGCGGCGGCTAGGGTTTCTGGAGGTTTCCTGGCTCCCTAAGGGAAGCCGAGCAATAATTGATTGATCTTGCTTAATTTTCCATCAATCGACGTTACAAATATATAGCCTATGGGATCCTATTTTTAGGGAATAACTAAACTATTTAAGGAAATATAAATAATATAGGATAATTAAGGTAACTAGCCCACTAATGGGCCTGGCGCCTGCTGATCCCGACATGGCTCAACATAACAGTCATCATGTACCTGACCCTTAATTTTTTTCAGGCCTTTAATTGATATTTAACAAGGAAGATGCATAATAATTTATACAACAACAGAGACTTATATTAGAAATAAATTCACAGAAAGAACAATATGTTAAAATATTCACAAGAATTTTTTATTATTGAAACAACAGAACAATATTCCTTAATAAGAGATTTCATTTGACCATAGATTGTTAAAGAAATATGATCCTAGATTAAAGCTATACCACTGCTCAACAATAAGAGGTACCATGGGAAAATTTTACTATTGTAGCAATCTATTGATCATATTTTGTTTCGATGTGTAACAAAATGGAGTTGTTTATTCAAAACTTTAAAAAAATTTTAAAAAAAGATACTTACGTTGGTGCAAGCTTTCCAAGGCCATAAAGTTCTTCACCAGATACTTCATCTGAAACCTTTCCAGAATTTTCAACTACATAAGATCTACCAGGGGAATCAGAGAGTCCTCTACTGACAAGTAAATCCAAATCCTTCTGGTGAAGTTCTCTTCCATTAACGAATATGCCTGTGTTTCCACCAGCACAGTTCTTGGACATGGGGAAATTAAACTCTGGAATATAAGGCTGCAAGCAACATATCCAGCTTGAGCTATGATCATCACAGTACAAGTTAAAGCGGTGAAAAAAATACGTGCCAGCAGCTCTTACTGGTATCATGCCAAGGCACGGACGCCCCATAATGCCCCAGAAGCCAGCATGGTAGTCATACCTAAGTTAAATAAAATCGAGATAACATTTGTGTCAGATGTATCCGATGGCAACGGGTAGAAACCCGCTGGGTTTTGCCAATCCAAACCTATGCCCACGAACATAAAACCTGCCCACTAAAAACCCATGACATGTCACGGGTTTAAATTTGTGTCCAAACCTATGCCCACTCGGGTAACGGGTACCCATCGGGTCACTCATGCCCACCATAATTGTACTCGAGACTGTACTAAGGCACAATGCTCATCATCTTTTTATTTTTGTTTGTAGTTTTTTTACTTTTGATTTCTAAAACAACTAAATAATAACGGCCACTTGAGTATGGAGGGTTGGGCATCCATAATCTAGAACTTGGCTCTGCTTTGAGAATTCGCTGGCTCTGGGCGGAGAAGACTGATTTGGACAGACCATGGGCAGGATTCCCGGATTCTATACCTCATAAGGCTCAAGCCTTTTTGATATTGCAGTGAATGCCATTGTTGGAAATGGGGAACAAATCCTGTTTTGGAGCGACAGGTGGCTGGATGGTCATACCATGGCTGAAGTAGCCCCTAATTTGGTCAAAACAGTGACAAAAAGAACTGCCAAGTGAAGGATAGTCGCTCAGCAGTCCAGAACAAAAGATGGATTGGTGACATAAAAGGGGCACGCACGGTAAAAGTTCTAATTGAATACCTCCATGTTTGGGATATTGTGGAAGGCCTAATATTGCAGCCGGATGTACAGGATCGTTACATTTGGCAAGATGGGACATACAGCAGCAAATCTGTGTATGAGGCTTTCTTTATTGGAACCATCAAGTTCAGGCCATGCCAAAGGATTTGGAAAACTTGGGCACCTCCGCGCTGCAAATTCTTCATTTGGCTGGTATACCATAATAGGGTCTGCACAGCTGATAGGTTGGCAAAACGGGGTCTCCCACATCTGGATAATTGCCCCTTTTGCGATCAGATGGAGGAAACCATTCATCACTTGCTGGTTGATGTTGGAGAGAATGAATTGGATTAAGTTGGCTAACCCTAGGAGGGTAGCAATATAGTCATACATGGACCTCATGGGCCTAATACTCTCATACTCCAACACCCCCCCCCCCCCCCCGCAGTCTGAAATACCGGCGCAGCAGAGTTTCAAGACTGAGCACGAAAAGAAGCACAACACAACACACGAGCCCCCCACAGAATCAACTAGCCACTAGTGATGTTGAGGCTGGAGCGAAACTCGGAGAACGTCGAAGACGGGAGGCCCTTGGTGAAGATGTCCGCAAACTGGGAGGTGGTCGGGACGTGGAGAACCCGAACATCACCGATGGCCACCCGATCGCGGACAAAGTGGAGGTCGATCTCCACATGCTTGGTCCGCTGGTGCTGAACGGGGTTGGTGGAGAGGTACACCGCACTGACGTTGTCGCAGTAGACCAACGTGCTCCAGGTGAGGGGACTGTGGAGATCACCAAGGAGCTGCTGGAGCCAGGAGGCCTCAGCCACGCCGTTAGCAACAACGCGGTACTCCGCCTCGGCACTGGAGCGGGAGACCACCGGCTGGCGCTTGGACGACCAGGACACCAGGTTGCCGCCGAGGAAGACAGCATAGCCGGAGGTGGACCGGCGAGTGTCCGGACACCCGGCCCAGTCAGCGTCGGTGTAGACAACGAGCTCGGTGGAGGCAGACTGGTGGAGAAGCAGGCCGTAGTCGACGGTGCCGCGGAGGTAGTGGAGGAGGCGCTTGAGGGACGTGAGGTGAGGCTCGCGCGGATCATGCATATGAAGGCAAACCTGCTGAACTGCATATGTGATGTCCGGACGGGTGAAGGTGAGGTACTGAAGCGCCCCCGCAAGACTCCTGTATGCGGTAGGGTTAGTGACTGTGGCGCCCTCAGTCTCTGACAGCTTGGCCTTAGTGTCAACAGGGGTGGAGCAGGGCTTGCAGTCAGTCATCCCAGCTCGCTCCAGGATATCAAGAGTATACTGCCGCTGGTGAAGAAACAGACCCCCGGGACGAGGCTCAACGGTGACCCCGAGAAAGTGATGGAGCACACCGAGGTCCTTCATCGCGAGCTCCTGCTGAAGAGAGGTGATGATCCGCCGCAGTAGTGTCGGGCTGGAAGCGGTGAGCACAATATCATCAACATAGAGCAGCAGATAGGCAGTCTCCCCACCGTGGTGGTAGATGAACAGCGAAGTGTCCGACTTGGCCTCCACAAACCCCAAAGTGAGCAGGAATGCAGCAAAACGAGAGTACCACGCCCGAGGGGCCTGCTTGAGGCCGTAGAGTGACTTGTTGAGGCGGCAGACCAGATCAGGGCGAGAAGAGTCAGCAAAGCCCGCCGGCTGACTGCAGTAGACTGTGTCAACAAGTGTCCCGTGGAGAAAAGCATTCTTGACGTCCAGCTGATGCACGGGCTAGGAGCGAGAGAGAGCCAGTGAGAGAACCGTGCGTACTGTAGCTGGCTTCACCACAGGACTGAACGTCTCGTCATAGTCAACTCCAGGCCGCTGAGTGAAACCCCGGAGTACCCAGCGAGCCTTGTACCGCTCAAGAGTGCCATCAGCCCGGCGCTTGTGTGTCCATATCCACTTGCCGGTGACGACATTGGAGCCAGGTGGACGGGGCACCAGATCCCAGGTCTGGTTGGCGAGAAGAGCCGCGTACTCCTCCATCGCACGACGCCAGTGAGGGTCGGCCAGGGCGTCGCGCACGGAAGAGGGTACCGGAGAGACCCGCGTCTCGTCGTGCGTCGCGGCAAGAGCCCGAGGCCGCAACACCCCCGCCGCATGCCGCGTCACCATGGGGTGAACATGACGCGGGTGGCGGTGAAGAATAGGGGGGTGGTACACGGGCGGCACGACCCGAGCAGTCGGCGGCGCTGTAGGCGGCGTAGGTGTCCACGGCGGAGAGGCGGCCACGAGAGGAGACCGAGGTGGCGACGATGGTGACAGATCCAGCACCGGGGGCGGTGAGGCCGCCCGCGCACGGCGCTGGTAGACACGCATCGGCTGGGCGAAGCGCGCGGGAGGTGCCACAGGCGCCGGACCCGCGTCGGGCACAGGGTCGGGCGCAGGCCCGGGGAACGCGGCCGCCGGACCGGCGCGCAGGGTCAGGTGCAACCCTGGGGGACGTGGCCGCCAGACCGGCGCAGGGCGCAGGGCCCGACGGAGCTCCAGAGGGCGGGGAGCCGGGGCACGAGCCCGGCGAAGGGCGCGGTGGAGGGGGACCTGCAGGGTAAAACAGTAAAGGTGGCTGGGCCACCGCGTCAGTGGGAAACAGGGATGAGAGGTCAAGGTCGGAGGTGGGAGTTTGGGTGGTGGTGGGAGGTGGGGTGGTGGCGGAAAAGGGGAAGTCGGACTCGTCGAAGACAACATGACGGGAAATGAGGACGCGACGAGAGGAGAGGTCAAGGCAACGGTACCCCTTGTGATCCGGGGAGTACCCGAGGAAGACACATCGAGTCGACCGGGGAGCCAGCTTGAGAGCAGAAGTGGCAGTGGTGTTAGGGTAACACGCACACCCGAAGACATGGAGGTGGTCGTAACGAGGAGGGGTACCGAAGAGGGCGTGGTGAGGAGTGGGAGCGGGACAGGCAGCGGAAGGTAATCGGTTGAAGAGGTAGGTGGAGGTGTTTAGGCTCTCAGCCCAAAAGCGAGCAGGAAGGGAGGCCTGCAAGAGGAGGGTGCGAATAGTGTCGTTTGTGGTGCGAATCATGCGCTCGGCCTTGCCGTTCTGGGAGGAGGTGTAGGGGCACGACATGCGCAACTGCATGCCATGAGAGAGGAAGAAGGCACGAGACGTGGAGTTATCGAACTCACGCCCGTTGTCACACTGAACGGCCTTGATGGTGAGGCCGAACTGAGTGGACACCCAGGCAAAGAAGTGGAGGAGCGTGGAGAAAGTGTCAGACTTGGCACGAAGAGGAAAAGTCCAGGAATAGTGAGAGAAATCATCCAGCAACACAAGATAGTATTTATAGCCAGAAAGGCTAGGGATAGGAGATGTCCACAGATCGCAATGGACAAGGTCAAAGATATGGGCCACATGAGAAGAAGTAGGAAAAGGAAGACGAACATGTCGGCCCAGTTGGCACGCATGACACAAATGCTCATCGCGAGCTCGAGTACATGGTATGGCAGAGCTACGACTAAGCTGTGTCAAGGCATCACGACCAGGGTGACCAAGGCGACGATGCCAAGTAGTAGAGGAGGTGGTGGTGGCAAAAGCAGCTGACGGAGGGGAAGATGAAGACCATGGAGCGGAAGTAGAAAAACGAAGAGTGTAAAGGGGACCCGTGCTGTCACAGCGGAGAAGAGGACGCCGGGAAGCCAAATCCTTTACAGTGAAACCAGAAGGGTCGAATTCAACAGAACAGGAGTTGTCAGCTGTGAAACGGCGAATAGAAAGAAGGTTGTGAACCATATTAGGAGTAACAAGGACATCGGGAAGAAGAAAGGATCCATGAGTGTTAGCGGCACCCACGGACGTGACCGGAAGGCAAGAGCCATTCGCGACCATGATGGACGAAGGGTGAGTCGAAGAAGGAGGATGAATGGAAGAGAGGAGACCAGAGTTGGGAGTGGTGTGATAGGTGGCTCCTGAGTCAGCAATCCAGTCGGAACAGACTGGAGGTGTGAGGCCCAGAGTGCTGAAAGAGCTGGCCAAGGCCGTCGGATCCCAACCGACAGGCCCCGGCAGGGTCCCGGGGGGTGGAGTCCACGGCGACGGGAACGGAGGAGCGCCTGGGACTGCCCCAGCGAACATGGCTGCCGGTGTGTATGTGGGGCGGAACTCGCTGCCGGTCGCCTGGAAGGACGGCATCGAGATGTGATCGGACCATGGGTTGTTGAATGAGGGCCAGGGGCACCCCAGGTAGCCGGTGTACTCCCACGGCGGCGGTGGAGGGGGTGCCGGGAAGTGGCCACCGGCCCCGGCGCTCAGGGCCAGAGCACCCCAGCCTGGGCCCATAGCGCCGTGCAGGAATCCCGCGCCGAGGCCGGCGGGGCCACCGGGAGCGCCCGCACGACCCGCGCCCGCGGCGCCTGCTGAGCCCGCGGCGCCTGCGGCGCCCAGAGCCGGCGGCGTCCATGCGGTCTGCGGCCAGGAAGAGAGAGCAGCGCGTGGAGGAGCAGCGCGGCCTGCGCCCCCCGCGGCGCCTGCGGCGTGCGCGTGGCGAGTGCCCGCGCTGCCTTGCAGGGGCAGCAGAGGAGGAGGCTGGCGGCCCTGCAGGGTCGGCGGCAGA
This sequence comes from Coix lacryma-jobi var. lacryma-jobi, assembly GCA_009763385.1. Lineage (NCBI taxonomy): Eukaryota > Viridiplantae > Streptophyta > Magnoliopsida > Poales > Poaceae > Coix > Coix lacryma-jobi. The sequence goes on from CM019824.1 coordinate 53,114,483, forward strand.
GGTGGCTGGAGAGCGCCCGCGCTGGAGGGAGGAGGCGCTGCCGGGGGCGTCGGGGCTGCCACCCGCGCCGGACGCGCCAGGAAGAGGCCCCGCGGCCAGGGGACCGAGGCCCTCCGCGCCGGGAAGCAGGCCGCCCGCAGCAGCGGCGGCAACAGCAGCAGCAGCGGCCGCGCTCAGCGGCGGAGGCGGCTGGCGGCCGTGCCGGGTCGGCGGCAGAGGCGGCTGGCGAGCGCCCGCGCTGCCTCACAGGGGCAGCGGCGGCGGAGGCTGGCGGCCCGCGCTGGAGGGAGGAGGCGCGGCCGAGGCGTCGGGGCTGCCACCCGCGCCGGGAGGCTGGAGGCCCGCGCTGGAGGGAGGGAGGCGCGGCCGGAGCGTCGGGGTTGCCACCCGCGCCGGGCGCGTCAGGAAGAGGCCCGGCGGCCAGGGGACCGAGGCCTTCCGCGCCGGGAAGCAGGCCGCCCGCAGCAGCGGTGGCGGCAGCAGCAGCGGCCGCGCTGTCCTCGGCACCGACGTGCAGGGCGACGACGGCCGGACGTGAGCCGCCACGCGCGCCCAGGAGAGGGGATGGGGAAGGGGAGTGAGTTCCGCACCGCCGGCCATGGAGGCAGCGGCGGCGCCGGCGGCTGAAGAGGAGGGAGGGAGAGAAGAGGACCTAGCTTGATACCATGTTGGAGAGAATGAATTGGATTAAGTTGGCTAACCCTAGGAGGGTAGCAATATAGTCATACATGGGTCTCATGGGCCTAATACTCTCATACTCCAACAGTTGAATGTGTCTTCACTCGCCAAGTGTGGGTCTGTATATTCCAGAGGCTTGGCCTGCTATCCCTGGCTCCTGATACAGCTGTGAGGCGTTTCTCGGGTTGGTGGAGGAAAACTATTGTAGCGGCTCCAAAAGAAATCAGAAAGGATCTGAACTCCTTGATTATTTTGGTTGCTTGGGAGGTCTGGAAGTATCGTAATGATTGCATTTTCCAAAGCTCTAGGCCAAATGTTCAGGAGGTTATCAGTGTTGTGAGCATGGAGGGAGGTCGTTGGTGCATGGCCGGGGCCTCCAAGCTCACACAGCTTCTCTCTAGGTCACTCCCTTCTAGAGTTTAGGCCCTGGAAGCTGTTGGTCGTCCCTTTTGTTTTTTAGTGGTGCGCTGTTATTTTTTTTTTTCTCCTAGGGTGCGTGTGTGAGTGTCTCTTGGGTTAGGTATTCCCGACCGGTGTGTTTTTTTTCTTCTTCTACCTTAATGAAATGACTCACAGTCCTCCTGCATGGTTCGAGGAAAAAAGAAACTCTCATATTCTATTTTTATGGGTATATGTACCAACAACAACAACAACAACGAAGCCTCTTAGTCCCAAGCAAGTTGGGGTAGGCTAGAGTTGGAACTCACAAGAGTCCCTAGTCACAGTTCAGGCACGTCAATGGCCGCTTTCCATGCATTCTTATTCAAACATAGATCTCTAGGTATATCCCAACCTTTCAAATCTCTCTTTATTGCCTCCCCCATGTCAATTTCGGTCTTCCTCTACCTCTCCTCACATTAAAATCTTGAGCTAGAACTCCACAATGCACTGGTACCTCTGAAGTTCTCCTTTGGACATGACCAAACCAACTCAACCGATGTTGGACAAGCTTTTCTTCAATTGGTGCTACCTCTAGACAGTCGCGAATATCATCGTTTCAAACTCGGTCCATATGAAACCGAATTGGTCCATAGATATTCGCGTCGTTCCTCGCAATCTATGCTCAATAACTCTCTCCCACAGCTTCATCGTGTGGCTCATCAACTTAATTCCCCAATAATTAGTGCAACTTTGGATGTCTCCCTTGTTCTTGTAGATTGGTACCAATATGCTTCTTCTCCACTCCTGAGGCATTTTGTTTGATCGATAGATATTATTATATACCAAGTGAGTATGCCAAGATGGAAGGATGAGTAAGGTTATTATGGACCGATATGATTTGCTCCACTGCAACGGATCAGGTTTAAAAAACCAATGGGTTTGTGGGTTTGGGTACTACAACCTCAGACCCATGCCCATAGACCCACTGGGTCTATCTTTTTACCCATTAACAAACACATGGGTAGAGAAATTGACCCATACTATTGCTCTAATAGGATAAAAAACCATCGGGTTTAGGGTTTAGCAAATAACAGGTTAAATGTAAAAGTTATAGCTAAAAAAGAATTACCAATAATTGCCAGGGCAGATTGATCCAGCTAGCTTCTCAGCCTTCCTGACCACACGATCAGAGATAGGAAAGCCATTTACATAAACCCTTGCTCTTCCGCTACGCATTCCATTATTAATTTTGAAGCTCCTTTTCATCAGATTAGTGAGGAAAGAATCACTGGCCTTCGTTGCTCTAGGGTGGTCAGTATCTTCTTGCGCATTTAATGTATCATATGTGTATTCAGGAACATCAAACTTATTGTTTGGAGATTGCATCTTGTTTGATACACATATACCTTTAACTGAGTTCTGATTGGAATTTTCAGTTAATAATATAACTTTTTCAGGTTCAGAATGCGCACTTCTACTTCCCACTCCAGAATGTTCAGATGGAGATGATCCAGAATGACTGTGATGTGGTAAGTTATGGGAAACTGCACTGTCTTCAGGAGGAAGATCCCTGGACTGGGAAGTGCCCTCTGGGTTAGTTGCTATAGTGGTATGGTTGTTCTCTGACTCACTCAAATTTGAGTGCAGATCTTTTTCTTGAGATGCAGCACTTCCAACAGAAAAACGATAAGCTGGAATGGACCTATTGTCTGGAGTTTGCCCATCAGTCTCCATGTCATTTTTCTGTCCATCAGATAAATGTGTACTTAGTGCAAATTCTGATACATTGAGCCTGTTTCCATCAAGCTTGACTAGAATTGTATGTGAGCATGATCCACAACGCAATTTGTACTCGTTTCCTGACAGGGAAAGTTTTCTTGGTATCTGCAGCACTTCATAGCAATTGCAGCATACGGTGAAAGGGGCACCACCTGCAACCGGCTGACAAGTCTGTGTAGGCTTCTTGCTAACATTGACCCTGATATGATTCTGCTGCAAGGTAGTATTGGTGCCTCTTCTAATGTATCTTTGCTGACCATGTAAGGGACTGTCAACAGCATAAGCCCCATAACTGTTCAGAAGATATGGTGCCCTTTGATCATTGAAGCCCATGTGATTTCCCTGAATAGGCAAGAATTCTTGGTGGCAACAGTGCAAGCAAGAACAGGCAGCTTGGTGATAGAAGCCATCATGGTGGCAAGAGAGAAGAGAGTCAGGATCATGCTGTCCAAAGAAATAATTATCAAAATTTCTCCATGGATAGAGGCTCGCAGGATAGCTAGAGGCTCTAGTGTGTGAAATGGGCTCTGCATATCCAACACAATCTTGTTGTGCAGGCAGCGGAGCATAAACACGAGGAACGCTAGGACTTCGTACATTGAAGGATGGGGTGTGATGTGAACCATTCCGATGCAATTGTGGTGCAACATGCCTCAATTGACTCAACTGGTCAGAAATACCATATAAACTGCGGGAATCTGCTGCTGTAGTAGTTAGGGCACTTCCACTTGGCCCAGTAGTCACATCGCAAGATTGCTGTACCTGGTCTCTCAACTCATCAAGCATCCTCAAGATCTCAGCTCGGTCTTTCTCAAGTCCTCTGACTCTGCTTGGACCATCCAAGTTTCTTTCACCAGGGCATTCCTTAGTAGAATAGTTGTACCTCTGCTTCAAATGGCACTCACCCCGATAAGCATTGGCTGGAGACTTTGGGGACATGTCCCTTACTCTCAATGATTGCCCCATTTCACCATTCTCCCAATAACGAATGTGTCGGTACTTTGCCTCCTTGCCATCATCTCTAATAGAAGTGTTCAGATTTGAGGGACTTGGCCCTGTCTGAATGCTATCATGATGGCCATAAACTGGTTTGCTATGTACATTTGCCATTTTACTGGTTTCTGACCTATCAGTAGTACTAGCTCCATGTTTTCTTGCAGATGCCTCTGGAACACGCTCCAGTACTTCAAGGTATTTCACATTTCCATTGTCAGCGTCATGTGAAGATTGGGCTGGAATCTTCTTCTTTGCTGTCAAATTTTCAGCACAGTAAGATGTTATTGTCCCACTTCATGACAGTTTAGTTAGCCATTTAAAAAGGAAGGCTAATGACTACCAAGTCTTATTGTGATATTAAACAAAGAGCTCAAAACGATGAGCTAGAGAAGACTAGTTCTACAAGACTGACGCCAAAGGAACTACTCTGGCTCCTCATTGACCTCAAAAGCAACCTTGAAAAGTACAATTGGGGACTAAATCACTAGAATAAAGCTAGAATCCTAAATTAATCACTGATGGCAGGGTATATTGGGTATGCAAATTACTGAATCCACTGATTTACAATATATAGGTCAAATTCAACTGATAATTTTTTAATCCCACTGCAATATATTTAAGAAGTAACAACTGCTACTAATAACCAAATAGGGCACATCCATGTCCCTATCACCAAGGCACATGCAGATTTTCAGCTTTACTTTTTCTTTGTGTGCGAGAAAATAGAGACATGGTTCTTCCACTTCAAATCCAAAGGATGATAACATGCTTTCTAAAAGGAGGCTAGAAAATTTCAGAACATAATTTGGAAACATATTAAGAATTTTAAGTTGTTCCTAAGGTATCCTAAAAACAATTGAAAAGATTACATTTGCTTCTAAAAATGGAGCAAAAATTTCCCAAAGAAACAGAAGTTCAAACTTGGTCCTACAAAATGGAGTAAGGATTTCTTGGAAAAATAAAATTTTGGATGTGCTACTGAAGTGGACTAAACATTTCCTGAAAGGTCCAGGAGATTACATTGGCTCATAAGAAGTGAGTAATTGTTTCCTCAAAAATGAGAAGTTTACATTTGTTCTAAAAAACAGAGTAAGCAATTATCAGAAAAAACCAAAATTTTACATTTACTCCTAAGAAAAGTAAACATTTCCTAGTGCTAGCAGAAAAGAGTAAGCATTTTTTTCAAAATTCAGAAGTTTTATATTCTGTTTAGAAATGGAATAAACATTTCCACGCATTCCGAAATGAGAACGAAATAGGCCCGAAACGATTCTGTTTTAATTACAAACAGGGGAACAAAGATGAAAACCGATGCCTGAAATAATAGCAATGTGTCCCCTATTTTGCTGCAAAGCAATACCAATCTCTCCCTTGCAGGCCTCACTCAAAGATAAAATCCATTTGGGATGCTGGACTGCTGAGCAATGGAGATACAAGGGATCAAACCAAATCTTGTGCCATCATGCGGGAAAGAGTAGAGCCGCACCTTGGAGAGTGGCACCGCATCCGCCGCAGACGTAGACGGAGTAGACGGGCAGCTCCGGCAAGAATTTGTTGCACTTAGGGCACCGCACCAGCCGTATCCGCGCCAGCGCCTGCGCCGCCGCCGCCTCGCCTTCCATTCCCTCGGTTCTCCACTCACCGTAAAAGTTCCACCTCCTTTGCGCCTCCAGTCATAAGAACCGCCGCCGCCACGGCCGCATCAACTCAAGAAACAGATAGGTGACGCTCAACAACCCCCAAGAAGTTCAAGGTCCCAGCAGGAACATCAGACATCCGGTCCGGTAGCCAAGGATCCGACCAACCAAGAGCGCCAAGAATTGCAGCCTGGCCACCAGACGGAGCAACTGCGGCGAGGAGGCGTGTAGGTGAAGGAGCTGAACCGCTGAAGCCGAGGAGAGGAGAGAGCAGGCGGGCTGGCCGGCAGGTGCCTGGTGGTGGACTGGTGGTAGAGTAGAGGTGAGGAGGGAAAAGTGCAGGCAGAGAGCGAGGGAGTCTGATGAGGTGGGTGCGAATTTATGCTCGTCACGGGGCCATCTTGGCCTCTCTGGCTCGGACATGGAGCTTTTCCCGCTGCCGCCGCTGCTGCGCGGACTGCGGCTTTCATCTCGGCCCGGCTGCGAAAAAGGTTTTTTATTTTTTGTCACATCAAATATTTCTATACTCGGCCTGTTTAGATGTCAAATATTTACAAGATTCTCCATCACATCGAATCTTTAGACGTATGCATGGAGTATTAAATGTAGGTAAAAAAAATAACTAATTGCACAGTTTGTTTGTAAATGTCGAGACGAATCTTTTGAGTCTAGTTGGTCCATATTTGGATAAAGTTTGTCAAATAACAACGAAAGTGCTACATAAACTTTACACTCAAAATTCTTCCAACTAAACACACCCTTAGGGCATGTTTAGTTCACAGAAATTTTGATGTAAGTTTCTGTAGCATTTTTATTATTATTTGGCAAACTTTGTTCAAATATGGACTAACTAGACTCAAAAGATTTGTCTCGACATTTACAGACAAATTATACAATTGGTTATTTTTTATCCACATTTAATACTCTATGTATGCGTCTAAGATTAGATGTGATGGGAAATCTTGTAAAATTTGGAAACTAAACATACCCTTAGTCTATTAAAAATAAATTAATAAAAAATAAATTACATATTCTGTTTAGAAAAGGTCTAGTTTTTCTCTAGTAATTTTAGTGTCAGTATTATTGTTGTAGGTTTTTCTATTGTGTTTACTTTAGTTTCTGGTTTTTATTTGTCAGTCTTGTTTTTGTTGTTGTCACTTCCCGTTTTGATTTTGAAGTATTTTTTTGTTCTATTTATTAATTTTAGTTTTTTTAAATTCTCCATGCTTGTTTCTAGCTGCTACTGCAGTCCTGATCCACAGTTACGTGGGATCATTCATTTGTTATTGTTTCTTTTATCTTTAGTTAAATGTTTTTTAATATTATTTTTTATTTTTAGTTTTTAGTTAAGATTTATTTTCAATTTTTTAGTTTTAATTTTCGGTCAAGTTTATTTTCTAATGTTTTTAAAGTTTTAGTTTCCAGTCTCCTTTTTAGGTTTGAATGTACACATTAGTTGTATAATAATTTATCCTCTAAATTAGAATCTTATGTAATACTTTCAGTACTCTCTCCATATGGAAATAGAAGTCGTATTGGACAAGGTGTGAGTCAAACATTGGAAATATAAATCATGAATAACTTTTAAATTGTTAAGTTTAGATATGTAAAAATCATATAAATAAATTTGTCTTGAAAAGTACTTTCGTAAAAATATACATATACCACTTTACAACAAATATTTTTAAAGAAACAAGCGGTCAAAGTTATGCTTTGGAGACCGTGTCGCTGTCCCAAGTGACTTCTATTTCCATATGGAGGGAGTATAGTTTATTTTATTTTTGGATCGCTACTCTTGTCTTTTAGTAAATGTCTCTCCAATTGTTAACTATTCATGTTTGACAACTTAGTGTTATAATAACTTGTCTCTTTAATTGGCAGCTTATTTAATGCTTGTTTTAATAATTTACTTTCTGATTACAGCTTGTCTTGTTTTGTATTGTTGTCCTCATTTTTTAATAAGTGCCCTTAGTTAGCAGCAAGTTATATTTTCTAAACTTTTTGTAATGTGTTGCATAATAACTTGTCTCACCAATTGACAGTTTATGTAATATTTATTTTAATAATTCATCCCTTTTGGTTGCAGATTTGTTTTGTTTTGGTCGGTTACTTTTTTTAGAGGTAAGTATCTTTATGTAAATACTATATAATAAATTTATTATATTGTCATGGTAACTGTGGGATATTAACTCTGTATATCCTTATGGATCTATTTGGGCTCTTCGTTAAGGACAGCTCAGCTCGCGAAGCCCTGCGGTACGCGTTCAGTCGTTGTGCTTGCCAGGGACTCTCACGAAGACTTGCGTGTCAAGGAAGATCCTAGAGTTAGATCCGGATTCTTTGCCTTAAGGAACCGATTGCACTGTAACCCTGCTCCCCTGCTATATAAGGCGAGTAGGGACCTCTCTCAAACCATCTCATCTCATCCAATTGGATCTCTCATCGGATCTAATCCGATCCAATCTCACCAGATAATACAACCACCAAAACACAGATCGTAGGGTATTACGGTGACTTGTCGACCTGAACCTGTCTAAATCGTCATGTTCGTCCCTGTATTTACCCTTGAGTGGTCGTCTCGCGCACCTCTTCAAACTAATCTACTATTTTGGGCATACCTCTCGGTAGACTGCCGACCATATTTCGTTGACAGTAACAATCAATGCACATGTCATGTAAAAAAATTGCTCCCCTGTTCGCTCGAACTTAACCTATACTACGGGTTATTCTCTTTCACAGAAAACTATTGAAACAGCCGAAATAAGTAAGCGAATAGAGCTATAGTATATTTTTGGAGTAGCAAGTTTAGTATTTTATTGTAGCAACTTCTTTAGAAATCTCTCAGCATATTTTTGCACATAAATTGCTAGTAAAATAAAATTCTTTGAAACATAATCAAGTGTGGTCTAGTTTTATTTATCTTGTCACGTAGAATATTTTGGTGCACATAGAATTGAAAAACGGATATATAATTTAAAAGTTATAACAATTTAAATGAATCTTTTTTTGATTTCCGTGTAGACTTAAACACATGTGGCAGCATGCAAGCTGTCTGCACTGCACCAATACGTATTTCGAGCGCATACAGGCTATCGGACTGTAGTGTATGTGTACGTATGACCTGGGAGGAGGACGGGGTCGCGCGCTGTTTTTTTGCACCGGAGTGTCGGTGCTTGGACGTCCGATGGGGATCAAGTCCATCCGACGACCTCCCACCTGCCTACACACGTACTCCCTCCGTCCCTAAATAACTGTCTCTAGAAATTCATGTTTCCCTCACAGACACGTTTTCCGGACGACAGTTAAAAAAGGACGGAGGGAGTATGCCCCACTTCAAATCAGCGTCGGTGTTCGAAAAATAGTGGCCTCACGTTCATCCTAGGTTCCATATATGGTAGCACTGTATCCTACACCCATCCAGCGTCTACATAGTGGAACCACCTCCTGCACCCGCACGATGGAACCAGGACCCAGGCACCACTTGCCCCACCTGCAGATGTGTGCCACGGTCTACAGTCCAGCGTCTACATAGTGGAACCACCTCCTTCACCCGCACGATGGAACCAGGACCCAGGCACCACTTGCCCCACCTGCAGATGTGTGCCACGGTCTACAAGCCTTTGGCGTCAGCACCTGAACCACGGTGGTAACAACAGCATGTGAACAGTGCATGCAACATCCGATCTACTTTTAAAACATTCAAATAAAACATTTACAACATAAATCTAAAAATAGATGAAACACTTGAAACATGTGTTTGAACATGCTTATGGTGTCGTTACAACTTGTGCAACACTAAGATATACTTTAGAAAACATCCAGATAAAACATTTGCAACATAAACCTAAAATAGATGAAACACTTGAAACATACAATGCAACACCAAGATCTAGTTTTGAAACATCCCGATGAAACAAAACGTCTGAAACACTTAAAACATAGCCTTGCAACGTACTTATATTGTCCTTGCAACATATGCAATTTCATAAGATCAACTTTTGCAACATCCAGACGACGAAACATTTAAAACATAATCCTAGACCGCCTAAAACACTTGAAAACACAACGTTGCCCACGCAACCACGGCCTACCTGGTGGATATAACTGCGCTAAGCAGGCCTCCCCATCCTTCGTATCCAAGACACGAGCTGGATGGAGGCGCTGGTGCAGGCGTAGGCCTCCCGAGACGTAGATGTAGGCCTCCCCTTTCGTGACGAGCATGGTGGATAGGGCCACTGTGCGAGCGCACAAAGTGGCACAGGGAGGGACCGGGTACCTCGCGGGAAGGAACCGGACACGCGAGAGAGACCTCGAAGCAGGTGCTTCATGCTAGGGAGGGAGCAGCAGGAAGAGAGCGCCCTACTGCTGTGCTCACCGGCGGAGCTACGTGGAGGCCATCCTGGGCCATGGCACCCCCCCTTGCTCCATGCAAATCTCTAGAGATTTAATCCCCTAGCACACTTTTCAGTAAGTCTAGTTGATGTAAGCTACTAGCTTGTTAGGTCATCTCCAATGGTTATCAAATAGCTAGCTAGGAGGAATTCTATTGACTTTCAATAACACTTTACAAATAGCTAGCGAGATGACGTATAAAAATAATAAAAAGGTAGCACTCTTATTGGCTATCGCCAATAAGAGTGCTACTTTTGTAAGTTGTATTATCAAAATAGTATTTATTTATATGTCTCATCTAGCTAGCTATTTGTAAGTTGTCATTGAGAGTCAATAGCATTTTTCCTAAAGATCAAATAGCTAGCGATTTAAACACCATTGCAGACGCCCTTAGTTGGCTTGTTTGTGAATGACCCCCCTTTGATTTGGATGCAAGCTCCGGCACTGGCTGTGCTGCGGGAGCTTGCGACAGCAGGTGTGCGAGGAGCGGTGCCTGGAGTGGATAGGAACGACCGGACGAGAGGATAAGACTAGACAAGAGAATTTTTTAATTTATAAGAAACTTCCGTGCGGATAGAAGAGGGTAGTTAGGCTGGCAAAGTAGGTTTACAGCTAAGAGTTTACTTTTCTCAAGCATCTAACTAAGCTCCAGCAATTGCTATTGGAAGCCTCTTGTTCTCCAGGTCATGCATCCAGTAAATATCCTGCTCATGTCGTAGGTTCAAATCCTATTGAACGCTTCTCTTTCGTATTTTATTCTGTTTTTTTTATATTTCTCAGAACAAGAGAACTAATAAAAAAACTGTTAGACCGAATGGGAAAGAAAAACAAATTCATATACCATATACAAATGGATGATAGAGTTTAAGGTTTATGATTCGCGACCCACTAAGGAGTGTCTGTCCGCCGGACGTCCGTACTGCAGCATTTCCGACTAACTAAACATATGTGTACTCCATCCATTGCGAAAGAAAATGGACCAACGACACGATCGAGCACACGTGCGTGTGTGCTTTAAATATAAAATATGTGGCTGTGCTTTTGCATGCAGCAAGCTGACAGTGGTTGAGGCCACCGGCAACTTCGTGGCGCCGTTAACGTCGATGATATCGACATCTACTCCGGCGAGAGTTACTCTGTGCTGCTCTGGATCTCCGTGGGCGTGGGAGGGCCAAGGCCCAAGGCCCAAGAAACAGCGGGAAGAAACACCAGTAGCAAGCCGGGCAACTGGCCGGCGGGCGTGCCTCCGGATCCGGAGACAGCGGCCTCGCCGACAACGCCACGTGCAGCGAGGAGTTCACCTACAGGATCAAAGCCCGCGACGGCACCCCCCGGCCGCCGCCGGCCGTGGACCGGTGGATCACCATGCTCAACACGCAGAACATTGAAGGGGCAAGCCAAGTGGGCCATCAACCACGTCACCCTACTGTCGCTCCCGGTCACCCGGCTCCTACCTCGGCGCCTACTTCTACGGCGTTGATCAGGCCATGCATTCGACTACTCCGCCGAGTCACAGGATCAAAATTGCACGTACGTAGAGTTCCCGCTGTTACAGTGTACTCCCTCCATATTGAAAAAGCTGACGTTTTGGACAAGGTTTGAGTCAAACATTGAGAATATAAATCATAAATAACTTTTAAATTATTAAGTCTAGAGATGTAAAAATCATATAAATAAATTTGTCTTGAAAAGTACTTTCATAAAAATATACATATACCACTTTGTAATAAATATTTTTAAAAAAACAAGTGGTCAAAGTGATGTTTTGGAGACCGTGTCGCTGTCTGAAACGTCAGTTTTTTCAATATGGAGGGAGTACAGTACTTCCTACGTAAAAAAATTAAAAATTTGCTATATTTCAGACGCCTGAAATATAACATCTTTTCGGACGACGACTAGCAACATTCAGATCTCTATTCAATGATCTAAATCTATTAGCACAAATCACAATAAATAAATAATAATTTTTTTCTATAGAAAGACAAAGACAAAACTATTCAAACGTCTAAAATATAGGAAATATAAAAAGACTATTAAACGAATTTTACGGTCTTAATTTAGTCTATTAAAAATAAAGTAATTAAAAAACTAATTTGTCAGCCGAAAACTAATTCACGAGATAAATCTATTAAACTTAATTCGTTTATAATTTGATAATATGATGCTACAGTAAACATTTACTAATGACAAATTAATTTATCTTTAGATTCGTCTTATTAATTAATATATGGTAGTGTAATTAATTTTATAATTAATTTATTTTTAATAGACTAAATTGGTATCGGAACATCCGATGGGACAGACCAATTTTTTTTTGCGAGGAAACAAACACCCCCGCCTAAGCTTACGAGAGACGTGTGTTGAATATCGCCATGCAACCGCGCTCGGTTGTAGGTGTTTCATTTCAGGTACGACGAGCTGAGGCGCCTGTTGACGTGCAGTGCCAATGATACTGCGAGAAAGCACAAAGTTGCCTACAGCTTGGAACGAGGAAATGACGACCACATTTCATTTGGTAAGACCTAACAATGGTTATAAAAAATGGAGGAATCATGTCAGGCCTTATTTGGATGTGTATGTATATACTCCAAACCACATGTATTGAAGTGGATTGGAGTGGAATTTAGTTCAAATACACTCCAACACATGTGACTTGAGCTAAATACATGTACATCCAAACAAGCCCTCAGTGTTTTTTTTTTCACCGGCCGGTTATGATTATGGAGTGTATGTGTAGCAGATCTAGACGGTAGCACTCACGATATAGAGATTATATACTATTTTAGAAAGGGTACCCTACATTTAGTGTCGTATGATGTTGTTAAAAAAAAGGCAATTTCCACATTAAATCACGATAAATTGATGATCTAGATATCTCAGATTGTATTGTTTACTAGCATAACAAAACATGCATAACATGATCTCAAACATGACAACCGGTGTAAACATAGCTCATACACTAGATAGATTAAAAAGCAAGAACAAATGCATAAGATCTGATATAAGCATAAACATTAGATCACGAACGACGTACCTTTCTGTTGCTGGAGAAGACGGTGGCGGAGTCGGTGCTGGACGATCCTCGATGAGCGCTGGAGGAAGAGCTCGGAGCAGTTGTCTTGACGCAGCACCGCCTGACTTGGACGGTAGACGACCCGTTGTTGAAGACGAGAGCAGTCGCGCGACGAGCGCTTCCCAAAAACCTTATTCGCCTTCTCCCGATGCAGGATCGCAAAGACGATGGTTCCGTACACCTGCTCGTCCGGTCGCTGTGCACGCAAGCGAACGGACTGGAGACGACTAGACGGCAGCGCAAAAGCGATATGAGGCAAACCCTAGCTTGAGAGGTGTTGAGATGCGTTTTTGGCGTGGCCGATAGGTTGCTTATATAGTCCTGTTGAACCGACCTCGTGTCGCGATCACGATCAGTTGTAACCGATTAGGACTCTGCAACTTGAAGGCCAAGAAACCAAAAACTAAAACTGTAAAAGAAGACTGCGCTCCTGCAAGGCGAGGAGCTGGATTTCGGCGGACCATTCGTGCAAGTGCTGCGCCCCGCCTTGGCGAGGCGAGTGAGCGCGCGTGTGGGCTTCTCTTTCTCCTTCTCACACTACACTTGAGGAAGTGGAGATGACTTCCATATTTAAGCAAGTCCTCCTCCTCTTCCACTAGCAATGTGGGACTAAAGAGTTTCACTTCTCCTCTTTGCACACATGAATGGACCTTTGAGATTTATTATGGATTTCAGAATTTGTTAATGGGCTAAGCCCATATATAATTCTAACAGATGTTGTATCGCAGCACAAAAAAAAATTGGAGCTATATATATGATGATCTGTTTACGTCATTAATCTTGAAAACTTTGTCATAGCAATTGAATTTTTATGATGTTTGCACGATGAAAACCTATTCGCCATAGCCCCTGTGTATTAAACCACGCTTTGGTGATGAAAACATATTTGTTCGTAGATTTGACAATTCTTAGCACGTCATAAAATCAGAAGGATTTTAGGACCAAATGTAATCATAGACCCAATTTATTATGGGCCAAGCCCATTTAAAACAGAACAGTTTACTCCACTTATGGCCAGTTATTATAGTCATTCATGGGCTAAATTTAGTTCGCGGTTTGTTTTTTTTTTTATTGGACAAAAGGTAATCTAAGCCCAGACTTCAAATGGGCTTGAACAACTGATAGCCATATTTTTTTCTTACACAACAACCTAGATAGAAGCCCATTTGTGCATCCAATACAGAGTCTGTCCATTTTATCATACATGACAGAATCAACAAATTTCACTATATAGGATAGAAATAATCCATTTCAATATACAGGATAGAATCAACCTAACAAGGACTTGGTCCTTGTGCAGATCAAGCAGTAACAATAACTTTTGAGGTGCTCCAATGAGAACCAGTGGGAAGTCCCGACTCTCCAATAATGCAAAAAATATCGATGTGTTCCTAACCCTCTCTTTACTTTGAGTTTGAGCATTCACTTCCATGCAATTTATATTCCTAGAATTGTCATGATAGAATAGGGTTGAAAGTGGTTGCAAAAGTTTGTACAGTGGGCGAGAAACACATGTTTGGTGAAATGGGGTAAATGATAGGTTTAAATTTTATATGAATTTCAGATTAGTCTAATTCAACCCTCCGGGCTCTTGGACATCTTTATCTTTTCAATGTACCTATCGATCTTTTAGTGCCTTCCTCAAATTGTTAAACTTGGCACTGATTTGGCTTTGTCATCGTAGGTAGACTATCGACTACCTTTGTTCTACGATTGAAGAGAGTCAGGATGTTGCATCCAGTAGTTTTCTTAAAATTTTCTCTTTTGGAAGGGAATTTGAAATGCGAACTAGGCAAGGACAGTGATCTGCTAGAGTCTCATGACGAGAACCTAGAATCTTGACTAGGAAAAAAACTTAAGCTTGAATTTGTTTCATTTTGTCACTCAAACTGTAGACCTCAGAGACACTAAGTCATGATACGACAAAGTTTTCCTAATCCGTAACAAAATTCCCCTAAATTGTACAAGGTTACTTGTAGTGACAATAAAAGGCAAATCTCACTAATCCAACTAATAGAAGCGAAATGTTCAACATTCTTCAAATAGTACATCACCTAGCAGTTTATTTTTAGAAATAGGATAATCTATTATTTTCTCAATCCTCAAGTTTTTTTGTTTAAAAAAAAAAAGTGTAATGGAGTTGATCTATCAACACCTCATTAGTATAAACATGAGAAAAAGAGTTATTCCGAGGGGTGTGTTTGGTTTGTAAAATAAAGTAGTTCATAACCATATATCTCACATTTTAGTTCTTTGTTACAACTAAAATGACTAAAGAGTGGACACCGTTTTGGTACGGCATTTGTATCGCCTCACTTTCGCTCTGTCCGGTGCGATCGCGATTTGGATCCCCACGCACGTCATCTCTCCCTCGCACGTCTCCTTCTCCTCAAATCTATCCGCGCGCCCTTCCCTCGCGGCCGCCGCCTCGATCCCTGCGCGCCCCGCCCCGGCGGCCGCCGCCCCCATCTCGGCCGACCCCCACCGGCACCCCGGTCCCCGCCCCGCCCCCGCCTCGGACGGCCCCCGCTTCAACGCTCGGTCAGGTTCGATTCCTGCCTCGCCCCATTTTTTGTCTTCCGAATAAAACATCGTCACCGTGGGAGGGAGGGAGGGAGCTCGTGCTGCTTCAATTCGAGCTTGTATTCGTCCCCGATAGATCCCTCCGATTTGTTTTCGGCGATGGGGATGTGAAGACGGCGCAGGACAAGGTGAAGATCCGGCAGGCGAAGCGCTGCAAGATCGAGGAGTTCAAGAACAAGTCCGCGGACGGGTTGCTTTGCCTCCTCAACTCCACCGGTGGGGGCTCTCTCTCACTCCCTCCTTGGGCAGCTCCGTCTCCGTCCCCGGTGCCGTCACGTCGTCCCTCGCAGGATCCATCAAGTGCAAGATGGGGAAGCCATGATATCGCACCAGCACCTCGTCACCGCGCCATCGAGGATGGGCTTCCTGTCATTTGGTCATGACATGCTCGGCAGCTCCGGGATAGAGGGCCCCGCGTAGAAGAAGCGGCGTGGCCGTCCGCCGGGCACCGGCAAGAACCACCTGCCCACCCAAGGTACTCGTTGATTTCTGCCTAAAAGAAAAGATTTTTTCATTCAAATATCATTTCAAATATAAAATTATATCTAATTATTCTAAATAAACGACTTCAAAGCTTGTGGTGCTGATTTTTACCTTAGCTTTTTTCTTGAGTTGAAGATTTTAGAAAATTCAACTGAGATCTTCCTTTCTTTCATCTGTTGGGGATATTTGTGGCATATACATCACAGTTCATAGGTTTTGCTTGCTTCTCTTCCACCGTATTCAGAAATCTGACCGTGGAAAACTCCAAAAAAAAGAACAGCAAGTCCAACTCAACTACAGATCAATGTCCATTCATTGTTTTAGGTAGACAGATGCACAATAGGGAATGCCCTTCCATTGTCCACAACTCTGTAGTCTTTGGTTTCTGAAAAACTAACAGACCAAAACTATCTTTGACGAACTGAATGAATTCATAAACGATACGCATTCTGTTGGCTGACCATTCATTCTGTATGCTCCAGGCAATGCGTTCGCCGGCTGAACTGGAACGAGCTTCACTCTGCACATCATCACGGTATCTCCTTCAAAGGTACACGCTCTGGCAAATCGCCTATAAAACTAAATGTTCCAAGAAACAGGATGCATCTTCGGTTTCTTTAGCTATGATTTGTATGAGTTAGATTTAGGGAGTCATAATATACAAACTAAAAAAAGGTAAGCTTGTCACACATGATTCTTGGGTCAGTTTTGTATTTAATCTTTTGAGTCATTTACTGATTTCTAGACAATGTTTCTCTATTTTTGCCAGCAGGCTAGGAAGGAGGATTTGAATCTGATCAAACCCTTTTTGACGTAGACTCTAGCATGAGGAAACATAATGCAGCTAGAGAAGGAGAAGCAGAATATTTAAGCTAAATGTAGTGTCATCCAACTCTTGTTGTAAACATATATTTTATATCTATTTGAATTCTTGCCATCCATATTATTTCTTAAAATTTTCACTATATTTTCTCCTTTATAAATCAAGTTTTTGGTAAACATATGCATATAGCACAAATCAGAGCTTGGCGTAGCTCGAGCATAGATGGAGGAGCAGGACCATGGCTGGTTGGAGTTAGGCGGAGCATGGATAGATATGGAGGAGCTACCACCGGATTGACACCCGCTTCCGGTAGATAGATGGAGATGGAGGAGCTCATTGCCCACCACCGGAGGAGAAGCTCTTTTCGCTGGCGTCTCAGAAGCTGAAGGGAAATGGGAGAGGCAGGGAAGGAGGAAGCAGGGAGCTGGAACATTATATTTTCATTCATATTGTCTTGTTCGCTTGTCTTACGAGCCGTCTTATCAGCCAGACATAATAGTATTTTTCTCTCACAATAAATCGGCCAAAATTAGTCATTTCAGCTTATCAGTTAGACAGAACAGTATTTTTCTCTCACAATAAATCAGCCGAAATAAACAGTATTTTTCTCTCACAACAAATCAGCCGAAATCAACCGTTTCAGCTTATCAGCCGGCTTATAAGTGAAGCGAACAGGCTGATAGTTCGTCAAATAATTTCAATAGAGAGAAGTTTCAAACACACATGCGTGCCAATGAAAAGTCTGTCATCATTCATATGGATGAGGGTGTCTCCTGTATTGTGATCTAGCCAGTTTTTTTAACCTTAGTTGTCTGTTAGATTGTGTGAAACTTAAATTACATAAAAATATCATTATTTGGTTGTTTTTATATGTATTACTTGAATATTGTTTCAAAACTTTAGAATATAAAACATTTCTTCCTCTTGATATAAAATATTGTTTCAGTCGCATTACAAAAATATCTATATATTAGAGTTTGTGAGTTTGTGACGCCACACTCTTCTTGATCGATTTAATTTCACAAACTTTGCTTTTTAGATTAAAGGTCATTTTAATATTGGTATTTAATTTTACAATATTATTGTCTTATCGTGCGATCCGTGTGTTTTAATATAAAAGTTTGATTGTCCTGTAGTAACGCACGGGATGTCCAAATGGTGTAGATTTCGATCTCCGGGAAGCGGCGTGCTGAGCCGGCCTCATTGGCGACCGTCAAAGCGGGGATGGAGGGTTTGGGTTGCGGCGATGGTCCTTCGCACAAGCGTGGCCGCCACATCCTCAGGTACATAGATCTCTCGCATCGCTTTGGAAGTTCCGCACTTGCTCCATGTCGTGTGGGTTGGAACACCATCCTCTCCTCTGCTGCGCATCCGCGTGGTCGAGGACGTGACGGATCTGCACGGCGGCAGCGCATCCATGCAGCTGGGGACGCAGGTGCACGTCCGCATGGCAGTAGTGCTCGATCGGTGGCAATGGCTGCCCCGTGCCTATGTTGGGGCCTTTGCCGGCGACCGTAACCCACAACAGCATGTATGCGGTATGCCTGCCCCTTACCTTCCCTTCCTGCTGTGCAAAAAAGAGCACCTGAACCCTAACTTGTGCTATTTGTATTATGATCCGATCTAGCCTGAGATCCCAAATAACTCAATTGCCACTTCTGAGTAACTACAGATCCCCTCCAATCCATTTTTGTTGTTGTTTTTCTTGCTCTGTAATTTGATTTTGGATAGTGTACATCAACTGATGCATAATCCAACACTTGATCCAAGACTGGCTTTTGCCGAACGAGTGATGCACAGACATCTCTGCATCTAAACCCTTAACATCTTACTGTAATGGTTTTGTCGTTGTTGTTAACTGTATCTTTTGGTGCTTTCATTTTTTGTGTTGTTGAACTGATCTCCGTATTTTTCTTTGTAGTATCAGTCGTTAACTCTATCTCTCGATGCTTTCACTTTTTGCGTTGTTGAACTGATCTCTATATTTTTTCTTCGTAAAGAAAATTGCATATTTAAGACTCTAATCGTTGCACTTTGCAAAAATAGGATTCCAAACATCGACTTCGCAAAAATAGTACTCAAAACTTTGGACTTTTGATTTTTATAGGATTATGTGTATTTTCTCTCTTTTTTCTTCCAAATACATGTATTTCATATCTGAGAGGACGAAATTACCCTTCAGTGCTTTGGCCGATGCCTAGGCTGGCTGGCCGCTGCCACCATCTCGGTGCACGTCGTTGATGGCTCCGCGTCCGGTGGACCGCTCATCGCATTCGCGTGTGGCGTCTGGGATGACGATGAGGTGCTCTTGAAGCCGACATTCAAGGAGACAGCCGTCGAGTGCTTCAAGGCCCAAGTGTGTGCCATGGATCAATATGCACGTGTTCACACGCAGGCAGAGAAAGCACGACACGAGATCAACAACCGGGTGTCGGAGGCCACCAAAGGCTCATCACCGACGTAAGCCAATTTCAGTGCATTTTCTAATATATTTTATACAATTTGTATGATCTAGACCAAACCAGCAAGCAAAAAGTTTAGCAGTTTTCTTAGGGCTCTTTGATAACACACTTGCACCCATTGTTGACAGCATAAGAGACTTGTCTGGTAGAAAAGATATTTGCTGGCCAATAATAAAGCCAACATATGAACAGCAGGAGTGAAGAACAGAAGCTCATGTCTTCAGTGAGGTTATCCTTTTTCTAACAATGTAGATGCAGACTCTAACAAGTTGAGGGAGTGGTGGCAAAAATTAATTCCCTCCTGATTGATCAATAAATCGATTGTACCTGTAACATAAGTGCCTTTCATATGACTGCAGCTAAATATAGATAGCTCATGATGTGAATTATCTTATATGTTTTTAAGTTCTGCACATCCTACTTGCTTTAGTGCAGTGCATGGTTTGGAGAGCTTCATATCTGGTTCTTGTGGTTGATTATTCCAGATATAATCTATGTTCATTATTTTCTGTCTCCAATAAGTATCGTTTGATAATGTGCAATCTTTTTACTCTTCTAGACCTCTCCATTATGTGATTGAAAGGATCAACAATAGCTAACATGTTCATTGGAGTTTCCAATGCCACACCGGTTATTATGGACTCCAAAAATATAGCAGATAATAATACTTTAAGTAAACAAACATCCAGAGGTCATGGAAGTTCTATTATAGTTTCTAGACTTGATGACATGACACTGCATATTAAGCCATCGATATTTGGTTGTGCCCTGATGCATTGTTTTCCTCACTTTTTAATTCTTCCCTCCATTGTGTTATTCTTCTACTACATAAAGATTTTAATATGTTGCATCTTGCATTGTGCAGGACTCTTCTAACTGGAGCACATCTCAATATGGACACCTGGCAGGTAAAAAAAACACATACCCTTTTCACAATGATCATCTGGTATTCAATTTCAGTGCCCAATTTGTATTTGTGAGATCATAACTTGGCTACCCATGTCATCAACCCGGCCATGTCATTTTCTCACATAGTTGAATGGCGTCATTTTGTTTCACAACCAATAACTCATTTTCATAGTCCTAATGTAGTGGTGGTGGTGGTGAAACAATCTCATGACTCTTTTGTTATTTTCCAGGCAAGTAAGCATAGGAGAACATAAATGTGGAGTATTTCAGGCAAGTAAGCATAGAAATGTGTAGAAAAAACAATATGGGAATTGCACACTACCTAGAAATGTGCTGACAAAATATGCAGAAAAACAGTCGCAATTTTTACTTGGACATCATGCTTTGATTTTGATGCAATACCTGCTAACTTGTCAACACATTTCTAGATTAAACAACACTTTAATGTTGGTATTTTGTTTTATAGTATTATTATTTTATCATGTGATCCATGTGTGCTTTTAGTATAAAAGTTTCTCTTTCCTTCCTGGCTTTTTGTATTCGCATCTGAGTTATTC
Source organism: Coix lacryma-jobi var. lacryma-jobi (assembly GCA_009763385.1). NCBI lineage: Eukaryota > Viridiplantae > Streptophyta > Magnoliopsida > Poales > Poaceae > Coix > Coix lacryma-jobi. The sequence continues at coordinate 53,135,236 of CM019824.1, forward strand.
ATAAGAGTATGCAGCATGTGATTTTATACAAATAATTTACGATCATATCTGAAATTTGCTCTAATTAATGTCCCTTCTTTTACCAAGTCAAAGGGCACAGTGTAAAGCCCAGGGTTCAAGTTCTGTGGTCGTTTGTTGGGTCCGGCCCTGATTAAAATCAAGTGTAGTAACCAATGGAATTCTAATTAATGTCCCTTCTTTTATGACTTTTTGACATAATCTATATCAAATTTTGTTCTATCAATTTTTTTCATATTGTCGCCTACTATTCTCACATAAGCCATTTTGTCTAAATCATTGGTGTGGGCATGCACTTGGGCGTCACGTTGGAGCCGGAGGGGGATCGACAGTGGAAGCGCACAGGTTTTGATGGCAGCGACACTAAGGAAGCGACAACGGTGGCAGCGCTCGGTGCTTAGCTACGACACGCGTGTAGCAACAGGTAAGAGCAGCCCTTTCCTCTCTCTTTCCCTCTTTTTTTCCTGCTCCTTTGGGCTGTTGGTGTTGTGAATCCACAGACTACACGGAATAAGAAGCTTCAACAGAAGGCATTGACTAATAGAACAGATGATGCAATACTTGATACACTGAGATTAGGCTGTTTGATTAAGCCAACTCATTATTACCGTGATGTTCTATAGTAATAGAAAATTAGTTCAGTTATATAATCAACAACCCAGGCTGATCAGATGAAATGACTTCACACCCGCATTCGCATCCCTTCAATATGCTTTGTAATTATAGTGTGTACTTACTGAGTAATTTTGGTTATTTAGAAAAATTATTTAGCAGTTTATTATGTTGAAATTCTTGAATACTTTTCTGGCATAGTCCATTTCTGAACAGTTGGAGACTTGAACCACTTGATCAGTGCAACAATGAGTGGAGTCACTTGCTCCTTTTGCTTCCTAGAACAGCTAAATTCTGACCTGCACAAGCTTGTAGCCAAACTGGAGTGGTTGGAAAAGAGCAGCCGTATCCGTATAGAGACTGTAATTGGTTTCGAGGTCAAGCTGGACAAGGGCCATGCTGCTAAAAATGCACCAGTTTATGAGTGAACCATCTATGTTCAACGAAGTTGTATCCTCTTCGGTGGAATATTATGTATTTATGCTAATATACACTTGCAACTGCAAGTGTCTACGTTTTCTGAAGAATCATTTATTTCTTTGCATGCCAAACCATTGCCAAAGTTTGGTAATTATTCATGATTCGATTTTCATGTTCTTTTTTGGATTCCTAGGTAAGTTCATGGTAATTGCATTTCTACATGGTAAAGTAAAGGCTTAGCATATCAGATCGAGTTGGGAGGAAGACAGTGAGGTTGTGCCTGAGGCACATGTTGAAGTTGCTTCTAGCTTCCTCCCTATGGCACCGCTAAGACCTACCCTGCCCCATCTCAGATGAGTGCAATATTATGTAAATAAATAGTTCTGGATGGAACGATATATCTTCAAATGAAAATTCAAAGAAACATTGCGGATGATATAGATGGGTAAGTAACTTAGAGTTACCATCGCTTGCAATAATAATACAATATATGTTTGCATTGAATAGTCCTAAAGCTATGTATATTTATACAGTGAGTATAACATACTTTATTTTAAGGTTTTGAGAGCGATTTTTAAGGCACATAATATTATCCATGTGACAAGCACTAATATTTACAGATATTCGAATATGTATAAGATGGTATGAAGATGCGGCGGAACTTATGTGCGAATTTTCTTCGTATTGCTATAAAATATTATTTTAGCTGCATCACGAAAAGGTCTATACAGTAAAGTCGTAGAGTTGGTAAGCATGTAATACCACACTTTCCGCGATTGTGTTTCACAAACTTTATCTTTTAGGTTAATGTTGGTATTTAATTGCATGCAATCTATGTGTTTTTAGTATAAAATATTAGTTGTCCAGTATGTTTCATAAACTTTGTCTTTTAGGTTAATGTTGGTATTTAATTTCATGAGATCTATATGTTTTTAGTATAAAATATTAGTTGTTCCGTAGCAACACACGAGCATGCTACCTAGTATATATAATAAGTTGATCCATCACTATCCTATTTCTCATAAGCTAATAATTAGTAACATTATGAGAAGTTATTCCAATAAATTTGAGTAATTGAGGCATGAGGATAGTCATCGACCCGTCTACAAATGGATTATTGATTCTCCAAACTAAACACTCCATTAAGAAATTAACTTTATATATGATACATCATCCTATCTAAGATGGGAATGGCAACGGGTCGGATTCGGATCGGGTGGAGTCTCCGTGCACCCAAAACCCGAACTCAAAACTCAAACCCGCCCCGAAAACTGATTCGGCTGAAAATCCATCACCATGACCAATCCCGCGGATACCCACGGAAACCTGATTAGATACTCGAAACCCGTTTTATGTTGCACTATAATAAAAGCAATAAGTACTTTCTGTAAACATATATGTATACATATTCACATGTATAATCAAGAGACAATAAATAATAAGTAATTTCATAAGTCAACTTAGAATAAATTTAATAATCTAAGTAAACAATTTATTATTAATATATTATAAAACATGAGTTTTCATTTCAAACGGATATCCGTTGGGTATTCACGGATAAAAAACCAAATCCCGAAACCAAACCTGATAGATTTCGCAACCCCGAACCCGAAAACCATGGGTGAAAATTGTTCCCAAATCTAAACCCGCTAGACCCAAAAACCACGGATATCCGATCCGAAACCGACCCATTGCCATCTTTAGATGGGGGTGGCACTACCGGAGACGGCTCCTTTGCCGAGCGCCACGGCGTTTGCCGAGAGCCAAATATCGGGCGCTCGGCAAAGGCGACCTTTGCCGAGAGCCAACGCTCGGCACAAAAAAACCACGGCAAAAGGTTCTATGCCGAGAGCCGAGCCGTCGGCAAAATTTGGCTCTCTACAAAGTATATTATGCCGAGGGTTAAGCTCTCGGCATAGAACAACCCTCGGCAAAGGCCCAACTACGCAAACGGCCCGCCTACGCCGTCAACTTTGCCGAGAGTCAGTTGTTAGGCTCTCGGCTAAGGCTTTTGATATATTTTTTAATTTCTTTTCCGAGAGCCCTGGCCCTGGCTCCCTCTTTGCCGAGGGCTTTTGGAGGCTCTCGACAAAGAATATTTTTTTTGTTTTTTGCTCCCAATTTTTTCTATGGCATTGCTACAATACTACAAGCCAAGATTTCAAATTTGGTGTATTTTTCATACGTCTTGCTATATTTCATGCATTTTCTTTAATTTCTTGATTTTTTCCGCGGGACGCACGTTTAAACTGCAGCTGCATGAAATAATGAAACTGAGTGATTCGAAAAATGGTATTCATTCTTCCGAGGGTATTTCGACGCCGTATCCAGGGACAGGTGCGGAAACTCGACCATCTCGTACACGAGACACGACGACCCAGTTGCGTGAGATTGGATATAAAATTATTAAAAATACAAACGAAGTCAGAAAATCATGAAAATGGACTGGTGACCTTGACATCGCATGTAGAGGCTATGAATTTTTTTTGAGAATGTTTGGAGCAAGTGGTGGCGCAATACAGAGATCTCAGGGTTTCTACCATCTTGTACCACCACTTGTTCCAGATATTCTCAAATTTTTTATAGCCTCTACATGCAATGTCAAGGTCATCCGTCCATTTTCATGATTTTCCGACTTCATTTATATTTTTAATAATTTTAAATCCAATCTCACGCAACTTGGTTGTTGTGTCTCGTGCACGAGATGGTCGAGTTTTCGCGCCTGTCCCTGGATACGGCATTGAGTTTCATTATTTCATGCACCTGCAGTTTAAACTGTGTCCCGCGGAAAAAATCAAGGAATTAAAGAAAATGCGCGAAATATAGCAAGACATATGGAAAATATACCTAATTTGAAATCTGGGCTTGTAGCACTGTAGCAAGGCCACAGAAAAAATTGGGAGCAAAAAAATAATAATAAAATAATATTTTTTGTCGAGAGCTTCGTAAAGCCCTCGACAAAGAGGGCCTGCTCTCGGCAAAGAATTTATTTTTTTTTAAAAAAAATTCAAATCCTTTGCCGAGAGCCAGCAGCAATATGCCAAGAGCCCTCGATCCAGCTCTCGGCAAAGAAGCGAAATAAAAAAAACGGCCGCTTACCCGAACGCACACGCACGCACGCACGCCCGCCCGCCCTGTCGCCGCTGCCGCGCGCGCCCGCCCGCCGGGCTGCCTGCCTCCGCCTGCCCGCCTCCGCCGCAGCCACGCCCGCTCGCCCTCTCCAGCCCCGGCCGCGCGCGCTCGCTCGCCCGCCTCCGCCGCCGCCGCCCGGCCGCCCGTCCGCCCCAGCCGGCCGCCGCTACTGCTCGCCCCGCCGCCCCGGCCGTGCGGCCCGGCTGCTCCGGCCGCCCCGGCCGCGAGAGAGGAGGAGGAGAGGAGGAGGAGGAGGAGGAAGAGGAAGAGGAAGAGGAGGAGGAGGAGGAGGAGAAAGAGGAGGAGGAGAGGAGGAGGAAGAGGAGAGGAGTAGGAGGAAGAGGAGGAGGAGTCGTTCCGCTACGCCCCCGCTAGGCTCGGTCGCTCCGCTCGGTCGTAGAGGAGCAAGAAGAGGACGTCCCCGCTCTGCCCCCGAGTTCGTTCCCTCGGTCATTGTCGATCGGCCTGCCCGTAAGTCATCCTCGATTGCCCCGTTGTCATTGCACATGTGTCACCCAGTTGTTAGTAGTAGTGTAGTGGTATGTATGTGGATGTCACCCATCGTGCCGTATATATGTGGATGTCGGCCATCGTGCCACATATATGTGGATGTCGGCCATCGTGCTGTTGTTTCTTGTAGGTTTCGAAACCTCACCGTGCAGAGAAGGTTCTGCCAAAATTTCTAATTCATACTATCTTTTTTGTCTTTTCTGTAGGAGAAGGACCTTTCGGGCCGAGCCGGAGATCCTCGGCGACCATGATCGTCTTTGTCGCCATCGCCGGTCTGCCTGCACTGCACCGACTCGCCACTGCGCCGCTAGCCTGACTCCACCGGCACCCTAGGTATAAATAACCTCTCCTCCTAGATAAGGGTCGTAGGTCATTCAACCAAGTTAGGCGTCTCCCGTCCGAAAGAGATACATTTGGAGATATGCAGATCTCTACATATCGATAACTGTATCTGTTTCGGATTGTCCACATTACTTGGACAGCCCGCAGATGCGTCGATGAGTTAGTTTCCATGGTCTGCCCCGATTCGAGACGGAGTTTCGGCATCACCTCGCTGTTGTTCTCCGGATACACACTCTCCCTACAGGGACGTGTATTGGGAGAACATCGGGGAGGTGCTGCCGAAATTCTGTCTCAGGTCAGGGCAGACAATGGGAACTAACCTCATCTACGCATCCGCGGGTGGGATTATGACCTATCCTCACCTATTAGATGATAGTACGATGGAAGTACTCGGATGGATGACAGTAGGATGGATGACCGTCAGTGGATGTACTCGGGCCACAGAAGCAGAAGTGATTTCACCAATGAATGGTTGCGCAAGACAGATGCTTTCTTGAACAATGCATTTGGCCCGGCTCGGCAAGGAGAGATGAAAGTATTGTGCTCGTGCAACAGATGTGGGAACCGGAGAAGGCAAGACAAGGAGAACATGGGTAAACATCTTCTGAACAATGGATTCACGCCAGACTACACCCGGTGGATCTACCATGGTGAAGCACATCGTTTGAGAGCAGAGGTAGTGCGACCACGTCTGGAGGACTTTGATGCTGATGCGGGGGTAGCAGACATGTTAGATGACTTCCAAGAAGCACAGTACACTGAAGGACGTACAGAGAAGGAGATGGAGAAGACCGCAAAGGCGTTTTACGAGATGATGTCTTCGGCACAGAAACCCCTTCACGATCGGACAACGGTTTCTCAACTGGATGCCATTGGCCGTGTGATGGGGTTCAAGTCCAGTTCAACCTGAGTCGAGATGCGTTCGTTGCTATGCTGGCCCTATTTGGCAGCATGCTTCCGGACGACGACATATTGCCAAAGAGCTTGTACGAGTCACAGAAACTACTTCGTGCACTGAAGATGCCTTATGAGCAGATACATGCTTGTCCAAATGGGTGCGTCCTCTTCAGGAAAGATCTGAAGGAGGTAAGTTACTGTCCGAAGTGTAAAGCATCGAGATACATGGAGGTAGACGATGGTGAAGGCTCGAAGAGGCAACTTTCTATCCCCATGAAAGTCCTGCGTTACCTGCCGTTCACACCGAGGATCTAACGTCTCTACAAGATCGAGGAATCCGCGAAACAGATGACATGACACAAACAAGGTACACGATACAATCCTGAGAACATGGTACATCCCGCCGATGGTGAAGCATGGGCCCACTTCGATCGCATCCATTATGACAAAGCTAGAGAGGCTCGTAATGTTCGTGTTGCGTTTGTAACGGATGGTTTCAATCCCTATGGACTCATGGCTGTCTCGTACACCTGTTGGCCCATCTTCATTATTGAAAGGTCCTAAATGGCTAGAGGGGGGTGAATAGCCTATAAAAATTCTACAACAATACTAGAGCAAAGTTTGTTAGATAACTAAATGGCGAAGCAAGTTTTGCGCTAGCTCTACTAAAGTGCAAGCCACCTAACCCCAATTCTAGTGAGTTATAATCTCTATATCACACAATGTCTATGTTGCTACTTTACAACTAAAAGAGCAAGTGAGCAACAACAATTACAACTACACAAGATAGGGAATATTAACTAGCTATAAGAAGATACAATTATCACTTGCAAGAATATAGCAAAGGTAAGTACAAGTGAGTGAGGTGAGTATACCAAGTCGGGCAAGTGATCAATAACAAGATACCAATGAATACCACAAAGACAAGATGACACAATGATTTTTCTCCAAGGTTCACTTGCTTGCCGACAAGCTACGTCCCCATTGTAGCGATACACCCACTTGGAGGTTCACGAGCTAATTGGCATCACACGCCAAACCCTCGATAGGGTGCCGCACAACCACACCACAAGATGGGGATCCACAAGCTATGAGCAATCCACTAGAGTTACCTTTCGCGATCTCCCGCGGGGAAGGTACAAGAAACCCCTTACAAGTCACCGATCGGAGCCAGAAACAATCACCAACTTCTGCTCAACGATCCTCGCTGCTCCAAGCCGTCTAGGTGTCGACAAACACCAAGAGTAACAAGAGAAATTCGCAGTGAAACACAATCACCAAGTGCCTCTAGATGAACAAACTCATGCAATCCACTTGGCTCTCCCAATCTCTCTCAATGTGATGAACAATCAGTCAAATGGAGTGGGAGATGTTTGGCTAGGCTCACAATAGAGTTTAGGCAATCCAAATGGCCAAGAGAGCGAGCACAAGCCAGCCAAAAACCTTATATAGAGGCCCCACAAAAGAGAGGGCCGAAACCCCCTTTCACTCTGAATCTGCGGGGCCATCGGATGCTCCGATGGTTTTACATCGTACGCACGGCAAGCGTCTGATGCCTGGATGAACGCCACGCGTCCTTTTTCATTCAACTGCAGCCGCTAAATCCCAACGGCTAGATACAAACGCGCGCTGTTAATGTTGCATCGGACGCACCGACCCAGCGTTCGATGACCTGTTAGACTTCACAACGGCTAGTCGCGCTCACATCGGGCGCTCACACAGTGTCACATCAAACGCTATAGGACCAGCGTCAGATGTCTATGCAGAGAGCATCCAGAAAGCTCCTGCGGACATCGGACACTGCTCAGCGTCTGATGCTCCCCTGAGAGCAACCCTAGGACACGTTATCAGCATCGGACTCAGCAATAGTGTTTTCCTAGTGTCCGTTGCCTGTGTCCGATGCTACTCAGTCAGCTCAGTTCACTTAGGGTTTGCCATCAGACGCTACCCCAGCATCCGATGCTCATCAGACCAGCGTCCGATGCTCCTCAGAGAGCACGAAATCAATCTCCACTTCATCCCTTGTGCACAAGTGTTAACTCCATCAAGTTTCCACTACTTGTGTACGTGAGTTAGCATTTATCAAGCACATACCCAAGGGATGTTAGCACACACAAGATTCTAAATGCATATGCAAAGTAAGATCATCTAGTGGCACTTTGATAACCACATTTCACAAACGAGTTTCGCTCCTCTTTATAGTACGGCTATCAATCCTAAATGTGATCACACTCTCTATAGTGTCTTGATCACCAAAACAAAATGGCTCTATGCATATACCTTTGCCTCTAGCCCATTTTGTTTTTCTCTTTCTTCTTTTCCAAGCATTGGAGTCTTTGATCACCATCATGTAGACATCACCATCCATCTAACTCCATCACTTGGTGTTGGACCAACCTATCTCATACATACTTAAGCATAGGGTTAGTCCAAATAGGTTTCATCAATTATCCAAAACCAAACTAGGGCTTTCAATCTCCCCCTTTTTGGTAATTGATGACAACCTTTACAAAGATATGAAATAAGTTCAGTTTTGAACTTGTGTTGCTTGTCCAAGCATTGTATCATGATAGAGAATTTGACAACCATCACAAATTCGAGTTTGATAGTACTAGCTCCCCATACATATGTGATTCATGAGTTTGGTACACTATATTCACATATGTATGGATATACATGTTAGGAGAGTTACTACTATCAAATGATGCTAAGGTGTAAAAGATTGGACCTTTGAAGCGTGTTACAATCGGAGTTGCCATCATACAACATCCATAGCACCTTTGGTAACTAGACATCCATCACAAATTCAAGAACCCCGTGAGATCAATCATAAAAGAGAGGTTCTTGATTCCATTTGTATGTTTTAAGGCAAATAAATGTCTAGATATAACCTCTGCATGCTAGTACTTCAAATCATCATAAACATTCTATGTCTAGCATACATCACATAATCATAACAAATTTGAATTTAAAGCTTGCAATGCAACATTTCATATGCATATGTGTCACACCCCAACTTTAAGGATAAAGTTGAGTCAACATACTCATGTGTGCCCAGGAAATAATCACACACATAAGTAGACAAATTACAAGAGTGGCATCATCACATTGTTTATTACATCACGATAGTATTAAAACAAGAGTCTTACATCAAACTGAACAACAGATCACTGAGCTGCTAACAACACTAACTAACTCCACAGGGAAACGTTGGCTGGGGGAACAACTAGCCTAGTAGTCTTCAGGAAAGTCGCCAACTGCACCTTCATCTGTTACCCATCCGGGATTTTGCCCAAAAAGAAGATAAATAACAAGCGTAAGTACTTCACGTACTTAGCAAGCTAACACAGGGTTCATGAGGCTCAAAAAGGCTGACACTGTCTGACTGCAGTTAGCTTTTAAGTTGGTCAAGTTTTAGCATTAAGGTAAACGAGTATTGTGCTTAACCCTTAACCCATGATCCATTTGTCCAACAAAGATAATTAAGACATCATAAGGTGCCATCAACATAAAGTAACAGTTATTCAAGTATCATAGTTCTGCTAGTTTTCCCGGCCGCTCGTGACCGTGAGCACGGCTGTTATAACAGTTTTACACTCTGCAGAGGTTGTGCATCTTTACCCATAAGCCGTGTTACCCTTGTGCCCGAGGCGGCCAACCTCTTGATCCACTTCCGAGGTAGATCGGCAGGGCACACTATGAAGCCTTTCGCTGGTTCGTCTAACTGGTCAGGGCCGCTAGGTTTCCTTGGCAGGCAGATGTAGTAACCCCCCTTTCCTATGGCACAAGGCCATCGCAGCTATACACATAGGAACAGGAGCAGCCCTACACCCAAAGTGGCAAGCCCCTTTTGCGCCCTTTCGGGTCACCGCTGCCAAGTTAGAAAAGGTCCAGTTTACTAAGCTAAAACCAGAGCCATATAGCACTCATGGTAGCACTGTCAATCCCAGCTTTTGCTAACAGCAAGTTTTATTAACCGTTTAACAACATATCATCATGAGAACAAATTTATCATTGGACTGGATCAGTTATAAGTCAGTTAGCACTAGCATTCTACCCATATGCATATATCCCACGGAAACAAGAACATCACAGATAACAAAGCTAAGTGGGTTTTCTAAGGTTGCTCAATTGGACACATGCATAAATGAGTGATTAAAGTAAAGTGTATAGGTAAACAAGGAGGTCCCATGCTAACTTGCCTTGGTTGTCGAAAAACTGATCTTCCTGCTGGTCACTGAACGAGGGGTCCTGATCGCACCACACCGACTCACCGTCTACTCGATCACAAAACATCACCACGCATTCCAGGTGCAAACATACACGATGCAAACAAGGCTATTATTAGAACAATACACCAACCAGTAATAAACTGAAATAAAACTTTGGTAAAACTGAAGTACGCATTTCTATGATCACAACAAGTTTTGGTTCATCGAAAACGGAGTTACGGCGCGAGAGCTACGACCGAAACGGTATATATAAAGCCCTAAACAAGATTAACTTGGACCCTACATCTAACCTGTCCAAAACAGACTAACAGGGACATAAACGGATAGAGCACTAAATTACGAAGCTAACGCAATTTGAACGGATCAAATCGGAGCTAAAACGTGGATTTTATAAGCAAAACAGTGTAGTGGCATTTCTGTAAATAGACTGAAATACATTTGAATTTAAATCGGAAATTAAATTGAATTTTAAATTAAATCCCGCAGCCGGCTGGACTGCGCCTCAATTCCGAAGAAACGCAGGGGCCAGGCTGCAAGATTAACAAGGCACAGCGAATAGTGCCAGGTGGAGTGCGGGTTGATTCCCGCTTTCCACGGGGTCTCTTTAGCAAAAACGGTCGGCGAAGGGGGTACCGGGCGCTGTCGGCCGTCGGATCGAGGACGGACGGCCCAGATTAGACCAAGGGGCTGTGCGCGCGGGGGCAAGCCGACGGCGTGCCGCGCGCGGGCTCTGGCCGCGACGTCGCGGGGTGGCGCGACGGCGTGCGCGCACCCGCCATGGATGGCGCGCGGGCGCTTGCGGACCCGGCCGAAGGAGGCGCCCCGAGACAAACCAAGAGAAGGGAGAGAGAGCGGAGCTCAAGGGGAACCCTCACCACGGCGGAGGAGGCGGCGGTGAGGCTCGGACGGCGGGGAACGACGGCGGGCGACGGAGCTCCGGGCGACGGCAGCGAGCTGCAAGAGCGGAGAGGCGGTTAGGGCGGAGCCAAACGAAGGAGAAGGAGGGAGAAGGCTTGGCGGCTTCACCACGACGCGGCGGAGCTTGGAGGGAGTTGAATCCGGTCGGAAACTCGCCGGACGGCGAGGCGACGGCGGCGGTTGGCGGCAAAGGTGCGGAGGCGCTCGGCGCGGGTGCTCTGGTGCTCTGAGGCAAGAGCGAGAGAGGGAAAAGAGGGAGAGCGGGGCGGCGCGACCGCTTTAAGCACGAGGAGGAGATGAGGACGTGGGCGCGGCCGCACGACGCGCGGACGACCCGGGACGGCGGTTGCGCCCTGCGCTGCGGGCGGCATCGCGCGGAGGGGGAAGAAGAGGGCGCCGACAGGCGGGCCCGGGCTGCCAGAGAGAGAGAGGGAGAGGGGCGCGGCAGCTGCACGCTGGCGCGGGCGGGCCGGCCTGCTGGGCCGCGCGGAGGAGAGAAGAGAAGGAGGGAGGGAGGCCCAGCGCGCGGAAGCGAAGGGAAGGGGGAAGGGCGCGCCGGCGGGCCTGCCAGGCCGCTTGGGCCGAAAAGGAGAGGGAGAGGGGAGAGAGGAAAGAAAACTTTTTTTCATTTTATTTAAAGGCTTTTCAAACCATTTTCAATTGAAATTTGAATTCATTTGAATTTTAGCAAAAACCAAACACCCAAATAAATATAGTGCACCAGCATGAATGCATAAACATGTTGCCACTATAATTTTAGTTCAACAAAATTATTTAACCCCTATGTTAAATGCTCACAAAAATCATAATTAAAGCATTTTCATCTATTTGGCTTTGGAGAAATTTTAGGGTGTTACAACTCTACCCCCCTTAAGATGAATCTCGTCCTCGAGATTCGACTGGAGCTTACTCAAACAACTGGGGATAAGATTTCCGAAGATCTTCTTCTCTTTCCCAGGTAGCCTCTTCTTCTGTATATCTGTTCCACTGAACCTTGCACATCTTGATAACTCGGCTCCTGGTAACTCTTTCTGCTGTCTCCAAGATCTTGACAGGGTACTCTTCATAAGTGAGATCCTCTCCTATCTTGATCTCTTCCAGGGGAACTTGCTCTTCAGGCACTCTCAGGCATTTCTTTAGCTGAGAAACATGGAACACATCATGTACACCTGACAGCCTCTCAGGTAACTCAAGCTGATAGGCCACTTCTCCACGTCTGGCCAAGATCCGGAAAGGACCTATGTATCTGGGTGCCAACTTTCCTTTCATGTTAAACCTCTTTACGCTTCTCATGGGTGACACTTTCAAATACACATAGTCTCCCACTTTGAAAACTAAGTCCCTCCTGCGAGTATCTGCATAACTCTTTTGTCGGGACTGAGCTATCCTCAAGTTATCCCGGATCATCCTTACTTGTTCTTCAGCATTTCTAAGGACATCCGGTCCGAACACTTGAGTTTCTCCTGTCTGATTCCAGAACAAGGGAGTTCTACACTTCCGTCCATACAAAGCTTCGAAGGGAGCCATTTTCAGACTCTTCTGGTGACTGTTGTTGTATGAGAATTCAGCATATGGCAGGCTTTTATCCCAACTAGCCCCATGCTGAAGTGCACATGCTCTCAACATGTCCTCCAAGATCTGGTTTATCCTTTCAGTCTGCCCATCTGTTTGTGGGTGATATGCAGAACTGAACGTCAGCTTAGTTCCCAGAGATTGATGTACCTGATGCCAAAAGTGAGAAGTGAACTGTGTCCCTCTGTCAGACACTACTTTCTTTGGAACACCATGCAGAGACACAATCCTCTCCATGTACAGTTCTGCTAACCTTGCCCCAGAATAGGTGGTCTTTACTGGTAAGAAGTGAGCGACCTTAGTGAGACGGTCGACTATTACCCATATAGAATCATAGCCTCTTTGTGTGCGAGGTAATCCAGTAATAAAGTCCATTCCCACTTCTTCTCATTTCCACTCGGGTATCTGCATAGGCTGTAACAATCCTGCTGGTCTTTGATGTTCAGCTTTGACCTTCTGACAGGTGTCACATAGAGCCACATATTCTGCTACATCTCGTTTCAAACCATACCACCAGTATTTTTCTTTCAGATCCAAGTACATTTTGGTGCTGCCGGGGTGTATGGAGTAAGCAGATTCATGTGCATCCCGCAAGATGGCATCACAGATAGCTTTCACTTCGGGCACACATATCCTTTTTCCAAACCAAAGAGTCCCATTATCATCCATCCTGAATCCTGGTGCCTTTCCAAGCACTATGTTCTCTGCTATCTCTTTCAATTTCTCATCTTTCAACTGACCCTCACGGATTTCTTTCTCCAAAGTAGGTTCAACTGACATTTCCACCACATTGTTGGCAAAACATAGATTAAGGTATGCCATTTCAGCTCTCAACTCTGCTGACATGTATTCCACTTGCAGACCGTTTGCATAGGTTTTTCTGCTCAAGGCATCGGCCACGACATTGGCCTTTCCTGGGTGATAATGTACCTCTAGGTCATAGTCTTTGATCAATTCTAGCCAACGGCGTTGCCTCAAATTCAGATCTGACTGAGTAAATATGTACTTCAGACTTTTATGATCCGTGTACACATCACACTTATGCCCAACTAGATAATGTCTCCATATTTTCAGAGCATGGACAACAGCCGCTAACTCCAAATCATGAGTTGGATAGTTCACCTCGTGCTTCCTCAGCTGTCTAGATGCGTAGGCCACTACTCTTCCTTCTTGCATTAGAACACATCCAAGTCCAAGACGAGATGCATCACAATAGATGGAGAAGCTTTTGTTCAAGTCTGGCAGAACTAGGACTGGTGCTGAGGTTAATCTCTTCTTTAACTCTTCGAAGTTTGCTTGGCATTTATCAGACCACACAAACTTAGCATTCTTCTCTAACAAGGCAGTCATAGGCTTTGCGAGCTTGGAGAATCCTTCAATGAACCTCCTATAATACCCGGCCAAACCCAGGAAACTTCGGATTTCACTGGCATTAGTTGGCGGGTTCCAATCCAACACATCTTGCACCTTGCTAGGATCAACGGATATACCTCCGTTAGAGACAACATGCCCTAAGAAAGAGACTTCTTTCAGCCAAAATTCACACTTGCTCCTCTTGGCATAGAGTTGATGCTCTCTTAACTTCTGCAGAACCATTCTCAGATGTTCAGCATGTTCCTCCTCTGTTTTGGAGAACACTAGAATATCATCTATGAATACCACCACGAACTTGTCTAGGTATTCCATGAACACTTTATTCATCAGATACATGAAGTAAGCTGGGGCATTGGTCAGTCCAAAAGACATCACTGTATACTCATACAGTCCATACCGCGTTGTGAAGGCGGTCTTAGGAATGTCTGTGTTCCGGATTTTCAACTGGTGATACCCAGATCTGAGATCTATTTTAGAGAACACACATGCTCCTCTAAGTTGGTCAAATAGATCGTCTATCCGGGGTAGAGGGTATTTGTTTTTAATGGTAACCTCATTTAAAGACCTATAGTCCACACACATCCTTTGGCTACCATCTTTCTTATCCACAAAAATCACAGGTGCTCCCCAAGGAGAAGCACTAGGGCGTATATACCCTTTCTCTAACAACTCCTTAAGCTGTTTCTTAAGTTCTTCTAATTCATTTACCCCCATTCTATAAGGTCTTTTAGCTATTGGTGCAGTTCCAGGCAGTAATTCAATAATGAACTCAACATCGCGATCAGGTGGCATACCTGGCAGATCATCCGGAAAGACATCAGGGAACTCGTCCACCACCCGATCTTGCTCTGCACCACTAGCATCCATCTGGTTGACCGTGGCAGTTGGCTGCTCTTTCATCACCACTTGCACACAGATTCTGTCTCCCTTAGGTGTAGATATAACAACTGACCTTTCTTGGCACTGAATGACAGCCCCATGTTGCTTCATCCAGTCCATACCCAAGATGAGATCTATACCTGCTGTTCTTAGCACTATAGGCTTTACTTTAAAGTCTACCCCCCTTAGGTTGACACTAGAGGTGGGGCTCCAGAAATTTGCAGGCATACTACCCCCTGGTGAGTTTACTATGATTGTTTCTTTCATTGCACATAAAGGCACACCATGCATTCTAACAAATGACTGTGATATGAAGGAATGCGAAGCACCAGAATCAAAAAGTACGGTTGCTGGGATTGAGTTGATGCTGAACGTACCCATCATGACATCCGGTGCATCCAGGGCAGTATCGGCCGCTACATGGTTCACTCGTCCAGTGTGAGGTGGGCGAGCATTCTGCTTCTGAGCTCCTGCCTGGTTCTGTGGGGCCTGGGGGTTCTGCTTCTTGGGGCACTGGTGAGCATAGTGCCCTGTCTCCCCGCAGCGGTAGCAAGCGTTGGGGTTCTGCTGAGCTGCATTCTTCATGGGGGCGGGGTTGGGTGCTCCCTGGCGTGAGGCTTGACTGCTCTGCTGTTGGAACCTCTGTCCTCCTGGCTGCTGCTGAAAACGCTGACCACCTGACTGCTGTTGGTATGGAAGGCGCTGCTGGTTCTGGCTGTTCTGGGGGTGCTGTCCCCTGTTCCACTGGTTGCCTTGACTCCTCTGGGGGTAACCTTGTTGTGGGTTGATTCGGGGACGAGTGTTGCTCCCCGATGACTGGCCTTGGAAGCTTCTTTTCTTTGCCTCCATTTCCTTCCTCTTGTTGTCAATAACGATCGCCCTATTGACCAGGGCCTGATAGTTCGGGTAGGTGTTCGACATGAGCTGGAGCTGCAACCCATCATAAAGACCCTTCAGAAATTTGCGCTGTTTGTCTTTATCCTGGGCCACATCCTGGGGAGCGTAGCGCGACAGTTGAGCAAACTTGTCGCGGTACTCCGCCACTGACATGGACCCTTGTTTCAGAGAGCGGAACTCCTCTTGCTTCAGCTCTACAAGTCCCTCAGGGATGTGGTAGGATCTGAAGTTCTCCCTGAACTCCTGCCATGTAACAACTGGAGCATCTTGGGGACGGGCAAACATGAACGCATCCCACCAATCTTGTGCTGCTCCCTGCAGTTGCCCCGAGGCATAGAGCACCTTCTCATAGTCGGTGCACTGGGCAATGTTCAGCTGTTTCTCCACTGCACGGAGCCAGTCATCCGCCTCCAGTGGTTCAGAGGCGTGAGTGAACACAGGTGGATGGCCTCGTCAGGAACTCTCCTCGACGGTCCCTGACTTGAAGAGGTTGAGGTGCTGCAGCGGGCGCCTGATCCAGGCGGTTCATCATGGCGTGCATAAGCTGATTCTGCGTGGCCATCAGCTGTTCGATGGTCACTGGCGGCGGTGGCGGTGGCGGGTCCATAGGAGCACCACGCCCACGGCCACGGCCTCTTCCGCGTCCACCCCTTGCTGCCATCTGCTTACCAACAAATGCGCAAGAGTTAGACCTTTATATCCAACAAAGAATGTATATATGAACATAAATAAACATTGCTGAAAATTTCTGTGCACATCCTTGTCAACAGCAGCACACTAAAACGGGCATAACTCGAGCTACAGAAATCCAACAGGGATGAACCAGACATCGTTGGAAAGCTTAAGAAACCAGCTACAACTTTCATATAGAACACTTTCTCAGATTCGACCAGATTCTGGGCCGAAAACAGCATTGAACAGAACCTGTTCTGGATGACAGACTGCGCAGAAACATCAACTTCAAAAAGGCATATCTCCCAGATCCGAACAGATAAAGACTTGGTTCCAGATTTGTTTGAAAGGTACATCAGTCTAGATACTCCCACAAAAATTTCATAATTTTTTGGGGACACGGGTTAAGAGATATACAGATTTAACCACAGGCTGCTCCAGAAAACAGCAACACAGATAAGGGATAAACAACTTTATTCACCACAGAGATATGATTTAAACTTGGAGAAGCACAGACAAAACCCATACTTCACCACACACAAGCAAAGATCCATCAAACATAGTTCACAAACATAAACAACACATCCACAAAAGGTTCACCAAACACAAACTGAAACTTAAACAACGTGTCTAACGGGATAACTGAACATGGTAGGCAAGCTACTGGGCTCCACCGGGGGCGTCGTTGGCTCTGTACTTCTTCATGTAGACAGCTGCATAGTCTAGCTCACCGCGAAGGTAGTCCACTTCGCGCTCCAAACGCCTTATCACCTTCTGAGCAGCACGCAGGTCATCCTGCACCTTGTCGGCCTTCCTATGCACCTCATAGGCATGCTGGGCGGTAGAGACCAGAACCGGGTACTCCACTGGAGGAAGCAGGGTTCGCCACGAGCCCTCCATGTCACTTTGGGGCAGGTAGCGGAAGCGGTCGTTCCTCATCATCTGGAAGCGAAGGCCATGGTAGGCAGGTAAGCATCCTGCGCTGCGTCCTCCATACTGGCGAGAGCATCACCACGCTTGGTGGTGGTCCTGTGAACCGTCTCTACGACGTGGGCTTGATCCGCAGCTTTCCAACCTGTAACCATCAGGTCGGACTTCCAGTACGCAGCCTCCAAAGGGTGGGTGTACTCGCCACAGTGGTACTGGAGCTTAGCCTCCATCTCAGGGTAGTACTCCTCCAGCAGACGGACCAGCATACTATGGTAGTATGCTGTCTCGTCGGGCTTCTTGAACATGAAGCGACGATCCCAACCAAGGTCTTCCACCACCTGCGCTGCTGGAGCGGCAGGTGCTGCGGGGACTGCTGGGACGGCGGGGGCCTCCACGACTGGTGGAGCGACAGGCGCCACAGGAGCGGGTGCCTCTGGAGCAGGGACCTCAGGCGCTGGCGCCTCAGGCACAGGCTCCACAGGAGCTGGCACCTCCGGAGCTGGAGACTCAGGAACTGCTGCAGGGGGCGGTGGATGGCGCTGCTAGCTCCTCAGAGACAGACGGGGTAGAGGTCAACTCTTCATCCTCCACGATGAAGGCGGTGTTGGAGGAGCTAGAGGAACCGTCACTGTCGGGGATGTGGACCACAGGGGGAGCAGGCGGGCTGGTGAAAAGAGCACGGTAGGCACGGGTGTTCATGCGAGGCATCCTGACTGTTATAAAAGTAAGATAAGATAAGCGGAAACAATTAGTTTTACATAGTAGAATAAGAATAAGAAGCATGTAAATTTTAATAAAGTAACAAGATAATAAAATAAGCATGAATAGGTAACAAAAAGGTGTTAGAACGGCCATTTCCTAGCTAGGCTTGCGTCCTACAGTCAACAAAGCTCTGATACCAATTTGTCACACCCCAACTTTAAGGATAAAGTTGAGTCAACATACTCATGTGTGCCCAGGAAATAATCACACACATAAGTAGACAAATTACAAGAGTGGCATCATCACATTGTTTATTACATCACGATAGTATTAAAACAAGAGTCTTACATCAAACTGAACAACAGATCACTGAGCTGCTAACAACACTAACTAACTCCACAGGGAAACGTTGGCTGGGGGAACAGCTAGCCTAGTAGTCTTCAGGAAAGTCGCCAACTGCACCTTCATCTGTTACCCATCCGGGATTTTGCCCAAAAAGAAGATAAATAACAAGCGTAAGTACTTCACGTACTTAGCAAGCTAACACAGGGTTCATGAGGCTCAAAAAGGCTGACACTGTCTGACTGCAGTTAGCTTTTAAGTTGGTCAAGTTTTAGCATTAAGGTAAACGAGTATTGTGCTTAACCCTTAACCCATGATCCATTTGTCCAACAAAGATAATTAAGACATCATAAGGTGCCATCAACATAAAGTAACAGTTATTCAAGTATCATAGTTCTGCTAGTTTTTCCGGGCCGCTCGTGACCGTGAGCACGGCTGTTATAACAGTTTTACACTCTGCAGAGGTTGTGCATCTTTACCCATAAGCCGTGTTACCCTTGTGCCCGAGGCGGCCAACCTCTTGATCCACTTCCGAGGTAGATCGGCAGGGCACACTATGAAGCCTTTCGCTGGTTCGTCTAACTGGTCAGGGCCGCTAGGTTTCCTTGGCAGGCAGATGTAGTAACCCCCCTTTCCTATGGCACAAGGCCATCGCAGCTATACACATAGGAACAGGAGCAGCCCTACACCCAAAGTGGCAAGCCCCTTTTGCGCCCTTTCGGGTCACCGCTGCCAAGTTAGAAAAGGTCCAGTTTACTAAGCTAAAACCAGAGCCATATAGCACTCATGGTAGCACTGTCAATCCCAGCTTTTGCTAACAGCAAGTTTTATTAACCGTTTAACAACATATCATCATGAGAACAAATTTATCATTGGACTGGATCAGTTATAAGTCAGTTAGCACTAGCATTCTACCCATATGCATATATCCCACGGAAACAAGAACATCACAGATAACAAAGCTAAGTGGGTTTTCTAAGGTTGCTCAATTGGACACATGCATAAATGAGTGATTAAAGTAAAGTGTATAGGTAAACAAGGAGGTCCCATGCTAACTTGCCTTGGTTGTCGAAAAACTGATCTTCCTGCTGGTCACTGAACGAGGGGTCCTGATCGCACCACACCGACTCACCGTCTACTCGATCACAAAACATCACCACGCATTCCAGGTGCAAACATACACGATGCAAACAAGGCTATTATTAGAACAATACACCAACCAGTAATAAACTGAAATAAAACTTTGGTAAAACTGAAGTACGCATTTCTATGATCACAACAAGTTTTGGTTCATCGAAAACGGAGTTACGGCGCGAGAGCTACGACCGAAACGGTATATATAAAGCCCTAAACAAGATTAACTTGGACCCTACATCTAACCTGTCCAAAACAGACTAACAGGGACATAAACGGATAGAGCACTAAATTACGAAGCTAACGCAATTTGAACGGATCAAATCGGAGCTAAAACGTGGATTTTATAAGCAAAATAGTGTAGTGGCATTTCTGTAAATAGACTGAAATACATTTGAATTTAAATCGGAAATTAAATTGAATTTTAAATTAAATCCCGCAGCCGGCTGGACTGCGCCTCAATTCCGAAGAAACGCAGGGGCCAGGCTGCAAGATTAACAAGGCACAGCGAATAGTGCCAGGTGGAGTGCGGGTTGATTCCCGCTTTCCACGGGGTCTCTTTAGCAAAAACGGTCGGCGAAGGGGGTACCGGGCGCTGTCGGCCGTCGGATCGAGGACGGACGGCCCAGATTAGACCAAGGGGCTGTGCGCGCGGGGGCAAGCCGACGGCGCGCCGCGCGCGGGCTCTGGCCGCGAACGTCGCGGGGTGGCGCGACGGCGTGCGCGCACCCGCCATGGATGGCGCGCGGGCGCTTGCGGACCCGGCCGAAGGAGGCGCCCCGAGACAAACCAAGAGAAGGGAGAGAGAGCGGAGCTCAAGGGGAACCCTCACCACGGCGGAGGAGGCGGCGGTGAGGCTCGGACGGCGGGGAACGACGGCGGGCGACGGAGCTCCGGGCGACGGCAGCGAGCTGCAAGAGCGGAGAGGCGGTTAGGGCGGAGCCAAACGAAGGAGAAGGAGGGAGAAGGCTTGGCGGCTTCACCACGACGCGGCGGAGCTTGGAGGGAGTTGAATCCGGTCGGAAACTCGCCGGACGGCGAGGCGACGGCGGCGGTTGGCGGCAAAGGTGCGGAGGCGCTCGGCGCGGGTGCTCTGGTGCTCTGAGGCAAGAGCGAGAGAGGGAAAAGAGGGAGAGCGGGGCGGCGCGACCGCTTTAAGCACGAGGAGGAGATGAGGACGTGGGCGCGGCCGCACGACGCGCGGACGACCCGGGACGGCGGTTGCGCCCTGCGCTGCGGGCGGCATCGCGCGGAGGGGGAAGAAGAGGGCGCCGACAGGCGGGCCCGGGCTGCCAGAGAGAGAGAGGGAGAGGGGCGCGGCAGCTGCACGCTGGCAGCGGGCGGGCCGGCCTGCTGGGCCGCGCGGAGGAGAGAAGAGAAGGAGGGAGGGAGGCCCAGCGCGCGGAAGCGAAGGGAAGGGGGAAGGGCGCGCCGGCGGGCCTGCCAGGCCGCTTGGGCCGAAAAGGAGAGGGAGAGGGGAGAGAGGAAAGAAAACTTTTTTTCATTTTATTTAAAGGCTTTTCAAACCATTTTCAATTGAAATTTGAATTCATTTGAATTTTAGCAAAAACCAAACACCCAAATAAATATAGTGCACCAGCATGAATGCATAAACATGTTGCCACTATAATTTTAGTTCAACAAAATTATTTAACCCCTATGTTAAATGCTCACAAAAATCATAATTAAAGCATTTTCATCTATTTGGCTTTGGAGAAATTTTAGGGTGTTACAATATGCACATTCAAATGCAACAAGTAGTTCATGAGCTTGCTCCCCCTATTTGTGTGCTCAAGTTTTAATTACTCTCCCTTTTGTCATACTTTCCCCTTTTTTATACATGATATCTTTGTATATCTTTGTAACATTCTATCCCCCTTTGTCATAAAGTACCATAAAAGGCACAACAATTTTAGTTGGAGAAAGTCAATCAATGGGGTGAGTATGATCATATTGTGGCTTAATCTAGCAAACAACCATAAGATATGTAACACAGTTTGCTCTAGAGTAAGCTTCTTCACACATCTTTCAATGGTTATCTTACTCACATTTGTTAAACACTTGAATGCTTGTTTACAAGATTAAACACTAGGTTTTACAAGCTCAACAAACATGTCTATGCTACCACTAGATCATATCAACCAAATAGAGGCAATAGTGGTACCATATATACATTAAATCCATTTGATTTTCATGAATGAACCTATATCATGCATGATACTGACTACATGTACTAAACATGCTCTTAGCAAGAATGAATGTCATGCCAAACAATTTTACCTTTGCTTTGTCAAAGGAGAAGCATGTCATATATTGGGGTGCTTCAACTCATGTTGGAGAAATCAAGTATGTTCAATTCATTCCTCAACTTGCAGAATCTCTTTTCATCAAGTGGTTTGGTGAATATGTCGGCTAATTGATCATCGGTGCCCACATTTGTAATTGATATGTCACCCTTTTGTTGATGGTCTCTTATGAAGTGATGTCGAATGTCAATGTGCTTTGTTCTTGAATGTTGGACCGGATTGTTGGTTAGCTTCACCGCACTTTCATTATCACATAGCAATGGCACTTTCTTGAACTTGATTCCAAAGTCATCCAAAGTTGCCTTCATCCAAAGCAATTGTGCACAACAACTCCTGGCGGATATGTATTCGGATTCGACGGTTGAGAGTGCAACACTATTTTGTTTCTTTGATGACCATGAAACAAGTGATCTTCCAAGTAGTTGACATGTGCCACTAGTGCTCTTTCTATCCACTTTGCAACCCGCATAGTTGGAGTCCGAATATCCAATCAACTCAAAGTTTGACCCCTTGGGATACCACAATCCAACATCTTGTGTATGCTTCAAACCTCAATATTCTCTTTGTAGCCTTCAAGTGACTCTCTCTTGGTGAGGACTGAAATCTTGCACACATGCATACACTAAATATGACATCGGGTCTAGAAGCGGTCACATAGAGTAAGCTTCCAATCATAGACCTATACAACTTTTGATCAACCATGTTGCCATTAGCATCACTATCCAGTGTCCATTAGTGACCATAGGAGTGCTAATTGCTTTTGCATCATCTATACCAAACTTCTTGAGCATGTCTTTGATGTACTTGCCTTGACTCACAAATGTACCATTCTTCGTTTGCTTGACTTGAAGACCAAGGAAGTAACTGAGCTCTCCAATCATTGACATCTCAAACTCACTTGCCATCATTTCACCAAACTCTTCACAAAACTCTTGATTGGTTGAACCAAAGATAATTTCATCAACATATATTTGCAACACAAACAAGTCCGTGCCTAACTTCTTGGTGAAGAGAGTAGTGTCAACCTTGCCCATCTTGAACCCTTTAGAGAGTAGGAAATCCCTCAACCTCTCATACCATGCTCTAGGAGCTTGCTTCAAACCATAGAGTGCCTTCTTGAGCTTGTAAACATGGTTGGGCTTCTTGTCATCTTCAAAACGGGTGGTTGTTCAACAACACTAACTCATTGATGTATCCATTTAGAAATGCACTCTTGACATCCATTTGATACAACTTGATGTTGTGAGCACATGCATACGCCAATAGAATCCTTATTGCTTCCAATCTTGCAACCAGTGCATATGTTTCTCCAAAGTCAAGACCTTCAACTTGTGTGTAACCTTGTACTACCAATCTTGCTTTGTTTCTCACAACTATCCCATCTTGATCTTGCTTGTTTCTAAAGACCCATTTGGTTCCAATCACATTGTAGTTCTTTGGTCTTTCAACTAGTTCACATACTTGATTGCGTGTAAAGTTATTTAGCTCATCATGCATAGCATTGACCCAATCTACATCCATCAAAGCTTCTTCAATATTGGTTGGCTCAAATGATGATACAAATGAGTAGTGTTTCAAAATGAAGCCAATCTAGATCTTGTTGTAACACCCTAGGTGTTAAGCAACCCTAAATGCATAACTTGCCATCTCATGAGCATAAAGCATCATCATCTCATGTCGCATTCTTTCTTATTAAGTGTCATTTCATGTGAGCTTTTGTAATGCTATGCTTGATGGAATGCTTGTTTGTCTTGTTTGTGGAGTGCTTAAGTCTCCTTAGTAGTTAACCTTGTTGGGAAGTCAAAATGAGCTAGGTTTATGTTGGCCATGTTGGCTAACCAAGTCTCTAACCCTAGTTGCCTTAATAGAGCCCTAGGAGTCCTTTTGTTTGACTAACTAAGACTTCCTTGTTAGAAGCTTTGTATGACTGTGGGCCCTTAACCAAAGTGTGTAGAGTTTAGTGTAGAACAAAAGTTGTTTAAGGCCCAACCTATGAAAATGGGTTTAACAAGGTTTTTGGGACCCACAAGGCAGATTTGAGGGATTTAGACTAGAAAATTTTCTAAGTCTCTAACTGACCGAGCAGTTTCATCTAACCAACTTTGGAGCTTTTTTCGGGAGCAATCTAGGCCGAACCTAAGATCAATCTTGTAACCAAAGTTGTAGATGGTATGTAGCTCTACTCAATGGAACAAGTGGTTTAGCGTTTCAACTGAGTGGATTAGGAGTTAATCACGACCAAAATCCGGCCGTCAGTCATCGGCCATCGTCACCTGAATCCAGCCGATTCAGTTTGAACCGGGCCGGACCGTGCCGTGCCGGCGTGCGCGCGCGGCGTCGTGGCCGACCGCGCCAGGACTTGACCGCCGCGTGGCTCGACGGCCGCCAAGCCAGCATCCGCGCGCGGCGTGGCAGCGGCAAAGCCAGTCCCGCCTCGCCTGTCCGAACTCCTCCCTCCATTCTGTCGCCGCGCCCGCGCTCGCTCTCGCCCCCGCTCTCGCCTCGCCGGCTCGCCCCCGTCGCTGCGCCGCGCGCGATCAGCCGGCGTCTCCGCCCGTCCTCCGCCGCCCCGCCGCTCGCCGCCCTCCATCCCAACCGACCCACCAAATCGAGTCACCGTGAGCCCCCACACATCGTGCCACCCCTAGCGCCCCGTAGGAAGCCTAGGTGAGCTCCGGGATGAGTCGCCGCCATAGCCGCCATGACCGCCGAGCTCGGTCCGCCGTGGCCGGCCTCCGTCCCGCAGTCTCGTGTCGCCCTAGCGCTCGTATAGGGGTTAGTGAGGTCCGAGAAGGAGGTAGAGGGTGATGGTTTAGCCGATTAGGGTTAAGAGCCCGCAGAACGCCGCCGTCCGCCATGACCGCCATGGCCGGCGCGCTCGGTCCGCCGTGGCCAACCCTCTTTCTGAGCTCGTCCATCTGCCCTAGCTAGCGTTCTTGAGTCGCCTAGGTTCGCCGGAGCTAGTGGGTGATGGTTTGGCCAATTAGGGTCGGGAAGCGCGAGTATGCCGTCGTCCGCCGCTCGCCATGGTCGCCGGAGTGGCGTGGCTGTGGTCGCGGGTGCTCGGAGCTTGCGCCCTGGCTTTCGAGCCCTGGGCTAGGGTTATGAAGGTCGCCGGAGTAGATCTCGAGGGTCGGATGAGCCCGTCGTGGCCGGAGCCGGCCGGCGTAGCTAGGGCCGCGCCGCCGTGTCCGCCATCGCCGTCGGCGAGCTCGATCCGCGTGTGCGCTGGGCCAGCCGAGGGTACCATCGGGTGCGGAAGGTTGAGGGGAGTCCGCCGGTGGGGATGGTTTCGCCGGGGAGTTTGCCGTTGGTGAGCTCCGCCGCGGTCAACCTTCCCCCTGTTTTGTGTGCTGTCGGTGGGGTCGGTTTGACCCGGGGACCCGCGTGTCAGCGAGTCTAGTTCTGTCTGTGTGCACTGGTTCGGGTACCCTTAGCAGTTTTCTGTTTGAATGTTTTTCAGAGTTTGTTTAAATAGTTTCCAGAAATTGTTGTAATGCTTGTTTAATTCATATCTTGCTAAATATAAATGCTAAAAAGGTGAAACAAGTTTTGTTAGGATTGTTATGTTGAGGTCTATGCATGAAAAATATAATATGTCCAGTTTGTGGTGATTTTCTGTGTAGTTATATTTAATTTATGTTTAGGCTGAAATCTTGTTAAATGCATAGCAAATTGTATGTGTCTCAGAAAAATGTGATTCTTGTTTTGTTAGGTTTGTGTTGAGGACTAGTTTCTGGGAATAATGTAAAATGAGGTTGCTCTGTGAAACAATTTGGCAGTAGTAATTAAAATGATTAAATGCTGTGTTCTTGTTTATTTTGTAGTAATTAAAATATGAAGAGTATGGACTTGGTAATTTTTACTGACTGCTCTTGTGCTAAGAAGTTCAGAAGAAAATTATGGAGCCTGTTGTTTGACACTTTGTGCTAGGGGTGTAGTTCAAAGCACCTTTTCATGATAGAATTTGTCTTTTTCATAGAGGATGAAGTCTAGGTCCAAATGGGATGAAATTTGGACAGAGGGTTAGATTAAGTGTTTTATAATCTCCAGTAATTTTATAGATTTTTGTGAAGCTGTCTAGGATAGGTTACTGTTATAGGCCTATTTAACTAGATTTAATTCTACAATAATTAGAGGGTAATAAACCCGTTAAGCAACTTTGATGTGGTGACAACAAGACTTAGTAAGTAGTATGTTAAATTAAGTAAGTGAGTAGCAGTAGATGACATGTGCTTATCTCCTGAATTGTTACTCCATGTTGCATCACCATGCATCCCCTATGCATTCATGTTATTCATTCATGTACCGCATCATGCAGGATCGGTAGTGGAAGCCCAGGAGACGCCGGAGGAGCAGCGTCAGAAGGAGACACCCAAGGAGAGGATCCCGGAAGGAGACGCTGAGGACCTGCCGGAGTGCCGTGATCACCGCCCCGCCGACTTCGAGCGAGGCAAGCCCCGGAGCATTTTCTCCTACGGTTTGCAAATTACCGTTTACAAGTTAACCTGATATGATTGTTGCATTAGGTTATAGGAGTTGTGTGATACCGTTGCTGCATTAATTAATTATCCTTCCACCTGCAAATATTACCTTGTTATCCCTGATAAGTCTAGGCTCGTTTATGCTTAGCCCTGCTTAGACCGGTAAAAGTCGGGTGATTTCCTGTCTCCCGCATATAGGTGGATACTAAACATGTTTAGCCTCGTGCTATCGTGGAATATAACCATGTGATAATGAATTTGAGACCAGGCGGATGTAGGGGCAGCAGGACATGGGTTCTGTGTGCTAGTAGTCTCCCGTCTGTGTCGATTAGGACCGACGAAGGCACACCTCAGTCATTTTGAACGCGTCAATCACTTAACGGAGCAGGTGCGGGTACCTCCCGTGAAGCCGAGTAAGGTGTTTCGAGCCGGTGATGGAGACGTTGACGCCTAACACCCAGGGCCTTACATGTACCGTGGGCAACTATTCTGATCGACCTGGCATGGTCCGAGGGCAGGCAGGGCCTGATCGACCTGGCATGACCGTGGGCAGTTAATAGCTTGAGCGACCTGGCATTGAGATAACCCTCGGTGTAGAAGGTCCATGGCCATCCCGCGATTTGGGTTCTCGAACCTCCTGAATTGGTTGTCAACGGCCACCTGGCAGGTTGTGACGGGCGAGTGTGCGACATTTTATCCCCAGCTGGTAGGAATCGATTATAATCGCCATCGCTCTGGTTAGTGAGTAACTTGACTGAGCATGTGTTACCGTAGTAATATATGGAATTAATGATGGTTATGGTTGGTGAATCTGAAAGGCTATTAATGAAATAGTCACTCTTGCTTGAATAAGTCAAGTGTTTGCTCTAGATCAGGTGCAAATCTAGATAATCAGGCTGATTACATAAAAGTGACTGCTAATACTCTAATGATGATTATTTAATAATAAAATGCTTTTATGCAAAAAGGTAAGTGTGGCCAACCCCAGATACAGCCTTGCATAATCCTTGGTGTTGATTATTTCTGGTTTATGACGGGTAAGTCTAGCTGAGTACCTTCTCGTACTCAGGGTTCTATCCCTTGTTGTTGCAGATGGGAAATTCTTCTTCGGCTATTGCGAGAACTGTTTGTACCCCGTCGAGGGCAGTGACTAGACCATGGGCATGGTCAACTCTTATCTTCCCTGATGCTTTTGTGGACTGATCAAGCATATGGCACTGTATTGTGAACTAAGGACTTGTGTTTCAAAACTATGTCGCTTCCGCTTTTGAATTCAAACTATGGTTTGTAATAACTGTTGAACTCCGAGGTATGTTGAACTATGTGCGAACTGAATGTATGTCGTGGACATGTACGCTAATCTATTACGATCTTGGTTAAAGTTGAATGACTTGAAATCCTTCGAGATTTCTGGACTACCGGGTTTATACGAGCTTAAGTACTTGTAGTCTCTGCGCAAGCAGCGATTCGGTGCTTAATCTGGTATAAATTGATCGGTTCTGTCACACTTGTTTGCACACCACTTCTAATATCACCAACTATTTGATCAATAGGGTGATCTCTTGCAATATTTGTGGGTTGAAGTATTTGCACTTGATTTCCTTGTTGGGATGAACTAGCCACTTGTTGATCTTCACTAGCTCTTGATTGATCATGTGAACCACTAGCTTGCACATTGGAGGAGAACATTTGATCATCTTCATCATCAACCACTTGCCTTGGCCTAATGTCACCAATATCCATGTTCCTCATTACATCTTCCAATTGAGTACCTCTCACATCATCTAGATTTTCATGTTCATCTTGAGAACCTTGAGTTTCATCAAATTCCACATCATGTACTTCCTCAAGTATGCCGCTAGACAAGTTCCAAACTCTATAAGCTTTGCTTGTAGTTGAGTAAACGAGTAGGAAACCTAATCACATTTCTTCTCAAATTTGCTCAACCGTGCACCCTTCTTCAAGATATAGCATTTGCAACCAAACACTCTAAAGTATGCAATATTGGGCTTTCTTCCATTCAATAGCTCATATGGTGTCTTCTCTAGCATACCATGGCAATAAAGACGGTTGCTACAATAGCATGCCGTGTTGATAGCTTCGGCCCAAAAAGAATGACTAACATTGTATTCACTAAGCATAGATCTTGTCATATCAATCAATGTTCTATTCTTTCTTTCAACAATGCAATTGGATTGGGAGTATACTTGGGTGAGAATTGATGTCTAATTCCAAAGTCATCACACAATTCATCTACTCTTGTGTTCTTGAACTCACTCCCATTGTCACTTCTTACTCTCTTGATTGTTGTTTCAAACTCATTATGACATCTCTTGACAAAAGTTTTGAATAGATCATATGTATCACTCTTGTCACTAAGAAAGAACACCCATGTATATCTAGTGTAATCATCAACAATCACAAATCCATATTTTTTCCACCGATGCTAGTGTATGTGGTTGGTCCAAACAAATCTATGTGCAACAACTCAAATGCTTTGCTAGTGCTCATCATGCTTTTCTTGGGATGGGTATTTGTTGACGCTCACTAAGTGTCATATTCTTAGCATCAACAAGGTCATATAACACAACAGAAGGGCCTAAAATCAACCAAAAACCTTGTATAAACTAACAATTTCCACTTGTCCTTGAGTTTTATTTGAATGTAGGAAATTGCAGGGTTTTTGAGCAAAATGACCAAGAGGACCCACCAGGAGGCAAGCACACTCACCTGGGCTCACTTTGGGCCAAGGTGGAGTGGCGCCCGCCACCCATCACTGGCGGCCGCCAGGGGAGTGAGGCCCAAACTCCTCCCCTGCCACGTCACTGATCCAGGGGAGGCATGCCACACTCATTTGCAGCCGTTGCTCACCTAAGTCGGTTCATCCAAGGGCTAAGAAGCAGCGTCACATGGATCATGGCCTAATTGCCCATGTGACGGTTATTGGACAACCCTAACCGACCCCAAACCGACTTGGAGGACCTCCTGGATGCCGTTGGTGAAGAGGCGGTGGATCCAAGGGCCAGGGGGTGGTGGCCGCCACCTAGGGCTGGCGCCCACCACCACACTCACCCCCCTGACCCAACCCTAGGTCCATAAGTACCACCCTAGGTCCCTTAGGCTATAAATAGGACCCCCCGAGCTCATTTGTACTCAGACCTCACCTCATTAGTCCCACTCTCTTGTAAGCGAAGCTCTGGTGAAGGAACACTCTAGTTGAGAGACTTAGAGTGAGAGCGAGAGTGAAGAAGAGAAGAGCTGGAGTTGTAATAGAGGATCTTCCAAGTCTCTGGTATAATTCCAAGTCTTTCTTCATTTATCTTAGTGTTCTTCTACTTTCAACATTTACTTTAAGTTCTTTACTTATTGTTCTTATTGAGTACTTTCGATCATAGATAACTTAGTATTTAGTTTGCATCTAGTTTGGGTTCTTCGCTGAGTAATCAGTGCTCTAGTTTTGGACGCAAGATTAGAGTAGTATATATTAGTGTAAGCGCGGTGCTTAGACTAGTTATACCTTAGTTTGTGGCTAGCCCCCCGGATAGCTGTGGTAGCAAACAGGTGGTGACAGCCCTGGGAGCCTTGAATTCCACCACGTAGTTGGGTTAGTTCTTAAATCATAAACCTCGTTGTGCACGTCTGAGGTAAATAGTCCAGAGGGTGTGTACGGTTCGAAGAACTAGATAAAACCTTTATTGCTAAGTTAGTTGT
The DNA here is from genome assembly GCA_009763385.1 of Coix lacryma-jobi var. lacryma-jobi. Classification (NCBI taxonomy): domain Eukaryota; kingdom Viridiplantae; phylum Streptophyta; class Magnoliopsida; order Poales; family Poaceae; genus Coix; species Coix lacryma-jobi. Next base: position 53,165,320 of record CM019824.1, read on the forward strand.
GATCGTAAGTGTGTAGGAAATATTAATCTGTTCATCGGCCAGACCCCGCCGATTTAGGTTAGTAATAGTTAGTCTTTCTTTTCTTTTTAGTAGTAGTAGAAACCAACCCCCATTCACACATTTCGATCAACCCTACTAGAATCACTAGTTGTTCATAGTGGTCCTAGTGTTAGTTCTGCCATAGTAGCTTCCCTGTGGAAATAAATACGATACTCGGTTACTCCCGGGTGATGTGCTACAATAGACTTATTCTGTGCGCTTGCGGAACCTACCAATAGTCATACGAATAGTTAGTTATACTTCTTACATTAAGAAGTACGAACAAACCTTTCTGGAGCCGTTGCCGGGGATAGATTCCATAGTCTACTCCTAGTGACGACGTTAGCAAGAGTCAACAAGCATTTCTGGCGCCGTTGCCGGGGATAGATTCCATAGTCTACTCCTAGTGACGACGTTAGCAAGATTCAACAGTATTTCCAACTTATTTTCCGGCTTGACATGAACTACATAGCTTATCCTTTTCAAAAGTGACATCCTTCAAGCCTCTAACTAGATCACGTTTTACTAGTTTGTTCAATTGTTTCATTCCAACATGACCAAGCCTTATATGTCATAACCAACCCATGCTAGATTTAGTGAGCAAGCAAGTTGACAATTGTGTTTCACTAGCATTGAAATTGACCAAGTATAGATTCTCATATCTAAATCCTTTGAATATCAAGTTAGAGCTATCTACACTTATGATCTCTACATCATCAACTCCAAATATGCATTTGAAACCAAGATCACAAAGTTGTGCAATCGATAACAAATTGAAGTTCAAGCTCTCTACTAGCAACACATTGGAAATGCTCATGTCATTTGATATTGCAATCTTACCAAGCCCTTTGACTTTGCCTTTGCCATTGTCACCAAATGTGATAGAGTCAAACCCATGATCACCACTTGAATTGATTGAATTGAACATTCTTGAATCCTCGGTCATGTGTTGAGTGGACCCACTATCAAGCACCCAATGCCTTCCTTCGGCTTTGTAATTGACCTACAAGAACAAATCAATTCCTTTTAGGTACCCAAACCTTTTTGGTCCTCCAAGGTTAGTTACCAAACTCTTTGGTACCCAAATAGCTTTCTTCTTGGAGCCCACAATGGGTGTACCAATGAATTTAGCTTTCACTCCATTAACACCCTTGGAAAGCAAATAACAAGAATCAAATTGAATGGAGGATACAAATGCATTCTTGTTCTTGTTTTTGCAATATTGCTCTACATGCCCGGATTGCTTGCATTTGTTGCAAAAGCGACCATTGCTTTTCACAAAACTAGTTTTGTGAGTAGCAAAAGCCGCCTTGCCATTCTTGGGGTTATAGCCCAATCCCTCTTTGTTGAGAGAAAAGCGTTGGCTACCCAAGCACTTAAGCAAGCGGGCCTCACCACCATAGGCTTTGCCTAAAGCGTGAGTGAGCTCATTTACGTCCTTCTTCAATGTCTCATTCTCAACCATGAGTGAGGCATCACAAGTGAAGCCATCATCCATAGATGAGGTAGTAGTGGATGAGCTACATGAAGGATTAGTGGAGGCAATAACAATAGGCTTATAGAATATCACATGTTATGCCTATGTCACTTGTTTCTATTTTCTCCTCTACTTTCTCAATTTTAGCTTGATCAATTAGAGAGGAGTGAGCTTTCATAAGCTTGGTGCGAGCATCATCAAGCTCCTCATGGGCTTCCACTAGCCTCTCATGAGATGCATTTAGCTCATCAAAGGATTGCTCAAGAGCTTTTAGTCTCTTTTGTAATTCTTTGCACTCCTTTCTTTTCTTATCAAAATGAACTCTAGCATCATCAAGCATATCAATTAATTCATCTTTAGTAGGTTCATCATCATCATCATCATCATCACTCTCATCATCATTGGATTGTACCTTTGTGGCCTTAGCCATGAAGCATGATGGAGTGTCGAAGATAGAGGGCTTGTCATTTATGGCAATGCTTGCAAGAGCTTTCTTCTTGCTTGTCTTGCGGTCATCATCATCAATATCATCATCACTATCACTTGTGGATGCATCACTATCCCAAGTGACCATATATGATTGTCCCTTCTTCTTCTTGATGAACTCCTTCTTCTCTTTCTTTTCCTTCTTCTTGCCCTTCTTGTTGTCATCATCATTTTCACTATTATATGGACATTGAGCAACAAGATGGTCCTTGCTACCACACTTGAAGCACCTCCTTGGTTCATCCTTGTTCTTGTATGAGGTCTTCTTCCTCCTTTCCCGGTAGCCCTTCTTCTTCATGAATTTGCCAAATCTCTTGACAAATAGTGCCATCTCTTTATCTTCATCATCACATGCATTGGAGCAATCATCTTCACTAGATTCTTCTTTCTTTGCTTGGCCCTTGCTCTTGGATGATGATGTTGTGGCTTTAAATGCCACACTCTTCTTCTTCTCATCCTTCTTCTCTTCTTCTTCATTTTCTTCTCTATATGTGTCATCGGTCATCACATCTCCAAGTACTTGGTTTGGTGTCATTGTGTCCAAACCACTCCTCACTAGCAATGTGACCAACATGCCAAACCTCTTTGGGAGACATCTCAAGAACTTGTGTGAGAAGTCCTTGTCCTTCACTTCCTCTCCAAGTGCCTTTAGATCATTGACTAGCACTTGTAGCCTATTGAACATCTCCGACACACTCTCATCTTCCTTCATCTTGAAGCTAGCAAATTTTTCTTTGAGAATGTAAGCCTTTGCACCCTTCACCGCTTGAGTCCCCTCATATGATTCTTCTAGCTTCTTCCAAGCTTCATTTGCCAATTCCATGCCCTTGATTTGCTCAAACACATTTGCATCAATTGCATCATCAATTGCACTAAGAGCAATATCATTATTTTGCATCTTCGCTTCTTCGGCATTGGTGAGATGCTCCGGATTGGCTATCTCAATCTTTGTCTCCACCACAGTCCATATCTTTCTATTGATTGACTTTATGTGTGTGGTTATCTTTGCCTTCCAATAGCTATAGTTGGTGCCATCAAATTGGGGTGTCCTTTTGGTGTTGTTGATTTGAGCCATTTTAACACCGTAGGTTGTTAAGCCTCAAATGAATGGTGACCTTGCTCTGATACCACTTGAAAGGTCCTAAATGGCTAGAGGAGGGTGAATAGACTACAAAATTCTACAACAATACTAGAGCAAAGTTTGTTAGACAACTAAATGGCGAAGCAAATTTTTGCGCTAGCTCTACCAAAGTGCAAGCCACCTAACCACAATTCTAGTGAGTCATAATTTCTATATCACACAATGTCTATGTTGTTACTTTACAACTAAAAGAGCAAGTGAGCAACAACAATTACAACTACACAAGATAGGGAATATTAACTAGCTACAAGAAGATACAATTATCACTTGCAAGAATAGAGCAAAGGTAAGTACAAGTGAGTGAGGTGAGTATACCAAGCCGGGCAAGTGATCAATAACAAGATACCAATGAATACCACAGAGACAAGATGACACAATGATTTTTCTCCGAGGTTCACTTGCTTGCCGGAAAGCTACGTCCCTGTTGTAGCGATACACCCACTTGGAGGTTCACGAGCTAATTGGCATCACACGCCAAACCCTCGATAGGGTGCCGCACAACCACACCACAAGATGGGGATCCACAAGCTATGAGCAATCCACTAGAGTTATCTTTCGCGATCTCCCATGGGGAAGGTACAAGAAACCCCTTACAAGTCACCGATCGGAGCCGGAAACAATCACCAACTTCCACTCAACGATCCTCGCTGCTCCAAGCCATCTAGGTGTCGACAAACACCAAGAGTAACAAGAGAAATCCATAGCGAAACACAATCACCAAGTGCCTCTAGATGAACACACTCATGCAATGCACTTGGCTCTCCCAATCTCTCTCAATGTGATGAACAATCAGTCAAATGGAGTAGGAGATGTTTGGCTAGGCTCACAATAGAGTTTAGGCAATCCAAATGGCTAAGAGAGCGAGCACAAGCCAGCTAAAAACCTTATATAGAGCCCCCACAAAAGAGAGGGCCAAAACCCCCTTTCACTCTGAATCTGCGGGGCCATCGGACGCTCCGATGGTTTTACATCGGACGCACGACCAGCGTCCGATGCCTGGATGAATGCCACACGTTCTTTTTCATTCAACTGCAACCGCAGATCCCAATGGCTAGATACAAACATGCGATGTTAATGTTGCATCGGACGCTACATCGGACGCACCGACCCAACGTCCGATGACCTGGCAGACTTCACAACGGCTAGTCGCGCTGACATCGGACGCTCACATAGTGTCACATCGGACGCTACAGGACCAGTGTCCGATGTCTATGCAGAGAGCATCTAGAAAGCTCCCACAGACATCGGACGTCCGAGGCAGCCACATCGGACGCTGCCCAGCGTCCGATGCTCCCCTGAGAGCAACCCTAGGACACGTCATCAGCATCGGACTCAACAACAGTGTTTTCCCAGCGTCCGTTGCCTGCGTCCGATGCTACTCAGTCATCTCAGTTCACTTAGGGTTTGCCATCAGACGCTACCCCAGCGTCCGATGCTCCTTAGAGAGCACGAAATCAATCTCCACTTCATTCCTTGTGCACAAGTGTTAACTCCATCAAGTTTCCACTACTTGTGTACGTGAGTTAGCATTTATCAAGCACATACCCAAGGGATGTTAGCACACACTAGATTCTAAATGCATATGCAAAGTAAGATCATCTAGTGGCACTTTGATAACCGCATTTCACAAACGAGTTTCGCTCCTCTTTATAGTATGACTATCAATCCTAAATGTGATCACACTCTCTATAGTGTCTTGATCACCAAAACAAAATGGCCCTATGCATATACCTTTGCCTCTAGCCCATTTTGTTTTTCTCTTTCTTCTTTTCCAAGCATTGGATTCTTTGATCACCATCATGTGGACATCACCATCCATCTAACTCCATCACTTGGTGTTGGACCAACCTATCTCATACATACTTAAGCATAGGGTTAGTCCAAATAGGTTTCATCAATTATCCAAAATCAAACTAGGGCTTTCAGATATCTCCCTCAATCTCCCCCCCGACGTCCTATTTCAACGTCATACTGTCTTCTTGTCATTGATAATTCCTGGACACCCGGGGAATAACATGGGTGTGTACATGGAGCCTCTGATTGATGAATTGGAAACTGCTTGGAATGAAGGGGTATTGACATACGACCGAGCTTCAAGGTCGAACTTCACAATGCACATCTGGTACCAGTACTCACTGCATGACTACCTGGCATATGGGATATTCTATGCTTGGTGTGTCCACAACAAGTTCTCATGCCCGGTTTGTAAGACAGCTACGAGATTTATCTGGTTGAAGAAGGGTGGCAAGTATTCGGCGTTCGACCAACATCGACAATTCCTGCCTCTTGACCATCCTTTCAGACGGGACACCAAGAACTTCACCAAAGGTGTCGTGGTGAGAGATCCTCCACCCCAGATGCTGACCAGTGTCGAGGTTCATGCTCAGATAGATGCTCTCAAGTTCAACGAAATAGACAGCCGTTTTGCGGGGTATGGTCAAGAACATATGTGGACTCATAAGTCAGGCTTGGAAAGGCTCCCCTATTATGACGACCTTCTTCTGCCACATAACATTGATGTAACGCACACTGAAAAGAACATCGCCGAGTCATTTTGGGGAACACTCATGGACACTAAAAAGTCCAAGGACAACCCTAAGGCTAGGCTAGACCTGGCACTGTTGTGCGATAGACCTAAGCAAGAGATGCTGCCTCCTCAGCCCGATAGGAGATGGACACGGCCCAAGGCCGATTTCGTCTTGGGTAGGCCACAAAGGAAATAAGTACTTTAGTGGATCCAGACATTGACATTTGTTGGTATAAATTAACGCACACTCTACTTTATCCGCAAGCACACAGATAAAATCTACCGATGTAGCACTTCACCGGAGTAACCCAATTTTAATATCGAACCCAAAGGAACGGATAGTGTTAAGTCTTTAAAGTCTAACCCCTGAGTAGCTAACAAGGACGGAGAATCTAGAAGTATAGAGGGGATCACTAAGGCTATCTAATTCCAATTTAAGAGTGATATGTTTATATTATTCTTAGTGCGGAAGTTGCCATAAAAGGTCACAAACAGAGTATGAGTCTTTTATGTAAATGTATAATCCTACCGAGCCTACACACGGGTAAGTGGACTATAGAAGAATCAATAAGGCTATAAGAGTCACCCTTGCGAACAACCACTACTACCGGCGTTATAGGAGACATTTATGAGCTATCAAGTCTAAGCACCATGCTTACACTATCCAACTACTCTAACTCTAGAATGACTAGAATTAAAGTACTCAAAAGAGAGTCATAAACCTTAAGAATAATAAGAACAATGGCTCAAACTTAAAAATAGACATTGATTACCGAAACAATCGCTGGAGCAAGTTGACGATGAACTTGAATCCCTAGGTACAAGATGAAGAAGTTGATCCGACAGGTCGGAGCTCCTTCTTGATCTCTTCCTCTCTCTCTCTTCTAGTTCTAGTATAAGACTAGGTTCTAAACCTAAACTAGAGGGGTAACTAGTCTTCTACTTGAAAGCTGGCTCTTGAAGTATCTTCTAGGGTTTCTGAATGAGGCATAGTCTTTTCTAAAGAGGGACTTGATCTTCCGTGGGACCTGGGGGCCTGTTTATATAGCCCTGAGGGGTCAACCGCGACCGTTAGATCAAACCGACTTCACGTAGGGCTGAGATGGATCCTCAAAGGCGGTGGAGGAAGCTTCCAGAAGACGGAGCCCAGCGGGCCCAGGGGAGACCGACCGGTCTAAGGGTGGGACCGGTCGGTCCCACTTGGCGGCCTCTCGGGGTGTCCCGCCTCGTGGTGTCCTCTAGATCCTTCTGGAGTATTCCTGACGTGCCGGTTCCGTAATCTTCCGTCGGTTTCCTTCTAGGAGAAGTAATCAGTGTTGGTTTCCTGGTTTAGTCCCTGCAGAATCACAATTCACCAAAACTTGTGGAATATTGTCAATTAAAACCCTAAACCTTTATTGGTGATTGAATTCATGCCATTTTCATATTTTTTTATCATTTAATTTTGATAGATAACCAGTGTCAACAACTCCCCCAAGCTTACCTTTGCTAGTCCCATAGCAAAATCAAAACTTAACAATGGATCAGGAGTTGCTACAATATCTTCACTTCCAACAAGTATACCTGCTGCTAAACAAAATTCTCCAAAATATATTATGTTATTCTTCATGGGGCTTATTACTTTACCTTAGATCTTGAGTAGTTGAAAGATTGAACGATCAAATCAAGCACTATGTCTCTAGTTCTTTCACTTCACCTTTATTCCAGAGTTTTAATTAATTTTCAAAAGCATTAATACATATGTTGTCAAATTAAACAATAAATCCAAAGAGAAAGTCAACAACCATTGAATAAAGAAGTGCATGTGTATGGAAAAATGGAGTCGGATGCTCTTTGAATGTATTCACTCTCTTCTGTTTATCAGAGACATATGGCTATTAGGCTAATTCTACTGTCGGGCACGTGCCCATTTTTTTCTAATGATTTTTTTTTATTATTTCGAGGTTCCGGACACTTGTCCCTTTTTATTTCCTCGGGATCTATCTTTTTGAGGTTTCGGACACTTGTCCCTTTTTATTTCCTCGGATCTCTCTTTTTTTAAAATAATAGCCACATGCTTCCAACAAACTTCTGAGAGGGTAGCAACAGATAATTATGAGCTTTTATGTGGAAGATGGATGAAATGTGTAAGTGATCTCGATTCAATGGTATGATAAACTACTCACAGGGTCACAAAGCTTAATTAACTCAATGCAATTATTAGTCATGTTTATATTTAGAAATCTTTGGAACTTTAGTGTTGTTTGGAACAAGATAATAGCAGCTCAGATCATCACATGTCATATCCCAATTACCTAGACCTTAGATTAAGTATTTGCCAACCATGCATTAAATTTTATTTTAAGGCATCATTATTAATTAGGAGAACTCATACTTTGAAGACTAGGTACTTGAAAGAAATTAGATAGAGCAACTATTCATCATTTCCATGCAAAATATTAGAGAGAGAGGGTTCTCTTTTAGTCATCAACTTCTTAAAACACACTATTTTATTTATTTAATCTAACATACTTTAAGATATAAAATAAAAGCTAATAATAATAGTAGTAGTAATAATAAGGGAGAATTAGGTGTATGGAGGCCCTGAAAAAAATCAGTTTAGGTATTTGAACTTATTTTTTTTGATTTAGTTGGCCTCAGATCAATTTTTATTTAGGGTATGGCCTTCCGTCCATTTAGACATGTAATGGTGTTAACTCGGATGGTAAAAGACCATATTACCCCTGACAGAAAAAAAACCAAAGTTTTTATTTGATTATTGTATATTTTCTTGTACATTGATATATCCATATTTATATATATGAAATTGTCACGGTACAACATATAATTATTTTCACATAACCACATATATATAAATATAGGTATATCAATGTGCAAAAAATATATAATAAATAAATAAAACTCTAGTTTTTCCTGTCAAGGGTAATATGGTCTTTTTACCAACCGAGTTAACACCGTTACATGCCTGAATGGACGGAAGGCCATACACCTAAATAAAATTTGATCTAAGGCCATAGAACCAAATTCAAAAAAAATAAAGCCAAATAACTAAACTGAGTTTTTTCCAAGGCCATACACCTAATTCTCCCTAATAATAATAAAGACATACCTGAATCACGAAGATAACGGGGGTGCGTCTCCCCCAAGCTGGTTCCCTTAATAGCGTTGAGCCTTCATGTGCCCATATATTTTTATCTCTTTTTTAATTAATGGTGAGCCTTCATATGCTCACATTTTTTGTTCTTTTTTAATTAATGGTGAGCCTTCATGTGCTCACATTTTTTTTTTTTCTTTGTAGGGGTGAGCCTCATGTGCTCACATTTTTTTGTTCTTTTCTTTGTAGGGGTGAGCCTTAATGTGCTCACATTTTTTTTTGAATTTGTTTATAGAATGAAAAACTTAAGAGGATAAAGATACTTACGTGGATACATGGGGTGCCTTCCCCCAAGCTGAATGTTGACGTAGTCGTTCGATCTTGCAATGTAGCAGACTAGCAGTGGATATGTCCTTCCTCTATTAGAGCTTGATTGATGTTGATGTTTGTTGAGACAGTGCTCCAATAGTGGATGGAGCATTCACTTGCTCATCAACTTTTCTTGGCCTTTCAAATCCTATGAAACTCAAATAGACAACAAAACTTGTGGAACAGATTAAACATTAATAGTTGGCCACTCAAGCCTTAGTTGTCCAGAATTTTCAGTAAGATCTCTTTCTCAATATTTTTGTATTTTATATTTTTATGATGCAAGAGAAAATGCACAGGATGAATGCATGTAAATTTATTTTTATTATTTTTATGACACCACGATGAACATTCCCGTGGTTTTTTACACACCATAGAATTATTCACATGGGGCTTCATAGTTTATGATGTAGTATAACAAATGCAATTTTTTTATTTATTTTTGTAATGCAATGCATAAATTAAAATGTTTGTGAATTACATATGATGATGCAAGAAATGGATATGAGAAATATGCAGCAAAGTAAATATAAAGATAACTACCGATTTTTACCTTTTGGCGAAGGTTCGGATATTTAGGTCCGACGAACCAGACCTTCCCTTGGTTCAGACCTCCCAAGGTTGTTACACGTTTGGAAAGTTGTTATTGATTGTACCTCTTAGGTGCGGACTTTTTCTTCCATACTTTCTTGGTCTGAGTCTTCACTTCCTGGGTCTACGTGTCTTGAGGTTTCTCTCCTTTCTTTTCTGGGACAGTTGTCGATAGCTTCTTCTTCATGATTGACCTCTCTATTCTTGATAGTTTGTCTTCTATGGCTTTGAGAGCGACGTCTTTCACTTCTATTCTTCTTAGGTGCTTCGGTGCTTCATTGGGCATATAGCTGATGAAGTTGCATCGTGCCTTTTCTCCAGGAAAGTGAAAAAGGGATTTCCTCTTGTAGATGATTGTACTTTGTAGCGTAGAGGAATGGTCTTCCTAGGATGAGGTGGACATCATCGTCTTCTCATGTCGAGGATCAAGAAGTCTGTGGGGACTTCGTGACCTCTAATTTTGACTACGACGTCTTCCATCATTCCTTCTTGTTTTATGCCTCTTGATATGGTGTCACTCATGTCATTTGTTCGTGTCAGCAGTTTGAAGTGAATGCATTAATTGTGGACGCTGGCAGCATCTTGCTCAGTGTGCATGTTCTGTAGATCTAGGACCTTCACTCTGTAGAATTTGAGAGTGATAAACTTCTCCTTGTTTGCTCAGAGTGTGTCCTGCTCATAAAGACAAGGTAGAGATCAAGTGCATGGGCTCTGTTGGTGAAAACACACCAACAAAACCAAAATTTTTGTTATTCCCTCTAACCTTAGGCACATTGCACAAGACAAACTTGTTGTTTATGTGTTCTATTCAGTCTTAACATGAGTGATAGGATCAGAGAATGAGCATAAAAGTAGCATCTTAAAATATTTAACAGATCATTAAATTACTTACCAAGGAAGGAAATCTATGCATAAAGTGTCGATCTATTGAGATATATCATCTTCCAAAGTTAGATGCACAATATTTTAGCTCATTTAGTTAAGACAGTGAGATTCAAGAGAGTAAAGCTAGGAACAAAGATCAAAGGACTAAACATGTTGAGTTGTTAGGTTGGATCAAACGAGGTGCAACTTAAACATGTTTAGTTGTTCTTTATTTATGTCATACTAGAATCAAGAAGAAGCTTTTACAATGATGGTTACTTACCTTGAAATGTTACTTTGTCATTGAGAGTGATTGTGCTGAAACCACCTTGTGGAAGCTCCTCTTGTCTAGCTGGTTGTTTGTTTATGAATGGCTTGTCTTCTATTGTTTTTTTCACAGTGTGCTTGAGAGGAGGAAGATCACAGTGGAATCATCCTTAGAGGTATCGACCTTCCTTCTCTATGTGTTGACTTATCAGTGAAGGCACATTGTTCCTCGAGTATGCTGACTAGGATCCTCTCTCTTTCTTGTATTAATTCTGTACTATGAGGATGTAGGATAGTTCACATTCTTCTCTTGTCACATTTCTTGTTTTCCTTTAATCATTGGGTTGGCAAGAGACTTGAATTTAGAGCTGCTACTCGAGTGCCTCCATGAGAGTCTTTTGTTTTGTAATGTCATGACTAAGACTTGTTCTCTCAACAGTGTCTAGATGATGGAGATCTTATCGGCTGTTCTTCTTGATTTGCTGGCTCAGGTACTATCTCTCCATCTTCTAACTCTTGTGGTGCAGTGGCTTCATCCTTTATGATGCCCTCCTCAATTCTTGGCAGTTGGTTCTCCCTTTGGCGTCTTCTCTTGTTTCTCTTTGGCTGCGCATGAGTGGTGTAGTTGTTGAAAAATCAGCAAAAGATCCAAAAGTTGACTTCTCCAGGTCCGGCAAAGATGATAACATTGATGGTGTTCAAGAACGATCTTCCAAAAATGAGTGGTGGATCATATTCTCCTTTTCGACTGGGACATCATCTAGTGGTTTGTATTGATCAAAGTGGTGAGTAGGAGATCAATATGTTTGAAGTTGGGTTTCTCCTTCCTCCCTTTGATTGTGAAACACATCTAGACACGGAATTCTCTCCCAGGCTGGTTTGTGATGTAGATGGACTCCAACAACATGTTCATGTGTTTGACTTGTAGATCTTGCTATTGTTGTAGTGGTACCATCTTGTCTCCCAAGCTAGCTCTTGATTAGAAGAGAAGATAACTCCCCACTTCTTGTCTTGATGTCTTGGACAATGATGGTTGCAGGCATAGGTTGTCTCATATGAGGTAAGTTACATCCTGTTGTCATCAGCGCCCCAAGCAAGACTCAAGCTAGGCTAGTAGCACCATTGTGATCTAGGAGTAGGTTTGTGTGTCTATGGTTTGAGTTTTGGATCTTCATGTTCAGACCAAACCATGGATGAACAAAATCTCTCTCCTGCGTAATGTTAGTGGACATATTCCCGAAGGATTGCAAGAATTTGAAGCATGGGTTATTATCCACAACTTATGTATTTTGCATCTATGCTAATAAAAGATGTTTAGGATTATTTTAGCATAGACTAGTATTTTATGTGTTGGCTGCACTTAACATGATTCAAGACAAAGATAACTTGCAGTAGAAGACAAAATAAATAAACTTTGATACTCACAGTTCTTTCATCCATGATGAATGAGCTGAGTCTTCATTGTGCAAGAGTTGTTGAAGTTCATTGTACGCCTTGCTTCATCTCCAGTGTGAGTTGTTCATCTCGGACCTTCCCAATTGATTGAAAGTTTCCCTGCAGGGTTAGTCAAACAAAATATCCAACATCACTATAGGCATACTATCGGTTCAAAAACAACCTAGACACCATGTCTAATTTGATCTAGGAAGGCATTTTAACTTAATTGCTTAAATTAAAAGCTTTGAAAGCAAGATCACCACTCCTAAACTAGGCACCATGCTTAATTTAAGAGATGTATGAAAGTACTCCAAACCTAAAACTATAATATAGCGAATGAGAGGTAGCATGAAAGTATTATAGAGATTTATTCAGATGGTGATGAAAGAGCATGATGAGCATATCTTAAAGGTAGGGATAACCAACATAGCAACACGGCAAGAGATATTCTTAGAAAGTTTATTCCCCAATCTTGGATTTTGCACAAATCAAGATTGGATGAATGTAATTCAATGTTACATGGTGATTGGTTGGGCATACCTGTGTTTGTTGTTCCTTCGTTCTTTTCTGCTCTAGACCTGGAAAGGTTAGTGACAAGAATACCCGAAGGAATCATTTCATAATTATATTTCTATGCTCATTACAGAAGGAAGTGCAGCGGAAAGGTAGGCGTAGCTAATAACCAGATGTTATGATAGGGTGTAAGGATTCTACTGGTTATAGCTTGCGCTCATGGGGTAGTGATAGATAAGAGTGGAATTCAAAAACAACATTCATAAGAATGAACACAAAAAATGATGAAAAGACTAGGACAAAAGGAAAAGATAAAAGTATGATTACAAGGTTAACTAAGACTTGAGATGATCTACCGTTCCCGGCAACGGCGCCAGAAAATGCTTGTGGTATAAATTAACGCACACTCTACTTTATCCGGAAGCGCACAGATAAAATCTACCGATGTAGCACTTCACTGGAGTAACCCAGTTTTAATATTGAACCCAAAGGAACGGATAGTGTTAAGTCTTTAAAGTCTAACCCCTGAGTAGCTAACAAGGACGGAGAATCTAGAAGTATAGAGGGGATCACTATGTGTCGGTGTTTCTACCCAGGGGGAATGACACCAACTAGTAATTATGATCGCGTGCTCTCTTCCTGGATGGTGATGCAAGATGACACAAGGATTTATCCTGGTTCGGGCAAAGAAGGCCCTACGTCCAGCGGGGGGAGGAGGTTCTTGTATTACTTGCACCTAAGTGCTTGTACAGGGGCAATACAAGCTCAATGAGCGTAGACCTGAGTCTGGACTCGTATGTGGGTGTGTGGACTTGTGTTTTTTTGTCTCGTAGACCCGCACGTGAAGGGCCCTGGTGTCCTCTTTTATAGACCAAGAGGAGGCCAGGGTTACAGGAGAGCATGTACGACGCCTAACACGACGAAGGGTAGGAATCCTGTCTTGTCAGGGTCACTGGAGTCGACGTGGGGGTTGTTGTTGTGTCGTCCTTGAAGCGTGGCTTCCATCCAGGGCGTGGACGTGGAGGCGTGGCGACGTGGAGGCCGTGCAGCGCCCATTCCGGCTCGTACAGGACGTGGCAGAGTCCCTCCGAGTCTTGGGGTACCTGTCCTCCAATGCATGATGAAAGCGGTCAGGGCTCGAGGGGCGCAGGGCCGGCCTCGAGGTGGCGCTTACGGGGGGCTCGAGTCCCCGCAGGTATGGGCAAGTCCCGGAAAACCCGATCGCACAGCGGGTAGCCAGGCCTCGAGTCGGACTCGAGTGTGCAACAGTGCAGGGTATGGCAAAACAGTGCTGTACTGGTGCCTTTTTGCCCATGCTTGGGTGAAAAAGGAGATTTGACTCTGCCTGGTTCACTGTGGCACACGTCGGGTTCCAGAGGACATGACCGGAGTAGGTGAACGCATTAAATGCGTAGTGTGGGATTGGCATCCGATGTCTGTGCCGCTCGAGGGAGGCGTGATGTGTCTCAAGGGATGGTTTACCGTGGCAGAGAGGCTCGAGGTTCCCACGTTGGTCCCGAGGAGCGGCGCACGGCTATAGTGGGCTCGAGGCCTACGTGCCGGGGTTCGAGGGTAGGCTACCATGAGGCGGACAGTAAGGCTTTGGCGGGCCGGGCTCCCAAGTGATGGGCCAGCGTTGTAGGCCTCGAGGGGTTGGCTTTTAGAAGGTTAGACTTGCTAGGTTTGTTATTAATTGGTGTTCTAGGTTTAACCTATTTGTTTTGCGTTGATTGGGGTACCCCTTTGGTGTGACCCCCGACAGTAGCCCCCGAGCCCTTGTTCGAGTGCTGGCACTCGAGCAGGGGCTCCTAACGGGATCCTGAGGGTTAACTACTGGTTCTCGAGGGTTTGGTTACTTTGATTCCGTGGGTGTCGCGCGAGCGACACCCGCGGTGTAGCCCCCGAGGCCACGGGGGGGTGGTTAGGACTCCCTCGTGGGCTTTTTGCGAGTGTGAGTGTTAGTTGTTTTTTTAGGTTCGGGAGTGTCGATCCCCCGAGTTTTTCGACCCTCTTTCGTCGAGGGGTGCCAGACTGAACCGACCGGCCGGCTCTTCGAGCTGTCCAGCACGCCGGTTGCCCTGGCTTGTAATCCCGTGAGTCCTTTTGATCGGATGCGAGGGGGGATGCCTCGTACTACCACGAGCGGGCGAGTATCGAGGTTCCCGATGAGCTGGTAACGGGGAAATCCAAGTGAGACCTCATGCCCCGTTCGATAGGATCGACTGAAGCCCGGAGGCGATCTCATAAAGCATGGGTGCTCGGTCTGCAGGAGTGTGGGGTCCATTCGATAGGACCCGGTGGCTCGATGCCTCCCTCCGAGGGGATCTCACTGCACGTCGTGCGCCCTGCCTTGGATACACGTGAGGGGCCTCGAGGGCTTGGCCCTCGAGCGATGCTGCGAGTGGCGCCCCTTGGTGTCCCTGACTCGGGTGCTCGAAGCCGGCTGTCGAACCCTCTTCGAGGGCCAGCCTTCGTGCTTCGAGGCTTGGAAGGGCCGGGGCCCGTTTTTACCTTCGTGAAGAAGCCTCCGTCGTCTGGGAATTCTTCTGCCCGTTGGGCGCGCCTTTTAGGTGGAAACTGCCAGGAGGGAGGGTGACGGACGCGAAGTTGGAGCGGCGGTCGTGGTGGGCCCAGGTAGCGGAGCGAATGGGGAGTTGCCGCGTGTACCTGTCAACCGGCTCGAGATTCGGTTAGGTGGGCGCATTAAATGCGTGCGGTTACCTTTTTTCCGTCGTGGGAGACCCCGCCCGTCGGGGTTTTCTCTTATAAATACCGAGTGAGGGGAGAGGAACCCTTTACTTGCCTTTGCCTTCACCGCCGCGTCGTAGCTTCCACACGCCTTCTTCCCGAGCCAGCAATTGGGAATCTTCCCGGTCGCCCGTCCACCGCTCAGATCCGCGCCGTCGCCGCCGTGGCCACTTCGTCCCCGGTGCTGCGGCCGAAGACTGGAGCCCGACGAAGATGACGCAGCAAGAGTGGAGACGCTGGTGGAGCGGGGGCTTCTCCGCCCCAACCCGCAGGAGGGTCCCGCGTGGTGGATTCTCCCGTCGGCGGACCACCGGGAGCCGCACCCGCCGGAGGGGTACATGGTGAGCTTCACGCGCTACCACCGCATGGGGCTCGGCGTCCCGCCGAGCCGCTTCATGCGGGGGCTGGCCCACCACTTCGAGGTGGAGCTGCAGCACTTCTCCCCCAACTCCATCTCGCACGCCGCCATCTACGTTGCGGTGTGCGAGGGGTACCTAAAGATCGAGCCGCACTGGGAGATGTTCGTCCACCTCTTCCGGGGCGAGCTCTTCCACAAGGCCGCGAAGCCGAGCGGCAGGAGGCTCGCGCGCGTGGGCTCCCTCACCATCACCACGAGGACCGGTCCCTCGTCGGCCAACGTCCCCCGCGACTACCTCCGCTGCAAGCTCTCCACCAACCAGGCGGGGTGGGACGACCACTGGTTCTACATGCGGAACGAGGACGGGCTCCTTCCGCAGTACACCGGCAAGGTCATCACCCAGCGCTCGGAGAAGTGGAACTGGGGAGTCACAGCGGACAGGCGGCGCCACCTGGAGCCGCTGATGAACACGATGCGGGTGCAGGTGGAGGAGAAGAAGCTGACCGTCCAGGCGGTCATCTGGGCGTTTCATCAGCGGAGGGTTCTTCCTCTGGCGGACCGCCCCCTCCTCATGTTCGAGATGGGGCCGAACGCCCTGCTCGAGGCGCTGAACCAGTCGAGGATGGCTGAGGGGGGGTTGACTCGGAACGAGGCTATCTCCCGGGTGTCGGTCACGGTCCACGGGCCGTTCCGCCCTGAGGAGGCCAACCTGATGCCATGGCACCTGACGAAGGGTGTCTCGACCGGTAAGCCATCCTCGAGTCAGGCTGTCTCGAGCCTCCCCCTTCTCTCTCTTTTCCGAATCTTGTTTTTACTCTCCTTGTGGTTTTTCTTATCGAGTTTCTTTTTTGCAGGGGGCGTTCACATGTCGTGCGTCGAGGCCCCGGTGAGGGAGGATGCCGCGGAAAAACAGGTGAGCGCCTCTCTGCTCAGAAAGACAAGGAGAGTAAGGATCCAGGAAGAAGAAAGAGAAAGAGAAGAATTGCGTCGAGCGGCTCGGAGCAGAGGCTTGCGAAGGCTCGTCGTAACCGGCAGCCTGGGGAGGAGTCCCTCGAGCTCAGCTCCACGAGCTCGGAGGAGGAGGATGACGATGAGGAAGGGAGTGATGATGAAGGGATGGATGCGCGTCTGAAGCGCGCAGGGATCGTCGACGTCAGGACTGACCGCTCCTCTGTGTAGGAGAATGTCTTGGAGGTCCCCCCGGCGAAGGGATCGCGCGGGACGCAGCCGCGCGAAGGCCGCGTCAGGCCCAGCCTCATCGGAGGCTCAGGGCACGTCGAGTTCCGTACCGGACGTGCCCGCTGACGCGAGGAAGCCTCGAACTAGGAGCGCCATTGCCGCGGCGCGGAAGGAGGCCACGACCACGTCGACCCAGGCGGGGGCTCTCGAGAGGGGCCGGACCTCGAGAAGCGGCCAACACGTCGGGAAGGACTCTGGGCCCGACCGCCGCGACCGTCGAGGGCGACATCGAGCCCGCGGAGGAGCGGGCAGCATGAGAGGGCGTCGAGCCCCCGCCACCATGACCGTCGAGGGGGGAGCCCCCGGTCGTCTCGTGATGGGAGTCGCGAGCGACCCCGGAGCCCGTCGCCGCACTGCCGCCTGGAGAAGGAGGCAGACGCGGGGGGGGGGGGGCGTGACCGCCAGCTCGAGCGCCGGAGTAGGTCCCGGAGCCCGCGCCGGGAAAGGCGCCAAGATGACCGCTCGAAGGAGACGCGATCGCCCCCCCGGGACAAGAGACCAAAGGAGAGCTCCCCGCGGGGTCGAGCCACGGGAAGCACGGGAGCCTTCCCCCCATCCGAGCCATACGGAGACGGCTCAGGGAGTGGCTCAAGCCAAGGGGCGGGCTCGAAGCCCCCGAGCGGGTCCGGCGATTCGGGGAAGAAGTCGCCGCCATCGCTTTGGGTAAGTAGTGCTCCTCAACTTCGTTGGTAGGGAAACTTTACCTTTTTTACCTTTGGTGATATGGTGTCTGTTTCTTTGTTTTTCAGGGAAAAGCGCTCCCAGCAGGAGGCGGACCCCACGGTGTCCAAGCGAGCCAAGACCTCGAGCTTTGCCGAGGTCCAAGCACCTCGAGGTATGGCTCCTTCTTCCGCTGGAGAGGCCGCTTGGCTGGTGAAGGCTCGAGCAGCCATGGCTCGAGGAAGCCAGATGGTCGCTGTGGATCTCGGTGAGGCCGTTGCCGTCGACCACGGGGGTCGAGGCTCTTTCCTGATTCTGACGACTTTGTTCTCCTTTCAGCAGGGACCGCGACTCCTGGCGCCGAGCCTGCCGTTACTGCGTCTCACTGCTCCGTCGCACCTCCACCTCCTCCACCTCCCCCTTCAGTGGCGCCTACCGAGCAGGCCACTCTTCCCCCCGTCACGATGACCATCTCGGGGGGAAAACCCGAGACAGGCGCGGCCCCGTCGGCGTCTGGGACTGAGGGGGCAATGGCCCTCGAGACCCCAGTCGACGCGAGCCAGCCCGCGGAGAAGGGGAAGGAGGGAGAGGCGAGGTCGGTAGAGAAGGTGCCGACGTGGAGGAGCTCCTGGAGAGCGGAGCGGGTGCGTCCCCGGTCGAGGGCTCAATGGTGGCGCTCGAGGCACGGCCAGGACGACAAGACGCCGGAAGACCCGGCGAGGGAGGAGAGCTTGGGACGAGCCACCCCTCGAGCGATCTGCTACCGCTCGAGTCCCCGCCTCCACGCGAGGCGCGCCGTCGCCTCGGGAGGGGACAGAGCAGCAGGAGGAGACGACGGAGGGGCGGAGGGAGCCACAGCCTGTGCCGCCGGTTGGTGGGCCGCAGCTGGCGCCGCTCGAGCCGAAGGAGGAGGGCCTGCCCATCGTCGAGATCGATCGACTGGTGTGGCCGTATCCTGACGTGCCGAGCCCGACCGGTGCCGTTATCCTCGCCGAGCGGTCAACTCGGCAAGGGGCCCAGCGGGAGGCACGGTTGATCTTCAGGGAGGTGGCCGAGCTCATGGCAGAGGCGGAGAGGTCCTTCTTGGAGGAGGCGGACAAGTCCGCGCAGGTGGCAGCCGCCCTTGCGAAGGCGGAGGGGGAGCTCCAGGAGCTCCGCGCCGAGCTGGGTCGGAACGCGCAGATGGCGAGCCGGCTCAACGCGGCGCAGGCGGAGACCCAGGCGGCTCGTGACGAGGCCGCCCAAGCTAAGAGGGAGGCCACCACCGCTCTGGCCATGGTGGAGGCATCGAGAAAGGAGGCCGCCGACGCCCGTAGCGAAGCCGCCACCGCCCGGTCTGCAGCGGAGGCGGCGAAGAAGGAGGCCGTCGACGCCCGAAGCGAAGCCGCCACCACCGGTCTGCAGCGGAGAGGCGGGAGGAAAGAGGCCGAGGAGGCCAAGAGCGAGGCCGCCACCGCCCTGGCTGCAGCGGAGGCAGCGCGGCAGGTGGTGATCCAGAAGGATCTGGCCCTCGCGCAAACGGGCAAGCTGGTCGAGGACCTTAGGGGCGAAAAAACTCGACGCGCTGTCCCAGAAGCGTGCACTCGAGCAGCGCCTCGAGGTCCTTACTAGCGACTTCGCCGCTCTGGGCGTGCACTGCCAAGGTATTTTTTCATGCTTCGTCTTGCTTTGACTTCGAAATTCTTGCCCGCCGCGGACTTACCCCCTTCTGTTTGTTGCACAGATCTTGAGAAGACCTCCGAGGAGCTCCGCGAGACGAATAAGGCTCCGTGGAGCAACTCCAAGGTGAAACCATGGTGGCGGAGCGAGCGGTGTCACCCTCGACAGGCTCGGCTCCGTGTGGGGTGCCGACCGGTGGCCCCAGCGGAGGGCGCGGTGGCTCGGGCGACGCCCTGGTCGACGCCCTGTGCTTCTTCGACGTGGCCGCGAGGGACCGCATCAGGAGCGCTCTCCACCACGGCGTGAAGCAGGCGCTTGCGGCCGTCCGCTCCGGCTTCCGCTACTCGGTCAACGTTGTTGCCAAGGGCTTCATCGAGATCGAGGGGAAGGACGAGGAGTGGAACGACCGCCGCGTCGACAAGATCTTGGAGAAGGTGGAGAGGCCGGGGGCGGCGCTCGCGAAGCTCTTCGAGGAGGACATGCTGCCTCCCGATGCGGACAGTGGTGCAGGTGGCCCTCCTCCTCCTGGCCCGGACGTCGAGGCTGAGCCCGCGACAGAAGACCTTGGGGAGGAGTACCAGACCGATGAAGAGTGAGGCCTGCGTGCCAAATTTGGGCGTCGAGGCCCTTGTAAAAATTTATGTCATGACTTGTGGCCCGTCGAGGCCAACGCATGTGTATATGACTTGTTTGTTTAAAGAAGCTGTTTTCTTTTCAATTTTATTCGATCACTTCTCTTTGTCGCTAGCTCGAGCTTCAACCGGCTTGGTCTGTGTTCCTTCGATACGCGTCACGAGTTCCTCGAGGGAGGCGTAGGTAGGGTACCATAGCCCGGGGGCGTAGGTGGCCGTCTACGTCGACGCCCCCTGACTCTTGGAGGCTCGAGGCATTTACGGATTTAGACGCTGCTAGTATGCTTGAGGTGCGAATCGAGACGGGGGTCGAATTTTTTGAAAAGAAAACGCGCTTTTTTCGGAGTCTGGGGGGGCCCCTGTCAGCCCCCGAGGGAGGCTCGACCCTGAGCAAGGCAGGGTCGAGGCTACCTTAAGTTGCTAAGTAATATGAAAGACAATGCACGAGTTTGTTCATTCATATTTAACGTGTTTGTACAAAGCAACAAAATGAACAAGGCCTCGAGGCCCTTAAGGGTAGAAGCGACGTAGCTGAGAAATGTTCCACGCGTTCGCCAGGATCCTGCCTTGCTCGTCGTAGAGCTTGTATGTTCCTGGCTTGAGCACCTCAGCTACGGTGTATGGGCTCTCCCATGGAGGGGTGAGCTTGTGGCGCCCTCGATTATCTTGCAGACGTCGAAGCACGAGGTCCCCCACCGCCAGGTCCCTCTTGCGCACGTGCTTGTCGTGGTAGCGTCGAAGTGTTTGCTGGTAGCGCGCGGAGTTGATGAGCGCCACGTCTCGAGCCTCCTCGAGCTGGTCCTTGGCGTTGGCAAGCCTCTCGTCGTTGGTTTGCTCGTTGTAGGCTCGAAGTCGAGGGGAGCCGTACTCGAGGTCGTAGGCAAGACAGCCTCGGCGCCGTAGGTTAGGAAGAACGGAGTGAACCCGGTGGCTCGACTCGGCGTAGTCCTGAGGCCCCACAACACCGAGGGGAGCTCGGCAGCCCCCCTTTCCGAAATTCTTGAGGGTCTTGAACAGCCTCGGCTTCAGCCCGTGGAGTATCATGCCGTTGGCGCGCTCGACCTGCCCGTTGCATTGAGGGTACGCGACCGAGGCCCAGTTCACGCGGATGTTGTTGTCGTCGCAGAAGCTGATGAACTTTTTGCCCGTGAACTGTGTGCCGTTGTCGGTGATGATGACGTTAGGCACCCCAAACCGGTACATGATGTCGGCGATGAACTCGACGGCCTTCTCGGAGGTGGGGTCGCCTATAGGCTTAGCCTCGATCCACTTGGTGAATTTGTCGATGGCGACGAGCACATGTGTGCATTTTCTAGTTGTCATCTTGAGGGGACCCACGAGGTCGAGCCCCCAGACTGCAAACGACCAAGTGATGGGGATCATCTGCAGGGCGTGCGCGGGCTGGTGCGTTTGCTTGGCGTAGAACTGACACCCTTGGCAAGCTCGAACCAGGCGCTTGGCATCTCCAATGGCGGTTGGCCAGTAGAAGCCTTGGCGGAAGGCGTTCCCCACCAGGGTCCTTGGCGCTGCGTGATGGCCGCAAGCCCTTGAGTGCATGTCGTCGAGGAGCTTGCGTCCTTCCTCGAGGGAGATGCAGCGCTGAAGAATTCCTGATGGGCTTCGACGGTACAGTTCTCGTTCGTCGCCGTAGATGACGTAGGTCTTGGCCCTTCGAGCGATGCGTCGGGCCTCCGTCTTGTCTTCTGGTAGCACGCCTTGCGTCAGGTAGTCGAGGAAGGGCGTCCGCCAGTCGAGGGGTCGTGATGAAGAAGTGGCGGGTGCGTCGATCTGCATTGCCTCAGCGGATGTCGAGGGGTCGTTCTCGAGGGGTGGCGTTGAAGGTCGAGCCCCGTGTCCGGCTCGAGGGGTGGCGTCGAGGGGCCAGCCCCCGGGCCGATTTTGACGGATGGCTCGAAAATGTCCCTCGAGAAGACGTCTGGTGGGACGGTGCCGCGCGTGGATGCTAACTTAGCCAGCTCGTCTGCGGTCTCGTTGTATTTTCGAGCGATGTGGTTGAGCTCGAGGCCGTAGAATTTGTCTTCTAGCTTGCGCACTTCTCCGCAGTATGCTTCCATCTTGGGATCGATGCAGCTCGAGGCCTTCATGACCTGGTTGATGACGAGCTGCGAGTCCCCTCGAACGTCGAGGCGTCGGACCCCAAGCTCGAGGGCGATGCGCAGCCCATTGACGAGGGCCTCGTACTCAGCGACGTTGTTGGAGGCGGGGAAGTGCAAGCGTAGCAGGTAGCGCATGTGGACTCCGAGGGGTGAGATGAAGAGCAGGCCTGCGCCTGCCCCCGTCTTCATGAGGGATCCATCGAAGTACATAGTCCAGAGCTCGGCTTGGATTTGTGCCGGCGGGAGCTGGGTGTCGGTCCACTCAGCAACGAAGTCCGCCAACGCTGCGACTTGATGGCTTTTCGTGGAGCGTAGGTGATAGCTTCCCCCATTAGCTCGGCAGACCACTTGGCGATGCGCCCCGTGGCCTCCCGGTTGTTGATGATCTCTCCGAGGGGGAAGGACGATACCACCATTACGGGATGAGCGAGGAAGTAGTGCTGGAGCTTGCGCCTCGTGATGATAATGCCGTAGAGCAGCTTCTGGATGTGCGGGTACCGGACCTTGGCCTCGGAGAGCACCTCACTGATGAAGTACACCGGTCGTTGGACTGGTAGCGCGTGACCCTCCTCGTGTCTCTCGATGACTACGACCGCGCTGACCACCTGGGTGGTTGCGGCCACGTAGAGGAGGAGAGGCTCAGGGGGATCGTCACCCTGGGCTGGTCGTGGTGGTACGAGAATTGGCGCGGAAGTCAGCAATCCCTTCAACTTGGTTAGGGCCTCCTCGGCTTCGATGGTCCACGCAAAGTGCTCCGTTTTCTTCAGCAGGCGGTAGAGGGGTAGCGCCTTTTCCCCTAGCCTCGAGATGAACCTGCTGAGAGCGGCCAGGCAGCCCGTCACTTTCTGTACGCCCTTGAGGTCTCGGATTGGGCCCATCCTCGTGACTGCTGAGATCTTTTCGGGGTTGGCCTCGATCCCCCGCTGCGAGACAATGTAGCCGAGTAGCATGCCTCGAGGCACACCAAAGACACATTTCTCGGGTTGAGTTTCACATTCTTGGCCCGGAGGCACTCGAACGTGGTCTCGAGATCGCTGATGAGGTCCCCGACTCTCTTGGTCTTAACCACGATGTCATCGACGTAGGCCTCGACGGTTTTGCCTATGTGTTCGCCAAAGATATGCTGCATGCAACGCTGATACGTTGCCCCGGCGTTTCGAAGGCCGAAAGGCATTGTAACATAGCAATACATACCAGAAGGCGTAACAAAAGAGGTAGCGAGTTCGTCGGATTCTTTCATCTTAATCTGGTGGTAGCCGGAATACGCATCGAGGAACGAAAGTACTTCACACCCCGCAGTGGAATCGACAATCTGATCAATTCTAGGTAAAGGAAATGGAACTTTTGGGCATGCTTTATTCAGACCAGTGTAATCTACACACATCCGCATTTTTCCATTCTTTTTCTTGACTAGTACAGGGTTAGCTAGCCACTCCGGTGAAATACCTCCTTGATGAATCCAGCCGCCAAAAGCTTGTGCACCTCCTCACCGATGATCCTGCGCTTCTCCTCGTCGAAGCGGCGCAGGCGTTGCCTCACCGGTCTGGACCCGGCCTGGATCTCCAAGGCGTGCTCGGCGACTCCCCTCGGTATGCCTGGCATGTCCGAGGGGCTCCACGCAAACATGTCGATGTTCGCAGGAGAAAGTCGACGAGCACTGCTTCCTATTTAGGCTCGAGGCTGGCGCTGATGGCCAGCGTCTTGCCATTGGTCGAGGTCGGGTCGACGGGTATCTGCTTGGTGTGCTCCGCCGGCTCGAAGGTGCCAGTGTGGCGCTTTGCTTCAGGGGCCTCCTCGGTGGCCAGGGCAGCCAGGGCCTCGAGCGAGTCGAGTTGGACGTTTGCCTCCCCACGCTCGACGCACCTCCACGTCGCAGTGGTAGGCGTGCTCGTAGGAGGTGTCGACGGTGATGACCCCTTTCGGCCCCGGCATCTTGAGCTTCAAGTACGTGTAGTTGGGGACCGCCATGAACTTGGCGTAGCCGGGCCTGCCGATGATGGCGTGGTAGGTCCCTTGGAACCCGACCACCTCGAAGGTGAGCGTCTCCTGGCGGAAGTTGGCCGGCGTGCCAAAGCAGACAGGCAGGTCGATGCGCCCGAGGGGTGTGCCTTCTTCCCTGGTACGACTCCGTGGAACCCCCCAACGCTGGGTCGGAGCTGGTCCCTCGAAATCCCCAGGAGGTCGAGGGTCTCGAGGTATATGATGTTGAGGCTCGAGCCCCCATCCATCAACACCTTGGAGAACCGTACATCGACGATGACGGGGTCGACGACAAGAGGGTATGCTCCCGGATTTATGACATGATCCGGATGGTCGTCACGGTCGAACGTGATCGGCGCATCAGACCAGTCGAGGTACGGGGGGCGTCGTGGCGGAGTGCAAAGACCTCCCGGCGCTCCTTCTTTTTCTCTCGAGCGAGAGCCCGACGGTCGGGCCCCCGTAGATCATGAAGCAGTCGCGCACCGGGGGGAAGTCCGCGTCCCCGTCGTCGCGTCGATTGTGTCCTTGCCCTTAGGCGCGTCTTCCTTTGTCGCCGAGCTTGGAGTAGAAGCCCTTCATCAGTCGGCAGTCCTTCAACTTGTGATTCACGACACCCTTGTGATAAGGGCAGGGGTCCTCGAGCATTTTGTCAAAGACCGCCCCGTCAGGGGGGCCTTGAGGCTTCTTATGCTCGAAGGCGCCCACGAGCGTTTCTTCATCGTCGTCGTCATCGGCGTCGCGCTTCGCCTTCTGACCTTTGCCTTTGTTCTTTTTCTTTTTGTTGTTGTGGTTCTTATCGTTGTTGCCCCTGCTCGAGCCTTCTGGCATGGCCACCGCCTTGCCTTTGTCCGTGGAGCACCCAAAGAAGGCCCCCACTGCCTCATCGCTTGAGGCAAAGCTGGTGACACGATCCATCAGATCCTCGACCGTCCTGGGACGGTAGCGCCCTAGCTCGTGGACTAGCTCTTGGCATGTCGTGCCCGCGAGGAACGCGGAGATAACGTCCTCATCAGGCACGTGGGGGAGCTTGAGGCGCTGCTTCGAGAATCGCCGAGCGAAGTCACGGAGGGGCTCGTCCGCTGTCTGCCTGCAACGTCGTAGATCCTAGGGGTTGCCTGGGCGTACGCAAGTTCCCTTGAAATTCCCGTCGAAGACCCTGACTAGGTCGTCCCAGTCATGGATCTGATCCGGCGGGAGCCCCTCGAGCCACCGACGGGCGGTGTCCGAGAGGTAGAGTGGGAGCTGGCGTATGATCACTCGGTCGTCGCTCTTTGCCCCGCCTAGTTGGCAGCCCAGGCGGAAGTCAGAGAGCCATAGCTTGGGCTCGACCTCACCGTCATACTTCACGATGTTGGTCGGTGGTCGAAAGCGATCGGGGAGGGTTGAGCTGCGGATGGCCCGGCTGAAGACCCTGGGGCCCGGGGGCTCGAGGGTTTGCCGGTCCTCGTCACTGTCGTAGCGCCCTCCTCGATGGGCATTATAGCCACGCTCCTCAGCACCCTTGTCCTTGCGCTAGCGGTTGATGTTGTTGCGGGCGTCATTGGGATCTCGAGGTGGCCGGTTGTCAACGATCCGCTCCCGGACTGGCCTAGCTCGAGAGGCATCCAGCTGGTGGACGGACGTCTCACGCTCGTTGCGGGGCGTGTCTGCTGGCTTCCCTGAGGCCGCTCCGCGTCGGCGTGAGGCTGAGCTCTCGGCCTGCTGCAGAGCGGCTGTCTCGAGGAGGTTCTTCATTTCCCCGAGCATGCGCCTGGCGTCAGGGTTGGAGATGGCGGGTAGATCACGGAGCAGCATCGCGGCCGCCACCACGTTCTGCCCGGCTCTCGGGAAGCGTACCTCAGGGCGTACTGGCGCCCCGGCCTCGTGGATCTGCTGGTGGACCTCTCGTGCGCGGCCACATGCGTCGGCGCCTCGAGGTTGGGCTTGTTCCTAGACAAGAGCTTGCTCGAGCTGCAGCAGGCGTTGTCGGTCCTCCTCAGCCTTGTTGATCGCCTCCCGTAGCTGCGCGAGCTACGCCGCCCGGTCGTCGTTGTGCTGAGGTGGTGCATCCAGTGCCGGAGGTTCGTTCCTCCCCCGAACGTGTGGTCCGCCTGCCGCAGCCACGTCTCCGGGCTCTTCGAGGTTGAGCGCCGGCCTGGCGTCGTCGTCGCCGTCGTCTTCGGCATCGTCCACGACCCCCTCGAGCTGGAAACACTCCCTGGTGGGGTCCCAGAGGTCAGGGTCGTGGTAGTCGTACTCGTCGGAGTCGGAGCTGTTGATGTTGCGCTGCCTTGGCTCGTGCTGGGACTGCAGCTCGTGGTACCACTCTCCGACGGTGGCTCGCTGGGGCGGCTCGACGACTCGTGAGAAGCAGCGGCCGTCGTGCGCGGGATAGACGATCTCCAGGTCGGTGGTGGCTCGTAGGATCACGCCTGGACGTTCCTCCCGCTCTGCCGCCGCCCGGTCCTGGCGGCGCTCGTCGAGATGGTGGGCGTAGACAGCTGCGGAGTTGTTGAGGCCGAACGGGTGCCGCTGGCGTCGAGCGTGGTACACCCCGTGCGGGAGGAGGTCAGATGGTGTCGACGGGGCACGGCTCGGGGGCCTCTGGCCGGGCTCCGGTCTGTGCGCATGACGAACGTGAACTCGCTGGGAGAGCGCGCGCGCGCCGTAGAAGTCTCTGGTCGCGCGCCGGGCAGGTTTCTCCTCGGGGACCCTGCTCCGGCCGCGGGGAAGTGGGTGTACGCCGCGGGCACCGCCTGTGCCTGGCGACGATGGTAATGACGGCGCCGCTCATGAGGTGGCGACGTGGTGGTGCGGGCGACGCACCACGCTCTCGTGCAGGGTGGCGTGACACGCCCTCCGCTCGGGCCCTCCGTGGAGAGCAGGGTCAGCTCGTTGCCGCTGCCGGTGGCCAGGAACTCGAGGCTCCCGAACCAGACGATGGCCCCTGCAGAGAACGAAGGAGGGGAAGAAGCCATCCAGAAAACAACGAGAAATCGACTCTGACACGCGAAGGCCCCTACCTGGCGCGCCAACTGTCGGTGTTTCTACCCCGGGGGAATGACACCAACTAGTAATTATGATCGCGTGCTCTCTTCCTGGATGGTGATGCAAGATGACACAAGGATTTATCCTGGTTCGGGCAAAGAAGGCCCTACGTCCAGCGGAGGAAGGAGGTTCTTGTATTACTTGCACCTAAGTGCTTGTACAGGGGCAATACAAGCTCAATGAGCGTAGACCTGAGTCTGGACTCGTATGTGGGTGTGTGGACTTGTGTTTTTTTGTCTCGTAGACCCGCACGTGAAGGGCCCTGGTGTCCTCTTTTATAGACCAAGAGGAGGCCAGGGTTACAGGAGAGCATGTACGACGCCTAACACGACGAGGGGTAGGAATCCTGTCTTGTCAGGGTCACTGGAGTCGACGTGGGGGTTGCTGTTGTGTCGTCCTTGAAGCGTGGCTTCCATCCCGGGCGTGGACGTGGAGGCGTGGCGACGTGGAGGCCGTGCAGCGCCCATTCCGGCTCGTACAGGACGTGGCAGAGTCCCTCTGGGTCTTGGGGTACCTGTCCTCCAATAGCATGAAAGCGGTCAGGGCTCGAGGGGTGCAGGGCCGGCCTCGAGGTGGCACTTACGGGGGGCTTGAGTCCCCGCATGTATGGGCAAGTCCCGGAAAACCCGATCGCACAGCGGGTAGCCAGGCCTCGAGTCGTGACTCGAGTGTGCAACAGTGCAGGGTATGGCCGAACAGTGCTGTACTGGTGCCTTTTTGCCCATGCTTGTGGTGAAAAAGGAGATTTGACTCTGCCCTGGTTCACTGTAGCACACGTCGGGTTCTAGAGGACATGACCGAAGTAGGTGAACGCATTAAATGCGTAGTGTGGGATTGGCATCCGATGTCTGTGCCGCTCGAGGGAGGCGTGATGTGTCTCGAGGGATGGTTTACCGTGGCAGAGAGGCTCGAGGTTCCCACGTGGGGTCCCGAGGAGCGGCGCACGGCTATAGTGGGCTCGAGGCCTACGTGCCGGGGTTCGAGGGGTAGGCTACCATGAGGCGGACAGTAAGGCTTTGGCGGGCCGGGCTCCCCAGTGATGGGCCGGCGTTGTAGGCCTCGAGGGGTTGGCTTTTTAGAAGGTTAGACTTGCTAGGTTTGTTATTAATTGGTGTTCTAGGTTTAACCTATTTGTTTTGCATTGATTGGGGTACCCCTTTGGTGTTCCCCCGACACTAAGGCTATCTAATTCCAATTTAAGAGTGATATGTTTATATTATTCTTAGTGGGGAAGTTGCCATAAAAGGTCACAAACAGAGTATGAGTCTTTTATGTAAATGTATAATCCTACCGAGCCTACACACGGGTAAGTGGACTATAGAAGAATCAACAAGGCTATAAGAGTCACCCTTCCGAACAACCACTACTACCGGGGTTATAGGAGGCATTTATGAGCTATCAAGTCTAAGCACCATGCTTACACTATCCAACTACTCTAACTCTAGAATGACTAGAATTAAAGTACTCAAAGAGAGTCATAAACCTTAAGAATAATAAGAACAATGGCTCAAACTTAAAAATAGACGTTGATTACCGAAACAATCGCTGGAGCAAGTTGACGATGAACTTGAATCCGCAGGTACAAGATGAAGAAGTTGATCCGACAGGTCGGAGCTCCTTCTTGATCTCTTCCTCTCTCTCTCTCTTCTAGTTCTAGTATAAGACTAGGTTCTAAACCTAAACTAGAGGGGTAACTAGTCTTCAACTTGAAAGCTGGCTTTTGAAGTCTCTTCTAGGGTTTCTGAAT
Source organism: Coix lacryma-jobi var. lacryma-jobi (assembly GCA_009763385.1). Taxonomy (NCBI): domain Eukaryota; kingdom Viridiplantae; phylum Streptophyta; class Magnoliopsida; order Poales; family Poaceae; genus Coix; species Coix lacryma-jobi. The sequence continues at coordinate 53,194,292 of CM019824.1, forward strand.
CAGGCATAGTCTTTTCTGAAGAGGGACTTGATCTTCCTTGGGACCTGGGGGCCTGTTTATATAGCCCTAAGGGATCAACCGCGACTGTTAGATCAAACCGACTTCACGTAGGCTGAGATGGATCCTCAAAGGCGGTGGAGGAAGCTTCCAGACGACGGAGCCCAGCGGGCCCAGGGGAGACCGACCGGTCTAAGGGTGGGACCGATCGGTCCCACTTGGCGGCCTCTCGGGGTGTCCCGCCTTGTGGTGTCCTCTGGATTCTTCTGGAGTATTCCTGACGTGTCGGTTCCGTAATCTTCCGCCGGTTTCCTTCTAGGAGAAGTAATCAGTGCTTGTTTCCTGGTTTAGTCCCTGCAGAATCACAATTCACCAAAACTCATGGAATATTGTCAATTAAAACCCTAAACCTTTATTAGTGATTGAATTCATGCCTTTTTCATATTTATTTATCCTTTAATTTTGATAGATAACCAGTGTCAACAACATTCCCTGATGGATATGCAGCGAATCTAACGAGAGGAGTCAACTTATCTACTCTGCGAGTCCTAGGGATGAAGAGTCATGACTTCCACGTATGGATCGGGCGGCTTCTTCCAGCGATGGTTTGAGGCTATGTTCCTGAGACTATGTGGGTTGTCCTGGTAGAGTTGAGCTATTTCTTCCGCCAGCTATGTGCTAAGGAGATATCTCGGTCTATCATTGATGACTTGGAGAAAGTTGCACCTGTGTTGCTCTGTAAGCTGGAGAAAATCTTTCCACCAGGGTTCTTCACTCCGATGCTTCATTTGATCGTACACCTCCCAAATGAGGTTCTACAAATGCCAGGTGTACCACACCACCAGGGCAACCGCAACCTCGCCGAGTACGCACAAGCTTGGGTATGTGAAAAGACTTTCTGAATTCCTCGCTCAAATGTTGCCTGATTCTTAATCATCTTGTTGTCTTCCTCGCAGTCGGCGGCACACGGTGGCCAGCGTTGCGGCACGTTGCAGGCATACGCCATGTCCCACAAGGGCAAGGCCACGGCACCGGAGACCTCCTACAACCCCGACGACCCCGCCGACGCGTACACCAACTCCAGCGTCCACACCCGCCTCACTGACTACTCAGAAGCGGCAAGGGCGGTCCATGGGGACGCCTTTGATCCCACCACCAAGGACCTGGACGGGAGCATCGTCACGAGGATCGGAGGAGGGAAGAAGCACGGTCGGTTCAGGCTTGGTGACGGCGTCATCGACTCGGCCTCCACTCCCATTCTGTCCCAGCTCCGAGCACAGAGCACGAGCGGGAGCGTCCCCATACGCCCACGCCCATCGCCTTTGCAGTCGCGGGTCGCCGAGCTTGAGGTTATTTTTGTTTAACTCATCGTACATTGATCTTTAAATGTTTGCATTGTTCTAACATTCACTTTGTATTATCGCAGGCCCACCTGGAAAGAGAAAGGCAGAAGCGCCAGCTATCCGAGACCCCGATGCGGTCCCAGATGTCGTCCCAGATAGAGGCCCAAGCTAAGCAAATGGCGGAGCTCATCGTCTTCATGGCCTCCCAGGGCATGGCCGTGCCCCAGACACTCATGGCTCCTCCACCGCCGTCTCAGGACGCTAGAGCTACTGCTGTGAGTATCGATACCTTAGTGTTTCATTTCTGCATTTGCTTGTCTAACATAGACGTCTTCCTTTTGCAGCCTCCGTCGGAAGGTTCGAACACCCGCCATGCTCCTGGATGGAACCCGGCCAGGAGTCAAGAAGGCGACACTTATTCTCAGGAGTGGCAAGGTTGGCCGGGGGTCTAGTACATTGAATTTGGATTGAAAACTTTCATGTTGTATTATGGTGACGTTGGTATTGAACTATTTGATGATATATATATGTGTATTGAACTACGTGATGTGATATATATATGTTCTGTGACGTGAAATGTTATATATATGTGATATGTGATGAATGTGATATATATATATATATGATAGTGTCGGAGAAAAAGAAAAACAAAATTAAAAAAACAAAAATTTGCCTCTTTGCCGAGGGTTGCTCTCGGCAAAGGGGGCCTTTGCCGAGTGTTTTGATCATAACCTTCGACAAAGCTGGGAACCAGAATACCAATTTGCCCAGCTTTACCGAGCGCTTTGGTCATAGCACTCGGCAAAGGCTTAGAGCCAGGCTACGAGCTCTCGGCGAAGAGTTTCCAAAAAAAACAATGTCTTTGCCGAGAGCCAGTCCAGTGAGCTCTCGGCACAGAAAATACAAAAAATAAAAATAAAAATTTCTTTGCCGAGAGCCAGCCCAGTGAGCTCTCGGCACAGAAAATACAAAAATTAAAATAAAAATGTCTTTGCCGAGAGCCTGGTCAGCCGACTCTCCGCAAAGAAGCCATCAACGGTCACCTTCTGTTAACGACTACTTTTCTTTGCCGAGAGCCGCCCGGGACCCTCGGCAAAGGTTGTGTCGAGAGCCCGACAAAATGCCCTCGGCAAAGGCTCTTTTGCGGGGAGGATTTTTATCGAGAGCTCTTCTCTCGGTAAAGGCTTTGTTGAGTGCCTTAGAGTCTTTGCCGAGTGTCTGAGGTACTCGGCAAAGCAGCCGTTTCCAGTAGTGCGGTTACTTAAACACAAACAGTCTGTTCACGTCTCAATAAACTAGAAATAAAAGGAATATTTTAATAATTAATAAAGAACACTAATTAACGACCAGAGACCGTACTACAAAACGCACATGCATGCGCACGAGGCAGGCAGCTTCCTAGGCTCCAATATTTGATGGCAATCACAGGTGGCCGCCGGTCATGAGCGCGGTGGCCGTGGCGCCGCAGGACACGGCCTCCATGGGCACCTTGCCGACGAGGTCCACAGCCTCGGCGAAGATGACGCCCATGCCCATGTGGAGGTGCGGCTCGATATGGCAGTGGAACGCCCACACGCCCGGGTTGTCCGCCACGAACCGGAGCAGCGTCCACCCGTACGGGAAGATCACCGCCGTATTCCGCAGCGGCGGGTCCCGGAGGTTGAGCCGCGCTTCGTCGGCGGCGTCACCGCGGTAGGCGCCGTCGCCGTAGCCCAGCACCCAGAAGTCGTGGCCGTGGAGGTGCCACGGGTGCACCTCGCTGACGTTGTGCAACAGCGCGTTGGCGTTCTGGAGCACGACGTCGACGGTGGTGTTGTGCGCCAGCACGTACACGTTGTCCCCGACCGTCGTGTTCGGGTTCGGCGGCGGCAGCCTGACGTCGTAGCCCCGGCTGAACGTCTCCGCCGGGCGCGCCGCCGCCAGCGTGGACTTGAGCCCCATCTTCAGGGACCCCAGGTACGGCGTGGCGGGCAGCACCATGGACACGTTGTTGATGGACCACTTGGTGTGCCCGTCCATCTCGTTCTGCGTGTTGAGCAGCTCGATGCGGCGGTCCGCCGTCGCCGGCGGCGTGGGCGTCGTCCCGGCGCGCGCGCGGATCCTGTACGTGAACGCCTTGCTGTGCTCGTAGTCGTTCCACGCCGGCGTGACCGGTGGCGCGAGGGCCGGCAGCCTGGACGCGCGGTTGGGGCGGTAGTTGAGCACCGCCAGCGCCGGCGCCGTCTTGGGCTGCCGGCCGCGCACGCCGACGCTGACCCAGTAGTTGGAGGACGTGTCCTGGTCCGTCGTCAGGAGGACGGAGTAGCTGTCGCCGGAGTAGAGGTCGATGTCGTCGACGACGAACGGATCCACGTAGTTTCCGTCGGCCTCCACCACCGTCAGTTTGTGATTCTGCAAAGATGGAGCCAAATATATATAAACAACGCTGGTCAATGCAATGCATTATAAGTAACAGGCTTTGATTTCCTCGGTTGCTGGGAGTACGTGCTGGCTTACCCCGACGGCGAGGTTGAGAGACGCAAGAGAGGTGGTGCTGGCCACCCTGAGCCTGTAGGTCTTGCTCGGCTGCACGGGGAACACCACCGGCGCGCACTGCCTGTTGACGGCGGCGGCGGCGCACTGAGTGGCCCCCTGGGTGTGCGCTGCAGCCAGCGAGCAGTTGAACTGGCCTCTCCCGTTGATGAGCAGTGACTGCACTCCAGAGTTAGAGAAAAAAAAGAGCATGTCTTCATCAAACGGTTCAGAACAAAAATTCAGGCAAGAACAAATTGAATTCAGCTAAATTCAGTGTCTGCCACGTAAAAGACTGCAAGGAGAAGGCATCAACAACATACATGCTCTTCTCTGCCATCACTGGATGTTTCCATTTTATTTTCTGCTTAGATCAATATTAGTCAAGTCAACACTTGATTAAGAGCTGAATTATTGAGCATGAGCTTTTAGCATGCTAGTAGCACAGACCCTGCCAACCTGTGAAATGAGACACCATCACACAGCTGCCCATGCCCTGTCAAATGTATAGTGTGAATCAGCACTGAAACACCATAGTTTCAGGACTCGCGAGGCTCCAAAGTCCAAACACACGCACAGTATCGGAGCACAATACATGTGCTGCACAGGACAACACACCAGACGAGGCGCAGGACCATGCGGCCAGTGTGATGCACCCATGCCGGTTTAACCTTTTTCTCTGTGCTTCCGTGGCCACCCAATGGGAATGGGCAATGCCTATGCTCTCTGGAGCGAGACTACTGCATCATGCCTCTGCACAGACATGTTCCCAAGATGCAGAGAGAAAGTCGCCTCTCGCAGACGTGACAGCGTGTGTCCCCTCTCAAGATCATGTGGCCCTGCCATTGGCGTGTGGTGATGGCGCCTGCCTGATTGTTCTCCACTTTTCTTCCATGTTCTACAGGTTCTACGATACTCAACTTTTCTTCAGAAAAACTGCGTCTGTGTGTGTGCACACATTGCAAACTAGTAATGCACAAAACATGCCCGGGACACAGCCACACAGGGCTGTGCTGGAACATGATCTACTCTGCCATTTTTTTGTACACACATGCTGCTGGCATTGTGCCCAAAGTGCCCCACACTTGATGTGCTTTCTCAAGTGGGGTTACTTCTTTCCATGAAGCCAGGACTGTTTGGGTTTCCATCTTTTGCCTTTCTGAAGGGTGGGACCATCCTGCCTCCATGCATGATCAGCTTTTTGGTATTGTTGGGAAAGCTACTAGATGTGTGCACCGCTGTGCATTGCCTTGCCAGTTTATCATTATCAGCATGCATTCAGCAGAGATTTTTGAACATTTTCAGCAAATGGCCAGCCAAGGGAATGCCCCGGCATTTGTCCTGACTATGATGGGTCATGTATCCAGACAGGAGATCGGATAAATTTTCCGAGCAAGCAAATTCAGCCCTGCCATTTCTGTTCTAATTTCCAAGTATGCCGCCGGCCCAATAATTGAGGTCCAATGTTATGCATCATTGCACATTATCGCATAACGACCTACGATTTCTAATAGGGACGCGTCTCTTTCTGTGTTGATCAGACAGGAAACTGAGTGAGTGTACAAGCAACTGACAGCCTGATTTAGACCACCATGCAACTGATAGCCTGATCAGTACAAGGCATGTGTCCACCGTTCATGTGTATATATATATATATATATATATATATATATATATATATATATATATATATATATATATATGAACGCGCTTGGTACAGTGTAAGCGTTGGTAACTGGCCAAGAAAGCCCGGCATTGGTCCTAAACTACAGTACAAGCAACCACCCAACAAGATAAAGAAATCTTCAGAACAAACAAATTCAGGCCATGCCTTGTACTGTTCTCAACATTAGTACAGTATGTCAAGACCATAATTGAGGCCCAAGGGCAAGTGTCATTGTAAATTATTATCATGTGACATGTTATATATTTCCTAAATGAATTTACCTCCTCCTGTATTGTTTCTGACAGGAAAATTCGGCCATTGCAAAAGCACTGCAGAACCTGATTTTAGTATGGTAAGTTGGTATAACCGAATTGCATTAATTTGGTTTGCCTAGAGTCTATATGTATGCACTGTCATTTCACAAACCTACTTGATGTAGTGCTTCAGAAGTTGCATTAGTATAGCTGCACTGCATGTGTATTTTGTCAAAGTGTCTGAAAACACTGCTCTTTCAGAAATCCTGGAATTGATACAATGTTTCACGAATTGCTGTTGAAATCATCACCATTTTTAGACCAGCCGTAAATTTAACAGTCATCCTGATCCGGGGAAATATTATACGACTGTGCAGTTAATAAAGATATGTGTATGACAAAGTGGTGAAGTAAAACACCGCAGGCCTCTGAAATTACCATGGCAACAAACAAGAACAGAAACGCAGCTCACAGTAATAAGCATATATAGAGATCATTCATGGAATGCGTCGTACTCGTACCTGTGGCTCGCCGATCCACCTGAAGGGCCTGGACGAGAGGGCGACCATCTGGGTGTGGATGCTCTCGTGGTACCAGTCGCTGAGCAGCAGGTTGAGCTCGCCGTCGTACTCGAAGGGCTCCTCCTCCCCTTCCGCCACGTCGACGACCAGCGAGCCGTACAGCCCTGCCGCCCTCTGCATCCCGTAGTGCCCGTGGTAGAAGTAGGTCCCCGGCTGCGGCCACGAAAGAAAGAAAATTCTTCAGTTTCAGTTGATCTCTCTCTTTCTTTCGGCATGCATGAACAAGGTGGTGAGTGGTCCTCAGGACAGCACCTTGTCGACGACGAAGCGGTAGGTGAAGGTTTCTTCAGGGTTGATGGCGCACTGGGAGATGGCCGCCGTGCCGTCCGCCCATGGCGTCCCGATCTGCGATGCCACGATGATCCAAGCAAGCATTCCAGCGTTGAAATTAATGTTAGCCAAGTGAAAGATCACAGCAGACGGAGCAGCTGTCTTTTGGAACAGAGACAAGTCTGAAGATTTCACAGAGAAAGAAAGGAAAAGACGCAGTCGCACTGGAGCTGGAGGGGATGGTTATTACCTGTCTGATGCCGTGCCAGTGGATGACGACGCCCTCGGTGTGGAGCGCGTTCTTGAGCCGGACGTGGATGGTGTCGCCGGCCCGGGCGCGGATGGTTGGGCCCGGGAACTGCCCGTTGATGCCGATCACCACCTTCTCCTCGCAGTCGGGAGACCAGAACATGTTGCTGATCTCCCACTCGAAGTGCCGGGCCTTGGCCGCCTCCGCCGCGCAATGCTGCCACGCCATTAGCAGGGCGCACGCGCACCACACCAGGGCCAGCAGAGGAAGCCTCCTCATGCCTGCCTGGCTGCCTGCCTTGCTCTCTGCAGTAGTATGTGCACTGGAGGAGTCGAGGAGGGCTGAGCTTTTCAGAAGGAATGGAGGAAGCAGATTAGTTAGTGGGATGGAAAGACAGGCTAGCGGGGGATGATGACAAGAGGAGGGAGATGCCTTTGAGATTTGAGCAGCGCTTGGGGTCGTCGTCTCGTCTGTGAAGAAAGTCGTGGCAACAACTGGCAGGGATGATGCGCGTATCTGTGCTAGTCAATCGATGTTGGACAAAAATGCTTATCTCATCAGCGCGCTCAGTTACTGTTCCATTTTCTTTATTTCATTTCAGTTAACTTACAACCCTTCGTTAGTAAGTAAAAGGTGATGTTTTTTTTCATGAGAAAAATGGTGACCAGCTTTGTTAGTGGAGTTAGGTTGCGGACAGAGTAGGGTGTTTCTGTGGTGAACGCCTGCGTTAATAGGCAGTTTCCTGGTTGCTCGCAAAAGTGCTGCAGAAATGCCTCGGCTCTCATAGTTTTTGTTGCATCTTTCTGGTCGAGGAATAAAGAGTTGATATCGTCTTGTTGCTTTGGGCGTATCGTGCATAGGTCTCCGCTGCTGCATGTGACGAGCTAGGATGGCTACTTCTGTAGTTCTGTGCCTCTACGTACCGAAATATAATGGTTGTATGCAGAGGCTATAAGCAAGCAAACGTCTCGGTGCTATCTCACATGCCTCATGCATTTTGTTTGGTAAACTGCTTTGCATTTGGTAAAAGCGTTGCTCCTCTTTCCTGTTCCTTCACCAGCAAAGCTGCAAATTTTGCGCAAACGTATTTTTCGCCTTTGAAAATATGTGTGTGTATGTGTGGCTTCTGGCTACTAATTTCTCCATATTCCTTTTACATTAGTACCAGATTTCATAATAGATCGTGTGTAATTTTGCTAGTCACTTGGATGAAAATCCTTATATGATTTTGAGGGTACTCACAATGCAGGCTCTATCGTAGAGTCTAAGTCTATTTATTACCTCGAAGGTATTGTAGACTTGGAGTCTAAATAAGATTTAGAGTTTTGGTTCTTCTCCCTCTCACTTTAATAAATATACTACCACATCAGCAAAAAAATATAAATAAAAGAATAAAAAATAGATTTAGGCTCTATAATAAAGTCTGGATTAATGCTTTGTGAGTGTCATAAGGCTTTCATTGTCCATAAATTGGTTTTATAGCACCTCAAAATTATGATAAATATTTGCGACCTCCTTGGTCTTAATAATCAATAATTAGTCTCTTTTACTGCTAGCTACAAATAGATTGTGCTGGGTTTTGGTAGTGTCACAGCCTGTAAGGCATTTATATATACCACAAATGGGGGCTGCATGCATGTTCATAATCACTTGTACGTATTATAAATCATCAACATTATTCTAAAAATGAAGATATGCCAGCCTCATAGTTCGAAAAGCTACACATAGTGGGGAATACAATTATTATACAGCTTGCACTACGTAGTAGTGTGCAGCTGTTCTTTATTTGCAATTCAACATGTGTTTGCTCCTGGTGCTGAAATCGTGTTGTTCACAATGCTATGGTGCTTCGCATCAAGTGAAAACCATCATGGTGTTATTCTTCATAATGACTGCCTTAAGAGTCAAGATAAAAGGCACTAGAAGCGCCGTTTCAGGTACATGATAACACGTAACTACTCCTTTTCGTCTGTTTTTTTGACCAGATTTTGCTACGGAATTAAGTGCCCTGCACGCAACGAATTATCTGTGTTCTTCAGCTAGCGAATTCTATTCGCTTCACACTCCAAACCCGCGACCTGTTAGAAACACAATGAACTTGGCAGAAAAACGACTACACAAAGGGAAAAACCGTTACTACAGTAAGGACTGGTTTTTAGAGGCTAAAGGATGGAACCAATTTCTAACAGTACAGTGATTTTTTTTCAATGTTTCTATGCAAGGGTATTTAAAAATAAGACATTTCTAGGACACATATGTAACCACCTTTACAACAGACACATATGCACTGCTTTTCTTTCATTTTCCTTTTGGGTAATAAATTGTTGTGAAGAAAGCGCCACAAATTTCGAGCGAAATTCCTTGCACCGACCAGCAATGCCAAACCAAAGGCATGGCGTAAAAGCCGCGATTTATGGGGTTTTTTTTTTCCGTTTGGATGTCGATGCTCTGGCCACCTCACTCTCCTACTGCCGTCGTCATAGTCTCTTGGCTCTTGGTGCACAGCCATCATAATCATGCAGCTCTTTAGTCTTCTCTATCACTAGCAGTCCAGTCCCGTGTGCACGCACCCACTGTTTTATGCTGCCTTTCCATTTCCTCCAGAACATATTCTTCTGAATTTCCAGTGTTTCAACTTTACAGTTTGCATGCACAACAGATGCGACGTAACCACAAGGCACACCAGGCCAGTTACCAGTGATGCTAGTAGACAAAAGTAAACGGGGTCAACTGGAAGATACGTATAAAAATTCCAAGATTCTAGTCATTATTGACGCGTCCATACTTTACATTGCGTTTGTGGTCACTTGGGGTCGGCAAATGGTACATCAAGAAGAACGTGACAACCCACATTGATGTTGTTGTTCATGTACAGTGTCCATGAGGAACAGAGTAGTGGTCTGACGGAGCTTGGAAAAACAATTGCACATCTCCTTGGCAGACGACCCAAGTAGAATGGTCCTGATTCCTGTAGAATGTTTACCAACAAAAACTAGGATTACGTTTAGTTTCGTCGTAGCAATGATTGTATTTTTTTAGCATGACATCGTGGCCCATTTGCCTGGATGGGCTCGGCGATGGGTAAGCCCCATCCGCACTGGGAGCGAGAGCGAGTGGAAGACGAAGTCCTGTTTGGTACACTAGTGAATCAGTTTTTTTTTTTACCTTCAGTTCTATAAAGCAGATTCACCCATAAAGCTAAAGCCGTTCCTGAAAAACGTTTGGTAAAATAGATTTTAGGAAAAAATGGCAGAGACAAAGCTACAAGAAGCAAATATTTTCAGCTTCACTACGGTCCTTATGCTGTGACAAGAGCTCAAAAATAGTTTTAGGGGGTTTTGGAGACCCCCAGCTAAAGTTGAGTCTCTGTCACATCAAATATTTAACACTACTTTGGAGTATTAAACATAAACTAATTATAAAACTTATTGCATAGATGGTACGAGACAAATCTGTCAAACTAGTATCCTCTGTGCAATTAGTTTTATAATTAATCTATATTTACACTTTAAATTAGTGTTCAAACATCCGATGTGATATGGACTAAACTTTAGTCCATAGAGCCAAACACCTCTTTAGAAAGTTGTTTTATTTGGACCTATTTAGTAGAAATTGAAAATATAACTTTGTGAAGTTAGGGCAAAAGCCCTACCAAATAGGCCCGAAGACTACCTTTCCAGAGGTTACTGGTTTGGAAGTGAGACAAATTTTCAAAAATTTGACTCTGATTTCACTGTGTTCTTAATAATGGAAAGATTATTTAGCTTCATTTATAAGGAGATGAATTAGGCCACTTTATACAAACATCATGCTACAATGACTAGACCGAGTTTACAAAACAGATTTGACTAATTGATTGAATTCTTGAAATAAAAGGCCATCCTAAGGATGTGAAAAAAACAAATAGCGACAGTCTACAACCAGCGCAAGTCTCCAACAGCAGTTTCTTCTGCTCTCCACACCGTTGAAATTTCATCTAAACCAAAGTCAGTGTTAAAAGATTTTTTTTTTCAACATCTGTCAGAAACGATTCCGTTCCTTGTTAGCCTAATGGATGGTCGCTCATGCACTGCAACTGTCAATAGAAAGGGTTTAAAAGTTTTATTCCTTGAAGATTATTAAATAAGTTTTAGACAGTTAGGGGTGAATTCAGACCAAGCACTATGGGTCCGTTTGGTTGGTGACCGGAGCTTGCCACGCCTGACCTTCGGCAAACTGTGGCTGCCACAGAAAGTGTGGCGAACAAAATCGAAGCCACACTTCTGGCAAACTTTGGCACGAAAATGAGTCTATGACGTGTGGGACATGGTGCTAAGAAAGTGTGGCGTGCCATAGCTGTGGCAGTGAACCAAACGGCTGCCAGAAAAACTGTGGCACAACGAATCTGTGACGTGGCAAGTTCTGGTCAGCAACCAAACGCACCCCATATGCACCACCCTCCACAAGAACCTAGCCCATATAAGGGCATGTGCAGCCCAAAGACGAGAGGTTGTCTGTATAAGTTTTTGGAATCTGAACACAGACAACTAAATAGACTACTCATACAATGGGCTATCTGTTTGATAGTATTCCAAGCTGTTTAATATTTTGCATATAGTTACGATCAATTATGAATACTATTTTGTATACCATTGTGTTGCAATTTGTTAGAAAAACATATCAATCATAGATAAGATGAACATTGTTACAGTATTCTTTAGAACCATGAATACAAATGATGTATTGTATATATTGCAACATTTTTGCCTAATCCAAAAAATGAAAATGCCATTTTTATATCTGTTCGGCATAAAAACAGGTAAGAAAACTAGATAACAGTGATCTTCATACATATTGTTCAAAACAAAAATTATCCCAACATGCCATCTCTTTTTTTTTAAAAAAAAGACAGTAATCTTCAGCCACAAAGTAATCATAGATGACAAAAAGGTAGAAATACAATCGGTACACACAAGTGGTAATCAGAGAGCAATGACCATAGATGACTAGTAGCTTGTATATCGTCCACACCTTGCTGAGCCAAACCAATCACTGGTAGCTTGTATATCGTCCACACCTTGCAGAACAGCAAACCAAAAAGCATACATATAACACTTTGCAATTAACTGAAAGTTCACACTAACCTGAATTCAGAAACTTAACAGTTCATACAGATAGCACTTACCACTTAAGTGAAAGTTCACACATAGCTGAAAATTCAAAAACCTGACATATAACATTCAGATATGAGTTCACATACAAGTAACAGATAACTAAAATTCAGAGAACTCATAACTAAAAATTCAGAGGATTCACAGTTCCTGGATGACAACAAAAGACAACCGTATAGCTAGACTCACTCTAGTGAAGCTACTTTAAGAAACATGTAACAGTCTCATATTATTTGTTTGTGAAATATCAGTTGACAATCAAACAAAATAGAGGTAGCCCTCAAGAAGAGGCAGAACGGGCTCAACACCGCTAGCGAGAAAGCTCGATACCAACTGAAGGAATACCAACTGAAAAGCAAAAGAGCTCGATTACCAAAAGAAGAGCATATAGGCAAAGTCGCTAGTCCCTCAAGAAAGAGGCAACGGCTCAACACAACTAGCTTACCAAAAATGCTCCGATCCAATTGGAAAAATGCTCCAAACCATTTGAGAAATCAACAAACAAAGCGAGCAAACTGAGCAAACTCCCCCTCCAATAGTGCACACAACTAGGATATGATTTTATGATTTCTCCCCCTTATGATTTGACAAATTTCTCCCCCTTAGTTGATAATGCACTATCAAGCAAACTTCTCCCTTCCAAATGCATATGAGTCAAAAATGCAAGGAATATAGTCACTAGAATGAAAAGATGCTCTACAAAGTATAACTCCAATGACTCAATAATAAGCATACATGCCAGCAAAGGCTCAACCTGATCACCAAATATGAAATATAAACATATGAGCAAAGTGAGCAGTTTTAGCCAAAAAGCATTCACCATCAAAATAGCACTAAACATGTATAGACAGGAAGTCAAACAAGTGCTAAACATGTATACAAGGTGAACTACCCCTAGCACAGTTCAATCATCATGCTACAGAATGAAACATATACTTGTGATTTCAGATTTTAATCGGAGTTGCAGTGGTGAAATTTCACAAGTTCAAAATTCAACATGTGATTGCGAGAGGTTGAAGGCTTGTCATTGCCTAACTTTTCAACCGAGCTAAGCCTATGCAAAAGCAGTAGATTAAAGCATCGGTTTCGGTCATACACTACACGGCTCAAGTTTAACTCAATGTGCAATGAGAAACAGTCTTGATACCGTGATGTGCTGACAAGCAATCCCATCTCGATCTTTTCAATTCACTTAAAACTTGGTTCAATTTTAAAACAGAATATATGAACATACCAAGCAAGTGAACGACTCAGAAATAGAGACATAGCAACCTAGCATATATGAAAAGCACAAGTGAATTCAACACATTCTACACATGCTAGTTGCATATATCAATGGTGAACAGTTTCAAGTTTTATGTTCATTAAGCATATTCACCATGTATAAAATAGCTCAGCTCATAACATGTATCAGTGATCAGAAAGAGCATAAGCTACAAGTGTCATCATATAGCATCGGAGCATACTGGATAGAGCATAATCACATTCTAAAGATTATATACATGAAGCTCAGAAAGTAAAGATGCATGATGAAAAGCAAAGACTAACCTATCAGAAACGAAAACAAAACGAAAGAAAGAGAGTCAGTCTAAGATACAATAACCAAAATGTTTCCCCCATCTAAAAGGGGAAACACACACCAAGCTCACCTCTCAACCTAGCAAAAGTTGATTGGTCCAAAGGCTTGGTAAGAATATCAGCCAACTGATGATGAGTATCGACATGGCGAAGGTCGATATCACCCTTCTCATAGTGGTCTCGCAAGAAATGAAAGCGCACATCAATGTGTTTGGTCTTAGAATGCAGCACGGGGTTCTTAGCAACGCTAATAGAACTCGTGCTGTCACAAAGCAAAGGAACGCGAGAAAAGCTCAGACCAAAATCACGCAAAGTGGCCATCATCCAAAGCAACTGGGAACAGCAGCTAGCCGCAACAACATACTCAGCCTCTATGGTAGACTGGGCGACACTAGACTGCTTGCGAGAAGACCAAGATACAAGAGAAGAACCAATAAACTGACAAGTCCCAGAAGTGGACTTGCGATCAAGTCGGCAACCAGCAAAATCGGCATCAGAGTAATCGCAAAGGAAGAGGGTGGAGGAAGCAGAATACCAAATCCCAAACTCTGGAGTGAAGCATAAGTACCTCATAATGCGCTTGACTGTCTGACGGTGAGAGGTGCGTGGCGACGACTGAAATCGCGCGCAAAGACATACTACGAACTGGATGTCCGGGCGTGTCGCCGTTAGGTACAACAGTGACCCAATAATACTCCGGTACTCCCTCTCGTCCACAGCTTCTCCATCCTTGTCCGCATCCAGGGCCGTCGTGGTCGACATGGGTGTTGGAAGAGGCTTGGCCTCACCCATATCGAACTTCTTTAGGATGTCCTTGGTATACTTGCCCTGGTGCACAAATGTCCCCTCTTGAGATTGCTTAATTTGCAACCCGAGAAAGAATGTCAACTCGCCCATCATGCTCATCTCAAACTCCCTGCTCATAAGATCTGCAAACTTGGCAACCAAAGCGTGAGAAGAACCACCGAAAATGATATCATCCACGTAAATCTGGACCAAGAGTGTGTCATTGCCTTGCTTGAGGAGAAAAAGCGTTTTATCCACACATCCCATTTTAAAACCCTTAGCAAGCAAAAAGGTTTTCAATCTATCATACCAGGCTCTAGGGGCTTGTTTCAAACCATACAAAGCTTTGTGAAGTTTAAAAACATGGTTTGGAAACTTGGGATTTTCAAAACCGGGGGGTTGTTTCACATAAACTGTGGGGATATTACCTCCGTATACCTCCATGGACCTACATGGGCCCTTCGTCAAGGACAGCCCAGCTCGCGAGGCCTTGCAGCACACGACCAGCTCGCTGTGCTCGTCAAGGACTCTCTAGAAGCCTTGCCCGCCAAGGAAGATCCTAGAGTTAGATCCAGATTCCTTGCCTTAAGGAACCGCTTGTAATCTGATAAGGATTCGACAACTGTAACCCTGCTCCCCGGCTATATAAGGCGAGCAGGGACCCCCACTCATCTCAGGTCCATCAGACCCGGGATAACCTCAGATCCCATCGGATCACACGCCATATTCCAATCCATCAATACAAACCAGCCACCAAAACACAGGACATAGGGTATTACGGCGACTTGCCGGCCCGAACCTGTCTAAATCGCCGTCTCTCGTCCCTGTGTTTACGCTTTGCAGACGTCTCGCACGCTTCCGCCGCTCAATCTACTACCTTGGGCATAACCCTCGGTAGACTATCGACCATATTTCGTCGACAGTTGGCGCGCCAGGTAGGGGGTGTGTGCTACGACATCATGATCTGCCAAGCGGTCATGTTCATCGACTCCATGATCCTCTCCGAGCTCGACGCCTCCTTCTAGATCAGATCTATGATCTGGACCAGCGGCGCCGCCATCCTCGCTCCAGAGATCGTGGAACATGTGCAACTTCCTGCGCTGGACGCCTCGCCGTCCACCATCGCATCATCGTGCCGGTGCCCCGCGCGCCAAGATCTACCCGCTACGACGACCAGATCGAAACCATCGACCGAACCAACCAAGGAATCGCAGAGTGTATCGACGCCATCGAGGTAGCTCGTATACAGCTTTCCGACCAACCTCGCCTTGAGCAATTTTGAGGTACACCATCGGGAGTTTCCAGCGCTCGACTTGCTCGCCGCCCAAGATCAGATCTACATCTGGCTCATCGCCACCTTCATTCGTCATCGACCAGGATTGCCGCCGCCTCCGTCGTCGCCTTCGCCCGTCGCCGCCGTGGCTCGTCATGGACCAGGATCATCGCGCCTTCGTTCGTCGCTGCCGTCGCTCGTCGTCGACCAGGATCGTCGCGCCTTCGTTCGTCGCTGCCTTCATCGCCGCCTTCGCTCATCGTCAACCGGACCCATCGCCGAACCGCCCGCCGCCCAAGATCGCATCTACATCAAGCTGCAGTCATCCTCTGCCATTGGTTTTTCTCCGTATTTTACTTGTACATCATCATGTACTACTGCTCTCCATATTTATTTTTCAGGGACTTCGCCGTCGTCGCTCGTCGCCGACCAGGCCCGGGGACTTCGCCTTTGCCCATCGCCGTCCAGGCTCAGAGACTTCGTTCGTCGCTAACTTCGCTCGCCGTCGCCTTCGCCCGTCGCCGCCGTCGCTCGTCGTCGACCAGGCTCGTCGCCGCCTTCGCTCGTCGCCGTCGTCTCTCATCGTCGACCAGGCTCATCGCCGCCTTCGCCCGTCGCCGTCGTCGACCAGCCCGTCGCCACCATCGCTCGTCGTCGACCAGCATCATCAACCAGGCTCGTTGCCGTCTTCGCCAAACGACTCGCCGACCTTGCCAAACGACTCGCCGACCTCTCCAAACGACTCGCCGACCACTCCAGACATTCACCGACCTCTCCAAACAGCCTGGCTGACGCTGAAGGAGTTTTAGAGCACGGCTACTGCCACCGCCGGACGCGTGCATGAGCGCCCGCCCTCTGCGTTATGGCGGCCAGTAGTCCTCCCAAGTGACGTCCTGACCTCTCTACACGTGCATGAGTGTCTGCCCTCTGCGCTACGAAGGGAAGGCTAAGCTTGTGCTGAGACCTCCAAGGCTATACGTCCAGTGCATGTATACGCGCCGTTATGCGCTCGTTCACCATTCGGTCTCCAAGTAGCCTGACTGACGCCGACGAAAACTCAGAGCCGGGGCTGTTGTCACCATCGGACGCGTGCATGAGCGCCCGCCCTCTGCGCTACGGTGGAGGGACGTCCCGACCTCTCTACGCGTGCATGAGCGCCTGCCCTCTGCGCTACGAAGGAAAGGCTAACTTGGGCCGAGAATTCTGAAGCTACACACTCAGCGCCCGCATTCGCGCTACCCACGCGCTCGACGAACGGTCTCCATTCACCCAGGTCACGCCACGATCGAGCCTCTCGGAAAAGACCCTATCCGTTGTATCTCCCTACGCGTGCACGAGCGTCTGCCCTCTGCGCTATGGGATGCCAGCAGCGGTTCCTTGGGCGACGCCCTTGACTCCTACGCGCAAACGAGCTCCGCGCTCTATGCTACGGATCATGGGATAACCCAAGGCCGAACTGTTCATCGCTTCGGCTCACGGCTATTGGGTCTGCAGAATTTGGGGAATATGCAAAGCACGCCGACTCGCTACAAGTTTTGCCTCTATTCGCTCAAGAGTCTATTTACAGACTATGCTCCTATGCAACGTTCTACTGCTGCCCTACGGCAAAAAGATCTACATCGGCGACCAGGGCCACCGCGGCCGGCTCCATCTCCGTCTCCATACGCTCCATGTCGGCACGACGACTCTAGGCTCGGGGACTTCGTCAAACTGCAGTCATCCTTCGCCACTGGTTTTTCTCCATATTTTATTTGTACATCATCATGTACTACTGGTCTCCATGTTTATTTTTCAGGGACTTCGCCTTCGCTCGTCGCTGAAGCTCGAGGACTTCGCCGTCCCTCGCTGTCGACCAGGCTCGTCACCGCCTCCGTTCGACGCCAACCGGGCTTGTCACCGCCTTCGCCCGTCGTCGCCGTCACTCGTCGTCGACCAGGCTTGTCGCCGCCTTCACCCGTCGCCGCCGGCGCTCGTCACCATCCAGGCTCGGGGACTTCGCCTTCGCTCCTCACCGCCTTTGCTCGTCGCCGACCAGGCTCGTTATCGCCTTCGCCCGTCGCCGTCATCGCTCGTCGTGCCGCCTTCGCTCGTCTCCGACCAGGCTCGTCACCGCCTCCGTTCGTCGCCAACCAGGCTCGTCACCGCTTTCTCCCGTCGCCGCGTGTCGCTCGTCGTCGACCAGGCTTGTCGCCGCCTTCGCCCGTCGCCGCCGTCGCTCGTCGCCATCCAGGCTCGGGGACTTCGCCTTCGCTCCTCGCCGCCTTTGCTCATCTCCGACCAAGCTCGTTACCGCCTTCACCCGTCGCCGTCGTCACTCGTCGCCACCTTCGCTCGTCGTCGCCGCCTTCGCTCGTCTCCAACCAGGCTCGTTACCGCCTTCGCCCGTTGCCGCCGTCGCTCGCCGCCGACCAGGCTCGGGGACTTCGCCTTCGCTCCTTGCTGCCTTCGCTACTCGCTGTCTTTGCTCATCGTCGTCTTCGTTCGCTGCCGCCATCATTCGTCGCCGCCTTCTGTTTCCGAAGCACAAGGTCGTAGGTTCATCAATTTGTCGCAAACCAGGATCATCGACCTGGCCTTCGCCCATCGCCGACCAGGTTCATGGACTTCGCCTTCGCCCATCGTCGATCATGCTCAAAGACTTCATCTTCGCAAGTCGCCGACCAGGCTCGGGGACTTCGCCTTCGTTCGTCGACAACTAGGCTCGTTGCCTTCGCTGGTCATCGCCTTCACTCGTCACCGCCTTCATTCACCGTCGACATCGCTCGTTGCCTGTTGACGCTCACTAATGCTCATAATTAACCATCAACTATTGCATGAAATGACAATGAATCACAAAGCATAGTTGTAGGGTTTGAAACTAACAAGTTCCACGAGTTTTGGTGCTCTCACTTGTTTTGTAGGACATCCATGTTTTTACCATATAAAAGTATATCAAGTGATGAATTGGAGTGCACCATTGCGAAGGGCTTGTCGAGACGATCGAAACGGACATGTCATTTGATATATTCGGAGTCCCGGATGAAAAGATATTAATTTTGAAGCGAAATCTGCAAAAGAAGGATCTAGAAGACACCAGAAGACACCACGAGGCGGGCCACCACGTGGGCCCACTGGGCCAGACCGACCGGTCCCACCCCGGGACGGACCGGTCGGCCACAGAGGCCGATTCGCCTCCGCCTTCCGGAACCTTCTTCCACCGCCTCCTAGGATGCATCTCCACCGTCCCTGAAGTCGGTTTGATCCAACGGTGGGCGATAAATGTGACGCGGATCGATGACATGGCGATTCCTTGCCCCCTACTCCACCTCGAGCTATATAAGAGACCCTAGGGGCACCCCCAAGAGCCATCTCCATCTTCACTATTCATCTCCACGTCAGAAACTAGGGTTTCAATTAGAAGTAGAGGTCCCTCTAGATGAATCTCTTCTAGTTCATCTAGAATTAGATCTAGTTCTAGTTCTAGTTCTAGTTGTCTAGTTCATCTAGTTGTAATTAGTGATCGGATTAGAGAGAGGAGAAGGAGAGAGCTGAGGAGGAGCCGGATCTGTCGGATCTTCCTCGACATTGTATTGGTGCAGCATCTAGTTCGTCTTCAAGTAATCTCTAGGTTCTTCATTTACTATTTCCAAGTATTATATTTAATTTCAGTTCTTGCTTTATTTCATTTACTGGATCTCCGCTCGTATCGAGTGCTCTAATTAAACTAGTTAATTAGAGTAGTAAGCGTTAGTGTAGACGTGGTGTCTAGACTAGGGTTTACCTGAGTTTGCACCCAGCCCCACGGATAGTTGTGGTAGCCCCAGGTGGTGACAGCCCTGACGGCCGACGTAGTCCACCACGTTCGGGTTGGTGTTTGTAGGACCGTAGTCGGAGCTTCCTAGCCCCTTTCTCATCCCTTTCTGTGGCTAGTGTTCTGATGTCCCGAAGTAAGTAAAGTATAGTGAGCCTTTAATTAGATAGACCTGCTTAGAAAACCCTAAATCTCTCTCTATACCCGTATTATCATTCTTTTCTTGGACGTTCTTGATTCTTCTAGTACACTTCACGTTCCCCTTGGAAATCGATACCCTGGAATACTCTCGGGTGAAAGCTACAGCGGTATCCATGCGCTTGCAGATTCTCTGTGTGCGTTTAAAATTCCCAACAAGCTTTCTGGCGCCGTTGCCGGGGAACGGTAGCTGTGCTAGTTTCGAACCAAGTCATCCGTGTTTCATTTCTTTTACCACCTTTTTCTCTTACCACCACCTTTACCTCACCACCACACTTCTTACACATGAATTCCACTCCTATCTATAAATACTCCGCTCCAAAGGGCGAATTGTTGGAGTCACCACCATCATCACATCCTATTCTTACTGATGGCTACCAATTTCGTCCTGGCTTTATAGCCATGGTTCGGGAGCAACCCTTCTCTCGGCTAGAAGACGAGAATCCTTACACCCACCTTCGTGAATTTGAGCAATTGTGTTCTTGCTTGTTTATTGCTGGCATGACACAAGAGACCATTAAATGGAAATTGTTTCCGTTCTCCCTTTTTGGAAGAGTGAAACAGTGGTATGCTCATAACGTAAGAGGAGTAGATGGAAATTGGGATGAACTTCGGGACAAATTTTGTCTTGCTTTCTCCCCTCTTTCTCGAATCACTGCCCTTCGAATAGAAATTCTTACCTTTCAACAAAAAGAGAAGGAGACAATAGGAGCAGCTTGGGCTAGATTTATGAGCCTTGTCAACACTGGCCCAAATCTCTCTTTGCCTGAAGAAGTTATTTTACAATACTTTCATTATGGTCTTAGCAAAGAAGCTGCCCTTTTTCTTGATACCTCTTCGGGAGGATCATTCATTCATAAAGCTGTTAGTGAAGGAAAAGACATCCTTGGGAAAAATCCTTGAAAACACTCCTTACACTGGCATTTTTGATGAACTCCCCGAAGAAGAAGTCGAGTCCAACCACGACCAACACGAGGAGGAACACACAACCAAATTTGAAATTCCTTCAAATCCTTTTAATATTTTGGTTTTCACAGAACCTTCTGTAGAGAAAACACCCCACATTTTAGAAAATGATAAACCTCATCCTTCGATGTTCTTCTCTGAAATCGAGGAAGATGATATCAAAGAGCATGAAAGCTACTTCATAAACACCTCTTTAAATCTATGCTCATATGAAACATCTCCTGATTCAATTGGTCTGTCTAACATTGTCACACTCGAGATTTGCAACCCCCTCACACTTTCTATTTACAAAAACTTCAAAAGGGTGATTGTAGATGCATATGTTTATCACAAATGTTGTAGATCTCGTTGTGCTCTTTAAAGTTGGTGTTGGAGGGGAAACCACTTCACCAAAAAATCACACCTTGAAGGTTTCCCAAAAGACAAGCTCAGTGTCCTAAAACAAGCATTCTTTCCAGATCAATGTTCACCTTTCCGTTGCACTTGTGTAATGAGCATAGAGATATAATTGTTAAAATATTCCTTCGGGTATTCTTGTCACTAACCTTTCCAGGTCTGGAGCAAAAATGTTCGAAGGAACGACAAACACAAGGTATGTCCAACCAATCATCATGCAACATTGAATTACAGTCATCCATTCTTGATTTTTTGCAAAATCTAAGTTTGATACACTTTGTAAGAACATCACTTACCATGCTGCTATGTTAGTTGCTCCTACCTTTAAGACATGCTCATGTGTTTTACACTAATCATGCTCTCTCATCACCATTTGAGTAAATCTCTTTAATGCTTTAATGCTACCCTCATTTGCTATACAATATATTTTGGTTTTGAAGTATTTTCATACACCTTTTAAATTAGGCATGGAGCTTAGTTTAACTATTTTCATGAATTAAAGTAAGACATGGTGTCTGGTTTGATTCTTGAGCTAAAAGGTGTCCTGATTTTACCTCTAAAGGCTTTTAAATTAAGTATGGTGCTTAGGTTAATATGTCTTCCTAGATCAAATTAGACGTGGTGTCTAGGTTGATCTTTGAGCCGATAATATGCTATAGTGGTTGTTGGATATTTTGTTGGACTAACCCCTGCAGGAAAACTTTCAATATCAATTTGGGAAAGTCTTGAGATGAACTCACTCTGGAAATGAAGAGACACATGAACTTCAACAACTTGCACAAGGGAAACACAACTCACTAATCATGGAGAAATGAGATCCATAGAACAAGACAAAAGATGAGTGCCACAAAACAATACCTACAATCAAAGCACTCACTCCATGGAAATAGGTGAACAAGTCTAAGCTCGGCCACTTGAAGACAGAGACCATCGTGTGGGCTCTCATCTCTGAACCCTCAGATCAAACAGTACAAACACAAGCAGTGGGAAGTTATTCTCTATTCTAATCAAGAGCTAGCTTGGGGATGAGGTGGAACGACTTCAACAACA
The DNA here is from genome assembly GCA_009763385.1 of Coix lacryma-jobi var. lacryma-jobi. Lineage (NCBI taxonomy): Eukaryota > Viridiplantae > Streptophyta > Magnoliopsida > Poales > Poaceae > Coix > Coix lacryma-jobi. Next base: position 53,216,351 of record CM019824.1, read on the forward strand.
ACAAGGTCTACAAAATTCAACACATGAACATGTTGTTGAAGAAATTTGGGCATCCACCTTCCTCACAAGCCAGCTTGGGGGAGACACACAATTCCGTTGTCTAGATCTGCTCAAAGGGGAGGACGGAGAAATCCAGCTTCAACACTTTGATCAGTACAGGCCACTGGACGCTATCCCAATCAAGAAGAAAAATATGATCCACCACTCATTCTTGGAAGATCGTTCTTGAAAACCTTCAATGTTGTCATCTATGTCGGAACTAGAGAAATCCACTTTTGGATCTTTGACCAACAGGTTCACTGCCTCTTCAACAATTACACCATTTATGAGCAGCCAATGAAAACCAAGAGAAGACGTTGACTCAACCGACAAAGGAAGAATCAACTGCCAGGAATTGAGGGGATATCATAAAGGATGAAGCCACTGCACCACAAGAAGTAGAAGATGGAGAGACAATACCTAAGCCTACAAATCAAGAAAATAGTTGACAGAGTCTCCATCATTTGGATCTGTTGAAGACAAGACTCAGCTGGCCCACAGTGAGATAAGCAAGAGAAGACAAGTTATTCATGAACAACAACCAGCTAGACAAGAGAAGCTTCCACAAGGTGGTTCGACACAATCACTCTTCAATGGTAAAGCAACATCTCAAGGTAAGTGATCATCACTTTAAAAGCTTCTCCTTAATTCTAGTATGTGCATAAATAAGAACCAAACATGTTTAAGTTGCACCTCACATGATCCAACCTAATCAACTCAACATGTTCAGTTCTTTACTCCTTGTTCTTAGCTTTACTCTCTTGATCTCACTATCTTAACCAAATAAGCTAAAATGTTGTGCATCCAACCTTTGGAAGATGATCTATCACAATCATGAAAATATCAACCCATTATGCATAGATTATCCTTCCTTAGGTTAAGTAATCTGATCTGTTAAATATTTGAAGATGCTACTTTCATGCTCATCCTCTGATCCTATCACTCATGATTAAGATTGAATAGAATACATAAACAACAAGTTTGTCTTGTGCAATGTGCCTAAGGTTAGAGGGGAATAAACAAAACTTTTGGTTCTGTTGGTGTTTTTCCACCAACAGAGCCCATGCACTTGATCTCTACCTTGTCTTTATGAGCATGACACACTCTCAACATGGAGGAGTTTGCCAACTCTCACATTCTACAGAGTGAAGGTCCTTGATCTACAAGAACATGCACACTAAGCAAGATGCTGCCAGCTTCCATAATTAATGCTTCACATCAAACTGCTGGACGAACGAAGAACATGGGTGACACCATACTAGGAGGTGCGGTTATTCAGGTCTCCTCCTTGGAATGAAATGATGCACCTCAGGAATGAACATGGTGAGAAGTCCTGTTCAGAGGACTTAAAACATTGAACCCTCGCCGAAAGGGAAATCGGTAGTTATCCATATTTATCTTTTCTGCATTAGTTTCTCTTTTGCATGTTTACTTCTCATCATTATTCCTCCATAGCATATTTACTTTTCTGCATTAGCATTGCATAAAAAAAGAGAAAATAAAAATATCACACTGCATCATAAAACTTAAAAGCCTCATGAGAATAATTCTATGGTGTGTAAAAACTCGTAGGGATATTCACCGTGGTGGCATAAAAATAAAAATGCATTCATTTTGTTAGACTGTCATTGCATCATAAAAATAAAAATACAAAAATATTGAAAAAGAGATTTTACTAAAACTCTGGAAACTAAGGCCTAAGTAGCCAACCACTAACGCTTAATCTGTTCCACAAGTCTTGTTGTCTATTTGAGTTTCACAGGATTAAAAGACCAAGAAAAGCTGACGAGCAAGTGGATATCCACTGTTGGAGCACTGTTTCCACAACCATCAACATCAATAAAAGCTCCGATAGAGGAAACATATTTCCACCGCCAGTCCGCTACATGGCAAGATTGAACGACTATGATAACATTCAGCTTGGGGGAAAGCACCCCCGTGTATCCAGGTAAGTATCCTTACCCTCTTAAGTTTTCTTTCTATACATAAATAAAATAAAATGAAAAAAATGTGGGCACATGAAGGCTCACCATTAATTAAAAAGAAAAAAAATATATGGGCACATGAAGGCTCAACGCTTTTAAGGAAACTGGCTTGGGGGAGACGTGCCCCGTTATCTTCGTAATCCAGGTATATCTTATTCACTATCTTAGTTATAATAGTGTGTTAGGTTAAATAAATAGTGTATTAAGTTTGCTTAATTTTTCTTAATAAAAGAAGAACTCTCTCTAATCTAATCCATGGAAATGATGAATAGTAGCTCTATCTAATTTCTTTCAAGTACCAAGCCTTCAAAGCAAGAGTTCTCTAATTAATAATGATGCCTTAAAATAAAATTAAATATATGAGTATCAAATGCTTGATCTGAGGTCTAGGTAATTGATAGATATGATATGTGATGATCTGAGCTACTACTATCTTGTTCTAAACAACACTAGAGTTCCGGAGATTTCTCAATATTAATATGACTAATAATTGCATTGAGTTAAATTAAGCTTTGTTGACCCTATGAGAAGTTATCATGCTATTGAATTGAGATCACTTACACATTTCATCCATCTTCCGCATAAATGCTCATGATTATTTGTTTCTATCCACTCAAAAGTTTGTTGGAAGCATGTGGCTATTGAAAAAAAAGAGAAAAAAATCCGAGGAAATAAAAAGGGACAAGTGTCCGAAACCTCAAGAAGATAGATCCCGAGGAAATAAAAAGGGACAAGTGTCCAGAACCTCGAAAAAAAGAAAAAATATATAAGAATATCAGAAAAAAATGGGCATGTGTCCGCCAGTAGAATTAGCCTGATAGCCATGTGTCTCTGATAAACAGAAGAGAGTGATATATTCAAAAGAGCATCCACCTCCATTTTTCATACACATGCACTTCTCGATTCAATGGTGTGGTTGACTTTCTCTTTGGATCCATTGTTTAATTTGACAACATATGTTTTTAATATTTTCTGAAAATTCATAAAAACTCCGGGATAAAGGTGAAGTGAAAGAACTAGAGACATAGTGCTTGATTTGATCATTCTATCTTTCAATTACTCAAGATTCAAGGTAAAGTACTAAGCCCCATGATAAATAATATGATATCTTTTTCTAACCCAAATGAGAACTTATGTTTGAATGCATGTGTGCTTGTTAGAAGTTCAGATATTGCAGCAACTCCTGATCCATTTTTGAGATTAGCTTTGCTCGGGACTAGCAAAGGTTAAGCTTGGGGGAACTTGTTGACGCTCACTAATGCTCATAATTAACCATCAACTATTGCATGAAATGACACTAAATGAATCACAAAGCATAGTTGTAGGGTTTGAAACTAACAAGTTCCACGAGTTTTGGTGCTCTCACTTGTTTTGAAGGACATCCATGTTTTTACCATATAAAACTATCTCAAGTGACGAATTGGAGTGCACCATTGCGAAGGGCTTGTCGAGACGATCAAAACAGACATGTCATTTGCTATATTCAGAGTCCCGGATGAAAAGATATTAATTTTGAAGCGAAATCTGCAAAAGAAGGATCTAGAAGACACCACGAGGCGGGCCACCACGTGGGCCCACTGGGCTAGACCGACCGGTCCCACCCTGAGACCGACCGGTCGGCCACAGAGGCCGATTCGCCTCCGCCTTCCGGAACCTTCTTCCACCGCCTCCTAGGATGCATCTCCACCGTCCCTGAAGTCGGTTTGATCCAACGGTGGGCGATAAATGTGACGCAGATCGATGACATGGCGGTTCCTTGCCCCCTACTCCACCTCGGGCTATATAAGAGACCCCAGGGGCACCCCCAAGAGCCATATCCATCTTCATTATTCATCTCCACATCAGAAACTAGGGTTTCAATTAGAAGTAGAGGTCCCTCTAGATGAATCTCTTCTAGTTCATCTAGAATTAGATCTAGTTCTAGTTCTAGTTCTAGTTGTCTAGTTCATCTAGTTGTAATTAGTGATCGGATTAGAGAGAGGAGAAGGAGAGAGCTGAGGAGGAGCCGGATCTGTCAGATCTTCCTCGACATTGTATTGGTGCAGCATCTAGTTCGTCTTCAAGTAATCTCCAGGTTCTTCATTTACTATTTCCAAGTATTATATTTAATTTCAATTCTTGCTTTATTTCATTTACTGGATCTCCGCTCGTATCGAGTGCTCTAATTAAACTAGTTAATTAGAGTAGTAAGCGTTAGTGTAGACGTGGTGTCTAGACTAGGGTTTACCTGAGTTTGCACCCAGCCCCACGGATAGTTGTGGTAGCCCCAGGTGGTGACAGCCCTGACGGCCGACGTAGTCCACCACGTTCGGGTTGGTGTTTGTAGGACCGTAGTCGGAGCTTCCTAGCCCCTTTCTCATCCCTTTCTGTGGCTAGTGTTCTGATGTCCCGAAGTAAGTAAAGTATAGTGAGCCTTTAATTAGATAGACCTGCTTAGAAAACCCTAAATCTCTCTCTATACCCGTATTATCATTCTTTTCTTGGACGTTCTTGATTCTTCTAGTACACTTCACGTTCCCCGTGGAAATCGATACCCTGGAATACTCTCGGTTGAAAGCTACATCGGTATTCGTGCGCTTGCGGATTCTCTGCGTGCGTTTAAAATACCCAACATTGCCTTCGCTCGTCGCCGCCTTCATCCGCTGCCGACCTGGCTCAAGGACTTCGCCTTCACTGGTCGCCGATTAGGCTCGGGGACTTCGTCTTCGCTCATCGCCCTCGCTCGTCTCCACATTCGCTCGTCATCACCTTCACTCGTCGCCGGTGTGCATCAAGTCGCTCCATGTTGTTCGGATCAGGGTGCTGATTTTGGGCAGCTCATCGGGGCACTTGCTAAATGCTCTACAAGCTCGGCACCACGTGTCTTCAACACCTACTACCAAGCTCGGGGACTAAGTGGATACACTTCACCTCGCGGTGAATGTATTTTCTTTTTTCTCCGACAATTCAAGGACGCTCCGTCAAGTTGGACTTGCACAGACTTCTACTAGGACCACGCTGTTCCTTATAGTCTCGCAAGCTCCAAGTGGATACACTTCACCAGAAGCAAGCTCTTCAAAAATTTTCTTGAGCACCTTACATCCTTCTGGCGATACTTACTTGCCCGACATCGACTTCGCCTGCTCGGACAAGCTCAAGACGTCGTCGCCAATAGATACAAAGTGCTCGGGGACTAGCTGTGGGGATATTACCTCCGTATACCCCCATGGACCTACATGGGCCCTTCGTCAAGGACAGCCCAGCTCGCGAGGCCTTGCAGCACACGACCAGCTCGCTGTGCTCGTTAAGGACTCTCCAGAAGCCTTGCCCGCCAAGGAAGATCCAAGAGTTAGATCCGGATTCCTTGCCTTAAGGAACCGCTTGTAATCTGATAAGGACTCGACAACTATAACCCTGCTCCTCGGCTATATAAGGCGAGCAGGGACCCCCTCTCATCTCAGGTCCATCAGACCCGGGATAACCTCAGATCCCATCGGATCACATGCCATATTCCAATCCATCAATACAAACCAACCACTAGAACACAGCACGTAGGGTATTACGGCGACTTGCCGGCCCGAACCTGTCTAAATTGTCGTCTCTCGTCCCTGTGTTTATGCTTTGCAGACGTCTCGCACGCCTCCGCCGCTCAATCTACTACCTTGGACATACCCCTCGGTAGACTATCGACCATATTGGGTCGACATACATCTCTTCATCTATGTAGCCGTTTAGGAAGGCACTCTTGACATCCATTTGAAAAAGTTTAAACCCTTTGGATGCAGCAAAAGCCAAGAGTATCCTAATTGCCTCCAAACGAGCTACAGGAGCAAAAGTCTCCTCATAGTCTATCCCCTCCTTCTGACTATACCCCTGGGCTACAAGTCTAGCCTTGTTTCTCACAATGTGGCCATCCTCTCCTTGTTTGTTTTTGAAAACCCATTTTGTACCAATAGGGTGACACTCAGGAGGAGGTGGAACCAAAACCCAAACCCGATTTCTTTCAAAATTTTCTAACTCCTCGTGCATGGCATTAACCCAATCCGGATCAGATAAAGCGTGTCCAACATCTTGGGGTTCAAAATCAGCAACAAATGCAGAATGAGCAAAGTGAGAGATTTGTTGTGACCTTGACCGAGTGACACGTTCGTCAATGCCGCCGATCATCTGTTGAGGCGGGTGTTGGCACTGAATGTGTTGTGGCGCCTCCTGAGCTGAAGAAACCTCCCCCTCAACAGCAGCTGGTGCCTCCTCGGGTACAAAAGGTACAGCCCGAGGTGGCGGATCCCACGGCCCCCAAGTAGTTGACGAAGAGGGGTTGGGGCCGTGAGTCGTCGTAGTAGAAGCCGATGCTTTCGGCACAACAGGTGGAGGTGGTGTTGGATCATTGAAAGTCCTTGTTTGGTTTTGGATAATTGATGTCACCTAGAGTACTAACCTTGTCATGAAGTGTTTATGAGCTAGGTTGGTACACTCCAAGTATGGGAGCCAAATGATGATCATGGTATTGGTGGTGATGACCAAAAGATAGATCAAGTGCTCCACATTTGGAAGAAGAAGAAGAGAAAAACAAAATCCTATGGAGATCAAGGCAAAGGTATAAATAGGAATTTTGTTTTGGCACTCAAGACACCGTAGAGGGTGTGAGTGCATTTAGGATAGATAGCCGTACTATTAAGAGGGGAATATCTCAGTGATCACGGTTATCAAGTGCCACTAGGTGGATTCATACATGCATATGCATTAGGACCTAGTGTGCTAACTCGAATCCTTTGAAAATGTTTGTGAAAATGCCAACACACATGCACAGGATGATGAACACTTGGTGGTGTTAGCACTTTTGCAAAGGAGAAGTTGTTGAAGTAGTTTTGGATCAACACAGAGAAGAAAATGAAGTTTTCTGTGTATGGTCGGTGGTACCGACCAGGTGGTTGGTGGTACCGCCCATAGGTGCTGCGTGCAGCCTTCTCTGTGTTGGGGCGTTTTTGGCCTGGCGGTAGTACCGCCATAACCTCGGTACTACCGCCGGCGGTGGTACCGACCAGAGGGTCGGTGGTACCGTGGCTCTAAAGGGTTTCACGAGGCTCTCTGTGTAGATTTGAAAATGGCCTGGCGGTAGTACCGCCATAACCTCGGTACTACCACCCGCGGTGGTACCGACGCAAGGTCGGTAGTAGCTTGCTTTTCGCAGAGCTCTCTGTTCGCGGCCGATTTTGGCTTGGCGGTAGTACCACCATAACCTCGGTACTACCGACCTCGGAGGTACCGACCAGAGAGTCGGTGCTTCGCCTAAATCAGCGGGTCGTGTGTTAAACGGCTAGTTTGACTCTGTCGGTGCTACCGCCCAGGAGGGGTCGGTACTACCGACCAAGCGCAGAAAAGTAGGGTTCGGGCTGTCGTCCTCCCCTCTCTATAAATTGGTCGTGGCCGCCTTTGGGGAGGTTCTTCTTGACTCTCTGACTTCTTGAACATCCTCTTGAGCAAGATCTAATCCCTCCGTCCGATCTCTTTGCTTGTTAGTGCGAATCCAAGTGAGATCGAGAGATCCAAGTGCATTTGCTTGTGAGTTTGCATCTAGTGGCACTTGGCGATTGTTGTTGCTGCGGATATTCTTATTACTCTTGGTGGTTGCCGCCACCTAGACGGTTTGGAGCAGCGGAGGAGATAAGGCACGAGTGGTGATTGTTCGTGGCCATCTCCCGGTGATTTGTAAGGGGTTTCTTGTACCTTCCCCGGCGGAGCGCCAAAGGTAACTCTAGTGGATTGCTCGTAGCTTGTGGATCCCCATCTTGTGTTGGTTGTGCGGCACCCTATTGAGGGTTAGGCGTGTGATGCCTATTAGCGCGTGAACCTCCAAGTGGGTGTATCGCTACAACGGGGACGTAGCTTGCCGGCAAGCAAGTGAACCTCGGAGAAAAAATTATTGTGTCAACCTGTCTCCGTGGTATTCTTTGATATTCATCTATTAATCTCTTGCCGGCTCGGTATACACACCTCTATCTCTTGTACTTACATTTGTTACTTTCTTGCAAGTTAATTTTATACCTTGTTGTTAGTTACATTCTCTTATCTTGTGTAGTGATATACATTATTGCTTATTTAGTTGTTGAATAGTTCCTTTGATATTGTGTGACTTAGAGTTTGTGGTTATCTAGAATTGTGAATAGGTGGCTTGCATCTGTGTAGAGCTAGCGCAAACTTCGCTTCGCCATTTAGTTGTCTAACTAGTTTGTTTAAGTGTTGTTGTAGAAAATTTTTATAGGCTATTCACCCCCCCTCTAGCCATTTAGGACCTTTCAATCATCCATCCCTTCAGCACCCTCATCCTCGTCATCAAAAAGAGGCTCGCCAACCTCATGATCACCTGCACGCTCAAAACGAGAAGAAGGACAAACCATGGTCTCATTGAAGGTGACATCGGATGTCTCCATGACTCGGTTAGTATCAAGGTTAAGTACACGATATGCGTGAGTATGAGTGCCATAACCCAAAAATACACCGTCAGAAGAACGAGACTCAAATTTGTCCAGGTTGCCTTTCTTAAGTATAAAACAGTGGCAACCAAAAATTCTAAAATAACTCACCTTGGGCTATCTTCCAAAACGCAACTCATAAGAGGTCTTTTTCAAGAAAGCTCGGAGAAAAATGCGATTGGAAATATAGCATGCAGTGTGCATAGCTTCGGCCCAATTTCGCCTAGGAGTCCTATGCTCATCGAGCATCGTCCTGGCCATCTCTACAAGGGTCCGATTCTTCCTCTCTACAACACCATTTTGTGGCGGTGTGTAGGGGGAATAAAACTGATGCTCAAAACCCAAAGAGTTACAAAACTTCTCAAAGTACGAATTCTTGAATTCGGAACCATTATCACTACGAATAGCTCGCATCAAGTTCATAGGGAACTCGTTCTGAAGACGCAAAATCAAATTGCGAGCAAAAGAGAAAGTCTCAGTCTTCTCAGTCAAAAAGAAGACCCACGAATATCTCGAAAAGTCATCAACAACAACAAGCACATACCACTTCCCACCAACCGAGCTCACTCGAGCCGGACCAACAAGGTCCATATGCAAAAGCTCTCCAGGGTGCTTAGTCATGACCTGAGTCACTGGATGGTGGGGAGCGGCGACCATCTTCCCATGTCTACAAGAATGGCAAACAAGATCCTTCTCCATGGACAACTTGGGCAATCCTCGGATTAGGCCAAGTGAACTAAGTCTTGCAAGCAAGTCAAAGCTCAAATGTCCAAGTCTCCTATGCCACTTCCAAAGATCAGAGGAGGAAGGTCCAGCCACAAGACAACGAGAAATGCCAAAAGACTCTGAGAAATTCACACGAAAGACTTTCCCAAAGGGCGAAATCAAACACACAAGATTGCCCTGAGGATCCAAAATACGACTGAGATTTGGCTTAAAACGAATCTCATAGTCATCATCGAAAAGTTGCGAAACAGAAAGAAGGTTAAAATGCAAGTTAGAAACAAGAGCAACATCACGCAACACAAAGTGCTCATTAACTCGCACGGACCCTCGAGACAACACCTTACTGTTGATGGTCCTTAAACACCCGTTTTACCATCAACAATTGACCCTAAAGTCCACCAAAAAGGCATGAAATGTAGTCAAATAGGTTTCAAACTAACCAAATTCCACATGCCCATATATTTTTATTTGAATGCAGGAATTTGGACCAAATTTGGAGAATGGACCCACCAGGAGACGAGCCCACTCACCAGGACCCATTTGGGCCTGAGTGGGGTGGCGCCCGCCAACCAAGAGGTGGCGCCCGCCACCCCTAGATGGCGTCCGCCACAAGGGTGAGGCCAGAATCCCCCCTGCCACGCCACTGATCCATGTGACTACCCCAAGGCCAAATCTTGGCCCTTGGTCACTAGGTCTGCTTGATCAGAGGGCTACGGAGGGGAGTGGCGTGGTTCATGACCTAAGTTGGTTGCTAGGACATGCAACCGACCTCCAAACCGCCTTGGACAACCACCTGGAGGCCGTAGGATCCGTGATGATGCATCCAACGGCCAGTAGACTGGCGGCCGCCAGTAGGGGGTGGCGCCCGCCACCTGACCTAACCCTAGGTCGGTTGGCTGCCCCCTATAAGTACCCCCCTCATTCCTCAAGACTATAAATACCCCCCTGGTGGCACCACTTCATTCGTACCATCCTGTACCATCATATCCCAGTATATCCCAAAGAAAGCAACAGACAAGCAAGAGAAGCAAGTGAGGGTCAAGTTAGAAGCTCAGAGAGCTTAGGCAAGTAGGTTAGCTAGTAGAGAGAGTATAGCTCTTGTGCCCTCGCTACAGCGCGGCTCTTAGTTTAGCACAGCTCAACCTAAGTCCTTGGTAAAAGGAGCGTAGAGCTTGCTAAGAGAGAAGCGGGTGCGAGCGACTGGCATCGGAGGTCGGTTGATTTTCCGGCGTCTCTGGTCTGGTTTGCTCTCTTGTATCTCAGGTACATTTATCTTTATCTTAGTATTACTTTAAGCATTACTTTCAGTATTACTTTATCAAGTACCTTCAGTGTGACCTAGCTATCCTACAGTTCAATTCACTTAGCCATAGTAGTTAATCTCTAGTGTGCTTAGTGATTGATCTTTGCCAATAGGTTGCTTAGTTAGTTTAGTGTTTATCTTATTAAGTCAAGTATTTGCTCTGACGTCCGCAAGGGTGTCTCTATTCAAAGCTAGGGTAGAGATAGTTAGAATATAGTTAAGCGTGGTGCTTAGTTATAGACTTACCTTCAGATACGGCTGGACCCCCGGATAGCTGTGGTAGCAAGCAGGTGGTGACAGCCATGTGCGCCTTGAATTCCACCACGTAGTTGGCCCAGTTTAACAGTAAGGCTCGTTGTGCTAGCGTTCAACCTAAGTCAGTGGTAAAGGCTAGTACGCCTCGATACTTGATAAGATAGGAATAAAACTATACTCAACTTAGTTGCTTTATTGACATTTGCCTGCCTTGCTTCGTAACTATCTTGCTTCATAGTTATCTTGCTTTGTAGTTATCTAGGAGTAGTTAGTAGTTAGTTAGTTACCTTTAGTTAACCTATTCCCTTTATCTACCTATCCATCCACCATACCTTAGCCATCCATTTCATCCTTACCTATCCACCCATATATTCTTTCTAGCCTTTCATCTTCCCTTCTCCCCTTTTCCTTTTTCTTATTTCTTCGACTCTCATCCCCTCCTTGACTCGACTCATACACCACCCTAGCCTTCCCTTGGGATCAAATAAATCGACACCTGGTACTCCCAGGCGAAGTGCTACTATGATAGTTCTGTGCGCTTGCAGAATCTCCTCCTGGTAGATTGCAATCTCTCTAGCTAGCTCCTACTAGTGTCGGGATTGACAACCCCACTTGACATTAGTAGATAGCTGCTTTAGCTCCACTCCTTTAGGTATAGTGACCGGACTTACTACAAGCACTTCTGACTCCGTTGCCTAGAATAGATTCCATAGTCTACTCCTAGTAACAACGTTAGCGAGTGCCAACAAGCATTTCTGGGCCGTTACCGGGGATAGTTGCCTAGCTCTATCTTTAGTGAAGCTAAGAACTACCAACACTTACCTTTGCTATTGTCGCCGAAGGTGATAAACTCCTTTCCGGCAATAGGACTAAGACTGGAGAACCACTTGGCGTTTCCGGTCATATGCCTCGAGCACCCGGAATCCACCAACCAAACGTTCTCCAATCGTTTTACCTACATTAGTAAAAAAGACATAGGGTGAGCATACAGTCCAACACTGGGGTGAGTGAAATAGGAAGAATACCAGTGTTGGGCCGGCTGCTCAAAAGAATGGTTAGCAGAAAAACCATTCCTAGCATGCCTACGGAGAAAGCAATCACCACGCTGAGGAAAACATGGTCCGCTAAGGGAAGAGCGTCCATCGCGATACTCAAAACGCGGTGGAGGGAAATTCTCAACAAAGCCACCGCCACGGGGTCCATATCCTGCAAAGCCAGGATCCCATCGGGCAACACCTCCCTGAGGCCTAGAACCTTGAGGCATTGGACCTCTAGGCCTAGCTGCTCTCCTCTGAACATTCGACACATGTACATCATGGAAAGGATGGTACATGTCCGCATTGTTCATCTCCCTGTCACAGCGCTCCTCTCTCTTGCGTCGAAAGCAGAACTCCCTCAAGTGTCCATCTCTCCCACAGTGCTCACAGTGGTACCTCACCGCTCTCATAGGGGGTTGTTGGTACTCACGGTAGTGGGTGTGGATCACTTTGCCTTTCTATGGCATGAGCTCCTCTTGGATAGGTGGCATGGTGTCTAGCTTGTTCTTGAGGTGTTTTGGTTTTGGAGCCCATGTCTGTTTCTTGGGTGGAGCTCTCGGAGGTTCAACAAACACCCCATCCTTAGTGTTAGGCTTGAAAAGCTCTTTGGGTGGAATCTTGATAAGCTTGGGAGTAGTGGTGGAGTTAGGGTTCTCACTCGGGTTAAGACCACTCGACTCTCCAATCTTGCCAAAAGATGAAGCAAACTCTACACCCTGAGCAAAACCAACACCAGGACCTCCAGCAGCACGTTTGAATTGGGCAATCATCATCCCAAGCTGCGGCTCACCACAAGACACCCATGACAAGATGGTCCGAAGGTATGTGTTTTCTTCCTCAGTTTGCATCTTGTCATGCTTCACATTTGCAATCTCCATCTCCAAACCCTCACACAAAGCGCACCTAGACACACAAGTGCTACCCGAGCTGGCCTTCTCAAGAGACACAATCTTTGCATTCTTCTCTGCCAACTCGGATTGCAAGCCTGCACAAGACTTGCATGCACCAAGCATTGAAGATCTAGCTCTAAGCTCATCCACCTCTCCAACCAAAGCAACATACTTCCCCCTCAAAGTTAGAAGGTCAGTCATGTGCTTGGAGCACATCTCACACTCATCCTCCTTAGTTACAACAATAGTGGATTTGACAGATTCAAGCTCCTTCACCGTATCCTCCCACTTCTGCCTAATCTCCTTCCGCTCTCTAGCAGCACGCCTAAGCAGCTTATCTTGACTAAGAAGGGTGACAGTAAGTTTCTCGACCTCAGCAGAAAGCTCGTCAGGGGTCTAGGATACCTAGGAGGTGTCGTCGTCGTTCCGAGGGGTCTCCTCCAGCTGGTTGACGACCTCCTTGCCGAGGGCCATGGTGCAAAAGCCCTCGTTGTCGGCGAAGAAGCAGAGGCCGTTTAGCTTGTCCTCGATCTTCTTCTTCTCGGACTCATCGTCGCTTGAAGAAGCAGAGTCGTCATCCGAGTCGTCGACGTCGCTGAGCGTGGCGAAGAAAGCACGCTGCTCAGCCTGGGCCTTCTCCAAGTACTTCTTCTTGATGTAGTCCTTGTTGAAGCCACCCTTCCGCTTGTGCTTTGCGGGGACGTACTTCTCCTTGCGCTTGCCGGAGTCGTACTTGTGCCCATGATCGCCCTTCCCAAATGCTTGTTTGTTTTTCTTGGGATAGTTGGCGATGAAGTGGTCGGGGTCGCCGCACTCAAAACATCCAAAGCGTCCTCCTCCGCGGCGACGGTTCATGCGGTTGTTGTGGAACCACGAGAACCGGTTGGCAAGCAAAGCCAACTCGTCATCCCCCATGAACTCCAGCTGCTCCTCTGTGACAGAAAGAAGAGAAGAAAGTGCAAATCCTCCAGAGGGGTTAGCAGAAGAACCAGAAAGCAAAGCCATCGACGGGCCAGAAGGATTTTCAAAGGAAGCCCTCGTCATGGCATCAATCTCACTGGACTTGAGCTTACTGAAGAGCTCGTCGCACGTGAGGGTCTCATAGTTAGGTGATTCGATGATCGCCTGAACCTTGGAATCCCACACCGACCAATTGAGAGTGTGTAAAAGCTTCAAAGCCCTCACATGATCGTCGAAAGGCAACAGCTCCTTGTTAGCCCTCATCCTGTTGACAATCACCTGAAAGCGAGCGAATAAACTCTCTATGCTCTCGCCAGGCATGTGTCGAAAGTTCTCATACTCTCGCTTGTGCGACTCGTAGAGATGGTTTTTGACTTGAGTGGTGCCCTCAAGAAAACGCATGAGGGTAGCCCAAATCTCCCGAGCCGTAGCGAGGTGAGAAACTCGATCAAACTCCGTCATGCTCAAACATGAGAAAAGAGCATTACGGGCTCGGCTATTGGCATCGTGCTCATTGATCTGATGCTGAGTCGCACGAGCAGCCAAGACCACGTAATCTGCAGAGTTGCAAATTCGTGGTTGTGATTCGTGTTTTGGTGTTGTTCTTCGCGGGTTGCTTTTCTCCACGATTTTCCCGGTGATCGATCTCACTCATCGTTGTGTCTTTTGTGATTCTGTTTTAACTAAGTTGTTCTAGATTATGAGGCACTTCTTTCCACTGAAGGAATTCTCCTCTAACCTCACGAGCTAGTAGATTAGTTGATTTTTCGTTTCGAATCACTTTTTGTCTCCCTTGCCCTGAATTCTTCCAATTCACTGATTTGGAGTTAGGTTCGAGCCATGATCTCTTTGGGATAGCTCACTAACCTCCTTGGAACTCCTCATACCAAGTCTAAGCCTTAGAGCTTTTGATTTGGAGGAAATCGGGTTGAATCCATGAAAGAACTGTGCAGTTTTGTGGGCATCGGACGCTCGAGTCGGGGGCATCGGACGCTCAGGTGCCACGTGTCAGATCTGGTGTTTTTGAGTGGACATCGGACGCTGGGTGTTGACACTGGTTATCTATCAAAATTAAAGGATAAATAAATATGAAAAGGGCATGAATTCAATCACCAACAAAGGTTTAGGGTTTTAATTGACAATATTCCACGAGTTTTGGTGGATTGTGATTCTACAGGGACTAAACCAGGAAACCAACGTTGATTGCTTCCTCTAGAAGGAAACAGATGGGAGATAACGCAACCGCCACGTCAGGAAGTTTCTAGAAGACTCCAGAGGACACCAGAAGACACCAGGAGGTCGGGCACCGTGGGACCCTGCCAGGTGGGACCGACCGGTCCCACCATGAGACCGACCGGTCCCACCATGAGACCGACCGGTCTCCCCGGGCCCGCTGGCTTCCGTCTTCTGCAAGCTTCCTCCATCGACCTCTAGGATGCATCTTAGCCGTACCTTAAGTCGGTTTGATCCAACGGCCGCGGTTGATCCCTCAAGGCTATATAAGCAGCCCCAGACCCCCCTCTCCAGGCATCTCCATCTTCATTATTCATCTCCACATCAGAAACTAGGGTTTCAATTAGAAGTAGAGGTCCCTCTAGATGAATCTCTTCTAGTTCATCTAGAATTAGATCTACTTCATCTAGTTGTAATCAAGAGCCAGCTATCAAGTAGAAGACTAGTTACCCCTCTAGTTAGGTTTAGAACCTAGTCTTATATTAGAACTAGAAGAGAGAGAGAGAGAGGAAGAGATCAAGAAGGAGCTCCGGCCTATCGGATCAACTTCTTCATCTTGTACCTGTGGATTCAAGTTCTTCGTCAACTTGCTTCAATGATTGTTTCGGTAATCAACATCTATATTTAAGTTTGAGCTATTGTTCTTGTTATTCTTAAGGTTTAATGACTCTTTTGAGTACTTTAATTCTAAGTTGCTCTAGAGTTAGAGTAGTTGGATAGTGTAAGCATGGTGCTTAGACTTGATAGCTCATATTTGCCTCCTATAACGCCGGTAGTAGTGGTTGTTCGCAAGGGTGACTCTTATAGCCTTGTTGATTCTTCTATAGTCCACTTATCCGTGTGTAGGCTCGGTAGGATTATACATTTGCATAAAAGACTCATACTCTATTTGTGACCTTTTATGGCAACTTCCCCACTAAGAATAATATAAACATATCACTCTTGAATTGGATTTAGACAGCCTTAGTGATCCCCTCTATGCTTCTAGATTCTCCGTCCTTGTTAGCTACTCAGGGGTTAGACTTTAAGACTTAACACTATCCGTTCCTTTGGGTTCGATATTAAAACTGGGTTACTCCGGTGAAGTGCTACATCGGTAGATCTTATCTGTGCGCTTGCGGATAAAGTAGAGTGTGCGTTAATTTATACCAACACTGGGCATCGGACGCGTCCGTTGGTCATCGGACGCGCTGGACCCCAAGCATCGGACGCTAGGGTTTCACTATAGCCAGCGTCCGATGCCTGTCCAGTAAGGTTCCAGAGCGGACTTGTCTGCATCGGACGCGTCCCGTGGGTTGGCATCGGACGCTGCCAGCGTCCGATGCAGTGAAAACTTCACTGTTTTGTCCACAGTTTGTTCGTCTGACTTTGGATTTGTTTTTGGGTTTTTGCGTTGGGTTTCTAGAGTCGTGTAGTGTCCCGCTGTGCTTCTTGGAAGCATCCACCCTACATCTAGGGTCGTGGACACTATTCAAGCTCTGGGTTTGCCCTTGGGGTGATTCTCGGGACAGTGGCAACAAGTTTCTGAAAAGAATTTTTGAAGCTCCCATTCACCCCCCCTCTCTGGTCGCTTTCTAGTAGCACTCTCGGTCCTTCAGTTTTTTGACCAAAGTATACTTTGGGGAGGAGGGTAAGAGTAGAAGTCCAAAGAAATCCATAAGCAAAGCCTTCTCCCGGAGTAGATCCACCACTCCCATGACTTCACCAAGGACAAAGAACGTCAAAGAGCTTCACTAGAACACCAAGGCGTCCACTTAGGGCTTCAAGTCCACCACCACAAGGAGGAAGAAACAGAGTGGATGGAGAGGGGAGGATGGAGGGGGCTGGGGGGAGGGGGGAGGCCGACTGGAGCTTCTGAGGAAGAGGAAGCCGGAGGTCGAGCACGAGGGCGATTGGGGGCGCTTGGGGACGACTGGGGGGCGACGAGAGGAGACTGGCGGTGAAAAGAAATGACTGGAAGGGGAGGGAGGGGGCGGGGAAACACTTTTAACCCAAAAGGATCGGCCGAACCGTTGTCGGAACTTCCGGGATCAAAGCCAGAACTTCCGACGCTGGGCATAATGTCTTCGGCTAGCACTAGTGTGGGAACTTCCGACGAAAATGTCAGAACTTCCAACCCTGGGAAAACAGGCAGGCGCTAACCGATATGAGTAGTGTACTAGGATGGACACAACTTCCCAATTGTGACTAGATGTCAATCAAGCATCACATAGCAACAGTCACAGTTGAGAAGAATATAGAATATAGATTTTAAAATTGGCACATTTTACCTAGGTTTTATCAAGTAATATATGTGCAACATATCAACCTAGGTTACTAGAATCAATGATATTTAGTTCACTCCTCAAATCACAAAATCTTGACTCATCTAGGGGCTTTGTGAGGATATCAACTAGTTGATCATCGGTTCTCACATGAGTAAGAGCGATATCCCCTTTGGCTTCGTGGTCTCTCAAAAAATGATGCCAGATGTCTATGTGCTTTGTACGAGAGTGGTTTACGGGATTGTTTGCCAAATTGATGGCACCCTCATTGTCACATAAAAGGGGAATCTTGGTTACCTCACAACCAAAGTCTCTTTAGGTTTGCTTCATCCAAAGTAGTTGGGCACAACAAGCACCGACCGCAACATACTCGGCTTTGGCGGTGGACATGGCAACACTCGTTTGATTTTTAGAACTCCATGACACCAAGGACCTACCAAGAAATTGACAAGTCTCGGATGTACTCATTTGATAGATTCTACAACCACCGTAGTCCGAGTCGGAGTAACCAACTAAATCGAATGTGGAGCCCTTAGGATACCATAAGCCAAGATTAGGAGTGAGGACTAAATACCAAAAGATTCTCTTAACCGCCATCAAATGACATTCTTTCAGATTAGATTGATATCTTGCACACATACCAACACTAAGCATGATATCGGGCCTAGATGCACAAAGATAAAGGAGGGATCCAATCATGGAATGATATACCTTTTGATCGATGGATTTTCCCTCTTTGAGAAGATCATTGTGCATGGTTGTTGGCATTGGTGTCTTCATGGGCTTGGCCTTGTCCATGTCAAATTTCTTCAACATGTCTCTTGTGTACTTGCATTGGCATATGAACGTCCCTCCTTAAGTTGCTTGATTTGAAATTCGAGGAAGTACGTCAACTCGCCCATCATAGACATCTCAAACCTATTTGTCATGATCCTACTAAATTCCTTACAATAAACTTCATTAGTACTACCAAATATTCTGTCATCGACATATATTTGGCACACAAATATATCATTTTTAACTTTGCGAGTAAATAATGTGGGATCGACCTTCCGTATCTCAAACCCTTGTTGAAGTAGGAAGTCCTTTAGACAATCATACCAAGCTCTAGGGGCTTGCTTGAGCCCATAGAGTGCTTTAGCAAGCTTGTAGACGTGGTTGGGAAACTTTGGATCTTCAAAACCCGGTGGTTGCTCAACATACACCAACTCGGATAGGGGGCCATTGAGGAATGCACTTTTCACATCCATTTGATATAGCTTGAAATCATGGTGAGTAACATAGGCAAGTAATATACTGCGGGTGCATAAGTTTCACCGAAATCCAAACCTTCGATTTGAGTGAATCCTTGAGCCATCAATCTTGTCTTGTTTCTTGTGACCACACCATACTCATCTTGGTTGTTCGGAAGACCCATTTGGTTCCAATCACATTTTGATTTGGCCTTTCCACTAAGGACCAGACTTCATTCCGAGTGAAGTTGTTTAGCTCTTCTTGCATAGCCATCATCCAATCTGGACCATTGAGAGCATCTTCTACCTTAAGAGGTTCAAGAGAAAAAACAAACAAGTAATGCTCACAAAAAGTAGCTAAACGAGAGTGAGTGACTACCCCACGTCGAATGCTTCCCAATATGTTGTCAACGGGATGTTCCCGTTGAACACTGGGCTATCTTGCTTGAGTTGATGAAGTGGCTTGAGAGATTGGAAGCGTTCATGCTACCAAGTTTTGGCTAGTGGATTGGAAGGGATCAGGATGTCATTTAGTAGAGACATTTTGGACTTCATCTTCTTGCTTCTCCTTCTGGTTCTTGCAATCCGAGAGAGAGAGAGAGAGAGAGAGAGAGAGAGAGTTGGTAGAAATGGGATGGAGTGAGAGGGGATACATTGTTCACCCAAACAATCACTTACTCCAAAATTTAAATGGTAAACAAATGTCAAACATAAGAATGGAAATGGAGTGGGCATACTAAAAATAGATTTGTAGCAACGCCTCATTTTTTTAAGGACAGCTCACTTTATAGGTGAGGTTGCTGGCGTTTTCAGCCGCCCCAACAAATAGACTTATTTATAAGGAGGTTCTAGATCCAGCCACCCTAACAAATTACAAATAGGCGAGTTGAATATTAAAAACTACGTATTCAAATTCAAATTTCAAGGCCACCTTATAGGGCCCCAAGACCTGAGTGCGCAAGATAAGACAAAGTTCTGATTTCGTAAGAGAAGAAAATGAATCACAAGAAATTAAATTTCAAGTCCTGGACTGTTGGGACTAAAATCCTATAATGTTTTTCAACTATATATAAAACAAGCCACTTGGTATGCACGCACCTTTTCAGCTACGGCAAAAGAGTTTCTGTATTCTTGAGGAGGAATTAATGATCTGAATTCTGTTGACAGTAAATAGTTTATGTGAGCTGAACGTAGGGACAACCCTATTGCCCTATTGGCCCACGTGTTTTCTAGCCATCGCTTCACGATCGCAAAGTGTCCAACGAGCCAAATGAAACCTGCTTTTTATGGAGATTTTGCGAGCTACTTGGGCCGTGATATACACATATGTTCGGGTAACAGGCCCAGCCCAAATCACCCAGACCAGGCCCCAGCTTCTAGCACATTGCCTACGGACACATCGCAGCGAGGTGACTCTATAAAAGCTAGACATCCATGCACTTCTAAAAAAAATAAATACATACACGTACTTCTCAAATTTTCACATCAAAGCTATAGCGCAATCTTGAACCAGCAATATCCTTTTTTTTTTCGTTTTCAAGGTGCTACACGCCACGTGCCTGCACACGTTAAGAGCACTCACAATTAAGAGCCTGTTTGAAATGTGGAAATTTTTTCTCATATGTCTTTTTATGAAATTGAATCGATTTTTATAAAATTCTTGTGTGATTTCTATGAAATTTTTACATTCCAATTAGACACTTAGACTTCACAAACTAGATAGGTGTTCTTATAAACAAATAGAAAGATAGGTGTTGTCACGTACTCTCTTTGAACCTTAATATGTGTCGTTGATTGAATCGTTGTCTCTTAATGCCTGTCCTTGGTCTATTGTCGTAGGTTCCCACACATAGGTGCATGATCGCCGGTTCTCATGTACAGATGCAACCTTATCTTCTTGCCTTCACAATACCACATGTAGGCCCGCGGTTGCAAGTTCCCACACATATGTGTAGTCTTATCTTATGCCTAGCCTTATCACTTCCTTGTTTTTTGAGCCACTTTAAGGGTCAAAGAGAGCATGCACTAAGGTTCTATTTGATACTAGAGATGATGCTAAGAAAGTATATTTACAAATACGTTAATGTCAACCAACTTGTCGTGATTTTTTCTGAAAACAACAATAGATCAGACGTGAGGTTTTGTTAGAAAATGGTTTAGTAACTTCGATTGGCTTGAGCACAGTACACAAAAAATAGTAGAATTTAACCTTTATTGTTATATTTCTTTATGTAACAATTTAACAGCACTCGTTTAATCCAGTGTTATATATATAGAACAATTTAGCAGTGCTAAGTTTTATCTGTTATTAGGTTTTGTTGTGGTACTACCAAATCTCTTTGCGTCATTCATTTATGTTGATTGGACAGTTACGATCACCTATGGGTGGCTCTTTATATCTTCTAAGTTCCAAGTGTTAAAAGGAAGTACCGTAACAATCCCCCTCATCAGTTAGGCTAAGGCCAACAACACTCAGCACCCCCCTCACTACACGAAACACAGACTTCGCCGAGTGCCTGGAAGTTTGCCGAGTGCCAAATTTCGGGCACTCGGCAAAGAGCCTCTTTGCCGAGTGCCGGACATCTGGCACTCGGCGAAGACTGAGCACAAGGCAAAGGCTGCTTTGCCGAGTGCCAGACACTCGGCAAAGAGAAGCACTCGGCGAAGTCACCTCTTTGCCGAGTGTCGTACACTCGGCAAAGATGAGCACTCGGCAAAGTGTCGCGGACCAGACGGCATCCAGGGCCGTTTGCTTTGCCGAGTGCCCGCCGTCTGACACTCGGCAAAGATCTCCTCTTTGCCGAGTGCCAGCCACGTGGCACTCGGCAAAGCGTGTGGCCCTGTTCTGTGACACGTGGGCTCTTCTTTGCCGAGTGTCACGTGGCAGGCACTCGGCAAAGAGGGGATCTTCGCCGAGTGTCGGCCACGTGGCACTCGGCAAAGTGTGTGGCCCCGTTCTGTGACACGTGGGCTGTTCTTTGCCGAGTGCCACGTGGCTGCCACTCGGCGAAGAGGGGATCTTCGCCGAGTGTCAGTCCACGTGGCACTCGGCAAAGTATTTTTTTTTTGGATTTTGGACACCAAATTTTTCGTGGATCATCCCCATAGTACTATGGCCAACATGTTCAAATTTCACAATTTTTCAAAGCCTTTTGTTATATTTTATGTTTTCTTCAATTTTCCCGCTAGACGCAAGTTTGAACTGCAGGTGCATCGAATAATGGATTTCAATGATTCGAAGATTGTTATTGTTGTTCTTGAGTGTATGTTGAGGCCAAATCCAAAAACTGACCCTAGGTTTCGATCAACGTGCTCACGGGGCAACGCCTCCAAATTACGTGCGGACGGTTTTTAATTATAGAAAATGCAAATAAATTCCAAAAATCGCGAAACTTGGCGAGATGTTGTTACATCATATGCGTATGCCGTGAAAAAAATTTAAGAAAGTTTCGAGCAAGTTGTCACGTACGATGCTTACAAACCAGTACATCTCAACATGTGATCACATGTGAGAGGACAGTAAGTTCTCAATGAACTTGTTACATGCGCCGTCACTATCTTCAATCTATTGATTAGACCTCCTTGTTTTTAAGGAAATTTATTGATGAATATTGCAGAGAGGATAGGGAACCTTCCTCTGAAGAACAAGACCATCTTCTCAAAAATGGTGTGCCCGATTTCATTTCGTGGTTTAGTACGAAGGTACCACCCAACTAACCTTGTATTTCATTTCATTTCTTGTTTCATTTCATGAAACGATCTACCCTGTCTCAACTTACAGGCCCGCACAGATGCGGAAATGATGGATGAGTTAAAACATGTTGCCAATGGCTTCGACTATAGGGTCAAGTCATTCACCATTTATGATGTGAATGGCTATCGCTTTCACACAAGCAGCTACGAGCAGAGTCGGCCCAATCGAAAGACCACGAATACCGAAGTTCGTACGCCCGACACCGATGAGCGCGACTATTACAGCATAGTCGAAGAAATATATGAGCTCAACTTTGAGGGTACCAAAGCTATTAATCCAGTGGTATTCAAATGTCATTGGTTTGATCTTGATGTCACGAGAAGAGCCCCTGAGATTGGGCTAGTCGAAATTCGACAGGACACCGTTTACAAGGGAGACGATGTCTATAATTGTGGCTCAACAGGCCACACAAGTTTATTATCTCCCATGGGCGTGTCAAGAAGACGACAATCTTATGGGTTGGTACCTTGTGCAGTTAGTATCGCCGCGCGGTAAAGCGCCTCTCCCAAACGATGATGACTACAACTTCGACCCAACCACATATAACAGAGAGTTCTTTCAACCTGAGGGGCTAGAAGGGAGGTTTGACATTGACATTTTTGAGCTGATGGACATGGAAGACGATGACAATGATATTGATGAGGACGAGGGTGATGAGGTGCACAATGCCAAGGACTTAAGAATGTTTGAGCGATTACAGTTTGGTGGTGACATTGATGAGGACGAGGGTGATGAGGATGATGGAGACGACGTCGATTGTTTCGACAATATTGATAGTGATGATGACACACGTGTGCCACGAGCCAACACACGAGGGGCACTAGCCACTGACAATCGCGGAGATAATTTTTAATTAATGTAATGCTATATTGTTATAATTATTTTGCAATTATGTTTCGTTTATTTTGTACCTCTTTATAAATACTTATCATTGATTTATGCTAATTGATTTTATCTTTGCAATGGCAGGCACTCGATAAAATGCCGGGCGGAAGGCGGCAACAGCGACGGGTCAACTCGCGCTACCAGAGGTCCAGCTCACCACCCACTGCAGCCGAGGAGCCGTCGACGAGGAGGGAGAGGACCGGTCGCCCCCGCGGACGTCCTAGGAGGGAGCCGACTCCCGACCCGACGCAGACCTCCTCGGACGACGACCAGGGGGGCGCCAGAGGGACGACCAGGAGGACGTCGGACGACGACACCACTTCCTCGGAGCGTCGCCAGGGGGACTAGGGGGGCGAGATCGTAGGTGCCTCAAGAGGGGGTTCCACTTCCTCTGCTTCGAGCAGAGTCTACTTGCGCGGCCCCTCGCAGCTCCCGCAGCAACGGATCGCACCTAGCCGCCGCCTGGTGATTCGACCTTACAGCGACAAGTAAGTTATCATTAATGTTTTCACTACTTGTTCACATGACATGTTCAAAATTGAACTTCCGACTAACAGTTGTTCTTAATGACTCATGCAGGAACTGGGAACTTGTGGCAGGGGGCAAGACACGCCATATCAATGGCACGTTAAGTCTTCTGATTCGGAAGAACTACCCTGGCTTGGTCACCTACGCCGGGGTTAGGTCACAGCCCTGGACGTGGGACCACTTCGGTGCTGCTGAGGACCCCACGTACACCACTGTTGCAGCGCGGATTAGGGCCGAGTTCTGGGTGAGTCTTGCTCGCACAATATTTCTCAATGATACGTATTTGTCGGACGTTCTTGAAATAATGAAAGGGTACATGTTGTCTTTATGCAGGAGTACTTTGCGTGCGAGGCGGGGAGAGAGGCCGAGGCGTTGCACGTGCAGGACAGGGTCTGCAGGTCCCGGCTCGCGGATATGTACCACGAGGCGC
Source organism: Coix lacryma-jobi var. lacryma-jobi (assembly GCA_009763385.1). NCBI lineage: Eukaryota > Viridiplantae > Streptophyta > Magnoliopsida > Poales > Poaceae > Coix > Coix lacryma-jobi. Next base: position 53,240,324 of record CM019824.1, read on the forward strand.
GGATCCAGTGCGTCATCAACTACAACGCCGACGTGTTAGGGAAGGCGGTGAAGAAGACGGATGCTAGGCAGATGATGCTCACCAGGGAGACCGACCTCACTAGGGAGCAGTACATCCAGGTACGTACAAAACAGTAATACTGATTGGTCCATCCATCACTTAGCGGCTCTTCTAACATATTAAATACTTATTGTCTTGTAGTTCTGTCCTGGTTGGTGCGCCAATCACCTAGACTGCTGGTTGGCCATTGTGGACAAGTGGAAATCGGACGAGTGGTACGAGAGGCACAGTGCCCGCCGAGACTGCCGCCTGCAGATGCCTGGGGTGCCACACCACCAAGGCAACCTTAGCCTCAACGCGTACGCCGACAGATGGGTATGCTCTACTGATTTTTTTATTCTAACACTCAATTACTCATTACTTGTAATCATCTGTGTGTTTTCCTCGCAGTCCCAGTCGCATGGTGGTGAGGAGTGTCTCCCTTTCAAGGCGTACCACTTGTCACACCAGGGCAAGGCGACTGCAGCGAGCACCCACTACAACCCGAACGCCGGGCCGAGGCGTACACCAACACGAACGCCTACACCAAGGTGACCGAGTACACCACGGCGGCTCGCGAGCGCCATGGGGAGGACTTCGATCCGGTCAGCCAGCCCCTAGATACAGACCTGGTGATGAGGCTGGGAGGAGGAAAGCAGCACGACCGGTATTGGATAGCCAACAGCGCAGTGGACTCGTCCTCTGTTCCCATCCTCGCCGAGATTCGAGCTGCCAGCACGAGCTCCTCCGTCCCCATACGACCTCGACAGCCGACCTCATAGCAGATGATGGCAGCACTTCAGGTAAGTACTTGTTCTATTCGTCGTTCATTGCTTTTACACATATACCTTGTCTTTGCATTGTTTAAACCTTACGGCACGAATTTTGCAGGCCCAGATGCAGGCCTAGGCGGACCAGGTACAGAGGTTGCAGGCCATGCACGAGGCCCAGGCGGCGGCCCATCGTCGCGAGTTACTGGCCGTCCAACAGCGGGAGGCGCAGAGGACGCAGGACATAGCTCACTTCTTTGAGAGCCTGAACATCCCGGGTGTTGTCGTGCCTCCCTCGCTGCTCACTCCTTTTGTGCCTCCTGTTACTCCTTCGATAGAGACTCCGGTGAGTATATATGGTTGTTTATATTTCTTTAACTTTTACGGCCGTCCTCCAGGTGCTAACGAATTTGCTTCTCCTTCGTGCACTCACAGTCGGAGGGTTCGGCACCGACTCCTCAACCTGGCCTTCCTCCGCACATTCTGCACATCACTGGTGGCCCTCCTCCGCAGCCTGGGTGGCTCCCCGGTGGTCCTCCTCCGCCCTATGGGTGGCCAAGTTACCTTCCTGGCCAGTCGGGGTACACCGGGTGGCCATCTGGACCTCCACCGCCCGGGTGGCAAGGTTGGCAAGGTGGTCCTTTGGGCGGGTCGTGGGACGCGTGGCAAAGTGAGGGTTCTTCACAATCTGAGCACCAAGGTGAGCAGTGAGGGCCGACTTAGATTTGTCATGGACTTGTGAGATGGATGTGATAGACTTGTGAACTTGTGATGAACTTATAATAAACTTGTGACCTTGTGATGCATGAAGACTGAACGTGTGATATTTGTCCGAAATGGATATGCATGTGATATATGGATGTGTGATATATATGCATGTGATATTTGTCTGAAATGGAATATGGATGTGTGATATGTTTTCTGTGTAGGAAAATAAAAACAGAAAAAAAAATTCCATTTTTCTCAGCTTTGCCGAGTGCCACACTCGGCAAAGAGACCACGACACTCGGCAAAGCTGGGCAAATTTTCCCCAGCTCGACCTCTTTGCCGAGTGCCTTGACCATGACACTCGGCAAAGAGGCCCTCTTTGCCGAGTGTCGGCCTACGTGGCACTCGGCAAAGAGGCCCTCTTTGCCGAGTGTCATGGTCAAGGTGACACTCGGCAAAGAGGCCGTCAAGTGACGGCTACCGTTTGCTTCGCCGAGTGCTGACCTGGAACTCGGCGAAGCCTTTGCCGAGTGCCCGATATTTGGCACTCGGCAAAGAAATCGTTGCCAACAATTTCTTCGCCGAGTGCACTTTGCCGAGTGCGGCTTCGCCGAGTGCGAGAGACCCTTTGCCGAGTGCTGCTCGGCAGCAGCCTGAACCTCCTGTAGTGCCTTGTTATATTTGTGGCTGCCCATTGCAGGTCATGTTTTAGCGAGTATTATTACTGTGCCGAAATAGGTAAGATGCTGCTTCTGGAAACTTATCGATCCATGAGATCAGGCATGAGAATATGGAATAAGTTTCATGTTTTTTTTTAAAAAAAAGTGAATATGTTTCATGTTTGGTTGTGAAGGACGAAGCGAAACAGAGTAATACAATCATGTGCAGTTTCATGGAGAAAAACGTGGGTGGGAAAACTACATGATGCCTTCAGATTATTTCAACACCTTTTCTTCCCAGGATAATCACGGGTTCGAGCTCCACTTAACAACACTGCAAGAAGATTATAGCAAACTAATCTCCTCGATCCTGATCAATGGGCGTGATGACAGGGAGGAGGCTGTCGCTGGACGGGCTTTCGATGAGATCGCCATCAAAAAAGCTGTTCTCGGACTCGCAGAGCGCCACCGCGGTCTCGAGGTTGGCAACGATGCCTTCCATGCGCGGCCGGTCCTTCCCTTCCAACTGCACGCAGTGCAGCGCGGTGTAGGCCACCAGCCCCAAGGCCTCGGCCTCGTGCGTGGCCGGCTCCGGCACGCGCGGATCGAGGACCTTGCCGAGCTCCCCCGAGACGATGCTGGGGACGGCGTAGTCCACCACGCTTCCCTCTGCCTCCTTGAGGATGGCAGGCTTCCCCGTGAGCACCTCCAGCATCACCACGCCGATGCCGTACACGTCGCTCTTGCCGTTGAGGTGGTACTTGTCTGGGTCCATGACGCTCAGGCGTTCCCGCGCCTCGGACTCCGACATGAGCGACAGCCCGAAACGCGACACGCGCGCTCTGCAGCATGCATCCAGCAGGATGCTGGACGACTTGATGTCGCTGTGGCTGATGCGTGACGCGGCGTATGAGTGCAGGTACTCGATGCCGCGGGACGCGTCCAGCAGGATCCTGATCCGCAGCTTCCACGACGACATTACCGGGGACAGTGACGACTCAGAAGTTGCTGCCGCCTTGGGGTGGAGGTGGTCGAAGAGAGCGCCGTTCCTCATGTACTCGCAGACGAGCAGGCGCTCCTGGTTTTCAGCGCAGTAGCCGACGAGGTCGACGATGTGTTCGTGGCGGAGGCCGGACAGGAAGGCCACCTCCGACAGGAACTCGCTCTTCTGAAACCGGCGGTCGTCGCGCGGTCCAGACTCCCCGCGCTTGATGGCCACCTCGCGGCCGTCGGGAAGATAACCGCGGTACACGGTGCCAAAGCTTCCCTCTCCGATCTTAGACTCCAGTGAGAAGCCCATGGTCGCTGCCTCCATTTGCGCAAAGGTGAACTCTTCGGCAGGGTCTCTCACTGGCAATGGACGACTGCAGTAGTAGCATGGGCGGACGTGGGCCCTATCCCTATCAAATGGCGGCGATAACGGTCTGCTACGCTGTCTCGTCATAAATACGCACGACAGAAATTTCTTGACGCGCGCCAGATGCCGACGGAACAAGCCGCGCGGTCGCGACCAGTTCGGCGAGCCATGGAGTATTGGGCCGGCCACGGTATTGGTATTGGTATTGCTGCCGCTGTCTGCGGCGGCCCCCACGCCGGTGATGTTCTTCGGCTCCTCGGCACAAAATATGCTTTGGTAAACAGTTGTGCTAACTGATGATGCTTTGCTTTCTCCTCCATGGGCGTCAATATCTGGTCTGCGGATGGCCTTTTCTCATTGCTGACGTTGCAATTTATGGTTTCCCATCTGTTAAGTCTCTCGATAATTTCTCTGGATGTAGGCCTTTCTTCTCGGTTAAATTTGATGCAGCCTAGACCGATTTCAAGACAACATTTTATTTGCTCGCAATCTGTTTCTGATGGTGCTCCTCCCAACTTCTTTCGCCAATTCCTAATTACCTGCAGAATTAGCACGTAGAGCATGATACTATGAAAAAACACATTGTAAAGATACCTATTGTCCATCCAAGGACCTCTCATCTGTGTGTATCTCTACCACTAAAACGTTTAAAGTGGAATCGTCCACGCCCACTTCGGCGTGCCTCCACTCCCCGCGTCCGCCCCCACCCCAAACCGCCCAGACTTCCCTTCAGCGCTCCCTCCGCGCCCTCCCCTCCGCCCCGCCACCGCCTCCCTCCGCGCCCTTCCCTCCGCAGCCGCCTCCCTCCGCGCCCTCTCCTCCGCGCCGACGGGCTCCTCCGTCCGCCCTCCCCTTCGGCGCCCCACTGCCTCCCTCCGCGCCCTACCCTCCGCCCCGCCGACGCTCCACCGCCTCCTACCTCGCGGCCCTCTCCTCCGCGCCGCCGGGCTCCTCCGGCCGCCCGCCCCCAAACCGCCGGACACGAAGACGCAAGATCTGCCGCCGTCCGCCCGCGCCGACCGAGCTCCTCGCCGGCCTCCTCCGGATCTGCCGTCGGCCGCGCCCCAGGCCGCCGGACCCGCCGGATCTGCGCGTCGAGCTCCTCCCTCGGGCTGCGCATCGAGCTACTCCCTCAGGGTCCGCCTGTAGGGAGCTCGTCGGCACCGGTGATTCCTCCTCACCCCCCTCCTCCCTTAACCCACCTGTCTCCCTAGGGTTCGGATGTGTCCCCCTCTTTTGTTGAGTGCTAGCGTGCTAGAGTGCTAGAGTGCTAGCAAGACTGTGTTCAAACTCCCGTAGCAGTGGGCACACTATTCCCGTAGCAGTAGAGTGCTAGAGTCCTACCATTGAATAAAAATGAGTAAGCTAACCTGGATGCAGTTCTGCATCTTCTAGGATGCATCCTCGGCCAGAGCATGACAGATGCATCTCTATGTTATGTAGTTAGCTCCCTGGAAAAACTGGATTAAGCATGTTAAAAGTTCTATCAGTTCTATTCAGCAGTAAAGTAGCAAGCATGAACTGCTCATTAAGCATGAACTGCAAATTAGAGCAGGAATGTTATTTTTTGCATTCAGGACCAAGTCCTTAGTCCAAGAAGTTCTATCTGGTACAGGAAGTAGAGGGGGACAGATTAGTATCAATCACCATTCACTATGACAGATTAGTATCTTGTAGAGATTAGTATAGCTTAGCTTGTACAGGAAGTAGAGGGGGACAGATTATTATCTTGTCTAGCTTTGAGTCAATGTCAAACCATGATGGCGTTATTTGATGAAACCAATAATGCTTCTCGGTGCATTAGTCAAGGTCTAAGCCAAACTGAATTTACATTAAGAAAAACAACCATGAAAGCTAATGTGATTCCTCATTTTGATATAATCTAGCTTTGAGTCAATGTCAAACCATGATGGCGTTATTTGATGAAACCAATAATGCTTCTCGGTGCATTAGTCAAGGTCTAAGCCAAACTGAATTTACATTAAGAAAAACAACCATGAAAGCTAATGTGATTCCTCATTTTGATATAACTGGATAATGAATTCTTTAGGCATTAATGATCTGCATGTTCGTGCTGGTCGTTCTGTCATTAACAATCACTCATCTCAGAATTATACCATATATGCATCCTCATGCCCAGCTTTCGTCAGCCATCCTCGAAAGAGCTCACTTTGATCAAAAACATCAAAATGGATGCATCTTAATGGAGGACTCACCCACTTTAACTTGGTTCAATAATGCACACAGTTGGGGACTAACCTGAAGATTGCTTCAAGAATTTTACCATCTGACCTGCATGGAAAGAAGCTAGGTTTAGGTTACCTGTTAATCTTTTTTTAGTGAAAAAATGAATTGGTAAACCATGTGCGCGTATAACCATTTCAGATAAAGCATGTTAAAGTGACAAGCTGTTAAAGTTCTATCAGTTCTATTCAGCAGTAGCTCATTAAGCATGAACTGCTCAACATATATGGTGCTTCCGTGTGCAAAACCTTGGTAGATTGCACGGGCATCTGCTCCCGTAGTGTGCTTGAGAGCTTGTACAGGAAGTAGACCAATTAGGAGTAACATAGTTGGTAGCAAAAAAGGACACATCTCACTAACGCCGTGCGCGATCTTGCAAAAGTATATCATCGCATGGTACGAGGGGGAAATACTTGCAAATGCCCGTAGCAACATGGTACTTTAGGTAAATGCCCCCAATAAGATTAGTAAGTTCATATATGTAACTCTCGCGAAGGTGTAGGGCGAGATCTGCACCAGGGCGTGATCTTTTAAACGCACGGACTGTATAGATTGATTTAATACTCTCGCATTCAATATCGCGTTATCCTAGGATAATGCCCTCCTTAGTTATTGATTGACAAATTTTGGACTATCCGCTACAAAATACGTTTCCAGGATAATAACTTGCAGTCTCCCTAATGTTATTATGACGTAGAGAGGGGTAGGATAATTTGTCAAAATCAATTCCTACACGATAGGTGATATCAAACTTGCAAATCCTGGAGTTAATGCACTGTGGGAGTCCACAATGCCTACACGGATAGGGAGACTACAAAATACTTGCAGTCTCCCTATTGACTCTCGTCGTCCAAAGTAATGCATTCCCCAAACCATTTATATTACCAGTGAATGAACCAAACACGTTGTTAGTTTCCATCTTAAATCTTTTCACCTATGACATCGAATATTTTGACACATACATAAAGTATTAAATATATACTACCAAAAATCTAATTACAAAATGATCTGATAGTTGTGTGCCACAGGGAACATGTATTCATGATAGCTTGATTAGTTTTAGTAAATTTATCTCAGGGGATATATAATTATTTTTGTTTACTCTATTTTTATAGACTAAATTAATGCCACAACATCTAATATGACATCCATAAACTTTTCACAACCCAAATAAATAATCGCTCCCCTAAATTAATGCCACTACATCTAATATGACATCTATAAACTTTTCGCAACCCAAATAAATAACGGCTCATATTATTTATTTATTAACACACATGAAAATAGGTAAACATAACAAAATTGCAAAATCAAAGGTAGACGACGCAGCGAAGTAGAGGGGGCTTCAAACTCTCGCGAATAACTAGAATTGTACAGTGCGTTGCTACGGGTATTAAAGTCTGTGCGTATAAAAGTAATAGTTAATTAAAATTCAGTAACTTATATGTAGCAACAATATCTACAGTCTCCTTCGGTCTTTTGGACAATCTGCAATGACCAGTGCTTAGGACACTACTTGATTATAAATCTTGATTCCTTTATCAAATGTACCCGATACATAACCCTTAGAAAAGAATTGTAATGGGCGTATCCTTGTAAATATGTTGGTTATATATTAACAATCAAATGAGCATAGTGTTGGGTGGAAATAGGCTCTTTCAATTCGCACTGAAATTAGAAAGCAAAGAAAGTAGCCTATTATTTTGTTCATGGATCCTTTGCGTAATCTGAAAGTTGCTAGAGCTATGGACTGCTTGTTCATGCATCATTGGTTTTAATGTCTTCTCAGTAACAGTTTTGGACAGTGTTCCAATAATTACTTTTCTATATGCACAGCTCCAACATTTTTAATAAAACTAGCTCCAAGCTACAATCTCACAGGAAAAATGTGGAGTCCAGCTCCAAGCTGAAAGTACGGTAGTAGATATTCTGATTCCATCAACTTTTTTTTATGGAATGCAGTCTACTGTTGATTCAATAAGTTATGTGTAATAGTTTGTGATGGTGGCTTCCTGTTTCTCATCTAATGCTTAGTTATTTTTATTAATTGCAGATACAGACTCACGAATCCAAAAATGGAATATACTGCTGATAGGTAAATTCAAAACCATTATTTTTATTGTATTTGAAATTATTATGGATGGCCTAAGAAAAAGAGGATTCTATGCACATACCGGTTCATTATCACTACTGAAAATTAACTAGACTCAATGCATTGATATATAAGAACCAGACAACCCGGATCCACCCTCTCCATGATTATATCATTACGTATACTCATTTGTCCACACCGATCACATGGAGCTGCATATTCCATGGTCTCATTATCTTTAAATATCGGAGCAGTATTCCAATAATAATGATGTGCCCACCACATGTTCGTCGAATTTAAGTTTGAGCCAAAAATTGCTAATTTGTTACTAGCATAAAAAAACACTATTATATATTTCCTTGGTGTTTTTTATTCAGATTGTAGAATATGTTTCTTTTAGTGTGTTGCTGAAATTCTTGGTAATTTTAGTTCCTTGTTTAACATGTTGCCTACTAAATTTAGAAACATTTTGTTTGTAATCAAAGTCGGAAAGCATTGCCCAAATGTGTGATAAGTACAAATATGATGCAATTAACTTCTCAGGCTAAAACAACTTCTGTTGGTCAGCTTATCAGTTCTTGTTTGCTCTTGTTGTTCATTGTCATCTATCTACAATTGTGCTTTCAATCTGAATTTTTATTTCACCTGCTCGCTCACTTATCTGCAGCTGTAGCTTGGTCCCATTTTTCACGTAAACAAAAGAACAAACCAACCAGGCTGTAAGACCTCAGTTCCATTGAGCACAACGTCAACGATCTTACTGCATGTGAACATGTAAGTAGGTAATCCGCTAGCCAGTGTCTCGGTAGCAGATTTGTTAGCTTCACTCACATGATCATCGAACCATCGTTACTTATTGGCCATTACTTTATGATTGTTTAATCACTGGCTATTTGTCTTCAGTTCTATCTGGTCTGTTTTGAGTGACATTTTCTCTGAACTGCCTCCACCATTTATAGAAAATAGCATCAGTTGGTTGTACCTGAATTGTCTTTGCACTCATCACTGCATATACTCGTTTTAGATAATTTCAAAGAGGTAAAGTGCAAGTGACAAGAAAAAAGAGGTAAGAACCGATTTTTTATGTCATCATGGTGATTTATCAGCTTCCTCCATAACAACCGCTCCTTTGGTATTGTTGAACTCCTTTCGGTCTTTGCTTTCACTTTGCACGAAGTCTACAGAAGTTCCAGTTTTAGTGAGCTTATCTTGTAGTAATGCTTGATAATAGGAGATAGATCTTCTTATAGAAGTTAGCTTCAGGTTCCCTAAAACAACATAATTCTTTGCAGTAGACAGCTTTTCATCCTTATTGTATATTCCTATTATGTAGAACCAAAGAGTCGTGTGATTTCAGTAGATGTCCTAAACTGTGAAGAACCAAAGTGCTCTTTCTGCAATATTTTGTTCTTTTAGTATTGTAAAAACTTTACTGCTTATAGTTTCCTTTCTTGTGCCTTAATTTTCTTAAGGTAAATATGAATTGAATTACTGACAGTGTTATTAGGCATTCTAATGCAGTATTGCCCATTGATAAAAAAAATATGGTTATGAGTTATCATATGTTTTTAGGTAGCCTGTTCGGTCTCAGGTGCAAATTAATTTAGAGTTGTCTATAATCAAATTTTTGGATGATGGTATTTTAGGAATTCCTAACTTAATAGAGCTTATCAAAGTAAGCATTTGATTCTTTAGCTGCCTGCACGAAAGCAATAATTGTACAAATGGATTTGTTATTTTGATTATGACAAATTTATGTTTTATTTACCTTGGAACTTAATTTCTTGTTGATGAGTGATGATACCTGCCAGATCTAATACTAAAAGAACAATCATGCTTGAGTGTTCAAGTTAATAGGAAATGAGTTTATTGTTCTTGCTTGCCATACATATCTTGAGATTGATGCTTTCCTCAGTACCGCCAAACTTGCTTAGGCTTTGAAATTCCTAATCTTAAATTTTCTTAACTTACGGTGGTAGTTACTCTTCTTCAGTTCAAGCAAAAATATTCAGTTGTGACTTCTCTAATTATTGTCTTACTCCATTTTAGAATTGGTACAAATGTTCTCAAGTTAGCTCACGGCTTCCATTTTTCTTTTTGTGTAGAACTTTGAAAAGGAGAAGAAACAACTTACCCAAGATAGTGGGAAATTGCAGCTTGTTGCATGATTTGGTGAAATTAGAAATTAGCTAAGCTAGGGCAAAGCAAAAAAACTAGAAATTAAAATGTATATTATCATCCTGCTGATTCAATAGACCGATGAACAAGTAGCCTACTGATTTAGTAGCAGCTCCACCAAATACTCCAATCCAATCTTTTTCTTCCATCTATGTTACAAGAATCCAATGAAAAAAATTATAAAACGAAAACTCCAATTCTTACTCAATGGATCTGACTGTGCTCACCTTCCTTCGACCTTTCAAGTCAGAGCTCGAGGGGGGCCTAGGGGGAGGGCCCTATCGCCGGCGGGTGTTGTGCAGAGAATCCTGGCCGTCGCAGCGTCGACCGCTAGGGCTGGGCACAGTCACGCAGCCGTGCAGGGGCACTCGCCCGAGGGGACGAGAGAGAGAGCCGGGGAGGACCGAGGGGGAGGCTACGTGTTGCTGCGCTGCTGGCCGCCGCGGCGTCGTCGCCGCTTGCCGTCCTTCTCCTTCTGTTCGAGCGAGTATAATGCGTTTGTACTGACAGAGACAATTCATTCTACCTCAACTCATTAGCACTTGAGACCTCAAAGACATATAGTAGAAGTTATTGTTGATGACATACAAGGAACCTCAAAGGTTGACGAGGAACCTTCCCCAACTATCTCAGTTGCACGAGTTTGCCCAAGTAATTTGCTTTACTGTTGTGCTCTATACTGGTAACATGTAATATCAATGTTGTAATTATATATGTCTTTCTAGCAAACCTTAAAATAGTTTTCAGATATTTGTGTCATTTTGGCCATGTTCTATACTTCTATGGGTTTTGTTTTAGGTGATGCCCATTCCTCTGTAGAGGGCGTGCTGGACTGCTGGTGAGAGGAAGACGGTGATATCATAGATGACAAAGATGCAGTGTCTGATGTGCCATCAATCAAGGCTCCAAGTAATTAATAGTTTATTTTTTTCTTCAATACAGATATGTGGTAACAGTGCATTCTAAAAAGCTCCTCTTTCTGAAGACATTTCTTTTTTTTGCATGAAATATAGTCAATAAAGTTTCATGGTCAAAAGCAATTATGCTGCCAATTTGTTCACCCATTTGACAAGATTAACATAAAACTTAGTTTATTAGATTTGTGTAGTTATCAAATGAAGAAAAATTTTCCTCAACAAGTTTAATAGTATTGAGCCAATCACGAACTATTGTACTTGATGTATTTTCGACCAGTCACTTTTTTATATTTTGCTTATGTATTGTCATAATTTATGTATTGCCTTGATTTAATATACTTCGTTTGCTGCAGGTTTTGTTTGTCAATGCTTGCTTACAGAGGGATCAGACTCGGCATTTTGTTACTTCTGGTTGCTAACAAATTTTTACTTAACAAATAATTGTACTTCTGGTTGGTAACAAAAGCATTGCTTTTGATGAGGACTGGAATATGGTAGGCAAGATCAGTAACTGGCATGTCTTAATTTTGTCAAAAATGTGTAAATATTGTGTTTTTATTACTTCCAGAAAGTAGTAATTGTTGCCAAGATCAGTAACTGGTATGTCTTAATTTTATAAAGGTTTGTCTGAGCATGCTGTTTAACAATTCTGATTTAAGTTGGCCGAAGCATCACGTAGCATTGGAATGGTAATCCACCTCTTCATTATTTGTTTTAATTGTCTTTAGTCCAAACTTTCATGCAATACTTCGAGGTTGCCATTTTTTACTTTGATTTCAGACCGACAGAGCCAATATGAAGCTCTCAATGCACGTCCAAATCAAGCTGAAGATGACCATATTTGCTATGAGGAAGCGCAAGAACAAGTTGAGGGATTAAAAGATCGACTGATATAATGATGGTTTATATGGTAATATTTCTAAGTAGAAGAAATGTTAAAAAGATCCGCAAGACGGATATTAGTCTTGTGTCTTAGTGGTATCAAAAGTCAATGGCCTTAGAGAAAACCGATGACATATTTGATCTATTATTTTTCATACTTTTATTGCGTTGAAAATTACGAGGCTCCCGTAGCAACGCACGGGCATCTGCTAGTAAACTGTAAAATAAGAAACACAATTTCTTACTCCATCTACAAACTTCTGGTAGGAAGTTGGAGAGCTGAAACTGAAAATGTTGACCTTGCTCCCAGTTATGATCTCTGTGATTATTACTCCCAAATTATATATGTCCGCGCCTTAGCTGTCACTATTCGTCCTATTAAATATTCAGGTGCCATGTAACCACTGCATATATCAACAAGAAAATGTCCCGACTCTTGAGTTTGAGAGAACTACAAAGAACATATTTTATACAAACGATAGCTAGGTTACAACTGGATAATGCACTTACAATGACCCTGTAAGAAAAGTAGCGCATGTTTGAGTCTTGTTATCTTTGAAGAGTCTCGACAGACCAAAATCAGCAATTTTTGGCCCCATATATTCATCGAGCAATATGTTTCCTGGTTTTAAGTCCAAGTGAATTATGGAAGCACCAAATTGGCGTTGGCATTCCTCGTGAAGATATAGGGCCTGTTTGGTACAGCTCAGCTTCACAAGATAAGCTGTTTTTTTAGAAAAACAGCTTTACAAGCAGCTTTTGTAGTGAAGCTGAGCTGTTTTGAAATAATTGTTTGGTAAAATAGCTTCGTCACCAACTTGTGCATAGCTAAGAGATGGTTATTGTCCAGGATACCCCTGTCTTGCTAGTTGATGTCACGTAACATGCGGATGCCCCTGTCTTGCTGGTCCTGTCACGTAACATGCATTCGATTGTTCCAGTACGTAGCAGGATGGTTCACGGAACATTCAGAGAGGACTCACGGAACATTCAGATATACTTAAATGAATATAATAAATTAAAAATTAAAATACAAAATAATATAAAACCTCATGAAGCTTCTTTATTTGTCTAGTTACGATGCTTTAACAAAAGTACACATGTCAACATAAATAATCATGCTGCAATACAAACATACATGCTCATCATGATCTGGAAAGATATATTGCCCTTGCAAGATCATCACGGAATTTATCCATGTTCCGATCATTAGATTCCCAAGTTGATGTATCACTTGCATTTGATGAAGGCATATGATTTCTATACCTTTGAGGTATGGTGGGCACATAATCAGGATTCCGATCGAATTTTCTAAAGTCCTTGTCACCAAAATGGTTCTCACGAATGAAGTTATGTAGGCACATTGTTGCAGCAACAATCATCTTTTGCTTATTCATTGGGTAACTCGGCATTTTAAGAAGAACCCTCCACTTCATCTTCCACACACCAAATGAACGCTCCACTACATTCCTAATACTTGAATGCAAATGATTAAAGAGTTCTTGCTCACCACTTGGTGCAGTACCCATCCTCCATTCGGGCACGTGATACCTCTCACCCTTGTATGGTGCCAAGTATCCAGGTCTATTTGGGTACCCGACATCAACAAGGTAATATTTCCCTGAGAATAAGAAAAGGGTAAGTGAGATTTATATACAAAATTCTAGCCACATACTTATGAACAAACAAATGTAATCTAGCCATATATACATACCTAGAGGGGGGGGGGGGGTGGAAATCTGTCGTGATCATGTCTAATTGCATGAAATAGCACACTTGTGTCATGCATAGAACCAGGTTGCCCAATAGATGCATATGTGAATCTCATGTCAAAATCAACAATAGCAAGAACATTTTGTGTTGCTTTGCCACTTCGACCAATGTATCTAATTTCATCCTTTGGAAGTGGGGTTGCTGAGATATGAGTACCATCTAGTGCTCCAATGCAATCCTTAAAATGAGGCACCATCCTGCTATCATTAGTAAGCCTAGAATGTGTCGTAGAGAAGTTTGGATCAATAGGCCTTATATAGTCCTCACACATTTTGACCAAACAAATCAAGACCTCATCAAATTTTCGACTGATTGTCTCTGTGGAGTGCTTAAATATACCATACAAAGCACTTATGGACGCGCCATGCCCACAAACTAGTAGAAACATAGCTACTGACTCTATAGAATTCATGTGAAGCGATGACTTGAGACCATATGTACTGACCAACAAGTCATGTAGCTTAATCACCTTTCAATCTATCCCACTTGTTTTTGAATTGTAGTCTACTGTAATCACATCCGGTCCTTTCTTTGAACCTCTGAATGACATTCTTGTACCCAGTCTTATTCAAGTGAGTGTTTGCCCGGTTTCCCTTTTGCACTTCATCAGCAAAAATCTCACAAACTATCCTAATATTTTCATCTGACCAATCGGCCTCGCTGTTGCGAACAAAAATATAAAATTTGTGACCTCTAGTACAGGGCATAAAATTTAGTCTGCTGTAAAAATAGCAACAGCACAAGGCAAACAAGACAGGCAAACAAGCTAGCTGTGAACATACGTATAAAACTGAAGAGCAGGTGTTCAGTTCAGGAAAACAGCAGCAACACAGGGTACAAGCAACACAAGGTACAAGTAAGAATTGGATAACAGCAGTAAGAATTAGATAGCAGTCCATATGCCTTGATCGATCCATCCATTAAGCATGGTGCGGACACTAACAATAAGCATTTAGCTAGCACCTTTATTATGTATATCATGACGATGAACTATGTAAATAAAGCATCTTTGAAGAGTACTAACCCAGGAACTAGCAACTAGCATTTTAATTGGTCAAAGCAGCATTGTCAGCTCACTGAGCTAGCTAACACTAGAATGGTGCGGACACTAGCTAACACTAGTTCAGTTCACTGAACTCACTAGTTCAGTTCACTGAACTACGAACTAGCAACTAGAATTTCGGAGGAAAATTCTGCCAATTTCAGAATCTGGCAGCTGTAACCGTGCAAAATTTTCTTCAGCTAGATCAAATTGTAAAATTCAGAAAACGTCGATTACCTTGAATCTGTGAGATCGACAGTGTCCATTGGAGGGGCAGCAGGAACAGTAGGTGGCTTTTGCGAGCGTCCACCTCGACCACCTCGGCCTCCGCGGCCACCTCGCCCACCACGGCTAGGGGCAGCAGAGCCCACTATTTCAACACGGTCATCTCCGACTTGTTCAGATGTCCTCTCCCTCCAATCAGGACCAAAAAGAGCAGTTGCTGTAGCATTCCATTGCTTCCAACCAAGGCTATCACTAGCAAATGACGTGCCGCCAGCAGACGACATGGCGAAAGACGGGGACGCGGTGGATGTCGAGTTGGGCCAGCCAATGCTGAGCAGGGGTGTGCTAGAGGAAGAGCATGGCCGGCCGCCGCCGGCTGAGGGCGCGCGTGCGGCCGCGCCGGGCCAGCCAATGTCGGCCGGGGGTGGGCGAGCTGCCGCATCGGGCCAGCCGTCGCCGCCACCCAGGGGCGCGCCAGCCCCTGCGCCAGGCCAGCCGCCGCCACCACTCGGGGGCGCACCAGATGCCGCGCCGGGCCAGCCGCCGCCGCCGCCGCCGCTCGGGGGTGCGCCGGGCCAGCCGCCGCCGCTGCCACCGCTCGGGGGCGCGCCGGGCCAGCCGCTGCCGCTGCCGCCGCCGCTCGGGGGCGCGCCGGGCCAGCCGCTGCCGCCGCCGCTCGGGGGTGCACCGGCTGCCGCGTCGGGCCAGCCACCGCTAGGGGGCACGCCAGCTACCGCGCCAGGCCAGCCGCCGCCGCGCCAGCTCGCCCCGAACAGGGGGAAGCCACGACCCGTGCCAAGCCCAGATCCACCGGCCGGGGAGACGCCATGACCCACGCTGAGCCAAGAACCGCCGACCGAGGGAGCGCCGGGCCAAGGACCGTCGGTCCAAGAAGTTGGAGCCGGTGGACCACCTCCTGCTAGTGAGATTAGAGCAGAGAAGGGCGTCGTCGATGAACTGATTGGATCGTCTTCAGGGACTCCCGATCTATCTGCTTCCTTTCTAGCCTCGCGTTCGGGTGAAGCCTCACCCATGGTGGTGGCGGCGGTGCTAACGAGAGAGATGTGCGAACGGGATAGAGAAGAAGCAGATAACGATCGTGGGGAGGCAATGGCAATTCATGTAATTTTCTAATAGTCCAAGGGCAATGTGTTGGAATCTGAGAGAGAGCTGGAATAAGCTATTTTTTTCAGCTTCATCCAGCTTCTCTCTTCGTGAGAGGTGAGAAAAAACAGCTTCATCCTATAAACTGTTTTGAAAAGAGGTGTTTGACAAAAAAAATAGCTCACAACAGCTCGTGAAGCCGTTGGTGAAGCTGTGCCAAACAGCGTCATAGTAAACCACAACAAATCCCCTTAATTATTGTGTAGCGTGTGTGCCACTCATGTCCAGAAGATTCATCTGCATTCGTAATGAAGCCATATATGTCAATTTCCTTTTAAACTTTCAACCTCATAACAAATTATGTGTCCAGTATAATCTCCTGGCACCATACATATGCATGTGCATGCACAAATGCATTTATTTCATCATTATACTTATATAGTTTCTAATAGGCAGTTAGGCACCCCATCTGATGATATAGTAAATTAACCAGAAGGTAGACTATCTTACTGTTATATATATGTGCTATATATATGGTCCAAATTCAGTTGGTCATTATATTGGCCGACTTCTGACGAAGCGAAGCGGAGGCCCGTCGCCGGAGGCTTAAGCCGGTATACATACCCGTCGTTAGGGTTTCACCTTAACGATTCACTTGTAAGCCGCCATACGGTGTTGTAACCCGACTCTTGATTACAGTGAGGAGTGTTTGCTGGCTGGCGCCCGTGGTTTTTTACCTTCCGCATTGGAGGGTTTTTCACGTTAAATCTTGTGTCTCTCTGTGGTTTGATCTTGTGTTCTTCCTCGTTTGTTCGTCGTCATTCATAACACTTACTATTACTAGTTAACATAGAACCCACCTCCACGTTAATCATAATACAGTATATGCTTAAAAAAGATAAATCCTAATTTTTTCTCAAGAAATAAGAAAGATCATATTGTCAATTCGGGTTATTCTAATAATCATGTAATTGATAATAGAGAATATTTTACTATAGTTAGGAAAATTGGATGACAAGCGGGAGCAATCCGATAGTTAGAAAAGAAGAGGCATCGATGGGAGGCACTACTGGAATCCTGTTCCTTGCCGAGGGTTTTGGATTTGCCGAGGGCCAAAACTCGGGCACTCGGCAAAGAATGTCTTTGCCGAGGGTCAGATTTAGCCCTCGGCAAAGAGGTCTTTGCCGATGGTCAAAAGGTTGGCCCTCGGCAAAGATTCCTCTTAGCCATCGGCAAAGAAATTTTCAAAATATATTCTAAAGCACTAAATTAATTCAAATAAAAAAATTTCTACTCTTTGCCGAGGGCCTACCTTTTGGCCCTAGGCAAAGAGGACTTTGCCGAGGGCCTTCATCTTAGCCCTCGGCAAAGAAATTTCCAAAATATATTCTGAATCACTAAATTAATTCAAATAAAAAAGTTTTCTACTCTTTGCCGAGGGCCTACATTTTGGCTCTTGGCAAAGACCTCTTTGCCGAGGGCCTTTCTTTTAGCCCTCGGCAAAGAAATTTTCAAAATATATTTTGAAGCACTAAATTAATTCAAATAAAAAAGTTTTCTACTACAAAGTTGTATAACTTTTTAAGATCTACATAGTTTATATTGGTCATTTTTTTATTTGACAAATCAAATATTAATGTTGCTAAACCTATGTTTGAATTTCAAAAATTCAAAATACGAATTTTTTAAATGACCTTGGATGGAAAAAACACCCAAAATAAAGTTTGTAGATCTCGAAAAGTTATGAAACTTTGTAGCTGACAATTGTTTTATTTGAATTCGTTTAGGGTCTCAAAAAAGTAATTTACACTCGGTTTGATATAATATATGAGGTATTAAAACTGCATAGAGACACATGTGATGGTGTAGTGTAGTGGTTAAGGCATAAATCGCGCGAGAGAGAGGTCTCGAGTTCGAATCCCCACTGCCGCAAAGTTTGCTAAAATCTGTAAAATGTGCTTAAATGTGTGCTAAAAATCTAGAAAAAAAGACAATAGCTAGGGGTTGATGGGTGCTAATTAGTGGGTCTCTCCTCCATTTAAAAAAATTTAATCTATTATTTTTGGATTTTTTTCATTTTCATCTTTGCCGAGCCTTTGCCAAGTGCCCGATAAAGGGCCCTCGGCAAAAACCCACTTTGCCGATTGAAAATTTCCCGAGGGCTCTTTGCCGAGGGCTGCCCTCGGCAAAGCCTTTGCCAAGGGTTTTTAGGCCTTTGCCGAGGCCCTCGGCAAAGAACCGAATTCCAGTAGTAAGAGGCATCAGGAGACACCAGGTGCCTACTAAATGGTGGCACCACAGGCACCGGGTGCCTACTAAAATAGTAAATTACTGCCTATGATGTCTGTGGTTGTCGCTCCTACGCCTACTACGAGGCGGACGACCACAGGTGCAAGTGCCCCTACTCGCCATGCTTATGCCCGGAACTGGCTGCACCTTCTTAGACTCGTCGTAGATGCTCCTCAGCCACATCGATAGCAAGAACGCCTTGGCATGTCTGGTCCATGTCTCCTACTGTCAAGACGTCGCCCTCTCCTTCGCATCCCCTACTCTGCTCTGCTCTGCTCGACCACCGGCCACCGCCTCTGCCACTGCGACCGGTGAAGGGAGAGAGGGGCTAGAGGGCTACATTTAACCGAATAAAATTAACGAAGACAATATTTTATGTAGGCACCCCAACCATCATAAAAGAGCTCTTGATAATATAGTAATTGGATCTATTTTGTGTTAAGAGAAATTACCTACAACTGCCATCATGAAAAACAACTCAGAGTAATCCAAAATATGCACCAGAATTACTTACCTACTCCCTCCGTCCTGTAATATAGTGTATTCTAAAGATTTTAAGGCAGTTTAAGGGAACCCTAAAATGGCGCATGTACCCATATAGATTATTTCAATTAAGAAGTTTCTCCTCACATCACAGTTTCTTTTTAACAAATTTTACCAAATCTAGACAGTCATTACATAAAATGTATTATATCTCGATACAAATTTTAGAAGTCATGGTGCACTATATTTCAGGATATAGGGAGTATATGTCACTATGAAACATAGCCTAAAGTAAATTCTTAAATTTGTATCTAAATTTCCTAGCCTGCCATTATTATGGATAATAGTTCCCCTTAAATTTGTATCTAAATTACCATTTCTGCTATTACTAAAAATGAACTAAGATCCGCTCGAATGTACATCCAGGTTTCACTGCATATTTAGAGCATCTCCAATAACTTCTCAAATCAAGTTGTTATCCTTATTAATTTGGCAAAAACAAAAAATTCCTTCTCCAACAACTCTTCAAACTAACTTGTCATTTATCCAAACTTGCTACCTGACGCCTCGCACGCGGATATATACGCGCGCCATCTGACTTGCTATCGCGAAATTTTTCCCGTCGCGGCTCGCGTCCCGCGCGCGCGAAAACCTCCCGCGACGAAGATCAGGCACCGCGAGGAAGTCGCCAGGAAGACGTGTCGCTGTCTCTCTTCGACGTGATTTGGCGCAAGGAAGCAGGTAGCGCCGTCGTCTCCTCTTCGACGTGATCTGGCCCGAGAAGCAGGTCGTGGCGCCGTCTCCTCTTCGATCTTGAAGCCGCCAGGGGCCGCCCAGAACCTGAAGGTCGCGGCGCCGTCTCCTGAAGCAGGTTGTGTTCTTATTGATTACCGTCATCTCCTGATCTCCTGAAGCAGGTTGTGGCGCAAGGAAAGTAGTAGCATGTTTTTTTTACGCAAAGTTCATGGATCAGATAGCATACGGTTCTTGTTGATCATAGTGCCGCTGTGTTCTTTAAATAGCTAGCTAGGGTCTTGTTGTTCATGGATCAGATATTTTTATTTTCTGTAAATTATATATGGATCAGTAATTTGTTCTTTGATCTGCGTCTGTGTTCTTTGATCATAATGCCGCTATGGATCAGTAATTTGTTCTTTGATCTGCGTCTGTGTTCTTTGATCATAATGCCGCTAGGGTACTTGTTGATCTGATCTTGTCATTTTTATTTTGTGTAAATTTTTTAGGATGGAAGGAGAAGATGGAGATTTCTTGTCCGGAATTCTTCTCAATGGAGAAGATGCTCATGTTGCTGCTTTGGACGAAATGACGATTCCAAACACTCAAGACACTACTCATGTTGAGGAAGTGCAGCCAAGCCGCAGTACCAAGGGAACAAGGAGGTCCAAGAATTTTCATTATGACGAGGATGAAGTTGTTTGCAAGGGATGGTTGAATGTTAGCAAGCACCCCGTCAACGGGGCTAATCAATCGTGTACCACATTTTGGGAAAGAGTTCATGCTTACTATGAGGAACACAATGGAACTGTTGTGCCTCGTATAGAGAGTTCCATTATGCATCGGTGGCTGACAATCCAGTTGCAAGTGAACAAGTTCTGTTCATGCTACGAGGCCATTCTCCATAGGAATCAAAGTGACACAACTATCCAAGATAAGGTATGAAATATGTTCAGAATGTTTTACTTGATCTTTTGTATTTGAAAATGTATATACATTGACAATATCTCTTTGCAGCTTAATGCAGCAAAAAAGATGTACACGGACTTAGACAAGGACAAGAAAACTTTTGTTCTTGATCACTGCTGGAACATACTTAAGGTGGAGGACAAATGGAAAGCCAAGATTGTAGAACTTGCCAAAATCGAGAAACTAGCAGCAAGCAAGAAGAACAAGAAGGCCGCAAAGGTATCTAGGCCAAGGGATGAAGGAGCCACTAATAATGGTCAAGTCATACCTGTTGATGCTGAAGAAACCGAACTAAGGAAGAGGTCAGATGAAATAAAGAAGGTACATACTAAATGTGGTCAAGAATTATATATATTATTTCTTTATGTTTTCGGTTAGCAATGATTCTTAAATTTGTGTACAGGTAAAACAAAATCTTAGGCAAGGAGGTGGTCAGGCTTGCATGGAAGCTTTGGACAAGATGTGGTCAAAGAAGGAGGCATTCAACATGGTAGGAGAAGGCCAAAGATGAGAGGTTCGCCGCTACACTAGAGATAGAGAAGACTGCACTAGAACTAGAGAAGAAGCGAGTGGAAAATGAAGCCAAAAAAGCTGAAGCCGACTTGATGTAAGAAGAAAAAGAACTTATGTTAGCGGACATGACCTCTCTCAACCCGACGCAGCGTTCTTGGATTGAGCTTATGCAGAAGAAGATCATGGCGAGGCACGCTGAAAATTAAGTTTAGTTCTTGAATTATTTATTTAAGTTCATCGGTTATTTGATTGTCCACATATACTGCTCCTGGCGTTGAATATATTTGTGTGCATGGTACTGTTCTTATTTATTTAAGTTCATCAGTTTAGTTCATGAATTGGACGTGCACGCTAATGCTCCTAGCGTTGAATATACATGTGTGCTAGAGAATCGGCCTTTAGCCCCGGTTGGGAAGGGACTTTAGCCCCGGTTTCCCAACCGGGGCTAGCAATCCGGGGGGCTAGCAATCCGGGACTAAACAACTTTTAGTCCCGGGGCCTTCCCAACCGGGCCTAAAGGCTCCTACGAGGAAAAATAAATGTGCATTTGTGAGATTCGAACTCAGCACCTCTCGCCTCAGGCACGCTTACCAACTGAGCTACACAACCCACGTGATGTAGTTCTGGATGTTTTCCTTTTGAATCCACTCGGGAAGGGCCTTTAGCCCCGGTTGGTAACACCAACCGGGGCTAAAAGGACCTTTAGTCCCGGTTGGTAACAGGTTCAGGACCTTTAGTCCGGGTTGATAATACCAACCGGGACTAAAGATTCACCTTTAGCCCCGGTTGGTGTTATCAACCGGGACTAAAGGTCTTTAGCCCCGGACGCAATTTTTTGCCGAGGCTAAAGCTCAATTGAAAGATCGTCCAAAGGCCTGTTCTCTAGTAGTTAATCATGGCAAAAAAACTGTACTGATACTGCTACTTGAATACACCGGCCTGCTGGTGCAACCTGCTACTTGCATGTTGTACTGGAATGGCAAACTGTTGGAGAGAGACTTCTTTTTTTCACTTGCTAAACATATTAGTAACTTGCCACACCACAAGATTTGGCAAATAACTTTTGCCAAACTCTTGAAGATGCTCTTAAGACACATAAAGTGATGATATGTAGAATGAGAAAAACAATTGGTGGACTGGAAAGAAACCACATAGAGTACTCAATCCATCTTAAAGATGTTTGATTTTTTTAACACCAAGTTTAATCACTCGTCTTATTCAAAATTTTATGTAAAATATCACTTCTTTTGTTGTGACTTTTTTATTAATAATTTTTTTTTCAAGAATAACTTAAATTTGACTTTGTTTGCCTAAATTTTTTGAATAAAACGAGTGGTCAAACTTGAGGACAAAAAGGTCAAACGTCTTATAATTTGGGATCGAGTAATTGATAAGTTAATCATAATGGAACAAGGAATACATAGTATCTATCGGGCAACGTTAGAAAAAAGAATAGAGAGAGTGTGCGTATAGATAAGTAATTTGATTAATTGTAGGTACTAACTAAGCACAGATTTCTGATATACCTTTATAAAGTTCTAGCCTTTGTAGGAGCACAAGTCCATAGGCTAGTAATACCTAATTAAGAAGTTTTCTCTAGAAATAGTGAAGCAGTAACAAATGAAAATTTGTGGTAGGATAACCTAATAGCAACTCAATAGTTTGCTAAAAATCACTTGCCAAATTTTGTCATTTGGCAAGTGACTAAATCATATGGCAAGTGGAAAGGTTTACATCTCTAATAGTTTGTTATTTGGGCTTGGCTAAATTAGTAAATGTGGCCCACTCCATCAACTGATCAACTACCGTCCGACCGCATGCCCCTGCGCGACTCCTCACCTGGCCCCTGCATATGCGCGATGGCAAGCGCGAGGACGCGCACATATTTGCGTGTGTGGGAGGCTCGAATGACAACTTCTTATAATTTGGCAAGGCAAATGGCAAACTGTTGGAGCTCCATTCATCTTGTTTTGCCAAAAAATTTAGGATAGTAAGTCTATTTAGCAAACTATTGGAGTTGCTCATTTTGAAGGATAGAGTTTATATGGACACCAACACTCCCACAGCGATGTTAATGCAAGCAATTTCCAACCAAGTTGCTTTCCCTTCAATAGTGGCATATGAGAAATCAACTATTGATGCTCAACTCATGCAGATAATAAACATAATAGCTACGTAATTAAATATATATTGAGTATTTTGTATCATTTATAGACCAAAATGACCAATCTTATAGCATCATAAGTTGGCAAACACTCCATGTTATATGAGAACATCATTTGAAAGTAGAGAAAGCTATAGTTATCATACCTGAAAGATGCATATCTAAGCTTCCATTTGGCAGGTACTCCAAGCAGATCAACTTTTGCCGCATCTCAGCAAAAATGTATTTTCCATAATGCTCTACACATTCATTCCTTGGCCTCATAAGATGATAAACCTCATTCTCAAATTGCCTCTCTTGAACTCCAGGCTTTAACAGCTGGTCAAGCCTCTTTATAGCAACCAGTTTTCCATTTTGAAGCACTCCCTGTTTAAGATTTGTTACTATCTTTTTTACTGACGAAACAGGAGGGGCTAGAACTCCTACTTACTAGATATATTGAAAAGTAGAAACAAAACATGGCTTTAAAGTATCTAGCTAGTTTACAATAAGATGATAAAATATTCTTTTGGCTCTATAACCATGACAAAACTCAAAGATCTATTGCATTGTGGGAAGAATGGTTAATGTTATATATGGAACCAAGAGGACACAAAAGGTACGATTTAATCTTACCTTGTACACCTTACCAAAACCACCTTCACCAAGTAATCGCTCATCAGAGAAGTTATTTGTGATCTTCCTCAAATATTCTAGTGGTAGACTGCATGGTCCTGAACTTCCATTAAGTATTATGTTCTCCAGCTCATCATATGTACAAGTGCTAGCCTTGTCCTCCATTTTTTCCCCACAAAACAATATTCTGACTACAGAAACATAATAGCAATTTTTTTGGTCAACCACATGCTAGGGTGCATATATAGTGCCTTTGGTAAGTTGTGTTGTTATAACATGTAAATAAATGATTTCCACCAACAAAATATATAACTGTACACAAGAAGGAAAAAAGCATGTGTCAATGTACATATAAAAAAACTAAAGACAATCGCGTATGACACACGTGCGCACGGGCGTCATGGTGATGATGGAGACACGTTGAGTCAGTGGAAGAAGGAGATACCGAGGTTGAAGTAATCAGGACCTTTGAGGGCATAGATGAAAAGAGCAATGCAATCAAATCAAATAGTATGAGAATGAGAGTGTCGATGCCGAAGTCAATGGACAAAGCATGAACCAAGGTTGTCTGACCATGGAATGTGTCGAGGAAGATGGTACAAACACTAGTGTTACCAATACTAGCTATACTAGTTAGAAGCCCCAACGATACACCATTCTATAATGGACCAGCATAGAGAGCCTTGGTGTTGTGGTGTGCAGAACTGCATAGATAGAAGGTGTTGTTGTAGCCCATTGTTTTAGAGTACACTACACCATAGCCCTAGAATAACAACGTACCTTTGGTCAGTATAG
The DNA here is from genome assembly GCA_009763385.1 of Coix lacryma-jobi var. lacryma-jobi. Lineage (NCBI taxonomy): Eukaryota > Viridiplantae > Streptophyta > Magnoliopsida > Poales > Poaceae > Coix > Coix lacryma-jobi. Next base: position 53,264,877 of record CM019824.1, read on the forward strand.
GTTGATATAGCGGCATACCATCGGTTATTGAATGTGGTGTCGTTATATACCTATACCGAACCACATATTTTTAGTGACCACCAGTGTTGTAGTGTAGTGGTAGACAAAGTAGGTGGGGGGAATGAACGATGATATTGGCAACGAGGTTGTACTAAATGAAGAATAAGTAGTGTGAGAACTTGATGCCCCTACCTAAAGGCAAGCAGCCTAGGCCAAATGATCTTGCTTGAAGACAAGCAATTCTGATGCAAGGTATGTGTAACACCCTCGGTGTTACCGCATTAACAACCATTTAAAATCTGTCATGAGCATCATATTAGTTGTCATGTATGTGGTAGTGTTGGGGAAAACCTATGTTGCTTTGGAAACTAATAATAATAGCTTGTTAGTAGTCGCTTTTCGGGGCGAAGTCTTTAAGAGGAAACCAAACTCCTTTTGGAGTAAAAGTTTGGTAGAATCTGATTTCAATCCTTGTCTATCATCGCAACCAAGATCATCTCGAGTACGTGCAGAGTTAATCACTCTTCCGGTGGCTGATGGAACCTATAAATTTATTATTTTAACAAGCTTGAATACGCGAATAATAAGCTATTAAAACTTTATATTATTATTTTTGCCATCTTAAAAATCTTAAATGAGAAATATTAAAACTAAAAATTTATAGATCTCATCGAAGGCTACAATTTTCATATATAATTCATCTTCATCCGAGATCATATGCAAAAGATATGATTTTTTAAAAAAATAACTAAGTGTACCGCTGATATGTAGGTCCCACCTGTCAGGTATATATAAGCATTGAGTCAGTCTGACACATCAGCTAACGGGTCGGTTAAGCGCCCATTGGGACCTAGATGACACCCGAACTAATTTCAGGGACCTAGAAATGCGTTTTTAGAACTTTGGGACCTATACGACACATGCCGACAACTCTAGGGCTAGAAATGCGTTTTTTAAAGTTTGGGGTCTATATGACACCTGCTGACAACTTTAAGGACCGCCAGTGCATTTTACTCTTTTGAGAATACCAGTGAAATACAAAAATAGTATTTAGGCCTTTTCGTAGTTATCCTAAATCTCGAGGGCTAACCTGCAAAAGTCGCGGGGAGAGAGGAAGGGCAGCCGGTCTCTCTCCGCTTAGGCCCTGCTTGGGCCTCGCCCCGGGCCGTCGGGCCAGGCCGCGCGGTTTGGGCCGCTCGCCCTCGCAGGCCGGCTGACCGGGCAGTCAACAGACCGCCACCGCGTGCCTTGCGGCCTTGTGGCCGAAAGCGGCCCAGTTCGGTTACTCATTTAAGTTTAGTTTTCTCCTTTTTCCTTTGGTGTACAATGTTCCAAAAATCATAATAAATCGCAGACAAATCGTAAAATAGAAAATGAAGATGTTTTTAATCCTTGTTAGTAGATCTTTGCAGTAGTGTAATTATCTAGTATGTGTTAGTTTAAGTTTATGGCTGTGTTTGTTTAATCATGCTCTCTTTAAGTCCTTAGTAAATAATTTATATCTAGAGTTTGGTAAATCCAAAAATAGTAAAATTTGTATGGTAGGTTTCTAAAGTCAGGACTTGACTGCAGTAAAAATTTCGGAATTTTTGGCAGAACCTAAACTGAGTTATAGGTTTAACTTGTATAGGTTTAGTAAATAAGATTAAAAAAGGTATAGAATAATTCCGGTATAGGACGGTTTACTAAATAGTTTGTGAATCTTTCTGCAGTAAGGGTCAAGTAGTGCTGTTCCTTAGTAGGTAGCTAGTGTGTGTCTTTGGTTAGCCTAATAATAGTGTTAATCCTTGCATCATCATTGCATACATATAGGTGACGGGTTGGAGTTGGTGGCTCCCGACGACCAGGAGTACGAGGAGATAGTGGAGGAGTTTGAGGAGGTGATCCTTGTCACAGAGGAGCTTCCACCACCGCCGCCGGTTACTGAATTTCCTTCGGTTGTGTCTGACCAAGGCAAGCCCCGGTGCATAACCCTTATTTTCGATATCTATAAATGATTATATGTTATGTTGTGCATTTACGTTTCAGGAGTTACATGAAACCCACCTGTATATACGTACCTATCCCATGAGTCCTACTAGTACAAGAACGAGTAGTGCTATGTTTAGGATGAACGGTAGCATGGGTGACCTGTCGGTGCCCACATAGTAGGTGTTCTTTCATGAACTAATGATGATGGAATGAAACTGAGACCGGGCAGGGATGTGGTTGAGTTCTGGTGGTGGGACGAGTTATGTCCCACAGCCACGAGCTTAGCTTCGGTTACACTACTGCCTGTGTCGCTTAGGATCCATCCGTTGTTGTGGATGGTAGCCAGGTCATAGACTTCTTATCCCAAACACATACTTGCTACATGGGGGCTACATGGGGGTGGGAAGACTAGTTGATCTCTTGCCTCGGTTTTCGGCTCTTTCCGGGTCAACTATTTAGATGCTTGATAGGTGGAGGTCCTTGCACCATTCACGGTTGGGCCAGTGAAGTGGAGGCTTGGAGTCCCAGTTTGGACGGGGACCTGGACCCCTTGGCAGGAGGTTGGTGAGTTGGTCTTGTTTGTACCTTGGTGCTAATGAGGCGTGTGTTTTGGGGTACCCAGCTAGGCTACATTGATATGTGAATCACCGTTGTTCAAACCGGTACCGACATGGCTATGGTCCGACACTGTAGTTTAATAACTGAAACTTAAAGATGAAGAAATGAGACTGATTTCTTACCTCTTGCATGAAAATAGAATATGTGCTTATATAGAAAATAGGAGTAACAACTAATACGGCTAAATAAAATGTTACAACCCTTTTCTTAAAATTGCTCTTTCGCAAAACAAAAGGAACCAAAGCCATAAAGCCTTTCATAATCCTTGAGAGTCGGGATCTATAATTCCCATCCGGGTAAGTCTTGTGAGTACACTCGAGTACTCAGGGTTTGTTTACCCTTGTTGCAGGTGCAACTTGAGAAGTTGTGTGGAGGACTCATCTGGTGGGCACAGACCGAGTCCTTGTATCTTCGTTTAGTTCTTCGCTAGTTGTTTAATTCCTTCACCATTTACTTTCCATACTTGAACAATAGTTTGTAATAATTAAATTCCTAAAGACCTGTAATGGATGGTTGGACTGTGTTATGTAAGCTATATTCATTATTGGATCCTAAACATGAAATGTGGATAGTTTTGGGTTCTCCCTCTAGGTGTGCTCGATGGAATTGCCAAGTTTAGCCACTCTCAAGTGTGCTTTGTGCCTAATGGAAGGCGAGTGTACTTGAAAGTGGATTTGCTTGGGCGGTTCTGCCACAATATGACAGTCATGGTAGTGCTCGATATGTCCATGATGAAGGCCAGATCTGCATGATGAGGACCAGGTGTAGACATCTGGTGCATAGATATTGTGCAACATAGTCATTGATGCATAGGGGACAACAATATAGATGCAACAATGATGAGACATATGGGTGGTGGTGTTATAGCCTAAGGGGGTTACATCGCAGCAACATTGTGGCTTGGAGAAGATGCGCATAGTACTCTATAATGAAAACCACAGGAGCTAGGTGAATCACGCATAATTAGTTAATCAGATCGAGTACACATGAGGCAAAATGATGATGGAAGATGTCGACAGAAGCATCCTGATTTGTGGTAGCAATGACAAAATGGCAATGAAGACGTGTGGATTGGATGATAAATGACACATGAAGACACCAACATCTCTTTAAAATATCGTGTGCCTGGCCTACTAGGCAAGTCACATGGCATAGGAGGTAGAGACTGATGTAGTCGATGCCAATATCATAGTAGATATGTGTGAGGTCGACAGGCAGTGAACAACTCAACCTTAATCAATGAACAAAAAAGAATATGACAGATCAGATGGTGGCTACATGCTAAGGGCAACACAATAGTTGGATGTCGCAATGATGTGGTAGCTAGCCACCATGCTGTGGTGGTCTGACGTTCCAACTACGGCAGACAATGCCCGGAACAATGGTAGGCCCGATATGTTTCTTTGTGATGACTGATGATTTCTAGATCAATAGGATCATATTTGCTGCCTAAATGGTGGTGCTGCCCCATTTGGAGATTGTCTCTCCTAGGGCGCACAACGCAAAAATGAGCAGTAGCTAGAGTCATGGTTTGTATCTAAACTCCTGATATCATATAAGAAGCATAGAATTAATGGACGTATAAGAGCACATTGCTTAGTAGGCAAGAAGCCTCCCTCGTAAATGAGGCAGGCTATAATCGCAAAATTACACGATTCTTATCCAACATATCTATAAGAGGAGAATGCTCATAATTTCACTAACAGTAGGGGTGAGTTACATATACAAGGTGTCAAGGCACTATAGCCGATCATGCTCAACTGAATCCTAAAGAATTGGACCAGCTAAAAACTAGGGAGAAGATAGATAGTGTTATACTGAATCATCCAATGATCTACTCCTATCCCTATGTATTAGGCCATTAAGGAGATGTGCACTGACATGCCCCTCGGTTGAAGCTTCAGAAGACCGTATGCACAAACTGTCTCTAAACTCATTGAACAATGGTATTGGCAACCCTTTGTCATGATGTCTGCAAATTGCCATCGAGTAGGAATTTACAGGACCTTGAATTGACCAAAGTGTCACCTTCTCTCTGATGAAATGGATGTCAACTTCCACATGCTTAAAACATCGAAGGTGAACTAGATATTTGGATAGATATACCGGCAAAACATTATCACAGTAGATCATCATTGCCTTGTCAATGGGAACATGAAGCTCATGATGCAAATTTTAGAGCTAGCACCACTCTGCAGCAGCATTGGACATAACTCGATACTCCGCTTCAGCGCTGGAGACCTAGAGACGGTGGTCTATCATATTTTGATGACCATGAGACCAGCGACTCACCGAGGAACACACAGTAGCCAGATGTCGATTGCCGAGTGTCCGAGCAGCCACCCCAATCCATGTCAAAATGTGCCTTGAGCTGCGTCGATGGTGTCACTGACATCTTGATCCCATGGTGGGTAGAGCCATGGAGGTAGCGAAGGATGCGCTTGTCAAGGTTCCAGTGTGCTTCATGTGGGGCGTGCATATGGAGACAAGCCTAGTTCACCGTGTAGGCGATGTCTGTCCTCATCAAACTAAGGTATTGGAGCGCATCTGTGATGCTACAGTAGAAGATCCCATTGGCTGCGGGCGCACCATTGGTTCTAGACAACTTTGGCTTGGCATCCATGAGTCATCGACGACATGCAATTCGCCATGTCAGCATGCTTTAGAATGTTGTTAGTGTATTGTGCTTGACTGAGGAAGAACCCTACATCAATGGGGTGGACCTAAACACCGTGGAAGGAGTGGCGGGCACCGAGATCCTTGATTGCTAAAGATTAATGCAACTAGTCAATGATGTGCCTAAGTAGTGATGTAGTCGACGTCGTTAGGAACATGTCGTCAACATACAAAAGGAGGTAGGTGGTGTGCTCATCGCTCTTTTAGATGAACAATGAGTTGTTAGAGCTTGTCATGATTAAGCCCATGTTGTGGAGGTGCACGACAAAACACTAGAACCATGCATGTGGCGCTTGCTTGAGTCCTAACAAGGACTTCATGAGCAAGCAAATGTGATCGGGGCAGGTGGAGTCAACGAAGCTAGCGGATTGATGATAGTAGACGTGTTCTGCTAGGTTGCCATGGAGGAATGCATTCTTTTCGTCAAGTTGATGAACTAGCCATTGTTGAGTGGCCACGAGGTGCAGAACCATGCGAATGGTGGTGGGCTTCACAATCAGTGCAAAGGTTTGATGGAAATGGACCCAAGGGCATTGGGAGAACCTATGAACAACCCATCTGGCCTTCCATCGTTCAAGGGAACCATTTCGATGAAGCTTGTTCTTTAAGAGCCACTTGCTGGTGATGATATTGGCATGTGTTGGAGGCAGAACGAGTGTCCATGCGCCATTAGCCCGCATGACGTTGAACTCTTCTTGCATCGCCACATGTCATGTTGGATCACGAAGAGCAGTACAGACAGACATTGATGTTGGTGGTGGAGATACAGTGACCACATGCGCGTATTTGGGATTCGATAGTCGAATGTCGTCTCTCGCATGCATTGCCTTGGGATGGTGTCGTGTCGGTGCCATGTCATCCTTGGAGCTTGTGGGTGGTGCCTCTGGCACCAATGGAGAGGTTGTTGGCGGTGGAGACGGTGAGGAGGAAGCCACAACCATGGTGAATGATGAGGGTGCCATGGTGTCAGTCATAGGTGGTGCAGCAGGCTCATGCATGGGAGACGCTGATGGAGGGGCAGGTGGTGTTGACGACACTGGTGGTGCAGTGCTAGCCAAAATGCATGCATAATGTCAAGGCTAGCATAGTCCATGGGAATCTAGATCACATCAGGCGTGCAAACACTAGAGTCGTGGCAACCTATGCAAAGGGAAAACATGTTTTGTCAAAATAAACATGATAGAAGATTAGAAATTGTTTTCTTTTCAGATTATAGAACTTGTATCCTCACTGGTCTAGTGGATATTCGAGAAAGATGCAGCAAACCAAGTGTGGCGCAAGCTTGTGAGGAGCTATGGCGGCAGTGTTTGGATAGCAGAGGCATTCAAAAACTCAGAGGTGATCGTAACCAGGTGATGTGCCAAAGAGTAATTAAGGGAGTGGATTTGTTACATGAGCGACGTGGCTAGCGATTTAAGAGGTATGTGGACGCCGCAAGGGCATCCCCCCAGAATGAGCTTGGCATGGAGGCCTTGGAAAAGGAGTGAATGGAGGCCATCATTGCGAGTGCATCCATTTTGTTGTGATGTGTATTGGCATGTGAGGCGAAGAGCAATATCGTGCATGGCAAAGAATGTAGCAACACTGAGTTGTCAAACTATCTGCCATTGTTAGCTTGGAAACACATAATTGGGAGCTAGAACTAAGTGCGCAAATGTGTGGAATGAGATGAGCATGGGAAGAGCGTCAGATTTGTGGCACAAAGGAAACTTCTAGGCATAGTGTGAGTAACCATCCAAAATGACAAGGTAAAAGTTGAAACCAGAATTGCTCATAATTGGAGATGTCCATACATCATAGTGAAGATGGTGAAAAGGAAATTGTGAAACATTATTGGACTCATGAAAGGGTAACTAGGCATGCTTGCCGAGATGACAGTCATGATAGGTGTGACGGCTAGGATTAGAATAGAAAAATCAATGGTGTTTGACAGATGCTGAAGAACAACATGACCAGGGTGACCGAGGCGAGCATGCTAGATGGGTGTAGTGTGTGAGGCACGGACGGAGCGCCATCGGTGATCATCGCGGTGAACCGTGCTACTGACGAAGGGAATGAAGATCACTGAATGAATCATAGCGGAGCATAGCCGTCTTGGTTCAAAGATCCTTAAGAGAAAAACCCCAAGGGTCAAATTTGAAAGAAACTGAATTGTCACGAGTAAGTGCACGAACTGAAATAAGGTTTTTAACTATTGCAAAGATGAAGGGGGAGAGAAAGAAGTAGGGACAGAGGCATGACCAGTGCACTGCGCACAAAATAGCGACAATGACATGATGGTTAATAGTAGAGGTGGAAGGGGTGGTTAGAATACCGGGATTAGAGGCCATATGCATCATTGCTCTGGTGTCGAGGAACCAGTCGTTGCCACCGTCGTTGGAGTTGTTGATGCACAAGACACTGAGCATCAATTAGAGACCTGACAAAATGGAGCTCGTGGTGCTGGCATAGAGGGAAGCATCATGGTTGGGTGATGGGGTGGCGAGCGCGGCCATGGCCTGAGGAGGCTGAATGTACCTGAACTAGGTTCCTGCATCATAACTCACACGAGCTGCCCTACGAGTCTGATCACGGACCCACCGTAAACAAGAGACTCCACTATACATACAACACCATACTTCATGACTCCACCTGCAGTTGTGCACCCTTTTCTTCATCACCAAGTCTCTTTTGAGTAAAATTAGATCCATCTCCAGCTCTGACATGTTTGACTCCATAAAGCATGTTCGCTCTTGTTAGACACCACACAAGCTAACTGAATCCAATAACATATTCGACCTGACTCCATATGTGACATTGAGAACTTCTCAACCCCTATTTGAGTCACATGAAAATCTGCCATATTAGCTTGCTCTTCCTTTTCTACTGCAATGCTACGTCCGACGTCTTACACCATAGCCTCCCGCAGAACTAGACAACCAGATTACTCTAGTTACAAGTATAGATATCCGTTGTCTATACTTCGTTCCAACTTGGCATTACGCCCTTCGATTTCGCATGAAACTTGAATCAATTTGTGCACCTTGTTCTCATGGAAGCATGCAAATTTCTCCAATGCAAAACCGCATCCTGAGTTCGCACCACATGTCACCACGCCTTAAGAACTCCATCAGCCGCCACGCTCCTATGTCATCATCACTGATTTTGTCATCGTCTCTGCCCCACGGTACGACTAGGGTGTCACCGCTAGCCTCACAATCATAGCCATATCGCACAAGCCCCATCGTCTGTCTTGTCGCTTACAGACGACAAAGCCAACCAACTTGAACGTCGCCCTGTCTATCTTCAACCATCACGAGAGGTCATGAACATCTTCGATTGCTATTGATCTGCAATCTTGTGAACTCATCTATTTTTTGTTTTATGGAGGCAGAAAACATGGCAACTTAGTCCAAACCAGACTCCTGTTGACTTGTTCCTTACTTATTCCACGAGTCCAACTCAATCATGTGAATTTTCTGTTTTTTCGCCACAGGCCTCCTTCTCATGTGAGATACAGCATGTCCACATTGAAAGTCTTATCCACCAGACACCATCAGCTAGCACCGTGTGGCAAGCACATGAACACCCCATGCAAGCATGTACCACCTGGACATGCACGTTCCAGCCATCCACACATGCATACAAACATGTACTATGTGCTTACCAAGTGTAGTCTCGTGTCTGACCACGAAATATCTTAGGAAAACCAATCTCGATCGACCAAAGAAAACTCTTGATTACTCTTGCACATGTGTGCTGCAGCGTGCATGTGATCCATCATGCATTGAGTCCTGAATGTATACGACTCCAACCTAACATCACACGCAATGTATGCAACTGACTCCCGACAACAACATCCAGTCAGCTAGCCACGCATCATTGTTCATGATGCCACCGTCCACCACATGGCAATCGAGTAATTTTTATCCAAACTATCTCTGTCAAAACACTATGTGTCTACCACGGCTCTCGCCACCATCATTGCTCCTCTTCCTACACCTGCAGACTTCCATCGATCTAATCCCGAGTCAAAGCCGCCATCTTCATTTGTGACGTCTTCTAGCCACACCGTCGAACCTGACTGTCATGTCTGATCAACCCCTATCGAACAGCAGCCACCAACCGCTATTAACTCTCGATCTCCACGTCTGGATGGATTCCTGTTAGATTGCAGCTCATTGGACAGTTCGATCCACCCGCTTGAAGTTTCCAACTCCACCAATTGAGTCGTGGGCACTACTACAAAAAGGCATTTGCGCAGCGTTGGATAAAAGCCCTCCGTGGCGGGCACTCTTTTTGCCCGCCACGGTTATTCGGTGGTCGGCCACGCTGCACCGGCCACCGAAGAGCCCGCTGCGGTTAATAAATAAACGTAGCGGGCAACATAAGCCGCCCGCTGTGGTTAAACTATTTTAACCGCAGCGGGCATCCTTAGTTGCCCGTTGCGGTTAATCCTTTTACCGCAGCGGGAACTAGGGATGCCCACTGCGGTTAAAACAGATTAACCGCAGCGGGCTTTTAAAGTTGCCCGCTTTGGTTATTAACGGCTATTTAAGCCCGCGACCTGCACGATCGCAGCCGATCTTTTCTTCCTCCTTTTGACAAAAACGGGGGGAGAAGTTTTGCTGAATTTTTGCATAAAATAACTTATTTTGAGGTTTCTTTGTTTGATTTGGAGGAGAAGTACTCCACAAGAGGTACTCAGATGATCTCCACCCTCTTTCTCCTCTCTTTTCCTCTCTTTTTAGCCCCCTTTCTAGATCTAGTTTCATGGAGGAGAGAGAAAACTGGTATTTGTTTCTCTAAGTTCATCATAGATGCATTAATTTTATTTGTCGTTGTTATTTCTGTCCCTAGATTTAACACAAATATAATAAATTATTATTTTTTCTAATTCATCTTTGTTTTGTGATTCATGTGATGGACTGGTCGGAATGGATGTATAAGATCAATAAAGTACTTGATGTGTCGTATCTCGTTGAAGTGAGAAAGTTTATTGCCGTTGCGAAAGCTGATTGTGAGAGATCGAACGAGACGACAATCATATATCCATGTCATTGCTGCAAGAATCTGACAGCCTTCAAAGACGAAGGCACAATGCAATCTCAATTGATTCGTTTTGGTTTCATGGAGGATTACACGGTGTGGACTCATCACAGCGAGAGATTCGACCCGAGTGTCGGGACGACATATGGAGTAAGCTCAGCATCGACGACGACCGTGAACAAAAATCCTGGAGCGCACGTCTCATCAGCAACAGTAGCGCCAGCCTTCTATGACAGTAGTGCTCGTGACTACATCGTTGTGGAGGATGTACTCCAGGATATGACAAATGATGGTGGTGGAGATGTTGAGGACGCTACGGTGCAGGACCCTGCGGATGTGCAACTGTTTTAGGATTTACTCAACCACATCGACGAAGACGACGTCGTGTATGGCTCCCCGAAGTGGCTGGAAAATTTTAGAGAGATGGAGCAGGCGTTACTTGATCCTTTATATAAGGACAACGGGGAATGTTCGAAGGAGTGCATAGTGCTCCGTTTCAACCTCCACATGTTGATGATGAAGGCTCGACATGGGTGGTCAGACAGTAGCTTTGATGAGCTGTTAGGTTACCTTGCTAAAACGTTCCCGACGAGTAACAATATTCCAGCAAATACGTATCGGGCGAAGAAGCTTATCCGGCCAGTGGCGATGAAGCTTAGAAAGTTCGATGCCTGCCCTAACCACTACATCCTCTATCGGGGCACAAAGTATGAGAATTTGACGAGTTGTCCGCACTGTGGCGCCAGTCGCTACAAGAGAAATGCTGGCTATCACGTGGATGCAGACGACGATGAGGCCTTGCGAGGTGGTCAGAGGAAGAAGAAGAAGGGTGCCAAGAAGAGCAGTGCTGCAGCCAATCACATCTCGGCTCATCAGCAGGACGAGAAAGAAAAGGGTTACACGCTGAGGAGAAGTCTGGCACTGTCGGTGTGGTACATGCCAGTGATCGACCGCTTGTGTGCGCTATTTGGGAACCCAGAAGACGCGAAGCTCATGTCCTGGCATGCATCAGCTGACCGCTTGAAGGATAATGGCATGCTGCGGCACCCCTCCGATGCTCAGTAGTGGAAAGACTTCGACAAGGCCTACCCACAATTTGGCAAAGATCCCAGGAACGTTCGGTTCGCGCTGAGCATCGATGAGATGAATCCGTTCGGCGAGCTCAGCAGCTCCCACAACACCTGGCCGATCGTACTCACCATCTACAACCTACCTCCCCATCTGTGTTAGAAAATGATATCGATGTTTAACTGGAGCCGGTAATGGAGGAAATGAAGGAGCTATTTGATGTCGTGGTCGAGATGGTGGATGTGTCCCTCAAGGAGAAGTTCACCCTAAAAGCCATCATCTTTGTCACCATCACCGACTACCCCGACCTCTTCTCACTGTCAGGGCAGATCAAAGGGGAGACTGGTTGCGTAATGTGCATCGACGGGACATGCTACACTTACCTCAAGGGATCGAACAAGATGGTCTACATGTGGCATAGGCGGTTCCTTCCGAAAAGGCACATATATAGAAGAAGTGTCGTGAATCAATTGTTCGATGATCAGGGCGAGCCACAGGGTGAACCATAGGCGTAAACTAGTTGGGGGCCAAAGGTGTATGAGATGGTGAAGGATATTGATCAGATCGAGTTCGGGAAGAAGAAGAAGCCACCATAGGAGGGGACAAAACAAACGAGGAAGCGAAAGAGAGACACAATGGAGGAAGCATCACAGGCTGCCCCCTCTGTTCCTTTCAAGAAGAGGTCAATTTTCTTCGAGTACCTGTCATATTGGAAGACACTGAAAACACCTCATGCCATCGACTGCATGCATCTTGAGAAGAACGTCTTCGATAGCACGATCGGTGTCCTACTGGACATCCCGGGCAAGACGAAGTATGGTCTGAAGTCACAGACGGATCTTCCTAACCAGGGCATCAGGAAGGACCTTCACCCTGGGTCACCTCATAATGGTAAAGTCGATCTTCTAGGTGTGGTCTACAACCTAAGGCATGATGAGAAGACTGCTATAAGCTTCTCGGGGGTATCAAGGTGCCGACCAATTTCTCTTCCAACATCAAGAGCCTCGTCTCCTTGAAAGACCTCACATTGACCGGCTACAACGCACATGACTGCCACATCATGCTGATGGTGTTCCTTCCAATTGTGATAAGGGGTATCGGTCCAGAGTACGTGAAGATGGTGGTCACTCGGATATCATACTTCTTTAACCGCATCACGCAGAAGGTCATCAGTAAGGCTGACCTCCCTGCCTTGAAGGACTTCATCGCAGAGACCCTTTGCCAGCTTGAGATGTGCTTTCCCCCATCATACTTTGATATTATGGTACACCTGATGATGCACATGGTGGATCAGATCGAGCAACTAGGCCCTATGTACCTGCACGAGATGTGGACGTACGAGCAGTTCATGTCCACCCTCAATAGGTATGTTCATAACCGTGCTCACCCGGAGGGCTCTATGATCAAGGCATACACAACCGAGGAGGCAGTGAACTGGTGTATGAGGTACATAAAAGACGGGAGGGCGATTGGGTTGCCTGTCCATCAACACAAGGGCAGAACCGCGGGCATGGGGTGCATGGGCCGAAAAGTACGCACGGATATACCATACAAGGAGGTTGAACAAGCTCATTACAGCATCCTTCATCAGTTGGTGAGCATGGAGAAATATGTCGAGAGGCACATAAAAGAGATCTGCGCCGCTAATGACGGACAACGCATAGAGGCATGGGTCCAGAACGAGCACAAGAGTAGTTTCATATACTGGCTCAAAGGGCAACATGTACCCCTAGAAAGATGCCCTGATGATGAAGATACGGAGACCGTGCAGAAGCTTGTGCTAGGCCCGTCAAGCCAAGTCACAACATGGCAAGGGTACGATGTCAAGGGGTACAAGTTCCACATGAAAGAGAAGGACAAGAAGATCGCGACACAGAACTGCGATGTTCGATATGAGGGCGTCAACGAGGCCACAAACACGAGGACACAATACTATGGGCAGATCGAAGAAATATGGGAACTTGACTATGGCAAGGACGTATGTGTAACCGTCTTCCGGTGCCACTGGGTCAACCCCAAAGCGGTTGCGGTCGACAGGGGCTAACCACCGTGAACCTCAAAAGTATTGGGTACAAAGATGACCAATGGGTCCTTACAACCAATGTCGTGCAAGTGGCCTACTATATCTATCCGGAGGACCCAAAGAGACATGTGGTCATGTCAGGAAAGCAGCGGATTGTTGGAGCTGATGGGGTCCAAAGCCCAGAACAATACAACAACTATGCAGAGCTCCAGCTTTTTACCGATTTTGCAAAGAAGATCAAGGCCATCGAGGACCGTTGCAACAAGAGCGGTATGAAGCCCTAGACCCATCCCGATGGTGAGAAGCGGTCTGTGAAAGCGCCAGCACCAAAATAGGATGTATATATGCCACACGTCTATGTAATAAAGTAGTGGACAAGTTATGTAATAGTATTAGAGACAAGTTTTGTAATAAAATAGTTAGCCTGGAAATAATTATCAAAAAGTAAAATATTTGTTCTGCAATAAATGAACCAATATTATTAATAAGTTTTGCAATTTAGTAATATTTGGTATTATATTATTATTAAATTAACTTAAAATCTACAAGTATTAACCGCAGCGGGCAACGTAAGAGCCCGCTGCGGTAATACCTATTAACCGCAGCGGGCAACTTAAGATGCCCACTGCGGTTATTGCTACCCTATATATATACAACCCCCGGGCCAAAGTGGGCAAGTCGTCCTCTTCTCCCGCACCGACCCCGAAGGGCTGCCCAAATCTCCCGCGCGCGCCGCCATCCTCCACCCCCATGCCCTAGCCGCCACCTTCCTCCACATCACCGGAGCCGCACCGCCGAAGCCCTAGCCACGCCTCTGCTACTGGTGCCCTAGCGCCACGGGAGCCGGAGCCACGCCCCGAGCACGCCACGACCACGCCAGAGCCACTCGACCTCGACCATGCCACCGAAGTCGGAGCCAGAGACACTCCACATCGCCGAAGCCGGAGCCGGAGCCACGACTCGACCTCGATTCCCGTCGAGAACCCTAGCTTCGACCTCAACCCCCGCCGGGAACCCTAGCTCCGACCTCCGCCACCGCTGGGTACTCGTTCTCTTCCTTGCTCGCTCTGACCTCCCGCCTCGACCCCCGCCGGGACCCACTTGCCCGTTCCATAAGCTCCGATCGAGTTGGCGTCGATCACATGCTGAGCACCTCGCCACCGGTGGAGAGTTCATCACGCACCTCATATGTTCATTTCATTCAGTACATTGAGTTGCTTTTTAGTTCAGTTCATTCAATCCATATGCTTCACCAAATCTTTAGTCCATATGCTTTTATCTCATATGCTTTAACCATTCATTTAGTCCATGTGGTTTATGAAAGGATCAAATCAGCCTAGAGGGGGGGTGAATAGGTGATTTTTAACAATCTGAAACTTCACAAACTAGAAAATGTAGTTAGATAACAACCGGTGTTGCCGGTTTGTTTGGGTAGGTACTACCGAGTGTAAAACACTGGTACTATTGACACAAACAAACGGCACTACCGGGATCCTAAAGTGAAACTACAAATCCGATGTATGTGAGCTATGAATGTAATACAAGAATTTACCCCACTTCCCTAAGTATGATAGACAACAAATCTAGCATCACCAACTCTTGTTCGCTTTCCCAGTGTAGATCGAGCCTTCTCAACCTAAGAATGAGATAGGGAGAGGAAGAACACGAAGAACACAAGTACAAACGTAATATGCAAAGTAGAGACAACAACAAGCACACGGGACACAACGATTTATCCCGAGGTTCGGCCAAACCACTAAGGAGTGCCTAAGTCCTCGTTGTCGAGGTGACCACCAAGGTCGGAGTCTATTTCACCTCCTTGCCTCACTCAAGCAACCACAAAGGCTACTAGAGTTTCTCCACTAGAAATCACAGGGGAAATACAAATGCTTCGGGGAGCCCTCACAAATGAATCAACACGGGCTACCACGAAGAACACCTAACCGGCTAGGGTTCAAAGAACCCAAGAGTAATAGACACAAACCAAGCCGGCTAGATGGAAACCAAGTGCTCAAGTCATAGATCGAAGCTTCCTGCAATCTAATCTCACTTCCCTAGCTCAAATCTTGCAAGGAAATGAATCTAGGAGCAAAGGGGGAGAGACAGGGGAGTAGTCAATGCTTGGAGGCTCTTTTGTCTGAAGTTAGGTCGCAATAAGTGATTGGAATGATTGGGTAACGGTCAAAAGAGAAGAGGAGGGCTATTTATAGTCTCCCAGTCCCGAGGCTGGTCGGTAGTACCGACCAGTCAGAAACCGTTGCACAGATCTGGATCTGACCTAAAACCAGCTACCGACCAAAGGTCGGTACCACCGAGGGTCGGTAGTACCGGCCTTATGGCGGTACTACCACCAGGCCAAAATGGCCGCGAACAGAGAGCTCCACAAAAAAGGGACTTGGTCCCTCGGTTACTACCGACCAGGGTTGGTACCACCGAGGGTCGGTAGTACCGACTATATGGCGGTACTACCGCCAAGTCAAAAACAAGTCAACACAGAGAGCCCTGCAAACTTGCCTTAATACCGGCTTGGGTCGGTACCACCGAGGGTCGGTAGTACCGACTATATGGCGGTACTACCGCAAAGCCATTTTGAGCGCGAACAGAGAGGTCTGCAAAAATGACCTTTCTACCGACCAGGGTCGGTACCACCGAGGGCCGGTAGTACCGACTATATGGCGGTACTACCGCCAAGTCATTTTCGCGCCTACACAGAGAGGTTGTTTGAATGGTCTGGGTGCCCGGTACTACCGACAAGATGGCGGTATTACCTCCAGTTCAAAATGAACTCTACCCAGAGAGCATTGTGCGGTGCAGCCATGGTCGGTACTACCGACCCCCATTGTCGGTACTACCAACCACACAGTGTAACCTCTATGTGTTCGTGATCGTGCGGTGTCTCTCAAGCAAACTTTAGTTAGTCGATTTGAGCACTTTTCTTCACATCTAGTCAACCTAATTTGTGACCCTCTTGATAGTCCGGCTTACCTATAACTCAAGTTTTAAAATCAAATATTGAACCATCACTTGAGCCAGGCATCTCTTTGACTAAAAGTATCCAACGTGCTTTGTTCACGAGATTTCAACATTTCAAATCTTTTTAAGGACTAACACCTGCATACATACTTTTATAAAACCGTTAGTCCCTAATTTGATTGTCATTAATTAGCCAAAACCCACATTGGGAGCGAATGCACTTACAAACTCCCCCTTTTTGGTAATTGATGACAACCAACTTAGGCTTACAATAAGGATAGAAAGAATTGAAGCTTTTGAATTCGAAAATTTAGTTCGAGCTCCCCTTTAGTATATGTTTTGGATATGAATTTCAAACCTTGACTTTAATCAAGGTTGCATACACAAGAATGAGAGCTCCCCCTAAATTTTGCAATCCGTGGGGTGCCTAAGTGTGTGACAACATCATATATAACAATTTGTGATGCATAAACAATATGGCATGGTGATCCACATAACAATGTAATAAGAGAAAAACAAATGGCTATGGAAGAAAGAAAAAGACTCAAATCACATAGCCATATCGAAAACAACAATCACCAACCATGACAAGAGCAGAAATATAGAGGTTGAACCATACATGAATATAACAATAAGCTCAAATGTTTTACATCCTCAACACATCACAAATTAAAAGTAGCATAACCACACTTAGTTCTCAAAGATTAAACTCCCTCTCTCGGACTACCTATTACATCAAGATAAGGCCTAACACTCCCCCTTTGGCATTAAGTGCCAAAAAGGGTAAGCCACGATAAGCATAAAAACTAATAGTAGCCGCCTGGATAAGGACCGCCAAAGAGAGAGGAAAAGGCACTAGCACCAACATCACCACCTAGAAACGACGACGAAGGGTCATGAGAAGGATCCTGTGGAGGAGAGGAAGCAGGGAAGCCACCACTCCCAGCTGGATCGGCATCGGGGGCAGCAAAGCCCATGTAGGAGCCACCACCTCCACCCTGGAACGAAGTAGATCCACCACCATGTGACAGACCTGCATCGTAGTCAGGGTAGAATGGCAGAGGCTGGTACGAGGGCGGGTGCTGAAGAGGTTGATACATGTCGGAGGAGAAGATCTCGGCCTCATCACCACCCTGCTACTACTGCTGCTGGCCACCGTCGTCATAGTCATCATCATCGTCGTCGTCGTCGCACCTGGGCTGAGCATCATACTCGGCAAAGGGGTCTGGGAAGGGCCGGAGAGGAGACCGCGGAGGAAGACCAAGGTGCTCACGCACCTCTTGCTGATGCCGCTCGTCGCGCTCAGCCATGTAGCAACACCATGAAAAGAACTTGCTGAGCGCACAACGAACAGCCCCACCACCCCCACTCCTCCGCCTCTCATGACGCAGATAAGAAGGGGCAGCAAGGGCACTTCCTCATGGGCCTGCTCTGGGCCATGAGCCACGCCAGGGGCAGCTTCTGCTGCTGCTGCTGTTGGAGCATCACCACCTTCTTCAGCTTTGTCCTTGCCCGTGGAGGAGAACTGACGGACACTGTATTCCTTCAAGCTCCTGTCATACTCAAAGGTGGCTCCAACAACATGCTCATGATATGCATTAAGTACGGAGCAAATGGCAAGTCCTTGTGCGGGTCATTATAGACATCAGAAATCTTCTGCCATAAGAAGTGAGATATACTGAAGCGCCCATCAGGTAGAGCAAACCGGCACAGAACCTTCGGAGCATCATTCCTCAAATTGGTGCTGTCTCCACTCTTGGGGTCCAAGGTAAGCCGCATCGGGTTGTTCAGAACAAAGAAAGTCGGCTTCAGCCCATTGACCTGAAAGTTGGCCACCTTGCCATGCATATAAATGCCAGAGTTCTGCAGCTCATCAGGGAACATTCCCTCACCATACATCTCAGATAGCCTCGGAGCATTCCGGTCCTCACTGTTAAACCCCAGCAGCCTGGCGAAGGTGACAAAGTCACACCTGTAGTGGACCCCCTGGGTCATCCAATGAAGCACTTTTGCAGGCTGATCAATGAAGAGAGTAGCCCAGAACTGACATATGATTTCTTGACTGTAGCTGTGCTCACCAGATATGAGGCCTAGAATCCTCCAGTCCTCAAGCCTCTGCACCAAAGCATCTATCTCCTCAGAACCCTTGTCAGATAAGGATCGAATCGACAGACGCTTGTGCTCAAAGAGGGGAGGACGCCCCTTAGCACAAAACCCCTCCAAAGGACAGACACATAGTAGTCCTGCTGAAAGCGGGACCAAAAACGTCTGTCCACTGAGTCATCCCTGATAAAGAGATAGGGGTTCTCCAACCTCTGGGTCCTCAACAAATTTGCCCGCTTCCTGTCTGAATAATCCATGTCATTACCAGGATAAGCGGGTCCCACCATCAGCGCACCGGCTTCACCATGCATGTGGAACACCCGGTTGATCAGTAGCAAACTGGATGTTGGAGGAGACGGAGGTCCAACACGGGGATCGATGGAACGACCCTCCCGCTCTGGTCCAACCTCCAGAGCCACTCTTCCCACAATGACACTGTGCAGACACCCAGGAGGACCATTGACAGGAGGCGGTGGAGGCGGAGGAGGCACATGACCACTGCCACCACTCCAACCACCACCCTTGTCACTGCCGACACTCCGACGGCTCGTGGACGAACGCCCACGAACTTGTTGAGTGAGGTCCTCACTGCTTCTGCCGAGCCGAGCACGGCGCCCGGGATTGCGACGTTGCGGCTCCCCTTGCTCCAAGCCTCCTTGCCCCATAGCAACATACTCTTCCTCTTCCTCATCTCTAGCTTGTCGTGCATCACGAGAGCCCCTTCGGCTATGCAACATCTAGAAAAGATTACATAGGCCAACATGAGACACAAGTGATAACAAGACAACTTCAAAGGATGTAGCAAAGAAGACGACGATCAAAATCGGGGAAGAAAATAGCTCACTGCGCGCGGTCGGTACTACCGACCGTAGTGGTCGGTACTACCGACCGCACTGCAGCGTGCGGTTTACTTCAATCCAATCACACAAATCGCCCATAAACTTGCACAACATACATACTAGAAGCATCTACACACTAAAGAGAACAATCCTACCAAAGGAATCGACCTAGAACAAGGTACATTGAGAGATCGGGCATGAACACCCTAGTACCTTGCTACTCGAAGTGAAGAGGCCGAAATCCAATGAAGTAAGAACTCCCGGTCTTCAAGAACACCACCACGACGATCTCCTTGCTCCAAAGCACCTTCCCACTGGACGGATTTGGATTTGGGTGGAGGAGAAAGGAGATCGAGGAGAGAGAGCAAGACGGTGGCTCTAGAAGTCGGGCTCAAGGGGTGGCAGCGCGGTGAAAGAGACTTGACCGGATAGGGTTGAAAGGGTTTTCACCGCGGCCTTTTATACCAGGGTAAACCCCGGTCGGTACTACCGCCCATAGGGGTCGGTACTACCGACGGTCGGTACTACCGACCCTTATGGCGGTACTACCGACCGTTCACTTCCAGAACGGGCAGAGAGCTATTCTAGGAGAACTTTGTGTGGAATACTACACACACTCCAATCATGTCCAGATTTCATACAAGCAGTACATAACTATGGACACAAGTGAAGCATGCAAAATAGATTTTGAAGTCACACACAAAATTTGTAAAAACATTTGTCTAGGTCTCTAGGTGAATACAAATATGTGCAAGACATCAAGCCACGTTATGAGAATCAATGATATTTAGTTCACTCCTCAAAGCACAAAATCTTGACTCGTCTAATGGCTTTGTGAAGATATCAGCTAGTTGCTTTTCGGTGCTCACATGGCGTAATGCGATATCTCCTTTGGCTTCGTGATCTCTCAAGAAGTGATGTCGGATGTCTATGTGTTTTGTGCGAGATTGGTTTGCTTTTCGGTGCTCACATGGCGTAATGCGATATCTCCTTTGGCTTCGTGATCTCTCAAGAAGTGATGTCGGATGTCTATGTGTTTTGTGCGAGATTGGTTTACAGGATTGTTTGCTAGTTTGATAGCACTCTCATTGTCACACAAAAGTGGAATTTTGGTTTCCTCACATCTGAAATCCTTTAGTGTTTGCTTCATCCAAAGTAGTTGGGCACAACATGCGCCGGCCGCCACATACTCGGCTTCGGCGGTGGATAGGGCAACACTATTCTGTTTCTTAGAACTCCAAGACACCAAAGACCTTACAATAAATTGGCAAGTCCCGGTAGTGCTCTTCCGGTCTACCTTGCAACCATCATAGTCCGAATCGGAATAGCCAAGTAGATCGAAAGTGGAGCCCTTGGGATACAACAAGCCAAGATTCGGAGTGTGCACTAAGTATCGAAAGATTCTCTTAACGGCCATAATATGACATTCTTTCGGATTAGCTTGAAACCTTGCACACATGCACACGCTAAGCATGATATCGGGCCTAGATGCACAAAGGTAAAGCAATGAACCGATCATAGAGCGATATACCTTTTGGTCCACTGGCTTACCATCCTCATTTAGATCAAGATGTCCATTGGTTGGCATGGGAGTCTTGATGGGTTTGGCCTTGTCCATCTCAAACTTCTTTAGCATGTCCTTTGTATACTTTGTTTGACTGATGAACGTGCCATCCTTGAGTTGCTTGATTTGGAATCCGAGAAAGTATTTCAACTCACCCATCATGGACATCTCGAACCTTTTGGTCATGATCCTACTAAATTCCTCACAGAAAGCCACATTAGTACTACCAAATATTATGTCATCGACATATATTTGGCACACAAAGATATCATTATCGACTTTGCGAGTAAATAAAGTAGCATCGGCCTTTCCTATCTCAAAACCCTTTTTGAGTAGGAAATCCTTTAGGCAATCATACCAAGCTCTAGGGGCTTGTTTGAGCCCATAGAGCGCCTTGTCGAGCTTGTAGACGTGGTTGAGAAACTTGGGATCTTCAAAACCCGGTGATTGCTCCACATATACCAATTTGGAGAGGGGGCCGTTGAGGAATGCACTTTTCACGTTCATTTGGTATAGCTTGAAATCATGGTGAGTAGCAAAGGCATGTAATATGCGAATTGACTCAAGCCTAGCTATAGGTGCATAGGTTTCCCCAAAATCCAAACCTTCGATTTGAGTGAAACCTTGAGCCACCAGCCATGCTTTGTTCCTTGTTACCATGACATGCTCGTCTTGTTTGTTGCGGAAGACCCATTTGGTTCCTATCACATTTTGCTTGGGCCTTTCCACCAAGGACCAGACTTCATTCCTAGTGAAGTTGTTCAGCTCTTCTTGCATAGCCATCACCCAGTCCGGATCATCAAGTGCTTCTTCCACCCTAAGAGGTTCCAAAGAGGAGACAAACAAGTAATGTTCACAAAAACTTGCTAAACGAGAACGTGTCGTTACCCCACGTCGTATGCTCCCCAATATGTTGTCAACGGGATGATCCCGTTGAACTGTATGATGAAGTCTTGGATGTGGCACAAGTGATCTCCTTTGGATGGGTCCATCTTCATCATCTTCGTCATATGTGTAGATGTCCCCATCATCTCGTCGGTCTTCATGTTGAGCTTGTGTTTGATCATCAACTTGATGTATCACTTGAACATCACTCACACTACCACCATTCGGAGTTGTGCAAGCTTCATCATGCGCATTTGGATGCACATGATGGACATGAGAATCTTGTGGAGTGTGCGATGGATCATCTTCATCATCTTGAATTTCAACGGGCCTCACATCACTGGTTGCAAGCTTCTTGATAGCTTCGGATGGAGGCACGTCATTACCTACAAGCTCATCATTGACTTGCTCCTTTTGAGAGCCGTTGGATTCATCAAAAGTCACATCTATCGTTAACTCAATAGTGCCGGTGGCATTATTGAATATACGGTAGCCGTGTTCGTTAGTACCATAACCAAGTAGAAAGCCTTTGTGTACCTTAGGTGCAAACTTTGAGCTTTTGGCCCTCTTGTTAAGTATGAAACACTTGCAGCCAAAGACTCTAAAGTAGTGCACCTTCGGTTTGTTACCGGTTAGAAGCTCATATGGCGTCTTGTCCCTTAGCTTGTGGAGGTACAGGCGGTTGATTGCATGACATGCCGTGTTCATCGCCTCCGCCCAAAAACCATAAGAAGTCTTGTACTCATCCAACATAGATCTTGCGGCTTCAACAAGAGTTCTATTCTTCCTTTCCACAACCCCATTTTGTTGTGGGGTATATGGAATGGAGAACTCATGCTTGATTCCTTCATCATCAAGATACTCTTCCATGTTGGTGTTCCTAAACTCGGTCCCATTGTCACTTCTCACTTTCTTGATCTTGAGGTCAAACTCATTTTGAGCTCTTCTAGCAAACTTCTTGAAAATGCCTTGCGTTTCACTTTTATCTGCTAAAAAAGAACACCCAAGTGAAGCGAGAATAGTCATCAACAATAACGAAACCGTATTTGTTACCACCGATGCTTTGGTAAGCAACGGGTCCGATGAGGTCCATATGCAATAGCTCCAATGGTCTTGTGGTTGACACGATGTTCTTTATTGGATGCTTTGCTCCAACTTGCTTTCCGGCTTGGCATGCACTGCAAATCCTATCTTTCTCAAAAGAAACATTGGTTAGACCAAGGATGTGTCCTTCTCTTTGAAGTTGGGCCAAGTTCCCCATCCCAACATGAGCTAGCTGGCGATGCCAAAGCCAACCCATGCTAGATTTTGCCATTAGGCATGTCTTAGGTTCCACTTTACTAGTGAAGTCAACTAGGTAAAGCTTTCCCTTTAACACACCTTTAAATGCAATAGAGGAATCCCTTCTTCTAGAGACGGTCACACCCTTATCCGTAAAGAGACAATAGTAACCCATTTCACAAAATTGAGAAACGGATAACAAATTGTAACTCAACGAATGCACAAGTAATACATTAGATATGGAATTGTTAGTTGAGATAGCAATTTTACCCAAACCAAGCACTTCTCATTTTCCATTGTCACCAAACACAATGTTGTTGCATGAATCATTGCTTGGTTGGAAGGAGGTGAGCATTTCTTTTGCCCCGGTCATATGATTGGTGCATCCACTATCCAACACCCAACTTGTTCCACCGGAGGCATATTCCTACAAAACAAGATTATGTTCTTGATTTAGGTACCCAAGTGAGATTGGGTCCTAAGGGGTTAGTCACATAAACTTTGGGCTCCCAAACATTTCTGATGATCTCTCTCTTCTTGAGTGCACCAACATACTTAACGACAATCTTGTCGTTCTCTCCCCAACAACACAAGTAATCACATGTATAGCTTCTTGATATGGGCTTTTGTTGCTTGGGGACCTCCACTTGCTTTTCCTTGTTGATCTTACCATTAGCAAGTGGAGCCTTTGGATTGGCGATCTTGTTGGCCTTGTTCATGAGGTCAAAGAGAGGAACCCCTTTGTTAAAGTTAACAAAAGGTACCCCATTGACCATCTTCCTTCCATTGGCCTTGCCACCATACCTATTGTATCCAATCTCATCCTTGATGGATGGATGCCTTGCGGTCTTGAGGATGTCTTTTGGTTGTTGCACCTTACACTTGCAACCATTCCTCAAGATCATGTTCAACCTATGAATCTCCTTGTCTTTCTTCTCTAGCTCAACAAGGTTAGTTGCACAAGCATTTATATCAAGTCTATAGCATCTTTTTCAACCATTACTAGTTGAGGCATTAGAGCTATCGGAATCCTTAGGAGAGGTTGAAGAAGTGCTATTCCAAAGAGTGTTGTAGCTTAGTTCAAGAGTTTGATATTTATCTTGAAAGCTTGTGAGGCTTTCTTGAACCAAGCTAACTTCATTCTTTAGACTATCAATTGAGTCATTGCTCGTGGAACACTCCTTAGCCAACTTCTTGTTAGAGTCGTTGGCTAAAGATAGTTCCACGGTCAATTTCTCAACCTTCAACTTCTCCTCGGCAAGAGAGGCTTCCAATGCAAGGTTCTTTTCTCTCTCTTGAGAGATCAAGTCTCCTTGCAAAGCAAGACTCTCATTCTAACTCTCTAATTTAGTGAGCAATTTTAAGATTTTAGGTCCACCTCTCTTACCAAATTTTCTAATTATGCTAAGCTCAAATTCATCCATATCATCATCACTATATTCATCGCTAGAACAAGTAGGAGAGTTAGATGATACCTTCTCATCCTTAACCATGAAGCAAGAATGAGTGAAGTCATCCTCGTCGTCGGAGAGACTCTCGAACAAGCGTGATGAAGTGGTCGATGTGGCCATGTTGGAGAAGAGGCTTGGAGAAGAGGTCTTGTGTATGGCAATGTTGGCCGCTCCTTTTTCCTTCTCCTTGCCCTTGCTCTTCTCTTCATCACTAGAGTCATCTTCCGAGAGCCATTCCTCACCAAGATGAGCTTCACCACCTCTTCTTCTTCTTTGCTTCTTGTCATCACTCTTGCTATACTTGTTCTTGTTCTTCTTTTGTGGACAATCGGCAATGAAATGATCGTCCGCACCACACTCATAGCAATTCCTCTTCTTTGACTTCTTGAAGTATCCACCTTTGCCCTTCTTGTACATCTTCTTTCTCATGAATCTTCTAAAGTTCTTCACAAGAAGTGCTATCTCATCGTCGGAGTCATCACTTGCTTCACTTGATGAGTCATTTTGGGCCTTTCTTCCTTCTTCTTGGTTTGCCTTGAGAGCTACCACCTTCTTGTTGCTTGCCTCTTGATCTTCTATGGCTTCATCATCCAAGACTTCATGATGCTTTATTTTGGCAAGCATCTCATGAGGTCCCATGCTCTCATAGTTAGGTCTCTCCATGATGATTGATGCAAGTGTCTTGTTCTTCTTTCTATATGCTCTCAATAGCTTTCTTGCAGCTGAGTTGTCATCCCACTTTTTCTCTCCAAGAGCTCTAATCTTATTGATCAAGGTCATGAATCTATCGAACATTTGTTGAGTGGTTTCACCACTCTTGATAGTGAAGTTCTCGATCTTTCCTTGAAGAAGCTCTATTTTGCACTTCCTCGCACTTGCATCACCCTCATATGATATCCTGAGAGTGTCCCAAATCTTCTTGGCATTCTCCATTCCATGTACCTTGTTGCTTTCTTCGGGTTTAAGGCATGATAGAATCAATGATGCGGCTTGAACATTTTGTTGAAACTCAATCACATCATTGTCGGTGAACTCTTCGCCTTCAACATGACTTGGTCCATTCTCGACAATCTCCCAAGCTCTTGCGGCAAGGAGATGTAGCTTCATCTTGTGTGCCCAGTCATTGTAGTTGACTCCATCAAAGGAAGGTGGTTTGCCTAGATTGACACTAGGCAATAGAAGGACTTTGCCCATTTGGCTATAGTCATAAGACATGCTAGAGAACTCCTTCTCCCTCTTGCCTTTCTCTTCATCTTCCTTTTTCTTATCTTCTTTGGGCTGTGGCGGATTTTCTCCGCTTCTAGATGTTTCGCCTTTATTGCCCAAAGCTTGCCTCAAGCTCTCAATCTCATCTTTCATCTTTTTCATTTGATCTTCAAATTTCTTTGCTTGATCTTCTAGCAGCTGACTAGAAACCCTCTTGACAATATCATCAACTTGTTCTTGACTTAGGGTCGACATGATTCTCCCTTACACGGTGAAGCGCTAACACAAGGGTTAGGCTCCGATACCAATTGAAAGGATCAAATCAGCCTAGAGGGGGGTGAATAGGTGATTTTTAACAATCTGAAACTTCACAAACTAGAAAATGTAGTTAGATAACAACCGGTGTTGCCGGTTTGTTTGGGTAGGTACTACCAGGTGTAAAACACCGGTACTACCGACACAAACAAATGGCACTACCGGGATCCTAAAGTGAAACTACAAATCCGATGTATGTGAGCTATGAATGTAATACAAGAATTTACCCCACTTCCCTAAGTATGATAGACAGCAAATCTAGCCTCACCAAGTCTTGGTTGCTTTCCCGGTGTAGATCGAGCCTTCTCAACCTAAGAATGAGATAGGGAGAGGAAGAACACGAAGAACACAAGTACAAACGTAATATGCAAAGTAGAGACAACAACAAGCACACGGGACACAGCGATTTATCCCGAGGTTCGGCCAAACCACTAAGGAGTGCCTACGTCCTCGTTGTCGAGGTGACCACCAAGGTCGGAGTCTATTTCACCACCTTGCCTCACTCAAGCAACCACAAAGGCTACTAGAGTTTCTCCACTAGAAATCACAGGGAAAATACAAACGCTTCGGGGAGCCCTCACAAATGAATCAACACGGGCTACCACGAAGAACACCTAACCGGCTAGGGTTCAAAGAACCCAAGAGTAATAGACACAAACCAAGCCGGCTAGATGGAAACCAAGTGCTAAAGTGGTAGATCGAAGCTTCCCACTCTCTAATCTCACTTCCCTAGCTCAAATCTTGCAAGAAAATGAATCTAGGAGCAAAGGGGGAGAGAGAGGGGAGTAGTCAATGCTTGGAGGCTCTTTTGTCTGAAGTTAGGTTGCAATAAGTGAGTGGAATGATTGGGTAATGGTCAAAAGAGAAGAGGAGGGCTATTTATAGTCTCCCAGTCTCGAGGCTGGTCGGTAGTACCGACCAGTCAGAAACCGTTGCACAGATCTGGATCTGACCTAAAACCAGCTACCGACCAAAGGTCGGTACCACCGAGGGTCGGTAGTACCGGCCTTATGGCGGTACTACCGCCAGGCCAAAATGGCCGCGAACAGAGAGCTCCGCAAAAAAGGGACTTGGTCCCTCGGTTACTACCGACCAGGGTCGGTACCACCGAGGGTCGATAGTACCGACTATATGGCGGTACTACCGCCAAGTCAAAAACAAGTCAACACAGAGAGCCCTGCAAACTTGCCTTACTACCGGCTTGGGTCGGTACCACCGAGGGTCAGTAGTACCGACTATATGGCGGTACTACCGCCAAGTCATTTTGAGCGCGAATAGAGAGGTCTGCAAAAATGACCTTTCTACCGACCAGGGTCGGTACCACCGAGGGTCGGTAGTACCGACTATATGGCGGTACTACCGCCAAGTCATTTTCGCGCCTACACAGAGAGGTTGTTAGAATGGTCTGGGTGCCCGGTACTACCGACAAGATGGCGGTACTACCGCCAGTTCAAAATGAACTCTATCCAGAGAGCATTGCGCGGTACAACCATGGTCGGTACTACCGACCCCCATTGTCGGTACTACCGACCACACAGTGTAACCTCTATGTGTTCGTGATCGTGCGGTGTCTCTCAAGCAAACTTTAGTTAGTCGATTTGAGCACTTTTCTCCACATCTAGTCAACCTAATTTGTGACCCTCTTGATAGTCCGGCTTACCTATAACTCAAGTTTTAAAATCAAATATTGAACCATCACTTGAGCCAGGCATCTCTTTGACTAAAAGTATCCAACGTGCTTTGTTCACGAGATTTCAACATTTCAAATCTTTCTAAGGACTAACACCTGCATACATGCTTTTATAAAACCGTTAGTCCCTAATTTGATTGTCATTAATTAGCCAAAACCCATATTGGGAGCGAATGCACTTACAGTTTAACCATTCATTCAGTCCATATGATGCAATCTGATATAGATTTAATATCATATGCTTTTTAGTCCATATGCTTTAACCATTCATTTAATCCATATGGTTTTCCTTTGCCCATGTTCTAGTTTAGATTCTCAAACTGATGGATGTTGTTGGTTTAACCATTCATTCTATTATACTTGATAATACAGTTTTCTCTATTAGGCATGGCATGGTATATGTTGAGCATTTTCATTCAGTCAAGCTATATGTTGAGCATATGTTTTAGTATATGTCCTGCATTTTTAGTAACCTATGAGTTGTGATTATTTATCTACACTGATTATCAAGTCTGAGATGTATACTTTAGACTTTAGATGGATATTTCTCTGCACTGATATTTTCAGTGTTTCAGTTATGTGATCAGTTATCTTTGCCTACTCCTCTCCCTACTCCTCTCTCCCATGTGTTCAGTCAAGACTATGTTCCAGTGTTCCTGATCTTTGCATACTCCTCTCTCCCTTACTCCAGTGTTCTATTTCCTGCCTATGATGCAATTTCATGCTTTTTTACACTATGCATTTGCCACTACCTATGATGCCCTGTGATGCTTTTCTATTTGCTGCCTATGATGCAATTTGATGCTTTTTTACACTATGCATTTGCCACTACGCAATACTATCACTCTACTATCACTACTGTACTACTCCTCTCCCTACTCCTCTCTCCTTGTACTACTCTATACTACTCTCCCCCTACTACTCTTTAGTAGAACTAGTCCTCTGCAGTAGTACTCTCTACTGTAACACCCTAGGTGTTAAGCAATCCCTAAATGCATAATTTGGCATGGCATGAGCATAGCATCTCATCATTTCATGCGCATATGCTTGTTGAATGCTTAAGTCCTTGTGTAGTGTCTAAGTATAACCTTGTTATGATTTTTGTTTCTGACCACGTGCCTTATAACAAAGTTGTAGATCTTGATGAAAGGAACAACTTTGCTTTAAAGCACTTTCTCAGAAAAAGCTTTTAAAATGTGATTTCTTGCATTAGAAAAATGGATTAGAAGTAAATTTCTTTTTCTAAGCAGAATTTGGACTTGAGCCTTAAAGATTATTTGTTCTTTACAAAATTCTAAGCAACTTTGCTTTTAGGACCTTTTCCTAATTCGGTCTAGTTTAGGAGTTATAGAGCATCAAAGTTTGTAACCAAACTTCATTAGTTTAACCCTAGTGGGCCCGGCCTGTCAGTCTCTCCTTCTTCTCCTTCGCGGACGCCGCTCCCTCCGCGCCGACCGAATCCGCCCGCAGCCGCGAGACCGCCTCGCCGGCCGGCCAAACCACCGACACCGCCGCCCGTGGTTTGCGCCCGAACTCGCTACGTCGCTCCGGCGCTCGGTGCATGCTCGCCGCGTGGAGCGCGACGCCTGGCGCCGCCGCGTCCGGTCGGGAGCTCCCCCGACGGGAACCGGCCAGGTGCAATGCACCTAGCACTTCGTTCCTTTTGCCTTCGCTCCGCCCCGTGCTCGCAACCAGAGGAGCATTCCATTGCTCACTCTCTTCCTCGCTCCACTCCACTCCATCTTCACCAGAGCTCCGCGCCGCCGCCGCCCGCCGAACCTCGGCGAGCGATTACTCGCTCCACCGCTCACCGCCGTTCGATTCCTCTCGCCAGTTTCTCTGCCTTGACCTCCTC
Source organism: Coix lacryma-jobi var. lacryma-jobi (assembly GCA_009763385.1). Classification (NCBI taxonomy): domain Eukaryota; kingdom Viridiplantae; phylum Streptophyta; class Magnoliopsida; order Poales; family Poaceae; genus Coix; species Coix lacryma-jobi. The sequence goes on from CM019824.1 coordinate 53,294,423, forward strand.
TTTCTCCGGCAAGGGTTGGTTTCCCCTCTCTCCCTCTCTAGCCGCCGGAACAGCGGATGCCATCCTCAAGCTCCCGCCACCGTGACCTTCACGTGAACCAGTCATCTCCGGCCAAGCTATCCCAAGCCGAGCCATGTTCTAGTCTTCTCTACCGATGTAGTTGCCTAGGTTTCGATGGAGGCCTCCCTGCCGCCAGGTTCAGCCGGAACCGAGCCGTGTCGCCGCCATGTCCGCCATGGACCGCCGCCGTGCATCGCTCCGGGCAATGCTGGGGATGCCGAAGCCCGAGAGTTGCTCCAATAGGTCGCTTATGTCTTGCTTAGGCTAGTGTTGATCTCGCCGAGTCGCAAGCTGCCGGGAAGAGTTCCACCGCCGAGTCGCAGAGCCGCCGCTCCGCCATGGCCGCCGTCGAGCTTGCTCCGGTATCCCTCTGGCTCAGCGAGTCGGTTAGTCGTGTTCGCCCCGCAAACCCGCACCCAATGATGGTCTCGGTGTCACCGGAAGCGTCGCCGTCGACGAGCTAGGGCCGGTCAACGACCACGGCGCAAAACTCCGTTGTTGACCGCCGAGCCCAGTCTCGTCTAGTCGCTTGGTTGTCTGACCAGTAAGCCTCGCCGACCGAGTCAAAGAGAGAATGTGAGAGAGGAAAAGGGAAATTTGGGTGCCGTAGGCCTCGGCAAGCCGGGTGCGCCGAGCCTTCGCCTCGAGCCTCGACCGAGTCGGTTGAGTTAGCCTCGGCTGAGTCAGTTAGCCTCGGCTGAGTCAGTTAGCCTCGGCAGAGTGTTGTAGCCTCGGCCGAGTCGGTAGGTGTGCAGAGTGTTGTGTCGAGCCTCGGCCGAGTCGGTTGAAGTGTGTCGCAGCCTCGGCTGAGTTGAGCCGGGTGTGCCGAAGCCTTGTCTTGTGCCTCGGCCGAAACAAGTTGGGAGTCCGTACGTTTAGGTTTGAGTTTTCCTTTTAATGTGTTTTGCAGAATTATGAAAAGGCTTCAAAAATTTCCACAAGGCTCATTTTAAGTCCAAATGCTGTGAAACAAATTTTGTTAGGTCAAGCATGTTTAGATCTATCAGTGAAAACTGTTGAATGCATTCTTGGTGACATTTTTATGTGTAGATTTATTTACATTAGAAAAGTGCTGATAACTTGGAAAATGCATAACTAATTATGTATAAGTTAAAAAAATGTGATTCCAGTTTTGATAGGTTTGTGTAAGTGTGTAATTTCAGAGAAAAATATAATATGAGGATGTTCTGTGAATTAATTTGGCAGTAGCTTTAAAATTGGTTAAATGTTGTTTTCTTGTGAATTTTGTAGTAATTAAAATATGTAGAATATGAACTTGGTCATTTTTACTGACTGCTCTTATGCTAGGAAGTTTTTAGAAAAATTATGAAATCTGTTGTTTGACACTTTTTGCTAGGGTGTGTAGTTCAAAGCACCTTTCATGATAGAATTTGTCTTTTTCATAGAGAATAGAGTTTAAGTCCAAATGGGGTGAAATTTGGACAGGGAGCTGGATTAGGTACTATAAATTTCCAGTAATTTCTATAGATTTTTCTGAAGCTATCTAGGATGGGTTGCTGTTATAGGCTAGTCTAATTAGCTTTATTTCAGCAAGTAATTAGAGGGTAATAAACTCATTAAGTAAACTTTGATGTGGTGACAACATAGCTTAATCAATTGACTATGATAGGTTAAGTGATTAGGATGATGTCGACTATCTTGCTGAAGAGAATGCAGTAGATGACATGTGCTTATCTCCTGATTGCTGTCGATCATGTGCATCACATATGCATTCTATGTGCATTCATCCTATTCATGCACTTTATGCATCATACAGGATCAGCGGAGGAGATCCAGACCCAGTCGGTACTGGAAGAGCCCAGTCCGGAGGAGAACCTGACAGAAGAAGCCGGAGGGATCGACGCCGACGAGCTACCCGAGTGCCGCGATCTCCGTCCGTCAGACTTTGAGAAAGGCAAGCCCCGGAGCATTCTAACTCCTATGGTTTGCAAATATTTTCTAATTAACCTGATGATGAATGATGCATTAGGTTATAGGAATTGATTGCTACCGTTGATGCATTATTACTTATCCTTGTCCACCTGCAATATATATCTTGATATCCCTGTTTAGGTCTAGGCTCGTTATATGCTTAGCCCTGCTTAGACCGGTAAAAGTCGGGTGATTTCCTGTCTCCCGCAATAGGTGGATACTGATCATGGTTAGCCTGTGCTATCATGAGATAACCATGTGATAATTAATTTGAGACGGAGGCGGGATGTAAGAGCAGCAGAACATGGGTTCTATGTGCTAGTAGTCTCCCGTCTGTGTCGCCTAGGACCCGTTCGGGAATGTAACTTCAGTCAAATTGAACGCGTCGATCACTTAACGGAGTAGGTCTGAGTACCTCCCGCGAAGCCGAGTAAGGTTATTCGAGCCGGTGATGGAGATGTTGACGCCTAACACCCAGGGCCTCAGCTGTACCGTGGGCAACTATTCTGATCGACCTGGCATGGTCCGAGGGCAGGCAGGGCCTGATCGACCTGGCATGACCGTGGGCAGTTATAGATTGAGCGACCTGGCACTGAGATGACCCCCGGTGTAGAAGGGCCCATGGCCGTCCCGCGCATTGTGTTCTCGAATCTCCTGACTGGTAGCTTACGACTGCCGTAGCCGGAATGTGCCGGGCGAGTGTGAGACATTTTATCCCCAGCTGGGTAGGAATCGATTATAATCGCCATCGCTCCTGGACAGTGAGTAATTGACTTTAGATCATCTCCCGTAGAACTTATGGAACTAAAATGGTTATGGAATCTGAAAGGCTATTGATGAAATAGTCACTCTTGATTGATTAATTAGCAAGTGCTTGTTTAGTACAGGTGCAAATCTAGTAAGGTAGAGTTAATGACTAAAAGCAATTGCCAACATCTGAAACTGAGTTTTAGTACTAAAGCTTTCCTGCAAAGGAGTATGTACAGCCAACCCCACTTATATAGCCTACATGATCCTTGGAGTCTCGTTATTTCTGGTTTTGACGGGTAAGTCTAGCTGAGTACCTTCTTGTACTCAGGGTTTATTTCCCTTGTTGTTGCAGATGGCCAGTGCTTTTATGGTTACTGCGAGAACTGCTTGTACCCGGTAACGGGTGATGACTAGACCAAGGGCATGGTCAACACTTGTCTCGTCTGTTGCTTTTGTTGACCCGGTCAACTGATGGCACCGTATTTATGAACAATCCAAACTTATGTTTTAAAGACTATGTTGCTTCCGCTACTACTATCAAACTATGGTTTGTAATATTATTTCGTACTCCGATGTAATTTAAACTTTATGCAACTATGATGTAACCCGTGAGCATGTTCGTGGAACAAGTACGATCTTGGCTGGATGTCGTTGAATGATTTGAAATCCTTCGAGATTTCCGGACTACCGGGTTTGTACGAGCTTAAGTACTCGATGATTTCTGCGAGAGCGGAGGTTTTCCGTGCTTAATCTGGTGCAAATTGGTCGGTTCTGTTACATCTACCTACTCTATGTACTACTCCTCTCTATACTACTCCTCTCTATACTACTACTCTCTCTACTCCTCTCTCCCTGTACTACTCTCCCTACTACTCCTCTCTGTTACTACTCTATACTATTGTACTACTCCTCTACCCACTCCTCTCTCCCTGTACTACTCTATACTACTCTCCCCCTACTACTCCTCTCTATTACTACTTTATACTATTGTGCTACTCCTCTCCCTACTCCTCTCTCCCTGTACTACTCTATACTACTCTCCCCTACTACTCTTCTCTTCTACTATTGTACTACTCCTCTGTACTATGGCATTTGGATTGATGTTTTTTCAATCTTGTAAGCTAAGGTAGTAGAAAATGCGATGATATGACCCCTTTGATCTATGCTGAGGCAGCGGTGATGATGATCAATTGCCCCCTACTTCTAGGCTGAGTCAGCTTCTAGACTAGGATGGCTTGTATTTTACAAGTAACCAGTTTAGCAGTGACGTGTTGACCTAAGGGCAAATCTGAGCCAAGAACTTATACGTGTCATTTTTGATTGAAAAGCTTTGAACTGATCATATTATATACCTCTGTGTATATGTAGAACTGAAATGGCGGAAGACAAACAAACGAATGGAGGGACCCTACCCCTAGCTCCTCGTCAACCAGTTTGATGAGCGGGGCGTCTGTGACCCCACCGCTGAAGAAGCGGCGTACAGAGGTGAACAATGATCCAACGTACGAACCGGGGGCGGATGAAGCACATAGTTACCAACTCGAGGTAGAAGCAGCCACACGTGAGCTTTTTAGCATTTTAAATGATGCGTGTGAAAAACTAAAGGCAAGAGACTCTTGTCAACAGCTGCCGATTGTGCCTCGTCAGCTCGAGTTTAGGGACGAAGACGCGGTCAGGGAGGAAGAAGCCCCCGCTCCCTCTACGGCAACCTCTTTGTCCAAATCTAAGGGCCAGAAGAGGGTGAGGGGACAACACGGGAGGCACAAGTTGTACAAAGCAAACGAGGTGCATGTCATCGATGAGGTGGGGCCAGAGGAAAACTCAATAGCTCTAGATACAGTCATTGGCAAGTTCAGCAATCAAGTGGCGTGTATAGCCAAGGACAAGGTGGAGATCACTTGGCCCAACTCGCACGACGTACCGGAAGACATAAAAAACAATGTATGGGGTGAGGTGACAAGGAGATTTAGATATCTGCCCTCAGCTGACATGGAGAAGTGCAAGGAGTGGGCTTTGCACATGGCGTCGACTGCGCTTCGCAACTTCAGGTCCATGCTGACCAGAAATTACCTGAAGAAGGGGAAGTCGCCACTGCTGAAGTACACTATGGTCAAAGCAGACATATGGGACGCTTTCTGCGAAATGAGAAAGATGCAAGAAGCAGAGGAAAAGAGCGCCAAGTTTAGTGAGCTCACAAAGAGGAACAAGAATCCTCACCACTTGGGCATGACTGGCTTTGCCGGTCATAGGACCAAGTGGCAGCAAGAAGAACAAGCAAGACAGGCTATCGGGGTTCCAGATCCTTACGAGGGCATCGACCCAAGGGCAAAGGACTACATGAGGGCCCGCATTCCAAAGAGGCTGAAGCCCGGGGCGACCAAGTTTAACAAGCCCCACCTCGAGGACGTCGAGAAGACTTTGATGGAGAAAGCAAAGCTTAAGGACAACATCGTGGTCCGCCGGGGCCACGACTTGCTCACCAAGGTCCTGGGAACCCCCGAGCACCATGGCTGCGTTCGTGGTGTCGAGTCGAAGATGAGCTGGAAGTCGGTTGATTCGTGGCAATCCGACGCGGCCACATACAAGTCCAGGCAGAGGTATAAAGATGAGCTATATAAGAAGGGCTTCAATGAAGGCGTGGCCGAAATAATCAAAAGCTCAATAAAGGAATCCTTCACGAGCAATGACCTGGAGATGGTCGCAATGAGGTCGAAGATGTTTCACGACCATGGCCTGCCCAATCCTCAAGCAAAGGAAAAGAAAACCTTACTGCTGATGAACGAGGATCGCCCAAGGTTCTTGAACGAGGACTTCCAGGAAAACTAGCACGTCCAACTTCTGATCCCGTTCGGAAGGTACAAGAAGATGTACGTGGCCGAGGGATGCATACTTCCACCCCACGATATCCACGACTTCAACAAAGAAGACATCCCTAAAGACTATGTGGTCGTGACCCCGTTATGGCACGTTCTCGACCAGGAATATTTTGAATTGGACCATCCCAACCTACAACCGCCCAAGCACCTAGGGACTTGGATTGGAAGTCCTATGGAACCGCGAGGACATCGAGATCATTGCTCCAACGCTGACACTAGCATCACAACCATCAGTCGCCGGATCTTGTCCTCCGGAAGATCCAGATCACGACATCGATGATGACAAAGAAAAGGGTGGGGACAAGAGCAAGGGAAAGGACAAAGGAGAAGGCGGTAGTGAAGGCGGGGACAAGGACAAGGTAGAAGGCGATGGAGGGGAAAAGGAAAAGGGCATGGACATGGGCATAGTGTCTCCCCTGCCTCCAAACAGTCCGTCGATCGGATCGGTCAATGAGGCAGGAAGCTCAGAGGCCCGTACGGGGGACAACACGACAACGACAAGCCAACCAAGAACGAATGAGCAACCGGGATGCACGGCGGGGGAGGCAACAGGGACGAAGACACCTCCCCCATCGGCCACAAGCCAATGTCCTCCCCCGCCTAGCAAGAATCCAAGAACGTCCGCCGACAAGCTCCCGTACACGCTCACGTTCGAAAGGTATGGTAACATCGAGCATAATAGCACGTCCATAGTATATATGCTACTAACATTCCTATCCATCGTTTGCCAGGCCTGAAACTACCCGTCAACTATTTGATGAGGCCGATGCGGGAAGTTCATGATTCCCAAGGCCCAGCTCATCGACGAGGAAAAGTGGGATACAAGGAGGTTCCATCTATGGTACATGGAAGCTGCAAAATCCGAGATGACAAGTTTTAACGTCAAGATTCCCCGGAGTACTTCCACTTGCCCGTTGGTAACAAAATGCACCTACCCGTAGACTTTAGCGACATGTACAACCTAATGCGGGAAGAAGACCTGGACATCGTTCAAATCACCCTATTCACACTATAAGCGATGAATGCAACTTCCACAGATCACTATATTCGCATTTTCCACAGCTCTATACTTATCATGTCATGATGACTTGTTCGTGCAGTATGACGATCACTGTAAGTAATAAAAAGACACGTCATGTACTCTATCTCTCTCTTGCACATATTGCTGAAAGAGTCATCAAGGGTTTCGAGATCAATGATCCGGAGATGACAGTTCGACAGCGAGAGAAGAAATATGAAGAAAATATGAAAACCAAGAAGACTAAGTTAAAAAATTACATACTAGAATGCATGAAGAAGATCAAGCCGGACGGGCTGGAGTGTATAATGGCTGCCTATCACTTTGGGTAAGTCAAATACATGTACAACGTACACCTAAGTGGCTAGCATATCATGCCTTCTCGTCGTCGTAAACTCTATTTTGTTGCAATGGTGCAGCTAGGGCCTCGTCGGTGGCCACTGGGTCGCTTTTATCATATACCCTCAAGATGGCAGGGCCTGTGTGTTTGACTCCTTGAGCGTACCAAACAAGCAAGGGTACAAGACGTTCGAAGATTGTCTGAAAAAGTAAGTCATCGAGCTTTTTCATCATTTACGGTTAGCGTACGTTTTTAAATTATTGCTAAAACTATTATATTTCATACCGCGCTTATAAGGAATACTAAAAGGTACCCAGATTCTAGGACCAAAGAACTCAAAAGTTCAAGGACAAGCATAGGTGCCACCTCAAAATCCGACGAGATTTCCCGGTACGTATTTCAAAGGTTCAATTCATGTTTCATATATATGGGTTCTAATGCTTGTGTATCAATCATGCAGTGCGCTAAACAGCTGCTAGGATCAAAGACATGTGGCTTGTACACCTGTGAGTTTCTAAGGGAAAGCAAGGAGTACACCAACAGCTGGAAGAAGCTCAATGAAGGTATTAAGTATTAGGAAGAGCAGCAGAGCCGCAGGATGTGCTTTAAACAAGTCAAGATAGACATATGCAAGTTTGTAATGGAGAAATGCATTCTCAAAAGAGAAACGTTCTTCGACAATGACTCCGAGCTGGCGTTGCTACCCCAGTACGAAAGGCTCCGAAAATAGAACACAATGCTTCGTCTCAGAGATTACGCTCATCAAGTTGAACTATGAATTGTAATTTCAAATTGAAATCAACTAAGTCAATATGTATATGATGACAAGAACAACTAAGTGACTTTGTATGTTATGTATGGATGATTTATATGTGCATATATATCTCTCTGTTTGAAATCTAGAATTCTGGAATTGATTTGAAAACTACAATTTGATATGAATTCATATCCTGCTGGCTGCATTATTTATTTTTTTAATCCAAAATTAATAACCATGGAGGGCAACATAAATTGCCCGCTGCGGTTAAACGTGTCTATCGCAGCGGGCAACCTAACAGGACCGCTGCGGTAAATATTTTACCGCAGCGGGCACGTTAGGTTGCCCGTTGCAGTAAATATGATTAAGCACAGCGGGCTCCTTATGTTGCCCGCTGCGGTTAAGTATTTTACTGCAGCGGGCAACAGCGCTCGCTGCGGTACTTGCCACGATTAACCGTGGCCTTAGCACCGCAGCAGACGCTGTTGCCCGCTGCAGTAAAGGCAAAAGGTCCACTACAGTTAAGCTTTGTGCAGTAGTGGGGTCACCGACATGCTCCACATTACACCATGTCCATCCCCAGACACACCTGTGCAAGTCTTGCGTGGTGTGAAACATATCCATTGCACCTCTCATGATCTTCTTCTATGAATTTAGCTCTGATACACTTGTTAGAGTGTATGGTTAGTTCTAAACCCAAACAGATCTACTGCCTAAAGAACGCAGAAGCATAACCACCATAGAAGAAAATATGCAAACGAGAACAACACTAAAGCGCGATGTTTTTTTAACGAGGTTAAACGATGTGCCTAATCCTCGGTGCATGACTACAAGAGTGCTCCTCCCATAAAACAACAGTTATACTGGCATCCAAAGGCGATCCCGCGGACTCGCCGTCACCTGAACCAGCTGCCAAGTTGTTTCTCATGGTTGCCCCCTGTAGGATATAGAGTTCGACTCCAACTCTATCTTGGTCTCTAATACAACTCAAGTCTAATAGTAACTGAATTATACATATATTCGACACATATCTAACATACATCAACCTATGTCTTTATAAGGTGGATTGCATGTGGATTGAGATAAATACGTAGACATCCAACAAGCTCTTAGTTTTTTTAGGACAAACAAAGCCCTTAGTTGGGACGCCGTCTCCATAGCTCTTAGTTCGGCAGCCACTAGATCGTTGAGAAACATGAGAGCCATTGATGTCTTAGAAGATGGCTAGCAGAATTAAATGGGCCTGAAGAGCGCTGCTAAATGGATAGTCTGAAAGTCCCATGGCCTAATCACCCGTAGGGGCAACTACTGTACTCGTTAGTATGTTTTTCTTGTAATTAAAAGAGTATTTTAGTCAATGTTTACATAGATACAGACTATGAGTATGCAATGAGCGATTTAATCAGTATATTATGAAGAGGGGAATATTTGCACTTCCTTCTGTGAAAATTAGTGTGTAGCTACATTGTGGATAGGGTAAATTTAGTGTAGGATACTATTCAATAGTGATATTTACCGATGAACACTACTCAATGTCGTTTTTGCTAGAAGACACTTTTTAATTATGGTAATTGGCTCCTGGACAATATGATAATTAAAATAATATTATCTTGGGGTGGATGAGAGAGAAGTTAACAGTGGCCAAAATATCCCTGACTATTTCAGTATATCCTTTTATAGTTATCTAAAATTTATAACTTTTGCATTGAAGTCAGATAAAGACATCAAAATTGTAGTGCTCAGTGAGATCTATATGTTTTTAATTGATATTTTTTTATTAAAATTACTTAGAGTATCAAAAAATATTTTAAAATTTTCAGATTTTTAAAATTTTAAATTTAGAATATCTTAAGTAATTTAGATCTAAATATTCATTTTATTAATTTTTGAAATTTTGAAATTTCAAATTCTAATAAAATAAATGGATATTTAGGACTAAATGATAAGATTAAAATTTCATCAACTATAAAGTTGTAGATCGTATTGATAACTATAACTTCTCTATGTTCCATATCAACATACGTGGTTGAGGGTGGGCAATCGGTTCCTCGGTTCGGTTTCTTGGTTATTGATGAAATTCGGTTCCTAGAAAATAGGAACCGATCAATTCAAAAAAAAATTAAGAACCGAGCATTTCGATTTTGGTTATTTCGGTTCGATTCTGGTTCTAACCAAACTAACCGAAATGTTATAGCAAAGGTTAATATAATAAAAAATATAAATTTTAAAGCAAATTTAGGCAACAGTACCTATATTTTAGATAATAATAATTGATAAAAGAGCAATAACAATATGGTAGCACAAGTACATAGCAATTCAATATGGGGACATCACAAATAAATCAAACATATTCTTATAAATATATAGGTATATAAATTACAATTCGTGTATTTTAGTTCATCTTTCGATTAATCCGGTCATCTGAGAGTAGGAACCAAAATTTGCTCGGTTCTTTCGGTTCTTCGCAATTTGGAACCAAATAAGGAACCAGATTTTTTGGTTCCGGTTATTTCGGTTCGGTTTTCGGTTCTCGGTTAATAATACCCACCCTATACGCGGTCATTCTATAATTTGAGAATTTGAATTTCAAAATATGGTAATTTAAAATATATTTTGACAGTTTAGGTAGTTTTTAATCAAAAATGTATCAACTATAAAATTGTAAATCTTACTAAGCACTATAATTTTGTTATAAAGTTTGTTTTCATCTGACTTTATACGTAAAAAATATGATTTTTTTAATAACTAAAGGTTATATATAGAGACAGTTAAGGGTATTTTAGTCGCTTTTAACTTCTCTCTCATCCACTCTAAGATAATATATTATTTTAATTGTCATAGTGTCTAGGAGTCAATTACTAAAATTAAATAGTGTTTTGTAGCAAAGATAATATTAAGTAATGTCTATGAGTAAATATCACAATTGAATAGTGTCCTAAAACCAATTTTCCCTTATAGATACCTGATTGCAATTATCTAAGAATTATGTTGCTCACTTCGAACCAATAGTTGGGAAGAGATATATCCCTACCAACCAAGACCTTAAAATTATCGATCAATGTTTCACTGCTCCGTTCCTCGTACCGTGTGTACCAGTAATGTGGCTGTGGTTACGAGCCCACGACAGCCTCCTTGGCTGCCCAAATAGTGGCTACCAATGACGCAGCTTGAATTTCCTCGCAAAAAAAAGCTTCAACTGAAAAGAATATGGTTCAGCACGTGCAATCCTCGACTCCTCGTCGTACTAACATCCGATTTCATTGAGTCACCGGAGCTCACGGACCAAAGAGAAGGAGAACGAGAATGGGTAGGAGAGGGAAGAAATGGGAAGAACAGAGCTGATAGGAACCAAATTAAACAACAGTATCTTTTTTCTTGCCTACTAGCCTAGCCTTTTTGGGCGGGGTTAGGAAATTCTTGCCCACAGCTTATCTAGTCTGGCGGAGAAACCAACCATGACGTTAATACGTGATTACTAGAGAGCGGAAGAAAAAATTGGGAAAACGTGAGAAAAAACCGAAAATTAAGCCGAGCAAAGATGGAAGGAAGGACAGACAAGTCTGACTAGCGAGCACTACTTACCTGGCGAAGTCTTCCGTTCCGTCCGAGAGGCCAGAGCTGCTGCTGCTTCTACCAAGTTTTGGATCGTCCTCCGCCAACCTTTGCTACGGCCTGGCTTAGAAGAAGATGAAGAAGGCTTAGGCAGGCATCTGGGGGCGGTTGGCTCATTGGCTGGTTCTTCGTTGGCATGGACTAACGCGGTAGGAAGGAGTTTGCTTGCCGAGACTTGTCGTAAGACGATGCGGGCGGACCATGTGGTGGCTACTGCTGGTACACGCCGAGGAGCAGCGGTTTCCCGTGGAATTGTCATAACCTCCGCGTTGGCAACCGCCATCAAGTCCGATCCTCGTATAGTCATGGCCAAAACGCGGACCAGACGCGATGATTACTCGCCTTCTTTTATTTGGAGAAAAAGATCACTTGTATGAAACAAAAAAAAATCCACACCGAGATCCAAGCAGAAAGGATCACGTACTCATGGTCCTCACTCTTGTGTTAAGCACGAGATAAAAATGTGCGAATAGGCTAAACACATGAGCCTGAGAGGATCCAGAGGAATGTCGAGACCTTTTTCTTTATTAAAAAAAAAAATAGTTCCTTTCCGGGTGTGTTACATTATCCTGAGGCTTGCACTTATCTTAAGAGGCCACATATATAATGGACCATTATTTCTTCATTAGTTTGTGCAGTTGATCTCTGTTGGATCCACGACGAGGCAGGTAAAAACTGTATGATGAGCCGTTCAAACCTGCGGATTCTAAAAAGTTTAGTCAACAACACAACAGTAACACAACGCTTGGCCGGTGACCAAAATATGCGGTGATGAATAAGATGCCTTGCTGTTCCGAAGCTCAACACTGTCTGACCGTCTCCACAAGATGCAGGTTGCTAGTCCTTGATAACTCATTTCTCCACAAGATGCGGTGCCTTAGTTGTCTGGTTTTTGAGCGGCAATGGCGCATTTCTCCAGGATAGATGGTGGTATCTGGACTTCAGTTACGTCGAATTCTGTCACCGACCTTGATAACTCATCCACCGAAAAAGGGATGCTATAATTATAAGTGCCATGGCCAGCGTTAGATAACACTCTACTCCAATAAAACTAAACCAAGTTGTGACTGAACTAGGAGTAGGGAGAAAACCTTGAGTCATCATCCAACAAGAAATCACTGCGCATTTGCTTGAGTTCCTTTAATTCGACTTGCACGAGATGTTCTTGGGGCCTGCAAAAATAAGCTTTTATCATAACAAGCCCTGAAGCTTAGTCCCTTTTGTTACAAAATACTAGAAAGCATCCTGGTAGTTCATTCACACCTGGATGCAAAGACCAAGCAGTGGAGATATCTCTTTTTTCAAATTGTCTCTTATCATTCCATATAACTTCTCAAGACACACTGTAAGCTGCTGCTTGAAAAGCAGAGTAGGATACTTAGCTTCAATGGAAGGACCCCTGCCTTTTTGTGCTGATGCTTGAGTTGACTTCGGTTTTCATAAGAAATGGATCAGGAACGGATGGAGTTCCTCCTCCGACCTCTCCCAGTTCGCCGGTGTGTTCTCCTCTTTCATCCACTATCCCCGAGTTCCGGCTACTTGTAACTCCACCTCCACAATCGGCCACCTCCACTAGGCCTCTTCAAGTGTATTCGCGTCGATGCCTGCGACGGCTCCGGCACGAGTGCTCGAGTCCTGTGGACACTGCCCCTCCCCTGGTGGCTGATTCGATGATAGAAGCCCCTTCTACTGAGGAGATCCGGCCCTCGGCTGCTGGCGTGGTAGTCTCTCCTATGACTCCGTCGGCTGCTGGGGGGTCCCCTGCTCCTCCTATGGCTGCGGAAGGGAACAATGTGGTGGGCTCGCCAGTGACCCCGACGACGACTGTGGCTGCCCCCATGCGTGCTGCTGCTGCCCAAGCTAGCTTCATCAACAAGCTGGCTCGGCGAGCTGTGGGCCTGCTTCCTGTGCCCCGAAGGGAAGGCCACGCCCGCCCGGTGAAGCTTCACGACAGAGCCGGCGGCTGGCCGGAAAAAAGGTGGAATTTGGCCATGAAGACTTGGAGAGAAGAACGAAGAAGAAGGCAATGCAAGCAGTGAACATCCTTGATGAACAGGAATGCATCGATCAGCAGGCTCTGGACGACTATGCGAGGTTGTTCGGTCAGCCCCTTACTGATTCACACATTCGTGCCTTGACTGCTTTATTCAATTGGACGCTTCCTGATGAGCTTGGCCCTAGTACTGAGGGTTTTGAGCTCTTAGCTGCTTAATGGGAGTTGATTTTATTAAATAGAGGCCGTTTTCTCTTTTTGGGCTTTTTAATGGATCCTGCTAAAATTTTAATCTGGAATGTGAGGGGCCTTAATTCCTCAGCAAGGCAAGACTCAGTTCGTACCATAGTAGACTCAGCTCGCCCTGACATCGTTTGTATTCAGGAGACGTGAAGGACCGAAAGAGTCAAAATCAGGCGACCAGAGGGGGGGTGAATGGGAGCCTCAAAAATTTCTTCACAAAAATGAGGTCTCTGTCCCAATGAAAGCAACCCCCAAAACTCCAACTAAAACCGTGATGCCCACGACCCTTGGAAGAGGGTGGATGATCCCAGAGATCACAGCGAGGCACCACAGACTGAACACCGCAAGCGAACCAAGCGAAAGACTGAGCCACGCGGCCTCGGGGCGAAACTCCGATTCGCCCGAGGCTTTGGAACGGCCTCAGGCCAAAATAGCGATTCGCCCGAGGCTGAGGCCCAAGAGAGAGAGGTCTCTGTGCAAAACTCCGACTCGCCCGAGGCTTGAGGCGGCTTCGGAGGAAAGCTCCGTCTCGCTCGAGGCTTGAGGCTCAAGAGAGAGGCCTCGGACCAAAAAGCCGATTCGCCCGAGGCTCGAGGCTCGAGAGAGAGGCCTCAACGTGAAACTTCGACTCGCCCGAGACTGAGGGGACCTCGGAATAAGCTCCGATTCGTCCGAGGCTTCAAGAGGCCTCGGGAAAAGTTCCGCCTCGCCCGAGGGTGGTCTCAGTTTACTCGAGAGGCTCCGTACGAACGAGGCCTCGGCACGTTCCGACACCCGAGCCTACTGCGTACTGGCCACACAGAAGCTCGGATCTGGGCGCTTTCTCCCGAAAAGGAAATCTCTCCAAAACTTGTTCAAAACACAATCCCAAGTTCCCAAACTTGAGGAAGAAGATCACAGGGTAGTTAGAAGACTAACCCCAAGAAATCATCTTCTCAGAATAACCAAGAACACAGAGAAATCAAAAGGGAAAGTGGATGAACAAAAAGTGCCACAAAAACGAAATTGTCCCGATCTATTCGATCATGAGGAGTTAGATGAATTCCTTTGGTCGGAGTGACCTCCTCAATGATACGAACAAAAGGATTCAAACGGATTTCGCAAAGATACAGCAAAGAGAGAGATCGAGCAACGAGGAAAAACGAGCAGAGCCAAAAAGCGAAGAACACAGTGCACAACACAGCCAATCGGAGGGCTCGGTCCAAGAACACAGTGCACAGCACGAGTCTGCTCGGAAGGATGAGGATACGGCCTCACTTCCTTGAACCAACAGAACACAGAACAAGTTCTTCTGTGGATCTCAACTAGCTACAAGCAGGGAATGGGAGAGCAGAAAACCCTAGGAACAAAAGCAACTAACTGAGATAGGAAGGGAGGAGGGTGTCTCCCTCTATTTAAACTACAACTAGCCTAAGTCTATTTCCTACTCTACCCCTCTCTACTCTAAGTACAGAGCAAGCCAGCCAAACCCTAAGGCTAAACTGGACTAACTCAAGTGGTAGGTGTATCCGACGGCCACGTCCGCACAACTCGTCCGCGTTGCCTCCGCGCAACCTCTCGATTGCCGCCACGTGCCGCCTTTGCTCTGTACCCCCGGTTTTGAGGCCCAAACCGGGAAACCGGCCCACCGCCCGAGTTTTGAGGCCAAACTCGGAAACCATTCAGCCCAGGTTTTGAGGCTCAACCTGGAAACCGTGCACCCGAGTTTTGAGGCCCAAACTCGGAAACCGTCCACCCGTTGGTTTTTCCCTGGCTCAACCAACAAACCGGAGCTGTAGAGGGGATGCACCTCCCGTGCACCCCATCCACCGACACGTGTTCCCAGGTCCTGGACCTGAGCAACACATGTCCGCACTTCTTTGCTTGTCGTCGTCACAGGCTGCCAGCTTCCACAGCTGATCCTCAGGTACTCCGGTCCCTCAGTCCAAGCCTCACGTCTGCCCTTCACCGCTCGGTACATTGGCATGGCACGTCCGCCGCACGGCACGCCCATCCTTCACCGCACCCGGTCCGTCAGCACAGCACGTCTCAACTTGACCTTCACCTACCCTCGATCACTGTCTCCGTGCTCGACACCTGCACAACACAAGCCAAAGAACATGCGCATCATCCCTGTTGACAATCACTCATCACTCAGAGCCTTCGGCATACACCCATGTATCCGCAATCTCCCCCTTGATGAGTGCATTGTCAACTACACACACAAATCATAATAAAGAAAGAGAAAGATAGAAAGAGAGAGGAAGGAAGAGGAGAAAAACTCAACCAAATGACCCAAAAGCATAGCAAAGCCGAAGAAGGTCAGGTGGTAAGAGCAACAGAACTTGGTCCCCAAAGACATGGGCAACGGCTCGACGCAACCAAGCAAAACAAAGCTAGCCCTCAAGAAGAGGTAGAACAGGCTCAACACCGCTAGCAAATACCAGTTGGAAAATCAGAGCAAAATGCTAGTCCCTCAAGAAAGAGGCAACGGCTCAACACAACTAGCAAAGAGAAAGCTCGACACCAACGCTTAACAACCTGCAAAACATGGCTCGAGGCTCGAGGCTTAGCCAGCAATAAGGCAAGGCTCGAGGCACTCGAGGCTGAGGCTCGAAACAGGGGCTCGATGCCGAAACTCGAGGTCGAGGCTCGAGACAGGAGCTCGAGGTCGAGGCTCGAGACAGGAGCTCGAGGCCGAAGCTCGAGGTCGAGGCTCGAGACAGGAGCTCGAGGCAGGGCAGAACCAGACGAGTTCCTCGAGCAGAAACAGACGAGCTCCCCCTCGAAAAATGGCAAGACCTCGAGGCTGCGATCAACAGCACAGCTCGAGACCGAGGCTCCCTTTGCTCCCCCTTGACCAGTGCAAGCTACATCCAGGGAACATATGATTTGCAAAATTCTCCCCCTTAGTTGAAAATGCACTTATCAAGATAAAAATGGTCTCCCCCTCTTCCAGCATGCAAAAGAAATCAAAGATGCAAGTTAGGAGCTTCAGGCTGATAGTCAAAAGAATGCATAAATGCTCCAAACAGTATAGCCCGAGGGTCTCAACAGATACATACGGGCTCAGCGAAGGCTCAGACTGATCACTGTATCCGAAATATAAGCCAAATGAGCAATAGTGAGCAGTTTTGAGTCAAAAAGATATTCACCATTAAAATAGCACTAACAAAGTGTAGACAGGAGTCTGTACAGGTGCTAAACATGTATACAAGGTGAACTACCCCTAGCACAGTTCAATCATCATGCGTAGGAATGAAGCATATACTTGTGATTGCAATTTTATATCGGAGTTGCAGCGGTGAAAGAACACAAGTTTAACTATTTGCATGTGATTGCGAGAGGTTGAAAGCTTGTCTTTGCCTTACTTTTCAACCGAGCGAAGCCTATGCCGAAGCAATCAGGAGCTTAAAGCTACGGTTTCGGTCATACACTACACGGCTCAAGTTTAACTCATAGTGCAATGAGAGACTGTCTCGATACCGTGATGTGTTTGACAAGCAATCCCATCTCGATCTTTTCTGTTTACTAATACTCGGTTCAGAATTTTTTAGACATGATATGAACAGACCAAGCAAGTGAGAGACTCAGAACTAGAGACATAGCAACCTAGCATAAAAGAAAAGCACGAGTAAACTCGACATGACCTACACACGCTAGCTGCATATCTCAATGGTGAACATTTTCAGATTATAATTTATTTAGCAAAAAATTCACCATCTCAATATAGCTCAGCTCACAACATGTACTCGTGATCAGAAAGAACATAAGCTACAGCCAGCCAGCATGAGCCTCGGAACTCACTATACAGAGCATAGTCACATTCTAGTGAATATCAATCTGAGGCTCAGAGAGTGACTAAAAATGCCGAATCAAAAGAAAGAGAGAAAGAAGAAAACTCTGTACAAGATCCAAAATGTTTCCCCCATCTAAAAGGGGAAACACACACCAAGCTCACCCCTCAACCGATTAAAGGTTGATTCGTCTAGAGGCTTGGTAAAAATATCGGCCAGTTGAAGATGAGTATCGACATGGCGAAGGTCGATATCACCCTTCTCCTGGTGGTCTCGCAAGAAATGAAAGCGCACATCAATGTGTTTGGTCTTCGAGTGAAGCACGGGGTTCTTAGCAACGCTAATAGCACTCGTGTTGTCACAAAGCAAAGGAACTCGAGAAAAGCTCAAACCAAAATCACGCAAAGTGGCCATCATCCAGAGTAACTGGGAGCAACAGCTAGCCGCAGCAACGTACTCAGCCTCCGTGGTAGACTGGGCGACACTAGACTGCTTGCGAGAAGACCACGAAACAAGAGAAGAACCGATAAATTGGCAAGTCCCAGAAGTGGACTTGCGATCAATACGACACCCAGCAAAATCGGCATCAGAATAACCGCAGAGGGAGAGAGTGGATGAGGCCGAATACCATATACCGAGTTCGGGTGTGAACCGAAGGTACCTGAAGACCCTTTTCACGGCCTGACGGTGAGAGGTGCGCGGCGAAGCTTGAAAGCGGGCGCACAGACACACCGCGAACTGAATGTCCGGGCGTGTCGCCGTCAGGTAGAGGAGCGATCCAATCATGCTGCGGTACTCCTTCTGGTCCACTGCCTCTCCATTCGCATCGGCATCTAGGGCAGTCGTCGTCGACATGGGCGTCGGTAGAGGCTTGGCCTCACCCATGTCGAACCGCTTCAGCAAGTCCTTGGTGTACTTGCCCTGATGCACAAACGTTCCCTCTCGGGTTTGCTTAATTTGTAACCCGAGAAAGAATGTAAGCTCCCCCATCAAGCTCATCTCAAACTCCCTGCTCATGGTATCTGCAAACTTGGCAACCAAAGCGTGAGAAGAACCACCGAAAATGATATCATCCACGTAAATCTGGACCAAGAGAGTGTCTTTGCCTTGCCTGAGGAGAAAAAGCGTTTTATCTACACATCCCATTTTAAAACCCTTAGTAAGCAAAAAGGTTTTTAACCTATCATACCAGGCTCTAGGGGCTTGTTTCAGACCATATAAAGCTTTGTGAAGTTTAAAAACATGGTTCGGAAACTTGGGATTTTCAAAACCGGGGGGCTGCTCAACATACACTTCCTCTTCTATGTAGCCGTTTAAGAAGGCACTCTTGACATCCATTTGAAACAATTTAAAACCTTTGGATGCAGCAAAAGCCAAGAGTATCCTAATAGCCTCCAAACGAGCTACAGGAGCGAAAGTCTCCTCATAATCTATTCCCTCCTTCTGACTATAACCCTTCGCTACAAGCCTGGCCTTGTTTCTAACAACTTGGCCGTCCTCTCCTTGCTTGTTTTTGAAAACCCATTTTGTCCCAATAGGCTTACAGTCAGTTGGAGGTGGAACTAGAACCCAAACCCGGTTTCGTTCAAAGTTCTCTAACTCCTCATGCATGGCATTGACCCAGTCTGGATCCGTCAAAGCGTGTCCAACATCTCGGGGCTCAAAATTAGCGACAAAAGCAGAGTGAGCAAAGTGCGAGATTTGCTGAGACCTGGACCGAGTGACTCGGTCGTCGAGGCTGCCGATCATCTGTTGAGGCGGGTGCCGACGCTGGATGTGCTGCGGAGCCTCCCTGGCCGAGGTGGCCTCGGCTTCAGCCTCAGCAGCAGCTGGTGCCTCCCCGGGTACAAAAGGTACCGCACGGGATGGCGGATCCCACGGCCCCCAGGAAGAAGAGGTCTCGGGGCCGTGGATCGTCGTCGAGGCTTCTCTATGGGCCTCAGCGAGTGGAGGGGGTGCTGGACCGTCCATACCCTCTGCAGGGTCGTCCATACCCTCGGCACCCTCCTCCTGGTCATCAAAAAGAGGCTCGCTGACCTCATGATCACCTGCACGCTCAAAACGAGAAGAAGGACAAACGAGAGTCTCGTCGAAGGTGACATCTGATGTCTCCATGACTCGGTTAGTGTCAAGGTTAAGTACACGATAAGCCCGCGTGTGAGTGCCATAACCCAAAAACACACCGTCGGAGGAACGAGACTCAAATTTGTCCAGGTTGCCTTTCTTTAAAATAAAACAGTGGCAACCGAAGACTCTAAAATAACTCACTTTAGGTTGGCGACCAAAACGCAACTCATAAGAAGTCTTTTTCAAGAACGCTCTCAGGAAAATGCGATTTGAAATATAGCACGCAGTGTTTATAGCCTCGGCCCAGTAGCGCCTGGGAGTCCTGTGCTCGTCGAGCATCGTCCTGGCCATCTCAACGAGGGTCCGATTTTTCCTCTCTACAACACCATTTTGTGGTGGTGTGTAGGGGGTAGAAAACTGGTGCTCTAAACCTAGAGAGTTACAGAACTTTTCAAAATCCGAATTTTTAAATTCGGAGCCATTATCACTTCTAATAGCTCGCATCGAGTTCAAAGGGAACTCGTTCTGTAGACGTAAAATCAGATTGCGAGCAAAGGAGAAAGTCTCGGTTTTCTCAGCTAAAAAGAAGACCCACGAATATCTCGAAAAGTCATCGACAACGACCAAAACGTACCACTTGCCACCAACCGAGCTCACCCGAGCTGGACCAACAAGGTCCATGTGTAAAAGCTCTCCAGGGTGCGAGGTCATGACCTTAGTCACTGGATGGTGGGGAGCAGCAACCATCTTCCCGTGTCTGCAAGAGTGACAGACTAGATCCTTCTCCATCGAAAGCTTAGGCAATCCTCGGATTAGACCAAGTGAGCTAAGTCTTGCAAGCAAGTCAAAGCTTAAATGACCGAGCCTCCTATGCCACTTCCAAAGATCAGAGGAGGAAGGACTAGCCAAAAGACAGCGAGAAGTGCCAAAAGACTCCGAGAAATTCGCACGAAAGACTTTCCCAAAGGGCGAAATTAGACATACTAGGTTGCCCTGAGGATCCAAAATACGACTGAGATTCGGTTTAAAACGAATCTCATAGTCATCGTCAAAAAGTTGCGAAACAGAAAGCAAGTTAAAATGCAAGTTAGAAACAAGAGCAACATCGCGCAACACGAAGTGCTCATTAACCCGCACTGATCCGTGGGACAATACTTTACCTTTACTATTGTCGCCGAAGGTTATGTACTCCTTTCCGGCAACAGGACTAAGGCTGGAGAACCACTTGGCGTTTCCGGTCATGTGCCTCGAACAACCGGAATCCACCAACCAAACGTCCTCCAACCGTCTTACCTACATTAATAAAAAGACATAGGGTGAGCATACGGTCCAACACTAGGGTTAGTGAAATAAGGGGAATACCAGTGTTGGGCCGGCTGCTCAAAAGAATGGTTAGGATAAAAACCATTCCTATACTGTCTACGGGATGAGCGATCACCATGCTGTGGAAAACATGGTCCGCTAGGGAAGGAGCGCTCACTGCAATGCTCAAACTGCAGTGGGGAAAAACGCTCCACAACGCCTCTGACACGGGGTCCGTCAACTGCAAAAGCAGGACCCCGTCGGGCACGCTCTCTACGAGGCTTACGCCTGGGAGCCTGAGGCTCAATATGCTGCCGAGGCTCTGGACCTCTAGGCCGAGGCTCTCTCCTCGGAGTCCTCCGTCGCTGAGGCCTGGGTGCTCGAGGCTGAGGCCTGTGAGCACGAGGCTGAGGCCTCGGGGCTCGAGGCTGAGGCTGAGGCCTCGATATCTGAGGCTGAAGCCTCGAAGCTTGAGGTCCTGAGCCCCTGGACCTGTCAGCGGGCCTCGGCGCCCCTTTCTTGGCACGGCGCACTTCTCTCCTGCGCCTAAAACAGAACTCACTCAAGTGACCATCTCTCCCACAAAAATCACACTGGTACCTCACCATACGCACAGGAGGTTGTTGGTACACAGGGCTGTGGGTGTGGCTCACTTTGCCCTTCTGCGGCAAGCACTCCCCCTGAATGGGTGGCATTGTGTCGAGCTTGTTTTTGAGGTGGCTCGGCTTGGGTGCCCACACTTGGTTCTTGGGAGGATCTCTCGAGGGTTCCTCAAACACCCCATCTTTGGTGATAGGCTTCAGAGGCTCTTTGGGTGGAAGCTTGGTCAGTTTAGGAGTAGTGATGGAGTTCGGTTTCTCACTGGGATTTAGACCACTCGACTCTCCAATCTTCCCAAAAGCAGAAAGATCGACACCCGGAGCAAAACCTACACCAGGACCACCAGCAGCTCGCTTAAATTGGGAGATCATCATCCCGAGCTGCGGCTCACTACAAGAGACCCATGACAAGATGGTCCGAAGGTATGTGTTTTCTTCCTCGGTTTGCATCTTGTCATGCTTGACATTTGCAATCTCCATCTCCAGACCCTCACACAAAGCACACCTTGCTACACAAGTGCTATCTGAGTTGGCCTCCTCAAGAGACGCAATCTTGGCATTCTTCTCTGCCAACTCAGTTTGCAAGACGGGACACGTCTTGCACGCACCCAACAGCTGAGGCCTAGCACGGAGCTCATCCACCTCTCCAACCAACGCAGCATACTTTCCTCTCAAGGTGAGAAGGTCAGTCATGTGCGCTGTGCATGACTCACACTCAGCCTCCTCCGACACGACTACGGTGGTCCGAGCGAACTCCAGCTCCTTCACCGTGTCCTCCCACTTCTGCCTAAACTCCTTGCGCTCTCTAGCAGCACGCCTAAGCAGTTTATCTTGGCTAAGGAGGGCAGCAGTAAGCTTCTCTACCTCAGCAGAGAGCTCGTCGTGGGTGAGCGATACCTGGGAGGCATCGTCGTCGTCGTTCCGAGGGTTGCGCTCCAGCTCGCCTCCGGCCTCATCGCTGAGCGCCATGGTGCAGAGGCCGTCGTCGTCGGCGAAGAAGCAGAGCCCGTTCAGCTGATCCTCGATCCTCTTCTTCTTCTCGGACTCGTCATCGCTCGAGGAGGCGGAGTCATCATCCGAGCCGTCGACGTCGCTGAGCGTGGCGAAGAACGCACGCTGCTCAGCCTGGGCCTTCTCCAAGTACTTCTTCTTGATGTACTCCTTGTTGAAGCCGCCCCTCTTCTTGTGCCTTGGAGGGACGTACTTCTCCTTGTGCTTGCCGGGGTCGTACTTGTGCCCATGATCGCCCTTCCCCAGATGCTTGTTCTTCTTGGGGCAGTTGGCGATGAAGTGGTCAGGGTCGCCGCACTCGTAGCATCCCGAGCGTCCTCCTCCGCGACGACGGTTCATGCGGTTGTTGTGGAACCGCGTGAACCGGTTGGCAAGCAAAGCCAACTCGTCATCCCCCAAAGACTCCAGCTGCTCCTCGGTGACGGAGAAAAGAGAGGCAAGAGCAATGCCACCAGAGGAGTTGGAGGAGCCAGACACCAAAGCCATAGTCGGGCCAGAAGGGTTCGAATAAGCAGCCCTCGACATGGCGTCGATCTCACTGGACTTGAGCTTACTGAAGAGCTCGTCGCAGGTGAGGGTCTCATAGTTAGGTGATTCGATGATCGCCTGAACCTTGGAGTCCCACACCGAACGGTCAAGTGTGTGCAAAAGCTTCAAAGCACGTTCATGATCGTCAAAAGGCAACTGCTCTCTGTTAGCCCTCATCCTGTTGACAATCACCTGAAAGCGAGCGAATAAACTTTCTATGCTCTCGCCAGGTTGATGTCGAAAGTTCTCATACTCTCTCTTGAACGACTCGTAGAGTCGGGTTTTGACTTGAGAGGTACCCTCATGAAAACGCATGAGGGTGTCCCAGATCTCCCGAGCCGTAGAGAGGTGAGAAACGCGGTCAAACTCTCCCATGCTCAAACAAGAAAAGAGAGCATTACGGGCTCGGCTATTGGCATCGTGCTCATCAATTTGCTGTTGAGTGACACGAGCAGCCAAGACCACGTAATCAGCGTTGTTGCAAATCTCCCAAACAGAAGAGCCCATGCTCTGGAGATAGGCCGACATGCGTATCTTCCAATACGCATAGTTCGTCCCATCAAAAAACGGCGGTTTGCCCATGCCGCGATCCATGTCGCCTTCTGTGGATCTGGAACCGGTTAAGGTGGAAGATCCTCAACCCGCTCCGATACCAATTGAAGGACCGAAAGAGTCAAAATCAGGCGACCAGAGGGGGGGTGAATGGGAGCCTCAAAAATTTCTTCACAAAAATGAGGCCTCTGTCCCAATGAAAGCAACCCCCAAAACTCCAACTAAAACCGTGATGCCCACGACCCTTGGAAGAGGGTGGATGATCCCAGAGATCACAGCGAGGCACCACAGACTGAACACCGCAAGCGAACCAAGCGAAAGACTGAGCCACGCGGCCTCGGGGCGAAACTCCGATTCGCCCGAGGCTTTGGAACGGCCTCAGGCCAAAATAGCGATTCGCCCGAGGCTGAGGCCCAAGAGAGAGAGGTCTCTGTGCAAAACTCTGACTCGCCCGAGGCTTGAGGCGGCTTCGGAGGAAAGCTCCGTCTCGCTCGAGGCTTGAGGCTCAAGAGAGAGGCCTCGGACCAAAAAGCCGATTCGCCCGAGGCTCGAGGCTCGAGAGAGAGGCCTCAACGTGAAACTTCGACTCGCCCGAGACTGAGGGGACCTCGGAATAAGCTCTGATTCGTCCGAGGCTTCAAGAGGCCTCGGGAAAAGTTCCGCCTCGCCCGAGGGTGGTCTCAGTTTACTCGAGAGGCTCCGTACGAACGAGGCCTCGGCACGTTCCGACACCCGAGCCTACTGCGTACTGGCCACACAGAAGCTCGGATCTGGGCGCTTTCTCCCGAAAAGGAAATCTCTCCAAAACTTGTTCAAAACACAATCCCAAGTTCCCAAACTTGAGGAAGAAGATCACAGGGTAGTTAGAAGACTAACCCCAAGAAATCATCTTCTCAGAATAACCAAGAACACAGAGAAATCAAAAGGGAAAGTGGATGAACAAAAAGTGCCACAAAAACGAAATTGTCCCGATCTATTCGATCATGAGGAGTTAGATGAATTCCTTTGGTCGGAGTGACCTCCTCAATGATACGAACAAACGGATTCAAACGGATTTCGCAAAGATACAGCAAAGAGAGAGATCGAGCAACGAGGAAAAACGAGCAGAGCCAAAAAGCGAAGAACACAGTGCACAACACAGCCAATCGGAGGGCTCGGTCCAAGAACACAGTGCACAGCACGAGTCTGCTCGGAAGGATGAGGATACGGCCTCACTTCCTTGAACCAACAGAACACAGAACAAGTTCTTCTGTGGATCTCAACTAGCTACAAGCAGGGAATGGGAGAGCAGAAAACCCTAGGAACAAAAGCAACTAACTGAGATAGGAAGGGAGGAGGGTGTCTCCCTCTATTTAAACTACAACTAGCCTAAGTCTATTTCCTACTCTACCCCTCTCTACTCTAAGTACAGAGCAAGCCAGCCAAACCCTAAGGCTAAACTGGACTAACTCAAGTGGTAGGTGTATCCGACGGCCACGTCCGCACAACTCGTCCGCGTTGCCTCCGCGCAACCTCTCGATTGCCGCCACGTGCCGCCTTTGCTCTGTACCCCCGGTTTTGAGGCCCAAACCGGGAAACCGGCCCACCGCCCAAGTTTTGAGGCCAAACTCGGAAACCATTCAGCCCAGGTTTTGAGGCTCAACCTGGAAACCGTGCACCCGAGTTTTGAGGCCCAAACTCGGAAACCGTCCACCCGTTGGTTTTTCCCTGGCTCAACCAACAAACCGGAGCTGTAGAGGGGATGCACCTCCCGTGCACCCCATCCACCGACACGTGTTCCCAGGTCCTGGACCTGAGCAACACATGTCCGCACTTCTTTGCTTGTCGTCGTCACAGGCTGCCAGCTTCCACAGCTGATCCTCAGGTACTCCGGTCCCTCAGTCCAAGCCTCACGTCTGCCCTTCACCGCTCGGTACATTGGCATGGCACGTCCGCCGCACGGCACGCCCATCCTTCACCGCACCCGGTCCGTCAGCACAGCACGTCTCAACTTGACCTTCACCTACCCTCGATCACTGTCTCCGTGCTCGACACCTGCACAACACAAGCCAAAGAACATGTGCATCATCCCTGTTGACAATCACTCATCACTCAGAGCCTTCGGCATACACCCATGTATCCGCAAGACGAAAATGATGGGAATAAAGAGAAGAACAATTCTGTCGGCACTTGGCTCTGATTTCTCTGAATTCATTGAAGTCCCCTCGACTGGTGCTAGTGGAGGTATTCTGGTAGCGTGGCGGCAGCATATATATTGGAGTAACCGGCGCTCGACGTATTGATAGCCACAGTGTGACCATACAGTTCTCTTCGGCTGGTGGACAGCCATGGTGGCTTACTTGTGTCTATGGACCACAAGGAAATGAGGAAAAGATACCATTTTTGCAGGAGCTACGCAACATCAGAGCTGACTGCCTGGGGCCATGGGTCATAGCTGGGGATTTCAACTTGATTTATAAGGATGAGGACAAAAACAATGCTAATTATAACAGGGCCTTGATGGGTCGTTGCAGGCGTTTTATAAATGATCTTGCCCTCAAGGAGATACCCCTACATGGTCGCAAATTTACGTGGTCCAACCAACAGCTTTCTCCCACCCTAGTCAGGTTGGATAGGGTCCTGTGTTCAGTAGATTGGGAGGGTAAATTTCCTAACTGCCTGTTGCAAAGTATGGCTTCTAATGACTCAGATCACTGCCCTCTCTTGCTTGGCCTGCGCGACAACTTGGCTGGTCGTCGAAGGTTTCCCTTCGAAGCGTTCTGGCCAAAATTAGAAGGATTTCAGGAGGCAGTTTCAGTGGCATGGAACTCTGTACCAGCTGGGCCATGCCCATTCACTTCCCTGGACCGTAAGTTTAAGGCAGTTTCTAGAGCGTTGCAGAGCTGGAGTGACAAGAAAGTTGGTCATATAAATTCCTGTTGGAGTATGTGTATATCATGTAAGGATACTACAACGGCTACCCTTCTAGGGTTAGCCCATCAAGGAATGAACACAGTTTCAGCATGATATCAAGCTAGCTTTTTTTTCCCTCTTCTCCTTCCAGCCGGCGCCGCCTCTCCTTCTGCCCGGCGCCGCCGCCGTCAACGCCGCGGCCATGGCCGGCGGACCACCCCCTCCTCCCCCTACCTATCTCTCCTCCTTCCCTCCACTCCCCTCTCCATTCTGGGCCCAGCTCGTGGCCTCCTGACCGGTGCAGCTCGCAGCCGCTGCCCTCCTCGTCGCGGGCGTCGGCGGCCAGGCCCTAGGCGACCACGGCGCGGGCGCGCACGGCCTGGGCACGGGTGACCCCGGCGCGCACGGCCCCGCCGCGGGCGGCCCTGGCGCGGGCGTCCCCGGCGCGCCCGGATCCGGCGCGGATGGCCTGGGCGCGGACGGCCTGGGTGCCGGCGGCCAGGGCGCCGGCGGCCAGGGAGCGCACGGGCCCGACGCGCACGGCCCCGCCGACCTCCTGCCCGACCCCGACGACCTTCACCTTCCCATCGATGGCGCACAGGCAATCCTCCCGGGCGGTCCTCTGCTCCCGGCCAGTACAGGCGGTCCTCTGCTCCAGCAGCCCGTTCCTCCTCCGCCTGCTGCTGCCTTGCTACCCAGCGGCTTCCACAGCGCCATGGGGCCGGGCTGGGGAGCCCTGGCCTTGAGCGCCGGCACCGGTGGACAATTTCCGGCGCCCCCTCCACCACCACTTCTTCCCCAACCTGACAACACCGTCGCCGCTGCCCTCACAGCCGCCCGGGTCGCTGCTGCGGAGGGTCAAGCACGCGTCCGTGCAGCAGCCCTCATCTGGGAACGAGAACGTGATGCGGCCGACGCCCTTGCTCATCAGCTCGCCGAGGCGGAGCAGCTCCTCGTATACCCGAGGCTTCACGACACCGGCGCCACCTCCTCCGGCTCGCGAGCTCCCCGCCCGACTCTTGCACCGGTGTCCGATCCCGCTGATCCACTCGTCGCACAGCTGCACTACCAGGCCGGGGCTGTCCAGAACATCCGGAGTCTGGTTCCCGTCGTCCTCGACTCTGAGTCGCCCTCCTACGCCCGCTGGCAGGACCTGGTCCTCCTCACCCTTCGCCGCTACGCCCTCGACGACCACGTCCTCACCACCACCGTGGTCGCGGCTCAGACCTCTGCGTGGCTTCGCCTCGACAGCATCGTCCTCTCATGGATTCTTGGGACCATCTCCCTCGACCTCCACGACCTCGTCCGCGCTCCACCTGAGGGCACTCCCGCCACCGCTCGTCGTGCCTGGCTGGCGCTCGAGGGTCAGTTCCTGGGCAACGCCGAAGCCCGGGCCCTGCGCCTCGATGCGAGCTTCCGCACCTTCGTCCAGGGTGACCTCTCCGTCGGTGAGTACTGTCGCCGGATGAAGGGCATGGTCGATGCACTCGGTGACCTTGGTTGTGCCGTGGAGGACCGGTTCTTGTTCCTCAGCGTCCTCCGCGGCCTCAGCGAGCGTTACGGCCACCTTCGGACGTGGATCACTCGGCAGCGGCCGTTCCCCACCTTCCTTCAGGTTCGTGATGACCTCGTCATGGAGGAGCTTACTCAGGGCATCCAGCCTGGGTCGCTCTCCGCGTCGGGGTCCTCGTCGTCTTCGACTGCCCTGGCCGCCACTCCTCTGTCGCGTCCCACCGCTCCGCCCGCGTCGTCTCTACTTGGTCCTCCTCCTCCCGGGCCGAGCGGGGGTGGGGGGCCATGGCGGCCGCCGTCGTCGTGGGGGCGGGCGGAGTGCGGGGCCTGGTCGTGGGAGCACACCGGTGCCTCCACGGGGTGCACCCTGACCATCCTACAACCACCCATGATCAGGGCGCATCACCATGTGGCCCTTTCCGGCGGTGGGCGGCGAGTGTCGTCCTCCGGCGGCCATGCTCGCTGGGGGGGTCCCGAGCACTCAGTGGACTCCAGGTGCGGCCGTCCCTCCGCTACCGTCACCGTGGACTCCTCTTCCGGGACCACACCCGGGCTTGTCGGTTGGGACCCGACAGCCCTGGCACGTGCCTTCAGCACCATGAGTCTAACCCCACCAGTCAGTCCGGACTGGATCGCCGACTCGGGTGCCACCTACCACACCACTCCTGACCCCCGGTATACTCTCCTCGGTTCACCCTCCTTCCTCCTCTCACCCTTCGTCCATTATGGTTGCAAATGGTTCATGTCTTCCTGTCACATCTGTGGGTGCTGCTAGCACTCATGGCTCCTTTCATCTTCCTGACGTTCTTGTTGCTCCTTCTTTGGTTCACAACCTTCTATCTATTCGTCGTTTTACCACTGACAACTCTTGTTATGTTGAAGTTGACTCTTCTGGTCTTACTGTGAAGGATTTGGCTTCCCGGCGTCCTCTTCTCCGATGTGACAGCGTGGGGCCCCTTTACACTCTTCGGTTTCCTCCACCATCTTCATCGCCTTCCACTTCGTCCGCTGCTTTCGCCGCCGTTTCTTCCTCCACTACTTGGCACCGCCGGCTTGGACATCCCGACCGCGACATTTTGAGGCAACTTAGTCGTAGTTCCGACATTCCATGTACTCGGGCTCACAATGAGCATTTATGTCACGCGTGCCAACTGGGCCGCCATGTTCGCCTTCCTTTCCCGACCTCTTCTTCACATGCGACCCATATTTTTGATCTTGTACATTTTGACCTGTGGACATCTCCTATTCTGAGTATTTCTGGCTATAAATACTATCTTGTGTTGGTGGATGATTTCTCTCACTATTCATGGACTTTTCCCATTCGTGCGAAGTCTGACACTTTCTCCACGCTTCTTCACTTTTTTGCCTGGGTGTCCACTCAGTTCGGTCTCACCATCAAGGCTGTTCAGTGTGACAACGGGCGTGAGTTCGACAACTCCACGTCTCGTGCCTTCTTCCTCTCTCACGACATGCAGTTGCGCATGTCGTGCCCCTACACCTCCTCCCAGAATGGCAAGGCCCAGCGCATGATTCGCACCACCAACGACACCATACACACCCTACTCTTGCAGGCCTCCCTTCCTGCTCGCTTCTGGGTCGAGGGACTTCACACTTCCACATACCTCCTCAACCATTTACCTTCTGTTGCCTGTCCTGCTCCCACTCCTCACCACGCCCTTTTCAGTACCCCTCCTCGCTATGACCACCTCCGCGTCTTTGGGTGTGCGTGTTACCCTAACACCACTGCCACTGCTCCCCACAAGTTGGCTCCCCGGTCGACTCGGTGTGTCTTCCTCGGGTACTCCCCGGATCATAAGCGGTACCGTTGCTTTGACCTCTCCTCTCGTCGAGTCCTCATCTCCCGTCACGTTGTGTTCGACGAGTCTGATTTTCCCTTCTCCACCACCGCCACTCTTCCCACCTCCTCCCAACCTTCCACCTCCGACCCTGATCTCTCCTCCCTGTTTCCCACTGACGTGGTGGCCCAGCCACCTTTGTTGTATTACCCTGCAGGTCCTCCTCTCTCGCGTCCACCGCCGAGCTCGTGCCCCGGTTCGCCGTCCTCCGGACCTGTGCCTGACCCTGCGCCCTGCGCGGGTCCGGCAGCTGCGCCCTCCGGTGCTGCGTCTGCCCCTGCGCCTTGCGCAGGCCCAGCGGCTGCGCCTGACCTTGTGCCCGCCGCGGGTCCGGCGTCTTCGGCACCTCCCGCGCGCTTCGCTCAGCCGGTGCGTGTCTACCAGCGCCGTGCGCGGGCGACCTTATTGCCCCCGGTGCGGGACCCGTCGCCGTCGTCGTCGCCCTCTGTGGCCTTGTCCCCACTGTCGACGCCTACGGCACCGCCTTCACCACCGTCGGCTGCTCGAGTGGAGCCGCCCGTGTACCACCCGCCCCTTCTACATCGCCACCCGCGTCATGTTCACCCAATGGTGACGCGGCAGGCGGCGGGGGTGCTGCAGCCCCGGGCTCTCGCCGCGACGCCGGGCGACTCACGGGTCTCTCCGGTACCCTCTTCCGTGCGCGCCGCCTTGGCTGACCCTCACTGGCGGGGTGCGATGGAAGAGGAGTATGCGGCTCTTCTAGCCAACAAGACCTGGGATCTGGTGCCCCGTCCGCCTGGCTCCAATGTCGTCACCGACAAGTGGATCTGGACTCACAAGCGCCGGGCTGATGGCACTCTTGAGCGGTACAAGGCTCGTTGGGTTCTCCGGGGTTTTACTCAGCGTCCTGGAGTTGATTATGATGAGACCTTCAGTCCAGTGGTGAAGCCAGCTACAGTCCGCACAGTTCTCTCACTGGCTCTCTCCCGCTCATGGCCCGTGCATCAGCTGGATGTCAAGAATGCCTTTCTTCACGGGACACTTGCTGAGATAGTCTACTGCAGTCTGCGGATACATGGGTGTATGCCGAGTCTCTGAGTGATGAGTGATTGTCAACTGGGATGATGCGCATGTTCTTTGGCTCGTGTTGTGCAGGTGTCGAGCACGGAGACAGTGATCAGAGGCAAGGTGAAGGTCAAGTAGAGACGTGCCGTGCCGATGGACCGAGAGTGGCGAAGGGCGGACGTGAGGCTTGGACTGAGGGACCGGTGGCCCGAGGATCAGCTGTGGTGGCTGGCAGCCTGGGACAGCGACGAGCGGAGACTTGCGGTCATGTGTTGCCTAAGTCGTGGACTTGGGGACACGTGTCGGTGGACTGGGTGCACGGGCGGTGCATCCCTTCTACAGCTTCGGTTTGGTGGTAGGGCCAGAGAAAAACCATTGGGTGGACGGTTTCCAGGTTTGGGCCTCAAAACCTGGGCGCGGATGGTTTCTGAGTTTGGCCACAAAACTCGGGCTGAGGACGGTTTCCAGGTTTGGGCCTCAAAACCTGGGTGTTGTGGGTTTGCTGAGTTTGGGCCACAAAACTCAGGCGTTGGTGGGCTGGTTTCCCGGTTTGGGCCTCAAAACCGGGGTTGGCTGTGAAGGCTGGTTTCCCGGTTTGGGCCTCAAAACCGGGGGTGCGACGTCCAGGAAAAGGACGCGGAGCGGTGGCGGCACATGGCGGCAATCGGGAGGTTGCGTCGAGGCAACGCTACGAGTTGTGCGGATGTGGCCGTCGGATCCACCTACCATCGAGTTGGTCCAGAATAACCTTAGGGTTTAGCTGGTTCGCTCTGTAAGTAGTTAGGGGTAGAGTGGGAATTAGGAATAGTTAGAATTAGGATAAGTAGGGGGAGACACCCACCTCCCCATCTATCTCAGTTCATTTGCTCTTTGCACTTAGGGTTTCCTGCTCTCCCAATCCCCTGCTGTAGCTAGCTGAGATCCGCAGAGAACCATACCTCTGTGTACTGGAGATTTTGAGGAAGTGAGGCCGTAACCTCACTGTTGTAGCGTGTGGTAGCCACACGGTTGCAGATCGATGTGTTGATTCGCGTTTTGGTTCGTGTTCTTCGCGTTCTTCGTTTCTCCATGATTTTCCCGTCACTCGATCTCTCTCCTCACTGCGTCTTTGCGAAATCCGTTTGAATCAACTTGTTCGTATTTGAAAGGAGATCATTTCCACCGAAGGAATTTATCTAACTCCTTACGAACAAGTAGATCGGGTTGATTTCGTTTTCGTGGCGCTTTTTCGTTCTTGATCTTCCCCTTTCGATTTCCCGGTGATTGAATCGATTTGAGCGGATGATTTCTTGGGGATAGTCTCCTAACTACCCCGTGATCATCTTCTCCAAGTTTGGGAACGTGGGATTTTGATTTGGATCGAATTTGGAGAGATTTGGAGAGAAGGCGACTGAAATCGCCCTCTCTGCGCACTCGCGGACAGTCCGTGGTTTGACCGGCGGACAGTCCGCGCGTCGGGATCGAGCCAAGTCAGTGGCTGCAGGTCTCGGTCGTGTTATTGTTCCTTGACCGGCGGACAGTCCGCCGTAGGAACTCACGGATAGTCCGGGACTGTCCAGGGAGTTTGCAGCAACTGTGTTGTTTTGGGTTTTTGACCGGCGGACAGTCCGGGATCCTCTCGCGGACAGTCCGCGGTAGGGGCGGACAGTCCGGGACCCCAGGGCCGGACAGTCCGCGGATTGCCTGAAGCTTCCGGTTTAGTGCGTTTGCTCTCCCGGCTTCCTCGCTTGGTTTCTGGACTTCTCGTTTGGCCTTGTAGTTGACCAAGGAACCTCTCTAGGTATCTTTGCTACTTGTTAGCATCGGTATTTGGGGATTTCTCGACGTAGCCGTCTATCTACGTTCGAGACTTGGTTTTTGAGGGTCGAACTTGTCTCGGTGCTTTCGGCGTTTGGTTTGCTATCTCTGTGTGGTGCCTCGCTGTGATCCTAGGGATCATCCACCCTCTTCCAAGGGTCGTGGGCATCACGGTTTCGATCGTAGATTTCGGGGGTTGATTTTGGGACATTTGGCAAAAGTTTCGAGAGAAATTTTTGAGCTCCCATTCACCCCCCCTCTGGTCGCCTTGCTAGTGCTTTCTCGGTCCTTGAATTGGTATCGGAGCGGGTTAAGGATCTTCCACCTTAGCCGGTTCCAGATCCACAGAAGGCGACATGGATCGCGGCGTGGGCAAACCGCCGTTTTTCGATGGGACGAACTATGCGTATTGGAAGATACGCATGTCAGCCTATCTGCAGAGTTTGGGTGCTTCCATTTGGGATATTTGCAACTCTGCCGATTATGTTGTCTTGGCTGCTCGTGCGACTCAGCATCAGATCGATGAGCACGATGCCAATAGCCGAGCACGTAATGCTCTTTTCTCATGTTTGAGCATGAGTGAGTTTGATCATGTTTCTCACCTCGCTACGGCTCGGGAGATTTGGGCTACCCTCATGCGTTTTCATGAGGGAACCTCTCAAGTCAAAACCCGACTCTACGAGTCGTTCAAGCGAGAGTATGAGAACTTTCGACATATGCCTGGCGAGAGCATAGAAAGTTTATTCGCTCGCTTTCAGGTGATTGTCAACAGGATGAGGGCTAACAAGGAGCTGTTGCCTTTCGACGATCATGAGAGGGCTTTGAAGCTTTTGCATACTCTTGATCGGTCGGTGTGGGATTCCAAAGTTCAGGCGATCATCGAATCACCTAACTATGAGACCCTCACGTGCGACGAGCTCTTCAGTAAGCTCAAGTCTAGTGAGATCGATGCCATGGCGAGGGCTTCTTATGAAAATCCTTCTAGCTCGTCGATGGCTTTGCTTTCTGGCTCTTCTGCTAACCCCTCTGGAGGCTTTGCTTTGCATTCTCTTCTTTCTGTCACTGAGGAGCAGTTGGAATCTTTGGGAGACGATGAGTTGGCTTTGCTTGCCAACCGGTTCTCGCGGTTTCACAACAACCGCATGAACCGTCGCCGCGGAGGAGGACGCTCAGGATGCTATGAGTGCGGCGAGCCCGACCACTTCATCGCCAACTGTCCCAAGAAGAACAAGCATTCTGGGAAGGGCGATCATGGGCACAAGTACGACTCCGGCAAGCGCAAGGAGAAGTACGTCCCCGCGAAGCACAAGCGGAAGGGCGGCTTCAACAAGGAGTACATCAAGACCAAGTACTTGGAAAAGGCCCAGGCTGAGCAGCGTGCTTTCTTCGCCACGCTCAGCGACGTCGACGACTCGGACGACGACTCCGCTTCCTCAAGCGACGACGAGTCCGAGAAGAAGAAGAGGATCGAGGACAAGCGCTTCCTCAAGGCCTCTGCTTCTTCGCCGACGACGAGGGCTTCTGCACCATGGCCCTCGGCAAGGAGGTCGGTGGCGACACTCCTCGGAACGACGACGACGACGACGACACCTCCCAGGTATCTCTGACCCCCGATGAGCTTTCTGCTGAGGTCGAGAAGCTTACTGCCGCGCTCCTTAGTCAGGATAAGTTGCTTAGGCGTGCCGCTAGAGAGTGCAAGGAGTTTAGGCAGAAGTGGGAGGACACAGTGAGGGAGCTTGAGTTTGTCAAGTCCACCGTGGTCGTGTCTGAGGAGGCCGAGTGCGAGATGTGCACCACGCACATGACTGACCTTCTCACTTTGAGAGGTAAGTATGCTGCGTTGGTAGGAGAGGCGGATGAGCTGAAGGCTAGACCTTCTCTGTTGGGTGCATGCAAGACTTGTCCTGTCTTGCAATCTGAGTTGGCAGAGAAGAATGTCAAGATTGTGTCTCTTGAAGAGGCCAACTCAGGTAGCACTTGTGTGGCTAGGTGTGCTCTCTGTGAGGGTTTGGAGATGGAGATAGCCAATGTGAAGCATGACAAGATGCAAACCGAGGAGGAAAACACATACCTTCGGACCATCTTGTCATGGGTGTCTTGTGGTGAGCCGCAGCTCGGGATGATGATCTCCCAATTCAAGCGAGCTGCTGGAGGTCCTGGTGTAGGTTTTGCTCCGGGTGTTGATCTTTCTGCTTTTGGGAAGATTGGAGAGTCGAGTGGTTTGAACCCGAGTGAGAAGCCTAACTCCACCACTACTCCCAAACTTACCAAGCTTCCACCCAAAGAGCCTCTCAAGCCTAACACCAAGGATGGGGTCTTTGTTGAGCCTCCAAGAGCTCCACCCAAGAACCAAGTGTGGCATCCCAAACCCAACCACCTGAAGAACAAGCTTGATGCGATGCCACCTATCCAGGAGGAGTGTTTGCCACAGAAGGGCAAAGTGATCCACACCCACCACCGTGAGTACCAACAACCCCCTTTGAGAGCGGTGAGGTACCACTGTGAGCATTGTGGGAGAGATGGACACTTGAGTGAGTTCTGCTTTCGGCGCAAGAGAGAGGCGCGCCGTGCTAGGGAGATGAACAATGCGGACATGTACCATCCTCTCCATGATGTACATGCGCCAAATGTTCAGAGACGTGCTGCTAGGCCCAGAGGTCCAGAACCTCAAGTTCTCAGGCCTAGGCAGAGGAGAGCTCCGAGGAGAGATGCTAGGCCTAGAGGTGCAGTGCCTCAAGTTCCTAGGCCTAGGCCTCGTAGAGAGCGTGCCCGGCGGGAGCCTGCTGTTGTAGGCTATGGACCCCGTGGCGGTGGCTTTGTAGTTGAGCGTTTTTCCCCATCGCGTTTTGAGTATCGCGATGGACGCTCCTTCCTTAGCGGACCACGTCTTTCTAAATGTGGTGATCGCTTCCTCCGTAGGTGTGCTAGGAATGGTTGTTCTGCTAACCGTTCTTTTGAGCAGCCGGCCCAACACTAGTATTCCCCCTATTTCACTAACCCCAGTGTTGGCCCGTATGCTCACCCTATGTCTTTTTATTGATGTAGGTAAAACGATTGGAGAACGTTTGGTTGGTGGATTCCGGGTGTTCGAGCCACATGACCGGAAACGCCAAGTGGTTCTCCAGTCGCCGGAAAGGAGTTTATCACCTTCGGCGACAATAGCAAAGGTAAAGTGTTGTCTCGTGGGTCAGTGCGAGTTAATGAGCACTTTGTGTTGCGCGATGTTGCTCTTGTTTCTAACCTGCATTTTAACCTTCTTTCTGTTTCGCAACTCTTTGATGATGACTATGAGATTCGTTTTAAACCGAATCTCAGTCGTATTTTGGATCCTCAGGGCAATCTTATGTGTTTGATTTCGCCCTTTGGAAAAGTCTTTCGTGCGAATTTCTCAGAGTCTTTTGGCACTTCTCGTTGTCTTGTGGCTGGACCTTCCTCTTCTGATCTTTGGAAGTGGCATAGGAGACTAGGACATTTGAGCTTCGACTTGCTTGCAAGACTTAGTTCACTTGGCCTAATCCGAGGATTGCCCAAGTTATCCATGGAGAAGGATCTTGTTTGTCACTCTTGTAGACATAGGAAGATGGTTGCCGCTCCCCACCATCCAGTGACTCAGGTCATGACCAAGCGCCCTGGAGAGCTTTTACACATGGACCTTGTTGGTCCGGCTCGGGTGAGCTCGGTTGGGGGGAAGTGGTATGTGCTTGTTGTTGTTGACGACTTTTCGAGATATTCGTGGGTCTTCTTTTTAGCTGAGAAGACCGAGACTTTCTTCTTTGCTCGCAATCTGATTTTGCGTCTTCAGAACGAGTTCCCTTTGAACTCGATGCGAGCAATTCGGAGTGATAATGGTTCCGAATTTAAAAATTCAGATTTTGAGAAGTTTTGTAACTCTTTGGGTTTAGAGCATCAGTTTTCTTCCCCCTACACACCCCCTCAGAATGGTGTTGTAGAGAGGAAGAATCGGACCCTTGTAGAGATGGCCAGGACGATGCTCGATGAGCATAGGACTCCTAGGCGATATTGGGCCGAAGCTATGAGCACTGCATGCTACATTTCCAATCGCATTTTTCTCAGAGCGTTCTTGAAAAAGACTTCTTATGAGTTGCGTTTTGGAAAACTGCCCAAGGTGAGTTATTTTCGAGTTTTTGGTTGCCATTGTTTTATACTCAAAAAGGGCAATTTGGACAAGTTTGAGTCTCGTTCTTCTGACGGTGTGTTTTTGGGTTATGGCACTCACACTAGAGCTTATCGTGTACTTAACCTTGACACTAACCGAGTCATGGAGACATCAGATGTCACCTTCGACGAGACCATGGTTTGTCCTTCTTCTTGTTTTGAGCGTGCAGGTGATCACGAGGTTGGCGAGCCTCTTTTCGATGATGAAGAAGAAGGTGCTGAAGGGATAGATGACCCAGCACCTCCTCCACCTGCTGTGTCGCAAAGAGCGGCTTCTACGACGACTCACGGCCCGGACACCTCTTCTTCCTGGGGGCCATGGGATCCGCCACCCCGAGCGGTACCATTTGTACCCGGGGAGGCACCAGCTGCTGTTGAGGGGGAGGCCACTTCGGCAAGGGAGGCGCCACGACACATTCAACGCCAGCACCCGCCTCAGCAGATGATCGGCAGCATCGACGATCATGTCACCCGGTCAAGATACTATGAGCAGGGAGTTTGAGATGAGCATGATGGGCGAGCTGACGTTTTTCCTCGGGTTGCAAATCAAGCAATCCCGGGAAGGGACGTTCGTGCACCAGGACAAGTACACCAAGGACTTGCTGAAGAGGTTCGATATGGGTGAGGCCAAGCCTCTTCCAACACCCATGTCGACCACGACGGCCCTAGATGCGGACAAGGATGGAGAAGCTGTGGACCAGAAGGAGTACCGAAGCATGATCGGGTCGCTGCTCTACCTGACGGCGACACGCCCGGACATCCAGTTCGCGGTGTGTCTGTGCACGCGCTTTCAGGCGTCGCCGTGCACTTCTCACCGTCAGGCGGTCAAGCGCATTTTCAGGTACCTTCGTTTCACACCTGAGTTCGGGATTTGGTATTCAGCTTCCTCCACCCTCTCCCTTTGCGGTTATTCCGATGCCAATTTTGCTGGTTATCGCATCGAGCGCAAGTCCACTTCCGGGACTTGCCAGTTTATTGGATCTTCTCTTGTTTCATGGTCTTCTCGCAAGCAGTCTAGTGTCGCCCAGTCTACCACGGAGGCTGAGTATGTTGCTGCGGCTAGCTGCTGTTCCCAGTTGCTTTGGATGATGGCCACTTTGCGTGATTTTGGTCTGAGCTTTTCTCGTGTTCCTTTGCTTTGTGACAGCACGAGTGCGATTAGCGTTGCTAAAAACCCCGTGCTTCACTCGAAGACCAAACACATAGATGTGCGCTTTCATTTCTTGCGAGACCACCAGGAGAAGGGTGATATCGACCTTCGCCATGTCGATACTCATCATCAACTGGCTGATATTTTCACCAAGCCTTTGGACGAATCAACCTTTAATCGGTTGAGGGGTGAGCTTGGTGTGTGTTTCCCCTTTTAGATGGCGGAAACATTTTGGTTCTTGTATAATACACTGACTATTTTCTCGTTTGCTTTGCTTTTCTTTTGCATTTCAGCATACGCTTTTACATTCTGAGCTTCATGTCTGTAATCATTAGAATGTAATTATGCTCTGTGTAGTATATGCTCCGATGCTTTGTGTTGATGCCTGTAGCTTATGCTCCTTCTGATCACTAATTCATGCTATGAGCTGAGCTATTTTAAATGGTGAACTTGCTAATTGAACTTAAAACTTGAAAATGTTCACCATCGAGATGTGCAACTAGCCTGTGTAGGATATGTTGAAATCACACTTGTGCTTTTCATATATGCTAGGTTGCTATGTCTCTAGTTCTGAGTCTCTCACTTGCTTGGTCTGTTCATATACTATCTTTAAATTGAACCAAGTTAAGTGAATCAGAAAGATCGAGATGGGATTGCTTGTCAACACATCACAGTTTCGAGACTGTTTCTCATTGCACTTTGAGTTAAACTTGAGCTGTGTAGTGTATGACCGAAACTGTTGCTTTAAGCTTCCGATTGCTTCTGCATAGGCTTCGCACAGTTGAAAAGTTAGGCAAGACAAGCTTTCAACCTCTCGCACTCACATGCTGAAATTTAAACTTGTGTAATTTAACCGCTGCAACTCCGATAAAATCTGGATACACAAGTCTATGTTTCATTCTATAGCATGATGATTGAACTTTGCTAGGGGTAGTTCACCTTGTATACATGTTTAGCACTTGTTTTGACTTCCTGTCTATACTTGTCTAGTGCTATTTTGATGGTGACTCCTTTTTGGCTAAAATTGCTCACTTTGCTCATATGTTCATATTTCATATTTGGTGATCAGTTTGAGCCTTTGCTAGCATGTGTGCTTCAGTTGCGTCATTGGACTTATCCTGTGTAAAGCATCTTTGCATTCTCTTGACTATATTCCTGAAGCTGCTAACTTGCATTTTGACACATATGCATTTTGGAAGGGGGAGAACTTCTCTTGTTGGTACGAGAACTTCTCTGGTTGGCACTTTTTGATGGTGCATTTTCTGAGGGGGAGAACTTTGCTTTTGGCTCTTCTTGCTTGATGGTGCATTTTCAACTAAGGGGGAGAAATTGCAAATCATTTTTAGTTGTGTGCACTATTCGAGGGGGAGTTTGACCGTAAGGTTTTAGTATCGAGCTTTCTTTGCTAGTTGTTGAGCCTCTGTGCCTCTGTCTTGAGGGACTAGCATTTGCTTCGATTTTTCATTTGGTGTCGAGCTCTCTGGAGTTTTTCAATTGGTATTTGCTAGCGGTGTTGAGCCTGTTCTACCTCTTCTTGAGGGCTAGCTTTGCTATGCTTGGTTGCGTCGAGCCGTTGCCCATGTCTTTGGGAACCAAGTTGTCTTTGCTTCTTCCACTTGACCTTCTTTGGCTTTGCTATGCTTTTGGGTCATTTGGTCGAGTTTTACTCCTCTCACTCCTTCCTTCCTTCTTCTTCTAGTATGATTTGTGTGGTAGTTGACAATGCACTCATCAAGGGGGAGATTGCGGATACATGGGTGTATGCCGAGTCTCTGAGTGATGAGTGATTGTCAACTGGGATGATGCGCATGTTCTTTGGCTCGTGTTGTGCAGGTGTCGAGCACGGAGACAGTGATCAGAGGCAAGGTGAAGGTCAAGTAGAGACGTGCCGTGCCGATGGACCGAGAGTGGCGAAGGGCGGACGTGAGGCTTGGACTGAGGGACCGGTGGCCCGAGGATCAGCTGTGGTGGCTGGCCGCCTGGGACAGCGACGAGCGAAGACTTGCGGTCATGTGTTGCCTAAGTCGTGGACTTGGGGACACGTGTCGGTGGACGGGGTGCACGGGCGGTGCATCCCTTCTACAGCTTCGGTTTGGTGGTAGGGCCAGAGAAAAACCATCGGGTGGACGGTTTCTAGGTTTGGGCCTCAAAACCTGGGCGCGGATGGTTTCCGAGTTTGGCCACAAAACTCGGGTTGAGGACGGTTTCCAGGTTTGGGCCTCAAAACCTGGGTGTTGCGGGTTTGCTGAGTTTGGGCCACAAAACTCAGGCGTTGGTGGGCTGGTTTCCCGGTTTGGGCCTCAAAACCGGGGGTTGGCTGTGAAGGCTGGTTTCCCGGTTTGGGCCTCAAAACCGGGGGCGCGACGTCCAGGAAAAGGACGCGGAGCGGTGGCGGCAATCGGGAGGTTGCGTCGAGGCAACGCTACGAGTTGTGCGGGCGTCGCCGTCGGATCCACCTACCATCGAGTTGGTCCAGAATAACCTTAGGGTTTAGCTGGTTCGCTCTGTAAGTAGTTAGGGGTAGAGTGGGAATTAGGAATAGTTAGAATTAGGATAAGTAGGGGGAGACACCCACCTCCCCATCTATCTCAGTTCATTTGCTCTTTGCACTTAGGGTTTCCTGCTCTCCCAATCCCCTGTTGTAGCTAGCTGAGATCCGCAGAGAACCATACCTCTGTGTACTGGAGATTTTGAGGAAGTGAGGCCGTAACCTCACTGTTGTAGCGTGTGGTAGCCACACGGTTGCAGATCGATGTGTTGATTCGCGTTTTGGTTCGTGTTCTTCGCGTTCTTCGTTTCTCCACGATTTTCCCGTCACTCGATCTCTCTCCTCACTGCGTCTTTGCGAAATCTGTTTGAATCAACTTGTTCGTATTTGAAAGGAGATCATTTCCACCGAAGGAATTTATCTAACTCCTTACGAACAAGTAGATCGGGTTGATTTCGTTTTCGTGGCGCTTTTTTGTTCTTGATCTTCCCCTTTCGATTTCCCGGTGATTGAATCGATTTGAGCGTATGATTTCTTGGGGATAGTCTCCTAACTACCCCGTGATCATCTTCTCCAAGTTTGGGAACGTGGGATTTTGATTTGGATCGAATTTGGAGAGATTTGGGGAGAAGGCGACTGAAATCGCCCTCTCTGCGCACTCGCGGATAGTCCGTGGTTTGACCGGCGGACAGTCCGCGCGTCGGGATCGAGCCAAGTCAGTGGCTGCAGGTCTCGGTCGTGTTACTGTTCCTTGACCGGCGGACAGTCCGCCGTAGGAACTCGCGGACAGTCCAGGACTGTCCAGGGAGTTTGCAGCAACTGTGCTGTTTTGGGTTTTTGACCGGCGGACAGTCCGGGATCCTCTCGCGGACAGTCCGCGGTAGGGGCGGACAGTCCGGGACCCCAGGGCCGGACAGTCCGCGGATTGCCTGAAGCTTCCGGTTTAGTGCGTTTGCTCTCCCGGCTTCCTCGCTTGGTTTCTGGACTTCTCGTTTGGCCTTGTAGTTGACCAAGGAAC
This sequence comes from Coix lacryma-jobi var. lacryma-jobi, assembly GCA_009763385.1. Lineage (NCBI taxonomy): Eukaryota > Viridiplantae > Streptophyta > Magnoliopsida > Poales > Poaceae > Coix > Coix lacryma-jobi. Next base: position 53,335,754 of record CM019824.1, read on the forward strand.
CTCTCTAGGTATCTTTGCTACTTGTTAGCATCGGTATTTGGGGATTTCTCGACATAGCCATCTATCTACGTTCGAGACTTGGTTTTTGAGGGTCGAACTTGTCTCGGTGCTTTCAGCGTTTGGTTTGCTATCTCTGTGTAGTGCCTCGCTGTGATCCTAGGGATCATCCACCCTCTTCCAAGGGTCGTGGGCATCACGGTTTCGGTCGTAGATTTCGGGGGTTGATTTTGGGACATTTGGCCAAAGTTTCGAGAGAAATTTTTGAGCTCCCATTCAACCCCCCCCCCTCTGGTCGCCTTGCTAGTGCTTTCTCGGTCCTTCACAGTCAGCCTGCGGGTTTTGTTGACTCTTCCCGCCCTGACCTGGTCTGCCGTCTCCACAAGTCACTCTACGGCCTCAAGCAGGCCCCTCGGGCGTGGTACTCTCGGTTTGCTGCATTCCTGCTTACTCTGGGGTTTGTGGAGGCCAAGTCAGACACTTCGCTGCTCATCTACCACCACGATGGGGAGACTGTCTATCTGCTGCTCTATGTTGATGACATTGTGCTCACCGCCTCTAGCCCGACACTACTGCGGCGGATCATCACCTCTCTTCAGCAGGAGTTCGCAATGAAGGACCTCGGTGTGCTCCATCACTTCCTTGGGGTCACCGTTGAGCCTCGTCCCGGGGGTCTCTTTCTTCACCAGCGGCAGTACATTCTTGATATACTGGAGCGAGCTGGGATGACTGACTGCAAGCCTTGCTCCACCCCAGTTGACACTCAGGCCAAGCTATGAGAGACCGAGGGCACCGCAGTTACTAACCCTACCGCATACAGGAGTCTTGCAGGGGCGCTTCAGTACCTCACCTTCACCCGCCCGGACATCACATATGCAGATCAGCAGATTTGCCTTCATATGCATGATCCGCGCGAGCCTCATCTCACGGCCCTCAAGCGCCTCCTCCGATACCTCCGCGGCACAGTCGACTACGGCCTACTACTCCACCGGTCTGCCTCCACCGAGCTCGTCGTCTACACCGACGCTGACTGGGCCAGGTGTCCGGACACTCGCCGGTCCACCTCCGGCTATGCTGTCTTCCTCGGCGGCAACCTGGTGTCCTGGTCGTCCAAGCGCCAGCCGGTGGTCTCCCGCTCCAGTGCGGAGGCAGAGTACCGCGCTGTTGCTAACGGCGTGGCTGAGGCCTCCTGGCTCCGGCAGCTCCTGGGTGAGCTCCACAGTCCCCTGACCCGGAGCACGTTGGTCTACTGCGACAACGTCAGTGCCGTGTACCTCTCCACCAACCCCGTTCAGCACCAGCGGACCAAGCATGTAGAGATCGACCTTCACTTTGTCCGCGACCCGGTGGCTATCGGCGATGTCCGGGTTCTACACGTCCCGACCACCTCCCAATTTGCCGACATCTTCACCAAGGGCCTCCCGTCCTTGACCTTCTCCGAGTTTCGCTCCAGCCTCAACATCACTAGTGGCAAGTTGAGTCTGTGGGGGGGGCTCATGTGTTGTACCTCTTTTCGTGTTCAGTCTTGAAACTCCGCTGCGCCAGTAGTTCAGACTGCGGGGGGTGTTGGAGTATGTGTATATCAGGCCCATGAGGCCCATGTAAGGATACTACAATAGCTACCCTTCTAGGTTTAGCCCATCAAGGAATGAACACAGTTTCAGCAATTCCCAACTTGTCCTTGCTAAGGAAATTCTTCACCAGCTTGAGATTGCACATGATTTTCGTGTCCTCAATGAAAGTGAAATCTGGCTGAAGAATAATCTGAAGAAACATTGCCTCGCGTTGGCTTCTCTTAAGCGCACCATAGCCCGGCTACGTTCAAGAATTAATTGGCTCAAGGATGGTGACGCCAATACAAAGCTATTTCAGCTCCATGCCTGTTGAGAGACAATGGTTCTCGGGATTGATAGATTGATTGAATAGTACAGGGTACAATATATAGGCAAGGATTGAGAGGGTTTATAGAAAGTACTCAATCAACGGAGATCCTTGCCTAATCTAGATCATCATCTATCACAACCCTAGACGGCAGTCCAGCCCAATAGGCATGGACGCCTGGGCCATAAACAACCCAAAGGGCGCCTATTCTAACACACCCCCGCAGTCAAAACGTCAGCCACTTTGCACATTTAGACTGGACCTAAACTCCATGAAGACCGAAGAAGGCAGCCCTTTGGTGAAGATATCTGCATATTGTGAAGAGGTAGGAACATGCAAGGCACGAAGATCACCAATGGCAACTCGCTCTCGAACGAAGTGTAGATCAATCTCAATGTGCTTCGTGCGCTGATGCTGAATTGGATTGGAGGACATGTAGACACGCTGATGTTGTCACAATACACCAACGTGGCGCGCTGGAGGGGCGTGTGCAGCTCGACGAGAAGCTGTCGCAGCCAGGTAGCCTCTGCAACTCCGTTAGCCACTGCGCGATACTCAACTTCAGCACTGGATCTTGATATAGTGTTCTGGCGCTTGGAGGACCAGGAAACGAGGTTATCACCGAGGAACACTGCATAGCCCGATGTGGACTTACGAGTGTCCGGACAACCGGCCCAATCAGCATCCGTGTAGACAACAAGATCCATAGAGGAGGATGGTCGCAGCAATAGACCAAGGTGAAGTGTGCCTCGGATATACCTGAGAATCCGCTTCAGAGCAGCAAGGTGGGGCTCTCGGGGGTCATGCATATGAAGGCACACCTGCTGAACAGCATATGCTATGTCTAGGCGTGTAAATGTCAAGTATTGTAGAGCACCAGCAAGACTGCGAAAATCTGTGGCATCAGACACTGGGGCCCCGTCAGCTGCAGCAATCTTCGGATTGGTGTCAACTGGAGTAGAGCAAGGCTTGCACTCTGCCATACCAGCACGATCTAGAATATCCAGCATGTACTGTCGCTGGGAGAGGAGTAAACCAGCACCGCTTCGCTGATCCTGCATACCGAGGAAGTGATGCAGTGTACCCAAATCTTTCATGGCAAACTCTCGCTGCAGTGCTGAGATGATCCGCCGAAGGAGATCAGGGGAGGAAGCTGTGAGGACAATATCATCCACATAGAGCAACAAGTAAGCTGTGTCGGTGCCGCGGTGGTAAATGAAGAGTGATGTGTCTGACTTGGCTTCAACAAACCCAATAGATAGAAGATAGCTAGCCATTCGACTGTACCATGCATGAGGGGCCTGCTTGAGGCCCTAGAGTGACTTCTTGAGCAGGCATACAAACTCAGGGTGGGTAGAATCTTCAAACCCCGAAGGCTGCTGACTGTACACCGTCTCATTAAGATGTCCATGGAGGAAAGCATTCTTCACGTCAAGCTGGTGGATAGGCCAGTTGCGAGAAAGAGCCAGCGAGAGCACGGTGCGAACAGTAGCAGGCTTTGCCACAGGACTGAAGGTCTCATCAAAGTCCACACCAGGGCGTTGAGTGAAGCCACGAAGCACCCAACGGGCCTTATACCTCTCAAGTGAGCCATCAGACATGAACTTGTGGCGGAAGATCCACTTGCCAGTAACAATGTTGGCTCGAGGAGGACGAGGCACGAGGTCCCATGTGTCATTCTGTAGAAGAGCCCGGTGTTCTTCTTTCATAGCGGCTCTCCAATTGGGGTCGGCAAGAGCGCTGCGGAAGGTCTTCGGAACTGGAGAGAGCGAGGTGGTGTGGTAGGCAGCCGGCATGCGAAAACCACTCTTGGACCGAGATCCCATGGCATGCTGGTTGGTTACTGGGCGAACAACAACTGCACCCTTGGGCAAGGGAGCAACAGGTACAGCCGGGGGTGCTGGTGCAGGCGCCGAGGGTGCTGATGCAGGCGCCGAGGGTGCTGACGGTAGTCGGGGGTGACGGCTGTAGTGGTACACGAAAGCGCGCTCAGTTCGAAGAGGCGGAAACCCAGGAGGTGGGCCGCGGGGCGCCTGAAGAGGTGCTGAAGCCGCCGACGAGGCACCGGCACGAAGAGCAGGCGGGACGTAGAGACGCCGAGGGGAGGCCCCCGTCTCTGGTGCTGCGCGTGGCGCGGGAGAGGAGGGGCCCGTGGCCGCGGGTGGCGCGGTCGGTGTCCGGAGCGGAGGCGGGATGTAGAGGGCCGGCACCGGGGTGTCTTCAGGTGCATCGAGCGCCCTAGGCATAATCGCAGGGGGACTGGCAGGAGCGCTGGTGGCACCAGAGGGTGTCCCAAGCTCGGCCACACGAGGACCGGCAGGGACACTGGGAACGCCAGAAGACATGCCTGCAGGAAACAACGTGTGCGAGGGTCCAATAGGAGCTGGCACAATGTCATCAGTAAAATCAAGAAACTCGAGGTCTGCTGGATTGCTGGAACCATGACGCTCAGCGAATGGGAAGGCCGTTTCATCAAAGATGACGTGCCGGGAGATGATAACTCGATTGCTGGAAAGGTCAAGGCAGCGGTATCCTTTATGGTGAGCGGAGTAGCCTAAAAAGACACATAGGGCAGACCTGGGAGCAAGTTTGTGAGGAGTAGTAGCAGACAAGTTGGGGTAACATTTGCAACCGAAGACCCGAAGATGATCATACACAGGCAGCTTTTCGAATAAAGCAAAGTGGGCGTGGAGAACTGGAGGGTCTTGGTAGGCAAGATGTTGAGGAGAACAGTAGCTGTAGAGAGGGCCTCAGCCCAATAGGAGGGAGGCATGGACGCCTGAAAGAGCAGGGAGCGAACAACATTATTAATGGTACGAATAATGCGTTCAGCTTTACCGTTCTGAGGCGAGGTGTAGGGGCAGGACATGCGAAGGTGGATGCCCTGAGCGAGGAAGAAGTGGTGAGAGCTGGAGTTGTCAAACTCTTTCCCATTGTCGCACTGGACAGATTTGGCACGTGTGTCAAACTGAGTGGAGACATGGGCGATGAACTGAGCCAACGTGCTGAAAGTGTCAGATTTAAGTCGCAAAGGAAATGTCCACAAGTAATGCGTGCAGTCATCAAGAATAACCAAATAATATTTATGACCAGAAACACTAACAACCGGGGAGGTCGACAAGTCACAGTGAATGAGATCAAACTTGCTAGACGCACGAGAGGTGGACGCATAAAAGGGCAATCAAACATGACGCCCTAAGTGACAAGCATGACACAAATCTAAACAATCACTAATATGACACGAAGTGCTGGATGCAAGCTTGGACAACGCCTCATGGCCGGGGTGGCCAAGTCGTCGATGCCACAGCGGAGAGGAAGCCTGAGCGACAAGAGAGTGAGCAAGGGGTATAGCGGCCCAGAGCTATTACACCTGACGATCTCGGTCCGGGAGGGGAGAACCTTCACAGAACAACCAGCAGGGTCAAATTCCACAGAACAATTATTGTCGATAGTAAATTGGCGAACAGAGATGAGATTCTTAATAAGTTGTGGTGACACAAGAACATTATTAAGACGTAAGGAGGAAGACAACTCTGTAGAGCCAGTGGCAGTGACAGGCATGATAGAACCATTACCTACGACAATAGATGAAGGAGTAGGATACCGTGAAGGAAGAATATGTGAAAGAGAGGAGGACTAAGAGGTCCTCGTTGGAGCACCCGCATAAGGGTATCGCTTCCCCTTGATCCGTGCAAGGATCAAGTGCTTACTACGAGCTGATTCTTCGCCACTCCGGCCTGGTGAATCGTCCACTACCGGTCACAACTTGAGTTAAGTCATCCACAAGGCCTCCAGATGATCACCAAGCTCTCCAATCACCACCAAGCCGTCTAGGTGATGTCGATCACCAAGAGTAACAAGCTAAAACTCTCACTTGACCGACATAAGACCAAAGAGATGGATGGATGCACACTTGCTACTCACAACTCATTAATGAGATGACTAATCTCACAATTAGCGAATCTCACAACCTCACTGGGGCTCTTGCACTCCCTTGCACACTCAAGGATCTTCTCTGCTGATCAAATGGGCAGGAGACCCCAAATAGAGGTGCTGGTGGAGTATTTATACTCCCCCAACCAAACCAACCATGAGGGGTGAAAGGATCAAGATGCCCAAGAGGGGGGTGAATTGGGCTTTTCTAAAACTTCTTGTAAGAATTAAAACCTATCAAGCCCCAATTAACCCCCTAGTGCCTAGAAGAGTGTCTCACTAACAAAAACCGCACAAAAGACTATCGCTAAACCATTTCTACTCTAGCATGGCAATTCAACTAAGGATGAACAACAAGTAAATTGCGGAATTGAATTGCTTGAATGTAAATGCGTAAGTAAAGAGAGTAGAGATGACACGATGATCTTTTCCCGAGGTATCGAGGTGTCGGCACACCCCCCTAGTCCTCGTTGGAGCACCCGCGCAAGGGTATCGCTCCCCCTTGATCCGCGCAAGGATCGAGTGCTCACTACGAGCTGATTCTTTGCCACTCCGGCCCGGGGAATCGCTCGCTCCCGGTCACAACTTGACTTGGGTCATCCACAAAGCCTCCGGATGATCACCAAGCTCTTCTGAAAGTGCATTCGCCCCCAATGTGGGTTTTGGCTAATTAATGACAATCAAATTAGGGACTAACCAGTTTATAAAAGCTTGTATGCAGGTGTTAGTCCTTTGAAAGATTTGAAACGTTGAAATCTCGTGAACAAAGCACGTAGGATACATTTGGACATAAAGATGCCTAGCTCAAGTAGTAGTTTAAAATTTCAATTTTAAACTTGAGTTATAGGTAAGCCGGACTATGAAGAGGGTCACAAAGTAAGTTGGCTAGATGTGGAGAAAAGTGCTCAAATCAACTAACTATAGTTCGCTTGAGAGACACCGCACAATCACGAACACATAGAGGTTAAATTTGTGTGGTCGGTGGTACCGACCACAGCTTCTCCAGGCAGTGCTCAAAACAACCTCTATGTTGGCTCGAAAAATGGCCTGGCGGTAGTACCGACATAACCTCGGTACTACCGCCTGCGGTAGTACCGACCAAGGCCGGTGGTAGGCTTGGTTTCTCAGACCTCTCTGGACGAGCTCAAATTGACCTGGCGGTGGTACCGCCATCATGTCGGTGGTACCGCCCTCGGTAGTACTGCCCTCGCTCGGTGGTAAGTCAAGTTTTGCAGAGGCCTCTGGAAGTATCGATTTTGGCCTGGCGGTAGTACCGCCATAACCTCGGTACTACCGCCAGCGGTGGTACCGACCCTTGGCCGGTGGTAACCAAGTCTGCAAGTCTCTCTGTTCGCGCTGAATTTGGCCTCGCGGTAGTACCGCCATTTCCTCGGTAGTACCGCCCCCGGTGCTACCGACCCAAGGCCGGCGGTAACCAAGTTTGCAGGGTTCTCTGGACTGACTCGCATTTGGCCTGGCGGTAGTACCGCCATAACCTCGGTACTACCGCCCGCGGTGGTACCGACCTGAGGTCGGTAGTTGTCCTTTTTGGTCAGATCTGGATCTATGCGACCGTTGTGAACTGGTCGGTGGTACCGACCAGCCTCGGGACTGAGGGAGTATAAATGCTTCCTCTCTTCACTTTTCACGGTCACCCACTCATTCCATACACTTATTGCTGACCTAACTTGAGACATACACTCTCCAAGCATTGACTCCTCCCCTCTCTCTTCCCCTTTGCTCCGAGATTCATTCCCTTGCAAGATTTGAGCTAGGGAAGTGAGATTAGAGAGTGAGAAGCTTCGATCTACGACTTGAGCACTTGGTTTCCATCTAGCCAGCTTGATTTGTGTCTTTTACTCTTGAGCTCTTTGAGCTCTAGCCGGTTAGGTGTTCTTCGTGGTAGCCCGTATTGATTTACTTGTGAGGGCTCCCCGAAGCGTTTGTATTACCCTGAGATTTCTAGTGGAGAAACTCTCGCAGCCTTTGTGGTTGCTTGAGTGAGGCAAGGAGGTGAAATAGACTCCGACCTTTATGGTCACCTCAACAACGAGGAAGTAGGCACTCCTTAGTGGATTGGCCGAATCTCAGGATAAATCGCGTGTCCCGTGTGCTTGTTGTTGTTGTCCCTATTTTCTCTACTTCACTTGTTATTGTGTTCTTCGAGTTCTTCCTATCCCTATCTTCTTCTTAGGTTGGAAAGGCTCGATCTACATCAAGGGAAGCTACTAAGGCTCGGTGAGTGTAGATTTGCTATCTATTATACTTAGGAAAGTGGGGTAGATTCTTATATTACATTCATAGTTCACTTACATTGGATTTGTAGTTCCTTTTAGGATCCCAGTTGTGTCGTTTGTTTGTGTCGGTAGTACTGGTGTTCTACACCCGGTAGTACCTACCCAAACAAACCGGCCTCTCCGGTTGATATCTAATTACATCTTCTAGTTTGTGAAGTTGCAGATTGTTAAAAATCACCTATTCACCCCCCCTCTAGGCTGATTCGGTCCTTTCAATTGGTATCGGAGCCTAACCCTTGTGTTAGCGCTTCACCGCGTAAGGGAGAATCATGTCTACCATAAGTCAAGAACAGCTTGATGAGATTGTCAAGAAGGTTACTGCTCAGGTAATTGAAGATCAAGCAAAGAAGCATGAAGATGAGATGAAGAGGATGAAAGATGAGATGGAGAGTTTGAGGCGAGCTTTGGACAGCAAAGTTGAATCATCCGGAAGCGGTGACAATCAGCCGCCCAAGGATGACAAGAAGAAGGAAGATGGAGAGAAAGGCAAGAGAGACAACGAGTTCTCTAGAGTGCCTTATGACTATAGCCATATGGGCAAAGTCATTCAACTGCCTAGCGTCAATCTAGGCAAACCACCCGCCTTTGATGGAATCAACTACAATGATTGGGCACACAAGATGAAGCTACACCTTCTTGCCGCAAGAGTTTGGGAGATTGTTGACAATGGACCAAGTCATGTTGAAGGTCAAGAGTTCACCGACAATGATTTGTTTGAGTTTCAACAAAATGTTCAAGCCGCATCATTGATCCTATCATGCCTTAAGCCTGAAGAAAGCAACAAGGTACATGGAATGGAGAATGCCAAGAAGATTTGGGATACCCTCAGGATATCATATGAGGGTGATGCAAGTGTGAGGAAATGCAACATAAAGCTTCTTCATGGAAAGATTGAGAACTTTGCAATCAAGAAAAGTGAGACCACTCAACAAATGTTTGATAGATTCATGACATTGGTCAATCAGATTAGAGCTCTCAGAGATACAAAGTGGGATGACTACTCAGCTGGAAGAAAGCTATTAAGAGCATATAGAAAGAGGAACAAGAATCTTGCATCAATCATCATGGAGAGACCCAACTATGAGAGCATGAGACCTCATGAGATGCTTGCCAAAATAAGGCATCATGAAGTCTTAGATGATGAAGAAGATCAAGAGGAAAGCCACAAAAAGGTGGTAGCACTCAAGGCTAATCAAGAAGAAGGAAGCAAGGCCTGAGATGACTCTTCAAGCGAAGGAAGTGAAGACTCCGATGATGAGTTGGCCCTTATCGTGAAGAACTTTAGAAGATTCATGAGAAAGAAGATGCACAAGAATGGCAAAGGTGGATACTTCAAGAAGTCAAAGAAGAGGAATTGCTATGAGTGTGGTGCGGATGATCACTTCATTGCCGATTGTCCACAAAAGAAGAACAACAACAAGTATAGCAAGAGTGATGACAAGAAGCAAAGAAGAAGAAGAGGTGGTGAAGCTCATCTTGGTGAGGAGTGGTTCTCGGAAGATGACTCAAGTGATGAAGAGAAGAGCAAGAGCAAGGAGAAGGAGAAGGGAGCGGCCAACATTGCCATACACAAGACCTCTTCTCCAAGCCTCTTCTCCAACATGGCTACTTCGACAACTTCATCACGCTTGTTCGAGAGCCTCTCCGATGACGAGGATGACTTCACTCATTCTTGCTTCATGGCTAAGAATGAGAAGGTATCATCTAACTCTCCTACTTGTTCTAGCGATGAATATAGTGATGATGAAATGGATGAGTTTGAGCTTAACATAATTAGAAAATTTGGAGAGAAAGGTGGAACTAAAATTATAAAATTGCTCACTAAGTTAGAGAGTCAGAATGAGAGTCTTGCTATGCAAGGGGACTTGATCTCTCAAGAGAGAGAAAAGAACCGTGCATTGGAAGCCTCTCTTGCCGAGGAGAAGTTGAAGGTTGAGAAATTGACCGTGGAACTATCTTTAGCCAATGACTCCAACAAGAAGTAGGCTAAGGAGTGTTCCATGAGCAATGACTCAATTGCAAGCCTAAAGAATGAGGTTAGCATGGTTCAAGAGAGCCTCACAAGCTCTCAAAATAAGTATCAAACTCTTGAACTAAGCTACAACACTCTTTGGAGTAGTACCTCTTCAACTACTCCTAAGGACTCCGACAACTCTAATGCTTCAACTAGTAATGGTTGCAAAAGATGCTATAAAATTGATTTAAATGCTTGTGCAACTAACCTTGTTGAGCTAGAGAAGAAAGACAAGGAAATTAATAGGTTGAACATGATCTTGAGGAATGGTTGCAAGTGTAAGGTGCAACAACCAAAAGATATCCTCAAGACCGCAAGACACCCATCCATCAAGGATGGAATTGGGTACAATAGGTATGGTGGTAAGGCCAATGGTAGGAAGATGGTCAATGGGGTACCTTTTGTTAACTTTAACAAAGGGGTTCCTCTCTTTGACCTAATGAACAAGGCCAACAAGATTGCCAATCCAAAGGCTCCACTTGCTAATGGTAAGATCAACAAGGAGAAGCAAGTGGAGGCCCCCAAGCAACAAAATCCCATATCAAGAAGCTATACATGTGATTACTTGTGTTGTTGGGGGGGATGATGGCAAGATAGTAGTCAAGTATGTTGGTGCCCTCAAGAAGAGGGAAATTATGAGAAATGTTTGGGTGCCAAAAGCTTATGTGACTAACCCCCAAGGACCCAATCTCGTTTGGGTACCTAAATCTAGAACATAAACTTGTTTTGTAGGAATATGCCTCCGGTGGGTCAAGTTGGGTGTTGGATAGTGGATGCACCAATCATATGACCGGGGCAAAAGATATGTTCTCCTCCTTCCAACCAAGCAATGACTCATGCAACAACATTGTGTTTGGTGACAATGGTAAAGGAGAAGTGCTTGGTTTGGGTAAAATTGCTATCTCAACTGACAATTCCATATCTAATGTATTACTTGTGCATTCGTTGATTTACAACCTGTTATCCATTTCTCAACTTTGTGAAATGGGTTACGATTGTCTCTTTACGGATAAGGGTGTGACCGTCTCTAGAAGAAGAGATTCCTCTATTGCATTTAAAGGCGTGTTGAAGGGAAAACTTTACTTAGTTGACTTCTCAACTAGTAAGGTAGAACCTACAACATGTCTAATGGCAAAATCTAGCATGGGTTGGCTTTGGCATCGCCGACTAGCTCATGTTGGGATGAGGAACTTGGCCCAACTTCAAAGAGAAGGGCACATCCTTGGACTAACAAATGTTTCTTTTGAGAAAGATAGGATTTGCAGTGCGTGCCAAGCCGGAAAGCAAGTTGGAGCAAAGCATCCAATCAAGAACATTGTGTCAACCACAAGACCATTGGAGCTATTGCATATGGACCTCATCGGACCCGTTGCTTACCAAAGCATCGGCGGTAACAAATACGGTTTCGTTATTGTTGATGACTATTCTCGTTTCACTTGGGTGTTCTTTTTAGCAGATAAAAGTGAAACGCAAGGCATTTTCAAGAAGTTTGCTAGAAGAGCACAAAATGAGTTTGACATCAAGATCAAGAAAGTGAGAAGCGACAATGGGACCGAGTTTAGGAACACCAACATAGAAGAGTATCTTGATGAAGAAGGAATCAAGCATGAGTTCTCCGTTCCATATACCCCACAACAAAATGGGTGTAACACCTCTGGTGTTTAACTGTAATTAACCTGACATGTCATCATCATTAGTCATTAATCATCCTTGCCTTGCATTTATGTTTGCTTAGTACTTGTGTAGCAATCTCTTTTCAAAAACCCTAAAAGCCCAAATCTTCCTATAAGGGCAAAAATGGTAATTTCACCTCTGTGCCTAGCTTTGTGTAATTCTTGCTCAGTTGGATGTCTTGAAGTTTTGTTGTGTTGGCCAAAGTTCAAAAACCAAAATCAGATTTCAAATCCCTTTGCAAAACCCTGATTTCCAAACCCTGGATTTTATCCCTCTTTTTGTAATTCAAAAATTATTCAAAATTTGGGGTTGGTCCAAAAAGCAAAGTTGTAGATCTGGCCAAGAGAAACAACTTTGGTATTTACAAATTTTCAAGTTTCTGTACAAAGTTTGAAGTAAATCCAAATTCATTCAAATTCCAGTTTTTGTCCCCTTTTCAGTTTTCAAAATTTATTCAAAAACTATTGAGTTTCAGAAAAAGTGTATATTAGCAAAGTTGTAGGTTTTGATAAAAGGAACAACTTTCATATTTGCAGATTTCCATCTTTCAATGTAAAATCAAAAGTAATTTTGAATTTATTCAAATCCCAAAAGTGTTCCCTTTTCTGTTTTCAAATGTGGTCCAAAAACTATTTGGATTTTGAAAATATTCTTTTTGACAAAGTTGTAGATCTTTTTCTGCACAACTTTGGTGTTTTGAGTTTTTCCTGTGCAGTTCAAATTTTGAGGATAATTTGCAAAATACAGAGATCAGCCAAAAGTCAAACCCTAGGGCATAGCCCTGTTCATCTTCCTCACCGTAGAGGGGGGGCCCGGCCATGGCCGCGCGCCGGCGCTGCGCACGCCGCACGCCTGGCAGCTGCACGCGCGCCTCCAACCTGTCGCCTGCGCCCGCACCATCATGCCGCCCCCGCACGCGCGCCAGTTGACCTCCGCCCCGTCCCCTACAGTGCCCAGGGCGTCGCCGCCGCGTGGCCGTCACCGGCGAGCCTTCGCCCAGGCCCTGGGTGCACGCCGTCCTTCCCGCCGGCTCGCAATCGGAGTGCGCACACCCCGGCCGAGCTCATCCACACCATCCCGTGCTCTCTACCGCCCCCTGGCCGCGGCTATAAAAGGCCCGCCGGAGCCGGAGCTCCGCACTCGACCCCCGCGGCTATAAAAGGCCCCCGCGAGCCGGAGTCGCAATCGACCCGCAGCCGTGGCAAGACCATCCGAAGCTCCCGCCACTCAACCACCTAGCCCGAAAGCTCCGCCTTGAGCGCGTGGAAGCTTCCCACCCCTCAATTTCACCTCCCCCGCCTCCAATCGCCCGGCGTAACCCCATCTTCCAAACTCCGAACGAACACCGGTGAACTCGGGTTCGTCAAATACTTCCTCTCCGGCCACGATCATCTTCCCCTGACCCCTGTGTCAGCTTCCTTGGCTCCGCGCGACTCTAACCAGGCCCTTGCGGTCTCGTGTGTTGCGCAGGATGGATCGCGGATCGCCGGAGTGCGCCGCGGTCGTTCCTCCTCGAGCCTCACCCTCGAGCACGTGTCGAGCTCACCCTCGAGCACGTGTCGAGCCCCACCCTCGAGCCTCACCCTCGAGCACGCCTGCGAACCGCGCTCCCTCGAAGGCAACCGAGCCTGCCTCCGACCGTGGTAAGCACCCGAAGCCTCCGGTCTCTGCTTCCACTCCGTTTCGCCCGAGCCTCCCAGTCAGGCCTCGGACGGACGCTTGCTTTCCGTCTCGCCGAGCCTTCCGTCTCGCCCGAGTCCGCTTCGCCCGCGCCAAGCCCGGCGAGCGCATGTCTCCGCTTCGCCCGAGCCAGGCCTCGGCGAACACCATGCCTTCCGTCTCGCCCGAGCCTCCGGGCCAGGCCTCGGACGAAGCAGTCGCTTCCGTCTCGCCGAGCCCGTTTCGCCCGAGCCCCGCCGATCGCCGAGCCCTGCATAGAAGGAGCACAGTGCTCTTTTCTTTTCTGAAAGATGTGAATAGTGTTCTGTTTTCTCTTTTTGTGTGAATTAATCTGTTGTCCTTAAATCCTGAAAAATTATGGTATGCTCCTTGCACTGTGTAGTATTTTATAAAAATATGAAACTTGACTTTTCTGCAAGAATTTGAAAATGTAAAATCCCTCTTTTATTAATAAATGGATGGTTTTGGATTTTTAGAAAATTATTTATAACTCCAAAAATCATGAGATAAATTTTTGTGAGCTTCCTATGCCATGTTTAGTCTCTGGTGAAATTTTGAAGTCTTTTGGAACAGTTGATTTTTGAGCATTTATCTTTAATTGTTAAATAGTGCCTTTTGTTAATTAATGTCTGGAATATTTGAGCACCTTAATGACCTCCAAAAATTATGAAATTTGTTTTGCCATCTATCTACACCATAATGAACTTATGTGATTAATTTGGTAATTTTGGAGCAACTTCATAAAATGACCTTTTTAAATAATTAAGGAAAATAGAAAAAGTGATTAGGTTCATGTTGTATGCCCTGTTTTGCATTGTTCATGCTAGCATACTCATGTGCATGCATCATTGCATTCGTATAGTCACCGAAGAAGGAGTCAAGATCGAGGCAGCCGCCGACGAACCTGTCCCCGAGGCTACCCGAGCTCCGACAACTGCTCCGCCGCTTCGAGCCTGCCCTTTGCTCTTCAAGGCAAGCCCCGGTGCATTTAACCCTTTCCTTGAATTTATAAAATGATTTCCTTAAATGCTTTTGAGTTAAATTATTGCATTAGGTTATAGGAGTTGTGTGCTATCCTAATTGATGCACTATCCACCTTGACCACTGATACACCGATACCTGCTTTTCAAAAGTATTTGAAAAATGCTTAGCAATGCTTATTGAATTAGACTTTGCAATAAAATGCCAATTTCAAAAGTGTGATCACTTAAGGAATGTTTATGGGATTTTGGTCTTACTCCCCGGCTGTTGGCTAGGTATCTGATCCGTACCTAGTCAATAGCGAGGAGAGGTTGTCCGAGCGTACGGTGCCGTCATGTTGTAGTCCGGGACTCAACAGTTGACACCGACCGGGACAGGGTTGAAAAACTGACAGGACTATTACGCTTGGGTGAGATATGACCAAGGTATAGTTCTGGCTGGAAAATTAGGGACCATCCGTATGGGGGCCTGCTGGTCAAGACTCTGTAACTATTCACATACTTCGGAAAGCTCTGGCCCGAGAAATCCTGATTGGGACCGACAACCGCGCACTGGGAGTGGAGAGATGGCGGAAGTAGCATGTACCCACGTGGTCGTCGTACCTGGATAGGAGTGGTGTACTGTACTTCCGGGTGGCGTAGGACCGGGTCCAATCTTGGAGGAATCGTGGTAGACGAGTTGGCATATGCAAGCTTGGGTGCTACATATGCAGTGTGGATAGGGATCCTCAGCTGAGTATTATTTATCCGGATTAACGTTGCTCCTCGGTTATGGAGACTTGGTCACTGACTGTCAACGGAGAGTGGTTCTCACAGGAATGTTTTGAAATGTAAAATGAATCATGAACGATGAAGAATTGAGGAATACTGAATCTTTCAAAATAAAATAAGGTTTACAAAAATGCTTTTCTGCAAAATACTTGATCTTGCTTAAGCCTTACCTTGACTACCCTAAGCCTCTCATTCCTGAGTCTTCTCCCTTTTTCTTTAGTCGGGTAAGTCTTGTTGAGTACCCCAGTACTCAGGGTTTGTTACCCATGCTGCAGGTATGACAGAGTCCCCGATGTGTCTTGCACCCTGCTGCGTGACCATCGTCCAGGAAGAGGCCGATGAGGCCGAAGAATAGTTGTACACCCTCGGGCTGGGTGATTATAAGTATCTTTGCTGTTCTCCACTATGTTGCCTATGTCTATTTCTATTATCAGAACTTGGTTTGTAATAACTGCACCTTAATTTCTATTTGGAACCCTGTTTGTAAAACTAATGTTATTTAAGTCTTCCGCTCATTATTCCGATGTTATTTGTAAAAGTATGCAATGCTGTAACCGAATTGTGAGATGATCCTGCGGACATTGGGCACTGATGTAGCCCGGTGGCGAACAGGTCTTAATCACATGGAACATGGGTTCGGCTGTCAGAGGTTGACAGGGACACGTGGGCCATGGGATTAGGGTCGTTCCGTCACAGAGTGGTATCGGAGCATCTCACTTTAACGTTGCAGTGTTCGTTTTTGCGAAAACTTCAAAAGACCTTTTAGTCCAAACAAACTAAACTTGACTATTTTGAGTCCAATTGCTTCTCTCATCTTGTCTCTCATATGGCAACACTAGCTAGTGGAACAACATGTTTTAAGCCCTATGTACTTTATTTATTTATTGCATTGCTTTGTTCCGTAGGAACGATTCATGCATCATGTCATAATCACTTAAGTTAACTTCCTCTCTAAGTTCGTTGGGGTAGTATGCCTTTACCTGTTCTTGCTAGCCTTTCTCATCCATCTTCTCTTATCCAGACATGGCCCGTATCAAGCTGACTGCCCGCAAGTCGACTGGACCGCATGGTGTGCCACGCCACCAGCTGGCACCACGCGCTGGGAGGAGACTGGAGAATCTTCCAACGGTCGTCGCTTTCCCCGCCGCACCCGCAAGAACCTGAAGGAGGAGATCAAGGATCTGAAGGCTGAGCTGAAGAACTTGGAGCATGACTTCTACCACTCACGCCTGGAGTTTTATGAGGCACGAGCTTCCCTGGAGCAGGCCAACCGGAACACGGTTCGCGCTATCGAGCAGCGCAATGATGCTTGGACCCGCGAGGACGTTACCAGAGCCCAGCTCCACGGACTGCAGCAGTACACAGCTCAGATTGAACAGTTCAATGATATGCTTCATGAGGAAGTGCATCAGCTGTATGATCAACTCCACCCCTTGGTACCCCCGGTTATGGAAGACCCTGAGGACGGAGTAGTGGAAGAACCCGATGTGGAACAAGAGCCAGACGTGGACGAAGAAATTGAACCTGCTGAGGACGTCCACGCTGAAGACGAGGACGAGGAGGAGAGCCTGAGCTCATCCTCGAAGAAGACGACGACGAAGACATGATCATCATCGACGACGACTAGACTCGTAGTGTCTGTACCATCTGCTTACCTAAAACCTTAGTCTAGGTTTGGGGGCGTTAGTCTGTCTGTTGCCAAGTCTGGCATGTATCTTTCTTTTCGCATCTTTTCCCTTTATCGGTCTGTATCATCTGTCAGTCACCTTATCAAGTCATCAGTCTTTTGTATCAGAAGAAGCTATCAGTCTGTTGTTTTCAGAACCCTATCTATGAATGCTAAGTTCCAAGTTGCTTAACAGATGCCTGTGAACACTCGCACTGGAGCTGGAGGTTCTGATGATGCCAACCTCCCAAACCCTCCACCTGTCCCAGCTACCCTAGCAGATGCCATTGCAGCCTTGGCCGCCGCTGCCAACCTAATGGCTCAAAACCAAGGACAGCAGAACTTTCACCGTGGTCGCCACAACATCAACCAAGAGACCACCTATGTGGAATTCACCGAAACTCGTCCACCGGTCTTCACCAAGGCCGATGAACCCCTCGAAGCTGATGATTGGCTCCGCACCATGGAGCAGAAGTTTGGTCTTATCAACTGCACCGATATCCAGAAGCCACGGTTCGCTTCACAGCAGCTTCGTGGTCCGGCAAGTGCTTGGTACGCCAACCTGTTGGCTGCCCAGCCAGAAGGTCATCGGTTGACCTGGGAGAGTTCCGCACTGCCTTCCGTGCTCATCACATCCCTTCCGGATTAATGAAAATGAAGCTTGATCAGTTCCTGGCTCTCCAACAGAAAGACTCCACAGTCATGCAGTATGTGGGTCAATTCAATCATCTCAGCCAGTATGCCTCAGAGTATGTCAACACAGATGAGAAGAAGAGGGATTGTTTCCTCAGAGGACTGCACCCAAAGATCCGCAGGAGCTTGTCCAATAACCTGACTGGGTCTTATCACGATGTTGTTGACCGGGCTGTTGCTTTTGAAGAAAGCAATCGCCAGTACCAGGAAGAGAAGAAGAAGAAGAAAGCAGGGTCAAGCAGCTTCTCTGGCGGTCACAAACGCCAGAGAATCATCTATCACCCCAGCCACCACCACAATCGTCTACCTTACCCCAACCAGCAAGTGGTCGTCCGTACCGCGGCCACCACCCATAATGCCAACCAGCAAGTGCCACACAGCCGAACGCCCAGGTGTTCGTATCACCACTCCACAAACAGCCTACAACCATCCCTGCTACAACTGTGGCCAGCTTGGTCACTGGTCTCGTGAGTGCCCAAAGCCCAAGTGCTCAAGCTCAGAATCCCAGATCTGCAGCTCAGACGAGCAGAGATCAGCAGCAGCAGCACCGTGCACAGCGCAGCATGCTCAAGGCAGATTGTCAAGAAGCACGGGCAAGTCTACTACACCGCTGTCAGCGATATACCAGAAGGGGAGCCCGTCATGATCGGTAGGTTTCCTGTTGCCAATCACCCTGCAGTTGTGTTGTTTGATTCTGGTGCATCGCATTCCTTCATCAGTCGTACTTTTGTCATCAAGCATGAAATATCAATTGAGGATTTAAAAGAAAGTTTCTGCATATTTTCGCCTGGAGGGCGTATAAGTACTAAGGAAGTGGTTCGCAGTATACCAGTAATGTTGGGGGAACATGTATTTCCCACCACCATGATAGTGCTTCATGATCAGGAGATAGATGTCATCCTAGGCATGAATTGGATGTGTCAGTATAAAGCCATGATCGACATCCTGAATAGAGTTGTGAGAGTGGATATTCCTAACAGTACCGCCAAACTCCTTCTCCAACTTCCAATGCCTCAAAAACCAGCAGCCACTCAAATAAACCCGCCTATGTTCTGGAAACCCGGGACATCCCCGTGGTTTGTGAATTCCCTGATGTTTTTCCTGAGGATTTGCCTGGTCTGCCTCCTGACCGTGACTTGAGTTTGCCATAGAGCTAAAGCCCGGGACTGCTCCTATATCCCGCAGAGCTTATCGAATGCCTCCCAGAGAGTTGGCAGAACTAAAAATCCAATTACAAGATTTGTTGGACAAGGGTTTCATTCGCCCAAGCTCGTCTCCTTGGGGCTGTCCTGCAATCTTTGTAAAGAAGAAAGACAAGACTCTCAGAATGTGCATTGATTATCGCCCACTCAATGAGGTCACCATCAAAAATAAATATCCCTTGCCTCGTATTGATCTTCTCTTTGACCAGTTAGCTGGAGCCAAAGTATTCTCCAAGATCGATCTCAGATCTGGCTACCACCAAATAAAGATTCGTCCTGAAGATATTCCTAAAACAGCTTTCACCACCAGATACGGCCTATATGAGTACTTGGTCATGTCCTTCGGTTTGACCAATGCCCCTGCTCATTTCATGTACCTCATGAACTCTGTGTTCATGCCAGAGCTTGATAAATTCGTGGTCGTGTTCATTGACGACATCCTTGTCTACTCAAAAACCCCTGAAGATCATGCCGAACATCTTCGTATCGTTCTATCCCGTCTCAGAGAGCATCAGCTGTATGCCAAGTTCAGTAAATGTGAGTTCTGGTTAGATCAGATACAGTTTCTTGGTCATGTCCTTCCGCTGAAGGTGTGTCAGTTGACCCTGGTAAAGTGGCAGACATTCTGGATTGGAAGCCACCTACCACTGTTCATCAAGTCCGCAGCTTTATGGGAATGGCAGGATATTATCGTCGATTCATCCGGATTTCTCAAGAATCGCCAAGCCTATCACTGAGTTAGTAAAGAATTCTGTGAAGTTTGTCTGGTCACCAGCCTGTGAGCAAGCCTTTCAAACTCTGAAGAAATGTTAACTACATCACCAGTGCTAGCCCAGCCGAACATCGAGAAGCCCTTTGATGTCTACTGTGATGCATCTGGTACTGGTTTGGGCTGTGTTTTGATGCAAGAAGGTCGAGTGATCGCTTATGCCTCCCGACAGCTTAAGCGACATGAAGAGAATTACCCAACTCATGATCTCGAGTTAGCAGCAGTAGTGCATGCCTTGAAGATCTGGCGTCATTATTGTTGGGCAGTACCTGTAATGTGTACACTGATCACAAAAGCCTGAAGTATATCTTCACTCAGAGGAACTGAATATGAGGCAGAGAAGATGGCTTGAGTTAATTAAGGACTATGATCTTGAAGTGCATTACCATCCGGGTAAGGCGAATGTGGTCGCCGATGCACTCAGTCGCAAGTCTTATTGCAACTGTCTGATGATGAAACCCTATGATTCTTCTTTGTGTTTTGAGCTGGAAAAGTTGAATATTGAAATGATTCCACAAGGAACTCTGAATAATATCAGAATAGAAACCCCTATCAGAGAGCAGATCATCGCTGCACAAAAAGATAACCCTGGAATCAAGCACATCATCGAAAAGGTCCAATCCGGAAGGCTGATTGTTTCAGGATGATGATGCAGGAGTAGTATGGTTTAAGAATCGGTTAGTAGTTCCTAAAGTGCCTGAGTTAAGAAAGTTAATCCTTGATGAAGCACACTTGACTAGATTCTCCATCCACCCCGGCAGCAACAAATGTACCAGGATTTGAAGCAGCAATTCTGGTGGACAAAGATGAAGATTGAGATCGCCCGGTATGTCGCTCAGTGCGATACCTGCCAGAAAGTCAAAGCCGTGCACATGAAGCCCGGAGGAGAATTGCAACCTTTACCTGTACCTGCTTGGAAATGGGACGATATCAGTATGGACTTTATCAATGGTCTACCCAAGACATCAAGAGGTTTTGATTCCATATGGGTGATCGTGGATCGCCTCACTAAGCAAGCTCACTTCCTGCCAGTGAAGACCAGTTACACCGTCCCCACTTATGCCACTTTGTACAAGAACCACATAGTGAAACTCCATGGCATACCCAAGAGCATTATCTCTGATCGTGGTACCCAGTTTGTCGCAAAGTTTTGGAAAGCGTTCCATACCTCACTTGGAACCAAGCTCTTGCATAGTACGGCATATCATCCGCAAACAGATGGACAAACTGAGCGAGTCAACCAAGTGTTAGAGGATATGTTGAGAGCATGTGTGCTCACCTTCGCAGATACTTGGGATGACTGTTTGCCCTTGGCAGAGTTCTCATATAATAACAGTTACCAAGAGAGCATCAAAATGGCACCCTTTGAAGCACTGTACGGCCGCCGTTGTCGTACACCTCTCAATTGGTCTGAACCCGGAGAAAGGGAATTCTTTGGAGTTGACCTAGTAAAAGATATGGAAGAGAAAGTCAAGCATATACAAGAGAACATGAAGATTGCACAGTCTCGACAGAAAAGTTATGCTGACAGAGACGTCGACCTCTGCAGTTCGAGATCGGGGATTATGTGTACCTGAAGGTCTCACCCACCAAAGGAGTCACTCGTTTTGGAGTCAAAGGAAAGCTAGCACCCCGCTACATTGGTCCGTTTGAGATTCTGGATCGTTGTGGCAAGGTCGCTTACAAGCTAAGTTTGCCCGATCATCTTTCAGCAGTTCATAATGTGTTTCATGTCTCCCAACTCAAGAAGTGTCTCCGAGTACCTGAACATGTGGTTGAAGTTGAAGGCGTTGAGCTAGAACCAGATCTGTCATACACTGAGTATCCAGTTCGCGTGTTGGATCACAAGGATCGTGTTACCCGAAGAACCACCACAAGATGGTACAAGATCCAGTGGAACCAGCACTCTGAAGAAGAAGCCACCTGGAATCCGAAGACTTCTTAGCAAAGAACTATCCCGACTTTCTCGAATCTCTGTAGATGTAAGGTTTTGCCTTTTCCTTCTTAAGACGTGGAATCTCGGGGCGAGATTCTTTTAGGGGGGAAGGCTGTAACACCTCTGGTGTTTAACTGTAATTAACCTGACATGTCATCATCATTAGTCATTAATCATCCTTGCCTTGCATTTATGTTTGCTTAGTACTTGTGTAGCAATCTCTTTTCAAAAACCCTAAAAGCCCAAATCTTCCTATAAGGGCAAAATGGTAATTTCACCTCTGTGCCTAGCTTTGTGTAATTCTTGTTCAGTTGGATGTCTTGAAGTTTTGTTGTGTTGGCCAAAGTTCAAAAACCAAAATCAGATTTCAAATCCCTTTGCAAAACCCTGATTTCCAAACCCTGGATTTTATCCCTCTTTTTGTAATTCAAAAATTATTCAAAATTGGGGAGGGGTCCAAAAAGCAAAGTTGTAGATCTGGCCAAGAGAAACAACTTTGGTTTTACAAATTTTCAAGTTTCTGTACAAAGTTTGAAGTAAATCCATTCATTCAAATTCCAGTTTTTGTCCCCTTTTCAGTTTTCAAAATTTATTCAAAAACTATTGAGTTTCAGAAAAAGTTATATTAGCAAAGTTGTAGGTTTTGATAAAAGGAACAACTTTCATATTTGCAGATTTCCAACTTTCAATGTAAACAAAAAGTAATTTTGAATTTATTCAAATCCCAAAAGTGTTCCCTTTTCTGTTTCAAATGTGGTCCAAAAACTATTTGAATTTTGAAAA
The DNA here is from genome assembly GCA_009763385.1 of Coix lacryma-jobi var. lacryma-jobi. NCBI lineage: Eukaryota > Viridiplantae > Streptophyta > Magnoliopsida > Poales > Poaceae > Coix > Coix lacryma-jobi. The sequence continues at coordinate 53,358,030 of CM019824.1, forward strand.
TATTCTTTTTGACAAAGTTGTAGATCTCCTTTTTCTGCACAACTTTGGTGTTTTGAGTTTTTTCCTGTGCAGTTCAATTTTGGGAATAATTTGCAAAATACAGAGATCAGCCAAAAGTCAAACCTAGGGCATAGCCCTGTTCATCTTCCACCGTAGAGGGGGGGCCCGGCCATGGCCGCGCGCGGCGCTGCGCACCCGCACCCTGGCAGCCGCACGCGCGCCTCCGACCTGTCGCCTGCGCCCGCGCCATCATGCCGCCCCCGCACGCGCGCAGTGACCTCCGCCCCGTCCCCTACAGTGCCCAGGGCGTCGCCGCCGCGTGGCCGTCCCGGCGAGCCTTCGCCCAGCCCTGGGTGCACGCCGTCCCTCCGCCGGCTCGCAATCGAGTGCGCACGCCCCGGCCGAGCTCATCCACACCATCCCGTGCTCTCTACCGTCCCTGGCCGCGGCTATAAAAGGCCCGCCGGAGCCGGAGCTCCGCACTCGACCCCGCCGCCGTGCCAGACCACTCCGAAGCTCCCGCCGCTCAACCACCTAGCCCGAAAGCTCCGCCTTGAGCTCGTGAAGCTTTCCCACCCCAATTTCACCTCCCCCGCCTCCAATCGCCCGGCGTAACCCCATCTTCCCAAACTCCGACGGAACACCGGTGAACTCGGGTTCGTCAAATACTCTCTCCGGCCGATCATCTTCCCCTGACCCCTGTGTCAGCTTCCTTGGCTCCGCGCGACTCTAACCAGGCCCTTGCGGTCTCGTGTGTTGCGCAGGATCGCCGGATCGCCGGAGTGCCGCCGCGGCGTCTCCTCCCTCGAGCCTCACCCTCGAGCACGTGTCGAGCCTCACCCTCGAGCCTCACCCTCGAGCACTGTCGAGCCTCACCCTCGAGCCACACCCTCGAGCACGCCTGCGAACCGCTCCCTCGAAGCGCCGAGCCCTGCCTCCGACCCGTGGTAAGCACCCGAAGCCTCCGGTCTCTGCTTCCACTCCGTTTCGCCGATTCGCCCGAGCCTCCCAGTCAGCCTCGGACGGACGCTTGCTTTTCCGTCTCGCCCGAGCCTTCCGTCTCGCCCGAGTCCGCTTCGCCCGCCCAAGCCTCGCAAGCGCATGCTCTCCGCTTCGCCCGAGCCAGGCCTCGGCGAACACATGCCTTCCGTCTCGCCCGAGCCTCCGGGCCAGGCCTCGTACGAAGCATTCGCTTCCGTCTCGACCGAGCCCGTTTCGCCGGAGCCCCGCGCGATTCGCCGAGCCTTGCATAGAAGGAGCACAGTGCTCTTTTCTTTTTCTGAGAGATGTGAATAGTGCTCTGTTTTCTTTTTTTTTGTGTGAATTAATCTGTTGTTCCTTAAATCCTGATAAAATTATGGTATGCTCCTTGCACTGTGTAGTATTTTATAAAAATAAACCTGACTTTTCTGCAAGAATTTGAAAATGTAAAACCCCTCTTTTAATTAATAAATGGATAGTTTTGGATTTTTAGAAAATTATTTATAACTCCAAAAATCATGAGATAAATTTTTGTGAGCTTCCTATGCCATGTTTAGTCTCTGGTGAAATTTTGAAGTCTTTTGGAACAAGTTGATTTTTGAGCATTTATCTTTAATTGTTAAATAGTGCCTTTTGTTAATTAATGTCTGGAATTATTTGAGCACCTTAATGACCTCCAAAAATTATGAAATTTGTTTTGCCATCTATCTACACCATAATGAACTTATGTGATTAATTTGGTAATTTTTGGAGCAACTTCATAAAATGACCTTTTTAAATAATTAAGGAAAATAGAAAAGTGATTAGGTTTCATGTTGTATGCCCTGTTTTGCATTGTTCATGCTAGCATACTCATGTGCATGCATCATTGCATTCGTATAGTCACCGAAGAAGGAGTCAAGATCGAGGCAGCCGCCGACGAACCTGTCCCCGAGGCTACCCCGAGCTCCGACAACTGCCCGCCGCCTTCGAGCCTGCCCTCTTTGCTCTTCAAGGCAAGCCCCGGTGCATTTAACCCTTTCCTTGAATTATAAAATGATTTCCTTAAATGCTTTTGAGTTAAATTATTGCATTAGGTTTATAGGAGTTGTGTGTTATCCTAATTGATGCACTATCCACCTTGACCACTGATACACCCGATACCTGCTTTTCAAAAGTATTTGAAAAATGCTTAGCAATGCTTATTGAATTAGACTTTGCAATAAAATGCCAATTTCAAAAGTGTGATCACTTAAGGAATGTTTATGGGATTTTGGTCTTACTCCCCGGCTGTTGGCTAGGTATCTGATCCGTACCTAGTCAATAGCGAGGAGAGGTTGTCCGAGCGTACGGTGCCGTCATGTTGTAGTCCGGGACTCAACAGTTGACACCGACCGGGACAGGGTTGAAAAACTGACAGGACTATTACGCTTGGGTGAGATATGACCAAGGTATAGTTCTGGCTGGAAAATTAGGGACCATCCGTATGGGGGCCTGCTGGTCAAGACTTGTAACTATTCACATACTTCGGAAAGCTCTGGCTCCGAGAAATCCTTGATTGGGACCGACAACCGCGCACTGGGAGTGAGAGATGGCGGAAGTAGCATGTACCCACGTGGTCGTCGTACCTGGATAGGAGTGGTGTACTGTACTTCCGGGTGGCGTAGGACCGGGTCCAATCTTGGAGGAATCGTGGTAGACGAGTTGGCATATGCAAGCTTGGTGCTACATATGCAGTGTGGATAGGGATCCTCAGCTGAGTATTATTTATCGGATTAACGTTGCTCCTCGGTTATGGAGACTTGGTCACTGACTGTCAACGGAGAGTGGTTCTCAACTAGGAATGTTTTGAAATGTAAAATGAATCATGAACGATGAAGAATTGAGGAATACTGAATCTTTCAAAATAAAATAAGGTTTACAAAAATGCTTTTCTGCAAAATACTTGATCTTGCTTAAGCCTTACCTTGACTACCCTAAGCCTCTCATTCCTGAGTCTTCTCCCTTTTTCTTTAGTCGGGTAAGTCTTGATTGAGTACCCCTACTCAGGTTTTGTTACCCATGCTGCAGGTATGACAGAGTCCCCGAGTGTCTTGCACCCTGCTGGCGTGACCATCGTCCAGGAAGAGGCCGATGAGGCCAAGAATAGTTGTACACCCTCGGGTTGGGTGATTATAAGTATCTTTGCTGTTCTCCACTATGTTGCCTATGTCTATTTCTATTATCAGAACTTGGTTTGTAATAACTGCACCTTAATTTCTATTTGGAACCCTGTTTTGTAAAACTAATGTTTATTTAAGTCTTCCGCTCATTATTCCGATGTTTTTGTAAAAGTATGCAATGCTGTAACCGAATTGTGAGATGATCCTGCGGACATTGGGCACTGATGTAGCCCGGTGGCGAACAGGTCTTAATCACATGGAACATGGGTTCGGCTGTCAGAGGTTGACAGGGACACGTGGGCCATGGGATTAGGGTCGTTCCGTCACAATGGGGTTGTGGAAAGGAAGAATAGAACTCTTGTTGAAGCCGCAAGATCTATGTTGGATGAGTATAAGACTTCCCATGGCTTTTGGGCGGAGGCGATGAACACAGCGTGTCATGCAATCAACCGCCTCTACCTTCACAAGCTAAGAGGGAAGACACCAATAGCTTCTAACCGGTAACAAACCGAAGGTGCACTACTTTAGAGTCTTTGGCTGCAAGTGTTTCATACTTAACAAGAGGGCCAAAAGCTCAAAGTTTGCACCTAAGGTACACGAAGGCTTTCTACTTGGTTATGGTACTAACGAACATGGCTACCGTGTATTCAATAATGCCACCGGCACTATTGAGTTAACGGTAGACGTGACTTTTGATGAATCCGACGGCTCCCAAAGGAGCAAGTCAATGATGAGCTTGTAGGTAATGACGTGCCTCCATCCGAAGCTATCAAGAAGCTTGCACCGGTGATGTGAGGCTCATTGAAATACAAGATGATGAAGATGATCTATCACACACTCCACTAGATTCTCATGTCCATCATGTGCATCCAAATGCGCATGATGAAGCTTCCGCAACTCCGAATGGTGGTAGTGTGAGTGATGATCAAGTGATACACCAAGTTGATGATCAAACACAAGCTCAACATGAAGTTCGACAAGAAGATGGGGACATCAACACATATGATGAAGATGATGAAGATGGACCCATCCAAAGGAGATCACTTGTGCACATCCAAGAGTTCATCATTTAGTTCAACGGGATCATCCCGTTGACAACATATTGGGGAGCATACGGCGTGGGGTAACGACACGCTCTCGCTTAGCAAGTTTTTGTGAACATTACTTGTTTGTCTCCTCTTTGGAACCTCTTAGGGTGGAAGAAGCACTTGATGATCCGGACTGGGTGATGGCTATGCAAGAAGAGCTGAACAACTTCACCAAGAATGAAGTCTGGTCCTTGGTGGAAAGGCCCAAGCAAAATGTGATAGGAACCAAATGGGTCTTCCGCAACAAGCAAGACGAGCATGGCGTGGTGACAAGGAACAAAGCACAGTTGGTGGCTCAAGGTTTCACTCAAATCGAAGGTTTGGATTTTGGGGAAACCTATGCACCTGTAGCTAGGCTTGAGTCAATTCGTATATTACTTGCCTTTGCTACTCACCATGATTTCAAGCTATACCAAATGGATGTGAAAAGTGCATTCCTCAACGGCCCCCTCTCCGAATTGGTTTATGTGGAGCAACCACCGGGTTTTGAGGATCCAAAGTTCCCCAACCACGTCTACAAGCTCGACAAGGCGCTCTATGGGCTCAAACAAGCCCCTAGAGCTTGGTATGATTGCCTTAAGGACTTCCTACTCAAAAGGGTTTTGAGATAGGAAGGGCAGATGCTACTTTATTTACTCGCAAAGTCGATAATGATATCTTTGTTTGCCAAATATATGTCGATGACATAATATTTGGTAGTACTAATGTGGCTTTTTGTGAGGAATTTAGTAGGATCATGACTAAAAGTTCGAGATGTCCATGATGGGTGAGTTGAAGTACTTTCTTGGATTCCAAATCAAGCAACTCAAGGATGGCACGTTCATCAGTCAAACCAAGTATACAAGAGACATGCTAAAGAAGTTTGAGATGGACAAGGCCAAGCCCATCAAGACCCCTATGCCTACAAATGGACATCTTGATCTAAATGTGGATGGTAAGTCAGTGGATCAAAAGGTATATCGCTCTATGATCGGTTCATTACTTTACCTTTGTGCATCTAGGCCCGATATCATGCTTAGTGTGTGCATGTGTGCAAGGTTTCAAGCTAATCCGAAAGAAATGTCATATGGCCGTTAAGAGAATCTTTCGATACTTAGTGCACACTCTGAATCTTGGCTTGTGGTATCCCAAGGGCTCCACTTTTGATCTACTTGGCTATTCCAATTCGTACTATGCCGGTTGCAAGGTAGATCGAAAGAGCACTACCGGGACTTGCCAATTTATTGGAAGGTCTTTGGTGTCTTGGAGCTCTAAGAAACAAAATAGTGTTGCCCTATCCACCGCCGAAGCCGAGTATGTGGCGGCCGGCGCATGCTGTGCTCAACTACTTTGGATGAAGCAAACACTAAAAGACTTCGGATGTGAGGAAAACAAAATCCACTTTTGTGTGACAATGAGAGTGCTATCAAGCTAGCAAACAATCCTGTAAACCATTCTCGCACAAAACATAGACATCCGACACCATTTCTTGAGAGACCATGAAGCCAAAGGAGATATCGCAATACGCCATGTGAGCACCGAAAAGCAACTAGCCGATATCTTCACAAAGCCTTTAGATGAGTCAAGATTTTGTGCTTTGAGGAGTGAACTAAATATCATTGATTCTCATAACGTGGCTTGATGTCTTGCACATATTTGTTTTCACCTAGAGACCTAGACAAATGCTTTGACAAATTTTTGTGTGTGATTTCAAAATCTATTTTGCATGCTTCACTTATGTCCATGGCTATGTACTGGTTATGAAATCTGGACATGTTTGAAGTATGTGTAGTATACCTCAAGGCTCTCTTGGAATCCCTCTCTGATCCCTCTGTTTTTGTACTGTCGGTGGTACCGCCATAGGGCGGTAGTACCGACGTCGGTAGTACTGACCCTATGGGCAGTACCACCGACCGGGTTTGACCCGAGTATAAAAAGGGCGCGGTGAATCTTTTCAACCCTAGTCAATCCAGTTTGACCGCGCCGCCGCTTGCCCGTGCCTTCAGCCCGTGCGCCGCCACCGTCTTCTCCTCTCCCGATCTCCTTCCTCCTCCAACCAAATCCAAATCCCTCCGGTGGAAAGGTGCCTTGGAGCGTGGAGATCATCTTGGTGGTGTTCTTGAAGCCCGGAAGTTTCTCCTTCTTTGGATTTCGGCCCCTTCTCCTCGAGAAACAAGGTACTAGGGTGTTCTTGCCCGATCTCTAAATGCACCTTGTTCTAGGTCGATTCTTTTGGTAGGATTGCTCTATCTAGTGTGTAGATGCCTCTCGGATGTATGGTTTGCAAGTTCATGGCGATTTGGTAGATCGGATTGAAGGAAACCGCACGCTGCTGTGCGGTCGGTAGTACCGCCCCCTAGGGTCGGTAGTACCGACCGCGCGCAGCGAGCCATTCTCCTCCCCGATTTCAATCGTCATCTTTGCTACATCCTTTGATGTTGTCATTTTTATCATCTTTATCTCACTTCGGTCTATGCTATCTTGTTCTAGATGTCGCATAACCGGAGGACCGCTAGTGATGACGATGATGAGGAATATGCTGCCTTTGAGCAAGGTGATGTGCAGCCCGGTGGGCCACAGCGGCGCAATCCTTCGCGACGTGCTCGGTCTACCGGTGGGAGTATGGAAAAACTCCCTCGTCAGGTCCGTGGACGCTCGTCCGGGGGCCCCATGGGACGTCGCAGCGTGGATAGTGCCAGGGGAAGTGGCCGTGCCCGTGGGAGTGGGCATGCTGCTTCTCCGTCTCCTCCACCCCCTGTCACTGGTCCTCCCGGGCGCATGCATAGCATCATTGTGGGTGGAGTGGCTTCACCGGCTGGTCCTGATCGTGAGGGTCATTCCATCGATTCTCGCATTGGACCGCCTTCTCCTCTGACTTCAGGGTTGATGCTTATCAACAGAGCTTTTCCTTTGCACCCCGAAGCCGACGCCTTGATGACCGTCGTCTCCCCTGCACATCTTGGAAATCCAATAGATTACTCTGACAGGAAGTGGGGGAACTTGATGAGGAGACAGCGTGAGGAGTTTCCATACCTCTTTATCAGAGATGATTCAGTTGATCGGAGGTTTTGGACGAGATTCCAGCAGGACTACTATGTGTCAGTCCTCTGGAAGGGTTTCTGTGCTAAGGGTCGTCCCCCTCTCTTTGAGCACAAGCGGTTGGTTATCCACTCCTTGACAGACAAGGATTCAGAGGAGATTCAGTCTTTGGTGCAGAGGCTTGAGGAGTGGAGGGTCTTGGGGTTGGTTTCTGGTGAGCGCAGCTACAACCAGGAGATTATCTGCCAATTCTGGGCAACGCTCTTCATTGATCAGGTGGGTCAGGTGCTGCACTGGATGACCCAAGGGGTCCATTACCGGTGCAACTTCGTCACGTTTGCTCGGTTGTTGGGCTTCGACCATGTAGACAGGGATGCCCCTCGGTTGTCAGAGATGTATGGAGGAGGTATGTACACAGAGCAGCTGCAGAGATCAGGCATCTACTTGGATGGTGCAGTGACGAACTTCAAGGTCCCTCGCCTGAAGCCCGCCTACTACATCCTTAATAACATAATGCGCCTGACTCGGGATCCAAAGATTGGAGATCAAGACAACCTGAGAGATGATGCTGCCAAGGTCTTAGTCCACTTTGCTCTGCCAGATGGACACTTTAGCATCTCTCATTTTCTTTGGCAGAAGATCTTAGATGTGTACAATGATCCTCACAAGGCCTTGCCCTATGCTCCATATCTTATGCATATCATTGAGCATGTGGTTGGAGCCACCTTCGCGTATGATCGTTCCATGAAGGAGTACAGTGTTCGCAAGTTCACCTCTGCTCCCTCCAAGGACAAAGAAAGGGTCGATGAAGGTGGTGACTTTCTAGCAGATGCAGCAGCGCCTGATGAGGCACAGGGCCCAGAGCAGGCTCATGGAGAGGTTCCTCTCCTGCCCCGCTCCTCCTCCGCGTTGTGAGAGGCGTAGGAGTGGCGGTCTTCGCTCCGCCCTCGGCAAGATCTTTGAGTGGATGTGCTACCGGGCCGATCGCGATGAGCGGCATCAGCAGGAGGTGCGTCAGCATCTCGGTCTTCCTCCACGCTCTCCGGTCCGTCCCCATCCAGATCCCTTTGCAGAGTATGATGCTCAGGCCCGGCGAGACGACGACGACGATGATGATGATGATGATGATGATGATGGTCACCAGCAGCAGCAGCCCCAGCAGCAGCCCCAGTATCCCGGTGGTGGTGAGGCTGGTTTTTACAGCTCCATGCTGTATCAGCACCCTCAGTTCTATCCTCCGCCACCTCCTCAGTACCAGCCTCCTCCCTTCTACCCTGACTATGGTATGGGTCCGTCCTTTGCTGGCGGATCTACATCAAACCAAGGTGGTGGTGGCGGCTTGTACATGGGCTTTGCTGGCCCCGACGTCGATCCAGCTGGGAGTGGTGGCCCTCGCGACTCTACCCCACCACCGGATTCTTCTGCTCCATCATCCTTCCCAGGTGGTGATGTTGGTGAGAGTGCCTACTCCTCTCTCTTCGGTGGTTCTTATCATGGTGGATCTTCCAGCGGCTATTACTAGCTCTTTGCTTATCTTGGCCTACCCGTTTTGGTACTTGATGCCAAAGGGGGAGTGTTAGGCTTATCTTGTTGTAATAGCTAGTTGTGAGAGAGAGGGTAATCTTTGAGAACTAAGTGTGGTATGCTACGTTTTATTTGTGATGTGTTAATGAGGATGTAAATCTTTTATGCTTAATGTTATATTTTGTTTGGTTCATCCTCAATATTTATGCTCTTGTCATGGTGATTGTTGTTTTCGATATGGCTATGTGATTTGAGTTCTTTTCTTTCTTCAATAGCCATTCGTTTTTCTTATTACATTGTTATGTGAATCACCATGTCATATCGCTTATGCATCTCAAAATGATATATATGTTGTTGTCACACACTTAGGCACCCCACAGATTGCAAAATTTAGGGGGAGCTCTTGTTCTTGTGTATGCAACCTTGTTTTCTAATCAAGGTTTGAAATTCATATCCAAAGCATACACTAAGGGGGAGCTTGAACTAAATTTTGGAATTCAAAAGCTTCAATTCTTTCTATCCTTAATTGTAAGCCTAAGTTGGTTGTCATCAATTACCAAAAAGGGGGAGTTTGAAAGTGCATTCGCCCCCAATGTGGGTTTTGGCTAATTAATGACAATCAAATTAGGGACTAACCAGTTTATAAAGCATGTATGCAGGTGTTAGTCCTTTGAAAGATTTGAAACTTTGAAATCTTGTGAACAAAGCACGTAGAATACATTTGGACATAAAGATGCCTAGCTCAAGTAGTAGTTTAAAATTTCAATTTTAAACTTGAGTTATAGGTAAGCCGGACTATGAAGAGGGTCACAAAGTAAGTTGGCTAGATATGGAGAAAAGTGCTCAAATCGACTAACTATAGTTCGCTTGAGAGACACCGCACAATCACGAACACATAGAGGTTAAATTTGTGTGGTCGGTGGTACCGACCACAGCTTCTCTAGGCAGTGCTCAAAACAACCTCTCTGTTGGCTCGAAAAATGGCCAGGCGGTAGTACCGCCATAACCTCGGTACTACCGCCCACGGTAGTACCGACCAAGGCTGGTGGTAGGCTTGGTTTCTCAGACCTCTCTGGACGCGCTCAAATTGACCTGGCGGTGGTACCGCCATCATGTCGGTGGTACCGCCCTCGGTAGTACTGCCCTCGCTCGGTGGTAAGCCAAGTTTTGCAGAGGTCTCTGGAAGTATCAATTTTGGCCTGGCGGTAGTACCGCCATAACCTCGGTACTACCGCCCGCGGTGGTACCGACCCTTGGCCGGTGGTAACCAAGTCTGCAAGTCTCTCTGTTCGCGCTGAATTTGGCCTGGCGGTAGTACCGCCATTTCCTCGGTAGTACCGCCCCCGGTGCTACCGACCCAAGGCCGGTGGTAACCAAGTTTGCAGGGTTCTCTGGACTGACTCGCATTGGCCTGGCGGTAGTACCGCCATAACCTCGGTACTACCGCCCGCGGTGGTACCGACCTGAGGTCGGTAGTTGTCCTTTTTGGTCAGATATGGATCTATGCGACCGTTGTGAACTGGTCGGTGGTACCGACCAGGGGTGGTCGGTGGTACCGACCAGCCTCGGGACTGAGGGAGTATAAATGCTTCCTCTCTTCACTTTTCACGGTCACCCACTCATTCCATACACTTATTGCTGACCTAACTTGAGACAAACACTCTCCAAGCATTGACTCCTCCCCTCTCTCTCCCCCTTTGCTCCGAGATTCATTCCCTTGCAAGATTTGAGCTAGGGAAGTGAGATTAGAGAGTGGGAAGCTTCGATCTACTACTTGAGCACTTGGTTTCCATCTAGCTGGCTTGATTTGTGTCTTTTACTCTTGAGCTCTTTGAGCTCTAGCCGGTTAGGTGTTCTTCGTGGTAGCCCGTATTGATTTACTTGTGAGGGCTCCCTGAAGCGTTTGTATTACCCTGAGATTTCTAGTGGAGAAACTCTCATAGCCTTTGTGGTTGCTTGAGTGAGGCAGGAGGTGAAATAGACTCTGACCTTTGTGGTCACCTCAACAACGAGGAAGTAGGCACTCCTTAGTGGATTGGCCGAACCTTGGGATAAATCGCGTGTCCCGTGTGCTTGTTGTTGTTGTCCCTATTTTCTCTACTTCACTTGTTATTGTGTTCTTCGAGTTCTTCCTATCCCTATCTTCTTCTTAGGTTGGAAAGGCTCGATCTACATCAAGGGAAGCTACCAAGGCTCGGTGAGAGTAGATTTGCTATCTATTATACTTAGGAAAGTGGAGTAGATTCTTGTATTACATTCATAGTTCACTTACATTGGATTTGTAGTTCCTTTTAGGATCCCGGTTGTGCCATTTGTTTGTGTCGGTAGTACTGGTGTTCTACACCCGGTAGTACCTACCCAAACAAACCGGCCTCTCCAGTTGATATCTAATTACATCTTCTAGTTTGTGAAGTTGCAGATTGTTAAAAATCACCTATTCACCCCCCCTCTAGGCTGATTCGGTCCTTTCATCTTCGATCACCACCAAGCCATCTAGGTGATGCTGATCACCAAGAGTAACAAGCTAGAACTCTCACTTGACCAAGACAAGGCCAAAGAGATGGATGGATGCACACTTGCTACTCAATTCTCACTAGGAGGTGTCTAATTCTCTCAATTAGCAAATCTCTTAACCTCACTAGGGCTCTTGCACTATCTCACACTCACAATGTGTCTCTCAGCAGATAGAAGTGGCAAGAACACTCTAATGGATGAAGGGAAGGAGTATAAATACTCCCCCAACCGGTCATCCAAAAGAGCACCAAACAGGCCTCACTGCGGGGGCATCGGACGCTCCGATGATTGGCATCGGATGCGCCGATGACCTCGACCAACGGTCGACTGTACCCTCTTGTCAGACCTGTTAAAGGAGCATCGAACGCTGGGCAGCGTCCGATGCCTCCACATCGGACGCGTCCGATGCAGATTTACCCTCTCTGGAACCTCTCTGGATGGCCATCGGACGCTGGCCCTCAGCGTCCGATGCAATCCTAAATCCACGCGCACGTGAATAGTGGCACAGGCGCGTCCGATGTGGCAACACCGGAGCGTCTGATGCCACGCACCAGACTAAACCCTAGTCGGGGTGAGCATCAGATGCGTCCGATGCCCACCAGGCCAGCGTCCGATGCCCATTACAAGGGCAGAATCAACTCAGATCGCGACGCGGCCTTAACGACTTTCGATCCTCTCGACATAAGGCATCTCTCGGAGCTACCTAGGGCTATGAAATAACAAGTGTGCACCACAGCTACCTCAATAGACTCATCTAGGTCAAGCTACTGATTCACGCTCCCCTTTATAGTACGGCCAAAGGAAAAACAAAGACCTAAGACTACCTAAGTGTCCTCCAACACCATATGACACTTAGCCTAGTCTACCACCGTCTTCGTCGTCCGTCCTTTGAAAACCGAAACGATATCCATCGTCAGGGGACATGAACTCCATATGCCGTATCGTCGCCATTACCGTGACCTAACTCAATCCTGTTTCTGCAAACACACGTTAGTCACAGTAATCTTGTGTTTCATCCAATCACCGAAACCCACTAGGGGCCAAGATGCGTTCAATCTCCCCCTTTTTGGTGATTGATGACAACACGAGATCGAGTATAGATGGAAGAGGTTTTTCAATCATGACATGTATGAACTTGCAATGAATAAGAGAAAGCGATTAAGGGCAAGCTCATACATATCATGTCATCATCCTGCACTCAACAAGTTAGAGTGAATAGCAAGTGTAAGAGTAAAGAGCTCGAATACATAACAAGTGAGAATTTAGCACAAGTATACGAGTGAAACAAAATGACATGTCATATAGAATATCATAGTGAGCACAACACATGTCATGAGATCCATAGCACACATATATAACCAAGTAATGTGCAAAAGATGCGATAAGTAGAGCATATGTGAAACATAACATATCAAAAGAGCAAATCCCTCTCACATCACTCCCCCTATCACTATACTCATCCACTCTTCCCCTTTGGCATCAAGTGCCAAACTAAGCGTCGGAGGGCGGAGGTGGTGCAGACGAGCCAGGTGCAGTCTCCGGAGTACGCTGAGTGAACTCAAACTGGTGAAGGAGCGTCTCAGAGTCGGAAGAAGAGGTCCCGGTAGACTGACCCTCAGTAGTTGGACGTGAAGGAGAAGCGGTTCGGGTCTGCTCTGCCTGCTCTGGCTGCGGAACCTGCTCGGTCTGCTCGGTAGACTCTGGCGCTGTCTCAGTCGCCGTAGTGGTGTCAACCTGAGTCTCGGAGTGCGGAAGCTCGTGAATAACTGACAACTCAGGCTGAATTGTCATGGTCGTCTGTGATGGGACAGGCTCGGTCTGCTCTGAAGACGCGACTGAACTCGATAAGGTCTCTGTGGTGGAGGTCACAGGAGCCGTCGACGTCTGCACTGGATCCGGTAGATCTGGCATGGGAAATCCAGTAAGCTCACTGAAACTGGCCGACAGATCCCTAGCCACTGTGGTAGTCGTCGCATAGAGGGACTCTGTCGGGCGAGGCGTGAAGCCGGTGCACAGTGGACTAAAAAGCGGGGCCCCGCCTGGAGGAGTGGTGAAACTCGTAAACTGCGAGGTGCTCGGGCCCGCAAGCTGCTGCTGCTGCTGAAACTGTGGTGGCTGCCACTGAAGCTGGTGCTGGGGAGGGGGCTGCTGCCACTGCCACTGAGGTGGACCACTCGCAAATCTCTCCATGAAGCTGAGTGTCTGCTGCTGAAGCGGCATCATCTGTCGCTGCAGGGCGTCTGAACTCTCCTGAGCCTGCTGTTGTGCCAAGGCCTGCTGCTGAGCCAGACGCTGCTGCTCCTGGGCTAACCTCTGTACGTCCTGCGTGACGGTCCGCTGCTGCTCCTCCATCCATGCAAGTATAGCCAGAAGCGCTGGATCAGAGGAGGCAGTACCACTAGTCCCGACCTGAGAGTCGTGTGCACGCGGCGAGTAGTGAGGCGGGAGCTGGTAGTCCTCGTCTGAGCTGTCTGTGGGGTCGTCGGCAACGAAAGTGGCCTCACCCTCTAACTCTGCTAGCTCCTGCTCGGCGAGGGCCTAGACTGTCTCGTCCTGCTCCTGAGCTGACTCGAGGACCTCGGGCCGCTGTCGTGATCTAGACGGTGTCTGCTGCTCCTGCTGCCTGCGGTCCCGACCGTGTCCCAACAGCTGACTCATGTTGTACTCGGGGAACATGGTCGCGGAGCCGGTGAGGGACTGACTAGGGTGAGATCCAGTAGTGGCAGCTACCTTCCACAGTATATAAGAGATCCAATGAGCATAAGGTAGCTGCCTGCGGGCCTTGATGCCCTCTGCAACAGTATCCTCCATCTCACACAGAATGACGTCCCAGACGTCGAACTCCTACTGCCTGACCATATAAGCAAGTAACCACAGCTGCAGACGAGAAAGACCCTCTCGAAAGCCAACCCTAGGAAGCAAGGTTCGCCGAAGAACCTCGTTGAGGATCCGAGTCGTAGGGGTGAGATCCCTAGGAGCGCGACTCGAACCCTTGCCGAAGGGCTCAGTGAAGCACGGGCGAACCAAGTCGGTCGACGGCTGGGCACCACCGTGAGGGCGGTGGGGTGGCTCCGTCCTGTCGTAGCACAGGTCGTGGATCCGGGTCTGTGAGTGTCGCAGTCCAAACCAACTCTGGATCTCAGAAGAGAACAACATGTAGTAGAGATGGCAACGGGTAGAAACCCGTTGGGTTTTGCCATCCCAAACCCATGCCCACGAACATAAAACCCGCCCACTAAAAAACCCATGACATGTCACAGGTTTAAACTTGTGCCCAAACCCATGCCCACTCGGGTAACGGGTACCCATCGGGTCACCCATGCCCACCATAATTGTACTCGAGACTATGCTAAGGCACAATGCTTATCGTCTTTTTATTTTTCTTTTGTAACATTTTACTTTTGATTTCTAAAACAACTAAATAATAATATTCTCATAGTCTATTTCTATGGGTATATATACCAAGTGAGTAAAATATATACCAAGATGGAAGAGTGAGTATGATTATTTGGGACTGATATGATTTGCTCCACTACGACGAACAGGGTTTAAAAAAACCGTGGGTTTGCGGGTTTGGGTACTACAATCCCAGACCCATGCCCATAAACCTGCTGGGTCTATCTTTTTACCCATTAACAAACCCATGGGTAAAGAAATTGACCCATACCCTTACCCTAATAGGGTAAAAGCCCATCGGGTTTCGGGTACCCATTGCCATCTTGAGCCTGTAGTGCTCCCCCTCAATCACAAACTCGATAGTCTCCTTGTCTGGGTGCACCCAAAGCGAAGCATAGAACTGAAATACCCAATCCTCAACATACGAGCCAGACCGCCCCAGAAGGTCTACCAGACCAGGTAGAAAGGTGAGTATGGGGCGGATCTGCTCTCCAGCTGCCATGACAACTGCCTCTAGTGGACAGACTCGCTGTGAACGAAGGCAAATACCAGCGTTCCTGTAGCCCTGATAGAAGTCCTCCTGCAACACTGTATAGAAAGTTGGTCCTGCCTGCTGCTTCCGCTCCCTGGGAAACCACTGCTCCACTGGTACAAGTCGTAGAGTCTGAATCTGTGAGCAAGTAGCTGCCCGGAGGTCCAGTCGCAGGATCGGCGGGGGCGCACGCCTCGACGGAGCACATGCTCCCCTCAGAGGGACGTCGGGCCGAGGTGGCACTGTAGTCCTGTGACGAGTGGACCGGCGCTGGGGAACCTCCTCAGGAACCTCCTCCTCAGCCTCTGCCTCTGGGGCCTCTGCTGCCTCTTGTGCCTTGGCCTCTGCCTGGCCCTGCCCTGAGCTCTCGGGCTCCACACTCGGAGACGTGAACGTCGTCCGGCGACCGACAGCCATGAGCGTGCCAGTCGGAGAGTGGTGGAACCATTCTACCTCCTCAACTGCACGCCTCTGCTTCGGCGACAGCTGGTCCTCAATCCGTAAGCCGCCACCACGGCCACCCTGCTCCGCACGCTCTGCGGCGGCTGCAACCTCTCTCGCCTGGTCGGCCTCCCTCTGCTCCCGAGTGCGCTTCCTCGGCGTGATCAACTTCCCTTTCTCGGGCCTCTGACCAGAAGGGGGGACAGGGAGGAGAGTCCCCCGGAGCATCACCAACGGTCTTGCAGCGCATAGCTGACAAGAACAGAGAACACTGTCGCTGAAAGGTCTGGACGGCCACTGAACAACCCAAACTGACAGACACTCCCCCTGACACTGGCACTGAACTGTGCTGTCACTCGCGAGGCTTGGCCTCGATCCTTACCCGCGGGCTAGGCCCCGGGTTCGCTGTCACTGCCCAATTTGCCAAGCTATCAACTGCCACTGACGCTGACTCGCTGCATAGAGGAGATGTGATATATATAAGAAACATATAATCTAGAGAGGAGAGACCTATGGAAGCAAAGCATGGAGATAAGGAAAGGAAAGGGCTTTGCTACCTGTCAAAACGACGAAACGACCCAAGCAGAAGATAAGTACTGACGTTTCGGCACCCACGTATGTTGGGTATTTTAAACGCACACAGAATAATCCACAAGCGCACGGATACCGATGTAGCTTTCACCCGAGAGTATTCCAAGGTATCGATTTCCACGGGGAACGTGAAGTGTACTAGACGAATTAGGAACGTCCAAGAAAGAATGGTAATGCGGTTAGAGAGGGATGTAAGGGTTTTCTAAGCGGTCTATTTAATTAAAGGCTCACTATACTTTACTTACTTCGGAGCAACAGTACCTTTCCGATTCTCAAAAAAGACTGGAAAAAGGGTAATCAGGAGAAGGCTGCCAAAAAGCTCTACAAAAACACCAACCCTAACGTGGTGGATTATAACAATCTACAAAGTTGTCACCCCTGTAGCTACCACAACTATCCGGAGGATTGGGCACAAACTCAGGTAAACCCTAGTCTAGACACCGTGTCTACACTAACGCTTACTACTCTAATTACGTACGGTAACTAGAGCACTCAATACGAGCGGAGATCCAGTAAATAAAATAAAGTAAGAACCAAAATTAAATATAATACTTAGAAGTAGTAAATGAAGAACCTAGAGATTACTCGAAGACGAACCAGATGTTGCACCAATACAATGTCGAGGAAGATCCGACAGATTTGGCTCCTCCTCAGCTCTCTCCTCCTCTCTCTAATCCAATCTCTAATTACAACTAGATGAACTTGACAACTAGAATAAGAACTAGAACTAGAAGAACTAGAACTAGATCTAGATGAACTAGAAGAGATTCATCTAGAGGGACCTCTACTTCTAATTGAAACCCTAGTTTCTGATGTGGAGATGAATAATGAAGATGGAGATGCCTGGAGAGGGGGTCTGGGTCTGGTTTTATAGCCCTGAGCGTGGAACGTGAGCCCTTGGATCAAACCGACTTCAGGGACGGTGGAGATGCATCCTAGGAGGCGGTGGAAGAAGGTTCCAGAAGGCGGAGGCGAAACGACCTCCGTGGCCAATCGGTCGGTCATGGGGTGGGACTGGTCGGTCTGGCCCAGTGGGCCCACGTGGCGGGCCGCCTCGTGGTGTCTTCTGGTGTCTTCTAGATCCTTCTTTTGTAGATTTCGTTGTGAAATTAATATCTTTTCATCCGGGACTCCGAATATAGCAAATAATATGTCCGTTTCGATCGTCTTGATGAGCTCTTCGCAATGGTGTACTCCAATTCATCACTTGAGATACTTTTATATGGTGAAATATTGATGTCCTACAAAACAAGTGAGAGCACCAAAACTCATGGAACTTGTTAGTTTCAAACCCTACAACTATGCTTTGTAATTCATTTAGTGTCATTTCATGCAATAGTTGATGGTTAATTATGAGCATTAGTGAGCGTCAACAAGTTCCCCCAAGCTTAACCTTTGCTAGTCCCGAGCAAAGCCAATCTCAACAATGGATCAGGTGTTGCTGCAATATCTTTAGTTCCAACAAGTACACATGTATTCAAACAAAAGTTCTCATATGGAATAGAAAAAAGTATCATATTATTCATCACGGGGCTTAGTACTTTACCTTGAATCCTAAGTAATTGAAAGATAGAATGATCAAATCAAGCACTATGTCTCTAGTTCTTTCACTTCACTATTATTCTGAAGTTTTATGAATTTTCAAAAAAGATTAAAAACATATGTTGCCAAATTAAACAATGGATCCAAAGAGAAAGTCAACCACACCATTGAATCGAGAAGTGCATGTGTATGGAAAATGGAGTCGGATGCTCTTTTGAATATATATCACTCTCTTCTGTCTATCAGAGACACATGGCTATCAGGCTAATTCTACTATCGGGCACGTGCCCAATTTTTTAATATTTTTTTTTCTTTTTTCGAGGTTCCGGACACTTGTCCCTTTTTATTTCCTCGGGATCTTTCTTTTTGAGGTTTCGGACACTTGTCCCTTTTTATTTCCTCGGATTTTTTTTCTCTTTTTTTCAATAGCCACATGCTTCCAACAAACTTTTGAGAGGATTGGAACAAATAATCATGAGCATTTATGCGGAAAATGGATGGAATGTGTAAATGATCTCAATTCAATAGCATGATAATTTCTCATAGGGTCAACAAAGCTTAATTTAACTCAATGCAATTATTAGTCATATTAATATTGGAAACTCTCCGGAACTCTAGTGTTGTTTAGAACAAGATAGTAGTAGCTCAGATCATCACATGTCATATCTATCAATTACCTAGACTTTAGATCAAGCATTTGCTATCCATGCATTTAATTTCATTTTTAAGCATCATTATTAATCAGGAGAACTCATGCTTTGAAGGCTAGGTACTTGAAAGAAATTAGATAGAGCAATTATTCATCATTTCCATGTAAAAGATTAGAGAGAGAGTTCTTCATTTATTATTAACTGCTCTTGATAGTGACTTTTCAACCATAAAGATAACACCTCGCAGAGAAACACTAGGATGTGAGAAACCTTCTTCTTGTGACTCCTTTATCTTGGCTACCCCCCTTAAAAATGGTTGAACTAGGGGCACCAAGGGTAGCTTACATATTATTTTCAGCATGTTGACAGCCATAACCAACTTCTGATATCCCAGAGAAACTCATATGTAAAGGTAAGAACAAGAATTCTGAAATTTCTCGCGAGTAGGAAAACAGCAGTGCAGTAAAACAGCCATAACGCGATCTCTGTTTATCCAATGAAGTTGAAATTTACCTTTATGGAAAGCTTATGAAATCCTCTACAACTTTCATGTAGAATACTTTTCCAGATTCTGTAGTTAAGGTCGTCGAAAACAGCAGACAACAGAAACTATTCCAGATTCCAGACAGCACGGATGCATCAACTTGTGAATTTCATAACTCCAAAACCATAACAGCTATCAGGGTGGTTCTTACGCTCAGAGAAAGATCATGAAGTCTACTTGTGTTCAGAATTGTTCCATGATTTTTGAACATCCATAAACAGAGATATAAGGTGATAAAGACAGACTTCTCCGAAAAGACAGGATAGAGGGAACAGAAGAAACAGAAACCCAACCTTCTATGCATGGAACTTAAGCCTATCAACTAAACTTAAATGAGATTGTGAGGAAACCCACAAAATCATTGCACTCATTACAAAGATCTGAAACAAACATGTGCATAATATCAAAGCAACTGAACCACAAAGTTTCACTTTTCAAACAATGACTCAACTTGCGATACTAACGTTCTCTTCATAAAGGGCAAAGATCCTAAGCTCTACTTTTGACAAAACAAGAAGGTGGTAAGGGAAGATTTTAAAAGAGTATCAAGACAAGGAGTATGGATGAGAACAAGATTTTAAAATTAAGCAACAAGGAGGAGACAAATAACAAGGGTAGAAGCTACAATAGAGAAGAAAATATCAAGGTTGATAGAGCAAGAGTTCTATAGCAATTTTCAAAAGCTTAAAACGACCAGTTTCTAACTAGGCTTGCGTCCTACAGTCAGCATTGCTCCGATACCACTTTGTCACACCCGGTTTCAAGAATAAAACCAGGTATACACCATATGTGAGCCCAGGAAGTCAAATCTCACATATAGCTACAAATAAAGGGTAATATCGAAAGACAATGCTCATATATAACGTATATAGAACAAAGAACATAACCTTAAGGAG
The DNA here is from genome assembly GCA_009763385.1 of Coix lacryma-jobi var. lacryma-jobi. NCBI lineage: Eukaryota > Viridiplantae > Streptophyta > Magnoliopsida > Poales > Poaceae > Coix > Coix lacryma-jobi. The sequence continues at coordinate 53,377,888 of CM019824.1, forward strand.
CAGACAGCGGAAAGACACTCTGATCTTCAGATGGAGACACCAACTTCACAGGGAACAACTGACTAGTTGACCACAAGCCTAAGCTTCTCCAAAGCTTAACTCTCTGAGGTGTGGGGAAAAGGAAGAGTGAGTCCATGTTGAACTCCACAAGTATAGCAACAAGTGATATAGATCCCAAGTTTCATGATCAATGTAACATAAATAATGAATAGCATAGAATGGTAAATAATGAACATGTTAACCAACATAAGTCATAATCTTTACGTCTTCAAGGCCGTTCGTGTCCTTGAGCAAGGCTGATATATCAGTTTAATAAACTTTGCGCAAAGGTGTACACTTTCCCTGTGAGACGTGAATTGCCCTTTCGCCCGAGGTGATCAGCCTCTTAACCCACTTCCAAGGAAGGTCGGCAGGGTTCACGATGAAGCCTTTCAAAGGTTCGTCTAATAAGTTAGGGTCGCTAGGTCTTAAGGCAAGGGGATGTAGAGCCCTCCTTCCAGGTGGCACAATAACACGCAGCTTATACACATGTGGACAGAAGCCGCACTATACCCGTCTCGGCAAGTCCCAACGCGCCTATATAGGTGTCCACTAACAAGCTAGAAAAGGTCCTCATACTGAGCCAAAGCCAGAGCCATATAACTCCCATCAGTTGCACTGTAAATCCCGAAGGTGCTCGTACAGATAATTTCTTAAGTTGCTAATAAGTCATTTTTATCATTCGATGCATACATTAATTAAGTAACATGATCATGATTGCGAAAAGAAAACTCGATTGCTATACTTGCCTTCAACTCAAGATCCTTCTTCTGTTGACTTGTATACTTCCAAAGGTTGACTCTTGATCTTGAACTCTTGATCACGAACTTCTTCTTGGTCGATCACCAACGTATAACTCACCGACTGGACATACGATCACAGAACACCACACATGCATCCAACACCAATCATGCAAAGCAAACATAGCCTATGATTAGAACAGTACACCAATCATAATAATATAAAGAGTTTTGAAAACTGATCTACGTCTTACTACGAACACACAGACGCGAAGATCACGCTAATCAGAGTTGAAACGGAAAAGATATGATCTAAACAAGTTTCAGAACCCTAATTACTAGATTAGATTTAATTCAAATTTTAATTACAGAAAATAGTACTGTAAGTTATATAGTTTGAAAGATCTTTTCAAAACAAATCTAACGTAAGTTGAACGGATCAAAACGGAGTTAAAACAAAGAAGTTATGGCCTTTTGAATCTGGTGGTAATTTTGTAAATAAATCAAACTTGAATTTGCAGATTTAAATAAATAAAACGAAAATAAGAAATCTGATGAACCGCGCCTCATTAAGGAGAAAACGCAGGGGTTTTAAAGGAAGATTGCGAAGACTCGGTGAATAGGGTTGTTTGGAGTGCAGGTTGATGCATAGAAAATTATAAGGATCCTTTTGCAAAATAGCAGGTCGAAGGGGTATCGGGCTCTTCGAGCCATTGGATCTGGGATGGACGGTGGGGATTAGATCGGAGGGTTTGGGCGGCACTGAGTCGCCAGAGCAGAGGAGGGATACGGCGACGCCATGGTTGGCCGGCCCAGACTTCGTCGGAAAATCTTCGGAGAGGTGATTCAGGGCTCAATAGAACTAACTGAAGACACCGAGAGATAGATTAGACTGAGGGGATCTTGTTTAGGGCTTCAGTTATGGCAGAGATGGATCGGGTACGGTGGGGCGCGGAGCTTGGTGGCTCTACATGACCGGAGTTACTCCGGTGAGCTTTCCCGAGCAATACAGCAAAAGAGGGAGCACGGGGACGGCACTGGAGCCTTCCTTACCTTCAACCGAAGCTCGAAGGCCGAATCTAATCGACGAAGGAAGAGCAGGGAGGGAAAATTTGACGTGCGGCGACGAGTTAGGGTTTCGGGATGCGCTTGGGGCTCGCGTTTTAGGGTTTAGACAGGAGCGCGGCACAAAGGAGCTCGACTTATATAGCTCGGAGGTCGGCGTCAGGACGGGTTCGGGCGGCGCCGAATCCCCAAGTCAGAGTAGAGTCCCACTCCCCCACGACCGAAGGTAGAAGATGGCTGGCGAATGGGCCCCAGTCGTCAGCGATACTGGTGGTGGGGTCCACCTATCGGTGAAACGCGAAAGGGCAGAGAGGAGGCGTCCGCACGGGCCTTGCCCATTTGATCGGGTCGGCCTGCAACGGGGAGAAAACAGAAGAGGGAGGGAGGATGCCACCGCGTGGGCTCAGCCGTGGTGTGGGCTGCGACGCCGTCTTGGGCCAGGCGCTGCGCGGGCCGAGAGGGGAGGGGGAGAGAGGGCCAAAGGGTGAGATGGAGCGGGTCAGAGCAGGCTGACCAGGCCGAAAGAGGAGAAGGGTGAGGGGAGTGAGGAAAAAAAAGGCATTTTCATTTTTGGTTTTGTCTTTTCAGAAGCATTTTCAAATCAGATTTCAATTCCTTTTGAAATTTGATTTAAATCTTTTGAGAGAAACAGAAATATTCGAAATTTTAAACTTTTCAAACTTTTTGAAATAAAATAAAAATGTCTTTATTTTCAAAACCCTTTTTGAAGAAATTCACTTTTAAATTATTGCCAAACCATTTTGAACTCAGTTTGAATTTTAGCCAAAACCACACAGCACAAAACTCAAATGCACCAACATGAATGCACAAACATGTTTCTAAACCCTAGGATAAATTTTAATTTAGAGAACATTTTTATTTCCCTATATTTTATGAGCACAAAAATTCATAAATAAATCATTTTAATTCTAATTCAAGAAATGCAAATTTCAGGGTGTGACAAACAAGTTTATGTGAGAATGATCCTCCAGAAGCTAAATCGAGATGTAGAGCAGCTTCCTTGTTAAGACCACAATAAAAGTGAAAGTGTAGCACATGGTCTGGCAAGGAAAGGTTTGGGCTAGAATTGGTAAGGTGTTTGAATCTAGCCCAAGCTGCTCCTAGCGTCTCCTTCTCTTTTTGTTTAAATGTAAGAACTTCGATTCTAAGATCAGTGATTTGAAAAAGAGGGAAGAAAGCAAGACAAAAGTTGTCCCGAAGTTCATCCCAATTTCCATTTAGGCCCCTTACGGAATAATCATACCATTTTCTCGCTCTTCCCAAAAGGGAGAACGGGAATAGTTCTCATTTAATGGTCTCTTGTGTCATGCCAGCAATAGTCCGACAAGAACACAATTGCTCAAATTCCCTAAGGTGGGTGTATGGATCTTCGTCTTCTGACCCAAAGAAGGATTTCTCTCGAACCATGGCTATAAGAGCAGAGCGAAGCTCATAGCCATCTGTAAGAATGGGGTGTGATGATGGTGGAGGCTCCAACAAGTCACCCTTTGGAGCAAAGAACTTATAGATAGGAGTGAAATCCATGTGGTGATGTGGTGGTAAAAGAAAAAGGTGGTAAAAGAAAAGAAACACGGACGATCCTGGTTTGATTCTAGAACAGCTATAGTTCCCCGGCAACGGCGCCAGAAAGCTTGTTGGGTATTTTAAACGCACACAGAATAATCCGCAAGCACACGGATACCGATGTAGCTTTCACCTGAGAGTATTCCAGGGTATCGATTTCCACGAGGAACGTGAAGTGTACTAGACGAATTAGGAACGTCCAAGAAAGAATGGTAATGCGGTTAGAGAGGGATGTAAGGGTTTTCTAAGCGGTCTATTTAATTAAAGGCTCACTATACTTACTTCGGAGCAATAGTACCTTTCTGATTCTCGAAAAGACTGGGAAAAGGGTAATCGGGAGAAGGCTGCCAAAAAGCTCTATGAAAACACCAACCCTAACGTGGTGGATTATAACAATCTACAAAGCTGTCACCGCTGTAGCTACCACAACTATCCGGAGGATTGGGCACAAACTCAGGTAAACCCTAGTCTAGACACCGTGTCTACACTAACGCTTACTACTCTAATTACGTACGGTAACTAGAGCACTCAATACGAGCGGAGATCCAGTAAATAAAATAAAGTAAGAACTGAAATTAAATATAATACTTAGAAGTAGTAAATGAAGAACCTGGAGATTACTCGAAGATGAACCAGATGTTGCACCAATACAATGTCGAGGAAGATCCGACAGATTCGGCTCCTCCTTAGCTCTCACCTCCTCTCTCTAATTCAATCTCTAATTACAACTAGATGAACTAGACAACTAGAATAAGAACTAGAACTAGAAGAACTAGAACTAGATCTAGATGAACTAGAAGAGATTCATCTAGAGGGACCTCTACTTCTAATTGAAACCCTAGTTTCTGATGTGGAGATGAATAATGAAGATGGAGATGCCTGGAGAGGGGGGTCTGGGTCTGGTTTTATAGCCCGGAGCGTGGAACGTGAGCCCTTGGATCAAACCGACTTCAGGGATGGTGGAGATGCATCCTAGGAGGCGGTGGAAGAAGGTTCCAGAAGGCGGAGGCAAAACGACCTCCGTGGCCAATCGGTCGGTCATGGGGTGGGACTGGTCGGTCTGGCCCAGTAGGCCCACGTGGCGGGCCGCCTCGTGGTGTCTTCTAGATCCTTCTTTTGTAGATTTCGTTGTGAAATTAATATCTTTTCATCCGGGACTCCGAATATAGCAAATGATATGTCCGTTTCGATCATCTTGATGAGCTCTTCGCAATGGTGTACTCCAATTCATCACTTGAGATACTTTTATATGGTGAAATATTGATGTCCTACAAAACAAGTGAGAGCACCAAAACTCATGGAACTTGTTAGTTTCAAACCCTACAACTATGCTTTGTAATTCATTTAGTGTCATTTCATGCAATAGTTGATGGTTAATTATGAGCATTAGTAAGCGTCAACAGCGTATCACACCTAGGGGGACTGCAAAGAAATTTGGTGGAAACTAGGGTTAAAACAGGGTGGAACATGCTTTGGGACATTTCGTCGAGCACCTAGAAGGCATGGCAGTGGATTCGAGGGGTGGTGCTTATGGTGGCGGTTGGCCGGCCGAGAGGTCGAGTGCCGGAGACGAGGATGGGGTCGGAGACGGGGAAGACGGTCTCCGGCGAAGACTGGCGCGGCTCCGGCGAGCTCTTCGGGCGAGCGCCAGCGAGCACACGGTGGACGGACGAGGGGGGGGGCGCAGCTGCGAGGGAGGGGCGAGAGCGCGCGGCGTGGTGAGAGGCTGCAGGGTGAGGGTGGAGGGGCGGAGCACGGCGGCACGGCGAGGGTGGAGCATGGCGACGCGTAGCGTGCGGCGGTTAGGGTTTGGAAGCTCGGCACGGGCGGCGGCGGGCTCGGGCGAGGGCGAGGGCGCGAGGAGGAAGACAACGAAGGAATATGACGCGTGGGGCCGGTATGTCAATGAGAAGAACTCAACGCGCCGCTTAAAGGAGCATCGGACGCGCCGATGTAAACACATCAGACGCTCCGATGCCTATGCAGAGAGCTCCAGAACGGCCAAAATCACATCGGACGCGTCCTTTGCCTCGGCATCGGACGCTGGGCAGCGTCCGATGGAGCCTCGGACTCTCCGATGGTGACACATCGGACGCTACCCTGACACTATTCCAGCCGGAGCTGTCTACAGTGCAGGGCATCGGACGCTGGGGGAGCGTCCGATGCCACAATTTGAGCTATTTTGAAGATTTCTGTTGCGGCTCCCTCTCCCAACCAAGTTCCAACTCAAATAAGAGGCAAATAAACACCAGTTGGAACCTAGTATGAGCATCCTCGCATAAACCCTCAATTTTATAAATATTTTGCCATAGGCTATATATCATTTTTAGGGAAAATAGGCAATAAATCCCGAGGAGACAACATGTGGCCACCAAAACTAGGGGTCTCAACCATTAGGAGCCTCAAATGCTCCCCCTAGCGGTGGACGAACACAGCGGTTGCTCAAAGCTTAACCGAAAAGAAACGACAAAGCAACAACCATGCAAATGCAATGCATTACGGAATTTGAATCTAGGTTGCTTGTCAAGTTTGCTCATGGGTAAGCTTCTTCACACGCTTCTTAGGGCGGTTATCTTAACCACGTCTGACAAGCCTATGTGCATAGCATAATTTAAACATGGCATATTACACAATGCAATGCAAAGACAACCCCCTTTCACCTTTTGACAAAGTTACTTAGATCAAGCACATTAAGCTCACTTCGCAATCTACAAAGAGTGTTTTCATCTAGGGGTTTTGTGAAGATATCCGCCAATTGATCTTCGATTCTAGCTCCCTCTAAGGATATATCTTTCTTTGAAACATGGTCTCTAAGAAAGTGATGGCGAATATCTATGTGCTTGGTGCGAGAGTGTTGAACTGGGTTGTTAGCAAGCTTAATCGCGCTCTCATTGTCACACAACAAAGGTACCCTTTCTAGAACTACACCATAGTCTAAAACGATTTGTTTCATATAAAGGATTTGTGCACAACAAGCACCCGTGGCTATGTATTCTGCCTCGGCGGTAGACAAGGCCACACTATTTTGCTTTTTCGATCTCCATGAAACTAGTGATCTCCCAAGCAAATGGCACCCTCCGGATGTGCTTTTTCTATCTACTTTGCAACCCGCGTAATCTGAATCGGAATACCCAACGAGTTGGAAGTTAGCTCCTTTGGGATACCAAAGGCCAATGCTTGGGGGTGTGCTTTAGGTACCTAAGGATTCTCTTCACCGCTATGAGATGTGATTCCCTAGGATCGGCTTGAAAGCGAGCACACATGCACACACTAAACATGATGTCGGGCCTAGATGTAGTCAAGTATAACAAACTACCAATCATTGAATGGTAGAGAGTTTGATCAATCGGGTTACCTCCCACATCTAGGTTGAGATGTCCGTTTGTTGGCATTGGAGTCTTGATAGGCTTGCAATCATCCATGTTGATGCGCTTGAGGAGGTCTTTTGTATACTTCTCTTGAGATATTAAAGTCCCCTCCTTCAATTGCTTGACTTGGAAGCCTAGGAAGAATGTGAGCTCGCCAATCATGGACATTTCGAACTCCTTCGACATCAAGTTACCAAATTCCTTGCAATAGGCTTCATTTGTTGACCCGAAGATGATATCATCGACGTAGACTTGACAAATGAAGATCTCTCCATCAAGCTTCTTAGTGAATAGTGTGGTGTCGACCTTCCCAATGGTGAAGCCCTTCTCAATGAGGAAGTCCCGGAGGCGCTCGTACCATGCTCTTGGGGCTTGCTTGAGCCCATATAGCGCCATGGACAACCTATAAACATGATTAGGATATCTAGGGTCTTCAAACCCGGGAGGTTGATTAACATAGACTAGTTCATTTATGAAGCCATTTAAAAATGCACTTTTCACATCCATTTGATATAATTTAATGTCATGATGTGATGCATATGCAAGGAGGATACAGATGGCTTCTAGTCTTGCAACCGGTGCAAAGGTCTCTCCAAAATCCAATCCTTCAACTTGAGAGAACCCCTTTGCTACTAGCCTTGCCTTGTTTCTAACAACCTTGTCTTGATCATCTTGCTTGTTTCTAAACACTCATTTTGTTCCAATGACTCTTGCGCCTTTGGGTCGCTTTTCAAGTGTCCAAACTTGGTTGCGGGTGAAGTTGTTTAATTCTTCATGCATAGCATTCACCCAATCCGGATCACTTAGAGCTTCATCTACAATGGTAGGCTCAACAAGAGAAACAAAGGAGTGATGTTCAATAAATAAAGCAAGTTTTTGAGATCGAATCATTACACCCCTTGTTGGACTCCCTATGATGAGATCTTGAGGATGAGCTTGTAGTAGAGGAGTACTCCTTCGATCAACCACTTGAGGGGCCGCTTGTGGAGCATCAACATCTTGAGCTTGTACCACCATTTGATCATGGGAGACATGAGTATCTTCAAATGGCTCTCTCCCATCTTTATCACTATCTTGTGGTACATTGGATGAGGATGGCTTGTTAATGACTTGCACATCATCATCATCATCATCTTTAGGCTTGATGGCTCCAACCGGCATGTTCTTCATTGCTTCCCTCAATGGTTCATCACCTACATCATCAAGATTTTCATGCTCTCCTTGAGAGCCATTAGATTCATCAAATTCCACATCATATGTTTCTTCTACCATCCCGGTGGCATGGTTGAATACTCAATATGCTTTGGACTTCAATGAGTAACCAACAAGAAAACCGATATCACATCGACGTTGGAACTTCCCTAGGTGTTGGCGCTTCTTGTAGATGTAGCATTTGCACCCAAACACTCTAAAGAATGATATATCCGGCTTCTTCTTTTTGAGTAGCTCATAGGGGGTCTTGCGAAGGAGACGATGGGGGAACAACCGGTTTGATGCATAGCAAGCGGTGTTGATTGCTTCCGCCCAAAATCTTTCCGGTGTAGTGTACTCATCTAACATTGTTCTTGCTAGGGTGAATAGTGTCTGGTTCTTCCTCTCAACTACCCCATTTTGTTGTGGTGTGTAGGTTGCGGAGACTTCATGCTTGATCCCAACTTCATCACAATATTCCTCAATGTGGGTGTTGTCAAATTCCCTTCCATTATCACTTCTAATTTTCTTGATCTTCAAGTCAAATTCATTTTGGGCTCTCTTGGCAAACTTCTTGAATGAAGGGGTTGCTTCAGATTTGTCATGAAGAAAGAATACCCAAGTGTATCTAGAGTAATCATCAACAATCACTAGGCAATAGAGATTTCCACCCAAGCTAGCATATGTTGTTGGCCCAAATAGATCCATGTGAAGTAGCTCTAACTCTCTTGATGTTGACACAAAGGCTTTGGTTGGATGAGTATTTGCAACTTGCTTGCCGGCTTGACATGCACTACACAATTTGTCCTTCTCAAATTTGACATCCTTCAAGCCTCTAACCAAATCCTTCTTTAATAGCTTGTTGAGAGTGTTCATTCCCACATGAGCCAATCTTCTATGCCATAGCCAACCAAGTGATTGCTTAGTGAACAAACATGTCTTCAAGTTGGCATCTTCGGAGGAGAAATCCACTAAATAGAGATTGTTGTATCTAAAGCCTTTGAATATCACTTGTGTATCATCTTTCATGGTCACAACCACTTCTTTGTCGGTGAACAAACATTGAAAGCCAAGATCACATAGTTGCCCAACGGATAGCAAGTTGAAGCTCAATGATGCAACAAGAAGCACATTGGAGATGGTATGATCATTTGATATTGCCACTTTGCCCAATCCCTTGACATTGCCCTTTGAGTTGTCACCAAATGTAATCTTTTCTTGGTCATCGACATTCTCTTCTAGTGAGGTGAACATCCGGGGATCACCGGTCATATGTTGTGTGCAACCACTATCAATCACCCAATGAGATCCACCGGTCTTGTAGTTCAACTACACACACAAGAAATCAAGCTAGAGCTTTTGGGACCCAAACTTGTTGAGGTCCCTTAACCTTCTCAACTAGTGACTTTGCAACCCATATTTGCTTTGGCCTATTCTTGTTAGGAGGCCCCATGAACATGACTTTCATCTTGCCACTAGAGTCTTGTCTAAGCATGTAGTGAGCATTGAAAGCAAAGGGCCTAGCATGCTTGGGCAAGGGTGTGGGTTTTGGCTCTTCACAATCATGAGCAAAATGACCTTCTTTTCCACACTCATAGCATCTTCCAATCTTCTTCTTCTTTGGTTTAGTGATGCTCTTGCGTTGCTTCATCTTCTCTTCAAGAAAGCCAATGCCATTTCTATTTGTCTTCATCACGGTGTTCATGAGTAGCTCACTTTGAAGACATTGACCCTTGGTGAATTTCTTCAACCCGGTGGTAAGGTGTTCCTTTTCTTTCTTGAGCTTGCCATTCTCTTGTTGGAGTTCCAATTGAGATGGTGTCATTTTGTAGTCCCTCTCCATCTTCAATCTCTTGTTTTCTTCTTTTAGCATGTCTAGCTCAAGTGACATGCTATAGTCATCATTATGAGTTTCAATGACAACTTGCTTGGTGGTTGTAAGCTTCTCTAGATCAACCTTGAGCTTTGCATTCTCATTCTTGATCTTGACATAGTCATCATAGTGATCGGCCTCAACCACTTTCTTGCCCTTGCCACTAGCTCTTTGCTCATCATGCTCACTAACCAAGTCCTCACAAGATGTTGCTATGTCACACTTAACAACAAGGTTAGGAGCATCATGTGTTTCATGACAAAGCATATCATAAGCAACACTAAGTGTATCATGATCTACTTTGACTTGAGTGTACTTTTCTTTGAGCAAAGCATAACTAGTGGTAAGATCACTATGCATCTTATCAAGTTTTTCATTTTTAGCTTTGAGCTCCTTGTTAGAGGACTTGAGCTCCTTGATAGAAGATGACATAGTAGCAAGTTCATCTTTTAGCTCATCACTAGCATGTATAGCATGATCATACTTCTCAACAAGAGATTCATTTTCATCAACAAGCTTTTCATTTTTAGCTCTAGTCTTTCTTATGATTTTAGAGTAGTTGTTTAGCAATTTAACAAGCTCATCATAAGAGGGTGCCTCAAATTCACCATCACTATCACTATCACTAGAGTCATCATCGCTTTGTACCTTTCGATCACCCTTAGCCATGAGGCATAGGTGTGTAGATGATGACGGTGGTGGTGGTGGTGGTGGTGTAGAGGTGCCAATGACTAGAGCGGTCACCTTCTCCTTCTCATCATCACTATCTTCATTAGATGAGACACCGGAGGAGTCAATGTCGGTGAGCCAATCACCAACAATGTAAGCCTTGCCACCTTTCTTGTGTTATTGCTTCTTCTTCTTGCCATCCTTATTGTAGGGCTTCTCATTCTTCTTCTCATCTTCACTAGATGAGTCATACTTCTTGCCCTTGTTCTTGTATCTCTCTTTCTTGGGCTTGGTGCATTGATGAGCAAGATGGCCAAGCTCACCGCAATTGTAGCAATCCATTTCGGAGATTGGCCTTCTCTTGCTACTTGTGAAGAACTTCTTTCTTGAGTCAAAATTGACTCCATTCTTGTGAAGCTTCTTCAACATCTTGGTGGTCTTCCTCACCATGAGAGCGATGTTGGAATCATCCTCTTCATCACTTGAGCTCTCATGATGCAACTCAATAGCCTTGGACTTGCCCTTCTTGTCATGGCTTGCTTTGAAGGCCAAGTCCTTCTTCTTGTCGGTGGAAGAGCCACCACTTGGTGTGATGTGCATGTACATCTCATGTGCATTGATCTTTCCCAAGATTTGAGTTGGTGTAGCGGTGGAAAGATCGCCTTGATGTAGCACCGTCACAATGTGTCCATACTTCTCAATTGGAAGGACACAAAGAATCTTCCTCACAACATCGGATGGTTGCATTTGTGTGAGGCCAAGTCCATTTAGCTCTTCTACAAGAACATTCAAGCGTGAGTACATTTCATTTGCACTTTCATTAGCATGCATATCGAAAGAATGAAGCTTTTGCATAACTAAATGATAGCGTTCCTCACGCTCACTCTTGGTTCCCTCATGGAGCGCACAAATGTTTTCCCATAGATCATGGGCATTTTTGTGGTTCCGGACACGGTTGAACACATCTTTGCAAATGCCTCTAAAAAGGATGTTTTTGGCTTTTGCATTCCATTTCTCATTTTCCTCCTCATTAGGAGTAAGGCTTGTGCCTTCCTTGGGCTTGGCAAAACAGGTGATTGCGGCTTCGCGGCATTTAACATCTACCGCTTCTAGGTACGACTCCATACGGATTTTCCAATATGGAAAGTCGTCTCCCTCGAACATGGGAGGTGGTCCATCACCTCCGGACATCTTAACTCTAGGCGGTTAAGCCTAAATCGAGAGCATGAGGCTCCAATACCAATTGAAAGGATCAAGATGCTCAAGAGGGGTGTGAATTGGGCTTTTCTAAAACTTCTTGTAAGAATTAAAACCTAACAAGCCCCAATTAACCCCCTAGTGCCTAGAAGAGTGTCTCACTAACAACAACCACACAAAAGACTATCGCTAAACCATTTCTACTCTAGCATGGCAATTCAAGTAAGGATGAACAACAAATAAATTGCGGAATTGAATTACTTGAATGTAAATGCATAATTAAAGAGAGTAGAGATGACATGATGATCTTTTTCCCGAGGTATCGAGGTATCGGCACACCCCCTAGTCCTCGTTGGAGCACCTGCGCAAGGGTATCGCTCCCCCTTGATCCGCGCAAGGCTCAAGTGCTCACTACGAGCTGATGCTTCACCACTCCGGCCCGGTGAATCGCTCGCTACCGGTCACAACTTGACTTGGGTCATCCACAAAGCCTCCGAATGATCACCAAGCTCTTCGATCACCACCAAGCCGTCTAGGTGATGCCGATCACCAAGAGTAACAAGCTAGAACTCTCACTTGACCAAGACAAGGCCAAAGAGATGGATGGATGCACACTTGCTACTCAATTCTCACTAGGAGGTGTCTAATTCTCTCAATTAGCAAATCTCTTAACCTCACTAGGGCTCTTGCACTATCTCACACTCACAATGTGTCTCTCAGCAGATGGAAGTGGCAAGAACACTCTAATGGATGAAGGGAAGGAGTATAAATACTCCCCCAACAGGTCATCCAAAAGAGCACCAAACAGGCCTCACTGCGGGGCATCAGACGCTCCGATGCTTGGCATCGGACGCGCTGATGACCTCGACCAACGGTCGACTGTACCCTCTTGTCAGACCTGTTAAAGGAGCATCGGACGCTAGGCAGCGTCCGATGCAGATTTACCCTCTCTGGAACCTCTCTGGATGGCCATCGGACGCTGGCCCTCAGCGTCCGATGCCAGCGTCTGATGCAACCCCAAATCCACGCGCACGTGAACAGTGGCACAGGCGCGTCCGATGTGGCAACACCGGAGCGTCCGATGCCATGCACCAGACTAAACCCTAGCCGGGGTGAGCATCGGACGCGTCCGATGCCCACCAGGCCAGCGTCTGATGCCCATTACAAGGGCAGAATCAACTCGGATCGCGACGCGGCCTTAACGACTTTCGATCCTCTCGACATAAGACATCTCTCTGAGCTACCTAGGGCTATGAAATAACAAGTGTGCACCACACCTACCTCAATAGACTCATCTCGGTCAAGCTACTGATTCACGCTCCCCTTTATAGTACGACCAAAGGAAAAAATAAAGACCTAAGACTACCTAAGTGTCCTCCAACACCATATGACACTTAGCCTAGTCTACCACCGTCTTCGTCGTCCATCCTTTGAAAACCGAAACGATATCCATCGCCAGGGGACATGAACTCCATATGCCCATATCGTCGTCATTACCCTGACCTAACTCAATCCTGTTTCTGCAAAACACACGTTAGTCACAATAATCTTGTGTTTCATCCAATCACTGAAACCCACTAGGGGCCAAGATGCGTTCAAGGGGTAAAACACAGTGCAGTTTATGGGGCATCGGATGCTCTGATGCCAGACACAACTGTAACCTGTACTGTGCTGTCAGACACACATCATGTGACATCAGACGTTGGGCAGCGTCCGATACCCCTACATCGGACGCGTCCGATGTGGAAATGACTTCTCTAGAACCTCTCTGGACGCACATCGGACGTTGTCCCTCAGCGTCCGATGTAACGCCAACTTCACTCTCAAGTGAACAGTGCCACCGCCGCGTCCGATGCACCCCGGGCTCCAGTGCGTCCGATGCAGCGGTTTCAGCACTACCAAGTCCTGTGGGCATCAGACGCACGTCCGATGCCTACCAGGCCAGCGTCCAATGCCCTTTTGAGGGCCAAAACGACTTGGGATCGCGACACTGCCTTCATGACTTTTGATCCTCATGACATAAGGGCTCTCTTTGAGCTACCTAGAGCTATAAAATACCAAATGTGCACCGCACCTACCTCAATAGTTTCACCTAGGTCAAGCTACTGATTCACGCTTCCCTTTATAGTACGACCAAAGGAAAATAAAGACCTAAGACTAAACTAAGTGTCCTCCAACACTATATGACACTTAGAACTAGCATATCTCTGTTTTCGTCGTTCGTCCTTTGAAAACTGAATCGATTTCCATCGCTAGGAGACATGAATACCAAATGCCTGTATCGTCGTCGTTATTGTGACCTAACGCATCCTTGTTTCTGCAAAACACATGTTAGTCACAATAATCTTATGTTGCCATCCAATCATCGAAACCCAATAGGGGCTTAGATGCTTTCAGCTACAAACACTACGTCTCTCAACACCATATACAATGCAATTGATTCAAAAGTGTTTGAGCAAATCAAAGATCTTGATAGAGCCAGTGAGGTAACAGGGCTAAATTTTTTGTTGGGGAAACGAACACCCTCTAAAGTACCTGTGCAAAGCATGTTTCATCGAGTAAAGAGGAGGTGGGGAGCCTGAAATGAGACCGAACTGGCTACAAACCCTAATGGGCAGGTAAAGCTCCACCACGTGGAAGAAAATCAGAGGAACATTGCAACAATACTCGTCCGACTCTTCCCAAGCCTCAGGAGGCGGTGAGGGAGAGTGTGAGAGGGTGGGGGTGAGAGAGAGAGAGAGTGAGAGCGAGGCGGTGCACCTGACATATGTTAGGCCCTGCCGCGTCGTGGATCAGCTGCGCGCCAAGATCATCTACGGCACGACAGGGTCCGCCACGTCAGCGTCCATGTTAGCTCGGCAGGGCTCGGGCGCTGCCACGTGACACCCCTCTGTGTCACCATGCACGGCGCGACAGTATAGTTTGGTGGCACCTGCATGCAAGGCGTGGCAAAAAGGGTTAGTTTTTTAAAAAAAATTAAAATAATATTATTTTAATTTTTTTAAAAAAAAGGTTAAAAAAATCTGCATCTTATTTTAATTTTTTTAAAAAAAAGGTTAAAAAAATCTGCATCTCCTATCTCCTATATAGAAGAACTTCACTAGCATATTTTACCAAGCCACATTAGCGTCAAAGTCCTCTCCTTTACCTCCTTGACCCGTTTCCGCCGAGTCCTTCGAGGGAACTGAAGATAGGAGGCAGCGGCGGCGTTTGGAAGACAAAGGGGCAGCCAGCGGCATCTCCTTAATTCCGGAAACTGATGTTCACCGAGGCGGCAGTATTCGTCCGCGCGCGCCCGCTGGGAAGGACTGTGACGCCCGCACGCTAGGACGAGTAGCAACGCGCGCGCATTTGAAGCGATACGGACGCATCGTATCTGGTACGTCTGGCTTCATAAGGCCCATTTAGCTTCTAGAGTCCAGTTTTCTGGGTCAATTGGCTATTTTGAATTTCTACAAGCTATTTTGTTCTCTTTCGGGATCACGAGTTTGTGGGAGAAATAACATAGCGGGGGATGGTTTGACATCCATATGAATGCAAAAGGTACTGTTTTTAAAAATAATATATTTTATTATATGTTATAGTACTTTATACAATATTTTTTATTCAAACAAATGAGAGGTAAACTTAAAAAAGACAATATCTTATACATATATCATTGGGAAAAAAACTAATATAAAAAAGCATATATAGGTTCCTCTTCTTCGGCGCAAAAAAAATATTTCTTCTTAGTACCCAGAAAGAAAATAAGGTAAAAGTAAAAATATATTAAAAAATAAAATCAAATTTTGCTGAGCTTTATATTTGCGTATGTAAAAAATAATTAAAATAACACAAAAATTAAAATTTAATTCTTGAAAAGTACCATACTGAGCTTTTATCAGCAATACGAGATTATACACGAAAAAACCCTCAGTAAAAAATAAGACAGAAAAAGATTTATTTCAGAAACTTTAATTAAGACATTACAAACTTCTTTAATGTTAGATTCATGTCATTATAAAACTTTACAATGCTATATTTAAAAATATACTCAGAGCTCATAAACTTTGAATTATGATATTTTAAACTTTGTGCCGCTAGGATCGTCACTTTGCATTCAAAATTTTGAAACTTGTAACTATGACATTACAGAAACTTAACTTTGTACTGCTAGTTAAATTTAAAACGTTAGACTCAGAATGAAAAACTTTGAACTATGACATTACAAAGTCTGTACACCTAGGTTAAAAAAATGATACACTGCGATGAAAACTTTGTACGACTTTATACAGCTAAGTTAAAAAAAGTTTGCACATGATATTATAAAATTTTGAATTACTAGGTTAAAAACTTTACACTCAAAATTTATAACAACTTTTCGACTGATACATTGGAAAAAAACTTTGTAGTACTAGATTCAATACTTTGATCTATCACAATATAAACATTTGTACTAAATAGCTCCAAAACTTTCTCATCTGAAATTATAATCTTTAAACTATCACATTATAGTTATCATCCATACCCTAAAAAGGAAAAATAAGACGAGGTAAATAGAATAAAAAGCATGAAGTTATGATGGATTTTATAATTATGCAGGTAGAAAAATAGATAGTATGGAATTACTAACTTTGTACTAATAGGTTCAAAACTTTACACTCAATTTTATAAACTTTGAAATATGATATTACAACATTATACCGCTAGGTTTAGAACTTTAAATTGTCACATTATAAACTTTGTACTACTAAGTTTAAAACTTTAAACTCAAAATTTATAAGTTGTACTAATATGTTCAAATCTTTACACTTAGAATTCATAAACTTTGAACTATGACATTACAAAACTTTATACCGCCACGTTCAGAACTTTAAATTATCACATTATAAACTTTGTACTACTAGCAATACTTTACACTCAGAATTTATAAAACTTTGCACTGTCAGGTTTAAAACTTTACACTCAGAATTTACAAATTATTTAATTATAATATTATAAAAATTTATACTACCAGGTTCAAAACTTTACACTCAGAATTTATAAACTTTATACTGACAAGTTTAAAATTTTACACTCAATTTATAAACTTTGAGTTATGACACTACAAAACTTTATACCGCTAGGTTCAAAACTTTGATCCATCACATTATAACTTTGTATTGTTAGGTTCAAAACTTTACAATCCAAATTTATAAACTTTGAACTATCACATTACAGACTTTGTACTGCTAGGTTCAAACCTTTACCATCGTAATTTATAAACTTTGAACTATGACATAACAAACTTAGTATTTTAAGGTTTAAAACTTTGAACTACCCTATTATAAACTTTGCACTTTTATGTTCAAAATTTTACACTCAGAACTAATAAACTTTAAATTATGATATTCTAAACTTTGAACTATCACATTATAAATTTATAATGTTAGATTAAAAACTTTACACTCAATAATTTATAAACTTTCAACTCTCGCATTGTACTGCTATATTTAATACTTTAATCTATCACGCTATACATTATATATTTTTAGATTCAAAACTTTACACTCATAATTTATAAAATTTGAACTATCATATTACAAACTTTACATTCAGAATTTACAAACTGCGCCCGGAGTTTAACTTTATACAGCTAAGCTAAAAAGATGCTCGTCTGGCACGCCCGCAACAATGGACTGTGTCCAGATCTCAGCAACGTGGTGGAGTCAGCAGCTGGATCTTGGGGCGCGCGGTGAAATAAACAGCCAAGAACTTGGTCGTCCCACCTCTGCCTATGCACCAGTAGAGGAGAAGAGGAGCAGCGATGCTGGCAGAGAAGTGGAGGGCCTCACCAAGCTCGCATGTTGACCGCTCCGCCTCTGACTCGACGCTTGCTCCGTCTCAGCGCCTCGGAAGGGATGGTGGGAGAGGATGGACAGGAGGAGATGGTGGCAATGAATGAGTCTGTAGTATGGGACCCGCACCCTAGAACGACTCTTTTATTGATACACCATTTAAACACTACGATGACTTTTTCATTGGGACAGAGGGAGTATAACTTTATAATTTAGAAACTTGACAACCTAAAATTAGAAGGTTTATACTATCTCATTGAAAACATTATAGTCAAAGATGTAAAACTTTGTGCACTAAGTTGTAAAAAAGCATATTTTAAAAACTTTGTAATTGTAAAAAAAAACAGAACTTATAATCACATACTTTTAAAACTCTGCATCTCTACATTCTGAAAACAACAGAATTCGGGAAACTTTGTATTTCTATATGCAAAGCCTACATGCAAAGCTTACAGTAGAAAAAAATTTTGCTCTAACAAAAACTTTATATTCGTACATCCATAACTTTTAATCACATATTTAAAAACTTTGCACTCTAATTAGTTTTTGAAAAGGCGCAATTTGAAAAACTTTGTACTTGTACATCCAAAAACTTTATAATGACATATTAAAAACTTTGCACTCTAATTATTTCTTAAAAAAGGCACGATATAAAAAACTTTGTACTTGTACATCCAAAAACTTTATAATCACATATTGAAAACTTTCTTCTTACTATGGATTTAAAAAAGAATTTGGGAAAAATGATTAGTGAATAAGACGTGCAACTCAAATAAAAAAAGTTCTGCCTATGTAAAATTGACTATACGACTAACTGGAAAAAATATGGCATACAATTTTCTTAAAATTACTTAATATTGTGTATGCAATAATCACGGATGGTTACCAGATAATAGTTTTATGTTGAAAGATCAGCACAGAAATCTTGTGTGAGTTCTAAAAAATAGTTTCTCAATTTTTTACAAGTATATGATGACTACAGGTCTCATCCTACATATTTGCAAATACACAGTTATTCTAATCAAAATCAATAGTAAAAGGTTAATCTAAAAAAATAGATATTATATACAAAGGTGGTTAGCTACTAAAATTTAGCAGGGTGGCATCTGGCCACCAAAACCAAAATTGTCTGTACTAGCATGCAACAGATTTAGGGACTAGACTGAAGTAGAAAAAAAAATGCATGGGCAGGAACTTGCATGCGCCTATGACGCAAAACAGATCTACCATGCATATTTAGGAACACAGATCCCCCATGTAGCTTGGCATACAGATCGTGCTACCGAAAATATCAAACAAAATTGATCCTAAAATTACTGCGCAAGCACAGACCAAAAGGGGAGAAAAACCAAAAGCAGAACGGGGAGCGTAAAAGCGGTCAGTACCGGGAGAGCTTGAATCCTTGAGGGCGCCGCCGGATCAACGTCCTTGCAGCCGCCGGATGTCGAAAAAGCGCGGCGGATCCGTTAGCCCCTCGCTACTCCGGCAGCCCGCTGAAATCCACCTCTCGCCCCAATGAAATTGAATCCGCCCCAAAATCCAATCCACCTGAAAAATCAACATCCGCCTCAAACTCAAAATAAACGAATCTGCCCCCAAAATCGAAGTCGCCCCGCCGACGAAGTAACTTCACCTGTACGTGGATGAGAAAGCGCAAAAGTCGACGATGCCTCCGCCTCCACGCCGATGGGGGAGACAAGGTCAACAGGACGACCGTGGAGGGAAACGAGGGAGGAGGTCAACAGGCCGGTCGTGGCCAAAACGAGGGAGGAGGTCGCGGCGAAACGGGGGAGGAGGTGGCGACGTCGCCGCCGACGGGAAAGGAAGATGCGAGAAGGGAGAAAGGAAACGGCGCACTGTTTTGAATTTTTTTAGATGGACCCTCAACGCATATTAGAAGTCGCCCGAGCGGCCAAAAAAACGAAACCAAAAAACGAAGAGCCCCGAACCGGACCAGGCGTACTAGAAAAGAGGGAAAAGGAATCGTGTCCGTCGCTAGCTCTCGGAGCGCACGCGCGTTGAATAACGATTTGGTCACCGAGGTCGCAACAACATTTTCTTAATTCCTTAGAGCAACTCCAAGAGAGTTGGTAAAAATGGATGACTAAATCTATAATATAGCTAGTCTCTAAAATAAAAAAAATCTATAAAAAATAGAAAACTCCAACAGTCTTTCTAGCAATACTAGATAGCTAGTGACGCATGCAAGCTATATTACCATGCGAGATTTTAGGAATAGCAAACTTGTTATTTTACAAAACAAGATAGCATACAAAAATCTAAAAACGTCTTCAACTTGTTATAGCATACTCCCTCCGTATAGGAAATAGAAGTCCTTTTGGACAAAGTTTGAGTCAAACATTGGGAATATAAATCATAAATAACTTTAAAATTATTGAGTTTAGAGATGTAAAATCATATAAATAAATTTGTCTTGAAAGTACTTTCATAAAAATGTACATATACCACTTTACAATAAATATTTTCAAAAAAACAAGTGGTCAAAGTTATGCTTTGGAGACCGTGTCGCTGTCCTAAAGGACTTCTATTTTCTATACGGAGGGAGTACAAGATAGTTCACTTTTTTACTCTAAAATTCTAAATATAGCATATAAAACAAAGATAAGTCTCTTGAAGATGCTATATTTAACTCAGGCCTCCCTACGTAACATACCAAGATAACTTTCATTCTCGTGCTGGAGACCTGGAGTCATCCATCTCTACCCTGGCCCATGTTGTGGGAGCAGAAGCACGAAGCACGCCACCAAAACAAACGTCGACTGTGGCCAGAAGATCCCGAGACCCGAGGGGATCTGATCTGAGAGTGCAACATCCATATATAGCCTTCTAAGGTTGCTGATGGTGGGTTTTTACATATCCGGAGTCGAGATCCATATCCGGATTCGACGTTTGAGTTCTTCTGCTTTGCTGGTAAGCAACATCCTAACCTGCTTGGATGAATTAAATGAGTTTAGGTGTACGCGATCTTAGGGTGTGTTTAGTTCCATCTCTCTAAACTTTAGTCACTTTTAATGGCTAAAATATCAAATACCCCCATAAAAAGGGACTAAAAAGCCTTTTTAGTTTCTCTTAGTCCCTTTTCACTACAAGAAATGAGGCCTTCTATGACAATTAGAAGTGTATCATTTGTCATACAAGCTCTGTCACAAAGGACCTTCTATGACAATTTTTGATCTGTGACAATTTTTATGACAGTTACAATTGTCATAGATCACAAATTCTCATAAAAATAGTTTGTAATTGTTACAGAAAGTCCTTTGTGACAGAACTTCTATGACAAGAGATATATTTCTAGTTGTCATAGAAGGTCTCATTTTTGTAGTGTTTAGTAAGGGTGTTGCTACCAAAAATGACTAAAGGTTAGTGAAGTTTAGAGGGGTGGAACCGAACACCCTTAGTTTTGATACGTGCTGTGATTTCGCTCTGAATCATACTTCTTTTCCGTCACTTGATTATGTTCCTGCCTGACAAAGTGGAGTACCAATTTAATTCATTTATTTATCCAAGGCTTAGCCCGATTGGATTTGGTTATCCTATCTCTTCATAGCATGCGGCATCGATCTCAGTTGAAGACATACTCCAGGTCTTTTCATCGAGGTCCAAGTATATTTGAAGTTCCAAAAATTCAGGGGCTCACTTGAGATGAAGACATCTATACCCTCTCAGTCTTATCAAGCTCCACGTGCTATCTTAACCTTGCAGAATGACAGGCGGCATGGTGTTTTTTTTTTCCATTTTCTTGCATGTCTTCGAAACCACGGAGGCTTTAAATATGCCTATGATGATTTAAATTTAGCTATTATTTAATTGGCCGTGCTATTTTTGTCCAAACCAGTTGCTATGGTTTTGTAACTAAATTAAGAGTACAACGATTGTTTAAGAAGGTGAACCAATCATTTTTATTTGACATTGCTATCTAATGGTAAATATCAACTATCCCTCTGTTAATCTTCCTCTCCTGGCGCTACAAATTTCCACAACAATGCACGAGGTATTATCTAGTACTCCCTCCGTCCATAAAAACATGTAATTATGGGATCCGTGCCAGTCAAATTAATTCAAGTTTGACCAAAATTATAATAAAAAGTATTAGTATTTATGTCGTTAAATAAAATTATTATGAAAATATATTCTATTACTAATCTAATGGTATCTTTTTTATATCAAGAATATTTGTACTTTTTATATAACTTCGGTAAAGTTTGAATTGTTTAACTCCTCGATAAGCGAGAATTGTATGTTTTGTTGGATGGAGGGAGTATTTACAAATGGATGCTCCAGCAGTTGGGATGCTGAGGGTCTGTCTTCTGGATTGGGTTTTACACACTGACTTATAAAGTCACGAGCATCCTTTGAAAGAGCACATGGAATCGCTGGTGCTTGCCCCTTAGCGATCCTGTATAGAGCTTGTGTCTGCATAACAAATAGTGCGAAGAACGGGCGTAAGCATGTATCGAGAATTGAGAAAATTGTGTACTCATAGGCACACTAATATAGTTTGAAAACAACAATTCAAATTTGCAGTAGTCATAAATGCTCCCTCACCCATTCCAGGTTAGGATAGGGAATTTGCCGTGTCAACATCTCCAGGACGGTGCAGCCAAGGCTCCATATGTCAGCTGCAGGTCCATATGTCTTCTTTGGATTGACAACCTGAAGATTTAGATTTTAGTGCTTCTATCTAGAATGATCATATAGTGTAGCACAAACCGTGTCATGTGGGGCTGCTGGGCTCAAAGCAGGCTGACATGAACAACGGCGCGGATACTGTTCATGCGGTGGTACTGTAGCACCGCCGCCGCCGTCAGATTAGGGTTTGATTAGATTACTTGAGAGCTAAGTCTTTCCAGGACTATAAGCAAAGGGGTTATGTATCCTTTTAATCTAAGCAAAGATATTATCAAATCAATCTATCTCCTCCTTCCGTGCTCTCAAGCCTAGGAAGCAGAGGGCTATAACCTCGCCCTAGAAGACGGATCACGGCTACGAACTACGTAGTCGAGGTCCAGCTACCCAAGGGTTCGACGCCCTTGACATCCGGTATCGGCTTGCTTCGGTTCGATCCAAATCTCATGGCTTATTCAGCTGCAGTGGCTTCTTCAGCCGTGGTGCTAGATCACATCTCTGAGGCGCTGATTGCCTAGCAGCAGTGCTCCTTCAAATCGAAAGATTGGATCACAGAAGTCAGTCGGTCGTACGCCTACAGGCAGGAGCACATGGCCTCCTGGCATGCCGGCGCCTGCAGTCTCTCCGTGTGGAGAAACGTTTGACTGCTATTTCCAAGGCCATCACGTGGCCATCATCGGAGGAGCAGGCAGCGGTGCGCCTACAAGCAACAGGATGAGGGTTCCTTGTCCGACAAAAGATGTGTGTGCTGCTTAGCCCGTTGCAGCAGCAAATCGCAGCCTGCACGTTCAACCACTCGGGCTCACCTATCCACCGTCCGACTCCAATTGAAGACGTAGTTCGGGTACGGTGTTTCCCGACATAGCGAACGACCAACGCAATGCATACCATCTCACATGTTCTAGCTTTCGCCTTGGTATTACTGGACAGCCCCGTCGTACTCGTGAGCTGCTACATCCTCGAGTCTTTGGTCCATGTAATGCCAACTGATGAGTTGTTTTTATGAGATCTCGGAGACCATAGTTGCAGTCCAACTTTATTTCATATTTTCGTTTTAAATAATAAAGGTAAGCCGAGATGTAAAAGGCTTAAACCTAGGTCGCGTCAAGTAGGTCTTCGGCAGCTCGTGGCGCGAGCTGCTCCGAAGGGGGGAGAGATGTCATGTGGGGCCGTTGGGCCCAAAGCAGGCCGACATGAACAGTACCCACGAGTACTGTAGCGGCACGGGTACTGTTCACGTGGTACTGTAGCGTCGCCGCCGTCGGATTTGATTAGATTACTTGAAGGCTAAGTCTTCCTAGGACTATGAATAGAGGGGTTATATATCCTTTCAATATAAGCAAACATATTATCAAATCAATCTATCTCCTCCTCTCGTGCTCTCAAGCTTAGAAGGTAGAGAGGTATAACCTCGCCCTAGAAGACACGCCCTAGAAGACAGATCGTGGCTACGAACTACGTAGCCGAGGTCCAGCTATCCAAGGGTTCGACGCCTTTGACATACCAGGATACATAGCCCCTCTATTTATAGTCCTGGGAAGACTTAGCTCTCAAGTAATCTAATTAAACCCTAATCTAATCTAATCTGACGGCGGCGGTGGTGCTACACTACCGTGTGAACAGTATCCGCGCGCGCTACAGTACTTGCGGGTATTGTTCATGTCGGCCTGCTTTGGGCCCAGCGGTCCACACATGACAAAACGTATATGATGTTATCCAATAACAGTGATTGTTCTCCAGCACCTTAATTTTGCATGAAACAATGCCAATTGAAAAATCAATGAATCATCACTTGATACACTGAAATATTAACCCAGATACTACTCTATTAAGAACCTTGATTACATGCCTGATAGATCCTAATGACACCACTGAGGTAGTGGTGATGTGTACTATTGCCAAGTATCTTTCAGTACTTTATGTCTATTACTTCAAGATGATTATTCTAGACAAATTATTGAAGAAAAACATAACATGAACATGCAAATGCAAGCACACTCCAATATCAAGTTAGAGTATATGGTGGTTACCTCAGGTGCCATCCAATAAACAGTTCCTTTGCATGATTTAATCGCATTGAATTTGGTAACCTGGAAGGGAGTTGATAAAACAATATTGTGTCAAGGAAAAGTGGTGATGGATAAATAGAACAAAGAAATTATGCATTTTTTTGCAGACTGCAAGCAAACCTCCTTAGCGAGTCCAAAATCTGCAAGTTTCACAGATCCATTGGCATCGACCAAAATATTTGCACATTTAATGTCTCTGCAAGATCAGATTTCAAGCTAAAGTTCAGAACATATACATGTACATAATATATTGATATAATTTTGCAGTACTTTTCAAATCAATGTAGCAAATACAGTTTTGGGGCATCACTTTGAAGGGCTTTCACTTAAATTAATGGGTACATAATTGCCCACCCTATACCTTGTTATTTCCAGTAATCTCATTTGACAGCATTTATAGGTATAAGAACTTAAACTGATTTCCCAACCTATGGACAATGTTCCTCTCATGGAGGTAAGTCAACCCATCAAGGATCTGTCTTGTATATGCAGAGACTTGAGTATCTCCCAAGTGATACTTTTGATACAAAGATGCAAGGGATCCTTGGGTCACTAGTTCAACAAAGACGTATAGTTTCGAATCTTCCTGCAATACAACCACACAATTGGATGGTCATAGCCTAAGCATAGAGGGGTACAAATAAAACAATGAATATCTGTGCATAAAATATATATTATATCAATGTGATAAACTGAAGTTACTTTGTCTGTTCCAAAGTACTGTACTATATTCTGATGCTCAAACTGACACAGAAATGCAATTTCCTGAAAGATTAAACAAAATAGAAGAGGTCAGATAATGAAAGACTTGTGCTCTTGAGGGAATCAGCTGTAGTTTGCTAGTGCAGCCCTCTTAAGCTAACAGAGCACACAGGCTAAGGCGTCAAGCCTCAGAAGATAGTAGTGGAAGCCCAAAAAAAATAACCTGGGAAACTTGCAATAATAGATTACATCGCTCAGTTATCAAGACAACAATATAAAGTAACAAACCTGCTCAAGCTGAAGGATGCATTGCTTCACGTTGCTCCCTTGAACAAATAAGTTTACTTCTTTGACAGCAAAGAAGAAACCATCACTGAGAAGTGAGAACATATATGATGCAGAAACAGAAAGTAAGGTACTTCAGACTTGTGACAGGAAAACACTAGTAAAGAACAAATGTCGTATGGCTTTTCATCCAGGGCAACAAATTTGGGTATGTTGTTCTTAAAGCTGAATATCCAAGATAGTATGACCAAAGAAAACATGGATGAGAGGGGGAAAAGGAAACCTTGACCTCAGTTCTAAATTTAAATAAAAAACCATGTTATAGCAGAACAGAAAAAAATCAAGTAATTATCGAATTATTCTGTGTTTCACCAGAAGTCATGGGTGCAACATTTTGGCACACTAATATATCGTGCTCCCGTGTAACTAATTCAATTACTACTAAGCTGTACTTAGTGGTTAGTTCCTGTTTCTTCTTAGCATATAGAAATGGAGCCAGTAAGGTAAGGTCCAACCAGCTACAGAATCTTCTGTAAAAGCCAGCTCAACCGAGGCTTATGTTAACAACCTATGGACAGGCGTCAGTATGTCGAGGCCTTGTTTGGCTGCATTCAAATATACATCAATCCACATAGGTTGGAGTGGATTGGAGGGGAACTTGAACTAAATTACACCTTAATCTCTCCAAATCATGTGGATTGAGGTGTATTTATGTAAAGCCAAACAAGGCCTAAATTGAAAGCAACTGAACAGTACGAAAGAGCAACTGAATTTTTATGATTAGAGCACTTACTCACTAATGCCCTCATAGACCATACCAAACGAACCACTCCCCAGGAGTGCCCCTCGGATCCATGACGTTACCTTCCTAACCCTCCCACTTGGTGGGACACGGAAATTTGATTCGGTGGTCCAACTTGAAGTCTCGCCACCGTTCGGCGACGATAGCGAAGATTTGTTAGCAGTCCAGAACTCGGACGACTCCTCGAGACTGGGGTTGTCCGGCACCGCATCCTCCGCATCCTGGTGTCCAAAACAACGGGCAGGTCTTGTCGCCGGCGCGAACGACCGCAGCGGCGGCGGGCGCACGCCATTGATTCCTCCGTCCCCAGGTGCCGCCCTCTTCACATCTGGCCGGCATTCCTTGTCTAATGGTGCTTTTGACGTGCTCGCCCAATGTTGTTGTTGACATACCTGCCAAGTTTTTTTTGTAAAAAAAAAAGAAATTACAGATAGTAGTAATCATTGTATAGTAGAAAACAAAATATGATTCCACCTTTGTCAGTGACATAAGGCCGTCCGCAATGGTGTTCAAATCGCTAGCTATTTGGTCTTTAGGAAGAATGTTATTGGCTCTCAGTGACAACTTACAAATAGCTAGCTAGATGAGACATATAAATAAATACTATTTTGATGAGGTAACTTACAAAACTAGCACTCTTATTGGCTATCGAGAAGAGAGATCAAATAGGTAGCTACTAGGAAATCGCTAGCTATTTGATCTCTCTCCTCGATGACTTATTATTTTATACGTCATCTCGCTAGCTATTTGTAAAGTGTTATTGAGAGCCAATAGAATTCCTTCTAGCTAGCTATTTGACAACCATTGCGGATGCCCTAACCTCTTTTCTGCCGCTGAAATCTGCACTTTCTGTTCCGTGAAGCACCTTGATAACTTGGCTTATTGTTGGTCTTTTCCACCGATCAAGTTTCACGCAGTCCAGGCCTACCCGAATGCATCTTCTTATTTGCTGGTAATAATCAATTTCTAGTGATGTCTCTCTCAGTGTTTTTTGCAGCCTATCCCTCCAATTTTTTAGCACCTGCCGAATCACATAATGTATGTTAGTATATGATATAGCAGAGCTACTGCTGAGATTTCTAAAACAATCACAGAAAATATAGAATTACAACAGAGCAACATCATCTCTCATTCTCTCTAAAGAAAGCGTTTCCACCTTTAAAGCTGAAATTAATTTACTTACATGCTCGGTAAATTCCTGGGAAGGTATTCCGGTATCACTCTCATCTGGATAGTCCCTGTGTCCCGTCACTATCTCTATGATTATTACCCCCAAACTGAATATGTCCGACTTTATCGAGATTAAACCTCTGTTTATGTATTCTGGCGCCATGTAACCCCTGCATTTGCAACATGAATTTGAAGCCTTGAGAAAACTGTAAACATTTTAGCAATCTCCAAACCAACTAAGTTATCAATAGCCATTTAATTGACTCACAATGTTCCATCACGACTTATTGTGCAAGTCCAAGTTTTTTCCTGACTGAAGAGTCTTGACAAACCAAAGTCCGCAATTTTAGGCAACATATTGTTGTCGAGCAATATGTTTGCAGGTTTCAGATCCATGTGAATAATGGGGGAATTAAGTTGCCTTTCTTCGTGGAGATAATGTAAGCCATAACAAATACCCTCGATTATTTTGTACCGTGTCTCCCAAGTAAGTCCAGAAGATTCATCTGCATTTGTAAGAAAGCATTATTAAAGTGTTACATTATTGATAGCTGGCGTACTGGAACCACATAGACTACAGTCTCAAGTAATACAAAATGAACAAGATAGGACCATATTGAATTGCATTGCTATACCCGAAAGATACCCACGAAGGTTTCCTTTAGGCATGTACTCCAAGCAAAGCAACCTTTCTGACTTCTCAGCGCAAATGTATTTCCCATTGTATTCAACATATATATTCTCTGTTTCAAAACACCAGCCCACAAGTAGCACTATATTTGGGTGTTTAAGCCTCATAAGAAGACATGCTTCATTCTCAAATTGTTTATCCTTAACTCCAGGCATTGACGAATTAAGTTTCTTCACAGCAATCGTTTCACCATTTGGTAGCACTCCCTGTTTAAACTCTCTTATTAAAACAGGCATGATGAGTCCCTGCATAGTCTGGTGACATATTTGATGACAGGTTCGAAATATGTGATTTAATCTTATACCTTATATACTGTGCCAAAACCACCTTCACCAAGTAGCCGATCATCAGAGAAATTGTTTGTGATGTTACTCAAATATTCTAGAGGTAGATTGCGTGGTCCTGAACTGCCATATTGTAACATGCTCTCTAGGATATCACAGCTGCTAAACTCACTGTCCATTTCCCTCTAAGCAAAATCCTGACTGCGAAAAGTAATTTCACATGATAACAAATATCTGTTTTTCTTCCCCAGTGTGCAGGGTGCCTTCAGTGAGTCATGAAACTCCTGTATGAAGAATGATTTCACCAAACCAAGAAAGCTGTATAAAAGTAGACAAAATAAGTCGTGTCAAAATGCACGACCGACCATAAAGAGAATACAGGCCAATTGCATCTCCTCTATAAAATCACTACCTATCTATTCTGTACAAATACATCAACTTGAAGCTACGCAACTTCAGTTGTATATAGTTAGTTGTGTATGTACTAAGCTCCAAGTAGACTCATCTTAAGTACCGCTGAAAAAACAAATCCATCATCAGGTAATACCTAAGGGAAAATTTGAAGTGCAGCACTCCTCTGCAGTGCAGCTGCTACTCCATCTTAAATGCTTAGCACTAAATTTTGGCATGAATAATCTGAAATGTGTTTGTAGCCATTGAACAATTTGGTGCTTTAATGTAGAAAGCAAAGAACTGTGTTGGCGTTGAAAGAATCTAGCAGCCTAATACTTTCAGAACCAACAAACTCTTTTTAGAGTACGAGCCAACTAATTTTTGGATCTGAACAGCGTACATGCTTCAAAGCATGGACAGGCACAGACATGTACGCTTCAAGGTCCAAAATCATTTTTTCCAAGCAACAAGAAGCTAAAACACTCGGATAGCAAAGGTTTAAGACTAACCTGGAGAAGACCTAAGGCTTGAGAGATGCGGGAGAAGACCTAAGCCTTCAGAGATGCTGCTGCACCTGGAGAAGATGAACAAAGCGAAGATGAACAAAGCCGCCGTGAGAGCAATCAAGAACAAAGTTCCCAGCGCTGAGTAAACCAAATGGTCAAAGCAATGATATGGCACTTTGTGGTTGTGACTTGTCAATCGACATCAGCCAACCAAAGAGTAGGATGGAAATTGTACATGGATATTCCACATTGTCCGATTTCAATTCCACACAGCAGCATTCAACTTTGAAATATGTGTATTCGTTTGATTCAAATATGCGGATGTAGATATTTATGGAAAATGAGATACTGATGTAAAAAGTGAAATCACAAATCGATGTAGTAGATATGAGCTCTTTTGATAATTCCAAAGTACTTCTATCTTTTTATTTTCTTGCCAATAACTACGGAATTTTTTTTATAAAGTTTAGATTATATTCTAAAGGCCTAAAGGGTATATTTGACTATTGGTAGTTGTCTGTTTGTTCTCCGTCTAAGAGTCTGTTTGGATCAAAGGATTTTCAAAGGAATTTTGGAGGAATAAATTTCAAAGGAAAGAAATCACTTCATGGTGTTTGGAACGAAGGAATGTTGAATTCCTTTCCAAAGCAAAGAGATCCATAGTAGTGTAAAACAAAGGAAATAAAACATCAACTTCAAGTCAAGGGAAAGAATCTTTGCTTTTCCTATGCTTGCTCATGTTCCTGTAGATTTCCTTCTTTTATATTCCAAACAGCTCAAAGTATTTATTCATGTGTTTTAAAATCTCATAGTTTTGCACTATTCGCTCCATCCTATTCCTATGTTTTTGTTCTATTCCTCTGTTCTGTATTCCTTTATTCCAAACAGCCCCTAAGTTGGCATCACACACGTCTGTTTTCTTCCGAGTTCTGAAGCCCGCCGTGGCCAACTTTATCCGGAAGAGGAAGAATTATATATTTTCTTGTTCTGACTGGTTCACTTGTATAGTTTGTTTTAAAAAGGATGTTTTATTTCCTCCCAAGATCAGCATAGAGTTGATACACGGCCCTAAAACAACACCTCCAATCCAAGTGAGCATATTTATTTTAATGACATTCAATTTTAAAACTAGATCAGCACTTATATGCACTGGTAAAAATGTCCTTCGCCATTTGTTCCAATTGTCACGATGTTAGCGTAACTGTATCCTGGAACTCCGGCTGCTAAAAGATAGCCATAAATGAAGCCTGTGGAAAATTACAGACATAACTGGAGATTAAAAATGTTTTATTTTCAAAAACATTATCATTCGTGTGCAACCGTACAGACGACCATGTCACTACTACTCCAAACGGTGTTAAGGATCTCAATTGTTTTGCCGCTCCATATAACACGAAACTGAGCGTCCTTGTATTGTTTGGGCTCATATTTGAGTGTACTTTCATAAAAAGTGATATACATATTAAGGCTCATGGATGTACCTAACTAAAATTTAGCTAGCTAAAATTTCAATGTCAAATTTTAGCTAGTTGGAGTGGTTGAACGTTCCAGTTAATAGACTTAGCTAAATTTTAGTTGACTTTAGCTAAGTTTGAATAGTTGATGCATCCAAACAGAGCCTAAAGTTGAGTCACCTTTTACTCACGTGACTTAAAACCCTGTTTGGTTTGGATGACCAGAGGCATTCAAAGTAGTTGGACAAAGTCTAAATTACCCCTGTGCTCCTCTTTTAAGCACACCGAACCCAGCGTAAGTTGTTGTGGTTCATTTGTGTGCGGCACGCACACTCTGCAAAAACACACAAAAAAAAGTCTAAATTACCCCTAATTAATGAGGGGGTATTGTACGGAACAATACAGGGGAGGGGTAGGGGTCGTTTTAGCCTGAGAGTCACTTTCAGTCACCCTCAAGTGACTCAAGCCTCCACTTCAAAAAAGTCACTTAAGTCAGAGTTGTTTGGAACTTACCTAAACCAAACAGGCCCTAACAAAAAATAGGATTTGATCCCTCCTACTCCCTCTATACCTATAAAGCAAGTTGATTTGAACAGCAATAAGACCTCCAAAGCACAACTTTAACTTCTTAGTTTTATATAAAAAAACTTATCAAAAAGTGATATATATATATATATTATGAAAGTATTTTTCAAAAAAAAAATCTATTTATATGATTTTCGCATTTCCGAACTCAACAACTTAAAAGTTATTCATAATTTATATTTCTAATATTTGATTCAAGCTTGTCCAAAATAACTTGTTTTACAGGTATAGAATAGTATTTAGTACTTGGACAGTTGTTCTACCTATTTTTGTATTGTTCGTATCTTTTCGTTATAAACTTCCACTTTTATACCTATCTCTATCTTTTTTTATAATAATACTTTCACTTTTGCACCTCCTATTTTTGCACCTTTTAAATCTTTTTCGGATAACATATGTGGTAACTTTATCAATATCAAGATATGTCAGTATAATCTTTCGGAGGTACTTATAAAGGCACAATGTATGCATGTAAGTTCATAGGAGCTATACTATATTTCATAAAAAATATATTTGTATCCAAAAATAAAAATAAGACTTTCATCCAATGAGCAACTCCAAGAGGCACATTTTTTTATCTGAGGTTAAGGTTGGCTATCTATATGGCAAAAGTTGTTTGGATCCTCCCAAGTTTTTATTGTCTACTACAACCCACAGAGAGTTAGTTAATGCTTCTCTCTATTCCAAATTATAAATCATTCTAGTTTTTCAGATACGTAGTTTTTCTACACTATATTTAAATACATAATTTTGACTATGCAAGTCAAAATGATTTATAATTTGAAATGGAGTGAATAACTTTTTTTATTAGCTAGGTGGTTCGATGGTTCAAGTTGGACGATAAGATATTGTTTGAATGAACTAGGACTAGTGATTAGCCTAACCCTATTTGATGATGGATTAACAACTAGTACTATTTCAATGTTTATATAGATTTATCCCTGCATGTGCATGTGCGTGGTGGTGGAGACCAGGGATAATG
Source organism: Coix lacryma-jobi var. lacryma-jobi (assembly GCA_009763385.1). Classification (NCBI taxonomy): domain Eukaryota; kingdom Viridiplantae; phylum Streptophyta; class Magnoliopsida; order Poales; family Poaceae; genus Coix; species Coix lacryma-jobi. The sequence continues at coordinate 53,410,000 of CM019824.1, forward strand.
GGTGTCTTTTTTTTTCAATATAACAAAATCACTAGTCCTGATAGTTGAGTTTTATGGACCAGTGAACTAGTCCACCCACTAGTTCAGTTGTTTGGATCCTCGTGGGTTAAACTTTATTCAACTACTAGTTGTTAGTCCATAGAATCCAGACAACTATAGGCCATAGACTATTTGAAATAATTTGTTATAGAAAGTATCCTAAGACTATTTCGACATATAGAGAGCACTCCTGGCCTCCTGCAGTAGATTTCTCTAAAATGTCTTATATTTTTTTAGGGATAATGGATATGAGGTTCTCTAATTTCTTTAGGAGAGAAGATGAGATACGTATCCTAAAATACTAGTAGTTCTAAGAGCAACTTCAATGGAGCCCTAAACAAGCCCTTATTCCAATTTTAAGGGTTTGAGCAAAAAAAAATCACTCCAATGCAGCTCCTATTTGGACTCTCATTTTCATTTTAGGAGAACCCTCAAAATTTAGATTGGGCTGCCCAGGAACAGGGGCTCCTATTCGGCCTCCGACTTCCTCCCGTGGCCGCGGCCGCCGTCCTCCCGCCGCTGCGGCCGCCTCTCCTCCAGCGTCGCTGCCGCGGCCGCCGCTCCTCCAACGCCACTGCCATCCCGCGGCCATAGGGATCTTGCGCCGTGCTCAGGCGAGGCGCGCGGGTGTAGGGCGCCGCCGTGCTCGGGGGCGGCATCAACTTGTCCGCCGCTGGGGACGACGAGCGGCGCTGGATCTTGCTCCCGCCGCCGGCACGCGCCACCTGCGTGTCGGCGCTTCGGCGACGCGGACGCGGAGTCGCACCGGCACCGCATGCGCTTGTTCTGTCCCCACTGGAGTAGCAGTTCGCCGCCTCCGGCACCGCATGCGCTTGTTCTGACCGCGAGCTCGACAAGCCCAAGTACCGCTGTGGCTGCGCCTGCGTCGACTCGGGCCCGGCCGCCGTCGGGGACGCGTGCCGCCGCACGGAGTGCGGCGTCCAGCACTCCACTCTGGACCAGGTCGGCAGCTGCCCGATCCCCAGCCTGACCCCGTGGCCGGCGCTAGTGCGGGTGCCGCGGCCCGGGTCACGCGCCGTCAGGACCGCCGGCCAGCTGTTCGACGGGTTGCCTGACCCGACCTGCTGGGACACCGGCTCGTGCCCCGCTGTCGTCCTCGTCATCGGCAACAACCGCTCGCTAGCTCAAAGTATACATATTCTACGCCTTTCATTTCATGTCGAATTGTCAATGTCATGCATGGTAGCAAGAACTTCCATGCTATACAAGTCAGATACCTGACAATTGCTTGTTCGTGATACGCGTGCTGTTGCTGTGTTCGTGTTTCAACTGACAGGTCTGCGCTGGTCGGAGATGTCGGAGGAGGGGTGGTGGCCGTAGTCGCGCGCGGGGCTCCTGTTCCTCGCGGCGGCGGCGGCGGAGGTGGGCGCCGAGGTAGGCTCGGCCTGCGCCGGCGGCTGTGGCGCGCGAGCGCGTGGCTTGGGTTCAAGCGACGTCGAGGCCAGGAACGATGCATCATCTTGAGTTGTAGAACGATGCAGTAGGGTCTTCGGCTGGAGTTGGACATAAATTTGGGTCCCTATTTTTTACAGGCTAGCATGCAAATGAAAAAAATAGGAGCCCAATTTACCTATTGGGTTGGAGTTGCTCTAAGATGTTAAAGATTCCAAGGCTACAGCTACATATGATGCTGAGGACGCACCACATATGATGCTGAGGACGCACCATCTCTTTGCTTTCTTTGTCCGCTGTTGCATCATGGATTCATGGGAAACATCTGCACGCAGAATCGTATATTTATTGGCGAGTACATTCTTCGCAGTTCAAAATCGCTCTTCATTCAGATACTCGCTCTGCTTTGGACGCAGAATCGTATATTTGTAGGCATCTACATTCTTCCCAGTTCAAAATCTCTTCATTCAGATACTCTTTGTTCAGCTACTCCTTTTAATGAAATCATACGCTCAATGCTTATAGCACATGTCCTAGCAAAGATCATTCTTTACTCACAATGCAAGCCATAAAACAGCAAAATATGTTGCTAAGACAGAATAAATAACCAGCAATTTATTGAGCTGTAATAAGCAGAAATTCAGGCAACAGGGATTTAGATTGATGATATAATGCAGACCTGGAAGAAAACGTCTGAGCATTGCTTTAACTCGGTTGCTCTCATACATTGTTCTACAATAAGTTCAAAGGCTCCATATTCGTTAGGATAACACGAACTTTGAGGATCTGGCATATCCTACAAGTCTAAAACTAGGGACGCAGAACACAAGAACACGTCCCGTAGCCAGTCATCAGACATAAACACCACTTGCAAGAAGCACGAACAGAGACCCAAAGCCCTGTGGAACAATCAAAGATAATTTAGGCATGAATCGATCACCTTTCTGAAATAAAGCTAAGGATGGAATACAGACTCAACACTGCAGAATTGTAGAACCAAAATGTTCTGCACAAGGCTTATACCAGGAAAACAGAAGCAACAGCTGCTGTTGCGATCTCCTTTGGCAGGCTACGGCTCCGCCTGGATGAAGTTGCTTCATAACTGAAACAGACAAAAACATTAGCAACGAATTGTGGCTCTATTGATTTTAAGCTCTACAACAACTCTACTAATCCATAAAGCATCCGGCTTTGTTCTGGATTCATCTCATGGTATTTATAATTCATGCCATTGCTTCTTTGGAACAATTTCTTGTGCCCTGGCAGATTGCCAGATTCCAATTATTGGCAAACAGATGTCAAATTTAATGCTGGCAGTGAATTGTTAATTCCTAACAAAGGCATCACAAGAAAGCCAGAGAAGCAGCAAGATCACCGTCACAAGTTATCTTCGAATTAGTTTGTTTGAGGATTGGATTAGTTTGGTAGTTAGGAGATCGGATTACATGGAAGATTGGTTTGTTAGGAGATTTGGATTCGGTTTACTAGGTTGTTAGTAGCTTGAATGACGGGCAAATGTACTGGGCCGCTCTTATATAAGGCCCGATGTAATCTGGGAGATGAAGCAAGAAGTTATTCCATTCACATGTATCCATTGCAACAAGGTTTGACATCGCCATCCCGTTTAACCCCTGCCATCTGCTTCCACCCTTCCATTGCCATATGCAGTACAACCACCATAACAAGCGCATATGGGTGTGTTTGGTTGTATTTCTCAACCTGGCCTGGCTAACAAAATAAGCCTGGTCAGTGTAAGCCTGGCTAGTGCAATGCAAGGGGCTATTGTTTGGTTTGCCTGTATACACTAAGCCTGGATTGGCTGAATCATGTTTGGTTACCTGGCTACTTGGGATAGAATCACCTCGTCCTTGTGCGGGCGAGTTTTAACTCAATCACCACTCACTTCTCCAATCAGAGCATGCGAGCAATTTCTCTGCGAATACTTATTGATGAAATTATAACAACAAATTGACATTCTATTGTTTTCCAAAACATCATCTGCGAATACTTATTGATAAAATTAGAACAAATTGACGTTTTATTGTTTTCAACACATCAATCAGGATCCACACAAATGAAAGAGCAAACTTGAAGAGACTGAACGATCTCCTGGAATCGCAGATGGATTTTTGCAATTGCTTTCAAACGAATGAACTGTCAGAAGGAGCCGCCTCCATTGGAATCTCGCAGGCATCGGAGATGGTGAGATGCTACGTCATCTCTTGCGCGCCGCTATCTTATCCTTGCCCCTGTCTCATCCTTGCAAGTTCATCTCTTGTGTGGCGCCACCAGCTTGCCTCTACACGAGGTGAAGGTCGGATCTAGGGGCAGCGACCATCAGGGTGGAAGGCTGGAGGCGAAGCGCTGATCCAGGATCAGCGACCATCAGGGAGAAGGCACAACGCAGATCCGGGGCCAACGACCATTAGGGAGGAGGCACAGCGCAGATCCAGGGTCAGCCGCGCGAGCCCACCGTCGCTGGATCCGTTGTCGTGCGGGCGAGCCCGCCGCAGCGTCGCACGAGCCCAGCCATCAGCTCGCCCTTGGTCGGAAGAGGGCCATCGTCGGAGAACACCAGTGTTGCGGTGCCAGACGAGGGTACGACAGAAGGTGAGGCGAGCAGGTGCGAGAGCTAGCACGGGCCTAGCTAGGCGGAAACGCTCGCTCCCTCCGTTTCCACCTAGCCAGGCTAAGGGGCTGTCGGTGGCTAGCTGAAGCCTGGCTACAACACCTATTCAGCAAACCAAACGGATGAAAGTTGGCTCTATAGAGCCCGGCAGAGAGATAGCCAGGGAACCAAACACACCCTATAAGACAAGAACCTGCAACTTGCTACTTGGTTACTACAATCTTGACCAGGACTTCAGGGCTCAAAACAGCACTTGAGCACAAATTGATGGAAATACATTGCAATGAAATTGAAATGTAAATCAAGACCAAAATCAAAGCAGAAGTGCACAACACAGGATGGGTATGCCAGCATTGATATTTGACCAAAGAAAACAACCATAATATTAAATTTGGAATTTTAACAAGTACAACAATATACAAAGCAAGTCTTCATGTAACTGAAAGCAACCATAAGATTAAATTTGGGACTTTAAACAAGTACAATAATATAAAAGGAGAGTCTTCTTGTAACTGAAAGTGCTAGACATTATCTTTATATATCTATTATTACTACAACTGTTGAACTGGAAATGATCATTCGGTTAGGCAATGAATTCACACACAAAAAGGAAGAAACAAATAGTCAGTTAGATTCACAAAAAAGTTTGTTGAACAGTTGGTCAGGGTCAGCACCATGGACACTTAGGTTAATCAAGGTCCATGAAACCAGCAAACCAAGCAGCAGTCTGTATATGCCTAGTCAGGCAAGGTCTGTGCGGTTTTCTCCAGTAAATAGTTAATTCAAGTTACAAAGCTATGTGCATGTTCTATTTCAGCAAACAACTTACAAGCCCAGTATAAAAAATTAACAGGTCAAAAAGGGAACCTCCTGCAACATACAGCATAGTATACTCCAAAATGGCCTACGTGTGATAGCAAGGACTCGATTGCATCACATTCCAAAATAACCCCAAAATCCCACAGACAAGAATGTTCTCATCAAACCTAAACCCACACTCCAATTCATGAAAACAGTAAGCACCAACCCCTTTGTTACTGCATCTAACATTCCAGAAACATCCATGGAGACTAATAGTAATCCATGACGCCCTTCGCCGTGATTGGAGTTCCACCCTAGCGACATAGGCATAGAACAGGGATAGGGATGCTACCACTTAGGATCAAACCAACAACAGATGAGATCTCAGAACCGGAACGAGCGGACAGGTCAATTCGACATCCTATCCTACTTATAAAACTCAGCAGCTAATCACATCAGATCAGGGCACCAGGCAAGTGCGGCTAAACACAACAGATCAGGGCACCAGGGAACTGAATGACTCATCCGCCAAATCGCAAGGTATACGGGGCAGTAACAGATGGCGGACCAAGGGGGCTCACATGAAGAAGGAGGCGGTGAACATGAGGCCTACGGATACCATGACGACGGCCAGCGTCGGGTACCACTCCACCGGCACGGGGCTCGAGATCGCCTTCGCCGCCTGCGACACGAATCCCGTGGGTTAGTCAGCACGGCGTGCTCCCACGCAGAACCCTGGATCTACGCAGGAGAAGGCAGTCGAGGGCTCACCATCCTGCGAGATCTGGTGCCGCTGTAGTCGCCGCCCGCTCTCCCTGCCTCGTCGTCTCCTTGTCGCCGCCGCGATGCACAGACTGACTGACTTGTGACGACCGGAGCCAGATGGATCCGTCCCCGACGATGGCCATGAATCGCAAGTCTTAGGGGTTTTAGTGGGCTTTGGATTCGAGTGATGGGCCGGGCCGGGCCATGGTTTCGGACAGGAAAGGAAAAAGAACGGGCTTGTTCCCTTCATGGTAAGCCTAACAAGCCTCACGGACCCAAAAAAAAAAAGTACTCCCTCCGTCCAAAAAAACATGCAATTATGGATTCGTGTCGGTCAAATTGGTTTAAATTTGATCAAGTATATAATAAAAAGTATTAGTATTTATATCATTAAATAAAACTATTATAAAAATATATTATATTACTAATCTAATGGTACTTTTTTTATATCAAAAATGTTAGTAGTTTATTATATAAATTTGGTTAAAGTTAGAATTGTTCGACTCCTAGATAAGCGAGAATTATATGTTTTATTGGACGGAGGGAGTATCAAAGAGAGGCAGAGAGGTGAGTGTGACAAAAGGCAAGTTATAAGAGCAAGCCACGTATACAGAATCAGAGAAGCAAGTAAAGCAAAGATTTAATTAAGACCAAAAAGTCTCTATCATAAGATATTAACTAAACTTACAAGTTGCAATATATGCTCGTTTGCTTGAGCTTATCAGGCAGAATCAATTATATTTTCCAGCTATAACAAATTAGGCCTACAAATAAGTCGTGGTCACAATAAATCCTAAACTCGAGCTCCAATGCCATAGCCAGGGGGTTGTGAGAGGTGACAAGGAGCCCGCACCAAGGTCAAACCGCAACGGAAGAGCTAAGCACCCACCTCCATGACCAATTGACCGATGATCAAGCAACATCAGCGAGAAGTGCATCCGCCAGACGGCTAAAGGCCAAAGTACCACAAGCAACGAGAGCAGCAGACACCGCGGTCTGTTTTGTTGATCGGCAGCCAATGCCCAATCCACCGACACCAATAACATGGAGAAACTGTCTCCAACAACACATACCCAAAAAGAAGACTCATTTCATGTTTTAGGTGGCGCACAGTAGAAAGGTAGCTGACCCAAAATTTCCATTAGCCAACAGCCAAGACCCAATCCGTCGGAGTCATTAAAAAAATAAAAAAAATCAATCCATCAGAGGCCGCCACCCCCACTTGAGTAAAAATCAATCCATCGGAGGCGGATCTCATCTTCCCTGGCGTGAGGTCGCCATCTCACTCCCTCTGCCACCCTCCGCCTCCGCTGGAGGTCCTTCCCGCTGGGCGTCCCCGTCCCTGCGGCACACCAGCAGCGGCGGCCACTCGCGCTCGCGGAGGTGGCATGCGCCGCGTCGGCGCCGGCGGGACGAGCTCCAAATTCTGCTCGAGTACATGGACGGCGCCAACGGCGAGATCTGGCGAGCTGCACATCCCCTTCGCGCGGATGAGCTCCGGCAGTGTCCCGATGTGGGCTCCTTCGTCCGCCGCCTCGCGAGATCCACTCTCACCTTCGTCAACGACAGCGCCTCCGCCCCCACTGCTAGCCTTGAAGCGGACGTCTCCGAGGTGGTGCTCTGCTCTGCTCTGCCCGCTCGCCGTGCCTGTTGTACTCTTCTTCTCCCTTCGCTCTCTCTCGCTTTGTTCGACGTTCTGCTGCATGGAGACGCAAAAGATCGGGAGAGAAGGCAATTTTGCCTTCCGCGTTGCCCACCACCCAAAATGGGTCCTGTATTTGCCTACGCTGTTGGAGCCTGTTTTTTATTGAAAAACACTGTAGACCATATATATTTGGCTATGGGAGAGAGCACGTGCTCGCTCGTCCTCGTCCGTGACCTGTCGCGCCAATGCCGAATGCGCTGGAAAACCCCTGCGTTCTTTCGCCGTATCGTGGTCGTGTCGTGGGGTGGCACTGCCATACGGCCATACCGATACCGACACGGGCACGGCGACACCGCGCGCGCGGCGTTCTCAAACAGCCCATGTCCTCCTCCCTTGCCTTTTTTTTTTTTTGCCTTGTGCTGGCACCGGTACTACTACGGCGGCCCCCGTTGCTTGCTTGCCTCCGCTCTGCTCCGCACCTTCGACCTTCGAAATTGTGTGACAACACATGTTTTCTTTCCGTTGCTTGCTTGCCTCCGCTCCGCTCCGCACCTTCGACCTTCGAAATTGTGTGACAACACATGTTTTCTTTCCGTTGCTTGCTTGCCTCCGCTCCGCTCCGCACCTTCGACCTTCGAAATTGTGTGACAACACATGTTTTCTTTCCGTTGCTTGCTTGCCTCCGCTCCGCTCCGCACCTTCGACCTTCGAAATTGTGTGACAACACATGTTTTCTTTACACAAGCATTTTGTTTTATACGTGTCTTAGACCAGGCGTCCAGGCCAATGTTTTGTTTTGCTCTTGTGAGTTGTGACTTGTCTCAGGGTCATACTCATGCCCTCCTCCACGCGCGCGCGCGAACTGAAGAAACAAAGGGCAATATGAGAATCTGCTGTGAAAACCGCTGAGTTTTCTCTCTCTCTCTTTTTGAAGAAGAATTTCCCACGTCGAAATGTATTACAGTCTACAGACGTACAGTACTACTACTGCCGTACAGTAGTACGTACTCCTACACAAGAGAGATCACCGAAAAAAGGTACTCCGTACGTGGGCAACAGGTTCAACTACTACACGTATAGTACTACGAAACGATAGGCCGGGGCTGGGCCGAGAGTCAGAGATTGCAAAGAAATTTGTTCGCGGTACTCGTAGGCGTAGGTAGGGATGAAAACGGTTTCTCAACCGTTTTCTACTTTTACATTTAAATACGAAAACAAAAAATAAAAACTATATAAAAGACACAAAAATGAACACGAACTTGCGAAATACCCAGAATTTCGAAAACGAACCAATTCGAGCAGAATTATACCGAACACGGACGGTATACGAAAAATCAATACGGAATACCGACCCACAATGCATAACAATTAACAAGTGTCATTGTGGTAAATTTTGATCGCAAGAAAGAACACTTATCAATTTAATTTCTTTCACAAGAGAAAAAAAAGAAAAAAAACAAGAGAAAAATTTAAGATGCCATCATAACTGGACTAGAAAGAATAGCAATAAGACCTAGTCCATTTAGGGTACGATTGGTTGGGTGGCTATGTCCCCAACCAGGCTTACCTAATGCACACAAGGCATGTTTGGTTGGCTGCCCAGGCCATTTAGCCAGGCTTAGCTAAGCCAAAAAGGAGAAGCTAGCCAGGCTTAGTAGAAACGGAGGGGAGGGCCGTTTCCGCATAGCCAGGTTGAGCCAGTGCTCCCCTCACCTCCCGCTACTCCTCTCGCCCCAGTACGCCATTGCGTGACTACCACCGGCCCCGACGCCCTGCCCGGGCCTTGCCAGCCATCGGCCGCCACCGGCCTTGACAGCTCCGCCAAAGAAGCGTCGGCAGCCCCTCCCAGGTTGCGCCGGCCATCGGCCGCAACGCCTGTGAACCTCGCCGACTCCATGCGCTGCGCCCATGGCTCGATGCTCGGCCCCTGTGAATGCCGCCAGTCCCTGTGAACTCCGTCGGCTTCATGCTCGAGCCGACCCTCCTCCACCGGCCTCCGAGCGTTGCGGCAAGGTCGCCTAGCAGGGCGCACGCAGGGAGCTTGCGTGGTGGACCATGGCTGCACATCTTCCAGATCTCGCTGCTTGGGGGGACAATTTCTGTCGTGGCTGTGCATGGCGACTAGCATGAGCAGGTGAAGTGTAACACCCGGTTTTAAGGAACAAAACCAGGTACACCATATGTGTGCCCAGGAAGTCCACACATACAACCACAAAGGGAAAAAGATATCAAAAACAACGTTCTAGATATCGAAAACAACACTTACATCAAAGTTAAGCGGAACGGATACTAAACTTCTCTTCAGACTCCATTCTTCATAGGGACAGTGGACTGGGGGCAACATACGCCTAGCACTTCTGTCAGTATTCCGGAAACTCATCTGTGTTTTCACCACGCTTCCGCTGTGCAACTCTGATGGAGACTGGGGTGTGGGGGAAATAGCAAGGGTGAGCACATGTCGTACTCAGCAAATATAACACGGGGTTATGCAGCTCAAAAAGGCTTGACACTAGTTTACTGCAGTTAGCATTTTTAGTTGGTCAAGATTTTAGCTCTAAGTAGTCATCAAGTGTGCTTGCAAACCCAATTATACCACATGAATAATAATATGAGCAACATCATCAGAACCACAAATATGATAGTAACGTGAACAAAAGTAAATTTCGTTTAAGTGATTAGCCTGAAAGTTTTCCGAGCCGCTCGTGACCGTGAGCACGGCTGATATATCAGTTTTAATACTCTGCAGAGTTTGTACAACTTTACCCGTAAGCCATGATCTCCATGTGCCAGGGGTTGCAAAGCCCATATCACCTCTACCAAGGAAGTGCGGCAGGGTACACTATGAAGTCTTTCGAAGTTCTCCTAACAAGATAGTGGTCACTAGGTTTCCAATCAGCAAGCAGATATGAGAACCACTTTTCCGATGGCACATTCCCTCCCGGCTATACACATGAGACCAGAGGCTGTCCTATATCCGTCTCGTCAAGCCCCTTTTGTGCCCTTTCGAGTAACCACCATCAAGCGAGGAGAGGTCATCGAACCAACTAAAACCAGAGCCATGTAGCCCTCACGGTTGTAATGTATGTCCCACCTTTTGCCCGCAGAAGATCATTTAGAAGGGCCAAGAGCACGAAGGCTCCCACACCCGAGGTTCACATTACCCAGAACAAGATAAGAACAGACGTTGCGCATATCATTAATCATTTTATTAGATCTTAGTTATAGGTTTACAGCACTAGCAGATCTACCCAAATGCACATATCCCACGGTAAGCAAGGTACAGGTTGAACATCTAGATGGATCCTATGGTTATCATTTGACACATGCACATGATTGGTATATTAAAGTGCGTAGGTAACAAGGATGATCCTATGTATACTTGCCTGTTACACTTGTCCAATTCTCACATCTTCAGCTCTGGGTCATCACCTTATGATCTTTAGCGCGCACAACCGGTCGGCGTCTACTCGTAGCAAGCATCACACATAGGCAACATACAAGCAAACTACAAAGAACTAAGAACAATGTAACACGAGAGAAAACAATGTACTAAACGAGAGCTCGCGACTACGGTCGCGGGAACGCAAGAGGCGCAGAAAACAAAGCTATCGCTAAAAGACACGTTTTATATTATAGCTGGGGGTCCCTGCTCGCCTTATATAGCTAGGGAGCAGGGTTACAGTTGTCGAGTTCTTATCAGATTACAAACGGTTCCTTTAAGGCAAGGAATCCGGATCTAACTCTAGGATCTTCCTTGACGGGCAAAACTTCTGGAGAGTCCTTGACGAGCACAGCGAGCTGGTCGTGTGTTGCAAGGCCTCGCGAGCTGGGCTGTCCTTGACGAAGGGCCCATGTAGGTCCATGGGGGTATACGAAGGTAATATCCCCACACGGATGACACGTGAGAGAGAGGTGATTGCATGCAGTGGTGGGCCCTACTAATTCAAATAACTAAAAAATGTTATAACTCACAAACTAAAAATCCAAATTAAATTTCGATTGCATCATTGAATTCGTTGCAACTAATTTTTTAAAACTAGATCTCTCATAGATATATTTAGATAAAGTGACAAGTGGATCCACAGTGGATAGAGGATGAATGGATGTGAGAGAAATGAATATAGAGTAGAGTATCTTGATAACTACTCCCTCCGTCCACGAATAAATAGATTTCTAGAGTTGTGCTAAGTCAAACTTTTTAAACTTTAACCGAATTTCTAGAAAAAACTATCAAGATTGATGATCTCAAATTTGTATCATTAGGTATACCATAGAGTATATTTTCATAATATGTCTATTTTATACCATAAATGTTATTACTCTTTTCTATAAAGTTAGTCAAAGTTCAAAATGTTTGACTGACACAGATTCTAGGATTCGATTCTTTCGTGGACGGAGGGAGTACTGTAGCCAGTATAGACGATGGAAAATAGAGGAACGCGAGTGCATATAGTCGGGTGTGTTTGTAGGACGTACTGTACTCGATTATGGTTACTACTCCGTACGAGTACTACGCAAGGCCAGAAGAGTCGTTGCTCGTTGGTTTCTTCTTCCAGTGAAGAGTTTTGTCCGTGTAGTAGGAAGGAGTACGTGCTCCGCTGGGCACGTGACGTGCCCATCCCCATCCATCCGTCCATCGACTCCCTCTGTTGGTGCAGCAGCAGGAAGCCAGGAAGAGTGGCCGTCTGCTACTCTGCTTTGCAGACACCGGCAGGCGGCCATGGGGACTGGCAGGGTTTGTTTGGATGAAAGCCCTCGAATATTTGACACGCAAAAAGTGTTGCCTAAAAGTTAGTATATTTAAAGGCTAATAAAATATATATAATACTATATTTAAACATACATAATTACAATTATAATGTTTTTATTTTCTCAATTATTATACCATATAATGATTACAATTACATAAATAATTAAATAGTTAAATAAAACCATCCACTTATTTTCTCAATTAATAATATATTTAAAATTATAAATAAAGTTAACAGATTTTCTAGCTACTATTTTTTAAACGCCAAGTTACTTGAAAAATGGATGGAATCTGCCTGGCCAGACAAGTTAGAAGATGGTTCATTTGGTTGGAAGCCTGTGCCTGGAAAGACTAATAAAAGATATAATACTATATTTAAAGGCTAATAAAATATATATAATACTATATTTAAACATACATAATTACAATTATAATGTTTTTATTTTCTCAATTATTATACCATATAATGATTACAATTACATAAATAATTAAATAGTTAAATAAAACCATCCACTTATTTTCTCAATTAATAATATATTTAAAATTATAAATAAAGTTAACAGATTTTCTAGCTACTATTTTTTAAACGCCATGAGGAAAGAACATAAGAGAAAGAAAGACAATTATAATTATACTGCACACAGTACGTGAACATGATCAATTCAAGGGAAAAATAGGAAATATAAAATATAGGATACCTGTGCTTGAAATGTTAATAAAAGAAAGATTCATAATATCTAGTTTTCTCAGTAAAATTAAATTGAGAATTGTTTCTAATCAAACATCTTTAACTATATTTAATAAATAATTAGATTTATTTTAGATTAGTAAGCTAATTAATAGAAATACATAATTATTCATATCAAAATAAATCAGCAATGATACATATTTGTCTTAATAAAATAGCTATTGTATGTTTACCTTAATTAAATAGGTAATGCAAGTACATTTAAATAGCAAAAGCAATCACATCGGTGGTGGTTGGACTAGTACTAATTCAGGCAAAGAAGGAGCAGCAGCCAGGCGGCCGTTTTTCTAGACCTGGAGCTGACCTGAGATCCCTGGGGGCAGGCAACCCACTAGGTCTGCAACCAAACAAGGTGCAGTCAGCTCCCAGGCAAGCTACAGACGAGACATTTTTCTTCCAGGGTTGAATCCAAACACGCCTGCAGTGCCACCTAGCCCTGCACTGTACTATACTCCTGCTGCTTTGCAGGACAACTCGCACGTGCCGGTGGCCAAACTGTGATTGTGCGAACACGCCGGTTTCGGGCGCGACCGCTTCACACAACTCTGTCACAGAGGAGCACTACAAAACCATTTAGAAAAAAATAGAGGGAAGTTGAAAAACATAACAAAAAACATGAAACGAAGCTAAAAACATAAAGCAGAGACGCAGAGTAGTTCCAAACACCACATCAAACCAAACAAGAAAAGTTTTCATCTCTCTCGTATCAGCTATTAGCCGATCATACGTGATTCTGTGACGGCTCATATAAGGAGACTGATTTATGTAACTGATCCGTTGTGAGAGAAACACAATTCACTATTCATGCTAGGGCTAAATCTGACCGAAAAGCTCAAGCAAATATAGTCAACGGCTTTCACATGTTGCCTCCGTTCACTTGAATTTAATAAATCGTAATATGATTGATAAATTCAAGTGAACGGAGGCAACATGTGAACGGAGCCACTACTCCTAAGCTGAATTCTACCAAATGAGATGTGGCATTTTTCTTTTTAGAACGTGGCATTTGTCTGTTTAAAAACAACGAACATGAGATGAACATGAACCTGACCTCTCTATTTACACTTCGAATCTCTCTATTTACTTGAACATAAAAGGTTCTTGGCAACTAGCTTGGCTGTAGTTTATTCACGTTGTCCCAGCAACACATCAGTTTAGATCCTGTTGACACTCAAAAGTGTCTCAAGTGTATAATGGACTCCACCATCAGGTTTCTGTCGTCAAGATAGCTGAGACCTCTTGAGAGACTTCCGACCAGGTCTCTTGAGAGATTTCCGACCAGGTAAAACTGGTCGGAGGCGGCAAGACGACGACAGAGACCAGTTCCACTAAACCTGCATATACGTACAAGATGAAAATTGTATGTACATGTCATAACCGAATAAACAAGTCCTATTTGGAGTTTTATTCGGTCAAGAGTCCTATCCGGTTACGGGAAGACCAACCGCCCTATAAATATAAAGGGTGACGGCCGATTGAGAGTCCATCTATCCAATCGTCAAACCAATCTACTACAACCCTTTTACCCTCTTCTCCAACCTCATGTTGTTCATCCCTTGATCCGATGACCAAGGATGGCGCCCTAGGCTCGTCGGCCGACCCAGGGCAACCCGGCGATGACCTTGCCCTGACGGGGTCCCTCCCGGGCGAGAGCTTCGACGGTTCCTTTGCTAGTTTGCCCGAAAACTAGTCGTTCTTCGCCACATAAGTGCGATAGCTATCCTTTGCCGGTTTGCTTGTAAACCTAGCCGTCCTTCACCATGTAAGTGTGACCTCCTCGTTGCGTTCTTCGGTCCGTAGCGACCTGGGCGTCCAAAGCCCTAGCTGGTGTGTGATCCGGAATACTTTCGGCGTCAACACACTTTTTGGCGACTCCGCTGGGGACAGAATTTGCTTCGGCTCTACTTTGCAGCCGAATCTTCTTGCCCTAGCTCTATTCTTCACTGATCTATCTTTTTGTGCTCGCCATTACTGTTGCATTCGGCCCAAAAGGCCGATCACATCTGGTTTTGACCCCTTGAGATCTCATTTGCTATTTTGCAACACGGTGTGCTTCATATTGGAAAATTCAGCAAGACGGTCAAGCTCTAAATCATGGAGTACCAAGGTGTCACGTCACAAAACTACTACAATTACCCCGAGGTACGACTTGCAAATACATCTTATGATTATAATAATTATTTTGCAAGTTCTATGAACTCTTATGTTGGTGTTGCTAGTCATAATGATAGTAGATATGTTGCATCGGTTAATACTTTTGTTAATGTTCCTCATCATACACATCATAATTATGAATATTATGGTCAAGAGCCGTTGTCAACTATGAATCCTTTGAGTTTTGATGATACTAGCAACATACAACATGTAAATTCTTCATCGGCTATAAGTTCGCAATACGTGGCACCACCACAAGACATGCCGATGAATGAGAGAATTGGCTATGACAATAATAATTTAGCCAATTGCTCTCAAAATTCAGCATCAAATGCAAGTGCTACTACTTGTAATTCGGCCTCGTATGTTGGTAATAACTATGGCCGAATGCATGAAAATTCACCAAAGCATTTAAGTGCAAGTACTTATGATTCAGTTTCACGTGTTACTAGTAACCATAGCCGAATCAATGAAAAATCAGCACCTTATGCAAAGATCAATGCTCACAATTCGGCTTCATTTGTCACCCATAACCATAGCCGAATTAGTGAAATTTCAGCAAGGCATTCGAGTGCTAAAACTTATGATTCGGCTCCACATGATAATAATAATTATAGCCGAATCAATATAAAATCAGTAATGGGAGTGTATGCTAAGGATTGTGATTCGGCTTCATATGTTGCTCTTAAATGAAGCCGAGTCAATGAAGATTTGGCCCATGCTAAAAATCCTTATGGCTCCTCTAAATGGAAGGTTCCCGCTTATCATAGACCATACCCGTTACATTATGATTACTTGGAAGATCCTGATGGTTGGTGGGTACATGATTTTTATGAATTTAGTGGTAAAGATGATAAGACCACTGTGGAACACATTAGTATTTATATCTCACAATTGGGTTTTGCCGGTAAAGAGGACTACATGAGAGTGCGAAATTTTCCTTTATCTCTCACTGGTATTGTCTTTGCATGGTTTACATCTTTACCCGAATGTACTGTTTGGTCGTGGTCTAGATTAGAGGAGTTATTCTATGAATACTTTGGAAAGACCAATGACAAAAGACCGATTACTACTGAGTCATCGGCTAAAAGGGTATTGTTAATGGGCATGAAAGGAAAAGTCAGTTCGGATGTAAGTGAAGGTTCGGCTACCAAAGTCGAACCACATAATATCAGTTCCGAACCAATCGCAATTCAAAAGGCAAGTCTTGCTACAGAAAAGCATGAAAAGCGCCAGAAAACGGCTAGACTTGATTTTTTAAGAGCTAAAGGGGTTATACACTTATCTAGTGATTACCGAATCATTGATGGAGATCAAATCCCTACAAGCGAGAAAGAAGGACCGCTTGTCTGCCCAAATTCGGCTAAGCCAACTTTAGAGTCGGCTGAGCCGATTACTACTTGCCCAGAGTTAGCTAGGTCGACTTCTAAGTCGGCTAAGACAACTCCCCTTGTTGCTGCCTTACATGTTAGTGCCCAAGTCGGCCTAGCCGACTTTCGATCGGCTAAACCGACTTTCTCTGTTCCAGCAACTACCGAAGCGCTTTTGGGTGATTCAACACCTATTGTTGATCGTTCTCTGGAGATGAAGGACAACGTCATTCAAACCAAGAACCTACGCTTCTCCGACATGATCAATAAGGTACCAAATATGAATATCTTGCTTAAATTTCAATCTGGTCATACAATTTCACTTTCTGCGTCTATTAGAGATATCCTTGCTAGTAGTTGTAAAAGACCATTTGAGAATAACATTTTATTTGGTAATGTTAAAACAAATTCAGATTCTATCGGCCAACATATTGTGCCATATGGCAAGGTCGGTAGTAGTAGTTTGTCAAAGATAAAGTTTCCCAAAAGTAGTTACAAAGGTGTGGCCAAATGGATTGATATTAAATCTGATCCCTTCGTTTGCCTAGCTTTAAAGCCGACTCCACAAAAGAATCGGCTGAAGAAATCAAAGTGCACCTTTGACTTTACTTTTTGTGATCATGTCTTTGATATCTTGTTAAAGAATAATTTTATTAGAATCATTGATCACAATGTTTTGCCATCTATTCAAAACTTAGAAAAGCCTACATATTGCAAGTGGCACAATTCTTTTGATCATAACACTTCTGATTGTAATGTGTTTCGTCGAGTGATCCAATCGGCCATTGATAAAGGACGTTTGAGATTTCTTGAAGCTCAACAAACGAACCAGTTGGATTCAATTGGTCTTGATGGCAAGCAAGTTTTGGATCGATTTGCATTGGCCGATTCACTCGAAGCTCAATGCTCGAATGCCCAAGAGAGAGATGTGGAGCCCTCAAGTGAAGACAAGGTTGTTGTTCAAGAATTGCAAATACTCCCTCCATCCCAAATTATAAGACATTCCAAGAATCTTGGAGAGTCAAAGTTTTTCAACTTTGACCAAATTTATATAATAAGATAATAATATTTATGATATCAACTAAGTGCAATTAGATTCTCCATTAGTTATATTTCCATAATATGTATATTTGATGGTATAAATCTTTATATTTTTCTCTATAATTTTGGTCAAAGTTGAAAAACTTTGACTCTCCAAGATTCTTGGAACGTCTTATAATTTGGAATGGAGGGAGTAGAAGATATTCCAAAAGACAACAAAGTTATCATAATTCCAGAAGACACTAGGGGGCAGGTAGAATCTCTCCAGTTAAAGCAAAAGTCGATTGATCCCGTTGAGCAAGGGGAATTGGCTAAAGATCCTCCTTTGGAGCATGTCTATCAAGATGGAGAAAAGAAGGAGGATGCTCATAAAGCTTTTGGAGGTAAAGGCCGTGACAAGCAAAAGAGTGGAAGACCGAAGCTTAGCTTCGAGGAGTTTCTAGTTAAGTATGAGAACTTAGCAAAAGCCAATGTCACTAATCGGCCAAAGAAGGTCCGAACACCAAGATTGCCTCCAAAGCACAAATCTCAAGATCAGAATTGGCAAAGGAATAAATCTCAAATAGCAACAACACATTTCCCTTTTGAGCAACCAATTCCCATGTCGTACGACTCGCAACCCACATATTTTCATCCTTATTCATCTTGGGGCTGGTTTGGTCAAGAGGCACACATTCCACCATGTTCTCGGCCACAATATGTAACTCCTAGACACTTAGAGAGGTCATCATCTTACAAAGACCATTTTGATCTAAATCGGTCTGGAACCCAACATAAGAAGAGAGTGGTAAAACAGGTTTACCGTGTGAAATATGATGGCCGCAAAGATAAAAGTTCAGATCTGAATTCAACTAGTGAAAAGCCGATTATAATGCTAAAGAATCTGGCTATTGATGGCATAGAAGTAAGAGAATCATCTATTGATATTCTAGGTGTCAAATCTGAACAAAAGAAGGTGAGAATGCCTAAAATCAAGAATGATTTGCTGCTGTCCAAAACAGAAATAAAACCAGTATGCTCAATCGGTTTACCAAAGTGGCAAGAAAAGAAGTTGCAGAAGCTTAGTGCAGAGAAGTTGAAAGAAAATGGCTTGGTGTGGGTTTCTAAAGGAAGTATCCAAGTTCAGAGAGATGCTGCTCAAGCAAGTAGTGCAACGAAGGCAAAGGAGAGAAGAAGATTCAAGAAGCAGTTGTCAAGCTGGAGATTTGCACCGAATCATCAAAATCAATGGTTTTGGCATCATCTATATTCTCTGCCTATGTCTATGCGGAATTCATCCCAAGGTATGCATGATTACCCCTTAGCCCCTTATTTTGATCATTGGTATAAATGTCTATATTATGGAGAGTTACCAAATTATTTTGCTTACCAATGATCCGGAGCCGAAATGCTTTATTTCGGCTATGCATACTCACCTGGATGAATTCATATGGTCGATGCTTTGCTATCGCCCTTAGTGTAATAATATAGCCAATGAATGCTTGCAACCATCGTGCTATTAGAAAAGCCCCATTGAATTCACTTTGATGGCTTTTAAGGCTCGGGGGGGGCATGATATATGTATTTCTACTTCATGGGTATGATGATATGGTTAATCAGCTTACAGAAAGGGTCAAGGTGTTGGCATGCTCACTATTTCTCATAACGGTGCTATATGAGACACTGAGCCAATTAAGACTATATTTGCACCAAGATTCTAGCCGAATGTGAACTTTTCTTATTCGGCTTGGCCATATTGCGGTCCATGGAGTATGACATGTTGAAGCCTGTGGATTCATTACTAGTGGTACAACAAGTCACTCACATGTTTTTATCTTGACAAGTGTCTTGCCATCATTAAACTCTTGCCGAATTTTGAATTCGGCACATTACAAGGCATGTTAATTTTAAGGCCAACATGTTAGCATGATAAGCATCTGGCTATGGCGTTAGTAGACACAATTTTCACATAAAGGAAAAGCCGATGCATCTAATTTTACGAACAGCTTATAAAGGATCAACTCAGTCGGCTTGTCCGGCCAACCAGGTTGAATCTGAACCAGCTCAGTCGGCTTGTCTGGCCGACCAGGTTGAATCTAAACCAACTCAGTCGGTTTGGCCGACCGACCTGGTTGAATCTGAACCAACTCAGTCGGTTTGTCCAGCCGACCAGGTTGAATCTGAAACAACTCAGTCGGTCTGCGCAGTCGGCCAGGTCGACTTTGAGTCGTCTCAGTCAGTTTGCCAAATCAGCTTGGTCGGCTCCGATACGGTTAGCCCAGTTGATTCATCCATAGAACTTCCAGATCGGACCGAATTAATTCTTAACAAAAGTAAGGCCGATTTGGAAGATAGAACTCCCTTGTTGAAATATTTTAATGATCTGAGTACTAAGGTTGATCAAAGTGTTCGGCGGAGTGTATTTAAATATGTACTGCGCAATGATGAGCTTTATCGAAGGACTGCCAAAGACTTGTTGCTTAAGTGTTTGGGATCTGATCAAGCAAAGGTAGTTATGGAGGAAGTTCATGAAGGTATTTGTGGTGCACATCAATCGACACCAAAGATGAAATGACTATTACGCAGAGCCGGGTTTTATTAGCCCATGATGATGGTTGATTGTTTTCGTTACTACAAAGGATGTGAAGAGTGTCAACGGTTTGGAAATATACAGCTTGCACCTGCTGCTATGCTTTATCCTATTATCAAACCGTGGCCTTTTCGTGGTTGGGGGTCAGACTTCATTGACCAAATTCACCCCCCATCTTCAAAGGGACATCGTTTTGTTCTAGTCGCTACAGATTACTTCACTAAGTGGACTGAAGCGGTGCCTTTGAAGAATATGACACATAAGGAGGTGATTGAGTTTATTACTGATCATATTATACATAGATTCGGTATACCTCAAACGTCAACTACAGATCAAGGAACATCTTTTATTTCTAAAGAGGTACGAGATTTTACTGAATTATACAAAATAAAAATGCTCAACTCATCTCCATACTATGCTCAAGCTAATGGTCAGGCTGAGTCTAGTAATAAGACTTTGATCAAGCTTATCAAAAAGAAGATTGAGGACAACCCAAGAAGGTGGCATGAGGTTTTGTCTGAAGCTTTATGGGCTCATCGTGTGTCAAGACATGGTGCTACAAAAGTTACTCCTTTCGAGCTGGTATATGGGCAGGAAGCGGTGTTGCCTGTAGAGTGTCTGATAAAAGATTGAAGGCTCTTAAGGAGATGGAGAAAGACAAAGCCCGGGTTGCCAGAGCTTACAACGAAAAGGTAAAAGCAAATCGTTTCAAGTGGGAGAATTGGTATGGAAGATTATATTACCGCTTGGATCGATGAGCAACAAGTTTGGCAAGTGGTCGCCAAGCTGGGAGGGTCCTTATAAAGTGATCAAAGTGATATTTGGAAATGCATATATGCTGGAGACGTTACAAGGTGAAAGTCTCCCAAGAGCAATAAACGGGAGGTATTTGAAAAAATACTTTCCAAGTGTTTGGCAAGAAGCCTGAGTGCCTTCCAAACAATGGTCGATACATGTATCGCCCTCAAAGCAAAAATAATCAGAATATTTGTCCTTAATTATCGAATAGCCGATGAGTTGGACATCGTTGTTATTCGGTTTGTTTTTAGGTTCTGCTAAAGATCACCTAAAAATAGGGGGGCATATGTTGACACTCAAAAGTGTCTCAAGTGTATAATTGTCGGCGTTTCGACCCCGGGGGTATGACACCAACTAGTAATTATGATCGCGTGCTCTCTTCCCGGATGGTGATGCAAGATGACACAAGGATTTATCCTGGTTCGGGCAAAGAAGGCCCTACGTCCAGTGGGGGGAGGAAGTTCTTGTATTACTTGCACCTAAGTGCTTGTACAGGGGCAATACAAGCTCAATGAGCGTGGATCGGAGTCCGGACTCGTGTGTGTAAGTGCGCTGTGTTGTGTTTTTGCTGACCCGAATGGATGTGGACCTGAGTCTCGTCTCGTGCGCGAAGGGCCCTGGTGTCCTCTTTTATAAAGCAAGAGGAGGCCAGGGTTACACAGTGTTGCACAGGAGTAGGGATGTACAATGTCCAATACGGTGAAGAGTTGGGATTCTGTCTTGTCGGGGTCGCTGTAGCCGGTGTGGGGGTTGCTGTTGAAGCGTCCTTGAAGCGTGGCCTCCATCCCTGGCGCGGACGTGGAGACGTGGCGACGTGGGGGTCATGTAGCGCCCATCCCGGCACGTACATGACGTGGCATGGTTCCTCCAGGTCTTGGGGGTACCTGTCCTCCAATAGCGTGAAAGCGATCAGGGCTCGAGGGGCGCAGGACTGGCCTCGAGGTGGCACCTACGGGGGGCTCGAGTCCCCGCAGGTATGGGCAAGTCCCGGGAAACCTGATCGTACAGCGGGTATCCGGGCCTCGAGACGTGGCTTGGACGTGCAACAGTGTAGGGTATGGCCCAACAATGTTGCACTTGCGCCTTTTTGCCCATGCTTGTGGTGAAAACGAGTTTTGACCCCTACTCCGGTTCACTGTGGCGCACGTCGGGCTCCAGAGGATGTGACCGGAGTAGGTGAACGCATTAAATGCGCAGTGTGGGATTGGCATCCAGTGCCTGGCGCCGCTCGAAGGAGGTGTGCAGTGTCTCAAGGGATAGGTTCCCGCACTAGTGAGGCTCGAGGTCCCCGCGTGGGGTCTCGAGGAGCGGTGCAGGGCTCGAGGCCTATGTGCCGGGGCTCGAGGGGTAGGCTGCCATGAGGCGGACAGTAAGGCTTCGGCGGCCCTGGGCTCCCTGGTGATGGGCCGGCGTTGTAGGCCTCGAGGGGTTGGCTTTTTAGAAGGTTAGACTTGCTAGGTTTATTATTAATTGGTGTTCTATGTTTAACCTATCTATTTTGCGTTGATTGGGGGTCCCCCTTTTGCGGTCCCCCGACAGTAGCCCCCGAGCCCTTGTTTGAGTGCTTGCACTCGAGCAGGGGCTCCCGACTGGGATCTCGAGGGTTCGCTAGCCGGTTCTCGAGGGTTTGGTTGCTTTGATTCCGTGGGTGTCGCACGAGCGACACCCGCGGGTGTAGCCCTCGAGGCCACGGGGGAGTGGTTAGGACTCTCTCGTGGGCTTTTTTACGAGCGTGAGTGTTAGTTGCGTTTTTTAGTTCGGGAGTGTCGAGCCCCCGAGTTTTTAGACCCTCTTTCATCGAGGGGTGCCAGGCTGATCCGACCGGCCGGCTCTTCGAGCTGTCCGGCACGCCGGTTGCCCTGGCTTGTCATCCCGCGAGTCCTTTCGATCGGATGCGAGGGGGATGCCTCGTACTACCACGAGCGGGCGAGTATCGAGGTTCCCGGCGAGCTGGTAACGGGAGAATCTGTCGGTGTTTCGAACCCGGGGGTATGACACCAACGAGTAATGTGATCGCGTGCTCTCTTCCTGGATGGTGATGCAAGATGACACAAGGATTTATCCTGGTTCGGGCAAAGAAGGCCCTACGTCCAGCGGGGGAGGAGGTTCTTGTATTACTTGCACCTAAGTGCTTGTACAGGGGCGAGTACAAGCTCAATGAGCATGGACCAGAGTCCGGACTCGTGTGTGTATGTGTGTGGACTTGTGTTCTAACGTGTCTGTCACCGAGAGCCGGAATGAGGGCCCTGGTGTCCCCTTTTATAGAGCAAGGGGAGGCCAGGGTTACACAAGGGTATTACAGGTGTCGGGGTGTATTGTGTCCCTTACAAAGAAGGGTAGGAACCCTGTCTTGTCGAAGACATTGTAGCCGACGTGGGCGTTGCTGTTGAAGCGTCCTTGAAGCGTGGCCTCCATCCTGGGCGCGGACGTGGAGGCGTGGCGAGGTGGAAGCCGTACAGCACCCATCCCGAAACGTACAGGACGCGGCGGGGTCCCTCCGGGTCTTGGGGTACCTGTCCTCCAATAGCATGAAAGTAGTTAGGGCTCGAGGGGCGCGGAGCCGGCCTCGAGGCGGCGCCTACGGGGGGCTCGAGTCCCCGCTGGTATGGGCAAGTCCCGTGAAAATCGATTGAGCGGCAGGCATCTGGGCCTCGAGGCGTGGCTTGGACGTGCCACAGTGTAGGGCGTGGGTTAACAGTGCTTCACTGGTGCCTTTTCGCCCATACTTGTGGTGAAAACGAGACTTGACTCTGCCCCAGACCACTGTGGCACACGTTGCGTTACAGAGGACGTGACTGGAGTTGGTGGATGTATTAAATGCGCGGTATGGGGCTGGCATCTGATGTCTGCGCTGCTCGAGGGAGGCATAAAGCGTCTCGAGGGATAGGCCGCTGTGCCAGAGAGGCTCGAGGTCCCCGCGTGCGGTCTCGAGGTGCGGTGTTCGGCTGTGGGGGGCTCGAAGGGTAGTGGAGCGCTTGCCCGAGGCCTGACGCGGAGGGCTCGGGCGAGACGGAAAACGATCGTTCGCCCGAGGCCTGGCTTGGAGGGCTCGGGCGAGACGGAAAACGATCGTGCGCCCGAGGCCTGGCTTGGAGGGCTCGGGCGAGACGGAAAACGATCGTGCGCCCGAGGCCTGGCTTGGAGGGCTCGGGCGAGACGGAAAACGAGCGTTCGCCCGAGGCCTGGCTTGGAGGGCTCGAGCGAGACGGAAAACGATCGTGCGCCCGAGGCCTGGCTTGGAGGGCTCGGGCGAGACGGAAAACGAGCGTTCGCCCGAGGCCTGGCTTGGAGGGCTCGGGCGAGACAGAAAACGAGCGTTCGCTTGAGGCCTAGCTTGGAGGGCTCGGGCGAGACGGAAAACGAGCGTTCGCCCGAGGCCTAGCTTGGAGGGCTCGGCTCGGTGGGCCAGCGCTGTAGGCCTCGAGGGGTCGGCTTTTTAGGGGGTTAGACTAGTTAGGTCTGTTATTAACCGGTGTTCTAGGTTTACCCTATTTGTTTGCGTTGATTGGGGGTACCCCTTTTGTGGACCCCCGACAGTAGCCCCCGAGCCCTTGTTCGAGTGCTTGCACTTGAGCAGGGGCTCCCGACTGGGATCTCGTGGGTTAGCTAACTGGCCTCGAGGGTTTCGTCGATTTGATTCCGTGGGTGTCGTGCGAGCGACACCCGCGGGTGTAGCCCCCGAGGCCACGGGGGAGTGGTTAGAACTCCCTCGTGGGCTTTTTGCGAGCATGAGTGTTAGTTGCGATTTTTAGGTTCGGGAGTGTCGAGCCCCCCGAGTTTTTTTAACCCTCTTTCGTCGAGGGGTGCCAGGCTGAACCGACCGGCTGGCTCTTCGAGCGGTCCGGCATGCCGGTTGCCCTGGCTTGTCATCCTGCGAGTCCTTTCGATCGGATGCGAGGGGGATGCCTCGTACTACCACGAGCGGGCGAGTATCGAGGTTCCCGGTGAGCTGATAACGGGGAATCCAAGTGAGACCTCATGCCCCGTTCGATAGGGGTCGACTGTAGCCCGGAGGCGATCTCATAAAACATGGGTGCTCAGTCTGCAGGAGTGCCAGGTCGATTCGATAGGACCCGGTGGCTCGATGCCTCCCTCCGAGGGGATCTCTCTGCATGTCGAGCTCCCCGCCTTGGATACACGTGAGGGGCCACGAGGGCTTGACCCTCGAGTAATGCCGCGAGTGGCGCCCCTTGGTGTCCCTGACTCGGGCGCTCGAAGCCGGCTGTCGAACCCTCTTCGAGGGCCAGCCTTCGCTGCTTCGAGACTTAGGGCCGGGGCCCGTTTTTACCTTCGTGAAGAAGCCTCCGTCGTCTGGGAATCCTTCTGCCCGTTGGGCGTGCCTTTTTAGGCAGAAACCGTCAGGGAGTGGAGATCGTGGCGCCAGGGCGGCGGGCGCGAAGTTGGAGCGGCGGCCGCAGAGGGCCCCGGTAGTTGAGCGAACGGAGAGCCGCCGCGTGTTCCCTGCATCCGGCTCGAGACATAGTTAGGTGGGCGCATTAAATGCATGCGGTTACCTTTTTACGTCGTGGGAGACCCCGCCCGTCGGGGTTTCCCCTTATAAATAAGGAAAGAGGGGGAAAAGGAACCCTTTACTTTGCCTTTGCCTTCACCGCCGCCGTAGCCTTCACGCGCCCTCTCCTTCGAGCTAGTCGATTGGGGATTTCCCGGCTGCCCGTCCGCCGCTCGGGTCCGCGCCACGCCACCGCCATGGCCGCCCAGACACAAGTGCTGCCGGCCGAAGACTGGAGCCCATCGAAGGTGACGCAGAGCGAGATGGACTCGTTGGTGGCCCAAGGGCTTCTGCGCCCCAACCCGGAGGAGGGACCCGCGTGGTGGGTTATCCCGTCGGCGGAGCACCGGGAGCCGCACCCGCCGGAGGGGTACGTGGTGAGCTTCACGCGCTACCACCGTATGGGGCTCGGCGTCCCGCCGAGCCGCTTCATGTGGGGGCTGGCCCACCAATTCGAGGTGGAGCTGCAGCACTTCTCCCCCAACTCCCTCTCGCACGCCGCCATATTCGCCGCGGTGTGCGAGGGGTACCTGAAGATGGAGCCGCACTGGGAGATGTTCGTCCATCTCTTCCGGGGCGAGCTCTTCATCAAGGCCCTAAAGCCCAGCGAGAGGCAGCTCGTGCGGATGGGCTCCCTCGCCATCACTGCGAGGGCTGGGACCTCGTCGGCCAATGTCCCTCGCGAGTACCTGCGATACAAGCTTTCCACCAACCAGGCCGGGTGGGACGACCATTGGTTCTATCTGCGGAACGAAGGTGCTCTCTTTCCGCAGTACACCGGCAGGGTCCTCACTCAACGCCCGGAGAAGTGGACCTGGGGCGTCGCGGCGGACAGGCAACGCCACCTGGCCCCGCTGATGAAGATGATGAAGACGCTGGTGGATGAGAAGAAGTTGACCGTGCAAGCGGTCATTTGGGCGTTCCACCAGCGAAGAGTTCTCCCGCTGGCGGACCGCCCCCTTCTTATGCACGAGATGGGGCCGGAGGCCCAGCTTGAGGCGCTTAATCGATCGAGGATGGTCGAGGAGAGGCTGTCCCGGAACGAGGGCATCTCCCGGGTGTCAATCACGATCCAGGGGCCGTTCATCCCTGAGTACACCGACCTGGTCGCCATGGCACCCGACGAGGGGTGTCTCGACCTGGTAAGCCTCCCTCGAGCTGAGCTGTCCCGAGCCTCCTCCCCCTTTCTCCTCCTTCAAACCTTTTGCATTCTTCTTGTGGTTTGTCTCGTCATGCTTCTTCTTTTTTCAGGGGGCGTTTACTTGTCGCGCGTCGAGGCCCCCGGTGAGGGAGGACGCCGCGGATACTCAGGTGAGGCGCCTCTCTGCTCAGAAAGACAAGGAGAGCAAGGATGCCAGGAAGAAGAAAGAGAAAAACAAAAACCTGCGTCGCTTGGCTCGGGAGCAGAGACTGGCGAAGGCTCGTCGCAACCGTCAGCCTGGAGACGGGTCCCCCGAGCTGAGCTCCTCGAGCTCGGAGGAGGAGAGCGATGACGAGGAGGAGAGCGACGACGAGGGGATGGATGCGCGCCTGAGGCGCGCGGGGGTCGTCGATGATAGGGCTGACTGCTCCTCTGTGCAGGAGGGTATGCTGGAGGTCCCCCGGCGAAGGGACCGCGCAGGACGCAGCCGCGGAAGGCGGCGCCGATCCCTGCCTCGTCGGGGGCCCGAGGTCCGTCGAGCTCTGCGCCGGACGTGCCCCCGGTCGTGAGGAAGCCCCGAACCCGGAGCGCCTCCGCCACAGCACCAACGGAGGCCGCCCCCACGCCAGCCCAGGCGGGAGGTCTCGAGAAGGGCCGGGCCTCGAGAAGCGGCCGATAGGTCGAGATAAGGGTCGAATTTTTGAAAAGAAAAACGCGCTTTTTCCGGAGTCTGGGGGGGTCCCCCCTGTCAGCCCTTGAGGGAGGCTCGACCCTAAGCAAGGCAGGGTCGAGGCTACCTTACTTTGCTAAGTAATATGAAAGATGGTGGACGAGTTTGCTCATTCATATTCAACGTGTTTGTACAAAGCAACAAAATGAACAAGGCCTCGAGGCCCTTAAGGGTAGAAGCGACGTAGCTGAGAAATGTTCCACGCGTTCGCCAGGGTCCTGCCTTGCTCGTCGTAGAGCTTGTATGTTCCTAGCTTGAGCACCTCAGCTACGGTGTATGGGCCCTCCCATGGAGGGGTGAGCTTGTGGCGCCCTCGATTATCCTGCTATCGTCGAAGCACGAGGTCCCCCACCGCCAGGTCCCTCTTGCGCACGTGCTTGTCGTGGTAGTGTCGAAGTGTTTGCTGGTAGCGCGCGGAGTTGATGAGCGCTACGTCTCGAGCCTCCTCGAGCTGGTCCTTGGCGTTGGCAAGCCTCTCGTTGTTGGTTTGCTCGTTGTAGGCTCGAAGTTGAGGGGAGCCATACTCGAGGTCCGTAGGCAAGACAGCCTCGGCACCATAGGTTAGGAAAAATGGAGTGAACCTGGTGGCTCGACTCGGCGTAGTCCTGAGGCCCCACAGCACCGAGGGGAGCTCTGCAGCCCACCCCTTTCCGAAATTCTTGAGGGTCTTGAACAGCCTCGGCTTCAGCCCGTGGAGTATCATGCCGTTGGTGCGCTCGACATGCCCGTTGCATTGAGGGTATGCAACCGAGGCCCAGGTCACGCGAATGTTGTTGTCGTCGCAGAAGTTGATGAACTTTTTGCCCGTGAATTGGGTGCCATTGTCGGTGATGATGACATTAGGCACTCCAAACCGGTACATGATGTCAGCGATGAACTCGACGGCCTTCTCGGAGGTGGGGTCGCCTACAGGCTTAGCTTCAATCCACTTGGTGAATTTGTCGATGGCCACAAGCACATGCGTGCACTTTCCGGTTGTCATCTTGAGGGGGCCCACGAGGTCGAGCCCCCAGACTGCAAACGGCCAAGTGATGGGGATCATCTGCAGGGCGTGCGCGGGCTGGTGCGTTTGCTTGGCGTAGAACTGACACCCCTGGCAAGCTCGAACCAGGCGCTTGGCGTCTCCGATGGCGGTTGGCCAGTAGAAGCCTTAGCGGAAGGCGTTCCCCACCAGGGTCCATGGCGCTGCGTGATGGCCGCAAGCCCCCGAGTGCATGTCGTCGAGGAGCCTGCGTCCTTCCTCGAGAGGGATGCAGCGCTGAAGGATTCCCGATGGGCTTCGGCGGTATAGTTCTCGTTCGTCGCCGTAGACGACATAGGTCTTGGCCCTTCAAGCGATGCGTTGCGCCTCCGTCTTATCTTCTGGTAGCACGCCTTGTGTCAGGTAGTCGAGGAAGGGCGCCCGCCAGTCGAGGGGTCGTGATGAAGAAGTAACGGGTGCATCGATCTGCATTGCCTCAGCGGATGTCGAGGGGTCGTTCTTGAGGGGTGGTGTTGAGGGTCGAGCCCCCGTGTCCGGTTCGAGGGGTGGCGTCGAGGGGCCAGTCCCCGGGCCAACCTTGACGGATGGCTCGAGAACGTCCCTCGAGAAGACGTCTGGCGGGATGGTGCCGCGCGTGGATGCTAACTTAGCCAGCTCGTCTGCGGCCTCGTTGTACTTTCGAGCGATGTGGTTGAGCTCGAGGCCGTAAAACTTGTCTTCTAGCTTGCGCACTTCTCCGCAGTATGCTTCCATCTTGGGATCGATGCAGCTTGAGGCCTTCATGACCTGGTTGATGACGAGCTGCGAGTCTCCTCGAACGTCGAGGCATCGGACCCCGAGCTCGAGGGCAATGCGCAGCCCATTGACGAGGGCCTCGTACTCAGCGACGTTGTTGGAGGCGGGGAAGTGTAAGTGTAGCAGGTAGCGCATGTGGACTCCGAGGGGTGAGATGAAGAGCAGGCCCGCGCCTGCCCCTGTCTTCATGAGGGACCCGTCGAAGTACATAGTCCAGAGCTCGGCTTGGATTTGCGCCGGCGGGAGCTGGGTGTCGGTCCACTCAGCAATGAAGTCCGCCAGCGCCTGCGACTTGATGGCTTTTCGCGGAGCGTAGGTGATGGCCTCCCCCATCAGCTCGGCAGACCACTTGGCGATGCACCCTGTGGCCTCCCGGTTGTTGATGATTTCTCCGAGGGGAAGGACGATACCACTGTCATGGGATGGGCGAGGAAATAATGCTGGAGCTTGCGCCTCGTGATGATGATGCCGTAGAGTAGTTTCTGGATGTGCGGGTACCGGACCTTGGCCTCGGAGAGCACCTCGCTGGCGAAGTACACCGGCCGTTGGACTGGCAGCGCGTGACCCACCTCGTGCCTCTCGACGACTATGACCGCGATGACCACCTGGGTGGTTGCGGCCACATAGAGGAGGAGAGGCTCGGGGGGATCTTCACCCTGGGCTGGTCGTGGTGGCACGAGAATTGGCGCGGAAGTCAGCAACCCCTTCAACTTGGTTAGGGCCTCCTCGGCTTCGACAGTCCACGCAAAGCGTTCTGTCTTCTTCACCAGGCGGTAGAGAGGTAGCGCCTTTTCCCCTAGCCTCGAGATGAACCTGCTGAGAGCGGCTAGGCAGCCTGTCACTTTCTGTACGCCCTTGAGGTCTCGAATTGGGCCCATCCTCGTGACTGCTAAGATTTTTTTGGGGTTGGCCTCGATCCCCCGTTGCGAGACAATGTAGCCAAGTAGCATGCCCCGGGGCACACCAAAGACACATTTCTTGGGGTTGAGCTTCACATTCTTGGCCCGGAGGCACTCGAATGTGGTCTCGAGATCGCTGATGAGGTCCCCGACTTCCTTGGTCTTAACCACGATGTCATCGACGTAGGCCTCGACGGTTTTGCCTATGTGCTCGCCAAAGATATGCTGCATACAACGCTGATACGTTGCCCCGGCGTTTCGAAGGCCGAAGGGCATTGTAACATAGCAATACATACCAAAAGGCGTAACAAAAGAGGTAGCGAGTTCGTCGGATTCTTTCATCTTAATCTGGTGGTAGCCGGAATACGCATCGAGAAACGAAAGTACTTCACACCCCGCAGTGGAATCGACAATCTGATCAATTCTAGGTAAAGGAAATGGAACATTTGGACATGCTTTATTCAGACCAGTGTAGTCTACACACATCCGCATTTTTCCATTCTTTTTCCTAACTAGTACAGGGTTAGCTAGCCACTCTGAGTGAAATACCTCCATGATGAACCCGGCCGTCAAAAGCTTGTGCACCTCCTCGCCGATGATCTTACGCTTCTCCTCGTCGAAGCGGTGCAGGCGTTGCTTCACCGGTCTGGACCAGGCCTGGATCTCCAAGGCGTGCTCGGCGACTCCCCTCGGTATGCCTGGCATGTCCGAGGGGCTTCACGCAAACATGTCGATGTTTGCGCGGAGAAAGTCAACGAGCACTGCTTCCTATTTAGGCTCGAGGCTGGCGCTGATGGCCAGCGTCTTGCCATTGGTCGAGGTCGGGTCGACGGGTATCTGCTTGGTGTGCTCCGCCTGCTCGAAGGTGCCAGCGTGGCGCTTTGCTTCAGGGGCCTCCTCGGTGGCCAGGGCAGCTAGGGCCTCGAGCGAGTCGAGTTGGACGTTTGCCTCCCCACGCTCGACGCACTCCACGTCGCAGTGGTACGCGTGCTCGTAGGAGGTGTCGACGGTGATGACCCCTTTTGGCCCCGGCATCTTGAGCTTCAAGTACGTGTAGTTGGGAACCGCCATGAACTTAGCGTAGCCGGGCCTGCCGATGATGGCGTGGTAGGTCCCTTGGAACCTGACCACCTCGAAGGTGAGCGTCTCCCGGCGGAAGTTGGCCGGCGTGCCAAAGCAGACAGGCAGGTCGATGCGCCCGAGGGGGTGTGCCTTCTTCCCTGGTACGACTCCGTGGAACCCCCCAACGCTGGGTCGGAGCTGGTCCCTCGAAATCCCCAGGAGGTTGAGGGTCTCGAGGTATATGATGTTGAGGCTCGAGCCCCCATCCATTAACACCTTGGAGAACCGTACATCGACGATGACGGGGTCGACGACAAGAGGGTATGCTCCCGGATTTACGACATGATCGGGATGGTCGTCACAGTCGAACGTGACCGGCGCATCAGACCAGTCGAGGTACCGGAGGCGTCGTGGCGGAGTGCAAAGATCTCCCGGCGCTCCTTCTTTCTCTCTCGAGCCGAGAGCCCGACGGTCGGGCCCCCGTAGATCATGAAGCAGTCACGCACCGGAGGGAAGTCCGCACCCCCGTTGTCGCGTTGATTGTTGTCCTTGCCCTTAGGCGCGTCTTCCTTCTTGTCGCCGAGCTTGGAGTAGAAGCCCTTCAACAGTCGGCAGTCCTTCAACTTGTGATTCACGACACCCTTGTGATAAGGACAAGGATCCTCGAGCATTGTGTCGAAGACAGCCCCGTCAGGGGGGACTCGGGGCTTCTTGTGCTCGAGGGCGCCCACGAGCGTTTCTTCATCGTCGTAGTCGTCGGCGTCGCGCTTCGCCTTCTGACCTTTGCCTTTGTTCTTCTTCTTTTTGCTATTGTTATTGTCGCGGTTCTCGACCTCGTTGCCCTTGCTCGAGCCCTCCGGTGCGGCCACTGCCTTACCTTTGTCCGTGGGGCGGCCAAAGAAGGCCCCCACTGCCTCGTCGCCTGAGGCGAAGCTGGTGACACGATCCATCAGTTCCTCGACCATCCCGGGACGGTAGCGCCCTAGCTCATGAACTAGCTCTTGGCATGTCGTGCCCGCGAGGAACGCTGAGATGACGTCCTCATCGGGCACGTGGGGGAGCTCGAGGCGCTGCTTTGAGAACCGCCGAGCGAAGTCGCGGAGGGGCTCGTCCGCTGTCTGCCTGCAACGTCGTAGATCCCAGGGGTTGCCTGGGCGCACGCAAGTCCCCTTGAAATTCTCGTCGAAGACCCTGACTAGGTCGGCCCAGTCGTGGATCCGATCCGGTGGGAGCCCCTCGAGCCATCGACGGGCGGTGTCCGAGAGGTAGAGTGGGAGCTGGCGTATGATTACGCGGTCGTCGCTCTTTGCCCCGCCCAGCTGGCAGCCCAGGCGGAAGTCGGAGAGCCATAGCTTGGGCTCGACCTCCCCGTCATACTTCACGATGTTGGTCGGTGGTCGAAAGTGGTCGGGGAGGGTCGAGCTGCGGATGGCCCGGCTGAAGACCCTGGGGCCCGGGGGCTCGAGGGCTTGCCGGTCCTCGTCGCTGTCGTAACGCCCTCCTCGATGGGCGTTATAGCCACGCTCCTCGGCCCCTTTGTCCTTGCGTCGGCGGTTGATGTCGTTGCGGGCGCCATTGGCACCTCGAGGTGGCCTGTTGTCGACGATCCGTTCCCGGACTGGCTTGGCTCGAGGGGCGTCCGGTTGGTGGACGGACATCTCCCGCTCGTTGTGGGGCGCGTCTGCTGGCTTCCCCCAGGCCGCCCCGCGCCGTCGCGAGGCTGAGCTCTCGGCCTGCTGCACACCGGCTGTCTCGAGGAGGTTCTTCATTTCCCCGAGCATGCGCCTAGCGTCAGGGTTGGAGACGGCGGGTAGATCGCGGAGCAGCATTGCGGCCACCACCACGTTCTGTCCGGCTCGCGGGAAACGCACCTCGGGGCGTGCTGGTGCCCCGTCCTCGAGGATCTGCCGGTGGACCTCTCGAGCGCGGCCACGAACACCGGCGCCTCGAGGCTGGGCTTGTTCCTGCACTAGGGTTTTCTCAAGCTGCAGCAGGCGTTGTCGTTCCTCCTCAGCCTTGGCGATGGCCTCCCGCAGCTGCGCGAGCTGCGCCGCCCGGTCGTCGCTGTGCTGAGATGGTGCAGCCGGTGCCGGGGGTTCGTTCCTCCCGTGAACGCGTGATCCGCCTGCCGCAGCCACATCTCCGGGCTCTTCGAGGTTGAGCGTCGGCCTGGTGTCGTCGTTGCTGTCATCCTCGGCATCGTCCACAACCCCCTCGAGCTGGAAGCACTCCCTGGTGGGATCCCAGAGGTCAGCGTCGTGGTAGTCGTATTCGTCGGAGTCGGAGCTGTTGACGTCGCGCCGCCTTGGCTCGTGCTGGGACTGCAGCTCGCGGTGCCACTCTCTGATGGTGGCTCGCCGGGGTGGCTCAACGACTCGTGAAAAGCAGCGGTCGAGGTGCGCGGGGTAGACGATCTCCAGGTCGGCGGTCGCTCGTAGGATTGCGCCTGGACGTTCCCCCCGCTCTGCCGCCGCCCGGCCCTGATGATGCTCGTCGAGGTGGTGGGCGTAGATAGCTGTGGAGTTGTTGAGGCCGAACGGGTACCGCTGGCGTCGAGCGCGATACACCCTGTGCGGGAGGAAGCCAGGTGGTGTCGTCGGAGCACGGCTCGAGGACCTCTGGCCAAGCTCCCGGTCCGTGCGCATGACGAACGCGAACTCGCTGGGAGAGTGCGCGCGCGCCCTAGAAGTCTCCAGCCGTGCACCGGGCAGGTTCCTCCTCAGGGACCCCGCGACGGCCGCGGGGGAGTGGGTGTACGCCGCGGGCACCGCCTGTGCCTGGCGACGATGGTGACGATGGCGCCGCTCATGAGGTGGCGACGCGCGGTGGTGCGGGCGACGCGCCACGCCTCCTGTGCGGGGTGGCGTGACACGCCCTCCGCTCGGGCCCTCCATGGAGAGCAGGGTCAGCTCGTTGCCGCTGCCGGTGGCCAGGAACTCGAGACTCCCGAACTAGATGACGGCACCAGCAGAGAACGAAGGAGTGGGAGAAGCCATCCAGGAAACAACAAGAAATCGACTCGGACACGCGAAGGCCCCTACCTGGCGTGCCAACTGTCGGCGTTTCGACCCCGGGGGTATGACACCAACTAGTAATTATGATCGCGTGCTCTCTTCTCGGATGGTGATGAAAGATGACACAAGGATTTATCCTGGTTCGGGCAAAGAAGGCCCTACGTCCAGCGGGGGGAGGAAGTTCTTGTATTACTTGCACCTAAGTGCTTGTACAGGGGCAATACAAGCTCAATGAGCGTGGACCGGAGTCCGGACTCGTGTGTGTAAGTGCGCTGTGTTGTGTTTTTGCTGACCCGAATGGATGTGGACCTGAGTCTCGTCTCGTGCGCGAAGGGCCCTGGTGTCCTCTTTTATAGAGCAAGAGGAGGCCAGGGTTACATAGGGTTGCACAGGAGTAGGGATGTACAATGTCCAATACGGTGAAGAGTTGGGATTCTGTCTTATCGGGGTCGCTGTAGCCGGTGTGGGGGTTGCCGTTGAAGAGTCCTTGAAGCGTGGCCTCCATCCCTGGCGCGGACGTGGAGACGTGGCGACGTGGGGGTCATGCAGCACCCATCCCGGCACGTACATGACGTGGCATGGTTCCTCCGGGTCTTGGGGGTACCTGTCCTCCAATAGCGTGAAAGCGATCAGGGCTCGAGGGGCGCAGGACTGGCCTCTAGGTGGCACCTACGGGGGGCTCGAGTCCCCGCAGGTATGGGCAAGTCCCGGGAAACCCGATCGTACAACGGGTATCCGGGCCTCGAGACGTGGCTTGGACGTGCAACAGTGTAGGGTATGGCCCAACAGTGTTGCACTTGCGCCTTTTTGCCCATGCTTGTGGTGAAAACGAGTTTTGACCCCTACTCCGGTTCACTGTGGCGCACGTCGGGCTCCAGAGGATGTGACCGGAGTAGGTGAACGCATTAAATGCGCAGTGTGGGATTGGCATCCAGTGCCTGGCGCCGCTCGAAGGAGGTGTGAAGTGTCTCGAGGGATAGGTTCCCGCACTAGTGAGGCTCGAGGTCCCCGCGTGGGGTCTCGAGGAGCGGTGCAGGGCTCGAGGCCTATGTGCCGGGGCTCGAGGGGTAGGCTGCCATGAGGCGGACAGTAAGGCTTCGGCGGCCCTGGGCTCCCTGGTGATGGGCCGGCATTGTAGGCCTCGAGGGGTTGGCTTTTTAGAAGGTTAGACTTGCTAGGTTTATTATTAATTGGTGTTCTATGTTTAACCTATCTGTTTTTTGTTGATTGGGGGTCCCCCTTTTGCGGTCCCCCGACAATAATGGACTCCACCATCAGGTTTCTGTCGTCAAGATAGCTGAGACCTCTTGAGAGACTTCCGACCAGGCCTCTTCAGAGATTTCCGACCAGGTAAAACTGGTCGGAGGTGGCAAGACGGCGACAGAGACCAGTTCCACTAAACCTGCATATACGTACAAGATGGAAATTGTATGTACATGCCATAACCGAATAAACAAGTCCTATTTGTAGTTTTATTCGGTCAAGAGTCCTATCCGGTTACGGGAAGACCAACCGCCCTATAAATATAAAGGGTGACGGCCGATTGAGATCCCATCTATCCAATCGTCAAACCAATCTACTACAACCCTTTTACCCTCTTCTCCAACCTCATGCTGTTCATCCCTTGATCCGACGACCAAGGATGGCGCCCTAGGCTCGTCGGCCGACCTAGGGCAACTCGGCGATGACCTTGCCCTGACGGGGTCCCTCCCGGGCGAGAGCTTCGACGGTTCCATTGCTAGTTTGCCCGAAAACTAGTCGTTCTTCGCCACGTAAGTGCGATAGCTATCCTTTGCCGGTTTACTTGTAAACCTAGCCATCCTTCACCACATAAGTGTGACATCCTCGTTGCGTTCTTCGGTCTGTAGCGACCCGGGCATCCAAAGCCCTAGCTGGTGTGTGATCCGGAACACTTTCGGCGTCAACAGGTCCTATTTGTTGAGTCATGGCCAGGTGAACCGGTACTCGCCACTGCACCTTCCTAGGGCTTAGAGCGCCGCCGCCGTTTCTATCTTCTTCGCCATTGGTCCCCCTCTCTCCCCCTCTGTTATCTCGCCGAAGGTCGGAGGGAGTGTGGATCCATCGTTTTTTATTAAGTTTTCTAGTAGATCGAGTCTTCTAGAGTTAGGGTTTCTCCATGCCAAAGACCTTGGTATTTGAGGTGTATTTTCTCCTCCTCTTTCCCGGCGACGGCGAGGAGATAGGGTGGATCTGGTCTCTCCATGGTGGCTCTGTTGAAGATCGGGGCGACAACTTCGACGTCAACATCTACATCGATAGGACAACTTGGAGACTTTTGTTTCCGGGCTTCGGTATCAAGACGGAGATGATGTCGCCGCCATGGAATGATTTTCTCCGGTCCCTTCTTCGTTTTGTTGTGGTTGGATCTGGCCACGATGAAGGACTAGGGAGAATATTTTTCAGATCAGTCTTCCTTATTCTTCGGTGGCAGAAAGATGAAGGAAGACACAAGAAAAAGAAGAACTTTCTCAACTCCACCTGCAGGAATGTTGGCCGTCCGTTGGGCATCTGTTCTCAGTCCAAAAACTACTGTTGCCGAGTATTTGCCTGTGCGGTCATCTATACGAAGCATCAATCAGGTTTGGTTTTGAGAGTTTGAGTTTTTCACAGCGTGGGTATAATATAGATGAAAATCAGTTTCTGGATACATGTATTTTCCGGAGTACTTGTAATACGATGATGTACCCAGCTATAATTTAATACCATTCTTCTTTCGTCTCAAAAAAAGTTTAGGTTCTATTTTTGGTAGGGTTTTTAGGGCTCGTGTGAAGGAGTCCTGACAAACAGCTTAGAACAAACGGCACAACTAGCGCTCAGATGTCCGGACGCCACGTCCGTCGAAACGTTGTTCCCAAAATCTATCGGTTGCCTGCTCCTACTGCCTCTGTGCATGCCCCCTCCACCCTAACGCACACGCCCACGTCCAACTAAGAGGAAAGCCTCATCTTCCGTGTGCGCACAGATCTGCCTCCGCTCCACCCTCGTCGGCCCCAGCACATCTGCCCCGCCACCAGCTCATCACCATAGTCCGCCCCCAACTACAACAAATGAAAAAGGTTATTATAACATCGAAGAGCACCCTAATGAGATAATCGGAAAAACTGGTGAAACAAGCAAAAAAAAGCTATTGAAACACCAAAAAACAACTAATGGAATAAACAAAAATATGAAGTACAACATCAAAAATATCTACTGCACACATTCAAAACACATCTAATACAAACAGCGGGGAGAATCTGCTGCAACAAAGAAGAAAAAACTATTGCAACAATAAAAGCACTACTAATGCAGCATAAAAAACATCTGTTGCAAAAACAAAAATCTGCTGCGACATCGGGAGGAAACTGCTACGACAAACGAAAAAAACTATTGAAATATCTCAAGAACTACTCCTGCAACATCGTGAAAACGCTTGTTGTAACAACAAGAAAAATATAGCATTGCAATATGACCACATCATCTGTTGTAATATTGAAAATGACTCATTGCAACAACGAGGGGCATCTCAAAAAACTGACTCACCGGAACCCTAGTCACCACCACATAGATCCAGAGCGGAGAAAGAGGAGGAGGAAAAGGGACCAGAGATCCAGAGGAAGGAATGATGAGGAGGGGGGCCTCAGATCAAGATCCTTCCCCACCTACCTCGCAGGAGTCGTGCCCGTCCTTCGTCTCCAGATGCATGGAGGTTGCGACACGCGAAGATGCAAGCAGCAGTGAGGAGAGGAGGTGCGCGGGCTCACCATATGCCACCACCGTCGTCCCCACCCCGATGGTGAGGAGGACGTAGAGGTCGTAGTGGGGGTAAGAGAGGGGCAGGGGAGGGAGGAAGGGAGGTGGGAGCGGGAGGCAGGAAGAAAGAAGGGCTCGCCGCCGGGAGCCGCGCACGCAGGGAGACGTACGGAGGAGCGCACGCCGGGAGACACGGGGAGGAGCACGCATGGGCGCGGTACTGGAGCAGAGCGCGTGCGAGCGGAGCGACGAAGACAACAAGGAAGAGCAGAAGACGAGCGACGGAAAAGTGCGAGTGTGCATTTGGGAGAGCGCGGGTTTTTTTATTGAGAGGGAGAGCGCACGCGCCATAGAGGAGATGCGTCCGGACGTTTTGGATGACCGTGGCCAAGTATTACCATAGAACAAAATATTCTATGGTAAGCAACATTTTGGTATTGCTAAATTTGAGGCACGCAAAGGCAAGTAATCAGTTTTTTTTTTGCCTCATTCCCATTTCTTGGGTGAGTAGGAGAGAATCGTGTAAAGGGGCCTTTACCAAAAGATTCTCATTGGACTAAGTGATCCCTAAATTTGATCATAGTTGTGTTCCTAAAAACATTTTCTGAAGGGGCTTGCTAAAATTCAAGTGTCTGAATATTAGTTTTTCTTTCAGACAACGGTTATTGTATATATTTTATATTAAAATTGCAGATTTTATTCATTATAATTTTTGTAGACGCAATCTGCAATTTTCGTATTGATGATAAAAACTCTGTTAGATAAAACCACAAACCTGAAAAATCTAATTTGTGTTGCGACGAAGACAATTAATAATTATTTTCTATAGGTAGATAATGATAAAAATTAATATGTTATATCATAAAAATAAATAATAAATTATAAAATAATAACTTAGTTGTACTAGTGTCGGGGGAACACCAAAGGGGTACCCCCAATCAACGCAAAACAAATAGGTTAAACCTAGAACACCAATTAATAGCAAAACCTAGCAAGTACAACCTTCTAAAAAGCCAACTCCCCGAGCCCCGGTACATAGGCCTCGAGCCCTCCGCAGCCGTACATCGCTCCTCGAGACCCCACGCGGGGACCTCGAGCCTCTCGGGCACGACAGCCTAACCCTCGAGACGCTTCACGCCTCCCTCGAGCGGCTCGGACACCGGATACCAGCCCCATACTGCGTATTTAATGCGTTCACCAACTCCGGTCACGTCTTCTGGTGCACGGCGACGTGCGCCACAGTAAACCGGAGCCACAGTCAAATCTCGCTTTCACCTCAAGCATGGACAAAAGGGCGCAAGTACAGCACTGTTGAGCCATGCCCTGCACTGAAGCGCACTCGAGCCTCATCCCGAGACCTGGGTTCCCGCTGTACGCCCGGGCGTTCCGGGACTTGCCCATACCTGCGGGGGCTCGAGCCCCCCGTAGGCGCCACCTCGAGGCCAGCTCCGCGCTCCTCGAGCCCTAACCGCTTTCACGCTATTGGAGGACAGGTACCCCAAGACCCGGAGGGACCCCGCCGCGTCCTGCACATGCCGGAATGGGCGCTGTACGGCCCCCACGTCGCCACGCCTCCGCGTCCGCGCCCGGGGGAGGCCACTGTGACGTAACGGCCCTAATCCCATGGCCCACCGATCACTATCAACCACTGACAGTCGATCCGTACAGCCAAGAGATTAAGACCGGGTTCGCCACTGGGCTACATCAGTGCCCGATGTCCGCAGGATCATCTCACAATTCAGTTACAATCTCTTGAACATTTTGACAAATAATATCGGAGTAAATAGCGGAAGACTTAAATAACAATAGTTTTACAAACCAGTGTTCAACATAAACTTAAAGTGGAGTTATTACAGACCATAGTTCAAATAGATAGAGTTGACAGGGTAGCAGATGACAACAACTAAAAGATATAGATACATCACCCAGCCCGAGGGTGAATAATCACTCATCGGCCTCATCGGCCTCTTCCTGAACCACAGTCACACAGCAGGGTCCAAGGCATACTGAGGGATCTGCCATACCTGCAACATGGGTAAAAGAACCCTGAGTACAAAGGTACTCAACAAGACTTAACCGACTA
Source organism: Coix lacryma-jobi var. lacryma-jobi (assembly GCA_009763385.1). NCBI lineage: Eukaryota > Viridiplantae > Streptophyta > Magnoliopsida > Poales > Poaceae > Coix > Coix lacryma-jobi. The sequence goes on from CM019824.1 coordinate 53,449,691, forward strand.
AAGAAAAGGGGAGGAGACTCAGGAATGAAGGCTTAGGGTAGTCAAGGTAAGGCTTAAGCAAGATCAAGCATTTTGCAGAAAAGCATTTTTGTAAATCTTATTTTATTTTGAAAGATTCAGTATTCCTCAATTCTTCATCCTTCATGATTCATTTTACATTTCAAAACATTCCTAGTTGAGAACCACTCTCCGTTGAGAGTCAATGGAACAAGTCTCCATAACCGAGGAGCAACGTTAATCCGGATAAAGAATACTCAGCTGAGGATCCCTATTCACACTGCATATGTAGCACCCAAGCTTGCATATGCCAACTCGTCTTCCACGATTCCTCCATTATTGGGCCCGGTCCTACGCCACCCGGAAGTACAGTACACCACTCCAATCCGGGACTCTAACCCACGTGGGTACATGCTACTTCCGCCATCTCTCCACTCCCAGTGCGCGGTTGTCGGTCCAATAATGGATTTCTCGGAGCCAGAGCTTTCCGTAGTATGTGAATAGTTGCAAGTCCTGCCCAGCAGGCCCCCATACGGATGGTCCCTAATTTTCCAGCCAGCAACTGTGCCTTGGTTATATCTCACCCAAGCGCAACAGTCCTGTCAGTTTTTCAACCCGTCCCGGTCGGTGTCAACTGTCGAGTCCCGGACTACGACATGACGGCACCGTACGCAAGGACAACCTCTCCTTCCCATTGACTAAGTACGGATCAGATACTTAGCCAATAGTGGGAGTAAACCAGAAATTCCCATAAATATTCTTAAGTGATCACACTTTTGAAATTGGCATTTTTATTGCAAATCTATCATATAGCATTGCTAAGCATTTTGCAATAGTTTTTGAAAAACAGGTGTCGGGTATTTCATTGGTCAAGGTAGATAATGCATCAGAGAGGATTTCACTCAACTCCTATCAACCTAATGCAATAATTTAACTCAAAACATTTAAAGAAAACATTTATAAAAGCAAGGTAGGGTTAAATGCACCGGGGCTTGCCTTGGATGGCAAAAAGAGTAGACTCGGGGTAGGTATAAGCGTCGGAGCTCGGGGTTGCCTTGGGGACGGATCCTTCGGCGGCTACCTCGACTTCAGGGCCTTCTTCGTCAACTATACGGATGCAATGATGAATGCTCATGAGAATGATGATATGGACTTATGGTGCAAGACAATACCACTGATTCAAGATTACTCTTAGGCAAGGCATAAACGAAATCTAGGTTGAGCATAAAAGTAACCATTTCTTCCTTAAGCAAAATTGATTAAACTAGACTTTATCATAACTATCCTAAGCATCACAAACATCATAGACCAAAGGGTAGGGGTCTATGAACATCACGCAATCCCAAAAGTCACTTCACAGGGCATTCACACTAACCCTAATCATTTCTTTCTATTTTTCTTAATTATTTAAAAAAAGGTCATTTTATGAAGGTGCTCCAAAAATTACCAAATTAATCACACAAGTTCATTAGAGTACAAGTATATGGCAAAACAAATTTCATAATTTTTGGAGGTCATTAAGGTGCTCAATTAAATCTAGACATTTAATTAACAAAAGGCACTATTCCTTAATTAAAATAAAGCTCAAAAATCAACTTGCTCCAAAAGACTTCAAAATTTTACCAGAGACTCAGAAAGGCATAACTAGCACATAGAAATTTATCTCCAGATTTTTGGAGTTATAGATCACTCTCCAAAAATACCAAAACCTTCATTTTTCAATTAAAAGGGGAATTTTACATTTTTAAATCTTTGCAGAAAAGTCAAGTTTTATATTTTTATAAAATACTCCAGAGCATAAAGAGTCTACTGTGAAATTTTCAGAATTTTTGGATCAACACAGAAAATCATACAAAAAGATGAAATATCAGAACTGTTCCCATTTTTAAAAGGAAAAGAGCACTGTGCTCGAGTCGGAACGGGGCTCGGGCGAATCGCGGAACTCTCGGCCGACCGAGGCCTGGCTGGTAGGCTCGGGCGAGACGGAAACCAAACGTTTCGTCCGAGGCCTGGCTCGACGAGGCGGAGGGTGCACAGGTTCTCTCGAGGCCTGGCTCGAGCGAAGTGGTGAGGGTCTGTCCGCCGAGGCTCGGGCTCGGGCGAGACGGAGTGGAAGCAGAGGCCGAGGCCTCGGGTGCTTACCACGGATCGGAGACAGGGCTCGAGGGTGAGGCTCGGCACGCGCTCGAGGGTGAGGCTCGACACGGGCTCGAGGGGCGGTGGTTCGGTGGAGCTCCTTCGGCGGCGAGCGGCGAGCGGCGCTCCGGCGACCCTGCGCAACACACGAGACCGCAAGGGTCTGGTCAGAGTCGCACGGGACCGAGGAACACGACACGGGGGTCGGTGAGGGATGGTCGAGGCCGGAGGCGACGAATTTCACGAACCCGAGCTCGCCGGGTTTCTGCCGGAGATGGGAACGGCGAGGTTACGCCGGGCGATTGGAGGCGGTAGAGGTAAAATTGGAGGGTGGTGAAGCAGCACAAGAACACGGCGGAGCTTTTGAGCTAGGTGGTGGAGCGGCGGAGGCACTGGACTGTGCTGGCGACGGAGGCGGAGATGAGTGCGGAGGTCGGAGCTCCGGCGGGCTTATATAGCCGCGGCCAGGGCCGGTAGAGACCTCGGGGTGGTGTGGATGAGGTTTGCGGAGGCGTGCGCACTCGATTGCGCTCTGGCGGATACGTGGGCGTGCAGCCGGGGCTCGGGCGCAAGCTCGGCCGGCGATGGCCACGCGGCGGCGGCGCGGAGAGGACTGTAGGGGACGGGAGCGAGGGCCAGCGCTCGCGCGCGGGCGCGGAGGGAACAGGGCGACAGCGGCGGCAGGTTGGTGGCGCGTGGGGAGCAGCCGGGCGTGCGGCAGGCGCGGCGCGGGCGCCATGGCCGGGCCCCCCCTCTGTCGCTATGAAGAAGAGGAACAGTGTAGGGTGTAGGGTTTGACTTTTGGCTAGTTTCTGACTTTTGCAAAATGCTCCCAAAATTTGAACTGTGCGACAAAAACTCCCAATACAAAAGTTGTTCAGAAAAATGAGATCTACAACTTTGTCAAAAAGAACATTTTCAAATTCCAAACAGTTTTTGAACAAAATTCAAAAACAGAAAAAGGGGACACTTTTGAAATTTGAATCAATTCAAAATTACTTTGGATTTTATACTGAAACTAGAAAATCTTCAAACATGAAAGTTGTTCCTTTTATCAAAACCTACAACTTTGCTATAATACACTTTTCCAGAAACTCATTAGTTTTTGAACTCTTTTTGAAAACTGAAAAGGGAACAAAAGTTGGGGTTTGATTGAATTTGAAATAACTCAAAACTTTGTACTGCAACTTGAAAATTTGTAAATACCAAAGTTGTTTCTCTTTGACAGCTCTACAACTTTGCTTTTTGGACCAACCCCAAATTTTGAATAATTTTTAAATTACACCAGAGGGATAAAATCCAGGATTTGGAAATTAGGGTTTTGCAAAAGGGATTTGAAATCAAATTCTGATTTTTTGAACTTTGGCCAACACAACAAAACTTCAAGACACCAAAGGAACAAGAATTACACAAAACTAATCACAGAGATGAAATTACCATTTTGCCCTAGTAGAGAGAAGTGGGCTAATTAGGATTTTTGCAATAGAGGTAATTCACATAAAATGATACACTTAGCAAAATGCATACACATGAAATCATGATCAAGATGCTTAATGATGATAATGATGATATGTCAAGTTAATTACAGTTAAACACCAGAGGTGTTACAGCCACGCTCCAAGGACGCCTCAACAGCAACGCCCACATCGGCTCCAGTGGCCCTGACAAGACAGGATTCCTACCCTTCGCCGTAACGAGCGCTGTACATATCAATCCTGTGTAACCCTAGCCCCCTCTTGCTCTATAAAAGGGGACGTCAGGGCCCTTCGCGCACACGGTTACACAACTCCAAGAAAGACAACACACGAGTCCACACGCACACACACTCGAGTCCGGACTCCGGTCCACGCTCATTGAGCTTGTATTGGCCCCTGTACAAGCACTTAGGTGCAAGTAATACAAGAACATCCTCCCCCGCTGGACGTAGGGCCTTCTTTGCCCGAACCAGGATAAATCCTTGTGTCATTTTGCATCACCATCCAGGAAGAGAGCACGCGATCATATTACTCGTTGGTGTCATACCTCCGGGTTCGAAACACCGACAACTAGGTAGTTAGACAAGAGTGTTGTCTAAAATTATCTTAAAATTTAGGCATATGAAATATACGAAAGTTGTTTTCTGAATTTAGGGTAGGAGTGTGAACTGGTTGCTAAAGCAAAGCCGTTTGCCGTTTTGCAGCTACTGTAGATCGTCTTAGTTTATGCTTATTTATGTATTCTGAAAGTCTTTGTGAACTCAGCACCTGAAAGTGAGATGGCAACGACCGCCTTGCGATCAGCGCATTATTAGCAAGCTAAAAAGGCATATCCTGCCTTTACTGGAAAGCTTTGAAAAGATACTGGGTTCATATTATGAAAAGGCCCGATCCATATGGTTCTAAACATTTGTTATTCACTTTCAACGTACTTAGAGGATCTTAGCGTGGAACCCTTCCTTTTAAAAAGAAAAAATAATGCTCGGCTTCGTGAGGATTTTACCTGAATGCCCTTGCGAAAAATGGTCCTAACCCCCAAGTCCCTGAAAGATCAAAGCGAACCTGTGTATCCAATTTCATTTTTGTTTTGTCTCACGAGCCACTCCGTCCGGATTTCTGTTAGATTTCGCCGTTTGGGCGCACTAACAGGTGGGTCCGAGCCAGAAAAAGACCAAAATACCCTCCTCTCTCTCCTTCTCTCTCTCCCTCATCCTCTCTCCTGCCTCCTCCTCCTCCAGCCATGGCGCTGGCCATGGCGGCGGAGCCACGCGCGCGCCGGCCATGGCGGTCGCGGCAGAGCCACCACGCGCGCGCCGGCTCGACGGGAGGAGCTGAGCGGGGTGAGGATGAGGGAGAGAGAGAGGGAGGGGGTATTTTGGTCTTTTTCCAGTTCGGACCCACCTGTCAGTGCGCCCAAACGGCGAAATCTAACAGAAATCCGGACGGAGTGGCATGTGAGACAAAATCAAAATGAGATTGGATACACAGGTTCGCTTTGATATTTCAGGGACCCGAGGGTTGAGGCCATTTTTCATAATAGTATACAGGTAAAATCCTCCGGCTTCCTCCCTCGTCCAAGAACACCTCGGGTGGCGGCTTTCCTCCCTCGTCCAAGAACACCTCGGGTGGCGCCATAGAATATACTCTCTCTGTCTTATAAGTGTATATTTAAAATTTATTTATTTTTCTAAAATAAATACATACTTCCTTCGTCTCAGAAATAAATATCGTTTTTGACAAGGTTTAAGTCAAACATTGAGAATATAAATCATGAATAACTTTTAAATTATTGAGTTTAGAGATGTAAAAATTATATAAATAAATTTGTCTTAAAAATACTTTCATTAAAAAAATATACACTTTACAACAAATATGTTTTAAAAAAAACTAAGTGGTTAAAGATATACTTTGAAGACCGTGTCTCTGTTCTAAACGATATCTAAAAGCGATACGGAAGAAGTATTTTGAAATAAAACAACTCAACTTTAATTGTTATTTTCTACTTTTACTCTTTCAAAGTACGATGATTGTACTTTTATATAAGTATATTTGTAATTTCAGATTAATCTTATTTCTTTCACCAAACTACTAGAAGATCACTTCGTGGCTGGGATAGCTTATAAGCCGATCAAGGACAATGGATGGTGTGCTCCACCGTGCTTGCTGCTGGCAGTCTGCAGCTGCGTAGCACCAACCAGCCACAAAATGGAACAGCAGCAACCAGTCAGAAGTACGGTGTACTCACTCCGTCTCTAAATAAGTGTCGTTCTCGTTTCTCAAGAAAAAGTTACCGGCAATTATATATTAAAATATATTAATATTTATGCTAAGTAATTAATATCATCGGAAAGATATTTACATCTAGTTTTTTAACAAAATTATTTGGAGATATAAATATTGCACATATTTTCTATAAATTGAGTCAAACACGTGGCACGCACACCAACAGCGACACTTACTTAGAGACGGAGGTAGCAGTAGACTAGCTCTTTCGACCAGGCACAATGATGAATCTTGGACTCTGTTGTTCATCGGCTCCAACCTTGGTGCGAGGCCATGATGATGTGGAATCTACTCCCTCCGTCCATTAAAAACATACTCCCTCCGTTCTAAAATAAGTGGCACTAGAAAATTCGTATTTCCGTCACAAACACGCTTTTCGGACGACACCTATTCTGGAACGGAGGGAGTACAATTCTAACACAGTAGCATGATTTAGTACCCTAAGTTTGATTAATTATAGATAAAAAATATATATTGATATTTATGATATTAAATATACATCATTAGATTCATTATCAAATGTATTTTTTAATAAATTAATTTAGAGTCATAAATGTAAATAATATTCACTGAAAATTTAGTCAAACGTAAACTACTTTTACTGGCACGCAACTATTGTTGCTTGTTTTGTTGGACTAAGGGAGTATTACCCAGTATCCGAATAGAACACAATCATAAAGTCAGTCTCAATAGAGTTTTATAGAGAGTGTCATGCACATTTAATGGAATGCCACGTCACCGAATTAGCACTTTTTGCATGAACGAGTAGGACGAAACATATCAGCGTCGTTTCCAAGACGTCGGAAACCGCGTGAAATCCCCGCTGAGGAACTCAGATTCGTTTCATCGCTTACGTGCAGAGGATATCGACGCCGGAAGGGAAGGCACCGCCGCGGTTGCGAGCGCCATCTTCGCTGCGGTCGCGAGGTCCTCCATGGTCGTGAGCTCGGGCGCGAGCCGCGACTCCGCGAGCTCCGCCGCTAGTCGCCGCGGTCTCGAGCTCGGGTGCGGGCCGCGAGCTCATGCGCGGTGATGGGTACACCCGCCCTGAGGTCGACGCCGGGGCTCGCAGACGTGATGGAGAAGATGGAACCCGCATCAAGCACGACTTGGTTGCCGTCTGGGTCACGCCTGACCCTCACTGTGGTGTCCGCCGCACGCAGCATTGCCGGCCGCATCGCAAACTTCATCGGACGGGGCGCCGCCGGCCGCGTCGCAGGCTTCACCGGATGGGGACGCTGCTGGCTGCGTCGCGAGCGTCACCAGGCGGGGGCGCCGCTGGCCGAGCTCCCCTGGCTATGTCTCGAGCTCCGCCGACCATGTTGCAGATGTCAATTCTCAATCCCGGCGCCAGTGCTGCTACTGATTCTACTAGTACGATTCAATTCCATTCAATTCAATTTGCAAGGTTGCCATGGTGATCCATGCTAGTATACTGAAGTCCTAGTATTCGATTCCATACTCTGTCGCAGGCTGCTCCAGTGCGTGCGAGATCGAGCAGGCGGCGCTGCGCTGTCGGCTGCGAGCCGAGTGAGCGCCTCCGCGCGAGCCGGGCGAGCGCCTCCGCGTGAGCGGCTCCGCCCTCCACCGCGCGGCCACTCCGCACATGAGGCCGGTGCTCCGACGAGAGGCTAGTCTCCATCGTGTTCGTTCTGTACTTCTGCGATGTTCTTCTGATGGAGAGGAGAGAGGGGTGAGAGAGAAGGTGAGACCCACGAGCAGTAAAATACCAAGTGAAACCGTGCGACCAATATCCTCTCAATTGTACAGTTTCATATTTTTGGGATGCGGGAGATGAAACATCCCATTGAGACTGGCCTAATTTAAATTTAATTAATAACTTTTAAAATTTGATTAAGTTTATGTAAAAAATATCGACATCTATGAAATCAAAAGGTAGTCTTTAATACCCTACTGACGAGCTTCGTTCTTCAATGTCATCAGTTTCTTTGCCATCCTCTAAACCCTTGTTTAGTTTCCACTCATCACATCGAATGTTTGGATACATACATAAAGTATTAAATATAGACTAAAAATAACTAATTACACAGATTGTGATAACTTTGCGAGACGATTTTTTAAGCCTAATTAGTTCATAATTTAATAATGTTGCGCTATAGTAAACATGAGCTAACGACAAATTTCTTAATAAATTCGTCTCACGATTTGCAGACGGAATATGTAATTTGTTTTCTTATTAGTCTATTTTAATAGACTAAATTAGTTTCGAAACGTCTGATGTGATATCTAAAAGCTTTTCAGCCACAAACTAAACAAGGCCTAAATTTAAAATTTCAAAAATCTTATGCATTATATTGGAACTTTTTTTGTCCTATAATATTGTTAGATTTATCAAAACATACCATGTCTGTTGAAACCACTATGGCCTCAACCCAACCACTAGCCGGTGCCTTGTGAGTTGTGAATCTTATCAACATCCGTTCCAAGCTTTTGTAAAGAAACTTTATGATATAATCATATTTGTTTCCACTTGTGATTGGTTTCTCTTGAAAAAAAAGAATGGTATCTATTGTGTTGATTGTAGGCTTGTAATGCATGTGCATTGGGTCACTGGGGGAACCAATAGACCAGTTGCATGTAAAATCAGTTGTAGAAATTTGGTCTTCTCATAGGTTACTACCATGAAATTCATCAAATTTGAGTCGTGGTAATTAGAATTGACGCACTCTACTTGGTTGTTTCCGTTCACAATGTTATTGTGATATAAAACAATTTGGTCACAATCACACGGGAAGAGTGACTTGGCAAGGCTAGAGCTACAATGATCCTAACTGCTTCAATCATTTTTTTCATTGATGTGAAGAGACATTTCTGTCCAATTTAAATAGCTATTGCCCACGTTGAATAATTCCTATCATAGACATTCATGTGGTTCCATTGTTTCTATAATTACACCATATGTGTTGAAGTCTTTATTTATTTTTTTATATATATTTTGATGGATTTAAACAATTAAGCACTTATAGTACTTAGGTATTGCCTTCCTCTCTTAAAATTTGCAAATGACACAAAAGGATAATGTATGCCTTGTACCATGTATTTTACATATATAATTTCCGTGGACTATTTAAGGAAATGAAATATTTCGGTGTGGTTGTGACTAATTTAATTATTGCTTATTTTTTTCCTTCAAAAATGCAAAATGGAGAAAGCATAGTCATGGATTCTCGATGACATCATCGAATAGCAAAGGTGAATATTTATTTATTTTTATTCCGAATATGGAGTCTCTTTTTAACACTATTGTATAAATATAATAGAAAGAGATGTCCTTTTAATAATTCTGATCAAACTTAAAAGTGGTTTAACTCAACACTATGTTAGAATAGGAAAGGTATCTCAATACTATCTTTGGTTTGGTTTATAAGGTGCAGTTTGGCATGGTACAGTCTCCCAGGTTACTTTTTTTTTGACAATTCATTCATTCTATATATTATATTGTTTGTGGCTTATGACTGTCGGGGTAGTATATTTGATTATAAATCTAGCTGTATCGAATTCATATTATAATAGTTAATAAAATTTTGGACGGATTGGTGATCAAAGATTTATAATATTTGAATGTTAAAATATGTGCGTACCTTTTAAACCGTACAATATCGGAGGAGTAATAACTTGTTGAAGGACTCGTTTGGATCCCATAAATTGAAACCAATTTGTATAAAAAGTTCCTTCTCATTTTATTATTATTAAGTTTTCGTCTCCCCCCACCCCCCAATTCCTGGGAAGGGAAAGAAAAGGTCCAAAGGATCTTTTACGGTCAAAGAATGATTCGGATAGCTCGCTCGGCTTCAACTCTCCCACCCAGCTCGTATTTTGGTTGTTTGCTCGCCGACATTCTTGCATTGGATGTCTGTCGTCCTAGTGCTGCTGTTGTTCACCCCCACACTACCCTGGCCTTCTATGGGGTATCTGCCGCCACGGTCCTCGGCCATGCTCAATTGCCCATGCTAGCGGTACCCGCCGGGGTGGCGGTGGGGTTGCTCTCCCACTGCCACTGCTGCCTTGGCCAGTTGGCCCCCGCTGTCCCCTTGCCAGACCAGACCACCACGACGGCATGTATACCCGCTCGCTTGTCCCGCCGCCGCCGCACCGGCTATGGTCTATGGATGGCCATACTGTAGATAGCTTGCCGTAACATATGCAATCCCCCAAACCGTAGTCCTTCCCTTGGGCTCCGTTTTGTCTAGATAGATTTCAAAAATCCCCTGGAGACCGACCATATATACGAGTCCTTACACATGGAAAATCTGGCAGTACATTTCTGGTTACCGAGTGAGATGAGAGTTACGGGTGATGATATTTATCTGGTCAAAACAAAAAGGTCGCCATGAAAAAGCGCCACTTTATTATCAGAAAAAGCATCATGTCTTGTTGTAGTCAAAAAGAAAAGAAAAGAAAAAGGAAAAAGAAAAATACCCTCTCGTCCTGTTCCATTTCGTTCCGGCGAGGGCGAGAGAATCCGATGCCGGAGGTCGCATCGCATCGCATGTGCACCGCATATTAGTGGGCAAACACAAAGATCAGCGTCCACATCTAACAGACGCACGCACGCACGGCGACACGGACGCGATAGAACCATAGAACCAACCACCCGCCCGCGTCCGCGTCCGCCCCGCAAGGCAACGAATCAGAATCAGCTGTCGTTCATGGAAAATGCAGGGACAGGTAGCCTATCTGTGCCCTGCTCGTCTCATGTGTGTTTTTTTTTTTAAGAAACAGGAGAGGCTCAGGAGCCTCTACTGAAGCTCGTCTCATGTGTTGCACTGGAATACTGGATGATGATGATAGGATTGTGAAGATTGAAGATGAACCAAACCAACCGCATGGCAATTCATTACTACAACAGTGCGCCGCTCCAGCATGAGATGGTGACAGATTTTTATACATACGGGCCACGGGCGTAACCGAGAGCGGGGCGGAGCAGGTGGTGCCGTGTCACCACTCAGCAGTCACCAGCAGCGAGCAATGCGGCGGCCGTGCGGCCGGTGGGCATGCATGTGATCAGTGAGAGCGCCGCGCCGGGGCGACGGCGATTAAAGAAAGCAGGGGGACGGACGACTGGACGAGGGGGAAAGCGACCGAACACGGCGGGGGCAAGGGGCAAAGAAGGGCAGTGCAGGGGGGACAGCTCCAGATGCCAGCGCGTGCCGCGGTAATAAACTGCTCGCGCCGCGATCGCCGATTCGATGCTCTTGCTCCCTCCCGGCGCCAGGCCAGCCAGAGCGCATGACACAGTACTGTAGAGGTAGAGCTGTGCTTGTCCGTACTCTCACACAGACACAGGTTTCTAGAGGAATCTCAAAGGGATCAGGATCAGCCAGAGCTGTGCTCATGCCTGCTTGTGTCTCTTGTCTTAAATAATAATCGCCAGTGGCGCTCCGACGCAATCGAACAGTGCCATTCGCCAGCGGTCGATTATTCCAGCTACGCATCAGTATTATTGTTCGTGTTGCTAAGAGCATTCCTCTCCTCTTGTTCCAAGCAGAGAGCAGACGTTAAATACAATACAAGAGAATCGCTGCCTGCGATCATGCCATCGTTACTACAGGATGATGAAGAAGCATGAGGATAATAATCTCGAACAAGAAGACCATGAAGCAGAGCAGAGCAATGCGAGCAAACAGAGTCACAGCCACAGAGATGGGAAGCAGAGCCATCAGTAATTTACAGCTACGGGTTTCCTTTTATCGATCCGCATATTATGGATATATATGATGCGATGCGATGGCATGCCGCCAGCCACATTGCGCAAGGTTCTTTTATCCAAACAAAAAAACACGACGGCGACATGCCCGCACCAGGAAACAGCAAACGAACGGGGAAACCAAAGCAGACGGACGGGGAAAGAAGAAGAAAGGCAACGGCAGGCAGGAATTACCATCTCACTCCTCCCCACTCCCCGCTCCCCACTCCCGACCGATCAGATCCTTCGCTGCATCTTCTCTTCATCCGTTTCAACCTCACGAGCCCTTGCAGCAGCATCTCGCTCCCTCGCCTTACGGCTGGCTGCCACGAGCCTAGACGCCCCGGGCCGCCGCCTGGCCGCGGCGGACTGTCTCCCTGTGGCGGATGAAGGAGTCGATGCGCTGCAGCTTCAGCTGGTGGCGGAACCGGTTGATGAAGTCGTCCGCGCGCGCGTCCACCTCGCCGCCGCTGACCTCCTCCTCCGACTCGGACTCCGACGCCGGCTCCGGCTCCGGCTCCGCCGCGGGGAGCCACCGGCGGCGGCCGCGGGTCTCCCTCGTCGTGGCCGGGCGCCGCGCCTCCACCGCGCGCACGGTCTCCTCCACCTCCTCGGCGCCGAAGTGCGCGAACGCCGACCTGTCGCTGGCCGACTTGTGCAGGCGCGCCGGGAGCCGCGGCAGCTCCGCCTTCGCCGCCGCCTCCGACCTGCTCCGCTCCATGTGCGCGGCCTCGGCCTCGGTCTCGGGCTCAGGCTCGCGCTCCGGCTCTCCCTCCACAGTGCGCTCGGCGACGACGACGACGACGGGGCCCGCCTTCTCCATCTCCGTCTCCGTCTCCGCCGCCGCGGGGGCCTGCTCGTACGCCAGATCCACCGCCCCGGCCTCGCCGGGCTCGGGCGAGGCCGCGGCGAAGCGGCCGTTGAACGACTTGAGCCGCTCGAACGCCATGGACGGCACGCGGGCCAGCCGCCGGCTCTGCTCCCATCCCGCACCCGCACCCGCACCCGCAGCGGCCACGCCCTCCTCGCCGCCGCCGCCGCCGGTCGCCGAGGCGGTGGCCTTGGAGGTGACGGCGATGGTGCCGATGACGATGTTGAGGACGACGAAGAGCACGGCCGGGGTGAACCACCCGTGGACCGCGCTCAGCAGCGCGGGGATCGCCTCCTCCAGCATCGCGCCGCCGGGCTGCGTCGCCTTGATCCGGTTGGCTGGCTGGCGGTGGGGTTTCGGTGCACGGCGAGTGGGAGAGGAAGCGGGGACGGCAGAGGCGCTGCTGCCGGTGGTGGTGGTGGTGGTGGGGATGAAGGGGGAGTGGGCGTTATTTAAAGAGGGCAGAGTGAGGTGGTGGCGTTTCGGGCACATGCTCACGGAGGAAACGGACAAATGGAAGGTGAGTTTTTGGATTTCCCTCCCTTTTTCCCCCTTTCTTCTTTTTTATTGATCGTTGTTTATTACAGTAATTTGATCACAGTAGATTGCCGGAGTGTTTTCTTTGCACCACCGGTGGTCCGTCCATCCCTAAATAATTATCATTTTCGTTTCAAAAACATCTTTAATTAAATATATATTAAAAATATTAATATTTATCCTACATAACTAGTATTATCGGAAAGATCTTTGGATCTAGTTTTTTAACAAAATTATTTGAAGATATAAATGTTGCACACATTTGCTACAAATTGAGTCAAACTTGTGGCATGCACATCAACGACGACAGTCAATTAGGGACGGAAGGAGTATTGATTTGTGAAGCAACTTGCATGCTTACTATAGTGCATTTGTGGTGATGCTCTGCGAGAATTTGTCATTGGATGACAACATTTGCTTACTATGTACAAGAAAATGATCGCCGGTAATCGGATGACAGACGTGCAAAGTACCTAGATATGGTATGATGAATTTGTCATTTTAGAAGCAGGCAATGATTTTTTTTATAACCAAGCAGACAATGATTTAGAGCGGTATTATGAAGAAAAACTACACGGAAGCGGGTTCAGTTCTAAAATTTTTGTTGTGTTTTTTCATAATGTCTATGTGCTAAGAAAAGTGTGGTCCACGGATTCAAACTAGTTGAATGGATTTGATGAAATAGTGCACGAAATCGGGTTTCGTTTTCAATGTTAGCAATGCTTATATGTGATGCTTGTGCGCTAAGGAAAGGGTTTCGTTTTAGAGATACACAAGTACTAGTATTGATTTGTGAAGCAACATGCATGCTTACTATAGTGCATTTGTGGTGAGGTGCTCTGTGAGAATTTGTCATTGGATGATAACATTTGTAGAAGAAAATGATCACTTGTAATTGGATGACAGATGTGCGAAGGACTGATATGGTATGACAAATTTTTCATTTTAGAAGCAGCAATGATTTTTTGATAACCAAGCAGGCAATGATTTTGAGCGGTATTATGAAGAAAAACTACACAGAAGCAGGTTCAGTTTTAAAATTTTTTGTTGTGCTTTTTCATAATGTTTATGTGCTAAGAAAAGCGTCTCTCCACATATTTGATGAAATAGTGCACAAAATCAAGCTTCATTGTCAATGTTAGCAATGCATCTATGTGATGCTTCTACACTAAGGAAAGGGTCGACTACGGTTTCAAGCTACTTGTATAGTACCGATAAAACAAAGCACGAAATCGGTTTCCGTTTCAAATGTTAGTGGTGCTTTCCAGTGAGGCTTCTTTGAATGGCTTTAATGAAACATAGCATGAAATCAGGTTCCGTTCAAATATTAGTGGTGCTTTCCCGTGACGCTTCTTCGAATGGTTTTGATGAAACAGAGCACAAATCGGGTTCCGTTTAAAATGTTAGCGGTGCTTTTCCATGAGGCTTCTTCAAATGGTTTTGATGAAACAGAGCACGAAATCGGGTTATGTTTCAAATGTTAGCGGTGCTTTTCCGCCAGGCCTCTTTGAACAGTTACGATGAAACCCAACACGAAATCAGGTTCCGTTTTAAATGTGAGCCCTGCTTTTCTGAGAGGCCACTTTGAGCGGTTCTCATGAAACCCAACACGAAAGCGGGTTCCGTTTTAAATGTTACTAGTGCTTTTCTGTGAGGCTTCTATGCTAAGCAATGGGTCATTACGGTTTCAAGCTACTTGAATGGTTCCAATGAAACAGTGCATGAAACCAGGCTTCTATTTCAAATGTCAGCGATGCTTTTCTATGAGGCTTTTGCGCTAATAAAATTGTCATCTACAATGTCAAAATAAAAAAATACAAGAAAAAAAGGTTTTCATAGATTGCCATCGCGCAAGACATTGGCATTAAAGGCGTGAGAAGACTATGAACTATTGATGCATGTCTAGTTATTGCAATGATAATTGATATGGCTCGTCTAGAAGGGTGAGGTTTGGCATCTACCTAGGTTTTATGAGGCCATAAGTTTTGATGATGTATTTTGTATCTATTATTTGTGATAATGAAGGTGAAAAAATAGAAAATAACACAACAGACATATAGTGATGGTTCTTTGCATGATGAGTTCTTCGAGATATGGCAATCACACACACACACACACACTGTGTGTTTACCATCGTGAGTAGTTATATTAAGGGAGTTGATTTTGGTTGTTTGGGTGCTCTTTGTGATGATCTATGAAAGGAAAACCCTGCTTCTGATCCGTTAATAAACATGTGAGGTATACAAATGCTATAATAGGATGAATTTGTCTTTTTTTCCAAAGCAGGCGATGAACCCATTGGATTGTATAGAAGGAGCATGAGAGTGTGTTCCATTTTAAATGTTATGATGCTTTTATGTGAGGACTCAAAGCAAAAAAGGTGTCGTCATCATGCATGATATTTTTCATTAAATTGTGAGAACATTCACCATGTGGTTTAGATTCACCATGTGGCTTAGATTGCCTTTTATAATGCCATAAGTTTTGATGTGAGGTGGATTTACTCTAATGGGTGATTTCTTAAAGGTAGGTCCTTGATTTTGATTATTATTAGTGCTTAGGATTATGTAAAAGAAAAAGGTAATTGTGATTTGACGATATACGAGCAAAGTAACTAGATGTTGTTTTTAGAGTGGACATGCCATTTTTTAAGGAGGCATGAACTAGTACATTCTATCTCTATTTGTTGTGTGAAGAAAAGGGCTTGGTTTTGATTGTTAAGGTCAGGTGCTCTTTTGAGGATCCTGTGAAATAAAATAAGTTGCTTATGAATGAACGATACAAGTGCAAGTATCTAAATGCTATAGTAAGATGGACTTGTCTTTTTTGCATGATTAGCTTGGTGCACTTGTTAGAACCTTGTGTTAAAAAGTGTGATATACGACTTTCAATTAGAAAACTACAATAAAATATTGTGTATAGATTGTCATCACGATATACTCGTACAATATTGGTTGGAGACTTGTGAAAACTCTCGACAGACGCAGTGTAACATCCCAAAATTTGCATCAATTTGAAAATAGGCAATATGAATTAATTATGCATTTTATGTGTTGCATAGAACCTAGTTAATAAATTATTTACAAAAGCTAAAATTAATCCTAGGCCAAAGATCATGTTGATGCATACATGCTGGTGCATATCTTATTTTTGGTGATGATTGGTTTTTGCTCAAAACTTGTTTGAATTCAATTGGAATTCAAATTTGCTTTTGAAATCTATATCTGAAAAATTGGAAAAAAGCCTTTTCCTTTTCCCTCCTCTCCCTTTCTCTCTTTTGGCCCGAACCGGCCTGGCCGGCCCGCTTCCTTTCTCTCCGCCGGCCTGCCTCCCTCTCCACTCCTTCGCCCGCGTGGGCCGCCGTCCGACCCACTCTTGCGCGCAGCACCGCAGCCCGCGCCGTCGGCCCCGCTCCGCAGCCAGCCGCGCGCGCGTCGCTCTCTCTCTTTCGCTGACGCCGTGGCCCGCATGTCAGCTTGGCCTTCTCCCTCTCGTATCCGGCTCGGACTCCACGGCCGAGATCGAATCCATCCTCGCTACGCGTCCTCGCTTGCCAAATCGACCGAGCCGATCCCCTTATAAGATCCCCGAGAGCCCGCCGCCTCTCCCCACGCATCAAGCTCCTGCTCTCGTGCCCCAAAACGCCGCAATCGAGAGCTCCGCACGCCGCAAGATCTCCGCCACCATCAATCCGACGATTCATCGAGTTTCCGAGCTTGTAAGTGGCACCTCGAGTTTCCCCTTGATCTTTCGAAGCTAACCGAGAAGTTTTCCCTCTTTTTCCCCCTCGTCTTGGTGCTCTAATCGCTCGCCGTCGCTCTGCAGAGCCCGCCACCCGCCAAGTCGAGCAATCCGCCGTCCCCGAGTCTTCTCCGGCGCCATAAACCCCTCTGGTGAGTTCGCCTTGAGCTCCTCTTTCGATTGGATCTTTTCCCGAGGTCTCTACCGCTCTGTAGCGGAATCCCGAGCCGCGCCGCCGCCTTCCGGCCATGGCGCCGCCGCGCCCTCTTTCTGCTCCGGCGAAAAGCGCCACCAGCCCTCCCTGATCTAATCCCGAGCGTCCATCCCAGATCCGACGCACACCAGAGCTCGATACCCCTTCGTTGCCTGTTTTACAAAAAGAACCTTACACCTTTTTATGCATCAACCCGCGGTCCTTTTGGGCACTGTGCTCTGAGTCTGCGAAAACTTGCTTCTAAGCCCCTGCGTTTCATCCAAATTGAGGCGCAGTCCAGCCAGATCTGAAATTCGTTTTAAATCAATTTAAATTCAAAATCAATTTCAGTTTATTTACAGATTTGCCACCAGTTTTAAATGCTTATAACTTCTACGTTTTTAGTCCGATTTAGTCCGTTCAAGTTGCGTTAGATTCGTTTTGAAAAGATCTATCTATCTGTACAAGAATATCTAATGTTTTCAGTAATTAAAATTTGAGTTAGGTTTAATCTACTAATTAAGGTTTTGTAACTTGTTTAGCTTATAACTTTTGCGCCATAATTCCGTTTTTTGTGATCTTCGCGTTTATGTGATCGTGTTGGATCGTAGTTTCTGTTTTCAAACTTTTTATATTATTTTCTTGCTGTTGGTGTAATGTTCTAATTATAGCTTGTCTGTTTTGCATGATTGTGTTCCGATGATTGTGTGTTGATGTGGTAATCGAGTATAGACGGTGAGACATACGCTGGTGATCAGGAACCCTTCTACGACAACCAAGAGCAACCAGAGTTCACTGAATCAGGCAAGTATAGCATGGGATCCTCCTTGTTGACCTATTCACCATGAAACATCTAAATTCATATGCATGTGTCTAATTTTGATCTCCTATCTAGTTTACCCTAGACTTTTGACCCGTTACCTTGTTAACCTTGGGATGCTATGCATATGGGTAGAGTTTTGCTAGAGCTTTACTTAAACCAAACATGATCTAATAATGGTGAATAAAATTTGATCTTTTGAGCAACATGGTTTAGGACCTCCTGTCAGCAAAAGCTGGGACATACAGTGCAACCATGAGGGTTATGTGGCTCTGACCTTAGCTCAGTATAAGGACCTTTTCTAGCTTGTTAGTGGACACCTGTATAGGCGCGTTGGATCTTGCCGAGACGGGTATAGTGCGGCTTCTGTCCACGTGAGTATAGGCTGCGTGTTATTGTGCCACCTGGAAGGAGGGCTCTACATCCCCTTGCCTTAAGAAATAACGGCCCTAACTTGTTAGACGAACCTTTGAAAGGCTTTGCGTGTATCCTGCCCGCTCACCTCGGAAGTGTTATGGGAGTAATTAACCCGGGCATCTGGATATCACGACTCATCGGGTAAAGTGTACAACCTCTGCAGAGTGTAAAACTGGTATATCAGCCGTGCTCACGGTTACGAGCGGCCCGGAAAACTCACAGATTAGTTGTTATATGTTGTTTATTTATGTTGCACATGTTGATTACTTTATTGCTATGTTTCAGTTATTATGATCATGTGGATTGGGTTTAAGCATTCATATATGTTCACTTTAATATTAAAATATTGCCAATTAAAAGCTACCGCAGTCTAACCAGTGTCAGCCTTATTTGAGCCTCATGAACCCCATGTTACACTTGTTAAGTACGAGAAGTACTTATGCTTGTTTATTTTTCTTTCTACTTGGATAAAATCCCGGATGGGTAACAGATTGCTATGGTAACGACGACTTCCCTGAAGAGTTCTAGTCTTGCTGTCAACCAGTCATCTTCCCTGTGATGGAGCTACCGCGAGAGATGCTTTATTTATCCGCTGCTATGTAAAGACTTTAAATAATATTCGTTATGTAATAAACATATGTAATGGTACTTCTTAATTTGTGGCTTATGTGTGTGATTGATCTCTGGGCACACATGAGTTATTGCATTCAATTTTGTTCTTAAAATTGGGTGTGACAAATTGGTATCGGAGCTATGTTTACTGTAGGACGCAAGCCTAGTTAGTTATGGTCGTTTTAGTGGTCCTTGCTTCTCAATTCTTGCTATTTTATCTTAGCCTTGTTAATTTATCAAAACTATATGCTTCTCTTTACTTACTCTATTACACAAATATATTGATTCTATTGTATCTGTCTCTTGGTCTATTCCATAGATGGCTCGTCGTACCACCCGCAGGACCATTGGTGGACGCAGGAGGGCAGGCAACCCCGTTCCGCAAGCACCGCAAGCACCCCATGAGCCAGAACAGCAGGAGGTAGCACCGCAAGAGCCAGTACTGCAAGAACAAGCACCTCAAGAAGTGGAACCACAAGCGCCGGCACCACACAAGCTCCAGCTCAACAAGCACCAGCTCCACAAGCTCCAGTACCTCCCGCGCCAGTGCCCCCAGAAGTGCTGGAGGTTGAAGACGATGAAGAGCTTCCAACGGGTTGGGATGTGGACTCCGGGTATTTCGTCGGAGCACCCACAGCTGCCCAGAGTCCCACACCTCACAGGCTGATGGGACTTTTTGATGCCTACTACCCCGACAAGAACATCATCGTACAGTACACCCACTGGAGGTACAGTCATCCCATGGAAAGGACCTACTGGAAGGCAAGAGTGACTGTCGCCGTCCGAGAACCAGAGAGTGGCCTATACCTGCATGAGATGGTGATTGGCCACAGGGCTCGTCGGTCCACTCTAGCGTCAGCCTTGGAAGCCGTGGCAGTTGAAGCCTACAACGCATTCCGGGGTCGTCGCATTGATGACATGAGGGATGATGCATACCGCTATCTGCCCTATTGGAACAGTGAGAATAAGGAGGCTATGGTAGAAGACCCCAATGCAACTCCAACCGAGAAGGCCACACGAGATTTTCTCCTTGACAGGGAAAGGTCTAACGCGGACTTGGAAAAGGAGGTGATATCTCTGGGAAAAGATCTCAAAAGATGCTATAGCACCATTGATGGGCTCTTGGAACTTCTCAACCAACCCCCTATGTACAAGAGGCTCCGCGAACCGCTCTACAAATAGGCATAGGTCACCCTTCTATGTAATAAGACGATATTAGTAAACGTTTTGTCGAGTCTAGTTAAACTTTGTGCTAGTGTGCTTCTTTATGTGTGAGTTGGATTATCATTATGCTTATGTGTGATTTGAATCTTTGTAATGAGTGTTGAGATATTGTAGGCTTGTCTACAAATCTCATAGTTAGACATAACGTTTATGAATAATAAGAGGGTTAGTTATATCTTGTCCTATGCTGTTTTCTGGAGCAACCTGTGATCTTTTGGTTATATCTCAAGTTCTGATCGTGCAACATGGCTGAAAATTTTATGGTGGAAAACAGACTCCTATATCTAACCAATGCCTCTGGAATCACTTCAATAGCTGTTATGGTTTGTGAGATATGGCTGTTTCAAGTTAGAGTTTCTGCGCAGTTTTGAGCTCTGGACAGATCTGTTTGTTCTCTGTTTTCGACTAACTTAACGACAGAATCTGGGAAAGTCACTTAAATAAAAGTTGTAGATAATTTCGTTATCTTTCCAACCGTGTATCACACGCCCTGTTTGGATTTCTGGAACTCCGAATATGACTGTTTTTCTGTACTGCTGTTACTGGATCTCGCCCAGAAATTTTCAGATCTCCTGTTTCCTCTCATACAAGTGATCTTTTCATGAAAAGTTCGCTAACCTTGATCATTGTTGGAAACACAGATGGCCGCCAGAGGAGGTGGAGCTGGAGGTGGACGTGGACGTGGCCGTGGTCGTGGAGCACCTGTTAACCCACCACCACCACCCCCAGTTAACATTCAGCAGTTGATGGGCATCCAAGCCCAATTTATGCAAACCATGATGCAACATATGCAGAATCAGCCAGTTGGAGGAGCACCACGGATGCAAGTGAGGGACAAGAGGGGTGAGTTTTTGAAGGGTCACCCGCCAGTGTTCTCTCATGCCGCTGATCCCCTGGAGGCTGATGACTGACTTCGTGCCATTGAACGCCAGCTTACCATCGCGCAATGCAATGACCAGGAGAAGGTGCTCTATGCTTCTGGTCAGTTGCAAGGAGCTGCTCTGGATTGGTGGGAATCGTTTCAGTTCGGTCAAGCCAACGATGCTCCACCTGTTACCTTTGAGGAATTCAAGACCAACTTCAAAGCGTACCATATCCCTGCTGGTCTGATTGAATTGAAGCAGGAAGAGTTCAGATCTCTGCGCCAAGGAGCCATGACCGTTGCAGAGTACCGTGACAAGTTTGCTCAATTGTCACGCTATGCCCCCACAGATATTGCTCAGGATGCCGACAAGCAGCGTCGCTTCCTCAAGGGTCTGAATGATGGACTGACACTGCAGTTAATGTCCAATGAGTATGCCAGTTACCAGACTCTAGTCAACCGTGCTATAGTGGTTGACAACAAGCGCAAGGAGATGGAGGCTAGAAAAAGGAAGCTCCAAGGTCAGTCCTCTGGTAGTAACAACCGCCCTCGTTCCAACTTCGCACCAGGCAATCAGCAGAGGTATCAGGGACCGACTACTCAGTGGAACCGCAACCAGGGACAGCAACGTCCTTCATACCAGCAGCAGGGTAATAATCAACGCCCCCAACAACAGCCTAACAATCAAGCTCAACGCCAAGGTACCCCTGTCAGCACCCCCATGAAGAATAGTGCACCTAACACTCCCAACAAGTGTTTTGTCTGTGGTGATGCTGGTCACCTCTCCTACAACTGCCCTAAGAAGCAGAACCAGCAGACTCCGTAGAACCAGAACAACAATCAAAGGGGACGACCGAATCCATCACCTAACTCAGGCAAGGTGAACCACGTGTCTGCAGAGACCGTGCAGGAGGCGCCAGAAATTATGCTTGGTACGTTCAATATCAGCTCCATCCCTGCTACAGTTCTTTTCGATTCTGGTGCATCGCATACTTTCATATCACATACATTTGTTAGAATGCATAACCTACCTGTTAGCCTCATGAAAACCCCTATAATGGTTACCTCACCGGGTGGAGGATTGCAAGCTACGCTTCAGTGTATGCCTATAGATGTGTCCCTAGGGGGGGTAGACTTCTCAGTATCCCCAATTGTGCTGAGAACAGCTGGCATTGATTTGATACTGGGTATGGACTGGATGAAGAGGTGCAAGACAGATATACAGTGTCAAGAGAAAGTTGTGACAGTTACTACAGCTAAGGGAGACAGAATCAGTGTGAAGGTAGTGCTACAACCAACACCGACTGCAACCGTGAACCAGATGAATGAAGAGGATTTCCCGGAAGATCTAGTGGTGGATGAGTTCCCGGATGTGTTCCCCGATGACCTGCCAGGTATGCCACCCGATCGCGACATTGAATTTATTATTGAACTTTTACCTGGAACTGCACCCATAGCTAAAAGACCATATAGAATGGGAGTACCTGAGTTAGATGAACTTAAGAAACAAATTAAAGAGTTACAAGAAAAAGGGTTTATTCGTCCTAGTTCATCACCTTGGGGAGCTCCTGTTATCTTTGTTGACAAAAAGGATGGTGGTCAACGGATGTGTGTTGACTATAGATCGCTTAATGAAGTTACCATCAAGAACAAGTACCCGTTGCCGAGGATTGATGATCTGTTTGACCAGCTTAAAGGTGCATGTGTGTTCTCTAAGATTGATCTGCGTTCTGGTTACCATCAGTTGAAGATTCGAGCATCTGATATTCCAAAGACAGCTTTCACTACCAGGTATGGGTTGTATGAGTATACAGTCATGTCCTTTGGGTTGACCAATGCACCTGCCTACTTTATGTATTTGATGAACAAGGTGTTCATGGAATATCTCGACAAGTTCGTTGTTGTGTTTATTGATGATATTCTAGTATACTCTAAGAACAAGGAAGATCATGTTGAACATCTGAGGTTAGTACTGCAAAAACTCAGAGAGCACAAGTTGTATGCCAAGCGCAGCAAGTGTGAATTTTGGTTGAAGGAAGTTTCTTTCCTTGGACATGTTATCTCTAATGGAGGTATTTCAGTAGATCCAAGCAAGGTTGAAGATGTGTTGAATTGGAAACCACCAACAGATGTGACCGAGATTCGTAGTTTCCTTGGATTGGCTGGTTACTACAGAAGGTTCATTGAAGGATTCTCCAAGCTTGCTAAGCCAATGACAGCTCTGCTAGAGAAGAATGCTAAGTTTGTCTGGTCCGATAAATGTCAAGCTAACTTTGAGGAGTTGAAGAAACGTCTGACCACAGCTCCGGTGTTAATACTACCAGATCTAAGTAAGGACTTCTCTATTTATTGTGATGCATCTCGTCAAGGTTTGGGTTGTGTTCTTATGCAAGAAGGCAGAGTTGTAGCATATGCATCGAGGCAGTTGAGAAAGCATGAGCTGAATTACCCCACGCATGATCTAGAATTGGCAGCTGTTGTCCATGCATTAAAAATTTGGAGACACTACTTAGTGGGTCACAAGACAGACATTTATACTAATCACAAGAGCTTGAAGTACATCTTCACTCAGTCTGATTTGAATTTGAGACAGCGCAGATGGTTGGAATTGATTAAGGATTATGATTTGGAAATACACTACCATCCCGGTAAGGCTAATGTTGTAGCAGATGCCTTGAGCAGAAAAAGCTATGCCAATGAGATCCAAATTGCTTCTATGCCAGAAGAGTTGTGTGCTGAATTTGCACATCTGAATCTGGGAATTGTGACCAATAGAATGGAATTAGTACTTGAACCGGTATTGATGCAAGAGATACGTAAAGGTCAGATGGCAGATGAGAAGCTGAAGCAGATAGCCGATAACATTGTTCTTGGCAAAGCATCAGGTTTTTGGTTAGATGATGATGGTACGTTATGGCATGGGAATAGGTTATGTGTGCCTGAAATCAAGGAGATACGTGAGACTATACTGCGAGAAGTGCATGAGTCAGCTTATTCCATTCATCCTGGAAGCACTAAGATGTACATTGATCTAAAGAAAAAGTATTGGTGGGATGGACTGAAAAGAGATGTAGCCGAGTATGTAGCTCTGTGTGATACCTGTCAGAGGGTAAAGGCAGAACATCAGAGACCCGCTGGTTTGTTACAACCGATGAAGATACCTGAATGGAAGTGGGAAGAAGTTGGTATGGACTTCATAGTTGGTTTACCTCGTACGCAGGGAGGATACGACTCCATATGGGTAGTAGTAGATCGATTGACCAAAGTTGCTCACTTTATACCGGTCAAAACTACCTACACGGGAGCTAGGTTGGCAGAATTGTATATGGAACGGATAGTATGTTTGCATGGAGTGCCTCGAAAAATTGTGTCAGATCGTGGTACTCAGTTCACCTCTCACTTTTGGCAGATGATACATCGATCTTTGGGTACAAGGTTGAACTTCAGTACTGCTTATCATCCACAGACTGATGGACAGACGGAAAGAACAAATCAGATTCTAGAAGACATGTTGAGAGCTTGTGCATTGCAGTATGGCACCAGTTGGGACAAGAATCTGTGTTATGCAGAGTTCTCATACAACAACAGCTATCAGGAGAGTCTTAAGATGGCACCGTTTGAAGCTTTGTATGGAAGATCGTGTAGAACACCGTTGTTCTGGGATCAGACAGGTGAAAGTCAAGTGTTTGGACCTGATGTGTTGAGGAATGCCGAGGAACATGTCAGGATAATCAGAGATAACCTGAGAGCCGCTCAGTCTCGGCAGAAGAGTTATGCAAACAACCGTCGTCGAGATCTAACTTTCGCAGTAGGTGATTATGTCTACCTAAAGGTGTCACCGATGAGAGGTGTGAAAAGGTTCAATAAGAAAGGGAAGCTAGCACCCAGGTATATTGGACCGTTCAAAATTCTTGAAAGACGTGGTGAAGTGGCGTATCAGTTAGAATTGCCTGAAAGCTTGTCAGGAGTGCATAATGTGTTTCATGTTTCTCAGTTGAAAAAGTGCCTGCGAGTACCCGAAGAGCAGATACCGTTGGAAGAGCTCACAGTTAAGGAAGATTTGACTTATGATGAGTATCCGACAAAGATTTTGGAAACAGCCGAAAGAGTTACCCGGAGCAGAGTAATAAAGATGTGCAAGGTTCAGTGGAATCGGTACTCAGAAGCAGAGGCAACTTGGGAAAGAGAAGAGGATTTGAGAAAGTCATACCCACAGTTGTTTGAGTAAGCATCGCTAGAATCTCGAGGACGAGATTCTTTAAGGGGGGTAGAATTGTAACATCCCAAAATTTGCATCAATTTGAAAATAGGCAATATGAATTAATTATGCATTTTATGTGTTGCATAGAACCTAGTTAATAAATTATTTACAAAAGCTAAAATTAATCCTAGGCCAAAGATCATGTTGATGCATACATGCTGGTGCATATCTTATTTTTGGTGATGATTGGTTTTTGCTCAAAACTTGTTTGAATTCAATTGGAATTCAAATTTGCTTTTGAAATCTATATCTGAAAAATTGGAAAAAGCCTTTTCCTTCTCCCTCCTCTCCCTTTCTCTCTTTTGGCCCGAACCGGCCTGGCCGGCCCGCTTCCTTTCTCTCCGCCGGCCTGCCTCCCTCTCCACTCCTTCGCCCGCGTGGGCCGCCGTCCGGCCCACTCTTGCGCGCAGCACCGCAGCCCGCGCCGTCGGCCCCGCTCCGCAGCCAGCCGCGCGCGCGCGTCGCTCTCTCTCTTTCGCTGACGCCGTGGCCCGCATGTCAGCTTGGCCTTCTCCCTCTCGTATCCGGCTCGGACTCCATGGCCGAGATCGAATCCATCCTCGCTACGCGTCCTCGCTTGCCAAATCGACCGAGCCGATCCCCTTATAAGATCCCCGAGAGCCCGCCGCCTCTCCCCACGCATCAAGCTCCTGCTCTCGTGCCCCAAAACGCCGCAACCGAGAGCTCCGCACGCCGCAAGATCTCCGCCACCATCAATCCGACGATTCATCGAGTTTCCGAGCTTGTAAGTGGCACCTCGAGTTTCCCCTTGATCTTTCGAAGCTAACCGAGAAGTTTTCCCTCTTTTTCCCCCTCGTCTTGGTGCTCTAATCGCTCGCCGTCGCTCTGCAGAGCCCGCCACCCGCCAAGTCGAGCAATCCGCCGTCCCCGAGTCTTCTCCGGCGCCATAAACACCTCTGGTGAGTTCGCCTTGAGCTCCTCTTTCGATTGGATCTTTTCCCGAGGCCTCTACCGCTCTGTAGCGGAATCCCGAGCCGCGCCGCCGCCTTCCGGCCATGGCGCCGCCGCGCCCTCTTTCTGCTCCGGCGAAAAGCGCCACCAGCCCTCCCTGATCTAATCCCGAGCGTCCATCTCAGATCCGACGCACACCAGAGCTCGATACCCCTTCGTTGCCTGTTTTACAAAAAGAACCTTACACCTTTTTATGCATCAACCCGCGGTCCTTTTGGGCACTGTGCTCTGAGTCTGCAAAAACTTGCTTCTAAGCCCCTGCGTTTCATCCAAATTGAGGCGCAGTCCAGCCAGATCTGAAATTCGTTTTAAATCAATTTAAATTCAAAATCAATTTCAGTTTATTTACAGATTTGCCACCAGTTTTAAATGCTTATAACTTCTACGTTTTTAGTCCGATTTAGTCCGTTCAAGTTGCGTTAGATTCGTTTTGAAAAGATCTATCTATCTGTACAAGAATATCTAATGTTTTCAGTAATTAAAATTTGAGTTAGGTTTAATCTACTAATTAAGGTTTTGTAACTTGTTTAGCTTATAACTTTTGCGCCATAATTTCGTTTTTTGTGATCTTCGCGTTTATGTGATCGTGTTGGATCGTAGTTTCTGTTTTCAAACTTTTTATATTATTTTCTTGCTGTTGGTGTAATGTTCTAATTATAGCTTGTCTGTTTTGCATGATTGTGTTCCGATGATTGTGTGTTGATGTGGTAATCGAGTATAGACGGTGAGACATACGCTGGTGATCAGGAACCCTTCTACGACAACCAAGAGCAACCAGAGTTCACTGAATCAGGCAAGTATAGCATGGGATCCTCCTTGTTGACCTATTCACCATGAAACATCTAAATTCATATGCATGTGTCTAATTTTGATCTCCTATCTAGTTTACCCTAGACTTTTGACCCGTTACCTTGTTAACCTTGGGATGCTATGCATATGGGTAGAGTTTTGCTAGAGCTTTACTTAAACCAAACATGATCTAATAATGGTGAATAAAATTTGATCTTTTGAGCAACATGGTTTAGGACCTCCTGTCAGCAAAAGCTGGGACATACAGTGCAACCATGAGGGTTATGTGGCTCTGACCTTAGCTCAGTATAAGGACCTTTTCTAGCTTGTTAGTGGACACCTGTATAGGCGCGTTGGATCTTGCCGAGACGGGTATAGTGCGGCTTCTGTCCACGTGAGTATAGGCTGCGTGTTATTGTGCCACCTGGAAGGAGGGCTCTACATCCCCTTGCCTTAAGAAATAGCGGCCCTAACTTGTTAGACGAACCTTTGAAAGGCTTTGCGTGTATCCTGCCCGCTCACCTCGGAAGTGTTATGGGAGTAATTAACCCGGGCATCTGGATATCACGACTCATCGGGTAAAGTGTACAACCTCTGCAGAGTGTAAAACTGGTATATCAGCCGTGCTCACGGTTACGAGCGGCCCGGAAAACTCACAGATTAGTTGTTATATGTTGTTTATTTATGTTGCACATGTTGATTACTTTATTGCTATGTTTCAGTTATTATGATCATGTGGATTGGGTTTAAGCATTCATATATGTTCACTTTAATATTAAAATATTGCCAATTAAAAGCTACCGCAGTCTAACCAGTGTCAGCCTTATTTGAGCCTCATGAACCCCATGTTACACTTGTTAAGTACGAGAAGTACTTATGCTTGTTTATTTTTCTTTCTACTTGGATAAAATCCCGGATGGGTAACAGATTGCTATGGTAACGACGACTTCCCTGAAGAGTTCTAGTCTTGCTGTCAACCAGTCATCTTCCCTGTGATGGAGCTACCGCGAGAGATGCTTTATTTATCCGCTGCTATGTAAAGACTTTAAATAATATTCGTCATGTAATAAACATATGTAATGGTACTTCTTAATTTGTGGCTTATGTGTGTGATTGATCTCTGGGCACACATGAGTTATTGCATTCAATTTTGTTCTTAAAATTGGGTGTGACACGCAGAGCTAGGCGCAAGCCTATCTTAGAACAGAATCCATGAAATCAACCTCGATGTCATTAGAAAGATATATTAAAGACAATGAAATGCATGAAAGATCCAACCTTGAACATATTGTCCTAGACTAGGGCATAATGACCCCTCCTACGGGTTTGTTTGGGATAATTCATTCCATTTTTTTAGCTCTGCTCCAACTTCGCTAATCAAATGGGGACATCTTTATGAAGTTTGCTCCAGAAAAAGGCAAAATTGAAGGCCAACTCTAGGAGTTTTATGGAGCATATAAGGGGCACTCTAAAAAATTCAAGTATTTTGTGGAGCTAATTTATGGTATAGTTGGAGTCGAGTTAATTTTGATGATGTGGGGCAGTCCCAACAAGCCACCCTTTGTGTGCCCATTTAGGCTAGTAAAGTGTTTGCTCTACTAATGAGTGCAAAAATGGAAGTAGTGTAACTAAACTATTACCAAATTAAAAAAATCATATGGTTCTGTTCGGTATAGGAGTAATGGGTGCAAAATGGATAGTAGCGTGAGTTTGGTGTATACTCTCTCCGTTTCAAATTATAAGTCATTTTAAGAATCTTGAAGAGTCAAAGTATATCAAGTTTGACCAAAATTATAGAGAGAAATACAAAGATTTATGACATAGAATAGGTATACTATGAAAATATAACAAATGAAGAATCAAGTTGATACTTATTAGTTGATAAAATGGAATGTATATATCTTTTTTCTTGCTGGATATATACATTTTCTTTTAAAAACAACCTGAGAGCGAATGTTTTCATGAAAATTTACCCTAAGCCAATAATGCACTTCTGTTTCTATGATGATTTTTTAAACGTCATCAAAAAACGTCATGTAAAGCATCAATTCTTGTAGTGTTCCTTGCTCCACCACACACACACACAAAGTTAAGCACATGAA
Source organism: Coix lacryma-jobi var. lacryma-jobi (assembly GCA_009763385.1). NCBI lineage: Eukaryota > Viridiplantae > Streptophyta > Magnoliopsida > Poales > Poaceae > Coix > Coix lacryma-jobi. The sequence goes on from CM019824.1 coordinate 53,478,690, forward strand.
TCATAGAGGAAGAGGATTATAGCCGGTTTCTACCCCTTGATTGAGTGTTGTGGTGCCACACAAACCTTGCCTGGGTGTCCACACAACATGACACATATCTCAACAGCACACACGTTACCTACCGTGCAGACCAGTGGGGGGAGTCGGGACACACAATGCAAGCGTGCATGCTGCCAATGCTGTTGTGTGTGAAATTAAGAGAGGTACCTACCGAGACTGGGTTGGGGCCAATATAGACCTGAGCATTTTGCGGGCCGGGCCAAAAAAAAGTCTGGTTATGTCGGGCCGAAAAAAACCTGTCCATTACTGTTCACTGGACGAGTCAGACCTGCTATTTTCGGGCCGCCCGCGTAATTTATAGTGTAAAACAACTAAAATAAGCATTTCGGGTCGGGTTTGGGCCGAGAAAATTTTTCTGGGCAGCAAGATCTCTGCTCAGGCCCTGTCCAGTAAGGTTCATGGGTGGGCCAAAACCCGGCTGGCCCGGGCCAAGCCCGCGGGCCGGGTCGGGCCGGACTGAAAATGCTCAGGTCTAGACCAATATATGTCGTCTCAGCCTGTGATGCATGAGAGGTTAACAACCTTGGCCTCGATTAGGCTGTCCTTGCTAATGCTAATAAAAGTTGATATAATATCCGATCACGGTTCTCTTAGGTCTTGCATTCATTCGTCACCTCAAGCTGGCTAGTGTGTCACTTAGAGCAAGGTTAATAATAGAGCCCGCCGTGGGTTGTAAGAAATCTTCCAGCCATCTCTCAGTCCACTTATATAGTGGTTGAGCATATGCCTTGTGTGTCTTCTTCTGTCTTCTCCACATCAGCATTCAGCCTGCTTATAGCCTCTTACTATACTTGCTCTTATTTAGATACAGTACAAGGCAGGATCGTACCGTACACTTTGTCGGTTCGGTTGGTATAAAATGCCATCGATTAATTATCAATACTGTAGTAGTGTAAGTACATTAATTTAAGGCTTCAGCAAAATGTTATGTAGTCTTATTTGAATGGTACAAGCAAGCTCAATTATGTACGACTACGTACGCTTGTTGTACAGTAGGACTCCATGTGGTTTAGATTGCCTTTTATAATGCCATAAGTTTTGATGTGAGGTGGATTTACTCTAATGGGTGATTTCTTAAAGGTAGGTCCTTGATTTTGATTATTATTAGTGCTTAGGATTATGTAAAAGAAAAAGGTAATTGTGATTTGACGATATATGAGCAAAGTAACTAGATGTTGTTTTTAGAGTGGACATGCCATTTTTTAAGGAGGCATGAACTAGTACATTCTATCTCTATTTGTTGTGTGAAGAAAAGGGCTTGGTTTTGATTGTTAAGGTCAGGTGCTCTTTTGAGGATCCTGTGAAATAAAATAAGTTGCTTATGAATGAACGCATCTAAATGCTATAGTAAGATGGACTTGTCTTTTTTGCATGATTAGCTTGGTGCACTTGTTAGAACCTTGTGTTAAAAAGTGTGATATACGACTTTCAATTAGAAAACTACAAGAAAATATTGTGTATAGATTGTCATCACGATATACTCGTACAATATTGGTTGGAGACTTGTGAAAACTCTCGACAGACGCAGAGCTAGGCGCAAGCCTATCTTAGAACAGAATCCATGAAATCAACCTCGATGTCATTAGAAAGATATATTAAAGACAATGAAATGCATGAAAGATCCAACCTTGAACATATTGTCCTAGACTAGGGCATAATGACCCCTCCTACGGGTTTGTTTGGGATAATTCATTCCATTTTTTTAGCTCTGCTCCAACTTCGCTAATCAAATGGGGACATCTTTATGAAGTTTGCTCCAGAAAAAGGCAAAATTGAAGGCCAACTCTAGGAGTTTTATGGAGCATATAAGGGGCACTCTAAAAAATTCAAGTATTTTGTGGAGCTAATTTATGGTATAGTTGGAGTCGAGTTAATTTTGATGATGTGGGGCAGTCCCAACAAGCCACCCTTTGTGTGCCCATTTAGGCTAGTAAAGTGTTTGCTCTACTAATGAGTGCAAAAATGGAAGTAGTGTAACTAAACTATTACCAAATTAAAAAAATCATATGGTTCTGTTCGGTATAGGAGTAATGGGTGCAAAATGGATAGTAGCGTGAGTTTGGTGTATACTCTCTCCGTTTCAAATTATAAGTCATTTTAAGAATCTTGAAGAGTCAAAGTATATCAAGTTTGACCAAAATTATAGAGAGAAATACAAAGATTTATGACATAGAATAGGTATACTATGAAAATATAAGAATCAAGTTGATACTTATTAGTTGATAAAATGGAATGTATATATCTTTTTTCTTGCTGGATATATACATTTTCTTTTAAAAACAACCTGAGAGCGAATGTTTTCATGAAAATTTACCCTAAGCCAATAATGCACTTCTGTTTCTATGATGATTTTTTTAAACGTCATCAAAAAACGTCATGTAAAGCATCAATTCTTGTAGTGTTCCTTGCTCCACCACACACACACACAAAGTTAAGCACATGAATCATAGAGGAAGAGGATTATAGCCGGTTTCTACCCCTTGATTGAGTGTTGTGGTGCCACACAAACCTTGCCTGGGTGTCCACACAACATGACACATATCTCAACAGCACACACGTTACCTACCGTGCAGACCAGTGGGGGGAGTCGGGACACACAATGCAAGCGTGCATGCTGCCAATGCTGTTGTGTGTGAAATTAAGAGAGGTACCTACCGAGACTGGGTTGGGGCCAATATAGGCCTGAGCATTTTGCGGGCCGGGCCGAAAAAAAGTCTGGTTATGTCGGGCCGAAAAAAACCTGTCCATTACTATTCACTGGACGAGTCAGACCTGCTATTTTCGGGCCGCCCGCGTAATTTATAGTGTAAAACAACTAAAATAAGCATTTCGGGTCGGGTTTGGGCCGAGAAAATTTTTCTGGGCAGCAAGATCTCTGCTCAGGCCCTGTCCAGTAAGGTTCATGGGTGGGCCAAAACCCGGCTGGCCCGGGCCAAGCACGCGGGCCGGGTCGGGCCGGACTGAAAATGCTTAGGTCTAGGCCAATATATGTCGTCTCAGCCTGTGATGCATGAGAGGTTAACAACCTTGGCCTCGATTAGGCTGTCCTTGCTAATGCTAATAAAAGTTGATATAATATCCGGTCACGGTTCTCTTAGGTCTTGCATTCATTCGTCACCTCAAGCTGGCTAGTGTGTCACTTAGAACAAGGTTAATAATAGAGCCCGCCGTGGGTTGTAAGAAATCTTCCAGCCATCTCTCAGTCCACTTATATAGTGGTTGAGCATATGCCTTGTCTGTCTTCTTCTCTCTTCTCCACGTCAGCATTCAGCCTGCTTATAGCCTCTTACTATACTTGCTCTTATTTAGATACAGTACAAGGCAGGATCGTACCGTACACTTTGTCGGTTCGGTTGGTATAAAATGCCATCGATTAATTATCAATACTGTAGTAGTGTAAGTACATTAATTTAAGGCTTCAGCAAAATGTTATGTAATCTTATTTGAATGGTACAAGCAAGCTCAATTATGTACTACTACGTACGCTTGTTGTACAGTAGGACTCTAGGTTGGCATCGTTTCTCTTTTTTTTTTTTTGGTGAGTTTCGCCGTCCTGAATTACAGACGCTTCAACTGTTTCTGAGATTTCAATAGTTCTAAATCTGATATCTTTTTTCCTTGAATACACAAAAGAATTTCCACATATTTTTATTAAGATTGAGAAATAATACAAGTTACAGTGACATGTTATGAACATAACACACTAGGAGGTTGGTGTTATACAGTTGGCTCTGTCTTCCCTAATATATGAAGATCATGGTCTAATCATACTACTTAGCCATCATCGATGATCATACGTACTGACTTGCGTAACACTTCGGTCGTCCTCCTTATAGATCCACGAAAAGCTATCGCATTGGCTCAACATATATACGAGAGGTTAAGTTGGTCCATGAAGATAAAGATATTGTCGTAGACCAGAGGTGGCACGAACCCTGCAGATCGACAACTCTGGTTGTCCCTCCACAACTGGCTGGAGCAGCAGTGAGCCAGTGACCATGGTGCCTTAGAATCTTGACAGCGAACCATTTTATCTCTTCTTTTTTTTTTGTTCGGAAGAACAGGACGGGTTTTTAGGCCCAGCTAGTAGAATACTCCCTCCGTCCCTAAAAAAGTGTCGCTTCGCTTCCCGAGAAACGATTTTGACTAATTATATATTAAAAAATATTAGTAGTTATGGTACATAATTAGTATCATTAGAAAGATCTTTGAATCTAGTTTTTTAACAAATTTTTTTGAAGATTTAAATGTTGCACATATTTTTTCTATAAATTAAGTCAAACCTGTGACACGCATCTCACTGCGACATTCTTTTAGGGATGGAGGAAGTATACTAAAGAGGAAATGAAGTACAGAAGGAACCGCTTTATCCTCGGTGAATCTGATATCTGTGATTACGAAATGGCTTTCGACCATCTTTCTGACCGTCATAAATTATATATGATGCTTCGGCGTCAGCATCAGCAGGCCGGAGCCCCAACAAAATCTGTGATAGATCAATAGACCTAGAACTCGTACTTTGTGAATAATCATGCCAACGGCAGGCCCTGTTCACACACTTGATGCCGCAAAGCTTCATCGTTAGGAGAGTGTTGTTATACTCGTACCAATTAATTAATTAAGTGCCCACTAGAAAAGAGAGAAATCAATCATACGCGCGCACGTCCCCTTCGCGGCGGGTTCCTGGTCTTCCCGCCACGCGCTGATGAGGTAATCCGTCCAACGCAAGGCGATGACGCCCGCGGCCATCCACGTCCATTCAGCAGGATCAGGATGCAAACGGGTTTGTCTGCACATATTTAATTTTTACGAATTAATTAGTAAAGATCTATATCTCTAAAATTAAATCGATTTATGGGTTCATGAATAAAATCTGGTTGCATCCCTACCAGGCGACATGCAGGCCTATCCATGCATATGCATGCTCAAATGAAGTGGAACTTTATTAATTGTTTTTAGGCTTATTACAAACACGTATACGATGTTTGGTTTGTGAAATCAAACTATGCTTCATGAAGTAATGCATCATAAGTTCATTCTATGAATTTTGGTGCAACTAACTCATTTCTCATTCATATACTAATTATTGACATACGAGGAATGGGGTGATAATACATCAACAATAGTGGCAGACCTAGAATTTTACTACAGAGTATGCCACACAAGAATTTTCTTGTGTATTCGGTAAAACCATTTTCAATTTGTAAAATCATATTTCAATTCGGTAAAACCGCATACATTAAATAACATAATAATAATCTTTAAATTTAAAGTTTTGCTAAAAACTATGACAAATTATAATATAAAGAGTTTAAATGAAATACAAATACTTCAAAATATAGTTATAAAAGAGACTTACAACAAGATGGGATGAAAAACATTTTAAAAAAGAATGAAATATGTAATTTATAATTATAATATCTAAAGGAGAAAAAAATTGAAAAAATGAAAATAAAGACACATGAAGTCTCGTAGGTTACAACAAGAGGGACAACAAAATAGAAAAACTAAACTATACTTAATTTTAAAGGGGACAAAAGAAAATGGAAAATTAAAATGGTGTTGTATATAGCTATTGATAAGTGAATGAAATGATGCCCAAGTTATATCACCTTTATTTGTCATTCTATTTTACGAAATTTTCTCACAAGATACAACTACTTGGAATAAATAAAACTAGAAAATAAAGGATGTATATAGTTATTATAATATCAAGAAGGGATAAAAGACAAGAAATTAGACACGACAAGATAAAAAAAAATGAAAACTAAATAATGAACCAGATATTCTATAGTCATTTTTTAATAAAGGTGCATAAAAACAGAAAAAGAAACACCACAAGATAAAAATATATAAAAACTAAATAATGAAATAGATTATCTATAGTCAATTTTTTTAATAAAGGTGCATAAAAACAGAAAAAAAAACTATGGCCGCAAGGGGTTGATCCATGGACCCTTTGGTTCAAAGGCTAGAGACTTATCATTAGGATAACAAGACGTAACATTTATATTATTTGCACAATTTTATATGTATGATAATCCAATATTAACTAAATAGAAGCATGTCCCACAGGGTATGTTGTGGCCCACCTGGCATACCCTGTGGGTCTGCCCATGATCAACATATTCTATTCCACCAACCAAATAGAAAAGGTGTGAAAAGTGAGAAGATGGTGAACCACCTCATTCCTCAAACCAAACACCCCCGTGGCATCAAACTGGTCAGTTGGTCCTTCTAAATAGTCTTGCACATACACACTGTCTCTATAAACATATTTGTCGGGGGACCGCAAAAGGGGTACCCCCAATCAACGCAAAACAAATAGGTTAAACCTAGAACACCAATTAATAAAACCAGCTAGACTAACCTTCCAAAGAGCAACGCTGGCCCACCGCCAGAAAGCGTGGGCTCGCCAAAGCCTTACCGATCGCCTCCTGGTAGCCTACCCCTCGAGCCCCGGCGCGTAGGCCACGAACCCGCTGCAGCCGTGCACCGCTCCACGGGACCGTGCGCGGGGACCTCGAGCCTCTTCAGCACGAAAGCCTATCCCTCGAGGCTCATTACACCTCAGGCCTCGAGCTGGAGCCCAACCTCCACTCACCCGAGCCCTCCGCGCCAGAGCTCGGGCGAGCGCTCCACTACCCTTCGAAGCACCCCTCGAAGAGGAAGCTTCCTGCTCCCCAGCTCTGACGACCGTACCAACCCCACGCAGCGCATTTAATGCTTTCACCTACTCCGGTCACATCCTCTGGCACACGATGCGTGCCACAGTGAGCCAGAGTCAGGGTCAAACCTCGTTTTCACCACAGGCATAGTCAAAAGGGGACGTACAACACTGTTAAGCCATACCCTACGTTGTTGCACGTCCAAGCCACGTCTCGAGGCCCGGATACCTGCCGCTCAATCGGGTTTCCCGGGACTTGCCCATACCTGCGAGGACTCGAGCCCCCCGTAGGCGCCACCTCGAGGCCGGCTCTGAGCCCCGGCTACTTTCATGCTATTGGAGGACAGGTACCCCAAGACTCGGAGGGACCCAGCCACGTCATGTACGTGCCGAAATGGACGCTGCATGGCCTCACGTCGCCACGCCTCCACGTCCGCGCCCGGGAGGGAGGCCATGCTTCAAGGACGCTTCAACAGCAACCCCCACGTCGGCTCCAGTGACATCGACAAGACGGGATTCCTACTCTCCGCCGTATTGGGCATTGTACATCCCGACTCCTGTATCACATCTATGTAACCCTGGCCTCCTCTTGCTCTATAAAAGGGGACACCAGGGACCTTCACTCATCCGGCTACACAGATACAGCTAGACACCCGCGTATGCGCACGTCCGCACAAGTCCACACTACACACACATACGAGTCCGGACTCCGGTCCACGCTCGTTGAGCTTGTATTGCCCCTGTACAAGCACTTAGGTGCAAGTAATACAAGAACCTCCTCCCCCCGCTGGACGTAGGGCCTTCTTTGCCCGAACCAGGATAAATCTTGTGTCCCCTTGCATCACCATCCAGAAAGAGAGCACGCGATCATATTACTAGTTGGTGTCAGACCCCCGGGGTCGAAACACCGACAGTTGGCGCGCCAGATAGGGGGCTTCGCGTGTCAGAGTCGATTTCTCGCTGTTTTCTGGATGGCTTCCCCCCCTCCTCCGTTCTCTGCTGGTGCCGTCGTTTGGTTCGGGAGCCTCGAGTTCCTGGCCACCGGCAGCAGCAACGAGCTGACTTTGCTCTCTACGGAGAGCCCGAGCGGAGGGCGTGTCATGCCACCCCACGCGGGGGGCGTGGCGCGTCGCCCGCACCACCACGCGTCGCCACCTCGTGAGCGGTGCCATCGTCATCATCGCCGCCAGGCACAGGCGGTGCCCGCGGCGTACACCCACTTCCCCGCGGCCGGCGCAGAGCCCCCGAGGGGAAACCTGCCCGGCGCGCGGCCGGAAACTTCCAGGGCGCACGCGCACTCCCCCAGCGAGTTCGCGTTTGTCATGTGCACGGACCGGGAGCTTGGCCAGAGGCCCCCGAGCCGTGCTCCTTCGACACCGCCTGGCCTCCTCCCGCACGAGGTGTACCGCGCTCGACGCCAGCGGCCCCCGTTCGGCCTCAACAACTCCGCAGCTGCTTACGCCCACCACCTCGACGAGCGTCATCAGGGCCGGGCGGCGGCAGAGCGGGAGGAACGTCCGGGCGTGCTCCTACGAGCCACCACCAACCTGGAGGTCGTCTACCCCGCGCACGTCGACCGTGGCTTCTCACGAGTCGTCGAGCCACCCCGGCCAGCCACCATCGGAGAGTGGTACCGCGAGCTGCAGTCCCAGCATGAGCCAGGGCAGCGCGACGTCAACAGCTCCGACTCCGACGAGTACGACTACCACGACCCTGACCTCTGGGATCCCACCAGGGAGTGCCTCCAGCTCGAGGGGGTCGTGAGCGACACCGAGGACCACGGCGACGACAACAGGCCGGTGCTCAACCTCGAAGAGCCCGGAGACGTGACTGCGACAGGCGGATCACGCGTTCAGGGGAGGAACGAACCCCCGGCACCGGCTGCCCCATCTCGGCACAGCGATGACCAGGCGGCGCAGCTCGCACAGCTGCGGGAGGCCATCGCCAAGGCTGAGGAGGATCGACAACGCCTGCTGCAGCTCGAGAAAACCCTAGTGCAGGAACAAGCCCAGCCTCGAGGCGCCGGTGCTCGCGGCCGCGCTCGAGAGGTCCACCGGCAGATCCTCGAGGACGGGGCACCAGCACGCCCCGAGGTGCGTGTCCCGCGAGCCGGACAGAACGTGGTGGCGGCCGCAATGCTGCTCCGCGATCTGCCCGCTGTCTCCAACCCTGACGCCAGGCGCATGCTCGGGGAAATGAAGAACCTCCTCGAGACCGCCGCTGTGCAGCAGGCCGAGAGCTCAGCCTCGCGACGGCGCGGGGCGGCCTCGGGGAAGCCAGCAGATGCGCCCCACAATGAGCGGGAGATGTCCGTCCACCAGCCGGACGCCCCTCGAGCCAGGCCAGTCCGGGAACGGATCGTCGACAACAGGCCACCTCAAGACGCCAATGACGCCCGCAACGACATCAACCGCCGGCGGAAGGACAAAGGGGCTGAGGAGCGTGGCTATAACGCCCATCGAGGAGGGCATTACGACAGCGACGAGGACCAGCAAGCCCTCGAGCCCCTGGGCCCCAGGGTCTTCAGCCGGGCCATCCGCAGCTCAACCCTCCCCGACCGCTTTCGACCACTGACCAACATCGTGAAGTATGACGGGGAGGTCGAGCCCAAGCTCTGGCTCTCTGACTTCCGCCTAGGCTGCCAACTGGGCAGAGCGAAGAGCGACGACCGCGTGATCATACGCCAGCTCTCACTCTACCTCTCGGACACCGCCCGCCGGTGGCTCGAGGGGCTCCCGCCGGATCGGATCCATGACTGGGCCGACCTAGTCAGGGTCTTCAACGGGAATTTCAAGGGGACTTGCGTACACCCAGGCAACCCCTGGGATCTACGGCGTTGCAGGCAGACAGCGGACGAGCCCCTCCGCGACTTCGCTCGGTGGTTCTCGAAGCAGCGCCTCGAGCTCCCCCACGTGCCTGATGAGGATGTCATCTCAGCGTTCCTCGCGGGCACGACATGCCAAGAGCTAGTTCACGAGCTAGGGCGCTACCGTCCCAGGACGGTCGAGGACCTGATGGATCGTGTCACCAACTTTGCCTCAGGCGACGAGGCAGTGGGGGCCTTCTTTGGCCGGTCTACGGACAAAGGTAAGGCGGTGGCCGCGCCGGAGGGATCGAGCAAGGGCAACGATGTCAAGAACCGCAACAACAACAACAACAAAAAGAAGAGGAACAAAGGCAAAGGTCAGAAGGCGAAGCGTGACGCCGATGACGATGATGACGAAGAGGTGCTCGCGGGCGCCCTCGAGCATAAGAAGCCTCGAGGCCCCCCTGACGGGGCTGTCTTCGACCAAATGCTCGAGGACCCCTGCCCTTATCACAAGGGCCCCGTGAATCACAAGTTGAAGGACTACCGACTGCTGAAGGGCTTCTATTCCAAGCTCGGCGACAAGAAGGAGGACGTACCTAAGGGCGAGGACAACAATCGACGCGACGACGAGGACGCGGACTTCCCCCCGGTGCGCGACTGCTTCATGATCTACGGGGGCCCGACCGTCGGGCTCTCAGCTCGAGAGAGAAAGAAGGAGCGTCGGGAGATCTTTGCACTCCGCCACGACGCCCCCCGGTACCTCGACTGGTCTGATGCGCCGATCACGTTCGACCGTGACGACCATCCGGACCATGTCGTAAACCCGGGAGCATACCCTCTTGTCGTCGACCCCGTCATCGTCGATGTACGGTTCTCCAAGGTGTTGATGGATGGGGGCTTGAGCCTCAACATTATATACCTCGAGACCCTCGACCTCCTGGGGATCTCGAGGGACCAGCTCCGCCCCAGCGTCGGGGGGTTCCACGGAGTCGTACCAGGGAAGAAGGCCCACCCCCTCGGGCGCATCGACCTACCTGTCTGCTTTGGCACGCCGGCCAACTTCCGCCAGGAGACGCTCACCTTCGAGGTGGTCGGGTTCCAAGGAACCTACCACGCCATCATCGGCAGGCCCGGCTACGCCAAGTTCATGGCGGTCCCCAACTACACGTACTTAAAACTCAAGATGCCGGGGCCGAAAGGGGTCATCACCGTCGACACCTCCTACGAGCACGCGTACCACTGCGACGTGGAGTGCGTCGAGCGTGGGGAGGCCAACATCCACCTCGATTCGCTCGAGGCCCTAGCAGCCCTGGCCACCGAGGAGGCCCCTGAAGCAAAGCGCCACGCTGGCACCTTCGAGCCGGCAGAACACACCAAGCAGATACCCGTCGACCCGACCTCGACCGACGGCAAGACGCTGACCATCAGCGCCAGCCTCGAGCCTAAATAGGAAGCAGTGCTCGTCGACTTTCTCCGCGCAAACATCGACATGTTTGCGTGGAGCCCCTCGGACATGCCAGGCATACCGAGGGGAGTCGCCGTGCACGCCTTGGAGATCCAGGCCGGGTCCAGACCGGTGAGACAACGCCTGCGCCGCTTCGACGAAGAGAAGCGCAGGATCATCGGCGAGGAGGTGCACAAGCTTTTGGCTGCTGGATTCATCAAGAAGGTATTTCACCCGGAGTGGCTAGCTAATCCTGTACTAGTTAGGAAAAAGAATGGAAAAATGCGGATGTATGTAGACTACACTGGTTTGAATAAAGCATGTCCAAAAGTTCCATTTCCTTTACCAAGAATTGATCAGATTGTCGATTCCACTGCGGGGTGCGAAGTGCTTTCATTTCTCGATGCGTATTCCGGCTACCACCAGATTAAAATGAAAAAAATCCGACGAGCTCGCTACCTCTTTTGTTACGCCTTTCAGCATGTATTGCTACGTTACAATGCCCTTCGGCCTTCGAAACGCCGGGGCAACGTATCAGCGTTGTATGCAGCATATCTTTGGCGAACATATAGGCAAAACCGTCGAGGCCTACGTCGATGACATCGTGGTTAAGACCAAGGAAGTCGGGGACCTCATCAGCGATCTCGAGACCACATTCGAGTGCCTCCGGGCCAAGAATGTGAAGCTCAACCCTGAGAAATGTGTCTTTGGTGTGCCCCAGGGCATGCTACTTGGCTACATTGTCTCACAGCGGGGGATCGAGGCCAACCCCGAAAAGATCTCAGCAGTCACGAGGATGGGCCCGATCCGAGACCTCAAGGGCGTACAGAAAGTGACGGGCTACCTAGCCGCTCTTAGCAGGTTCATCTCGAGGCTAGGGGAAAAGGCGCTACCCCTCTACCGCCTGCTGAAGAAAACGGAGCACTGTGCGTGGACCGTCGAAGCAGAGGAGGCCCTAACCAAGTTGAAGAGGTTGCTGACTTCCGCGCCAATTCTCGTGCCACCACGACCAGCCCAGGGTGACGATCCCCCCGAGCCTCTCCTCCTCTATGTGGCCGCAACCACCCAGGTGGTCAGCGCGGTCATAATCGTCGAGAGGCACGAGGAGGGTCACGCGTTACCAGTCCAACGGTCGGTGTACTTCATCAGTGAGGTGCTCTCCGAGGCCAAGGTCCGGTACCCACACATCCAGAAGCTGCTCTACGGCATCATCATCATGAGGCGCAAGCTCCAGCACTACTTCCTCGCTCATCCCGTAACGGTGGTGTCATCCTTCCCCCTCGGAGAGATCATCAATAATCGGGAGGCCACGGGGCGCATCGCCAAGTGGTCTGCCGAGCTAATGGGGGAGGCCATCACCTACGCTCCGCGAAAAGCCATCAAGTCGCAAGCGTTGGCGGACTTCATTGCTGAATGGACCGACACCCAGCTCCCGCCGGCACAAATCCAAGCCGAGCTCTGGACTATGTACTTCGACGGATCCCTCATGAAGACGGGGGCAGGCGCGGGCCTGCTCTTCATCTCGCCCCTCGGAGTCCACATGCGCTACCTGCTACGCTTGCACTTCCCCGCCTCCAACAACGTTGCTGAGTACGAGGCCCTCGTCAATGGGCTGCGCATCGCCCTCGAGCTCGGGATCCGACGCCTCGACGCTCGAGGGGACTTGCAGCTCGTCATCAACCAGGTCATGAAGGCCTCGAGCTGCGTTGACCCCAAGATGGAAGCATACTGCAGGGAGGTGCGCAAGCTAGAAGATAAGTTCTACGGCCTTGAGCTCAACCACATCGCTCGAAAGTACAACGAGGCCGCAGACGAGCTGGCTAAGTTAGCATCCACGCGCAGCACCGTCCCACCAGATGTCTTCTCGAGGGACATTTTCGAGCCATCCGTCAGAATCGGCCCGGGGGCTGGCCCCTCGACGCCACTCCTCGAGCCGGACACGGGGGCTCGACCTTCAACGCCACCCCTCAAAAATGACCCCTCGACATCCGCTGAGGCAATGCAGATTGATACAACCGCCTCTTCTTCATCACGACCCCTCGACTAGCGGACGCCCTTCCTCGACTACCTGACACAAGGCGTGCTACCGGAAGACAAGACGGAGGCCCGACGCATCGCTCGAAGGGCCAAGACCTACGTCATCTACGGCGACGAACGAGAACTGTACCATCGAAGCCCACCAGGAATCCTTCAGCGTTGCATCCCCCTCGAGGAAGGACGCAGGCTCCTCGACGACATGCACTCGGGGGCTTGCGGCCATCACGCAGCGCCAAGGACCCTGGTGGGCAACGCCTTCCGCCAAGGCTTCTACTGGCTAACTGTGGCAGAACCTCCCGGTAATGTGGCCCACCCGCACACGTCATCGTCTCCCCGAGCCCTAATGACTGTGCACATGTACCACATCACTGGAAAGATCCGTCGGTTGTCCTCGAGAGAACCCCGAATTATCCACGAACCACAGGATCATTATCATGAAGGTTGGAATAATTACAACATTACAACATTTGTTACAAAATACCATCGGAGTGCGGAAGTAAGAGATATAGACTTTACAAAACCATGAACCAGTTACTTTTTACATAAACATAATTGGTATTGCGGAAGTAGAATAGTATTACGGAACCACACTTAGGCGGAGTACTTAAGTTGGAGAAGAGGAACAACCAGATCACGTCAAGCCCACTGACACGATCATGATCAACATCACTTATAAGAAACCTGTAACAGGGGTTAACAAACCCTGAGTACTGGGGTACTCAACAAGACTTACCCGATTAAAGAAAAAGGGAAGAAGACTCAGGAATGAAAGGCTTAGGTAAGGCTTGAGCAAGATCAAGAATTTTGCAGAAAAAGCATGTTGAAATCCTTGTTTTATTTTTGGAAAGATTCCAGTATTTCTCAACTCTTCATTGTCTAAGATTCATTTTACCTTTCAAAACATACCTAGTTGAGAACCACTCTCCGTTGATAGTCAGTGGACCAAGTCTCCATAACCGAGGAGCAACGTTAATCCGGATAAATAATACTCAGCTGAGGATTCCTATCCACACTGCATATGTAGCACCCAAGCTTGCATATGCCAACTCGTCTTCCACGATTCCTCCAAGATTGGACCCCGGTCCTACGCCACCCAGAAGTACAGTACACCACTCTTATCCAGGTACGACGACCACGTGGGTACAAGCTACTTCTGCCATCTCTCCACTCCCAGTGCGCGGTTGTCGGTCCCAATAAAGGATTCCTCGGAGCCAGAGCTTTCCGTAGTATGTGAATAGTTGCAAGTCTTGGCCAGCAGGCTTCCACACGGATGGTCCCTAATTTTTCCGCCAGAAACTGTACCTTGGTTATATCTCACCCAAGCGTAACAGTCCTGTCAGTTTTTCAACCCTGTCCCGGTTGGTGTCAACTGTTGAGTCCCGGACTACAACATGACGGCACCATACGCTAGGACAACCTCTTCTCGACAATGACCACGTGCTAGCTAGGCAAGCAGTCATCGAACGGGAAGTATAACCAAAACCCTTGATATGATTCATCTCAGTGATCACACTTTTGAAATTGGCATTTTTATTGCAAATCTATTGTATAGCATCACTAAGCATTTTGCAAATAGTTTTTAAAACAGGGCAGGTGGATCTTCTGGTGGAGGTAAACAGTGCAAGAAGTAGGCCATCACACAACTCCTATAACCTAATGCAGTAGTTTAACACAAAACATTTTAATAAAACCCTTATAAAAACAAGGAAAGGTTAAATGCACCGGGGCTTGCCTTCGTTGCAGGGAAGACAGGATCCAAGAAAGATCCATAAGGTTAGCTCCTTCATCTAGAAGTTAAGTCTTCTCGACGAAGCTTGTTCAACAAGAATCTCCTTCTGAGGCTTGTCCGACAAGGGCGATCACCAAAGCTTAAACCACACGATTTCAACACTCTCGGATACTACACGTAGATAAATGAGGTATGCTCAGAATGATGTCATGTGATGTATGCTAAGGTGCAGGACAATTCAAAAGTAAAACAGAAGATAACACAAGATAAGAAAAGTCGAGTACAACTTTCCTTCGCGGTAAAGTTGCAAACCAATAAAACCAACTTTAGCTATTATATATTAATACTAAACAAGTTTTATTATTTTCCGTAAACATGGTGATGTATCTAACAAGCAACAAAAGATCATTAACATAAAGGAATCCATAACCAGGGAGCAATTCATGCTACTGATTCCCTGATTGTCAAACAAAACCAAAAGTCATATAAATTCAAAAGGGATTAACACTTTCTATTTATTTTATAAACCATTTTAATTAGCCTTTTACTTATACACAAATCATACTTGGTCAAACAGGGATGACATTAAACATGAAGGTGTACATCAGTGATAAAAACTCACATGTCAAATTTCATGATTTTTGGAGAAACACAGAAAATTACATAATTCATGAAAGTTACATTTATGAATTAAAGTACAGATTTAATGACTATAGCAAAAGTACTCAAAACACAAGTTTTATAATTTTTTTATTAGCACAGACATGCTATCATATATCATGTCAAATTTCATAATAAACAGAGCTATAGATTAATTATAGCAAAAATAACAAAACTGCTTACTGAACAAAAAGATAGAAAAAGAAAAACGAAAACCAACCCAAACTGGGCTTTCGGCCCAAGCCAACTCAGCCCAGCGTGGCGCGAGCGCACGGCGATGAGTGCGGGTGCGTTCGCTCGAGGCTCGGCGCGAGCGAGACAACGCCCGAGGGTCCGCTCGAGGCCTAGCTCCCGCGAGACAGCGCCCGAGGGTCCGCTCGAGGCCTATCTCGACCGAGACGATAAACACCAAACGCCCGTCCGAGGCCTGGCTCTCGGCTCGGGCGAGACGGAAAAAGCTCGTCCGTCCGAGGCCTAGCTCGGGCGGAACGGTGAACACGTTCGCCCGAGGCTTGGCTCGAGCGAAGCGGAGGAGGCGCCTGCTCGAGGCATAGCTCGAGACGGAGGGCACGTGTCCACATGCCCGCTCGGGACCTGGCTCGAGCGAGACGGTGTGCCCTGATAGCTTTGCAGAAAAGCCCTTTGGCTTACACTAAAACAACCCACAGTCCATGGCGCTATTCACCTGAGCCTGGGGCTTTGCAACCAACACCCTGGAACTTCTCATCTTTACAACGAGAAGGTCCTCGACCATGGCCGGCGTGAACGACGGCGCACCGAGCGGCGGCGAATCTTACGCCGGCCATCTCCGGCCATTAGAGACTCGGCTGACGCGAGCATCAACACCGGCAAGACAGCCGCAGTCGATTGAGCCCTCAACCCTACACTCTACCACTCGGGTTGAGCCTGGCCACGCACGGCGGCGGATCGGATCTCGGCTAGCCCTGTTCCGGCGAACCTAGACCGGTAGCAAGCAAACGGAGAGACTAGGAAGGTCTAGCAGGTCACACTGATGTTGTTGGTGTCACTGGTTGAAGCAGAGGTTGCACGGAAAGTAGGCGTCCACGGAGCAGTGGCCTTCGGCGGTAAACTCCGACGAAGACGACTCTGTTCCGGTAAAACCTGAGCACCAGACAAGAGACCATCGAGCCGATGAGTTCCCTAAGATCAAGACGAAACACAGACACGAGGAAGAGAGAGTGAAGAAGTGCTCGGTTGAGCTGACCACGGTGAGGTCGAGCTCGGCGGCGCTTTCTGCTCGGCGGGAAGAAAACCGGTGAGTGTGAGCTCTTTGGTGCGGTAGAGATGGTGAGGCTAGGTTCGGGAGATGCGCAAGGATGTAGGGTATTTATACCCGCGGTCAAACGGGATGAGATCAAGCAGGGACGGTGAACTGCAGATCGAGCCGGGAATGTGCTCGTCGGGGCTGCGTGTCAAGAAGTCGACGGCGAGTGCGGAAGAAGGTGCCACGACGCGAGGGTAAGTGCCAGCATATGGGTAACTTCGCCACGAAGTTGGTCGCGTGCTCGCTCGAGAGAGAGCTGTGGCCATCGCGCTGGCGTCGCCGGCAAAAGATCTCGGCGGCCACCGCCGTAAACAGAGAAGCAAGTCTATCCCCCCTTTTTCCCATTCCTATTCTACCCTTTCTGAAAAACCAAAATTACTTTTGATTTCATAAGAAAACTTGAAAAACTTTACACATCAAAGTTGTTCCTTATCAAAAATAGAACAACTTTGCTTTTTGAAGCATAGCCAAATTGTGCTTAATTTTGAAACTACACAAAAGGGGATAAAATTAGGTTTTGGAAATTGATTTTCAATTTGAAACCAATTCAAACTTGTTTTCCAAATTACTTCAGATTTCCTTTAAAAACATGAAAATCTATCTTAACAAAAGTTATTGCATTTAATCCTCTCTACCACTTTGACTAAAGGACCAAAATCTAATTCTTTTTAGTTTTTGAAATCTAGTGTTGGGGTCAAATTTAGGGTTTAAAAGATTTCAAATTTATACAAAATTTTATACAGAAACTTTGAAAACTTTGAATACCAAAGTTGTTCCTCTCAACAAGAGCTACAACTTTGCTTTTGAAATCATTTTGAAATTTTGACTTTCTTTTTGACTTATAAAAAAAAGAACAAAAAGAGATTTAAAAACCAAAGTTTTCTCACTTGCCCTTTCATGAAACACCAATCATTACAATCAAACCACATACATTTCAAACATGGAAATCAACACTCAAAAACATACAACACTCTTGCCAAACATATAAAGCATCATAATTATACTTAAAACATGAAATGCTTTTATGCCATGATGCCAGATGATTATGCATACTAAACAACTTAATTAGGATTGTAATTAGTGCTTAACACCAGGGGTGTTATACTAACTGCCATCGGAGATGCCAACCGCCTGGTTCGAGCTTGCCAAGGGTGTCAGTTCTACGCCAAGCAAACACACCAGCCCACGCACGCCCTGCAGATGATCCCCATCACTTGGTCGTTTGCAGTCTGGGGGCTCGACCTCGTGGGTCCCCTTAAGATGACAACTGGAAAGTGCATGCATGTGCTCGTCGCCATCGACAAATTCACCAAGTGGATCGAGGCTAAGCCTATAGGCGACCCCACCTCTGAGAAAGCCGTCGAGTTCATCGCCGACATCATGTACCGATTTGGAGTGCCTAACGTCATCATCACCGACAATGGCACACAGTTCACGGGCAAAAAGTTCACCAACTTCTGCGACGACAACAACATCCGCGTGAGCTGGGCCTCGGTTGCATACCCTCAATGCAACGGGCAGGTCGAGCGCGCCAACGGCATGATACTCCACGGGCTGAAGCCGAGGCTGTTCAAGACCCTCAAGAATTTCGGAAAGGGGTGGGCTGCAGAGCTCCCCTCGGTGCTGTGGGGCCTCACGACTACGCCAAGTCAAGCCACCGGGTTCACTCCGTTTTTCCTAACCTATGGCGCCGAGGCTGTCTTGCCCACGGACCTCGAGTACGGCTCCCCTCGACTTCGAGCCTACAACGAACAAACCAATGACGAGAGGCTCGCCAACGCCAAGGACCAGCTCGAGGAGGCCCGAGACATGGCGCTCATCAACTCCGCGCGCTACCAGCAAACACTTCGACGCTACCACGACAAGCACGTGCGCAAGAGGGACCTGGCGGTGGGGGACCTCGTGCTTCGGCGTCTGCAAGATAATCGAGGGCGCCACAAGCTCACCCCTCCGTGGGAGGGCCCATATACCATAGCTAAGGTGCTCAAGCCAGGAACATACAAGCTCCACGACGGTCAAGGCAGGATCCTGACGAACGCGTGGAACATATCTCAGCTACGTCGCTTCTACCCTTAAAGGCCTCGAGGCCTTGTTCATTTTGTACAAACATGATTAATATGAACGAGCAAACTCGTGCACTGTCTTTCATATTGCTTAGCAACTTAAGGTAGCCTCGACCCTGCCTTGTTTAGGGTCGAGCCTCCCTCGGGGGCTGACAGGGGGGACCCCCCCAAGACTCCGAAAAAAGCGCGTTTTTCTTTTCTTTTCAAAAATTCGACCCTTATCTCGATTCGCATCTCGAGCGCACTAGCAACGTCTAAGTCCATAGATACCTCGAGCCTCCAAGAGTCGGGAGGCATCGACGTAGACGGCCACCCACGCCCCAGGGCTACGGTACCCTACCTATGCCTCCCCTCGAGGGACTCGCGACGCATATCGAAGGAACACAGACTAAGCCAATAAAAGCTCGAGCTTGTGATAAAGAGAAATGATCGGATAAATTTGAACAGAAAACAGCTTCTTTAAACAAACGAGTCGTATGCACATGTTGGCCTCGACGGGCCATAAGTCATAACATAAATTCTTACAAGGGCCTCGATGCCCTAATTTGGCACGCAGGCCTCATTCTTCATCCGTCTGGAATTCTTCCCCAAGATCTTCTGCCGCGGGCTCGACCTCGACGTCCGGGCCAGGAGGAGGGGGACCACCTGCACCACTGTCCGCATCAGGAGACAGCACGTCCTCCTCGAAGAGCTTGGCGAACGCCGCCCCCGGCCTCTCCACCTTCTCCAAGATCTAATCGACGCGGCGGTCGTTCCACTCCTCGTCCTTCCCCTCGTTCTCGATCAAGCCCTTGGCAACGACGTTGACCGGGTAGCGGAAGCCGAAGCGGACGGCCGCAAGCGCCTGCTTTACGCCATGGTGGAGAGCACTCCTGACGCGGTCCCGCGCGGCCACGTCAAAGAAGCACAGGGCGTCGACCAGGGCGTCGCCCCGAGCCACTGCGCCCTCTGCCGCGGCCACCGGGTCGGTGCCCCACATGGAGCTGAGCCTGTCTAGGGTGACGCGCGCTCGCTCCGCCACCATGGTTTCACCTCGGAGTTGCTCCACAAGAGCCGTATTTGTCTCGCGGAGCTCATCAGCGGTCTTCTCGATATCTATGCAACAAACAGAAAGGAGTGAGTCCGCAGCGTGACAAGAATCTCGAAATCAAAGCAAGACGAAGCATTAAAAATTACCTTGGCAGTGCACGCCCAGAGCGGCAAAGTCGCTGGTAAGGACCGCGACGCGCTGCTCGAGTGTACGCTTTTGGGACAGCACGTCGAGCTTTTCGCCCCTAAGGTCCTCGGCCAGCTTGCCCGTCTCCACAAGGGTCAAATCCTTCCGGATCACCTCCTGCCGTGCTGCCTCCGCTTTAGCCAGGGCGGTGGCGGCCTCGCTCTTGGCCTCCTCGGCCTCCTTCTTCACCGCCTCCGCTGCAGACCGGGCGGTGGCGGCTTCGCTTTGAGCGTCGGCAGCCTCCTTCTTCGCCGCCTCCACTGTAGACCAGGCGGTGGCGGCTTCGTTTCGGGCGTCGGCGGCCTCCTTCCTCGACGCCTCCGCCGTGGCCAGAGCGGCGGTGGCCTCCCTCCTAGCTTGGGCGGCCTCGTCACGAGCCGCCTGGGTCTCCGCCTGTGCCGCGTTGAGCCGGCTCGCCATCTGCGTGTTCCGACCCAGCTCGGCGCGGAGCTCCAGGAGCTCCCCCTCCGCCTTCGCAAGGGCGGCCGCCACTTGCGCGGACTTCTCCGACTCCTCTGAGAAGGACCTCTCCGCCTCCGCCACGAGCTCGGCCACCTCCCTGAAGATGGACTGCGCCTCTCGCGGAACCCCCTGCCGAGCCGGCTGCTCGACGGGGACCATGGCGCCGGACGGGCTCGGCGCGTCAGGATATGGCCACACCAATCGATCGACCTCGACGAGGGGCAGGCCCTCCTCCTCCGGCTCGAGTGGTGCCGGCTGCGGCCCACCAACCGGTGGCACAGGCTGCGGCTCCCTCCGCCCCTCCTCCGTCTCCGCCCGCTGCTCCGTCTCCTCCCGAGGCGACGGCGCGGCCTCGCGTGGAGGCGGGGACTCGAGCGGTAGCAGGTCGCTCGAGGGGTGGCTCGTCCCCAAGCTCTCCTCCCTCGCCGGGTCTTCCGGCGTCTTGTCGACCCTGGTCGATGCCTCGAGCGCCTCCTCCAGCGTTGAGCCCTCGACCGGGGGCGGCACCTGCTCCAGCTCGTCCAGGAGCTCCTCCACCGTCGGCACCTTCTCCACCGACGCCTCTCCCTCCTCCCCTTCCTCTGCGGGCTGACTCGCGTCGACTGGAGTCTCGAGGGCCGCCGACCCTTCAGCCCCAGACGCCGACGGAGCCATGCTTGTCTCGGGAGCTCCCCCCGAGATGGTCGTTGCGACGGGGGGGAGGAGTGGCCCTCTCGATAGGCGCCACCTGAGGAGGAGGAGGAGGAGGAGGAGGAGGAGGAGGAGGCGGTGCCGCGGCGGACGCGGTGGCGGCAGGCTCGGCGCCAGGAGCCATGGCCCTTGCTGAAAAAGGAGAACAACGTTGTCAGAAACAGGAAAAAACCTCGACCCCCGTGGTCGACGGCGTCGGCCTCACCAAGATCCGCGGCGGCCATCTGGCTTCCCCGAGCCATGGCTGCTCGAGCCTTCACCAGCCAAGCAGCCTCCCCAGCGGAAGAAGGAGCCATACCTCGAGGTGCTTGGACCTCAGCAGAGCTTGAGGTCTTGGCCCGCTTGGACGCCGCGGTGTTCGCCTCCTGCCGAGAGCATTTTTCCCTAAAAAACCGGAAAATAGCAAACATCACCAAAAGTAAAAAGATAAAGCTTCACTACCTACGAGACTGAGAAACGTTACTTACCCAAAGCGATGGCGGGGCTTCTTCCCCGAATCACTGGACCCGCTCGGGGGCTTCGAGCCCGCCCCGTGGGTCGAGCCGCGCCCCTGAGCCGTCTCCACATGGCTCGGATGAGGGGAAGGCTCCCGATGCTTCCCGTGGCTCGACCCCGGCGGAGAGCTCTCCTTTTATCTCCTGTCCCGGGGGGGCGACCGCGTCTCCTTCGAGCGGTCATCTTGGCGCCCTTCCCGGCGCGGGCTCCGGGACCTACTCCGGCGCTCGTGCCGACGGTCACGCCCCCCCCCCCCCCCCCGTGCCTGCCTCCTTCTCCCGGCGGCGGTGCGGCGACGAGCTCCGAGGTCGCTCGCGACTCCCGTCACGAGACGACCGGGGGCTCCCCCCTCGGCGGTGAAAGCCCAAGTTTGGTTTTGGATAATTGATGAAACCCATTGGACTAACCTTTGTCATTAAGTGTTTGATTAGCAAAAGGTGGTCCATGGCTCAAGTGAAGCATGATGATGGACATGTGATGCAATGATCAAGTGATTGGTCGTAAGATGGTCCATATCTTCACTAGAAGAAAATAAGAAAGAGGAAAATAAAAGAGCTCAAGGCAAAGGTATAACCAATAGGCTCTTTTGTTTTTGGCACTCAAGACACCATAGAGGGTGTGAGTGTATTTAGGATAGATAGCCGTACTATCAAGAGGAGAAATTCATAGTATACGGTTATCAAGTTGCCTCTAGTTGCATTTGCATATGACATAACTAAAATGAGGCGATAAATCCTTTGAAAAATGTTTTGAAAATGCTAACACACATGCACATGATGTTGTACACTTGTTGGTGTTAGCACATTTGCAAAGGAGAAGTTGTTGGAGTTGGTTTGGATCAACACAGAGAAGAAAATGGAGTTTTCTGTGTATGGTCGGTGGTACCGACCAGGGTGGTCGATGGTACCGCCCATAGGTGCTGCGTGCAGCCCTCTCTGTGTTGGGGCGTTTTTGGCCTGGCGGTAGTACCGCCATTACCTCGGTACTACCGCCGGCGGTGGTACCGACCAGAGGGTCGGTGGTACCGTGGCTCTAAGGGGTTTCGCGAGGCTCTCTGTAGATTTGAAAATGGCCTGGCGGTAGTACCGCCATTACCTCGGTACTACCGCCCGCGGTGGTACCGACGCAAGGTCGGTAGTGGCTTGTTTTTCGCAGGGCTCTCTGGAAGCGGCCAGTTTTGGCCTGGCGGTAGTACCGCCATTATGTCGGTACTACCGCCCTCGGTAGTACCGAGGTCAGGAAGTTGTCTGGGAGATCTCTGTGCAGTCCCCAGTTTGGCCTGTCGGTGGTACCGCCATAGGGCCGGTACTACCGACCTCGGAGGTACCGACCAAGAGTCGGTGCTTCGCCTTAATCAGCGGAATGTGAGTAAACGGCTAGTTTGACTAAGCCGGTAGTACCGCCCAGGAGTGGTCGGTACTACCGACCAAACGCAGAAAGGTGGGGGTCGGGCTGCCGTCCTCCCCTCTCTATATATAGGTCGTGGCCGCGTTTGGGGAGACCTCTCTTGACTTTCTAACCTCTTGAACATCCTCTTGAGCAAGATCTAATCCCTCCCTCCGATCTCTTTGATTGTTAGTGCGAATCCAAGTGAGATCGAGTGAAACCAAGAGCTTGCATTGTGATCTTGCATTCTAGAGGCATCTTGGTGATTGTTGCTGCGGATTTCTTTTTACTCTTGGCACTTGCCGGTGCCTAGACGGCTTGGTGGCAGCGGAGGAGGATCGGCACGAGTTGGTGATTGTTCGTGGCCATCCCAACGACTTTGTGAGGGGCTTGTACCTCCCCGGCGAAGAGCCAAAGGTAACTCCTAGTAAATTGCGCGTGTCATTGAGTTACCATTGCTTGGGGTAGGTTCTTGTGGCGCTCTTGTGGAGAGCTCGGTGTGTGATACCGATTAGCCACCGAACCACGAAGCCTTGGTCGACACAACGAGGACGTAGCGTGCCGGCAAGCACGTGAACCTCGGGGATAAATCTCGTGTTCATATTGTGTCCCTTGGTGATTGGCATTCCATTGTGATATCAATTATCTTTACTTGCCCGGTTCGGTAAAATCACACTACCACTCTCTTGTATTCCTTTGTTCATACTTGTTATAGAGTAACTTGTTTCCCTTGTTAATAATAGTAGTAGCTTTGCTAGTGTAGCTAGTTTAGTTTTGCTAGCTCTCTTGTGTAGCTCACTAGTTTGGTAAAGTAGTGACTTAGTCCTTGTGTGCCTTAGAGATCATAATTGACTAGACTTGCAAATAGGTGGCTTGCATTTGACATAGAGCTAGAGCAATCGCATTTATCGCTTTGTTATTGTCTAACAAATTGCTCTAGTGCTTTGTAGAATTTTAAATTAGGCTATTCACCCCCCCTCTAGCCATTTAGGACCTTTCAAGTGGTATCGGAGCCAAACACCGTTTGATTCAAAGGCTTAACAACCTACGGTGCAAATATGGCTCAAATTGTGTTCAACCATGTTGGGGGCAAACCACCGTACTTTGATGGGTCATCTTTTGATTATTGGAAGAGAAAGATGAAGATGTACCTTGGCTCCATCAATGATAGGGTGTGGGAGGTCACACAAGATGGTTATGTTATTGTCAATGAAGAAGACCCCACCCCTAGAGAGCGTGAAAGCAAGCAATGCAACACAATGGCGCTCAACACTATATACAATGGCATTGATCCAAAAGTGTTTGAGCAAATCAAAGATCTTGAGAAGGCAAATGAAGTATGGGCAAGACTAGAAGAAACATATGAGGGCACTTCAACGGTAAAAAGTGCCAAATTGTACATGCTCAAAGATAAGCTCACAAGCTTCAAGATGAAAGAGGATGAAACAATCCTGGAGATGTTCTATAGGCTCCAATGCATCATAAATGATCTCAAGAGTTTGGGAGAGAAAGTGAAGGATGAAGACTTCACCCACCGTTTCTTGAGTTGCTTGCCCAAGCGATTCAAGACATTGAGGACCATCATCATGAGAGGAGGATTGCAAAATGTGACACCAAATGAAGTCCTTGGTGATGTAATGACCGAAGATCAATACAATGATGGTGGTGATGAGGAGGAGGTGAAGGAAGAGGAGAAGAAGAAGAGCTTGGCATTCAAAGCCACTTCTTCATCCAAGAGCAAGAGCAAGGGCAAGGCAAAGCTAGAATCAAGTGATAGTGAAGATGAAGATTCTAGTGATGATGATGAGGCCATGGCACTTCTAGTAAGGAAGTTTGGAAGATTCATGAAGAAGAAAGGCTATGGTGCAAGAAAGAGAAGGGACAACAACAAGAACAAGGGCTATGTGAGAAGATGCTATAAGTGCAAGAGTGAAGATCACATGATAGCCGATTGTCCTCAAAATAGTGACAATGATGATGAAGCAAAGAAGAAGAAGGACAGGAAGGAAAAGAAGGAGAAGAAGCTCTCTTTCACCAAGAAAAAGAAAGGTGGATCCTATGTTGTGACATGGGATAGTGATGCATCATCCGACAGTGATGATGAAGAGCACAACAAGATGAAGAAGAAGGCACTTGCAAGTGTTGCTATCAACAAAAAGCCTTCTATCTTTGACACTCCATCTACATGCTTGATGGCAAGGCCATCCAAGGTACCTTCCTATGATGAGAGTGATGATGATGATGATGAAAATGAATACACTAATGAAGAACTTATGGACATGTTTGAGCAAGCTCATGTTTGCTTTGAGAAGAAGAGGAAGGAGTGCAAGGAATTGCGCATGAAGGTTAGCCTTCTTGAGCAATCTCTTGATGAGCTCAAGCTAACTCATGAGAGGCTAGAGGTAGCCCATGAGAAGCTTGATAAAGCTCACACTAGGCTTGAAGAAGCCCACTCCTCTCTCCTCACTCAAACCAAGATTGAGGACATTGCTCAAACATGTGACATAGGTATAACATGTGACTTAATCAATGAAACATTTTACACACCTATTGTCATTGCACCTCCCAATGCTTCATCTAGTTCATGCTCCACCGATGCATCTAACTCAAACATAAAAGATGGTTTTACTTGTGATGCATCATTAATAGTGGAAAATGAAACCTTAAAGAAAGAGGTGAATAAGCTCACTTGTGCCTTAGGCAAAGCCTATGGTGGAGATGCCCGCTTGCTTAAGTGCTTGGGTGGCCAAAGATTTTCCCATGAGAAAGAAGGGATTGGCTATACCCCCAAGAAGGGCAAGGCGGCCTTTGCTCCTCACAAGACTAGTTTTGTGAAGGGCAATGGACGCTATTGCATAAATTGCAAGCAATCCGGGCATACCGAGCATAATTGCTATAAAAGGAACCTAAACAAGAACAAACCAACCAACCTTGGTAAATCAATTAAGTTTGATTCTTGTTATGTGCTTTACAACGGTGTTAATAGTGTAAGAGCTAAGTTTGTTGGTACACCTAAGGAGGGCTCAAAGAAGAAAGCCATTTGGGTACCAAAGAGCTTAGTCACTAACCTTGGAGGACCCAACAAGATTTGGGTACCTAAACATTGAATCTTCTTGTAGGTCAATTACAAAGCCGGAGGAAGGCATTAGGTGCTTGATAGTGGGTGTACTCAACATATGACCGGGGATTCTAGAATGTTCAACTCAATCAACACAAATGAAGAAGACTTCAAAGTGGATAGCATCACATTTGGGGACAATAGTGAAGGCAAGGTCAAGGGACTTGGTAAGATTGCAATATCCAATGACTTGAGCATCTCAAATGTCTTGCTAGTAGAGAGCTTGAACTTCAACTTGTTGTCGGTAGCTCAAATATTTGATCTTGGTTTCAATTGCAACTTTGGTGTTGATAATGTGATGATCACTAGTAATGATGGAACCAACCTAGCATTCAAAGGATTTAGATATGGAAACCTATACTTAGTTGATTTTGATGCAAAGGAAACTCAATTGACAACATGCTTGATCACTAAGTCTAGTATGGGTTGGCTATGGCATAGAAGGCTTGGTCATGTTGGGATGAAGCAACTAAATAGATTGATCAAATATGACTTAGTTAAGGGCTTGAGAGATGTTGTGTTTGAGAAGGATAAACTTTGTAGCTCTTGTCAAGCCGGCAAACAAGTTGGAAATACTCACCCTATGAAAAGTGAAATGAGCTCTACTAAAGCATTTGAGCTATTGCATATGGATTTATTTGGACCAACTACATACACTAGCATTGGTGGCAATAAATATGGTTATGTGATTGTGGATGACTTCACTAGATACACATGGGTATTCTTTCTTGGTGACAAAAGTGAAACATTCGCTACATTCAAATCTTTTGTCAAGAGAAGTCAAAATGAGTTTGAGACAACTATCAAGAAAGTGAGAAGTGACAATGGGAGTGAGTTCAAGAACACAAGAATTGAAGAGCTATGTGATGATTTTGGCATTAGACATCAATTCTTGGCCAAGTACACTCCTCAATCAAATGGGATAGTTGAAAGAAAGAATAGAACCTTGATTGATATGGCAAGATCCATGCTTAGTGAATACAATGTGAGTCAATCCTTTTGGGCCGAAGCTATCAACACGGCTTGCTACTCTAGCAACCGACTATATTGCCATCCTATGTTGGAAATGACACCATATGAGCTATTGAATGGAAGAAAGCCCAATATTGCATACTTTAGAGTATTTGGTTGCAAGTGCTATATATTGAAGAAGGGCACAAGATTGAGCAAGTTTGACAAGAAATGTGATGAAGGGTTCCTACTTGGATATTCAACTACAAGCAAAGCATATAGAGTATGGAACTTGGCTAGTGGAACACTTGAAGAAGTTTATGATGTAGAATTTGATGAAACCAATGGATCTCAAGATGAAAATGAGAACTTAGATGATGTGAGAGGCACTCATTTGGTGAATGCAATGAAGAACATGGATGTTGGTGATATTAGGCCAAGAGAAGTGATTGATGTTGAAGATGACAAAGAGCAAGTGGTCACCATCCCAAATGAGCAAGATAGTGATTCTCAAGTACAAAATCAACAAGTGGCTAGTTCATCATCTCCCAATGTGCAACAAGCGGATCAACCGAGTACAAGCAATGCGAATCAAGTGCTTCAACCTTCAAGTATAGCAAGAGATCATCCCTTAGATTTGGTTATTGGTGGCATTCAAAGTGGTATTCAAACAAGATCAAGATTGGCAATGTTTTGTGGGAACTATTCATTTGTGTCAACTATTGAACCAACCAAGATTGAAGAAGCTTTGAAGGATGTTGATTGGGTTAATGCCATGCATGAAGAGCTAAACAACTTCACAAGAAATGAAGTTTGGGAATTGGTTGAGAGGCCTAAGAGCTATAATGTTATTGGTACTAGATGGGTATTCCGAAACAAGCAAGATCAAGATGGCCTAGTGGTGAGAAACAAAGCAAGATTGGTAGCACAAGGTTACACTCAAATTGAAGGGCTTGACTTTGGAGAGACATATGCACCGGTTGCAAGATTGGAAGCAATTAGAATCCTATTAGCTTATGCTTGTGCTCATAACATCAAGCTATATCAAATAGATGTAAAGAGTGCATTTCTCAATGGCTACATCAATGAGTTGGTATATGTTGAGCAACCTCCCGGTTTTGAAGATGAAAAGAAGCCCAACCATGTCTACAAGTTGAGAAAAGCATTGTATGGCTTAAAGCAAGCTCCAAGGGCATGGTATGAAAGATTGAGGAATTTCCTTCTATCCAAAGGGTTCAAAATGGGAAAGGTTGACACCACTCTCTTCACCAAGAAGATAGGGAATGACTTGTTTGTGTTGCAAATCTATGTTGATGATATCATATTTGGCTCAACCAACCAAGATTTTTGTGAAGAGTTTGGAAATATGATGGCAAAAGAGTTTGAAATGTCCATGATTGGTGAGCTTAGTTACTTCCTTGGTCTTCAAATCAAGCAAATGAAGAATGGTACTTTTGTGAGTCAAGGCAAGTACATCAAAGATATGCTCAAGAAGTTTGGTCTTATTGATGCAAAAGCTATTAGTACACCAATAGGAACAAATGGACACTTGGATGGTGATGCTAGTGGCAACATGGTGGATCAAAAGTTGTATCGGTCTATGATTGGAAGCTTACTCTATGTGACCGCTTCAAGGCCGGATGTCATGTTTAGTGTGTGCATGTGTGCAAGATTCCAAGCTTCTCCAAGAGAGAGTCATTTGAAGGCAACAAAGAGAATCTTGAGGTACTTGAAGGCTACACAAAATGTTGGGTTGTGGTACCCCAAAGGAGCAAACTTTGAATTAATTGGGTACTCCGATTCTGATTATGCGGGTTGCAAGGTTGATAGAAAGAGCACATCGGGCACATGTCAATTATTGGGAAGGTCACTTGTATCTTGGTCTTCAAAGAAACAAAATAGTGTGGCACTCTCTACCGCCGAAGCCGAATATATTAGTGTCGGTAGTTGTTGTGCACAACTCCTATGGATGAGGGCAACCTTGAAGGACTTTGGAATAAAATTCAAACAAGTGTCATTGCTATGTGACAATGAAAGTGCGGTGAAGCTCACAAACAACCCGGTGCAACATTCAAGAACCAAGCACATTGACATTAGGCACCACTTCATTAGAGATCATCAACAAAAGGGAGATATATCTATTGAGAGTGTTGGGACCGATGATCAACTTGCGGATATATTCACTAAGCCACTTGATGAGAAGAGGTTTTGCAAGCTAAGGAATGAGTTGAACATACTAGATTTCTCAAATATGTGTTGATAATGCACCCCACTTATATGACTTGCCTCTCCTCCAAGCCAAAGCAAAGGTATTATTGTTTGACATTTGCATCTCATACCTGGCTAAGGACTTGTTTAGAGCATCTAGGCATATCTAGTAGGTTTTGGACCTCATTCATTGAAAATCAAATGACTTTGATGTTGGTATGGTACCACTATTGCTTCTATGATTGTTATGATCTAGTGGTGGCATATGACATGTTTATGGGCTTGCAATCCTAGTGTTTGACTATAAACATGAGCATTGAAGTATATAACCGACATGAGTAAGATAACCATTGCAAGATGTGTGAAGAAGCTTACTCTAGAGCAAACCGTGCTATATATGGTATGCAATTGTTTATAGTTGAACCACAATTTGATCAATTTCTACTCCCATGCTTTACAAATGAAAAACTCACCTTTTGTGGTCATTGATGACAAAGGGGGAGAAAAATGGCATAAAAGATATGCAAAAAGGGAGAAGAAGTTGCACAATGAGAAAGATTTATGAAGATAAAATTTTTAAGCACACAAGTAGGGGGAGCAAGCCTATGAACTTGATTGAACGCATTTGCAATGTGCATCTTACATATGCTTGCTTGCATTGTCTTGCATTAGTTTGTGTTTTCAAGTAGTATCTCTCTTGTGTGTTGCTTGCTAGACTAGAACTTGAATGATGAAATGAAGTACTAGCATGCATAGGATAGAACTAGATTTTTGGAATTTAACTGAATGATGAAATGAAGTACTAGCATGCATAGGATAGAACTAGATTTTTGGAATTTAACATTTTTGCCAATATATTTGCTTAAAAGTTGGCTTACAAGTTATATCTAGTTCATTATGGTGCTAAGGATAATCATGAGTTTTGCACTCCGATTGGTATCGCGCTTCAAAGGTCCATTCTTTAAACCTTAGTATCACAAGTTAGTAATTGCTCACCCAAAATTTTATATCCATGCATATGTGCCGAACCTCGAACCAAACTCTATAGCACATATGTAGGGGGAGCAAATACTACCTTGGTGTCTCAAATCTTTATCATAATATCTTGTATGAGGGTTGTCATCAATTACCAAAAAGGGGGAGATTGAAAGCCCAAGTTTGGTTTTGGATAATTGATGAAACCCATTGGACTAACCTTTGTCATTAAGTGTTTGATTAGCAAAAGGTGGTCCATGGCTCAAGTGAAGCATGATGATGGACATGTGATGCAATGATCAAGTGATTGGTCGTAAGATGGTCCATATCTTCACTAGAAGAAAATAAGAAAGAGGAAAATAAAAGAGCTCAAGGCAAAGGTATAACCAATAGGCTCTTTTGTTTTTGGCACTCAAGACACCATAGAGGGTGTGAGTGTATTTAGGATAGATAGCCGTACTATCAAGAGGAGAAATTCATAGTATACGGTTATCAAGTTGCCTCTAGTTGCATTTGCATATGACATAACTAAAATGAGGCGATAAATCCTTTGAAAAATGTTTTGAAAATGCTAACACACATGCACATGATGTTGTACACTTGTTGGTGTTAGCACATTTGCAAAGGAGAAGTTGTTGGAGTTGGTTTGGATCAACACAGAGAAGAAAATGGAGTTTTCTGTGTATGGTCGGTGGTACCGACCAGGGTGGTCGATGGTACCGCCCATAGGTGCTGCGTGCAGCCCTCTCTGTGTTGGGGCGTTTTTGGCCTGGCGGTAGTACCGCCATTACCTCGGTACTACCGCCGGCGGTGGTACCGACCAGAGGGTCGGTGGTACCGTGGCTCTAAGGGGTTTCGCGAGGCTCTCTGTAGATTTGAAAATGGCCTGGCGGTAGTACCGCCATTACCTCGGTACTACCGCCCGCGGTGGTACCGACGCAAGGTCGGTAGTGGCTTGTTTTTCGCAGGGCTCTCTGGAAGCGGCCAGTTTTGGCCTGGCGGTAGTACCGCCATTATGTCGGTACTACCGCCCTCGGTAGTACCGAGGTCAGGAAGTTGTCTGGGAGATCTCTGTGCAGTCCCCAGTTTGGCCTGTCGGTGGTACCGCCATAGGGCCGGTACTACCGACCTCGGAGGTACCGACCAAGAGTCGGTGCTTCGCCTTAATCAGCGGAATGTGAGTAAACGGCTAGTTTGACTAAGCCGGTAGTACCACCCAGGAGTGGTCGGTACTACCGACCAAACGCAGAAAGGTGGGGGTCGGGCTGCCGTCCTCCCCTCTCTATATATAGGTCGTGGCCGCGTTTGGGGAGACCTCTCTTGACTTTCTAACCTCTTGAACATCCTCTTGAGCAAGATCTAATCCCTCCCTCCGATCTCTTTGATTGTTAGTGCGAATCCAAGTGAGATCGAGTGAAACCAAGAGCTTGCATTGTGATCTTGCATTCTAGAGGCATCTTGATGATTGTTGCTGCGGATTTCTTTTTACTCTTGGCACTTGCCGGTGCCTAGACGGCTTGGTGGCAGCGGAGGAGGATCGGCACGAGTTGGTGATTGTTCGTGGCCATCCCAACGACTTTGTGAGGGGCTTGTACCTCCCCGGCGAAGAGCCAAAGGTAACTCCTAGTAAATTGCGCGTGTCATTGAGTTACCATTGCTTGGGGTAGGTTCTTGTGGCGCTCTTGTGGAGAGCTCGGTGTGTGATACCGATTAGCCACCGAACCACGAAGCCTTGGTCGACACAACGAGGACGTAGCGTGCCGGCAAGCACGTGAACCTCGGGGATAAATCTCGTGTTCATATTGTGTCCCTTGGTGATTGGCATTCCATTGTGATATCAATTATCTTTACTTGCCCGGTTCGGTAAAATCACACTACCACTCTCTTGTATTCCTTTGTTCATACTTGTTATAGAGTAACTTGTTTCCCTTGTTAATAATAGTAGTAGCTTTGCTAGTGTAGCTAGTTTAGTTTTGCTAGCTCTCTTGTGTAGCTCACTAGTTTGGTAAAGTAGTGACTTAGTCCTTGTGTGCCTTAGAGATCATAATTGACTAGACTTGCAAATAGGTGGCTTGCATTTGACATAGAGCTAGAGCAACCGCATTTATCGCTTTGTTATTGTCTAACAAATTGCTCTAGTGCTTTGTAGAATTTTAAATTAGGCTATTCACCCCCCCTCTAGCCATTTAGGACCTTTCAGGCGGTCATGGTGGCGCGGGCTCGACGCCCTCTCGTGCTGCCCGCTCCTCCGCGGGCTCGATGTCGCCCTCGACGCCTTGCGGCGGTCGGGCCCGGAGTCCTTCTCGACATGTTGGCCGCTCCTCGACGACCGGCCCTTCTCGAGACCCCCCGCCAGGGTCGACGCGATCGTGGCCTCCATCTGCACCGCGGCGATGGCACTCCTGGTTCGAGGTTTCCTCGCGTCAGGGGGCACGTCCGGCACGGAGCTCGACGGGCCCTGAGCCTCCGACGAGGCTGGGCTTGGCGCAGCCTTCCGCTGCTGCGCCCCGCGCGATCCCTTCGCTGGGGGACCTCCAAGACATCCTCCTGCACAGAGGAGCGGTCAGCCCTGACGTCGACGACCCCTGCGCGCCTCAAACGCGCATCCATCCCCTCATCATCGCTCTCCTCCTCGTCATCATCCTCCTCCTCTGAGCTCGGGAGACTCATCGCCAGGCTGCCGGTTACGACGTGCCTTCGCCAGCCTCTGCTCCCGGGCCGCCCGACGCAAGTTCTTCTCTTTCCCCTTCTTCTTCCTGGCATCCTTACTCTCCTTATCCTTCTGAGTAGAGAGGCGCCTCACCTGTGTTTCCGCGGCATCCTCCCTCATCGGGGGCCTCGACGCGCGATAGGTGAACGTCCCCTGCAAAAAAGAAGCTCGATGAGAAAAGTTGCGAAGGGAGCAAATAAGGACCAAAGAGAAGAGAAGGGAGGGGAGGCTCGAAACAGTCTAGCTCGAGGGAGGCTTACCAGGTCGAGACACCCCGTGTCGGGTGCCATGGCGATCAGATTGGTCTCCTCTGGACGGAACGATCCATGGACCGTGACCGCCACCCGGGAGGTACCCTCATTCTGAGTCAGCCCCTCCTCGGCCATCCTCGACCGGTTCAGCGCCTCGAGCGGGGCCTTAGGCCCCATCTTGA
This sequence comes from Coix lacryma-jobi var. lacryma-jobi, assembly GCA_009763385.1. Classification (NCBI taxonomy): domain Eukaryota; kingdom Viridiplantae; phylum Streptophyta; class Magnoliopsida; order Poales; family Poaceae; genus Coix; species Coix lacryma-jobi. Next base: position 53,512,088 of record CM019824.1, read on the forward strand.
ACATGAGGAGGGGGCGGTCCGCCAGAGGAAGGACCCTCCGTTGGTGGAACGCCCAAATGACCGCCTGGACGGTCAGTTTCTTCTCCTCCACCAGCGTCCGCATCGTGCTCATCAGCGGAATCAGGTGGCGCTGCCTGTCCGCCGCGACGCCCCAGTTCCACTTCTCCGGGCGCTGGGTGATGACCTTGCCGGTGTACTGCGGAAGGAGCCCGTCCTCGTTCCGCAGGTAGAACCAATGGTCGTCCCACCCCGCCTGGTTGGTGGAGAGCTTGTAGCGAAGATATTCGCGGGGGACGTTGGCCGACGAAGGACCGGTCCTCGCGGTGATGGTGAGGGAGCCCGCCCGCGCGAGCCTCCTCCCGCTGGGCTTCGCGGCCTTGTGGAAGAGCTCGCCCCGGAAGAGGTGGACGAACATCTCCTAGTGCGGCTCAATCTTCAAGTACCCCTCGCACACCGCGGCAAAAATGGTGGCGTGCGAGATGGAGTTGGGGGAGAAATGTTGCAGCTCCACCTCAAAATGATGAGCCAGCCCCCGCATAAAGCGGCTCGGCAGGACGCTGAGCCCCATGCGGTGGTAGCGAGTGAAGCTCACCACGTACCCTTTCGGCGGATTCGGCTCCTGGTGATCCGCCGACGGGAGAATCCACCACGCGGATCCCTCCTGCAGGTTGGGACGGAGGAGCCCCTGGGCCACCAGCGACTCCAACTCGCTCTGCGTCGCCTTCGTCGGGCTCCAGTCTTCAGCCGGCAACACCTGGGCGGCCATGGCGGCAACGACGCGGATCCGAGCGGCGGGTGGGCGACCGGGAAGATTACCAATCGCTAGCTCGAGGAAAGGGTGAGTGGAAGCTACGGCGGTGGTGAAGGCAAAGGCAAAGTAAAGGGTTCCTCTCCCCTCTTTCGATATTTATAGGAGAGAGCCCCCACGGGCAGGACCTCCCACGGTGGGAAAAAGGTAACCACGCGCATTAAATGCGCCCACCTAACCGAATCTTGAGCCCGTTGACAGGTACACGCGGCAGCCCCGCATTTCACTCCATTACCTGGGCCCACCACGACCGCTGCTTCAACTTCGCGTCCGTCGCCCTGGCGCCACGATCTCTGCTCCCCGACTGTTTCCGCCTAAAAAGGCGCACCCAACGGGCAGAAGGATTCCAAGCGACGGAGGATTCTTCAAGAAGGTAAAAACGGGCCCTGGCCCTAAGCCTCGAAGCAGCGAAGGCTGGCCCTCGAAGAGGGTTCGACAGCCGGCTTCGAGCACCCGAGTCAGGGACACTAAGGGGCGCCACTCGCAGCATCGCTCGAGGGCCAAGCCCTCGAGGCCCCTCACGTGTATCCAAGGCAGGGCACACGACGTGCAGTGAGATCCCCACGGAGGGAGGCATCGAGCCACCGGGTCCTATCGAATGGACCCGGCACTCCTGCAGACCGAGCGCCCATGCTTTATGAGATCGCCTCCGGGCTACAGTCGACCCTATCGAACGGGGCACGAGGTCTCACTTGGATTTCCCCGTTACCAGCTCACCGGGAACCTCGATACTCGCCCGTTTGTGGTAGTACGAGGCATCCCCCCTCGCATCCGATCGAAAGGACTCGCGGGATGACAAGCCAGGGCAACCGGCGTGCCGGACAGCTCGAAGAGCCGGCCGGTCGGTTCAGCCTGGCACCCCTCGACGAAAGAGGGTCTAAAAACTCGGGGGCTCGACATTGCCGAACCTAAAAACGCAACTAACACTCACACTCGTGAAAAAGCCCACGAGGGAGTCCTAACCACTCCCCCGTGGCCTCGGGGGCTACACCCGCGGGTGTCGCACACACGACACCCACGGAATCGAAACAACTAAACCCTCGAGAACCAGTTAGTAACCCTCTGGATCCCGGTAGAGAGCCCCTGCTCGAGTGCCAGCACCCAAACAAGGGCTCGGGGGCTACTGTCGGGGGACCGCAAAAGGGGTACCCCAAATCAACGCAAAACAAATAGGTTAAACCTAGAACACCAATTAATAAACCCAGCTAGACTAACCTTCCAAAGAGCCGACCCCTCGAGGCCTGCAACGCTGGCCCACCGCCAGAAAGCGTGGGCTCGTCAAAGCCTTACCGACCGCCTCCTGGTAGCCTACCCCTTGAGCCCCGGCGCGTAGGCCACGAACCCGTTGCAGCCGTGCACCGCTCCTCGGAACCCTGTGCGGGGACCTCGAGCCTCTTCAGCACGAAAGCCTATCCCTCAAGGCTCATTACACCCCAGGCCTCGAGCTGGAGCCCAACCTCCACTCACCCGAGCCCTCCGTGCCAGAGCTCGGGCGAGCGCTCCACTACCCTTCGAAGCCCCCCTCGAAGAGGAAGCTTCCCGCTCCCCAGCTCTGACGACCGTACCAACCCCACGCAGCACATTTAATGCTTTCACCTACTCCGGTCACATCCTCTGGCACACGATGCGTGCCACAGTGAGCCAGAGTCAGGGTCAAACCTCGTTTTCACCACAGGCATAGTCAAAAGGGGACGTACAACACTGTTAAGTCATACCCTACGCTGTTGCACGTCCAAGCCACGTCTCGAGGCCCGGATACCTGCTGCTCAATCGGGTTTCCCAGGACTTGCCCATACCTGCGAGGACTCGAGCCCCCCATAGGCGCCACCTCGAGGCCGGCTCTGAGCCCCGGCTACTTTCATGCTATTGGAGGACAGGTACCCCAAGACTCGGAGGGACCCAGCCACGTCATGTATGTGCCGGAATGGACGCTGCATGGCCTCACGTCGCCACGCCTCCACGTCCGCGCCCGAGAGGGAGGCCATGCTTCAAGGACGCTTCAACAGCAACCCCCACGTCGGCTCCAGTGACATCGACAAGACGGGATTCCTACTCTTCGCCGTATTGGGCATTGTACATCCCGACTCCTGTATCACATCTATGTAACTCTGGCCTCCTCTTGCTCTATAAAAGGGGACACCAGGGACCTTCACTCATCCGGCTACACAGATACGGCTAGACACCCGCGTATGCGCACGTCCGCACAAGTCCACACTACACACATACGAGTCCGGACTCTGGTGCACGCTCGTTGAGCTTGTATTGCCCCTGTATAAGCACTTAGGTGCAAGTAATACAAGAACCTCCTCCCCCCGCTGGACGTAGGGTCTTCTTTGCCCGAACCAGGATAAATCTTGTGTCCCCTTGCATCACCATCCAGAAAGAGAGCACGCGATCATATTACTAGTTGGTGTCATACCCCGGGGTCGAAACACCGACAATATTCGAAAGACTTGTTGTCGATCTTGGAATGAAATCACCAGGGGCGGATCTAGTATATATAGGTGCACGGGGGTACAGCTGTACCCCCAAAAGTTTTGTAAAAACACCCACTATATATATCTATAATATATTATATATCTAGCACACTTTATCAAATAGCAATATTTTAAACTCAAGTGCTTATCCAAGAGGAAAATAGTTTGTAGCTCTATACTTCTATAACCCGAGAGTTCAAAAATAATTCAATACATATGACACCAAGTATAAGATAACAAAGTAATCAATTTTTAAACAAAAGCTAAGTCATTTTCCTTCCAAACCATCATAATAATTTTAATTTGTAAGTTTGGATCTTGATTTTGTTTAATAACCTAACAATGTTTTAGGTCCGTACCTCCATGATTGAAATCCTAGATCCGCCACCGGAAAACCCTATAGATAGACTCTATCAACGGTCACGTGATGTTGTCCTACCATTGAGAAGCTATAGCACCCGTTATATATCGAGGACTCATCAATTAACAACCCCGATAAATAATAAATATCAGCACAACAAAACTCACTCGCTTCGCTGGCCATTAATCATTAGAAGAATCAGTTAACTACTACTCTCTGCATTCCAAAAATCCCATATAGTTTGGATCTGTAAAGTTCACTTTCTCTATCATTATTGACCAAGAGAAGATAGAGGATACTTCAGCGTCTCGTTGGAGGAGAGGGATCAGATGTGCTTATTGGGGGTCTTTGCAAACAATATATATGTGTACGATCGATCTTCTCGTCCAAGTTAATTATAATTAGGACATGCGGCGGTCACCGTCAGATCCAGCGCCCAACTAATAACTACACAGCCGCGTCCTTGACTCGAGACAGAGAGAGGGTCAATCAGTCAGTCATCCAATTAAGCTAGCTCCTCCATTTGCTTTGCCTATCATTATATATATTTTTTCTTTCCATTTTTCCTATTATTGGACCAAGCAGCACGTACGTAGTACTGGCAACAGAGCTTTATTTAATTTCAGGCTGACATTGAGGGTTTGAGGCCACGGCATTTACGCGTCCCCGTCCCCGTCGTCGTCTCATATATCACATGCAGGAGCTAGGGCGATTTGTTTAGCCAGGTACTGTATTATCTAACGACGAGTGTACCTATTTTTTATTTAGCCGCGTGTGTCAAGCCTGATGTGTTCACACCTTTATTTGTTAGTAATTTTTCTTTGGAAAATACGTACGTAGCGCACTACTACTACATGATGCATTTGGAAGAAATACACGCGTCGGCCAAAAAAAAAGATGGTTCGTTAGGTTAACCCAATTGCCAATGCGCACCTATTAATTAATTAAGAGGCAACCGTACCCATTAGTAGTAGTAATTTGTACGTAATAAGCGTCGAGCCATGCCTGCCACTGCCAAAACTTGACGCCATCACACAACTAGAGAGGAGTAGTGTCGGTTAGGGTCAAGCTCAAGCGATCAACGTACGGGTTACCGATTGCTAGCGACGGATCACCATTTGCCAGTCAGGTCAATCTATATTGTCTATCCTAGGCGATAAATCAGCAGCAGTACGCAAGGTCAGCTACTACCTTATTTTTTATCGACACAGTTCCTTTACCGTTATTTTTCTTTTATTTGCTTTCTTTTTATTATATAGCGGTAATAAAAGAGTTACCATTATTCATTTTTTTTTTAACTTTACCTATACAATTCAAGTGTAAGGTGTTGACGAGTGAGCCTCAGGCTCTGCTCGCTTGAGCTATAAGCTAGTTTTAATTCATACAATTTAGTTGTGGAACAGAGTTTTTCTCGCACAAAAAAATCAGTTATGCAAATAAGCAGAAACCGTTTTAAGTCCTGTTGAACATGTCTCTCCCCACTTTGTGTTCCAGATCGAGGTGTCCTTGTTTCAAATTGGCTTCCTCGCAAAATAAGCCAACAATGTCATTTTCCCCTTAAGCCCTAGATAGGTACAACTTTTTAGAATTATTAGATGATTAGTAGGATTATAAAAGAGGAAACTAGACACATAATACTTTTTCATATAGGCATCTATTAATATACTTTGATTTCGTATAATATACGAAAATACTCCAGCAATATTCACGTTTACTTACATTTAATGCCTGCCTGCAACGTGATGCCTCCCATCTCCATCTGAACGCAGCTGCTAGCTGCTCCCATGCACTGCCATACAGTACATATACAAGTTGCATCCTTCTCCATGGGTCAGGAGAGTATCAAGTATCAACTGGCATGGCATGGCATGGCAATTGTAGCACGTTTGAAACAACCATATACGTACAGTACAGTACAGTATTTGTTTAACCCGCCGCACGAATCTTTTCACAAGACCTACAGTACGTAGGTGCACTTGGAGCCGCAGCCTAGTAGTAGCAATCATAGATTTGGATCTTACCGGCCGCAGTGCATTTCACACTAGCTAACGACCATTTGAGGACCAACCGCTCTGAGATATAGCCAAGGAAAGGCTGACGTCGAGGAGAAAAGAGAGGAGAATATAGTTTTCATACAAGCACGCACCAACTTGGACATAGAAACTAGGTAGTAGTCAGTTCTAATAGAAATATAGATGAGGAGAAATAAAAAAAAAATTATACACAAATAGAAAACTAATTATTTTATAGCTTAGTTCTTATAAATAACTTAGCTTATAACTAAATGAAATTTTACAGTGCTCGAAAAAAAGTAAAAACCGTTCATTTAGATAGATCGGATGGCTATAAAATAAGAAGAACCATTGTGGAAGAACTTAAGTTGTGGGTCGGAACCTAAAATACGTGGGTCCAGAACTAAAAATAGATAAGTGAAAAATTATTTACAAAATATATTTAAAGGGTACAATAGTACTTTTGGTGCCTTGTCTGCCTGTTCGAACTCTATCGCCTTCACACAAACCCGCCGCTTCGAACCTGCGTGCTCCTCCCAGCGTACGCATGCCTCGACCGCTGCTCCTCGCCATGCGTCCCGCAGGCCGCGCAACAGGACCAGCGAGGCCATGGGCCACGCGCTGCAGCGTGAGGAGGACGTGGCAAACGCCGCCATGGAACACGCTGATCATGGCCGGTGCATAGGTGCAGCATGTCGCACAGGACATCGAGTCTGTCAAGAACACAGTCACCAGTTTGAGGGGCTAAGAGAACAAGAATGCATGCACCAGTAACTAGACTGCTTTGTGCATTTGTTTCCAGTCACACGTATATCATATTCCTTCATAAATTCGATTGATTTCATGGCTCAAGAGCAGAGCACGACGTTGTGGCTGTTGTCGTTTGGCGCCGGCTTCGCCCTCATGGGCACCAAAGGCCCTCCCTCCCGTCCTTTGTACCCGCTCGATGTTCCTCTCCTTCCTGAGACGGAGACACAGTAAGCAGCGTTCGTGGAATTAGATTAGGGATTAGGGAGTTAGAGATTATGTACTGTATAAAAAGTACTAAACTACCCTTATTTATAATTAATTGTTTTTCTTAATTAACATCTGTGATAATAATTTTGATGAGAGGAACCGGTGGTTCCTCCCAAGCACCGTAACAAAGCTCACTAACTAAACACTTGTTCTACTCTAAGGAGGTCAGAAAGTTTTCCACATGATTTGTTAGAAATTTGTTATTTTTATATCGCACAAATGAATTCAATTTTGAGCAAGATATTTTATAAGGTTGTGTATCATCATATCATCTACATGTGTGATTTTTTAATGAATTTAAACAGTTTTTTTTTTTTTGTTGTGGTTTGGTTTCTACTAGATATGTTTTCTTTTTTAACGAATTTAAACAACTTTTTTTTGTTGTAGTTTGCACGTGTTTTTACGAAGCTAGATATGTTCCCCCAATTTAAAACCCACTGTAATTTCGACGCGCGTTTCGCAATGTCCGTAAGTCTGTAGACAAAGTACGGACCACACACAGAACCACTGTCCATGCGGGGTTTCAGACCACAGAACCACAAACGGGTATCTTGTTCTGAAACGGGCTGTTTCCAGTCTAACTTACACGAGGTTAATAGTCCCTGGCTGGCATGGATCGATTTCAGCTGGAACTGGAACCCACAAAGACTCGTTGGAATCATCATCATCATTGGATGGAAATGGAATCAGCAGCCAGACGGAGAACGTGGGTGGGGGTGGGAGTGGGAGTCGCTCTGCTAGCATTTGAGCACCTGATCGAACTGCAGCAACCTCCTCCTGCTGTCGCTTTGCTTCAGAATCCACATACAACAAAAATCCATCCTCTCATCAGCTGTGTCATCGTCGTCTTATCAACTCACTCCTACTATTGCTGTCAAAAAAAAAAAAAAAACTCACTCCTACTATCATCATTTATCCTGAGCAGGTTTGCACGGGTGCCTCTCACTGCAGTGCCTCTGCTAGTGGTTAGCAGTAACCTCGAGGCTTCTTACAGATTGAGACACTCGTTGGTGTTCATGATGGCCGGCTGCCACGTTTCTACTGACAAACAGACACTGCCATACACAGTATACTGTATTGTTCAGTGGGGATTTGGGGTTGGGGGACAGAGACAGGCGAATATTGCTCTGACGATCCACAACAGGCACGCAGGATCTTTTGTTCGCCCTCATCTGTTGTGCGCCAGGACAGGCAGCAGATTCAACCAGAGTGGCAGCCACGTCATGTCGTTTTGCTGTCACGGCCTCATCCTGCTCGCATCCTGCTCCTGCCTTTGTGCCTTGAGAGAGTTCAGTCCAAGGTCCTAGCAGGCATATATACACACCTTGCGCACATGTCGTTTTCTTCTCTTCTGTCTCTATCCATGGGCATTCAGTATTATTAGCTGCTGGACTGGGCGGCAACGAAAACCTGATGGTAAGAAAGTTCAGTTAAAGGACTCTTTTCTATATACAAAAGGAGCTTTAGAACAAAGAGATCATGTTTATCTTGTCAGATTTTTGCGGCTTGTGCAAGAAAACAGCATGCGCCTGAGAATATACTATACTAGTTCGGCTTGTCTCCAAATGGACAGCAAACATGCAAAGTCCCCCGAGCTAACCAGTAGTTCATGATAGATACAGTAGCTCCCAGGCCAAACCTTCGTCAGAAACACTAGGGAGCTGCGCATGAATCAAAGGTCATTTTCTCTTTCTTTTCGTCCAGTGGCTAAGCGGTTGTCCAGGTGTTCCATTTCAGTAGCCATTACCATTACCAAGAGGCAAAAGCTTTCATTTGAAAGCCGAATCCATCCATCACTGAGGTCTGTCGTCTGAGCTCGAGAGTTGGTCCGGAGTCCTCAATGTCCATGATGACTCCCTCCCTGCAGAGCCAGGCACATGTATTCCCTGCAGAGCCAGACACAGTACCGAGACCGCCGCATGTTCTACCACGGGCAAGGCAACCACTGAGACACTGCAGATATATAATAGATCCTCGATCTTGTCGTCGGACGAACAAACAAAGTTGCCACAATTGGCACTAGTAGACTGGACCACGGTGCGCCGGATTCGTCTGTGCTGAACTGCTGATCGATTCAAGTGGCAGTCATATCATGCTGCCACTAGTGGGCACTGCAGAGACTGGAGCTGGCTGAGGTCGTCTTCTTCATTGCTGGGCCTCTCACTATAGTCTGTCTCTATCCGTCGGGCGCAAAGCATGCTGCGTTACCAAAAGTAACGAACCAAATTTCTCCCGCAAATTTGAAATTTGCATGTCGCAGCTGATCAATTAATCAGTCATCAGAAGACCTCCCCTGTGCCTCTGACTTGTTGGCGAAGCAGCTTCTGGTTCTCGAGTCCACGAGGCCTCATGGACAATCTGCAGTTTTTTCATGGAATGGACAATCTGCAGTTGGCATCGACTTGATCCCCACATATTATTTTGGAGCAAGAAATACATATTGATTTGGAAACTGGGAACAAGAGAAGCAAATGTGAGACATATCTGGAACTGGAAGGGGAAAAAACAAAACATCTTTCTTTTCTTAGCTATAGCCACTAGCCAGTGTTGATGTATACTGCATGAATGGGTGCATAAGACAGCCAGCTGTTGAAATCATAATAAGTTTTAAAAGAGTTGAGACATCCGCTGTCTATAGGTTAGGTTGTCCAAAATAGGTTCCAGTTTGGAAGATCAAAGAATGAACATATCCACAAAAGGATATAATACATATGGGGACACATTTCCAGGCACGTGCATCCAGTAACTGTTTTTTTTATCTCCCAAATGAGATATAGTCTGGACTTGAAACTGTGCGTAGAATCATAATACAAGCTCATCTATTTATGGTGAATGTTTCAAGTTACTTTTTTTCAAAACTTATGTATATGAGTTCTAAGAAAGTTTTGAAGTTATGGTGAGTTAATTTCTAACAGCAGAAAAAACAGATCGCTTCGTTCCGCCGAGTGACCCAAAACTGCAGGTGAATTCTAGACAGTTGCAGACTGAATCAAGAAGTGAAAAAGGATATAGCATCTGCTACCACCATACTTGCATGCACGTCAAGCAAAGATTATTAACACATACTTCTCAGAGTTTACATTATCAGTATATTAAATCTTTCGGAGGTTAGGATAAATGAGGTATATCGGAAATACCAGACTAAATTCAAACAAATTCTATATGAATCTCAAATAAGTTCAAACAAAATTTAAACATGAAATATCATAAATATCAGTGGATTTAGCTTGATAACAAAACATCAGAAATATAGGCATGTTTGGGCCAACAAAAAAAACTGATTCTACTCAATGAAAACAAAGAGAATGGGCAGCTAGTGGTCAAACTGTCAACGCAACATAAACCAATTTCCCCATAAGAAAAAGGCAATGATTCTCCAACACTTCAATTTCCAACTTTCCAACATTAACAGTCTTATATGCTTACGAAAAATTGCTTGCAAGACAGAGCACTGGTAAGCCTTTTCTGTTTAATATATACATCTGTGAAGACTGATGGGAGTCAAGAACCATATATTTCCTGAAACCCCTGAACTATGTTCATCTGTCTTCCAATACAGTACAATGTATCCCAAAGAAGGGCATTGTTTGGTAACACCTAACATGAAGAGAACAAATAGACAAACAAAAGAATAGAGGAAAACAAAAAAATTTGCCCCCATATTCTCATCAAGAATTGCAACCAACTAGCTACCGGAGAGAACCTCCAGCTATGAAAGGCAATTAATCAGCCATCTCGAACCTTGGCCTTACTTCCATTCTACTTGCTTAAGCCCAGATGGCCAGAGACGCCATGGCCATGGCACCAAGGAACAAGGCAATGTATGAGCCGACTTGAAGCCTCAGGTTACAGCTCATCCTCTTACTGAGGAAATCAGCTGCAATGAGGTCCACCAAGGCCATGTAGATCAGAATACCAGCCGAAATGGAATCCAGAATGCCCTCTACCACAAGTGCCCTCGGACTGTTGGGGTTGTAGAACGAAGCGATACCCGCACCCACGGTGATCCCAGTAGGCGTTGTGATAGCGAAGAAGAAGGCCATAAGGAGTGCAGAGAAACTCTTGAACTGAGCCTGTCATTTTGTTGGGCAATGAACAGAACACCACAAACACAAAACACGTCTGCTTCAAATGTTGCGTTCAGAAAAAATTGCTTCAAATGATAAACTGTTGATCCGAATCACAGAAAGGATGTGCTAGATTAACCTCAGATATGCAGCCGCCCAATGCAAAGCCCTCAAAAAACTGGTGGAAGGAGAGGGCAGCAACTAGAGGCTTGATGGTGCAGGGGTTCTGTGAGACGCCCAAAGATAGCCCGATGATCACCGAGTGCGATACAATCCCAAGCTCAAGAATCTAGTAGAGAAAACAGCATATGGTTATTCACCATTTTGTAGATATGAAACAAGCTACCACATATCATATCTCCGGCCACGTACTAGTTACAAGAAACCTAAAGAAATCAGCTCAGAAGGAATAGCTGGACACCTGCACTGCGGTGCAATAATACGAATACATGCATGGGAGTGATTTCACAGTATTTACTAATACGAATACATGCATGGGGCAAGAAGCTAGAAAAGCTTAAGAGCGTGAATGAATGCAGTTTCATACTTTCATAATACTTCTTTGGCAACATCGATTGATTCATGCAATGCATGTTTTCGGAAAAAAAACATCGATTGATTCATTACCATTAGGTGAGCAATAGGCAGTCCACGTAATTGAACATTGCTTGGTGTTATAAATAATGATTGTGTCTTTTGGGTCGTCATTGTTACTTGTAAGTTGCGGTGTTCGCTTCAAAGCTCATGGTGCAGATTTTTTTTAATTAAAAAAATAGCAGCGCCTGCTGATCATATAGTAGGACGTACTGCTAGCCTGTTTGCCTGTTTACCATGTAATTTTAACCAAAGAAATTTAAATGTTAATGAAATTTGACCAGTTTTAACATTGCTGATAGGGTTTGACTATTTGAAGTGTTCTGGTAATCACAGGCCGAAATTTTAGAGAGTTCACAACTCCACATGCATGTTGTAAGGGCGGCTGCAATGATTAGCTCATAAGCTACATTTAAGAATTTTTGTTATATTTTAATATATATATATATATATATAAAAGAGAGAAGAGCTACCTCTTGGTCAAGAGCTAAACTTATACACATATTTCAAGATCATGTGTGAATGTCATGTGACACTAATCATACTATGAGCTATTGCTAAGGGCACCCGAGTTATTAACTCTAAGTCAACCTCTTCAATAATGCTAGCTTTTAACCAGGGACGAAGCCAGGAAAAAATTTAGGAGGGGCTGAACAAAAGTTGACGCTGAAAATAAAAAAAAAAGACGCCTACTTGCCCGGATACCTGGAGTCTGCTGCAGACTGCGGCGTGCCCTCGTCCACCAGCGTTGCGCCTAGCTCCTTGCCCGTCGGTCCTGCCGCCAATGCTCGCTTTCTTGCTGCACCTAGTTCCTTGCCAGCTTGCCCGCTGTGCTAGGTTGCTCATCCGTTGGTTGCCATACCTGGCTGCACGCTCGCAGCTTGCCGTGTCGCTCAGCTTCGCGACTAGGCCTGGCTGTCCGTCGGCCGCCGATCGTGGCTCTGCTGGCTTGCCCCCGCACAGCCAGGAGCCGATGGCCCTTTGGTTGCGTCACGGCGTAGTGGCGTCCGTCACCCACTAAGAACTGTGTGACATCGTGTGAAGGGAAGGAACGCTCTATAGAGATAGGTTGGGGCGCGAGGAAGGAACGCCCTATAGGGATGAGTTGGGGTGGTGGACTGGGAACCGAGAAGTTAGGATTGAGTGTCTATTGGATTAATTGTCTAATTAACAAAAAAAAAAGAACATCTTCTACTCTTAATAAATTCTAGACCCTCCTACCTTGTACATCTACAATCTCAGCCTACCTTATATATTCAAGATACTATAAGGATTCCACGTACTCGGTAGCGGTAGGAGGGGCTCGATCCCCTCCCGCCCCACCGCTGCCTTCGTCACTGCTTTTAACAATTACTCATAGTGTGATTTAGTCCACATGACACTCTCACATGATCTCGAAATATGTCTATAAGTCTAGTTCTTCATCAAGAGCTAGTTTTTTTCTCTCTTCCATTAAATATAAAAACAATACTTAGAGCTATCTTATGAGCTGGTCATTGCGGTTATCCTAAGAATTAGTACTATTCGAGAGATTTACTTAGAGCTACTAGATGACTTGTATCATTGCGGGTGCCCTAATAAGTGTAACATGTCTTTTGAAGTCAGGCATTGAGCAAGTATCTTCATGCAATATTGCAATTGGAACACGCATTTTTGTTGTGTGTTTTGAGCACTATTTTAAATAGCACGCTATAGCACCACTATAGCTACGAGCTACGGAAGAGACTCGACGCTAAGCTATTTGTATTTCTGCCGATATGATAATTTTGACAGCTATTTACCGATATAGAACCGCTATGTCAATTTTCACCGCTATTTACCGCTATAGCACGCTAATGTAGCGATAATTTAATTAGTATTTCCTACTTAATTTAGTATTTTAGACAATTAAACTTTAATGAACCATATCGTAATGTCGTATTGATATTTGTTAATATTATCTTGACATGTAGAATCTTAGAAACATATTTGTGTTCATCAAATTTCATATTTGTCATGTTTTTAGCTATATAGCTGCTAAAAAAAGTTGCTAAGAAAAGAGTTCATTTTGTTAGAAACGTACCTGTGAGACAACCACATGACGAGCTTGGGAGGGCTCCTCATCTTGCCCATTGCTACCATCATCACATGGGCCGTGGCCGTGGCCGTGGCTATGCCTGTGTGCCGCGGCGTGCGCGCGCATCCCCACGATGTGCATGGGGTCCTTGTGGCCTCCCCCTATGCCGCTGCCAACGCTGCCCGTGAGAGAGCCGTCTCTCCCTATGCCGCTGCCGACGCTGCCCACGAGCGCGCCGCCCTCTAGCAGCGCCACGGTCACGTCGTGGCCGCTGGCACTGGCACTGGCACTGGCATTGGCTGCCGCGACGGCGGCGGCGGCTTCCTCGGCGTCGGCGCGGTGCTGCTTGCTTTCGTACATGTGCGTGCCGAGGAAGTCGAAGACGAGCGTGCCGAGCGCGGCGAGCATGGCGACGAACCCCGGGAACGGGAAGCGGCGCCACGGCGCGGCGGGGAGGCAGGGGTCCGTGAGCGCCTCGTCCGCGTCGTGCAGCATGTGGACGAAGCCCGTGGCCAGGATCACCCCGGCCGCGAACGCCTTGACGAGCACGAACGCCCCACCGGTAGAGGAGGAGGAGGAGGAGGAGGCTCCCCGCCCGTGGCAGCGGCGGCCGACGAACGGGATCGCGACGCCGGTCGCGCCGGCGACGAGTATGGCCGCGACGGCCACCATCTTCAGCCCCAGCGCCGCCGCCTCGTCGCGGCAGTCCGCGTCATCGGCGCCGCTGGACGCGCCGCAGCTCGCCGTGGAGACCGACGCTGCCGCCACGCCACCAAGAGAGAGATACATGCACGCAACCGCATGCCGGCCGAGGTCAGAATCACACGACGACGACCACGAGAGAGAGAGAGAGGGAGCGAGGAATCAGAATCGATTTGTTGCTTTGCTTACCTGCTATCTGCTGCAGGTGCGTGCGGATGTGCGACGACTCCATCATCATTTCCTACGATTCATAGCAACGCAGCAACCGAATTCTCGTCAAAATCTGCGATTCCGCCTCGCAATTCAGCGGGGTAAATGAAGATGAAGGTGGGGTGGGGAAACTGACGACCACGGAAGAACACCACACCGCCCAAATTTAGAGGGGAAAAGAAAACGTAGCGCGCAGCGAGAAGATAAGCAATGCGGCCTAGGAAAGGAAAGCGCGAGGACGGTGCGGAGCACACGCGGCGAACTAAGGGCCGCGCCACGAGAGGTTCCTAGAGGATGGATGAGGTGGGAGGAGGGCGCGCACCTCGAGGAACGGCATCGCCGCTGCAGAGGACGCTGCTGCTGGTGCAGGAACAGGTACTCGTATCCTCCTCCTCCCGAACAATCGATGATGGATTTGCTCGGATCCGCGTGGTAACCAGCGGCCTCAGATTTTATACGCGCGAGCGTCGGAGGCAGAGGTCTATAGGTGGGAGCCCACGGGGCAAGTGGTCGGCGCACGGCGGGGCGGGTAGCGGGACCCACCCACACGACGAGGATGTCGTCATCCCTCGCGGCCCGCCGTCCGATCGGATCATACGGCGGGGCAAGTGGTCAGCACGCGGAGTGGGGCACGGTGCAAGGGCGTGCTGGGCCACAGGAGTCAGTGGCTGGCGAGGAGGGTCCGGAGTCCGTACAACGAACGGGTCTCTACAGACCGGGCGCGGCGCCGTGGGTGCGGCGGCGTGCGGCGTGCGGCTCCGGGCATGGAGCAACGATGTCGACACCATGGCGTTGGACCGCCGGAAGGACGAACGACGACAGTGCAGTAGGATGGTTGCGTTTGGACTTTGCAACGACGATCCTCCTGTCTGCGTATGTTATCTTGGAATCTCTAGAAACAATAGCCACTACTACTCCGTCCAAAAAAAAAAAAAAAAGAGTCGTTATGGGATGCGCGCTGGTCAAACTTTCTCAACTTTGACTGAGTTTATACAAAATGTGTGCAATATTTTTATCTCCAAATAATTTTATTATAAAAGTATATTCAAAGATCTATCTAATCATACTAATTATGTAACATAAATAATAATATTTTATTATATATATTTAGTCAAAGTTGAAATTTATTCCGTCCAAAAAAAAAGAGTCGTTATGGGATGCGCGCTGGTCAAACTTTCTCAACTTTGACTGAGTTTATACAAAATGTGTGCAATATTTTTATCTCCAAATAATTTTATTATAAAATTATATTCAAAGATTTATCTAATCATACTAATTATGTAACATAAATAATAATATTTTATTATATATATTTGGTCAAAGTTGAAATTTATTGACTTTTGGGGAAGCGAGAATGACTCTTTTGGGGACGGAGGGAGTATTTCTGTACGCTTCTCATGTTGGAGGTACGGTATCCGTTGTAATCGTTAAAACTCTCAATGAAAAACACGTCAATGGACGTTTTGTCGATAAAAAAAAAAATCTCCGGTATACTAGTAGACCAGCGTACTGGGCATTTCGTAGCCTTCCGCCTAATATAAAACTCGAATTTCAGTCATCCGAACCAATTTTCATTGCAAAGTCAAGACATCGTCGGGGGCGTACCAGCTCTACACGCGGTTCGACAGAACGGAGGACTAGAATTGGCAACAGTTATCATGCAATGCATGCAATTGCATGACAGTGGACCATGCCAATCATCCTTTTATTGAACCGTAATAGATTAATTAGTGACAACTGACAACCAGTTCATCAATAGAGATTAAACCTTCTATTTTATTCTCTTTTAACCAAGATCCACTTGGAAAACCAGTAAGGAGGCAACCACATATAGCTCCAGCTTTCAAAAAAAATGGATAGCAACCCACACAATTTAGAAACGATACAACATGCATTCAAATCAGAATCACGATAAAGATAGCAATCCACACAATTTAATAGTATCAGTCCAATCCTTTGCAAAGCTTCTCTCCACACATGAGAAGAGATAGCAAGTCACTGGTCAGTGAGTGAATGTTACATCAAAATACATCTGTTCCATGACACCATATTGTTACTACCACAAACTTTTAGTTTCAACGGCCTTCTAAGGCTCATGAGCTAAGATAATTTTAGCTGCAGCTTATACTGAAAGCTCAGGAGGCTGGGGCTGGGCCAGTTTAGGGTTCAGCGACTATAGACTAGAATCATTGTTGTGCAATGAAAAGCTCCAGGGAAAAAATGTTCAGATGCCGCTGATTCGACAAGGTTTTTCTCAGTAGCAGAAACGAGGGAAGATATAGCTTTATTATCAGGTCCTAGAGAAACGGGATGATCATTTTCCATAAGGGTGGTATCTGCTGGAGCCCCGACCTCCAGTGCTGCCACCACCACCCATGCCTCCAGCCCCACCGTAGCTGCCATATCCTCCAGCACCATACCCTCCTGGAGCACCATATGCACCACCTCCATAGGCACCACCATATGCACCATAAGCACCATATGGACCTCCATACATGGAGCCACCATATGCAGAGCCATAACCTGAGCCATAGCCAGCAGTACCACCATATCCATACCCTCTGCCGTAGGCACCATATGCTGTGCTGCCATAATATGCTGCAGCATTTGATCGGTAGCCACCACCGTATCCATAGCCACCACCACTGCTGTTCCCAGAAACACCGCTGCCACCACCACTACCACGGTATGAATCACGGTGGCCACCACCACGACTGTGTCTTCCGTTTGAGCTTGAATCACCCCCACCAGGTTTCTTTGGTTCAGCTTTCTTAATTTCAACCTGCAAAATTATAGAACAATTGGAGAATTGAGTTAAAGAATTTTCAAATTGACTCCTGTTGCAATGATACATCAAATATAACAGCAGAAATTATAAGACATAGGTGACTTCTAACAAAGAGAAATTATGCACCTCTACTATAACTATAAGTCTATATAACTAAGGGAGAATTGTTGCATGGATAAGTCAAAGCATAAAACCCCAACCAGAGGTAACTAGGCAAAAGATTTATGAATGAAGAATGTTAAGTAATACCATGTCTGTTGGTACCTACACCTGCCCAACCCCCGTACGTGTACCGGGGCGAGGCGAGGGTAGCCAACTGTCCGAACGATCAGCGAAGGTGGAAACAAAACTGGAGACAAACTGGTTCCTCCCAAAAAGTCTCCCTCTTTTACACTGTTCATTTTCTGATATTTATAGGGAATACCAGAGGACAATGCCTAATTTACAAAAGGGTACAAGAAAGATTCCCTGAGACTATTTAGCGGAGGGGTAAAACCGTACAAACACAGATAACAAGGAAACCCTAATTCCCTACGCTCCCTTCCGCCGCCGCCGGACCCGCGCGCACCTTCGCGGAATCGGCGAATTCGGCCACCCGACCAAGAACCTTCGCCGACGGGATGGGAGCAAGGCCTCGCGTGTCGCTCACCGTGTTCCCGCGCCCCTGCATTCCTTTTCCCTGCGGACATAAAAAACAGAGAAATGACCCGAGGGTCACGAAGGCCTCGATTGACAGTGGTTTGAATCCGGGGAGCACGAGAAAGGCGAAGGTTCCCCGACGGAGTCTTGAACAATCGAAGGTTTCCTTAAGAGTCCGGTTGGCGCGGGTTGGCTGCCGAGGGTCCCTTCCCCCAACAATGTCCCAGCACAGGATGCAGATTGCCAAGTCTTCCAACAAAATGCTATGTATCTTCTAATTTGTCAAGATATCCTGATTTATTTTGGTTCCAGCCATATGCAGTCTTAAATTATTTAATTTCCTACAACAAGAGATCTAGTTTATTTAATTTTCTGCCATGTGTGGTCTAATTTATTCAATTTCCTGCCACATGGGCCATTATTCTTTATTCTTATTGCCGTCATCATTTGTGTTCCGCAGATCACAAAAGCTCACCTACTATTTAAAGCATATTGGCATACAAGAAATTTACAACAATATATCATAACTTGCCATACGTGTTTCCAATAAACACGAAAACTCTAAAGGCATAAAAACAACAAGAGGACCTAAGAGAGGCCCAAAGATCATGTGCTTGAACTCTAAAAGCATATTGCTGACAGTTCCCCACAAAGGTTTATGCAAGGAGAACAGAAGCAGTGCTCTAAAAGATGTGGATCAAAATCATGTGCTTGAACTATAACTCAGACATTGAGGGGAAAACCTGTTACGGACCCAAATTCAATTCAGTCACAAATCAAATCACAGCAACAATTTTGTGGTCGTTTCTAGAAGGTGCTGGATACAACTATGAAGTAATCAGGAGGGGAAGGAAAAGTAAATTGAGTCCGCCTCGAGCAGAGCTCACCGCCGGTTCTGTAGTCTGTTCTTCGACGAGCCCCCAAAGCTGCTGCTGCTGTCCTTGTACTCTGCATCTGATGCCTCCGTAGGCCAATGCAAACCCAGTCCAACTCTTCTTCTGTCCATTGTCCAGCATAAGCCCAGTCTAATTCATCTCCTGTCCATTGCCTGGCCCAATTGAAAGCTACACTGAGAGTTCCTGACATTCTTCCCCCCATGAAACACAGCTTGTCCCTAAGCTGTTGCTGCAGTGAACCATCGGTATCCCATGTAGCATGCTTCTCACTGATGTCGAACGATATCTGGAAGGCATCATATTTGGTCAGTGGTAATCCATGCCAGTACTTGATATTGCTCAGAAAGGTTGCTACTTAGACATGTATCTGGAACACCAACTCAGAACAGGTGGAGATGCTGCACCAATTAATATCCACCAAAACTAGGACCATGGCTTCTAAGTTGGGAAGAAATCCACTGGGATCCCATAACCACCAAAGAATCCTATGGAGTTAAAGAAAATGGTATGCTCCATCAGTTGTACTCGCAGAAACATTGATGCTGCCAAGATGAATTCAAGGCCACTGAAACTCTTGCATTCTGAACACTTGACAAGAAGCTTGAAGTGGATCTTGTCTCCATGTGCATATTGTGCAGGATACAATTGAAAGTGAAACCAATTCAGACTAAAGTTGTGACTGCTGCACCTGTCCAGTACCTTCAGCATCATCCTCCATATCCTCAAATATACTGATGTCTCTGCATGCAAACTGAAATTTGTACTGAATCCAGAATAATTCAACTCATCAGCACCAACTTTAGCTTGACGACAACTGACGACCAGTGCTTAGGCCACACCTCAACGTTCTTGTGCCCAGACAGTGCCCATGTTTGCAAGTATAAAACCAGGTTATCATTTTTCCATTGTTTCTCATGATCAAGTATCATATCCTGCTCCATGTGACACACCTCTTCACTTTCCAAATACTAGTGAGGTTGCACAGGTTAATAAATTCAGCTCTGGGTGTGAAAATCTCGCTTCTAGCCTTGCTTTGACACCTCTCAACTAGCACCAACTTAGAGCTGAAAGAAGCCCCATTATGATTGTTGTCCTGAGCACATCGCTGTTGTACTAATGACTTCATGATGCAGTATGCCAATTTCCTATGGTCTCCAATAACAGAGGGCTTGGATCTGATCATGACTTGCTTGAACAGTGGTGGTGGCCAGGGTTGGAGCTGATCCCAGCTTCTGGACAGAGGCCCCAAGATTACTGGTGAACGACAATAATCTTTGGACCACTGTTTTCTCTCCTTGAGTGTAATATAGAAATGACAATGCATGTGTTTTTTTGGTGGTTTGGGCTACACATCACTTACTGCTAACCAATAGTGTTTTGACAATGTTTCAACTAGATAGCGGTTGAAATTGAGAGACGGCCATGGTGCTGGACCTATATCGACTCGAACCACCGCACAATATTCGGAAAGGGATGGCCATGGTTGCTGCAGCTTAGATTGGTTATGTAAGTGTTGCAAAAACTGAGTTTGAAAACATCAAAGACAGGTAGCAGCAAATCCTTTGACCAGTGCAATACTTCCTCGTCCAGATAACACATACCATCGATGGAGAAAGCAGATGAACCAAGAGGTATTACCTCGATCACTTCATATGCACTGCAGGAACAGATCTCGACACAGGACAGGACTATGCCCACTGCTGGATTCAGAACAAAGTTGGCGAAGTTGATGAAGCTGCGGCCCTTATTGCCAAGTGAGAAGGAAGCTGCGAGTGAAGCCAGAGTGGTGGGGGTGGGGTGGAGGGAGTTCCAGGGATGGCGGCTGGAGGGGGTTCGCTGCTCAGCGAGGGCCAGCGCACAGGGCCAGCGTGCAGGGTTAGGGCAGCAGAAAAGAATCATAGGCGACTGATACCATGTAAGTCAAGTAGGGGTACAAGGCAAGGATCAAGTAGGGTTTATAGAATACACTCAATCAATGGAGATTGAAGGATAATAGAATTGGTGGAATTGGATGATATATTGCATTGGGCCTCATGGGCTGATTATATAGGATACATAGGACTAACACCCCACGTGGGTAGACAATGTGGTACTACTCCAAATTACTCTAACATCCCCTCGCAGTCACAACGGGAGCGTTGCAGACGGTGACACTGGAGAAGCTGACAAGCTAACATCCCCTCACGGTCATAATAGTTGATGTGCACGTATGTTGTGGCTGGAGAAGTCGATGAGTCCTCATGCAAGGTGGTAGCCCTTTGTGCCGACGTTGAGGTAGCCGAGCATGAGGGCGCAATAGCCGCAGTCGAAGAAGTCGTGGTGAAGATGGCCGAGGTCGACGTAGTTGTGGTCGGGTTGCATGTCGATGGAGCTGCACTGCAGGCGCACAATAGGCGGCATGGTGATGACGGAGACGCGTCGGGGCAGTCATCGTGGAAGGAGGCGATGCCGAAGTCGACGCAGTCAGGACCGTCGTGGACGTAGAAGAAAGGTGACAACACAATCGAGGCAGACGTGGCGAGAACGGGAGGGTCGATGCCGAAGTCGATGCAGTAAAGTCGCGTAAGCACCGAGGCGCAACTGGGTTTGCCCGACCCAGCAACATGTCGGGGACGAAAGCACGCGTCGGTGACAATGCCGAGAGCACAAGGGAGAGGGCCCCAACCACGGTGACGCTGACAACGTGGTTGTGCTGGACGAAGAAGCAGTGCGGTAGTGGACACATCGGTGAGCAAAGCTCAGTGACGACGCGAGAGGGGCGACCAGCAAGCAGGGCTCAGTGACGGCACGGGTACCAACAGCTCGATGACGAAGACCCAATCAGCAGGATGAAGACCTTGTACAAATGAATGGTGTAGCAACAATTGTGCAGCACAGTCGTCGGTGCATAGGGGACGACAATGTAGATGGAACGGCAAAACAGAGAAGATGCAAGCCAGCAGCCCTGTTGCTCGGAGAAGATGTGCACAGTACACGGCGATGGTGTCGATGCCAAAGCCAGTGTAGGTATGCGCGAGGTCGACAGGCGATGGGCGACTCGATCCTAACCGATGATCATGGGAATAAAAAAGATACAGTAGCAGGGGATCGGTATGTACCCAGCAAGACGACACGGCGACAGCGGCACAACCCTCACCCCAGCGACAGTGCGCATTGGCATGGAACGTCTCGGGCAGCAGCGGCGCGACTCAATCGGGCGCCGCAGGGTCGAAGGCACCAACACGAATCGACGTGGTGAAGATGGGCAGATCCGCTCGTAAGCGGCGACACGCAAGATCCGGTTGCCTCCATGGCAGCTTAGGGTCGGGACGTTTGCGAGCATGGCTGCCACCACGGCAGCACAGGACGGGGCGAGATCAATACGTCTCGGGCGGCGGCTGCGCGACTCGATCGGGTGGCGCGAGGTCGAAGGCACCAACACGAATCGATGTGGTGAAGATGGTTAGATCCGCCCATCAGCGGCAACACGCAAGATTCGATTGCCTCCATGGCAGCTCAGGGTCGGGACGTCAGCGAGCCTGGCCGCCACCATGGCTGCACAGGACAGGGCGAGATGTATATGCCTCCATGCGACGAAGATCCGGAACGTGTTGACAACGATAGCCCAGCGGTGAGCCTGGGGACGAGGCGGCAGCGGCCCGGCGATGACGAGAAAGAGATCTCAATCTGTTGTGCGACGACGGCGGCGGCGGCCGGATCAATAGGATCGAGCGCCTAAACAGAGACGCTGCTCCCGATGGAGATCAAACTCTCCCCTGGGGCACGCAATGTGGAAGCGGCTCCGGCTAGGGTTAGGATCTAAACCTAGGCGAATGAAACCATGACAGATAATAGAATTGGTGGAATTGGATGATAGATTGCATTGGGCCTCATAGGATGATTATATAGGGTACATAGGACTAACACCCCACGTGGGTAGACAATGTGATACTATTCCTATTTACTCTAACAGCGATCCTTGGCTAATACACAATCATCTACCATAAGTCCCTAGAGGCAGCCCAGCCATGGGTGCCAAGGTCCATATGGCCTGCCCATGGACGCCTAGTCTAACAGTAACTTGCTCACTGCAGCTGGAACACACAGTCTGCATCTGTGACTCGGCGTCAACCACCTGATGGGCATCGGTTGGAGAAGCATGGTGCGGACATCAACGTCCGTGAGGATGACGTGCTGGGAGAGAACAGAGACCAAGGGCTTGTGGGCGGTGCCAAGTCGCCGTAGTAGAGTCCAGGTGTTGAACACTAGGTGTGCAATGCGACAAGGTCTTCAATGTTGGAAAATTGGACGATAAGGTCATCAACACAGATAGATCAAGGATCGAGGAAGATGTGGGTGGTGTTGCAAAGGTTGTCGCAGGCATGTTGGCTGAGGTCGATCTCACAGTTGTCGGGGTTGGCGATGAGGATGGTAGAGGCGATGTCCTCTGGTGCAAATGATGTCGTCAACAACACATTGGGGAGGTGGAGTCATTGCCGGCCGGCTTGGAGTTGGAGGAAGCGGACAAGCGGGAGTTGTTGCTGGTGACGAAGCCCGGATAGGCAGCCCGAAAGGCCGCGTTGCTTGCCTCCAAATCCATCCCATCTTTGGTCACCATAACCAGAATCTTGTCTAGCGTCTCCTTGCACCGCTCGTCCATGGTGGAACCAGAGCACCGCGCCTCTGTAGAATCCATGGCTAGATCAGAGAGCCCGCAGATCAAGAGCTTTGATGCCAGTTGTCACTCATGAACCTAAATTGAATTCACTCCCAAATCAAATCACATCAACAATCAAACTAGTTTGTGGTACTCCCTCCGTTCCAAACTATAAGTCGTTTTGACTTTTTTGATACATTCATTTGCTATGCATCTAGATACAACCTATGTCTAGATAGCAAACTATGTACCAAAAAAAGTCAAAGCGACTTATAATTTGGAACGGAGGGAGTAGTTTCTAGAAGGTGCTAGATACAACTATGAATGAAGTAATCAGGAGGAAGGAAAGGTAAATCGAGTTCAGAGACTCGCCTCGAGCAGAGCTCGCAGCCGGCTGGTGGTCTGCTCTTCCACGAATCCTCATAGCTACTGCTGCTGACCTTGTACTCCGTATCTGATGCCTCCGTGGGCCAATGCAAACCCAGTCCAACTCTTCTTCTGTCCATTGCCCAGCATAAGCCCAGTCTAATCCTTCTCCTTTCCATTGCCCAGCCCAATTGAAAGCTACACTGAGAGTTCCTGACAAAACCACCCTCTGCAGTGTTGTTTGGAAGAAGGAACCACACTACTTAACCACAGGGAAACCGCCCAAACCCTGATAGTGCAGACCCTATAGTGCTGCACCATAACCTAGGTCGGTGGCCACAGGACCACAGCCCAGGTTCAGCGCCCCATGACTACCCTCAAGGAGGACCGCACCACTCGGTCACACAGGCCAACTGCCACCATTACCATACAATGGTGCCCTGCCACTATTTCATAGGTTGCCAGCGAGGGAAGGTTTTTAACCAGCCCTGAAATTCGCTTCCACAGGGAATTGAACCCAGGCGCTGGATGTGCTTCAACTATTAACTATTGAGTGCTGATTTCTGTAATCCAGGGCAATGCATTTCAAGTAACCATCTCTGAAATACACATATAATATCTCATAACGAATGACATGATGGCGCCTATTTCAATAATATGGAGTAGACTGTACACACCCCTATATGCAGAACTAGTACCATAGACCATACTCAAAAAAGTGTCAGGTCAACAATATTCAGCATGCCATCAGTTAAAACTTAAAAGTTCAAAGTTTTCACTTCGTAGCATGTTGATATGCACTCCCTCCATTCCAAATTGTAAGACATTTTGGCTTTTCTAAACTACGCCTAGATATATAGTAAAATCAACATTTTGGCTTTTCTAGACTACGCCTAGATATATAGTAAAATCAATGTATCTAGAAAAGCCAAAACATCTTACAATTTGGAACAGAGGGAGTACTAAACAAACAATGATCAATGTTCAAAAACTCCCAAACACATCAGTTATTGCACAGT
Source organism: Coix lacryma-jobi var. lacryma-jobi (assembly GCA_009763385.1). Taxonomy (NCBI): domain Eukaryota; kingdom Viridiplantae; phylum Streptophyta; class Magnoliopsida; order Poales; family Poaceae; genus Coix; species Coix lacryma-jobi. The sequence continues at coordinate 53,536,736 of CM019824.1, forward strand.
GACAGAACTGCATCATCATGATTACTAATCAAATTAAGTGAACAACAATGAAGTACAGCATGCCAAGTTAGACCATTTGCTAATTGAACCTGACAACTGCAGAACTGCTTATATGCACATGGCATTTACCACCACTGAACACAATGAAAGATAAAGAAGTGACCTGTTTCCCTCCAAGATCATGCATTCTCCCCTCTGACATAACCCTTTCAACAGCATCCTCGCTTTCAAATGTGACAAATCCAAAGCCACGTGAACGTCCAGTGCTATGATCAAGCATAATCTGATGCTCAACCACCTTCCCATATGATGAAAAGTGCTCCTTTAATTTATCTGCAAGGTTCATATTAATCATGCTTGCATTTGAAACGAATGTTTTCAAGGCCCAACAACTATAGCTGGTGGCTAATCAAAGTTTTTTTATAATTTGCAAGTTCAATACAATGTTGAGATATCTTTTTCTTGAAAACAAAAAAGGTTTCAGCAGCGCTTATACCTTCGGTAAGAGATGGTGGGATACCACCCACAAAGATCTTTTTTGTCTTAGGTCCATCTTTCGATGACATTTCCTCTTTCGGAACAGTCCTTTTGACTTCAACCTTGAAGCATAAAAAAAGCAGTTGAGAATATAGTCCAAAATCAAGATCACAATTTTTTGATATTGAACATAGAAGCCTTACTGTTCTTCCATCTATGACATGGTCATCCTCTAGAACCCTGTCAAGCACAGATGGATCGGAAAATGTAACAAATCCAAATCCACGAGGCATCCTAGTATGCTTGTCCTTCATGATCACAGAATCAGTTATAGCTCCATACTTCTGAAAATGCTTTGTGAATGTTTCTGCACATGCAAATGGAGCATATAGTAAAGGATAAGCGAAACAAACAAGTTACATTCTAATGTTTCTTTTGTAGCTGCAGATGCTTGGCATTACTGATCACTAAAAAAAGAGAGCAACATGACTCCTAAAAGGTTCACATACAGTGTTGGAGAAGATTTAGAGGATCATTAATGGGAAAGATTCATCTTGAAGAAAACTATAGTTAAGCTACAGAGCAATGCACACGTGAGATTGCAAACTAATAATGTGACATTAAAGACCATGACACTCCTATGATCCAAAGTTAGGAACACAAAACTGACAAATAATTCTAGAACATCAGTGCAAATGTTATCCTAAACGGTAAACGGTAAACAGTCGGTCACCTTCCGTTTAGCCACTATTCAGGCAAAAACAGGTGTTTAAATGGGCAAAACGGCCGTTTAAACAGAAAAAACGACCGATTAAACGGAAACGGTGTACCACTGTGTAGCGTTTAAACGGTGTGTAAACGGGCTAAACGGACGTTTAGGCGAACAGTATGCGAACACATACTTAATTGCCATTCAATTTCTCAAATACAAGACTTCTCCTATTTTCCAGTTCACCCACATTGTAATTAAATTATTGAAATAAAATTCATTTACTGTTTAATAGTTCACACATCTATGCACACTGAGTCACAATTATCATTTCTAAGTTATCGCAAAGCAGAATCACTCCCACCAATACACCAAATGAAGCCCAATCTGTATTGGTCAATGACATACAGTTCCATAATAATACATGAAATAAAGCATATAGATTAATAGTTTATTTCACATAACTGGTATTAATATGATCGTCGCAGCACAATAGGTGCTGATCAGCACAAAAAACAACGGAGCAAAAAAAACATGTAACAGTATCTCATAACCAGTTTAGTAATTAGACAGATTGTGTAGCAACTGTCCTTAAAAAAACTAAATGTTAAGAATGGCTATGTTTCTGAAATACATTAAGTAGGCTGGCACAAATCACCAAATAGCAATGCTTTATATTACTATTTCAGAACACACCAACAAGAAAACAAAGTATAGGGTTGCTTCCATCAATATGATGGAGGTAGCAGTAGCTCCTAACTCTAAGCTTTTACCACATACATTAGCCTACCTAAGCAAAATCATAGTGCATCAGTGACTCATCCAACCCAATGCAGAACTTGATCAGTAACACATGAAAGCAGAAAGAACTATATATTTTGCAGCACAGCATCTTGCAATGTATTTTTCTTTTATGCTAACAACACACAGCTAAGAACTAATTTTCCTTTGTACTGTGTTGTTTTCCCAGAATATTATCGTGTGTCGCTACAACATTTTCACTGGATATAAACTAAAATAGCCTCATAGTTAGATCCCAAAAGAATTGCTCACTACCTTCGGTTGTCTCCCAGGCTACACCCCCTACGAAAATCTTCCTGCAAAATCACATACGAGGATGCACCAAACCAAAACTATCAGCCACACCTAATCCAATACAACCGACTAGACCATACACGAAAAACCTAGATACCAAGCAACTCACCCCGAGGCGCCACCTCCGCCAGAATCAGCATCCCTCCCATCCTCGCCACCGGCATCAACATTCCCATCTTCCTCCACTAGGCCCCGGCCTCCAACGACGCTTCTCGTCTCGGCCGCCACCACCGCTGCTTCGTCGGCTGCAGCCCCCTCGTCAGCTTCCCCCTCCCCGTCCCCATCCTCCTCCTCCTCTTCGTACACCTCCTCGACCTCTTCAACCTCTTCTTCCTCCTCCTCCTCCTCGTACCCGTTCATGGCGTTCTGATTCTCCTCCCCGTACCCCGCCATGCCGCGCCGCCGCGACCCGAAGCTGAGCTCGGAGATGAGCTAAACCCTAGCTCCCAATCGGAGCGGGGAGCGAAGCGTAGCAGCTAGATTAGCGAAGCGAAGCTGAGCAGTAAGGTCTAGGTTTCGCGGCTGTCGGAGCAAACCCTAGCGGCGCCGCTTCGGGTGTGTGCTGGACGGCTGGTGTGGGGGAGAGAAAGAGAGGTGGGAGAGGGCGGCGGAATTGGTGCCCGATAGAAGCACAACAATGTGGCTTTGCCGCTTTGGTGTGGCTCGGCTGGGTTCATAGGACACGTTGGGTTCGCTGGTCCGTAGATTGCGCGCCAGGATTCGTGCCATTGAGATGTGACAGTGACCGGCCGTGGAAAATGTTTCACATCATTAAAATTTCCTTCTAAAAACCATTCTTAAAATTATTAATTAAAATAAAATAAAATTCTAGCTTAAAAGTTTATTTTAAAAATTTTGTTCTTATAAATTATTAGCTAAAAAAATTAATTGAGATTCCTTTTTCCTATAAATTCTAAATAGCCATAAGCCATCGTCTTTGTTCCAATAAATGCACTTGTCGTTATCTAGGATCTCCACATCTAAAACATACTCCCTCCGTCCCATAAATACTGTCGTTCTAGGGATGGGCACTCCAACCAAGGAAAGAGTAAAAAGACCATAAATACTGTCGTTCTAGGGATGGGCACTCCAACCAAGGAAAGAGTAAAAAGACCATGATACCCCTACAACAATCTGTCTCCTTCCTGCTTTTCTCTCCTGTTGGCAATTCGTATACGAAATCCACTTCGCTCTCGCAAGCCCACTCCACACTCGATGGAGGCCGGTGCACCTACAAGCCTAGTCTACGCTCGCCACCGGTCTGCTCTGCTCCATGTTGAGCGCCGGAATGGAGGCCGCAGCTCGCCGCCGGTCCACTCCGTCTGCATCGAGTGCCGCAAGGGAGGCCACGGCTCACCGTAAGTCTGCTCTACGACGCCCACAGCCACCAGGCAGACATCGCTCGGCCGCTCCCTGCTACTGCTGCTGCATCCTAGCCGTCCGGATCTCCAGCGACTTCGCGGTCTCTTCGTCCCGGCCTGCTCTCCGGCGTCACGAGTGAAGGGTATGTCGTCGGTGGGTCGGATCTTCGCCGCCATGGTGTGGCCTCGCCAAACAGTATGACCTCCATGCTAGCGAAGAACAGGAGGAGGTTGGGCACCGGCCTCCCGTCGACGGGGAAGAAGAGAAGGACGGCCATTGGATTATGGATCTGAGAAGAGGAGGGGGCAGCGGAAAAGAGGAGGGAGGGAGAAGATGACGTGGGAGCAAATGGCAGGGATAGGCTGGTAGGGGAATCTTAGATGGGACCAGTCTAAAACGACACTACTTTTGGGACAACATTTCTTCTGGGACAGAGGGAGTACATATCGTTATCATGGTATGCGTCCGAGGATATAATATTTAATACTACTTTTTTTATAAAATTGGTCAATCTCCTTGAGAAGTGGAGAAGTGAGATGCACATTTATTTTGAGACAGGAGAGTACTCATCTAACAACCATAATGAAAAGCATGTGTGTATCTAACAACCATAATGAAAAGCATGTGTGTATGGTTCTAGATTCTTGCAAAGATGTTTCATATTTAGAATTTCTATTAAAAATACTTCTCTAGTGAATCAAAATCATTTTATGGAATATTTTGATTAGCTAACCAGACATCTTTGAAACTAGAACTACGGAATCAGGTGAGAGTAGGGGTAAGGATATTTCGTTTCCAGTTCTCCCTCAGTCCTAAATTATATGACATTTTGATATCTCAAAATATATTGCTTTTGTTATATATCTAGACGTGGTGTGCATCTAAGTGCATAGCAAAAAGCTATGTAGGTCTAATTAGAAAAGTCAAGATATCTTATAAATTGGAATGAAATGAGTAGTTAAAGTAGAATTGGTTCTAATAGTTTCTCTTTGAAATGTTTCTTATTTGTCAATGATTCTATAGATAATCTAAAAAAATTCATGCTACTAAACACAATAAAAAGCAAAACATGAATTAAGACCCACCCCACGATGTATACACATGATAGAGAACATTATTATTTTCAACTAGGGTACCTTTTTATGCTCACCTATTTTGTTAAAGTATGAACGTAGGATAGAAAAACTTGCATTTTGTATTGATCTTATGGATGAATATATATATACATGTCATAGTGATATGGTAAAATAATGTCTTATTATGAAAAGATCAGTCAATCATTCGCACTCTTTGTGCTAGAGGACATGCTATTTTAGTGACCATATTAAGTGTTTAAGATACCTACTAATTAAAAGGATCTAGGAATAAGCTAGAAGAGGTGTGAATAGATGGCTATCACTAAAAATCAAAACACTAAGCAATTCTAATTAGAAACACAAATGACCCTAGTAAAGCTACGATACTACTATCTAGAGGTTTGCGGTGTAGGGTTACAAGAGCAAATAATTCAATTCTAAGAATGTAGACCACAGAAATAGCTGCTAGAATCGAATTGAGCATAAAGATACCATACAAGAAGATGCATGTTGAGGTGAACCCTCGGTTCACCACTCCTCTACCAAGCTTCCAACCCCACAAGGTTGTCTTGGTATCTTGAGCGCTTGATCTAGAGCCGGATGAGCTTAATAACCCCGCATAAATCTTCTCCATAGCAACAACACAGTCTTCTTTCTTGTGCTTTGACGAAATCTTCAAGCTAACTCATTATGTCCCTACACGTCCCCAAAAAATTAGAAACATTTCTAAATATGACATTTTGAACATATGCCACTTATAAATGGCGAATCATTGTACATAGGTCAAGGTTAACACAATTTAGCTGGTTATATTTCTTATGGTAGAATATCGATAATGAGGCGGATATGATTACTTTATTGATCCCGAGAAATGTAACATACTTAAGCCTTATGTTGAAGAATCATTTTAGCCATTAACGGACGATAACATAGTAATGTGTCTACTAATGAACTGAGCATTCTTTACAACTCAATTTTATTTAACTTTGAACGTCTAATTGGAAAATGTCCAATGTTTTCCGGTCCTCTAGTCGAACCTAGTCGTCATGGAACCGACTAGGAGACTATCGTGATTAGTCATCGACCAGGCCAATTAGTCGAATCTAGTCGACCCTGGTTATTCATATAGTCGTTCTATATATCAGGACATATGTCTACTATATATATGTACCAATATATACTATATAGTATATACAATAAAGCAAGCATCAATACTATATTAGTGTTTAGCTGCTAACTTTTTGTGGGAGTAGTTTTCTTCTCTTTTCTGCACTGTTCAGAAGTCCATATTCCTTTCCCTAACAGGCCGAATTGCAAGCCCAATAGATCACATATAGGTCCGGTTAAACCTGTCCAAAAAACAGAGCAACCAAATTGGTTGTCCCTGTCCTAGTCAGACAACTAATCGTGATTAGTCATCGACTAATCGGACGATCAGCTTTCTGGTCGAACTAATCGTGTTGGTACCCCAAATCGGTCACTAGGGATCGATAAGGATGATTAATCGTGACTAATCGGACGACCAGAAAATATTGAAAATGTCAAATCGATTTTGGAAAAACAAATTTGCCGAACTATGGAATGGTATTAATCTCTCACAACTAAAAAGACTAAAGAGTGGATACCGTTTTGGTACGGCATTTGTTTTGCTTCACCTTCGCTCTGTCCGGTGCGATCGCGATTTGGATCCCCACGCACGTCATCTCTCCCTCGCACGTCTCCTTCTCCTTCCTCATTCTCCTCAAATCTATCTGTGAGCCCTTCCCCGGCGGCCGTCGCACCGATCCCTGCGCGCCCCGGCCCGGCGGCCGCCGCCCCCGTCTCGGCCGACCCCCGCCGGCACCCCGGTCCCTGCCCCGCCCCCGCCTCGGACGGCCCCCACTTCAACGCTCACCAGATTCGATTCCTGACTCGCCCCATTTTTTGTCTTCCGAATAAAATATCGTCACCGTGGGAGGGAGGGAGGAAGGGAGGGAGGGAGGAAGGGAGCTCAAATTTGAATCTCGCGATCCTCAATCCGAAGGCCTCGATTCGGCGATTCAGGTGCGACAGGGGAGAAATCACTCACTCCTATCGGGGGAGCTCGTGCTGCTTCAATTCGAGCTTGTATTCGTCCCCGATAGATCCCTCCGATTTGTTTTAGGCGCGCGTCCTTACCCTCTCTCCATCGTCGTCCTTCTCACTGGAGTGGCCGCGATTCGCCGATGGGTGGTCAACACCGACTCTCTCTGCGCTAGGTGTAAGGACCTGTGTGGCCTAGAGGGGGGGGGGTGAATAGGCGTGTCAAAAATCACAGCTCAAAACTTAATTAGATGAGCCCGACACTACCGCTCTGTGCCCGGTACTGCCGCTGCCCGGCACTGCCGGCCCCAGCGCGGTACTACCGCGCAGAGTGAGACCTGAGACTGTAATTCGAAATCCAGCCACAACAAACCAAATCTATATGAATGGAAATGTAGCACTTGGTTCACTGAACCAACAGAACCAACTCTAACAAGCCTAATATGTGACAATAAGTAGATCGGGCCAAACCCTAGAATCTATCACAAGCTCATGAATATGAAGAATGAAACTAAGCAAGCACAAGAGACAAGTGATTTATCCCGTGGTTCAGCTCGCCACCAAGGCTTGCCTACCTCCACGTTGTTGAGGTTGACCACTTAGGTCATGAGCTTTGCAACTCTACCTCGTTCTCAAGTCAAGGAACCAAATCCTTGAAGTGAGGGGTAATAATACTAGCTGCACAAGTGATTACAAACCTCCCCAGGCCGCCACACAAGTTGGCAAGGCTCTAGGGTGACGCCTAGCCGGCTAGGGTTCCAAGAACCCAAGAGTAATTGTGACGGAACGACCCTAATCCCATGGCCCACGTGTCCCTGTCAACCTCTGACAGCCGAACCCATGTTCCATGTGATTAAGACCTGTTCGCCACCGGGCTACATCAGTGCCCAATGTCCGCAGGATCATCTCACAATTCGGTTACAGCATTGCATACTTTTACAAATAACATCGGAATAATGAGCGGAAGACTTAAATAACAATAGTTTTACAAACCGAGGTTTCAAATGAGGTAAGGAGTACGGTTATTACAAACCATTGTTCGGGTGATTCAAAGTAGACAACGTAGCGGAAACATTAACATAAAGATACATGTAACACCCAGCCCGAGGGTGCACATTTACTCATTGGCCTCATCGGCCTCTTCCTGGACGAAGGTCACGCAACAGGGTGCGAGACACATCAGGGTCTCAGGCATACCTGCAACATGGGTAACAAACCCTGAGTACTGGGGTACTCAACAAGACTTACCCGACTAAAGAAAAAGGGAGAAGACTCAGGAATGAGAGGCTTAGGGTAGTCAAGGTAAGGCTTAAGCAAGATCAAGTATTTTGCAGAAAAGCATTTTTGTAAACCTTATTTTATTTTTGAAAGATTCAGTATTCCTCAATTCTTCATCATTCATGATTCATTTTACATTTCAAAACATTCCTAGTTGAGAACCACTCTCCGTTGACAGTCAGTGGACCAAGTCTCCATAACCGAGGAGCAACGTTAATCCGGATAAATAATACTCAGCTGAGGATCCCTATCCACACTGCATATGTAGCACCCAAGCTTTGCATATGCCAACTCGTCTACCACGATTCCTCCAAGATTGGGCCCGGTCCTACGCCACCCGGAAGTACAGTACACCACTCCAATCCGGGACTTTAACCCACGTGGGTACATGCTACTTCCGCCATCTCTCCACTCCCAGTGCGCGGTTGTCGGTCCAATAAAGGATTCCTCGGAGCCAGAGCTTTCCGTAGTATATTTGAAAACAGAAAAGGGGACACTTTTCAAATTTGATTCAAATCAAAATTACTTTGGATTTCAAACTGAGACTTGAAAATTTGTAAATACCAAAGTTGTTCCTCTCGATCCGATTCACAACTTCTCTTTTTGAACCAACTCAAAATTTTGACTTTTGAAAAAGTTATCAAAAAGGGAATAAATCCAGGATTTGGGATTTTAGGGTTTTGCAAACGGGAAAATCAAATCAAATCTGATTTTTGAACTTTGGTCAATGCAGCAAACATCAGGGCACTAAATTTGAACAAGAATTAAATATAACTAGGCACAGAGGTGAAATTACCATTTTGCCCTTATAGAGAGAATTGGGCTTTTAGGGTTTTTGAAAAGGGAATCAAGGCATAGCAATTAGGCAAATCAAATGCATCACAGGAAATGATTAATGCTTAAGATGATGACATGTCAAGTTAATTACATTTAAACACCAGGGGTGTTACAGCCTTCCCCCCTAAAAGAAATCTCGCCCCGAGATTCCACGTCTTAAGAAGGAAAAGGCAAAACTTTACATCTACAGAGATTCGAGAAAGTCGGGATAGTTCTTTGCTAAGAAGTCTTCGGATTCCCAGGTGGCTTCTTCTTCAGAGTGTTGGTTCCACTGGATCTTGTACCATCTTGTGGTGGTTCTTCGGGTAACACGATCCTTGTGATCCAACACGCGAACTGGATACTCAGTGTATGACAGATCTGGTTCTAGCTCAACGCCTTCAACTTCAACCACATGTTCAGGTACTCGGAGACACTTCTTGAGTTGGGAGACATGAAACACATTATGAACTGCTGAAAGATGATCGGGCAAACTTAACTTGTAAGCGACCTTGCCACAACGATCCAGAATCTCAAACGGACCAATGTAGCGGGGTGCTAACTTTCCTTTGACTCCAAAACGAGTGACTCCTTTAGTGGGTGAGACCTTCAGGTACACATAATCTCCAATCTGGAACTGCAGAGGTCGACGTCTCTTGTCAGCATAACTTTTCTGTCGAGACTGTGCGATCTTCATGTTCTCTTGTATTTGCTTGACTTTCTCTTCCATATCTTTTACTAGGTCAACTCCAAAGAATTCTCTTTCTCCGGGTTCAGACCAACTGAGAGGTGTACGACAACGGCGGTCGTACAGTGCTTCAAAGGGTGCCATTTTGATGCTCTCTTGGTAACTGTTATTATAAGAGAATTCTGCCAAGGGCAAACACTGATCCCAAGTATCTGCGAAGGTAAGCACACAGGCTCTCAACATATCTTCTAACACTTGGTTGACTCTCTCAGTCTGTCCATCAGTCTGCGGATGATAAGCCGTGCTATACAATAGCTTGGTTCCAAGTGAGGCATGGAACGCTTTCCAGAACTTAGCGACAAACTGAGTACCACGATCTGAGATGATGGTCTTGGGTATGCCATGGAGCTTCACTATGTTGTTTTTGTACAAGGTGGCATAAGTTGGGGCGGTATAACTTGTTTTGACCGGTAAGAAGTGAGCTTGCTTCGTGAGACGGTCCACTATCACCCAAATGGAATCGAATCCCTTTTGAGTCTTGGGTAATCCATTGATAAAATCCATGCTGATATCCTCCCATTTCCAACCAGGTACTGACAAAGGTTGCAGCTCTCCTTCGGGCTTCATATGCACAGCCTTGACTTTCTGACATGTATCGCAACGAGCGACATGTCGAGCGATTTCGATCTTCATCTTTGTCCACCAGAATTTTTGCTTCAAGTCTTGGTACATTTTGTTGCTGCCAGGATGGATGGCAAATCTGGTTGAGTGTGCTTCATCAAGGATTATCTGTCTCAGTTCAGGTACCTTGGGAACTACCAGACGGTTCTTGAACCATACCACTCCTTCATCATCAATCCTGAAACAGTCAGCCTTTCCAACTTGAACCTTTTCGATGATGTGCTTGATTCCGGGGTTATCTTTCTGTGCAGCTATGATCTGTTCTCTGATAGAGGTTTCTACTCTGACATTGCCTAGACTTCCTTGTGGAACCATTTCAATACCCAGCTTCTCTAGTTCATAGCATAGGGAAGATTCATAGGATTTCATAACCAGACAGTTACAGTATGACTTGCGACTGAGTGCATCGGCGACCACATTCGCCTTACCCGGATGGTAATGCACTTCGATATCATAGTCCTTGATTAACTCAAGCCATCTTCGCTGCCTCATGTTCAGCTCTTCTTGGGTGAAGATATACTTCAGGCTCTTGTGATCTGTGTACACATTGCAGGTACTGCCCAACAGATAATGACGCCATATCTTCAAGGCATGAACCACTGCTGCTAACTCAAGATCATGAGTTGGATAATTTTCCTCATGTCGCTTAAGCTGCCGCGAGGCATAAGCGATCACTCTTCCTTCTTGCATCAACACGCAACCCAAACCAGTACCAGATGCATCACAGTAGACATCAAAGGGCTTCTCGACGTTTGGCTGAGCTAGCACTGGTGACGTGGTTAACAACTTCTTCAAAGTCTGAAAAGCTTGTTCACAAGCTGGTGACCAAAAGAACTTCACAGAACTCTTCAGCAACTCGGTGATAGGCTTGGCGATTCTGGAGAAATCTGGGATGAATCGACGATAATATCCAGCCATTCCCATAAAACTGCGGACCTTGTGAACAGAGGTAGGTGGCTTCCAATCCAGGATATCTGACACTTTTCCGGGGTCGACTGACACACCTTCAGCGGATAGGACATGACCAAGAAACTGTATCTGATCTAACCAGAACTCACATTTACTGAACTTAGCATAGAGCTGATGGTCTCTGAGACGGGATAGAACGATACGAAGATGCTCGGCGTGATCTTCAGGGGTTTTTGAGTAGACAAGGATGTCGTCAATGAACACGACCACAAATTTATCAAGCTCTAGCATGAAAACAGAGTTCATGAGGTACATGAAATGAGCAGGGGCATTGGTCAAACCGAAGGACATGACCAAATACTCATATAGACCGTATCTGGTGGTAAAAGCTGTTTTAGGAATATCTTCAGGACGAATCTTTATTTGGTGGTAGCCGGATCTGAGATCGATCTTGGAGAATACTTTGGCTCCAGCTAACTGGTCAAAGAGAAGATCAATACGAGGCAAGGGATATTTGTTTTTGATGGTGACCTCATTGAGTGGGCGATAATCAATGCACATTCTGAGAGTCTTGTCTTTCTTCTTTACAAAGATTGCAGGACAGCTCCAAGGAGACGAGCTTGGGCGAATGAAACCCTTATCCAACAAATCTTGTAATTGGATTTTTAGTTCTGCCAACTCTCTGGGAGGCATTCGATAAGCTCTGCGGGATATAGGAGCAGTCCCGGGCTTTAGCTCTATGGCAAACTCAACGTCACGGTCAGGAGGTAGACCAGGTAAATCCTCAGGAAAAACATCAGGGAATTCACAAACCACGGGGATGTCCCGGGTTTCCAGAACATAGGCGGTATTTATTTGAGTGGCTGCTGGGTTTTGAGGTATTGGAAGTTGGAGAAGGAGTTTGGCGGTACTGTTAGGAATATCCACTCTCACAACTCTATTCAGGATGTCGATCATGGCTTTATACTGACACATCCAATTCATGCCTAGGATGACATCTATCTCCTGATCATGAAGCACTATCATGGTGGTGGGAAATACATGTTCCCCCAACATTACTGGTATACTGCGAACCACCTCTTTGGTGATTATACGCCCTCCAGGCGATAAAATGCAAAAACTTTCTTTCAACTCCCCAATTGATATGTCATGCTTAGAGACGAAGGTACGACTGATGAAAGAATGCGATGCACCAGAATCAAACAACACAACTGCAGGATGATTGGCAACGGGAAACCTACCGATCATGACGGGCTCCCCTTCTGGAATATCGCTGACAGTGGTGTAGTAGACTTGCCCGTGCTTCTTGACGAACTTGCCCTTCTGCACTTGCTGCTGTGGAGCACGGTGTTGCTGCTGCTGTGGTCCTCCAGGACCCTTCTGAAAGTTCTGAGCAGGCTTCTTGGGCTTTGGGCACTCGCGAGACCAGTGGCCAAGTTGACCACAGTTGTAGCAGGGATGGTTATAGGCGGTTTGTGGGGTGGTGATACGAACACCTGGGGCGTTCGGCTGAGTGGCACTTTGTTGGTTGGCGTTGTGGGTGGTAGCCGCGGTACGGACAACCACTTGCTGGTGAGGGTAAGGTGGACGGTTGTGGTGGTGACTAGGATGATATATGACCCTCTGGCACTTGTGAGTGCCAGAGTGGCTGCTAGATCCTGCTTTCTTCTTCTTCTTCTCCTCTTGGTACTGACGGTTACTCTCTTCAAAAGCAACTGCCCGGTCAACAGCCTCATGATAAGAACCGGTCAGGTTGTTTGACATGCTTCTGCGGATCTTAGGGTGCAATCCCCTAAGGAAACAGTCTCTCTTCTTCTCATCCGTGTTGACATATTCCGCTGCATACTGACTCAGATGGTTGAATTGACCCACATACTGCATCACTGTGGAGTCCTTCTGCTGCAGGGCTAGGAACTGATCAAGCTTCATCTTCATCAGACCTGATGGGATGTGGTGTGCACGGAAAGCGGTGCGGAACTCTTCCCAGGTCAACTCATGACCTTCAGGCTGGGCAGCCAAGAGGTTGGCATACCAAGCACTTGCTGGGCCACGAAGCTGCTGCGAAGCAAACCGGGGCTTCTGGATTTCAGTGCATCGGATGAGACCAAACTTCTGTTCCATGGTGCGGAGCCAATCGTCAGCTTCGAGGGGTTCATCGGCTCTGGTGAAAACCGGTGGACGGGTTTCAGTGAAATCCACATAGGTGGTCTCTTGGTTGTGACGACCACGGTGACCAACATTCTGCTGTCCTTGGTTCTGAGCCATCAGATTGGCAGCGGCGGCCAGGGCTGCAATGGCATCTGCTAGGGTAGCTGGGACAGGTGGAGGGTTTGGGATGTTGGCATCATCAGAACCTCCAGCTCCGGTACGGGTGTTCACAGGCATCTGTATAAGCAACTCGGAACTCAGCATATATGGACAAAGGTTCTGAAACGACCGATTGATAGCTTCATTGATACAAAGATAGCTGGCTTGATAAAGATGACAACAGACTGATACAGGCCGATAAAGGGAAAAGATGCGAAAAGAAAGATACATGCCAGACTTGGCAACAGACAGACTAACGCCCCCAAACCTAGACTAAGGTTTTAGGTAAGCAGATGGTACAGACACAAGGAGTCTAGTCGTCATCGATGAAGATCAACTCTTCGTCATCATCATCATCCTCAATGATAAGCTCAGGCTCTTCCTCCTCATCTTCATCTTCAACGTGGACATCTTCAGCAGGTTCCACTTCCTCATTCTGATCGGGCTCGTGTTCCACTTCAGGTTCCTCCACGACTCCGTCTTCGGGGTCCTCAACAACTGGTGGAATCACGGGGTGAAGCTGGTTGTGCAGCTGGTGTACTTCCTCATGAAGCATATCATTGAACTGCTCGATCTGGGCGGTGTACTGCTGCAGTCCATGGAGCTGGGCTCTGGTGACATCCTCTCGGATCCATGTTGCATCACGCTGCTGGATAGCGCGAACCACATTCTGGTTAGCTTCCTCAAGAGCGGCTCGTGCCTCGTAGAACTCCAGGCGGGAAAGGTAGAAGTCATGCTCCATGTTCTCTATCTCAGCCTTCAGATTCTTGATTTCCTCCTTCAGCTGTTTGCGGGTACGACGGGGAAAACGACGACCATTGGAGGATTCTCCAGTCTCTTCTCCGGTGCGTGGCGCCAGCTGGTGACGCGGCACACCGTTCGGTCCAGTCGACTTGCGGGCGGTCAGCTTGATGCGAGCCATATCTGGACAAGAGGTTATAGATGAGAAAGGCTAGCAAGAAAAGGTATAGGCACACTATCCCAACGAACTCATTTATTTACTTAAGTGAATATGACATGATGCATGAATCGTTCCTACGGAACAAGGCAATGCAATACTTAACATATATAGGGCTTAAAACATGTTGTTCCACTAGCTAGTGTTGCCATAAGAGGGACAAGATGAGAGAAGCAATTTGGACTCAAAATAGTCAAGTTTAAATTTTGTTTGGACTCAAAAGAACTTTTGAAGTTTTCGCAAAAGAAACACTGCAACGTTAAAGTGAGATGCTCCGATACCACTCTGTGACGGAACGACCCTAATCCCATGGCCCACGTGTCCCTGTCAACCTCTGACAGCCGAACCCATGTTCCATGTGATTAAGACCTGTTCGCCACCGGGCTACATCAGTGCCCAATGTCCGCAGGATCATCTCACAATTCGGTTACAGCATTGCATACTTTTACAAATAACATCGGAATAATGAGCGGAAGACTTAAATAACAATAGTTTTACAAACCGAGGTTTCAAATGAGGTAAGGAGTACGGTTATTACAAACCATTGTTCGGGTGATTCAAAGTAGACAACGTAGCGGAAACATTAACATAAAGATACATGTAACACCCAGCCCGAGGGTGCACATTTACTCATTGGCCTCATCGGCCTCTTCCTGGACGAAGGTCACGCAACAGGGTGCGAGACACATCAGGGTCTCAGGCATACCTGCAACATGGGTAACAAACCCTGAGTACTGAGGTACTCAACAAGACTTACCCGACTAAAGAAAAAGGGAGAAGACTCAGGAATGAGAGGCTTAGGGTAGTCAAGGTAAGGCTTAAGCAAGATCAAGTATTTTGCAGAAAAGCATTTTTGTAAACCTTATTTTATTTTTGAAAGATTCAGTATTCCTCAATTCTTCATCATTCATGATTCATTTTACATTTCAAAACATTCCTAGTTGAGAACCACTCTCCGTTGACAGTCAGTGGACCAAGTCTCCATAACCGAGGAGCAACGTTAATCCGGATAAATAATACTCAGCTGAGGATCCCTATCCACACTGCATATGTAGCACCCAAGCTTGCATATGCCAACTCGTCTACCACGATTCCTCCAAGATTGGGCCCGGTCCTACGCCACCCGGAAGTACAGTACACCACTCCAATCCGGGACTTTAACCCACGTGGGTACATGCTACTTCCACCATCTCTCCACTCCCAGTGCGCGGTTGTCGGTCCAATAAAGGATTCCTCGGAGCCAGAGCTTTCCGTAGTATGTGAATAGTTACAAGTCTTGACCAGCAGGCCCCCATACGGATGGTCCCTAATTTTCCAGCCAGAACTATACCTTGGTCATATCTCACCCAAGCGTAATAGTCCTGTCAGTTTTTCAACCATGTCCCGGTCGGTGTCAACTGTTGAGTCCCGGACTACAACATGACGGCACCGTACGCTCGGACAACCTCTCCTCGCTATTAACTAGGTACGGATCAGATACCTAGCCAACAGCCGGGGAGTAAGACCAAAATTCCCATAAACATTCCTTAAGTGATCACACTTTTAAAAATTGGCATTTTATTGCAAAGTCTAATTCAATAAGCATTGCTAAGCATTTTTCAAATACTTTTGAAAAGCAGGTATCGGGTGTATCAGTGGTCAAGGTGGATAGTGCATCAATTAGGATAGCACACAACTCCTATAAACCTAATGCAATAATTTAACTCAAAAGCATTTAAGGAAATCATTTTATAAAATTCAAGGAAAGGGTTAAATGCACCGGGGCTTGCCTTGGATGGCAAAGAGAGCAGACTCGGGGTAGGTATAGGTGTTGGAGCTCGGGGTCGCCTCGGGAGTTGGTTCGTCAACAGCGGCCTCGACTCTGGTACCTTCTTCGTCAACTATACGGATGCAATGATGAATGCTCATGAGAATGATGATATGAACTTATGGTGCAAGACAATTCCACTGAATCTAGATTACTCTTAGGCAAGGCATAATCGAAATCTAGGTTGAGCATAAAAGGTAACAATTTCTTTCTTAAGCATTATTGATGTTAGGCCTTATTATAATTATCCTAAGTATTAACCAAACATATCATCACAAACATCATAGACCAAAGGGTAGGGGTCTATGAACATCAATCAATCCAAAGATCACATCATTAAACACTTATTACCAACCCTAATCCATCTTTTCTATTTTTCTTATTTTATTTAAAAGGTCATTTTATGAAGTTGCTCCAAAAATTACCAAATTAATCACATAAGTTCATTAAGGCATAAACAGATGGCAAAACAAATTTCATGATTTTTGGAGGTCATTAAGATGCTCAAATAAATCTAAACATTTAATTAACAAAAGGCACTATTCCTTAATTAAAATAAATGCTCAAAAATCAACTTGCTCCAAAAGACTTCAAAATTTTACCAGAGGTTCAGCATGTTATAACAAGGTCCCAAAAATTTATCTCAAGATTTTTGGAGTTATAGATCACTCTCCAAAAATACCAAAACCTTCATTTTTCAATTAAAAGGGGAATTTTACATTTTCAAATTCTTGCAGAAAAGTCAAGTTTCATATTTTTATAAAATACTACACAGTGCAAGGAGCATACCATAATTTTCTCAGCATTTAAGGAACAACAGATTAATTCACACAAAAAAGAGAAAACAGAACACTATTCACAACTCTCCAAAAAGGAAAAAGAGCACTGTGCTCCTTCTATGAAGGGCTCGGGCGAAACGGGCTCGGGCGAGTCGGAAAGTGAGTGCTCCGTCCGAGGCCTGGCCCGGAGGCTCGGGCGAAGCGGACTCGGGCGAGATGGAAGGCTCGGGCGAGACGGAAAAGCAAGCGTCCGTCCGAGGCCTAGCTCGACGAAGCGGAGGGTGCATGAGTCCGCTCGAGGCTTGGGCTCGGGCGAGACGGAAACGCGTGCTCGAGGCTTGGGCTCGGGCGAGACGGAGTGGAAGCAGAGGCCGGAGGCCTCGGGTGCTTACCACGGATCGGAGGCAGGGCTCGAGGGTGTGGCTCGGCACGTGCTCGAGGGTGAGGCTCGAGGAAGGAGGCTCGACACGTGCTCGAGGGGCGGTGGTTCGGTGGAGCTCCTTCGGCGGCGAGCGGCGAGCGGCGCTCCGACGACCCTGCGCAACACACGAGACCGCAAGGGCCTGGTCAGAGTCGCACGGAACCAAGGAACACGACACGGGGGTCGGTGAGGGATGATCATGGCCGGAGACGGCGAATTTCACGAACCCGAGCTCGCCGGGTTTCTGCCGGAGATGGGAACGGCGAGCTTACGCCGGGCGATTGAGGGCGGTAGAGATGAAATTGAAGGGTGGGAAAGCTTCACGAGCTCAAGGCGGAGCTTCTGAGCTAGGTGGTGGAGCGGCGGAGGCACTGGACTGGCCTGGCCACGGTGGCGGAGAGGATGAGAAGCTCGGGGCTCCGGCGGGGCTTTTATAGGCGCGGCCTGAGGCCGGTAGAGAGCACGGGGTGGGGTGGATAAGATCGGCGGGAGCGTGCGCACTCGATTGCGCTAAGGCGGAGGTGATGGCGTGCAGCCGGGGCCGGTGCGCAAGCTTGGCCGGCAATGGCCACGCGGCGGCGGCGCGCTGGGCTCGGTAGGGGACGGGAGCGGGGTCAACTGTGCGCGTGCGGGTGCGAAATGATGGTGGCGACAACGGCGGCTGGTCGGGGACAGACGAGCGGCTGCCAAACGCGTGGCGCGCGCAGCGCTGGAGGCTCGGCCACGACCGGGGCCCTCCCCCTACGCGAGGAAGATGAACAGGGCTATGCCCTAGGGTTTGACTTTTTGGCTGGTATCTGTATTTTGCAAATTACTTCCAAAATTTGAACTGTGCGACAAAAACTCAAAATACCAAAGTTGTTCAGAAAAATGAGATCTACAACTTTGTCAATATGAACATTTTCAAATTCCAAATAGTTTTTGAACTATATTTGAAAACAGAAAAGGGGACACTTTTCAAATTTGATTCAAATCAAAATTACTTTGGATTTCAAACTGAGACTTGAAAATTTGTAAATACCAAAGTTGTTCCTCTCGATCAGATTCACAACTTCTCTTTTTGAACCAACTCAAAATTTTGAATTTTGAAAAAGTTATCAAAAAGGGAATAAATCCAGGATTTGGGATTTTAGGGTTTTGCAAAAGGGAAAATCAAATCAAATCTGATTTTTGAACTTTGGTCAATGCAGCAAACATCAGGGCACTAAATTTGAACAAGAATTAAATATAACTAGGCACAGAGGTGAAATTACCATTTTGCCCTTATAGAGAGAATTGGGCTTTTAGGGTTTTTGAAAAGGGAATCAAGGCATAACAATTAGGCAAATCAAATGCATCACAGGAAATGATTAATGCTTAAGATGATGACATGTCAAGTTAATTACATTTAAACACCAGGGGTGTTACAGTAATAGAAGCAAATCCACCGGCTATGGCTCAAATCAAGTGCTCTAGGAAGTAGATCTCAGCTAGGGCTTCTCTTTGATGAAGGTTTGAGCGTCTCAATCACTTGGAATCAATGGGAATCGAAGGATTGGTGAGAGGGGAGTTGAGAGCCTTCAATGGGGAAGAGAGAAGCTTGTCTAAAGGTAGGTGATGATTTATGGTCATGGATGACCGTTGGGGTGGCAGGGAGATGGAGTAAATATCCCCTGCCTTCCAACAGTTACGATAAGTCGCGGCAGTGCCGGCCTTAGCCCGGCAGTGCCGCGGCCCGGCACTGCCGCGCCCTGGGCGGCACTGCCGCGCCTACCAGACAGACAGGAACGGATCTGAAATAGGTGCAGCTGTCTTTGGTTAGGAATAAGAATGGCTTGAGTTGGTTTGAGCACATGTCATTCAGCCATAGCAATGTATTTGCATTCCCCCTTGATAGTACGACATTCCTATAACTCAAATTCAAATGAAAAAACTCTTTGTAGCACTTTGAGTCCGGAACCGATGAAATATAGTATGAGGGGTCCACCAACGCGTATACACCATCCTTTGTTAATTTAAACCTGCTTGTCATCTTCATAAATCTCATTATTCTCCAATCATGTGGTCATTATCACCAAAACCCACAATTAGGGCTTGATTGCACTTACAATCTCTCCCTTTTTGGTGATTGATGACAACACAATCGAAGCTTACAATAAAAGGGTACAATACTTGAGATTTAGAAGCTTAGGTGTGAAACCTCCCCCTAAATGTGTGAATGAGAGCTGAAATCTCAAAATGGCATTAGAGGCCAACATTCACATATTCAAAAGTGAGAAATAGGTTCAGTTTCACATCTAATAGCTTTGTGGGGTGCAACTAAACTGTGTCAAGAATAATATGTGATGCGAATGACAGTTTAAGCATGTCAGAGTGGTTTGCTACCTGTCAGCCAGAGCGGTACTGCCGCTCTGGGCGCGGCACTGCCGGAGCCCGGCACTGCCGGAGCCCGGCACTGCCGGCCCTGGAGCGGCACTGCCACTCAGACTACAGACAGCAAACGCAGTGGAAATCAAAAACAGCCACAAAGCATGATCATCAACAAGACTAAACAAGATATGACAAGCTAGATAAACAAACAAACGTACATGTCCACATCCAAGTCTAAGAAGTAGCATCATAGAGTAATATTACAAAATAGAGTTTTGATCGAATCAAACTCCCTCACAACTCACAACTACTAAAAGATGGGGACATGAAACTGAAAAAGTGTTGTACCCCCTTTTCTTCACCTAATTATCCCCCTTTGGCAACAAGTCACCAAAAAGAGAGAAGTAGAGAGAAGAGAAGAGTGTGCAAACACTCACTCGTCATCCGAAGCGATCTTGTCCCACTGAACTTCTTCCTCATCCTCATCATTATCATCGTCGTCGTCATCGGACTCTACCACGACCTTCCCATGTCGATGGGTGGTGCTGGTGTAGCGGGTCGAGGCACGTGTAGAACGACGGGGTGGCTCAGGCACTATCTCCTCCTGCTCCTCATCGCCATCTGAATCTATATCATCCGAGTCAAGGCTGGAGAGGTCAAAGTGAGGTGGAGAGCGGGGTGGAGGTAACGGCGAACGACCCGCCCGCTCTCGCTCTGCTCGCTGCTCAACGAGTGCCTGGTGAGCTGTCTGGGTTGCGTAGGTGCAAGTGGAGAAGATGGCCTTGATCCATTTGGCCAGCTTACTCTTCTTCTTCCTCTGATAGGAAGGGCAGGAGCTCTCTGGCCTGTCAACTGTTGCTGCCCCTGCTGCTGCTGCCCTCTTCTTCTCCGCTCTGTATGGCTCATGCAACCCATCCTTGATGAAGGTGTAGCCGGAGACCATCTCAATCATGTACATGATGTAGGGGGCATAGAGAACTGCCTTCCTAGCATCCTCGGCTGCAACCTGAAGCTCAATCCAAATAAAGCTGGATATGGAAAAGTGATTAGCCCCGGGGGCCATCCTAGCCAACATGTTCCTGCCATATCCATATAAGTTAGAATGGGACCCACTCTTTGGGTTGAGAGTCTGCCTGAAAAGGTTGTTCAACATATAATAAAAGCCCTTCAGCCCCTTGACCAACCCATCTGCCTTCCGAGGGTCCTCATACATGAAAGCAATCTCAGAATCTGTCAAGGTCCTCTCATCATGCAGATTATCAAACTCTCTATCCTCGCTGCCCAAACTGAGGATCCTACTAAAGGACTCATAAGTGACCTTGTAGTGACGACCCTCAGTCATCCAATGCATCTCCTCAACCACATTGTCAACATAGAGCGTTGCATGAAACTGATGGATGATCTCGGTGTTCCAATTATAGCTAAATCCCATCAAATCATACATGTTTCTAGCCTTGCATGCAACCACCACCCTATTGATGTCACGATCACCCTTGCTCTCAAGATGCTCCCAATCAACATACCTCATGTTCAGAATCTTTTGCTTCTTGGCATTGTACAGGACTGAGCGATAGAAGTCAGAGTGGAACTCATTCCAGAACCTGTAATCAATGCCCATATCTTTCTGATAGTTGTATGGATTGAGCTGGCGTTGAGACTTCACTGAGCTGAACTGCTGATAATAGGACACATGCTGCCTGTCCTTGGTGTCCTGAGGAGGCCTCTCCTGCACGTCCTCTGTGTATGGCTGCAAGTGTGCCCTGCTGACCTCTGCCAGATGCTCTGGTGTATTGGGATAGAGGTCATCCCGAATCTGTCGCCCTTGCATCTGCAGGCGAGCCTCATCTCGGATCTGCTGTCTAGCTGAAACATCTCCTTGGGAGCTAGAGCCACCTCGACGGGATGGTTGCTTGCTCCTCCCCCTGAGCGGATCCATCCTCTGCTTGACCCTTCTCTCATCACCTCCTCCACCCGACATCTTGAGATGGAGAAGAGGGAAGGAGACCCTTGGAGAAGGGAGATCAACGCAGCACCGAAGGAGATCCCCGAGCAGCACCACCGGAGGCCGGAGTTGCCCGGGAAGACCGTCGATGGAGAGGGAGCACGCCGGTTGCCCCTTTTCGCCCGAGAAAGAGATAGGGATGAGGAGAGAGACACGGGCTGGTGAATGAGGGAGAGAGAGAGGGTGAAACCGCAGGGTAAGAGTAGAAAACGTTTTTCCCTTTGGTCCCACGCAGTAACAGATCAATTCCTGCTGAATCGATAAGTCGCGGCACTGCCGCGCCTGTCGCGGCACTGCCGGGGCCCGGCACTACCGCGCCTGGCCCGGCACTGCCGGACAGTTACCAACAGAGAGGTTTATTCTCTAAGATACTACATCTCATTCTTGGAGTGGACACATACTGCTTGCATGATATTACCAGAGACAAATAATCAATACAGAACTATGGTCATATTAAGCAAGTTGCTTTCTTAAAGATTTTGAAACACAATATATGAAAGTTTTGAAATTGGTTTTACCTAGGTCAAACTAGTTGATCAATCAAGCATGCTAGGTTTCAAACTACGTTACGAGAGTCAAGTATATTTAGTTCACTCCTTAAGGCACAAAACCTTAACTCATCTAGAGGCTTAGTGAAGATATCGGCTAGTTGTTTGTCGGTGCTCACATGTCTAATGGCGATATCTCCTTTGATTTCATGATCTCTCAAGAAGTGATGTCGGATGTCTATATGTTTGGTTCTTGAGTGACTCACTGGGTTGTTTGCAAGTTTTATGGCAATTTCATTGTCACACAAGAGTGGGATATGGGTGAAATGACATCCGAAGTCACAAAGAGTTTGCCTCATCCAAAGTAGTTGCACACAACATGCACCAGCTGCAACATACTCGGCCTCGGCTGTGGATAGGGCTACACAATTTTGCTTTTTAGAACTCCAAGACACTAAGGGGCATCCAAGGAATTGACATGTCCCCGAAGTGCTTTTTCGATCTACTTTACAACCAGCATAATCGGAATCCGAATAGCCAAGTAGTTCGAACTTGGAGCCCTTAGGATACCACAAGCCAAGGTTTGGTGTGTGAACTAGATATCTCAAGATTCTCTTAACGACCACTAGGTGACACTCTTTCGGGTTAGCTTGAAATCTAGCACACATGCACACACTAAGCATAATATCTGGCCTAGATGCGCATAAGTAAAGAAGAGAGCCGATCATGGAGCGATATACCTTGATGTCCACGGCTTTCCCTTCCACATTTAGATCAAGATGTCCATTGGTTGGCATGGGTGTTTTGATAGGCTTGGCGTTCACCATGTCAAACTTCTTCAACATATCATGGGTGTACTTGGTTTGGCAAAGAAAAGTCCCTTCCTTCAATTGCTTGATTTGAAAACCAAGGAAGAACTTGAGCTCACCCATCATAGACATCTCAAATCTCTTAGTCATGATCCTACTAAACTCATCACAAAAGGATTTGTTAGTACTACCAAATATTATGTCATCGACATATATTTGGCACACAAAGATATCTCCATTGACTTTATGAGTGAAGAGAGTAGGATCGGCTTTGCCTATTTCAAAGCCTTGTTTAAGCAAGAATTCCTTAAGGCATTCATACCATGCTCTAGGTGCTTGTTTAAGCCCATAGAGCGCCTTTTGGAGTTTGAAGACATGGTTGGGGAACTTGGGATCTTCAAAACCCGGTGGTTGCTCAACATACACCAACTCTTGTATGGGGCCATTGAGAAATGCACTCTTCACATCCATTTGATATAGCTTGAAGTTGTGATGGGCTGCATAGGCTAAAAGAATCCGAATGGCTTCAAGCCTAGCGACCGGTGCATATGTCTCTTCAAAGTCCAAGCCCTCTACTTGAGTGAAGCCTTGAGCTACCAATCTTGCCTTGTTCCTTGTCACCACACCTTCTTCATCTTGCTTGTTGCGGACGACCCATTTGGTACCAATCACATTGGTATTTGGTCTTTCCACAAGTGACCATACTTGATTGCGCTCAAAGTTGTTGAGCTCCTCTTGCATGGCCATCACCCAATCTGGATCTTCCAGTGCTTCTTCTACCTTGAGAGATTCCAAAGAGGAAACAAACGAGTAATATTGACAGAAATTTGCCAAATGAGAGCGTGTCGTTACCCCCTTTCGAAGACTTCCAAGGATGTTGTCAACGGGATGATCTCTTTGAATAGTTTGCTTGAGCCTTGGATGATCTATGGGTTCTGCTACATCTTCAGCATCTTCTTCATCTTGCTCGAAGATGGGTTGTAGGTTTACTCCATGAAGTGGAGTAGCTGCAGCTGCCCTGGGTGTGCCCGGCACTGCTGGGCTTCGCCCGACACTGCCGTGGTCCGGCACTGCTGGGGTCGGGCCCGACACTGCCAGGGACTGTATCTCACTAGTCTCAGCAGGAGCTTCAGCTTGAGGACCATCCTGATCTGTAGCCTGCTGTTCTTGTGGTCTAATATCACCAATGGCTAATTGCTTGATTGCTTCGCAAGGTGGTTCCTCATTACCTACAACAACTTCATCAACTTGCTCTATTTGAGAGTCGTTAGTTTCATCAAATGTCACGTCTATCGCTATTTCAACCTTGCCGGAGGCCTTGTTGAAAACACGATAGGCATGCTCGTTTGATCCATAACCGAGAAGAAAACCTTCATCAACCTTAGATGCAAACTTAGAGGTTTTGGGCTTCTTGTTCAAAATGAAGCATTTGCACCCAAAGACTCTAAAGTAAGACACCTCTGGCTTGTTACCGGTGAGCAGCTCATAGGAGGTCTTCTTTCTTCTCTTGTGGAGGTAGAGGCGGTTGATTGCATGGCAAGCGGTATTGACGGCTTCGGCCCAAAAGATGTCCGGCGTCTTGTATTCATCTAGCATCGTTCTTGCCATGTCAATGAGTGTTCTATTCTTCCTCTCCACCACACCATTTTGTTGAGGGGTGTATGGAACTGAAAATTCATGCTTGATGCCCTCTTCATCAAGAAACTCTTTCACTTGGGTGTTTCGGAATTCGGTTCCATTGTCACTACGAACTTTCTTGATGTTGAAACCGAATTCCCTTTGAGCTCTTCGTATGAACATCTTGATCTTCTCTTGCACTACACTCTTGTCATGCAAAAAGAATACCCAAGTGAAATGAGAAAAATCATCAACAATAACAAGACCATGTTTGTTACCGCCGATGCTAAGGTAGGCAACCGGTCCAAAGAGGTCCATGTGGATTAACTCCAATGGATGAATAGTAGTGTCATAGCTCTTTGGTGGGTGTGGTACGCCTACTTGTTTTCCGGCTTGGCAAGCTCCACATACTCTGTCTTTCTCAAAGTCAACATTTGTTAGTCCTAGGATGTGGTTGTCCTTTTGAAGTTTGGCCAAGTTCCTCATCCCAACATGAGCTAGTCGGCGATGCCATAACCAACCCATGCTAGATTTTGCCACTAAACAAGTCTCAAGTTTGGCTTCACTTTTGTTGAAATCAACTAAGTAAAGCTTCCTTTTTAAACGAACCATAAAGACAATAGAGGAATCCTCCCTTCTAAAGACTTCCACACCCTCATCCGTAAAGAGACAATTAAAACCCATTCCACACAATTGTGAAACGGATAGCAAGTTGTAACTTAACGAATCGACATGTAAGACATTAGTAATTGAATGCTCAAGTGTGATAGCAACTTTACCAAGACCTAACACATCCCCCTTGGAGTTATCATCGAAAATGATGTTTTCGCTTGCATTTGAAGTTGGGGAATATGATGAGAACATACTCCTTTCTCCGGTCATATGATTTGTACATCCGCTATCAAGCACCCAACTTGATCCACCAGAGGAGTATGCCTGCAAGACAAGTTTAGTTCCTAGGTTTAGGTCCCCAATTGATATTGGGGCCTTGCAAGTTAGTCACAAGTATCTTAGGAACCCAAATACACTTGTCGGCTGTCCTCTTGTTATTACCAACATATTTCACAACAACTTTACCACTGTTGTTGTGTTCCAATATGTAACAAGATGACATGCTCTTCCTTGGGGGTTCAATCTTGGGTTGATGTGCAAACTTGTTCTTGGTTATCCAAATTGATTCTTTTGGTTTCTGAGATCCTTGATTTGGGTTGGGCACCTGCTTGTGCTGTGTGTGAGACTGAGCAGAAGGTAAGCTGGTAGCCTTCCCTTTCTTGGGGCGCGGCACTGCCGGCCTAGGGGCGACACTGCCGGGGTCCGGCACTGCCGCCTTCTGGCGCGGCACTGCCGCGGTCTGTGCAGGCTGAACTGTACCAATCCGACCCTTCTTCTCAAACCTCACACACTCATAGCCATTCACTGTCCTTCTTCCATTAGTCTTGGCTCCTTTTTCATGCCCCAACCCATCCTTTATGGAAGGACGCCTTCCATTCTTGAACTTGGGCTTGCTCTTCTCTTGAGTCTTCTCATTTGCACTTGTGGGAGACTTGACACAACCATTTGCAATGATGTTTGTGAATCTTGCTATCTCCTTTCTCATGGCCTCCATGTTCACAAGGTTAGTGGAATAGACATTCAAATCAACATTATAGCATTTTCCACAACCTTGACTAGTGGAGGGAATAGAAGTGACAATTGCTTTAGGGAGAGTTGAGTTGCTTTCCCAAAGAAGATTATATTGCAGCTCAAGTTCTTTGTGCTTTTCATCCAAGCCACAATACTTTTCCTCGAGTGCAATATGAGCCTTCTTTAGGGAAGCATGTTCATCTTGCTCTTTGGCCAAGGCCTCGTGCAAGACGTCCAACTCACTTCTCTCTAATGCAAGAGCTTCCTTGCAAGCAATGTAGAGGTCCTCTTGTTTGATGAGAGCATCCTCACTTATTGCTAGCTCGGCTTGTACACTTTCTAGTTCCTCCATTAGCTTGGTGATAAAGATTTTGGTTTTCTTGTCCAACCTTTTAGTTATCATATTTATCTCTTCATCACTAGAATCATCATCACTAGAAGAATCACTAAGTTCACTACTAGAGATGTCACTAGGTGGAAGAGAGGATTTAGGAGCCTTTTTCACCTTGTCTTTCTTGGCCATGAGACAAGTGTAGGAGTTTCCATCATCATCATCGGACAAGTTGTTGAATAGCCTTGGTGAAGGAGATGACTTTTGAAATGCTATTGTTGCCATCTTCTCATCTTCTTCACTTGAGGTTTGTGCGGTTGAATCCCATTCATGTCCAATGTGAGCTTCTCCCATGTATCTCTTGTTGTGTTTCTTGTAAGTGCCTTTGTCATCTTTCTTGCCCTTGTTGAAGTTGTTGTCCTTCTTCTCATGTGGACAATGTGCTATGAAATGATCCGTGCTTCCACAATTGTAGCAAGTTCTTTTCTTCTTGTTTGGAAACCTTCTCTTCACAAACTTGTAACCTTCCTTCTTGAGCCCCTTGCGGTATCTTCTCATGAAAAGAGCTATATCACCAATTTCCTCAAATTCTTCACCATCACTTTCACTTCCACAAGATGATGATGTGCTGTCCTCAACTTCAATTTTCTTCTTTTGTTGCTTGGGCTTGCTTGTAGAGGCTTGCTTGCTTGATTTTGCCTTGCTTGATGTTGCTTGCCTTGATGGCTTGCTAGCCTTATGTGCCATGTCCTTGATCTTCATCCCATCTAGCCTAGCTTGCAACTCTCCAAGCTTCCTTCTCTCATTTGCCTCTTCTCTTTGCATATCAAAGGTGATAATCCTTCCAAGCACATCACTAGGTGTGAATTGCTCAAACTTCTTCTTGTCCCTAATCAATGTCACTACGGTCTCATTCCTAGGTGAGTATGCCTCTAACATGATCTTCACAACCTTGTGATCATTGATTTCATTTCCACCTAGCCCTCTAATCTTGCCGACAATCACCATCAATCTATCAAACATCTCTTGTGGGCCTTCACCATCACAAATCACAAACCGGTTGAGCTTAGCCATCAACAAATCAATCTTGGATTGCCTTACTTTGTCCACTCCCTCATGAGCAATGTGCAAAGTGTCCCAAATCTCTTTTGCAACCTCAACTCCCATGACCTTGTTGTACTCATCACCATCCAAGGCACTAAGTAACACACTAGTGGCTTGGGCATTGAGATGAATGTTGCAGAATTCATCTTGAGTGGGGCTCTTTGGATCAACCGGTGCTTCAAGTCCATTGTGCACTATCTCCCAAATACCTGGATGGAGACCAATAAGATAGGTCTTCATAATGTGCTTCCACTTGACAAAGTTAGTCCCGTCGAAACGAGGTAACTTACCCGCGGGCACATTGATGAGAGGCCTAGAGTCATGGTTAGTCATAGAGGAATAGTTAAATGATACTTCTCTATATGACTTCTTCATCTCCTCCTTCTTCTTCTTGTTGTCATTGTGCGTGTAGGAGAAGTGATCGTCTCCATCTTCGGTGCTACTTGAGTCATCACTCTAGTTCACATTCTTCTTTGCTTGGAGCTCTTCCTCCTTCTTCTTTTCTTCTCTTCTCTTGGCTCTTTCTTCTCTTCTAATCCTTCTCTCTTCTTTTCTTTGAGCCTTATCTTCTCTTGCTTTGTGAGCCGCTGCATCTTCTCTTGCTTTGGCTCTTGCTTCTCTTCTCAACCTTCTTTCCTCCTTTCTTCTTGCGAGCTCTCCAACCGACACATCCTTTTGAGGAGGTGCCTTCTCACTTGCTGTGGAGAGACTTTCATTGCTGCTAGCGGTGTGCATTTCCACTTCGGGTGTGGGTTGCACAATGCTAACGTTACCCGTTCCTCCGTCGGTGGCCATTCTCTCGCACGGTGAAGTGCTGCTGAGAGACCAGGCTCTGATACCACTTGTAAGGACCTGTGTGGCCTAGAGGGGGGGGGGGGGGTGAATAGGCCTGTCAAAAATCACAGCTCAAAACTTAATTAGATACGCCCGACACTACCACTCTGAGCCCGGCACTGCCGCTCCCCGGCACTGCCGCCCTCAGCCCGGTACTGCCGCGCAGAGTGAGACCTGAGACTACAATTCAAAATCCAGCCACAACAAGCTGATTCTATATGAATGGAAATGCCACACTAAGCTCCCTGAACCAGCAGAACCAACTACACCAAGCCAAATATGAAGTATGAAGTAGATCGGGCCAAACCCTAGAATCTATCACAATCTCACAAGTATGAAATATGAAATCAAGTAAGCACGAGAGACAAGTGATTTATCCCGTGGTTCAGCTCGCCACCAAGGCTTGCCTACCTCCACGTTGTTGAGGTTGACCACTTAGGTCATGAGCTTTGCAACTCTACCTCGTTCTCAGGTCAAGGAACCAAATCCTTGAAGTGAGGGGTAATAATACTAGCTGCACAAGTGATTACAAACCTCCCTAGGCCGCCACACAAGTTGGCAAGGCTCTAGGGCGACGCCTAGCCGGCTAGGGTTCCAAGAACCCAAGAGTAATAGAATCAAATCCACCGGCTATGGCTCAAATCAAGTGCTCTAGGAAGTAGATCTCAGCTAGGGCTTCTCTTTGGTGAAGGTTTGAGGCTCTAACTCACTTGGAATCAATAGGAATCAAAGATTAGGTGAGAGAGAGCTTGGGGGCCTTCAATGGGGAGAGGAAGCCTTGTTTGGAGGTAGGAGAAGAGTTATGGTCGTGGGTGACCGTTGGGGTGGCAGAGGGGTGAAGTAAATACCCCCTGCCTTCCAACGGTTGAAACAAGTCGCGGCAGTGCCGGCCGAAGCCCGGCAGTGCCGCGGCCCGGCACTGCCGTGCCCTGAGCGGCACTGCCGCGCCTACCAATAAGACAGGAAAAGATCTGATTTCAGTGCAGCTGTCTGTGGTTAGAAATAGGGATGGCTTGGGTTGGTTTGAGCACATATCATTCAGCCATAGCAACCCCTTGATAGTACGACATTCCTATAACTCAAATTCAAATAAAAAGCTTGATATAGAACTTTGAGTCCGGATCCGATGAAATATAGTATGAGGGGTCCACCAACACATATGCACCATCCTTTCTTAACATTAACCTGCTTGTCATCTTCATAAATCTCATTAGTTCTTCAATCGTGTGGTCATTATTACCAAAACCCACAATTAGGGCTTGATTGTACTTATAGAAAGAGAGGTGCAGGAGTTGCAAAGAACTGAAGGGGGCCCACTTCCAAGAATTCTAGAAAACATGTTCATACCACAGCGTGAGCAACCGCAAGCTTTCGGCGATGTCATCGATGAAACTTCCCCGCTCTTGAGGGAGTTGCAAGTACATCCTTGGCCGCTCAACTACAAGCCTCGAATCCCAACTTTCGATGGCAAGACCAACCCGCTCAAGTTTTTAGAAAGCTACGAAACAACTGTGTTTTCGGCAGGTGGAGACAACCAGGCATTGTCTAAATCCCTCATTCTGGCAGTCGAAGATGTAGCGCACGATTGGTACACGTCTCTCAAGCCATTATCCATCTATTCTTGGGCTCAGTTGAAGGCCGGATTGCTCGCCAATTTTCAAGGCTTTCGGGCGGATGTCAAAAGCACCCGAGATCTCATGAATTGCACTCAATAAGATGATGAACCACTGTCCGAATATCTCAGACGCTTTATTCAGCTGAAGGCTCAAGCCCCGAATGTACCAGAAGCAGCAGTGATCGCCGCAGCCATCGAAGGGCTGGCGACGGGACAATGTGTATCGCATTTTTCCAGACAGCTACCTAACTCGGTCAAAGAACTATTCGAGATAATGAACGGTTATGCAAGGTCAGATGATGACTTTCGGCGTCGTAAAGCAGCACGTTTCGCACTAAAGGCAGATGATGAAATCAGTGCATTCGCCGCAAGCGCCAAACCAGAGAAATGTGAGGCCCTTTCGCTCAATCAACATATCGCACGAAGAATCTACCCAGTCCGCTATGGATCCAGAGGGAGTGGCCCCGAATAGCTACAAACAGTCCAGTGACGGACCAGGATATCAGAGATATCATCAGAAGATGATTACTCCGACTAATCCTGGACGACACGGGAGATCCGAAGACTTGATATGAAGCGTACTTGGATTAGGACTCTCACTGTAACTTAGTCGAGTTCTTAAAGGAAGTCTTATAATTAGAATAGGACTCCTCTCTTGTAACTCTCCAAGCTCATGAATATGAAGAATGAAACTAAGCAAGCACAAGAGACAAGTGATTTATCCCGTGGTTCAGCTCGCCACTAAGGCTTGCCTACCTCCACGTTGTTGAGGTTGACCACTTAGGTCATGAGCTTTGCAACTCTACCTCGTTCTCAAGTCAAGGAACCAAATCCTTGAAGTGAGGGGTAATAATACTAGCTGCACAAGTGATTACAAACCTCCCTAGGCCGCCACACAAGTTGGCAAGGCTCTAGGGTGACGCCTAGCCAGCTAGGGTTCCAAGAACCCAAAAGTAATAGAAGCAAATCCACCGGCTATGGCTCAAATCAAGTGCTCTAGGAAGTAGATCTCAGCTAGGGCTTCTCTTTGATGAAGGTTTGAGCCTCTCAATCACTTGGAATCAATGGGAATCAAAGGATTGGTGAGAGGGGAGTTGAGAGCCTTCAATGGGGAAGAGAGAAGCTTGTCTGGAGGTAGGTGATGAGTTATGGTCGTGGATGACCGTTGGGGTGGCAGGGAGATGGAGTAAATATCCCCTGCCTTCCAACGATTACGATAAGTCGCGGCAGTGCCGGCCTTAGCCCGGCAGTGCCGCGGCCCGACACTACCGCGCCCTGGGCGGCACTGCCGCGCCTACCAGACAGACAGGAACGGATCTGAAATAGGTGCAGCTGTCTTTGGTTAGGAATAAGAATGACTTGGGTTGGTTTGAGCACATGTCATTCAGCCATAGCAATGTATTTGCATTCCCCCTTGATAGTACGACATTCCTATAACTCAAATTCAAATGAAAAAACTCTTTGTAGCACTTTGAGTCCGGAACCGATGAAATATAGTATGAGGGGTCCACCAACGCGTATACACCATCCTTTATTAATTTAAACCTGCTTGTCATCTTCATAAATCTCATTAGTTCTCCAATCATGTGGTCATTATCACCAAAACCCACAATTAGGGCTTGATTGCACTTACACTAGGGCGGGCCTCCATCTCCTTGACGCCAGCTGTGGCGTCCGCGGCTACCACATCAATGAGCTCATGCGCGACATCGATCTCCGCAGTGGTGCTGGTTCGCATCTACCCAGCAAGCCGGCAACTGGGCACCAGCAATCTCATCGCGACGTCCGGCATAGACAGGGCGCCACACCATGCCAGCCACCACAACCAGGACACATCGTGCACTCTACTTGATGCTTTGAACCCTGGTAAATTCTAGTTCCTTATTGTCGAATCCATTCTACAATTCTTCCTGATCTACTCCTTAGTGTCATCTACTTTGCCGATCTCCGGCCTGACCGCTCGAGCAATCTAGATTCAGGTTCATTCTCCCTCCCAACCGTGTCATCTACTTTGCCGATCTCCGGCCTGGCCGCTCGAGCAATCTAGATTCAGGTTCATTCTCCCTCCCAACCTCACCGTAGCTCCTAGATCCGTCCGCTTGGTATGAAAATCTAATCCAATATGTCGGTTTTCTATTCATCCATTTTCTTTTGATTTGTTGCCGTGGTGCCTTATACTAATTAATTGTTGCTTCCGTAGGAAGAACATGCTTGCATGGACGAAGCCTCATTGGACTCTGCGGAGCTGCTGGTGCTTGGCTGGCATAGAATCAAATAGATATGGACTAAATGAATGGCGGAGCACAACATATTGGATCTGGTAGAGTCACTATGAAATTTTCGGTAAAAGGTACTGGAAAATTTATTTTTTTAAACCCATTTTAATTATAAATGAGCATCACCTGGTAATTCAGATCAACTTACTATTCTTAATTGGCATCTGTACAGTACTTTTAAGGCGACGTAACATTGCAGAATTATTTTGTTAAAAACTATAAGCACTATGCATAGATATATTTAAAGATATTTCACTTTATTTTTTCAACGATTCCTGTCTGGAAAGCATTCTGATACTTGGAGCCTACAAACCTAGGAATGACCAATTAGTTCTAATGGAAGGTCTGAATTGTAAGAAGCACTTTGCATTTTCAATGTACCTTAATCCAATTTGGATAAAATATTGTAAGTCTAATAATTCAATTTATGCTAATTTTTAAAATTCTGGATAACTGAGAAAGCAAGGTGTAGACTTTTTATGTAAGTTTCAGTTGGGTTGTATTATCTTATCAATGTTAAGGTCTTTCTGAGCCATGCAATTATATTTCTAACTGAATTGCTTATTTGTGCAATGTTGATCTATCTATATGGTTGTCTATTTCTATCATCCAGTTTATTGCAAAAAAAACTATTATCCAACCTATTCTAAACCACAATATGTTGATCTACCTATATGGCTGCCTATTTCTGTCATCCAATTAGCTTTATTTCAAGAAAATTGTTATCCAGTGAAATATATTCTCCTTTCAGTTATGGATTTTAATAATGTCTTTCCTTGATCTTGAAGCATCCTCCTTTCAGATGTACATATCATGAAAGCTAGCGGACTGTACATATGGTTATCTTCTGTTGGAATCCCTCGATGAGCACAACGATGCCACTAGAGTTATCGATAGGAGCTACTTTCACAAAATTTATAGCTTCTTTGCAATTGATACCTACCTTTCTTTTTCGGCAACTTATTGGTTGTTTTAATTCTGGGATGCAGGATCTATAGATGTCAAATAAGAGGCAAACGAGGTGAAGATTATCTTGGTGAATGAGGCACAAGTACCCTGGTCCAGTGACACAAGACTAAAAATTGACTTTTTTAATTTTACACGGTGTTTTGATAGCCCTGTCCCTGTGTGAAGACCAAAAATTTCCATGATGTTCATTCTAACATATGCTAAGATAGGCTAAGAGATGTTGTCATATATCAATTTAATGTCAAAGAGGACTACGAGAGGCTGAGAGATGCTGCAAAAATACTTGTTTTTGAGAGGTTACCAACAGCAAGTTGTCACCTTCTATTAATTAAGGTACTCTCTTAGTTTAAATGATTGCATGTTTAGCTAATTTTCTTTGCTTGCTGGCTTATGTTTCTCCATGATTGCTTGCCATGTATTTAAAAAATCATGATATTGTAGGTTATAGTTTTTATGATAGTACTTCCATTCTTTTGTATTATGCTAAATTCAATTTTTGAAATTGATGACAAGGGATGCTACAAACATGGCACCTTTTGAGAGGATGGAGGCTGGCGGTGGATGGTGGTGCTGGACTTGGAGAAAAGAAAACATATTCTAGGCCATACTGTGAGATGTTTCTACTTTTTTGTTCACACCAAGCAAATTGTCAATAACTATATCAGGTAAATGAATGGCCTGCTAGCTTTCATGATATTTGAAGGAACTTTGATGCTTGTTTGGGGGAGGGGAGGAGGGACTTTGATTTAGCTTATCGATTTCATGTTGTCAAAAGTTGATCTCTGTCATGTCGGGCCTAGATGTGAGGATTGGAGTGACGTCCTGGATGACGACCATCAACAAACAAGTGGGCCAATACACTCTTGAGGTTCACGTTATGTACTCATCCTTTTGTTTGTGACTACAAATTGTCACTTTGTTCTCGATAATAATATGATAAAAAATAACAGAGAAGTAAACTAGATATCATGTAATAGTATTTTCAAACGATTGCATGGCTACGTGATAAAAAAGCAAGAAGAAATTGAATCACATGTGATCTAATCACTGGACTTTGCCCCTTTTTCATTTTCGGAATGGACGTACAAAACATATGCTTTTTATTTTTCTCAATTTAGAGATTTAAGGGTATTGCCAAGTTGACTCAATTGATATTGATATGTCTACATCATACATGAGTGTTTTTTGGATTATCTACATGATGATACACAATTGCATGCAACTTAAACTATGATAAAACATATTATTATTTAGTTGTTTTCATGAGCATTCTTGAAATGCAGTTGTAGCGTCAGCACAGGCCCGTGGAGGAATGGCTGAGGGCGGTGAACATTCATGAAGGTGGGGCTCGAGTTCCCCTGGACGACAGTCGTCCATGGACCCGAACCGGTGGCAGCGGAGCTGTCACTTGGAACATACCTATGATGATTGTTTCTGAGCTCATAGAAGAGGTAACATATAGCACCATGTCTTGTTTCCATTGAAAATAAAGTTACTGTAATCTCTCGAGCAAAAGTAATTTTCAGTATTCCACTGTTTGATACGTTTATCTTCCACTATATTTGAGCCAGATAAATAACATGATTGTTGAATATGGTATATTATTTCATATCTAATTATTGTATATATTTCTGTTTCTCTGGGAAAACAACATTGAGTCTATGAACATTAAGGTCCTTTTAGTGGCGTCGAAGCTCCGGTTTACTGACTATTCAGAATGTGGATGTTTGCTGATCTTTTTTTAGCAATATGATGCAGGCAAGCAAGGAAAAGAATGACGAATTTTGACTAACGATGACTTCTGAATTTCCTAATGGAACTATTTGACGTGTGTTTATCCATTTTATTTATGCATTGTTCTCTGAAGATGGTGGTGACGTAGAGGAGATGTTGGCACTGAGCACGTGCTAGGTGGGCGCACTACCAAATTGGGTCGTGGGTACAGGACAAGTGATGTTCTGGTGCTAGATCCATCATTCCCAGGTACTAGCACAATCCTAGGGCGTCTTCTTCACCATGCGTGTGTAAGTCTCTAGACACCTTACAGAGTTCATGAATATGCACGCATCCCGCAGATAAAGTTAATACTTCAGAGAATTAAGCATGCAAAAAGCTATCTTCCAACCTAATATTGATCGTTAATCTTGTTAATCTTTTTCAGCATGAACGCCTCAGTCATGGTTGAGCTTGATTGCTTGAGGGACAAACTAACCTTCTTAATCTTAAGTCATTTTTTTCTGCATAGTCTTTTCAGAGTGCACCTTTGCTTTCTAAAATGAAGACTGAATTTTGAATGTCATATATGATAATTAGTCGTGACAAGAAAAACATTGAGTATCTTTTCAAAAACAAATGAATTTTTATTTAACCAAACTATTTCTCCAATACTTAAAAAATATTTTACATCCAAGCTAGGTCACATGTATTAGTCTTTGTGAATAATGTGGCTATTGATTTGACTTTTTAATTTAGACAAAAGAAAACAACATAGATCAATTTGATGTAATCATAGCCAAATTTACTTTGGATTTGCTGTGGATAATTGAACTTAATTTCTTGTTGGTTACTGATATTTGGTCAAATGGAGCATTTATAACTTCTAGCACTTTAACTTAATTTCTTTATGAGTCATAGATAATTGGTCACGGTTTCTGTAATCGCATCAAACCATTGAAGAAGGTTGGAGGTTTTTGTTGGCCCATTCTGGCTATATGTTTTGTGGAGCAGCTTATCTATATGAACTTTGGGCATTGTGAGGTTTCTCTTATCACTTTTCTTGTTAGATATAACACTTGTATAACACTTGTAATTCAGTATACAATATGATGTATGTTTGATAAGAAAATCTACGTTTGCCTGACATTTGGCAATCTAAGTATGTTTTTTTTCATGATGGAAGCATGGTTTATTTTAGCTTTATGGTTTATTTATTTTTGACACTATCGTAGGGCTAGCATGTGCCACCATTAAATTAGTCAATTCTTAAATACGAGTAGTTGCTTGTTAGTTTGAGTCTATTTGTAGGTGACATTAGTTTTGTGGTACAAAGCATTCATTTGTTTGTTTACCATGTTTGTTTACCATCCAATGATGATATATAGAGCTACCCATTTCCGATGACGTTGAGTGGCTCTACGTTATCTTATCATGTGATAACGTTGATTGACTATGTTATCTTATCATGCGATCTGTGTTTTTAGTATAAAAGTTTTGTTATCCCATTTTCTGATGGCGTTGAGTGGCTCTATGTTATCTTATCATGCGATTTGTGTATTTTTAGTATAAAAGTTTTGTTATCCCGTAGCAACGCACGGGCACGCTACCTAGTTCCTTAAAAAGAAAGATGTTAGAAGATTTGCAACACACAATTTAACGATCAAGAAAAATGACTTGAATACCCCCTCAAAAGTATCAAACAGTCCTAGAGTGTCTTTTTTAAAAATAAATTTTAATTCTTTTTTTTTGATCAGGTATAATTTGGATGCACACAACCCACACACACCACACTCACACCACCATACGCACACACACGCGTGCGCGTTCGTACACACGCAAAGAGAGATTGGGAAGCTCGCCGTCTCCAGGTCGCCTCCAGTGCGCGTACCTGCAAAATCTGAAAAAATTCCAGAGAAAAGGTGTGACACCAGGGTTTGAACCCTGGTGGGTAGCGTCCCACTGGACTGCCCTACCACCGGACCACAAGCCCTTTATTACAAGGTAAGATGTTCCTTTACAGGACAGAGGAAGTACCGGTGTGTCTCGATTGCAGATCGACACGAAGACGTTCGATCAGATTTCTTTGGTGTTGGCCGTTTGAGGAATGTTGGCATGCGAAACATTATAGGAGTGGTTCCGCAACGGACGTGTCGATCACGTGACGCAAAACCAAACGTCTCGCCCAAGCTAGGTCGGATGTTTTCATCCGATGATTCCGCACAACTTCGTGACTCAAACCAAATGTGCCGTAGAACTTTGGCAAGGTCAAGGTGAGGCAACCTCTTTTTTTTTTTGCGACACCCAGTTACAAACGCATGCATAAATTAAATTCAAATATAGATAGAAAATAAAACAGCTACTATTGCCAACACCAACACAAACATCGACGTCAATCGATTACAATACATGAATAGGCAACCAAAATTGCAGATATACATATGTTGTCAGCTATCTCAATAGGTTGTTTTCACAACTGAAAGGAGCTATACTTTTTACACGGCTGCTTTCGGAGCTTCTACTAGGGTGAACACCACCAATTACACCCCCAACATTTCTTACACAAATGGAGAGAGAAAAAAAAAAGAATCCCAGGGAAAAATAAAGAAATAGGAAAAAAGAAAAGAATTTTGCTATATTGCTCAGAGAAGTTAAAACCACTGCCTTGCAGGAGCAAACAGAGTGGCAACTATTGTTGATGAGCCTGTCAGGTGACCGAGATCCCTAAGATACTGTATGGATTGTTAAAGATGGGACTTTCTTATGCAATTTCCCCTTGATCTGCCTGATCTTTGCATCAACCCTCGCAGTGAAACCAATCTTTGTCTTCTGCCTGGCCTTCGACCGCTCCCTCTTCCACATTGTCTGGTCTTCGACATCTTTCTTTAGGTACTTGATCTCTTGAATCACATGGTGATCAAGTGGATTGCACGATCTCTGGTAGGATATGTGTATCAGGTAGGGGATGTTGCAAGCAGCAGTCACCAGAAGTGTTGCTGCCCAGTATATGGGAGCTGGCCCAAGGACTTCCAACAGGATCTGGTAGTTGTCGCGGGATCTCAATGTCATCCCATAGGCGAGGATGAAGAGATACCAAGTTGTTATGCTGCCCCATACAAAGAGATGTTGAATCCATGTGAAATGGCTCATTGTTAGGGCAATCTGCATGTTGACAGCCCAGATGATGCAGGTGAACATGGTAGTTCCCACCGCAGCCAT
This sequence comes from Coix lacryma-jobi var. lacryma-jobi, assembly GCA_009763385.1. Classification (NCBI taxonomy): domain Eukaryota; kingdom Viridiplantae; phylum Streptophyta; class Magnoliopsida; order Poales; family Poaceae; genus Coix; species Coix lacryma-jobi. The sequence continues at coordinate 53,575,109 of CM019824.1, forward strand.
GTCCGCAGTCTGCCCCCCAGCGCGGATTGCCTGATCATAGAATATGCAGAGATTGAGGAAGAATATGGCCAGAGAGGAGTAGAGGCCATTCCCCATCCATCCAAGGATCCGGTACCAATCAAAGAAAAGATTCTTTGGCCCTTGCTGGTATAATGCTGGGAACTGCAACATGCAAGTCATGCCATGTCAACATAGATATATGAAAGGTCAGAAGCAGCAATGTGGATGATCAGAGAATATTGCCCAGCTCCTACAGTACAAAGTGCGAAGGGCCCGATGCATGAGTCTTCTAGTATCACCAAAGATCACAGGAAATTAACTAGCATAAAAGTTTACTTGGCAACATGTATTTTTTTTAGATGTGTTTTGATCCACAGATGGGGGCCATACAAACATAATGTTGTCAAGAAGTAAACTTCTGTGCGTTTGCACTTCCTTGAAACTTTGGTCAGCTTTAAATGACACTAATACCAAGTGACTTCAACCTGCTTAAACAGTTCCTCAAACCATGTGCCTTAATTATTTTCTAGATGCTATGCAAGTCAAACTATTTCAAGGAAGACATTAAACCAGATGAATTTGCCCTATATTATTTAATAAACTAAATTGATGGGATGATATGTGTTGAAAAACCGTCAGTCATGTTTAATATGACAACTGAGATAACTAACACCATTATCTTTCCCAATACCCATTGTGTATTTCCAACCACTGTATTTTTTACATAGTATGCACATAAAAGTGACTTGCACTGTTGCACATTTTATTTCAGTGAATGAATACCTGAAGCAGATAACCTAGAGACTGAATAGCATTCTAATGGAACATTATCGTAACCACATAAAAGTGACTTGCACATTTCATTTCAATGAATAAATACCTGAGGCAGATAACTTAGAGACTGAAAAGCATTCTAATGGAACATGGAATTGAGAAGACACACCAAATCATTCCTAATTCTGAAACGATCTTTTAGTGGCAATAATATGTTGCTTCATACAAATGATTTGTATGAAAGGAGAGGCAAAGGTAGATACAAGTTCATGCCTAACCAGAACAAATGGGCAATACAAATCATAGTAGCATGAACTAAGATATGCCTGTACATTGAGGCAATATTCATGGTTCTTTTTAGTTTTCTAATAAATTATGAACCATGCCGGATAGTTCTGTTGTTTTGTACTTGATGCCATGCAAAGTAGCCTGAGAACAGTATAGTTCTCTGATCTAGACCCAGTTGCTAATGATTATGGTTCCATGGAGTGCCATTCTCCTCAAGAAACAAGGTTTAACAAATTATCTTTTGGGTATCTGTTTATTCATTAGCTTCTTTGCTGGAAGCATAATGATATGGACACAACACAACAAAAACTTTTACCATGAGAAAACACACACCACATTCCAGAACCAAGCTTTAATTTCAGTTCTAAACATGCTTAATTTATCAATAGCAGTATGGTTAAATTAAGTTAGATGTTCTATCATATACGGTATACCTGTAAGCAGATTTCAGAAGAAACATCTTGCTCAAATACTCCAAGTGATATAACAGGAAGTGAGGTAAGAACAACATTGAAAAGCAGCATAAACCAATCATCGTATACAGATTGCCCAGAAAACCCAGCGAATGCTTCAAAGTAAAATATTGTAAGCCCAAAGGCAATATTCTTGTAAAAGAAGTAGCAAATCTGCAATTAAACAAAACAAGATTTAGTAAAGTTAAAACATAATGCAATAGAATGAATAAAAGAAGTGCTTCGAGCAGCACCATTTGGGCGATTCTCTTGTAGCACCAATGTCCATGGACGACAAGGAGTCGCTCAAGAAACCGAAATTGAGAAATGGAAAAATCACTAGCCATCACCGCCTGGTAAAGGAAAAAACCAATTTTAGTCATACCTAATCACCAATCCTTCATGTTATATGAAAGTAGCACTACACTAGATAGGGGCTGATCATGATAACTGAACAACTCACCTGCATGCCCTCTACCCCACTTATACCAACTCCAATATCAGCTTCTTGAATCATGCCCACATCATTTGCACCATCACCTACTGCTAAAGTGGTTTGTCCTATACCTTCTTTGACGAGTCGAGTCACCTACAGAGTGAAGAAGAGCAAACTCAACATTGCTTTATGTGGAAACTACAGAAAATCCAATGGAGAGAGGCAAAGCTACCAGTGCTTTCTGCTTTGGAGACACACGACAACATATGACAGAAGCACACTCAATTGCCAGGTTCAAGAACATATGCTTCATGTCATCCTCCAAAGCAAATGCGAGAGCTTTTCCATCAATAACTAGAGCAAATGCTGCATCTGGATCCTTCTCGAGTTTGACCATTTGTGATCCATTGGCAATTTGGGACAGGAGACTCTCCTTTGCAGCCTGCTCAATTGTCAAAGATGAAAGTAAAGCCTACCATAAAGAGGATTACTGTCTAGATTAAAGCTTCCTATACAGTAAAAGAGAGAGAGAAAAAAAAGTTAAGATACCTTCTTTGCATCCTGGGCTACCTGCTCACCAGTGGGTATGGACAAACATATTTGTTTCATGCCTTGCCTCAGTAAACTGCATGCATATCTGCAAAAGAAATAGAAACATCACACGATGTTGATGGATGTGATGTGCTAACAAGGTAGAAAAAGTTACTTGTACATATTAAGAATTTCTACTTGGCAACAGCATACCCGATGTTAATTGCAGTTTCCATCTTATCACCTGTCAGAACCCATATTTTGAGACCTGCTTGCGCCAAACGATCTATGCACTGAGGAACCTGATAGAGCACAAAACATAACTTAAAGTCAAAACAACTTGAAACTGTTACTAGAATAATACTAGGAACCAAGAAACATATCTTAACAATGCGAGAAGTCAGACACTGTATTTTACCCCTTTTTGTAATTTGTCCTCTACAGCAGTTGCACCAACAAGGATCAGCTCTTTTTCAATCAACTCAGAGACTCGTTCAAGTTGCAACTCTCTATCAGGCCCAATAGAGGTCTTTGCTTTAAGAAACTCAGCATTCCAAGAAGAATATTCTGATTCATCAAGCACCCTGTATGATAGTGCCAATGTTCGCAAGCCTGCCTCACCATAATCATTCAGATGCCTAGTTGTATCAACTTCATACATCCTTCCATTTTTGGCTAGTCTATCAAATATGATGCTGCTCGGTTGGGAACAAAGAACAATCAAGGATAGTCAAGTTGAAACCAAAAAGAGTGGCAGCATTGAAAAAGATAGAACAAACAGGCCAATCATGTTGACAGCAGGTGTAAACTTTGCTTCTTGACATTTTTAAGCTAATAACAAAATATCAAAATCTGAATGCAGATGGCTTGATTTACAAGCTTAGCCAAAAATAAATTCAAAGAGCATCACCAAATTTTAAAAAATGGTACAAACCCTACCTGTCTGCTCCTTTGCAAAAAAGAAGAATTTGACCATCTTCATCCTGCAGAATTACAGTCATTCGTTTTCTTTTGCTATTGAATTCCAACAGATTGAGAATCTTGAACTCCCTGAAAACATACTCACGCATTAAGACAAAATAATAATAGTAGCAAGGATAAGGAATGCAAATGGAGTAACAAATACTGATATGCAACCTCTCAATTGTGCCTTTCGAAGAAGTGTGTTTCTCCCTGAGAAAGACACTTGATTGTGTTCGCTTGAAAAATTCGAATCCAAATTCCCTGGCTGCCACAAGAAAAGCCCCCTCATCAGGTGATTCTGCTTCATAGGCAATAGAACCAGTTGCTTCATTTATCTCCGGTATCGCTGTGTGACACAGAGCAAGTATCCTGAAGAAAAGTTGAACTGTGGAAGAATTTGGCTCCTTGGTCCAGTTCCCTTGCATGAGACGGTCATCCACAAAACTGAAGCCTTTTATGGAGGCCTTTCGGTTGTTCCCAACACTAAAGGTGACTCCTTCTACCAACTCGATTTCATCCTCATTGTTCTCTTCCCATATATCTTGTAAAGGGATATCATGGTCAGCAGCACCTGACGCCATCTGCTTTGCGGCAGCAAGTTCAACTTCACTTGAACCCACACCATATGATACCCCAGCAATTGAACACTTTAGGAAATCCATCTGATTGCAGGTCAGAGTACCAGTTTTATCCGACAAGATTGTATGAACCTGGCCAAGTTCCTCATTCAAATTTGATGTACGTGCCTGAGCAGTATTGCCAGTATCCTCATCAAACATATGAATGTCCTGGTTAATGAAATGTGCTTGCAATACCTTCACAAGTTCAATCGAGACATACAGCGAGATTGGAATCAGATACCCGTAAAGAATGAGAGCTGTGATTAGATGGAATATCCCAGAAAGAGCAGGGCGTGATGGATCATCTAATTTATTGCTTTTCTGTGGCTGCAAGTACCACCAGCGGGGCAAATCATACTTGATCCTCACAGCAAATCCAACTGAACTAATGATCGATATCATCACGAGCACAGTAAACAGGATGTATATGATTAAATCCATCTTCTTCTCAATCCTGCTCCTCTTGGATGGCGACTCAGTTGAGTTCTGCATGACTTTACTGTCATGGCCAGTAAAGATAACCACTCCATAGATAAAGGCTGTATTCCTTAGTTTTGAGTCCCTCAGAAGTATCTGAGACGGATCAAGGGCGTACACCTGCCTCTCATACTCAAAGTTACCGGTGAATGTGTACAAGCTCGGGTTGGGATCCTCACAGCGTATCACTGCCTGGAAATCCTTAAATGACTCATCTTCTTCCAGTGGCAGCGTAACCTCAAGTGACCTCTTCACCTTAAGGTTCGTCTCACCATCGAGGTTCATTGTCTCAACATAGCAAATGCCATCCTCATAGCTCGAGGACAGCAGCAGTAAATCAGCAGGGAAGAACTGGTCCTTCTCAACCCTGACCACATCGCCGACGCAAAGGTCCTCCCAGTGCCGGAAGTCGAATTCGCCATCACCCTTGTGCACGCTGACCTTGCGGTTGTTCACCTTCATGTCCTGGATAAAGCGGCGCCAGTCCTCCAGCCCCTCCTTCATCATGCTGAGGCCGACGACAAATGCCAGCGGAGCAATCATGCTGACGGCAGAGAAGGGGCACACCGGGGTGAGCGAGAGGATGGCCGTGAGGAGGAAGTAGAGGTTGGCGACGCGTCGGAACTGCTCGAAGATGGCCTTGGGGAAGAAGGTGATGACGTTGTACTTGGTGGTGGTGATGTAGTTGGTGACGTACTTGAGCGGCTTCTGCAGGGCGTTGTTGTTGCAGTAGACGACGCGCGAGAAGCCCGGCCCGCCGACGGCGCCAGCCCCGTCGGAGGAGGGGGCCGCATCGCTGGCGCGCCCGTGCTTGTCGCGAAAGCAGGAGAAGGTGTAGAGATTGGTCCACCGCATGCGGTCCCGCCGGCGGCGGCCGGAACGGCCCATCTCGGCGCCCGGTGCCCGTCAGCGCCCGATTTCCAGCTATGCGGATGCCGGCATTGCAGCGCCTCGATCAAATCTAGGATGGGATTCGTACGCCGCGGGGCGAATTGGACCTGCACTGCAACATGGGGAATCAGTTCGTGATCTCGTCCGGCAGCGATTTTTTTATATATATATAAAAGAAAACAGGAAGAAAGAAAGAAAAGACAAAGGAATCGAACAAAACGCACGGAGAAATCTCACGCCATGGAACCGTGGAATCCGCTAAGACAACCCGCAAATTACACCCGCGCGTATTGCAGGTACATTCACCTCCTAATCCCCCCATGGAAGGAAGGAGAAAACGGCACAAAAACGAACGGGCTGCCTAAAAAAACCTACGCGACGGGTGCGAACGAACGAGCAACAAAAAGAAAGGACGGAGGCGAGGGAAACTCGCAGGACCAGAAACCGAGGCGCGCCAGCGTCCAGCTGGGGAGATTGAGACGAGGGGAAGAAGGCGGGGCGCGCACCAACCTGGCGGGTGTAGAGGCAGAGTGAGGCGCGAAGAGAAGGAGGGCCGAGGCAGAGAAGGGTCGGGTCCGGCGAGCAGGCGGGGGATTCGTGGGTGGTGGGTGGTGGTGGGGGTGGGGTGGGGGGCGGAGCGAGAAGGGTGGGGAGGGGGACGAGGTGGGGAGCGACGAGCGAGGCCGCGAGGTTGGAGGTGGTGAGACGAGGAGAGAGAGAGGGAGGGGGGATTAGTCGATTAATTAAGCCCGATTATTTCTAATTCGCCATTTATATTTATATTTTTATTTATTCGTAATTAATTAATTACTCGTCGAGGCTCCCGGCTCCCCACGCCTCCAACTGCATCAACGCCGTCCGCAGTTTTCCTTCCTTCCTCCCTCCCATCCCACTTGCTCGCCAAAATATTTCTCATTTTCCCCTTTTATTATAAGCTAAAAATGTACGTAATAATATTGTTTTGCATATAGCATGAATAATAAATGAAATTGTAATTTAGATATTTGATGAGCTGCAAGAGTATATAAATGTACGCGCTCGTCGATTTGCGCGTCGCTGTACGTGCTCGTGCCCATCAAACCCAAGTCGTCGTGGGTTGTTGCTGACTTGCTGGGGAGGACGGCAATGCTTGTCTGTATTCTTTTTTTTTTTTTTGCGTCAACAGGAAAAGAAAACGAAAACGAAAACGAAAACGAAAACGCTTTGGCTCCATGCAGCAGCACGGCGGTGGTGTGATCGAGTCGTCGGCGGAAACGGAGGAGGCGTAGGCAGGTGGAGGAACCACCGGGTAGCTGTGGCCATGGCGACCGGGGACACACAAACGTGACGGGAAACTGCTTCAACGGCTTCGCACGTGGGGGCGCACGTCTGTCTGTCTCCAAATGCGCCGTCAAGATCGAGCGAGCGAGACGTAGTAATACCACATGAAAAGCAATCGAGAGACTTGATTACCAAGGAAATAGTATAATGTTTGGATACCGCGTATTGTGGGAAGTACTACTGTATATATATTTCAGCCATCAAAAAGCTATGATCAAACAAAATCTTGTTTGGCTGAGCTGGACATGGTAGCATATGGTACCGACCGCGCCGTGCCCCGTACGTACTCTGGTCCAGGGAAACGGCATTTTAAATTTTGAACCTCACGATCTTGTCCACATGACCATATCATTAGCACGAGCAGAGGATGGAAGATTACTAATTTCCTTGACGGATATTGTTTTGCTATTACTACTATACGCATGCACATACACTAATGTTCAGTGGCGAATCTAGACCAAAATCTCGTCGGGGTCATCAGGATCAGCTCTATTACATGATATAAATTTTCTTTAGCTTCAATAGTAATTTACTAAAGGATTTACAAATTTCGTCGGGTCAACTGACCCCGGTAAACACCCCTAGATTCGCCCCTGCTAATGTTATCTTGTATCATATGCAGCATTATGTAGTATATATATACTCCTATATTGCTACGACTTACTATATACTCCCTCTGTCCTAAAAAAAGTCGTTTTGAGTTTCGTGTCGCAAATTTGACTCAATTTATATAAAATATATGTAATATTTATATCTTCAAATAAATTTATTAAAAAACTAGACTTAAATTTTTTTCTGAAGATACTAATTATTTAGTATAAATATTTATATATTTTAATATATATAATCATCCACATTTGTTTCTCGGAAAGCGAGAATGACATCTATTTTAGGATGGAGAGAGTAATGATCTTTACAGTTGTTTCATAGTAACTCTAAAAAATCTTTAATATATACATACAATAAAGAACTATTTTTAGTAAACCAGCAGTTTGTATAACAGGGCACGACTTATCCCCTAATCCCTTTTGTGAAGCAAACTGTTTTTTTTCAAACATAGGATAGTCCTAAATTTAGCTTATAATAACAAGGTTTGTATGTCAAATAATAATAATAATAATAATAATATCTTTTTCTCGTACCTCTCTCATCCTAGCTTATAACACGGTTTATATATCAAATAACAATGACTCTGTTCGGGGGTTATTCAGTCAGAACTAGTCCTAATTTTCAGACATGAAACAATGTTCTTTCTCTCACCGTAAATCAGCCTTACAAATCAACCGCAGCCACAACGAATCTTATTGAATAGAGTCTATCTCTTTCCCTCACGCCTCTCTCTTCCTAAAATTTATAGCTTGTAACAAGGTTTATATGTCAAGTAATAATCTCTCACCCATGCCTTTCTCTTCTCTCACTCATGCCTCTCTCTTCTCTCTCTCTCTCACACACAGAAATTCTCATGAGGCGAGCTATAAGATTGATGACCTATAACAACACACATTCCTTGACAAGATGAACATGCATTTAGAAATACCCAAGTGTTAACTATTTGGCATCCTTTATTTGTATTTTTACGCATGTTATGTTATAGAATTGTGAAATTTGTGCATGTGGGGGAAAACAAGTTAAAAGTTCTGGATCCACATGTTAGTGGAAACTATATTGCTGGATTAAATTTTGAGATATTGTGAACTGAGTGTAGCTCGACTTGTTGGATTCCTTGTGGTGGGACCTGTCCACCCAGTTTTAAGTCCTCGATTTGACACGAGTGTTCGTGTTTTTCTGGATTTATTTTAGGATTTAGCGACGTTATTTTTTAAGTGCTAGGCGACATGCCCGTCCATAGCGAGGCGTTTAGGGTGACTTCGTTATTCTCGAGATTTGTTAGTCCAACTCGGTTCTTCAAATGTGCTCATGGAGATATGGTGTGCGTGCGTGCATCCATGGTAGGGGTAGGGTGAATGTGCGCTCGTGTTTGTAAGAGTCTACATCCGTAACTGGGTCTCACAAAAAAACGATATATTAATAGTTGGCATTTGCAAAAATAATCGACTTCATGCTATATTCAGGCATCAAGATAACAAAAGCAGACTCTATCTGAATCTTACCATTTAACAATGTTATCTAACAACTAGTATAATTCTCATACGTTAAAAAAATTATTACTGCTAGAATTCCTACCTTGAATGAAAAGGCGAAGTGCACCAATCCAATAATGTCATCTTTTACCTTCTTTAGCCTGCTTACTTTCGGCATCATCTTTGAACCAGGAGGAAGTTTCTTCCATTCGAATCAATATACAAAAGGTGACAGGAAATTTCCTAACCACACGGTTTCGGCAACGAATACCACCGCAGTGCTGCCCATTACTTTTACTTTGCGCCTTTATTATCTTCACTTCATTCAGGGAGCACATACATAGTGAAATAGTAAAGGGATAAAATAAGGACCACGTTGCCCAAAAAAAATCTCGTTTTCTTAATTCACTAGACTAGATAGAATATCCACGCAGATTGCTTGGTTTGGAAGAATGTTTGCTTTTGTTTAATGGTAAGTACAGGTGTAGGGCCATTTGTCAGGCCAGAATTAGGTATTATTGGCAGACTAGCACGAACAAAGTACGGACTGCAAGGATGAGTAATAAATAATAATTCAGTCTGGCCATCTGGAGTCCTAAACTAACCCCCTCCAAAAAAAAATGGCAATGCAATTTGGTGGTGAGCTGGAGCTCAGATCTACATGTTTTGGGTCATCGACTCATGACTCATCGTGGGTTCCACATGCCAATTTGGTTGGTATAGTTTGGAAACTGTGGAGCTGATGAGGATCGATTAACAATGAAACTGTTGTATCCTAATATACGCAAACATGACGAGTTTGCTGTCGCCACATGTTTATCAAAAAAATTGAAAGTCGTAGTGCAAGAGGGGAAAAAAGTCGTAATGCAAACCAGAAAATTTAATTCATAGTCCTAGTTTTCGTTCTCAATGTAATGTTGACTTCCAACGAACTGAATCACTGAACAGGGCGGCTGGCATAGTACAGCTCTAGCTAATTCTTCAAGTAAAGGTTTAGAAGCTGGTACCACTTGCACTTGGACATTGGTCAATCGGTGAAATAGAATACATAATGTTTGGTTAGGCTAGCTTAATTACTAGTCTGTACGTGCTCATGCTTATTGACACCATAAATTGGGACTGTTGTTTGAGGTGTGGACCACTGATGAAACAATCAAACGAGGACAATAATTGGAAGGTCCCTGAAGGTTGGGATTGAGCTGCCCTAAAGGTTGGTCTGCTTGCATAGTATAGGATTAGGTTTTTGTCTGTAAATTTGTCCTTGCTGCTTGTGCTTTACTCCCTCCGTCCCTAAATAACTATCATTTTTACTTTCCGAGAAACATTTTTGACTAAATATATATAAAAATATTAATATTTATCGTATATAATTAGTATCATTAAAAGATCTTTGAATATAGTTTTTTAACAAAAATATTTAGAGATACAAATGTTACATGTATTTACTACAAATCAAGTCAAACATATGACACGAACACCAACAACGATATAAAGAAAATAGACCTCGACCCATTTAACTTTAGATTTTTTATGTTTGATGATCAACATAACCAAATTGGACTAATGTGTTTGCAAGTGTTTGTTTTGTAGTCCAATAGAGTGCAAACGTGACTTGGACGAAGGCAATATGATGATTAAATGATCAACACCTCAAGCAAGACCCTACAAAGATCTTTGGATTAAATGAAGGCTTACAAAGATCAAGCAAAGTTCAAGACACAAGAAACAGAGGCCCGGACGCAAACAAGGTTGAGTCGCTCAAGCCGAAACAAGAACTGATTGAATTGGAACTGTCTCATGATTTTGGATTTGCTCAAACTGACATGACACTAGCATAAAGTTGTAGAGCTTTTCATTAGCTTTCTGCAAAGTCTAAGATCATAAAAATCGGAGTTCGGAGCTAAGAGTTATGCCCAAAATACAAAAGTTTGTCTCACTGTAAAAGGAGCAACGGACGCTCCAATGCCGAGCATAGGACGCGAGTCCGATGCAGCGTTTGATGCCCACTAAAATCGGCCCAGAATGAACAGTATTATAGTAGAGTCTGATGCCTTACTGTAGCGTCTGATGCCCCCGGAAAACAGGTCTAACGGCTAGTTTTCCAATGGCTACTCAACCTATGAGCATAGAACGCGTCTGATGCCGTTACCGTAACGTCCGATGCTCTACAGAAAGCTGTTTTCAGCCCCCCCAATGGCTCTATTTAATTGGGGGCCTATATATACCACCTTTAACCGCCCAAATGAGGTGTGTAGGAGTGAGGAAATCGACCAAGAGTGTTGTTACACCATATTAGTGCCTTCAAATGCATAGTGCTTAGTGATTCACATGGTGATTAGTGTAGGTGCTTTGCGAAGTGCTTAGGCTAGTTAGACCACCACTCATACGCTTGCTCTAGGTTTAGGCCTAGTGTTTAGTGAGGTTTGCATACTGTTGGGGTGGTACCCCAATCGTAGGGATCCCGCTTCCGCACAAAAACATTTTCGACGAATCCCTTATCGAACAGAAGCAACTGTGAGCCGAATACTTTCGAGCGATATGAACGGTAGACGATCAGGAACGAATGTGGTCACTCGAGCAATGATGCTTTCAACCGAATATGTTCTCGAACGAATATAATGCTATTAGTCGGTTTCAATCAGCTGTGCAGCGATAGTCTCCCTTCCGGGCGAAAGCGCCTTCGTCTTCCAAAGTTGGTGGAGAGACGACGCTTTCGTCCGAAAGCACTTTCAGCCGAAGCGATAGTTTCCCTTTCGGGCGAAAGCACCTTCGTCTTCCAAAGTTGGTGGAGAGGCGACGCTTTTGTCCGAAAGCACTTTCGACCGAAGCGATAGTTTCCCTTCCGGACGAAAGCGTTTTCATCTTCCAAAGTTGGTGGAGAGACGACGCTTTCGTCTGAAAGCACTTTCGTCCATAAGCGATGGCTTTCGAATGTCTTCGTGCAGGTCCAGAGTCCAAAACTAGCAAAGGAGGACCCACTTGTCTGAAGGAGGCTGCTCGATGGATGGAGAGCAGATGGGGCCACCTCGACGTTGGTGTACAGAAATACCCTTCGGATGACAGAGGCGTCTTATCCAAAAGAGTAGTTATAAGGGCATTGTAGTACTTGTAAACAAAGAGTAGTTGGAAGGGTATTTCCGTACTTATAAAGACTGCATGATTAATATAAAATAGGCTGACCTCCCCTATGGAGAGGGGGGAGGATCACTGTTCAATTTACTCGAGCTACAGTTGGTTCTCGCTTGTGAGTTTGCCTTTCATCTTGCTTGTGTTCACTTGTGCAACGACCTGCTGTTTTAGGGTTTCGGCCCTAAAACAACATTGGCGCCCACCGTGGTTGTTGCCCGAGCTTGTCATGGCACCAAGGAAGGCGTCGAAGACGGTTGATCCTCAAGAAACCGAAAGGGTGGTTGTTGCGAACACAAATGCCCATGGCACAATCGCAACACCCGCTCCAACTGCCCATATTCCACAAAGCGTTAACCCAAATCTCTCAGCTTTCGTCGGCACAGTCCCACCTAGAACTCAGCTATCGGCGGGGGCATCCTCAAGCCAAGACATGCCGCCTCGGGGCCAGCAGCCTTTCGGCAGAGAGGGAACACCGGAAGGCCATGTCCAAAGCGCGTCTGACGAAGATGAAGATGACGATGCGAAAGTCACTAGGCACGCTCAGGCGCTCAAGATGTTGACGCAGTACCAGGAAGAGATACAAAAGTTGTTGCAACAAAGAAATCAGCTTCAACAGCAAGTTGCAGCTAGAGCAAGAGAAGACAAAACTCGCGATGCCATTCATCAGGGAAGCACAACGAAGACGGTTGGAAAGTGTAAGGACCTGTGTGGCCTAGAGGGGGGGGGTGAATAGGCCTGTCAAAAATCACAACTCAAAACTTAATTAGATACGCCCGACACTACCGCTCTGAGCCCGGCACTGCCGCCCTCAGCCCGGTACTGCCGCGCAGATTGAGACCTGAGACTGCAATTCGAAATCCAGCCACAACAAGCTGATTCTATATGAATGGAAATGCTACACTAAGCTCCCTGAACCAGCAGAACCAACTACACCAAGCCAAATATGAAGTATGAAGTAGATCGGGCCAAACCCTAGAATCTATCACAATCTCACAAGTATGAAATATGAAATCAAGTAAGCACGAGAGACAAGTGATTTATCCCGTGGTTCAGCTCGCCACCAAGGCTTGCCTACCTCCACGTTGTTGAGGTTGACCACTTAGGTCATGAGCTTTGCAACTCTACCTCGTTCTCAAGTCAAGGAACCAAATCCTTGAAGTGAGGGGTAATAATACTAGCTGCACAAGTGATTAGAAACCTCCCTAGGCCGCCACACAAGTTGGCAAGGCTCTAGGGCGACGCCTAGCCGGCTAGGGTTCCAAGAACCCAAGAGTAATAGAATCAAATCCACCGGCTATGGCTCAAATCAAGTGCTCTAGGAAGTAGATCTCAGCTAGGGCTTCTCTTTGGTGAAGGTTTGAGGCTCTAACTCACTTGGAATCAATAGGAATCAAAGATTAGGTGAGAGAGAGCTTGGGGGCCTTCAATGGGGAGAGGAAGCCTTGTCTGGAGGTAGGAGAAGAGTTATGGTCGTGGGTGACCGTTGGGGTGGCAGAGGGGTGAAGTAAATACCCCCTGCCTTCCAACGGTTGAAACAAGTCGCGGCAGTGCCGGCCGAAGCCCGGCAGTGCCGTGGCCCGGCACTGCCGCGCCCTGAGCGGCACTGCCGCGCCTACCAATCAGACAGGAAAAGATCTGATTTCAGTGCAGCTGTCTGTGGTTAGAAATAGGGATGGCTTGGGTTGGTTTGAGCACATATCATTCAGCCATAGCAACCCCTTGATAGTACGGCATTCCTATAACTCAAATTCAAATAAAAAGCTTGATATAGCACTTTGAGTCCGGATCCAATGAAATATAGTATGAGGGGTCCACCAACACATATGCACCATCCTTTCTTAACATTAACCTGCTTGTCATCTTCATAAATCTCATTAGTTCTTCAATCGTGTGGTCATTATCACCAAAACCCACAATTAGGGTTTGATTGTACTTACAATCTCCCCCTTTTTGGTGATTGATGACAACACAACCGAAGCTTACAATAAAAGGGTACAATACTTGAGATTTAGAAGCTTAGGTGTGAAACCTCTCCCTAAATGTGTGAATGAGAGCTGAAATCTCAAAATGGCATTAGAGGCCAACATTCACATATTCAAAAGTGAGAAATAGGTTCAGTTTCACATCTAGTAGCTTTGTGGGGTGCAACTAAACTGTGTCAAGAATAAAACGTGATGCGAATGACAGTTTAAGCACATCAGAGAGGTTTGCTGCCTGTCAGCCAGAGCGGCACTGCCGCTCTGGGCGCGGCACTGCCGAAGCCCGGCACTGCCGGCCCTGGAGCGGCACTGCCGCTCAGGCTACAGACAGCAAACGCAGCGGAAATCAAAAACAGCCACAAAGCGTGATCATCAACAAGACTAAACAAGATATGACAAGCTAGATAAACATACAAACGTACATGTCCACATCCAAGCCTAAGAAGTAGCATCATAGAGTAATATTACAAACATAGAGTTTTGATCGAATCAAACTCCCTCACAACTCACAACTACTACAACTACTAAAAGATGGGGACATGAAAAAGAAAGTGTTGTACCCCCTTCTTCTCACCTAATTCTCCCCCTTTAGCAACAAGTCTCCAAAAAGAGAGAAGTAGAGAAGAGAAGAGTATCCAAACACTCACTCGTCATCCGAAGCGATCTTGTCCCACTGAACTTCTTCCTCCTCCTCCTCCTCATCATCATCGTCGTCGGACTCTACCACGGCCTTCCCATGGCGATGGGTGGTACTGGTGTAGCGGGTCGAGGCACGTGTAGATCGGCGAGACGGCTCAGGCACTATCTCCTCCTGCTCCTCGTCATCATCTGAGTCTAAATCATCTGAGTCGAGACTGGAGAGGTCGAAGTGAGGTGGAGAGCGGGGTGGAGGTAACGGTGAACGACCCGCCCGCTCTCGCTCTGCTCGCTGCTCAACAAGTGCCTGGTGAGCTGTCTGGGCTGCGTAGGTGCAGGTAGAGAAGATGGCCTTGATCCATTTGGCCAGCTTGCTCTTCTTCTTCCTTTGATAGGAAGGGCAGGAGCTCTCTGGCCTGTCAACTGCTGCTGCTGAGGACCCTGCTGCTGCTGCCCTCTTCTTTTCCGCCCTATAAGGCTCATGCAACCCATCCTTAGCAAAGGTATAGCCGGGAACCATCTCTATCATGAACATGATGTAGGGGGCATAGAGCACTACCTTCCTAGCATCCTCGGCTGCTACCTGAAGCTCAGTCCAAATGAAGCTGAAGATGGAGAAGTGGTTCACCCTTGGGGCCATCCTAGCCAACATGTTCCTCCCATATCCATAGAGGTTAGAATGAGAACCACTCTTGGGGTTAAGAGTCTGCCTGAATAGGTTGTTCAACATGTAATAGTAGCCTTTCAACCCCTTGACCAACCCGTCTGCCTTCCGAGGATCCTCATACATGAAAGAAATCTCACTATCAGTCAATGTCCTCTCCTGGTGCAGACTATCAAGTTCTCTATCCCCGCTGCCCAAATCGAGAATCCTAGCAAAGGTCTCATAAGAGACCTTGTAGTGACGTCCCTCGGTCATCCAGTGCATCTCCTCCACCACATTATCAACATAGAGTGTTGCATGAAACTGATGGATGATCTCGGTGTTCCAGTTATGGCTGAAACCCATCAAGTCATACATGTTCCTCTCCTTGCATGCAGCCACCACTCTGTTGATATCATGATCAGTCTTTGCCTCCAAGTGCTCCCAATCAACATACTTCATACTTAGAATCTTTTGCTTCTTGGCATTGTACAGGACTGAACGATAGAAGTCGGAATGGAACTCATTCCAGAACCTGTAGTCAATGCCCATATCTTTCTGAAGGTTGTAGGGGTTGATCTGGCGCTGTGTCTTCACCGAGCTGAACTGCTGGTAGTAAGACACGAGCTGCCTGTCCTTGGTGTCCTGTGGAGGCCTCTCCTGCACATCCTCTGGGTATGGCTGCAGGTGGGCTTTGCTGACCTCTGCCAGATGCTCTGGTGTATTGGGATAGAGGTCATCCCGAATCTGTCGCCCTTGCATCTGCAGGCGAGCCTCATCTCTGATCTGCTGCCTTGCTGACACATCTCCTTGGGATCTAGAGCCACCTCGGCGAGATGGTTGCTTGCTCCTCCCCCTGAGCGAATCCATCCTCTGCTTGACCCTTCTCTCATCACCTCCTCCTCCCGACATCTAAAACATGGAAACTGTGGATTAGAAGACTGCATAAGAGCTGGTAGGTTATAGTGAGGCGATAGACTTTGATGGATAAGGTGTTACTTGGATCAAATCTCTGCTCGTGGTCTGGCACTGCCGCTCAGGGAGCTGCACTGCCGGGGCCCGGCACTACCGCGCTTAGCGCGGCACTACCGCGTGGGCAGACCAGATCTGAGCCAGGGAACACCCCATCCATCATCTCTACCACCTCCCTATCATCTACAAACCCTTCTACAACCTCTAAATACAACAACCATGGCGCATTTTACAAAATGGGAAAAGTTAGGGTTAGGGATTTTGAATCTTCACCTTGAGATGGAGAAGAGGGAAGGAGACCCTTGGGGAAGGGAGATGGAGGCTGCACTAATGAGGAACTCGGAGCAACACCACCGGTGGCCGGAGACGCCGGGAAGAAGCCCGGAGACGAAGCCGACCGCCGGTCTCCTTGGTCGCCCGAGAGAGAGAGAGAGAGAGAGAGGGGAGAGTCATGGGCTGGGGTGAAAAACTGAGAGAGAGAGAGAGAGGGTGAGGCCATCGGATAGAGTAGGAAAGATTTTTCCTCGGCCCCACATGGTAACAGTCGATTCAGGCTGAACCGACAAGTCACGGTACTACCGCGCACAGCGCGGCACTGCCGGGGCCCGGCAGTTCCGCGGCTGGCCCGGCACTGCCGGACAGTCACCAACAGAAAGAATTATTCTCTAAGCTACTACATCTCATTCTTGGAGTGGACACGTACTGCTTGAATGTTATGACCAGTGACAATCAATCGATACAGAACGATGGTCATATCAAGCAAGTTGCTTTCTTAAAGATTTTGATACACAATATATGAAAGTTTTGTAATAGGTTTTGCCTAGGTCAAACTAGTTGATCAATCAAGCATGCTAGGTTTCAAACTACGTTATGAGAGTCAAGTATATTTAGTTCACTCCTTAAGGTACAAAACCTTGACTCATCGAGAGGCTTGGTGAAGATATCGGCTAGTTGTTTGTCGGTGCTCACATGACGGATTGCGATATCTCCTTTGATTTCATGATCTCTCAAGAAGTGATGTCGGATGTCTATATGTTTGGTTCTTGAGTGACTCACTGGGTTGTTTGCAAGTTTTATGGCACTTTCATTGTCACACAAGAGTGGGATATGGGTGAAATGACATCCGAAGTCACAAAGAGTTTGCCTCATCCAAAGTAGTTGCGCACAACATGCACCAGCTGCAACATACTCGGCCTCGGCTGTGGATAGGGCTGTGGCGGAACCGTCCTGATTATAAGAGTTCAAGTATTATCTTAGTCAAATCCGTCTGACCTTGACTCATACTTGAACCCATATAACCCCGGTAGTCCGGAAACCTCGAAGGGTTTCTAACACCATACATCATACATGATCGCATCGTTCAAGGATTACATTCGTAAAGATACAACATAGCGAAAAATGAAGCCGAATTTAAAATATCAGAGTGCGGAATTTAAAACGGAGTTATTATAATACTGAATTTTAAAAGTGCGGCAGCTTAAACAAGTTTTTAACACATGACCACCACACACGTGGTCCAAATAATTGTTTTGATAAATCCACTCGACACAACTCACTCCTCCCTTTTTAAGATAATGTGCCACTAGTAGTCTCAGTCCAGCAAAAGAAAAGGGAAAAGCTTCTGGACGACCCTGCCCTGGGCCTACTCCTCATCACCTTCCACTGGGTAGAGGCAGTGCTTACAATAGCCGAAGTAGACCTGGCCATCTGCAACAACGGGATAAACCCTGAGTACAGGAATGTACTCAGCTAGACTTACCCGTCCAACTGAAAATAAAGACACCAAGGACATGCAAGGCCTTTTTGGGTGGAGCTGGGATCTTGAATTTGCGAAAAGCTCAATTTAAGATAAGCGGTAATTAATGATAATAATGAGCTGTCATCTTTTATACCTATTCCTTCTTCTAGGTTTGCACCTGAACTATTGCACACACTTGAGTCTAGCAGACGAATAATATAATCATATCCAGTTGACTTGTCCACATTTTAGTTGAACCTTTAGATATTACATGGAGTTGTATCGTGGTGAAGCTCGCCATAGTTTCCCACTAACCGGGGGAGACGGCGACTCGAATCGAATTCCAAACCAGCTGGTGAAAGACCTTTAATACCAGCCCACACTTTCCCCGTCGGGTCCATGCATTGGGCAACCGCTCGACGCTTGTTCGAGGTGGTAATCGCCGCGGTTCAAGCACGGACCGCCCAATTGGAACCTGGCGATGGCCTCACGCGGCAGATCGCAATTTCCATACTAGAGGGCACGACACGGGTTGAGACCGGCCCGAACAGCTTCTAACCGGCTTTGGGGTCGATGATTACGGCACCGACATATCCCTAAGTAAAAGGGCGCGTTCAAAAATGAACGAGGGCCAACATCGATACAAACCTACACGATCCAACGGACGGACTGCCCCAAGTTTCCAAACTTGTGCCTTGCCTTCCAGTTGACCGTATTTTATTACTATTCAGGTTCTTTTCCACGATAGCAAATATAGCCAACCGTGATCCGGTAAGTACCCATCAGGGTATTACGGAGACATCCTTAACTACTACTTTTATTAAGCAGGCTAAGCAATTCTACATTGCAAATAAATAACAGGATAACAAGGTAGATATTAATCAACCATCAAGGAATGGTAATGCAGCAAATAGGATTCATTCAACTCCTAAACCTAATGCATCACAATATAAAAGGACTCAAGTAATTTAATTGTAAATACTGGGAGACTTAGAATGCTCCGGGGCTTGCCTTGGGTGAAGACCGAGGCCTCGTGAGAGGGGCACTCGGGCAAGTTAGCGACGGGGACGGGGTCGGCTTCCTCGGCTTGCTGGAGCTCCGGAATCTGCTGCTCGGCGCTTATCTCCTGCTCCTGGTCGGGCTCCGGCGGGGTCGATCCTATTGTATGCGACGATTAATAAATAATTCAAAAGAAACTTAGGTTTGAACTGCAAGTGCACTTTTCTGGACTCAGAAAAATCCACAAAAATTCCAGAAGGCAAACAATAGTTGCTGGGCTCCACTGAACAAATTTCAGCCAAAAATAAAATACAGAACTGCAGATATAAAAATGACAAGCAAACTGCCCAAAAAGGTGCTTTGAACTAGCTCTCCATCCAAAAAGTGTTAAACAACAGACTTCATATTTTTCCCAGATTCTACTTCACATTTTATGCTTATCAAGAAAGTTCCATGAATAGAAACATTATACTATTTCTTACATGAATTTTCCAAGGAAAACACAGAAAAGCACATTTGTAAAGCATCTCCAGACTTTTTCACATAACAGATCATGCTTACATTTTTTTTAGCTTGAACCTCATGAACAAAGACTACACAAATTTTCCCATATTTTATTTCAGCATATAAAATACCTTAACATTTATTCTAAGAAATCAGCCAAAAAGGACTTTAAACCATAACATAAACTTTTTCCACATAAATAGTGCATCATATATTTTTCACAGGTGTAAAACATGATAATAAACTTACACCAAATTTTCCAGGAATTAACTCAACCAGACAACATATATAACCATTTATCTTAGCAAAAGCATATAAACTGGAATAAAAAAAACAGTAAACTAAACTTCTATCAAAAATACTTTTATATTTTTCCATAGCAGATCTACTCACAAACAAGCTAACAAAACTGAAAGCACTCCATTTGGACTAACAAAACAGGATCTACCAAATAGACAAGCATTTACTGGAAAGAAGAAAAACATTTTGGAAAACGTTTTCTGGAAACACTCGGCGCACGGAAAGGTGTGCGCTCGCCCGAGGCCTGGCTCGAACGTGACAGCGGCCGAGGGTTCGCTCGAGGCCTAGCTCGGGCGAGTCGGAAATCAAACGCCCGTCCGAGGCCTGGCTCGAGGGCTCGGGCGAGACGGACAACTAGTCCGTCCGAGGCCTGGCTCGAGGGCTCGGGCGAGACGGGAAGCAATCGCCCGTCCGAGGCTTGGCTCGAGGGCTCGGGCGAGACGGGAAAACAAACGCCCGTCCGAGGCCTGGCTCGAGGGCTCGGGCGAGACGGAAAGCCATCGCCCGTCTGAGGCCTGGCTCGAGGGCTCGGGCGAGACGGAAAACCATCGCCCGTCCGAGGCCTGGCTCGAGGGCTCAGGCGAGACGGAAAACTATCGTCCATCCGAGGCCTGGCTCGAGGGCTCGGGCGAGACGGAAAGCCATCGCCCGTCCGAGGCCTGGCTCAAGGGCTCGGGCGAGACGGAAAACAGGGGAGAGGTTTGACCGCCAATTCCTCGCCGATGGTGAGGTCGCTGGCGGGGAAGCTAGGCTTGTGAACTCGACTCGATGAGGCGCATCGAGTGGTGTAGGTGGTTTGGCTAGCGCACGGCCGGAGCATGCCGGCGGCGAGCGGCGGCGCACGGAGGCGGCGGCATCGCGCGGCTACGCCATTTCCGGCGGTCGCCGGTGAAATTGGGGAAGGCAAAAGCTCGAGTGAACCTTAAGGAGCAAAGCTACGGGGTTGGTTTGGCCCGGGTGGCTCCAGAGGAGCTTGGCCACGAGCGAGGTCCGCGGCGGCGCCCATGGCGCTCGGCCGGAGAGAGACGGGTGGTAGAAGACGGTAGCGTTGAGACTAAGTGGTGTTCTCACCTTGCCTTGGCTTGGTGAAGCTCGAGGATGAAGAAGAGGAGTCGGTGAAGCTCGGGTTGGGGAAGAACGGCGTTGCGGCTCGGCGGTGGCGACTGACGGACCGAAAGAGGCGCTACGTCCTCCGGCGGCGTCGGGACTTGGTCAGGGATGACGACGTGCGCACGGCGTGTGCACGGCGTAGGCGGAGCGGCGTGCGGAAGGAATCGGTCGGCGATGGAGGGTGGTGGTCGGAACGGAGAGGGGTGGTTGCGGCGGTGGTCGCGGCGAGAGCGAGCAGCGCTCTCGGCTCGCGTTCGTGCGTGAGGAGAGTGTGAGCGAGAGTGGAAGAGTGTGTGCGGTTGGGAGAGAGAGAGCGAAGGGTGCCTGGGGTCTTAGCCGGGGGCCTTGGCCGGCCAGTGGTGGTGGCGGGGCCGGCGACGGGACGTCGCGGCAGCGCGGCGCGGTCGGCGAGGCGGGGCGACAGGCAAGACCGCGCGGGAGTGGGCAAGCGCGATCGCTTGCGTGATCGGGGAGGCGAGGATCGAGCGGGGAGTGGCGGAGGCGGATTTGGCGCAGGGTTTGGGACGCCACGCGGCAGGGCAAGCCGCCACGCGGCGATTTGGCCGGCGTACGGCGCGGCCGTGTCAGGCGGCCGACGCGCCGTGCGCGGGCGAGCGCGCGCGCTGGCGAGCGGAGCTGGGCCGGCACTGGCGCGGCGAGCGGGGCGCGCGGGCGAGCGGAGCTGACGCGGGTTGGGCCGAAAGGCCGGATGGGCCGGAAGGGTTGGCGTGGGAGAAAACGTTTTCCTTTTTTTTTCCAAATACTTTTCAAACTTTGACCATTCAAAACAGTTTCAAAAACTCCAAACTAGATTTTGACCCAAATATGAAAGTTGCTCAAAATAATTTTCTCTACAACTTTCATATAAGACACTTTTTCTGAAAACCATTTTTAAATCCTCCACATAAACAAAGCCAATTTTGAAACATAAACCATTTCGTTTGACTTATTCTTATTTAACACACTATATAGAACTAGGTCAAAACTCCAACATGAAAAGCACTCTACTCAAAATTCTCTATTTTATACAACTCTTTGCCAAAACAGAAATCCATCTAAATCATCAAGTCAAAGGAAATCCAAATCCAAATAAATAAACAAAAGCAAAACACTCTCATGCACATGAAATGATGCAATGCATTGCTTATGCTTCTTAGTAGCTAATTGCAATTCCTAATGCAGTGCTTGACACTAGGGTGTCACAAGGGCTACACAATTTTGCTTTTTAGAACTCCAAGACACTAAGGGGCATCCAAGGAATTGACATGTCCCCGAAGTGCTTTTTCGATCTACTTTACAACCGGCATAATCGGAATCCGAATAGCCAAGTAGTTCGAACTTGGAGCCCTTAGGATACCACAAGCCAAGGTTTGGTGTGTGAACTAGATATCTCAAGATTCTCTTAACGGCCACTAGGTGACACTCTTTCGGGTTAGCTTGAAATCTAGCACACATGCACACACTAAGCATAATATCTGGCCTAGATGCGCATAAGTAAAGAAGAGAGCCGATCATGAAGCGATATACCTTGATGTCCACGGCTTTCCCTTCCACATTTAGATCAAGATGTCCATTGGTTGGCATGGGTGTTTTGATAGGCTTGGCGTTCACCATGTCAAACTTCTTCAACATATCATGGGTGTACTTGGTTTGGCAAAGAAAAGTCCCTTCCTTCAATTGCTTGATTTGAAAACCAAAGAAGAACTTGAGCTCACCCATCATAGACATCTCAAATCTCTTAGTCATGATCCTACTAAACTCATCACAAAAGGATTTGTTAGTACTACCAAATATTATGTCATCGACATATATTTGGCACACAAAGATATCTCCATTGACTTTATGAGTGAAGAGAGTAGGATCGGCTTTGCCTATTTCAAAGCCTTGTTTAAGCAAGAATTCCTTAAGGCATTCATACCATGCTCTAGGTGCTTGTTTAAGCCCATAGAGTGCCTTTTGGAGTTTGAAGACATGGTTGGGGAACTTGGGATCTTCAAAACCCGGTGGTTGCTCAACATACACCAACTCTTGTATGGGGCCATTGAGAAATGCACTCTTCACATCCATTTGATATAGCTTGAAGTTGTGATGGGCTGCATAGGCTAAAAGAATCCGAATGGCTTCAAGCCTAGCGACCGGTGCATATGTCTCTTCAAAGTCCAAGCCCTCTACTTGAGTGAAGCCTTGAGCTACCAATCTTGCCTTGTTCCTTGTCACCACACCTTCTTCATCTTGCTTGTTGCGGACGACCCATTTGGTACCAATCACATTGGTATTTGGTCTTTCCACAAGTGACCATACTTGATTGCGCTCAAAGTTGTTGAGCTCCTCTTGCATGGCCATCACCCAATCTGGATCTTCCAGTGCTTCTTCTACCTTGAGAGATTCCAAAGAGGAAACAAACGAGTAATATTGACAGAAATTTGCCAAATGAGAGCGTGTCGTTACCCCCTTTCGAAGACTTCCAAGGATGTTGTCAACGGGATGATCTCTTTGAATAGTTTGCTTGAGCCTTGGATGATCTATGGGTTCTGCTACATCTTCAGCATCTTCTTCATCTTGCTCGAAGATGGGTTGTAGGTTTACTCCATGAAGTGGAGTAGCTGCAGCTGCCCTGGGTGTGCCCGGCACTGCTGGGCTTCGCCCGACACTGCCGTGGTCCGGCACTGCTGGGGTCGGGCCCGACACTGCCAGGGACTGTATCTCACTAGTCCCAGCAGGAGCTTTAGCTTGAGGACCATCCTGATCTGTAGCCTGCTGTTCTTGTGGTCTAATATCACCAATGGCTAATTGCTTGATTGCTTCGCAAGGTGGTTCCTCATTACCTACAACAACTTCATCAACTTGCTCTATTTGAGAGTCGTTAGTTTCATCAAATGTCACGTCTATCGCTATTTCAACCTTGCCGGAGGCCTTGTTGAAAACACGATAGGCATGCTCGTTTGATCCATAACCGAGAAGAAAACCTTCATCAACCTTAGATGCAAACTTAGAGGTTTTGGGCTTCTTGTTCAAAATGAAGCATTTGCACCCAAAGACTCTAAAGTAAGACACCTCTGGCTTGTTACCGGTGAGCAGCTCATAGGAGGTCTTCTTTCTTCTCTTGTGGAGGTAGAGGCGGTTGATTGCATGGCAAGCGGTATTGACGGCTTCGGCCCAAAAGATGTCCGGCGTCTTGTATTCATCTAGCATCGTTCTTGCCATGTCAATGAGTGTTCTATTCTTCCTCTCCACCACACCATTTTGTTGAGGGGTGTATGGAACTGAAAATTCATGCTTGATGCCCTCTTCATCAAGAAACTCTTTCACTTGGGTGTTTCGGAATTCGGTTCCATTGTCACTACGAACTTTCTTGATGTTGAAACCGAATTCCCTTTGAGCTCTTCGTATGAACATCTTGATCTTCTCTTGCACTACACTCTTGTCATGCAAAAAGAATACCCAAGTGAAATGAGAAAAATCATCAACAATAACAAGACCATGTTTGTTACCGCCGATGCTAAGGTAGGCAACCGGTCCAAAGAGGTCCATGTGGATTAACTCCAATGGATGAGTAGTAGTGTCATAGCTCTTTGGTGGGTGTGGTACGCCTACTTGTTTTCCGGCTTGGCAAGCTCCACATACTCTGTCTTTCTCAAAGTCAACATTTGTTAGTCCTAGGATGTGGTTGTCCTTTTGAAGTTTGGCCAAGTTCCTCATCCCAACATGAGCTAGTCGGCGATGCCATAACCAACCCATGCTAGATTTTGCCACTAAACAAGTCTCAAGTTTGGCTTCACTTTTGTTGAAATCAACTAAGTAAAGCTTCCTTTTTAAACGAACCGTAAAGACAATAGAGGAATCCTCCCTTCTAAAGACTTCCACACCCTCATCCGTAAAGAGACAATTAAAACCCATTCCACACAATTGTGAAACGGATAGCAAGTTGTAACTTAACGAATCGACATGTAAGACATTAGTAATTGAATGCTCAAGTGTGATAGCAACTTTACCAAGACCTAACACATCCCCCTTGGAGTTATCACCGAAAATGATGTTTTCGCTTGCATTTGAAGTTGGGGAATATGATGAGAACATACTCCTTTCTCCGGTCATATGATTTGTACATCCGCTATCAAGCACCCAACTTGATCCACCGGAGGAGTATACCTGCAAGACAAGTTTAGTTCCTAGGTTTAGGTCCCCAATTGATATTGGGGCCTTGCAAGTTAGTCACAAGTATCTTAGGAACCCAAATACACTTGTTGGCTGTCCTCTTGTTATTACCAACATATTTCACAACAACTTTACCACTGTTGTTGTGTTCCAATATGTAACAAGATGACATGCTCTTCCTTGGGGGTTCAATCTTGGGTTGATGTGCAAACTTGTTCTTGGTTATCCAAATTGATTCTTTTGGTTTCTGAGATCCTTGATTTGGGTTGGGCACCTGCTTGTGCTGTGTGTGAGACTGAGCAGAAGGTAAGCTGGTAGCCTTCCCTTTCTTGGGGCGCGGCACTGCCGGCCTAGGGGCGACACTGCCGGGGTCCGGCACTGCCGCCTTCTGGCGCGGCACTGCCGCGGTCTGTGCAGGCTGAACTGTACCAATCCGACCCTTCTTCTCAAACCTCACACACTCATAGCCATTCACTGTCCTTCTTCCATTAGTCTTGGCTCCTTTTTCATGCCCCAACCCATCCTTTATGGAAGGACGCCTTCCATTCTTGAACTTGGGCTTGCTCTTCTCTTGAGTCTTCTCATTTGCACTTGTGGGAGACTTGACACAACCATTTGCAATGATGTTTGTGAATCTTGCTATCTCCTTTCTCATGGCCTCCATGTTCACAAGGTTAGTGGAATAGACATTCAAATCAACATTATAGCATTTTCCACAACCTTGACTAGTGGAGGGAATAGAAGTGACAATTGCTTTAGGGAGAGTTGAGTTGCTTTCCCAAAGAAGATTATATTGCAGCTCAAGTTCTTTGTGCTTTTCATCCAAGCCACAATACTTTTCCTCGAGTGCAATATGAGCCTTCTTTAGGGAAGCATGTTCATCTTGCTCTTTGGCCAAGGCCTCGTGCAAGACGTCCAACTCACTTCTCTCTAATGCAAGAGCTTCCTTGCAAGCAATGTAGAGGTCCTCTTGTTTGATGAGAGCATCCTCACTTATTGCTAGCTCGGCTTGTACACTTTCTAGTTCCTCCATTAGCTTGGTGATAAAGATTTTGGTTTTCTTGTCCAACCTTTTAGTTATCATATTTATCTCTTCATCACTAGAATCATCATCACTAGAAGAATCACTAAGTTCACTACTAGAGATGTCACTAGGTGGAAGAGAGGATTTAGGAGCCTTTTTCACCTTGTCTTTCTTGGCCATGAGACAAGTGTAGGAGTTTCCATCATCATCATCGGACAAGTTGTTGAATAGCCTTGGTGAAGGAGATGACTTTTGAAATGCTATTGTTGCCATCTTCTCATCTTCTTCACTTGAGGTTTGTGCGGTTGAATCCCATTCATGTCCAATGTGAGCTTCTCCCATGTATCTCTTGTTGTGTTTCTTGTAAGTGCCTTTGTCATCTTTCTTGCCCTTGTTGAAGTTGTGTCCTTCTTCTCATGTGGACAATGTGCTATGAAATGATCCGTGCTTCCACAATTGTAGCAAGTTCTTTTCTTCTTGTTTGGAAACCTTCTCTTCACAAACTTGTAACCTTCCTTCTTGAGCCCCTTGCGGTATCTTCTCATGAAAAGAGCTATATCACCAATTTCCTCAAATTCTTCACCATCACTTTCACTTCCACAAGATGATGATGTGCTGTCCTCAACTTCAATTTTCTTCTTTTGTTGCTTGGGCTTGCTTGTAGAGGCTTGCTTGCTTGATTTTGCCTTGCTTGATGTTGCTTGCCTTGATGGCTTGCTAGCCTTATGTGCCATGTCCTTGATCTTCATCCCATCTAGCCTAGCTTGCAACTCTCCAAGCTTCCTTCTCTCATTTGCCTCTTCTCTTTGCATATCAAAGGTGATAATCCTTCCAAGCACATCACTAGGTGTGAATTGCTCAAACTTCTTCTTGTCCCTAATCAATGTCACTACGGTCTCATTCCTAGGTGAGTATGCCTCTAACATGATCTTCACAACCTTGTGATCATTGATTTCATTTCCACCTAGCCCTCTAATCTTGCCGACAATCACCATCAATCTATCAAACATCTCTTGTGGGCCTTCACCATCACAAATCACAAACCGGTTGAGCTTAGCCATCAACAAATCAATCTTGGATTGCCTTACTTTGTCCACTCCCTCATGAGCAATGTGCAAAGTGTCCCAAATCTCTTTTGCAACCTCAACTCCCATGACCTTGTTGTACTCATCACCATCCAAGGCACTAAGTAACACACTAGTGGCTTGGGCATTGAGATGAATGTTGCAGAATTCATCTTGAGTGGGGCTCTTTGGATCAACCGGTGCTTCAAGTCCATTGTGCACTATCTCCCAAATACCTGGATGGAGACCAATAAGATAGGTCTTCATAATGTGCTTCCACTTGACAAAGTTAGTCCCGTCGAAACGAGGTAACTTACCCGCGGGCACATTGATGAGAGGCCTAGAGTCATGGTTAGTCATAGAGGAATAGTTAAATGATACTTCTCTATATGACTTCTTCATCTCCTCCTTCTTCTTCTTGTTGTCATTGTGCGTGTAGGAGAAGTGATCGTCTCCATCTTCGGTGCTACTTGAGTCATCACTCTAGTTCACATTCTTCTTTGCTTGGAGCTCTTCCTCCTTCTTCTTTTCTTCTCTTCTCTTGGCTCTTTCTTCTCTTCTAATCCTTCTCTCTTCTTTTCTTTGAGCCTTATCTTCTCTTGCTTTGTGAGCCGCTGCATCTTCTCTTGCTTTGGCTCTTGCTTCTCTTCTCAACCTTCTTTCCTCCTTTCTTCTTGCGAGCTCTCCAACCGACACATCCTTTTGAGGAGGTGCCTTCTCACTTGCTGTGGAGAGACTTTCATTGCTGCTAGCGGTGTGCATTTCCACTTCGGGTGTGGGTTGCACAATGCTAACGTTACCCGTTCCTCCGTCGGTGGCCATTCTCTCGCACGGTGAAGTGCTGCTGAGAGACCAGGCTCTGATACCACTTGTAAGGACCTGTGTGGCCTAGAGGGGGGGGGGGGTGAATAGGCCTGTCAAAAATCACAGCTCAAAACTTAATTAGATACGCCCGACACTACCACTCTGAGCCCGGCACTGCCGCTCCCCGGCACTGCCGCCCTCAGCCCGGTACTGCCGCGCAGAGTGAGACCTGAGACTACAATTCAAAATCCAGCCACAACAAGCTGATTCTATATGAATGGAAATGCCACACTAAGCTCCCTGAACCAGCAGAACCAACTACACCAAGCCAAATATGAAGTATGAAGTAGATCGGGCCAAACCCTAGAATCTATCACAATCTCACAAGTATGAAATATGAAATCAAGTAAGCACGAGAGACAAGTGATTTATCCCGTGGTTCAGCTCGCCACCAAGGCTTGCCTACCTCCACGTTGTTGAGGTTGACCACTTAGGTCATGAGCTTTGCAACTCTACCTCGTTCTCAGGTCAAGGAACCAAATCCTTGAAGTGAGGGGTAATAATACTAGCTGCACAAGTGATTACAAACCTCCCTAGGCCGCCACACAAGTTGGCAAGGCTCTAGGGCGACGCCTAGCCGGCTAGGGTTCCAAGAACCCAAGAGTAATAGAATCAAATCCACCGGCTATGGCTCAAATCAAGTGCTCTAGGAAGTAGATCTCAGCTAGGGCTTCTCTTTGGTGAAGGTTTGAGGCTCTAACTCACTTGGAATCAATAGGAATCAAAGATTAGGTGAGAGAGAGCTTGGGGGCCTTCAATGGGGAGAGGAAGCCTTGTCTGGAGGTAGGAGAAGAGTTATGGTCGTGGGTGACCGTTGGGGTGGCAGAGGGGTGAAGTAAATACCCCCTGCCTTCCAACGGTTGAAACAAGTCGCGGCAGTGCCGGCCGAAGCCCGGCAGTGCCGCGGCCCGGCACTGCCGCGCCCTGAGCGGCACTGCCGCGCCTACCAATAAGACAGGAAAAGATCTGATTTCAGTGCAGCTGTCTGTGGTTAGAAATAGAGATGACTTGGGTTGGTTTGAGCACATATCATTCAGCCATAGCAACCCCTTGATAGTACGACATTCCTATAACTCAAATTCAAATAAAAAGCTTGATATAGAACTTTGATTCCGGATCCGATGAAATATAGTATGAGGGGTCCACCAACACATATGCACCATCCTTTCTTAACATTAACCTGCTTGTCATCTTCATAAATCTCATTAGTTCTTCAATCGTGTGGTCATTATTACCAAAACCCACAATTAGGGCTTGATTGTACTTACAGAAAGAGAGGTGCAGGAGTTGCAAAGAACTGAAGGGGGCCCACTTCCAAGAATTCTAGAAAACATGTTCATACCACAGCGTGAGCAACCGCAAGCTTTCGGCGATGTCATCGATGAAACTTCCCCGCTCTTGAGGGAGTTGCAAGTACATCCTTGGCCGCTCAACTACAAGCCTCGAATCCCAACTTTCGATGGCAAGACCAACCCGCTCAAGTTTTTAGAAAGCTACGAAACAACTGTGTTTTCGGCAGGTGGAGACAACCAGGCATTGTCTAAATCCCTCATTCTGGCAGTCGAAGATGTAGCGCACGATTGGTACACGTCTCTCAAGCCATTATCCATCTATTCTTGGGCTCAGTTGAAGGCCGGATTGCTCGCCAATTTTCAAGGCTTTCGGGCGGATGTCAAAAGCACCCGAGATCTCATGAATTGCACTCAATAAGATGATGAACCACTGTCCGAATATCTCAGACGCTTTATTCAGCTGAAGGCTCAAGCCCCGAATGTACCGGAAGCAGCAGTGATCGCCGCAGCCATCGAAGGGCTGGCGACGGGACAATGTGTATCGCATTTTTCCAGACAGCTACCTAACTCGGTCAAAGAACTATTCGAGATAATGAACGGTTATGCAAGGTCAGATGATGACTTTCGGCGTCGTAAAGCAGCACGTTTCGCACAAAAGGCAGATGATGAAATCAGTGCATTCGCCGCAAGCGCCAAACCAGAGAAATGTGAGGCCCTTTCGCTCAATCAACATATCGCACGAAGAATCTACCCAGTCCGCTATGGATCCAGAGGGAGTGGCCCCGAATAGCTACAAACAGTCCAGTGACGGACCAGGATATCAGAGATATCATCAGAAGATGATTACTCCGACTAATCCTGGACGACACGGGAGATCCGAAGACTTGATATGAAGCGTACTTGGATTAGGACTCTCACTGTAACTTAGTCGAGTTCTTAAAGGAAGTCTTATAATTAGAATAGGACTCCTCTCTTGTAATCGACTAGG
Organism: Coix lacryma-jobi var. lacryma-jobi; assembly: GCA_009763385.1. Classification (NCBI taxonomy): domain Eukaryota; kingdom Viridiplantae; phylum Streptophyta; class Magnoliopsida; order Poales; family Poaceae; genus Coix; species Coix lacryma-jobi. The sequence continues at coordinate 53,605,339 of CM019824.1, forward strand.
ACTCGGTCTGCGCTATGCTTCACCCTAATATATAAGGGGAAGCAGGTGCAGGCTCCAATCATCTGAATCATAATCATACATAAGGCATACGCCGCACTGGACGTAAGGTATTACGCTACTTAGCGGCCTGAACCAGTATAAACAACTGTCCCTGTATACTCGTCGGGTCCTACGAACGCCGATCCCCACCGAACAAATCATCTGATATTACTCAAGACGAGTTGTCGGTTAACAAACACCGACATCCAGAGAGTTCGAGCATCCGACTCACGGGAGCGATGATGAAAGGGGACAAGGTAGAGGAAGTAAACCCCCATATTGTGTGATCTGTGAAGGAAATGTCAGGCATAACACCAGAGAATGCAAATACAGTAAAATGGCTAAGGAGCTAAAAGAAAAAGACCAAACTTCTGCTTCTGGCGAAATCAACAAGCATGTCTTCCACAATACATGTGATCCTGTAACCGGAAGCGCCTTTCATGGCAACTTCACAACCTTTCCGCAACATTTCGCGCCATACCTAGCTGCTCCCCGAAACTTGCCCTGGTTCAATCCAAGTTTCCAGCACTACCAGCACCCACAATATCTGGTCCAATCTATGGCAGCGTCTTCACCGGCGCAGTATCACCATCAGCCAACGCAGCCACCGGTAGTCTCAGTTCAAGCTCGGCCACAAAGTCAAGCGGCATCACAACCATACCAGCAAATGCAAGATGGCAAGCACGAGCCTAATGCAGTCAACGACATCCTTCCGTCTCGAGGTCACATATGCGCCATAACCGGTGGGTCCAATCTGGAGCATGAAAGCAAGAGATCAAGACAGATTACCACAGAAGAGTGCAAATGGTATCACCAAGGTTGCTTTTGAGTAGGCCGACATGGTCATGATAGACACTGGAAGTTCAGCTGACATATTGTTCATCAAGGCTTTCGAAGCAATGGGCATGGACAGGAAGGGGTTGGACCCAGCCGGTAACTCATTATACGGTTTCAACGGAAGAAAGGTAGACGCTATCGGCAAAAAGCAGGTACCGGTTTCTTTAGCCCAGGACGAAAAGGTGCAAACCAAAATGGTGACATTTGACATAGTCAACATGGACTATCCCTACACAACCATTTTTGGCAGGGAATTCACCAATAGGTTCAATGTTGTCATAAAGCAAAGTTATCTCTACTTGAAGATGCCCTCTCCTTTCGGCATAATCACTATACACGGCGATCAGCAAGCATCCAAGATGATATGGTGATCTTTCGTCACCCGGATAAGCAAGGAAAAGTTGCAGTCACAGTGATGTTGTCCTTTCATCATCGCAAGCATGGCAAGGCCAGGAGTGTTCCGCTTAGTGAACAAAAAAGGAAAAAGATACAATTCACACCTGGAACGCCAACAATTCGCGTAGCTTCTATCCTTAGAATAGAGTTTCTTTCCCCTTTTGTTTTTACCCAAGCAGTTGCACTCTTTTTCCTCACTGAGAAGCCCTCAAAAAGAGTGCAAGGTTTTTTAATGAGGAAGCCTAGTGTAACCTTAAAAACATTAAGGTATCAGAACTTCCCCACTTTCGATCACGGTTCCAATGACGAAAACAACCAAAAAGGGGTTGAGACATTCGTCCAAATTTGCATTATTAGAGAATGTCGGCCCGTCAGACGAAAACCTTCTTCGACAAGGCTCGACAATCTCGACAGCCTACGGGCATGAACATTCCAACCCTCCGAAAATGCGAGGGCGGAAGACAACTTGCGGGCATGAATATTCTGGCCCTCCGAAAATACGAGAGGGCGGAAGACAGCCTACGGGCATATGCATCCCGACCCTCCGAAAATGTGAGAGGGTGGAAAACAGCCTACGGGCATAAAGATTCCGGCCCTCCGCAAATGCAAGAGGGCGGAAGATAGCCTACGAGCATAAACATTCCGACCCTCCAAAAATGCGAGAGGGCGGAAAACAGCCTACGGGCATAAACATTCCGGTCCTCCGAAAATGCGAGAGGGCAGAAGACAGCCTATGGGCATAAACTTTCTGGCCCTCCGAAAATGCGAGAGGGCGGAAGACAGCCTACGGGCATAAACATTCAGACCCTACGAAAATGAGATAGGGTGGAAGACAGCCTACGGGCATAAATATTCCTACCTACCGCGCGCGAATATGTTAGTGCCCTCGTCAAAAAAAGAATGGGGGCGGGCGTTTTACATTACACACCCTCACGCGAATGTTACCGCCCCTCGACTAAGAGTGTGGGGGCGGGCGTTCCTCAACTATCGGCTGAGGGGCTCACAACGAAAGCACCCTCGCACGAATGTTACCGCCCCTCGACTAAGAGTGTGAGGGCGGGCGTTTCAAAACTACCGGCCGAGGGGCTCGCAACGAAAGCACCCTCGCGCGAATGTTACCGCCCCTCGACTAAGAGTGTGGGGGAGGGCGTTTCTCAACTACCGGCCGAGGGGCTCGCAATGAAAGTACCCTCGCGCGAATGTTACCGCCCTCGACTAAGAGTGTGGGGGCGGGCATTTTCAAACTACCGGCCGAGGGGCTCGCAACGAAAGCACCCTTGCGCGAATGGTACCGCCCCTCGACTAAGAGTGTGGCGGCGGGCGTTTTCAAACTACCGGTCGAGAGGCTCGCAATGAAAGCACCCTCGCGTGAATGGTACCGCCCCTCGACTAAGAGTGTGGGGGCGGGCATTTTCAAACTATCGGCCGAGGGCTCGCAACGAAAGCACCCTCGCGCGAATGCAACCGCCCCTTGACTAAGAGTGTGGGGGCGGGTGTTTCTCAACTACCGGTCAAGGGGCTCGCAACGAAAGCACCCTCGCGCGAATGTTACCGCCCCTCGACTAAGAGTATGGGGGCAGGCGTTTCTCAACTACCGGCCGAGGGGCTCGCAACGAAATCACCCTTGTGCGAATGTTACCGCCCCTCGACTAAGAGTGGGGGCAGGCACTTGTCAACTATCGGTTGAGGGACTCGCAACGAAAGCACCCTCACGCGAATGTTACCGCCCCTCGACTAAGAGTGTGGGTGGCATTTTCAAACTATCGGCCGAGGGCTCGAAACGAAAGCACCCTCGCGCGAATGGTACCGCCCCTCGACTAAGAGTGTGGGGGCGGGCGTTTTCAAACTACCGGCCAAGGGCTCGCAACGAAAGCACCCTCGCGCGAATGCAACCGCCCCTTGACTAAGAGTGTGGGGCGGGCGTTTCTCAACTACCGTCCGAGGGGCTCACAACGAAAGCACCCTCCAGACGTTTTACATTACAAGCCGAGGGGCTACCAACGAAAGCACCCTCGTGCGAATACATTAGCGCCCCTCGTCGAAAAATGAATGGGGCGGGCATTTTATATTACACGCCGAGGGGCTACCAATGAAAGCACCATCGGGGTGAATACGGTATCGCCCCTCATCGAAAAACGAATGGGGGCGGGCGTTTTAGATTACACGCCGAGGGGCTACCGGCGAAAGCACCCTCGCGCGAATACGTTATCGCCCCTCGTCGAAAAACGAATGGGGCGGGCGTTTTACATTACACGCCGAGGGGCTACCGATGAAAGCACCCTCGGACGAATACGTTACCGCCCCTCATCGAAAAACGAATGTCAGCGGGCGTTACATCACACGCCGAGGGGCTAGCGACGAAAGCACCCTCGGACGAATACATTACCGCCCATCGTCGAAAAAGGAATGGGGCAGGCGTTTTACATTACACGCCGAGGGGCTAGCGACGAAAGCACCCTTGTGCGAATATGTTACCGCCCCTCGTCGAAAAATGAATGGGGGCGGGTGTTTTACATTACACGCCGAGGGGCTACCGACGAAAGCACCCTCGCGCGAATACGTTATCGCCCCTCGTCAAAAAATGAATGGGGGGCGGGCGTTTTACATTACACGCTGTTGACACTTCTTAATGCAACCACTAGAACTAGACTACGGAGCCTAATCCCCGGCAGTGTTACCAGAGATGCTTGTTGACACCAGAAGTGGCAAACGGATATACCGCAAGCGCACGGTAGTCAATTGTAGCTTTTCACCGGGAGTATTCCAGGTATCGTATTTCCACAGGGAACGTGAAGTGGATTAACTAGAAGCAGGGTCGTCAAAGGATGATCAAAGGGTATATGATAACTGGGATAGAGAGGTCTTCCTAATATCAATATTTGGTACTGGTCTTCTAAGAGTACTGAGGTTTACCACCTCGATCCTTACTGGGGGCGAAGGACGAAACAGTAGTTGATTAAAAGGTTCTCCACCTAACAACTACTGAGGCGGCAATGCTGCTACCCAACTATTATTTTCAACTTGCCTACAACACTTGAGAGGAACTCCAAGCACTGGCTGTGTCTGTCACCCTACCACCAGGCGTCTACACAAGTGCGACAAGAAGTCCACACTGGCAAGATATAGCCTAGACACCACGTCTACACTAATCTTACTACTCTAAAGCTAAGCTTAATAGGCCTAGAGCACTTCAACAAAGTAAAGCAATGTGCCAAGTAAAAGAACTGTAAACTTAAATTACCAGACCAGAATATTAAATACTAGAAGGACTCAGATGTAACACTTACAAGAAGAATCGCATCCGCTGAGGCGCACCTTGGAGAAGATTCCCGACAGGCCGGGACTCCTCCGTGGAACTCCTCACTCCCTTCCCTCTCTTCTAACACTAAAGCTACTAAGTAGGCTTTCTCTCCTTGGATGCATATAAATGAAGAGCTCTAGGGGGGTATTTATAGCTTGGAGGTGGAGTGGCGGCTACTCCGGTGCCACGTCAGCGATCCGCGTGCTCTTCTTCCTTGGCCATTGGATCAAACCGCCATAGTAACCGTCATGGATGGATGGCCAGGATATTGTTCACGTGTGAAACATGTGCAAGCAACCGACTTTGGATGGGATTCACCCCGGGGTCGGCCGACCCCAGCCAATGATAGGTGGGCCCACCACTTTGCTTCTAGAAGGTGCTGATGTCACCAGGCTGAACAGTGTAGCCAGGGCCCACCAAGGGGGGATCGGCCGACCCCCCTATGACAGGGCTGGCCCACCATCTTTTCTCCCTTGGTGACCCCACATGTCATGGAGCAAGTCTTGTGAAGTTGGTTGCATTTGGTTTCGGTGTGGACCCATGAATCCATGTGCTTCTCATCTTGCACCATTGAGTAAAAGCACATGTTTGATCCAAGGGATGATATTGGCTTGAGCATGCTTCTCTTGGATCGTGCCATGTCACCTTGGCCGAGGTGGCCACCAAGGTGGGGTCGGCCGACCCCCTTGGTGGGCCCACCTGGCCTCATTTTGTTCATTTTGGCATCTCCTACATGTTCACAAGCTAAGAGTACAAGTGGATCTTATTAGTGATAAATATGCTCATTATATGCTATACTTCCTTGAAACCGAGGCCTGTTGACGGTATTTTGATAAGGTAAAACATGCTATAACTTCCGTCAACACACGCCGAGGGCCTAGCGATGAAAGCACCCTCGCGCGAATATGTTACCGCCTCTCGTTGAAAAACGAATGGGGCGGGCATTTTACATTACACGCCGAGGGGCTACCGACGAAAGCACCCTCGCGCGAATACGTTACCGCCCCTCGTCGAAAAACAAATATCGGTGGGCGTTTTACATCACATGCTGAGGGGCTAGCGACGAAAGCACCCTCGCGCGAATACGTCACCGCCCCTCGTCAAAAAATGAATGGGGCGGGCATTTTACATTACACGCCGAGGGGCTAGCAACGAAAACACCTTCGCGCGAATACGTCACCGCCCCTCATCGAAAAACGAATGGGGCGGGCGTTTTACATTACACGCCGAGGGGCTAGCGATGAAAGCACCCTCGCGCGAATACGTTACCGGCCCTCGTCGAAAAACGAATGGGGCGGGCGTTTTACATTACACGCCGAGGGGCTAGCGACGAAAGTACCCTCGTGCGAATACGTTATCGCCCCTCGTCGAAAATCGAATGGGGCGGGCGTTTTACATTGCACGCTGAAGGGCTATCGACGAAAGCACCCTCAAACGAATGCGTTACCGCCTCTCGTCAAAAAACGAATGAGGCATGCGTTTTACATTACACGCCAAGGGGCTAGCGACGAAAGCACTCGCGCGAATACGTTATCGCCGCTCGTCAAAAAACGAATGGGGCGGGCGTTTTATATTACACGCCGAGGGCTACCGACGAAAGCACCCTCGAACGAATACGTTACCACCCCTCATCAAAAAACGAATGTCAGCGGGCGTTTTCCATACATGCCGAGGGGCTACCGGCGAAAGCACCCTCTAGACGTTTTACATTACACGCCGAGGGGCTACCGGCGAAAGCACCCTCGCGCAAATATGTTAGCGCCTCTCGTCAAAAAATGAATGGGGGCGGGAGTTTTACATTACACGCCGAGGGGCTACCGGCGAAAGTAGCTTCGGGCGAATACGTTAGCACACCTCGTCGAAAAATGAATGTGGCGGGCGTTTTACATTACATGCCGAGGGGCTAGAGACAAAAGCACCCTCGCGCGATTACGTTATCGCCCCTCGTCGAAAAACGAATGGGGCGGGCGTTTTACATTACACGCCGAGGGGCTTGTCGACGAAATATGGTCGATAGTCTACCGGTAGATTGAGCGGCGGAGGCGTGCGAGACGTCTGCAAAGCATAAACACGAGGACGAGAGACGACGATTTAGACAGGTTTGGGCCGGCAAGTCGCCGTAATACCCTACGTCCTGTGTTCTGGTGGCTAGTTTGTATTGATGGATTGCAATATGGAGTGTGTTTGGAGGGGATCTCTGCTCACCTTATATAGCCGGGGAGCAGGGTTACAACTTGCTGAATCCTAACAGATTACAATCGGTTCCTTTTGGCTAGGAATCTGGGTCTATCTATTTGGATCTTCCTTATCGAGCAAGTCATCAGGAGAGTCCTTGGCGGCCGCGACAGCCTGGTCGCGGGCCGCAAGGCCTTCTGGTTGGGCTGTGTCTGCAGGAGAGCCCAAGTCATGCAATGGGGGTATACGGGTGTAATATCCCCACAGCTAGTCCCTGAGCACTTTGCATCCATTGTGCTGGGCATCGTGAAGTCTTCCGAGCAGGTTGGGTCTGGTCGCATGTCAGTGAAGGCGTCTTCCGATCATGTCGCCTGGTCGCAGTTGCACTTGTAATTGGCTTCCGACCAGGTTAAGCTGGTCACGAACGTAGCAGCCAAAGCTGTAGCCGAAGTGCAGCCGTGTGGAGTATTCTGCGTCGTCCTACAAAAAGGGATGCAAGGTGCTGCAAGAAAAATTTTGAAGATCTTTCATCTGGTGAAGTGTATTCACTTGGGACCTAGCTAGACACCAGTAGCCAACGGCGTTCCGGTTGAAGTCCGAGCTAGTCCACATCAAGCTGCAAAAGAAAAAGATGAACAATACATTCACCACTAGGTGAAGTGTATCCACTTAGTCCCCGAGCTTGGGAGTAGGTGCTGTAGGCATGTGGTGCCAAGCTTGTAATTTTCCTACGCGAAATAGAGTCATTTTTATGAAAGGAAAAATGACGTGTGTACACGTAGTCCCCGGGCCTGCTGTAGGAAGCAACATGGTTCTTGTAGCAGGGCCAAAGAAAATGCATTAGTATAAATGTGAGGGGAGAGTCCCCGAGGTAGAAGTTGGAGATCTACAGTCCTCGAGGGTTACAGTAGCGCCGACCAGGAAGTGTAGAGCTTACTTTTCCCCTGAAATGGACATTACAACTAGCGGGGGTGGTCAGTCCCCATGCATTAGTATCGCATTTACTGGCGCAAAGTAATTGAAATTGAAGAAATAATGAGGGCGAACGGACAGGCCGTTTTGGAAATCAAAGGCCCAGCGGCCCATTAAGGCGGACGCGTTGAGGGCGTGCGCGTGCGGTTACCACAGGCACCATGGCAGTCGTGGGAGGAATGGGCACGGGTTCCCAGGAACCTTGGAGCTGAAGGGTCGGGCCGCACCATATAAAAAGGAGAGTCGGACTGCAGCGGTTCCCCACTTGGTCATTTGCTCGCGCCTCGGTTGCTTCATCTGCTTCACTTCCTTCTCGCACGCGAGCAATTCCAAGCACAAAAACACTGTAGACCCAGATCTAGATCGAAATCCTCACCTCGTCGTTGTCGATGGTGGGCGGAAAGCGCACTCGCGGAGCGGCGGCCAAGGCAAAGAAGGCGGCAAAGATGACGTCTGACGACCGCGTCGAGATGCCAGTCTGGGCGCGCGGGTGGACGCGGAGTGTTCTCCGTCGGGAGAATCTGGAGGAACTCGTCTTCGCCGACCTCATCTTGGACAGCGTCACCGGCGGCTGGAGGGAGGCGTACTTGGAGGACTTCCCGACGCCGAACACCTCCAAGCTCGTCGTCTTTGAGGCGTTCTTCAGGTGCGGGTTTGGCATCCTAGTCCACCCCTTCCTCCATGGGCTGCTGGACTACTACCAGGTCGCACTGTGCAATCTGACGCCAAACACGATGTTGCACATTGCGGTCTTCATCCACTACTGCGAGGCGTATTTGGGTATCGAGCCGCACTTCGACCTCTTCCGCTACTTCTTCCGCCTGAAGATCAACGGCACCGGGTCATTGAACATCGTCGTGTCGGTGTACCTCCAGCTGCGGGATGGAATGACGGATAAGTATATCGCAATGCCGCTGCCTTCGAAGGCGATGGAGTACAAGCCCAACTGGTTCTACATCCATCAAGAGGCGCCGAGGCCGCCGTGCGACCCGGCCTTTGAGCCGAAGGTGCCGCCGTCGTGGTTGGAGCGTCCCGGCGCGGCGGCGATGGAACAGGTGGAGGAGCTCCTGAAGCTGGTCGACAAGCGGTGCGTCGACGGGGTGGCGGTGGCGTCGAACTTCATCAAGAGGCGCTGTCAGCCCTGCAAGGAGAGGGCGCACCCAGCGTACGAGTACGCTGGGGACGCGGATGACCAGACGCGGGAGGCGTCGGAGCCCCTGTCGACGCTGGAGGTGTTCTTGCGGGTTGAGGCGCTGTTCGACCTGCAGAAGTGGAAAAAATTGGAGTACTTGCGAAAATCATACTCCCTGGAGTACCCTCCGCCGAAGGTTAGTATCTTTGCCCTGCGTGTGTTCGTTAAAATGCATAAGTAGATACTCAATGTCGTAAAATTATGGCGCAAGTGAAGGGTCGAGATGGCGGACTAGAGGGGGGGGGGGGGGTGAATAGTCTTTTCTAAAATTAATCGTATCGGCTAATCGAAACAAATGCGGAATTAACAACTATCGGTCTAGCCAAGACTACACCCCTCTATCTATACTCTCAAGCACCTTATAAAAGATCTTAAACAAAGCAATTAAGGTGTCGGGCTAGCTAGAGCTTACCTAAACAATTCTAGCTTGCAAGGTTACGCAAACCTAGGCAAATAGTACTCAATCAATTCGAGGAGCTCCTACACATTCCACTAAGCAAAAGCACAAAGCCTAAGCTCACTAGCAATGCTCAATAACAAGGCTACATAAGCCAAATTAGAGAGCTCAACTTAGCTACACAAACTAAGCAATGTGACTAGCAAGACTACAAGTCAACTAGTCACTCATGGGATCAACTTCTATGTTACACAAGCAAGGAAGGTAACTAGCAAGATACACAAGTTAACTAATTAGAAGAACAACTACACTAGCACATGTATATGAACAAGTAAATACAAGCTAGTGAATGGAGTTTGCAAACCACCGAGAAGATGAACACGAAGTTGACACGGTGATTTTTCTCCCGAGGTTCACTTGGTTGCCGCCAAGCTAGTCCCCGTTGTGTCGACCACACACTTTGGTAGTTCGGCGGCTAATAGGCACCACACCTAGCTTGACACTCGAGCGCCGCCAGAACTCACCCACAAGTGAGGGTAACTCAATGACACGCTCTACTAGAGTTGCTCTTCGCGATCCCCACGGGGCGAGCACAATGCCCCTCACAATCCTTCTCCGGAGCCACGCACAATCTTCACGCGGGCTTCACGACGGAGACAAGCACCAAGCCATCTAGGAGGTGGCAACCTCCAAGAGTAATAAGCACCACCGGCTTGCAACTCGAACACCTAGTGCCAACTCTTACAATCTCTCATGCACCGCACTAGAATCGCTCTCTCACACAATCGGATGAACACTATCAAGCATATGTGAGTTAGAGGGCTCCTAAGCACTTCCCAACAATGGACACAAAGTCCCTAGGGTGCTCAACCTTATCCAAGGGCCGGCCACACCTCTATTTATAGAGGGGAGCCACAAACTAGTCGTTTTCCCCTTTTCCTGAACTCCCACAGCCATGGTCGGTACTACCGACCAAAGGGTCGGTACTACCGGCGGTCAAAATGACCGTTAGAATCGCCTTTCTAACACGGGTGCTAGTAGGGTCGGTATTACCGGCCCCTATAGCGGTACTACCGGTAGGCCAGATCTAGATCTACACAGAACGCCCCCAAACTTCCTCCAAGCGTCGGTACTACCGACCGGGGGTTGGTACTACCGGGGTCGGTAGTACCGGCCCTATGGCGGTACTACCTTTAGGCCAGATCTAGATCTACACAGAGAACCTTCAAAACGACTTCGATCGCCGGTACTACCGACCAGGGGTCGGTACTACCGAGGGTGGTACTACCTCTAGGCCAAAAATGGCCCCAACACAGAGAACATGCGATCTATTCGCGGAGGGGTCGGTAGTACCGGCCTTATGGCGGTACTACCTCTAGGCCAAAACTTCTCCGCGCTAAAACGACCATAACTCTTAGCTCTGAATTCTGATTTCGATGATCTTGGACATATTGGAAAGCTTATTCAGAGGGATACACAACCCACATGAATAGAAGATCCAAAGCACAATGGATTAGTACAGTTTTCCAATCCAAGATCCATCGCTCCTCTTTTTCCAACCAAAGCTTTCTCCGAAACTTCTCCGAGTTGATCCAAATCAACTCCAACACCTTCTCCTTTGCAAATGTGCCAACACCACCAAGTGTACACCATCATGTGCATGTGTGTTAGCATTTTCACAATCATTTTTCAAAGGATTTTCACTTGCTCTCACCACGCCACTCGATCCTAGCAACATCGCAATGTTAGATCGCTCAAGTGGCACTAGATGACCGATATACAAACAAGTTTGCTCCTCTTGATAGTACGACCATGTATCCTAAACCCGGTCATAATCTTCTCTACACACCTATGACCGGTGAAATAAAATGCCCTATAAGTATACCTTTGCCTTGCGCATTCCATTCCATCTCCTCCGGTGTTGATGCAACACATGCACCAACCTATCATCAAATGATATGATCCACTTCATATCATCACATGACCTCCATGGTCCATCGATCTTGACCTCACTTGCTCTTCACCATTGCTTCGGTCCTTCAACGCCAAGTCTTTGCTCAAGCCTCCTGACACTCGGTACCAACGGCTTCAAAGCCTCGAACTTGCCCTTCACCTTCGCAACCAGTCCATCAAGCCAAGTCTTGCCTTGATCTTCACCATCTTAGCCACATGACTCCATGTCATGTCTCATATGCAATAAGCTCCTTCATTGCTCATTCATATGTGAACTAATTTCGTGTGTATCTCACATAAGCACATATTAGTTCACCTAGGTTGTCACTCAATTACCAAAACCAAACTAGGACCTTTCAATCTCCCCCTTTTTGGTAATTGATGACAACTCTACAAAGATATGGAAATTAAGCTCTTTGGATTCTATGTTACTTATCCAACATTAAGACCATATGAGAGAATTTGGATAAGCACCATACAACCCGACTTTGTAGTGATAACTCCCCCTACATGTGTGCTCAAATGGTTTGGATTCAAGCTTGCACACATGCATAAATATGAAATTTGTGGGAGTGTTATCACTACTAAGTGATGCTAAGGTATACAAGATAGAATTGTACCTTTGTAGCGTGTATACCACATTTTAATTCATCCTTAGCATCGACTTTGCTAGAAACAAGTGAAACTAGATACCACGTGAGATCAATAATATAATCAAGGTTCTAGTTACCACTTGCTATACTAAGACTAAGCTCTAAATAGCAATAGAAGGAAAACAATTATCATCCAAGTCTTAGCTCTAGCAAATATTGCACACAAGCATATAAGAATTTAGAACATATGCAATGCAAGCAAGCAAATGTAATGCACAACCAAATGCATCAAACATGTATTCATGAGCTTGCTCCCCCTACTTGTGTGCTCTCTTTGTCCAAGAATTTTGAACCTTTTCCATTGTTCAATCTTGCTCCCTCTTGATCCATGTCCATCTTCTTTTCTTGATTTCTCCCCTTTGTTCTTGACATATCATAATTGACATATCTTTGCCACAATTTCTCCCCTTTTGTCATCAATGACCATAAAAGGTATGCTTCCCTTGATACAAAGGGTTGACACTAGGGTAGATGGTTGACACTTGAGTCTTGTATTTTTGATGGACACCACCATATGTGTTGGATTGACACCATGTGTAGGATCTTTGACCTTGATACCAATAGGTGGGGCACCTCCCCTATGTCATAGCATGGGTCATCCACTTGATAAGCTTGAGCTCTTGTTGGTGATGGATCTTTGCGTGATTTGATCACTTAAAGTTGAGGATCACTTGAAGTCTTGTAGGATACCACTTGAATGAAAATTTAACTTGATATCCATTTGCATTATTGTCTTATTCTTGAACTCTTGTCATGAGCTTCTCATTGATGACTTGAACTATTAAAATTGCACAAGATATCTAACTCGGTTTGCTCTAGAGTAAGCTTCTTCACACATCTTTCAATGGTTATCTTACTCACGTTGAATTAGACACATGAATGCTCATCTTCTAGATCAAGTACTTGGGTTCACTAGCTCATGAACAAAACTCATATACTATCCACTAGAACATATAGTCAATCAAGCAATAGTGGTAGACTATGAATTTAAACATTTCATTTGTTATGCATGATCCTATTAAGCATGTTCTATATGCACTAACCTCATACTAGTAAGGGATGAAAAATGATCATGCACATTACAATGATACCTTTGCTATGTTGGAGAAGAGGATAGTCATATAGATTCCAATTTATTTCTCCAATAGCAATGTGAAGTCCATGGTGAAGACCAATAGATACCAATTGATAGATCAAATCTTCACCCATGTGATCAAGTGCACTATCTTGTTGTGGTTGGCTTGCTTCTTCATTTGATCATAGCTTGCATGTGAATTCCACTTGAGTTGCCATGATTTGCTGTCTTTTGGGTGTTGCTTGCTTTCTTTCTTGATCAATCTCTTGATTGCTCCAACTAAGCATCTCCAATGATACTTTAGATCACCACTTCAATGTTAGCCTTCCAAGCCTCGCTTGGTTTACCTACCAAAGGCGGCAAGCCCCTACAAAAGGGAGAAGTGACCTCTCTCCAAAGAATCATCCTTGATACTCACTTGAATTGACTTTGTTTGATTGATCTATTTGAACTCTCCTTGAAAATGTGATTTTTGAATCCTTCTTTGAGTTCTTTTCTTTCTTCCAAATGATCTTCAATTGATACTAGAATTTGATCTTTCTCTTCATCTTGATGTTGGTCTTGATCTTATCTTTGTCATACTTCTAGCTCATCTCAAAACCAAACATAGGTCCCTCAACCACTTATAAACATGATTCCAACTTGAGGGCCTTTCAATCAAAGTGACTCTAGATCAATCCAATAATTGTCACTTTTCTGGCAGATTTTGTCCTTCTCAAAGAAACATGCATATCTCCCAAAATATAAGTCCAATGACTATGAATTTTTGTGGAGATGTGCTTCTCTAGGTGTTCTAGCAGCCATAAAAATTTGAGCTTCATTGACTTTCTAGATTTCTACCAGATTTCAATTCTTTTACTTGCTGTCCATGCTGAAAACTGCTGCACTAGAGTTGACAAGATCCACTACCACACGGAGTTTCACTTATCCAATGAATTCCAATTTTCTTAGTAGCATATGATCATCCAATAGCAAGCTTCACATTATCTTAATCACCACAACTTGATCTTCTGCACTTGTATGTTTTGCACTTGGACTTCACATGACTTGACTTGGCATTGGGATGAGAATAGCAATAAGCTTCATTACTTGACTCAATCACATGATGAATAATATGAAATCAATTGAATCAAGCCTCCAATGTCATGATACCTACCAGTGGCGGAGCCAGGGCCCGGCCACCCTGGGCATGTGGCCGGGCTCCCCACCTGCTCCAGTGCTAACACCTCGTTCTTAAATATAGTATAGTATACAGTAAGATTTAGTAATACCAGTACTAGCTATTACTCCCTCCGTCCACGAAAAAAATCAATTTCTAGATTTGTCTTAAGTCAAAGTTTTTAAACTTTGACCAAATTTATAGAAAAAACTATCAAGACTAATGGTACCAAATTCACATCGTTAGATATATCTTTGAATATATTTTTATAATGTGTCCATTTTATATCCTAGATGTTATTACTCTTTTCTATAAAGTTAATCAAAGTTAAAAAAAATTGACTGACACGAATTTTATGAATTGATTCTTTCATAAACAGAGGGAGTGGGTGCTAGTGTATACAACACAGAGTACTAGTACAAAGCATGACACAAGGACCAAGTAAAGGTTGCTTAGTGTATACTCCCTCCGTCCCTAAATATCTGTCTCTAGAAATCCGTATTTCTCTCACAGACACGTTTTCCGGATGACAGTTAAAAAGAGACGGAGGGAGTACAACACAAAGTACTAGTACAAAGCATGACACAGGGACCATGTAGAGGGTGCTGCCTGAGAAAAGTGGCAGAGGCTAATAATGAGGAGAGGAAGGTCGAGGCGACACCATTTCACCTAGGCTTTTGAGTTTAAGTTTTAGCATAAAAATTGTCATTCTCCCTTACTAATCGATGCTTGAATTTATCTTTAATTTTTGGTTCTTCGCATGAGCATATTTTGGGTGATTTCGGCTATCTCAACAGTGTTAGATGAGAGAATAAGCCGCAATACGACTGATAAGTTCAAGCGAACATCGACTTTATTTTCTGAGTCACCATGAACTTGTGTTCTAAAATATTATTTTAATTTTTTCGCTATGCTTAGAGGCATTTTTGTCCATTCAACCAACACAAATGGGCTTCTTTAGGCTTTGTTCCACAGTCAAAATTGTTAGGTAAATCCTGGCATATTATGTGTACTATTTTTTTGGTAGTATTATGTTATGTTTCGCCCAGGCTCCACATAAATCCTGGCTCCGCCACTGGTACCTACACACATTCATCCACTTTTTGATGGTACCCAAACTAGTTTGGGTCCTCTCAAGTTAGGTGCAACATACTTAGGCAATGCCTTAGTATGAGTAGCGGGATGTTTTGCAATAGCAACCAATGTGGTACCATTGTCATCCTTTCTAAGCACAATATCATTATCAATTGAAATAGGTTTAGAAGTCATACCTAGGGGACCTGAATTAGCCATGTGTCCCCTTTCCCGGCATGAGTAGCAAACTCTCTTGGATTGAGCCTTTTCTTCCTTGCTCAAATGTTGCTTCTCATTGCCTTGCCTCTCATGAGTTGCTCGAGCCTTCTTCTCAAGCTTGTTAGGACACTTCGAGGAAAAGTGTCCCATATCACCACACTTGTAGCACTTGATGTGAGCCAAATCTTTCTTCTTTTCTTCATTCTTGCTCATCATTATCTTGGCATATTGAATGTGAGTTGGATGCCTTGCTTTTTCGCCCCTTCTTGTTTTCTTTGTCTTCATCAAGTCACCATCACGATGGTTGTTCTTGATTTGAACTTGGGGCTTCTTTTCTTGCTCAACTTGTGGCTTTGCTTGAGGCTCATCTTGTTGCTTCACCAATTGCTTGGTTGGGCACATAGAGGTGAGATGTCCTCTAGTGCGGCACTTGAAGCATTTGACATGCTTGAGCCTCTCTTCTTCCTTCTTCAACTTGAGCTTTTCTCCATTGGGGCAAGCATTTGCAAGATGTCCCATCTCATGGCATTTGAAGCACATGAAATGAGCTAGCTTTGTTTGTTCTTGCTTCTTCATCTTCTTCAATCTTTTTCTCTCCCCCTTGGACGTGCTCTTGTTGAAACCAATGCCACTCTTGTCACCGTAGCTCTTTTGATTTTTCAACATGTGCTCAAAGGTGACTTTGGAGTTGTAGCACCTCTCTAATTTGTTGCTCAAATTCTTCACTTCATTTTTAAGCTCATTGTTCTCCTTCAAAAGGTTAGTCTCACAAGACATAGAAGTAGAACAAGCATCTAAACGTGAAGAACATGGCATGTCTAATAAATCATCACAAGAGGTGGATACATTCTTCTTGCCTACATCACATGGGTTAGTAACATTTTGCAATTGATCATTTGATGAAGGACCGAAAATGCTAAAGCAAGGCGACCAGAGGGGGGGGGGGGGGGGTGAATTGGAGCCTAAAATTTCTTCTCAGAAATTACGGCCTCTGTCCCGACAAAATCAACCCCAAGAGCAAAGCCAACACACTTGATGTCCACGACCCAAGAGAATGGGTGGATGTTCCCTAGGAACACAGCGGGACACCACAAAAGTGCCCTCGCCCAAATCCACGCGAGTCAACTAGTGACAAGATGGACTTTGGGTTGCGAGGGGGATTCAGGCGTTTTCGCAAAGCGGGAAGCCCTGTTTCTGTAGAGCACAGAGTCGGGAATCCAACGCAAAAAGCGGAAACCAAAACCAAAGTCGGACGGACAAACGGCGGACGAAACAGTGAAGTTTTCACTGCATCGGACGCTGACCTGCGTCCGATGTACAAGCACCGAACGCGTCCGATGCCAAAAGAACCTTTCTGGAACTTCACTGCATAGCCATCGGACGCTGGCTACAGTGAACCCTCAGCGTCCGATGCTCAACCCTCGGACGCGTCCGATGGACGACGGAGCGTTCGATGGTCAGGGTCCGGCGCGTCCGATGATCAACGGACGCGTCCGATGTCCTGCGTCCGATGCTCACTCAAAAACACTAGAACTGACACGTGTCACCGGAGCATCCGATGCTATGAACAGCAGCGTCCGATGCCCCCGATAACAGCACAGTTCTTCGGCGATTCAACCCGATCTCCTCCGAATCAAAAGCTCTAGGGCTAGGATTTGATCTGAGAGGTCACAAGGATGTTAGTGAGCTACTCCTAAGAGATCATGGCTCAAACCTAACTCCAAATTGGTGAATCGAAAGATTTCGGGGCAAATGAGCAAGAACGTGATCCTAAACGAAATCCGCCCGATCTACTAGCTCATGAGGAATTAGAGAAAATCCTTTGGTAGAAAGATGTCTCTCACGATGCTCTAGAAGATGGTTCAAACGGATTTGCGAATCTTCCCTCGAAACAAGAAATCTCGTGAAGATCAAAAGAGGGGAAAACGTGCAACGCGAAGAACAAAATCGCAAGACAAATTAAAGCACGAATTTGATCCTTGGATTCAGCAAGATGGATGATTGATTAAGCACTTGGTGTCGGGCTACAAGCCACTCCTAGCAACACAAAGCTTGGATGGCGAAAAGCTCAAGAACAAGAGCCAACTCTCCTCTAACCCTAGCCTCCTCTCACCTAAACAAAATGAGAGTGACACCTCCAAGGATACGGCTGCCCTAGCAGCCCCCCTCATATATATAGGCGCACGTCCGAAGACCAAAACGCCCTTACATTAAGCACTCAACCCAAATACCCCTCAGGGGTAAAACCGTCCAGTCCTGACGATCTTCATCCGATGGCCACGCCCGCACATCCGGTAGCTTCGCCTCGACGCGACCTCCCTGATGCCGCCATGTGCCGTCATGTCGACCACCGCGCCTTCCTCGTGAATAGCTTCGCTGCCGCGCCAGCCTCTCCACGCCGCCACGCGTCGACCGTCCTTTTGGACCTTCCCCCTGTTTTGAGGCCCAAACCGGGAAACCTGCCAACCCAGGTTTTGAGGCCCAAACCTGGCAAACCGTCCACCCCGAGTTTTGAGGCCCAAACTCGGAAACCCGCAAGCCCAGGTTTTGAGGCCCCAAACCTGGAAACCATCCTCGCCGAGTTTTGAGGCCCAAACTCGGAAACCGGCCACCCCAGGTTTTGAGGTCAAAACCTGGAAACCGTCGTTGGTAGCTTTTTGAGGCTCAGCTACCGAACCCACACCGTAGACGGGATGTGGTTCGCACACCCCGACCACCGGCACCGATGCCGATGCATGTCCAGCCTCCACGCCGGGGACAACGCCTTCGCCATCCTTCTTGACTCGGCCGACGACACTTGAGCCGCACGCAAGCCCGTGTCCGACCTCCCGCCAAGTGCCACGACGCCATCATCTTCCTCCCGACTCGGCCGATGCATCGCACATCCCCATGTGCTCTCGCTTGCCGATGCCACATGCCAGCTACCACAGCTGGTCCACTGGTCCGTCAGTCCAAGCCTCACGTCCGCCCTTCACCGCTCTGGGTACATCGGCATGGTACGTCCGCTGCACGGCACGCCCATCCTTCACCGCTCCTGGTCCGTCGGCACGACACGTCTCTACTTGACCTTCACCTCGCCATTGACCACTGTATCCGAGCTCAACACCTGCACATCAACACAGCCAAGAGACACATGTTGCACACGCACACCAACACAGAAACACCACAACTCAATGCCACCAGTTAGTCATAAGCATTAAGCAAATAGCGAGATAATGACTCAACCAGGTAAAAGCCTCAAACCTTCCTCACAAAGTCAATCATTCATCATATATATTCTCAATCCCCCCCTTGATGAATGCATTGACTAAAAATAAAACCACAAAGGAAGGGTTTGAAGGCAAGCCTCATTCAAGTGCCCAAAAGCCAAGCAAAAGCAAACACAAGGCGACTTGATATGAGGAAGGATCATGAAAACTCCAAATAAAAGCTCTCGGTCCCGAAAGAAACGGGAAAAGCGAGCAAAGCCTCCACACAACCGAAGAGTCATGATAAAACAAGAGTTTCATGAAATCCCAAAAGGTACTCGAAAACCAATCTCAAATAAATTGTCAAACAATCATCACAAAAGGAACCAAGGTACTTATCCACTTGGGTTCACTTGGGTCGAGATTTCTCCCCCTTTTTCTCTTTCTCTTTCTCCCCCTTGATGATTGAATTGACAAAGACTAGGCACAAGAGATGGTTTGAGATACCGAAACCAAAAATCTCATTCAAGTGATCAAAAGCCATAGAGGGGCAAAGAACAAAGTCACTTGTCATGAGAAGATTATCCATTCAAATGCCCAAAAGCCAAAGAAATGCTAAAGAGGGGGAAATTTGAAATGAACATAACTTGGTCCCCAAAGACTTGGGCAACGGCTCAACACAATCAAGCAAGGGATCAGAGCAACAACTCATCAAAGAGCAAAACTCGATGACACAGAGCGAAAACTTGGTTCCCAAAGACATGGGCAACGGCTCGACGCAACCAAGTCAAAAATGAGCTAGTCCTCAAGAAGAGGCAGAAAAGGCTCAACACCACTAGCTCAAGGCTCTATACCAATTGGGGCTGAATCAACGCATAAAAATGCAAAACTGATCACAAACAGCCAAGAATTGGTGAAAACAGCTAGTTCCTCAAGACAGAGGCAAGGAGGCTCGACGCAACTAGCTGAAGGGTCCATACCAATCGAAAATACCAAGCAGAAACTGCTAGTCCCTCTAGACAGAGGCAAAAACGACTCAACACGACTAGCAGACTCGATACCGACTGAGAAAAACCACAAGAGAAGCTCAACACTAAATGGAGCACAATTACTCGGAGCACGCGGAGAAGCAGCAAGACAAAAGCGACTCCCCCTGAAATCAAGCCTATACACAAAAGCTATGAAACAAAGCTCATGACACCAATTGCATTCTATACCAAAAGATGGATACCAATTGACCAATTGAAACAAAAAAAAGAGCTATACCGAGAGAAGAAGAACATAAAAGAGCTAAACTCCCCCTTGCTCAAAGCTCTCCCCAAAATGCATGACTCTCCCCTTTGTGCCAACACTAAAACTCCCCCTTGCAAACAGCTTCTCCCCCTTGACAAAAGGGAACATGCTGAGGGGTTTTGACATTTTTCACAAAGTTGACACAAACACAAGACAAGTCATCAACCAAAAGCATATGGGGGCAATGAAAAGAACTGAACGTGACCACAAAGTGTATCGGAGCTGGGGGTATGTACACTAAGCTAAAAATGCATGATATGCGCAATGCAACAGCTTCAAGTGTATAGCAATCAGAATGAAAAGATGCTCAAAAGTGTGCTGCCCTGAAAGTGTAGCAATCAATACAAATTCTAGCAAAGGCTCAAACTGATCAAATGAATACGAAATATGAACAATAGAGCATATGAGCAGTTTTAAGCCATTCAAAAACAGTTCACCACTAAAAATAGCACTTAGCATGAATAGACAGGAAATCAACCAAGTGCTTACTTAAGTATACAAGGTGAACTACCCCTAGCAAAGTTCAATCATCATGCAATAGAGTGAAACATAGACTTGTGTTATTTTCAATATTTTATCAGAGATTGCAGCGGTATTAACACAAGTTCATATTAAAGCATGTGATTGCGAGAGGTTAAAAGCATGGTCATTGCCTAACTTTTCAACCGGGCTAAGCCTATGCAAGAAAAGCAATCAGAAGCTTGAAGCACCGGTTTCGGTCTTACACTATACGGCTCAAGTTTAACTCAAACGTGCAATGAGAAACAGTCTCGATACCATGAGGTGCTGACACATGCAATCCCATCTCGATCTTTTCATTTCACTAGACTTGGATCAAATTTTAAGCACAAGGTAAATATGAACAATCCAAGCAAGTGAATGACTCAGTGCAAGAGACATAACAACCTAGCATACAAAAGATAGCACAAGTGATCTCAACACATCCTACCCATGCTAGTTGCCAATCTCAATGGTGAACACATTAAAGGTTTCATAGTCGATTAGTCAAGTTCACCATTTGCAAAAATAGCTTAGCTCATAACATGTTTCAAGTGATCAAAAAGAGCCTAAGCTACAAGCATCATCATGAGTCAATAGGGCATACCAAAAAGAGCATAGTCTCATTCTCATTATTATATACATGAAGCTCTAAAATGCAAGATATACATGATGGAATGCATGCAAAAGCTAGTCTATCAAAGATAAAGCAAAACTAGCCTAAAAAGGAAAACCCAAAACGAAAGGGTATCGGAGAAGTCAAACTAAGATACAACAGGCAAAATGCTTCCCCAACTAAAAGGGAAACACACATCAAACTCACAAGCGAAGAGCCAGGAAACGCTCAAGCGACAGCCAGCAAAAACCACATCGGAAAGACCACATAGCAGAAAGAGGTCGATGAAGAAGAGTACCAAACTCGAACTCAGAAGTGTGTCGGAGGTACCTCATGAAGCGCATGACCGCCTACTGGTGCGATACCCCAGGGGACGCCTGAATCTGGTCCATGGGCTCTTCGTCCTTGTCTTCATCCATCGCAACTGTCATCGCCATGGGCGTCAAAAGAGGCTTGGCCTCACCCATGTCGAACCCATCATCCACATCTCAACCTTCCTGCTCATAAAATCTGCAAACTTGCCAACAAGACCGTGAGGGGAGCCACCAAAGGTGATATCATCCACATCCATTTGAAACGAGTCAGAAAGTATATGTCCAACATCTCTGGGCTCAAAAAGGGGCAGCAAAAGCAGAATGAGTGGAATGAGACACAGAAGGACCTGGACCGCATCTCGTGCTGGTCAATGTCGTCGTCCATCTGTAGAGGGGTGAATCTGCTGAAAGATCCAGGGCGCCTACCTCGCCAAAGTCATCTACCCCTCGCCAGATGCTGTCGCTCCCTCAGGTGCAGCTAGTGCTCGCTGGAGAGCTGCTCGAACAGAACCCCAAGTCGTGGCAGAAGTGGGATCGGGTCCGTGAGCCGAAATGCTCTCTCCAGGCTCCTCTTCTCCTGCACACTCAAAGGCAGAAGAAAACACAACGCGTTGTCTCGTCCAGTGTGACCTCAAGGTCTCCACGAAAATGGTTAGTCACATAAAAGCATAAGGTAAGCTCTCAACAAAAAGAGGTCTACCTATGAATGATACCGCAAAGAGATCTGAACTCAAACTAGTCAAGACTACCATGCAACAGGATAAAGCACTGTATAGCAAAATGCAACCTAGAGACATGATCAACCCAAACACAGCCTAAACCTAAACACATGTTACAATGCAAGATAATGATAGCAATAGATCCAGAAGCATGTAACATGATAAAAAAGAGGAAAGGCTAGTGCTCAAACTAAACATATCAACAAGATACATGTAGCTAACCAAAACTAGCACCTGAAAAGTGACGCCTAATGAACATCATACCTCTACAAGTAAAGCTCATGGAGAAGTATGGTAAAGCATGGCATAATGTTCATGAGGATCACCAACTAGCATGAAAAGTGGCTGCTCCACAAAAACTATACACAAAGCTAGCATGACATATGATAAAGAAGATAACACATGCTAGACTAACAAAACATGATACAAAAGAAAATGTACATGCAGAAACTATACAAGTGAGCACATGAAAGACCATCTCATACCACAAGATATAGATCATGGATATACAAGGTATGAGTGTATAATAAGAAAGCTCACCAAGCTGCAAAAGCCTCTTTGGAGGCAATTCTAAGCGGGGTGTAGAGAACCATCAACTCTTGATCACATCTAAAATATCAAGCTCCATCAGGCGCATGTTCTCCACCCTGCGTCCTCATATCTACACACAAGAGGACATAGTAACCCGAGTCTTGGATCCCGAAGGGTTAGCAAGCATGTACTTGGGAATCCAGGACTTGGTCACAAATCTCAACTTATCATGTGGGTTAGCATGATGCAAACGCTGGTTCAAATGCAATTGGGAAACACCCTTGGAAGCATTTCTCAAAAGGACAACTCGAGGAGAAGAACGAGTTGTACCACGGGAAAAGAGGCAAACATCTTCCAAGGTTTTTGTAGAAGAACCAATAGAAGCACCATGAGAAGCATGACGTGGACCGAGAGAAGAAGCACTAGAAGCATGTCCACGACCATGACCTATCCCACTAGAAAAGGAGTCATAAAACCCATCAACAAAGAGGGGCTTCTTACTAGGAGCACAAGCGTTCATGCCATGAGAAGGGCTATGAACCACCATCTTCCTAGAAGAACGAGCTTGGCGCAAGCGTTTGGCACGCCGATAGCAAAAGCTTTCTTGATGCCCATCTTTCTCACAAAAAGAGCAATGGTACAAAGGCCTACTGGAAAGCACACCATTCTCCAACAAGTGAGAAGTCCATTGGGACTTGGAACAAGAAGCATCAACATTCAACTTGGTGCCAACGCTAGGAGCACACGTGCCATGGGAAAGGCTACGCGGCTTCCTAAAAGCCTTAGCTCGAATACGTCGCTCGTGTTTGACACGGCGGAAACAAAAATCGAATGAATGTCCATCCTTCTTGCAAAAGGTGCAATGGAAAATCGGATTGGGAACACGGGTCCCAAAAATGTGAGAAGCACCTTTGTCAAGAGAAGTCCCTTGGACATCACTCGAAGAACCAACAAGGTTAGGAGTAGCTATGAAAGAGCTATCAGAAACCTTGGTACAAGTGCTATCGTCAAAAGACTCACGCGCAACACAAGAACTCAACTCCGGTTGCAAAGATGCAGACTTAGAAATATCAACATCGGAGTTGCAAGAAATGCGTGACTCAAAAGACTTAGCACAAAGATTCTTGCATTTTTTAGCTAAAACCTCATTTTCAAACATGAGGCGATCGCAAGTACCACAAGGAGCATTTTTCAGATTGTCCATCTCCTCTCTAATGCACTCGGCATATGTGGTACGCAAGAGTTCAATTTCTTTCTCAAGGTTGGCACTCATATCATTGTGCTCAACCAACCTGGCGCTTATATCATCGCGCAAAACTTTCAAAGCCAACACTTCTTTCTCCAAATCAATGCATGATGTGCACATGAAATCGGTGGAAGAAACATCACCATTCACATCAATCAAAGAATCATGAATAGCACAAGAAGTAAGGCATGCATTTTTATTCAAAGAGCATGAGCTGCAAGGCCTAGAATTTATCTCATCAATTTCAGCCCTAGAATGCTCAAGTTCATCTACACATGTGGTGTGAGTCAATTTTAATTCATTAATTTCAGCATGCAAAGACTCACATGAAACACATGGTAAAGAAGCTTTTGACCTAAGCAAGGCTATTTTAGATTTAGCATAAACAAGGTCCTTGCACAAGTCAAAGCAAACAAGACATGGTATGGAAGCATTTGATTTCAATATTTCATTCTCAGATTTTAAGCTAGCAAGGGAAAAGCATAGCTCATCATTCTTCCTAACCATGTCACTACAAGAGGTGCAAGGTAAAGATGCACTAGACTTCCAATGAAAAAGGCCACATTTTAACCTAGTGATGGAGTATTTCAATTTCTTGATCTTTCTATGCAAGGTATCACAAAGCTCATCATATCTCAGGTTATCATCACAACAAGCTTCAAATTGTTGGGATAAAATCCCAAGACAAGCAGCAAGAATACCTTTCTTGGCTTTGCCAAGTTCGCGTATGCGATCCACCGTCGAATGCTCATCATCTCCTAGGAAGCCAAGCAAAGCATCCACCTCGCATTCTGCCTCAAGAGCCGTACTCCTCCTTCTTGCCAAAGTGTCGTCCTCGATCGCATGTCCAAGACTCAAACCTAAGGACAAAGACACACTGGAAGAAGAACTTGGTGCCATCTCGAAAAGCACCATTAGTGTTAGCCAAAACACAAGCTCAACACCTCGACAAGCAAAGTCGGAAACAAAATCGCTCTCAGAAGGTTGCCTTTGCGGATCCGGAACCGGTTAAGGTAGAGAGATCCTTAACTGGCTCCGATACCAATTGAAGGACCGAAAATGCTAAAGCAAGGCGACCAGAGGGGGGGGGGGGTGAATGGGAGCCTAAAATTTCTTCTCAGAAATTACGGCCTCTGTCCCGACAAAATCAACCCCAAGAGCAAAGCCAACACACGTGATGTCCACGACCCAAGAGAATGGGTGGATGTTCCCTAGGAACACAGCGAGACACCACAAAAGTTCCCTCGCCCAAATCCACGCGAGTCAACTAGTGACAAGATGGACTTTGGGTTGCGAGGGGGATTCAGGCGTTTTCGCAAAGCGGGAAGCCCTGTTTCTGTAGAGCACAGAGTCGGGAATCCAACGCAAAAAGCGGAAACCGAAACCAAAGTCGGACGGACAAACGGTGGACGAAACAGTGAAGTTTTCACTGCATCGGACGCTGACCTGCGTCCGATGTACAAGCACCGGACGCGTCCGATGCCAAAAGAACCTTTCTGGAACTTCTCTGCATAGCCATCGGACGCTGGCTACAGTGAACCCTCAGCGTCCGATGCTCAACCCTCGGATGGACGATGGAGCGTCCGATGGTCAGGGTCCGGCGCGTCCGATGATCAACGGACATGTCCGATGTCCTGCGTCCGATGCCAACTCAAAAACACCAGAACTAACACGTGTCACCGGAGCGTCCGATGCTATGAACAGCAGCGTCCGATGCCCCCGATAACAGCACAGTTCTTCGGCGATTCAACCCGATCTCCTCCGAATCAAAAGCTCTAGGGCTAGGATTCGATCTGAGAGGTCACAATGATGTTAGTGAGCTACTCCTAAGAGATCATGGCTCAAACCTAACTCCAAATTGGTGAATCGAAAGATTTTGGGGCAAATGAGCAAGAACGTGATCCAAAACGAAATCCGCCCAATCTACTAGCTCGTGAGGAATTAGAGAAAATCCTTTGGTAGAAAGATGTCTCTCATGATGCTCTAGAAGATGGTTCAAACGGATTTGTGAATCTTCCCTCGAAACAAGAAATCTCGTGAAGATCAAAAGAGGGGAAAACGTGCAACGCGAAGAACAAAATCGCAAGACAAATTAAAGCACGAATTTGATCCTTGGATTCAGCAAGATGGATGATTGATTAAGCACTTGGTGTCGGGCTACAAGCCACTCCTAGCAACAGAAAGCTTGGATGGCGAAAAGCTCAAGAACAAGAGCCAACTCTCCTCTGACCCTAGCCTCCTCTCACCTAAACAAAATGAGAGTGACACCTCCAAGGATACGGCTGCCCTAGCAGCCCCCCTCATATATATAGGCGCACGTCCGAAGATCAAAACACCCTTACATTAAGCACTCAACCCAAATACCCCCCAGGGGTAAAACCGTCCAGTCCTGACGATCTTCATCCGACGGCCACGCCCGCACATCCGGTAGCTTCGCCTCGACGCGACCTCCCTAATGCTGCCATGTGCCGTCATGTCGACCACCGCGCCTTCCTCGTGGATAGCTTCGCCGCCGCGCCAGCCTCTCCACGCCGCCACGCGTCGACCGTCCTTTTGGACCTTCCCCCGGTTTTGAGGCCCAAACCGGGAAACCTGCCAACCCAGGTTTTGAGGCCCAAACCTGGCAAACCGTCCACCCCAAGTTTTGAGGCCCAAACTCGGAAACCCGCGATCCCAGGTTTTGAGGCCCCAAACCTGGAAACCGTCCTCGCCGAGTTTTGAGGCCCAAACTCGGAAACCGGCCACCCCAGGTTTTGAGGTCCAAACCTGGAAACCATCATTGGTAGCATTCTGAGGCTCAGCTACCGAACCCACACCGTAGACGGGATGTGGTTCGCACACCCCGACCACCGGCACCGATGCCGATGCATGTCCAGCCTTCACGCTGGGGACAACGCCTTCGCCATCCTTCTTGACTCGGCCGACGGCACTTGCACTGCACGCAAGCCCGTGTCCGACCTCCCGCCATGTGCCACGACGCCATCGTCTTCCTCCCGACTCGGCCAAAGCATCGCACATCCCCATGTGCTCTCGCTTGCCGATGCCATGTGCCAGCTACCACAGCTGGTCCTCTGGCCCTCTGGTCCGTCAGTCCAAGCCTCACGTCCGCCCTTCACCGCTCTGGGTACATCGGCATGGCACGTCCGCCGCACGGCACGCCCATCCTTCACCGCTCCCGGTCCGTCGACACGGCACGTCTCTACTTGACCTTCACCTCGCCATTGACCACTGTATCCGAGCTCAACACCTGCACATCAACACAGCCAAGAGACATATGTTGCACACGCACACCAACACAGAAACACCACAACTCAACGCCACCGGTTAGTCATAAGCATTAAGCACATAGCGAGATAATGACTCAACCAGGTAAAAGCCTCAAACCTTCCTCACAAAGTCAATCATTCATCATATATATTCTCATTTGATCCATGTGATGAGCTCTCACTAGTTTTAGTTTCTTCATTAGAAAGCTTGTTAGTGAGAAAAGCACGGTCTTGTACCAAGTTCTCATGAGCAACACTGAGTTCCTCATGAGTCAATTTAAGCTCCTCATGTGAACAAGTAGTAGCATAAAGCAGATGTTTTTGTTGTTCACATGTGTTCTTTAGAAATGAGTTTTTATTTTTCAATTTCATTGTTTTTGTCATCTCATTTTCTAAAGCTTTAGTGAGTCTACATACAAGCTCAAAGTTTGGATCATCACAATCAACTACCACATTACCAATAGATACCTTTGTGTCACCATGTGACATGAAGCAATGTGATGTAGTAGAAGAGCTTGTGGAGACATCACTCTCGTAGCCGTCATCATCATCATCATCAAGTGAGCATGGAGTAGAATCATTAATTGCATCACTTGAGCTCGGCCCATCATCAACAATCTTGTCAAGTGAACTTGTTGTAGATCGATCAACATCATCATCATCACTTGACCATGAGGTGGAGCAATCTTCCACAACTACCAAGTTGTGGTCATGCTCAACATCCTCATGTGCCACCACCTTGGTCTCATCCTCCTTGAACTTGCCATCATCCCATGTAGATGAGTCACCGAAGGTGTGCTTGATGGATTCCCACATCTCATGGGCGGTCCCTTTGGAGTTTACCTTGTAAAACAACTCAAAACTCAATGCATTGATTAGATAACAATAAGCATTTGCATCAAGTTCAAAGAGATCCTTTTGAGCTTTGGTGAGATTTCTATGGTCCAAAACATGAGTGAGACCACTAGTGACAATCCACCAAAACTTTGGCCCCTTTGCACAAAAATGATCAAGCATATGGTGTTTCCATTGTGCAAAGTGTGTGCCATCAAAAATATGTGTATCACACACATCATCTAGCCCACTAGACACCATCCTCTCGGGTCGGTGAAGACCACAAATGAGAGACCTCGCTCCGATACCAATTGAAGGGTCGAGATGGCGGACTAGAGGGGGGGTGAATAGTCTTTTCTAAAATTAATCGTATCGGCTAATCGAAACAAATGCGGAATTAACAACTATCGGTCTAGCCAAGACTACACCCCTTTATCTATACTCTCAAGCACCTTATAAAAGATCTTAAACAAAGCAATTAAGATGTCGGGCTAGCTAGAGCTTACCTAAACAATTCTAGCTTGCATGGTTACACAAACCTAAGCAACTAGTACTCAATCAATTCGAGGAGCTCCTACACATTCCACTAAGCAAAAGCACAAAGCCTAAGCTCACTAGCAATGCTCAATAACAAGGCTACACAAGCCAAATTAGAGAGCTCAACTTAGCTACACAAACTAAGCAATGTGACTAGCAAGACTACAAGTCAACTAGTCACTCATGGGATCAACTTCTATGCTACACAAGCAAGGAAGGTAACTAGCAAGATACACAAGTTTTTTCCATAACGGCATCGCCGAATTTCATTACCGCAGCAACGAAATTACAAAGTTCAGAAATAGATAACCATCACCGCCAAAAAGAACCAGCGACAGAAACGAGGCCAACCTCCCTATGACAGTGCTCACAAAGGGAGACACCGCGCAGGGGCACCAAAAACCCGCAACTCTGCAGCCCGAAAGACAAGTTCGCTAGTTTTAAATGCTCGCACCACCAGGGATCTTCCCTTTACAACTCCAGTTTCACCCAAAAAAACAGACAAGCAAAAGCAATCAACTACGACGAAACGGGACCAGCTGCTGATCCTCCTCCGGATGAAGCTTCAAGTCTTGCGCATGGAAGGCGAGCGCCACCGACTTCACAGCTTTAGTTCCTTGGGCTACTTGTACTTTTAACTCCTCCTTCAGCAAACCTGACCAGTATATCAAGAAAGAACACATTAGACAAACAATCTCAGTTGGAGATTTGATCCTTTTCTTTTCAAAGCATACATCATTTCTCGTTTTCCAAAGGGCCCAACAAATAGCTGAAAGGCCAAACATATGCATCTGCGAAAGCCGGGGAAGCACTTTTTGAACCCAGATCCAGTATTGACCCACATTGCTAGGCCTGCATTCAGCATTCAGCGCAAAAGCAAGCAAACTCCAGACATATTTCGCAACTGGACATTCAAAGAACAAATGATTATTGGATTCTAGGTCCCCACAAAACCCACATTTCGGACAACCCTTCCAATTTTTCTTTGCCAAGTTTTCTTTAGTCAAAATAGCATCCTGAAAAACGAGCCACATGAAGACTTTGACCTTAGAGGGATCTTTGCTTTCCACAAAGTTTTATTACTAGCATCATAATCTCCACAACATAGCTGTTTATACGTAGATCTCACAGAGAACTTCCCAGATTTTTCCAGACACCAAACAGCAGAATCCTTGACAGAATTGGTGCCAAAACGCATAACGATGTCATAGAGATTTTTCATACAGCCTTGTTGATCCTCATACAACCATCGTCGAAAGGACAACCGCCATCTTCTTAACTTCATATCATGAACAGATGCTTCCTTTTCATTGTTAATGACATACAACTGGGGGAATCTGTCTGCCAAGGAGACACTTCCACACCATTTGTCATGCCAAAAACTTGTACTCTTCCCATCCCCGATAACTATTCTTCTATTTCTCAGATAAATCGGCCTAACTTTAAGCAAGTCATTCCAAACAGGAGAGTTTTTGTAACTTTGTTTGATTAGGGAAGGAACCCCTTTCTACAGATATTTTTTATGAATAATATCTTGCCAAATCCCTGTTTCCATCTCTATTTTCCACCACCATTTGCAAAGTAGGCTTATATTCATTCTCCTTAAATCCTTAACTCCCAAACCCCCCTTTTCTTTTGGCTTAGTTATTTTGGACCACTTTACTAAGTGATATTTTTTCTTCAGACCACCTCCTTGCCAAAAAAAACCTTTTCCTGACCACATCCATTTTGCTCAAAATAGTAAGAGGCATCAAATACATTGACATAGCATATACAGGAAGATTATTAAGACAAGCATTGAGCAGGGTCAATCTACCCCCAAAACTTAGGGAGCTGCCCTTCCAACCATCTAGCCTTTTGCTCATTTTTTCACACAAACTAAGCCAATCAGCTATATGTAATCTACAGCCAGACACAGGGACTCCCAGATATTTAATAGGCCAAGCCCCCACTGCACAGCTAAACATGTTTGAAAACTCTAGACTTTTAACTGCATCCTGACTCACCAAGATTAATTCACTTTTCGAGAAATTTATTTTCAGGCCTGACATATCCTCATATAGATACAATAAAAGCTTTAGAATAGATGTCTGCTCCTTATCATCCTGGATACATAAGATCGTATCATCTGCATATTGCAAACTAACTATTCCATTGTCCACCAGATCAGGCACCAGGCCTTGAATCAACTTATTATCCTGAGCCGTAGAAATCATTTTGGCAAGAGTGTTAGCTGCAATATTAAATAGGAAAGGGGATACGGGGTCCCCCTGTCTCACCCCTCTTCTTGACATAAAGTATCTACCAATGGAGTTATTAATTCTGACACTGACAGTCCCAGAGCTCATAACTATCTTAATCCAACGGCACCATGTATCTCCAAAACCTCGTTGTTTAAGGCAATCAAACAGGAAGTCCCAATTCAGCTTGTCATAGGCCTTCTCAAAATCAAGCTTTAAGACTAACCCATCTCTCTTCTTAGCCCTGGTGTCATGTAGGATCTCATGGAAAGCCATGATACCATCCATAATGTTTCTGTTTTTCAAAAACCCAGATTGACTCTTGTTTATGATCCTACCCATTACCTTGTCCATTCTCACCATCAGAGCCTTTGTAAAGATCTTATATATCACATTCAACAGACAGATAGGTCTGAACTGTTTAATATTATTAGCCTCTTTTACCTTGGGCAGCAAAGTGATCACTCCATAATTGAATCTGCCCATATCCAATTGCTCTTTATAGAAATCTTGAAACAAATCACCTAAATCCTTCTTAATAATATCCCAGCAGTGCTGATAGAATTCTATGGGAATATGATCAGGACCTGGGGCAGTATTTTTTTCTAGAAAGAACACAACCTCTTTAATTTCAGCTTCCTCAAAGTTTTTTTCAAGATCTACAGTCTCTTGCGCAGAGACTAACTCCTCCTGCTAGGGCATGTATAAAGTTTTGTGATCTGACATGTATAATCCAACCTCAAACTGGATAAAGTTTTGGATGAACTGAAAAGATCTTTATAAAATTGGGTGGCATGCTCCACTAGGGCAGCATCCCCTTCAATCACTTGATCATTGTGAGTAAGAGAAAAGATAGTATTTTTCCTTTTTTACCATTGGCCACTCTGTGGAAAAAAGCTGTATTGTTATCACCTTTCAACAACCATAGGCTGTTAGACCTCTTATGCCAGTAACTTTCCTCTTCTTCATCCAATCTCAACAATTCAGCTTGGATAAAAGACTTCCTATCCAGCATAGTAGCAAGAAGAATAGATTCTTCTTCTAAATTTTCAATTTTTCCCAATTCCTTCTTCAACACATTCTTATATTTCCTTGTGTGTCCCTTAATATTTTGCCCCCATCCTTTCAGAAACTTTTTAACTCTATCCATCTTGATACACCAGGTATCAATATTAGTTTTGGCCTTAATACTTTTATTCCAGATTTCTCTGATCTTGGGCTCAAACTCCGGCTGTTGCAACCAAGAGTTTTCAAAACAAAAAGGTTTTGGCCCCATATTGTGTTCTAGCTCCGTCCTCACAATCAAAGGATTGTGATCTGACATGTATCTAGGAATCTTCCTCAAACTGCAAAGGGGAAACTCTTGTTCCCAGGAGTTAGACATAAGCACTCTATCCAGTTTTTCTAAAGTGGGATCTCTTCTATTATTACTCCAAGTAAACTTCCCCCCAGAAAGGTGTAGCTCTCTGAGCTCATAAGAATTGATGATCAGATTGAACATCTCAGAGAATTTATTATCCACAAATTTCTTGTTTTTCTCAGAACTAAACCTCAGAATATTAAAATCTCCTCCCGTCAACATTGGATATTTTGTCTTATGACAAACATTAGCAAGTTCAACCAGGAAATCATTTTTACTTTCAACATGAGCAGGCCCATATACATTAACTAGGGACCAATGTTTTTGCAGTTTCTTGTCAAACACATTAGCAACAATCATGTATTCAGTATTATCAAAATTTTCCACATCAAATCTATCCTTTTTCAAACCACTTAACATACCTCCAGATTTGCCATTCGAAGGGATCCAATGCCATCTAAACTCTTTAGAATTGTCAATCTTCCTGAAAAATTTCTCAGTATAAGATTTTTTCATAGTTTCCTGGCTACCAACAAACTCCACTTTGTAATCCCAGATAAGCTCCTTGATAAAAGAGCTAAGACCCTTCTTAGCCACCCCCCTACAATTCCAAATGACTCCTATCATTTAATTACTTTCTTTATGGTTCTTCTATCTCTAAGGTTGAATCTAGGGCTAACCTTAGAATCACCTTTTTTACATTGCACAGGACCATCATCAGGATGACCTTTCATGCTTCTTGCTTTAGCCTTACATTTTTTGGAAGGCCTACTCTTTTTTAGGCTAGCAGATAAAACTATGGGATCGTCATCAGACACATCAGACTCCCATGTGACCACCTGTTGTTCCTCCACCACAACATTTTCATCCCCCATATTAATCTCCAAGATATTATTATCAATATTACAGAGGCTTAGATTCATTCTAGCCCTCTCCAAATCCTTAAGCACCTCAATTTTTTCCCAATTGATGGATGAATTAAGAATTCCCATCTTATTGGCTAAGTTAGCAATACAGGAATTATCTAGAACTGCAAAGGAGTTCTGATTAAAAGCATTATTACCTGTCTCTGCTTCTGGTGACTTTTCTACTGCACCTTGAACTTGTTCATTCCCCAGTTCTCTCAACCTCTTGCTTTGCCTAACTGTCTGCCACTCAGGCCAATCCTCATGCCTTTTTTGTGTAGACACCATCTCTGTTGTCATCTCTGAGCTTATCTTGTCCCAAGTTTGCACAACTTCCTTGTCTTCAGCTATCCCCTGTTTCTCTACTTCTTTCTCCCCAGAATCTGAAGCAACAACATTCTCTTCCACATGCATATCCCTCAGGTTGTTCATTGGATTCTCAGAGACAGAAAAATTCTGTACAGATTTGACAGATTCATTTTCTTTTGGACCCTCCTCTTCCTGCAATGCTTCCCAATCAATATCCTGGATCTTATTCTTCTCATAATCCTCTTGACTGGATAATTCCACATCTGGTGCACCTTGACTGCCCTTGACCGGGCTCACTGACACAGCCCTTTCCAAGCACTGACTTTCTTCATACCCTTCTTTTATCATAGGAAGAGTCTTCTCACAGCTAGTGCCAATACCATAGTCTTCCAACTGAAAGAATTTGGGAGCTTTACTCTCACATATAACTCTCTTAGCTTCAACAGTTTGGAGAGGATCAAATTGAGACTTTTCAAAGTTTGACCCATACTCATTGATCAAAGTTTTGACAGAGTCATTCATCCTTATAGAGCTTAGCATCCTGATTTCTATTTTCTCAAAGTTTCCAAATCTCAGCTGATCAGTTCCAGGAACAATCAAATCCTCTATTTTAAGTCCTTCATCTTCACTCTCTTCCTCCACTGTAGCAGATTTGTGCTCAGTTTCACCATCATTTGCTTTCTTGCCACCCTCCTCTTTGGTATTCTTACTAGTACCCACTTCAAGGTTCACATTACTCTTTTTGGCAGGGTCCATCTTTTGCTTTTTGGGTGAAGGGAAATCTTCTTTGTTCTTATCTCTGCCATTTCTAATCCACTTGTTACCAGCTGGATTAGTGAAGCCATCTTGAGGCACTTCTCTCTGGAAATAGTAGTCATAAAAATGAAAGTCCAAAAGTCCATCAACAGAAGCTAGAACTTTGGTCACATCCCTACACCCAATTTTAACCCTTACAAACTCATTCTTGTTCAGGCTCTCCTTATCCACCTCAAGAGGGAGGCCAACCTTGGAAGCCACCATGCAAACGTTAGAGACTGATCTTTTATCATATGGTATGTTACTGATCCTGAACAAAGCCACATCAAGAACCCCCTTGGAACCAGCAGCAGGGTTCCATTTCTCCACTTTGAAAACCACATCAGCCTTGGATCTCATCCTCAGCTCAGTGAAGTAAGCTAAGTCTTCTATAGTTTGAGTATTGGGGAACCTCATTTGAAACTTATTTTCACCAATCTTTTTTGCATACCATCTCCAAGTTGAGGCAGGACCAGCTTTTAGTTTAAATTCAGTCTCAATATCCTTGGTGGAAGCTTGACCAGCTGTGATAGTAATCAAGGCAGTAGTGGACATGTCCTTGATCCCTTCTTCAGACACAATACTCTCAATCACATGAAAGCCCTGACCATATGCTGAAAAACCACAGAAAGGGGAAATATATTCCCTTGGCATTTTAGTTGTGCAAACTCTAGCAACATGTCCCTCAGCATGACATCTTGGGCACACAACAGGGTTAGGACAACTATTAGCAGAGTGTCCAACCTTACCACATCTCTTACAGAATTGTTGCTCTGTATATTCCTTTTTTTCCTCAACTTCTTTGTCAGCCACTGACTGTTCCTTACCCATAACAGATTGTTTCATGTTATTGACAGAATCCACATCTATAGACTCATCCTTTAGACTAGGAGATTCATTTTCATTTTTTTTTGACTCATCCACCGGATCCTGCTTAGGCTCAGCTCTAGGCTGATTTCTCTGTTCCCAGTTACCACCCCCACGGCCTCCACCTCCCTGGAAACGACCACCACCACGCCCAGCTCCTCTCGGCCCCTAGCCTCTACCGTACTGATTGTTCCAACCCCCTTGAAAACCACCCCGGTTACCTCCATACCCCTGATTGAAGCGCCCTTGCACTTGAGGACGCCAATCCATGGACTTCACCGGCTGCGAAGGAGCCTGAAGAACCTGCGAAAACAATCTAGTGTCACCACCTAAAGTTGACCAACCAGAAGATCTCCGTGCATCCCCACCAAGGGGAGAAGCCACCTGAGAATTGGGGGAAGAAGGCTCCAAATCCTTAACCACAATCGCCCCGCAAGCACCCACCACCAAACTATGATTCCATAGATGAACCAAACGCGCGCTCAAATCCGCCTTCGGGTGGTCACATACCTCGTGTGGGAGCTTGCCAACCCTTCCTTCCTTCGCCCCCGCCTCCGGCCCCCGAATCGTGCCGCTATGGATTCCGCCGTCGCTCCCGGGAGACCGAAGCGTCACCCCCGAGCTCTGAGATTGTGGACCGGGAGCCCTAGATGCATAAAAATGCCCTGTGGA
Source organism: Coix lacryma-jobi var. lacryma-jobi (assembly GCA_009763385.1). Lineage (NCBI taxonomy): Eukaryota > Viridiplantae > Streptophyta > Magnoliopsida > Poales > Poaceae > Coix > Coix lacryma-jobi. The sequence continues at coordinate 53,640,971 of CM019824.1, forward strand.
AGGGTGCTCCTGTGGCCCAACTGCCAGCGACTGCCCCCTGAACCCACCAGAACCCGTGCCCGAACCCACCCCCCACCTACCTCCATGGGCACCTCATCTCCTATACCACCTGCTCGCACCGCGCTCAGATTTCTCCCTCCGGGACCGGTGTCAGACGTGACCGATCACCTACCGCCGTGCACCACACCCGGGTCGCCCGTGTCGAGAGGAAGGGGATGACCGGTTGAAGCCATCTCATAGCATGACAGGAAAGACAAGAAATTCTTCAGACAGTTGAGCCTATAGTCCACAAGATACACAAGTTAACTAATTAGAAGAACAACTACACTAGCACATGTATATGAACAAGTAAATACAAGCTAGTGAATGGAGTTTGCAAACCACCGAGAAGATGAACACGAAGTTGACACGGTGATTTTTCTCCCGAGGTTCACTTGGTTGCCGCCAAGCTAGTCCCCGTTGTGTCGACCACACACTTGGGTAGTTCGGTGGCTAATAGGCACCACACCTAGCTCGATACTCGAGCGCCGCAAGAACTCACCCACAAGTGAGGGTAACTCAATGACACGCTCTACTAGAGTTGTTGTTCGCGATCCCCGCGGGGCGAGCACAATGTCCCTCACAATCCTTCTCCGGAGCCACGCACAATCTTCACGCGGGCTTCACGACGGAGACAAGCACCAAGCCGTCTAGGAGGTGGCAACCTCCAAGAGTAATAAGCACCACCGGCTTGCAACTCAAACACCTAGTGCCAACTCTTGCAATCTCTCATGCACCGCACTAGAATCGCTCTCTCTAACAATCGGATGAACACTATCAAGCATATGTGAGTTAGAGGGCTCCTAAGCATTTCCCAACCATGGACACAAAGTCCCTAGGGTGCTCAACCTTATCCAAGGGCCGGCCACACCTCTATTTATAGAGGGGAGCCACAAACTAGCCGTTTTCCCCTTTTCCCGAACTCCCACGGCCACGGTCGGTACTACCGACCAAAGGGTCGGTACTACCGGCGGTCAAAATGACCGTTAGAATCGCCTTTCTAACACGGGCGGTAGTAGGGTCGGTACTACCGGCCCCTATAGCGGTACTACCGGTAGGCTAGATCTAGATCTACACAGAACGCCCCCAAACATCCTCCAAGCGTCGGTACTACCGACCGGGGGTCCGTACTACCGGGGTCGGTAGTACCGGCCCTATGGCGGTACTACCTTTAGGCCAGATCTAGATCTACACAGAGAACCTTCAAAATGACTTCGATCGCCGGTACTACCGACCAGGGGTCGGTACTACCGAGGGTCGGTAGTACCGGCCCTATGACGGTACTACCTCTAGGCCAAAAATGGCCCCAACACAGAGAACATGCGATCTGTTCGCGGAGGGGTCGGTAGTACCGGCCTTATGGCGGTACTACCTCTAGGCCAAAACTTCTCCGCGCTAAAACGGCCATAACTCTTAGCTTCGAACTCCGATTTCGATGATCTTGGACATATTGGAAAGCTTATTCAGAGGGCTACACAACCCACATGAATACAATATCCAAAGCACAAAGGATTAGTACAGTTTTCCAATCCAAGATCCATCGCTCCTCTTTTTCCAACCAAGGCTTTCTCCGAAACTTCTCCGAGTTGATCCAAATCAACTCCAACACCTTCTCCTTTGCAAATGTGCCAACACCACCAAGTGTACACCATAATGTGCATGTGTGTTAGCATTTTCACAATCATTTTTCAAAGGATTTTCACTTGCTCTCACCATGCCACTCGATCCTAGCAACATCGCAATGTTAGATCGCTCAAGTGGCACTAGATGACCGATATGCAAACAAGTTTACTCCTCTTGATAGTACGACCATGTATCCTAAACCCGGTCATAATCTTCTCTACACACCTATGACCGGTGAAATAAAATGCCCTATAAGTATACCTTTGCCTTGCGCATTCCATTCCATCTCCTCCGGTGTTGATGCAACACATGCACCAACCTATCATCAAATGATATGATCCACTTCATATCATCACATGACCTCCATGGTCCATCGATCTTGACCTCACTTGCTCTTCACCACTACTTCGGTCCTTCGGTGCCAAGTCTTTGCTCAAGCCTCCCGACACTCGGTACCAACGGCTTCAAAGCCTCGAACTTGGCCTTCACCTTCGCAACCAGTCCATCAAGCCAAGTCTTGCCTTGATCTTCACCATCTTAGCCACATGACTCCATGTCATGTCTCATATGCAATAAGCTCCTTCAGTGCTCATTCATATGTGAACTAATTTCCTGTGTATCTCACATAAGCACATATTAGTTCACCTAGGTTGTCACTCAATTACCAAAACCAAACTAGGACCTTTCCGCAGGGTCGGGCGGCTTTCGTGTCACAGGCGCCGTCGAAGGCGTGGCCGAAGGGCGTTGACCCGCCGTGGGAAGACGTCAGCGACGGCGACGATCGCGGCGCGACGGAGGTCGACGTGGAGGAGATCGAGAGCAGCGGGGAGGAGGGGAGCCGAGTCCCTGAGCCCCGGTCTGGGGGGCGGGGAGCCCGCGCTGACCCGAAGGGAAAGCGCCAGGCCGCCCCTGCGAAAAAGAAGAAGGTGTCGCTGGAGACCGGCGATGCCTTCACCATTGATGAAGAAGGGGCGAAACGTCGCCACGTTGTCTTCTAGTGGTCGGACGACGAGTCTGACAGTGGAGACGAAGTCCCGCTGAGTGCCCGTTTCGGGCAAGGGTCCTTGGTGGGGCGAGGGGGCGGAGCGGCGAAGGCGAAGCCAAAGCCGAAGGCGACGCAGACGCCAGGGCGGGCACCGAGGGCCCAGGAGTCGTCTGGTGGGGCGACTGGTGTACCCAAGCAACAGGAGGGGTCCGCGGGAGATAGCGCGCGTCCGCGCTCCCGTCGGTTCTCTCGGGAGAAGAAGGTGTCGGGCCTGTAAGTATCCCCTACAAACCATATAATTCTTACTCTGGCCGGAGTTGGGCATTGACGACTTGTTCGTGCCCTTTACAGGTCGGCGGATGCCGAAGAGGTGCCGGACACCGAGGGCGGTGGTCGGAGGGAGTCGAGCCCTCCTGTACTAGCTGACGTTGAGGGGTCGGCGAAGTCGGCGATGCCAGAGGAGGCGTAGAGGGCGGCGGAGGACGTCGAGGCATCCACAGTACCCGAGCCTCGAGAGGCGGAGTGGCCGGAGGCAACTGAAGTCCCCAAGCCTGAAGAAGCAGAGCGGCGGGGGTCCCCAACACCTGGGGCCAGCTCTGGGGGTGGCGGAGCGGTAGGAGGTGCCGCGGTGCCAGCTGGTTTCTTGGGTCGTCGTGCCCGAGGGACGAAGAGGAAGGCGGCGGCGCCTGCCTCGCTGAAGATCGAGGAGGTCGAGCGTCCGGAGGTGGGTCCGGCCAAGCGCCATGTCCGTCGCTTTCGCGTCGACAGTGATGAAGTCGTCGAGGTTGACGACGAGGCGGCGAGCGCGGCGACGGACGCCGTTATCGAAGATGCGTCGAAGTTGTTGGAAAAGATCTAGGTGGGCACGTTTACCTGTCATTGTTTACCTTTAAATGGCTTTTGTTCATTCTGGTCGTCGCTTGCCTGTAGCACCTGTTGAAGGTCGGGGAAGAGCGTAAGCTCGCCATTGACCGGATGGCGCCGATGGCCGAGGAGAACGAGCGGTTCCGGGCGGAGGTAAGGCGCGTCGAGGGCCAGTTCGCTGGCTTGGAGGCGCATCTGGAGGATGCCCACGCACGTTCTCGAGAGCTTGAGGAGATCATCGAGCAGCAGGGGCAGGAGAATTTCCAGCTTCAGCTGCGGGCCGACAAGGCCGACGAGTTTGCCGCACGTGAGTTGACGATGCTATACTCCCTTTTGCTTGGTACGCCATCTGGTCGGAGTCCTGAATCATGGAGTTGTCTTCGCAGAGGCGATGCAGGCGGGCGAGGAGAGGCGTCTCCTGGCCGAGGAGAAGGCGAAGTCTGACGAGGAGTTGCGCAAGTGGCAGGCCATGCACGCCGGTAAGTCTTCTCGATCAAGCGAGGTCGAAGGTGGTCGTCGTCTTACCCTTTGCTTTGGCATTTGTAGTTTACCGGGAAAACCTGAAAATGCAATTTGTAGATCTGCAGCGACGTATCGATGGTTACCATGAACGCCTCTAGTCGCTGGCGGAGGAGGTGGCCTCGTTGGTGCAGTGCATCGATGAGGAGCCTTTCTTCCCAGCGGAGAAGGAGCGGCAAATCGGCGACCATGTCGTCCAGAAGGCGCGTGGCCTGTGGGGGCGCTTCCAAGCGTACACCAAGGCGGCGGCGCAGAGTGTGGTGACTCATGGCCTCGCCATTCTTCGTTCGCATTATCCGCGGATGGAGATGTTGAGGCTGGGCGCAGGCTTTGCGGCAAACACGTCGGAGGCCGAGATGGAGCGTCTGGTGGAGGAGGAGGCCGAGCCTGCCGCCAAAGCCCTCGTCGGAGGTGTAGACTTGTTCGGTGCTGGGCACCAGTAGTTTGTATATTAGGAGATAGTCTGTAAATAGACTCTTGGGCAAACCGAATCAAAACTTGAAGCGGGTCGGCGTGTTTTGTTCGTTCACCGAATTCTGCAGACCCAATAGTCGTGAGCCGTAGCGATAAACAGTTTGGCCTTGGGTTATCCCAGGATCCATAGCGTAGAGCGCGGAGCTCATTTGCGTGTAGGAGTCAAGGGCGTCGCCCAAGGAACCTCTGCTGGCATCCCATAGCGCAGAGGGCGGGCGCTCATGCACGCGTAGGGAGGTACCACGGCTAGGGTCTTTTCCGAGAGGCTCGATCATGGCATGACATGGGCGAATGGCGACCGTTGTCGAGCGCGTGGGTGGCGTGAATGCGAGGCACTGAGCATATAGCCTCAGAATTCTCAGCCCAAGTTAGCCTTTCCTTCATAGCGCAGAGGGCGGGCGCTCATGCACGCGTAGAGAGGTCAGGACGTCCCCTGGGAGAACTATTGGCCACCGTAGCGCAGAGGGCGGGCGCTCATGCACACGTCCGATGGTGACAACAGCCCCAACTCTGAGTTTTCATTGGCATTAGTCAGGCTGCTTGAAGACCGAATGGAGAACGTGCGCATAACCGGCGCATACAGGCACTGGACGTATAGCCTCCGGAGGTCTCAGCCCAAGCTTAGCCTTTCCTTCGTAGCGCAGAGGGCGGGCTCTCGTACACGCGTAGAGAGGTCGGGACATCACTTGGGAGGACTACTGGCCGCCATAGCGCAGAGGGCGGGCGCTCATGCACGCGTCTGGCGGTGGCAGTAGCCCCTGCTCTAAGACTCCTTTAGCATCAGCCAGGCTATTTGGAGAAATTGGTGAGTCATCCAGAGACGAGTTGGAGAGGTCGGCGAGCCATCCGGAGATGGGTGGAGAGGTCGGTGAGCCGTCCGGAGACGGGTGGAGATGTCAGCGAGCCGTCCCTTAAGCGTAGAACTTTCTAAGGTGCTCGATACTCCAGGAGTTGGGCACGTCGATTCCCTCGAGGTCGGCGAGACGATAGGCGCCTGGTCGGGTGACCTCCTTCACCGTGTAGGGGCCATCCCAGTGTGAAGATAGTTTGTGCAAGCCGTCTGTCTTGAGTTTCTGCTTGAGGACGAGGTCGCCGACGACGAAGGATCGATCTTTTACGTTGCGGTTGTAGTAGCGGTGAACTCTTTCGAGGTACTTGGCGGTGCGAAGGCAGGATGCCAACCATTCCTCTTCAAGGCGGTCGAGGTCATCGCAGCGAGCCTTGTTGGAGGCTTCCTCATCGTAGTTTTCGACGCACGGAGATCAGAAGACGACATCGGCGGGGATGACGGCTTCGGACCCGAAGATCATGAAGTATGGCGAAACATTGCTGTTGCGACTGGGTTGAGTCCGGAGACCCTAGAGCACGGAGGGGAGCTCGCACATCCAGCAACCAGGGTGCTTCTCGTCCTTCTGGTAGAGGCACTTCTTCAGGGCGTCAAGGATCATGCCGTTGGCGCGTTCAGCCTGGTCGTTGGCACGAGGATTGGCGACAGAGACATACTTGACGAGGACGTCGTGCCCTTTGCAGAAGTCCCAAAAGACGTTGCCGGTGAAGTTGGAGCCAAGATCGGTGATGATGGAGTTCGGGAGACCGAAGCGATGAATTATCTCGTCGATGAAGGAGACAGCGTTCTCGGCTGTCGCTTTGGTTATTGGCTTTGCTTCAATCCACTTAGAGAATTTGTCGATGGCGACGTAGATCCACTTGAAGCTTCCCAGAGTTGGTCGGAAAGGACCGATCATGCCGAGTCCCCAGCAGGCGAAGGGCTAGGAGGCCGGTATCGCTTGGAGTTCGTGCGCATGAACGTGGGTTTGTTCGGCGAAGAATTGGCATCCCTCGCAGGTGCGGACGAGCTGTTCGGCGTCGGCGACTGCTGACGGCTAGTAGAAATAATGAGGGACGACCCGATCTTCCATGAGATAGCTAGTAAATTCGATTGGTGGAGATCTCGACGTTGGCAATCTGGCTTCAAATCAACATGATTCGAACCCTGCAACCGCTACACCACTGTTCCGTTGGTTATCAACCAAGCATAACTTGATTGACCTCGCCAAGAAGGCTATTCCTGCAAGCAAATAGAAGAACACAAGCAAGAAGGTAAAAACACGCAATCTGAAATTGAAAATATGAATTATGCAAATATCAATAGAGGGTTCAAGAACTCGGTTCCAAAGGACTAATCGACACAGTGGAGGAGATCAAGAACGGGGGCCCTGGATCACTGTAAAAGGATTCGACACCACAGTTACAATGAACGATTCAGTTCCTCGATGGAAAACTAAACTCTAAACAAAACGCAAGACCTAACAACGACGACGGCGGCTAATTATAGGGTTTAGAACGTCATCTATGCTGGACGCGCCCCCTAATAGGCTCTAAGACGATACATGGCCCAACGGACCAAAATATGGTGACGCAGCACCCTGGCAGATTCTGGACGCTGACTTGTTTCGACGATTCCCATTGACTCCGGATGTATTTTGATGTGATTGCAAAGCCATTAGTTAGATTATCAAATTATCTTTCCAAGCATATCTAGTTCGTCAAAAACGGAGTCCGTATGCGTCCGGGGCGTTGATTTTACCCGGGACTGCTCCTGAATTCCGAGGGTGACGTGGAAGCTGAGTTGGAGACGGATTGCAACTTGGGGAAGACCATGGCGTCGATGTGTCCAGCGTGGCGATGTCCTCATCATCCTCCCCTTCTTGAATTGGAGTCGTCCTCGACACCATCTTGGCGATGTCCTCATCATCCCCTCCTTCTAGAATTGGAGTCGTCCGCGACTCCATGTCATCTCCAAGCTCCTGCAAAAGGTTAGTGACCGCACAATGCGAAACACAAGGCATAGGAATATGTGCAGTAACACTAATATGTCGACAAAGCATTGTATAACAAGGAGCATAATTATTATCATTAGTTGTAGCTAGAAAAACACCTCCTTTTAACTTAATCTCATTACTTTTGGCAATGTTTGTTGGGGGTTTATTTTTATTTTTAATCTCTTTAGCATGTTTAATAATATCCGTAGGAGACAAAGGCAGCAAAGTAATTTTCTTGTCCTTATGTGTGATAGTGTATGTATTAGTTCTACCATGGTGTAAAGCATCATTATTAAATTCCCATGGACGTCCTAACAAAATGGAACAAGCTTGCATAGGAACAACATCAAAATCAGCAGTATCATGATAAGAACCTGTAAAAAAGCTAATGCGTGCTGATTTATTTACCTTAGTCATACCATTATTATTGAACCATTGAAGTTTATTACGATATGAATGTTGTCATGTGGTCAAGCCAAGTTTCTCAACCAAATCTAAACTCACCAAGTTGTTGCAACTCCCGCTATCAATGATGGTGAGAACACGACAACCCTGCACAATGAGATACATGTGAAACAAATTGTGGCGTTGAATCTTCATCTCTTCTTCTTCATGTTACACACGTGTACTCAACACTCGCTGCACAAGAAGACTAGGATAGTCCGCAGCAGCAGCCACATAGTCAATGGTGATGGTCTCCTTGTCTTGATCGTCCTCGGTGGAATCTGCAGCAATATTAGCAGCAAGAGCTAAATCATCTTCAAGATCACTAGTACTTACATATCCATCCTCGGTAGCAATGAAAGCACGACGACTGGTGCAATCCTTCATGACATGTCTCATGCCTTTGCATCGGTGGCAAATGATTGTAGAGATGGACGAGGAAGATCTAGTAGAAGCACCCGAAGTGGCACCTTTCTTGAATTGTGAAATCTGCACATTAGACAATTTACTTACCTCTGAAGATGTAGATGGTTGTGGTGCTGCAGGAAGCGTTGGCGTCTCCGGCTCAGAACGTTGCTGAAAAGGCCTCCCATTGTTATACCTGAAAGATTGGTGTTGTTTGCGTCCCTATACTTCTCGTTCAGCTTTAAGAGCAAGATGATATAATTGGCTGAACCTATTCCAATCTTTGTAATCAAGAATATCCTGGATATCACGATTCAAACCACCAAAGAATCTAGCACTAGCATCATCATCATCTTCATGTATACCACAACGTGCTAAATCAATAAGCAATTCTTGATAATATGCCTCTACCCCTTTATCACCTTGTTTTAAAGTTTGCAGATTCAAACGTAAATCATGTTGGTAATAAGGAGGAACAAGATGAGATTTCATACGTTGCTTTAAAGCATTCCAAGCTTGAGGCACAACAGCAGCATTATTAGTATTGCAAAGATCACTCCACCAGAATAAAGCAAAATTTATAAACTCACTGGTAGCAAGTCTAACTCTATGCTCAGTAGGAACATTATGAGAATTAATTTTTTGTTGAATAGCAAGTTCCTAATCTAAATATGCCCCTGGATCCATATTACCAGCAAAGGAAGGTAGGCTAAATTTAATTTTAGTAAAAGGATCATTATTATGATTATTACCTCCCATACCTCGACGATTGAAGTTGAGGCGGCGACGGGGACCAGCATCAGCATCCGCACCGTCATCACCAAAAGCATCCGCATCTTCGTCATCACGATTAGGTTGAGGGCGTTGCTCAAACTGTTCAATACGGTTGACCAGATTGTTCACGTTGCGCGTCAGCTCGGTCATGAGGTTGCGTTGTTTATTCATGAATGTTGTAAGCTCGCCTTTGGACACACACTCATTGAAGTCCGTCGGAATTACTGCCATTGTTAGAAGATAGAAAAAGACAACATCAAAGTATTATCCCTATCAACTAAAAAGGAACCAAGTGGTGGTGGTGGTAAAAGTGGAATGCAAAATCACAAGTGGCTTACCAGCGTCTTGCCTGTATTCTTACCAACGCCAAACAAGATCAAACCAAAATGATAAAGTAATCTGTTGTTGAGCGTGGGTAACAGTTGCAAGATGAACCTGTGCTGACAGAAGTATATGTGGAGCTATAAGTAGGCACAATATGACAGCAAGGATTAGCAATTAACGAATATATATTAGCAAAGTTCAATAAGTATCCAAAGCACAAGTCACAATTGCTGGCTAAGACGTGTGTAGACATAGCGCAACAAGATGAAACAAAGAACGATGGAAAGAACTCACAGAACAAGCAAATAGCGCTGATTTTTTCTTTTTTCCTGAATTTTCCCTTGATTTCCCAAAAAGGTACTAGTAAGAATCAAACTTTTTTATTTTTTCACTATTTTTTTATATTTTCCCTGAACAAGGATCACAAAAGATGTAACCACAAAAATTGGCAACTTCAGCTGAGGTAGAATGTGGTGTATAGAAAATCAGCAAGTTCTCTGAAAAGCGTGCAGGAACCTTGTCAATTTTTTTTATTTATTTTCCTGAATTTTTTTGGCAATTTTGAGGGACCAAACAGGGCGAAGCCAAGTTTGGGTCGGCTCCAAACGGTGTCAAGAATCTCCACAAAAAAATTCAGATTTTTCTGACAAACGAGCGAAAAGTTATGCCTGTTTTACTGAAGGTACCTCAAGTTAAGTTATGGTTTTGGAAAGGCACAACACGAAAACGACAGTTAGGGCAACTTGGCAGCGGCAGATAGGGTGAAGCGACCCTAAACTCCAACAACGATTACAAGAGCAAGCATCCTTGTGACTAACAGCAGTAGGTAGATGCCAGATGATGTAAGGAGGACTACAATGCAGGCAAAAATTAGAGCGTTTGACAACCTATCTAGGGTTTGCGCGGTGGCGAGAAGTTACACAAGGCGGCTAGTGGGGCAAGTCGAGTAAAGTGGTAGCTTCGACTTGTTGTTTAGGAACGGTGGATGGGATAGCGGCGGAAACAAAGAAACAGCAACGGGCACATTGAACTACGACGGCGAACACAACCTAAACCAGCAACAAGACTCGACCACGGACACAAACTCAACAATGCGAATCTGAAACGAAATTGCAAAGGCACAAAAGGCGATAGGACAGCGGAAATTGAAATAATTTTTATGGCTTTTTGTGGACTCTAGGTAAAGAACAGATATGAATCTAAGGGCAAACGAGATTATACCTCGCGGAAAACCTGAAATATCCTATACCAATGAGGGACAACCCGATCTTCCGTGAGGTAGCTGGTAAATTCGATTGGTGGAGATCTCGACGTTGGCGATCCGGCTTCAAATCAACACGATTCGAACTCTGCAACCGCTACACCACTGCTCCGTTGGTTATCAACCAAGCACAACTTGATTGACCTCGCCAAGAAGGCTATTCCTGCAAGCGAATCGAAGAACACAAGAAAGAAGATAAAAACACAGAATCTAAAATTGCAAATATGAATTATGCGAATATCAATAGAGGGTTCAAGAACTCGGTTCCAAAGGACTAATCGACACAGTGGAGGAGATCAAGAACGGGGGCCCTGGATCACTGTAAAAGGATTCGACACCACAGTTACAATGAACGATTCAGTTCCTCGATGGAAAACTAAACTCTAAACAAAACCCAAGACCTAACGACGATGACGGTGGCTGATTATAGGGTTTAGGACGTCATCTATGCTGGACGCGCCCCCTAATAGGCTCTAAGACGATACACGGCCCAACAGACCAAAATACGGTGACGCAGCACCCTGGCAGATTCTGGACGCTGACTTGTTTCGATGATTCCCGTTGACTCCGGACATAATTTGGCGTGATTCCAAAGCCATTGGTTAGCTTATCAAATTATCTTTCCAAGCATATCTGGTTCATCGAAAAAGGAGTCTGTATGCGTCCGGGGCGTTGATTTTACTTGGGACTGCTCCTGAATTCTGAGGGTGACGTGGAAGCTGAGTTGGAGACGGATTGCAACTTAAGGAAGACCATGGCGTCGATGTGTCCAGCGTGGCGATGTCCCCATCAAGAAACCTGCACGGAAAGCCTTGCGTACCAATGTCTTTGCAGCTGCGTGGTTCCCACACTCTCCAGCATGGATCTCAAAGAGAATCTCGAGGCTGTCTTCCCGGGAGACGCATTTTTAGAGCACTTCGTGACAAGAGTTCTTGCGCATGAGCGCACCGTCGACCAGGATATAATTGTTGATGCGGCGAATGAGGCGCTCAGCTTCTGTCTTGTCAGCGGGAACAAGGTTCTCGGAGAGGTACTTGATGAAGTCCTCGCGCCAATCGAATGGCGTTGTGGGTACAACGGCAACCAGTTGTTCTGTCGGCGGAGGTGGAGTCGGGGCGTCCGTTGATGAGGCGGAGCTTGGGTGGTCGGCGATGGAGGGCTCGAGCAGGTCGTGAACAAATACACCGATGGGGACCGGAGATCTTGATGACGCCAACTTAGAGAGCTCATCGGCCGCCTGGTTCCGGTCGCGCGGTAGATGATGGTATTCGATACCGAAGAATTTGCCTTCAAGCTTCCGGATGGCGGCGCAGTAGGCGTTCATCTTGTCGTGGGAGCAATTCTAGTCCTTGTTGAGCTAGTTGATGACGAGGGCAGAGTCGCCGTAGACCATGAGGCGCTTGACGCCTAGCTCGCTGGCGATGCGGAGATCGTGGAGGGCGGCTTCATATTTGGCGGCGTTGTTGGATGTTGGGAAGAGCAGCCGTAGAGCGTAGCGGAGCTTTTCGCCGGAGGGAGACGTGAAGAGGAGACCAGCACCGGCGCCATGCAAGGTGAGGGAGCCGTCGAAGAAGAGGGTCCAGTGTTCTGGCGCTTCTGGTGGTACTGGAGTTTGGAGGTCCGTCCATTCAGCGACGAAGTCGGCGAGTGCTTGAGACTTGATGGTCTGGCGACCCTAGAAGGTGATGTTGTAGGAGCCGAGCTTGATGGCCCACTTGATGATGCGCCCCGTAGCGTCCTTGTTGCGGAGAATGTCCCCGAGGGGGAATTCCGTGACGACGGTGACCCGCTCAGAGCTTTGGAAGTAGTGGCGTAGCTTGCGTGCTGTAATAAGGACCGCGTAGAGGAGCTTCTGTACCTGAGGGTATTGGGTTTTGGAGTCGTTCAATACTTCGGTGACGAAGTAGCAGGGTCGCTGGACGGGGTAGGAGTGGCCGGCTTCCTCGCGTTCGACGACGATGACGGAGCTGACGACCCGGTTTGTGGCGGCGATGTAGAGTAGCAAGGGCTCCTTCTCCTTTGGTGCGACGAGAACAAGAGGCTGGGTAAGATACTTCTTCAGGTCGGAGAAAGCGCAGTCGGCTTCAGCGTCCCAGATGAACTTTTCGCCAGCCTTGAGGAGCTTGAAGAAAGGTAGCCCCTTTTCGCCGAGCCTGGAGATGAAGCGACTGAGGGACGCCATGCACCCGGTGAGCTTCTGGATGTCCTTCACGTTGGAGGGAGCTCACATGCGGAGGATGACCGAAGTCTTGTCAGGGTTTGGGCGAATGCCGTCGCGGCTGACGATGTTGCCGAGGAGGTTTCCAGATGACACGCCGAAGATGCACTTGCTGGGGTTGAGCTTCCACTTAAACCTGTTGAGGGCCTTAAAGATTGCCTCGAGGTCGGAGATGAGCGTGTCGATGGTGCGAGTCTTGACGACGATGAGGTCCTTCAAGCAATCCTGGATCGCACGCTGGTACGTGGCTCCGGCGTTCTTCAACCCAAACGACATGGTCGTATAGCAGTAGGCGCCGAAAGGCGTGATGAACGCCATTTTGATCTGGTCTTCAACCTTCAAGGCAATTTGATGGTAACCGGAATAGCAATCGAGAAAGGAGAGAAGTTCGCACCTGGCGGTAGAGTCGACGACCTCGTCGATGCGAGGAAGGAGGAAGGGGTCTTTAGGGCAATGCTTATTGAGGTCGGTGTAGTCAACACACATACGCCATTCTTTATTCTTTTTGAGTAAAAGGGCTAGATATCGATTGGCCAACCAATCCGGGTGATACACCTCTTTGATAAAGCCGGCAGCTAGGAGCCGGATGAGCTCTACCCTAATTGCCTCCTTCCTGTCTGGCGCGAAGCGACAGAGCTTTTGGCGAACCGGCCTGGCGGTTGAGGAGACGTTCAGGGAGTGCTCGACGAACTTCTGTGGAACTCCAGGCATGTCCGCTGGTTTCCAAGCGAACACGTCGACGTTGCTCCGTAGGAAGCTGACGAGCGCGTCTTCCTATTTGGGGTCGAGGTTGGTGCCGATGACGGCAGTCTTCTCCGGAGCGCCGTCCACCAGGGCCACCTACTTCATGTCCTTCGATTTCTTGCTGGAGCGCTGGTCGGAGGCTTCCGGGATCTCGAGATCGTCGGGGCGGAGCTTGGCGGCATCATCGAGGCAGTCCTGGATGCCCTGGATCTGTTGGCGTGTCTCGGCAGAGTTGATTGTTTCCTGCTCGCACTCGTACGCCACCTAGAGATTTGCCCGGACGCTGAGGACGCCTTTCTTCGTTGGCATCTTGAGCACGAGGTAGGCATAATGTGGAACAACCATGAGCTTGGAGAGCGTCGGGCGACCGAGGTTGGCATGGTAGGCGGTGTCAAAATCGGCAACGATGAAGGTGATGTACTCCTCGCAGAAGTGGTTCGAGGTGCCGAACTGCACTGGAAGGGTGATTTGACCAACGAGCATGGAGGGTTCCCTGGTACGATGCCCCAAAAAGGGAAATTCACCGAGAACAGATCCCGCTTGGAGTAGTCGAGCTCGCGGAAAGCCGAAGAGAAGATGATGTTGAGGGCACTCCCACCGTCGACGAGGACCTTGCCGTAGCGGCAGTTGGAGATCACCGGGTCGATGACGAGGGGAAAATGCCCTGGGTACTTGTCGTCCGACCACTGGTCCTCCCTGGAGAATGTGATGGGGCGCTCTGACCAGTCGAGGTAGCGAACGTTGGCGGGGTCGTCGGTGATGGCGGCCACGGAGGTGATGTCGCGTCGTACTTGGCATCGCTTCTGTTCGGTCTCGATGACAACGTTACCGCCGAAGATGGAGAGTGTCCTCGCTGGTGCGCGGAAAGCAGGCTCATGGGTGTCGGCGTCCTTGTCCTTGTTGTTGTCGAATCGCGGTCGCTTGTCGTCGCTCCCGCGAACATTACGGGCGATGGTGTCACACTCGCGCATGGAGTGTTTGGCGCCTTTGTGGAGAGGACAGGGACCGTTGAGGAGCTTCTCGTAGTCGTTGTCATAGGTGCATTTCGGCCGAGTACTGGTGTTGGCGATGTAGCGACAGTCACGCCGACGGTGGTCCGTCCTCTGATGGGAAGACTCTGGGCGATCGTGTCGGCGTTCTCGATCGTCGCGGTGGTCGCGTTGCCTGGAGCGGTGGTCGCGTCCTTCATTACGCCGTTCATTGCGGCGATCATCATCACGACGACGTGGGCGTTCGTGATGGCAATGGGCGTCGTCGACGTCGGCATAAGAGTTGGCGACCGTCATTAGTTCGGTGACCGTGGCTACCTTCTTCCGGATGATCTTGTCGTGGAGCTCCTTATGGCGTAGACCGTTGGAGAACGTGGAGATGGCTTCTGCATCGGCGATCTCCAGAATCATGAGGCGCATGTTGGAGAATCTTCGAATGTAGCTCCAGAGGCTTTCGTTGTGCTCCTGGTGGACGTTTTGAAGATCGTAGTGCGTTCCTGGTTGGATGCAGGTAGCGCTGTATGTCTTGACGAAGACTTCCTTCAGCTGTTCCCAGGTGTCGATGGAGTTCTCGGCAAGCTTGTGGAGCCAACTGTTGGCTGAAGACGACTGCATGACGGGGAGGTACTTGGCCATCACGTCAGATCCTCCTCCGGCTGCTTGAATGGCGATTCCGTACGTGGTGAGCCACTACTCCGGGTTGGCCTTTCTGTCGTACTTGTCCACCGTGGTGACCTTGAAACCCTGAGGCCATTGGACGGCTCGGAGCCGGGAGGTGAAAGGGCATGGCCCTGTCGAGGCGTTGGGAGCCGGAGCTTGATCACGGGCATGATTGCCTTGGGAGACTTCCTGGTCGTGATGTGGCGGCGATCGCCGTCAGCGCGAGGGATGTGGGCTTGGTGGAGTTCCGCTGTACGATGATCCGGAGGGTGAGAGATAGCGCCCTTTCTCGTTGCACTGTACGGCAGCAGCCTTGACGTGGGCGACGACCTTCTGTAGTTCTGAGGTTACCCGAAGCTTGGAGAGTTCGTTGTAGACGACGGCGAGGTTGGCGCTTGGGGTCGGGTAAACGGTTTGATCATCTACCCTGTTGAATTCATAGATGAGGTCGTGACCTCCAGCATTATCGCGATCCCAACGTCGGTTGTCGTCGTGATGCTCCCGGTCGCGGCACTCTTGGTCGCGTTGTTCATCGTCGCGCCGGCGCCGGCGGTCGATGTTGCGTTGCTCCCGATTGGCGCGTTCGCCTTCCGTTTCGTTCGGCGGTGGAGGACTGTCGGCGGAGACGTTGAAGATGATGCCACCGCAGTACGGTAGGAAGTCGACCTCGGAGTCGGTGGAGATAACGGTCGTAGACCGCGTGGAGATGGAGCCGTTTGTGGTGGTAGATCCGGACGCCGAAGTCGCCGAGACAGTGTCGCCGGAGATCTCTTTGAGAGTCACCATGCCAACGAGTGGAGCTGGAGTCGTCCGGGCGTGCACGCTGGTCGGAGGCATCTGGCCGGAACCAGAAGACTGGAGCTGGTCAGAGAGTTGTCGCAACGCCTGATGCTGGTATGTAGGAGCCGCACCGCGGAGCCCGAAGGGCATGGATGTTGGAGATGAAGTGCGGCGACGAGTCAGATGCAGATCTGATCTGGGACGATGGGTGGGACGAGCGCTGGAAACTCCCAATGGTGTACCTGAAAATTGCTCAAGGCGAGATTGGTCGGAAAGCTGTATACGAGCTACCTCGATGGCGTCGATGCATTCTGCAATTCCTTGGTTGGCTCGG
This sequence comes from Coix lacryma-jobi var. lacryma-jobi, assembly GCA_009763385.1. Lineage (NCBI taxonomy): Eukaryota > Viridiplantae > Streptophyta > Magnoliopsida > Poales > Poaceae > Coix > Coix lacryma-jobi. The sequence goes on from CM019824.1 coordinate 53,657,230, forward strand.
TCGATGGCTTCGATCAGGTCGTTGCAAGGGACGATTCTCGGCGGGCGGCGTGCCACCTTTGTGATGCGGCGGGTGAACGGCGGATCGTCCGGCGCAGGAAGCTGTGCAGATTCCATGATTTCCAGAGCAGGAACGTGGTCGCCCACGGTCCAGATCATAGATCCGATCTGAAAAGTGGTGCCTGCCTCCGGAAGAACCATGGAACGAGGGAAAGTGACCGCTTGGCAGATCATGGTGTCGTAGCACACACACACCCTACCTGGCGCACCAACTGTCGATGAAATATGGTCGATAGTCTACCGAGGGGTATGCCCAAGGTAGTAGATTGAGTGGCGGAGGCGTGCGAGACGTCTGCAAAGCATAAACACAGGGACGAGAGACGACGATTTAGACAGGTTCGGGCCGGCAAGTCGTCGTAATACCCTACGTCCTATGTTCTGGTGGCTGGTTTGTATTGATGGATTGCAATATGGTGTGTGTTTGGAGGGGATCCCTGCTCGCCTTATATAGTCGAGGAGCAGGGTTACGACTTGTCGAATCCTAACAGATTACAATCGGTTCCTTTTGGCTAGGAATCCGGGTCTATCTATTCGGATCTTCCTTGTCGAGCAAGTCATCAGGAGAGTCCTTGGCGGCCGCGACGGCCTGGTCGCGGGCCGCAAGGCCTTCTGGTTGGGCCGTGTCTGCAGGAGAGCCCAAGTCGTGCCATGGGGGTATATGGGTGTAATATCCCCACAGGGCTACCGACGAAAGCACCCTCGGACAAATACGTTACCGCCCCTCGTCGAAAAACGAATGGGACGGGCGTTTTACATTACACGCCGAGGGGCTACCGACGAAAGCACCCTCGCGCGAATACTTTATCGCCCCTCGTCGAAAAATGAATGGAGGCGGGCGTTTTACACTAAGCTCCAAGGGGCTACCGACGAAAGCACCCTCGGACGAATACATTAGCGGCCCTTGTCAAAAAACGAATGAGCGGGCGATTTACATTACATGCCGAGGGGCTACTAGTGAAAGCACCCTCGGGGTGAATACGTTAGCGGCCCTCGTCGATAAACGAACGGGGGCGGGCGATAAACATAGCGAATTACTTAAAAATATAATATATAAAATAATAATAATAATAATAATAATATATAAGTAATATAATAATAATAATAATAAATAACATAGAATCAGGCTTCTTCAAAAATGCTTCAAGGTATGGCGATCTGAAAAGTCTTTAACAACGGCACCGTCGACCCGCGACAACGCACGGATCGATGGTAAGGGGCTATTGTTGGGGTGGTACCCCAATCGTAGGGATCCCGCTTCCGCACAAAAGCATTTTCGACGAATCCCTTATCGAACGGAAGCAACTGTGAGCCGAATACTTTCGAGCGATATGAACGGTAGACGATCAGGAACGAATGTGGTCACTCGAGCAATGATGCTTTCAACCGAATATGTTCTCGAACGAATACAATGCTATTAGTCGGTTTCAATCAGCTGTGCAGCGATAGTCTCCCTTCCGGGCGAAAGTGCCTTCGTCTTCCAAAGTTGGTGGGGAGACGACGCTTTCGTCCGAAAGCACTTTCAGCCGAAGCGATAGTTTCCCTTTCGGACGAAAGCGCCTTCGTCTTCCAAAGTTGGTGGAGAGGCGACGCTTTCATCCGAAAGCACTTTCGACCGAAGCGATAGTTTCCCTTACGGGCGAAAGCGTTTTCATCTTCCAAAGTTGGTGGAGAGACGATGCTTTCGTCTGAAAGCACTTTCGTCCATAAGCGATGGCTTCCGAATGTCTTCGTGCAGGTCCAGAGTCCAAAACTAGCAAAGGAGGACCCACTTGTCGGAAGTAGGCTGTTCGACAGATGGAGAGCAGATGGGGCCACCTTAACGTTGGTGTACGGAAATACCCTTCGGATGACAGAGGCGCCTTATCCAAAAGAGTAGTTACAAGGGCATTGTAGTACTTCTAAACAAAGAGTAGTTGGAAGGGCATTTACGTACTTGTAAAAACTGCATGATTAATATAAATAGGCTGACCTCCCCTATGGAGAGGGGGGAGGATCACTGTTCAATTTACTCGAGCTACAGTTGGTTCTTGCTTGTGAGTTTGCCTTTCGTCTTGCTTGTGTTCACTTGTACAACGACCTGCTATTTTAGGTTTTCGGCTCTAAAACAACACATACCTCTTGCTACTCAGTGCATGCGCGCACCATTGTTGTACATCAGAGGGGTTTATAGTCTTGCGAGACCACACCAACCACGTTTGTGGTGTGGCAGCCACCGTGTACCAAAAGGAACAAGGCATGCGGCGGTTTGGCCGGAAGCCTGATAGTGGAGACGACAGAGAGCATCAGGGAGAGGTTTTGCCACGAGTGGCTTAACCGGAGACCCACTTGCGCGTGGGCAAGGACCAGAGCTATCCATGGAGTTACCTGGCCGGGAGCTTGGCGCTTGCGAGGGATTCCTTGCAAGGGTCTCCAACGAGGACTAGGGGAAGCTTGCGTGCTTCTCGATACCTCGGTAAAAATACCGGAGTCGTCGACGGGAGTTTGCATCTCTACCCTGCTCTTTAGCTTCCGCATTTATCTTGCTACCTTAATTATGTGCTTTATCTTTCCGAGCTTAGTTGATAGGCTAGTTGATAGGATTGGAACCTAGGTCGCATAACTCTTTTGCGGTAGAGATAGCAACACACCTAGCAAAACCATAGTTGCACAATTAGATAGTTTACTTTCTTGCATTGGTTTGACTAGGTGGTAATTAAAGACCATAGTTAGAGTAAAGTTTCTAGTTGTCTAATTCACCCCCCTCTTAGGCGTCACAGTCCTTTCAAGCGATAGTTAATTAGGGACGGAGAGAGTAGTAATATTATCGCTTAGACATAAGACATATATAGCATTGCCCTATAAACATAAACATACTTTCCGTGTTTGCAGTTATCAACATATTGAGAGCTCAGTTGATAAGCGTATCATTTTATTTTTCAACCTAGACCATAGCATTTTTTTTGAAGCTTTGATTGCGTCATCGATCCTTAATTACACCTTCAAGCATGTATTACATGTGCTGATTCTTTCGAAACATATGTGCGTTGTAAGCCTATAACCATTTTGAGGCAGTGGTCTCATTTCATCTCATCGTAAGGCCAATCTTAATGGTGAGTTTCATTTTGTTGTTTTTAAGATTGCTATGTCATATGAAATAAAATGAAACTTGAATGAAACTCTGCGTTGAGAGTGAGAGTTTCATTGTAAAGTTTCATAGACATTAAATTTTATGACTCATAGAGAGTTGGTATTCGTGCCAAGAGAGTTTCATCTAGATGAAACTCATTTCTTCTATCACTTCTTAAATATACCGCCATGTCATCAACAATGCTTATGTGCCAACCTATTTAATGTAAATAAAACTCTCATTGAGATTGGCCTAAGGGGTGTTTGGTTGGGAGGTGAAAAAGTTTTAGGTGTCATAGCGAATCTTGCAACATTAATTTAGTCTATTAAAAATAGAGTAATAAAAAAATACATATTTCAATTAAAAACCATGAGATAAATTTATTAAGACTAATTAATCTATCATTAGCATATGTTTAGTGTAGCACAACATTGTCAAACCATGGACTAATTAAGTTTAACAAATCGTCTCACAAAGTTATCACAATCTAGGCAATTAGTTATTTTTTAGTCTATATTTAATACTTCATGTATGTGTTAAAATATTCGATATGATAGATGAAAAGTTTTTGGGCTAGAAACTAAACAGGGTCAGAACAGCAGCAAGACTTGAGAGTGGCATACTACTCTTCCTTCAATGCCAGTATTTTTTTCCCTCTTTGCTTAATTAGTCTTATCAACTTAGGACTGGTAGGCACGACGAATCGTTAACTCATAGCAATGAAATAGCAAGCACGGTGGTTGATGACTTGATGCTGGGCATGCGTGTAATAGGATTCCGCAGACTATCTCGATAGGATTTGGAATAAGCCAGCGTTGTATATGTTCTTAACTAAGACCGTCTCCAACAACCACTATCCAAAATATAATACTTATTTGATATTTGAGTAGCCCTATAGATAATGATTTTTATATTTATTTTAGTCTTCTCAACAACTAGACATAAAAGAGATCTCTTTCTGCAAATAGGTCTCTAGGAAAGAGGATACTTAAATTTAGTTTGTCCCTATCTTGATATTCAAAATGAGTTCTGGTATAGATACTCTATTGGAGGCTATCGGTATTGTGTTGGAGACCTATTTTAGTTTGAGTATCCAAATGTGTCTCCTGTTGGAGAAAGCCTAAGGTGTACATATTAACATATGCCAAACGTTCTCTTATTATATACTCCAATTTCAAATTCTAAGTCATTTTAAGAATTTTAGACACACAAAGTTTTGTTTAAAGTTGAACTAAAATTATAGAGAGAAATATAAAGATTTATGACATCAAATAGGTATATTATGAAAATATAACTAATAAAGAATCGAACCAATGATACTTAGTTGGTATTGTAAATGTTATTATATGTATAAATTTGGTCAACTTATAAAACTTTGACTCTTCAAGATTCTTGAAACGACTTGTAATTTAGAATGGAGAAACTATTTTATTACGAGTTCTAGCACATTACTTTTTTGTAAAAAAGGGGGGGACCAACGTTGGGAATGTATTCTTCTTCCTTGAACTGAGTGCACGAATTTTCTTCTTCAGACAAAGCCTTGATAGCCGTTTGACACGGCTTACGCTAGTTGTGGATCCATCCGATAGAGATGCACTGTTTATGCACTTCAGCAGCTCCGGATCGATCCACCCTAGCAAATCCCCCAGATACTGAGGGCTCCTTTGGATGCGGTAATCCCCCGAGGATCCCCGTGTAATCCGCAGGTGGAGAAAAGCGCGTGGCACTGCTCCCTGGTCTGATCCGCGGCACCCTTTGGAGAGCTCGTGGATCAAATAAGCCCGTGTCGTTTTCGCCCTAACCCTGTCGATCCACGGGGCCCAGAATAAACATGTCCAGAGTCGTGTCATTTCTTCCCCGCCGCTCACTCGCGACTCCCATCTCGCGTCGCCGGCGAAAAGCATGGCGGCTAGGGTTTGAGTGTCGTTGTCTTCATACCTTGCATCAACCATCATCGACCCAGCTCCTCGTCATGCCGCCACCGCCACTCTTGAATCCTACTCCAACTTTGATCCGTGCACCTTCCTAGATCGTTGCTGCTCTCATTGTGCCGCCACGACCTTCTCCGCCCGTAACTGCTACATCCTCAGCCAGCCGTGTCGTGCGTGCTTTGCTAGGCGCAGGTTGGGCACCTCATCCTCCTCTTGTTCTGTGTGTTCTCGTTGGATCTGATACTCTTTAATTTTCACTTTTTGAATCAAATCGAATGGATGGATGGATGGGTGAATCTGGGTGGTGATGCTTGGCATGACACTAGTACAAGGTTGCTGCTCTCGAATGGATGGATGGATGGATGAATCTGGGTGGTGGTTAAATCTTCTAGTCTGCAGTGATAGGTTGTTAAAGTGAGCTGAAATTTTCTTTTTGGGCTGAACAGGAAATTAATGGCTTTGAATGCATAGATTATTAGAATATCATGAATTTTGCTGAGACTGTAGTTCTTCTCTTTCTAGTTTCTGATTCTGCCTTGTAGCTATGGCAATTGACATTTCGTAAATGGTATGTTCTTGTCAGATTATATATTGATAGAGCTAAATAAATCGGTTGGTTTATAAGTGCCATATGAATCTGCTGTGTTGAGTTTCCCCTCTCTAATAAGCATGGATCCGTGTAACGATTAAATCGAAGAGCCTGACAGTGGTCTTTCTTGCAGCTTTTGTCTGTGGTAAATTGTTGGCTTAGTGAAGGCCTGACAGTGGTGTCTCTACAATTACAAATTACAGAGTTGGACCCTACTTATATAATAGGTAAATTTATGTCTCTCTTTTTTCCATTCAAATTAAAGGGCTTGTTCACTAATTTCTATGTGCTGATTTCTGCAAAAATTATGGCTGCACAATAGCTGCCCTGAAACGAAAAACTAACTCCCTATAGAAATCCAAGGTAAATCACAAACGGATCCCTTCCTATGTCTCCTATGTGATTTTGCTTTTGTGGTCATGTCTTGATCCATCTGTATGCTTGCATCCCTAATTCCATCTCAAGTGATTATTTCTTTTCTAGTTGTGCAACTATTATTGTATTATATGTTGACTTCATATGCTATAAACACGACAAATGCTAGGTTTATAGCATATTGCGCTAGCATGTCTAGGTTGGATATTGATTGGTTGACATCATTTTGTTTGGCATGCTTGCCCAATGGATCTTGGCAAAATGAACTTTCAATGCTTTTTCAAGCTGTATTTAAATTCTCATTTCATTCGGTTGTGTTTAACTTGATTTCGTCGAGTTCTGGAGATATGTAGTATTTTTTCTAGTATTCCTGTATATTTTCTTAAACGCATTCAGGGTGCACTAGCAGTTCTGCATTGGTCTCTGTTTCTGTAAGTTGTCTGAATTAACTGCATTCTCTGTTTTTCAGTCAGAGTTCTTTATGTTCCTATCATTTGTCAGTACAGGTCTCAACCTGTGTTATTATTATATTTTTCATCCAATAAATAATGTTGCATGTTCCTCTTAATTCCAGCACTTAGTTCACCAGCTGTGGCCGTATGTCTATCTGAAATTCTAAATTGGGATATAGGCCAAGATTTTGTGGAGAACTTTTAATTGGCCTACATTCAACACCCCTTCTCATCGTTGTTTCGGTCCTTAAAATATTTCAGATGTTTGAGCTTCTAAATACGTCCCAAACCCAGATTCTTTAAATAGGTATAGTTTTCAAAGCAATAGATTATTAATTAACATGTAGCTTATGTGACTTTCTTTTCCAGATTGCTACCACATTATTTTGTGTTCTCAATCAATAATAACTCCTCCTTTCATCTATTTGCAGGGGAGGAGGGCTCTTTTGTTGTCCTATTGGTTATGATGGCTACAAGTGGATATTTCAGTAGACGTGTAATTGTCTAGTTGTTAATTATCTTGTCAGTTTAATCTGTGTTCATCTTTGGTTGAGGATCGGGCCTTCTATTGGATCAAATTAGGCAGTTTGTTTATTAATTTATCAGCGTAAGGGTGTTGTGACAAGTGAATTTGTAGATGACTTTTTTAATATAATACATGTTGTACTAGAGAAAGTATGTCCATGGTACTAATTTTGCGGATTGGAGCAATATTTTTGAATTCTTTATGTTTTCCTGAATTTACTGATATTTTTTAGTTGGATGAGATTCTAATCCCGGTGTCTTCCAAATAGTTGGCGATAATTCCCTCCCGGCAGGGGAGAGGGTGTCGAATACAGAGGAGGAATCCCCTTTTAGAACCAAAACCACGTGTTTTTCTCTTCTTAGCATCTAAAGGAGCCAAAGTCGTGAACTTTTTTCTCCTTCACTAGCTCCTGCTGTAGAATTATAACTCTGATGAAATCAGAGACGACATAGGGGCGTGTTTGGTTGGTTTGCTCTACTCATTCTATATTATGAACCAAGTTGAACAAGAAGATACCATGGTGGTGTGTGTTGGTGGCCAAGCTCAGTTCGCCTCTTCCTCACCAACCCTGGCTCTGCTCCCCTATGCCCCTTCAATAAGCAAGTATTCTTGCTCACCCTGGCCATGTCAGCGACGGAGCACTCTCACGAAACGGTGGCATTCGGTGCGGGCATCGCAGGCTTATTTGGACGCGTGGAAGTTTATAGTGGCGACATAGATGGGCAGAGCGATACACGTCCAAGCCTTTGATGCGGGTTTGAGTGGCGCCATCGGCTCACGCGGACACGGGTTCCCACTCTTCTTGTTTTGAGTTTAAAACTGTACGTACTGTACAATATAAGTTTAAAATTGCAAAATCTTTATTGGCGTCACACTACTCGGTACACATGTCATGATCTGATCTGACCACGCTAGCTCAGTTTCGTGCCGTGACAAGTGCGGTCACAAGTCACAAGTCACAACCCAAAACCCGGTGGCCGGTATGGATGGAATACTGCCGCTAAGCGAAGGCGGCTTAAAGCAAGAAGCAAGAGAGCGCTCGTGAGCCGGCCGAGCATATTTTCCTTCCTTCTTGTGCGGGGCCGACCGTATCCTTTTCACCGATCCCGCGTATTCCTCCCCCGTGTGTACAGTACAGTAGGTACGTAAAAGCTGTCGCACACTCACTCACCTGACCATGCTACGTCACCATCGCCTCTTGGCTTTTGCCCGGCGTGCTGCTTGTGGCCGGCGCGGGATAGTTACGCTCACTAATCCCTCCCTCCACTGATACTCGATCTTTTACTCCCTACTGCCGGTGCCGCGGAACCTAAGTTGTGCAAGTTTCAACAAAACGCACTCTCTTCTTATCTTTGGTGCCGATTTGCCAAATGCCAAATGATGGTTGCTTCCATTACTGATGATAGCGATCCATCCTTCTGGACTGCTTCAGCCCACAGCCCACGGCGGTGGTGCTTGATTGAGGCCTTGTTCAGTTGGTGAAACTGTAGCATTTTTGTTGTTACTTGACAAACTTTATCTAAAAATGACCTAACTATGCTCAAAAGATTCGTCTCGACATGAGCGGACTAAAAGTACAATTAGTTATTTTTTACTTACATTTAATGCTACATACATGCGTCTAAAGATTCGATGTGATAGTTACTGTGCAGTATATTTGAGCCAATTTCATGAACTGAACATGCCCTGAATGCTTCATACATGGGTCGGGTCCAGTACGTACTCCAGTCCAACAAGGGCATCCAGCAATCAGCAAGCATCATGTAGACTGGTTCTCTTCCCATGACTCTGAACACAAACATAAGAGATGTCCTATCTGGTAAAGTACGTTGCAGTTGTGTGTCAGGCTTATCTATCGGCTCTAAAGTTTATGTTATGCTCTTTCTTTAACCAAAACTGGCTACACTTTACAACACTCTTCTTCTGCCTTTTGACATACCCTCCTTCCGAATCCATCCAAGTGCACGGTGGATGCTCCTTTAGTCCTTTCTTTCTTGTTGGTGCTCGATACATACTTCAGTTAAGCTCTTCTCCGTTACGGAGTACTTACAAATGGTACGTAGTGGTGCCAAATTCTTGAAAAAAAGAAAAGAAAATAAAGTGTACTGGTGCCAAGATTTTATCTTATTATCTCTCTTTCTCCTATACTAATTAATTAGAAGAATGCTCCGTACGTTGTTACGGAAATCATAGGTAAAATTATTTTACTCATATTTACAAATACATGTTAGTGAATGATTTTTAACATTGTGATATGAACAACTAAATTGACACAATGACATGTGTTAGTGGATACTGAATTATTGATGTAGACAGTTTGCATGACAATATAGTTGTAAGTGATAGGGAATGTTCTAGTGGAGCTAATGTGAATAATTTGCATGGTAAGATAAAAATTCTAGTGGAGCTTGAAATATAAGATATAAATATATATATAAATACGTTATATAAAAAGATACATTGACCCAATATTTTTTGTGTCTCTCCGAAAAACATTCTAAAATAAGATCTCATTTGGTATAGCTTCCAAGCTCTAGCTCCACTGTAGTGTGGAGCTGTTTTGATTTCCGAGGTGCCAAATGAAGGCCCCCCATCTTTTCGTATGTTATTTGACACTTCGGAATCGAAACACCTCCACGCTATGGTTGAAAAATAGTACTACTATAGTATCTGTCAAGTGGAGCTGGAGCTAGAGAAAACTGTATTGAAGGAGGCTAAGAGGTGTTTGATTTACACGATTAAAATTTAGTCTCTATCACATTGGATGTTACAGCCCTAATTTTATTCATTAAAAATATACTAATTATAAAACTAATTTGTCAGCCAAAAGATAATTCACGAGAGAAATCTATTAAACCTAATTAATTTACGATTTAACAATCTGATACTACAGTAAACATTTGTTAAAAAATAAATTAATTTAATTTAATAGATTCACTCTAGTCCCTTTAACAAACATCCTCTAAACTATAATTGAAAAAGATGGAACAGGCGAAGCTATAATTTTGAGCTCCACCAGCTCGGACTCTGCCATGCTATAGTAACGCTACAGTTCAAGAGCTAAAGCTGGTAGGTGTAGCAAAGCGCGGGCATAGTCACAAAAGTTCCCGCTACACGGTAACAAGGAACATGTAACGTGGTAGGTAGATCGATAATTTTAAGTTCTTTTTCGGGATGGTTGATTCGAGGATGAGATCATGATCCCTGTATAATTAAGATGATGTACCTAGAACGTAACTATCGAACGAAGAAAATTTTTGTCAATTTTTACTTTTTTGTATTTTTTTTCTACACTTCGAGTCCGACGCGAGGAGGCCGCTGCCGTCTGGCGCCGGTAGGCTGTCCCTTCCACTCCTCTGTGATCTACCGGCTGTCCCTTCCACTCCTCTGTGATCCAATTCAATTTGGTACGCCGCCTTCATCAGTAACTAAGCTCGTACGTACGATTGTACCACGATATCTCCGTTCTACGTTTCGAAACCAAAGTTTCTAGAACGTGGAACACGACACCGTCCCTAGGCATGCTTGAAACACGCTGTATAATACACTCGATGAATTTTCTCTTAAAAAAATAATACACTGGATGAATTGCAGTGGCGGAGCTAGAGCAAATACGTGGAGGATGCACTCACCTTGTGGGTGCATATAGTTTTGTTATATGTACGTGAATATAGTGAAAAATTGATCATAATTATTATTTTTTTGAAAATTTTGCCCAGCCGCCCATGATGAATTGAATAGCACGCAAAAGCGGGTCGGTGCACGACGAACGTGCACACCGGGGGCAGTCCCCATTCCAGCACGTCACGTGCACGTCCATTGCGCATCTCGTCCAGGCCCGTTACCCGGCAGGCACCTTTTATTGGCGCAGATGTGACATTCATGGGGCCCACGTGTCATCCCCAAAGCATCGACATGGATGCCCGCCATCATCATTTGATCATCTCGCAGTTTGCGGTATGGGTTGAAAGTTGAAACTTGAGGATGCCATTGTCCCCGAGGATCAGGAGTTTCAGGGCGCCTGATTTCGTCACGATCGATGATCATGGGTTCATGGCCACTCTCTTCGCACCAGCTACTCTCTGTGTGCACACATCTCAGTGTAACCTGTCCATCTCTACTATTATAAAATAATGCTAGCTCTAAGCTGATATGAAATATGAAAAATGTAATAAAACATAGAGCTTTTTACCTCTATATGGCCTTAGAAATAATGACTCTTCCTTATATGACTTTTTTTTTATTTGAACTTACCTTTATGACCCTAAAATGAATTTTTATTCCTTCTATGGCCTTCCGTCCATTTTTGCTACTTGACGGTGTTAAGTCAAAGGTAAAAAGACCGTTTTACCCCTAGTATAAAAAAATTGCAGAGTTTTATTTTTGTTGTATATTTATATATATTGTTACGTATAAATATATTTGTTTAATATTACTCTAAATATACAACAAACAAATAAAATTGTAATTTTTTTATGCCAAGGGTAAACGATCTTTTTACCCTTGAATTAACACTGTCAAGTGACGAAAACGAACGGAAGGCCATAGAAAGAATGAAAGTTCAATTCAGAATCATAAAGGTAAGTTTAAAAGAAAAAAAAGGTCATATAAGAAAGAGTCATTTTTTCCAAAGCTATATAGGTAAAAGCTCTAAAACATACGGTGCGAGGAGTAGCCGGACAGCTTTAATATCAGCTGTCCATATCATGGGTTCATGGCTGTATTATATCGTAAAAATAAGCTAGGCGGACTATCTTTTGAGTTTACGGCTCGGTTTGCTTGAACTTAAAGTCATTACAGCTGATTTACATTACTAATTTATTCTAAGAAAGAAATACTATTTCACAGCCGTTTTATATAGATTAAAACGACTGAATAGCTCAAGCTAACATAGCCTATTTTTACGCATTCAATATATGATTAAAATATAATATACCTAACTTCGAAGCTAAATTAGTAATGACATGACGAATCGCAAATTGCAATGATTGCAAAGCTGAGTGAAAATCGTGCGAAGGTCGCCGAAAAAACGATTGCAAAGATCATTTCGAGCTTCCAGATCCAGCGGGATCACCAGTGTCCGTGAGCCAATTACTAGATCACGAGGCCCAGCCCATTAGCAAAAACCCCAAGGCCTTTTTCCCTTTCGTCTTCTCTCGTACGTTCCACGAGCCCACAACCCCCGGCGCTCTTGTCAAAAAAAAAGAAAAAAAAGAAACTTTTACTACCATTAAAAAAGATGACCCTTGTGAAAGGGCATGTGGTCCAGTGAACCCTAGTGCCATAGGTTTTTATGGATTTTTTTTCAGAATTTTGCAGGTACGCACGCGTGCGCTTTCGGTGATACTGTGTGTTTCCCGCGCACTAGAGGCGGCGAGCTTCCCAATCTCTCTTTGTGAGTGTGGAGTGTGTGGTTGTGTGCGTCCAATTTGTACCTGATAAAAAAAAAGATGACCCTTACCTGCAAACTAATAAAAAATTAGAGCACACCCAGGTGCTATTATCGAACTTTGTTGGGGAAAGCGCCGACTATGGCAGTTCGCCTGCCTGTCTGCGTGGCCCGCGGGGGAAAGCGCCGACCATGGCAGTTCGCCTGCCTTGGCCGCACAGGAACCCTACGCGCAGACGGCGGAGACAGCGTCGGGCTCGGCGGCGGCGCCGTTGCTGCGGCTGCACTTGTCGTCGTCACTCGTCAGTGGAGATGGGGGCAAGCAGAGGATCGGCAGGAGCACGAGTCAATGGCGTACATCAGAGGATCGACAAGGAGAGGGCAACGACCGATTAAGATTCGGCGACGAAGCTTCCGAGTCTAGTGCGGGCACCGCGACAGCAGCCCAAGCAGTGAGTGGTGTGGTTCTGCTCTACATGTCTGAAGGGTATATGTTGACGGTCCTTAAACACCCGTTTTACCATCAACATTTGACCCTAAAGTCCACAAAAAAGGCATGAAATGTAGTCAAATAGGTTTCAAACTAACCAAATTCCACATGTCCATAGAATTTTATTTGAATGCAGGATTTGAACCAAATTTGGACATATGGACGCACCAGAGGCCAAGCCCACTCAGCAGGGCCCAAATGGGCCTAAGGGGGGTGGCGCCCGCCACCTCTAAGTGGCGCCCGCCACTTGGGTTGGCCCAAGCTTCACTCCCTCCCACATCACCGATCCATGTGACCTCCCCAAGGCTTCATCTTGGCCCTTGGTCACTAGGTCAGTGGCATCGGACGGCTCAGGATGTGGCGTGGATCAAGGCTGAATGGCGGTTACTAGGACATGCAACCGACCTCCAAACCGCCTTGGACAACCACCTGGATGCCGTTGAAGCCAAGGCGGTGCATCCAACGGTGAGGGAGGTGGCGGCCGCCACCTAGGGCTGGCGCCCGCCACTAGGGTTAGCCCTAGGTCGGCTGGCTGCCCCCTATAAGTACCCCCCCTCACTCATTTGGGCTATAAATACCCCCCTGAGGTGAAAGTGCATTCGCCCCCATTGTGGGTTTTGGCTAATTAATGACAATCAAATTAGGGACTAACCTATTTATAAAAGCATGTATGCAGGTGTTAGTCCTATAAAAGATTTGAAACGTTGAAATCTCGTGACCAAAGCACGTAGGATACTTTTGGACATAAAGATGCCTAGCTCAAGTGGTAGTTTAAAATTTCAATTTGAAACTTGAGTTATAGGTAAGCCGGACTGTGAAGAGGGTCATAAAGTAAGTTGGCTAGATGTGGAGAAAAGTGCTCAAATCGACTAACTATAGTTCGCTTGAGAGACACCGCACAATCACGAACATGTAGAGGGTAATTTTATATGGTCGGTGGTACCGACCATGGGTGGTCGGTGGTACCGACCACAGCTTCTCTGCGCAGCACTCAAACACCCTCTCTGTGTTGGTCAAAAATGACCTGGCGGTAGTACCGCTATAACCTCGGTACTACCGGCCTCGGTGGTACCGACCCTGGTCGGTAGTAACTATAACACCTCTGGTGTTTTAAAATGTAATTAACCTGACATGTCATCATCATTAGTCATTAATCATTCTTGTCTTGCATTTATGTTTGCTTAGTACTGGTGTAGCAATCTCTTTTCAAAACCCAAAAAAAAAGCCCTAACCTTCCTTAAGGGCAAAATGGTAATTTCACCTCTGTGCCTAGCTTTGTGTAATTCTTGTTCAGTTGGATATCTTGAAGTTTTGTTGTGTTGGCCAAAGTTCAAAAATCAAAATCAGATTTCAAATCCCTTTGCAAAACCCTGATTTCCAAACCCTGGATTTTATCCCTCTTTTTGTAGTTCAAAAATTATTCAAAATTTGGGGTTGGTCCAAAAAGCAAAGTTGTAGATCTGGCCAAGAGAAACAACTTTGGTGTTTACAAATTTTCAAGTTTCTATACAAAGTTGAAGTAAATCCAAATTCATTCAAATTCCAGTTTTTGTCCCCTTTTCAGTTTTCAAAATTTATTCAAAAACCTTTGAGTTTCAGAAAAAGTGTATATTAGCAAAGTTGTAGGTTTTGATAAAAGGAACAACTTTCATATTTGCAGATTTCCAACTTTCAATGTAAAATCAAAAGTAATTTTGAATTTATTCAAATCCCAAAAGTGTTCCCTTTTCTGATTTCAAATGTGGTTCAAAAACTATTTGGATTTTGAAAATGTTCATATCGACAAAGTTATAGATCTCTTTTTTCTGCACAACTTTGGTATTTTGAGTTTTTCCTGTGCAGTTCAAATTTTGGGAGAAATTTGCAAAATACAGAAAGTCAAAACCTAGACCTAGCCCTGTTCATCCCCTACCTCTAGCCGGCACAGAGCAGGGGGGGGCCCGGCCATGGCGCCTCGCCGGCACTGCGCACGCCGCGTGCCTGGCAGCCGCACGCGCGCCTCCAACCTGCCGCCGCTGACCCCGTGATCTTTTCGCACCCGCTCGCGAGCGCTGACCCTCGCTCCCGTCCCCTACAGTGCCCAGGGCGTCGCCGCCGCGTGGCCGTCACCGGCGAGCCTTCGCCCAGGCCCTGGGTGCACGCCTGTCCTTCCGCCAGCGTGCAATCGATTGCGCACGCTTCGGCCAAGCTTATCCGCCTGCACGCGACGTTTATCCGTCCCCGCGCACGGCTATAAAAGGGACCGCCGGCGGGCAGAGCTCCTCATCCTCTCCGCCACCGTGGCCAGGCCAGTCCAGTGCCTCCGCCGCTCCACCACCTAGCTCAGAAGCTCCGCCGTGTCCTCGCGAAGCTTTTCCCCTTCTCAATTTCACCCCTCCGTCCCTCCTCTAGCCGGCGCAGGCAGTTCTTCCCCAACTCCGGCGAACGACCTCGCCTCGGTAAGAAGTGAAATTCGTCGCCGTGGGTTTTCCTTCCGCCCATCTGACCCCCGCCCTCTCTTCCTCATCTTGGTGCGATCCTAACCGCTCCTCGGCAATCTCTTTTGGTGGACAGAGCCGCCGGCACGCCGCTCGCCGCAGGGAGAGCTCCGCCGAAACACCGCCCCGCCGAGCCCTGCCTCCGACCCGTGGTAAGCACTCGAAGCCCCCCTCGGTCTTTGCTTTCACAGCGCAAAGCTCGAGCCAGGCCTCGGGCACACGCGTTCACCGTTGGCTCGAGCCAGGCCTCGAGCACACGTTTCCCGTCTCGCTCGAGCCAGGCCTCGAGCGGACACACCCTCACCATCTTCGCCGAGCCTGGCCTCGAGCGGACTCGCGCACCCTCCGCTTCGCCCGAGCCAGGCCTCGGACGAAACGATCGTTTTCCGTCTCGCCCGAGCCTCCCGGCCAGGCCTCGGACGAAACGCTTGTTTCCGTCTCGCCCGAGCCTACCAGCCAGGTCTCGGACGGCCGAGTGTTTCTGCCTCGCCCGAGCCCTGCTGTCCGCCTCGCCGCGATTCGCCCGAGCCCCTGCGAGAAAGGAGCACAACGCTCTTTTCTTTTTTTTCCTTTTTGAAAGAGTGTGAATAGTGTGTTGTTTTCTCTTTTTTGTGTGAATTAATTTGTTGTTCCTTAAATCCTGATAAATTTATGGTATGCTCCATGCACTGTGTAGTATTTTAGAAAAATATGAAACTTGACTTTTCTGCAAGAATTTAAAAATGTAAAATCCCTCTTTTAATTAATAAATGGATGGTTTTGGATTTTTAGAAAATCATTTATAACTCCAAAAATCATGGGATAAATTTTTGTGAGCTTCCTATGCCATGATTAGTCTCTGGTGAAATTTTGAAGTCTTTTGGAACAAGTTGATTTTTGAGCATTTATTTTTAATTGTTAAATAGTGCCTTCTGTTAATTAATGTCTGATTTTATTTGAGCACCTTAATGACCTCCAAAAATTATGAAATTTGTTTTGCCATCTATCTACACCATAATGAACTTATGTGATTAATTTGGTAATTTTAGGAGCAACTGCATAAAATGACCTTTTTAAATAATTAAGAAAAATAGAAAAAAAAGGATTAGGGTTCATGTTGTATGCCCAGTTTTGTATTGTTCATGCTAGCATACTCATGTGCATGCATCATTGCATTCGTATAGTCACCGAAGAAGGAGTCAAGATCGAGGCAGCCGCCGACGAACCTGTCCCCGAGGCTACCCCGAGTTCCGACAACTGCCCTGCCGCCTTCGAGCCTGCCCTC
Organism: Coix lacryma-jobi var. lacryma-jobi; assembly: GCA_009763385.1. Lineage (NCBI taxonomy): Eukaryota > Viridiplantae > Streptophyta > Magnoliopsida > Poales > Poaceae > Coix > Coix lacryma-jobi. Next base: position 53,673,888 of record CM019824.1, read on the forward strand.
TTTGCTCTTCAAGGCAAGCCCCGGTGCATTTAACCCTTTCCTTGAATTTATAAAATGATTTCCTTAAATTCTTTTGAGTTAAATTATTGCATTAGGTTTATATGAGTTGTGTGCTATCCTAATTGATGCACTATCCACCTTGACCACTGATACACCCGATACCTGCTTTTTAAAAGTATTTGAAAAATGCTTAGCAATGCTTATTGAATTAGACTTTGCAATAAAATGTCAATTTCAAAGGTGTGATCACTTAAGGAATGTTTATGGGAATTTGGTCTTACTCCCCGGCTGTTGACTAGGTATCTGATCCGTACCTAGTCAATAGCGAGGAGAGGTTGTCCGAGCGTACGGTGTCGTTATGTTGTAGTCCGGGACTCAACAGTTGACACCGACCGGGACAGGATTGAAAAACTGACGGGACTATTACGCTTGGGTGAGATATAACCAAGGTATAGTTCTTGCTGGAAAATTAGGGACCATCCGTATGGGGGCCTGCTGGTCAAGACTTGTAACTATTCACATACTTCGGAAAGCTCTGGCTCCGAGAAATCCTTGATTGGGACCGACAACCGCGCACTAGGAGTGGAGAGATGGCGGAAGTAGCATGTACCCACGTGGTCGTCGTACCTGGAAAGGAGTGGTGTACTGTACTTCCGGGTGGCGTAGGACCGGTCCAATCTTGGAGGAATCATGGTAGACGAGTTGGCATATGCAAGCTTGGGTGCTACATATGCAGTGTGGATAGGGATCCTCAGCTGAGTATTATTTATCCGGATTAACGTTGCTCCTCGGTTATGGAGACTTGGTCACTGACTGTCAACGGAGAGTGGTTCTCAACTAGGAATGTTTTGAAATGTAAAATGAATCATGAACGATGAAGAATTGAGGAATACTGAATCTTTCCAAAGTAAAATAAGGTTTGCAAAAATGCTTTTCTGCAAAATACTTGATCTTGCTTAAGCCTTACCTTGAGTACCCTAAGCCTCTCATTCCTGAGTCTTCTCCCTTTTCTTTAGTCGGGTAAGTCTTATTGAGTACCCCAGTACTCAGGGTTTGTTACCCATGCTGCAGGTATGACAGAGTCCCCGATGTGTCTTGCACCCTGCTGCGTGACCATCGTCCAGGAAGAGGCCGATGAGGCCGAAGAGTAGTTGTACACCCTCGGGCTGGGTGATTATAAGTATCTTTGCTGTTCTCCACTATGTTGCCTATGTCTATCTCTATTATCAGAACTTGGTTTGTAATAACTGCACCTTAATTTCTATTTGGAACCCTCCTTTGTAAAACTATTGTTATTTAAGTCTTCCGCTCTTTATTCCGATGTTATTTGTAAAAGTATGCAATGCTGTAACCGAATTGTGAGATGATCCTGCGGACATTGGGCACTGATGTAGCCCGGTGGCGAACAGGTCTTAATCACATGGAACATGGGTTCGGCTGTCAGAGGTTGACAGGGACACGTGGGCCATGGGATTAGGGTCGTTCCGTCACAGAGTGGTATCGGAGCATCTCACTTTAACGTTGCAGTGTTCGTTTTTGCGAAAACTTCAAAAGACCTTTTGAGTCCAAACAAACTAAACTTGACTATTTTGAGTCCAAATTGCTTCTCTCATCTTGTCTCTCATATGGCAACACTAGCTAGTGGAACAACATGTTTTAAGCCCTATGTACCTTATTTATTTATTGCATTGCTTTGTTCCGTAGGAACGATTCATGCATCATGTCATAATCACTTAAGTTAACTTCCTCTCTAAGTTCGTTGGGGTAGTATGCCTTTACCTGTTCTTGCTAGCCTTTCTCATCCATCTAATCTTGTCCAGACATGGCTCGCCTCAAGCTGACTGCTCGCAAGTCGACTGGACCGCATGGTGTGCCACGCCACCAGCTGGCACCACACGCTGGGGAGGAGACTGGAGAATCTTCCAACGGTCGTCACTTTCCCCGCCGCACCCGTAAGAACCTGAAGGAGGAAATCAAGAATCTGAAGGCTGAGATAGAGAACATGGAGCATGACTTCTACCTTTCCCGCCTGGAGTTTTATGAGGCACGAGCTTCCCTGGAGCAGGCCAACCGGAACACGGTTCGCGCCATCGAGCAGCGCAATGATGCTTGGACCCGCGAGGACGTCACCAGAGCCCAGCTCCATGGACTGCAGCAGTACACCGCCCAGATTGAGCAGTTCAATGATATGCTTCATGAGGAGGTACACCAGCTACACAACCAACTTCACCCCGTGGCTCCACTTGTTGCTGAGGATCCTGAAGACGGAATAGTGGAGGAACCAGAAATGGAACAGGAGCCAGACGAGGACGAAGAAGTTGAACCTGCTGAAGATGTCCACGCCGAGGACGAGGACGAGGAAGTAGAGCCTGAGCTCATCCTCGAGGAAGAAGATGACGATGAAGACATGATCATCATCGACGACGACTAGACTCGTAGTACCATCTGCTTACCTAAAACCTTAGTTTAGGTTTGGGGGCGTTAGTCTGTCTGTTGCCAAGTCTGGCATGTATCTTTCTTTTCGTATCTTTTCCCTTTATCGGTCTGTATCACCTGTCAGTCACCTTATCAAGTCATCTGCCTTTGTATCAGTGAAGCTATCTATCAGTTGTTTCAGAACCTTGTCTATGAATGATGAGTCCCAAGTTGTTTAAACAGATGCCTGTGAACACTCGCACCGGAGCCGGAGGTGCTGGGGATGACCGTCTCCCAAACCCTCCACCTGTCCCAGCTACCCTAGCAGAGGCCATTGCAGCCTTGGCCGCCGCTGCCAACCTAATGGCTCAAAACCAAGGACAGCAGAACATTCACCGTGGTCGCCACAACATCAACCAAGAGACCACCTATGTGGAATTCACCGAAACTCGTCCACCGGTCTTCACCAAGGCCGATGAACCCCTTGAAGCTGATGATTGGCTCCGCACCATGGAGCAAAAGTTTGGTCTTATCAACTGCACCGACATCCAGAAGCCACGGTTCGCTTCACAGCAGCTTCGTGGTCCGGCAAGTGCTTGGTACGCCAACCTGTTGGCTGCCCAGCCAAAAGGTCATCGGTTGACCTGGGAAGAGTTCCGCACCGCTTTCCGTGCTCATCACATCCCTTCCGGATTGATGAAAATGAAGCTTGATCAGTTCCTGGCTCTCCAATAGAAAGACTCCACGGTCATGCAGTATGTGGGTCAATTCAATCATCTCAGCCAGTATGCCTCAGAGTATGTCAACACAGATGAGAAGAAGAGGGATTGTTTCCTCAGAGGACTGCACCCAAAGATCCGCAGGAGCTTGTCCAATAACCTGACTGGGTCTTATCACGATGTTGTTGACCGGGCTATTGCTTTTGAAGAAAGCAATCGCCAGTACCAGGAAGAGAAGAAGAAGAAAGCAGGGTCAAGCAGCTTCTCTGGCAGTCACAAACGCCAGAGAGTCATCTATCACCCCAGCCACCACCACAATCGTCTACCTTACCCCAACCAGCAAGTGGTCGTCCGTACCGCGGCCACCACCCATAATGCCAAACCAGCAAAGTGCCACACAGCCGAACGCCCCAGGTGTTCGTATCACCACCCCACAAACCGCCTACAACCATCCCTGCTACAACTGCGGCCAGCTTGGTCACTGGTCTCGTGAGTGCCCAAAGCCCAAGAGGTATGCTCAGAATACTCAGAAGAATCCTGGAGGATCTCAGCAGCAGCAGCACCGCGCCCAGCAGCAACATGCCCAGAAAGGCAGGATTGTCAAGAAACACGGGCAAGTCTACTACACCACTGTCAGCGACATTCCAGAAGGGGAGCCCGTCATGATTGGTAGGTTTCCTGTTGCCAATCACCCTGCAGTTGTGTTGTTTGATTCTGGTGCATCGCATTCCTTCATCAGTCGTACTTTTGTCATCAAGCATGAAATATCAATTGAGGATTTAAAAGAAAGTTTCTGCATATTTTCGCCTGGAGGGCGTATAAGCACTAAGGAAGTGGTTCGCAGTATACCAGTAAGGTTGGGGGAACATGTATTTCCCACCACCATGATAGTGCTTCATGATCAGGAGATAGATGTCATCCTAGGCATGAGTTGGATGTGTCAGTATAAAGCCATGATCGACATCTTGAATAGAGTTGTGAGAGTGGATATTCCTAACAGTACCGCCAAACTCCTTCTCCAACTTCCAATGCCTCAAAAACCAGTAGCCACTCAAATAAACACCGCCTATGTTCTGGAAACCAGGGACATCCCCGTGGTTTGTGAATTCCCTGATGTTTTTCCTGAGGATTTGCCTGGTCTGCCTCCTGACCGTGATGTTGAGTTTGCCATAGAGCTAAAGCCCGGGACTGCTCCTATATCCCGCAGAGCTTATCGAATGCCTCCCAGAGAGTTGGCAGAACTAAAAATCCAATTACAAGATTTGTTGGACAAGGGTTTCATTCGCCCAAGCTCGTCTCCTTGGGGCTGTCCTGCAATCTTTGTAAAAAAGAAAGACAAGACTCTCAGAATGTGCATTGATTATCGCCCACTCAATGAGGTCACCATCAAAAACAAATATCCCTTGCCTCGTATTGATCTTCTCTTTGACCAGTTAGCTGGAGCCAAAGTATTCTCCAAGATCGATCTCAGATCTGGCTACCACCAAATAAAGATTCGTCCTGAAGATATTCCTAAAACAACTTTCACCACCAGATATGGCCTATATGAGTACTTGGTCATGTCCTTCGGTTTGACCAATGCACCTGCCCACTTCATGTATCTCATGAACTCTGTTTTCATGCCAGAGCTTGATAAATTCGTGGTCGTGTTCATTGACGACATCCTTGTCTACTCAAAAACCCCTGAAGATCATGCCGAACATCTTCGTATCGTTCTATCCCGTCTCAGAGAACATCAGCTGTATGCCAAGTTCAGTAAATGTGAGTTCTAGTTATATCAGATCCAGTTTCTTGGTCATGTCCTATCCGCTGAAGGTGTGTCAGTTGACCCTGGTAAAGTGGCAGACATTCTGGATTGGAAGCCACCTACCACTGTTCATCAAGTCCGCAGCTTTATGGGAATGGCAGGATATTATCGTCGATTCATCCCAGATTTCTCAAGAATCGCCAAGCCTATCACTGAGTTAGTAAAGAATTCTGTGAAGTTTGTCTGGTCACCAGCCTGTGAGCAAGCCTTTCAAACTCTGAAGAAAACTGTTAACTACATCACCAGTGCTAGCCCAGCCGAACATCGAGAAGCCGTTTGATGTCTACTGTGATGCATCTAGTACTGGTTTGGGCTGTGTTTTGATGCAAGAAGGTCGAGTGATCGCATATGCCTCCCGACAGCTTAAGCGACATGAAGAGAATTACCCAACTCATGATCTCGAGTTAGCAGCAGTAGTGCATGCCTTGAAGATCTGGCGTCATTATCTGTTGGGCAGTACCTGTAATGTGTACACTGATCACAAAAGCCTGAAGTATATTTTCACTCAAGAGGAACTGAATATGAGGCAGAGAAGATGGCTTGAGTTAATTAAGGACTATGATCTTGAAGTGCATTACCATCCGGGTAAGGCGAATGTGGTCGCCGATGCACTCAGTCGCAAGTCTTATTGCAACTGTCTGATGAAGAAACCCTATGATTCTTCTTTGTGTTATGAGCTAGAAAAGTTAAATATTGAAATGATTCCGCAAGGAACTCTGAGTAATATCAGAATAGAAACCCCTATCAGAGAGCAGATCATTGCTGCACAAAAAGATAACCCTGGAATCAAGCACATCATTGAAAAGGTCCAATCCGGAAAGGCTGATTGTTTCAGGATTGATGATGCAGGAGTAGTATGGTTTAAGAATCGGTTAGTAGTCCCTAAAGTGCCTGAGTTAAGAAAGTTAATCCTTGATGAAGCACACTTGACTAGATTCTCCATCCACCCCGGCAGCAACAAAATGTACCAGGATTTGAAGCAGCAATTCTGGTGGACAAAGATGAAGATTGAGATCGCCCGGTATGTCGCTCAGTGTGATACCTGCCAGAAAGTCAAAGCCGTGCACATGAAGCCCGGAGGAGAATTGCAACCTTTACCTGTACCTGCTTGGAAATGGGACGATATCAGTATGGACTTTATCAATGGTCTACCCAAGACATCAAGAGGTTTTGATTCCATATGGGTGATCGTGGATCGCCTTACTAAGCAAGCTCACTTCCTGCCAGTGAAGACCAGTTACACCGTCCCCACTTATGCCACTTTGTACAAGAACCACATAGTGAAACTCCATGGCATACCCAAAACCATTATCTCTGATCGTGGTACCCAGTTTGTCGCCAAGTTTTGGAAAGCGTTCCATGCCTCACTTGGAACCAAGCTCTTGCATAGTACAGCATATCATCCTCAAACAGATGGACAAACTGAGCGAGTCAACCAAGTGTTAGAGGATATGTTGAGAGCATGTGTGCTCACCTTCGCAAATACTTGGGATGACTGTTTGCCCTTGGCAGAGTTCTCATATAATAACAGTTACCAAGAGAGCATCAAAATGGCACCCTTTGAAGCACTGTACGGCCGCCGTTGTCGTACACCTCTCAGTTGGTCTGAACCCGGAGAAAGGGAATTCTTTGGAGTTGATCTAGTAAAAGATATGGAAGAGAAAGTCAAGCAAATACAAGAGAACATGAAGATTGCACAGTCTCGACAGAAAAGTTATGCTGACAAGAGACGTCGACCTCTGCAGTTCGAGATCGGGGATTATGTGTACCTGAAGGTCTCACCCACCAAAGGAGTCACTCGTTTTGGAGTCAAAGGAAAGTTAGCACCCCGCTACATTGGTCCGTTTGAAATTCTGGATCGTTGTGGCAAGGTAGCTTACAAACTGAGTTTGCCCGATCATCTTTCAGCGGTTCATAATGTGTTTCATGTCTCCCAACTCAAGAAGTGTCTCCGAGTACCTGAACATGTGGTTGAAGTTGAAGGCGTTGAGCTAGAACCAGATCTGTCATACACTGAGTATCCAGTTCGTGTGTTGGATTCCAAGGACCGTGTTACCCGAAGAACTACCACAAGATGGTACAAGATCCAGTGGAACCAACACTCAGAAGAAGAAGCCACCTGGGAATCCGAAGACTTCTTAGCAAAGAACTATCCCGACTTTCTCGAATCTCTGTAGATGTAAGGTTTTGCCTTTTCCTTCTTAAGACGTGGAATCTCGGGGCGAGATTTCTTTTAGGGGGGAAGGCTGTAACACCTCTGGTGTTTTAAAATGTAATTAACCTGACATGTCATCATCATTAGTCATTAATCATTCTTGCCTTGCATTTATGTTTGCTTAGTACTGGTGTAGCAATCTCTTTTCAAAACCCAAAAAAAAAGCCCTAACCTTCCTTAAGGGCAAAATGGTAATTTCACCTCTGTGCCTAGCTTTGTGTAACTCTTGTTCAGTTGGATATCTTGAAGTTTTGTTGTGTTGGCCAAAGTTCAAAAATCAAAATCAGATTTCAAATCCCTTTGCAAAACCCTGATTTCCAAACCCTGGATTTTATCCCTCTTTTTGTAGTTCAAAAATTATTCAAAATTTGGGGTTGGTCCAAAAAGCAAAGTTGTAGATCTGGCCAAGAGAAACAACTTTGGTGTTTACAAATTTTCAAGTTTCTGTACAAAGTTGAAGTAAATCCAAATTCATTCAAATTCCAGTTTTTGTCCCCTTTTCAGTTTTCAAAATTTATTCAAAAACTTTTGAGTTTGAGAAAAAGTGTATATTAGCAAAGTTGTAGGTTTTGATAAAAGGAACAACTTTCATATTTGCAGATTTCCAACTTTCAATGTAAAATCAAAAGTAATTTTGAATTTATTCAAATCCCAAAAGTGTTCCCTTTTCTGATTTCAAATGTGGTTCAAAAACTATTTGGATTTTGAAAATATTCATATTGACAAAGTTATAGATCTCTTTTTTCTGCACAACTTTGGTATTTTGAGTTTTTCCTGTGCAGTTCAAATTTTGGGAGAAATTTGCAAAATACAGAAAGTCAAAACCTAGACCTAGCCCTGTTCATCCCCTACCTCTAGCCGGCACAGAGCAGGGGGGGCCCGGCCATGGCGCCTCGCCGGCACTGCGCACGCCGCGTGCCTGGCAGCCGCACGCGCGCCTCCAACCTGCCGCCGCTGACCCCGTGATCTTTTCGCACCCGCTCGCGAGCGCTGACCCTCGCTCCCGTCCCCTACAGTGCCCAGGGCGTCGCCGCCGCGTGGCCGTCACCGGCGAGCCTTCGCCCAGGCCCTGGGTGCACGCCCGTCCTTCCGCCAGCGTGCAATCGATTGCGCACGCTTCGGCCAAGCTTATCCGCCTGCACGCGACGTTTATCCGTCCCCGCGCACGGCTATAAAAGGGACCGCCGGCGGGCAGAGCTCCTCATCCTCTCCGCCACCGTGGCCAGGCCAGTCCAGTGCCTCCGCCGCTCCACCACCTAGCTCAGAAGCTCCGCCGTGTCCTCGCGAAGCTTTTCCCCTTCTCAATTTCACCCCTCCGTCCCTCCTCTAGCCGGCGCAGGCAGTTCTTCCCCAACTCCGGCGAACGACCTTGCCTCGGTAAGAAGTGAAATTCGTCGCCGTGGGTTTTCCTTCCGCCCATCTGACCCCCGCCCTCTCTTCCTCATCTTGGTGCGATCCTAACCGCTCCTTGGCAATCTCTTTTGGTGGACAGAGCCGCCGGCACGCCGCTCGCCGCCGGGAGAGCTCCGCCGAAACACCGCCCCGCCGAGCCCTGCCTCCGACCCGTGGTAAGCACTCGAAGCCCCCCTCGGTCTTTGCTTTCACAGCGCAAAGCTCGAGCCAGGCCTCGGGCACACGCGTTCACCGTTGGCTCGAGCCAGGCCTCGAGCACACGTTTCCCGTCTCGCTCGAGCCAGGCCTCGAGCGGACACACCCTCACCATCTTCGCCGAGCCTGGCCTCGAGCGGACTCGCGCACCCTCCGCTTCGCCCGAGCCAGGCCTCAGACGAAACGATCGTTTTCCGTCTCGCCCGAGCCTCCCGGCCAGGCCTCGGACGAAACGCTTGTTTCCGTCTCGCCCGAGCCTACCAGCCAGGTCTCGGACGGCCGAGTGTTTCTGCCTCGCCCGAGCCCTGCTGTCCGCCTCGCCGCGATTCGCCCGAGCCCCTGCGAGAAAGGAGCACAGCGCTCTTTTCTTTTTTTCCTTTTTGAAAGAGTGTGAATAGTGTGCTGTATTCTCTTTTTTGTGTGAATTAATTTGTTGTTCCTTAAATCCTGATAAATTTATGGTATGCTCCATGCACTGTGTAGTATTTTAGAAAAATATGAAACTTGACTTTTCTGCAAGAATTTAAAAATGTAAAATCCCTCTTTTAATTAATAAATGGATGGTTTTGGATTTTTAGAAAATCATTTATAACTCCAAAAATCATGGGATAAATTTTTGTGAGCTTCCTATGCCATGATTAGTCCCTGGTGAAATTTTGAAGTCTTTTGGAACAAGTTGATTTTTGAGCATTTATTTTTAATTGTTAAATAGTGCCTTCTGTTAATTAATGTCTGATTTTATTTGAGCACCTTAATGACCTCCAAAAATTATGAAATTTGTTTTGTCATCTATCTACACCATAATAAACTTATGTGATTAATTTGGTAATTTTAGGAGCAACTGCATAAAATGACCTTTTTAAATAATTAAGAAAAATAGAAAAAAAGGATTAGGGTTCATGTTGTATGCCCAGTTTTGTATTGTTCATGCTAGCATACTCATGTGCATGCATCATTGCATTCGTATAGTCACCGAAGAAGGAGTCAAGATCGAGGCAGCCGCCGACGAACCTGTCCCCGAGGCTACCCCGAGTTCCGACAACTGCCCTGCCGCCTTCGAGCCTGCCCTCTTTGCTCTTCAAGGCAAGCCCCGGTGCATTTAACCCTTTCCTTGAATTTATAAAATGATTTCCTTAAATGCTTTTGAGTTGAATTATTGCATTAGGTTTATAGGAGTTGTGTGCTATCCTAATTGATGCACTATCCACCTTGACCACTGATACACCCGATACCTGCTTTTCAAAAGTATTTGAAAAATGCTTAGCAATGCTTATTGAATTAGACTTTGCAATAAAATGCCAATTTCAAAGGTGTGATCACTTAAGGAATGTTTATGGGAATTTGGTCTTACTCCCCGGCTGTTGACTAGGTATCTGATCCGTACCTAGTCAATAGCGAGGAGAGGTTGTCCGAGCGTACGGTGCCGTCATGTTGTAGTCCGGGACTCAACAGTTGACACCGACCGGGACAGGATTGAAAAACTGACGGGACTATTACTCTTGGGTGAGATATAACCAAGGTATAGTTCTGGCTGGAAAATTAGGGACCATCCGTATGGGGGCCTGCTGGTCAAGACTTGTAACTATTCACATACTTCGGAAAGCTCTGGCTCCGAGAAATCCTCGATTGGGACCGACAACCGCGCACTGGGAGTGGAGAGATGGCGGAAGTAGCATGTACCCACGTGGTCGTCGTACCTGGAAAGGAGTGGTGTACTGTACTTCCGGGTGGCGTAGGACCGGTCCAATCTTGGAGGAATCGTGGTAGACGAGTTGGCATATGCAAGCTTGGGTGCTACATATGCAGTGTGGATAGGGATCCTCAGCTGAGTATTATTTATCCGGATTAACGTTGCTCCTCGGTTATGGAGACTTGGTCACTGACTGTCAACGGAGAGTGGTTCTCAACTAGGAATGTTTTGAAATGTAAAATGAATCATGAACGATGAAGAATTGAGGAATACTGAATCTTTCCAAAGTAAAATAAGGTTTGCAAAAATGCTTTTCTGCAAAATACTTGATCTTGCTTAAGCCTTACCTTGACTACCCTAAGCCTCTCATTCCTGAGTCTTCTCCCTTTTCTTTAGTCGGGTAAGTCTTGTTGAGTACCCCAGTACTCAGGGTTTGTTACCCATGCTGCAGGTATGACAGAGTCCCCGATGTGTCTTGCACCCTGCTGCGTGACCATCGTCCAGGAAGAGGCCGATGAGGCCGAAGAGTAGTTGTACACCCTCGGGCTGGGTGATTATAAGTATCTTTGCTGTTCTCCACTATGTTGCCTATGTCTATCTCTATTATCAGAACTTGGTTTGTAATAACTGCACCTTAATTTCTATTTGGAACCCTGCTTTGTAAAACTATTGTTGTTTAAGTCTTCCGCTCTTTATTCCGATGTTATTTGTAAAAGTATGCAATGCTGTAACCGAATTGTGAGATGATCCTGCGGACATTGGGCACTGATGTAGCCCGGTGGCGAACAGGTCTTAATCACATGGAACATGGGTTCGGCTGTCAGAGGTTGACAGGGACACGTGGGCCATGGGATTAGGGTCGTTCCGTCACAGTAACCCGGTTTTGCGAAGCTCTCTGTGTAGAGTTAAATTTGACCTGGCGGTAGTACCGCCATAACCTCGGTACTACCGCCCGCGGTGGTACCGACCCATGGCCGGTGGTTTCCAAGTTTGCAAGGCTCTCTGTCTGTGCTGAAATTTGGCCTGGCGGTAGTACCGCCATAACCTCGGTACTACCGCCCGCGGTGGTACCGACACAAGGCCGGTAGTAACCAAGTTTGCAGAGCTCCCTGTGTAGAATTGAAAATGGCCTGGCGGTGGTACCGCCATAACCTCGGTACCACCGACCTCGGAGGTACCGACCCTGGTCGGTAGTTTCTGAGGGACCAAGTCCCTTTTCGTGGGGCTCTCTGTTCGCGGCCAATTTGGCCTGGCGGTAGTACCGCCATAACCTTGGTACTACCGCCCGCGGTGGTACCGATGTGAGGACGGTGGTTGCTTGTTTGGTCAGATCTGGATTCTTTCGACCGTTGTGAACAGGTCGGTGGTACCGACCATGGGTGGTCGGTGGTACCGACCAGCCTCGGGACTGAGGGAGTATAAATGCCTCCCCTCCTCACTTTTCACGGTCACCCACTCACTCCATACACTTATTGCTGACCTAACTCGAGACAAACACTCTCCAAGCATTGACTCATCCCCTCTCTCTCCCTCTTTGCTCCTAGATTCACTCTCTTGCAAGGATTGAGCTAGGGAAGTGAGATTAGAGAGCGGGAAGCATCGACCTCCGACTTGAGCACTTGGTTTCCATCTAGCCGGCTTGGTTTGTGTCTTTTACTCTTGAGCTCTTTGAGCTCTAGCCGGTTAGGTGTTCTTCGTGGAAGCCCGTATTGATTTACTTGTGAGGGCTCCCCGAAGCGTTTGTATTACCCTGAGATTTCTAGTAGAGATACTCTCGTAGCCTTTGTGGTTGCTTGAGTGAGGCGAGGAGGTGAAATAGACTCCGACCTTTGTGGTCACCTCAACAACGAGGACGTAGGCACTCCTTAGTGGATTGGCCGAACCTCGGGATAAATCGCGTGTCCCGTGTGCTTGTTGTTGTCTCTATCTTGTTTATTACGCTTGTTGTTGTGTTCTTCATGTTCTTACTATCCCTATCTCATTCTTAGGTTGGGAAGGCTCGATCTACATCAAGGGGAGCAACCAAGGTTTGGTGAGAGTAGATTTACGATCTATCATTCTTAGGAAAGTGGGCTAGAATCTTGTATTATCTTCATAGCTTACATTCATCGGATTTGTAGTTTCTTTTAGGATCCCGGTTGTGCCATTTGTTTGTGTCGGTAGTACCGGTGTTTCACACCCGGTAGTACCTACCCAAACAAACCGGCCTCTCCGGTTGCTATCTAACTACATCTTATAGTTTGTGAAGTTTCAGATAGTCAAAAAATCACCTATTCACCCCCCCTCTAGGCTGATTCAGTCCTTTCATGAGGCATCAGTACCACCACAACACAAGAGAAGCAACACACAAGCAAGTAGAAGCAAGCAAGTGAGAGCTCAGAGAGCTTAGGCAAGTAGGTAGCTAGTAGAGCAAGGCATCTTTGCCCTCGTGGTAGCGCTGCTCAAGGCTTAGCTCAAGAGTAGAGGCGTGCGAGTGATCGGTTCTGGAGCTGGGAAGAGTCTTCCTTCATCTCCAGTTCAGGTTTTGCTCTTGTATCTCAAGCACTTTACTATATTCTAGTTCATCATTTCAAGTATTACTTTATTCTACTTATCAGTATTGAGTGGTATACTTGATTGATTGCTTGAGTGCCTAGCTATCCTACAGTTCAATTCACTTAGCCATAGTAGTTAATCTCTAGTGTGCTTAGTGTTTGATCTTTGCCAATAGGTTGCTTAGTTAGTTTAGTGTTTATCTTATTAAGTCAAGTGTTTGCTCTGACGTCCGCAAGGGTATCTCTATTCAAAGCTAGGGTAGAGATAGTTAGAATATAATTAAGCGTGGTGCTTAGTTATAGACTTACCTTCAGATACGGCTGGACCCCCGGATAGTTGTGGTAGCAAGCAGGTGGTGACAACCCTGTGCGCCTAGAATTCCACCACGTAGTTGGCCCAGTTTAACAGTAAGGCTCGTTGTGCTAGCGTTCAACCTAAGTAAGTGGTAAAGGCTAGTACGCCTCGATACTTGACAAGATAGGAATAAAACTATACTCAACTTAGTTGCTTTATTGTCTTTTGCCTGCCCTTCTTCGTAACTATCTTGCTTCGTAGTTATCTTGCTTCGTGGTTATCTAGGAGTAGTTAGTAGTTATTAGTTAGTTACATTTAGTTACCCCTTTTATCTACCTATCCATCCACCTTACCTTAGCCATCCATATCATCCTTACCTATCCACCCATACATTCTTTCTAGCCTTCCATCCTTTCTCTCCTTTTTCCTTTTCTCTTTTCTTCAACTCTCATCCCCTTCTTGACTCGACTCATACACCACCCTAGCCTTCCCTTGGGATCAAATAAATCGACACCTGGTACTCCCAGACGAAGTGCTACTACGATAGTTCTGTGCGCTTGCAGAATCTCCTCTTGGTAGATTGCATTCTCTCTAGCTAGCTCCTACTAGTGTCGGGATTGACAACCCCGCTTGGCATTAGTAGATAGCTGCTTTAGCTCCACTCCTTTAGGTATAGTGACCGGTTTTGCTTCAAGCATTTCTGACGCCGTTGCCGGGGATAGACTCCATAGTCTACTCCTAGTAGCAACGTTAGCAAGTGCCAACAAGCATTCCTGGGCCGTTACCGGGGATAGTTGCCTAGCTCTATCTTTAGTGAAGCTAAGAACTACCAACAAGCATTTCTGGCGCCGTTGCCGGGGAAGGCAATCGGTGTATCGATTGAGTCCGTGTCGAATTTATCTTCGCTTAAGCTCCTGCTTAGCGAATCCCATCTTACCCCATTCTTTCTTTCCTTAACTCTTCTTATCTTTTTTCTTCATCTTCTTCAACTTCTTTCTTTCTTATCTCGTTCCATCTTCACGATGGCCAATAAGACCATTTGTGAATTTTCTGCTCCTTCTGCCGCTAATGTAGCGATAGGACCAGACGTGATCGATGCCAACTTCAATTTTGAGTTGAAACCGGCTCTGATCACGATGGTCCAAGCTAGCCCGTTCTGTGGCAAGGCTCATGAGGATGCCAATGCTCACCTCCAACAATTTTTGGAGATTTGCGGCACCTTCACCATTAAGGGGATAACCCAAGAAGCCATCCGTCTTCGTCTCTTTCCTTTCTCTTTGCTAGGAAAAGCGAAGCAATGGTTCTATACCGATTGCAACGCTGTAGACACATGGGACAAGTGTTCCAATGCTTTTCTCGCTAAATTCTTTCCTATGGGCAAGACGAATGCTCTTCGCAACAAAATCTCCAGCTTTACGCAACAAGCCGAGGAATCCATTCCCGAGGCTTGTGAGAGGTTGCAAGAGTATGTTGCTGCTTGTCCGCACCATGGTATGGAGGACTGGCTATTGATCCAGAACTTCTACCATGGCCTAACCCCTCTCTCTAGAAGCCATTTGGATGCCGCCGTCGGCGGTGCATTCTTTTCTCTGAATGTTGCAGATGCTAAGGCTCTCATAGAGAAGATGGTGTCGAACCAAGGATGGAATGATGAAACACTACAGCCCCGTAAGCGAGGTATGCATTCCCTTAAGGAGGCCAACATGATCGTGGCCAAGACGGACCTGCTGGCAAAGAAGCTGGATAGCTGTGAGAAGATGAACCAACAAGAGAGTGTCCAATCTCTGGAATCCTACATGACTTGTGAAGTCTGTGGAGAAACCGGACATTCTGGGAACCACTGCCCCGAGCTACATGAAGATTTGAACTTCATCAACAACAATAACAGTTTCCGTCAACAGAATCAAGGATGGAATCAAAACTCCAATTCTCAAGGTAACAATTCATTCCCTCGCTCTAATTTTCATAATTCTGATAATTTCTCATTCTTGAAGAATTTAGTTTACTCACAAGGTAAAACTACTGATTTCTTGAAAGAGAGATTAATGGCGAATGATAAAATTCTTGAGAATATAAATGCTAAATTGGAAGATTTCTCATCTGCTCTGAAAAATCAACTTAGCTTTAATAAGATGTTAGAAACCCAATTAGCTCAACTTGCTGCTATCATACCATCTTTTGAAACTGGCAAAATTCCTGCTAAACCTAATATGGAAACTGCTAATATGGTTGAAATAAAATATTTTAACTATTATGAAGATCAAACCATGACTGTTAAAAAGGGTGATCCTGGTAGTCCCATAATTAGATGCTCAATCTTTGGTGAAGTCTTTAAAAATGCCATGTGTGATTTAGGATCGAGTGTGAACATTTTATCTAAAGATTTCTATGAAAACTCATTCTTTCCACCCATGTCATCCACATCTGCCTATGTTGTGCTAGCTGATCAATCCACTTGCTATGTAGAAGGAATAGTTAATGATTTACCTATTCATATTAGAGGCTCCTATGTTCCTGCTGATTTCATAATACTAGATATGGGAAATAGGAAAGATGTGCCTTTAATCTTAGGTAGACCCTTCTTGAACACTGTTGATGCCTGTATATATGCGGGAAGTGGTAAAATTCAAATGACATTAGGAGGGAGGAAGGAAATATTCTCTTTCTCCCGAGGCCCCGCATATGCCGCTAACATGCAGGAATCAAAACCCGTTCGTACCAAGAAGAGGCGCCCAAGAACAAGGTGGAGTGGAAAGAGAGAACCACCTCCTCCTAAGTTGTGTGATTCACATAACAAGGGAGAGGTGCCAGAAGAAGAAGAACCAGATGGAGTACTAAGAGAAGAAGTGCCCAAGGAAGAAGATCCACCCGATAAGGATGAAACTCCATGGACCTAAGGTATGGTTTTACTTTTAATTTTTCCCTTCATTTTCCCTTTCTCGAATAAATAATATATGTCATGCATGAAACTAAAAAAAATCAGTTATCATTAGTTTTATGCATAGGTATATGTTAACTTAGTTAGAATAATAAAATATCATAATAGGATAGTTTCCCTTTTCACAACATTAGATAGTTTCCCTTTTAATAAAATGAGAACAAGAGCTCCGACTGAGACGAAGAAGATCTTTTCACCAAGCAAGAAGCCAGCTTGGGGGAGACTCCCGCTCCAATAAGGTATGTTTCAAAGCCTACACTTTACATTCAGTTCTTAAATTCTATATCTTTTGAATGTCACATGCTTGCCTAAATAACCACTCTATGAATAAAATTGATAAAATCTGCTTAAATAAGTTGAAACCTGAATAAGATTTGAAATATGTCATGCAAATGCTATTGTTATGGTTTGAATGACTAGTCTTATCTAAGTTGTAGCTTTTGTGGGTTGCACATGCTTTAACTGAAATCATGCTTAGTGAATAAAGTTAGTAAGAAATGGAGTAATTCTTTAAACTTGTTAAGGTGAAATTAGAACCTAATCTGGAGGATTTCTTTTAAAAATTATGAAAACCTTGCTAAAAATTCCTCCTAGATTTTATCCCATCCCACCACC
The DNA here is from genome assembly GCA_009763385.1 of Coix lacryma-jobi var. lacryma-jobi. Classification (NCBI taxonomy): domain Eukaryota; kingdom Viridiplantae; phylum Streptophyta; class Magnoliopsida; order Poales; family Poaceae; genus Coix; species Coix lacryma-jobi. The sequence continues at coordinate 53,690,724 of CM019824.1, forward strand.
AGCCAAATATTTGTTAGTCACTAGTCAAAACCACAAAGAGCTTTGTTTGTGTTGAGCTTTGATAGACCTCATAGATCTTAGTAGAGAAGCTTATCATATCTTTTGAATCAAGATTCACGCACACCCACCATAATTTGCCTACTTTCCACTTTGGAAGTTTGCAACCACCAAATAAATTGCTTATTCTCTACACCGGAGATATGCAATACCCTGCCAAACATCCCATTGTTAGCCTTATGCTTATTCCTACACTGGGAATAAGCATTTCTCCCTCTTCCCCTTTTTCATTTCAAAAATCCTTTCCTATAGATGTCTGGGGAAATCTAGAGCTAAAAGAGAGAGAGAAAAAAATGAGCAAAGTAGCTCAAGAAAGGACTATGTCCTGAAGAAAAAAAAAGTGAGCAAAGTAGCTCAAGAGAGGACTATGTCCTAAGAAAATGTGAGGACACATCTTTTGTCTACTCACTATGTATCCAAAGAGAGAGAGAGAGAGAGAGAGAGAATTATCATTAGCTCTAGACCCCAGAAATTAACTAGGAAGGATTACGAAATATCTCTTTATACACTTCCACATAACCACACATGCACATCTTGATCAATTTTTATGATTTGCTGCTCCTTATGATCTGAGTGTCTAGCTTAGCAATAAACATCAGGCAATTTGCTCATGGTTCTCAGCCCACCTATAACTCCACATATCATTCTTTAGAAATAGGAGAGGCTACATTTTGGCCTAAGTGAGGATTTAAACACCATTGAGTGATTGAGTGAATCTTGGAGGACTTAAGCAAGTTGTTATCTTTTGAAAATCTTGAAAAACCTCCAGACAAAATCCTAGTCAAACCTAAGAAAGATAAAAGTTTCCTATCTACTGCTTTATTTCACTCTTGCATGTTTGAAGTGAAAAACTATAAGCCCCACATTGCTATGATTTATGATACATGCTAAGTTATTTCTCACTATACAATATGCACTTGCAGACATCTTAAGTTGCTATCCATTTCATGCTCAATGCTTAAACCGCATTGTTGCTCGAGGACGAGCAACAGGTTAGCTTGGGGGAGCTTGTTGACGGTCCTTAAACACCTGTTTTACCATCAACATTTGACCCTAAAGTCCACCAAAAAGGCATGAAATGTAGTCAAATAGGTTTCAAACTAACCAAATTCCACATGTCCATAGAATTTTATTTGAATGCAGGATTTGAACCAAATTTGGACATATGGACCCACTAGAGGCCAAGCCCACTCAGCAGGGCCCAAATGGGCCTAAGGGGGGTGGCGCCCGCCACCCCTAGGTGGCGCCCACCACCTCTAAGTGGCGCCCGCCACTTGGGTTGGCCCAAGCTTCACTCCCTCCCACGTCACCGATCCGTGTGACCTCCCCAAGGCCTCATCTTGGCCCTTGGTCACTAGGTCAGTGGCATCGGACGGCTCAGGATGAAGTGGCGTGGATCAAGGCTGAATGGCGGTTGCTAGGACATGCAACTGACCTCCAAACCGCCTTGGACAACCACCTGGATGCCGTTGAAGCCAAGGCGGTGCATCCAACGGTGAGGGAGGTGGCGGCCGCCACCTAGGGCTGGCGCCCGCCACTAGGGTTAGCCCTAGGTCGGCTGGCTGCCCCCTATAAGTACCCCCCTCACTCATTTGGGCTATAAATACCCCCTGAGGCATCTGTACCACCACAACACAAGAGAAGCAACACACAAGCAAGTGAGAGCTCAGAGAGCTTAGGCAAGTAGGTAGCTAGTAGAGCAAGGCATCTTTGCCCTTGCGGTAGCGCTGCTCAAGGCTTAGCTCAAGAGTAGAGGCGTGCGAGTGATCGGTTCTGGAGCTGGGAAGAGTCTTCCTTCATCTCCAGTTCAGGTTTTGCTCTTATATCTCAAGCACTTTACTATATTCTAGTTCATCATTTCAAGTATTACTTTATTCTACTTATCAGTATTGAGTGGTATACTTGATTGATTGCTTGAGTGCCTAGCTATCCTACAGTTCAATTCACTTAGCCATAGTAGTTAATCTCTAGTGTGCTTAGTGTTTGATCTTTGCCAATAGGTTGCTTAGTTAGTTTAGTGTTTATCTTATTAAGTCAAGTGTTTGCTCTGACGTCCGCAAGGGTGTCTCTATTCAAAGCTAGGGTAGAGATAGTTAGAATATAATTAAGCATGATGCTTAGTTATAGACTTACCTTCAGATACGGCTGGACCCCCGGATAGCTGTGGTAGCAAGCAGGTGGTGACAACCCTGTGCGCCTTGAATTCCACCACGTAGTTGGCCTAGTTTAACAGTAAGGCTCGTTGTGCTAGCGTTCAACCTAAGTAAGTGGTAAAGGCTAGTACGCCTCGATACTTGACAAGATAGGAATAAAACTATACTCAACTTAGTTGCTTTATTGTCTTTTGCCTGCCCTGCTTCGTAACTATCTTGCTTCGTAGTTATCTTGCTTCGTGGTTATCTAGGAATAGTTAGTAGTTATTAGTTAGTTATCTTTAGTTACCCCTTTTATCTACCTATCCATCCACCTTACCTTAGCCATCCATATCATCCTTACCTATCCACCCATACATTCTTTCTAGCCTTCCATCCTTTCTCTCCTTTTTCCTTTTCTCTTTTCTTCGACTCTCATCCCCTCCTTGACTCGACTCATACACCACCCTAGCCTTCCCTTGGGATCAAATAAATCGACACCTGGTACTCCCAGGCGAAGTGCTACTACGATAGTTCTGTGCGCTTGCAGAATCTCCTCTTGGTAGATTGCATTCTCTCTAGCTAGCTCCTACTAGTGTCGGGATTGACAACCCCGCTTGGCATTAGTAGATAGCTGTTTTAGCTCCACTCCTTTAGGTATAGTGACCGGTTTTGCTTCAAGCATTTCTGACGCCGTTGCCGGGGATAGACTCCATAGTCTACTCCTAATAACAATGTTAGCAAGTGCCAACAAGCATTCCTGGGCCGTTACCGGGGATAGTTGCCTAGCTCTATCTTTAGTGAAGCTAAGAACTACCAACAGTATACCTCGGCAACAGGCCGTGCCGGGCTAATGAAGGTCGGGACTATAAGGCCCACGTGCCCTACGGGCCGTGCCTATCAGACCCGCGGGCCTGACCTTCAGCTCAGGCATGGGCCCAATCATGGGACGGGCCGGCTCGAAGGCCCGCCGGACCCGTCAGGCCTGCTAGTGAAAATAGGATATATATATATGTGTATATATGTATTTTTATATTTATAAATATATATTTATATTTACTTATATATATTTATGTATAGTTAGATATACTATTAGGAGCCCTGAGCTTCCAATAACTATGGGAAGCCCTGACCAAACTTGTTTGTTCTGGTTGCACCAAACCAGCTCTCACTGGTTCAACCAAACCAACCCATACCACCCTGGTTGCCTCGACCGAACCAGCTCCAGCTGGTTGGCCCATCCATCGGCCCACCATCCCGGTCGCATATAAACTCCCCTAGACCCTAATGACCCACACCACCCCTGTCCTCCACCCCCGTTGCATGCCGCCATTACTGGGGTCGTCGCCCTGCCCTGTTTCGCCACCGCCCCCTGCGGCGCTGCCACCCGTGCCCTGGAGAGCTGATGTCGACGAGCCCCTGGAGCGCCCTCGGCTTTGCCCTAGAGACCCGACCCCGACACACGCCGTTCCCTGGATCTCTGGGCTACGCCCCTGACCGCTACGGCGTTGGTCGGCGTTCGGGGACAACGTGACTATGGCGGTTACGTGGTGGCGAGGAGCAGTGTCGCGCGGCTACTCCTCCACCAACAGTAACGACTGCTCCTTCCTCAACGGCACAACGACGCTGCTTCACTCAGACGACGGCTTGCAGCGGGCACCCCCAATTGCGACGACGACGACGCATCGACCTCAACCTGGTCCTGAGGGGCATCGCATCGAGGGCGTGCTCGGCCTAGCCCTGGAGGTCCGACACCCAGCACACGGCGCTGCGCTAGATCTCACGGCTACGCTCGTGAGGGATACGACTTTGCTCGGCGGACGGGGACAGCTTGACCACGGCGGCTACGCGGCGGGCGAGGAGCGGTGTCGCGTGGCTGCTCCATCCGCAAACGGCAACGACATCCCCTTCATCGACTGCCCGGCGACTGTGCTCCACTCAGACGACGGCCTGCAGCTGGCACCCGCAACTGCGGCGACGGCGGCACATCGACGCTAACGTGACTGGGGGCATTGCATCGAGTTCCAGCTAGCTGGCCCTCGGTGGTCTGCTGAACTACCGCACCTACGGGTTTGGCCTGCGACGGTACTGACTATTTTTTGGATGCATTCAGGCATTTCTGTTTACATTTTTTTGATAGTGTAATCTTTTGATGCATTTTATGGATAACTTTGTATACATTGTTAGAGTATACTTCTATACATTGCTATAACAGGTAACTGTGCACTCCTATACAATTATATACACTTTTTAGAGCAAACTTTTATGCATTGATAGAATAATTTGGCATACATCCGACAATTCTTTTGTTTGTGTGCGTCTACATAATTCATATACACGATTCGGTCAAATGTTATAAGTTGGTAGCTTTTGCTTTCTATGAGAACATATATGATGAATGATTGACTTTGATGAGGAAGGTTTGAGGCTTTTACCCGGTTTAGTCCATATCTCGCTATGCGCTTAATGTTTATGACTAACCGGTGGCGTTGAGTTGTGGTGTTTCTGTGTTGGTGTGCGTGTGCGACATGTGTCTCTTGGCTGTGTTGATGTGCAGGTGTGGAGCTCGGATACAATGGTCAATGGCGAGGTGAAGGTCAAGTAGAGACGTGCCGTGCCGACGGACCGGGAGCGGTGAAGGATGGGCGTGCCGTGCGGCGGACGTGCCATGCCGATGTACCCAGAGCGGTGAAGAGCGGACGTGAGGCTTGGACTGACGGACCAGAGGGCCAGAGGACCAGCTGTGGTAGCTGGCACGTGGCATCGGCGAGCGAGAGCACATGGGGATGTGCGGTGCATCGGCCGAGTCGGGAGGAAGACGTGGCGTCGTGTCACTTGGCGGGAGGTCGGACACGGGCTTGCGTGCGGCGCAAGTGCCGTCGGCCAAGTCAAGGAGGATGGCGAAGGCGTTGTCCCGGCGTGGAGGCTGGACATGCATCGGCATCGGTGCCGGTGGTCGGGGTGTGCGAACCACATCCCGTCTACGGTGCGGGTTCGGTAGCTGAGCCTCAAAAAGCTACCATCGGCGGTTTCGGAGTTTGGGGCTCAAAACTCGGGGTGGCCGGTTTCCGAGTTTGGGCCTCAAAACTCGGCGAGGACGGTTTCCAGGTTTGGGCCTCAAAACCTGGGCTTGCGGGTTTCTGAGTTTGGGCCTCAAAACTCAGGGTGGACGGTTTCCCGGTTTGGGCCTCAAAACCAGGGGTTGGTCCGAAAGGACGGTCGACGCGTGGCGGCGTGGAGAGGCTGGCGCGGCGGCGTAGCTATCCACAAGGAAGGCGCGGTGGTCGACGTGACGGCACGTGGCGGCATCAGGGAGGTCGCGTCGAGGCGAAGCTACCGGATGTGCGGGCGTGGCCGTCGGATCGAAACTATCAAGTCTGGACGGTTTTACCCCTGGGGGTATTTGGTTTGAGTGGTTAATGTAAGGGCGTTTTGGTCTTCGGACGTGCGCCTATATATATGAAGGGGGCTGCTAGGGCAGCCGCATCCTTGGGGAATTCTTGGGGTGGTGTCTCTCTCATTTTGTTCCTGTGAGAGTAGGCTAGGGTTAGGGAGAGTTGGCTCTTGTTCTTGAGCTTTTTGCCATCCAAGCTTTGTGTTGCTAGGATTGGCTTGTAGCCTGACACCGAGTCCTTAATGAATCATTCATTCCTCTGAATCCAAGGATCAAATTCGTGCTTTAATTTGTCTCGCGATTTTGTTCTTCGTGTTGCACGTTTTCCCCTCTTTCGATCTTCACGAGTATTCTTGTTTCGAGGGAAGATCCACAAATCCGTTTGAACCATCTTGTGTAGCTTCGTGAGAGTCTTCTTTCTACCGAAGGAATTTCTCTAATACCTCACGAACTCACAGATCGGGCGGATTTAGTTTTGGGATAAAGTTCTTGCCCGTTCTTCACCGTTTTCTTCGATTCACCGATTTGGAGTTAGGATCGAGCCATGATCTCTTTGGAGTAGCTCACTAACATCCTTGTGACCCCTCACACGAAGTTGGAGCCCTAGTGCTTTTGATTTGGGGGAGATCGGGTTGATTCGGTGGACGAACAGTGGTACGTCGGGGTGACCGGACGCACGAGTCGGACCGACCGGACGCTTGGTCGTGAGTCCGGTCGTTGAACACGTTCTCTGCGTTTTCTTCGCGAGGTGACCGGACGCACGCCTCGAACCGACCGGACGTTGTCCTCATGCGTCCGATCGTTGAAGGCCGAGCGAGATACTCTGCGTGAGCTTAACCGGACGCACCTGCTGTGCTCTGACCGGACGCGCTGCTACTACTGTTCATCGAGTAGTAGCGACCGGACGCTGGCTTTTGAATCGACCGGACGCACCTCTGCGCAGAGTCTGGTCCAACACAGAGAGCTCCCGAATCGGGTCTCTGTTGACCGGACGTGTCCGATCGATCCTGACCGGACGCACCTCAGAGTCCGGTCAGTGCAGTGATCGCACGTTTTCGTCCGTAAATTTTACGTTCGAGCTCCGATTTGAGATCCGCTTTTTACGTTGGATTCCCGACTCTGTGCTCTACAGAAACCGGGCTTCCCGCTTTGCGAAAAAGCCTGAATTTGGGTGAGGTTACCCAAACTCCATCCTGTCACTAGTTGACTCGCGTGGATTTGGGTGAGGGAGCTTTTGTGGTGTCCCGCTGTGTTCCTAGGGAACATCCACCCATTCTCTTGGGTCGTGGATATCACGTGTGTCGGCTTTGCTCTTGGGGTTGATTTTGTTGGGACAGAGGCCGCAATTTCTGAGAAGAAATTTTAGGCTCCCATTCACCCCCCCTTTGGTCGCCTTGCTTTAGCATTTTCGGTCCTTCATTCTATGCATTGTTTTGTAGCCCACTATAGCTTTAAAGTGTTTGTATGCTTTTATGCATTGTTTTTTATTATTTATACGTCAGTAGAGGGAAGTATGGTACTATTGACTCTTGCTAACGTCGTCACTAGGAGTAGACTATGGAATCTATCCCTGGCAACGGCGCCAGAAAGGTTTGTTGATACTTCTCAATGTAAGAAGTATAATTAACTATTCGTATGACTATTGGTAGGTTCCGCAAGCGCACATAATAAGTCTATTGTAGCACTTCACCCGGGAGTAACCGAGTATTGTATTTATTTCCACAGGGAAGCTACTATGGCAGAACTAACACTAGGACCGCTATGAACAACTAGTGATTCTAGCAGGGTTGATCGAAAAGTATGAATGGGGGTTGATATCTACTACTACTAAAAAGAAAGAAAGACTAACTACTACTAAACTAAATCATCGGGGTCTGGCCGATGAACAGATTAATGTTTTCCTACACACTTACGATCACAACTAACTTAGCAATAAAGAGTTTATCTAGTTCTTTGAACCGTACACACCCTCTGGACTATTTACCTCAGACGTGCACAACGAGGTTTATGATTTAAGAACTAACCCAACTACGTGGTGGAATTCAAGGCTCCCAGGGCTATCACCACCTGTTTGCTACCACAGCTATCCGGGGGGCTAGCCACAAACTAAGGTATAACTAGTCTAAGCACCACGCTTACACTAACATATACTACTCTAATCTTGCGTCCAAAACTAGAGCACTGATTACTCAGCGAAGAACCCAAACTAGATGCAAACTAAATACTAAGTTATCTATGATCGAAAGCACTCAACAAGAAGAATAAGTAGAGAACTTAAAGTAAATGCTGAAAGTAGAAGAACACTAAGATAAATGAAGAAAGACTTGGAATTATACCAGAGTCTTGAAAGATCCTCTATTACAACTCTAGCTCTTCTCTTCTTCACTCTCGCTCTCACTCTAAGTCTCTCAACTAGAGTGTTCCTTCACCAGAGCTTCGCTTACAAGAGAGTGGGACTAATGAGGTGAGGTCTGAGTACAAATGAGCTCGGGGGGTCCTATTTATAGCCTAAGGGACCTAGGGGGGGTACTTATGGACCTAGGGTTAGGTCAGGGGGGTGAGTGTGGTGGCGGGCGCCAGCCCTAGGTGGCGGCCGCCACCCCCCTGGCCGTTGGATCCACCGACCTTGCTTCAACGGCATCCAGGAGCTCTAGGGAGGTGGTTCCAAGGTCGGTTGCATGTCCAAATAACCATCACATGGGCAATTGGGTCATGATCCATGTGACATCCCTTCTTGGCCCTTGGATGCAATGACCTAAGTGATCAATGGCTGCAAATGAGTGTGGTATGCCTCCCCTGGATCAGTGACGTGGCAGGGGAGGAGTTTGGGCCTCACTCCCCTGGCGGCCGCCAGTGATGGGTGGCGGGCGCCACCCCTCCTTGGCCCAAAGTGAGCCCAGGTGAGTGTGCTCGCCTCCTGGTGGGTCCTCTTGGTCATTTTTCTCAAAAACCCTGCAATTTCCTACATTCAAATAAAACTCAAGGACAAGTGGAAATCGTTAGTTTATAAAAGGTTTTTGGTTGATTTTAGGCCCTTGTATTTTGTTATATGACCTTGTTGATGCTAAGAATATGACACTTAGTGAGCGTCAACAAGCTCCCCAAGCTTACCTCTTGCTCGTCCTCGAGCAAGCATGGACTTGAATAATCTTGGAAACTCTGTGTTTTTGTTGTGTATGCCCATATTATTTTCATCACCATGGAATTGGTAGCCTTCCCTGCACTCAAGATTAGAACAAAAGACCAGCAAGAAAGAAGGTTTGTCTTTCCCTTGCCTATTTTGCTAATCAAGATATGTGGAGTTTTTGCAAGTTTTGTTTCAAAAGAAAGCATGCTTAGTAACTTCCGTGGCTCACTCGATTACTCATATTTGTATGTGGAAATGGAAGAATTATCCTCTCACTTAGACTTTATGTGGGGTTTAATGGGTAGGATAAAAGTGAGCATGCAATGCTAGCATAATTTTGCTAAGTTAGACAAATGGAGCAAAGGAGCAACAAGTCATAGGCTCAGACCAGGAATGTGCAAGTATGTGGTATTTATTGTGGCTAATACTTTCATGGCACTTCTCCTTTCTATCTCATCTGTGGGATCATGGCTATGAATGAGAGCATTTGCTCTTTTGGATATTCTCTTGTTTCTAGAGCACTTGCTCTTTTGAATTTTCTTTCTAGAGCACTTGCTCTTTTGAATATTCTTTTCTTTCTAGAGCACTTGCTCTCTCTCTTTTTTTAACTACTATAGCCATGTCCCTGAGATTTCATTATGGAGCATGATATTTTGCCATGAAGTATTCCTAACAATGAATGAAAATAAAGGCATGTTGTGTGCGTATTCTCAGTGTAAGAATAGCACTATATAGGTGGGTGCAAGTGAATTCCTTGGTCTAAAGATATGACAAGTTTCTCTACCATGACTATCAACAAAAGTCTAACTAGCTCAACACTAACATGCAGCAAGTGGAAGCTCCTACTCTAAGAGTAAAAATTATTTGGCTTTGGTAGGACTTTCTTTGCCACAGAAGTACTTAGAGCAAGTTTTTAAATTTTTCAAAATAACAACTCCACAAACTTGACTCGCTCAAGTTAAAGTAGAAACTTACTTCCCCTTTACTTAGTCTAATACTCATGTCTCAAGTTTAGTTCTAGCATACGTTCTCCCATGATAACTCTAATGCATGGCATACATTTTTTTATTTATTAGAAAGACTTACGATGAGAGCGTTTCATTTATTGCTATTTATTTATTATTATTATTTTTAACTGCAAATTAACTAAGATAAAACTCAAATTTAAATTACTGAAAATAAAAAAAATAAAACTGACAGAAATAAAGACGGTAGTGATACTTACCTTTTTGACGGGGGTCCTCCCCCAAGCTAGCTTTTGGCGTGGTTGGGTTACATCCATCCCTGACGACGGTACATGTCGTCCCAGTTTTGCTGGTTCTGCTGCAAGAGAGAAGAAATATTACCCAGTTCTCCACCAGTTTCCTGGCAGAATTCCTGGAAATTTTGGTTCAAGTCGTTCAAGTCCTGACGGATTTCGGCAGTATCCATGGTGAGTCCATTCATTTGGTGCTGAAGATATCCCATATCGCGCATCCACTCGTCCTGATGAAAGGACGAATGACGAGCGGCCTGTGGCGAGATTCCCATATAGAAGAACTCATCACCACGGCTGTCGGTGTTTGTTAACCGACAACTCGTCTTGAGGAATCTCAGACGATTTGTTCGGTGGGGATCGGCGTTCGTAGGACTCGGCGATTACACAGGGACAACGATTTATACTGGTTCAGGCCACTAAGTAGCGTAATACCTTACGTTCAGTGCGGCGTGTGCCTTGTGTATTGCTTATGATTCAATGTTCGATTCTATAGGACCTGCGCCTGGTTCCCCTTATATATCCGGGTGAGCCTCAGCGCAGACCGAGTCCTAGCCGGTTACAACAGTGGAGTCCTATTCTAATTACAGGACTTCCTTTTAGAACTTGGCTAAGTTACAAACTAGAGTCCTAATCCAAGTACACTTCGTTACAAGTCTTCGGATCTCTAAAGCCATCCTGGATTAGTCAGAGTAATCATCGATAGATGATATCTCTGACATCCTGGTCCGTCAAGCCCCCGAGCTCTTCATCATTTCTTCACGACGTTATCTTCTAGTTTCTTCTTGAGAATCTCCGAGTAATGTCTTGAGAAATCTTGAAGTGCTCCGAGTGTAAAGAAATTCCATGGTGTGCACTTTTTACAAAAAGTGCACCCATAGGGTGTAGCCCCCGAGCCTCTTGTTATTTATAATAACTTTGAGGATCTTTGGAGCCTTTTCCGAGTAAATCTTGAATAAGAAAAAACATTTCCTTTATAGATTATACCCTGCAGCCCCCGAGCCTGAGTTCTGAGTACCATAGTAGTCGGTTCTCGGGGTCTTCTAAATGAAGCCATTAGGTAATCTATTAAGGTCTTGAGTAGTCGGACCATGACACCAACTTGTTGCTTAAACCATCCAAATAATAATTACTCAGCTTCAGGTGGGCAATGTTTTCAACAAACATCCCATATCACCCCCCACTGAATAAAAATTACCTTGAGTCCAACAATAATTGACTGGTGACTGTTCCAATTGTGCGTAATAATGATGTTTGTCGTTTTCTGCAACTGCAAACTTTGTCGTCTTCGTCTTGAAGTGCGTGTGAAAATCAGCTCTGTTACCCATGCCGAGCTTCACATGCACCACAGTACATTGGTTGAATCATTGGTCCAGCGATCACTCTTGTTGATGAACCTGGTCTATAGACCCAGAAGAAACCGCCTATAAATACCCTGCCTGGGAAGCAAAGAGCTCATATCTTTCGAGAGTGTAGAACTTCTTATTAGTTCCATGGGTATTGTAATAGCAGTAGCTAAGATGATTGAGCCCCCAGGTGTCTTCCTTTTGTAGAATAGATGAAGTGCCCAGAAGAACTCTTGTGAAAGGACCATCCGTTAGGGTGGTTTCCAAGTGGTCGCGAGCAGAGGGACACAGAGGTGCGCCTAAAAGAACTCTTGTGACTACCACTCGTAGATAATCTCGGAGTCACAGGTTGTCAAAAGGGCGGCGAGTGTGATGGTCTTCCCCGAGTTCCTTGAGTATTGGGGTGGTACCAAAGACCCACCTTGGGATGCACTGAAAAGATAGTGTCTACCCAAGGTTCTGTGTCTGCTTTACTGCGTCTCACTGAACCCGGTCCTTGGTGCAATGGGCATCAAGGCTATGTATCTTGAATTCACTAGAGTAGCGTTTTACACCTTGATTGTACTTCTGTTGAAAGTTGTTGTATCTCAAGATGTTTCCATGTATCTCTGTTGTAATTCCGAGTAATAATAACAAAGATCCGGGTACTTGGAATATTTTCCGAGTCCTCTGTCTTATTTCCCGAGTACTAAATGTATCTTGCGGAAGGAAAACTTGTCTGTTTACTGTTCCTGTTCTGTGTCTCTGACGCCGTCTGACACGTATTCCCAGCCGTTAGGGTTAGAGACGTTGCCATGATGCCGTCTAAAAAAGATAAACGGTTACCAAAACAGATCTATAATAAGCCGTCGCCGGGCTTATGTTTTCCTCACGCTTTCATCAAGCCATCGCCTTCAGAGCTAGGGATCCCTTAGCCAACTCTCAGTGGATGCGTAGAAAATCTCTCGTCACCAACATGGGTCCCAAGAAGCAGTCTGCAGCGGAGAAGAATAGACCTAGGATCACCACCACCGGGAGACCAAAGCATCTGAACCCGCCAACTGATATTTTGGCGTGGAAGAAGCCGGACACCACCCTGGCGGAACTTGCATTCCTGGCGCAGCAAGGATTGCTGCGGGCGCAACCACTGGATGGATGGAGGGTACCCACTGATCATCGTGCTCTTGCCCCCAACACCACGGAGATCGTGATGTTTAAAGCCTTCGTAGAGCGGGGATTGGGGCTTCCTGCTTCGGATTTCTTCCGTGGATTGCTGCATTACTATGGTTTGACTCTGAACCATATTACTCCCAATGCGGTTCTTCATATTGCAATCTTCACCCATCTCTGTGAGGCTTTTCTTGGGATATGTCCCTCTATTACCCTTTTCCGCTACTTTTTCTGGTTTAAGTGTCAACCTAGTGACGCTAATACCGAAGTAGTCGGAGGGGCTAGTCTTCAGGTTAGATTGGAAGTAGCCAATCAATATAAAACTGTTGAGTTATCAGAGTCGGTAAAAGACTAGGCTGCTGGGTGGTTCTATATGGGTAACCCACCCCCATCTCTTCGTCGTCATGATGGATGGCCACCACAGAAGTGCCGTGAATGGAAGGAGAAGCTCACAAGTGAAGAAGTAGGGGCTATCCAACCCCTCCTCATTATGATAGACGCTTTGATAATCGATGGGCTGACCGGATACACTGTCGTTCAAGACTTTGTTGCCCGGCGCATCCACCCGCTTCAGCAGCGAGCCAACTTTGGGTTCGAATACCTGGGTAAAAACGACCCGGGTCGCCACGCTGTCGAGCAATTGGCAGACTGCGAAGTCCTCTGGAGAGTGAACCGGCTGCTTAAGAGCCGTGGACATCTTGCTCCAGTGATGACATCCTTCTCCGCCATTAATCCTCCTCCTCAGGTAAGTACTTAATTTGTCGTGTCGTCAAGGTTCGGAATAGATATCCTTCTGACCTGACTAGATATGCTTCTGTTTTATAGGGCCAGGGGAGAGATAACAATGATTGCCCTCCACTGCCTCCGGTGACTGAAGAAGGCGGAGGCATCATTTTGGAAGGTCCCGTCAGAAGTGAGGATCTTCCTAACAAACCAAGTTCACCTGAAGATCTTGACTGGCTTGACACAGAATCAACTGACTCTGATGTCCTGCTTATAGACCCAGAGGCTAAGGGTAGCCAGAAGAGGTCGCCAACTCCTCAACTAGAAGCCGGAGGACCCGTCCTTAAGAAGGCTCGCACTGGTAATCGCCGTGCTTGTCGAAAAGTTCTTTTATCTCAAGAATTGTCTGATAAGCACTATAAGCCGGGTGCTCCTGGTAAGGGAAAACCCGAGTACTTTGTAGTCCTTTTGAGTGTTGATGGTCTCTTGTCTTATATATGTCGCTGTATCCGATGCTGGGACGATGCAAGGGACTTCAAGCAGCGTGGTGTCTGAGAAGCCTCCGACTTCAGACCCCCTTCTAATATAGCCGCTCTTGAAGCTACCAAAGCCTTTGAAGCTTGTGAAGTAAGTTTTCAGCTTTGTAGAGTGTACACAGAGTTCTGATACTGACATGTATACTTGTCTGCTTGCAGGAAGGCAAAACCAGGTGCAACAGCCTCGAGCACTGTTCCTGATCCTCAGGCGGTAGAGGAGTCGGAGCCGCTGGCCAAGGATGACTCCAGCATGCCGCCAACCTTCAGTCAGGTAGATCCGCTGCCTGACTCCTCTCCTTCCAAGTCTCAGGTCGAAGCCGCTCCTGACGCGGATGCTCTTCCATTGCCTCAGGTTGGTTGGCCATACTCCATCTTTCCTTCTCCCGCTCAATTGGAGTTTGACCGAGTGTGGAATGACTGGTTTTTTCGTACACGACAGCCGGACGAACCTACCCTGGACATGGTCTTGACAGAGATACATGTAGAGGGCTCATCTTGTCAGCAGGGAGGATCTTTAGATGCACCCGAGTCCTCGCGCCAAGGAGATACTCTTGACGTATTCGGGTATGACCAGGATCTTACTCGGCTGAAGGAGCTGAGGGATCAGGTGAGGACTCCTTTTGAAGCTCTTCACTAATTTGTTGAGGTAAGAGTCTCGATCTCTTCTTGTTATACTGTAAACTCATCCGAGTACTCACGATATTATTGTATTGTAGTCCTTTGACTTCAAGGTTAGAGATCAAGTCACCCGGATCCGCCAGGAGCTGTCTCGTGAAAACCAAGAGCTCCGGGACTATATTGCCCAAGATCGAATTAGTCAGAAGGTAGCCACCCAGGTTTTGCATAATCGCATTAATGAACTCCAAGGCAACCTCAAGGAAGTGGTAGCAGAGCGTGACGCTGCTAACGACTGAGAGGGTGAGCTGATATCCAAGTCCGCTGCTGTGGAACAGAAGCTGAAGGAGCTCAAGAAGAGGTCTAAAAAGCAGCTTGAAGGTATACTTGGAGTTTCTGAGTCGTTCTGCTCCATAATATTAGTCGGATGACATGATAACTGACTGTTGTGTATGCAGATGCAAATAAGCTGGCTTCTGGGTGGCAGAACGCCTTCAATTGGAAGCAAGTAGAGCTTGAAGAGGTATTTGCTAATGCGCAGAGTACTCTTCAAGAAGCCAAATTGATGCGTGAGGGTGCTGACCGGGACCTTCTGCAGGCTTTGAAGTCTACGAAGGAGTCGCGGGATTCCCTGATGGCCTTGGAGCAAGCTGTCGAGCCCCTGCTCAACATGATTATGGCGCTGGCAGGAGTCGAGGAGTCTTTGATTGAACGGGCCAAAGCTGCACCTGGGCGGCTGGCGCAATACATCAAAGATATGTCGATCTCCGTGGTGCAGGGTCTGATGGCAACGCTGCGGCTGCATCTGCCGTCCTTTGACCTGTCCGCTCTGATGACCCTTCCTGAGGGCAAAGATGACGAGGACCTTGCGGCAATGCAAGAGGAGGTGAAGGCCGCCGCGGAGGAGTACTCACAGATATTAGATCTTGTAGAGTAGTCTAGGCTCCTCTCTGTCCCTGCAGCTTGTATCTCCTGAAAACAATTATTATAAGATATCAAAAATATTGGTTACTTTTGAATCTTGTGAATTGCATATATGTCCAACTCCATATTGCGGCAAATTTCTTTGGCAATGGGTTGAGTTTATTTGTTGTGGATGTATGACCAGGCGTCTAATTAGACGAGTCTATCCGAGTGCTTGCTAGCACTTTAGTTTGGGTTGTGTGACTTCGTTTCTCTAACCACTGTGTAGAGAACTTAGTCTTGCCCGAGTACTACTCTTAGTACCCTTGTTCAAGGGATAACAATGATCAAGCACCTCTTGAAGGACCGTAGCATTGGTTCCTTCTGGGTGAATCATATCCTCTTGACGATCGTAGCTTGAGTGCGAAGGTGGGTGGACCTCTGTCCAAGAAATGTGTAACAGGGTGAGTACTAATCCACCTTGTTATGCCTTATAGGAACTGTTGTCCACTATAGTGGATTTCATATTCTCTATAGGCTGATAGCCGGGTGTTAAGCCGTACTACCTTGTGAGTTGTATTGAGCTCGAAGCTCGTAACTCAAGTATGGTTTCCGCTGAACCAATCTATCCGAGTAATATTATATATTAGTCGGAGGTAAGCCCTGCTATTGCAGAGACTGTTATGCGACTGAATAGTCGTGACGAGGTGTAGAAAAAAGCCTGGATAAAAGTTCTTATGTCGTATGAACTTCAAACTTTATTAATATCCGACTAATAAATACAATTGCCCTGAATCAGAATTGTAGCATAGTCCTTAAGTATGGAATTTCTTCAAGTGCTCTATATTCCATGAATTTGGTAGTGGAGATCCATCTTCAGTGACTAGCTCAAATGACCCGGGTCTTGTTACTTTAGATACAATATAAGGACCTTCCCATGGACTCATGAGCTTGTGACGTCCAACGATGTTCTGAATTTTCTTCAACACCATGTCGCCTACTTGGAAGGTGCGGTGATGGACGTTCTTATCATAATAGCGCCTCATCCCTTGAAGGTATCTTGCTGATTGAAAAAGTACGGTTAGTCGGGCTTCTTCAAGGCTGTCGACTTCTAACTGCCTGGTATCATCAGCTTCGCACTCGTTGTACTGCTCTGTTCGTGGGGAGTTCCAGATTAAGTCAGCCTCTAAGATTGCTTCAGTGCCATATACCAGAAAGAAAAGTGTTTGGCCTGTTGCCCGACTTCGTTGTGTTCGTAGCCCCCAGACTACCTTAGGCAATTCTTCAACCCACTTTCTGCCGTGATCTTTTAGGAGGTCAAATAGCCTTGGTTTTAATCCGGCGAGAATCAGGGCGTTTGCTCTTTCAACTTGGCCATTGGACTGAGGGTGAGCCACTGATGCGTAGTCTATCTTGATTCCACAGTCGCTGGCCCATGACTTGAATTCGAAAGCCGTAAAGGGGGACCCAAGATCAGTGATGATTCTATGCGGCATTCCAAAGTGGTGAAAGATGCTCTGCATGAAGTGGACTAACTTGGAAGCATTGAATTTGACCAAGGGCATGTACTCGATCCATTTTGTGAATTTGTCAATTGCAACGTAGTTGTACTCGAATCCGCCTGGGGCGCGCTTGAGAGGACCCACCATATCGAGTCCCCAGCATGAGAAGGGCCATGATGGAGGGATGCATATCAGTTCATGTGTGGGTACATGCTGCTGCTTGGCAAAGAACTGGCATGATTGACAACGACGGACTAAGTCTTTCGCGTCTTTTAGAGCTGAGGGCCAGTAGTATCCTGACCTGAAGATTTTTCCGACTAGTGTCCTTGAAGCTGCGTGATTACCGCAGGACCCAGAGTGGACTTCATTCAGGATTTCCCTGCCTTCTTCTGGTGTAATACACTTGAGGAGGACCCCTGATGAAGCTCCGCGGCAATACAGCTTATCCCCGACTAGAACATAGTTTTTGCTACGCCTGGTGACTTGCTCTGCTGTAGTTTTGTTGCTTGGTAGTTTATGTTTCTTGAAGTAATCAATGAAAACTCGTGTCCAGTCGGGTGCTAGAGATAGGACCTGGGTTGCGGGTTCTGGCTCGAACTCCTCCTTCTCTTGGATTGAAGGCTTGGATAACTCATGTACAAAGGTACCGCTGGGAACTTGTGCTCTGTCAGAACCCAATTTCGCGAGTATATCTGCTGCCACGTTGAGATCCCGGGTAACATGAATGAGTTCCAGTCCTGCAAAGTGTTTTTCCAGCTTGCGTACTTCAGCACAATAGGCGTTCATTGTTTCCTTAGTACAGTCCCAGTCTTTATTAACTTGGTGAATGACCACGGAAGAATCGCCATAGACTAATAGCCGCTTAATGCCCAAAGTGACTGCTAGTTTAAGTCCGTGGAGCAGTGCCTCATATTCTGCTTCATTGTTGGTGGCTGGCCACAATATTTGCAGAATGTATTTGAGCTGTTCGCCAGCGGGTGATACAAGAAGGACTCCGGCTCCTGCTCCTCTGAGTTTTAGGGACCCATCGAAGTACATCTTCCAATGATCGGGAGTAGCGTTGTCTCTAGTCTGCTGTATTTCAGTCCATTCGGCGACAAAATCAGCTAGGGCCTGAGACTTGATAGCTTTCCTAGGAGTGAACTTGATGTTGAGTGCCTCTAATTCAACTGCCCACTTGGAAATCCTTCCAGTAGCATCACGGTTGTGAAGGATTTCTCCTAAAGGAAAATCCGTGACTACCGTGATCTCATGAGCTTCGAAGTAGTGCCGCAACTTTCTTGAGGATATGAGTAAAGCATAGAGCAGTTTTTGTACTTGCGGGTACCTGACTTTTGAGTCAGATAGTACCTCGTTGATGTAGTAAACTGGCCGTTGGGTGTTGTAGATGTGCTTGTCGTCTTTGCGCTCCACCACGATTGCAGTACTCACAACGTGTGTGGTAGCTGCGATATACAGCATCATCGGTTCCCTGGGCTCCGGTGGTGTCAGTACGGGTGAATTGATAAGGTAGCTTTTGAGTTGTTCAAAAGCTCTGTCTGCTTCATCCGTCCATTGAAATTTGTCGCCGGCTTTAAGCAATTTGAAGAAAGGCAATCCCTTTTCTCCGAGTTGTGAGATAAATCGATTTAACGCAGCCATGCACCCGGTGAGTTTCTGAACGTCTCGGACAGAGGTAGGCGGCTTCAAGTTGATGATAGTTGTGATCTGCTTTTGACTAGCCTCGATGCCTCGATGACTAATGCGGAATCCGAGTAACTGTCCTGAGGGTACCCTGAAGACGCATTTGGTTGGATTGAGTCTCCATTGATATGCACGTAACCGATTGAAGGTTTCCTCTAGGTCTGATATCAGGGTAGTCGGATCCTTTGTTTTTATGACTACATCATCAACATAAGCTTCTGCATTGCGGCCAATCTAATCACCCAGGCAATCTTGAATGGCGCGTTGATAAGTAGCCCCGGCGTTCTTTAGTCCAAAGGACATAGTTTTGTAACAGTATGCTCCAAAAGGAGTAATGAACGATGTCTTGGGTTGGTCTTCTTCTTTGAGGGCAATCTGATGGTACCCGGAGTAGCAATCCAGAAAAGAGAGTAAGGCGGAGCCTGCGGTGGCATCAACTATTTGGTCTATCCTTGGTAATCCGAAGGGATCCTTGGGACAATGCCTGTTGAGGTCTGTGTAGTCGACACACATGCGTCATTCAGCAGAGTTCTTCTTCTTGACTAGCACTGGGTTAGCTATCCACTCGGGGTGGAGGATTTCTCTGATGAATCCGGCCGCGAGTAGCTTGGCTATTTCCTTCTTGATTGCCTCTTTCTTCTCTGGTGAAAATCATCGTAGTCTTTGCTTGATAGGTCTAGAGCCTTCCTTTAACTCTAATCTGTGCTCAGCCAAGTTCTTTGGGACCCCAGGCATGTCTGCTGGTTTCCAAGCAAATATGTCTTTGTTTGCTCTAAGGAACTTGGTGAGCGCGAGTTCCTATTCTTCAGATAGGTGAGCACTGATAACCGCTATCTTGGAAGGATCACCGGTTTCCAGGTCAATGACTTTTGTGGAGACTTCTGCTGATGGTTGAATAGTACCCGCCTTCTTTGTTGGGATTTCTGAATCTCCAGGCTTGGTATTAAGCACCATCTGAGCGAGTTCTTGTACTTCCAGGGTGAGTTGAGCTTTTTCAGCGATTTGGACAGCCTCTGTGTCGCAATCAAATGACCGCTTCAAGTCGCCTCTGAAGGTTAAGATTCCTTTGGGACCCGACATCTTCAATAAGAGGTACGGGTAGTGGGGTATTGCCATAAACTTGGCAATAGCAGGTCGCCCGAATATGGCGTGATACGATGATTCAAAGTCGGCGACCTCAAAACTGATGTACTCCGTTCTGTAATTGATCGGAGTTCCAAAATTGACGGGTAGTATAATCCTTCCGAGTGGTACAACAGCTTTTCCGGGTACTATGCCATAGAAAGGAGCGGTTGATGGTGTGAGCTGGGTTGCGAGATCTAGATTCATTTTTCGTAGAGTGCTTGCAAAGATAACATTGAGTCCTGCTCCGCCATCGATGAGTACCCTACCAAGTGTATATCCAGCGACCGTGGGGTCCAAAACTAGCGGGTAATGGCCTGCATTGGAAACACTGGTCCATTGATCTGCTCTGGAGAAATTAATCGGATGTTCGGACCAGTCGAGGTATTTGGGTGTCGCTGGTTCGGTGGACATGATCTCTCGCAGGGAAAGCTTCTGAAGCCTCTTGTTGTCACTGGTAGTTACTCCCCCAAAGATGACATTACTAGTTCCTTTGGGGTGCTGAAAGCCACCGACGTCCTGTTGAGGATCCTCAGCTGTCTTCTTGCCTTTGTCTTTCTTGTTCTTGTTGAAGTCGGAGTTCAAGCCTCGCTCCTTGAGCTGTCAGCATTGCCTTGCTTGATGTCCACTTTTCGGATGGAAGGGGCAGGGTCTGTCGAGTAAGTCATCAAAGGTGAATGACTTGTTTCCCTTCTTCTGAGGCTCCATGGCAGCGACAATATTACCTCCTGCCCTTTTCCGGGTATTTTGCTGTGGTGCCTGGTTGCCTCTCAGGTGGTTTCCTCGATCACCTTGCGTGTTTCTATCGGGGAAGCGTTCCTGTGTGCGTTCCTCTGTTGCCATCATGGAGTTTACAGCCCGATGGAACTCGTCAGCGGTGGTCGGGTCCTGCTTGATGAAATCTTTGTAAGTGTACCTTTCGCAAATACCGTTGTCAGAAAGGTCAATTACTTCTCTGTCTGTAATGTCGGATACTGTAGAACGGATTTCTGAGAATCGCCTATAGTACTCCCGCATTGATTCATTTTTCTGTTGCTTGCAGGTTCTGAGCTTAGTCTGGGGATCTGATCTCTCTGGGACACCAGCAAAGTTTTCAACAAAGATACGATGTAGTTGTTCCCAGGAGTCGACGAACTTGGGTTTAAGCCTGTCAAACCAAGCAAGCGGCATTGTCTCTAGAGCCATTGGGAGGTAGAGTGCTTTGACGTCGTTGCTTCCACCCGCTAGCTCGACTGCTTGAGCATACAGCTTGAGCCATCGTTTAGGTTCTGTCTTCCCGTCGTACTTTGAGTAATTCCCGGGTTTGAATTTTCACGGGAACGAAACCGCTCGAAGCCTTTGGGAAAAGCAGGGGAAGCGATCAACTGCATCGGATGCTGCAACTGCGACTCCTCTGCATGAAGATTCGGCTCCTCCCTCAGCTTGGTCAGGTACTCGGTGGCCCAGACGTCTCCTTGCTGGGATACGACCGAGTCGTTCTTGAACCGGCCGCCTCTGGCTTGGGTGAGATGAAGCTTGCTCGTCAGCTAGGGATTCAAGATTCCGCCCTCGGAGTTGGAGTGCGGTAGTCTGAAGCATGACCAGTCGTCGCTCTTCATCAGGGGTGCGGTTGGTCTTGGCTCCCATCACTGTAGCTAGAGCTAGTATGTTTTGATAGGGAGTCTGGAAGACTTTATGGCCGGCGACCCTCATGAACTCGGGTTCAAGGTAACAATCAGGGCGCCGTCTGTTGAGATCATCCTGGGAGTAATTTTCTTCAGTGCGAGCTTAACGCTCAGCCTCTGCTTCCAGACGCCTCTGGGTGTTGTATTCTTCTAGTCGTGCATTGTAGCGATCTACAGCTTCCTTGCGGTGAGTTGCTCGCCTTCTGCGGGCTTCCTTAGCTTGATTCCTTCGGATTCTTTCAGCCTTCAAGGACTCGGTTTCCCCGGGTCCTTCCAGATCATTGTCTGAAATCATACTCAGAGTTTCATCGTCTTGAAAGACATCTGGTGGGGTTGGTGGTCGTAGAGATGACTGATGCCCCGCCATGAAGACTTCACGATTGTAGCCCTGGTTTGATGATCCCGGTGTTACTGATTCCAAAGTAGAAGTGCTGGAGATTAGTTCCGTTGTGGAGTCGTGTTCCTCAAAAGGGAGCTGATGTCCGTGCTGGTATGGAAGTTGCTGGTCAATTGTGCCAACCAGTCTAGCCAGGGCAGGCTGAATTGGCCAATGGACAATGTTACCCTCCTTGGTAGAGCTAAAAACGAGTCCCTGTTGAGCTCCCGTCAAAGGTATCTGTTGATACTCTTTGAATTTTGCACCAATCAGGTTATGGAAGTTTTCAGCAGAGTTCCACAGCCTGAAGGTGAAGCCATAGCAGGTGTCCGGGTCCTTTTGTTCAGGATTCGAGTTGGAGTAGGAGTCGGATGCCTTTGTATGGTCCCCAGGATCTTGCGGGTCTTGGATTGTCAGATTTGCTAGGTTCTGAGCGAGGTGTTCCATCTTTGGCGTGGCTTGTGGTTCTAATTCCACGGCGAGCTGTCTATGCAGCTTTCCTTGATCATCCGCAATGCAAGTCCATGAGCCAAAAACGAAAATTGATCCCGCCGAGAACATGTTGTCGTGGTTCACCGGGCTCTTGGTCGTCGAATCGCCGAAATCCCCTACCTGGCGCGCCAGCTGTCGGTGTTTGTTAATCGGCAACTCGTCTTAAGGAATCTCAGACGATTTGTTCGGTGGGGATCGGCGTTCGTAGGACTCGGCGATTACACAGGGATAACGATTTATACTGGTTCGGGCCGCTAAGTAGCGTAATACCTTACGTCCAGTGCGGCGTGTGCCTTGTGTATTGCTTATGATTCAATGTTCGATTCTCTAGGACCTGCGCTCGGTTCCCCTTATATATCCGGGTGAGCCTCAGCGCAGACCGAGTCCTAGCCGGTTACAACAGTGGAGTCCTATTCTAATTACAGGACTTCCTTTTACAACTCGGCTAAGTTACAAACTAGAGTCCTAATCCAAGTACACTTCATTATAAGTCTTCGGATCTCTAAAGCCATCCTGGATTAGTTGGAGTAATCATCGATAGATGATATCTCTGACATCCTGGTCCGTCAACGGCCAGTGTACCTGGTGGATCCTCCCAAGGAGTGGGATCAACTCCCCAACTGGGATGAGTGAAAGGACGCCTCGTGGCCATATTCCCACCGCGGATGTTGCGGTTGCTGCCAATTTGACCCTCCTGCTTGGTGCGAGCAAGGGGGTGTCAAATGACTATAGTGTGCTGCTTCTTCATACTGCCCTGCATGAAAAGGGTCAAACTCCTGTGCTGCTGCTGCGGCTCTTGCGGCCTCTTCTGCTGCACGGGCCTGCGCTCGCGTCCTCCTCCTGGGAACCTGCATGGTGTTCTCTCGAGCCAACCTGCGGTTTCGTTCTGCCTCGGTTTCCAGGGCCAAAAGTAACGTTGGTGCATTCACCAACCAAAGTGACAAGTCAGGAAGAGCGATTTTATTCACATAATCTTGGTAGATCATGTGAATCTCACCGGTCTCCTGGTTCTCACGCAAGAGGTGCCCTTGCGAGAAGTGCTCCATGGTCAAAAGGTCTCGGTCACTAGGAATGTAGGAGTATATAGCGGTGTTCAGCAGACCCATGTTAAAAGCTAGTCTAGTTGTCCATGATGTTATTTCAATATTTCCAGTGCGTTGATTAAATTTAAACCAGTAGTCTGCCATGGCCTTGGCGGGTGATACTTTTATGTGGTTTACTAGAGCATAAAGCAGCAGCATCTCGGGCTTTTTAATTGGTCTTAAGTCAGGTCTTGGAAAGAGTGGAAAAACCTGAGCGTGGGGTTGTGGATATTACTTGTACGGGGCAAGCTTGGGTCTCTGTTCCCAGCAATACTTTTCCAGAATTCATTTCTATTGAATCCCGTACAGGCAGATTCCAAGCTCAGCAAGCATGAATCATCAAAGTTGAGATTCTTGCTGAACTGCCTCCACGTTAAAGAATGTTCTTCATTAAAAAGCCAAAATGTTATGTGATTAGCAGATATTTGCATAGTGGCCAGAAATTTTGTTGTGAGGGGAAGGATTCCCTCCTCATTAACCTTCCATGCGTCTTCCCATCCCAAAGTTCGAGAAATATCGAGAAACTCACTGTCCATACCAGTGCGACTTAGCAAGTCATCGTCGATGTGGCGGGTGTGAACGAACTCCCTCTCACTGAGGATGTTCCGGGCCTGCCGTTCCCGATCACTCTGCCAGATGATATCATTGACGGAGTTCAGGATGCGGATGGTCGGTCCAGCCTGGTGTGTGGGCGGAGAGTCCCGATCCACCGACATTTCGTTGGTGGATGGAGTACCCCACCCGGCGCTCTCCTCATCACTCCCAGCAAAGCGAATGTGGGTGTTTGCTCTCGACGAACTTCCCTCACCCTTACTTTTCTTCTTCTTGCCGGTGAAGAAGTTCTTGAGAGGGCCCATGACTTCCTTGCTAGTGCTCAAGGTGACTGGTGTTTTTGTGTTTTGAGTGAGGTGTAAGAACTTGCATGGGGTGTGAGTAGTATTTATAGGCTGAGGATGGAAGGGGGAAGGATGTGAGCTCCTCCCACCTGGCAGGCGCCACCAATAAGTGGCGGGCGCCACCCCACATTGCCCATTTCTGCCTGCAACCGACACATGAGGTTTCCCTCGTATTGTCCACTAAAATTCCAAGTGGGGAATAAAGTGGTAGGGTCGGTGCAAAGTGAAAAGAGTATAACCTCCTAAATGGGGCAAGTGGGCTGAAAATTTCAAAGACCACTTCTTCATCCTGGTCATACTTTGTACCAAGGATGGTGGAAAAATTACTCGGGAGCAGTTTTGTACCGAAATGTAGAAATAGAGGTGGTGGGCACCAGGAAAAAGTGGCGGGCGCCACCCTCCTTGGCTGAATTTCACTCCAACTCACCCCTCCTTTCACCTAGTGCTCTCCTTGTCACTCTCCATCACATGTGCACCAGAATTTTTGGGTGGATATGTGTCCAAAAGGTGCAGTGAAGAGGGGGAGACATGGGAGTGAGTGATTGCATTGAAATGAGCAAAGCCATGGGTCTCCCTTGGTGTTATTTGGGTCTAGGAGGTAGGTGTAATAGTCTAGAGATTGGCTAGTGCTCCCTAGTGCACCCTAGGGTGGCGGGCGCCAGCTTGGGGTGGCGGGCGCCACCCCTATGGCTGCCCTAAGCCCCCTAGGAGCCACATAATCACTCTAGTAAACATTTATTTTGCAGAAAAATTAATTTGCTTAAGTAAAAACGAAAATTTAAATGGGGGATAAAGACTTACCTTAGCCTAACTTACCTTGGTTAGCCGCCTTGGATTCCCGATTAGTGTCGCCTTCACGGTGGTTGTGGTGGAATGTCGGCACCGACGAACTTTGATGACGGGTGTTTTTCCGGTCGCGGTGTGAACTCGAATTTCTCCTCCTTTCCATTGATGTGGAGCTGAATTTCTCCAGCTCCTACATCAATGGTGGATTTTGCAGTGCTCAAAAATGGCTGTCCCAAGATCAATGGCGTCCGGTGGTCGGGATTAATATCCAGAACCATGAAATCCACCGGGACAAAGAGATTCTGGATTTTCACCGGAATATTTTCTGCTATTCCCGCGGGATATCGGAGCGATTGATCAGCTAGCTGCAAAGACATAGAAGTAGGGGACAAGGTATGATGTTTTAATTTATCATATATTACCTTGGGCATGACGCTGACGCTTGCTCCCAGATCACAGAGTGCATGCTCGAAGTGTTGCTCTCCAATTGAACAAGCAATTGTTGGGTTTCTTGGGTCCTTCTTCTTTTCTGGGAGTTGGTTTAAAATGACCGCACTGCAATCTTCGGTCAATTTAACCACATCCCTACTTGGAATTGGTTTCTTCTTATTGAGCATGTCTCTCAAATATTTTGCATAAGTTGGAACCTGCATAGCGTCAATAAATGGCACATGTATATATAATTTTTGGATTACCACGATGAATTTCTTGAATTGTCGTCTTCCGTCGGATTTTTGTTTCGATCTGGAAAAGGTAATACATGTGTATCATAGAATTCATGAGGAGCAGTTCGTACCTTGGATGAAGGTTCAGCTGGGGTCTCCTCTTCTTCGTCTTCTTCAACATTAACAATATTTTTCTTTGTAGCAGCATTACTACTAGGAACTAAATTAGGATGAGGTGGATCACGAGTGGATTTACCACCTCTCGTGGTTACAGCTTTTACCTCCTCATAATATTTAATTTGAGATTTAATGTTATCTACTGTTTGCTCTAATCTCTTATTAAAGTTAATTTGTTCCTTAAATGCTTCAGAAAAATCTCTTAGTTTAGCATAAATTCCTTCTAACATTTTATCATGTTCAACTAATTTATTATTTATGCTATCATTAATTCTACCTTGATTAGAAACTAATTTTCCAATAGGAGAATTAAACACGGAGGTTTGAGGCATACCTTTATTATTCCATTGTTGGATCATTGGAATTGGAGGTTCTCCATAGCCACCATTATTAAGAAGCGATTTTGCATCCTCTTTCTTAATTTCTTCTTGGCCTTCACTTGTCGAAGCGGCTCTTTGCTTGGCGTAGTACTCTTTTGCAGCACGATCTCTCTTCTCATTTATTCTTTGCTCTAGCAATTTTACCAAAGTTTGCAGGGTGACAGAATCAACTTGCTTAATTTCAGACATACCTCTAGCACGTTTTTCTGTCCATCCTTGATTTGCCACCATTGTCTCGATCAGTTTGGTTGCCTTCTCTACAGTGAGAGAGAGATATGCACCTCCGGCGGCAGCATCATTGTGTTGTCGAGATTCTTGCTGGAGCCCATGGTAGAAGCTCTGGATCAAGTACCAGTCTTGCATACCATGGTGGGGACAGTATTCAACATACTCTTGTAGTATCTCCCAAGCTTTAGTGATTGTTTCTTCGTCTTCCTGTCCAAAGTTGGAAATCTTGCTACGGAAAAGAATAGTCCGACTTATCGGGCAGAACTTGTTGAGGAATTGATCCGCGCATCTCACTCACGTCAGCAGGTGGCCAGAGTTGAAGAGGAACCACTGCTTCGCTTTTTCCACTAATGAAAATGGAAAAAGACGAAGTCTGATGGCATCCTGCGAAACTCCCTGTACAGAAATTGTACTACATATCTCCAGAAAATTCCGGAGGTGAGCATTGGCATCCTCGGAAGGTTTGCCATTAAATGCAATAGCTTGAGCCATTCGTATTAAGTGAGGTTTAAGCTCAAAATCTACATTACTAGTAGAAGGTAACACTGGAATGTGAGCAAGAGTAGGCATGGAATACTCACAGAGTGTTTTGGTCGACGTCGATGTTGATTGATCGTTGGAGCAGCTTGGTTCGTCAGTCACTTTTGACTGGGATTCTTGTCTTGATGAACTCCTCTCACGAAGCTCCAGGTTCTTCCTCAGAGGAGTGAGATTAGCTCTTGCTCTCCTAAGAATGGCCTTGGGATCTTCTTGATAGTCGCTCGGAAGATTGAATCCGGCCATGACTACTTGAATGATCACAAACAACGAACAATATATATATACCCGCTAGAACTACGGGGGTTAATTCAATAGAAATCACAAAGAATTAATTCTAGCCAATTGCTTCCCCGGCAACGGCGCCAGAAATGCTTGTTGACTCTTGCTAACGTCGTCACTAGGAGTAGACTATGGAATCTATCCCTGGCAACGGCGCCAGAAAGGTTTGTTGATACTTCTCAATCTAAGAAGTATAACTAACTATTCGTATGACTATTGGTAGGTTCCGCAAGCGCACAGAATAAGTCTATTGTAGCACTTCACCCGGGAGTAACCGAGTATCATATTTATTTCCACAGGGAAGCTACTATGGCAGAACTAACACTAGGACCACTATGAACAACTAGTGATTCTAGCAGGGTTGATCGAAAAGTATGAATGGGGGTTGATATCTACTACTACTAAAAAGAAAGAAAGACTAACTACTACTAAACTAAATCGGCGGGGTCTGGCCGATGAACAGATTAATGTTTTCCTACACACTTACGATCACAACTAACTTAGCAATAAAGAGTTTATCTAGTTCTTCGAACCGTACACACCCTCTGGACTATTTACCTCAGACGTGCACAACGAGGTTTATGATTTAAGAACTAACCCAACTACGTGGTGGAATTCAAGGCTCCCAGGGCTGTCACCACCTGTTTGCTACCACAGCTATCCGGGGGGCTAGCCACAAACTAAGGTATAACTAGTCTAAGCACCGCGCTTACACTAATATATACTACTCTAATCTTGCATCCAAAACTAGAGCACTGATTACTCAGCGAAGAACCCAAACTAGATGCAAACTAAATACTAAGTTATCTATGATCGAAAGCACTCAACAAGAAGAATAAGTAGAGAACTTAAAGTAAATGCTGAAAGTAGAAGAACACTAAGATAAATGAAGAAAGACTTGGAATTATACCAGAGACTTGGAAGATCCTCTATTACAACTCCAGCTCTTCTCTTCTTCACTCTCGCTCTCACTCTAAGTCTCTCAACTAGAGTGTTCCTTCACCAGAGCTTCGCTTACAAGAGAGTGGGACTAATGAGGTGAGGTCTGAGTACAAATGAGCTCGGGGGGGGTCCTATTTATAGCCTAAGGGACCTAGGGGGGTACTTATGGACTTAGGGTTAGGTCAGGGGGGTGAGTGTGGTGGCGGGCGCCAGCCCTAGGTGGCGGCCGCCACCCCCCTGGTCGTTGGATCCACCGACCTTGCTTGAACGGCATCCAGGAGGTCCAGGGAGGCGGTTCCAAGGTCGGTTGCATGTCCAAATAACCGTCACATGGGCAATTGGGTCATGATCCATGTGACATCCCTTCTTGGCCCTTGGATGTAATGACCTAAGTGATCAATGGCTGCAAATGAGTGTGGTATGCCTCCCCTGGATCACTGACGTGGCGGGGGAGGAGTTTGGGCCTCACTCCCCTGGCGGCCGCCAGTGATGGGTGGCGGGCGCCACCCCACCTTGGCCCAAAGTGAGCCTAGGTGAGTGTGCTCGCCTCCTGGTGGGTCCTCTTGGTCATTTTGCTCAAAAACTCTGCAATTTCCTACATTCAAATAAAACTCAAGGACAAGTGGAAATCGTTAGTTTATAAAAGGTTTTTGGTTGATTTTAGGCCCTTGTGTTGTGTTATATGACCTTGTTGATGCTAAGAATATGACACTTAGTGAGCGTCAACAGGTACTGTCAGGCTCGGTTCAATGTCTGGTTCGATAATTAAATGCTTTTTTGCATGTTCATATGCATCATTCAGTTGTTAAATAAACACCCACAGTGAAAAGCAGGGTGTGATTATTCATTTGTTCGTATGAAGTCTTTTTGTAGGTAGAGTTTTCATGAATGGACAAAATATTTAGCTTTGTATGCATAGTAAATAAAATGTTTCTTCACTCCATAATTGTAGATTTCGTCATCTTTAAAGTTATTTTAGTTTTTCTGAACACTATTATGCCGCATAGTAATATTTTGAATTTTGACATGCAGGTGGCTGAATGAGCCAGGTTCTATGGAGCTTCAAAGTTTTCTATACATCCTTGGGACAAATTTTATACGTTTGTATAGAGCTGTTTTCTATGAAGATGTTATGAAATAATACCTTTTTTAAAACATGTTTGTATAAAACATGTATAGAGTGAAGAAACATGTTTAACATTGTTTGGTACATTTTTAAAACATGTTTGTATAACTTTTTTATGCATGGTTAACATTGCGACTATGAAGATGTTATAAAATAATACCTTTTTTATACGTGCAATCATATGTTTTATATGCATTGTTCTTCTACTAGTTATACACGGCCTAGAGGGAGGCATAAAACATTTTGTTTATATATATTGTTAGAGCTATTTTTTATTAATTGTTTTTCTAATTATTATACACCCCATACATAATAGAGCAACAAAGTTTTTATGTAGTTTCACCCTCAACTTTTAATAGAAGAACAGTTTTGAAATTTCCTTTTGTTCATTTTTCTGGGATAATTTTGAAGATGCCATGACGATTATGTGGTGCGGTTGGCGACTTGCTCAGACATGAGAGACGTTGATGACTGCTCATTTTCTTTTCATCACTTCCATATGTGGAAACTGTGTTATGAGATTTTTTGAGACTAATGTATGGTGTAACTGTGTTTAGTTTTTATGCTTGATGATATTGGCTTCAAATGAATGGTGATTATATATGTTTTGACTATTTACCTTTCACACGCTATGTATGGTGGAAATTTTGTTTTGTGTTTCTATGGTCTTGCATACAAATGTATGTAATAAAGAATCGTATTTTAACTTTTGTAAGCATTTTAGTAATGTTTCTATGCTCTCGTCCTCTACTCGAGCGTTCAGGCGCAGTGAATTTTACTCGAGTGTTCTGGCGCAGAGAATCTTACTGGAGTGTTTTGGTACAGAGAATCGTTTATTCCTAAAATCTATAGCAATTTTGGTACAATTTGGGTTTATATGCTAAAATGTATACGTTTTTATGGAAGCTATATTTCAATACCTCGACCCGGTAGTTTTTATACGATATTGAATGAGTTTTTATGCTTGGCTTTTCAAACAAGACATAACACACTCTCTTTTCAAGCCGCCACACTAAAAAAAACGCACCGTCTTTACCCATACATCACCATAGCCTGTTGACCGCTCATTTTTCTCCCAAACCGCACTCCCCCCGCTTCAGACAACCACCCTACCCGTAGACAAAGCGGACACTCCTTCCGCCCCTAAACCCCACCCCCCCGCTTGAGATAACTGCCGTAGCCGCAGTCAAAGCGGACACAAGGCGGCAGACAAAGCGGACACAAGGCGGTAGGGGGGATTAGATTTTGATGCATAGCATTCAGTGGTGAGACTCTGTGACTTATTTTGTCGATTTTGCTCGATTTGGTTTCTATGCCTCTCAAAAACAGTGTCTTTTCCAATTCTGTCGTTTTATTTCGCTAGCAGATCTGTCATGGGTGAGCACGAGCACAACACCGGTGATGGCGACCATTCTAACGGCGATGTCGATGCTAGTTCCATCGGGTGTGATGCCGGGGGTGGCAACGGCGGCGGCGGCCCCCGCTCCATTTCGCGGGGCGAGGACGACGGTGGTAACCACGACGCCAGCGAAGGTGGCAGCGGCGCACCGGCCGGTGGCGGAACCGGCGAAGGCAGCAGCACTGCTCCGTCCGTTCAAGTTACCGAGCACGCCGGCGGGAACAAGGTTGTTCACGGCCACGCTACGGTAGGCGGGCGCTTGAAAGGCAAAGTCTACACCAAGCACAAAAGAACTGTTGTCCGTTCGAGCAAGCATCCGCCAGAGGATGGGTCGAGCTCGAACGACGATGACGATTTCGTCCTTGCTTTGTTTCGGCCTGCTTGGACGCCCCGGCCACCATCCCCGGAGAGTGCGGTACCACGAACCCGAGGTTCGGTCAAACGCGATGAGGAATGCAAGAAAGCTACAGCCACTGGCAAGCATGGAGTCACTTTCAAGGTATAGAAACTTTTAGATCTGTGCATAAAAACGGTTCTCACTGTCCCCCCTCCCCCCAGCCCACCCTAACTGCACGCTTATTTTTTGTTTTTAATTTGACCACTGTGTTTTGTTTTTTGGGTTACAGGTAGCTTCATCACCAGGCCTGGGGAAGAGGAAGTTGGATGATGTTGTAAGTTACTATGTTCAATTTGAGTTTTTTATGTGCAAAAAATGTTTTTTTATATGTCACGCTATTGACATGTGTAAGTTGTGTATTGGGTTCTATAATATGTTATCTGATATATGCTTGTAATTTAACACGGTGTTGTTTAAAGCTTTTATGTATTGCTGATTACATTTTTAAACATCCAATAAGTTTATGCATACATTCGTCCCATGATTTTTTATGCATCCAAATTGTTTTAAATCACAAGCGTGTTCCTTTTTCATGTATATGTTAAGGTTATCAAAAAAAGTATTGGCTGTAACTGTTAGGTTAGGTATACATGTTTCTCGGGATATAGTGCAAAACCATTGCTTGTTGGGTGTGTCAAAAGATATATGCTTCTAATTTAACACGCTGTTCCTAATATCTTTTTATGCATTTGCTTGGCACATTTCTATGCATCCAATAAGTACATGCATACATTCGTCTCATGATTTTTTATGCATCCAAACTGTTTTAAATCACAAGTGTGTTCCTTTTTCATGTATATATGTCAAGGTTATCGGAAAAGTATTGGCTGTAACTGTCAGGTTAGGTATACATCTTTCTTAGGACATAGTGCAAAAGCATTTATTGTTGTGTGTGTCATCAGATATATACTTCTAATTTTACACGCTGTTCCTAATTTCTTTTTATGCATTGATTGGCACATTTTTTATGCATCCAATAAGTACATGCATATATTCGTCCCTATAATTTCATGCATCCTAATTGTTTTGCTAACTGTTCATATTGCTGCTTGTTGTCATTTTTTTTAATTTTTTATTAGATGCATTTGATAGTGTATTAAACAAAGATGACTCACACTTTTGATACTTCGATAATATGTTGTCCATTTCATTGATTGTAGATGCAAGCCCAAACCTCCAAACCAGCAAGTAAGGCGAGACGGACGACAAAGGCGACAAAATTGGTAGGACCAGTAAGTCTATCTACTGTGATGCTGCATGCTTACATTGTTTCTATGATGTGGGCTACGAGATATTTTTACTCATGCTTAATGTAGTTTTTCCTACTTCCATTCACTAGTGTGTGAGTAACACACGACTTTTCAACATGTGTTCTTTATGCAATGTATACATTTTTTCGATGCAGGCTCCAAGATGGAATATCCGCTGTGCCCCAGATGAAGTGGCTGACATGATTTCTCATTTGAATGAAGACCAATTGAGGGTTTTTGTACATGGTAACGACCTGTCCAGCCTGCAGGACATTAAGTTGAGGAGCAGTGGGCCACCTTCTTTGCTCAAGTGGTTATATGACCATATTGACCCTGAGACCATGGTCCTAAAAGTTGGGACAGGGAAGGAGTTAAAAATTACTAAGGAAGTTGTGCACCATATCCTTGGTGTGCCCAACAAAAGCAAATCATTGTCAGATAATGCATCATGGCTGGATAAGGTAAATGAAGCAAAAAACTTGCGCAAGGAGCTCAATGTCAGCAGCGCCAAGGATCTCACAGTTGACAAATTCATAGAGAGAATAAAAAAGGGTGGAACTGATGACCTGACAAAACGGTGCTTCTTTCTAGTCCTATTCAGCCAGCTGGCCAATCAACAATTCTGAGATCGGGAAAACTATGGACACTTCTAGTTTTGATGACATTGATTGGTGCCACATGATCTACTTAGATCTATGCCTTGCGGTGAAAACATGGCATGAGAAGATCGATGACCAGCAAACTGCATACACGATACTGGGGTGCAACACTGTCATAATGGTACGAATCAAATCCCTTTTCATTCTTTACTTCATACTCAATCCTACATGCAGTTTTTATGCACTCCACTATTGGCTTATCCGCTTCTTATGTATGGGGCCGTGGACTTTCCAATGCACTACATATTCATATTCTAGCCATCTATCATCTGCATGCATGCTGTCTTCTAACTTCATCGTCGGTTATACATTTTTATGCATTGATTTGTAGCTTTACTACTTGGATTGGCTTGACCATCCTGCCGTGCCTGAGGATAGGTTCCAACCCCCCCCCCCCCGTCTCAGCATGTTTACCAGCCAAATGGTTTCCAATCTGAGTAGGGCAGACGTCGTCCACGAGGGTCAGGCTATCGCCTGTTATGGAAAGCTAAATGTATGTGTTTCTATACAGATCCATCTTCGCGAGTGTTTTTCTGTTGTCTAACCTGGATGTATCTCCTGTCATTTTTGGACTTTTGTATATTGCTGTAGTTTTGCCCGCCAACCCAGATTTGCTACCTGGCTGCACATGATCTGGGGAGCATCTATGTCCCTAAGCTATCTAAGGTGCTTGCTGCCAAGATATCAGGATTGAGAGGGAGCGCTCGACGTCGTTTTCAGGACATTTGCAATGCATATGACGATGATGTTGATAGGCAGTGCCAGACAATCCAGGCCGCACTCAGCTGTATCGTGAAAACCCAGTATAACATGGCTATTACATTTGGCGAGATGAACGAAGAGGTATTGCGGGTTTGTGAGGATGACAAGGACGATGATAATGAAGCGGGTACCAGACCATGTCCAAAGAAACATGCATTTTGCTATACATCCTTTATGTCACTTTCTATACATTCTTTTTGAACTAGCACATCTGCATATGCTTGTTTTATGTACATCCTTTTTCTGCTATTTTATACATCCTTTATTGTGTTTTCTATGCATATTGCACAACATATGGGCAGCTTTTTATGCATATAGTAGGTCATTTTTAGCATATATTTATGTCAGTGCGCATATGAACTCCTGTGAACATTCACATGCATATGACCCATACTGTTGTTTGGTTAGGGAATGAGTTATAGTTTGCTTAACTAATGCATGTCAAAACCTAGACCATGGTCATCAGTCTCATCACGAGCACAATGTGGAGGTGCATGAAGTGGAGGAAGAAGAGGGTACTGAAACTGGTAAACTGCTCATGATAATTTTTTCCCACAATATCTTTTTTTGTGCAACATATGTCATGCAATTTTTTTAACAATACTCATTTGCCTCCCTTTTTCTACTGCATTAATTTAAACAAGCAACAACCCTGAGGAACAGGCTGATGATGTGGGTCATGTGTCTCCGCCCGGCTTGAAAGAGACATCCAGTCCAGTCGCTTCCCAATCCGGTTAGTCATTTCAGCGTCAAGACAATATTTTCTGTGGGTGCATCAAAAGTTTAGTTGTCAGTCCATACGAACATCTAATGTGGGACTAAATGCATAGCTGTGCATGTTTTTATGCATATTGTGTCTATTCATGCAAATATTATTGTAGCCTCCTAACTGGTGTCCATAGCTTATTTTTCTTTTTTATGCACGGCTGGCAACATGAATAAAAATCCCTGGGAACATTTATATGCATATGCCCAAAAAATTTCTGGTTTGGTAATGAGTTGCACTTTGCTTAACTAATCTAGAGCAAAACCTAGACCACGGCCACCCCACTGACCACGGACACAATGTGGAGATGCACGAGGTGGAAGAAGAAGAGGGTACTCAACCTGGTACGACGCTCACTACACCATTTTCCTGCTCTCTTATATATATTTTTAAGAAAAAATTAAGTGTGTTTGGCTCATGTGCAATATTAACTACATGTTTTTGTTCATAGATACTGTTGACGCAAAACGTGACACCTCACGCCAAGCACACAGCAAGCCGAAAAGCTAGCTTCAATCGGGTGCCCGGAATGTGCTGAACCCGGAGATGTGCCAGTCGGTTTGACCTGAAAACCAACAAGGGAGAAAAAACTATGAGAATACCTTTGGAACATGCCGGATAAAACCAGACAGTTCCATACGTACGGCTTTGAAAGCCAATCACGATGGCACACAGCTATAGAAGCCGTCTGTCAGAGCAAGTTTACAAACTCATTCGGCTAGCATGAGAACAAAGTATGTAAAGCATATTAACTGCCGAATGCATATGTAAAGAAAGACATGCTTGAACAAATTAAAGATATTATAAACAGGTAACTTGCAAATATAGATCTATTCAAACAACACATGCATAGGCTAATCCAACTAATCTGCCGCACATTTAGTCTTCATAAACCGGTCAGGTATAAACTCAAGCAAAGCTAATCCACCGCATGATACCACTTGCTGTAAGCCTACACCATTTCTTATAATTAGATTAATCCACCGCATGATACAATCTAATTATAACAAGCTAAAAGCATGCATATATTTGAACAGATCTATAAAGGCTCATTACTCGTGTAAGCTTAACCAAAATCGGCAAACCAGCCGAATTGGGGTCCATGGAGAAGGAACAAACAAGCAAGCACGATTAAACTAATTTAAAACCTGTATCTGCCGCACGATACCTAATTTCATCAAAGCCTAACCATGATTGACATGCGTGAACCCACAACATGTGACAATCTAGATTGAAAGTTGATTCGGCCATCATGATCTTATGATTAAAAGAGAGCACAAGCAAACTTGTGCGTCCAGGCCGAACAAAGATCAATCTAGATTGGGCAAAAGAGTGTTACAAGAATTGAATAAATAAAACATATAACACATGATAACTTAATGAATCTATTAGATCTGCCAAATCTAATAGAGCCGATAACTATTTTTACTCATGAATTAATCCGCCACATGACACAAGGCATAAGCAAAAACTTCCCGTCATAAGCTTAAATCCGCCGCACGATACTAAGCTTAACATACGAGACTACTTGCATCATATCTAAATCCACCGCATGATACTAGACATGATAGCAAGGTTGCCGGTACTTACGGAGGTCGACAGATCGATGATTCCTCTCGAAGAACTCGACGACACGACTAAGGACCCGAAGACGGCACGGGGCCGGTTTGTATTGATGTGGTTGTGAACACTTTTTACAATAGCCAAGGGTTTATATTTATACCCTGGACGCAATACAAGTCCTATGAGGACACGACTATGAAATATTAAAGGACAATACAATATTCTTGGCCTTCAACTCCTTTCAAAATCATCATTGCCTTAATTATCACAATTTTGTTGCCTGATCGGCTCTCTCTTCCGTCGTTTCAATGGAAACTCCCTTTTCTCAGAATAGTCGACCGCATGAGCAGTTGCCGAATCCTTGGAAACTAGCCGACCACATGGATACTTGCTGAATGCCTTATACGTCCATCTCCGCACACTGGACATGCATGCCGTCTTCTAGCCTTTCCTTCATCGTGAAGCCATTCATGCTAAATATAGAAGTGGACGTCGAGATTTGCTTGCTTTATATATATTGCCTTCTTTGCATGCTTGCCACATCAGAACGCCACCAAATCCAACTCCTGGCCAATGAGATCAGAACCCTGTACCTCTTGAATACTCGTTTAATCTGTCACGGTCATGGTTGATTATCCTCGTGATCGGCTTCTCTTGCCATATCTATTTCCTGAATGGAGTAACCGACCGCTTGGCCGTCTACCGAATGCTCTTCTCACTGCTCGTTGGGTCCACCTGTCATCTTCTCAATATTAACCAAAATCCAGTGTTAACACAGGCCCCCCTAGTTCGGAGTATGAATTGTCATGCTTCGAACTATTTGATCTCTGTTGGTCTTCTTCAAAAAGCCAAGAAATCCACTGATAGCAATAACATTTTCTCACCATGTTTCCACAATTTTGCCTGTAAAACAATAATTCTCCAATACATGTGGAAACAAGTTAGTTACAAATGCATATGTGTATAAATATTATAGTTCTTCTATTTTATTGATCAGAAGATGCTGCAATGCCGACTACATCTCCAAAGTATCATATTTTATAACTAAGATTTCTTTTAAACTTGAATAAAATGGTACCTTACTCATCCATCCGTCTCTTTAATTATGGGGCTTTAGATCTCATTGAGTCCCCAAGCGATTGCAAAATAGAATAGCTACAGAAATGCTTATCTTTTACCCCTTGATCACTTTTCATCCGGAGTTTTTATCATTATCTTTATATAAAATCGTATCACATAATATTGCAAAGTCAAAGACTCGACCATAAGGAGATACAAGCCATAAACCTAGATCAAGAAGTGCAAGTGAATATTTTTATTACTTTTTCTTTTGCATATGTCATTCTCCCTACCTTTTAAAATTATGAGGCTACTGAGCATTCGGGCATCTTTTATTTTATTTGGCGATCACTTGACCTTTTCTTTTTCATATTTTTATTTGGGCGGTTTGCCCTTTTTTCTTTCTCAGTTCTGGTGGACACGTGTCCGTCATTTTTATTTCTGAGATTTATAGAATAGCCTCATATTTTTAATCAAACAGAGAATGCACATGCAAAACACTTATTAGTTTATAACGTGTACGTGAATCTTGATCTTGAGAATATGACTATAATCCCAACTAGTAGTCACAATGATTTGATAGCGCTCAACATGACATTAAGTAAATTTTATTATTTTATTAAATCCCTGAATTTCAAGTATCTCTCAGAATAATGTCATAGCAAATTCTACCTCTATTCATATCCCACAACAACTTTCAGACAAAGTTTAAATTCTATGCAACCCACAAATCTCAAAGACTTCAAGATAAATATAATAACCATTAGACCCAAATCTTAAAGAAATCAAAGCTATAAACCAGACACAGGTAAAACATAAAATAGAGCATCTATTTATCATTTCAACAATGGATAACCCAAAATATTTATATCACACATTCATAGAGTGGATTTTTTAAGGTTTTTTTTATTTAGTGCGGAGACGCAACATGAGAGGTTTCACTTTTTAATGATTTTAATTTTAAGCTCTGAAACTATTAGAGAAGCGAGAGTAAAATTACACAAACCACCATTGAAGATGAAGCAGCCATTCATTTTGTCCTTCTTCACGATGGATCGCTCGATGTTGTACGATGTGTGCATGTTGATCTCAGGCCCCCCGACACGTAGTCACAGCGGCGTAATCGATGATTCACTGGTGTCCTCCTTTCTCTCATCCGAGACGTCTTCGCCGAATACGGGTTTCAAAATATTTGAAGCCAATCATAAACGTCAATCCTTCTTCTGCAAATGACTGGCTGCTTCAGATCTTGTAGCTGTTCTGACTATAAGTGAACTTGTCACCATTGCATGTGTCTTGTTGGCACCACCTTATTCAAGGCCATCAACAAAAGTATCTCTTTCAATATGAAGTGTGTTGAAAACGTTTTAGCCGATGATCTTCTATCGGCCGTTCGGTTGCTAATGTCCTTTGTGCCTCTGATGTAGCCTTTCGTAACCTTATCACCAGATTGAGCTTTGCGTTACTCAGAGAAAGGTAAAGTTATATTAATAGGAGCCGAAGGTTCTGTCTTATCAGCTTTTGCTTAGTATGCCTTTGACTTTCTTCTTGTTGAGGAACTGGAATGCTTTAGGTGAGCATGCTGTCAGGTAACTCACGGTAGCTTCGAAGAACGTCATTTTTGATGAAGCTGAGTGTGCCGTAGAGGACGAATACGAGTTCGGCGGTGCGCAGATGCGTGCACGATGATAACTCCAGCCGATTCCTGTATGCATATCGGCCAATTAGTATTTTTTTCTCGTGTTGTTGTATCCACCGATTCCTTTCCTGAATATCCGATTCCAAAGATGACATGCAGATAATTAGCTATCGACCAACTTCCCTCGGCATGACCCCTTGATACTCAATCGGCTATCTATAGCAGCATGCAAGTAAATCTGAGTTTGGACTTTATCTCTTCGAACATCTCCATGAAAATCTTTCTTTTATTTATCTCTTCATGTGCATGTCGTGCCATGATATATTTGGAGACCGATACATTCATGCATGATGTATTTGAAGCCATTTTATTTTTAGGAGAAACCATATCAGCCAATTCTATCTTTAGGAGAAGTTCTTTAGCTTCTTTAATTGGTTTCTATGTCCCTGCACGGAGCAAATCCACCCATGCATGCTATCTGCGTCTTCGTAGATGCCATGTACACTCAATTGATCAGCAGCTATCCCGTGCGTACACGTTGAATCGGCTTTGACAATCAAACAAGAATTATAGTCCCACCGGGCGTGCCAAAAAGTGTGTTGACGCAAAACGTGACACCTCACGCCAAGCACACAGCAAGCCAAAAAGCTAGCTTCAAACAGGTGCTCGGAATGTGCTGAACTCGAAGACGTGCCAGTCGGTTTGACCTGAAAACCAACAAGGGAGAAAAAACTATGAGAATACCTTTGGAACATGCCGGATAAAACCAGACAGTTCCATATGTACGGCTTCGAAAGCCAATCACGACGGCACACAGCTATAGAAGCCGTCTGTCAGAGCAAGTTTACAAAATCATTCGGCTAGTACGAGAACAGAGTATGTAAAGCATATTAACTGCCCAATGCATATGTAAAGAAAGACATGCTTGAACAAATTAAAGATATTATAAACAGGTAACTTGCAAATATAGATCTATTCAAACAACACATGCATATGCTAATCCAACTAATCTGCCGCACGTTTAGTCTTCATAAACCGGTCAGGTATAAACTCAAGCAAAGCTAATCCACCGCATGATACCACTTGCTGTAAGCCTACACCATTTCTTATAATTAGATTAATCCACCGCACGATACAGTCTAATTATAACAAGCTAAAAACATGCATATATTTGAACAGATCTATAAAGGCTCATTACTCGTGTAAGCTTAACCAAAATCGGCAAACCAGCCGAATTGGGGTCCATGGAGAAGGAACAAACAAGCAAGCATGATTAAACTAATTTAAAACCTGCATCTGCCACACGATACCTAGTTTCATCAAAGCCTAACCATGATTGACATGCGTGAACCCACAACATGTGACAATCTAGATTGAAAGTTGATTCGGCCATCATGATCTTATGATTAAAAGAGAGCACAAGCAAACTTGTGCATCAAGGCCGAACAAAGATCAATCTAGATTGGGCAAAAGAGTGTTACAAGAATTGAATAAATAAAACATATAACACATGATAACTTAATGAATCTATTAGATCTGCCAAATCTAATAGAGCCGATAACTATTTTTACTCATGACTTAATCCGCCGCACGATACAAGGCATAAGCAAAAACTTCCCGTCATAAGCTTAAATCCGCCGCACGATACTAAGCTTAACATACGAGACTACTTGCATCATATCTAAATCCACCGCATGATACTAGACATGATAGCAAGGTTGCCGGTACTTACGGAGGTCAACGGATCGATGATTCCTCTCGAAGAACTCGACGACACGACTAAGGACTCAAAGACGGCACAGGGCTGGTTTGTATTGATGTGGTTGTGAACACTTTTTACAATAGCCAAGGGTTTATATTTATACCCTAGACGCAATACAAGTCCTAAGAGGACACGACTATGAAATATTAAAGGACAATACAATATTCTTGGCCTTCAACTCCTTTCGGAATCATCATTGCCTTAATTGTCGCAATTTTGTTGCCCGATCGGCTCTCGCTTCCGTCGTTTCAATGGAAACTCCCTTTTCTCAGAATAGCTGACCGCATGGATACTTGCCGAATGCCTTATACGTCCATCTCTGCACACTGGACATGCATGCCGTCTTCTAGCCTTTCCTTCATCGTGAAGCCATTCATGCTAAATATAGAAGTCGACGTCGAGATGTGCATGCTTTATATATATTGCCTTCTTTGCATGCTTGCCACATCACAACGCCACCAAATCCAACTCCTGGCCAATGAGATCAGAACCCTCTGCCTCTTGAATACTCGTTTAATCTGTCACGGTCATGGTCGATTATCCTCGTGATCGGCTTCTCTTGCCATATCTATTTCCTGAATGGAGTAACCGACCGCTTGGCCGTCTACCGAATGCTCTTCTCACTGCTCGTTGGGTCCACCTGTCATCTTCTCAATATTGACCAAAATCCAGTGTTAACAGATACGTCGCTCGTGACTTCCACCGCTCTAAAAACCCTGGCTGATGCATCACAGCTATCTGGCTGCCAGATTAAGAACATGAACAACTACTTGTTGCAAATGCAAGAAGCAAGGAAGCTCAAACATACGAGTGATATGGGAGCCGATCAAGGGAATGGAGATGGCTCATGTAAGAACGAAGACCATAAACAGGCTTGATTACCTTGTCTAGCACGACTCCTATTTAGTTACTACATTTATCATGATTAGTCTCTTCATCCTTTTTTAATTTTTTTATTGGTGTCTCCGATCACTGTTTTCCGAACCACCAACATAACCCAGCTTCACATATGTTGTAAGGAAGTGGCAAGTTCGTTTTTCACCGCTGCATGTGTTTGTTGTATGGAAGTGATCCTTTTGGCCACTTCCGTTTTCATTGTAATATCTGTAGGGCCCAACAGTCTGACTATTTCAAGTCTCATATCTCATCTTTTTCTTATATGACACATTGTAACTGTTTTTCTACGTGCTACATGTTTTTTATTGTTTTTGCCCCCCTACTTGTGTTCATATGTTAAATTGATCTTCTATTTATTTTGTGCACCAGCCTCCCGATTTTTAAACCTAAGCAATGATGAGACTGCAGATGTGCATGTTGCTTCGGCACAACAGGGTCAAGGGGATGACGTCGAGGGCCAGGGTGGCTTGTTTAGTGTCAACCCACTTGTGTCTCAGGCATTGAATGACATAAATGTTATATTTAGTGGATTAGATGACATCAATGATTTATCTCAATAAGGTCCTCCACATTTTGACGATACGCCACAACCACAAGTTAGGGATTTCTCCCCACGTCTCACATGAATGTCTAACATGCTTACCCGCTATCCTCTTGATTTTTATGCACTGTTGTAGTATTCTTTATCCACACCTATGGGTAACATCAATCTAATTTTTTAGCATGAAATTGTACTCGTACACTATAAAATATTTATATTTCCTGCAAATTCTCTCTCTCTCTCTCTGTTGGCTATGCATAACCAATGATGTATCCTAAGGAGATTTTGGTAGATGGTTGTATCATTGCTGCTGCTTGATCACTGGTTCATATTTTTTAAACATCGTTGATTAGCTTTATATGCGGTGTGCTATGGAGGCTTTTGCATGCCTTTAAACATTAATTTTTTCGTTGTGTTATGCTATGTTTTAAGATTATGAGTTTTTCATAACATTGCTTTAGGCATTCTGATCACATGCTTACCCGCCATCCTCTTGTTTTTTATGGACCGTTGTATGCATCTTTATCCACACCCATGTTATACATCATTATGATGTTAAAAGCACGAAATTGCACTCGTACACCATCAAATATTTTTATGCCTACAAAATACATATATCTATGTTGCCAATGCATAACCATAGATGGACCATAAGGAGATTTTTATAGATGGTTGTATCATTGCTGCTACTTGATTACTAGCAGGCATGTTTTTACACATCTTTGGGAAGCTTTTTGACTATGTTTTTTGGTGGCTATCAAAATACATAAAAATAAGTGTTTCATTTTCAACATTGAGCTACCACTTAAAACCTTCCGCCAAAATGTACAGGGCCCATCATATGATAGGACTCCTGCCTCCAAAGGTCTTTCAAAACTGCGACCCACCGATGCGCTGCCGGCACAACGTCAAAGCACCCAACGATTGATTGAAAGTTGTTACGAGAAAGCAGTTGCGTTGTTGAAACTGCTGACTTGCACCGATTTGCCTTTCAAGAAGTAAGATTCTTTGCTAACTAAAGGTTTATATACATGCCTTGACACTTATTTATGCATCAGCAGTCTAATTTTCGTGGGAGATGTTAATGTTCATAATAGTGTTGCCACTGTCGGGTCTTTTTCACTTGCATGTTTTTGTCTCTGCATTGGCATTAGCATTTTTTTTATATGCATATAACTACTGAGGTATTCATATCCGCATAACAGTGTGTTTTTAGGATTTTTTTTACGCACATCTACTGTTGTTTCTATGCAGCGTTGTCATTTGTCGGTTTGGCGATGACCATTCCAGAGCAGGAGAAGTCCACGAGTACTTTGCCCCCGGAAAAGATGTTGCTGATTCATGGGTACAATATTATGTTTGTTGTTTGCTACGAGATGAACCCAACAATCGTCTCCTTAGGAAACAATATGAGCGGATCTACCTGGACTTTGATGTGATGGTGAGCATAAATTTTGGAAACTTTATCTACATTGTCAAGCAGATAACATCTATCCTTTTTTGTTTTACATCCTTTTTCTACATTCATTTGTTGTAATAGTGCTGAAACTAGGACACACTGTTCACTTGCCAGCCGCAATACTAGTGTACGATGTATATATGTTTCTTTTTATGATCACCTGACACAGATACACCATCTGCAGCGGGATATATTTCAGGAAGGCAATTCGTACAGAGGTGAGGTGGTTGAATACCAGCAAGCAGTCTTGGTCAGGAGGCTGGATATGTTTTTACCAGACCAACATGTGCTGAAAGGTGTCAAAGAGGTGAGTGTTGTGCGTTTTTTTTCCAAAAAAAGCCTCAATTACATGTGAACACTTATTGTCGTAACTTACACTAGGCTGCACCATCCACGTGGATTTGTTTGCAGATTGTGATCCCTTTCTTGAAGAATGGTCACTTTTCAGTGTACATTGTTAACTTCATCTTCCGAAGGGTTGATATTCTTGACCCCAACCCTTGGGACGTGATCGGTAATGGAT
Organism: Coix lacryma-jobi var. lacryma-jobi; assembly: GCA_009763385.1. Classification (NCBI taxonomy): domain Eukaryota; kingdom Viridiplantae; phylum Streptophyta; class Magnoliopsida; order Poales; family Poaceae; genus Coix; species Coix lacryma-jobi. Next base: position 53,734,577 of record CM019824.1, read on the forward strand.
AGAAACAGACACACATGGGAACTGTCGAGTATGGAAATCATAAAGGCCGGTGGTGCAAGATAATGATGAGAAGGCTCAATGAAGCGATGCAAGTGGCTAGGCCTGACTCAAGAATCCCAAAATTCGGGAATTACAAATGTGAAATGTTAGAGAATGACTGCGGGTTCCATTGCATGTGGTACATGGAGTACTACGATGCATCCACTGCCAGGGTGCATTGGCCATACTCGGTATGTTTTTGTTGCATTGTGTCAGCAACCTTACATATAGGACACTCTATTTGTGCAGTCACACCTTTTTATGCATTGTTGGGTACCTTTTTAAGCATATGTCTATTTATGCATCCACCGACTGGATGCTTTGTTGGCCATACTTGGGATGTGTTTTATGCATTGTGACAGCAACTTTATAAACATAATACTTCATGTCTGGTGCCACACTTCTATGTCTTGCTCATTACATTTTTATGCATTCATTAATTTCATGCATATTTCCCTCCCCAAGAAATTTATGCATCAAAATTTTTGTGTTCTAATCCTTTCATCTCTCTATGCTGTGTAGGCCTCCTCAGAGCAGTTGCGTGCTAACAGACTCCAGTACATCGTCTTCCACGAGGCCAACGAGCAAAAGGAACTTCCTGAAGAGATAGAGCAGCTCTGCCCCCGTTATGATTGATGTACATGGGATATGTGTCTCAGCTAACAGTAGTTATGTGAAAGTTTAGATACTAGTGCCCTATTGGACCTAATGTACTTTTGCTAAACTTCTGGGAATATATGGTGTATGCACACTGAAATAGTGTCATCTTTATTGATATATGCACAAGGAGTGGCTTTTTTGGATGCACCATGTTTTCTATATATTGTTTTGCTGGGAAACTTTTTTCTGCAATGGGTCGTGTTGTGCACTTTTAGGCGTGGTATGAAATTGGTTGAATTGGAGTTGGTATCGTTTTTTATACACTAGACTTGTAAATCTGTATGCACGTTGTTCTAAGCATATGTGGAATGTCAAAGAACATTCACAAGACTGGGTCAAATGATTGACTGTTCTATTGGATGTGGTACATGGAGTATGTGTTTTATGCGTTGCGCCAGCAAATTTATATACAACACTCGCCATGGTTAAAGTCACATGTTTATGCATGGTTTCCTGCCTCTTTTTATGCACCCACATGCGTGGTGCCTTGGACATACTCGACATGTGTTTTATGCAGTGTCCCAGCAACTTTATATTCATAATACTTCATGTTTGCTGTCACACTTTTTATACATTTGTTGGCTGTCTATGCACATTTCGTTATGCATCCACCTGCATGGTGTTTTGGCCATACTGTGCATCTTTATATATAGAATACTAAATAGATGCAGTCACACTTTTTAGCTCATTTTATACACTGTGTACTCCACCTACTATACATTTGCACAAGTCACTTTTTAGCTTGTTTCACTGGGAAAATTATTCTTTGCAATTGGTTGTGCTGCCCACTTTTGGGTGTGGTCTGAAATTGGTTAAATTGGTGGTGGTATCGTTTTTTTATACACTAGACCTGTAAATCTCTATGCATGTTGTTCTAAGCATATGTGGAATGTTAGAGATCATTATATATATAATACTTCATAGATGCAATCACACTTATTAGCTCGTTTTATACATCGTTTATTCCACCAATTATACATTTGCACAGGTTGGAGGGCATTGTTTTTGTGTTGTGCTCCATTATCAACTATCACATATATGTAAGAGTAACTTTCTACAAAATATTCAACCAAGATGGCATATATCATTCGAAAACATGATTGCATAAATCATTCTCACGAATGCATTTTAAATTGGATGCAACATAGCATAAAATGTTTGGATGCACACAAGCGTCATTGTTCTCCCAAAACCCCCACAGATAGGTGTTACACTTCATAGGCTGGGGTGACATGGTTCAGTGATGCACAAAGGCATTGAAATAACATAAATAGACATTGTCTATGCAGTTTTGTTCTTTGACCCTCTGGGTCTTCCTCTCTTCCTTTGGGCGGAGGAAGGCTCTTCTTGTTGTGAACTCCCCTCCTCTTCTGTGTTGACTCCTTCATAACCATCTCCATCATCTGACACGTCCATATGTGTCAAAGCTTGTTTGGTCACTTCTTTACCCCCCCCACCCAAGCTGCTGCGATTCTTTGAGCCAGGGGGTCGACCTCTTTTCTTTGTAGCCATTTTTGCAAGCCTCACACGATTAGCCTCCTTCTTCAAGCAAGTGGATGCATTGTGAGCATCAGCGATGCCACAGACTTTAAACTTCCTGCTCTTTAGTTTTGGGCCTCGTGCACCCAACTTCAACGTTCTCCTTTCAGATGGCGCCAACGTCCTCCCTTTCTGCTTGGTATTTTCTGGTCGGTCAAGACTGACGCCCACACCAACTTGAAGCATGTTCTGCGAATCAAAATGGTGAGTCCACAATTATTAGTCTGCATAAATACTAACACAAGAAGCGTATAATTATATCTGGTTGCTTCCAGACTACTAAATTTGCAGATACTAGGACAAAGTGATGCTTTTTATTGCTTGTAAATGAGAATGACTCAGATCAAATATGCATCAATACAGTAGAACTGCATCCATAATGCGCATAAAAAATATAGCTTGTATGCATCAAAACGTACACATTATCTATTTCACATCCCGTACGACAACAAACGACACATTGCATAGAAACCATACCTTGTTTGTATTATTATCCGATTGTCCACATCCATTACTCACACCAATCACAATCTTAGCCAACCCTGCTGTTTGTATAACATTTTCCACCTACAAAGAACATTTATAATATGAACATTGTTTTATTGTTATGAAAGGTAGCATAGAATCTAAGCATAGTCACTGGCTGCAAGATTTGACACTAGTTTCGGTGCAGTGTCTGGCTGCAAGATTATTCTAACTTCTTAAGTCTACATTCACCTGTTTCGGTGCAGTGACTGGCTGCAAGATTGATACATCTTCTATATCCAAGTGCCCCTCACTATGGGTTGTTGTTGTTGGCACTGGCTCAGGTTCAATGTCTTAGAGTACAGATAAAATCATTAGTTGGAATAGATATATAGGATCAATGATAACTGTGGTGGCTGAAACAATTTTGTCTATGCATAAAAAGCTATGTCAGTATGTCACTAAATTACTTACTGCGACTTCATCCAAGTCTATGTCTTCAACACCGATGTCAGGCTCCAACTCAGATATCAGTGATATTAGATCATCTATCCCTTCCATAGCCCGATCAAAACCAGGCTTCGACATACAAGCAAACTTTATTAGTTTCATTGTTTTTGTCATCAATAACCTCTGCCTGTATGCTTTCATTTCTCCATGTATGCCTTTTAGCCTCACGTCAGCACGATCGAATGGTAAGTCATGACGGGCATTGCGGCACAAGCGTTTCAAAATGTACTTGTGAGGTATTTTTTCGAGCTGAACATGCATGAATGCACGCAGCAAGTGCACACAAAACATACCGGGAACGTATGCTATGGAAACCAGATTCCCATGGAAACTATGGAAACTCGCACATGGATCGCTGGATCTAAATCCGATGGCTATGGTTAATGGTGGAGATTAGCAATTAACCTCTTCCATTTATCTCTCCCTAATATATATAGCCAACACAGGTACAACACAGGTGACACAATTAGCCATAGCCATCGGATTTAGATCGAACGATCCACGTGCGAGTTTCCATAGTTTCCACGGGAACCTGGTTTCCATAGCATACATTCCCAAACATACCTGTGTATGTAATAGAGTAAAGTTGGTATCAAATTACAGTTACAATACGAACTTTAGAGAGTTTTTATACAAAGAACGATGGAAAAGGCATAGAACAACAAAAAAAACATGCGATTTTGTGAAAAGTTGAACATTCATTACCAAAAGATTGGATCAAATGATTGCGAGTTCTATTGCATGTGCCACATGGAATACTACGATGCATTTTGGCCAAACGCTGTATGTGTTTTATGCATTGTGACAGCAACTTTATATACAGAACACATCATGCATACATGCACTCTGTTTATGCATTGTTGATTACAATTTTATGCATCCAAGAATTTTACGCATATCTTCGTGCCAAGAATTTCATGGCATCCAACTTGTTTTAATATCCACAATGCATAACTTCATGTATACAGAACAATTCATGTATGCAGTCACCAAAATTCATGAGCAAGGGTGAAAAGGCATAGAACAATGAAACAACATGCATGTGTGTTCCCATTGTTTGCAGTCGCATGTCAGATGGTCAGTTTCTTCGTTTATAGTGACTTCAAACTGATGCTGACCCCAGACAATTTTCTTCGATGTAGATGTGTGCTTCACTAGCCACGAATTTCTACCTCTGGCTGGGTTTTCTGTTATCCGAAAGGCTGTTGCAGACCTCATTGACTCTTCAAAGTGAATAAACACAGCACGCGTGTACACTCTTGCCACACGTAGTTCAAATGCCCAACTTGAATTTGTCACTATCTCGCTCTGTGCAACATAGTACAAATAAAGGGGGGATTAGTTATACGAAAGAAACATTTTTTGAGATTCAATAAGTATGTATATCAACAATGGCATATGCACATGAAAACTTTTTTGCCCAAGATAAGCATGCAGGGGGGTTTGTGGACAGGAAAACTAGTGTAGCAGATGCATATAATCAATCACCAGAGATGAATAGTAAATTTATGCATTAGTATATAGAGATCAGCCATACATTTGTTAGAGTTCTTAGAAAATGCAGATTAGCCAATAACGTAAGGTGCATAAGAACTTGATATGTTCAGTTACAGTAACACATTGTGCGTAAAAACACGGATCAGCATAATTTTTTTAGGGTGCTTAAGGACTTGATATGTTCAGTTTAAAACAGTAACCAATTGTGCATAAAAACATAGATCAACACCAATTTTTTTTAAACATACAGTGCATCCATATGTCTCTGTTGCCTCATCCATGTTGCGGCGATGTATGAACTTCATCATCTGTTTCGCAAACAGATTGACGGACCAGGATGTCAGAGATATCATCAAACGATGATTACTCCGACTAATTCTGGACGGCACGGGAAATCCGAAGACTTGATACGAAGTGTACTTGGATTAGGACTCTCGCTGTAACTTAGTCGAGTTCTTAAAGGAAGTCTTGTAATTAGAATAGGACTTCCCTATTGTAACCGACTAGGACTCGGTCTGCGCTGTGCTTCACCCGGATATATAAGGGGAAGCAGGCGCGGGCTCCTATCATTGAATCTTGAATTATACACAAGGCACACGCCGCACTGGACGTAAGGTATTACGCTATTTAGCGGCCTGAACTAGTATAAATCGTTGTCTATGTGTACTCGCCGAGCTCTACGAACGCTGATCCCCACCGAACAAATCGTCTGAGATTACTCAAGACGAGTTGCCAGTTAACAAACACCGATAGCTGGCGTGCCAGGTAGGGGCTCTCGGCGATTCGACGACCAAGAACTTGATGAACCACGTCAACATGTTCTCGGCGGGATCAATTTTTGTTTTTGGCTTGTGGACTTGCATTGCGTATGATCAAGGGAAGCTTCATCGACAACTTTACACTGAATCAGAAGCGCAAGACATGCCAAAAATAGATCATCTCACCCAGAACTTAGCAAACCTTGCAATCCAAGATCCGCAAGATTCTAAGGACCAACCAGAGGCATCCGACTCCTACCCGGACTCAAATTATGAGAACAAAAAGGACTCGGACACCAGACACGGCATCACCTTCGGACTACGGAACTCGGCTGAAAACTTCCAAGACCTGATTGACGCAAAATTCAAAGAGTATCAATAGATTCCTTTGACCAAAGCTCAACAAGGACTCGTTTTTAGCTCTACCAAGGAGGGTAAAATTGTCCATTGGCCAATATAGCCAGCTCCAGCCAGGCTGGTTGGCACAATCGACCAGTAACTTCCATATCAACATGGACATCAGCTCCCTTTTGAGGAAAACGACACCTCAACAGAACTAATCTCCAGTACTTCTACCTTGGAGTCGGTTACGCCAGGATCAACAAACCAGGGCTACACTCGTGAAGTCTTCTTGGCGGGACACCAGTCATCTCTACGACCTCCAACCCCTCCAGACGTCTTCCACGATGATGAAACCCTGAGCATGATATCCGATAACGACCCAGAAGGACCCGGAGAGACCGAGTCAATGAAGGCTGAGAGAATAAGGAAGAACCAAGCCAAAGATACTCGCAAAAGGCGAGCAAATCATCGAAAGGAAGCCATAGAGCACTACAATGTACGGCTTGAGGAGTATAATACTTGGAGGCACCTGGAAGAAGACGCAAAGCATCAAGCCTGAAGACGCAGAGGCACCTGGAAGAAGACCCACAATGATCACAATTGACGACGAGCTGATTGCTCCCGCAACCTCGAGCCTGAATTTATGAGAGTGGCCAGCCACAAGGTTTACCAGACACCCTACCAGAACATTATTGCTCTGGCCACAGAGATGGGAGCCAAGGACAACCGCACCCCTGACGAAGAGCGACGATTGGTCATGCTTCAGACTACTGTGCTACAACTCAAGGGACGGAACCTCGAGTCCTTAGCTGATGAACAAGCTTCATCCCATGAAAGCCAGAGGCGAACTGTTCATGAGCGGCTCGGTCGGGCTCCAGCAAGGAGTCGCCTGGGCAACCGAGTACCCAATCAGGCTGAAGGAGGAGCCGAATCATCATACCGAGGAGTCGCAATCGCAGCATCTGACTCAGTCGATTGTTTTCCCTGTTTTTCCTAGAGACTCCGAGCAGTCCCGTTTCCACGAAAATTCAAGCCCGGGAACTACTCAAAGTATGATGGGAAGATAGAACCAAAACATTGGCTCAGGCTGTACGCTCAAGCAGTCGAGTTGGCAGGAGGAAGCAACGACGTCAAAGCACTTTTCCTCCCCATGGCTCTAGAGACAATGCCACTTGCATGGTTTGACAGGCTTAAGCCCGAGTCCATGGACTCCTGGGAACAACTCCATCGTATCTTCATAGAGAACTTTGCGGGTGTCCCCGAGAGATCAGATCCCCGGACTAAGCTCAGGACATGCAAGCAGCAGAAAAACAAGACAATGTGGGAGTACTACAGACGCTTCTCGGAAATTCGCTGCACAGTTTCTGACATCACAGATAGAGAAGTAATTGACCTTTTTGGCAACGGAATTTGCGAAAGGTACAATTACAAAGACTTCATCAAGCATGACCCGACCACCACCAACGAGTTTCATCAGGAAGTAAATTCCATGATGGCGACAGAAGAACGCACACAGGAACGCTTTCCCGAGAGGAACACGTAGGGTGATCGAGGAAACAATCAGAGAGGCAATCAAGCTGCTCAGCAAAACACCCGCAAGAGAACAGGGGACAACACCGTCGCAGCCATGGAGCCTCAGAAGAAGGGGAACAAGCCATCCACCTTTGACGACTTACTCGACGGACCATGCCCTTTCCATCCGAAGGGAGGACATCAGGCTAGGCATTGTCGACAGCTCAAGGAGCGAGGCTTGAACCCTGACTTCAACAAAAAACAAAAAATATAAAGGGAAAAAGACAGTTGAAGACCCCCAGCAAGACGCTGGCGGTTTCCAGCACCCCAAAGGCACCATCAATGTCGTATTTGGGGGAGTAACCACCAAGGATAGCAAGCGGCTCCAAAAACTCTCCCTACGAGAGATCATATCTACAGAACCAGCAACTCCCAGATATCTCGACTGGCTGAGCATGCGATCAATTTATCCCGAGCAGACCAATGGACCAGTGTCTCCAATGCAGGGCATTACCCGCTAGTCCTGGATCCTACGGTTGTCGGGTTTAAATTGGGAAGAGTACTCATTGATGGAGGAGCAGGACTCAACATCATCTTTGCAAGCACCCTACGCAAGATGAACTTAGATCTTGCAACACAGCTCACACCATCAAGCACCCCCTTTTACGGCATAGTACCCGGAAAGGCGGTCGTACCACTAGGAAAGATCATACTACCCGTCACCTTTGGAACTCAGACCAACTACCGGACTGAGTACATTAGTTTCGAGGTAGCCGACTTCGAGTCATCATACCATGCCATATTTGGATGACCAGCTATCGCCAAATTTATGGCAGTACCTCACTACCCATACCTTCTGCTGAAGATGTCGGGTCCTAAAGGTATCCTAACCTTCAGAGGTGACTTGAAGTGATCATTCGATTGCGACACAGAAGCTGTTCAAATCGCAGAAAAGGATCAACTCGCCCTAGAAGTACAAGAACTCGCTCAAATGGTACATAACACCAAGCCTGAAGATTCAGAAATCCCAACTAACAAGGCGGGTGCCATCCAACCATCAGCGGAAGTCTCTACAAAACAAATTGACCTAGAAACCGGTGATCCCTCAAAGACAGCGGTTATCAGCGCTCACCTATCTGAAGAATAGGAACTCGCACTCACCAAGTTCCTCAGAGCGAACAAAGACATATTTGCTTGGAAACCGGCTGATATGCCGGGAATTCCTAGGAACTTGGCTGAGCACAAATTGGAACTAAAAGAGGGCTCCAGACCCATTAAGCAAAGACTTCGACGATTCTCACCAGAGAAGAAAGAGGCAATCAAGAAGGAGATAGCTAAACTACTCGCGGCTGGGTTTATCAGAGAAATTCTTCACCCCGAGTGGTTAGCCAATCTAGTACTAGTGAAAAAGAAGAACTCTGCAGAGTGGCGCATCTGTGTCGATTACACAGACCTCAACAAGCACTGTCCAAAGGATCCATTTGGATTACCAAGGATAGATCAAATAGTTGATGCCACCGCAGGCTCCGCTCTATTATCTTTTCTGGATTGCTACTCCGGGTACCACCAAATTGCTCTCAAAGAAGAAGACCAACCCAAGACATTGTTTATAACTCCCTTCGGAGCCTACTGTTATAAAACCATGTCCATCGGGTTGAAAAATGCAGGGGCTACTTACCAGCGTGCTATCCAAGATTGTTTGGGCGACCAAATTGGCCGCAACGCAGAAGCTTATGTCGACAATGTGGTCATAAAGACGAAGGATCCGACTACCCTCATATCAGACCTAGAGGAAACCTTTACTCGGCTACGCTCATACCAATGGAGGCTCAACCCCACAAAGTGCATATTCGGAGTACCCTCAGGAAAGTTACTCAGATTCCTTGTTAGCCATCGAGGCATCGAGGCTAGTCAAAAGCAGATCACAGCCATCATCAATATGAAGCCACCTACTTCAGTCAGGGGTGTTCAGAAACTCACCGGGTGTATGGCTGCGCTCAATCGATTCATCTCACGACTAGGAGAAAAAGGACTACCTTTCTTCAAATTACTCAAGGCTTGTGATAAATTTCAGTGGACGGAAGAAGCGGACAGGGCCTTTGAACAGCTCAAAGGATACCTCACCAATTCACCTATACTAACGCCACCAGAACCCAGGGAACCGATGATGCTTTATATTGCAGCTACCACACACGTTGTAAGCACAGCAATCGTAGTGGAGCGCAAGGATGACAAGCACATCTATCACACCCAGCAACCAATATACTACATCAGCGAGGTACTCTCCGACTCAAAGGTCAGGTACCCGCAAGTACAAAAATTACTCTATGCTCTACTTATATCTTCAAGGAAGCTACGGCACTACTTCGAAGCTCATGAGATAACAGTTGTTACGTATTTTCCATTGGGAGAAATCCTCCACAATCGTGACGCCACCGGAAGAATTTCCAAGTGGGCAGTCGAGTTGGGGGCGCTCAACATGAAGTTTACTCCAAGGAAAGCAATCAAGTCACAGGCCCTAGCTGATTTTGTCACCGAGTGGATAGAAATACAGCAGGTCCAAAACAACGCTATTCCTGAGCATTGGAAGATGTACTTCGATGGGTCCTTAAAACTCGGTGGATGAAGGACCGAAAGTGATACCAGAAAGCGACCAGAGGGGGGTGAATGGGAGCTTCAAATTTTCCTTTCAGAAACTTGTTGCCTCTGTTCCGAGAATCACCCCAAGAGCAAACCTAGAGCTTGCAAGTGTCCACGACCCTAGATGTAGGGTGGATGCTTCCGAGAAGCACAGCGGGACACTACACAATCCTAGAAACCCAACGCAAAAGACGGAAAGCAAATCCGACAACGGACGAAGGAACCGCGGACGAAAACTTGCAGAACAGAAACGACCGGACTCTGCCTGCGTCCGGTCAGTGACCACCAGACGCGTCCGGTCGAGCAAAACGCGATTTGGGACCTTACTGTTTGAGACCAGACTCAATAGCCAGGAGCGTCCGGTCACTATGACAAGCGTCCAATCACCAGAACAAAACTTCAATGAACAGTGAAAGCGTCGAGTCCGGTCAGTGCAACGATAAGCGTCCGGTCAAGTCACAGAAAAGCACACGAAGAACATTCAACGACCGGACTCAGGAGCGTGCGTCCGGTCACCACGACCCAGCGTCCGGTCACTCCAAAAAACGTTGTTCGTCTACCGATTCGACTTGATCTCACCCAAAACGAGTCCTCTGGGGATCAAACTTGGTGAGATGAGTCACAAGGAGGATAGTGAGCTACTCCTAGGAGATCATGGCTCGAACCTATCTCTAAATCGATGAATCGAAGAAGTTCGGGGGAAGGGAGAAAAACTTGACCCGAAACAAAAATCAATCGATCTGCTAGGTCGTGAGGTTAGAGGTGAATTCCTTCGGTGAAAAGAAGTGCCTCATGATCTAGAACATCTCTATTCAACCGGATTTGCAAAAGACGCAACGAACAAAGAGATCGATCGACGGGAAAAATGTGGAGAAAAACAATCCGCGAAGAACACAAACAAAATGCGAATCACAGCCACGAATTTGCAACCGTGTGGCTACCACACGCTACAACAGTGAGATTACGGTCTCACTTCCTCAAAATCTCACGGACACAGAGGTATTGTTCTCTTCTCTGTGGATCTCAGTTTGCTACAGCAGCGGAGTGGGAGAGCAGGAAAACCTAGAAGGCAAAGAGCAAATGACTGAGATACAATGGGAGGAGGGTGTCTCTCTCTACTTATCCTAATTCTAATTCCTACTCTACCCCTCACTAATTACAGAGTGAACCAGCTAAACCCTAGGGTTATTCTGGACGAACTCGAAGATGCTGGTGATCCGATGGCCACGCCCGCACAACTGGTAGCGTTGCCTCGACGCAACCTCACCGATTGCCACCACGTGCTGCCACCGCTCCGCTCGTCCTTTTTCCGGGCTTCGCCCCCGGTTTTGAGGCCCAAACCGGGAAACCAGCCTTCACAACCAACCCCCGGTTTTGAGGCCCAAACCGGGAAACCAGTCGTCCATCGTCTGAGTTTTGTGGCCCAAACTCAGAAACCCGCAGCACCCAGGTTTTGAGGCCCAAACCTGGAAACCGTCCTCAGCCCGAGTTTTGTGGCCCAAACTCGGAAACCATCAGCACCCAGGTTTTGAGGCCCAAACCTGGAAACCGTCCACTCGGTGGTTTTTCTGTGGCTCAACCACCAAACCGAGCCATAGAGGGGATGCACCGCCCGTGCACCCCGTCCACCGACACGTGTCCCCAGGTCCTCGACCCAAGCAACATCGTGCCCGCAAGTCTTCGCTCGTCGCTGTCCGAGGCTGCCAGCCACCACAGCTGATCCTCGGGCCACCGGTCCCTCATTCCAAGCCTCACGTCCGCCCTTCGCCACTCTCGGTCCATCGGCACGGCACGTCTCTACTTGACCTTCACCTTGCCTTTGATCACTGTATCCGTGCTCGACACCTGCACAACACAAGCCAAAGAACATGGGCATTATCCCAGTTGACAATCACTCATCACTTAGAGACTCGGCATACACCCATGTATCCGCAATCTCCCCATTGATGAGTGCATTGTCAACTACCAACACAAATCATAATGGAATAGAGGAAGGAAGGAAGCAGGAGAGAGAACTCGACCAAATGACCCAAAAGCATAGCAAAGCCAAAGAAGGTCAAGTGGAAAGAGCAAAACAACTTGGTTCCCAAAGTCATGGGCAACAGCTCGACGCAACCAAGCAAAGCAAAGCTAGCCCTCAAGAAGAGGTAGAACAGGCTCAACACCGCTAGCGGGAAAGCTCGATACCAATTGGAAGATCAACTGAAAATCAAGCAAAACAGAGCTAGCCCTCAAGAAGAGGCAGAAAGGGCTCAACACCGCTAGCGAGGAAGCTCGATACCAAACGAAGAAAGCTTGATACCAACTGAAGAGCATAACAACAAAGGTGCTAGTTCCTCGAGAAAGAGACAAAGGCTCAACACAACTAGCTACCAAAAATGCTCTGAAACAACTGTTACCAGCTCGAAAACTCCCCCTCAAATAGTGCACATAACCAAGAAGTCGAACACAGAGAGCACATATGATTTGTCAATATTTTCTCCCCCTTAGTTGAAAATGCACTATCAAGAAATTTCTCTCCAAATGCATATGAGTCAAAATGCAAGTTAGCAGCTTCAGGAATATAGTCGATAGAATATGAAGATGCTCGACAAAATGCTGATCCGATGACTCAACAATATGCACATAATGCTAGCAAAGGCTCAAACTGATCACCAAATACGAAATATGAACATGTGAGCAACGAGAGCAGTTTTTAGCCAAAGAGGTATTCACCATCAAAATAGCACCAACCATGTATAGACAGGAAGTCAAACAAGTGCTAAACATGTATACAAGGTGAACTACCCCTAGCAAAGTTCAATCATCATGCCAGAAAATGAAACATAGACTTGTGTATCCAAATTTTATCGGAGTTGCAGCGGTTAGATTACACAAGTTCAAATTTTAGCATGTGATTGCGTGAGGTTGAAAGCTTGTCATTGCCTAACTTTTCAACTGTGCGAAGCCTATGCAGAAACAATCAAAAGCTTAAAGCAACAGTTTCGGTCATACACTACACAACTCAAGTTTAACTCAAAGTGCAATGAGAAACAGTCTCAAAACTGTGATGTGCTGACAAGCAAACCCATCTCGATCTTTCCAATTCACTTGACTTGGTTCAGAATTAAAGCAGAATATGAACATACCAAGCAAGTGAATGATTCAGAACTAGAGACATAGCAACCTAGCATATATGAAAAGCACGAGTGATTTCAACACATTCTACACATGCTAGTTGCACATCTCAATGGTGAACATTTTCAGGTTTTAAGTTCATTAAGCAAGTTCACCATTCATAAAATAGCTCAGCTCACAACATGTATCAGTGATCAGAAAGAGCATAAGCTACAAGCATCATCATAAAGCATCGGAGCATACAATATACAGAGCATAGTCACATTCTAAGGATTATATACATGAAGCTCTGAATGTAAATATGCAAGATAAAATGCAAAGATGCATGAAGAAACCAATTGAAAAACAGAAAGTCAGTTTGTGATACAAGAGTCAAAATGTTTCCCCCATCTAAAAGGGAAAACACACACCAAGCTCACCTCTCAACCTAGCAAAATTTGATTGGTCCAAAGGCTTGGTGAAAATATCAGCCAACTGATGATGAGTATCGACATGGCAAAGGTCGATATCACCCTTCTCATAGGGGTCTCGCAGAAAATGAAAGTGCACATCAATGTGTTTGGTCTTAGAGTGCATCACGAGGTTCTTAGCAACGCTAATAGCACTCGTGCTGTCACAAAGCAAAGGAACACGAGAAAAGCTCAGACCAAAATCACGCAAAGTGGCCATCATCCAAAGCAACTAGGAACAGCAGCTAGCCGCAACAACATACACAGCCTCCGTGGTAGACTGGGCGACACTAGACTGCTTGCGAGAAGACCACAATATAAGAGAAGAACCAATAAACTGACAAGTCCCAGAAGTGGACTTGCGCTCAATCCGGCAACCAGCAAAATCAGCATCCGAATAACCACAAAGGGAGAGGGTGGAGGAAGCAGAATACCAAATCCTAAACTCAGGAGTGAAGCATAAGTACCTCATAATGTGCTTGACCGCCTGACGGTGCGAGGTGCGCGGCGACGACTGAAATCGTGCGCAAAGACACACCGCGAACTGGATGTTCGGGCGTGTCGCCGTCAGGTACAGCAGTGACCCAATCATACTCCGTTACTCCTTCTGGTCCACAGCTTCTCCATCCACATCCGCATCCAGGGCCGCCGTGGTCGGCATGGGTGTTGGAAGAGGCTTGGCCTCACCAATGTCGAACTTCTTCAGGATATCCTTGGTGTACTTGCCCTAGTGCACGAACGTCCCCTCTCGGGATTGCTTGATTTGCAACCCGAGAAAGAATGTCAACTCGCCCATCATGCTCATCTCAAACTCCCTGCTCATAGTGTCTGCAAACTTGGCAACCAAAGCATGAGAAGAACCACCAAAAATGATATCATCCACGTAAATCTGGACCAAGAGAGTGTCATTGCCTTGCTTGAGGAGAAAGAGCGATTTATCTACACATCCCATTTTAAAACCCTTAGCAAGCAAAAAGGTTTTCAACCTATCATACCAGGCTCTAGGGGCTTGTTTCAAACCATATAAAGCTTTATGAAGTTTAAAGACATGGTTTGGAAACTTGGGATTTTCGAAACCGGGGGATTGTCTCACATACACTTCCTCTTCTATGTAGCCGTTTAGGAAGGCACTCTTGACATCCATTTGAAAAAGTTTAAACCCCTTGGATGCAGCAAAAGCCAAGAGTATCCTAATTGCCTCCAAACGAGCTACAGGAGCAAAAGTCTCCTTATAGTCTATCCCCTCCTTCTGACTATACCCCTGGGCTACTAGTCTGGCCTTGTTTCTCACAACATGACCATCCTCTCCTTGTTTGTTTTTGAAAACCCATTTTGTCCCAATGGGGTGACACTCAGGAGGAAGAGGAACCAAAACCCAAACCTGATTTCTCTCAAAATTTTCTAACTCCTCATGCATGGCATTGACCCAATCCGGATCAGATAAAGCATGTCCAACATCTCGGGGTTCAAAATCAGCAACAAATGCAGGATGAGCAAAGTGAGAGATTTGTTGTGACCTTGACCGAGTGACGCGTTCGTCGATGCTGCCGATCATCTGTTGAGGCGGGTGTTGGCGCTGGATGTGTCGTGGCGCCTCCCGAGCTGAAGATACCTCCTCCTCAACAGCAACTGGTGCCTCCTCGGGTACAAAAGGTACCGCTCGATGTGGCGGATCCCACGGCCCCCAAGTCGAAGAAGAAGGGTCGGGGCCGTGAGTGGTAGTAGAGGCCGCTCTTTGCGGCACAGCAAGTGGAGGAGGTGCTAGGTCATCCATCCCTTCAGCACCCTCTTCCTCATCATCAAAAAGAGGTTCGCCAACCTCATGATCACCTGCACGCTCAAAACGAGAAGAAGGACAAACCATGGTCTCGTCGAAGGTGACATCTGATGTCTCCATGACTCGGTTAGTATCAAGGTTAAGTACACGATATGCTCGAGTATGAGTGCCATAACCCAAAAATACATCGTCAGAAGAATGAGACTCAAACTTGTCCAGGTTGCCTTTCTTAAGTATGAAACAGTGGCAACCAAAAACTCGAAAATAACTCACCTTGGGCAATTTTCCAAAACGCAACTCGTAAGACGTCTTTTTCAAGAAAGCTCGGAGAAAAATGCGATTGGAAATGTAGCATGCAGTGCTCATAGCTTCGGCCCAATATCGCCTAGGAGTCCTATGCTCATCGAGCATCGTCCTGGCCATCTCTACAAGGGTCCGATTCTTCCTTTCTACAACACCATTCTGTGGCGGTGTGTAGGGGGAAGAAAACTGATGCTCTAAGCCCAAAGAGTTACAAAACTTCTCAAAATCCGAATTTTTGAATTCGGAACCATTATCACTCCTAATAGCTCGCATCGAGTTCAAAGGGAACTCGTTCTGAAGACACAAAATCAGATTGCGAGCAAAAGAGAAAGTGTCGGTCTTCTCAGCTTAAAAGAAGACCCACAAATATCTCGAGAAGTCATCAACAACAACAAGCACATACCACTTGCCCCCAACCGAACTCACCCAAGCCGGACCAACAAGGTCCATGTGCAAAAGCTCTTCAGGGCGCTTAGTCATGACCTGAGTCACTGGATGGTGGGGAGCGGCAACCATCTTCCCATGTCTACAAGAGTGGCAAACAAGATCCTTCTCCATGGATAACTTGGGCAATCCTCGGATTAGGCCAAGTGAACTAAGCCTTGCAAGCAAGTCGAAGCTCAAGTGTCCTAGTCTCCTATGCCACTTCCAAAGATCAGAGGAGGAAGGACTAGCCAGAAGACAACGAGAAGTGCCAAAAGACACCGAGAAATTCGCACAAAAGACTTTTCCAAAGGGCAAAATCAAACACACAAGATTGCCCTGAGGATCCAAAATACGACTGAGATTCGGTTTAAAACGAATCTCATAGTCATCATCAAAGAGTTGCGAAACAGAAAGAAGGTTAAAATGCAAGTTAGAAACAAGAGCAACATCGCGCAACACAAAGTGCTCATTAACTCGCACCGACCCACGAGACAACACTCTACCTTTACTATTGTCGCCAAAGATGATAAACTCCTTTCCGGCGACCGGACTAAGACTGGAGAACCACTTGGCATTTCCGGTCATGTGCCTCGAGCAACCGAAATCCACCAACCAAACGTTCTCCAATCATTTTACCTACATCAATAAAAAGACATAGGGTGAGCATATAGTCCAACACTGGGGTTAGTGAAGTAGGAGGAATACCAGTGTTGGGCCGGCTGCTCAAAAGAACGGTTAGCAGAAAAACCATTCCTAGCACGCCTACGGGAAGAGTGATCACCACGTAGAGGAAAACGTGGTCCGCTAAGGGAAGAGCGTCCATCGCGATACTCAAAACGCGGTGGGGGAAAACGCTCAACTACAAAGCCACCGTCACGGGGTCCATAGCCTACAACTGCAGGCTCCCACCAGGCACGACCTCCTCGCGGCCTAGGCCTAGGAACTTGAGGTTTTGGACCTCTAGGCCTAGGAGCACGCCTCTGAACATTCGGCACATGTACATCATGGAAATGATGGTACATGTCCGTGTTGTTCATCTCCTTTGCACGACGCGCCTCTCTCTTGCGCTGAAAGCAAAACTCACTCAAGTGTCTATCTCTCCCACAGTGCTCACAATGCTACCTCACCGCTCTCAAAGGGGGTTGTTGGTACTCACGGTACTGGGTATGGATCACTTTGCCCTTCTGTGGCATAAGCTCCTCTTGGATGGGTGGAATGGTGTCTAGCTTGTTCTTGAGGTGGTTTGGTTTTGGAGCCCATGATTGTTTCTTGGGTGGAGCTCTCGGAGGTTCCACAAATACACCATCCTTGGTGTTAGGCTTTAGAGGCTCTTTGGGTGGAATTTTGGTAAGCTTGGGAGTAGTGGTAGAGTTGGGCTTCTCACGTGGGTTAAGGCCACTCGACTCTCCAATCTTCCCAAAAGATGAAACATCAACACCCTGAGTAAAGCCTACACCTGGACCTCTAGCAACACGCTTGAATTGGGAGATCATCATCCCAAGCTGCGGCTCACCACTAGACACCCATGACAAGATGGTCCGAAGGTATGTGTTTTCCTCCTCGGTTTGCATCTTGTCATGCTTCACATTCGCAATCTCCATCTCCAAACCCTCGCAAAGAACACACCTAGCCACACAAGTGCTACCCGAGCTAGCCTCTTCAAGAGACACAATCTTGACATACTTCTCTGCCAACTCAGATTGCAAGCCCGCACAGGACTTGCACACACCAAGCACCGAAGATCTAGCTCTAAGCTCATCCACCTCTCGTACCAACACAGCATACTTACCTCGTCAGTCATGTGTGTGGTGCACATCTCGCACTCACCCTCCTCAGAGACAACTACGGTGGACTTGGCAAACTCAAGCTCCTTCACCGTATCCTCCCACTTCTGCCTAAACTCCTTGCGCTCTCTAGCAGCACGCCTAAGCAGCTTATCTTGACTAAGGAGAGCGGCAGTAAGTTTCTCGACCTCAGCAAAAAGCTCGTTGTGGGTCAGAGATACCTGGGAGGTGTCGTCGTCGTCGTCGTTCCGAGGGGTCTCCTTCAGCTCGCCGTCAACCTCCTTGCCGAGGGCCATGGTGCAGAAACCCTCGTTGTCGGCGAAGAAGCAGAGGCCGTTGAGCTTATCCTTGATCCTCTTCTTCTTCTCGGACTCGTCATCGCTTGAGGAAGCGGAGTCATCATCCGAGTCGTCGACGTCGCTGAGCGTGGCGAAGAATGCACGCTGCTCAGCCTGGGCCTTCTCCAAGTACTTGGTCTTGATGTACTCCTTGTTGAAGCCGCCCTTCCGCTTGTGCTTCGCGGGGACGTACTTCTCCTTGCGCTTGCCGGAGTCGTACGTGTGTCCATGATCCGCCTTGCCGAAGGTCTGCTTGTTCTTCTTCGGGCCATTGGCGATGAAGTGGTTGGGGTCGCCGCACTCGAAACACCCCGAGCGTCCTCCTCCGCGGCGACGGTTCATGCGGTTGTTGTGGAACCGCGAGAACCGGTTGGCGAGCAAAGCCAACTCGTCATCCCCCATGAACTCCAGTTGCTCCTCTGTAACAGAAAGAAGAGAGGAAAGTGCAAAGCCTCCAGAGGGGTTAGCTAAAGAGCAAGAAAGCAAAGCCATCGACGGGCCAGAAGGATTTTGAAGGACCAAAAGTGCTACCAGAAAGCGACCAGAGGAGGGGTGAATGGGAGCTCCAAATTTTCCTTTCGGAAACTTGTTGCCTCTGTCCCGAGAATCAACCCCAAGAGCAAACCTAGAGCTTGCAAGTGTCCATGACCCTAGATGTAGGGTGGATGCTTCCTAGAAGCACAGCGGGACACTATACAACCCTAGAAGCCAAATGCAAAAGACGGAAACGAAATCCATCAACAGACAAACAAACTGCGAATGAGACTGAGCAAAATTCTACTGACCGGACTCACTGGTGCGTCCGGTCAACAGGCACCGGACGCGTCCGGTCAAGCAAAACACAAAATGAAACCTCTTTGTTCCTGACCGGACTCTCTGACAAGAAGCGTCCAGTCGTGAACAGTGCGTCCGGTCAATCAGAGAAAACTTAGATGAACAGTGACAAGAGCGAGTCCGGTCAGAGAGAGAAGGGTGCGTCCGATCCAGTCAACAGAAACCGAGCAAATCAGATATTCAATGACCGGACTCTGGCCTAGCGTCCGGTCATCCCGACCCTAGCGTCCGGTCACCCCGACAGCCCCCTGTTCGTCCACCAATTCGATTCAAACTCTCTCAAAACAAAACCTCTAGGGTTCAAACTTGGAGAGATGAGTCACAAAGAGTATAGTGAGCTATCTCTAAGAGATCATAGCTCGAACCTATCTCCAAATCGAAGAATTTTGGGGGAAGGGAGAAAAACTTGACCCGAAATGAAAAATGATCGATCTACTAGGTCGTGAGGTTAGAGGTGAATTCCTTGGTGGAAAGAAGTGCCTCACGATCTAGAACAACTTGGTTCAAACGAATTTGCAAGAGATGAACCGAGTAGGGAGATCGATCAATGGGAAAATCGTGGAGAAAAAGCAAAACGCCAAGAACAACTCCAAAACGCGAATCACAGCCACGAATTGCAACCGTGTGGCTACCACACGCTACAACGGTGAGATTACGGTCTCACTTCCTCAAAATCTCACGAACACAGAGGTATTGTTCTCTTCTCTGTGGATCTCAGTTCGCTACAACAGGGGAGAGGGAGAGCAGGAAAACCTAGAAGGCAAAATAGCAAATGACTGAGATAGATAGGGAGGAGGGTGTCTCCCTCTACTTATCCTAATTCTAATTCCTACTATACCCCTCTCTAATTACAGAGCGAACCAGCTAAACCCTTGGGTTATTCTGGACCAACTCGAAGATGCTGGTGATCCGACGGCCACGCCCGCACAACTAGTAGCGTTGCCTCGACGCAACCTCACCGATTGCCGCCACGCGCCGCCACGGCTCCGCTCGTCCTTTTCTCGGACTTCGGCCCCGGTTTTGAGGCCCAAACCGGGAAACCAGCCTTCACAACCAACCCCTGGTTTTAAGGCCCAAACTGGGAAAACTAGCCGACCATCGCCTGAGTTTTGTGGCCCAAACTCAGAAACCCGCAGCGCCCAGGTTTTGAGGCCCAAACCTAGAAACCGTCCTCAACCCGAGTTTTGTGGCCCAAACTCGGAAACCATCAGCGCCCAGGTTTTGAGGCCCAAACCTGGAAACCGTCCACTCGGTGGTTTTTCTGTGGCTCAACCACCAAACCGAGCCGTAGAAGGGATGCACCGCCCGTGCACCCCGTCCACCGACACGTGTCCCTAGGTCCTCGACCCAAGCAACACCGTGTTCGCAAGTCTTCGCTCGTCGCTGTCCCAGGCGTCAGCCACCACAGCTGATCCTCGGGCCACCGGTCCCTTAGTCCAAGCCTCACGTCTGCCCTTCGCCACTCTCGGTACATCGGCACGGCACGTCTCTACTTGACCTTCACCTTGCCTTTGATCACTGTATCCGTGCTCGACACCTGGACAACACAAGCCAAAGAACATGTGCATTATCCCAGTTGACAATCACTCATCACTTAGAGACTCGGCATACACCCATGTATCCGCAATCTCCCCCTTGATGAGTGCATTATCAACTACCAACACAAATCATAAAGAAAATAGAGGAAGGAAGGAAGAAGGAGAGAGAACTCGACCAAATGACCCAAAAGCATAGCAAAGCCGAAGAAGGTCAAGTGGAAAGAGCAGAACAACTTGGTTCCCAAAGACATGGGCAACGGCTCGACGCAACCAAGCAAAGCAAAGCTAGCCCTCAAGAAGAGGTAGAACAGGCTCAACACCTGTAGCAGGAAAGCTCGATACCAATTGGAAAATCAACTGAAAATCAAGCAAAACAGAGCTTGCCCTCAAGAAGAGGCAGAACGGGCTCAACACCGCTAGCGAGGAAGCTGGATACCAACTGAACAAACTCCCCCTCGAATGATGCACACAACCAGGAAATCTCCCCCTTAGTTCAACTTGGAAAGCACATGATTTTGAAAATGTTTTTCTCCCCCTTAGTTGAACACTCGGAGAACATATGATTTGCAATTTCTCCCCCTTAGTTGAAAATGCACCATCAAGCAAATTTTTCCCCCTTGACAGAATAACTCCCCTTCCAAAATGCATATGAGTCAAAATGCAAGTTAGCAGCTTCAGGAATATAGTCGATAGAATATGAAGATGCTAGACAGAGTGCTGATCCGATGACTGATAAAATGCACAGAATGCTAGCAAAGGCTCAAACTGATCACCAAATGCGAAATATGAACATGTGAGCAAAGTGAGTAGTTTTTTAGCCAAAAAGGTATTCACCATCAAAATAGCACCAAACATGTATAGACAGGAAGTCAAACAAGTGCTAAACATGTATACAAGGTGAACTACCCCTAGCAAAGTTCAATCATCATGCCAGAGAATGAAACATAGACTTGTGTATCCAAATTTTATCGGAGTTGCAGCGGTTAGATTACACAAGTTCAAATTTTAGCATGTGATTGCGAGAGGTTGAAAGCTTGTCATTGCCTAACTTTTCAACTGTGCGAAGCCTATGCAGAAGCAATCAGAAGCTTAAAGCAACAGTTTCGGTCATACACTACACAACTCAAGTTTAACTCAAAGTGCAATGAGAAATAGTCTCGAAACTGTGATGTGCTGACAAGCAAACCCATCTCGATCTTTCCAATTCACTTGACTTGGTTCAGAATTAAAGCAGAATATGAACATACCAAGCAAGTGAATGATTCAGAACTAGAGACATAGCAACCTAGCATATATGAAAAGCACGAGTGATTTCAACACATTCTACACATGCTAGATGCATATCTCAATGGTGAACATTTTTAGGTTTTAAGTTCATTAAGCAAGTTCACCATTCATAAAATAGCTCAGCTCACAACATGTATCAGTGATCAGAAAGAGCATAAGCTACAAGCATCATCATAAAGCATCGGAGCATACACTATACAGAGCATAGTCACATTCTAAGGATTATATACATGAAGCTTTGAATGTAAATATGCAAGATAAAATGCAAAGATGCATGAAGAAACCAATTGAAAAACAGAAAGTCAGTTTGTGATACAAGAGTCAAAATGTTTCCCCCATCTAAAAGGGAAAACACACACCAAGCTCACCTCTCAACCTAGCAAAATTTGATTGGTCCAAAGGCTTGGTGAAAATACCAGCCAACTGATGATGAGTATCGACATGGCGAAGGTCGATATCACCCTTCTCATAGTGGTCTCACAGAAAATGAAAGCGCACATCAATGTGTTTGGTCTTAGAGTGCAGCACGGGGTTCTTAGCAACGCTAATAGCACTCGTGCTGTCACAAAGCAAAGGAACACGAGAAAAGCTCAGACCAAAATCACTCAAAGTGGCCATCATCCAAAGCAACTGGGAACAGCAGCTAGCCGCAGCAACATACTCAGCCTCCGTGGTAGACTGAGCGACACTAGACTGCTTGCAAGAAGACCACGATACAAGAGAAGAACCAATAAACTGACAAGTCCCAGAAGTGGACTTGCGCTCAATCCGGCAACCAGCAAAATCAGCATCCGAATAACCGCAAAGGGAGAGGGTGGAGGAAGCAGAATACCAAATCCTAAACTCAGGAGTGAAGCATAAGTACCTCATAATGCGCTTGACCGCCTGACGGTGAGAAGTGCACGGCGACGACTGAAATCGCGCACACAAACACACCGCGAACTGGATGTCCGGGCGTGTCACCGTCAGGTACAACAGCGACCCGATCATACTCTGGTACTCCTTTTGGTCCACAGCTTCTCCATCCACATGTACATCCAGGGCCGTCGTGGTCGTCCTGGGTGTTGGAAGAGGCTTGGCCTCACCCATGTCGAACTTCTTCAGGATGTCCACGGTGTACTTGCCCTGGTGCACGAACGTTCCCTCTCGGGATTGCTTGATTTGCAACCCAAGGAAAAACGTCAACTCGCCCATCATGCTCATCTCAAACTCCCTGCTCATAGTGTCTGCAAACTTGGCAACCAAAGCGTGAGAAGAACCACCGAAAATGATATCATCCACGTAAATCTGGACCAAGAGAGTATCATTGCCTTGCTTGAGGAGAAAGAGGGATTTATCCACACATCCCATTTTAAAACCCTTAGCAAGCAAAAAGGTTTTCAACCTATCATACCAGGCTCTAGGGGCTTGTTTCAAACCATACAAAGCTTTGTGAAGTTTATAAACATGGTTTGGAAACTTGGGATTCTCGAAACCGGGGGGTTGTCTTACATATACTTCCTCTTCTATGTAGCCGTTTAAGAAGGCACTCTTGACATCCATTTGAAAAAGTTTAAACCCTTTGGATGCAGCAAAAGCCAAGAGTATCCTAATTGCCTCCAAACGAGCTACAGGAGCAAAAGTCTCCTCATAGTCTATCCCCTCCTTCTGACTATACCCCTGGGCTACTAGTCTGGCCTTGTTTCTCACAATATGGCCATCCTCTCCTTGTTTGTTTTTGAAAACCCATTTTGTCCCAATAGGGTGACACTCAGGAGGAAAAGGAACTAAAACCCAAACCCGATTTCTTTCAAAGTTCTCAAGCTCCTCATGCATGGCATTGACCCAATCTGGATCAGATAAAGCATGTCCAACATCTCGGGGTTCAAAATCAGCAACAAATGCAGAATGAGCAAAGTGAGAAATTTGTTGTGACCTTGACCGAGTGACACGTTCGTCGATCCTGTCGATCATCTGTTGAGGCGGGTGTTGGCGCTGGATGTGTCGTGGTGCCTCCCGAACTGATGTAGCCTCCCCCTCAACATCAGCTGGCGCCTCCTCGGGTACAAAGGGTACCGCTCGAGGTGGCGGATCCCACGGCCCCCAAGATGAAGAAGTGTCGGGGACGTGAGTCATAGTAGAAGCCGCTGCTTGCGGCACAGCAGGTGGAGGGGGTGCTAGATCATCCATACCTTCAGCACCCTCATCCTCGTCATCAAAGAGAGGCTCGCCAACCTCATGATCACCTGCACGCTCAAAACGAGAAGAAGGACAAACCATGGTCTCGTCGAAGGTGCATCTGATGTCTTCATGACTCGGTTAGTGTCAAGGTTAAGTACAAGTTATGCGCGAGTATGAGTGCCATAACCCAAAAACACACCGTCAGAAGAACGAGACTCAAACTTGTCCAGGTTGCATTTCTTAAGTATAAAAACAGTGGCAACCGAAGACTCTAAAATAACTCACCTTGGGCTGTCTTCCAAAACGCAACTCATAAGAAGTCTTTTTGAAGAAAGCTCGGAGAAAAATGCGATTGGAAATGTAGCATGCAGTGCTCATAGCTTCGGCCCAATATCGCCTAGGAGTCCTATGCTCATCGAGCATCGTCCTGGCCATCTCTACAAGGGTCCGATTCTTCCTCTCTACCACACCATTCTGTGGCGGTGTGTAGGGGGAAGAAAACTGATGCTCTAAACCCAAAGAGTTACAAAACTACTTGAAATCTGAATTCTTGAATTCGGAACCATTATCACTCCTAATAGCTCACATCGAGTTCAAAGGGAACTCGTTTTGAAGACGCCAAATCAGATTGCGAATAAAGGAGAAAGTCTCGGTCTTCTCAGCTAAAAAGAAGACCCACGAATATCTCGAAAAGTCGTCAACAACAACAAGCACATACCACTTCCCACCAACCGAGCTCACCCGAGCCGGACCAACAAGGTCCATGTGCAAAAGCTCTCCAGGGCGCTTGGTCATGACCTGAGTCACTGGATGGTGGGGAGCGGCAACCATCTTCCCATGTCTACAAGAGTGGCAAACAAGATCCTTCTCCATGGATAACTTGGGCAATCCTCGGATTAGGCCAAGTGAGCTAAGTCTTGCAAGCAAGTCGAAGCTCAAATGTCCTAGTCTCCAATGCCACTTCCAAAGGTCAAAGGAGGAAGGTCCAGCCACAAGACAACAAGAAATGCCAAAAGACTCCGAGAAATTCGCACGAAAGCATTTTCCAAAGGGCGAAATCAAACACACAAGATTGCCCTGAGGATCCAAAATACGACTGAGATTCGGTTTAAAACGAATCTCATAGTCATCATCAAAGAGTTGCAAAACAGAAAGAAGGTTAAAATGCAAGTTAGAAACAAGAGCAACATCGCGCAACACAAAGTGCTCATTAACTCGCACCGACCCACGAGACAACTCTTTACCTTTGCTATTGTCGCCGAAGGTGATAAACTCCTTTTCGGCGACCGGACTAAGACTGGAGAACCACTTGGCGTTTCCGGTCATGTGCCTCGAGCAACCGGAATCCACCAACCAAACGTTCTCCAATCGTTTTACCTACATCAATAAAAAGACATAGGGTGAGCATACGGTCCAACACTGGGGTTAGTGAAGTA
This sequence comes from Coix lacryma-jobi var. lacryma-jobi, assembly GCA_009763385.1. Classification (NCBI taxonomy): domain Eukaryota; kingdom Viridiplantae; phylum Streptophyta; class Magnoliopsida; order Poales; family Poaceae; genus Coix; species Coix lacryma-jobi. The sequence goes on from CM019824.1 coordinate 53,759,988, forward strand.
GGGAGAATACCAGTGTTGGGCCGGCTGCTCAAAAGAACGGTTAGCAGATAAGCCATTCCTAGCACGCCTACAGGGAAAGCGATCACCACGCTGAGGAAAACGTGGTCCGCTGGGAAGGGAGCGCTCACCGCGATACTCAAAACGCGGTGGAGGGAAACGCTCAACTACAAAGCCACCGCCACGGGGTCCATAGCCTACAACTGCACGCTCCCACCGGGCACGACCTCCTCGTGGCCTAGGCCTAGGAACTTGAGGTTTTGGACCTCTAGGCCTAACAACACGCCTCTGAACATTCGACACATGTATATCATGGAAGGGATGGTACATGTCCGTGTTGTTCATCTCCTTTGCACGGCGCGCCTTGTGACACCCTAGTGTCAAGCACTGCATTAGGAACTGCAATTAGCTACTAAAGAAACATAAGCAATGCATTGCATCATTTCATGTGCATATGAGTGCTTTTTGTCTTGTTTAATTGTTGGGTTTTGGATTTCTATTTGACTTGATGATTTAAGTGGATTTCTACTTGGGCAAAGAGTTTTATAAAATAGAGAATATTGAGTAGAGTGCTTTTCATGTTGGAGTTTTGACCTAGTTCAGATTAGTTTGTTAAATTAAAATAAGTCAAACAAAATGATTTATACTTCAAAATTGGCTTTATTTATGTGGAGGATATAAAAATGGTTTTCAGAAAAAGTGTCCTATATGAAAGTTGTAGAGAAAATTATTTTGAGCAACTTTTATATTTGGGTCAAAACTTAGTTTGGAGTTTTTGAAACTATTTTTGAGTAGTTAAACTTTGGAAAATTTTTGGAAAAAGAAAAAGGAAAAGAATTTTTTCCCTGCGCCCCACTTCCAGCCCATCTGGCCTTTCGGCCCAACCCGCGCCCGCTCCAGCTCGCCCGCGCGCGCCAGCTCAGCACCGCACCGCGCCGGCCCAGCCCCGCGCGCCCGCGCCGCAGCCGGCCCAGCGCCCTCGCCCGCTCGCCGCGCAGCGCCGGCCCAACTCCTCGCGCCCACTCCCGCGCGCGCTCACGCGCGTCGCGCAGCGCCGGTCGCCGACCGGGCCGCGCCGTACGCCGGCGATTCCGCCACGTGGCCGCCATCTCCTGCTCCATATCTCCTTCGCCCACTCCTCGCCCGATCGTGCCCGCGCGATCACGCAAGCTATCGCGCTCGCCCTCTCCGCGCGCGTCTCGCCTGCCGCGCACCTCGCCCGCCGCGCCTTCGCCTGACGCCAGTCGCCGTCGCGGGTCCCACCACGACCGGTCGTCCGTCGCTCCGTCGAGCCCAAAACTGAGCGCCCACACTCCTCTCTCTTTCACTCCTCACTTACACCCCTCGCTCTCGCCAGCCCCTCTCTCTCTCCCGCACGCGAACGCCACCCCGGCTCGCCGCCGTACGGCACCAAAGAGCTGCACCACCGTTCCGCCCTAGCCAAGTCACCACCGGCCGATTGACCTCGGTCACTACTCCGCCATCGTCCAGATCATACGGTGCGCACCTCCGCTCCACCCGCCGAGCCCCAATGCCGCCGGAGGACGAAGCGCCTCCTTCGGTCTGTCAGTCGCCACCGCCGAGCCGCAACGCCGTTCTTCCCCAACCCGAGTTCCACCGACTCCTCTTCTTCATCCTCGAGCTTCACCGAGCCAAGGCAAGGTGAGAACGCCAACAAGCCTTAACGCTACCGCCTCCCATCTCCCTCTTCTCCCCGGCCGAGCGCCATGGGCGCCGCCGCGGACCTCTCACGTGGCCAAGCTCCTCTGGAGCCATCCGAGCCAAACTAACTCCCTTGGTAGCTTCCCTAGGGTTCGTAGGAGCTTTTGCCTCCCCCAATTTCTCCGGCCACCGCCGGAAATGGCGAAGCCATGAGTCGCCGCCACCACCGTGCGCCGCCGCTCGCCGCCAGCATGCTCCGGCCATGCGCTGGCCAAACCAACACCACCACGGGATGCGCCTCGTCGAGACGAGTCTAACTAGCCTAGCCTCGCCGCCGGAGACCTCGCGTCGGTCAAACCGCTCCCCTGTCTTCCTCTCTCTGACGGGTGGGTCCCGTTGACTCGTGGACCCCACGCGTCAGCCTCTGCTTGGTCCATGGACCGCGTCCACCGAAGCCGAGCGCCGGGTGTTTTCAAAAGGATTTTTTCTTAAATGTTTTTCCTTTTTCCAGTAAATGCTTGTTATTTTTATGTAGCTCGTTTTAAAAGTCCAAATGAAGTACTTTCAGTTTTGCTAGCTTGCTTATGAGTAGATCTATCTTGGAATAATATGAAAGTGTTTTTGGTAGAAGTTTATTTTACTGTTTTTATTTAATTCAGTTTATATGCTTTGGTTGAGATAAATGCAAATAAGTGTTTTCTGGTTGAGATAATTCCTGGAAAATTTTGTGTAACTTTATTAACCTGTTTTGCACCTGTGAAAAATATATGATGCACTATTTATGTAGAAAAAGTTTCTGTTATGATTAAAAGTCCTTTTTGGCTGATTTCTTAGAATAAATGTTAAGGTGTTTTATATGTCGAAATAAAATGTGGGAAAATTTGTATAGCTTTTGTTTATGATATCCAAGCTGAGAAAAATGTAAGCATGATCTGTTAGGTGCAGAAATCTGAAGTTGCTTTACAAAGGTGCTTTTCTGTGTTTTCCTTTGGAAATTCATGTAAGAAATAGTATAATGTTTCTGTTCATGGAACTTTCTGGATAAGCATAAAATGTGAAGTAGAATCTGGGAAAAATGTAAAATTGAGTTTTGCACCCTTTTCCAGTAGGGTTGTAGTTCAATTGGTTTAAATTGGGATAGATTTGTTTATTTTGTGTAGGATTGTATGTTTATGCTCTGGCCACAAGTTCTCTACAGTAGGATGTGTATGAGTAGAAGAAGCCAGAAAAATTATGAAATCTGCTGTTTGACACTTTTTGAAAGAGGAGCTAGTTCAAAGCACTTTTTTGGGCAGTTTGCTTGTCATTTTTATATCTGTAGTTCTGTATTTTAGTTTTGGCTGAAATTTGTTCAGTGGAGTCCAGCAACTGTTGTTTGCCTTCTGGAATTTTCGTGGATTTTTCTGAGTCCAGAAAAGTGCACTTGCAGTTCAAACCTAAGTTTCTTTTGAATTATTAAATAAGAAAAAGGTGAATAAATGGATTTTTTTTTTATGAATTAAATAAGTATTTACCTCAATGACAAAAGTGGTTCAACAAGATGGGTTTGTTGGTTTGCAAGAAATGCTCTTTTCATACCACACATCTTGCACCCGCATTGTAATTATTTATTAATCGTCGCATGCAATAGGATCGACCCCTCCGGAGCCCGACCAGGAGCCAGAGACAAACGCCGAGCAGCAGATCCCGGAGCTCCAGCAAGCCGAGGAAGCCGACCCCGTCTGCGACACTAACTTGCCCGAGTGCCCTTCCCACGAGGCCTCGGTCTTCACCCAAGGCAAGCCCCGGAGCATATTAAGCCTCCTATCTTTTGCAAATTAAATTACTTGAGTCCTTTTATATTGTGATGCATTAGGTTAGGAGTTGGAATGAATCCTACTTGCTGCATTACCATTCCTTGGTTATTGATTAATATCTACCTTGTTATCCTGTTATTTATTTACAATGTAGAATTGCTTAGCTTGCTTAATAAAAGTTATTGTTAAGGGTGTTTCCGTAATACCCTGATGGGTAGTTACCGGATCACGGTTGGCTATATTTGCTATCGTGGAAAAGAACCTGAGTTATAGTGAAATACGGTCAACTGGAAGGCAAGGCACAAGTTTGGAAACTTGGGGCAGTCCGTCCGTTGGATCGTGTAGGTTTGTATCGATGTTGGCCCTCGTTCATTTTTGAACGCGCCCTTTTACTTAGGGATATGTCGGTGCCGTAATCATCGACCCCAAAGCCGGTGAGAAGCTGTTCGGGCCGGTCTCAACCCGTGTCGTGCCCTCTAGTATGGAAATTGCGATTTGCCACGTGAGGCCATCGCCAGGTTCCAATTGGGCGGTCCGTGCTTGAACCGCGACGATTACCACCACGAACAAGCGTCGAGCGGTTGCCCAATGCATGGACCCGACGGGGAAAGTGTGGGCTGGTATTAAAGGTCTTTCACCAGCTGGTTTGGAATTCGATTCGAGTCATCGTCTCCCCCGGTTAGTGGGAAACTATGGCGAGCTTCATCACGATACAACTCCATGTGATGATTAAAGGTTCAACTAAAATGTGGATAAGTCAACTGGGTATGGTTATATTAATGATTGCTAGATTCAAGTGAGTGCTCTAGTACAGGTGAAAAACCTAGAATTAAGAAATAGGTCTAAAAATGGTAGCTCATCTTTATCATCAATTACCTCTTATCTGAAATTGAGCTTTTAGTAACTAAAAGATCTCAACTCCACCCAAAAGACCTTGCATACCCTTGGAGTCTTTATTTTCAGTTGGACGGGTAAGTCTAGTTGAGTACATTTCCGTACTCAGGGTTTATCCCGTTGTTGCAGATGGCCAGGTCTACTTCGGCTATTGTAAGCACTGCCTCTACCCAGTGGAAGGTGATGAGGAGTAGGCCCAGGGCAGGGTCGTCCAGAAGCTTCCCTTTTTCTTTTGCTGGTCTGAGACTGTTGGTGGCACATTATCTTAAAGAGGAGGAGTGAGACGTGTTGAGTGGGTTTTATCAAACAATGTTTATTTGGACCACACGTGTGGTGGTCGTGTCTTAAACTACTTCAGCTTCCGCACTTTTCAAATTCAGTATTGTAATAACTTTGTTTTAAATTCTGCACTCTGATATTTTAAATTCGGATTCGTTTCTCTGTGATGTATCTTTGCGAATGTAATCCTTGAACGATGCGATCCTATATGATGTACGGTGATAGAAATCCTTCGAGATTTCCGGACTACCGGGGTTATATGGGATCAAGTATGAGTCGAAGTCAGATGGATTTGACTAAGACAGTACTTGAACTCTTATAATCAGGACGGTTCCACCACACGCCTCTCTCTTGCGCCGAAAGCAAAACTCACTCAAGTGTCCATCTCTTCCACAGTGCTCACAATGGTACCTCACCGCTCTCAAAGGGAGTTGTTGGTACTCAAGGTAGTGGGTGTGGATCACTTTGACCTTTTGTGGCATAAGCTCCTCTTGGATGGGTGGCATGGTGTCCAGCTTGTTCTTGAGGTGGTTTGGTCTGGGAGCCCATGATTGTTTCTTGGGTGGGGCTCTCGGAGGTTCAACAAAGACCCCATCCTTGGTGTCAGGCTTGAGAGGCTCTTTGGGTGGAATCTTGGTAAGCTTGGGAGTAGTGGTGGAGTTGGGCTTCTCACATGGGTTAAGACCACTCGACTCTCCAATCTTCCCAAAAGACGAAACATCAACACCTGGAGCAAAACCTACACCTGGACCTCCAGCAGATCGCTTGAATTGGGAGATCATCATCCCGAGCTGTGGCTCACCACTAGACACCCATGACAAGATGGTCCGAAGGTATGTGTTTTCCTCCTCGGTTTGCATCTTGTCATGCGTCACATTAGCGATCTCCATCTCCAAACCCTCACAAAGAACACACCTAGCCACACATGTGCTACCCGAGTTGGCCTCTTCAAGAGACATAATCTTGGCATTCTTCTCTGCCAACTCAGATTGCAAGCCCACACAAGACTTGCATGCACCCAACAGTGAGGATCTAGCCTTCAGCTCATCCACCTCTCCTACCAACGCAACATACTTGCCTCTCAAAGTGAGAAGGTCAGTCATGTGCGTGGTGCACATCTCACACTCAACCTCCTCAGAAACAACTACGGTGGTCTTGGCAAACTCAAGTTCCTTCACCGTATCCTCCCAGTTCTACCTATACTCCTTGCGCTCTCTAGCAGCACGCCTAAGCAGCTTATCTTGACTAAGGAGGGCGGCAGTGAGCTTCTCGACCTCAGTAGAAAGCTCATCAGGGGTCAGAGATACCTGGGAGGTGTCGACGTCGTCGTCGTCGTTCCGAGGGGTCTCTTCCAGCTCGCCGTCGACCTCCTTGCCGAGAGCCATGGTGCAGAAACCCTCGTCGTCGGCGAAGAAGCAGAGGCCGTTGAGCTTGTCCTCGATCCTCTTCTTCTTCTCGAACTCGTCGTCACTTGAGGAAGCAGAGTCATCATCCGAGTCGTTGATGTCGCTCAGCGTGGCAAAGAACGCACGCTGCTCAGCCTGGGCCTTCTCCATGTACTTGGTCTTGATGTACTCCTTGTTGAAGCCGCCCTTCCGCTTGTGCTTCGCGGGGACGTACTTCTCCTTGCGCTTGCCGGAGACATACTTGTGCCCATGATCCGCCTTGCCGAAGACTTGCTTGTTCTTCTTCGGGCAATTGGCGATGAAGTGGTTGGGGTCGCCGCACACAAAGCATCCTGAGCGTCCTCCTCCGTCGCGACGGTTCATGCAGTTGTTGTGGAACCGCGAGAACCGGTTCGCGAGCAACGCCAGCTCGTCATCCCCCATGAACTCCAACTGCTCCTCTGTGACGGAAAGAAGAGACAAAAGAGCAAAGCCTCCAGAGGTGTTAGCAGAAGAGCCAGAAAGCAAATACATTGACGGGCCAGACGGATTTTCATAAGAAGCCCTCGCCATGGCATCGATCTCACTGGACTTGAGCTTACTAAAGAGCTCGTCGCACGTGAGGGTCTCATAGTTAGGCGATTCGATGATCGCCTGAACCTTGGAATCCCACACCGACCGATCAAGGGTATGCAAAAGCTTCAAAGCCCTCTCATGATCGTCGAAAGGCAACAGCTCCTTGCTTGCCCTCATCCTGTTGACAATCACCTGAAAGCGAGCGAATAAACTTTCTATGCTCTCGCCAGGCATATGCCAAAATTTCTCATACTCTCGCTTGAATGACTCGTAGAGACGGGTTTTGACTTGAGTGGTTCCCTCATGGAAACGCATGAGGGTAGCCCAAATCTCCTGAGTCGTGGCGAGGTGAGAAACGCGGTCAAACTCACTCATGCTTAAGCATGAGAAAAGAGCATTACGGGCTCGGCTATTGGCATCGTGCTCATCGATCTGATGCTGAGTGACATGAGCAACCAAGACCACGTAATCAGCAGAGTTGCAAATATCCCAAATGGAAGCACCAATACTCTGCAGATAGGTCGACATGCATATCTTCCAATACGCATAGTTCGTCCCATCGAAGAACGGCGGTTTGCCCACGCCGTGATCCATGTCGCCTTCTGTGGATCTGGAACCGGCTAAGGTGGAAGATCCTTAACCTACTCCGATACCAATTGAAGCACCAAAAGTGCTACCAGAAAGCGACCAGAGGGGGGGTGAATGGGAGTGAAAGGATCAAGATGCCCAAGAGGGGGGGTGAATTGGGCTTTTCTAAAACTTCTTGCAATAATAAAACCTATCAAGCCCCAATTAACCCCCTAGTGCCTAGAAGTGTGATTCTATTTATTCTACCGCACAAAAGACCAAGTCTAAGCCACTCCTACTCTAGCAAAGCAATTCAATATAGAATGAACAACAAGTAGCAATGCGAAATTGAATTGCTTGAAAGTAAATGCGTAAGTAAACGAGCAGAGATGACTCGATGATCTTTTTGCCGAGGTATCGAGGTGTCGGCACACCCCCCTAGTCCTCGTTGGAGCACCCGCGCAAGGGTATCCCTCCCCCTTGATCCGCGCAAAGATCAAGTGCTCACTACGAGCTGATTCTTCGCCACTCCGGCCCGGTGAATCGCTCGCTACCGGTCACAACTTGACTTGGGTCATCCACAATGCCTCCGGATGATCTCCAAGCTCTCCGATCGCCACCAAGCCGTCTAGGTGATGCCGATCACCAAGAGTAACAAGCTAGAACTCTCACTTGACCAACACAAGGCCAAAGAGATGGATGGATGCACACTTGCTACTCAATTCTCACTAGGAGGTGTCTAATTCACACAATTAGCAAATCACTCAACCTCACTAGGGCTCTTGCACTCACTCACACTCACAAGGTGTTTCTCAGCTGATGGAAGTGGCAAGAACACTCAAATGGATGGAGGGAAGGAAGTATATATACTCCCCCAACCGGCCATCCAAAAACAGGACAAAACTGGGTTTCTGCGGGGGCATCGGACGCTCCGATGCCTAGCATCGGACGCGCCGATGACCTCGACCAACGGTCGACTGTACCAGTTTGTCAGACAGGTTTATGGAGCATCGGACGCTGGGGAGCTTCCGATGCCCTTGCATTGGACGCGTCCGATGCCAAAAGGACCTCTCTGGAACCTCTCTGCATGGCCATCGGACGCTGGCCCTCAGCGTCCGATGCCAGCGTCCGATGCCCTGCACAGTTCACTCCCAAGTGAACAGTGACACCGGACGATCCGATGTGTCACCATCGGAGCCTCTGATGCCACGCACCAGACCAAACCCTAGGTCGGTGTGGGCATCGGAGCCTCCGATGCCCACTGATCCAGCATCCGATGCCCAAATCAAGGGCAAGATCAACTCGGATCGCGACGCGGTCTAAATGACTTTTGATCCTCTCGACATAAGGCATCTCTCTGAGCTACCTAGGGCTATGAAATAACAAGTGTGCACCACACCTACCTCAATAGACTCATCTAGGTCAAGCTACTGATTCACACCCCTCTTTATAGTACGGCCAAAGGAAAAACAAAGACCTAAGACTACCTAAGTGTCCTCCAACACCATGCGACACTTAGCCTAGCCTACCACCGTCTTCGTCGTCCGTCCTTTGAAAACCGAAATGATTTCCATCGCCAAGGGACATGAACTCCATATGCCTGTATCGTCGCCATTACCGTGACCTAACTCATCCCTGTTTCTGCAAAACACACGTTAGTCACAGTAATCTTGTGTTTCATCCAATCACCGAAACCCATTAGGGGCCAAGATGCGTTCAATCTCCCCCTTTTTGGTGATTGATGACAACACGAGATCGAGTATAGAGAGAAGAGGTTTTCAAATCATGACATGTATGAGCTTGCAATAAATAAGAGAAAATGATTAGGGCAAGTTCATACATATCATGCCAACATCCTGCACTCAACAAGTTAGAGTGAAAAGCAAGTGCAAGAGTAAAGAGCTCAAATACATAACAAATGAGAATTGAGCACAAGTAATTGAGTAAGACGTAATGTCATGTCATATATAATATATCATAGTGAGCACACACATGTCATATGATCCATAGCATAAGTATATAACATAAACAAGCACATAATATGCGATAAGTAAAGAGCGTATGTGAACAAAACACAACAACATAAGACACAAAACCCTCTCTCACATCGCTCCCCCTATCGCTATACTCGGCCACTCTCCCCCTTTGGCATCAAGCGCCAAACTACGCGTCGGAGGGCGGAGGTGGTGCAGACGAGTCAGGAGCCGTCTCTAGAGTGCGCTGAGAGATCTCAAACTGCTGTAAGTACTCCTCTGAGTCGGAAGAAGTGGTGCCAGTAGCCTGCTGTCCCTCGGAAACTGGAAGTTGCTGCGAAGCGGTCGGGGTCTGCTCTGGCACTAGCGGCTCTGCTTGCTCTGACTCTGGCACTGACTCTGTCGCAGTCACGGTAGTAGTGTCAAGCTGAGTAGTGGAGTGCGGAAGCTCATGTATCGGAGGTAACTCAGCCTGCACGGTCGTCGTGGTCTCGGACTGGACGGGCTCCGTCTGCTCTGAGGACGCTACTGAGCTCGGAAGAGTCTCGGTAGTAGAAGTGACTGGAGCTGTAGACGTCCGGACTGGGTCCTGCAGATATGGCGTGGGGAACCCAGTGAGCTCGCTGAAGGTGGCCGATAGATCTCGAGTCACAGAGGTCGTCGTAGCGTAGATCGACTCTGTCGGCCTGGGAGTGAACCTTGTCCGTAGCGGACTGAAGAGCGGGGCCCCGCCCGGAGTAGTAAAACTCATGAACTGCGAGGAGCTGGGGCCCGGAAGCTGCTGCTGCTGCTGACCAAACTGCGGTGGCTGACCAAACGGCTGAGGAGGGATGGGAGGCTGCCACTGGAGCTGCTGCTGAGGTGGTGGCTGCTGCCACTGCCACTGGGGAGGACCGCTGACCAGTCTCTCCATGAAACTCAAGGTCTGCTGCTGGAGGGCCATCATCTGACGCTGCAGGGCGTCTGAATGCTCCTGAGCCTGCTGCTGAGCGAGGGCCTGCTGCTAGGCTAACCGCTGCTGCTCCTGGGCAAGCCTCTGGACATCCTGGGTGACAGTCCTCTGCTGCTCCTCCATCCGTGCCAGAATAGCGAGTAGAGCTGGGTCGGAGGAAGCAGTACCACTGGACCCTGCCTGGTGGTCGTGAGCTCTGGGCTGGTAGCGGGGCGGGAGCTGGTAGTCCTCATCTGAGCTGTCCGTGGGATCCGAGGCCACGTGTGGGTCACCACCCTCGAGATCGGCAAGCTCCTGCTCCGCGAGCGCCTGAACGGCCTCGTCCTGCTGCTGAGCTGACTCTGGCACCTCAGGTCTCTGACGTGTGCTAGTCTGTGCCTGCTGCTCTGGCTGTTTGCGGTCTCGACCGTATCCCAATAGTTGACTCATGTTATACTCAGGGAATACGGTCGCTGACCCGTTAAGGGACTGACTGAGGCGAGTACCGGTGGTGGCAGCTACCTTCCAAAGTATGTATGAAATCCAATGAGCATACGGAAGCTGCCTGCGGGCCTTGATGCCCTCTGCTACAGTGTCCTCTATCTCACACAGGATCACGTCCCAAACGTCAAACTCCTGCTGCCTGATCATATATGCAAGTAACCATAGCTGCAGCCTGGAGAGACCCTCTCCGAAGCCCACCCTGGGAAGCAAGGTCCGCCTGAGGATCGCGTTGAGGATCCGAGCCGTAGGGGTAAGGTCCCTAGGAGTGCAGCTCGAACCCTCACCGAACGGCTCTGTGAAGCACGGGCGAACCAGGTCTGTCGAGGGCTGTGCACCACCGTGAGGGCGGCGGGGTGGCTCCGTCCGGTCGTAACACAAGTCGTGGATCCAGGTCTGTGATCGTGTCAATCCAAACCAATCCTGGATCTCAGACGAGAACAGTCTGTAGTGATCTCCCTCAAGTGCAAACTCAATAGTCTCTCGGTCTGGGTGTACCCACAACGAAGCATAAAACTGAAATACCCAGTCCTCAATATAGGAGCCAGACCGCCCCAGTAGGTCTGCCAGACCAGGTAGGAAGGTGAGTATGGGGCGAATCTGCTCTCCGGCTGCGCCTGCAACTGCCTCAAGTGAGCAAACACGCTGGGGCCGCAAAGAGATCCCAGCGTTCCTGTATCCCTGGTAGAAGTCCTCCTGCAGCACTGTATAGAAGGACGGACCAGCCTGCTCCTGTCGCTCCCTGGGAAACCACTGCTCCACTGGCACAAGTCGAAGGGTCTGGATCTGTGAGAAAGTAGCGCCCCTGAGGTCCAGTCGCGGTATCGGCGGAGGTGCACGCCGCGACGGAGGACGGGCTCCCCGCAGAGGGACGTCGGGCCGGGGTGGCACCGCAGTCCTGCGACGGGTCGACCGGCGTCGTGGAACCTCCTCAGGAACCTCCTCCTCTGCCTCTGCCTCAGGTGCCTCTGCTGCCTCGACCTCTGCCTGGCCCTGCCCTGAGCTCTCGGGCTCAACGCCGGGCGAGGTGAACGTCGTCCGACGACCGGCAGCCATGAGCGTGCCAGTCGGCGAACCGTGGCGACGCTCGACCTCCTCGATCGCTCTGCGCTGCTCGGGGGACAGCTGATCCTCAATCCTAAGTCCGCCCGCACTGCCACCTCGCTCTACACGCTCGGCGGCGTCTGCCACTGCCTGAGCCTGAGCTGCCTCTCGCTCCTGACGAGTGCGCTTCCGGCGCACGATAAGCTTCCCCTTCCCAAGCCTCTAACCAGAAGGGGGACGACAGGGAGGAGAGTCGTCGGGGCCACCACCAACGTTCTTGCAGCGCATAGCTGACAAGAACGAGAAGAACGGTCACTGAGAAGAGCTGAACTGCCACTGAACAGAACCCACTGACTCTGAAAAGCACGGACAACCAGCTGACAAGAAAAAACACTGGCGCAAAAACTCCCCATGACACTGAGAAACACTGCCGCTGTCACTCGCGAGGCTTGGCCTCGATCCATACCCGCGGGCTTGGCCCTGGGTGAACTGACACTACCCAGCTGCCACTGACAACGGACACTGACTCGCTGCAGGAATAGATAGGATATATATAAGCATATATAGTCTAGAGATAAGCAATCCTAGTGGAAGCAAAGCATATGAGGATAAGAAAGAGAATTGGCTTTGCTACCTGTCGAGCGACGAAACGACCCGAGCAAGAGATGAGGAATGACGGTCGGGACCCACATGTGACACCAAAAAGGACTGCACACGATTCGAGACGTAACGGGGTCACAAAGGGATAGAACATGTATGGAGGCAATTCATCGAGCACCTGATGGCATGGGATAAGAAGTGGGGTGGAGAGGTGCTCACTGGTTGGTGTGGGCACGCGGAGGGCGCCGGAGAAACGAAGAAACTCGAGGGGGACGAGCTCCGGGGAGGAAGGCTCGGACTCCGGCGAGTTTCTCCGGCGAGGGAAACGGGCGCAGCAAAGGCTCCGGCGAGGGCGCGCAACAGGGAGCTCGGGGAGCGGGCGGGGCCCTGAGGCGGTGGCAAACGCGCCGGCGAGGGGACGAACGGTGCTCACTGGGGGATCGGCCGGTGGTGCTAGCACGGTGGGATGGAGCACGGCGGTGCTAGGGCACGGGCGCGGCGGCGGGACAGGTGCGGGTCTGGTGGCGCGAGGAGGAAGACAAAGAGTGGAAAGACGTGTGGGACCCATCTGTCAATAGAAGAACTGAACGCGCCGCTTAAAGGAGCATCGGACGCGCCAATGAAAACACATCGGACGCGCCGATGCCCATCCATAGAGCTCCAGAAACGCCGAAAGCGCATCGGATGCGTCCGGTGCCTGACCATCGGATGCTGAGCAGCTTCCGATGGGGCATCGGAGGCTCCGTTGAGAGCACATCGGACGCGGGAAATTCACTGTTTCAGCCGGGGCTGCCTACAGTGCAGGCATCGGATGCTGAACCAGCATCCGATGCAGCGTCCGATGCTGCATCCGATGCTCTGTGTGAGCAGTTTCGAAGATCTCCGTTGCGGCTCCCTCTCCCAACCAAGTTCCAACTCAAATAAGAGGCAAATAAACACCAGTTGGAACCTAGTATGAGCATCCTCGCATAAACCCTCTATTTTATAAATATTTTGCCATAGGCTACATATCATTTTTAGGTAAAATAGGCGATAAATCCTGAGGAGACAACATGTGACCACCAAAACTAGAGGTCTCAACCATTAGGAGCCTCAAATGCTCCCCCTAGCGGTGGACGAACACAGCGGTTGCTCAAAACATAACCGAAAAGAAACGACAAAGCAACAAACATGCATATGCAATGCAATACAGAATTTTGAATCTAGGTTGCTTGTCAAGTTTGCTCATGGGTAAGCTTCTTCACACGCTTTTTAGGGCGGTTATCTTAACCACGTCTAACAAGCCTATGTGCATAGCATAATTTAAACATGGCATAAATTACAATGTAATGCAAAGACAATCCCCTTTCACCTTTTGACAAAGTTACTTAGATCAAGCACATTAAGCTCACTTCGCAATCTGCAAAGAGTGTTTTCATCTAGGGGTTTTGTGAAGATATCCGCCAATTGATCTTCGGTTCTAACTCCCTCTAGGGATATGTCTTTCTTGGAAACATGGTCTCTAAGAAAGTGATGGCGAATATCTATGTGCTTGGTGCGAGAGTGTTGAACCGGGTTGTTAGCAAGCTTAACCGCGCTCTCATTGTCACACAACAAAGGTACCCTTTCTAGAACTACACCATAGTCTAAAAGGGTTTGTTTCATGTAAAGGATTTGTGCACAACAAGCACCCGCGGCTATGTATTCCGCCTTGGCGGTAGACAAGGCCACACTATTTTGCTTCTTTGAACTCCATGACACTAGTGATCTCCCAAGCAAATGGCACCGTCCGGATGTGCTTTTTCTATCTACTTTGCAACCCGCATAATCCGAATCGGAATACCCAACGAGTTGGAAGTTAGCTCCTTTGGGATACCAAAGGCCAAAGCTTGGGGTGTACTTTAGGTACCTAAGGATTCTTTTCACCGCTACAAGATGTGATTCCCTAGGGTCGGCTTGAAACCGAGCACACATGCACACACTAAACATGATGTCGGGCCTAGATGCGATCAAATATAACAAACTACCAATCATAGAGCGGTAGAGAGTTTGGTCAACCGGGTTACCTCCCACATCTAGGTCGAGATGTCCATTTGTTGGCATTGGAGTCTTGATAGGCTTGCAATCATCCATGTTGAAGCGCTTGAGGAGGTCTTTTGTATACTTCTCTTGAGATATGAAAGTCCCCTCCTTCAATTGCTTGACTTGGAAGCCTAGGAAGAATGTGAGCTCTCCAATCATGGACATTTCGAACTCCTTCGACATCAAGTCACCAAATTCCTTGCAATATGCTTCATTTGTTGACCCGAAGATGATATCATCAACGTAGACTTGACAAATGAAGATCTCTCCATCAAGCTTCTTGGTGAATAGTGTGGTGTCGACCATCCCAATGGTGAAGCCCTTCTCAATGAGGAAGTCCCGGAGGCGCTCGTACCATGCTCTTGGGGCTTGCTTGAGCCCATATAGCGCCTTGGACAACCTATAAACATGATTAGCATATCTAGGGTCTTCAAACCCGGGAGGTTGATCAACATAGACTAGTTCATTTATAAAGCCATTTAAAAATGCACTTTTCACATCCATTTGATATAGTTTAATGTCATGATGTGATGCATATGCAAGGAGGATACGGATGGCTTCAAGTCTTGCAACGGGTGCAAAGGTCTCTCCAAAATCCAAACCTTCAACTTGAGAGAACCCCTTTGCCACTAGCCTTGCCTTGTTTCTAACAACCTTGCCTTGATCATCTTGTTTGTTCCTAAACACCCATTTGGTTCCAATGACTCTTGCACCTTTGGGTCGCTCTTCAAGTGTCCAAACTTGGTTGCAGGTGAAGTTGTTCAATTCTTCATGCATAGCATTCACCCAATCCGGATCACCTAGAGCTTCATCTACAATGGTAGGCTCAACAAGAGACACAAAGGAGTGATGTTCAATAAATAAAGCAAGTTTTTGAGATCGAGTCATTACACCCCATGTTGGACTCCCTATGATGAGATCTTGAGGATGAGCTTGTAGTAGAGGAGTAGTCCTTTGATCAACCACTTGAGGGGCCACTTGTGGAGCATCAACATCTTGAGCTTGTACCACCATTTGATCATGGGAGACATGAGTATCTTCAAATGGATCTCTCCCTTCTTTGTCATCAACATGTGGTACATTGGATGATGATGGCTTGTCAATGACTTGCACATCATCATCATCATCTTTAGGCTTGATGGCTCCAACCGGCATGTTCTTCATGGCTTCCCTCAATGGTTCATCACCTACATCATCAAGATTTTCATGCTCTCCTTGAGAGCCATTAGATTCATCGAATTCCACATCATATGTTTCTTCTACCATCCCGGTGGCATGGTTGAATACTCGATACGCTTTGGACTTCAATGAGTAACCAACAAGAAAACCAATATCACATCGGCGTTGAAACTTCCCTAGGTGTTGGCGCTTCTTGTAGATGTAACATTTGCACCCAAACACTCTAAAAAAGGATACATCTGGCTTCTTGTTGTTGAGTAGCTCATAGGGGGTCTTGCCAAGTAGACGATGGGGGAACAATCGGTTTGATGCATAGCAAGCGGTGTTGATTGCTTCCGCCCAAAATCTCTCCGGTGTAGAGTACTCGTCTAGCATTGTCCTTGCTAGGGTGATTAGAGTCCGGTTCTTCCTTTCAACTACCCCATTTTGTTGTGGTGTGTAGGTTGCGGACACTTCATGCTTGATCCCAACTTCATCACAATATTCCTCAATATGGGTGTTGTCAAACTCCTTTCCGTTGTCACTTCTAATCTTCTTGATCTTCACATCAAATTCATTTTGAGCTCTCTTGGCAAACTTCTTGAAGGAAGGGGTTGCTTTGGATTTATCATGAAGAAAGAATACCCAAGTGTATCTAGAGTAGTCATCAACAATCACTAGGCAATAAAGATTTCCTCCCAAGCTTGCATATGTTGTTGGTCCAAATAGATCCATATGAAGAAGCTCCAACTCTCTTGATGTTGATACAAAGGCTTTGGTTGGATGAGTGTTTGCAACTTGCTTGCCGGCTTGACATGCACTACACAACTTGTCCTTCTCAAATTTGACATCTTTCAAGCCCCTAACCAAATCCTTCTTCAATAGCTTGTTGAGAGTGTTCATTCCCACATGTGCCAATCTTCTATGCCATAGCCAACCAAGAGATTGCTTAGTGAACAAACATGTCTTCAAGTTGGCCTCTTTGGAGGAGAAATCCACTAGGTAGAGATTGTTGTATCTAAATCCTTTGAAGATCACTTGTGCATCATCTTTCTTGGTCACAACCACTTCTTTGTCGGTGAACAAACATTGAAAGCCAAGATCACAAAGTTGCCCAACGGATAGCAAGTTGAAACTCAAAGATGCAACAAGAAGCACATTGGAGATGGTATGGTCATTTGATATAGCCACTTTGCCCAATCCTTTGACATTGCCCTTTGAATTGTCACCAAATGTAATCTTTTCTTGGTCATTGACATTTTCTTCTAGTGAGGTGAACATCCGGGGATCACCGGTCATATGTTGTGTGCAACCACTATCAATCACTCAATGAGATCCACCGGTCTTGTAGTTCACCTACACACACAAGAAATCAAGCTTGAGCTTTTGGGACCCAAACTTGTTGCGATCCCTTAACCTTCTCAATTAGTGACTTAGCAACCCAAATTTGCTTTGGTCTACTCTTGTTAGGTGGCCCCATAAACATGACCTTCACTTTGCCACTAGAATCTTGTCTAAGCATGTAGTGAGCATTGAAAGCAAAGGGCCTAGCATGCTTGGGCAAGGGTGTGGGCTTTGGCTCTTCACAATCATGAGCAAAGTGACCTTCCTTTCCACACTCATAGCATCTTCCAATCTTCTTCTTCTTTGGCTTAGTGATGCTCTTGCGTTGCTTCATCTTCTCTTCAAGAAAACCAATGCCATTTCTATTTGTCTTCATGACGGTGTTCATGAGAAGCTCACTTTGAAGACATTGGCCCTTTGTGAAGTTCCTCAATCCGGTGGTGAGGTGTTCCTTTTCTTTCTTGAGCTTGTCATTCTCTTGTTGGAGCTCTAATTGAGATGGTGTCATCTTGTAATCTCTCTCCATCTTCAATCTCTTGTTCTCTTCTTTTAGCATATCAAGCTCAAGTGTCATGCTATACTCATCATCTTGGGTCTCAACAATGACTTGCTTTGTGGTTGCAAGCTTCTCTAGATCAACTTTGAGCTTTGCATTCTCATTCTTGATCTTGATGTAATCATCATAGTGATCGGTCACAACCACACTCTTGCCTTTGCCACTAGCTCTTTGCTCATCATGCTCACTAACCAAGTCCTCACAAGATGTTGCTATGTCACACTTAACAACAAGGTTAGGAGCATCATGTGTCTCATGTGAAAGCATATCATAGGAAATGGTGAGAGCATCATAGTCAACTTTCACTTGAGTGTATTGTTCTTTTAGCAAAGCATAACTAGTGGTAAAGTCACTATGCATCTTATCAAGTTTTTCATTTTTAGCTTTGAGCTCCTTGTTAGAGGACTTGAGCTCCTTGATAGTGGATGACATAGTTGCAAGTTCATCTTTTAGTTCATCACTAGCAAGAATAGCATGATCACATTTTTCAACAAGAGATTCATTTTCATCAACAAGCTTCTCATTCTTAGCTCTAGTCTTTCTTATGATTTTAGAGTAGTCATTTAGCAATTTGACAAGTTCATCATAAGTGGGAGCCTCAAATTCACCATCACTATCACTATCACTAGAGTTATCATCGTTTTGTACCTTCCGGTCACCCTTGGCCATAAGGCATAGGTGTGTAGGTGATGATGGCAACGGTGGTGGTGGTGGTGTAGAGGATCCAATGACTAGAGCGGCCACCTTCTCCTTCTCATCATCACTATCTTCATTTGATGAGCCACCGGAGGAATCAATGTCGGTGAGCCAATCACCAACAATGTAAGCCTTTCCACCTTTCTTGTGGTATTGCTTCTTCTTCTTGCCATCCTTCTTGTAGTAGGGCTTTTCATCCTTCTTCTCATCTTCACTTGATGAGTCATACTTCTTGCCATTGTTCTTGTTCTTGTAGCTTTCTTTCTTGGGCTTGGTGCATTGATGAGCAAGATGGCCAAGCTCACCGCAATTGTAGCAATCCATTTCGGAGATTGGCCTCCTCTTGCTACTTGTGAGGAACTTCTTCTTTCTTGAGTCAAAGTTGACTCCATTCTTGTGAAGCTTCTTCAACATCTTAGTGGTCCTTCTCACCATGAAAGCAATGTTGGAGTCATCTTCTTCATCACTTGTGCTCTCATGATGCACCACAATAGCCTTGGACTTGCCCTTCTTGTCATGGCTAGCTTTGAAGGCCAAGTCCTTCTTCTTGTCGGTGGAGGAGCCACCACTTGGTGTGATGTGCATGTACATCTCATGCGCATTGATCTTTCCCAAGATTTGAGTTGGTGTAGCGGTGGAAAGATCACCTTGATGTAGCACCGTCACGATGTGTCCATACTTCTCAATTGGAAGGACACAAAGAATCTTCCTCACAACATCGGATGGTTGCATTTGTGTGAGGCCAAGTCCATTTAGCGCTTCTACAAGAACATTCAACCGTGAGTACATTTCATTTGCACTTTCATTAGCATGCATATCAAAAGAGTGAAGTTTTTGCATAACTAAATGATAGCGTTCCTCACGCTCACTCTTGGTTCCCTCATGGAGCGCACAAATGTTTTCCCATAGATCATGGGCATTTTTGTGGTTCTGAACACGGTTGAACACATCTTTGCAAATGCCTCTAAAAAGAATGTTTTTGGCCTTTGCATTCCATTTATCATTTTCCTCCTCATTAGGAGTAAGGCTTGTGCCTTCCTTGGGCTTGGCAAAGCCGGTTACGGCGGCATCACGGCATTTCACATCAACCGCTTCTAGGTACGACTCCATATGGATTTTCCAATATGGAAAGTCGTCTCCCTCAAACATGGGAGGTGGTCCATCACCTCCGGACATCTTAACTCTAGGCGGTTAAGCCTAAATCGAGAGCACGAGGCTCCGATACCAATTGAAAGGATCAAGATGCCCAAGAGGGGGGGGTGAATTGGGCTTTTCTAAAACTTCTTGCAATAATAAAACCTATGAAGCCCCAATTAACCCCCTAGTGCCTAGAAGTGTGATTCTATTTATTCTACCGCACAAAAGACCAAGTCTAAGCCACTCCTACTCTAGCAAAGCAATTCAATATAGAATGAACAACAAGTAGCAATGCGAAATTGAATTGCTTGAAAGTAAATGCGTAAGTAAAAGAGCAGAGATGACTCGACGATCTTTTTGCCGAGGTATCGAGGTGTCGGCACACCCCCCTAGTCCTCGTTGGAGCACCCGCGCAAGGGTATCGCTCCCCCTTGATCCGCGCAAGGATCAAGTGCTCACTACGAGCTGATTCTTCGCCACTCCGGCCCGGTGAATCGCTCGCTACCGGTCACAACTTGACTTGGGTCATCCACAATGCCTCCGGATGATCTCCAAGCTCTCCGATCGCCACCAAGCTGTCTAGGTGATGCCGATCACCAAGAGTAACAAGCTAGAACTCTCACTTGACCAACACAAGGCCAAAGAGATGGATGGATGCACACTTGCTACTCAATTCTCACTAGGAGGTGTCTCATTCACACAATTAGCAAATCACTCAACCTCACTAGGGCTCTTGCACTCACTCCCACTCACAAGGTGTTTCTCAGCTGATGGAAGTGGCAAGAACACTCAAATGGATGGAGGGAAGGAAGTATATATACTCCCCCAACCGGCCATCCAAAAACAGGACAAAACTGGGTTTCTGCGGGGGCATCGGACGCTCCGATGCCTAGCATTGGACGCGCCGATGACCTCGACCAACGGTCGACTGTACCAGTTTGTCAGACAGGTTTATGGAGCATCGGACGCTGGGGAGCTTCCGATGCCCTTGCATCGGACGCGTCCGATGCCAAAAGGACCTCTCTGGAACCTCTCTGCATGGCCATCGGACGCTGGCCCTCAGCGTCCGATGCCAGCGTCCGATGCCCTGCACAGTTCACTCCCAAGTGAACAGTGACACCAGACGATCCGATGTGTCACCATCGGAGCCTCCGATGCCACGCACCAGACCAAACCCTAGGTCGGTGTGGGCATCGGAGCCTCCGATGCCCACTGATCCAGCATCCGATGCCCAAATCAAGGGCAAGATCAACTCGGATCGCGACGCGGTCTAAACGACTTTTGATCCTCTCGACATAAGGCATCTCTCTGAGCTACCTAGGGCTATGAAATAACAAGTGTGCACCACACCTACCTCAATAGACTCATCTAGGTCAAGCTACTGATTCACACCCCTCTTTATAGTACGGCCAAAGGAAAAACAAAGTCCTAAGACTACCTAAGTGTCCTCCAACACCATGCGACACTTAGCCTAGCCTACCACCGTCTTCGTCGTCCGTCCTTTGAAAACCGAAACGATTTCCATCGCCAAGGGACATGAACTCCATATGCCCATATCGTCGCCATTACCGTGACCTAACTCATCCCTGTTTCTGCAAAACACACGTTAGTCACAGTAATCTTGTGTTTCATTCAATCACCGAAACCCATTAGGGGCCAAGATGCGTTCAGGGAGCTCCAAATTTTCCTTTCGGAAACTTGTTGCCTCTGTCCCAAGAATGAACCCCAAGAGCAAACCTAGAGCTTGCAAGTGTCCACGACCCTAGATGTAGGGTGGATGCTTCCAAGAAGCACAGCGCGACACTATACAACCCTAGAAGCCAAATGCAAAAGACAGAAACCAAATCCGTCAACAGACAAACAAACTGCGAACGAGACTGCGCAAAATTCTACTGACCGGACTCACTGGTGCGTCCGGTCAACAGGCACCAGACGCGTCCGATCAAGCAAAACACAAAATGAAACCTCTTTGTTCCTGACCGGACTCTCTGACAAGAAGCGTCCAGTCATGAACAGTGCGTCCGGTCAATCAGAGAAAACTCAGATGAACAGTGACAAGAGTGAGTCCGGTTAGAGAGAGAAGGTTGCGTCCGATCCAGTCAACAGAAACCGAGCAAATCAGACATTCAACGACCGGACTCTGGCCTAGCGTCCGGTCATCCCGACCCTAGCGTCCGGTCACCCCGACAGCCCCCTGTTCGTCCACCAATTCGATTCAAACTCTCTCAAAACAAAACCTCTAGGGTTCAAACTTGGAGAGATGAGTCACAAAGAGTATAGTGAGCTATCTCTAAGAGATCATGGCTCGAACCTATCTCCAAATTGATGAATCGAAGAATTTCAGGGGAAGGGAGAAAAACTTGACCCGAAATGAAAAACGATCAATCTACTAGGTCATGAGGTTAGAGGTGAATTCCTTCAGTGGAAAGAAGTGCCTCACGATCTAGAACAACTTGGTTCAAATGAATTTGCAAGAGATGAACCGAGTAGGGAGATCGATCAACGGGAAAATCATGGAGAAAAAGCAAAACGCCAAGAACAACTCCAAAACGTGAATCACAGCCACGAATTGCAACTGTGTGGCTACCACACGCTACAACGGTGAGATTACGGTCTCACTTCCTCAAAATCTCACGAACACAGAGGTACTGTTCTCTTCTCTATGGATCTCAGTTCGCTACAGCAGGGGAGAGGGAGAGCAGGAAAACCTAGAAGGCAAAATAGCAAATGACTGAGATAGATAGGGAGGAGGGTGTCTCCCTCTACTTATCCTAATTCTAATTCCTACTCTACCCCTCTCTAATTACAGAGCGAACCAGCTAAACCCTAGGGTTATTCTGGACCAACTCGAAGATGCTGGTGATCCGACGGCCACGCCCGCACAACTGGTAGCGTTGTCTCGACGCAACCTCACCAATTGCCGCCACGTGCCGCCACGGCTCTGCTCGTCCTTTTCCCGGACTTCGCCCCTGGTTTTGAGGCCCAAACCGGGAATCCAGCCTTTACAACCAACCCCCGGTTTTAAGGCCCAAATCGGGAAAACCAGCCAACCATCGCCTGAGTTTTGTGGCCCAAACTCAGAAACCCGCAGCGCCCATGTTTTGAGGCCCAAACCTGGAAACCGTCCTCAGCCCGAGTTTTGGGGCCCAAACTCGGAAACCATCAACGCCCAGGTTTTGAGGCCCAAACCTGGAAACCGTCCACTCGGTGGTTTTTCTGTGGCTCAACCACCAAACCGAGCCGTAGAAGGGATGCACCGCCCGTGCACCCCGTCCACCGACATGTGTCCCCAAGTCCTCGACCCAAGCAACACCGTGCCCACAAGTCTTCGCTCATCGCTGTCCCAGGCTATCAGCCACCACAGCTGATCCTCGGGCCACCGGTCCCTCAGTCCAAGCCTCACGTCCGCCCTTCGCCACTCTCGGTCCATCGGCACGGCACGTCTCTACTTGACCTTCACCTTGCCTTTGATCACTGTATCCGTGCTCGACACCTGTACAACACGAGCCAAAGAACATGCGCATTATCCCTGTTGACAATCACTCATCAGTCAGAGACTCGGCATACACCCATGTATCCGCAGATTCTCATAAGAAACCCTCGCCATGGCATCGATCTCACTGGACTTGAGCTTACTGAAGAGCTCGTCACACGTGAGGGTCTCATAGTTAGGCGATTCGATGATCACCTGAACTTTGGAATCCCACACCGACCGATCAAGAGTGGAGTAGCTTGAGAGCTCCCTCATGATCGTCGAAAGGCAACAACTCCTTGTTAGCCCTCATCCTGTTGACAATCACCTGAAAGCGAGCGAATAAAATTTCTATGCTCTCGCCAGACATGTGTCGAAAGTTCTCATACTCTCGCTTGAACGACTCGTAGAGACGGGTTTTGACTTGAGTGGTTCCCTCATGGAAACGCATGAGGGTAGCCCAAATCTCCCGAGTCGTAGCGAGGTGAGAAACGCGATCAAACTCACTCATGCTCAGGAATGAGAAAAGAGCATTACGGGCTCGGCTATTGGCATCATGCTCATCGATCGGATGTTGAGTGGCACGAGCAGCCAAGACCACGTAATCGGTAGAGTTGCAAATATCCCAGATGGAAGCACCCAAACTCTGCAGATAGGCCGACATGCGTATCTTCCAATACGCATAGTTCGTCCCATCGAAAAACGTTGGTTTGCCCACGCCGCGATCCATGTCGCCTTCTGTGGATCTGGAACTGGCTAAGGTGGAAAATCCTTAACCCGCTCCGATACCAATTGAAGGACCAAAAGTGCTACCAGAAAGCGACCAGAGGGGGGTGAATGGGAGCTTCAAATTTTCCTTTCGGAAACTTGTTGCCTCTGTTCCGAGAATCACCCCAAGTGCAAACCTAGAGCTTGCAAGTGTCCACAACCCTAGATGTAGGGTGGATGCTTCCAAGAAGCACAGCGGGACACTACACAATCCTAGAAACCCAACGCAAAAGACGAAAAGCAAATCCGACAATGGACGAAGGAACCGCGGACGAAAACTCACAGAACAGAAATGACCGGACTCAGCCTGCGTCCGGTCAGTGACCACCGAACGCGTTCGGTCGAGCAAAACGCGATCTGGGACCTTACTGTTTGAGACCGGACTCACTAGCCAGGAGCGTCCAGTCACTATGACAAGCGTCCGATCACCAGAACAAAACTTCAATGAACAGTGAGAGCGTCGAGTCTGGTCAGTGCAACGATAAGCGTCCGGTCTCGAGCATCCGGTCAAGTCACACAAAAGCACAGGAAGAACATTCAACGACCGAACTCAGGAGCGTGCGTCCGGTCACCCCGACCCAGCGTCTGGTCACTCCGAAAAACGTTGTTCGTCTACCGATTCGACTTGATCTCACCCAAAATGAGTCCTCTGGGGATCAAACTTGGTGAGATGAGTCACAAGGAGGATAGTGAGCTACTCCTAGGAGATCATGGCTCGAACCTATCTCCAAATCGATGAGTCAAAGAAGTTCGGGGGAAGGGAGAAAAACTTGACCCGAAACAAAAATCAATCGATCTGCTAGGTCGTGAGGTTAGAGGTGAATTCCTTCGGTGAAAAGAAGTGCCTCACGATCTAGAACATCTCTGTTCAACCGGATTTGCAAAAGACGCAACGAACAAAGAGATCGATCGACGGGAAAAACGTGGAGAAAAACAATCCGCGAAGAACACAAACAAAACGCGAATCACAGCCACGAATTTGCAACCGTGTGGCTACCACACGCTACAACAGTGAGATTACGGTCTCACTTCCTCAAAATCTCATGGACACAGAGGTATTGTTCTCTTCTCTGTGGATCTCAGTTTGCTACAGCAGGGGAGTGGGAGAGCAGGAAAACCTAGAAGGCAAAGAGCAAATGACTGAGATACAATGGGAGGAGGGTGTCTCCCTCTACTTATCCTAATTCTAATTCCTACTCTACCCCTCACTAATTACAGAGCGAACCAGCTAAACCCTACGGTTATTCTGGACCAACTCGAAGATGCTGGTGATCCGACGGCCAAGACGCACAACTGGTAGCGTTGCCTTGACGCAACCTCACCGATTGCCGCCACGTGCCGCCACCGCTCCGCTCGTCCTTTTTCTGGACTTCGCCCCCGGTTTTGAGGCCCAAACCGGGAAACCAGCCTTCACGACCATCCCCCGGTTTTGAGGCCCAAACCGGGAAACCAGCCGTCCATCGCCTGAGTTTTGTGGCCCAAACTCAGAAACCCGCAGCACCCAGGTTTTGAGGCCCAAACCTGGAAGCCGTCCTCAGCCCGAGTTTTGTGGCCCAAACTCGGAAACCATCAACACCCAGGTTTTGAGGCCCAAACCTGGAAACTGTCCACTCGGTGGTTTTTCTGTGGCTCAACCACCAAACCGAGCCGTAGAGGGGATGCACCGCCCGTGCACCCCGTCCACCGACACATGTCCCCAGGTCCTCGACCCAAGCAACACCGTGCCCGCAAGTCTTTGCTCGTCGCTGTCCCAGGCTGCCAGCCACCACAGCTGATCCTCGGGCCACCGGTCCCTCAGTCCAAGCCTCACGTCCGCCCTTCGCCACTCTCAGTCCATCGGCACGGCACGTCTCTACTTGACCTTCACGTTGCCTTTGATCACTGTATCCGTGCTCGACACCTGCACAACACAAGCCAAAGAACATGTGCATTATCCCAGTTGACAATCACTCATCACTCAGAGACTCGGCATACACCCATGTATCCGCAGTGGAGCAGGAGCCAGAGTACTACTTGTATCACCTGCCGGAGAGCAGCTCAAATACGTTCTGCAGATAATGTGGCTCGCTACCAACAATGAAGCAGAATATGAAGCACTACTACACGGACTCAAGCTAGCAATTGCATTAGGCATCAAGCGACTCCTAGTCTATGACGATTCTTCTGTGGTAATTCACCAAGTTAACAAAGATTGGGACTGTACCAAGGAAACAATGAACGCCTATTGCGCAGAAGTCCGTAAGCTAGAAAAACATTTTTCAGGGCTGGAACTCATTCATATTACCCGGGATCTTAATGTGTCAGCAGATATCCTAGCAAAATTGGGATCCGATAGAGCCATGGTTCCCAGTGGTACCTTCATACATGAGTTATCCAAGCCTTCAATCCAAGAGAAGGAAGAGGTTGACCCGGCACCCTCCGCTCAGATTCTAACTCTAGCACCCGACTGGACACAAGTTTTCATCGACTACTTCAAGGAGCATAAACTGCCCAGTGATAAAACTGCTGCAGAACAGGTCACCAGACGTAGCAAAAACTATGTTCTAGTCGGAGACAGGCTATATCGACGCGGTGCTTCATCAGGAGTCCTCCTCAATTGCATCTCACCAAAAGAAGGCAGAGAAATC
The DNA here is from genome assembly GCA_009763385.1 of Coix lacryma-jobi var. lacryma-jobi. Classification (NCBI taxonomy): domain Eukaryota; kingdom Viridiplantae; phylum Streptophyta; class Magnoliopsida; order Poales; family Poaceae; genus Coix; species Coix lacryma-jobi. The sequence continues at coordinate 53,786,012 of CM019824.1, forward strand.
CTAAATGAGGTTCACTCCGGGTGTTGCGACAACCATGCAGCATCAAGGACACTAGTTGGAAAAATCTTCAGATCAGGGTACTATTGGCCCTCAGCCTTGAAAGATGCAGAAGACTTAGTCCGCCGCTGTCAATCATGCCAGTTCTTTGCCAAACAGCAGCATGTACCTGCACATGAGTTGATCTGTATTCCTCCGTCATGGCATTTCTCATGTTGGGGACTCGACATGGTGGGTCCTCTTAAGCGTGCTCCAGGCGGATTCAAGTACATCTACGTCGCAATCGACAAATTCACCAAGTGGATTGAGTACATGCCGTTGGTCAAGTTCAATGCATCCAAGTCAGTACAATTCATGTAGAGCATCTTCCACCGCTTTGGGATGCCACATAGAATCATCACTGATCTTGGGTCCCCTTTCACGGCTATTGAGTTCAAGTCATGGGCCAGCGACTGTGGAATCAAGAGATACTACGCATCAGTGGCTCATCCACAGTCAAATGGTCAAGTTGAACGAGCAAACACCCTCATTCTTGCCTGATTAAAACCAAGGCTATTTGACCTTCTAAAAGATCATGGCGGAAAGTGGGTTGAAGAACTGCCTAAGGTAATCTGGGGGCTACGGACACAGCGAAGTCGGGCAACAGGCCAAACTCCTTTCTTCCTGGTATACAGCACGGAAGCCCCCACGAACAGAGCAGTACAATGAAGGTGAGGCTGATGATACAAGGCGACTAGAAGTCGACAGTCTTGAAGAGGCCCGATTAAGCGCCCTCTTTCAATCAGCAAGATACCTTCAAGGGATGAGGCGATACTACAACAAGAACGTCCATCACCGTACCTTCCAAGTAGGCGACATGGTCCTGAAAAAGATTCAGAACACCGCAGGACGCCACAAGCTTATGAGTCCATGGGAAGGACCCTACATAGTATCTAAAGTAACAAGACCCATGTCATTTGAGCTAGTAACCGAGGATGCTTCTCCACTGCCAAATTCATGGAATATTGAGCATCTGAAGAAATTCCATACCTAAGGACTATGCTACAAACCTGACCCAGGGCAAATGTACTCATTTCTCGGATATTAATAAAGTTTGGATTCATAAAGAACAAGAGCTTTATCAATCATCCTTTTATCGTACTTCATCACGACTATTCAGTCGGATAAAGACTTTCAATGATACAATAAGCTTTAGCTATTGTATCCCACTGACTAATATATAATATTACTCGGATGGATGGTTCAGCGGCAACCATATTCGAGTTACGAGCTCTGAGCTCAATATAACTCAAAAGGTAGTACGGTTTAATACCCGGCTATCAGCCTATAGCGAATATAGTACCTACAAAAGTAGGTACTAGTTCCTATAAGGTATAACAAGGGGAGTAGTACTCACCCTGTTACATATTAACCGGACAGAGGTCCAACACACTCTCGCACCCAAGCTGCGACTACCAAGAGGATATGATTCACCCAACAGGAACCATCATTACGGTCCTTCGGAGGTGCTTGATTCAAATTATCCCTTGACCAAGGGTACTAAGAGTAGTACTCGGGCAGACTAAGTTCTCTATACGATCCTTAAACGACTACTAGAGAAACGAAGTCATATGACCCAAACCTAAGTGCTAGAGAGCACCCGGATAGATCCGTCTAATAAGACGCCTGGTCACACATCCATATCAAACAAAGCGACCCATTGACAAGACATTCCTTGCAATGCCGAGTCGACTATACACGAAATTCTCAAGTCTCGAAAGTAACTAATACTTTGATTCTTTATGCTTAACATTAATTGTTTACAAGGAATACAAGTTACCAAGGAGGCTAGACTACTCTACAAGATCAGGAATCTGAGAGTACTCCTCTGCCATGGGCTTGACCTCCTCCTGCATCGCCACAAGGTCCTCATCACTCTTGCCTTTGGGGAGCGTCATGACGGATGACAGATCGAAGGTTGGCAGATGCAGCCGCAGCGTCGCCAGCAGACCCTGCACCACTGAAGTCGCCATGTCCTTGATGTACTGAGCCAGCCGCCCGGGTGCAACCTTGGCCCGATCAATCAAGGACTCGTCTGTTCCTTCAGGGCGCGGGATCATATCCAGCACGGGCTCAACAGCAAGCTCCAGCGCCTTCAGTTGCGCTTGAACCGCTTCAAGAGCCTCCCGCGACTTCTTTGTCGACTTCAAAGCCTGCAGGAGGTCCCGGTCAGCACCCTCACGCATCAATTTGGCTTCTTGAAAAGTACTCTGTGCATTTGCATATACCTCTTCGAGCTCCGCCTCCTTCCGGTTGAAAGCGTTTTGCCACCCGGAAGCCAGAGAGTTCGCATCTGCAAATCCATCAGTTAGATAAGTCTCAGAAGTCTGCAAATGCAACAAGGACTCGGGGCAGTGATATCAACTTACCAGCTAGCTGCTTCTTGGAGGACTTTTTGAGCTCCTTCAACTTCTGCTCCAAGGCAGCATCCTTGGCTATCAGCGCAATCTCCCGGTTGTTGGCAGCATCGCGCTCATCAACAACAACCTTGAGGCTGCTTTGCAACTCATTGATACGGCTGTGCAGAAGCTGAGTGGCCACCTTCTAGCTAATCTGGTCTTGGGCGATGTAGTCTTTGAGCTCTTGATTCTCACGAGACATCTCTTGATGAATTCAAGTGATTTGCTTTTTGACCTTTAGATCAAAACCCTGCGCAGAAACAATACTGTAAGTACTCGAATGAGACTACAACACATGAATAGGACTTCAAGAGAATTACCTCAACAAATTGGCGAAGCACCTCGACAGGTGCCGCCACTTGCTCACTCAACTCTTTCAGCCGGATGAGGTCCTGGTCGTACCCCATAACATCAAGCGTCGCTCCTTGGCGCGAGGACTCGGGGGCACTTTCGGACCCTCCCTACGGGCGAGCTAAAGCCTCAGCGTTGACGTCGGCCAAAATCATCTCAAGAGTTGGTTCGTCCGACTATCGAGTGCGGAAAAACCACTCATTGATTACTCGGTCAAACTCCAACTGAGCAGGAGAACGGAAGATGGAAAATGGCACACCAACCTGAGGCAAAGGGAGAACATCCGCTTCAGGCGCTGCATCAGCCTGGGATCTAGACAGAGAGGAGATGGGCAGAGGATCTACCTGGCTAAAGATTAGAGGAATGCTGGACTCATCTTTGCTCAGCGTCTCCGACTCCTCTACCGCCTGGGTCTCGGGGACAGCAGTTGAGGATGCTGCAGCCGGCTTCGTTTTCCTACAACAGACGAGCATCTATGTTAATATCAGAGATATGCGGGTACTCTAAAGAAAGTTTGTGACTTACTTCACGAGCTTCAATGCCCGCGGCAGCTTCAAGAGTGGCTTCTTCAGCTGCGGCTCCGGAGCCCGAGCTTCTTCAGGAACCGCACAGCTGGAAGCTCCTTGGGTTGTTTCAACATCTGGAACAAGCAAAGATATAAGGCAAGGGTTTATTAAAATCCAAACACAGAAAGACTACAAAGTACTCGGGCTTCTCCTTACCTGGAGCACCCGTATTACATTGCTTTTCAGCCAATTCTGTTGACAAAGTATTTTTTGACAAGCACGGCGATTACCAGTGCGAGCCTTCTTTGGGATAGGTTCCCCGGCTTCTTGTAGTGGAGTCGGAGACCTCTTCCGGCTACTCTCGGCTTCCGGATCTATGAGCATGACATCAGAGTCAGTTGAATCTGAGTCAAGCCAGTCAAAGTCACCGGGAGAGCTCGACTTGTTTGGGAGGTCCTCACTTCTGATAGGACCCCCGAGAGCGATGCCTCCACCTTCTTTAGTCGCCGGAGGCAGGGGAGGACAATCATTGTTATCCCTCCCCTGGCCCTATAAATAAGAAGCAAAATTCAATTGAGTCAGAAGGATATCTACAAAAGAATCTCAAAAGACAAGACAACCCAACTAATCACCTGAGGAGGCGGGTTGATGACGGAGAATGTAGTCATCACCGGAACAAGATGTTCACGGCCCTTCAGCAGTCGGTTCATCCGCCTCAGGATCTCGTAGTCAGGCAGCTGCTCGGCGTCATGACGACCCGGGTCCTTCGTGCCCAGGTACTCGAAGCCAAAGTTGACTCGCTGCTGGAGTGGATGGATGTTGCGCGATGAAGTCTTGGACGATAGTGTACCCGTTCAATTCGGAGAGCTTCAATCCCTCTATCATGTCAATGAGAGGTTGGACAGTTTCTACCTCCTCGGCGGTAATCTTCTCCTTCCACTCCCGGCACTTCTGAGGCGGCCATCCATCATGGCGACGAAGGGCTAGTGGCGGGTTGCCCATATAAAACCACCTGGTAGCCCAGTCCCGGACAGAATCTGACAGCTCTACAACTATGTATTGACTAGCTACCTCTAGCCTAAGCTGGATGCTAGCTCCTCCGACTACCTCTACGTTAGCATCACTGGGTTGACACTTCACCCAGAAGAAGTAGCGGAATAAAGTAAAGGAAGGGCAGATCCCCAGAAAAGCTTCACACAGATGGGTAAAGATAGCAATGTGGAAGCAGGCATTGAGAGTGATGTGGTTGAGAGTCAAACCATAGTAATGCAGCAACCCCCGCAGGAAGTCAGACGCCGGAAGCCCCAATCCTCGCTCCACAAAGGATTTGAACATGACTATCTCTGTGGTATTGGGGGCGGGAGCGCGATGGTCAGTAGGTACCCTCCACCCATCAAGCGGTTGCGCTCGGAGAAGTCCTAGCTGCGGCAAATACGCCAGCTCCGTCTGCCTGGTATCCGGCATCTTCCACACCAAGACATCAGTGGGCGGGCAAGGATGGCGCAGCCTCCCGGTGGTGGTGATCCTGGCCTTCTTCTTCTCCGCAGCGGCTTGCTTCTTAGGACCCATGTTGGTGACAAGGGATTTCCTACGCATCAACTGAGGCTTGGATATAGAATTCTAACTCCGAAGGCAATGGATTGATGAAAGTGTGAGGAAAACCCAAGCCCGGCGATGGCTTATTATAGATCTGTTTCGGCAACCGTTCATCTTTTCCAAACGGCGTTATGAAACCGTTCGAAACCCTAACGGCTGGGGAGACATTTTAGATGGCGTCAGAGGCAGTGAACAGACACACCGCAAGCAGATAACGTTACTTCTTTCACAAGACACATTTAGTACTCGGAGATCAAGACGAAGGACTCGGAAAATATTCCAAGTACCCAGATTTTATTTATTATTACTCGGGATTACAACAGAGATACATGGAAACATCTTGGGATACAGCAACTACCAGCACAAGTACAATCAGGATGTAAAACACTACTCTAGTGTAATCAAGGTACAAAGTCTTGATGCCTAGTGCACCAAGGACCGGGTTCAGTGAGACGCAGTAAAGCAGACACAGAACCTTGAGTAGAAACTATCTTTTCAGTGCATCCCAAGGCGGGTTTAAGACACCGCCCCAGTGCTCAAGGAACTCAGGGGAAGGCCCTAACCCTAGCGCCCTTTTGACAACCTGTGACTTCGAGATTATCTACGATTGGTAGTCACAACAGTTCTTCTAGGCGCACCTCTGTATCCCTCTGCTCGCGACCACATGGAAACCACCCTGGCGGATGGTCCCTTCACAAGAGTTCTTCTAGACACCTCAGCTTTTTTACAGAAGGAAGATACCCGGGGGCTCGGCCATCTCCGCTACTGATACTACAATACTCTTGGGACTAAGGGAAGTCATATGATCAAGAAGATATGAGTTCTTTGCTTCTCAGGCAGGGTATTTATAGGCGGTTCATCTTGGTCCATGGACATTGTTCACGGATATAAGTGACTGAAGGGTCAATAATTCAACCTATGCATTGTTGCACATGTGAAGCCTAGCACCAGTGATGGGTTTGATTCCCGTGCGCACTTCAAGAGGAAGGTGACAAAGTTTACAGTTGCAGAACACGACAAAAATCATCAATACGTACAGCTGGAACAGTCATTGGTCAATTATTGTTGACTTTACAGTAATTTTTATTTAGTGGGGGGTGATAAGGGATGTTTGATGAAAACATTACCCACCTGAAGCTGGATATTTATTACTCGGATGGAGTAAGCAACAAATCAGCGTCACGTTTCCACTTTTCAATACCTTTATGGATTACCCGGTAGTATATTTGGAAGACCCCAAGAACCGACTACTAAGTATTCGGAACTCAGGCTCGGGGGCTGCAGGGTATATACCATGAAGGAAATGTTTTTTCTTACACAAGGAATACTCGAAAAGGGTTCAAAAGATCCTCAAAGTTATTATAAATAACAAGAGGCTCGGGGGCTACACCCTATGGGTGCACTTTTCAGGAAAAAGTGCACATCATGGAAGTTCTTTACCTACGGAGCACTTCAAGATTTCTTAAGACATTACTCGAAGATTCTCAAAGAGAAACCAGAGGATAACGTTGTGAAGAAATAATGAAGAGCTCGGGGGCTTGACGGACCAGGATGTCAGAGATATCATCAAACGATGATTACTCCGACTAATTCTGGACGGCACGGGAGATCCGAAGACTTGATACGAAGTGTACTTGGATTAGGACTCTCGCTGTAACTTAGTTGAGTTCTTAAAGGAAGTCTTGTAATTAGAATAGGACTTCCCTGTTGTAACCGGCAGGGGAAGTAGGCGCGAGCTCCTATCATTGAATCTCGAATTATACACAAGGCACACGCCACACTGGACGTAAGGTATTATGTTATTTAGCGGCCTGAACCAGTATAAATCGTTGTCTCTATGTACTCGCCGAGCTCTACGAACGCCGATCCCCACCGAACAAATCGTCTGAGATTACTCAAGATGAGTTGCCAGTTAACAAACACCGACACAGATGCAGCGGTGTGTTGGCATCAACGTGACACTTTTCACGATGTGGTTCACGCTTTTAGAATGTTGGGTTGATGACATTGTGCCACAGTATCCATCTTTGAAGAAGCAAGGTACCCAGTCATGGCGTATGTGATAGAGGCTTTGCAGTGTTGGATCAGCCTCCAAACCAAACTCATTTAGCAGCATCGCCCATGCAGCTTCAAATTCACCTGGAGTCAGAGGGTGATGGATGACAGATTAGAGCTTCTCCTTGAAATTCAGTTTCTCAAACCTTGCATATAATTCATTTAGCAAGGTCTGAAACTTGTTTATAACATGTCATAGGCAGAGACGATGTGTTGTTTCCGGGGAGACAAGTTTTATGGCTTCTGGCATGGCTGGATCTTGGTCTACAAAGGCATTAAAACAACAATAATAAGACTCATCTATAGCGCACACCAAAAGTATAATAATTAAGACAACTTTATCTAAATGTGTTCGCATTGTGTGTGTGGTTGGGGGGTGGGGTGGGGGGGTCAGTGTCATGGACATGAATACTTTCTCACTGCGTGTAAAAGTCAGCACACAGAAGTATACAAACATGACAATGCAGCAACAAGTATGGAAAAAATAGTTGCACAAAATTGACAACCAACCATGTTACAAGCACCAAAGTTATAGATCTAATGCATAAAAATGACAATCATCAAATTCACGAATTCTTGAAGGTATTACCTATTAGAATACACTGAGGAGCTTTACCGCCCAAGCATGTCTTGAATGTATTAAAACCCACTCAAATGTCTTCGTTGTCTCATCGCCCAGCAATGCAATCCCAAAAACAGCTCATTGCAAGTGGTGATTAGCACCAACAAACCTTGCCAATGGCTTCTGGTACAGATTTGTCTTATGAGTAGTATCAAATATCACATCATCACCAAAATCTATATATTCCCCTTGCATGCTTGCATTGGACCAGAAGATGCTTACAATCTTCCCATCTTTGTCGAGTTGGAAGTCGCAATAAAACTGTGTGTTTTGCTGCTTACAATGTGTGAATAAAGCAATCAGTTTTGCAACATCATCAATCTGTGCTTCTCTTGCTCGTGCAGCCTTCCTGCAACACAATAACTACAACTTAGTTCTAGGCTGAGATTTTTAATGCGCAGTACACACAGATTTGAGATTAACACATGTATAAGAAGTGTAGGGGGATGTATAATTAATAGATCAATAATGCAAAAAATACTAGGAGACACTGCGGTTGTCTATAACTAGATCCATATACAGAATCAGTAGTATGTGTAACTTGTTGACATGTCATCCATATACAAATCCATACACATCACCACGTAGTCAGTAATCAAAAGTATGCATACAAACCATGTAAAAAAATATTGTGCACATACAAGATGTATAACATATATGCCACTGTGTCTTTTAAACGTTGCAACACTGGACCAGTAACAATCAGTTAAAAAGTGTTGTTTCAATACGAAAAGCTTACATGTTTGTTGGTAGTTCTTAGCTTCACTAAAGATAGAGCTAGGCAACTATCCCCGGTAACGGCCCAGAAATGCTTGTTGGCACTCGCTAACGTTGTTACTAGGAGTAGACTATGGAATCTATTCCAGGCAACGGCGTTAGAAGTGCCTGTAGCAAGTCCGGTCACTATACCTAAGGAGTGGAGCTAAAGCAGCTATCCACTAATGCCAAGCGGGGTTGTCAATCCCGACACTAGTACGAGCTAGCTAGAGAGATTGCAATCTACCAGGAGGAGATTCTGCAAGCGCACAGAACTATAGTAGTAGCACTTCGCCTGGGAGTACCAGGTGTCGATTTATTTGATCCTAAGGGAAGGCTAGGGTGGTGTATGAGTTGAGTCAAGGAGGGGATGAGAGTCGAAGAAAAGAGAAAAGGGAAAAGGGGAGAAGAGAGGAGATGAAAGGCTAGAAAGAATGTATGGGTGGATAGGTAAGGATGAAATGGATGGCTAAGGTAAGGTGGATGGATAGGTGGATAAAGTGATTAGGATAACTAAGGATAACTATCTAATAACTAATAATAACTAATCCTAGATAACCATGAAGCAAGATAACTACGAAGCAAGATAGTTACGAAGCAAGGCAGGCAAAAGTCAATAAAGTAACTAAGTTAAGTAAAGTTTTATTCCTATCTTGTCAAGTATCGAGGCATACTAGCCTTTACCACTTACTTAGGTTGAACGCTAGCACAACGAGCCTTACTGTTAAACTGGGCCAACTACGTGGTGGAATTCAAGGCGCATAGGGCTATCACCACCTGCTTGCTACCACAGCTATCCGGGGGTCCAGCCGTATCTGAAGGTAAGTCTATAACTAAGCACCACGCTTAACTATATTCTAACTATCTCTACCCTAGCTTTGAATATAGACACCCTTGCGGACGTCAGAGCAAATACTTGACTTAATAAGATAAACACTAAACTAACTAAGGAACCTATTGGCAAAGATCAAACACTAAGCTCACTAGAGATTAACTACTATGGCTAAGTGAATTGAACTGTAGGATAGCTTGGCACTCAAGCAATCAATCAAGTATACCACTCAATACTGATAAGTAGAATAAAGTAATACTTGAAATGATGAACTAGAATATAGTAAAGTGCTTGAGATACAAGAGCAAAACCTGAACTTGAGATGAAGGAAGACTCTTCCCAGCTCCAGAACCAATCACTCGCACGCCTCTACTCTTGAGCTAAGCTTTGAGCAGCGCTATCGCGAGGGCAAAGATGCCTTGCTCTACTAGCTACCTACTTGCCTAAGCTCTATGAACTCTCACTTGCTTGCTTCTACTTGCTTTGCTTCTCTTGTGTGGTGGTAAGGTACTGGTACAAATGGAATGGAGCCTCCAGGGGGGTATTTATAGTCTTGAGGAGTGAGGGGGGTACTTATAGGGGGCAGCCAGCCGACCTAGGGTTAGGTCAGGTGGCGGGCGCCACCCCCTACTGGCGGCCGCCAGTACCCTGGCCGTTGGATGCACCGGCTTTGATCCTACGGCCTCCAGGTGGTTGTCCAAGGCGGTTTGGAGGTCGATTGCATGTCCTAGCAACGGCCATTCAGCCTTGATCCACGCCACTCCTCCCTGAGCCGTCCGATGCCACTGACCTAGTGACCAAGGGCCAAGATTTGGCTTTGGGAAGGTCACATGGATCGGTGACGTGGCAGGGAGTGGAGCTTGGGCCAACCCAAGTGGCGGGCGCCACTTAGAGGTGGCGGGCGCCACCTAGGGGTGGCGGGCGCCACCCCCCTTAGGCCCATTTGGGCCCTACTGAGTGGGCTTGGCCTCTGGTGGATCCATATGTCCAAATTTGGTTCAAATCCTGCATTCAAATAAAATTCTATGGACATGTGGAATTTGGTTAGTTTGAAACCTATTTGACTACATTTCATGCCTTTTTGGTGGATTTTAGGGTCAAATGTTGATGGTAAAACAGGTGTTTAAGGACCATCAACAATGTTCTCCAAGTCTCTCTTTATGAGTGGCACATTTTCAGCACCATCATGCATTTCCGCCATGATGTCCATCACACAATGCGTTGGCACACGGCTATCTTGCATTGAACCAATGAACTCTCGGTAAGTGAGATCCAATTGCTTGTTGCACTGGAAATTCTTGGTAGTAGACGGTGACGGAAGGAAATCATGGTTATGGCTAAGGTTAGCCACATCAATGACTATAGAAAATAGTCTTCCATCATCATCAAAGACCTTCTTCAGTTTAAGCCCAACCAAACAACCTACTCTTTTAGTTGTCTTCTTGCGCACACGGACAACACCATCCTTATGGAACTTGCACCTTCCTTCCCTCACACAATTCAACCATTTGCATCCATCCTTCTCACGATATTTTTTGATCCTGAATCTCACAATAGCAGCATAGCGTGAATAGAAACCATACGCATCATCAACTGATCTGAATTGCATACCCACCTTTGGCACAATTCTGTCATCAATGTCATGGGGCTGCAACAAATCATCGTAGTTAATATAGCATCGATTAGTTCCATCAACAATAAAATGTATAAAACAGCAGCAATAGGTACAAACTATGACGATGCATACGAACCATTTATTGCGTCTCATAGATGTCATAAAACCATGTAACAATACGTACGAACTACCGAGAGTATGCATAAACATCCACTTGAATTTTTGAAACACATCTCATCGTTGTCTCTTAGATGTCACAAAACCATCTAATAATGCATATGAACTAGTGCGCTAAATAAATTATCAGTTTTCATATAAAACATTCGTTGTGTGCTGGGGGGTATTAGAAGATCACCCTGTTCATATGGATTTTGACCAATAGGTGATGCATCAATACACTAGCAAGTCGCATAAATTCCATTTCTAACCAGTATAAAAAAGTTGTAAAGCAGAGGAGGTGGTTGTGGGGATATTACACCCGTATACCCCCGTGGCACGACTTGGACTCTCCTGCAGATACGGCCCAACCAAAAGGCCTCGCGGCCCGCGACCAGGCCGTCGCGGCCACTAAGGACTCTCCTGATGACTTGCTCGACAAGGAAGATCCGAATAGATAGACCCGGATTCCTTGCCAAAAGGAACTGATTGTAATCTGTTAGGATTCGGCAAGTTGTAACCCTGCTCCCCGGCTATATAAGGCGAGCAGGGATCCCCTCCAAACTCACGCCATATTCCAATCCATCAATACAAATCAGCCACCGGAACACAGGACGTAGGGTATTACGGCGACTTGTCGGCCCGAACCTGTCTAAATCGCCATCTCTCGTCCCTGTGTTTACGCTTTGCAGATGTCTCGCACGCCTCCGCCGCTCAATCTACTACCTTGGGCATACCCCCCGGTAGACTATCGACCATATTTCGTCGACGGTTGGCGTGCCAGGTAGGGGGTGTGTGCTACGACACCATGATCTGCCAAGCGGTCACTTTCCCTCGCTCCATGGTTCTTCTGAAGGCAGGCACCACTTTTTAGATCGGATCTATGATCTGGACCGTGGGCGACCACGTTCCTGCTCTGGAAATCATGGAATCTGCACAGCTTCATGTGCCGGACGCTCCGCCGTCCACCCGCCGCATCACCAAGGCGGCACGCCGCCCACCGAGAATCATCCCTTGCGACGACCTGATCGAAGCCATCGACCGAGCCAACCAAGGAATCACAGAATGCATCGACGCCATCGAGGTAGTTCGTATACAGCTTTCCGACCAATCTTGCCTTGAGCAATTTTCAAGTACACCATTGGGAGTTTCCAGCGCTCGTCCCACCCACCGCCCCAGATCGGATCTGCATCCGGCTCGTCGCCGCACTTCGTCTCCAACAGCCATGCCATTCGGGCTCCGCGGTGCGGCCCCTACATACCAGTATCAGGCGCTGCGACAACTCTCCTACCAACTCCATACGTTTGGTTCCGACCAGATGGTGCTGACTAGCGTGCACGCCCGGATGACTCCAGCTCCACTCGTCGGCATGGTGACTCTCCAAGAAATCTCCGGCGACACTGTCTCGACGACTTCGGCATCCGGATCTACCACGACAAACGGCTCCATCTCCATGCGGTCTACGACCGTTATCTCCACCGACTCTGGGGTCGACTTCCCGCCATATCGTGGTGGCATCATCTTCAACGTCTCCACTGACAGTCTTCCACCGCCGAACGAAACAGAAGGCGAACGCGCCAATCGGGAGCAACGCAACGTCGACCGACGACGCCGGCGCGACGATGAACGACGCGACCAGGAGCGCCGCGACCGGGAGCATCACGACGACGACCGACGCTGGGATCGCGACAATGCTGGAGGCCGCGACCTCATCTACGAATTCGACACGGTCGATGATCAACCCGTTTACCCGACCCCAAGCGCCAACCTCACCGTCGTCTACAACGAACTCTCCAAGCTTCCGGTAACCCCGGAACTACAAAAGGTTGTCGCCCACGTCAAGGCTGTTGTCGTGCAGTGCAACGAAAAGGGGCGCTATCCCTCACCATCCGGATCGTCGTACAACGGGACGCCACCAAGCCCACATCCCTCGCGCCGACGGCGATCGCCGCCACGTCGCGACCAGGAAGTCTCCCAAGGCAATCGTGCCCGCGATCAAGCTCCAGCTCCCGACGCCTCGACAGGGCCACGCCCTTTCACCTCCCGGCTCTGAGCCGTCCAATGGCCTCAGGGCTTCAAGGTCATCACGGTGGACAAGTACTACAGAAAGGCCAACCCAGAGCAGTGGCTCACCACGTACGAAATCGCCATTCAAGCAGCCGAAGGAGGATCTAACGTGATGGCCAAATACCTCCCCGTCATGCTGTCGTCTTCAGCCAACAGTTGGCTCCACAAGCTTGTCGAGAACACCATCGACACCTGGGAGCAACTGAAGGAAGTCTTCGTCAAGACGTATAGCGCTACCTGCGTCCAACCAGGAACGCGCTACGATCTTCAAAACGTCCACCAGGAGCACAACGAAAGCCTCCGGAGCTACATTCGAAGATTCTCCAACATGCGCCTCATAATTCCGGAGATCGCCGACGCAGAAGCCATCTCCACATTCTCCAACGGTCTGCGCCATAAGGAGCTCCACGACAAGATCATCCAGAAGAAGGTAGCCACGGTCACCGAACTACTGACGATCGCCAACTCCTACGCCGACGCCGACGACGCCCATCGCCATCATGAACGCGCGCGTGATCGGTCCCAGGAGCGTCGCCATGATGATGATCGCCGCAATGAACGGCGCAATGAAGGACGCGACCACCGCTCCAGGCAACACGACCACCGCGACGATCGAGACCGCCGGCACGATCGGCCAGAGTCTTCCCGCCAGAGGACGGATCACCGTCGGCATGACCATTGCTACATCGCCAACACCAATACTCGGCCGAAGCGCACCTACGACAACGACTACAAGAAGCTCCTCAATGGTCCCTGTCCTCTCCACAAAGGCGCCAAACACTCCATGCGCAAGTGCGACACCATCGCCCGTAACATTCGCGGGAGTGATGACAAGCGACTGCGATTCGACAACGACAAGGACAAAGACGCCGACGCCCGCGAGCCTGCTTTCCGCGCACCAGCGAGGACACTCTCCATCTTCGGTGGAAATGTCGTCATCGAGACCGAGCAGAAGCGACACCAAGTACGACGCGACATCACCTCCGTGGCCGCCATCATCGACGACCCCGCCAACGTCCGCTACCTCGACTGGTCGGAGCGCCCCATCACCTTCTCCAGGGAGGACCAGTGGTTGGACGGCAAGTACCCAGGGCGTTTTCCCCTTGTCATCGACCCAGTGATCTCCAACTGCCACTACCGCAAGGTCCTCATCGATGGAGGGAGTGCCCTCAACATCATCTTCTCTTTGGCTTTCCGCGAGCTCGACTACTCCAAGCGGGATCTATTCCCGGCGAATTTCCCTTTCTAGGGCATCATACCAGGGAAACCTTCCATGCCCATCGGCCAGATCACCCTCCCAGTGCAGTTCGGCACCTCCGACCACTTCCGCGAGGAGTACATCACCTTCATCGTCGCCGACTTCAACACCGCCTACCACGCCATCCTCGGTCTTCCGACGCTCTCCAAGCTCATGGTTGTTCCACATTATGCCTACCTCGTGCGTCCTTAGCGTCCGGGCAAATCTCCAGGTGGCGTACGAGTGCGAGCAGGAGACAATCAACTCCGCCGAGACACGCCAATAGATCCAGGGCGTCCAAGACTGCATCACCGACGCCGCCAAGCTCCGCCCCGACGATCTCGAGATCCCGGAAACCTCCGACCAGCGCTCCAGCAAGAAGTCGAAGGACACAAAGCAGGTGGCCTTGGTGGACGGCGCCCCGGAGAAGACTGCCATCATCGGCACCAACCTCGACCCCAAATAGGAAGACACGCTCGTCAGCTTCCTACGGAGTAACGCCGATGTGTTCGCCTGGAAACCAGCGGACATGCCCGGAGTTCCACGGAAGTTCGTCGAGCACTCCCTAAACGTCTCCTCAACCGCCAAGCCGGTTTGCCAAAAGCTCTGTCGCTTCGCGCCAGACAGGAAGGAGGCAATTAGGGTAGAGCTCACCCGGCTCCTAGCCACCGGTTTCATCAAAGAGGTGTATCACCCGGATTGGCTGGCCAATCCGATCCTTGTACTTAAAAAGAATAAAGAATGGCGTATGTGCGTTGACTACACCGACCTCAATAAGCATTGCCCTAAAGACCCCTTCCTCCTCCCTCGCATCGACGATGTCATCGACTCCACCGCCGGGTGCGAACTTCTCTCCTTTCTCGATTGCTATTCCGGTTACCATCAAATTGCCTTGAAGGTGGAAGACCAAATAAAGACGGCGTTCATCACGCCTTTCGGCGCCTACTGCTACACGACCATGTCGTTCGGGCTAAAGAACGCCGGAGCCACGTACTAGCGTGCAATCCAGGATTGCTTGAAATACCTCATCCCGGAGAAGGTCGAAGCTTACGTTGATGACGTCGTCGTCAAGACTCGCACCATCAACACGCTCGTCTCCGACCTCAAGGCAACCTTTAAGGCCCTCAACAGGTTCAAGTGGAAGCTCAACCCCAACAAGTGCATTTTCGGCGTGTCGACTGGAAACCTCCTTGGCAACATCGTCAGCCGCAACGGCATTCGCCCAAACCCCGACAAGACTTTGGTCGTCCTCCGCATGCGAGCTCCTTCCAACGTGAAGGACATCTAGAAGCTCACCGGGTGCATGGCGTCCCTTAGTCGCTTCATCTCCAGGCTCGGCGAAAAGGGGCTTCCCTTCTTCAAGCTCCTCAAGGCTGGCGAAAAATTCGTCTGGGACACCGAAGCTGATCGCGCTTTCTCCGACCTGAAGAAGTACCTCACCCAGCCTCCTGTGCTCGCTGCACCTAAGGAGAAGGAGCCCTTGCTGCTCTACATCGCCGCACAAATCGGGTCGTCATCTCCGTCATCATCGTCGAACGCGAAGAAGCCGGACACTCCTACCCCATCCAGCGACCCTGCTACTTCGTCAGTGAGGTATTGAATGACTCCAAAACCCGATACCCCCAGGTACAAAAGCTCCTCGACGCGGTCCTTATTACTGCACGCAAGCTACGCCACTACTTCCAAAGCTTCGAGCGGGTTACTGTCGTCACGGAATTCCCCCTCGGGGACATTCTCCGCAACAAAGACGCTACGGGACGCATCATCAAGTGGGCCATCGAGCTCGGCTCCTACGACATCGCCTTCCAGGGTCGCCAAACCATCAAGTCTCAAGCACTCGCTGACTTCGTCGCTGAATGGACAGACCTCCAAACTCCAGTATCGCCGGAAGCGCCAGAACATTGGACCCTCTTCTTCGACGGCTCCCTCACCTTGCATGGTGTCGGTGCTGGTCTCCTCTTCACGTCTCCCTCCGGCGAAAAGCTCCGCTACGCTCTACGGCTGCTCTTCCCAGCATCCAACAACGCGGCCGAATATGAAGCCGCCCTCCATGGTCTCCGCATTGCCAGTGAGCTAGGCGTCAAGCGCCTCATGGTCTACGGCGACTCTGCCCTCGTCATCAACTAGCTCAACAAGGACTGGAATTGCTCCCACGACAAGATGAACGCCTACTGCGTCACCATCCGAAAGCTTGAAGGTAAATTCTTCGGTATCGAATACCATCATCTACCGCGCGACCGGAACCAGGATGCCGACGAGCTCTCCAAGTTGGCGTCATCAAGATCTCTGGTCCCCATCGGTGTTTTTGTACACGACCTGCTCGAGCCCTCCATCGCCGACCACCCAAGCTCCGCCTCATCAACGGACGCCAAGACTCCACCTCCGCCGACAGAACAACTGGTTGCCGCCGTACCCACAACGCCATCCGATTGGCGCGAGGACTTCATCAAGTACCTCTCTGATAACCTTGTCCCTGCTGACAAGACAGAAGCTGAGCGCCTCGTTCGCCGCATCAACAAGTATATCCTGGTCGACGGTGCGCTCATGCGCAAGTGCTCCAAAAATGCATCTCCCGGGAAGACGGCCTCGAGATCCTCTTCGACATCCATGCTGGAGAGTGTGGGAACCACGCAGCTGCAAAGACATTGGTACGCAAGGCTTTTAGTGCAGGATTCTACTGGTCATCAGCGGCCGCCGACGCCGAACAACTCGTCCGCACCTGCGAAGGGTGTCAATTCTTCGCCAAACAAACCCACGTCCCCGCGCAGGAGCTCCAAGCAATACTGGCCTCGTGGCCCTTCGCCTGCTGGGGGAAGCTTCAAGTGGATCTACGTCGCCGTCGACAAATTCTCCAAGTGGATCGAAGCAAAGTCAATAACCAAAGCGACAGCCGAGAACACTGTCTCCTTCATCGACGAGATAATTCATCGCTTCGGTCTCCCGAACTCCATCATCACCGACCTTGGCTCCAACTTCACCGGCAATGTCTTTTAGGATTTCTGCGAAGGGCACGACATCCTCGTCAAGTACGTCTCCGTCGCCCATCCTCGAGCAAATGTCCAGGCCGAACGCGTCAATGGCATGATCCTCGATGCCCTGAAGAAGCACCTTTACTAGAAGGACGAAAAGCACCCTGGTCGCTGGATGCGCGAACTCCCTTCCGTACTCTGGGGTCTCCGGACTCAACCCAGCCGCAACACCAACGTTTTGCCATACTTCATGGTCTTCGGCTCCGAAGCAGTCATCCCCGCAGACGTCGTCTTCCGCTCTCCGCGCGTCGAAAATTACAATGAAGAAGCCTCCGACCAGGCTCGTCGCGATGACCTCGACCGCCTCGAAGAAGAACGGTTGGCGTCTTGCCTCCGCACCGCCAAGTACCTCGAAGGTGTTCGCCGCTACTACAACCGCAACGTCAAAGATCGATCCTTCGTCGTCGGTGACCTCGTCCTCAAGCGGAAACTCAAGATCGACGGCCTGCACAAACTATCTTCACATTGGGACGGCCCCTACACGGTGAAGGAGGTCACCCGACCAGGCGCCTATCGTCTCGCCGACCTGGAGGGCATGGACGTACCTAACTCTTGGAGCATCGAACACCTCAGGAAGTTCTACGCCTAAGTGGACCGTACCGCCCACCCACGATGATGAATAAAGATCAAGCAATGTCTCCGGACGGCTCATCGACTTCTCCAATCCGTCTCTGGACGGCTCGCCGACTTCTCCAATCGGTCTCCGAATGGCTCGCCGATTTCTCCAATCCGTCTCCGGACGGCTCGCTGACTTCTCCCATCCGTCTCTGGACGGCTCGCCGACTTCTCCAATCCGTCTCCGGGCGGCTCGCCGACTTCTCCAATCCGTCTCCGGACGGCTCGCCAACTTCTCCAATACGTCTCCGGACGGCTCGCCGACTTCTCCAACCTGTCTTCGGACGGCTCGCCGACCTCTCTAATCCGTCTCCGGATGGTTCGCCGATATCTCCAACTCACCTACGGGCGACTCGCCAATTTCTCCACACAGCCTGGCTGATGCTAAAGGAGTCTCAGAGCAGGGGCTACTGCCACTGCCGAACGCGTGCATGAGCGCCCGCCCTCTGTGCTATGGCGGCCAGTAGTCCTCCCGAGTGACGTCCCGACCTCTCTACGCGTGCATGAGCGTCCGCCCTCTGCGCTACGAAGGAAAGGCTAAGCTTGGGCTGAGACCTCCGGAGGCTTTACGTTCCAGTGCCTGTACGCGCCGGTTATGAGCACGTTCTCCATTCGATCTACAAGCAGCCTGACTAATGCCGACAAAAACTCAGAGTCGGCGCTGTTGTCACCATCAGACGCGTGCATGAGCGCCCGCCCTCTGCGCTACGGTGGCCAACAGTTCTCCCAGGGGACGTCCTGACCTCTCTACGCGTGCATGAGCGCCCGCCCTCTGCACTATGAAGGAAAGACTAACTTGGGCTGAGAATTCTTAGGCTATATGCTCAGTGCCTCGCCTTCACACCACCCACGCGCTTGACAACGCTCGCCATTCGCCCACATCACGCCACGATCAAGCCTCTCGGAAAAGACCCTGGCCGTGGTACCTCCCTACGCGTGCACGAGCGCCTGCCCTCTGCGCTATGGGATGCCAGCAGAGGTTCCTTGGGCGATGCCCTTGACTCCTACGCGCAAACGAGCTCCGCACTCTACGCTATGGATCCTGGGATAACCCAAGGCCGAACCTTTCATCGCTACGGCTCACGACTATTGGGTCTGTGGAATTCGGGGAACGAACAAAACACGCCGACCCGCTTCAAGTTTTGATTCAGTTTGCCCAAGAGTCTATTTACAGAATATCTCCTAATATACAAACTTCTGGTGCCCAGCACCGAACAAGTCTACACCGCCGATGAGGGCTTCGGCGGCAGGCTCGGCCTCCTCCTCCAGGCGCTCCATATCGGCCTCTGACGTGTTTGCCGCAAAGCCTGTGCTCAGCCTCGACATCTCCATCCGCGGATAATGCGAACGAACAATGGTGAGGCCATGAGCCGCCACACTCTGTGCCGCCGCCTTGGTATACGCCTGGAAACGCCCCCACAGGCCACGCGCCTTCTCGACGACATGGTCGCCGATCCGCCGCTCCTTCTCCGCTGGGAAGAAAGGCTCCTCATCGATGCACTGCACCAACGGGGCCAACTCCTTCGCCAGTGACCAGAAGCGTTCATGGTAACCATCGATACGTCGCTGCAGATCTGCAAATTGTATTTTCACGTTTTCCCGGTAAACTGCAAACGACAAAGCAAAGGGTATGACGACGACAACCTTCGACCTCGCTTGACCGAGAAGACTTACCGGCGTGCATGGCCTGCCACTTCCGCAACTCCTCATCAGACTTTCCCTTCTCTTCGGCCAAAAGATTCTTCTCCTCGCCCGCCTGCATCGCTTCTGCAAAAAATGACCACATGATTCAAGACTTCGACCCGCTGGCGCACTGAACACAAGAAGAACGACATCGACAACTCACGCGCAGCAAACTCATCGGCTTTCTCCGCTCGCAGCAGAAGTTGGAAGTTCTCCTGTCCTTGCTGCTGGATGACCTCCTCAAGCTCCCGAGAAAGCGCATGGGCATCCTCCAGACGTGCCTCCAGACCAGCAAACTGGCCTTCGACGCGCTTTACCTCCGCCCGGAGCCGCTCGTTCTCCTCGGCCATCGGCGCCGTCCGGTCAATGGCGAGCTTACGCTCCTCCCCGACCCTCAACAGGTACTGCAGGAAAATGATGACCAGCATGAACAAAAGCCATCCAGAAGTCAACATGAAGAGGTGAACATACTCACCTAGATCCTCTCCAGCAACTTCGACGCATCACCCATGACGGCGTCTGTCGCCGCGCTCGTCGCCTCGTCGTCAACCTCGACGACTTCGTCACCCTCGACGCGGAAGCGACGGACAGGGCGCTTGGCTGGACCCACCTTCGGACGCTCGACCTCCTCGATCTCCGGCGAGGCAGGCGCTGTCGCCTTCCTTTTCGCCCATTGGGCACGACGACCCAAGGACCCAGCCGGCACCGCGACACCTCCTGCCACTCCGCCACCCACAGAGCTGGCCCCAGGCGTTGGGGACCCTCGTCATTCCGTTTCTTCAGACTCGGGGACTTCAGTCGCCTCCGGCCACTCCGCCTCCCGAGGCTCGGGGACTGTGGACGCCTCGACGTCCTCTGCCGCCCTCGACGCCTCGTCTGGCATCAATGACTTCGCCGACCCCTCGGCGTCAGCTTCTACAGGAGGGCTTGACTCCCTCCGACCACCTCCCTTGGTGTCCGGCACCTCTTCAGCATCCGCCGACCTGCAAAGGGCACGAACACGTTGTCAACGCCCAACTCTGACCAGAGTAAGAATTTTATGGTTTGCAGGGGATACTTACAGGCCCGACACTTTTCTCTCCCGAGAGAACCGACGGGAGCGCGGACGCGCACTACCTCCCGCGGACCCCTCCTGCGGCCTGGGCGCACCGGCCGCCCCACCAGACGACTCCTGGGCCTCCGATGCCTGCTCTGGCGTCCGCGACGCCTTCGCCGCTCCGCCCCTGCGCCCCGCCGAGGACCCTTGCCCGAAACGGGCACTCAGCGGGACTTCATCTCCACTGTCAGACTCATCGTCCGACCAATCGAAGACAACGCGGCGACGTTTCGCCGCTTCTTCATCAATGGTGAAGGCGTCGCCGGTATCCAGTGACACCTTCTTCTTTTTCGCAGGGGTAGCCTGGCGCTTTCCCTTCAGGTCAGCGCGGGCTCGCCGCCCCCCAGACCGAAGCTCGGGGACTCGGCTCCCCTCCTCCCCGCTGCTCTTGATCTCCTCCATGTCGACCTCCGCCACGCCACGACCATCGTCGCTGACGTCCTCCCGCGGCGGGTCAACGCCCTTCGGCCACGCCTTCGACAGCGCTTGTGACACGAACGCCTCCAGACCCCGTGCCATGATTTTACGACCTTGAGTACTCAGTTCCGCATTTCAACAAACACACGCAGGGCAAAGATACTAACCTTCGGCGGAGGGTACTCTAGGGAGTCCGATTTCCACAAGTACTCCAATTTTTTCCTCTTCTACAGGTCGAACAGTGCCTCGACCCGCAGGAACACCTCCTTCGCCGACAGGGGCTCCGGCGCCTCCCGCGTCCGGTCATCCGCGTCCCCAGCGTACTCATACGATGGGTGTGCCCTCTCCTTGCAGGGCTGGCAGCGCCGCTTGATGAAGTTCATCACCACTGCCACCCCGTCGACGCACCGCTTGTCGACTAGCTTCAGGAGCTCCTCCACCTGCTCCATCGCCGCCGCGCCGGGACGCTCCGACCACGACGGCAACACCTTCGGCTCGAAAGCCGGGTCGCACGGTGGCCTCGGCGCCTCCTAATGAATGTAGAACCACTTTGGCTTGTACTCCATTGCCTTTGAAGGCAGCGGCATCGCAATGTACTTCTCCGCCATCCCATCCCGCAGCTGAAGGTACACCGACCCGACGACCCTCGACGCCCCGGTGTCGTTGATCTTCAGGCAGAAGAAGTAGCGGAAGAGGTCGAAGTGGGGCTCGATGCCCAAATACGCCTCGCAGTAGTGGATGAAGACCGCAATGTGCAACATCGTGTTTGGCGTCAGATTGCACAGTGCGACCTGGTAGTAGTCCAGCAGCCCGTGGAGGAAGGGGTGGACCGGGATGCCAAACCCGCACCTGAAGAACGCCTCAAAGACGACAAGCTCGGAGGTGTTTGGCGTCGGGAAGTCTTCCAGGGACGCCTCCCTCCAGCCGCCGGTGACGCTGTCCAACAGCAGGCCGGCGAAGACGAGCTCCTCTAGATTCTCTCGGCGGAGAACACTCCGCGTCCATCCGTGGGCCCAGCGTGGCATCTCGATGCGATCGTCGGACGCCGCCTTCGTCGCCTTCTTCGCCTTCGCCGCAGCTCCACGAGTGCGCTTTCCGCTCGCCATCGACAGCGACAAAGGGGGGATCCGGATCTAGATCTAGGGCTACAGTGTCTCTATGCTCGGAATCGCTC
This sequence comes from Coix lacryma-jobi var. lacryma-jobi, assembly GCA_009763385.1. NCBI lineage: Eukaryota > Viridiplantae > Streptophyta > Magnoliopsida > Poales > Poaceae > Coix > Coix lacryma-jobi. The sequence goes on from CM019824.1 coordinate 53,808,254, forward strand.
GTGCGCAAGAAGGAAGTGGAGAAGACGAGGGCTACGAGGTGAGTGCAAAGGAAGCAAGTGGGGAACCGCCGCCGTCCGCGCCCCACTTTGTTTTATACGGTGCGGCCCGACCTTTCGGCTCCAGGGTTCCTGGGAACCCGTGCCCATTACCCCCACGACCGCCACATCGCCTGCGGCAGCCGCACGCGTGCACCCATCCCCGCATCCGCCTTAATGGGCCGCTGGGCCATTGGTTGGCAAAAACGGCCTGTCCTTTCGTTTTCGTTATTTCTTCAATTTTGATTACTTCACGCCAGTACATGTGATACTAATGCACGGGGACTGACCACAACTGTCAGTCCTGATATACATTTCAGGGGAAGAGTAAACTACACACTTATCGGTCGCTAGGCGCTACAGTAACTCCCTGGGACTATAGATCTTCAACTCCAACTTCGGGGACTCTCCCCACGTATTTAAACTGACATATTTTTTCTTTTGTCCTGCTACAAGAACCATGCTGCTTCTTACAGCAGGCCTAGGGACTACGTGTACACATGTCATTTTTCTTTCGTAAAATGACTCTGTTTTGTTGCAGAAATCTTACAAGCTCGGCACCACATGCCTACAGCACCTACTTCAAAGCTCGGGGACTAAGTGGATAAAGTTCACCTAGCGGTGAATGTATTGTTCATCTTTTTCTTTCGTAGCTTGATGCGGACTAGCCCGGACTTCAACCAGAACGCCGTTGGCTACTGGTGTCTAGCTAAGTCCCAAGTGGATACATTTCACCAGATGAAAGATCTTCAAAAAATTTCTTGCAGCACCTTGCATCCCTTTTTGCAGGACAATGCAGAATACTCCACACGGCTGCACTTCGGCTATAGCTCTGGCTGCTACGTTCGCAACCAGCTTAACCTGGTCGGAAGCCAACTACAAGTGCAACCGCGACCAGGCGACCTGGTCGGAAGACGCCATCACTGACATGCGACCAGACCCAACCTGCTCGGAAGAATTCACGACACCCAGCACAATGGATGCAAAGTGCTCGGGGACTAGCTGTGGGGATATTACACCCGTATACCCCCATGGCACGACTTGGGCTCTCCTGCAGATATGGCCCAACCAGAAGGCCTCGTGGCCCGCGACCAGGCCGTCGCGGCCGCCAAGGACTCTCCTGATGACTTGCTCGACAAGGAAGATCCAAACAGATAGACCCAGATTCCTTGCCAAAAGGAACCGATTGTAATCTGTTAGGATTCGGCAAGTTGTAACCCTGCTCCCAGGCTATATAAGGCGATCAGGGATCCCCTCCAAACTCATGCCATATTCCAATCCATCAATACAAACCAGCCACCAGAACACAGGACGTAGGGTATTACGGCGACTTGCCAGCCCGAACCTGTCTAAATCGCCGTCTCTCGCCCCTGTGTTTACGCTTTGCAGATGTCTCGCACGCATCCGCCGCTCAATCTACTACCTTGGGCATACCCCTCGGTAGACTATCGACCATATTTCATCGACAGTGGTGCAGTACGCATAAATGAGATTGATTTATGAAATTGACAACTATTTACCAAGTTGCATAAAAATATCTGGGTTGCACAATCTAGATGTATTTTTTAGTGTGGGCACCAAGGTTTCCAATTTCTTTTACCCGTGCAAAAACTGTCCAACTGCAGATACATGGGTGTATGTCGGATCTTTCTGTAGCAGTTTTGGCTAGTTGTGTTAAGCCTTTTGCTTCTTTCTAGAGGGACTAGCTTATCTTTATCCTTCTTGCTCTGACCTTCTCGCTAGCGGTGTTGAGCCTGTTCTACCTCTTCTTGAGGGCTAGCTTTGCTTTGCTTGGTTGCGTCGAGCCGTTGCCCATGTCTTTGGGAACCAAGTTGTCTCGCTCACTCCTTTCGACTTCTATTGGCTTTGCTTCGCTTTGGTCATTCGGTTGAGTTCGCTTCCTCCTTCTTCTTTCTTTCTCCTACCTTCATATGATTTGTGTTGGTAGTTGACAATGCACTCATCAAGGGGGAGATTGCGGATACATGGGTGTATGCCGGATTTTGAGATGATGAGTGATTGTCAACTGGGATGATGCGCATGTTCTTTGGCTTGTGTTGTGCAGGTGTTGAGCACGGATACGGTGATCAAGGGCAAGGTGAAGGTCAAGTAGAGACGTGTTGTGCCGATGGACCCGGAGTGGTGAAGGGCGAACGTGAGCTTGGATTGAGGATCGGCCGTGGTGGCTGACAACCTGGGACAGTGACAAGTGAAGACTTGCGTGTGGACGGGGTGCACGTGCGGTGCATCCCCTCGACGGCTCGGTTTGGTGGTTGAGCCACAGAAAAACCACCGAGTGGATGGTTTCCAGGTTTGGGCCTCAAAACCTGGGCGTTGATGGTTTCCGAGTTTGGGCTACAAAACTCGGGCTGAGGACGGTTTCCAGGTTTGGGCCTCAAAACCTGGGTGCTGGCGGGTTTCTGAGTTTGGGCCACAAAACTCAGGGGACGGACGACAGGTTTCCCGGTTTCACCTCAAAACCGGGGGATGGCCCAGGTTTCCCGGTTTTGGCCTCAAAACCGGGGGGGAGGTCTGTGAAAAGGATGAGCAGAGCGGTGGCGGCACGTGGCGGCAATCGGTGAGGTCGCGTGGAGGCGAAGCTACTAGTTGTGCGGGTGTGGCCGTCGGATCACCATCAACTTCGAGTTGGTCAGGAATACCCGTAGGGTTAGCCTGCTCGCTCATTAGCAGTAGGGGTAGAAGGGGAATAATTGTATTAGGCTATATAAGGAGAGGCATCCCCTCCCTCCAGACCATCTCAGCCATTGCTATTTTCGTTCCAGGGCTTCCTGCTTCCCATTCCCTGTTGTAGCTACTGAGATCTAAAGAGACGGTGAACAATACCTCTGTGTATTTGCTTTTTGAGGAAACGAGACCGTAATCTCGTTGTCTCCTTGTGGGGATGAATTTCGGCTGGCAATTCGTGGTCTTGATTTGCGTTTTGAACTTGTTCTTCGCGTTCTTCATTTCTCCATGATTTTCCCATCACTCGATCTCCCTCCTCGCTGTGTCTTTTTTGAATCCACTTGAATCATCTTGTTCTTTGATGTGAGGAGATCATTTCCACCGAAGGAATTCATCTAACTCCTCATGAACAAGTAGATCAGGTTGATTCAAGTTTCATGGCGCTTTTTCGGTTCATACACCTTCCCCTTCGATTTCCTGTTGATTAAGTTGATTTGAGAGGATGATTTCTTGGGGATAGTCTTCCAACTACCTCGTGATCATCTTCTCCAAGTTTGGGAACAAGGGATTTTTATTTGGATCGGATTTGGAGAGATTTGGGTGAAGGGCAACCAAAATCGCCCTCACTGGGTGGTTGCGGACAGTCCGCCACCCAACCCGCGGACAGTCCGCGCATCGGGGGCGAGCTAGGTCAGTGGTTGTGTTCTTCGGCTGTGTTGCTTTTGATTGAACGGCGGACAGTCTGCAGTGCTAGGTCGCGGACAGTCCGGGATCACACAGGGAGAGTTCAGCAACAGTGTTGTTTCTGCATTTTGACCAGCGAACAGTCCGCCAGGGAACCGCGGACAGTCCGCCACTGGCGCGGACATTCCCGGACTGGGAGTCCGGACAGTTGTGCGGGTGTAGCCGTCCATCTACGTTCGGGAGTCGGTTTTAGGGGTTGAACTTGAGCTGAAGTTTTTGGCGTTTGGTTTGCTATCGCTTGGTGGTGCCTTGCTGTGATTCTAGGGATCGTCCACCCTCTTCCAAGGGTCGTGGGCATCACGTTTCGGTCGAAGTTTTTGGGGGTTGATTTCTGGGACAGAGGCCAGAGTTTCGAGAGAAATTTTTAGGCTCCCATTCACCCCCCCCCCCCCTCTGGTCGCTTTCTAGTAGAGTTCTCGGTCCTTCAATTGGTATCAAAGCGGGTTAACGATCTTCCACCTTAGCCGGTTCCAGATCCACAGAAGGCGACATGGATCGCGGCATGGGCAAATCGCCGTTCTCCGATGGGACGAACTATGTGTATTGGAAGATACACATGTCGGCCTATCTTCAGAGTTTGGGTGCTTCCATTTGGGATATTTGCAACTCTGCTAATTACGTGGTCTTGGCTACTCGTGCGACTCAGCATCAGATCGATGAGCATGATGCCAATAGCCGAGCCCGTAATGCTCTTTTCTCATGTTTGAGCATGATGGAGTTTGATCGTGTTTCTCACCTTGCTACGGCTCGGGAGATTTGGGCTACCCTCATGCGTTTTCATGAGGGCACCACTCAAGTCAAAACCCATCTCTATGAGTCGCACAAGCGGGAGTATGAGAACTTTCGACACATGCCTGGCGAGAGCATAGAAAGTTTATTCGCTCACTTTCAGGTTATTGTCAACAGGATGAGGGCTAACAAGGAGTTGTTGCCTTTCGACGATCATGAGAGGGCTCTCAAGCTTTTACACACTCTTGATCGATCGGTGTGGGATTCCAAGGTTCAGGCGATCATCGAATCGCCTAACTATGAGACTCTCACGTGCGACGAGCTCTTTAGTAAGCTCAAGTCCAGTGAGATTGATGCCATGGCGGGGGCTTCTTATGAAAATCCTTCTAGCCCGTCGATGGCTTTGATTTCTGGCTCTTCTGCTAACACCTCTGGAGGCTTTGCTCTGTCATCTCTTCTTTCTGTCACAGAGGAGCAGCTGGAGTTCATGGCAGATGATGAGTTGGCCCTGCTGGCCAACCGGTTCTCGCGGTTCCACAAAAACCGCATGAACCATCGCCGCGGAGGAGGACGTGATGGCTGCTACGAGTGTGGAGGCTTGGACCACTTCATCACCAATTGCCCAAAGAAGAACAAGCAAGTCTTCGGCAAGGCAGATCACGGCCACAAGTACGACTCCGGCAAGCGCAAGGATAAGTACGTCCCCGCCAAGCACAAGCGGAGGGGCAGCTTCAACAAGGAGCACATCAAGGAGAAGTACTTGGAGAAGGCCCAGGCCGAGCAGCGCGCTTTCTTCGCCATGCTCAGCGACGTCGACGACTCGGATGACGACTCCGCTGATTCAAGCGACGACGAGTCCGAGAAGAAGAAGAAGATCGAGGACAAGCTAAATGGCCTCTGTTTCTTTGCCGACAACAAGGGCTTCTGCACCATGGCCCTCGGCGAGGAGGTCAACAGCGAGCTTGAGGAGATTCCTTGGAACGACGACGATGACGATGACACCTCCTAGGTATCTCTAACTCCTGACGAACTCTCTACTGAGGTTGACAATCTTACTGCTGCTCTCCTTAGTCAAGATAAACTGCTTAGGCTTGCTGCTAGGGAGAGAAAGGAGTTTAGGAAGAAGAGGGAGGATGCGGTGAAGGAGCTTGGTTGGGGAGGTGGATGAGCTTAGAGCTAGATCTTCAGTGCTTGGTGTGTGCAAGTCTTGTGCAGGCTTGCAATCCGAGTTGGCAGAGAAGAATGCCAAGATTGTGTCTCTTGAGAAGGCCAGCTCGGGTAGCACTTATGTGTCTAGATGCGCTTTGTGTGAGGGTTTGGAGATGGAGATTGCGAATGTGCAGCATGACAAGATGCAAACCGAGGAAGAAAACACATACCATCGGACCATCTTGTCATGGGTGTCTTGTGGTGAGCCGCAGCTTGGGATGATGATAGCCCAATTCAAACGAGCTGTTGGAGGTCCTGGTGTTGGTTTTGCTCAGGGTGTTGAGTGTGCTTCATCTTTTGGCAAGATTGGAGAGTCTAGTGGTCTTAACCCGAGTGAGAAGCCCAACTCCACCACTACTCCCAAACTTACCAAGATACCATCCAAAGAGCCTTTTAAGCCTAATACCAAGGATGGAGTGTTTGTGGAACCTCCAAAAGCTCCACCCAAGAAACAAACATGGGCTCCAAAACCAAACCACCTCAAGAACAAGCTAGACACCATGCCACCTATCCAAGAGGAGCTCATGCCACAGAAGGGCAAACTGATCCACACCCACTACCGTGAGTACCAACAACCCCCTATGAGAGCGGTGAGGTACCATTGTGAGCACTGTGGGAGAGATGGACACTTGAGGGAGTTTTGCTTTCGGCGCAAGAGAGAGGAGCGCCATGCAAAGGAGATGAACAACACGAACATGTACCATCTTTTCCATGATGTACATGTGTCGATTGTTCAAAGAAGAGCTGCTAGGCCTAGAGGTCCAATGCCTCGAGGTCCTAGGCCTAGGCCGCAAGGAGGACGTGCCCGGCGGGAGCCTGCTTTTGTAGGTTTTGGACCCCATGGCGGAGGCTTTGCTGTTGAGCGTTACCCCCCACCGCGTTTTGAGTATCGCGATGGACGCTCTTCCCTTAGCGGACCACGTTTTCCTCAGCATGGTGATCGCTTTCCCCGTAGGCGTGCTAGGAATGGTTTTTCTACTAACCGTTCTTTTGAGCAGCCGGCCCAACACTGGTATAATTCCCATTTTACTCACCCCAGTGTTGGACCGTATGCTCACCCTATGTCTTTTTATTGATGTAGGTAAGACGATTAGAGAATGTTTGGTTGGTGGATTCCGGGTGCTCAAGGCATATGACCGGAAACGCCAAGTGGTTCTCCAGTCTTAGTCCGGTTGCCGGAAAGGAGTATATCGCCTTCGGTGACAATAGCAAAGGTAAAGTGTTGTCTCGAGGGTCTGTGCGAGTTAATGAGCACTTTGTGTTGCGTGATGTTGCTCTTGTCTCTAACTTGCATTTTAATCTTCTTTCTGTTTCGCAACTCTTTGATGATGACTATGAGATTCGTTTTAAGCCAGATCTCAGTCGTATTTTGGATCCTCAGGGCAATCTTGTGTGTTTGATTTCGCCCTTTGGAAAAGTCTTTCGAGCGAATTTCTCAGAGTCATTTGGAATTTCTCGTTGTCTTTTGGCTGGTCCTTCCTCCTCTGATCTTTGGAAGTGGCATAGGAGACTCGGTCACTTGAGCTTCGACTTGCTTGCAAGGCTGAGTTCACTTGGCCTAATCCGAGGATTGCCCAAGTTGCACATGGAGAAGGACCTTGTCTACCATTCTTGTAGACATGGGAAAATAGTAGCCGCTCCCCACCATCCTGTGAATCAGGTTATGACCAAGCACCCTGGAGAGCTTTTGCATATGGACCTTGTCGGTCCGGCTCGGGTGAGCTCAGTTGGTGGAAAGTGGTATGTGCTTGTTGTTGTTGACGACTTTTTGAGATATTCGTGGGTTTTCTTTTTAGCTGAGAAAACTGAGACTTTCATTTTTGTTCGCAATTTGATCTTGCGACTTCAGAACGAGTTCCCCTAAGAACTCGATGAGAGCTATTCGTAGTGATAATGGTTCTGAGTTTAAAAACTCGGATTTTGAGAAGTTTTGTAACTCTTTGGGTTTAGAGCATCAGTTTTCTTCCCCTACACACCGCCACTGTTGGGTATTTTAAACGCACACAGAATAATCCGCAAGCGCACGGATATCGATGTAGCTTTCACCCGAGAGTATTCCAGGGTATCGATTTCCACGGAGAACGTGAAGTGTACTAGAAGAATTAAGAACGCCCAAGAAAAGAATGGTAATATGGGTAGAGAGAGATATAGGGTTTTCTAAGCAGGTCTATCTAATCAAAGGCTTACTATACTTTACTTACATCAGAGCAACAGTACCTTTCCGATTCTCGAAAAAGACTGGGAAAAGGGTAATTGGGAGAAGGCTGCCAAAAAGCTCTACGAAAACACCAATCCTAATGTGGTGGCGGATTATAACAATCTACAAAGTTGTCACCCCTGTAGCTACCACAACTATTCGGAGGATTGGGCGCAAACTCAGGTAAACCCTAGTCTAGACACCAAGTCTACAGTAATGCTTACTACTCTAATCACTGCAGATAATTAGAGCACTCAATACAAGCGGAGATCCAGTAAATAAAATAAAGCAAGAACTGAAATTAAATATAATACTTAGAACTAGTAAATATAATACAACATCGAGGAAGATCCGATAGATCCGGCTCCTCCTCAGCTCTCTCCTCCTCCTCTCTCTAATCCAATCTCTAATTACAACTAGATGAACTAGACAAGTAGAACTAGAACTAGACGAACTAGAACTAGAAGAACTAGAACTAGATCTAATTCTAGATGAACTAGAAGAGATTCATCTAGAGGGACCTCTACTTCTAATTGAAACCCTAGTTTCTGATGTGGAGATGAATAATGAAGATGGAGATGCCTGGAGAGTGGGGTCTGGGGCTGCTTATATATCCCGAGGTGGAGTAGGGGGCAAGGAATCGTCATGTCATCAATCCGCGTCACGTTTATCGCCCACCGTTGGATCAAACCGACTTCAGGGACGGTGGAGATGCATTCTAGGAGGCGGTGGAAGAAGGTTCCAGAAGGCGGAGGCGAAACGGACTCCGTGGCCGACCGGTCGGTCTCCAAGTGGGACCGGTCGGTCTCCAAGTGGGACCGGTCGGTCTGGCCCAGTGGGCCCACGTGGTGGGCCGCCTCGTGGTGTCTTCTGGTGTCTTCTAGATCCTTCTTTTGCAGATTTCGTCGCGAAATTAATATATTTTCATCCGGGACTCCGAATATAGCAAATGATATGTCCGTTTCGATCGTCTCGACAAGCTCTTCGCAATGGTGCACTCCAATTCATCACTTGAGATACTTTTATATGGTGAAATATTGATATCCTACAAAACAAGTGAGAGCACCAAAACTCGTGGAACTTGTTAGTTTCAAACCATACAACTATGCTTTGTAATTCATTTAGTGTCATTTCATGCAATAGTTGATGGTTAATTATGAGCATTAGTGAGCGTCAACAGCCACAAAATGGTGTTGTAGGGAGGAAAAATCAGACCCTTGCAGAGATGGCCAGGACGATGCTCGATGAGCATAGGACTTCTAGGCGGTATTGGGCCGAGGCTATTAACACTGCATGCTACATTTCCAATCGCATTTTTCTTCATGCCTTTTTGAAGAAAACATCTTATGAGTTGCGATTTGGGAAGCAACCCAAAGTGAGTTATTTTAGAGTTTTTGGTTGCCACTGTTTTATACTCAAGAAAGGCAACTTGGACAAGTTTGAGTCTCCCTCTTCTGACGTGTATTTTTGGGGTATGGAAATCATACTCGTGCATATCGTGTACTTAACCTTGATACTAACCGAGTCATGGAGACATCCGATGTCACTTTAGACGAGACTGTGCTTTGTCCTTCTTCTAGTTTTGAGCGTGCAGGTGATCATGAGGTTGGAGAACCTCTTTTTGATGATGAGGAAGAAGGTGCTGAAGGGATTGATGACCCGTCTTCTTCCACTACATGGGGGTCGTGTGATCCACCACCTCGGGCTGTACCGCTTGTACCCGAGAAGGCACCAGCTACTGTTGAGGGGGAGGTTACTTCAGCAAGGGAGGCGCCACGACACATTCAACGCCAACACCCTCCTCAACAGACGATCGACGACATCCACGAACGCGTCACTCGGTCTAAGTCACAACAAATCTCTCACTTTGCTCATTCTGCATTTGTTGCTGATTTTGAACCCCGAGATGTTGGACACGCTTTATCTGATCCGGATTGGGTCAATGCCATGCATGAGGAGCTTGAAAATTTTGAAAGAAATCAGGTTAGGGTTCTTCTTCCTCCTCCTCCTGAGTGTCACCCTATTGGGACAAAATGGGTTTTCAAAAACAAACAAGGAGAAGATGGCCATATTGTGAGAAACAAGGCCAGACTTGTAGCTCAGGGGTATAGTCAGAAGGAGGGGATAGACTATGAGGAGACTTTCGCTCCTGTAGCTCGTTTGGAGGCAATTAGGATCCTCTTGGCTTTTGCTGCATCCAAAGGTTTCAAACTTTTTCAAATGGATGTCAAGAGTGCCTTCCTAAATGGCTACATAGAAGAGGAGGTGTATGTGAAACAACCCCCGGTTTCGAAAATCCCAAGTTTCCAAACCATGTTTTTAAACTTCAAAAAACTTTGTATGGTTTGAAACAAGCCCCTAGAGCCTGGTATGATAGGTTGAAAACCTTTTTGCTTGCTAAGGGTTTTAAAATGGGATGTGTGGATAAAACTCTTTTTCTCCTCAAGCTAGGCAATGACACTTTGTTGGTTCAGATTTACGTGGATGATATCATTTTCTGTTGTTCTTCTCATGCTTTGGTTGCCAAGTTTGCAAATACTATTAGCAGGGAATTTGAGATGAGCATGATGGGCGAGTTGATGTTTTTCCTCGGGTTGCAAATCAAGCAATCCCGAGAGGGGACGTTCGTGCACCAGGGCAAGCACACCAAGGACATTTTGAAGAAGTTCGATATGGGTGAGGCCAAGCCTCTTCCAACACCCATGTCGACCACGATGGCCCTGGATGCGGACAAGGAGGGAGAAGCTGTGGACCAGAAGGAGTACCGAAGCATGATCGGGTCATTGTTGTACCTGACGGCGACACGCCCGGACATCCAGTTCGCGGTGTGTCTTTGCGCGCGATTTCAGTCGTCGCCGCGCACCTCTCACCGTCAGGCGGTCAAGCGCATTATGAGGTACTTATGCTTCACTCCTGAGTTTGGGATTTGGTATTTTGCTTCTTCCACCCTCTCCCTTTGTGGTTACTCGGATGCTGATTTTGCTGGTTGCTGACTTGAGCGCAAATCCACTTCTGGGACTTGTCAATTTTTGGGTTCTTCTCTTGTGTCTTGGTCTTCTCGCAAGCAGTCTAGTGTCGCTCAGTCTACCATAGAGGCTGAATATGTTGCTGCGGCTAGCTGCTGTTCCTAGTTATTGTGGATGATGGCCACTTTGCGTGATTTTGGTCTGAGCTTTTCTCGAGTTCCATTGCTTCATGACAGCACGAGTGCGATTAGCATTGCTAAGAACCCCGTGCTTCATTCTAAGACCAAACACATTAATGTGCGCTTTTATTTCTTGCGAGACCACTATGAGAAGGGTGATATCGACCTTCACCATGTCGATACTCATCTTCAGTTGGCAGATATTTTCACTAAGCCTTTGGACCAATCAACCTTTGCTAGGTTGAGGGGTGAGCTTGGTGTGTGTTTCCCCTTTTAGTTGGGGGAAACATTTTGGTTCTTGTATCATAGTCTGACTTCTTTTGTTCTTGTTTTGACTCTTGCATTTTATCATATTTGCATCTTTATCTTTTCATGCTTCATGTCTATAATCTGTAGAATGAATCTATGCTCTGATTAGTGTATGCTCCGATGATACATGATGATGCTGGTAGCTTAGGCTCTTTTTGATCACTGATACATGTTGTGAGCTGTGACACCCGGTTTTAAAGAGCAAAACCAAGTACGTCATATGTGTGCCCAGGAAGTCCACACATACAACCACAAATGGAAAAGATATCAAAACAGTGTTATATATATCGAAAATATATTTATAACAAACACTTACATCAAAGTTAAGCGGAACTAATACTAGTCTTCTCTTCAGACTCCATTCTTCACAGGGACAGCTGACTGGGGGTAACATATGCCTAGCACTTCCATGAGTCTTCTAGGAAACTCATCTGTGTCTTCTCCACGCTTTCGCTGCGCGACTCTGATGGAGACTGGGGTGTGGGGGGAAATAGCAAGAGTGAGCACATATCGTACTCAGCAAATACAACATGAGGTTCATGAGGCTCAAAAGGTCGACACAGGTTTAACTGCGGTCAGCTTTTAGTTATATCATATTAATAAGCAGTTGAGTAGCAACAAAATTATGCAATAGCCCAAATAAACATATGATCAAATGAACATGAATAACGTATAGCAAGAACATAAACAATTAATAATCAATTTCATAAATTATTATTCCATAAGGAGCCCAGGTCGCTCATAACCGCGAGCACGGCTGATATATCAGTTTAAAGACACTCTGCAGAGATTGTACACCTTTACCCGCGAGTTGTGATTTACCCTTTCGCCCGAGGTGATCAGCCTCTTGACCCACTTCCGAGGAAGGTCGACAGGGTTCACTATGAAGCTTTTCAAAAGTCTGTCTAACAAGTTAGGGGCCGCTAGGATTCCAATTGGCAGGCAGATATAGGAACACCCCTTTCAGATGGCACAAATCCTTCGTGGCTATACTCATAGGAATAGAGGCCGTCCTATACCCAACGTGGCAAGCCCCTTTTGCGCCCATCCGGGTAACCACTAACAAGCTAGAAAAGATCATCATACTGAGCTAAAGCCAGAGCCATATAGCCCTCACGGTTGCACTGTAAGTCCTGGGGGAATCCACTTACAGATAGTTATATTTCTTAAAAAGTATCTTTTAGTTGTTCGTTGCATATACCATTAATCAAGTTACATGATCATAGTCATCCATTTGAGCACTAGCAATCATCTACCCAATGCATAACACCGAGGTAACAAGGTATAAGTCAACAAGACTAGGATGTTCCTATGGTTATCAAGGTAGACACATGCATAATGAATTTAGTGAATTAAGGTGAATAGGAAACAAGGAAGATCCCATGCTATACTTGTCTTAAACACTTGCTCGATTTTCACATCATAAGCCTTCGGTCATCACCTTCTGATCTTCAGCGCCGCAAACAGTTCACGTCTACTCGCAGCAAGCACCACTCATAGGCAAACATGCAAACAAACAACAAGAGAACTAAGGACCACACAACACGAGACGAAACAACATACTAAAAGAGAGCTCGTTGCTACGGTTGCAAGATCGTATAAAATGACTAAAGCAGAGCTACTGCTGAAAGACACGTCTACCGCGAGTTTTATATTATATAAAAGCAGAATGTACTATATGGTTGATTTATTTTAATTGAACAAAACTATATGCTGGGGAAAAGGACCCTCGGCAGAGGCGCCGCTCAAGCTGGTGTCCAAAGAAATAACCCTCGATAACTCTATGTGTCCTTGCGAGGTCCCTCTCCCCTTCGGGATTGTTACCCTGACCTCCGGACGCGGGTTCAACCCTCGTCGCCTTGTTGCATTCCATGCAGGTCTAAATCGACAGCCGCACTGCAAGCAACCCTCGCTGGATCACAAAGCCACCTCGCTTGGAGCGAAGGTTCAAGCAAGCGACGAGCGTGCGTTGGCCCGAAGGCAAGCGAAGTCGAAGGCCCGGCGAACACGGCCGAAGGTCAAAACCTCCGCCCCTCTCTCCCGAAGGTGAACAGAACCAGGTGGCGGCGCATTGGAGGGGGGCCGATTAGGGTTCCCGCATCAGCTGTGTGTTTACGCTTTTGCCCTTGCTCCCTGCGTGGAGGTGAGGAATCTTTCCTATACCCTTTTGTAATTTGGCCCGTGTCCCTTGGTATTCCCTATAAATACCAAGGGGTGAATAGTGTAACACGACGATTTTTTGGGGAATTGAGCACCATTCCACTTTCGCTTTACCTTCGCTACCGCTTCCGACACTTGGTCACCTTCGCCGCGACCCTGCACAAGTGCGAAGGCTGCGGCAAGTGTGCATCCAACAGTTTGGCGCCGTCCGTGGGGACCTCGAAGTTTGAAATGGCAGGAAACAGAAGAGTAGCGTTGGCGAGGGACCAGCGCGTCGCTAGAGAGACGGCGACAGTGGTTCCGCCTGCTGAGGAGATTGTGCAACCCTCGGGAGCTGAGAATGTAACCCCGGAACCTCAGGTTCAGAGCCCCCAAACCCGAGTGGCAACACAGCCACACCCTCACACTTCAGGAGGAGAGGAAGGAGATGAGGAGGAGTTGGGCCTCGAGGCCCTCGAGAGGCTTGAAGCTGAACTGCAAGAGAAGAAGAGGCGCCTGGATCAACTCGAGAGGCATAACCGATTACGCTCGATCAGACACAGGGCAGATGAAGCCAGAGAGCAGCTTCGCCGAATGGAGGAATCCCTCGCTGCGGCAGAAGCCGAGGCCGAAGGCTGGACTGATGAGTTGCCCCCGCTGCAGGAGGGGAATGAGCAGGATCAAGACAACCTTCGCCACCATCCACCACCCCCACCACCACCAATAAACCCGCAACCACATCCTATAAAGCCACCAAACTTCTGCCACCTCTACCCGGATGAGAGAGAGCTAAACCTTCGCAACCAACGAAGGCCTCAACAACACCAAATGCCCTACGACCCAAAGTCTCCACTCTCCCAAATACTCCAAACCCAACCCTGGCCACCATGCTACAACCCACAAAACCTACCTCGCTACGACGGGCTTTCTGACCCTCGTCAATTCATCATGAGCTACGAAGCAGCAGTTGCCGCGGCAGGCGGAGATGACTCAACAATGGCAAAGTCTTTTGTCATTATCCTGCGAGACATCGCACAAACCTGGTACGACAACCTCCGCCCCGGAACTGTAGATTCCTGGGCCAACCTCAGAGACAGGCTTTGCACAAATTTCAAAGGCATCACGCCAGCTCCATCAAACCCCATTGAGTTGTTTAACTGCAAACAAGAAGAGCGCGAACCACTCCAAGATTATTGGCGGAGGTTCATTCAAATCAGAGCAAGAACCCCGGGGATATCCGACGAGGCTGTCATCCTCGCTGCAGTCAGCGGCCTTCGCCCCGGCCCGTGCTCTTCGAAATTTGCTCGGAAGCCGGCAAATACAATTGAATAATTGCACGAGACAATGGAAAGATACTGTAGAGCAGACATGGACTTCCGAGCGAAGTCCGATGCTCGGAGGTCACACCAGAAGCCACAGCCGAGGCCTCAACCGAGAGAAAGCAACCTTCGCCGAGAGCAAAGCAACGTCGGTGCAATCAACAAAGCAACAAATTACGAGGATCAAAGACGGGACGCTCAACCTCTGAGCACATAACATTTGATGTCGTCGACATGTTCTACCCATACAATGCCATTTTTGGCCGAGGGGTCACAAACGCATTCAATGCTGTCATCCATCCCGCTTACCTATGCATGAAGCTTCCCGCTCCGAAGGGTGTGGTCGCAGTATTTGGGGACCAAGACATTGCAAGGGCAGCTGAAGGGAACGTAGCCCCGGGGCAACGTAATGTACACAACTTGACAAAACCTCAAACCCCCGGTATCAGCGACGAGGGTGAAGTCTGCAATGACAGAGTGAAGGCAGCGCCAAAGGAGGAAACCAAACAAGTCCAACTCTTCGAGGGTAACGCCGAAAGAAAGGTGATCATCTCAGCCAATCTAGACCCTCAATCAGAAGGCAACCTCGTCACCTTCCTCAGAGAAAATTCCGACACCTTCGCTTGGTCCGCAGAAGACCTAAAAGGAGTCAACAGATCAATGATCGAGCATAGCCTGAACATCAAAACAGGCTATCGCCCAATCAAACAAAAGCTTCGCAAGATGTTAGAAGAAAGAAAAGAGGCAGCGAAGGCTGAGGTAAAAAGGCTTTTAGACGCAGGCGTCATTCGCCCAGTCAAATACCCAACTTGGCTCTCAAATGTGGTCCTAGTCCAAAAGAAGAACAAAAAATGGCGAATGTGCGTGGATTTCACTTGCTTGAACAAAGCCTGTCCGAAGGATGACTTCCCTCTCCCAAACATAAGCACCCTGGTCGACAGAGCGGCAGGTTGCCAAATGCTATCCCTCCTCGATTGCTTTTCAGGCTATCACCAGATTTGGATGCACGAAGAAGACGAGGAAAAAACAAGTTTTTATCACACCCTCGGGCACCTTTTGCTTCCGAAGAATGGCAGAAGGCTTGAAAAATGCAGGCTCAACCTTCGCTCGCATGACCTCTGAAGTTTTCAAGGATGAACACGTTGTCTCTGCTTATGTCGACGACCTAGTTGTCCAGAGTGAACTAAAAGAAAACCACATATCAGACTTATCGAGGGTGTTCAGCAACCTCCGGTCCGCCGGACTGAAACTAAACCCAGAAAAATGTGTTTTCGGGGTTAGCGAAGGTAAATTGCTAGGTTGCATCGTCTCAGCCAGAGGAATCGAAGCTAACCCTGAGAAGATTGATGCCATCATGAACATGGAACCTCCGGCGACCAAGAAAGCAGCTCAGCGTCTGACTGGTCGTTTAGCAGCACTTAGCAGATTCATCTCAAGATCCGCAGAGCGAGGGTTACCCTTCTTTGAAACACTCAGAAGCAACGCTCCATTTAATTGGGGTCCCCAGCAACAAAAGGCCTTCGAGGAGCTAAAAAAGTATCTGACCAGCTTGACTGCTCTAACCAGCCCAAGCAAGGGAGATCTATTGTTACTCTACGTCGCAGCCTCGCCCCACGCAGCAAGCGCAGTCCTCATCAAGGAGCTCCGCGAAAGCAACAAGACCAGACAAGCCCCAGTGTACTATGTTTCAGAAACCCTCGAAGGTCCAAAGAGAAATTATTCAGAGCTTGAGAAAATAGCATACATCGTCGTTATGGCATCAAGAAAGCTCAAGCACTATTTCCAAGCGCACGAGATCCATGTACCTTCGTCGTACCCTCTCGAGAACATTTTCAAAAACAACGAAGCAGTTGGAAGAATAGCAAAATGGGCAGTCGAGCTTAACAGTTATGCTGTGACCTTCGTCGGCAGAACAGCAGTCAAATCACAAGTGCTGGCTGATTTCATAGCAGAATGGACACCTGACCCTCGCCCCGGTGAGCTGCAGCATGACCAGTTTTGGATCGTTTACGTCGACGGGGCCTGGGGTGCAACTGGGGCCGGTGCCTCGGCCATTCTAATCTCGCCCTCCGGGTCGAAGCTGAGATACGCAAGAAGGCTTGACTTCAAGTGCACAAACAACTCCGCAGAGTACGAAGCTGTGATTCTGGCACTTTCAAGACTACGATCGTTATCAGTCCGAAGGGCACTTATCAACACAGACTCTCAAGTCATTGCGGGGCACATTGAAAAGAACTACAAAGCAAAAGATCCAGAGCTTCAAAAGTATTTTCAATATGTCCGAAGGTTAGAATCTTTCTTCCTTGGCATAACCGTAAAAGCAATATCAAGGACTGAAAACAGCGAGGCAGATTGCTTAGCCAAAGCAGCCGCACAGCAGTTACAGCTTCCACCAGATGTGTTCTACGAGGTTTCCACTTGGTCAGCCTTCGAGGCTTCTGAAATCAGCATCAAGCTGATCAGCGCAATTCAGTGCAAGGATTGGAGAGCACCTATCATGGCCTACATCAAGGGGCTCCATGAATCAAGCAACAGAGAAGAAGAAAACAGACTAAAGCAAAGAGTGCGAGGATACAAGATCGTTGACAATAGCTTGTACAAAGCTTCGGTAACCTCGTCATGGCTCAAATGTGTGTCACAGTCCGAAGGCAATGACATTCTCAAGCTAATCCACGAGGGCATTTGTGGTTCTCACAACGGCCCGAGGGCTCTAGTCGGCAAAGCGTTCCGGCAAGGCTTCTACTGGCCAACATCATTAAGAGATGCGGAAACCATCGTCAAGCATTGCGAGGGTTGTCAACTGATGGCAAAAAACCAAAACGCTCCAGGGGCACCCACAACTCTCATATGCCCAACCTGGCCTCTGCAAAGGTGGGCGATGGACCTCGTAGGCCCATTACCGACAGCTCCCGGGAACCTTCGCTATGCGGTGGTAGCTGTGGAATACTTTACAAAGTGGATTGAAACAAGGCCACTGTCCTCCATCACTTCCTTCGCAGTAAAAAAGTTTTTCTGGCAACAAATAGTTTGTCGCTTTGGAGTACCTCAACATCTAACCGTCGACAATGGCACTCAGTTTGACAGCGAGGTCTTCAAAGAATTCTGTGCGCAAATTGGGACAATGTTATGCTTCGCTTCCGTCCGGCACCCGCAATCCAACGGCCTGGTTGAAAGAGCCAATGCGACAATATTCCAAGCTATATCCAAAAAGTTGCAGGGTAGACCTAAGGGTAAATGGGCCGATGAACTACCTTCGGTCACCTGGTCTCACAACACCTCGGAGTGCAGAGCAACAAAATTTACTCCTTTCAAACTTTTGTTCGGCGAAGAAGCGGTGCTTCAAGAAGAGCTAAAATATGGGTCGCTCAGAACAACCTTCGCATCTGACGAGCAAGCCCAACCGCTTGATAAAGACCTACTCGAAGAAGCAAGATGCAGCGCAGTGCACAACCTTCGCAAGTACCAAGAAGAAACCAAAAAATGGAGAGATAAAAAGATCAGAATCAAAGATCTGCAGAAGGGTGACCTTGTCCTCATCAGAAAACAAAACGCCAACCTGGCGGGAAAATTTCAGCCCAAGTGGACAGGTCCATACTTGATTGTGGAAAGCAATCGCCCTGGCTCTTTCCACCTCTCCGATAGCAAGGGAAACATCTTGCCCCACACCTGGAACGTCGACGACCTTCGCAAATACTACCCATAGCGGGGCCCCAGCGAGCCCTCGCAAGATGTAATTTATCTTCGCATTCATGTTTCCTTCCATTCCAATGAATGTAACCAAACAAAGGAGCTGCACTCTTTTTTCTTACGAAGGGGCGTAAGGTTTTTTAACGAGGCAGTATCCAAAGCATTAATACAGGTCAGAACCCCCTAAAAAGTAAAATCTCCAACCCTCTACTCCTAAACATCGAAAAAGCGGATCTCTTTCAAGAGCGCTACATTCGATGAAAACCCGCCAAGATTGCTTCGAAAAACAACTTTTTTCTTTTTCAAAGCAAACTTCACCTCCACCTAAGACAAGGGGAGGCGCGAAGTCAAAAAAGTCGAGCACCCTGGCACAAACGACAGGGGCTCGCAAAAAGCAAACTTCACCTCCACCTAAGACAAGGGGAGGCGCGAAGTCAAAAAAGTCGAGCACCCTGGCACAAACGACAGGGGCTCGCAAAAAGCAAACTTCACCTCCACCTAAGACAAGGGGAGGCGCGAAGTCAAAAAAGTCGAGCACCCTGGCACAAACGACAGGGGCTCGCAAAAAGCAAACTTCACCTCCACCCAACGGGGGAGGCGCGAAGCACAAAATGTCAAGCACCCTCGCAAACGTGCCAGGGGCTCGCAAAAAAGCAAACTTCACCCCCACCAAAGGGGAGGCGCGAAGTCCAAAAAAGTCAAGCACACCGCAAAGCACGACAGGAGCCTATCATGAGAGCAATGCGCGAGCCTCGCTTAAAGTAAAGGGGGGCGTCGCTGTTTTTCAAAACAAGCTCACGAGAGCAATACGCGAGCCTCGCTAAAAGTAAAGGGGGGCGTCGCTGTTTTTTCAAAACAAGCTCACGAGAGCAATGCGCGAGCCTCGCTAAAAGTAAAGGGGGGCGTCGCTGTTTTTCAAAACAAGCTCACGAGAGCAATGCGCGAGCCTCGCTAAAAGTAAAGGGGGGGCGTCGCTGTTTTTTCAAAACAAGCTCACGAGAGCAATGCGCGAGCCTCGCTAAAAGTAAAGGGGGGCGTCGTTGTTTTTCAAAACAAGCTCACGAGAGCAATACGCGAGCCTCGCTAAAAGTAAAGGGGGGCGTCGCTGTTTTTTCAAAAACAAGCTCACAAGAGCAAAACGCGAGCCTCGCTAAAAGAGAAAGGGGGTGTCGCTGTTAAACAACACAAGAACATTAAATAGCATAGCAAACATGGCACACAACCCATACATCATTCTCATGCTTTTACAAAGTAACGTCACAACAATAAACATATCCGAAAAAAAATTACAAGGAACCATCGCTCCCCTCAATCAACATCAAATCATCGGAACCCTCGGCCCCCTCCTCAAACCCCCCCCCCCTCCACTGGAACCAGGGGTCCCCACAACAAAGGAGCTGCAGGGACAATTGGCAGTTCCCAGGTAAAACCCTCGCCCTATACATGTATCTGTGCCTCGTCTCACCAACCTCCGAAGGTTCTTCCTTCGGAATCAAAAGCGCCCCATCCGAACCGATACCAAGCTCCCTTTGCCCAAACAAATATTCCAAAGCTGTGTTCTCGTCAATATCATCATCTCCGCTAGCTTGCGAGATCGAAGAAGATCCAAACAAATAACGGTCGGCTTGACGGTCAGTATAATCTGCTTCACGCCAAAAACGATCCGACCTACTATTTTTTTAAATCATACCTTCGCACCTTTGACCACCAAAAGTGTTCAAAGGAAAGCGAAGGATGTTTAAATTTAGCGCGAGCCCACGATTCACCAGTTATAAAAACATCTTGGTAATTTAACATCAGCGGAGTGACGTCCAATACGTTTAGCACGGTTCCGTCAGGAACCTGCATGTTTCACAAAATACAAAGGTTGTTTCAGCCTCATCAAGTCTTTACAACCACAATCTCTACAAAAGGGCTACCCCGCCACAACAATCCCAGGGATCACACCTGACCAGCTTCCCTATGGATAGCCTCCGAGCCCTCGCCAATGGCGACAGTCGAGGCCCCAGCTGACGCCTCCCCCGCCGTGGATTCCTCCACAGCAGCCTCAACGTTCGAAGCAGGCTCCTTTTCCATCGCCGCTTCCCGCGCCGCGGTTTCTTCACTGATCGGGACGTCCACAGTCAACGCCTCGATCTCGGCGAGCGTAACCCCCGCAACATTCGACTCAGGGGCGGCTTCGGAGCCACCTCCCGCTGCAACTTCCGTGGGCGGCGAGGACATCGCATCCTGTCGAGCCTATAAGCAAAATAAAAGGAAAACCTCGCCAAAATCAATAATAACCCCTCTAAAACAGATCGACAGAATCAAGAAGTCCGAAAAAGCACGCAAACCTGACGCGTAGCCTCGACAGCTTCCTCGAAGGCAAGAGCTCGGCCGCCGCCGGAGATCCAAAACCTGCGGAGCAGGCGCATCGCGCAGTTCCGAACTTCAGAATCGTCAACCTTCATACGGCGCACCTCATCGACCGACGGAAAGGCATGGTTCGGCCTTTTGACTTTGCGAAGATGATCACAACCCGCCAGCCGAAGCATGCTCGCCATCGCCAAAGCCCCGGCGTAGCCCCCGAAGTCGGCTGCATTGACAACTAGCGAACTAAATACATCAAGTTCATTGCTTAGCCAACCCTCGAAGGCTTCCGCACTAGCAGCAGGCAATGGCTCTCCGGCAGAGCCTCCGGCCTCAGTCAGGCAGCAATCAAGCTTACGCTGGACATTTTCCATACTTTTCCGCCAGGACTCGCTCAAATCCGCCAAGCGACCCTTGACATCGGCCAATGCCTTGTCCTTCGCCTTTCCCTCGGCAATCAAATCAGCGTTACGCTTCGCCAGCTCAACTGCCTCCTCACGAGCCTTCGCGGCCTTCTCCGAAGCATTCTTCAGCTCAATTTCTCTATTTTCCAAGCCTCGCGCAAGTCTGCTATTCTCCTTCTCAAGCTCATTAATTTGGCCTCTCATAAATTCCATGTCGGAGCCAACCTTCCGCCTCGCCGCACGGTTCAAAAGCATTAGCTCCGCCAACTTGACGTCCACGTCGGCAAAAGTATCACCAACCGCCTGGTCCGCAAGTACAACCTCTGCCTCCGGCACACAAATGCGGCCGAAGATTCGGCCTAAAAAACGCCTTTCCTCCGGGCCGCATTGCAAATGACATTCCCGAAGGTCCGGACTAGTAAATAGCTCAGTTGCCGGATCAGATATCCCAAGCCTCTTAGCATACTCCGGGAGGCTCGACCGACTCACCTCGCCGTACGCTCTCTTTCCACGGGCTCGGTCGGACTCAAGTTCTCCATCAAACTCCAAACCCTCTACCCACAGGTGCGAGCCCGCAAAGCTGGAAGTTGACCCTCGTCGAGGGCTACCTGGCTCAATGTCTTGAGCGATGTCGTCCGCGCTCTGGGCAACCATCGCATCCGCACTCGGCGAGGCTGCACCTCCAATGGACACCTCTTCATCAGTGTCATGACCTTCACTGGAACTCTCGCTGCTTTCATCAGACGAACCCTCGTCCGTCTCCCCCTCCTTTCCATCTTTCTCCTCCCCCACCTCATCATCATCGGACTCATCCTCGTCGCCCGAAATCTGAATTAAAGCGCTGATCCCTCCAACGCGAGGCACGCGCCCCCCAACTATATCGGCACCTCGGCCGCTTGGAGCTACGGCCGAGGAGGAAGAAGTACCGGCAACACCAACACCAGCAGCGACCTTCGTCGCAAGCACCTTCGCTCGGCCGCCAACGCCGCCACGGCCACGGCCACGACCTCTCTTCGGCCGCAAGACAATCTCTTTATCAGCAGCAACCCGTTTCCTCTTTTTGGGTGCATCATCACTCGACGGGGCAGGCCAATTAGCATAACGAATGCCAAGAATGTCAAACATCCTGTTTACCCGACCTTCGCTACCAACAGAGCTGTGGATAGCCTTGACCTCCAACGCGGATAGCTTCCCAACAAGCTCCTCTGCCCACTGCTGAACCCGCTTATAGATAACTTCGTTCCCTTCCTCGCGCCTTGGAAACTTCTTAAGAGTTTTCTCCCAAACCTTCTCCAGATCCAAACTCGGCCTTTTCAAGCCCCTACCTTCGTACCTGGGGTCACTCTCCGTCATGAACCATGCCCGCCTCCGGCCAAGAGGCCAAATCTTGGCACAACAATACTCCTCCACTAAATCACGCGCACACTGAGAGCGCGCAACGACTCTCAGGCAGTCAACAGCAGCGTGAGCCTTGACGCTCATCCTAGCTTCGGCGCTCACATCTCCAAGCACCGGAAGCTCACCACAAAGCTCGGAGCTATCACTGAGCTTGTAATAGAACCAAAACTCCTGCCACTCGCTGCTCCATTTGTTCTTCTGCGCCTGCACCGGCAGCTCCGCGCCAGCGCGGTGACAGAAAGTGTACACCGCGAATTGACCAAGACTGGCTTTGCCCTCGCCGTCCGTAATCTTGCGAGGCTGCATATGAACGCGATGAGTGCGAACAAACCCCTCGACATTAGGAACAATCCCCTGAGATCGGCAGGCCCAAACATAAACTGACATCTTCGTGAAGCAAGAAGGTGCAAGCTGATGAAAGCGCAAGTTAAACCTTCGCAGAACCGAAGTCACAAAAGAATCAGCAGGGAAGCGAAGACCAGCCGAAAGGAACTCCTCAAACACAACAACTTCATCCGCGTCCGGCCTCGGCACGGTCTCCCCAACACTGGTCCTCACTTTGCCTTCCTCAATCCAGCCCCACCTCACATAAGATGCGATCTCACTGGCGCAAACACGGCTGAGACCAAACTCGAAGGTAATCCCCTCATCCGCGACAGCGGGAGAACCAGCCCGAGCAGTCTGCTTCAATCTGGCCATCCCTTCAGCTACCAACACTATCAAACAACAAATGCCCGCCCCTACCCTCGCGCACAAGCCAAAACAAACCTTCGCTGCAAGCAAACCGCAACAACACGACAGCTATAGCAGAGGAAAGCACAATCCAACCTCTTCACCCACCCTTTCTATTTATAGGCCGAGAAACGAGCCTCCACACCCGACAAAATCGGCACAACAATCGAAAAACGCAGCGCAAAAAACGAAACGGGCTTCAACAGTACAAACAACACTACAACGGCCCAGCCCAAAGCAGTCGCGGGCGTCGCTGCCAAGGGTCCCGTTTATTGTCCCCGATTGAAAGGCGCTGCTTGGGCCTAAACACGGTTTTTTAGATCCAAGACAACGAGGGGCTACTGTTGGGGAAAAGGACCCTCGGCAGAGGCGCCGCTCAAGCTGGTGTCCAAAGAAATAACCCTCGATAACTCTATGTGTCCTTGCGAGGTCCCTCTCCCCTTCGGGATTGTTACCCTGACCTCCGGACGCGGGTTCAACCCTCGTCGCCTTGTTGCATTCCATGCAGGTCTAAATCGACAGCCGCACTACAGGCAACCCTCGCTGGATCACAAAGCCACCTCGCTTGGAGCGAAGGTTCAAGCAAGCGACGAGCGTGCGTTGGCCCGAAGGCAAGCGAAGTCGAAGGCCCGGCGAACACGGCCGAAGGTCAAAACCTCCGCCCCTCTCTCCCGAAGGTGAACAGAACCAGGTGGCGGCGCATTGGAGGGGGGCCGATTAGGGTTCCCGCTTCAGCTGTGTGTTTACGCTTTTGCCCTTCCTCCCTGCGTGGAGGTGAGGAATCTTTCCTATACCCTTTTGTAATTTGGCCCGTGTCCCTTGGTATTCCCTATAAATACCAAGGGGTGAACAGTGTAACACGACGATTTTTTGGGGAATTGAGCACCATTCCACTTTCGCTTTACCTTCGCTACCGCTTCCGACACTTGGTCACCTTCGTCGCGACCCTGCACAAGTGCGAAGGCTGCGACAAGTGTGCATCCAACACTATATGAAGGTCATTAATTCAGATTACACAAAATCATATTTATTTTAAAACCCGAGTCAATCTAGCCATGTTTTTATTTATATAAACATGTATATGTTAGTTAATTCATTTAAGCATTTACTTTTAAAACGACTCATAAAACATGTGAGAGCAACTAAACGTATTTTACGTGACAATGTTTAGCCTAAGAAAATTATAAATCAAAAACATATTTATGTTCGTAATTAATCATGTTAACATTTATATATGAAATATTGAAGTATAAAACATACATTGATTTTAATTATAAATCGGTTGTAAGTTTATTAATCAATTTAATATTTAGCTATATATGAAAAATCATGTGACATGAAAAGCATAAACACTACTGCGTAGAGTGCGACGAGACGAAACTAACGCAACTGGAACGAACTAAAACGGAGTTACGATAATTAAACGGTATTAGATTAACTAACCGTGGCAAACTCTTAGTTAGTTCATCTTGTACCTTGGGCTTCTTATGTGAACAGACCACGGAGACCATGGCTGCTGCTGCACTTCCAACGCAGAGAGAGGAACCTCGGCCGCAGGACGGGCTTGGCCGGGGCAGGCTCAGCCCGCTGGCCTGCTGGCACCAGCAGGGCGTAGTGTGCCTGGCTCCAAGAACCTGCTGTGGCCTGGGCTTCAGGAGGCGCCCAGCCAGGGCTCTGCTCGCGTCCGGGCGGTCGGCCACCTGCGCCGACACGGGTGGCGCGCAGGGGCGCACGGCCCGCAGGGCGGCGGCGCTCCCAGGAGCCGGGATGCCTGAGGCACGTGACCGGACAGGAACAGCGAAGCGTTAGCCTATGGTGGTTCGTCGGAAACTCGTGGTGGCGACGTTTTTCGCCGGCACACGACGGTTTAGCCGGAAAAACTCGTCGGAAGTTCACCGCAGTTTACGAGATGCAAAATTTCGGCTTCAGATCTGGGACGACGGGACCGGCGGCTGCGAAAACGGGTCGTACTTTTGGAATCCTTGAGCTACTTTTCAGAACTGTGAAGATGTTTAATTCAACAGAAAATTTGGAACATGTTCACCATTGATTCTGACAACTAGCATGTGTAGAATGTGTTGAAGTCACTTGTGCTTTTCATATATGCTAGGTTGCTATGTCTCTAGTTCTGAGTCTGTCACTTGCTTGGTATGTTCATATTCTGCTAAAATTGAACCAAGATAAAGTGAATTGGATAGATCGAGATGGGATCACTTGAAAGCACATCACGGTATCGAGACTGTTTCTTATTGCACTTTGAGTTAAACTTGAGCCGTGTAGTGTAAGACCAAAACCGTTTGCTTCAAGCTTCTGATTGCTTATGCATAGGCTTAGCTCGGTTGAAAAGTTAGGCAATGTCAAGTTTTCAGCCTCTCGCAATCATATGCTAAATTTTCAAACTTGTGTAATCACCGCTACAACTCTGATAAAATTTTGAAAGCACAAGTCTATATTTCATTATGTAGCATAATGATTAAACTTTGCTAGGGGTAGTTCACCTTGTATACATTATTAGTGTTTGTGTAACTTCTTGTCTATACATGTGTGGTGCTATTTTGATGGTGAATTCCTTTCTAAATGGCTTAAAACTGCTCACTTTGCTCATATGTTCATATTTCGTATTATGTGATCAGTTTGAGCCTTTGCTGGCATTTGTGCTTGTTGTTGAGTAGTTGGATCAGCACTCATTAGAGCATCTATTCACTCTATGGACTATATACCTGAAGCTGCTAATCTGCATTTGTCTCTCATATGCATTGTGCCTTGTTGTGTGCATTTTCAATTAAGGCGGAGAAATCTTCACAAATCATGTGCCTAGTTGTATGCACTACTGAAGGGGGAGTTCATGTTTAGGGGGAGTTTGCTCGATTTTTGCTTTGACAAGCTGTTCAATTGGTGTGGAGCGACTTTCAGCCCATATGTGGTTTTTCAATTGGTTTAGAGTAGTTTTGGCTAGTTGTGTTGAGCCTTTTGCCTCTTTCTGGAGGGACTAGCTTGTGTTTATCCTTCTTGCTCCGACCTTCTCGCTAGCGGTGTTGAGCATGTTCTACCTCTTCTTGAGGGCTAGCTTTGCTTTGCTTGGTTTCGTTGAGCCGTTGCCCATGTCTTTGGGAACCGAGTTGTCTCGCTCACTCCTTTCGACTTCTATTGGCTTTGCTTCGCTTTGGTCGTTCGGTTGAGTTCGCTTCCTCCTTCTTCTTTCTTTCTCCTACCTTCATATGATTTGTGTTGGTAGTTGACAATGCACTCATCAAGGGGGAGATTGCGGATACATGGGTGTATGCCGGATCTTGAGATGATGAGTGATTGTCAACTGGGATGATGCGCATGTTCTTTGGCTTGTGTTGTGCAGGTGTTGAGCACGGATACGGTGATCAAAGGCAAGGTGAAGGTCAAGTAGAGACGTGTCGTGCCGATGGACCCGGAGCGGTGAAGGGCGAACGTGAGGCTTGGACTGACGGACCGGTGGCCTGAGGATCGGTCGTGCTGGCTAACAGCCTGGGACAGCGACAAGTGAAGACTTGCGTGTGGACGGGGTTCACGGGCGGTGCATCCCCTCGACGGCTCGGTTTGGTGGTTGAGCCACAGAAAAACTACCGAGTGGACGGTTTCCAGGTTTGGGCCTCAAAACCTGAGCGCTGATGGTTTTCGAGTTTGGGCCACAAAACTCGGGCTGGGGACGGTTTCCAGGTTTGGGCCTCAAAACCTGGGTGTTGGCGGGTTTCTGAGTTTGGGCCACAAAACTCAAGCGACGGCCGACAGGTTTCCCGGTTTCGCCTCAAAACCGGGGGATGGCCCAGGTTTCCCGGTTTCGGCCTCAAAACCGGGGGAAGGTCCGTGAAAAGGACGAGCAGAGCGGTGGCGGCACGTGGCGACAATCGGTGAGGTCGCGTCGAGGCGAAGCTACTAGTTGTGCGGGTGTGGCCGTCGGATCACCATCAACTTCGAGTTGGTCAGGAATACCCGTAGGGTTAGCCTGCTCGCTCATTAGCAGTAGGGGTAGAAGGGGAATAATTGTATTAGGCTATATAAGGAGAGGCAGCCCCTCCCTCCAACCCATCTCAGCCAATGCTATTTTCGTTCTAGGGTTTCCTGCTTCCCATTCCCTGCTGTAGCTACTGAGATCCGCAGAGACGGTGAACAATACCTCTGTGTATTTGCTTTTTGAGGAAACGAGACCGTAATCTCATTGTCTCCTCGTGGGGATGAATTTCGGCTGACAATTCGTGGTCTTGATTTGCGTTTTGAACTTGTTCTTCGCGTTCTTCATTTCTCAACGATTTTCCCATCACTCGATCTCCCTCCTCGCTGCGTCTTTTTCGAATCCACTTGAATCATCTTGTTTTTTGATGTGAGGAGATCATTTCCACCGAAGGAATTCATCTAACTCCTCACGAACAAGTGGATCGGGTTGATTCAAGTTTCGTGGCACTTTTTCGGTTCATACACCTTCCCCTTCGATTTCCCGTTGATTAAGTTGATTTGAGTAGATGATTTCTTGGGGATAGTCTTCCAACTACCTCGTGATCATCTTCTCCAAGTTTGGGAACAAGGGATTTTGATTTGGATCAAATTTGGAGAGATTTGGGTGAAGGGCGACCGAAATCGCCCTCACTGGGTGGTCGCGGACAGTCCGCGACCCACCCCGCGGACAGTCCGCGCATCGAGGGCGAGCCAGGTCAGTGGCTGTGTTCTTCGGCTGTGTTGCTTTTGATTGAACGGCGGACAGTCCGCAGTGCTAGGTCGCGGACAGTCCGGGATCACACAGGGAGAGTTCAGCAACAGTGCTGTTTCTGCATTTTGACCAGCGGACAGTCCGCCAGGGAACCGCGGACAGTCCACCACTGGCGCGGACAGTCCGGGACTGGGAGTTCGGACAGTCCGGGATTTGGCTGTAGCTTGCGGTTTAGTGCGTTTGCTCTCCCGGCTTTTCCGCTTGGTTTTCGGACTTCACGGTTGGCCCTAGGGTTCACCAAGGAACCTCTCTAGGTATCTTTATTACTCGTTAGCATCGGTATTTGGAGATTTCCCGACGTAGCCATCCATCTACGTTCGGGAGTCAGTTTTAGGGGTTGAACTTGAGCCGAAGTTTTTGGCGTTTGGTTTGCTATCGCTTGGTGGTGCCCCGCTGTGATTCTAGGGATCATCCACCCTCTTCCAAGGGTCGTGGGCATCACGTTTCGGTCGAAGTTTTTGGGGGTTGATTTTCGGGACAGAGGCCAGAGTTTCGAGAGAAATTTTTAGGCTCGCATTCACCCCCCTCTGGTCGCTTTCTGGTAGAGTTCTCGGTCCTTCACCAACGAAGTAAAAAGACAACTTCTTGTATGCACAGTATAAAAAAGTTGCAAGCAGAGGCGGTGGTGCCGGTGATAATGAGAACGAAATATGAAATTGACGACTATTTACGAGGTTCTATAAATACACTTGGGTTGCACACATAGATGCTTTCTTTCTTGTGTGGGAACCAAGGTTCTCAATTTTTTTAAACATGAAAAAACAGTGCAAGGAAGACAAAAAGACAACTTTGTGACTCTGTGACTCCGGTGCGTTATATACTGCCAATAGGATGTGACAGACATCACCTCTGTGACTCTGTCGGACACCCACCCAAAAGTATTCTTCCTCGACCGAAGCACAATTCGGTTGCATCAGTTGCAAAAAAGTATACAAGATTTTATACACCGAGACGAGCAAAGTGTTAGCCACCTCGTAAAAATGTCTACAGTGAAATTGGACGCTCGTCATCACATATTTTTATGCGCCAGGACGTTTCTATCTGCTGAATGAGTTCATTCTTATCCGCCCGCAATGAGGTATTTTTGTTTTTATACATAATAAACTTTGGTCTTCATACATCCAACGCAACTAGCGGTCAAGCCCATATCTATATCCAGTGGTCTATAGTGCATTTAGACTCCCGTCACCACATATTTTTTATGCGCCAAAAGTTTATATCTGTTAAATGAGTTCTTTCTTATCTGCTGTATATTTTTATACATACAGGATTGCCTTCTTACAAGCAATGTAGGTTTTGCAAGGAATTTATGCATACAGATTTGGCTTCTACAAAAAATGTCTTACTACCTATGAAGTTTACACCGCATTAGTAACACGCGCCAACACTCAATGGCCCTGCTATCTATACAAAGCCTACTCCTGCCAACCCACCGAATGCATCAAAACTTGTAGCAGAACATGTTGGGGTGCAGAGCCTTTTATCCCCTTGTGACTCTAAGTGCACATATTCATCCCAAAGATTTTATGTATCCAAATTTTTTAAATACCCGTTCATATATCGACCTGTTACCATATTTTTTAACCCAGAAACACCGTGCGTAATACTTTTTATCTGTTGTACATTTTTATGCATACAGGAGGCTTCTTACAAGCAATGCAGGTTTTGCAAGGAATTTATGCATACAGGTTTGGCTTCTACAAAAAAATGTCTTACTACCTATGAAGTTTACATCGCAGCAGTAACACGCGCCAACACTCAATGGCCCTGCTATCTATACAAAGTCTACTCCTGCCAACCCACCGAATGCATCAAAACTTGCAGCAGAACATGTTGGGCTGCAGAGCCTTTTATCCCCTTGTGACTCGTGCACATATTCATCCCAAAGATTTTATGCATCCAAATTTTTTAAATACCCATTCATATATCGACCTGTTACCATATTTTTTAACCCAGAAACACTGTACGTAATACTTTTTATGCATCCAAACTTTGGTTTTTACTGGCCATCAAAGGCAAATAGCTTTTTATACAGGTTCCTCAAGGGTTTAAAGATAAGCAAAAAGCAGATACAGTTTATGTAATATTTTTTATGCATCCGATCTTTCGTTTTTACTGGGCATCGAAGGAAAATATGTTTCTATACAGGTTCCGCAAGGTTTTAAGGACATGGGAAAAGCAGTAGCACGCGGCAACAACCAGGTCGTCCGCACCAACCAAAAGCAGCCGCAGGCGTCATCACGCGTCAGCAGCAGGCGCACCCACCTTGACGCGACGCGCCCCAACCTGGCCCACCTCGCGGCGTCTAGAGGCGCGCACCGCGGACCGCGGTCGCTCGCGCGCCGACCCGGCGCCCGAGACTGCCCCACACGTGTCCACCACAGGCTCGCACCCGGGGGCGCGCGCCCACCCGATCTGGCTCGGGACTGGCTGGGCTCTCCGTAAGCTATTGGAAGCCCTTGGCTCCTAATAGCAGGACCCTATATATAGTTATGTATATATTTATGTTTATTTTTATATATTTATATATATATTTATAGTATTACTATACGGTACCTAGGTACCTAATAACTATTCAGTACCCACTTAGTGTCATGTTAGGCAGCCTAAATAGGCCCACATCGCCGCTTGCCCCGAAGGCTCAAAGGCTCGGCCCATCCGCCCAACGTCAGCTCCTAACCTCCCCTACCATCCACGATTTTTTTTTGTCGTTCCCAGATCTCGTCCGTACTCCGCCCACCGACGGCGCGCCGCCCATCCGCTCGATCTCCTCACTCCGTCCATCCGCCGGTGCCACCCATCAGCTCCCTCTCCCTACCACCTGCTGCACCGGCGCCGTCTGTGCGCTCCCTCTCCCTACCTCCGCTGCTGCGCCGCTACCTATCGCTCTGCTCTGTGTCCAACCGTGCTGCCCCACCTCGTCGTGCGGCAACAGACGCAGCGCACCGCCCGTCCGGGCGTTCTTCGCCATCGTGCCCCAGCGTCCTGGCCCAGCGTTGTTTGGGCACAGACGAATCGCGCCTCCCGTCCTGGCGTCCCACTGGTGTCGATGTCCGCCCCTGCCCGCACAGCCGTCGATGGCGCCACCCTTCCCAAGAACGCTCACACCACGGGCGCAACCCAGGAGAAGGAAGCATCGAGAAGTCCAAGTACCGTCGCTTCGCATCCTCCTTGACGATGTCGCAGCAACCCGCACCTAC
This sequence comes from Coix lacryma-jobi var. lacryma-jobi, assembly GCA_009763385.1. Lineage (NCBI taxonomy): Eukaryota > Viridiplantae > Streptophyta > Magnoliopsida > Poales > Poaceae > Coix > Coix lacryma-jobi. The sequence goes on from CM019824.1 coordinate 53,839,271, forward strand.
GGGCCCAAGCTCCGTCATCCTCCCTCACCCCCATCAGCTCGCCGTAACATGCAGTGACTGAAGTTTTTTTTCCAAATGCCGAAGCTTACCCATTGAGTACCAATGTGCAAGGTGCCCATTAACCCCAGCTATATCCGAATGCCAATTTTTTTTATTATATATTGCACATAGATCTGACGATTTTTGTGCATGTGTAGGAAACAATTGACAAGCAGGTGCATACCTACCTCATCCTAATAGCAATTAGAATGGAAGCACGAAATATGTATGTTTGATCTCTTTCTCACTGTTCTCTATTTTTGGGATCGATGCAAGGTGTTGTGAGCAAAACATATCTAATTACAATTTTACACTAAGAGTTCAGCTGATTTATCGATCTCTTTATACTAGAGCGTTCTGTAAATTAACTGGTCATGGTTGCAGCAATACTGGCTAGCTCCATTTTACTTATGCCATTTCATACTCTTGTGTTGGCTAGCTCAATGCTGGCCCTAAAATTATTCTGTCAAGCTCTTGAATGTTGGTAAATGCAATGATAATTGACCTATGTTTACTAAAAAAATGCAAGATCCTTAATACTACTGACATATTTAGAACATTGCCCATATACTAACCGAACCATGTTTTAGTATAGTTCATATGGAATTAACTGATTATGGATTAAATTCAATTTTGTAATTATGATTTGTGCAAGTTTCAGTTTAATTCTAGTGGCAAAAATATTATTTTCATCAGCATATGTGGTTTAGTACACAGGGAATCATTGATTTTCGCAGTTCGTAGTTTTAGCACATCTAATAGGATTGACTATGCTTTCTTTTCTTATTTTCCTATCCTAATCTTTCTTATTCGATTCATTTATTTCAATTACTAATTTATGTGTGCCGATTGGAGACCCTTTGTCATAGGCTCTACCTTCAATGAGCAACAATATATGGCTGCTCAACTTCAGGTCCTATATACTTCTGTTCTGCAATGTGCTAGGTCGCGATAGTTTTGACACTTCAATATAATGGAATTCTTTGCAGCAATTGCTGTTGGTGCAAGTCCTTGGGCCTTTGTGATGCTCAGTTCGGGGCTTTTGATTTTTTTTCGCGGTATGCACTAACTGGTTGGGCAACAGTATTTGACTAATTGAGTACACAAATTCGACCGCATATGCAAATTCCCCACATATTATACTCTAGTCTGAAGAGTATTTTTTTTGTCCTCCTGTTTAGTGTGACATCGTCAACATGGTTTCATAGATATAATGTTGATGGCTAGATTGATATGGCTTATGCAAGCTAAACATAGACAAGGGCCATTTGCTTGTTTGGAGAAATGAGTAGAGTTAATTTTGTATTGGGTCCTGAACCTGTAGTCTGAAATGTTTTCTCCCTATCTGAAGCTAGCGCCAACAAAAAATTGATCATATACCTTATATTGAACATTGGCTGCTTTATCGAGCAAGGTTGTTCATGCTCTCCCTCCCCTAAAACTGCAGCGATGACCTTACATGAGTTGAACAGGGATGGGTCGTGGTTTCTACAAAGCCACGAGGATCCAATCTCACTGCTGCATCTTGTTCTTCTATCTCCCGGAGCTGTTATTATCTGTTCCGCTGAGTCATCATTGATGCCCTTTCTCACATAGGTAGTGACGATTTCTGTAGATATTTTTTTTTGCTTGTCTTGTTTACATAAAATTAAATGCCCATGGATTTTTTTTTTGTTGATGCTAATCTGTTGTTTGTCTGCCTCAGATTGGCTACCTACATATTGTTTATGTGATTTCTGGAAACCTCCATGTCATTTATGTGATTTCCTGACTTCTGTCATTTTTTATTCAATGTTTTTGTTGTGTAATACAGACCTTTAGTTAGTCGAGCCAATCTCTTGAACCTTGGTGGCAACGAATACTGATTTCTGTTTATTAAAAAATATATAACTCCTAAATTAACCGACCATGGATCATCTAACATAGTTTTTTTTAGGGATTCATGCTAACATTGATAAAATACTAAAATAGCAGTCATTTTAATCATTTTTCTGTTCATATTTGTGGAACAGATAAAATTCATGGTCACAATTTATTTATTTTACATTTGATTTTTTTGCTTATTATCTTATAGTAAACCAATCATACTTATGTAGATCTTTAGAAGACATCCAAATGAATTGTATTTGCATCCATGAAAATATCCTAGCGGCTTCATAGTCGTTCTACAAGGCATAGGCAGTTGGTAGCCTAATTGAACCCTTAATCATGTGACTGAAGATGTTAAGTACGGTGGATATTTTGGGAGAGCAGCAGGCTTGTGGTGTATGTTATCCACCCAGGTTCTACCATTTTGAAGCTAGCAGATACACCTGACCATGTGAGACCTATGAGCACATAGTCTAACGCAATTGTAATTATATTTATTAGGGGTTTAAAGCCATAGTGGATATTTTGGAAGGGGCTGCAGTAGTCTTATATCTCTCCATCTTGCTTACTATAGATTATTCACAAACATATATCACTTTTCTCCATTCGTGGTGTTATTTGTTTATTGCAAACAAGCTGGCTCTGGTGCCCTGCTTTTCTGTTGCTAATGCCTCCCACTCAACCTGTCCTACACGCCAAGGTAAAACTGGTCTTGAGGTTCTCTAATTTTATTTGTGCATTAATTTGTTAATTAAGGGAGGAAGGTACTCATTTGATCTATTCTATATGAGATGTACTCATTTGAATTTATTCCTAGATGCATTTTTTACATCCAATTCTGATGCTTAGAGCTTATTTCATAAACACCACTTTGCACAACTAGTAGTTGTTGATTAACATATGTAGGTAGAGGGAGTGATTTCTTATCCACTTTTGTCTGAGTGACTAATCCCGCAGTACCAAATATCTATATTCATCAATTTGTATATAGGTATTTCATGTTTGGTACATGGTGGCATCTAAAGTTCATGCTATCATCTTATAGTTTGCCTAGCGCGAGCGTGTCTTCCCTAAGATTTCCTGCATGCATACACCCTTAGCGACATGTGGTAAATTTATATTTTAATGTTCACATGTAACATTATTTTGCAACCAGAACTGATGTTCTTGTATCCATACCTACCATTAATTATTACCCAGAAACAAAGTCAATACCTTTTTTATGGATCATGCATGTGTTGCACAACTCACAATGAATTACATGTCAAGTGGTACATTTTGCTTTAAGTGGCATTCTATAAGTTAAATTACACTAGGCACCATACATGCTCAGCATGCAAGGAATATCGTGGTCATGTCTGCCCTTGCCTAGAAATTGTGACATAATTGTGGTCATGATGATTTTTAAACGTAACATCTTATTGTTTAAATCACAAAAATTATTTCTTTTCTCCGATCCCACAATCCTTATGAACAACTTCCTTAACTATAGCTATTGTTATATAATTTTAGGCTGCTTTTGGTTCATATTTGATTCCCTTAGTCCCCCTTATTGCGATGCTTAAAGATTATTTTTTAGACAAATGGTAGTTTCCCCTTGTGAGATCATGGTGACTATTGTTTTATTATCTGTTCGAGCATCAACTATCAAAATTCAGTTTTCCTCCCTCCTTCAGGTTGTCTTCCTTTGCTTGGCTTGTTTGGACATGTTGATTGCTATTTTATTTGTGTTAGAGATGTAGTATAAAATCAATTTCTTTTTTATGTAGTCGCATCTATAAATTCTACTTGCCTGTGATCTATGTCAGATCCCAGAGATCTCCATCCTGTTTTAAAATTCCACTTTACTATGAATATTTATTAATTACGCTTCCTGGTTAGAGCTAAGAGTTTTATCAGTGTTATTTATCCTCTTTTCTCTCTTCATCAATGTTATTTATCCTCTATTTTGGTTTTGTTGTTTATATTTTAAAATAATGTATTTATTGAGAGTCTTGGATTGCTCGAGAAGTTATAGATGAGTCTTTCAGACTAGCTAAAAAGTTTTATATTTGGCATGCTTGTTCTATGGAAATTGGGTATTTCCTTTACACAATGAATGGATAATGCATAGTTTTATTAACAGTTATCTACATGTAAGCGGAAATCTTACACCGTCTTTTTGTTCATATTGAATGGATTTTCTACTTACCAATGCTCCAGGAAACAAGTTATTAGGACTTCACCAAATGTGAGCATTTGTACCGCTTCCACCATATATAACTATGTGCTAGTTGCTCTGCCACTGTACTAAATTCAGTTACTTCATTGTGGTATAAATTTCTTGGCTTACAATTTTCCTTTTGTTTCATCCACAATCATTTTCTGTAATATATGTTGCTACTCTTGCATACTTAATTGCTCTCCTAACAACCAATCGTAATTGTATCAGCCATATATCACTTTTGTATTTTCTCATATTCAGTTTTTTCAGATTTGTTTCTCTTTGGTGGATGAAAGGCTTGATTCTGCTGTGGATGTGAGACACACATGCCTAAACATATAGATACACATGCTTAAACATATCACAAATATTTGTTGTATGATTGCAAGTGATTTTTTTTGGTATATAGATTTTTCTATATATCTAGGTTCATAGCAAAAGCGCACCTAGAAAAGCCAAAACAACTTATAATTTGAAATGGAGGGAGTACCTAACTAGAAGATATCTAATTAGAAGATAGAGAGGTTTTTACAAATGTATTATCAATGATAAACCTAATCTGTGCCAGATTGTATATAATTGGAGTTTTTCTGGTCGCACATGATAATATTTTTGTGACCAGGCTAGTGTGACTCTAAATATTCGAGGTTTCTATGGTTCACTAGTTTTTTCGAGTCACACATGCCAACATTTTGTGTCAATCTGATTATACAGACTTTAAATTCATGACATAGATGTTTCAGGCAGGACTATAAACATCTTTTCAAATATCGTGATGGTCGAAGATGGCACAATATGGCATAGCAGATCATGTGTCTCTACTTCTCTAGTACCTTGGTCGATGCGAGTATTAGAGAGCATAGATGCATTCTATTAGTAAATTTTATCAGTATGCAAGCTGCAGTTCCATCTTTTGCTCCTTGTATGGATGTTTGTGCATCACATGAATAAATAGTTTAGTTCAGATTTGGCCATTACTAGTTCCTAGACAGTGCACTTGTAGTAGTAGCTCATCTGAGCGCAAGTATGCCAGAAAAACAGAGCTTATATGGAGTAGAAAACATAGCAAGGGCATTAGAGTAACCTCACTTGTTACCTTGATGTTAGCTCATCACTTTTGTGCATTGCCTTGTGACTGAATGCATTATGCAACATCTATCATGGTTCATGTGCCCTATGGCATTTGGCTTAATAATCTTTGGATGATCTCCATGCAAATATTGAAAATAATTGTAAGCACTGTCACGCCATCAATATGAAATGTTTGCTAGATAAAGAAGTTTTGGTTCACTAAGTTGTGTTTCCTTTTCCTTCTGTCTATTTTTTGACATGTTTTTATGTGTTCCTATGGTGTCAATTGCAGGTCCAAGAGGTTGCAAATTGCTTATGTGCATATTTTACGTAGAAATGGAGAACTTGATAGAACTCTTTCGATACTTTTCATTTCAAGCAAAAGGTTAGACCATTGCCAATTCATATGATTTCAGCTAAGTTTATTTTACTAGTGACTAGATGCTATGAAAATATTTTACATTGTTTTTAAACTTGTGTTACATCTCCTTAAACTTGCATTTACATTTCCATGTACTATGTATAATGAGCTTGTCCTACAGAAAATTGTAATGATATTTTATTCATTTGAGCAATCCACAGTTCTATGGCAAAGAGCTTGGTATGCAGCTTGAAGCGGACATTGTGCATGTGGGTGTCTTCCGACTACATTGTCCTCGTTCTTGTTTGTTGAATCTGACCTCGTAGTGGTGTTCGTGGGAAATAGGAGACTATGAGCTTCAGGTCTATGCAAAAGATGGCTTCTGATTTTAGGGTTCAGCTGTTCAGGACATATTGTTGAGAGCCCAAGCAAGGAGGCATTTGAAGATTTTATAGTTTAGTGGAGAGAGAAGCAAGGGGAAAACACAATTACATTGAGGCGGCATGAAGCTTGAGTCCATAGTGTTCAAAACGTAAGTGTTGGTGGGGACTGGTGAGGCCAGTGTCCGATTGATCTGATATCAAAAAATTTAATCAAAGGTGTCATTATGAAATTTGTGTTTATTGTTACTACTAGTTATTTGTAACTCTGTGGACAAGATCCAAAGACACTAAATTTCAAGCGACACATAATAACAAAAACATACATGGATGAGCAAAAACTGCATGAATTTCATGGAAGATGGAAATTGTTGGACCACACAAACCTCATCTTACATACGGCGTGTGAAAAAAATGAAAAAACAGCGGACAGAAAAAATGAAAAAAAAAACATCATGTGGAAAAAATGGAAAAACCGGTAAAAAATGAAAAAACGGAGTGGAAAATTCCTTGGCATACACCATGTAAAACAATGAAAAAAGTGCTTGCGGAAAAATGAAAAAAACCGGATGGAAAAAAATGCTTCATATATACACCGTATATGAAAGAAAAACAAAAAAAAAGCGGCCGGGAAAATGGCGCCTGTGTTCTCGCGCCTGGTACGTGTGCGTTGGAGCTCTGTACAGTGGGCCGGGTACTGAATATTCGGTACTTGGGTACCAAATAGCGGAGTCCTATATATTTATCTATATATATCGGGCCGTGCCGAGGGTCTAGCCCAGGCACGGCCCTAGAAATAGGTCGGGCCGGTCTGAGCCCACTGGCCACCAAGCGGGGCCGTGCTCGGACCGGGCCAAAATAGTGGGTTTTGGACCGGGCTTATAGGCTCGGGCTGCATGCCCATGTATACTGAAGGGCGATGATTGCATGCTGTTGTTGTCTTGTTGAAGGTTCGCGTGTCCTCGATCTGGAGCCCAACTCAAGTGCCAACGCAAGGACACGCGTCAGGTCTCTCCTTGGACACAACAGCAACAATCGTGTACTGTCTATCATAGTCTGTACTACTAGTAATCTTGTTTCCAAATTGTCTCTGGTCGCAACGCTGCTACTTCGTTGGTTCGGTCAGCACCGACCGATGTCTCGGTCAACCGAATTATCGGTTCTCTCAGCTCTCGGGTAAGAGATCGGTTTCCAATATCTAGAAACCGATTTTTTTAAAACCCGAAGTAACCGATCCGAATTCTCGGTTAGGACTGAATGCCCAGGCTGACTTAGGGCAGTCCCAACCGTAGAAACTGCGCACGATTTCTATAGTGACAAGTCAGCAAAGAATTATGGGAGATGCTATATCTCAGTTGTCTGAGATACGACGTTTCATCTCAGGCGACATGGTGGACCATCAGATCACCGTCGAACGGCCAGATCTGTTGGTTTGTTCATTTTCGGGCGGGCTCAGTAAACGGGTCTGAAAAAATCCAATAAGCGACCGAAGCGGACTACCGGGCCCGCCAAAAATTAACGGATGCAAACTCCAAAACCCGCTAATTGTTTCATGCTGATTCAGGCCGTCTTTCCGGTTGATTCGGCCCACCTCTCCTGCTGTTTCGGCCCGCAATACAACTATCAGCCCAATACACTAATACAGATTTTACAGATATACCATTCATCCTCCAGCAAGAAAGAAACTGTGACGCACACAACAGGTTTCAGATCTACGAACACACTCACATTCATTATGCGAAAAATACAGAATTAGAGAAGAAATCAAAAGGAAAATTACAAGATGCTGACCAAGGACAAAAGATATCAAGACCATCGAAACAAAAAGGTACTAACCATAACAATTTTGCTGTTTCTAATGAGCATCTCCTTCATCCTGCTATTGATCTGAGCACTTGTTTTCATGCTGCTGGTCTAAAGAAAATTAGGATCCTGCACAGATCCTAATTTGTTCCTCCTACTACAGTAAATTGCAATTGAAAATAAAAGAAATTGCACAAACCTAAATCTGAAAATTATGCTATACCTACATGTAATTTCTGAATAAATTATTTGACAGAACCTTAGTCCATAAACTCTGCACTTGCTCTGAATAAAATTTAGAGTTTTAGGTTCAGTACATGCAGACTGAAACCTTAGGCCATGCAACCAACAAAACGAACAGGCAAAGATTTAGAGCTATATACATACATTCAATGCATGTGCATAAACCTAGGCAACAATAAGGGACAATAATAGACAACAAGTGATTAGTGGTGTGGTAGTATGCATTGGCTCTTCAAACCACATAATAGTTTGCTTGCTACCAAGTTGCAAAGCAGTTTTTAGAAGCAAGTAAACACAATTAAATGTATATGAGCAGTTTTTAGAAGCAGTTTTTAGAGTTGCTAGACACAGATGCACTAATGTATATGAGCAGTGTTCCCATTTCTAACAGGCTTAGTTAAGCTAAAATGAGTAAATGACTGTCAAGCAGAACCAGAAGCATGCTGTGAAATTGGGCCCAAAAGATACTTTTTCATATATCCTGCTATTCGTGGCAATATAAAGTAACTGAACAAAAATACAAATTAAATGACATGTGCACATTATCTTACCACTAAATATGTGCACCAAAATTTTCAAAAATGATAGACATCAGCTGCACAAAAACGGTGATGTAGATCACCTCATATAAATATCTGCATGGCAAGAAGTAAAAATATGTTTCAGCAGTTTAAGGGAGTCAAAACAAAAGGTTCCATAGATGCAAGTTGGTGTAGCAGATGACTAGTACACTGTCTATCCTTACTCACAAACCCCACCAGTGCTCAAATCGAAGCCGCCATCCAGTAGTTCTCCATTATCAGAGTAAACTGGCTTTGCCATACTGGCGAGTTGCTTATATGGAAGAAAATATGCAGCTGATGTTACCATAAGGCCAATCCAATGCTTCCAGGTGAAGGATGAATACATTATAGCCATCCTCACCACTATGTAAATAGCCTGTAGAACAATGAAACATATATGAGCTAGTCCTTATAAACCCAACTTAGCTGGCAGCATCACTTCCAGCAGTTCAAGACAGATGCAATAGACAGTGTACCAGTCATCTATGATCAAATGCTGCTGCTGCTGCCTTGGCCACCAACATGCCTGCTTGTCTGCCTGCATTTGGTCATAGAAACAAGTTATTCTATAGAAGGACAGCAACCTATTCTACCACACAAACAAAGTGCATAAACAAAGCACTAAGTTATTCAACCACAGAAACAAGACACAAGTTATTCTATAGGAAGACAAGTACAAAATTGAGATCTTATCTACCACAAATAACAGATTGTGACATATTCTAGCACAAAAACAAGACACAAGATTTTCTATGGAAGGACAATTACATAATAGAGATCTTATGTAGCACAAAATACGACAAAAAAACTCAGATGTTCAAAGAGTTAACAAAAACCTTCATCTTTATGCAGGTCCAGCATGAAGAACTTCATGAAATGCAAGATGAAGATTTTTACAGGCAAGTGGGTTTTGGATGTGAAAACAATGCAATGGAACTAACTCAAGTGTCAGAGATAACTGCTCACATTGATTTTCAACAGGTATGAAATATAATGAACAAAATGAGTCCCTTTGCTGAATTTTCTCTTTCAGACTTGTGCAACTCGATTTTTCTAATACATCTACCTTTCTATATGCAGGGTGTCAATGTAGAGAGTTACTACCACTGGGAGAGAAACACAACAAATCTGAATTACACAAATGAGGTAAACATAAATCCAATTAATTGCAAATTCACAAATCAATAATTGCAGTGATACAACCATGTAATTTATACTATTGTCATTTGCAATTACTTAAATTTCAGTTCAATCTTTGTCTTTGAAATAAACAGGCTGCTTCAAGAGCCATACTAGAGAACAATTACAAAGGACAAGCCCCCATGATCCAACATGAGACCTCTACACCATCAATGAACTACAACATCCATGGACAAGATCAACAAATGCAGGATACTCAACATGTGTGATTCCTAAAAAAACTTATATTTGACAATTTCTTTTAAAATACTTTGGAACAAAGTATCATTTTATCACTAATGGTGAGTGCCAACATATGCAGGTGATCACATCACCAAGAGCAACAAGCTATGTACAATCTCAGGGTGCCTCAACCTATACAAGCCTAGTCAACCAAGTCATAGCTCAACCACAATGCTCAAATCACAATTATGATAATTTCTTGTCATCAGAAATGACAGGAAGCTACATGGACTTGCTGGAGCAGCAATATCCACTAGAGGTACTTAGTGCTTATGCAAATGTACAAATACAGTTATTTGCTTCATTCAATACATAATCAAAATCTCTAACTGTCCATCTTTTTTCTTACCTGTCCAAAAACAGAACCATATGTATGTCACGACCAGCAGATTCTCTGATGCACCACAAGAATACCATGATAACCTGCAAAATGAGCAATCAGAAGCATTCACATACTTTGGCAATCAAGACAGCATGGTACATGAGGAGGAGGAAGATGGGCTAAGCAATGAAGTGCAACAATAAGATGAAGATATCAGGGCTGGTAGTGGAGAACAAGATGAACAAGAGATCAGAGCTGCTAGCAGGGAACAAGATGAAGATATGAGGGCTGGTAGTGGAGAACAAGATGAACAAGAGATCAGGGCTGCCAGCGGGGAACAAGATGAACATATCAGGGCTGGTAGTGGAGAACAAGATAAAGAACAGATCAGGGCTGCTAGTGGACAGCAAGATGAAGAAGATGTCAGGGCAATTCAGATTGAAAGCCAAAGCATTATGGCAGCTGAGCGATTGTCTCAAGAACATGCTAGCAGGCATGTTCCTCGCCTTGGCATGAAATTTCCATCAACAGAAGAAGCATACAAATTCTACAATGACTATGCATTCATAGTGGGATTTTTAGTGGTGAAATGGCACACATACAAGTGCAAAGATAAGAAAGATCCAAACTATGACAAGGTTACAAGAGTGACATTGAAGTGTAACCTATCAGGTAGGAGAAAGGAGGAGGAAATTGCTACTGTTTCAGGAGTGCAAAGCGCAAGGAAGAACAAAAGCAAGATTTCTCGCACACCTCCAACACCCAATTCGGTGGCAAACAAAAGGAAAACAAGTACACTTATACCAACCCAGTGCCCCGCTGAGCTTGTTCTGACACTACAAAATGGAGAATGGACAGTCACTAGGTTGAATCTAGAGCACAATCATGCTTTTGCAAGCAAAGACCAAAAGAATAAACTGTTTTCACAGATTAGGATGACTGAAATGGAGAAGGAGCTTATTGCAACATTCAACAAGGTCAACCTACCCGACAGGAAGATTATGGCAGTCCTATCTTACATTAGAGGGGATGTCACTCCATACAATAAGAAACACATCAGCAATGAGAAGACAAAGTTAAAGAAGGACACATCAGAAAATGATATGCAACAAGTCTATGAATGGTTCTCCAGACAACAGGCCGAAGACCCAAAGTTCTTCTATAAGTTCTCCATTGATGAAAACAACAAAGTCAAAAACATTTTCTGGTCCAATGGAACAAGTAGAAGATACTATGAGGAATTTGGAGATTGCATCAGTTTCGATACGACCTACAACACCAACAAGTACTCTCTCAAGTTTGCACCGATTGTAGGAATTACAGGACATGGGGACAATTGCCTCTTTGGATGTGATTTCATCATGGATGAAACAACTGAGACTTTTGAGTGGATATTTCAGACAATGCTAGTTTGCATGGGAGGAAAGCACCCTAAAACAATAATCACTGATCAAGACCTAGCAATGAAGGCTGCAATCAGAAACATACTACCAGACACTGTTCATCGAAACTGCTTCTTCCACATTGTGAAGAAAGCACAAGATAAAGGAGGCAGGATTTTTTCAATGAAGAAGAATGAAAACCTGCATGACGACCTATTTGACACCCTAAGGAACTCGGTCAGCGTAACAGAGTTTGAGAACTTGTACAACAACATAAGACAAACATATGATGTTGGTGGCTTCAAGTACCTTAATGAAATGTGGTTGAATAGGGAAAACTTTGTCCCAGTCTACTTCAAGCACCACTTTTTCCCTTTCATCAACTCTACAGCTAGAAGTGAAGGAACAAATGCATTATTCAAAATGGATGTGACACCAAGATACAGCATCATGAGATTTATGAATGAGTTCCAAAGAATTTCAGATAATACAGAGAAGAATCAAGCTCAACAGGACTTTGAAACCAGATCAATGCCTTGGCTAAGTACAACATATGAGTTTGAAAGGCAGGCTGCAAAGATCTACAACAGAAACATATTCTTCAAGTTCCAAAAGGAAATCACATTGGCAACAAAATATGTGACTCAGGAACTCCAGAAAGATCACGTTTATGCAGTATTCAAATCTGAGTACCATAGGAAATTTGAGTTCAGAACAAGGAGGTACATTGTGACAGTGGACTTGCCACAGAAAATGTACAACTGCATATGCTTCAAGTTTGAAAAAGATGGAATACTATGCTGCCATATCATCAAGGTGCTAACGAACCTCAACATATCTCAACTAGATGACAAGTACTTCATTGAAAGGTGGAGGAATAAGGACAGGAAACAGTTTAGAAGGGACAATACTATACCACAAATTGATATAGAGAAGAGCAGGCCATTGAGGCACAACATTTTGTCAAACAAGTTGAGCAAGATTGCTTCGGACGGATCAACAACAATCGAAACATTCAACTATGTCCTAGAACAAGCAGAGCAAATGGAAAGGAAACTGAATCAAAGAACATATGATGGCATCCTACCTCAAGCACAAGCAACTCAACAAAGTGCTTCAGTCATATTGGAAAAAACTATTACTAATGTCAGACTACCTCAAACACAATCAACTCAAGAAAGTGCTTCAATGGTTTTGCAAGATCCTGATAATGCCCAGAAAAAAGGAAGGCCCAAGACAGTAACCAGGCAAAAAGGTATAGTTGAGGACATCAGAAGAAAAGGCAAAAACACCTTTACCTGTACACACTGTCGTGAAGCCAGGCATAACATCAAGACATGCCAAAAGAAGCACCTTCCTCCTGTTCCTTCAAAAACAAAGAAAAGGGAATCAACAACCACAGACATAGGTACACATCTTCTTCTAATCAACCACCAGTACATCCAAACATATAACTACATATATTAATCTGAACCTATAACCATTATGATGCAGGAGCTCTTCAAACCAGCAGTACATCCAATCAAGCTAAGAAGCGATTTGCTGAACCACTCATTGGGAACAGACAACTTTGAGGTGCTTAGTGCAAGAAATGGGATCACTAGATTGCTTACAAGGAGAAGGACAACAATGTAATATTATGCCTTAGAGGGAGATTGATGACAATAAGCCTTGTGGCTTTGTATTATTTAAAGCACAATTTGTGTTATGAGTAGTTGTGAGTGTTATGCATAATAGGTTTATCGTTTTATATTAAAGTTTTGCAATATCAATTGTAAGAAGCTCCAATAAAGTTGTTGTGTACAAAATTATAACTAGCAACTGAAAACTAATATGTATTTCTATATTGAGCTTGTTCAAAAAATGTAGTGTGTGCTAGCACAAATCACAGATAACAAAAGGATATCTGAAATGTGTCAACACAAATCACAACTAAAATTTTTTTTCTATAGGAAGACAAGGACAAAAATGTAGTGTGTGCTAGCACAAATCACAAATAACAATAAGCCATGTAGCTTTGTCAATAAGAACAAATGGTGCAGAGACATGAAGTATGACAACTCCACGGCCACCCAACAAAATTGGGTCACTCAGCACTATATAAACAAAAATGGTTCCTACAGCTAGACACTATTGACCAACCATCCATCCAACAAAGAACGAAACAATATTTTTCAGTTAAATTTCATACAGTACCAATTGGGATTATCAGAACTCTTGAGGAATACATTCATGTCTTCCAGAATTAACTGTGCTACTCATTAAGGTGTTAATACACATGTAGTCAATTGCTCTAGATCAAAATTAAAAAATTATAGGTGGCAAGAAAGTATATTGCACATGACAAATACAATAATTGCTAATATCCGAATATGCAATTTAAAACTAATAAAAGTGCAATTTACTGATAATAAAATCAGACATGATATTGCACATTAGAATATGCAAGCAATACCCTGACATGATACAGATCTTTGGTGTGCCATAGTTACATTCGAATAGACTTGCTACTGAAAGTTGAACTAACCTATTAATCTATAGAAATATTTTCTAAAAAAATGATATATCATGGTCTTGCTGATATATTAATCACATTTAAATCATTGGTATTTTAGCAAAGATAGAGTGCCAAAGATGGAATTTCACTGTAGTTTACACCATAACTAGGATAATACAACCTATTTAGGATAGAGTAAAACGTCAAACTCTCAACTATGCAAGTCTAAACTTATCTAGAGTTATAGGATCAAAGTTCGGACAAACTAAAATTATGACAACATCCAAAATGTTAAACACAAGGAAAAGCAACTAACACATGATGTGCAATAGATTTAACAATCAGGGATGCCATGTTCAACCTGAACTCAATTCATCAGTCTGCTATATCCCAAAAGAGAAGATCAAATTTTAGCTAATTCCCGCACTCCGACACTTGCATTGGTCTGCACGATAAATTCAGAAACTACAATCAATATAACAACTTGACAAATAACTGAAAATTCACAAAAAAATAGAAACAATAATGATAATTGTAGTGAACCTACTCCATGAATCTAATATCCTACTCCGACACATATTAACTTGCTTCCAGAAATCATTTAAGGAGGGGGCCAACTAGTAACAATTTTGCAAAAAAAAAGGAGTGGGCAACGTCTTCTCAAATTTAAGACATAAGTAGAAGCGTGCACAAGGATGTGCATCAAGGTGTCAGGGCTCCCCCTAGTCACCACTACTAGCTCTGTTCTTGCAGTTCATCGAGGCCTGTACAGCTGCAGCAGGGAGAAAGCAAATAAGCGAAAAAGATGCATAAGAAAGCAAATAAAATCAAACAAGCGATGTTATCCCAGCAGGGAGGCAAGCTGCAGCTGCTCGGAGCCTATCCTACTCTCGGCGAGCAGCACGACTTCACAACCCGCAACAAAATCAAACAAGAGAAAGAGGAGACAGATAGGATAGTTGCTGATAGGATAGTTGGAGTTGCCACCTATCCTCACCAATTTCTTTCACTTAGATAAGGTTGTTGTTGTAGTCATGATAGTGGTCTTACTAGCCTGAAGTTTGTATATTGAGATAGGGTTAGCAACAACATGAGGTTGCCCAGTTGCTACAGAAGTGCTCTATACTAAAAACAACAGTGAGCTGCACCCTTCTCCCGACTGAACCTTACATATTGCATATGAGCAGGACAGATTCATACTAAAAATGGGAGGAGATTGCAGCTTCTCAATAACCAAGTGGAAGCGTGGAGCCTCTCGACGCAAGAAAAAAAAGGCAGCACTTTTGGAGTTGTTTAAGGACAGCAATGATGAAATGGAGCTGTCTACAAGTCAAATACAAGTATAAAACCAACTGCGCAGGATCCAAGAACAAAACAGAGTATCCCTTTTTGTTGGGAGACGAAAAGAAATTGGTGGAATAACACGTCGACTCTCCTCCCGTCCACCCGCGAGAACCAAGAAAAGTATAATTCAGGCAAGATATAACTGGAAACAAAAAAACAATTCAGGAAAATTCATTCATTCGCGCAGCTCAAGAAATCCTGGACTACGATCCTAGCTGCCACCTCGTCAGTCCTCTAGAGAATTCGTAAGGATCTACATGTTTGCAGAGGACATATAAAATATAAATGACCTTCTGTCTGTCTTCCTGTAGAAAGCAATCAGTAGCTCCCTGCAAAGAACAAGGGAGGAGGGAGCAGTAGGGTGGAATAAAAATGGTTACGGGAAAGGAGCAATATTACCTACACAACAATATGAAGATTTCCCCTCAGATTGACGAGTAGAAGGTTTTTCATGTACTCTAGTGCCCACTCCCTTGAAAGGGTGCCTGTCACACCCTGAAATTTGCATTTCTTAAATTAGAGTTAAAATGATTTATTTATGAATTTTTGTGCTCATAAAATATAGGGAAATAAAAATTTTCTCTAAATTAAAATTTATCCTAGGGTTTTAGAAACATGTTTGTGCATTCATGCTGGAGCATTTGAGTTTTTGTGATGTGTGGTTTTGGTTAAAATCCAAATTGAGTTCAAAATGATTTGCAAACAATTTTGAAAATGTATTTCTTATAAAAGGAAGAGTTTGAAATTAAAGACTTTTTGTTTTTCAAAAGTTTGGAAAAGTTTAAAACTTCAAAACCTACTGTTTCTTTCAAGGTTTTCAAACCAAAAGTTCAAACTGAATTCATATGGTTTTGAAAATGCTTTTGAAAATGTCAAAACAAAAATGGAAAAGCTTCCTCCTTTCCCTCCTCTCTCCTCCCTCCATTCTGGCCCGAAATGGCCCAGTCGGCGCTCTCTCTCCCTCCCTTGGCTTCTGGCCTGCTCGGCCTGGCTCCAGCCCGTGCCCCCCCTTCGCTCGGCCTGCCTCCCTCCTCTCCCGCGTGGGCCAGCGCGACCTCGCGGCCCAGTTCTACCCCGCGGAAGCACCAGGCCAAGTGAACGCCGTGGCCCAGCAAAGCCCAGGCGGGCGCTCCCTTCTCCCTGTTCGACTGACGAGTGGTCCCGGATTGTCAGCTTCGCCTCCCTGCTCGTGTCCGAGCTGGACTCCGCCGTCGACCCTGACTCCGCCTCGCCTACGCTCTCTCGCCTTGCCTTATCTTCCACGCCAAGCCATCTATAAAGCTCGCCCGAGCCCGCCGCCTCTCTTTTTCCCGAAAACACGAACTCCCGTGCCCTGTACTGCCCTAGCCGAGAGCTCCGCAAAACCCTCGAGATCCCGCCGCCGTCCACTCGATGATTCGGCGAATTTCAGCGTCCACCAAAGGTACTCCGAGCTCCGGCTCGATCTCCTAAAGTTCCTCGACCTCCTATCCCCTTGTTTTTCCCTCTGTCCGACGCTCTAATTGCTTGTCGGACTTGCAGGGCTCCACCGTCCGCCCCTCCGAGCAATCTGCCGCCACCAGACCGTCCCCGACGCCATCTTCGCCTCAGGTAGAACCCCCATGAGCTCCTCTTTCGTTTGCACCTAGATGTGAGGTCTCTACCGCACCCTAGTGCAAACCCGAGCCCCCGCCGCTCAAGTCCGGTGATGGCGCCGCCGCGCCTTCGTCCTCTCCGGCGACAGCGCCGCCCAGCTCACCCCGATCTGATCTAAGCCGTTCATCCTCGATTCAACAGCTCACAACGCCCGATACCTCTTCGCGTGGTTAATTTGCTAAAGAGCCCCTGACGTTTTTAAAGCATAAACCCGCACTCCCCTTGTCACTGTTCAATGAGTCTTGGGAAAGTTTTGATCTAGCCCCTGTGCTTTTCCTTTAATGAGGCGCAGTCCACCCGAATTTCAGTTTTCGTTTTATTTATTTAAATCTGCAAATTCAAGTTTGATTTATTTACCAAATTGCCATCAGAATTCAAAAGCTTGTAACTTCTCCGTTTTAACTCCGATTTGAACCGTTCAAGTTGTGTTAGATTCGTTTCGAAAAGTTCTTTCAAAATATATAACTTTCACCACTGTTTTCTGTAATTAAAATTTGAGTTAAATCTAATCTAGTAATTAGTGTCTTTAATCTTGTTTAGTTCATATCTTTTCCGTTAAAACTCCGTTTAGCGTGATTTTCGCGTCTGTGTGTTCGTAGCGAATCGTAGATCAGTTTTCAAAACTCTTTATTTATTTATTTATTTATTTATTGGTGTATTGTTCTAATCATAGGCTATGTTTGCTTTGCATGACTGCCTTTGGATGCTTGTGTGGTGTCCTATGATCGTATGTCCAGTCTGTGAGTTTACGTTGGTGATCAAGAGGAAGAGTTAGTGATCAAGAGATCGTGATCAAGCGTCAATCTTTGGAAGTCTACGAGTCAACAGAAGAAGGATCTTGAGTTTAAGGCAAGTATAGCATGGGATCCTCCTTGATGTCCTAATAACCTTAATTCACCATAACTTTCATATTGCATGTGTCTACCTTGAAGCCTACATAGATTTATCCTAGATGTTTGATCTTGTACCTTGATAACCATGGGTATGCATTGGATAGCTTGATGCTAGTGCTCAACTTAAACTATGATCATGTAAATTTGTTTTAATGTTATATGTGATATGTTAAAATTTGGCTTTTATAGCAACATGGTTTAGGAACTACTATAAGGGATCACCCGGGACAACAGTGCAACCATGAGAGTTATATGGCTCTGACCTTAGCTCAGTATGAGGACCTTTTCTAGCTTGTTAGAGGTTACCCTTGTGGCGCAAGTGGGGGACAGCAGACTGTGGATCCCTGGGACTGGTTGTATCACACAGACTGACTGATGAAACCTAGCGGCCCTAACTTGTTAGATGAACCTTTGAAAGGCTACGCAGTGAAACCTGCCGTGCACCTTGGAAGTGTAACGTGGGCCTTGCAAACCCCGGCATATGGGAATCACTACTCATCGGGTAAAGTGTACAACCTCTGCAGAGTGTAAAACTGATATATCAGCCGTGCTCACGGTTACGAGCGGCCTGGAATTCTTATGGTATAGTTGTTGCTATAAATAATGGTAATAATGATGATGATATTTATTCAATGGATACATGTTTACTTGATCATATGTTTAAATTGGGATGGTTATACTTTGATGCTACTTAATGCTAAAATCATGCCAACTAAAAGCTAATGCAGTTAAACCAGTGTCAGCCTTTTGAGCCTCATGAATCCCATGTTATATTTGTTAAGTACGAGATGTACTTATGCTTGTTTTACTTTTCAACACTTTGGAAAAATCCCGGATGGGTACCAGACTGCAAGAGTTGGGGAAGTTAGGCTTGTGATCAACCAATCAGTTGTCCCTGTGAAGTTGGTGTCTCCATCTGAAGATCGGAGTGTCTTTCCGCTGTCTGCTCTTTAAGGTTATGTTCTTTTGTTTTATATACGTTATATAAGAGCATTGTCTTTCGATATTACCCTTTATTTGTGACTATATGTGAGATTTGACTTCCTGGGCTCACATATGGTGTATACCTGGTTTTGTTCTTAAAACCGGATGTGACAATGCCAAAGAACTCAATAAGTGCCTGTGCAAGAAAGTTGTTCATAGACAAGAAAAAAACAGATACATAATGCATCGTATTTTGCACAGCAAAGAACTTGCCTGGTAGGATCCTTCATACTAATAGGCTGCCAACACATAATGCATGCATGGCTAAAATTCAGTACCTTTCCACATATAAAATATTTTTACAAAATGGGAAAGAGTGAAATCTAATTTATACCAATATAATATAACTAGCAACATTGATAGAACCAGAAAGAAAAATAAGGGCAGCACACCAACCGCAACTGAAATGATAATTAAAAGGCCAAGCATTTTGATTACAATTGTTCATAAAGCCATCATGAGAAGAGTTTGTTAAGCATATGATGTTATCACTAAATTTTGTCAGTAACAAGATAGTACAGTTCAATACTAAACAGTTGTCCTTTCCAGTCACAACCCTATGCTACAGTCAAGTAAAGGCAACAGATATGGTCAACTAAACCACACAAGTACCTAAGGCATGGAGATTTCAACATTCTAAAATGTGTCCTTAGTGATAACCACTAACTCATGCACCAGGATGAATTACTGATGGAACTAGGTACTGTTCATGTGCAAGGTGGGAATAATACGAAAATTGTAACATTTAGGATGCATATATTAGAGCTAGTAACATACCATTCAAGAATGCATTGGAGATAGAACTCATGTTTGCAGCCAGTCAAATAGAAAAAACAAGAACAATAATTAATTACAGAAATAACCTTTATATTCAAAATAACTCAATTGTTGTGGAACACAACTAACGAGGAGAGCTAGTAGAGCTTACAGGTCCTCAAGCTGCTTGAGATTCGAGATGGAGAAGGGGATGTCTCCATACAGGAAGTTGCCACACAAATCCCTGCAGAGACAACGGAAAAACATATTATAGGTGTACAAAGACAAAATCAGAGGTATGTGTTGGAACAAATCACAAATCATCAGAGTTACCTTAGTTCCATTTATGACATCCTTGAATGTCAACTTCTCTTCTAGTTGAGTTCATTTATATGCTCCCACCTGTCAGCTCAGTTGTGCCATACAAACAAACAGGAACATAGCCAGCATAACAAGTATTATATTTTATTTAGAAGACGACACAATTAAGATATATAACCACCAAATCTTCTCATCATTCATAGATTGTTCTTTACACACATCCATGAACAAGTACAATAAAAAACACCCTATATAGCTAATTATATGAAGCTCATGCCGTCTTGTAGTACTTCTCATAGACCTGAGAACAAAGAATTATAACAAATTATCTACAACATGTCACATGTCACATGGCACAAATTGACATTGCAAGTGTTGTGCTATTTTTTACCTCAGCATCATATTCCATAACTTTACGTCGACCATCGTCTGAACAGTTGAATTCATTGAATATCATCTCACTGACATACTTGATGCGAAGGTGAGGAATATCGGTGTTAACACCGAGTTTTCGCACTATGACAAGTGGACCGGCGCTATGATAATTCGGCGAACGCCGCCGCTGGAAGGATTCGGCAGACGGCGGATGCGGTCGGCTAACTCAATGTATTCGGCAAGGCTGTGAAAGCGATTAGTCAACAGCGAGCGGGTTCGGCAACGTAACGCTACGGTCGGTTACCTCGAGCCAAGTCAGTTTGCGACGAATACAGCATGTCGAGAAGATTTAGCGACGGGAATCTCGTTCATTTTAGCGCATGCCGGTTATTAAAGGAAGCTTGGAGCAAAAGGCATCATGTTTCTGATAGCTTCCTAATTTATCATTGTAATCGTGTTCTTCTAGGACTCAGATAGGTTTCCTGTTTTATCGTTGTAATCGTGTCCTCCTAGGACTCGTAGGACACCAGGGTATAAATATAAACCCTGAGACTATTGTAAATCTGTTCACAATCAATACAACCAACCCCGGCCCCGTGCCGTCTTCGAGTCCAAGTCGTGTCGTCGTGTTCTTCGAGAGGGGCCATCGATCCGTCGACCTCCGTAAGTTCCGGCAACCTTGCTATCATGTCTAGTATCGTGCGGCGGATTTAGATATGGTGCAAGTAGTCTCGTACGTTAAGCTTAGTATCGTGCGGCGGATTTAAGCTTATGACGGGAGGTCTTTGTTTATGTCTTGTATCGTGCGGCGGATTGAGACATGAGTAAAGATAGTTATCGGCTCTGTTAGATTTGGCAATCTGATAGATTCATTAAGTTACCTTGTGTTATATGTTTTGTTATGTTTATCTTATCATAACACTTTTGCCCAATCTAGATACCGTCCGGTTCGGCTCCATCTTTATAGATCTGCTCTGTTCTTTCATGCTTATTATTGAAAGGTCGGTTATGCAGTAGATCTATTGTTCGTGATAGCCGAATTGGATCATATCTAGGTTGCCACGTGGTGAGGGTTCATGCATGTTAAGCGTGTTTGATCTATGACAAGGCTAGGTGTCGTGCGGCAGGCGCAGGCTTTAGATTAGCTTAGTCATGCTTAGCTTGTATGTTCAATCTCCATGGACCCCAACTCGGTTGTACAATCGGGATTGGTTAAGTTTTAACTTATATATAATACGTCATGCGAGTACGATTCTCATGCAAACGTGTTCGGCAACCTGTTATTCATGTGACTCTGTTCATATTGCCGAATAATCTTTAAACCTATTGGCAGATAGCTTTCATAGCTATATGTCGTCGTAAGTGGCTTCAGGGCCGTACATCTTGGAACTGTCTGGTCATACCCGGCACGTTCCAGCTTTGTATTTAACAGTTTATCTCCCTTGTTAGTTGCAGGTCAAACTGACTGGCACGCACCGGACTTCTGAGCACCCGGGCCACGATTGAAGCCAGCTTCTCCGGCTTGCCGTGTGCTTGGCGCAGAGCGCCGCTTTTTGCGCCAACACACTTTTTGGCACGCCCGGTGGGACAAACACTTTTTTCCTGCAGCAATTTTCGAAGTCACTGAAGCCGAGGCCAGCAACAAGGCGGGGCTCGTGCAGGTGCAGCTCACCGAACTACCCGACGAGTACAGAGAGCAGGTGGAGGATGCTTGTGCCGAATTCCAGGCCAAGTGCTTAGAAGCCTTTTCCAAGAACAAGAGCGGAAAGGTTCGCCGTCTGCACGATCTGCCGAAACCCGTCCAGCCCAACCTGAATGATCCCGGGGAAGCGGAGGCAGTGTTGAAAATGTCTCATATGATCAACGAAGCTGTCTCTGGTGCCATCGGTCGCATGCATGGGGCGTTTCTCAACACCTTCCGCACCATCATGATCGCCCAATTCGTCCCCAAGGCCGATGAACTTATGGAGGCCGAGTTTGGCCCTATAGCAGGACCACATCTTTTCAGTCTGCCGAATCACCTCAAGGGGGCAGGAACTGCTGGTGAGGAGACCCCGCCTAAGGCTCAATCGAGTGGGATGACCATTCAAGAGAAGCACACGCCAGAGGGCCAGATGCCGACTATGAGTCAGCTCACGTTCGGCGCTAAGGGTCAGCCGCCAGAGTCAACACGCAAGATCTCCCCGCAAACCTACAGGCTCATAAAAGACTACTATGGAAACGGGTACCATGAGATGCTTGAGCCTCACAACATAGAGGGTGCCCCACATCCAGGATATGGGAAGCCGATGGCCGAGAAAACCGCCGACTCTAATGTCGATGTCATGCTAGAGAGGATGGCAGATATGATGCAGCGCACTTTCGGCCTAAAACCTAAGGGTACCTATGCTTACAGATCTCCGTTCCCCGAATGGTTCCACCGTGTGGCTCTACCTCCCAGAGTCAAGGTGCCGACAGACCTGTCCAAGTTCTCCAGCTTAGACGACACTAGCACGGTGGAGCACATCAGTCGCTATCTACTCCAGCTTGGGGAGGCTAATACCGAGGATGCCTTCAGGGTTCGGTACTTCCCGTCTTTGCTCACTGGGCCGGCGTTCGCTTGGTTCACGTCTCTGCCACCGGGCTCTATTCTCTCTTGGGCAGACTTGGAACAGAAGTTCCATACGCACTTCTACACGGGCACCAAGGAGAAGAAGCTGGTGGACATCATGTATGTGCGCCAGAGGCCGAATGAGACACCGCAGGACTACCTGCGCAGGTTTAGGGAAGTCAAAAGCCAGTGCTTCGGCATATACCTGCCGGACGACCAGCTTCCACCATTGGCCGTGGCGGGCATGCTCCCAAGCATCAGAGACAAGCTCTTCGGCCAGGAGTTCGAGGACCTGGGTCATCTCTCTCGCCGGCTGAATGAAATGACTATCCAGGCGCAAGGCTTCCGGAGGGAAGGGCGCTTCCAGAGGGACAATGTCGCGGCCCAGATGTATCAAGCTTTCCTGGACGAAGCCGATGACTATTCCGAGGCCGAAGATGAGGTGGCCGCTGCGGAGTTCAACTGGGACAAAGAACCGACCCAGGCCAACAAGCAGTGGCTGCACCAGCAGAAAGGGGCATACGACTTCGACGTCACCAAGGCCGACAAACTCTTCGAGTTTCTGATTGCCGAAGGGAGAGTCAGGCTACCCCCGGATCACCCGATGCTACGTCCTGGAGGCGTCAAAGACAAGAAATACTGCGGCTTCCACAACACTAATACTCATTCTATTAATGATTGCCGCGTGTTCAGGACCAGGATCCAGAAGGCCATCCAGGATGGGCACATCAAATTCAATGGCAAGATGAAGATCGATGCCAACCCCTTCGCCCAGAACTCCGTATTCGTCTCAGTGAACATGGTAGCCCCGGAGGATCCCAAAGGCAAGGGCAAGGTCAAGGTCCTCACCTCCAACAAGGCGCGCGAGTCTGGCGCAGTGGATCCCGATCGGCAAATCACTGGTGATGAGCTCCGGCAGCACGCCCAAGTCGCGAATAGCCGATACGAGCACGGAGAGTCTTCCAGGCGCAGGCCTACTCACAGAGATCTCCTTAACAAGTGGCGCCGGCAAAAGGAGAAAGAGCAGAGGCGTCTCCAACACGAAGAACAGGAGCTCACGAGGGAGCATCAGCGGGAAGACGATTACACAGGGGAGCACCGGTATCGTCTGGAGGAGAGGGCTTACCACAGAGAACAG
Source organism: Coix lacryma-jobi var. lacryma-jobi (assembly GCA_009763385.1). Classification (NCBI taxonomy): domain Eukaryota; kingdom Viridiplantae; phylum Streptophyta; class Magnoliopsida; order Poales; family Poaceae; genus Coix; species Coix lacryma-jobi. The sequence continues at coordinate 53,863,462 of CM019824.1, forward strand.
GCCCATCGCTGGGAGCAAGAACGCCGCCAAGAGCGGGAGCAAGCTCACTGGGGCTGTCCGTTCTTCCGCCATTGCTGGAACGAAGGCTTGAAACTGCCTGCCGTCAACAACTGCCCCGAATGCAGCGATCAGTACCAGGGGTATAGGCAGGATCGGGTCAACCGCCGTCCCGTCCATGAAAGGTTGGGAGCACGCATCCCAATGGACGATCGGCGCCTAAAAATGAGAAGCCCGGGTCGGCAAGCCAAAAGATGTGCTGACCAGGAGTGGGTGCATCACCGGGACAACAGCGAGGAGGTACAGCCCCGCCCATATAGGTGGCAAAAGGGGCAATGGTGCCCCCCAGGGCTCAGGAAAAGCCAGAAAAGGAGAGTGCAACGCCTCCGGAATAGGGAGTTGGAAGAAGCAGCCGCCGGTGGGAAGAAGCAAGAGTGGCGTCCGAAGGAAAAGCCAGGCAACAATGGCAAAGGCGCTGGCGTGGCCATGACTTTCTTCCTTCCCCTGGAATTCTTGGCTCCAATCGGCCAGGGGGCACAGGACGAAGCGCGTTCGGACTCCGACGAGGCCGAGCACAACAAGCTCGCGGCACAGCTCGTGTTGTCTCAGAAGGCAGCATTTGACAAGCCAGTTAAGCATCGGCATTTGAAGCCATTATATGTCAAGGGGTACGTCAACGGAAAGCCGCTAACCAAGATGTTTGTCGATGGCGGTGCAGCGATCAACATCATGCCTTACGCCACCTTCAGAAAGCTGGGCATGAACGATGAAGATCTGCTCAAAACGGACATGATACTCCGTGACTTTGCCGGCAATCCCTCTGACACTCGGGGTGCCGTGCACGTGGAACTGATGATAGGATCCAAGACGCTCATCACGACCTTCTTTGTCATTGACGGCAAGGGGGCATACAGCCTGCTTTTGGGTAGGGATTGGATCCATGCCAACTGTTGCATACCTTCGACCATGCACCAAATACTCATCCAGTGGGTTGGAGATGACATCGAGATTGTCCAAGCTGATGACTCGGTGAGTGTTGCTACCATTGAGCCCACTTACTGGGAATTTGACGGAGTAGATTGCTTCTCCGATCGTGTGTGGGGAGAAGGTCCTGTCAACATCTACGACAGAGATCAACAGCCGATCCAAGCAGTCGGCTCTCAAAGTTTCTTTTAGATGGACAACCCAACTGACAGCAGCGAGGGCAAACTGGGACGTGGCTTCGCATCGGCCGACCAACTGGAAGTAGTGGATGTTGGCGACACAAGTAAAAGAAGGCCGATGTTCATAAGTTCTAATTTAGACCCTGCTTTCAGAGTGCAGCTAGTAGATCTCCTAAAAGAGTTCAAAGATTGTTTCGCTTGGGACTACACAGAGATGCCCGGATTGGATCGGTCCATTGTTGAGCATAAGTTGCCGATCAAGCCTGGATACCGCCCATACAAACAACCTCCGCGCAGGATCTACAAGGAGGAGGTATTGGCCGACGTGAAAAGAGAAGTGGAAAGATTACTAGAAGCTAACTTCATTCGGCCGTGTCGATATGCGGAGTGGATCTCCAATATTGTCCCGATGTACAAGAAAAACGGGAAGATGAGGGTCTGCATCGACTTCAGGAACCTCAACAAAGCCACTCCTATGGACGGTTATCCAATGCCGGTGGCCGATTTGCTAGTAGATGCTTCGACCGGTTTTGAAATCATAAGCTTTATGGACGGCAACGCAGGTTACAATCAGATCTTCATGGCTGCAGAGGATGTGGCGAAGACCGCCTTCAGGTGCCCCGGCCATATAGGTTTGTTTGAATGGATGGTTATGACTTTTGGTTTGAAAAATGCCGGTGCCACTTACCAGCGAGCCATGAATTACATATTCCATGAGCTGATCGGCAAGATCGTAGAGATCTACATTGATGATGTGGTGGTCAAATCCAGAAGCAAGGAAAGACACTTAGCCGATTTAAGGAAGACCTTGGAGTGCACGAGGAAACATGGTTTAAAGATGAATCCAACCAAGTGTGCATTTGGGGTGTCGGCTGGTGAGTTTCTGGGATTCCTGGTCCACAAAAAGGGGATCGAAGTCGGTAGGAAGAGCATGGAAGCAATTGATAAGGTAGTGCCGCCGACCAATCTCAAAGAACTTCAATCACTGCTCGGCAAGATCAACTTTGTCAGAAGATTCATATCCAACTTGTCTGAGCGCGTGTTGCCATTTTCTCCACTATTGAAGCTCAAGAAAGATCAGGAGTTCGTGTGGGGTGACGTGCAACAAAAGGCTTTCGATGAGATCAAGGAGTACATGAAGGCACCCCCAGTATTGGTTCCTCCACAACTCGACAAGCCTTTCAAGTTGTACGTGGCGGCCGACAACCTAACGATAGGGTCGGCCCTCATGCAAGAATTCGAAGGGAAAGAGAGAGTCATAGCCTATCTTAGCCGAAAGCTACTGGACCCCGAGACAAGGTATTCGGCTACGGAAAAGTTGTGCTTGTGCGTTTTCTATTCCTGTACCAAGTTTCGGCACTATCTACTGAATGCCGAATGCGTGGTAGTATCAGAATTTGATGTAATCAAGCACATGTTATTAATGCCGATTTTAAGTGGAAGGATCGGTAAATGGGTTTTGGCCCTTTCTGAATTTGATTTGCGTTTTGAATCGGCAAAGGCTGTTAAAGGCCAGATTATGGCTGATTTTGTCACTCACCACCGTGATCCTAATGCTAACATGGTAGCCATTATCCCTTGGGCATTGTTTTTTGATGGATCCTCGTGCAGCAAAGGTGGTGGAGTCGGGATAGTGTTGATTTCTCCCAAGGGGGCACCCTTCAAGTACTCTATACCGATCGAGTACCCGGTAACTAATAATCAAGCAGAGTACGAAGCACTGCTCCGAGGACTACGGTTGCTTGTGGACATAAAGGCAGACGCCGTGGAGATCTTCGGTGACTCGGAATTGGTGATCAAGCAATTGACCGGCAAATACGAGTGCAAGAACGACACGCTGCAGGAATATCTCGAAGGTTGCCAAGAGCTCCTCAGACAGTTTCGATCGACAACCTTGCAACATATTCCTAGGGGGCAAAACGAAGAAGCAAACCAGTTGGCTCAGGCAGCTTCTGGGTATAGGGAGAATCAAAACATTTTTGCACTTGAGGGAGAGCAAACAATACCAGAAGGTGATCAAGCAGTCCCAAGTGATAATCAGGCAATTGAAGATTGGAGAGACAACATTGCCGATTACCTCAGGGACCCATCCAGGAAAGTCTCCCGAAAACTCAGGTACAAGGCTCTTAAGTTCACGCTCTTGGACAATCAATTGTACTACAAATCCATAGATGGGGTTTTGCTTAAATGCCTGAACCAAGACGGGGCTAGGAAACTGATGTATGAGGTGCACGAAGGCGTATGTGGTGCACACCAGTCGGCTCACCGTATGAGATGGTTAATCAGGAGGACTAGATATTTTTGGCCGACTATGCTCGAAGATTGCTTTAAGTATTACAAAGGTTGTCAGGATTGTCAGCGATTCGACAATGTGCAAAGGGCTCCAGCATCGGCCATGAATCCGATTGTTAAGCCTTGGCCTTTCAGAGGATGGGGCATTGATTTGATCGGCCAGATTCACCCTCCATCTAGCAAAGGACATAAGTTTGTCCTGTTGGCCACAGATTACTTCACCAAGTGGGTTGAAGCCATCCCATTGAAGAAGGTGACGTCAGAAAACATGGTGTCTTTCGTCAGGGAGCATATCATTTACCGATTCGGCATTCCTCAGTCCATCACCACCGATCAGGGAACTCAGTTCACTTCCTCGGAGTTTTGTGACTTTGCCGAAGAGATGGGGATTAAACTATATAATTCTTCTCCTTACTATGCACAGGCCAATGGGCAGGCAGAGGCTTCTAACAAAATCATGATTAAAATCATTCAAAAGAAGATCGAAGAGAAACCTAAAAGGTGGCACTTGGTACTCAACGAAGCTTTGTGGGCGTACCGAATGGCTTGTCATGGGTCGACTCAGACGTCGCCATACGAGTTGGTCTACGGGCATCACGCAGTGCTACCGTGGGAGTTGCAGTCGGGGTCAAGACGAGTTACATTGCAGAACGATCTGGCTAAAGAAAATTATAAGGATTTGATGATGGATGAGCTAGAGGATTTGCATTTGATTCGTCTCAAGGCCTTGGAAAATATTGAGAAGAATAAGATACGCGTTGCCAAGTACTACAACTTGAAAGTGAGAGAAAAAGGATTTGAAGAGGGAGACTTGGTTTGGAAAATTATCTTGCCAATCGGTACCAAAGACAAGGTATTCGGCAAATGGTCCCCTAACTGGGAAGGGCCTTTTCGGATTCTGAGACGTGCTCCGGGTAATGCGTATGTTCTGAAAACCCTCCAAGGAGAAGAGTTTGCTAGGGCAATTAATGGACGTTATCTAAAGAGGTTTCATCCTAGCGTGGAGGTCGGTGCATAACGGAATCAAGGACCAGCGGGCACCGATGGCCGATACAAAAGGTGTCGCCCCTAGCGCAAAAAATGGCCGATAGATTCTATCGTCCTTAGAACAAAAAACAGCCGGCACGGCATGTGTCGCCTCTAGCACAAAAAACGCAGAAATACGGGGCCAAGTGCACGCGATGCTGTGCAATCGGCTAGATAAATCAAACGCTCAACAAGCGCAGGACAGGAGAACAGGTTGTGCGTATGAACATAGCAGAATAGAACATTGTTCGTAGTGAGGAATGTGCAAAAGGTGCAGATCAGTTATCGAACATCCTGTTGATGACCGTCTGCGGATTGGTGACTGCGGCGAGGGCGCGAGCATGATCCTCGTAGGAGTCCAGAAGATCATCGATCTGCTCGACGTCCTCCGGACCTGCTCCGCCGGGGAAGCCAACCGGCGTCACGGAAAAATCTTCCTCTGCGCGGACCGTTAGCGCCGACAGCCCCAGCGCCACGCCATGGTGCACACCCTGCAGGGCGACCTGCTCGACGCGGTCGTGTACATTGGCCAGGCGCGCCTCGGCAGTGTCGCCCTGGGCGTTCACCCGGTCTGCGACGGCATTTGCCGCCATCTTCAGACGCTCTAGCTCTTCAGACAGTGCTATGAACGACGAGTTGAAATGGATCGGTTAGAAGATCAACAAGAACGACCAAAAACCGATCTAGGATTGGGTGTTCATACCCGTGATTGCGTCGCAGAACTGCCGGCGTTGATCCTCCCACTCCAGCTGGTCTATCCCGTACTGCTTCGAGACGGCGGCCAGCTCTTCCCGGGACTCGTCCCGCAGCGCCATGAAGTTCAAGGCGTCGTTGTGGTCGTAAAGGCTGCCGTCAGAATCCCGGTCCGGGCTCGCCTCCCAAGGATGGGAGTGGTAGGAGAGACTGTCGGAGATGCTTGGCGAATCCGATGGTGGAGCCTCTGGCCTCCCCGACGCTGAAGAAGGCCGGGCATGCCCGCCGGCGGAGGAAATAACGGGGACCCTATCAGCAAGCAGCAACCGAGCATGAGCGAAATCTTCAAGAAACTGCCACAAAGGACGTAAGCGAAGAGTCCTACCCGCGCCGACGGAGGCGCCGAGCGCGGCTCCCTTCGGCTTCCTCGGTCGCCGGGCGTTTGCCGCGGTCATCATGGCTCGCCATTGCACTCGGAAAGTTAGGGTTTCCTGGGGCGGAACGAACAAGGAAGCCGAGGCGGCGAGAGTACTAAAGGAGTGGATGCAAGATTGGGAGAAGGCAGGCCTCCAGGGACGATTTATGTCGAATATCAACCGACGGATTGGGGGTTTTTTTTCCATTTCCCAAGATGGGCTTCTACAGTAACGGGCTGCGTAGGCCGTCTGAGTGCACTCACGTACGTGTTCGGCAGAGAATAGAGCGCCTGTCTTCGGCAAAACTGCCGATTTAGATGTTCGAGACAAACTTTGGCCAGATTGCCGAACAGGTTCACACGGTTAGACACGATGTCATCAGAACGGTAACCGATTGGATGCAAAATGCAGATATGTTACAAATGGCCAAGCACATGGAATAGAGTACGCCCTGATTCCGAAAGATCAGTCACAGATTGATTTCAAGAAAAAGATGAAAGGACTTCTTATCCACATAACAGGAGTCGATTACAAATGAAGGATCAGTTCGTCCATGTCATTCTATTTCTAATCGGAAGATCAGAATCAAAAGAGTCGGCCAAGTCTGTTCCGGCTTCTTTCATATCCTCAACAGAGCGTGCTATCCTAAATTCTAGTCCTCGCTCACAAACGTCAAAATGGCGATAGTCGGCACCAGAATGGATCCGGACGGCATTGAAAGCAAGTGGTGCGCCGTAGCCCATGCCGGCCCTAGAAATGTCAGGAAGGATCCGCTTGATCTCATTCACCTGCCTTAGAGACACCATGTCTGGCACATTGGCTGAAGTAGCGAGGTCGGCGATAGCAGCTTCAAGGGAGTGGAGCCTAGTCTCCAGAGCTGAATGGAAAAGGGGTCAAGCAGAAGGAAGGGCTAAGAAAAGGACAGTTGAAGGATGCTTACCGATGGCTTGTTCCCGAAAGGTATCGCGCTCCTGAGAGATTTGAATAATCTCCCGATTCTTCTTTCCTAGATCAGACTGGAGATCTGTAACCTTCTGAGCCAGGTCCTCGGTGAGGTCGTCGCCAGTCCTCCTGAAGGGGAAACAAAATGAGGCATAATTATCCAAAGCGAAAAGATCAAAGCAGAAGCAACCTTCTCTTAGAAGTGCTGGTGTCGCCATGCTCGAGACTGTAATGGCTTGCTTGGGAAGACATTTTCCGGTTCAGGGCAAGAGAAGAGAGGGTTTTTCTAGATGAAGAAGCTAAACAGAGGAATTCGGAAAGTTCAGGCCGAGATGGAATAGAAAGGAATTTTTAAGGATCTCGAATGCATTGGAAGGCGAGTCGGCAGCTGTGATGATTAATGACAAAGGAAGTCGGACGCTTCCAGAGACTCTACAGTGGTGCGAAAAGAAGAAGATGAATTTAGGAATAAAACATTTATCCCAAAATTAGGGGGCATGTGTTAACACCGAGTTTTCGCACTATGACAAGTGGACCGGCGCTATGATAATTCGGCGAACGCCGCCGCTGGAAGGATTCGGCAGACGGCGGATGCGGTCGGCTAACTCAATGTATTCGGCAAGGCTGTGAAAGCGATTAGTCAACAGCGAGCGGGTTCGGCAACGTAACGCTACGGTCGGTTACCTCGAGCCAAGTCAGTTTGCGACGAATACAGCATGTCGAGAAGATTTAGCGACGGGAATCTCGTTCATTTTAGCGCATGCCGGTTATTAAAGGAAGCTTGGAGCAAAAGGCATCATGTTTCTGATAGCTTCCTAATTTATCATTGTAATCGTGTTCTTCTAGGACTCAGATAGGTTTCCTGTTTTATCGTTGTAATCGTGTCCTCCTAGGACTCGTAGGACACCAGGGTATAAATATAAACCCTGAGACTATTGTAAATCTGTTCACAATCAATACAACCAACCCCGGCCCCGTGCCGTCTTCGAGTCCAAGTCGTGTCGTCGTGTTCTTCGAGAGGGGCCATCGATCCGTCGACCTCCGTAAGTTCCGGCAACCTTGCTATCATGTCTAGTATCGTGCGGCGGATTTAGATATGGTGCAAGTAGTCTCGTACGTTAAGCTTAGTATCGTGCGGCGGATTTAAGCTTATGACGGGAGGTCTTTGTTTATGTCTTGTATCGTGCGGCGGATTGAGACATGAGTAAAGATAGTTATCGGCTCTGTTAGATTTGGCAATCTGATAGATTCATTAAGTTACCTTGTGTTATATGTTTTGTTATGTTTATCTTATCATAACACTTTTGCCCAATCTAGATACCGTCCGGTTCGGCTCCATCTTTATAGATCTGCTCTGTTCTTTCATGCTTATTATTGAAAGGTCGGTTATGCAGTAGATCTATTGTTCGTGATAGCCGAATTGGATCATATCTAGGTTGCCACGTGGTGAGGGTTCATGCATGTTAAGCGTGTTTGATCTATGACAAGGCTAGGTGTCGTGCGGCAGGCGCAGGCTTTAGATTAGCTTAGTCATGCTTAGCTTGTATGTTCAATCTCCATGGACCCCAACTCGGTTGTACAATCGGGATTGGTTAAGTTTTAACTTATATATAATACGTCATGCGAGTACGATTCTCATGCAAACGTGTTCGGCAACCTGTTATTCATGTGACTCTGTTCATATTGCCGAATAATCTTTAAACCTATTGGCAGATAGCTTTCATAGCTATATGTCGTCGTAAGTGGCTTCAGGGCCGTACATCTTGGAACTGTCTGGTCATACCCGGCACGTTCCAGCTTTGTATTTAACAGTTTATCTCCCTTGTTAGTTGCAGGTCAAACTGACTGGCACGCACCGGACTTCTGAGCACCCGGGCCACGATTGAAGCCAGCTTCTCCGGCTTGCCGTGTGCCTGGCGCAGTGCGCCGCTTTTTGCACAACAACTACATACCACCGCTCTTGGAAATGAATTGGGAAGTAAAGCTACCAAATTATGGAATACAATAAGACAAAGACATATACTACTAATACTATGCCCACAACAATAACAGAAACTAATAATTTACTAACCAAGCTGGAATTTGCTAAAGGCCTAGCACGAGAAGCACCCTCGAAGCACCTCTTAGCATTATCACGAAGCAATTGTTCCTTAATGTCGTTAGGACCATGATTTCCAATCAAGTAGTCCTAAACAAACAGATTCAATCACATGCTCACATGCAGTTATTGCAGAAAAAACAAATAACAATTCAATCATACTTACCCCAACTTTTGAGAAGAAGTAGTGCTTGTAAGAGGTCCTGGGATGTCTCTTATGGAATTGGAGTTTACACAGTGCATTGACTACAAAATAATTAACCTTGCCATCTGGTTTCAGAGAACTTCCAAGAGCACTTAACTTAACAATCACATGTCCATAGTCAATCACTGCAAGACTGCAACAAACACAAGCAAAACAGTTACCACATGCTACTAAAATATCAACAACTAACAAACCAATATAATGACTAGAACTTACTCTGAGAATTCACTTTCGGCCAACCTCAACACAACATCATAGACGTCAGCCTCGAGACTTGACACTATAATATTAGCATGAGGAATGATGTAAGGGCTTAGCTTGAATTTGCTTGGGACGACAACCCTCCTTGGGCGATGAACTGCAATCTTATAGCTGGAACAGTGATATGAAGCTTCACCACCATCTTGATTGAATAAGAAGCCAGAGCCATTGCATGAACCATGACTCCTTGAAGACAAATAAGTCTCATGAACAATTGAAACATCTTGATGCATAGGACTTGGTGTTGCACAAGGTAACTGCAAAATCCAGAAAAAAACACATAAAATTGTTCGAAGATGCTGAATATAAGTGCTCATAATAAAAACAAATTACACTAGCTCCACAACCATAGTACACTAGACATACAAAGAAGAAAAACAATAGAAAGCATTCCATTGTCATTGTTTTGGATATACACATCACTAGTTCCACCAAACTACACATCCCTCATCCAACTACTTGTACTAGCTACTATTACATGGGTCACCCAGCTACTATCATTCCTCATCTAATAGAGGACATAGGCTAATTGAAAAACCACAAGATTATTCCAACTTGCTTAAACTAGAAACCCCAATGCAAGAAATCTTGTCGTACTCCAGGAGAAACAATAGCAGCAAGTGGTACTGGCTCAGTAACATCTTCTTCTTCAGCAGCAGCAATAGTCTCATTAACTCCAGTACCACTTGTCTCATGAACTCCAGGAGGAACACTAGCTGAAGCATCACCACTATCATATTCGGTCCAAGTCAAAGATTCCATAGTGATACATTCCTATACAGCATGTTAACATGATATTAGCACACAACATTTGAAAGATTAAAAACAGAAGCTTCCTACTATGATACTAAAGAATCTTACATTTCCAACATTCTTGTTATGTTGTTCCTCTACAATATTTGCCTATGAAGGGTCATCCAAGACAGGAACAACAACAACATATCCTTTGGGTCCAGCACAAAATTGGAAATTAAAAGGGCTTTCAGATTGCACCTTAAGAAAAATCCAAACAAATAACGATAATTAAGTATAGACACTGAATATGCACATGCACCATCAATAATTAACACAAAAAAATACGACATGTACCTCAGAGTGAACTCCAGTACCAATAGGACGTCTAAGTCTAGGATCTTCAACATAGTTGCCCAAATCATCTTAATCTTCTAGAATCCTAAACGAAGGCATGCTAGGACTATTGAAATAAGGAGTCCTTTTGGACAAAGATTTCTGAGCAGGTGCTTTTCCTCCTAAATTTAATGGAAAACAAATAAACAATCATAATTACGAATGCCAAATCTACTACTTCAATAATACAAAACTCAAACATGCATACGAACCAGAAGTATCCAAGGGAGCACGAACACTGTCAACCAACTCATTTTCCTTTGAAATTGGTGTTGCATGCTCTTCATTCACAGCCTCCAAGATCACCTCCTCAGTGCACTATAAAGAAATAGACAATTGCATCTATAGGATATTTTTTGCATCTCCTCAATACTAGAATTGCACTACTCAATACCTGCAATTTACATTAATTCGTATTGCAATTAATTAACATAAATTATTTAGTGCATTTTCATGAATAACCCAAATTCACCAATTAGTTAATTAACATTTACCAAAATCCAACCCAAATTCACAAAAAACGGGTCGCATATAGCAGGAGTAAAACATGGAATGCTACAACAGTCAACATAGACTCTGCCAAACTCACCTTTTCTTTGAGCTTGCCAAATTTACTTGCATCTTTCATAGAGCCTTCAGCAAATTCTTCCACAATCAAAGGTTTTTTTGATGTGCAACCAACACGAGTAGAGTCCAGACCAGTTCCTTGAAAATACATGAATTAACATAAGCAAAAAAAAAATAAACACGGCAATACAAAGATACATGAATTCACATAAGCAACAAGGTAATAACCTGAGCATCATCAATGTTCATCCAACTAAGAGGAGACTTATCAAGACCTTGAGAGTGTCTACGTTGTCGAAGCCTAGAACCAATGGTATTAGAGACTTCAGGACTAGAACACTCGGTAGCAAAGTTCCTCCTCTTCCTCTTCCTTGTACCAGAACCTAGAACTGAGTCTGCAAGTGACAAATATGCATAAAAGTGTGTTAAGAAAACTAACAAAGTTAACAAAGACCATAAAAAGTTGTTATACAAACAATGCACATGTATCTGGAATTGACGACTCATTTGAAGGAAGGATTTCGGTTGCCTCAGAACCACCACAAATCTCAGTACTAGAAGCAACATGGGAACCACCTGACTCAACTGGCTCAGTCACAGTTGGTTCATTGATCTTTTCAGTACTACCAGGAATTGTGGGATGCACAGCTTCCAAATTTACATTTTCATCAGCACCAGGTATCGGGGCTACAATTTTCAGTTTCCATTGCATCAACAGCTTCCTCTCTACAATGGCTCCCTGAAGGTCCTTCATCGGTTCTCTTCCCAAAACGTTCATGCATGTACGTGAACATCGACAGCACCAATTTGTCAACACCATACTCTGGGATCATAAAACCTTTTCTTTGATAATCATAAAAAATTGAACAAAGATCTAAACTAGAAATAATTATAGAATTATAAGCACCACTTTGTAAAACAGATTTGGACTACAAATATACATAACCTTAAGCATCTAACAACTTACTTTTTCTTACTCTAAGCATCTAAACTAGCACAAACATGCTTAAGTACAGCAATCAGCCATTCAAACATTTTCAGCAAAACTAGGCATAACAATAGCACATCAGTAAATAATTCATAACTGGAGATCTATAAGTCCAAAAGCCATGAGCCAATACATTCTGGAAAGGCTATAAAATTTTCTACAAATCATCTTCAACACTAAAAGTATGATTCACAAGTTAACATATTCGAAATGACCAAACTTCAGAGACAACTCAGGCTGGACAGAGAGCAAACATGCAACTGCTCCAACTTTGAGCAGCTGTAACTCCGAAACCACTAAGCCACTTGGCTCAAAATTTAACAGCACCTATATAAATTAGTTGTCAACACTTTTTGTATACAAAAGATTCCCAGAAAACCAACTTAACATGATGCATTTCATACATTGCATAAAACTGTCCAGAAAATGCAATTATAGCCAAATAAATATTTATTCATTTCACAAACTCAAGTATTGGTCACATCAACCAACCAAATATGTTACATATCAATAAAGAACACCAGAAAGAGTACTCGTTCAGCCCAACTACAATTATTCAAAGCATTTCTTAATTTAATAGATCTGTAGGTGGACAACCTAATATACATAGAGACCAAAGTTCACATACACAAAGTAATATAGATAGAGACACATACACTTGCTGTGAAGATTTCGCATTTATCCATACCAGACCTAAAGGAAGCACTAAAATCAGGTGGCAAGGAAGGCACGTCATAACAAGTTTGCTCAATAGATTTCACCTACACAAAAATATATTGTAGTCAATAAAATAACCCAAATGGAAGCCACAATTTGCACCCCCCAAATATACTCAACAAGATTATCGAACACTAACCGGACGCTTTCCAAATTTATCACCCGAGACAGAATCATAAGAAGCAAATTCCTTTATCATAGATCCTCTCCAACATAGGATCCTTGGCAATGTCTCATGAATAACATGTCATGATCCAAAGTTCAAGAAATCGAGATAGTAAGCCTGAAGGAAAAAGTTTCCAATACATGATTAATTAGTATATGTTGCCACCAATTACAACAAGATAATCGGTTCTGTGAGGAAAACAACCAACAAGATAACAACAATAGGAAACAACACTTACAGCAAAAAAGTATATGCAGCCACCAATTGTATGTCTCTTCTTCTTTCTGTACAATGATATAGAGTTGAAGAGCCACTCATACACAAACTTTGACCAGTCCCATTCTTTCACAGTTGAAATTTCAAGCAAAGGGTGGAAATATTTTGGGCTCGGTACAGTGTTGGAGTTTGGGCATAGGAAGGTTGACAATGCCACAATCAAGAACTAACGAACCACATCTTCTTCACTCAAACTACTTGTCAAAAGCTTTGAGCCAAATGTTTTTATAAGAGGCTTCTTACTCTCATTAATCTTTTTGAGAAACTTAGAAGTTGCAGACTCATTGTTGTTATCTCTGATATCCTTGCTACCAATTGGAATTCCCAAGAAAAGATGAACAGATTTTGGGGAACATGGAATCACTTTGCCTCCAACTACAATATCCCAACAATTCACATCGACTTGATTGGCCAACCATTGCACAAATCTCCTAGGAACACCACATCCATCATACTCAAGCAAACTTCCAAATCCATGATCCCTTATGATCTTTTTCTTATCATCATCCAAACTTCCTACTATCTCTCAAAAATAGACATTGTTGCACCTGCTACCTGCTGTACCACTGCAACCAACTTGAGATTTTCCTTTACCAATTTCTTTACGCTTCTGAGCACCACGAACTCTTGGATTCTCTTTGTTCGCATAAGACTTCACTAACTGCAAAAAAAATGTAACACTAGACATCAGTCCCAACAGTGTTAATTAGAGACAAAGAAAACAGAATACACCAAAATGAAAAATCCAATGTACTCCTTTCAAATCCTTTAGTGCTTTGCCAAGTGAAACTGGATCCGTGACTTCGGATCATACACATAAAAAAATGAGTCAACATCAATGTTGGATCCTATACATACAAAATGACCTCGGATCATAAGCAATAATGTTGGATTATAGTTTTTTCTAACCTGCCCTTCTTCAGACTCAACTTCAAAACTATCATCCCCGTCAACACTTGCTGAATCACCATCAGACAAGAGTTCCTCATCCATGGCTACAAAAAAGTCAAAAAGTAAAGAGATATGTTAGCTTTGAGGTTACGATTGATAAATAGATTGCTATTACAGTGTGAAGGAAAACAACAATTTACAAAACAACATCAGATACTAGAGCTTTACTCTTAGAGTTGAGAACTACTAACTAGAGCTTTACTCTTAACATAATAGCAGCACACATGTTCACATTTAGAAAACAGATTGCACAAATATCAAGCGGTGTGAAATGTCAAGAGCTTTGTAGAATTTCAGGACCAGCACCAGCAACTAGACAAGACCCATTCTCCAATCCCCATCATGGCAATGTCAAGACAGGGAGAGGGGCACTCAGCCACAACACAACACAGCAAGCAACTCCTCCTTAATTAGCATGTCAGTCCTGCAAATGGCATGGCCCCAACCTCCCGTGGCTGGCTGGCTGTGGCGACAATCAAGCAAAGATCTTTTGTTTAAGCAAAAACCACATATGGAGCAGAAATAACAAAAGTAGCTTATTGTTTACAAGAATGCTATTCGGGAAGGATACTTCCTCACAATGGTACGTTTTTTCCTACTATTACTTACAAGGGAACATGCAACAACAGACCAACAAGCCTTTTAGTTTTGAACAATATGAATATCTGAAAGGTCTAGAAAGGAAAACAAATAGAACAGGACATATGGTGAATTGATTCTAAATCCTAAATATTATTAGACTGTATATTCTTCATATGCCAACCTGAATGGATATAAATTAAAAGACCCTCTCCAATTAGAGTCACCTAACATGTGGACAGGTTTGGAAGTAACTGCAAAGTGCTGCAGTTTCCAGCTAAAGATCAGACAAGCCAGATTCCTGATTTACCTAAAAAAAGATTTTTTTTCTACCAATTATTGCTGTCATGGTACTACTAGTAAGTAGTAAACATGCATGCAACAATTTCACTAACAAGCCAGGTTCCTGGTTTACCCTAGAAACAGCCAGTTTGCAGTTAAGAAAGGTGAACTCCAGTGTAGGTTTGAGTCCCTATGCTTCATAAACTAAGTCGTGTGTAACAAGGAAAGTCTGTTAATACCAATATAGTTTATTGAGAAAACTCCCTCTAGCAAGCTAGCTACAGAACTAGACCAATCAATGGCCACATAGTTGAGACAAATCTGGATGCGTATTTATTTATCAGTAATTTAGTATAGAAATGCCATTTCACACAAACCAGACCACAAGACTTCCCTTGTTACACACGTGGAGTTATCAGTGACCAATTTAAATAGCAAACAACTTAACAGGATATCATAGCTATTTTGTGTAAGATAAGCAAAAGCATTGCCAATTCATGTTTGTAGGAAGTATGACAACTGCACAGCCACCAACAAAATTGGGTCACTTAGCACTGCATAAACAAAAATGGTTCCTACAGCTAGACACTATTGACCAACCATCCATCCAACAAAGAATATTGTTGGCATTCCTTGTACTACAAGTTAAAGTGTTTCTACACATGTAGTCAATTCCTTGTACTATTCGAATATGCAATTTACAACTAATAAAAGTATAATTTACTGATAATAAAATCAGACATGATATTGCATATTAGAATATGCAAGAAATACCCTGACATGATAGACATGCTACTGAAAGTTGAACTAACCTATTAATCTATAGAAATATTTTCCAAAAAATGATATATCATGCTCTTGCTGATATATTAATCACATTAAAATCATTGGTATTTTAGCAAAGATAAAGAGTGCCAAAGATAGAATTTCACTGCAGTTTGCAGCATAACTAGGATAATACTCCCTCCGTCCATAAAAACATGCAATTCTAGCACAGTGTCATGGTTTAGTATCTCTAGTTTGATTAATTATAAATAAAAATATATTAATATTTATGATATCAAATAAATATCATCGGATTCATTATAAAATGTAGTTTTTTAATAAATTAATTTGGAGCCGTAAATGTGAATAGTATTTACTAGAAATTTGGTCAAACGCAGACTACTTTTGGTGGCACGGAGCTCATAGTTGCATGTTTTGTTGGACGGAGGGAGTACAACCTATTCAGCTGGAGCAAACCCAACAAAAGCAAGGCAGTGGACTACCAGCTGAAAGACGGCTACAGCTAGACAACAAAAACAACAAAAATCCAACAAGTAGCCGCAGTTCGCTGTTCACAATTAATCATTCATTCACGAGCTCGATCTGAAGAATCAACTGTGCAGGGAATCAGATAACAAAGCACCTGAAACGCTTCTGGTCAGCGCAGGAGATGACGGCGAAAGGGTCCGAGCTGCCGTCCAATTTGGCGCCGATCAAGTACTTGGCCGAGAGCAGCTCCAGCTGAAAAGCACACACAGATCACAGAAGTACGGACAGATCAGCTGGATCGATCTCTGCTGACAACACTCACACTACTAGATCGAATAAAGTGCCAAGACTCACGGCCGGAATACACCAGTTCAAAATCACCGGAGTATCAAAGATCTACACACAACTAAATAGAGTAGAGAAAACGTGAAATCCATATACCTAGACAACTCCAACAACGGTAGACGCAGAGACCGGGAGGGAACACGAACAACTCAACATATTTCACAACATCTTCTCAAATTTAAGACATAAGTAGAAGTGTGCACAAGGATGTGAATAAAGGTGTCAGGGCTCCCCCTAGCCACCACTACTAGCTCTGTTCTTGCAGTTCATCGAAGTCGTCTTACATGATCGACCAGACATAGAGAATCAATGTATGTCAACCAAGGGAAATATAGCTAAACTAAAATGTGATAACCAGATAACCAACCAGTAAACACCTGCAATCGGACTACTAGCCAGTCTCCAGGGGGAAAATCATCACAAAAAACACTATAGTCTGCAAAGGGGACACTATAGTCTGAATAAGAAGAGACGAGGAGGCACTATAGTTTGCAAAGGGGATGTTTGCTACTTAGATCTGGCGAGGGCAATCATCATTTTGTACAGAGTTCTGTCCTCCTCTTCTAAGGAGTACACACCACTACAACCCCTACCCAGATCTGAGCCACAAACAAGAGCAGACCAGCACCTACAAAAATCAAAGGGAAAATCAAAATAAGAAACAAGCTGGGAGGCAAGCTGCAGCTGCTCGGAGCCTATCCTACTCTCGGCGAGCAGCACGACTTCACAACCCGCAACAAAATCAAACAAGACAAAGACGAGATGGACACAGGTACCTCCGAATCGCTGAGGGCCAGGGCAGGCGACACGCAGAGACGAGACGGGGCGGAGCAGCAAGGTCGCCGAGACAATCGCCGCGACGCCGAGAGAATCGCCGGGGACGAGAACCTTTCCCATTTGCTCGGCGCGCGATTCGAGAATACAAACAGTGCCAGAAGAATCCGATGCGAATACCGTAGGCACTACCGGGTCTTGTAACATTTGGTGTTAGCGGGCGCAGTACGGACCCAATAAGAAACATCGGACCTGATAGCAAATCAAACCAGGCCGCCAATCCAACGGACAGAATCGTTGCCTGAAAGGAAAGCAAATTTCAGGCGAACAGAGAATAGGAAATGTGAAAAATTATCTATAGAAACCATCTCACACAATAGAGATTTCTTCATGTAATAAATATAAACCTTTTTGTTCTCCTTTATTCTCATCCACCGCTCTCTCTCCTCTACTTTTCCTCATCCTTTTTGCTACTGGCGCTCTCTCTCTCCTCTACTTTTCCTCTTCCTTATCCAATCATGGCGATAGGTGATAAGCATGGGCGAAGAGCCATCCTGTGCGACCGACACGGCCGAGCGTCGCGGAGCTAGCATGGGCGAGCTCCGATGGGGCGGCCGTGGAAAAGACGACGCAGCCTGGACCGGTGTGAGCGAGCTCTGCGGGCGGGCGTGACGGAGACGGCGCAGCCATGGCCGGTGTGGGCGAGCTCTGCGCGCGAGCACGACGGAGACGGCGCAGCCGAGTCCGGTGTGGGCGAGCTTTGCGGGCGAGCGCGTCGGAGATGGTGCAGCCGGGTCAGGTGTGGGCGAGTGTCGTTTTTCCTCTCTCTCTCTCTCTCTCTCTCTCTCTCCTAACTCATCTTCTTCCTGCGACAGGGCTCGCGCGCAGGCTGTGCGGGCGGGCGAGCGTGGCGGCCAGCGGGCAGGGCGCGCGAGCGACCAGCGCTGCGGGCAGGCGTGTCAGCGCGCGCGAGCTCGGTGGGGCAGATCGGCCGGCGATGCGGGTGGACGCGCGCTAGCTCAGCCAGCGCGGCGAGCTTAACCTACAAGGCAGCTCGCCCTTCACGGTGACGAGCGAGACAACGGTGTTCTCGTGCACGACGACATGGCCTGGGCCTCCGATGAGCGAGCGTGGTGGCTCCAACAAGCACACGACGCCAGCGGCTCCGATGAGCATCCACCGTGAGCATTTATCGGTAGAAACCACCGGTTTCCTCTCAGTTGTAAAATCAGTCGTTTCTTGTGCATCGATTCAAGAGTAGAGGTGGTTTCTCCATGTAAAAACAGTTTCTACAATTTGTAATCTCTTTCTTCTTTAATTAAGCTGCTATGTCAGCATTTTGCTGAGCTGGCGAGTCATTTAATTGAGATAGAAACTGCTATAATGCCCTTAGGGCAGTCCCAACCGTAGAAACTGCGCACGATTTCCATTGTGACAAGTCAGCAAAAAATTATCTATAGAAATCATCTCACACAATAGAGATTTCTTCATGTAATAAATATAAATCTTTTTGTTCTCCTTTATCCTCATCCACCTCTCTCTCTCCTCTACTTTTCCTCATCCTTTTTGCTGTCGGCGCTCTCTCTCTCCTCTACTTTTCCTCTTCCTTATCCAATCATGGCGATAGGTGATAAGCATGGGCGAAGAGCCATCCTGTGCGACCGACGCGGCCGAGCGTCGCGGAGCCAGCATGGGCGAGCGCCGGTGGGGCGGCCGTGGCAGAGACGACGCAGCCTGGACCAGTGTGAGCGAGCTCTGCGGTCCGGCGTGACGGAGACGGCGCAGCCATGGCCGGTGTGGGCGAGCTCTACGCGCGAGCGTGATGGAGACGGCGCAGCCGAGTCCGGTATGGGCGAGCTTTGCGGGCGAGCGCGTCGGAGATGGTGCAGCCGGGTCAGGTGTGGGCGAGTGTCGTTTTTCCTCTCTCTCTCCTAATTCATCTTCTTCCTGCGATAGGGCTCGCGCAGGCTGCGCGGGCGGGCGAGCGTGGCGGCCGGCGGGCAGGGCGCGCGAGCTCGCGAGCGGCCAGCGCGCGGGCAGGCGTGTCAGCGCGCGCGAGCTCGGTGGGGCAGATCGGCCGACGATGCGGGCGAACGCGCGCTAGCTCAGCCAGCGCGGCGAGCTTAACCTACAGGGCGGCTCGCCCTTCACGGCGATGAGCGCGACAACGGTGTTCTCGTGCACGGCGACATGGCCTGGGCCTCCGATGAGCGAGCGTGGTGGCTCCAACGAGCACACAACGCGAGCGGCTTCGGTGAGCATCCACCGTGAGCACTTATTGGTAGAAACCACCGGTTTCCTCCGGTTGTAAAATCAGTCGTTTCTTGTGCATCGATTCAAGAGTAGAGGTGGTTTCTCCATATAGAAACAGTTTCTACAATTTGTAATCTCTTTCTTCTTTAATTAAGCTACTATGTCATCATTTTGCTGAGCTGATGAGTCATTTAATTGAGATAGAAACTGCTATAAATGCTCCATTAGAAGTGCCCTTGTAGCAGCAGACCGTAGTTTAGACTTTTTTCAGCACAGTTTGACGCCGTTAAAGATAAAAAATGGACGGAATAGTGTAGAGGACAAAACAAAGTTTGACGTGGTACCTGAGTACGCTCTAACTTTTTAGTGGTCCATAGATAAGAGTCATTTTTTAGGGACAATTTGCTACAGCACACCAAAGTGAAAAACATTTGCTGGTGGACATTCCGTACAGTTTTTCGTAGTGTAAAAAAACTGTATGGAGTGTCCACCAGCAAATGGTCTCCACTTTAATGTGCTGTAGCCAATTTTCCCTTTTTCACATTTCCTGTATTTCAGGCGCCTGAACAGTTTTGTCTTTGTCCTTCCATTAAAAAAATTGTCATTTGTTTCTTGTGATTTGTGCTAATAAATTTGGACTATTGGATAAAGATCTGAAGGTTGTAATTGTCGCCTGAAAAGATGCTATATTTCAGGCACCTGAAATATAGCAAATCCTTTTTTTTAATGGTACACACTCAAAAAGAAAAACCATCGGCACCCCTGTCCTTGCCACACTCCGCGCCATGGACATGGAGCTCGAAGCCGCGGGGGGCAGCGGAACCAGGGCGGTGTCCCTCTCCGTTGACTCCCCAACGGCCGACCTAGGCCGTGGGGACCTGGGCGGCGGCGGCGGCAGCGTTCCCTCCCCGGACCGCACCGTCTCGCGCCGCCACGTGTCCCTCCGCCTTCTCGGTGTCGGCGGCGGGGTCGCATTCGAGGTCGTGGGCAGGAACCCCGTCGTCGTCCGCTCCCCGGACGGTGGAGGCGGAGGCGGAACCAGCAGGGTGTTCCGCCGCGGGGAGAAGGGCGAGCTCTGCTCCGGGGACGCGCTGTCGCTGTCGCTCAAGGCGCCTGCGTTCTGGGCGGTGCGGGCGAGGTCGGGGAGCGGGGACGCGGACGCGGACGCGGATGTCGAACCGGCCGTGCTGGATGCCGTGGCGAGGCGGGAGAGGCGTACGCGGGAGCGGAAGGAGAGAGAGAGGGAGAGGCGAGCTGCGGGGGAGGAGGCTATGGAGGTCACCGAAGAGGAAGAAGGGGGAGCCTTGGACTCTGATGTCGAGGGTTTCGACATCGATTTAGCAGACGTAGATCCAGTTCGAGGTGACCTTCTGTTCTTCTTTCCTGCATTTTCCGGGAAAGGTTAAAATTTTCCACATTCCACTACAAATTTGAATTTATTGCATAGCTTTTTAGCAATATTGTTTTACTTAAGTATGAAAGATGCTGTGCTCAATTTAGGTCAGATTGGAGTGTGTGGCTTCCAATGAACTGGGTTTCAGTTTTGCCATCTGTGCTCTGCTTCTGTTAACTGATGATAGATTCAGAATACTTGTTGGCTGCCCCGTCGATTTCTAAACTTACGTTTATATGGGGCACAACAGGAACAGTTTGGTGTGGCTTCCGGATTTTGTATTTGTTGGAAACCTGAGTAAACAATATACTCCTATTAATAGGCATGTGTTAGCGGTG
This sequence comes from Coix lacryma-jobi var. lacryma-jobi, assembly GCA_009763385.1. NCBI lineage: Eukaryota > Viridiplantae > Streptophyta > Magnoliopsida > Poales > Poaceae > Coix > Coix lacryma-jobi. Next base: position 53,884,566 of record CM019824.1, read on the forward strand.
AATGATTCCGTTCCTATGATATTTGCAGTGGCATAAACTCATGATCATATGATCTGCATGGGCATCGGTGAACAAAACAAAAATATTTCATATGGTTAATTGTAGAACTCTGGTAATGGACTACTCACTACCAGTCAATGCTCTTCATTAATATCTTATTTGAGAATTAGTAATTTTCCGGTACGTTATATTCCGCTGTTGGCTGTTGCTAGGAAAAGGCATTAACGTTAACATAGGTACTGGAATGTTTCGTCTGAAATATGTTTCTGTCTAATTGAGCAGCAAATATGGTTTTGTCTGCAGAATTTGGGTTCTTGTCGATGGGCCATGAATTTGACAGTTTCCCAAAGGGAAGGATTCGTGCTCCAAAGGATTGGAATTGGTTTTTAGAGGAAACAAAGAGGAGCTCCGACGATGAAGTTAGCAGCAAGAGAAGAGGTAGATCGAAAGTTCAGAGTTGGAACAAGAAGAAAGATGGAGACGGTGAAGATGAAGACTGGGCTGGTGAGAGTGAGGATGAAAAGGAGTCCCTGGCAAGAGTTCCTAGTGTGAAGAGACCAAAGTATGCAACAAGATCTAAAGGCCCAGAAAAGCCTAGTAAGCAAAAGTCAAAGGTTGGAAGTACCAAAAGCATCGATGAAGATGAAGGTTCCGAGGATGAAGAGGATGAACAAGATGAAACTCTGGGAGGTTTTTTAGTTAATGACGAGGATGACGAGCCTATGGAAGAGCTGAGCGATGAAGAGGAGGAATTCGACGATGAGGAAGATGATTGATAACCACGTCAAAAATTAACCTTCTCAGTGATGAACTGATACTGACAAGTGACAAGTAGTGTGTTTGTTCTCCTTTGAACTTGTGTAAAAATATTGTGTGACAACTCAACTGTTGGGAGTGTTGTTACTTCTGAAAAATTGACGTTTTTGTTTGCTCAGCTGATTGATCGATACATCTATATGTTTGTCGTCTTGGCTGCCCATCTCAACAGTGAACCGAATTTTCTCTGCGACACGGCCACGAGTCTGCATGAAAGCAATTCCGTTTCCGTTTAAAATCAGTTTTGCACTATCAAAATCAATCTGTCTTGGTCAAGGTACGATGTTTCTTCATATTGGGCGATAGTGATGTCCAAGTCCAACATTGATTGTTTTCACAAGTAGGTGTAAATGATATGGACATTTTTCAACCTATTGAAGAGCTTTAGGACCGTTTGAAACTACTCTACGAACTCTGCTTCGTAAACTCCACCGTGAAGCAGATTCACAAAAAGGGTAGAGTTTGTGGAACATCCATTTAGAAGTTTGTGGAACATCCTTTAGAAGTTCTTACAACTTTTTTTTTTTTTGCCTCGAGCAGAGTACGTGGAGTTTGATTTTTTTTTGCTACAAAACATGGAGCTGAGCAGTCTCAAACATCCATATAAAATGTATCATATTCGAATTTAAAGATTTAGTAGAAATACCGTATTCATATCCGAATACTCAAATTTAAATATATATACACAACGTCGATTATATCCAAAATAAAATTTGAAAAAAGGTTTATTGTAGCTATTCCTATTCGTGCGTAGGTATTCAATCTATTTACACCTAGACATCGATGGATCCAGACTCAACCTACTAATGGGTTAAAACTCATCTTATACCCAACCCAACTAATAACAAATTTACTCCCTTCTTTAACCCACCCTATCCCATATTTCTACTGTTTTATTCCAACTCATTCCACATTATAAAATTTTATTAAATTTAACTAAAATTTGTTGCAGATAATTTAATGTAACAAACAGTTACTTCATATCATTGAACTGTTAGATCAATACATGAGCCCCACATCAAAGTTGAACTCTAAAGTTAAAAGCTCGTGTTCACATTTTAAAATTTTGTCGAAATTGATTGAAATTTATTCCGGATAATTTAATGTAACATGCAGCTACTTCATGCCAATTGTCGCGCCAAGATCATTGTGTGAGTCATACGTCAAAGTCGACCGTAGCAATAAAAGCTTGTGTTCACATTATAAATTTTTATCAGAATTGACTGAAATTTATTGTAGATGATTTAATTTAACAAGCAGCTAATTCATGTCAATTGCCAATGCCAGATCAATATGTAGGCCCCATGATAAAGTTGGACCCTAGAAATAAAAGCTTACGTTCACACTTTCTAATTTTATCTAATTTACCTGAAATTTGTTAAATTGGATTATTCAAAATATTATGGAGCTAATATGTGCCAATTAACATAGTGAAATCTACATGTGAACCCACATCAAAAGCTAAACACATTACAAATCAATATATGTATAAATCCTAATCCATTCAACCCAGTTTTATATTAAAACCAACATAACCTAACCCACTAAGTAAATCAACCAATTCCCACTCATTCAATGTATACCCATTTGAAAACACAATCCATTGAACCTATCTGAACCCAATCCATTAGCACCAATTTGAAAACACAATCCATTAAACCTATTTGAACCCAATCCATTAGCACTTTAGCAAGGTGAATCCAGACCATAACCCCATCTATGAGGTCATCAAATTCCAAAGAAGACATCCCAAAGTTTTTTTATTTTAGATAGAAGAAATATAATGTTTCTCATCTGTTAGGTGAATTCTTAGGCTCCATTTGACATGGTTTTCATCGCCTTTTGAAGCCGTTTGAGCCGCTTTGTACCAAACAGGGTAAAACCAACCAAATGGCTTCATCCAAGAAATTTTTTAAATTGTGCTCTTACAATGGATATATGGAGGATGGTGCTAAAAATAGTGGCTTCATACAGTTTCACCTTGCCTTGGTGGGTCATGCATGAGTAAGGATGACAATGGGTATGTGTTGCTACCATGTTTGGATAGGAGTTTTTTTCCATACCCTTACCCATGCGGGTAACAAGTACTCGTGGATTACCCATGTGCAAGAATGTTTGTAAATCAAAATTACGTATATCAATATATTAGGCTCCTAATTCCAACTAAAACATCACACTTTACAAAATCAATAGTCAATTCATCAAACAAATTAGCTACATGAATAAAGTTTACGTACAATTTGAGTATTATTGAGCTTGAGTTATGCGGTGGTGAATTTAGACCTAGGATTTCTATAAATTGAATCGAGTTTAATTTACCCATGGGTTAATGAGTATGGACTGCAGTCCCACACTATTACCCAAATTAGCCATACCATTGCTCTAATAGGTTTTTTACCCATTGAGTGTTTGAAAGGTCCTAGTTTGGTTTTGGTAATTGAGTGACAACTTAGGTGGACTAATATGTGTTTGAAGTGAATTACACAGGTGATTAGTCCATAGGTGATCATGTGTGAGCAACATATGCCATAGAGGAGAAATGACTTGGAATATGTTGCAAGGCTCACACATGTGAAGAAGGAGCTTAATGCACATGAAACATGACATGGAGTCATGTGGCTAAGATGGTGAAGATCAAGACAAGACTTGGCTTGATGGACTGGTTGCAAAGGTGAAGGGCAAGTTGGAGGCTTTGAAGCCGTTGGTACCGAGTGTCGGGAGGCTTAAGCAAGACTTGGCGCCGAAGGACCAAAGCAATGGTGAAGAGCAAGCGATGTCAAGATCGATGGACCATGGAGGCCACGTGATGATATGAAGTGGATCATATCATTTGATCGAGGTTGGTGCATGTGTTGCATCAACAAATGGAGGAGATGAAATGAAATGCGCAAGGCAAAGGTATACTTGTAGAGCATTTCATTTCACCGGTCATAGGTGTGTAGAGAAGATTATGACCGGGTTTAGGATAGATGGCCGTACTATTAAGAGGAGCAAACTTGTTTGCATATCGGTCATCTAGTGCCACTTGAGCGATATAACATTGCGATGTTGCTAGGATCGAGTGGCGTGGTGAGAGCAAGTGAAAATCCTTTGAAAAATATTTGTGAAAATGCTAACACACATGCACAAGGTTGTATACACTTGGTGGTGTTAGCACATTTACAAAGGAGAAGTTGTTGGAGTTGATTTGGATTAACACAGAGAAGAAAAGGAAGTTTTTTGAGTGTGGTCGGTAGTACCGCCCAGGGGGGTCGGTAGTACCGCCCAAGGGTGCTGCGTGCAACCTTCTCTGTGTTGAGTCTGAAATGGCCTGGCAGTTGTACCGCCATAGGGTCGGTTGTACTGACCCTCGGTAGTACCGACCAGAGGGTCGGTGGTATCGTGGTCCTGAAGGGTTTTGCAGGCTCTCTGTGTTGAGCTGAGTTTGGCCTGCCGGTAGTACCGCCATAGGGTCGGTACTACCGACCGTTGGAGGTTTCGAGATGTGAGGAGTTTGCAGGGTCTCTGGAAGTGGCCAAATTTGGCCTGCCTGTAGTACCGCCATAAGGGCCGGTACTACCGACCGTTGATGTACTGATGTCTGGTGTTCTGGGTGCTCTCTGTGTAGTTCCAGAATGGCCTGTCAGTAGTACCGCCATAGGGCCGGTACTACCGACCATCAGTGGTACCGAGGTCAGGAGGGAGTTTGGATGCTCTCTGTGTAGATCCAATGTTGGCCTGTCGGTAGTACCGCCATAGGGCCGGTACTACCGACCGTTGGAAGTTCCGAAGGCGAAGGAGTTCGGGGCTCTCTGTGTAGTCTCCAGTTTGGCCTGTCAGTAGTACCGCCATAGGGACGGTACTACCGACCGTCGGTGGAACCGACCAGGGGGTCGGATGTTCCTCAGGTCAACGTTGTGTGTAACTGCTAGATCTGACAGAGTCGGTACTACCGCCCCAGGGGGGTCGGTACTACCGACTGTAGCGCAAAATGCCCAGTGAAGGGGCATAACGGCTAGTTGGCCCTCGGGGCTATATATAGTCGTGGTAACCGGCCTTGGGCTGGTTGGTCAAGTTGGCTAAGCACTCCATAGCCTTGGTGGCTTGTGTGGATGTGCTAGCTACCCCTCTAACACACATATGCTTTAGTGCTTATCCGATTGTGTGAGAGAGCGATCCTAGTATGTTGCTTTGAGAGATAGCATCAAGTGGCACTAGGTGTTCGAGTTGCAAGCCGGTGGTGCTTATTACTCTTGGAGGTTGCCACCTCCTAGACGGTTTGGTGCGTGTCTCCGTCGTGAAGCCCGCGTGAAGATTGTGCGTGGCTCCGGAGAAGCTTTGTGAGGGGCATTGTGCTCGCCCCGCGGGAGATCGCGAAGAGCAACTCTAGTGGAGAAGAGGCGTGAAGAGCGCCAAGTGGTCCGGCCGGATCGAACGCTAGAGCTCTTGGTGAGCACTCCATCGTGGAGAGCGTGACTTAGGGTCACCACTAGCAAGAGGATCGGCGGCAACCTTGGGCTTGCTTCAACGGGGACTAGCTTGGTGGCAACCAAGTGAACCTCGGGATAAAATCTTGTGTCCCCGTCTCTTGTTGCTCTTATTGTTCTTTGTTCCTTGCATATTACGCTTGTTTGTGTTCTTCGTGTTCTTCCTCCCTCCATCACTCTATAGGTTGGGAAGGCTCAATCCACATTTTGGCAAGGAACCCAGACTTGGGAAAGCTACAATCGTCATCTACATCATCTAGGGAAGTGGGGTAATTGCTAGACCTGAGATTGCATCTCATCCACTTCGATTTCGTAGCTTCCTGCAGGTGCCCGGTAGTACCGGCCTAGAAGCCCGGTAGTACCGGCCTAGCAGCCCGGTAGTACCGACTGCCTGTTCTTTACACTAGCTTGTATTGCAATACTAATCCTTGTGCTAGTGTTTAGTTTCTTAGTTTGTGTAGCTAAGTTGAGCTCTCTAATTTGGCTTGTGTAGCCTTATTATTGAGCATTGCTAGTGAGCTTAGGTTTTGTGCTTTGCTTGCTAGATTGCATAAGAGCTCCCCCGTGCTTGAAGTACTAGTTGCATAGGCTAGTTGCATAGGCTTGTGTGACCTTGCTTCTAGAATTGGTTAGGTGAGCTCTAGCTAACCCGATACCTTATTTGCATTGATTAGGATCTTTTGTAAGGTGTCACAGAGTATAGGTAGAGGGGTGTAGTCTTGGCTAGACCGATAGTTTTAATTCCGCATTTGTTTCGGTTAGCCGCTGCGTTTAATTTTAAAAAGGACTATTCACCCCCCCTCTAGTCCGCCATCTCGACCCTTCAGTGTTTCCGGTAGAAATTAGCATTTTTATACATGAGGTCCTCTAAGAGCATATATGTTTTTACTTAGAGCATCTCCAACAACTCCTCAAATTAAGTTGCTATCCTTATAAATTTGGCAAAATCACAAAAATCTCTCTCCAACAACTCCTCAAAAGAACTTGTCATTTATCCCAAGTTGCTATCCATCGGTCTCGTGCGCGGGTATTTGCGCGCGCGGTGTCGAGTTGCCATCGCGAAAAAACTTCCCTCTGCGACAAACTTCCCGCCGCGTTGTAGATCGATACCTCGTCTTCCCGTCCGCGAGTAGATCGGGCACGTTGAGTCTTTGTCTTCGGCGCCTGAGGCGGGCACGACGATATTCGTCTTCGTCCGCGTGGAGGTCGAAGGAATACGCCGCCGCCGCCTTTGTTTCCTCGTCGTGAAGCCAGCAGGCCGTCCATCAGGTACGATATCCCTTCCTTTTCTCATCTCATTCTTCATGCCCAACTAGTATACTCGCCGTCTGCTAGGGCTAGGCCGTCGTTCTGTTCATCTTCATGTCGATAGAACACTCGTATCAATGTTGTGCTGCTGATAGAACACTCACTCCAAGCGGCCCTCTGTGCTTCTTTCATCTTGACATTGCATTGGTTCCCGTTTGTAGTCATGGCCGGCAAAACTGCTGCTGCAACCTGCTACTTGCTTGCAAAAAAGCTGGATTCGATTCAAGTTAATGTAAACGAAGGACGTGCATGCTAGTGCTACTTGATTTGACACCTCCATGATACAATTAAAAAACAAGAAGGCTTCCAGGCGTACGGCAAGAGCGGCGGCGGAGTACGGCTTCACGGCGTATGGCTTCACGGAGTCGGAAAGTCGCGGCGCGAGGAGAAGACTTGCTTCTAAATTTTTAAGTTTACCAAATTGAAATAGCAAACTATTGGAGAGACTTTTTTTTTACTTGCCAAACGTATTAGCAACTTGTCAAATCACAAAATTTGGCAAGTGAATTTTACCAAACTCTTGGAGATGCTCTTATAAAGCTGTTTTGCAAAACGGTTCTATCGTCACCAATGGAGCTAAAACAAAAAAAAAGTTTCATTGGTGAAGTGGAGGCATATCAAACACACGACGTTAGAAAAAGTACACCAACTGGCCGAATCGGACAGCTGCATCCATCACCATGGGTTTGTATATTGCGGCACACCACCATCATCGGATCCTACAAAACAGACGTAGAATCCGAATTAGCAGACCGTCTATTACAGACTTAATAATTCAATAATAATAATAATATAATATCACAATCAAATAGCAAGGCTAACGATGCTAAACACACACCAAATGACCCCCAGGGTTCAATCCAGAGGCGAATTCCAGTACCGTACCACAGTACTAGTGCCGCCAGCGCCATTCTAATGTACTCCCTCCGTTCCAAATGATAAGATATTCCAAGAACGTTGGAGAGTCAAAGTTTTTTAACTTTGACCAAATTTATATAATAATATAATAATATGTATATATGATACCAACTAAATACAATGAGATTCTTCATTAGTTATATTTTGATAACATACATACTAGATGTCATAAATCTTTATGTTTCTCTCTAAAATTTTGGTTAAAGTTAAAAAACTTTTAACTCTTCAAGATTCTTGGAATGTCTTATAATTTGGGATGGAGGGAGTATCCATCGTATATATCCCAATATGCCATTGCCAGTGACACAGGCAATGTGCATGACTCATAGTCAAAGGTAGTTGCTGAGTGCCGCAGGCAGCACCATTGCAGCTGCACGCCTGCACCCCCGCACGATCTCCACCTTTCGTGGTGATCACTGATCGACCAGGGGGGTCTCAGGGACTCGGCGAGCCAATCTGCTGCACAAGCTCCTCAACCTCTTTCTCGTCCATCTCCGCCCCCGGCTCCGGCGCCTCAGTGGCAGCAGCCGTGGCAGCGACGAGCTCGTCCACCTCGGCGTCGATCTCCACCTGCTCCTCCCCGAGCAGCTCGTACCATATCATGTCCGTGGCGTTAGCGGTGTCAGAAATCTGCGCCGCTGCCACGGCCGCCGGGATCGGAGCCGCCTCGACCTCGGCGCCCGCTGCCAGCGCCAGCTCCTCGAAGGAGAGGACGTCCGCTGCGTCCGTGGCGGCGTCGAGCAGCCGCCGCTTCCTGCCGGCCTCTACGTGCGCGCCGCCGCGGCGCGCCAGCAGAGCGTCCAGGAAGGCCAGGTTCCCCATGGCGCGCGCCAGGAAGGCCGTGCACTGCTCCTGCCGCCGCTCGGTGCCCCGCACGCGCCGCTCCATGTCCAGCAGCTGCGCGCGGGCCTCCCCCTGCTCGCGCCGTAGCCGCGTCAGCTCCCGCGCCAGCGCCTCCCGGTCCCGCCGCAGCCTCTCGAGCTCGGTGTCACGGTCGCCGCCGGCCCCCGTCGAAGACGGAGACGCTGTGGATCCCGCGGAGCCCCCGCGACCGCGACGCCGCCGGATGTTCACGAGGAGGTGCCGCTGCCCCGCGAGGAAGTCGGCGTGCGCGAACTCCCACCTGTCAGGGCTCACCTTGCGGAATCCCTGCACAGCATTGCATTGCACGCGCACAAACAGCAGACAAATTAGCAAGGAGAATCAGCAAATTGATTAGCAGAAGGACAACATTCGTATATACTGCTACACTAGCATTGCAATGTTTGTTAATTATGAATAGAGATTTGATTACGGACGTAGGTGTTGAGCTGCCGGAGGAAGGTGGAGAAGTTGCCGTGCTTGAAGCGGCGCGGAAGGTGGCCCGCCGCGAAGGCGTGTGGGTCCCACACCACGAAGCTGTTCCGCGCGGCGCCCCACGAGATCACGCCGTCCGTCGCCGGGTCCTCCACCAGCTCGAACGTCTTCGCCAGGAACGGCGGAACCGTAGACCCCGGCGGCGTCTGCCAAGGCTCCGGCGCCGGCGCTGCGCCGGCTCCCGGCCAGTGCCCGCGAGCATCGCTGTCAGTGTCCACGTCGAACACCACCACCACTTCGTCGTCGTCCTCCTGCTTGACCGTCATGGCTGGGCGCTCCATCCGGAGTTCGGCAGGTGCTGCTATGAGTTCATCGCGTTGAGTAGGCTGGGTTGGTGTTTTGGCGGGAGACATGGGCGGTGTTCCGCTATTTATAGAGAGGGGATGGAATGTTCTAGAAAGTACGAGAAGGAGGGATGGAGGAGAGAAGCCGAGCAGGATCGGTGTCAGATATTTTCTTTGGAAGCTTCTCACGGGCGCCAGAGCTGGCGGGAACGGCTGGGCCGCGAGATAGTTTTGCTGCCTTGTTGGCGCGTCTCCTAGTTATTGGATTTCAAGTTTTTTTATCCTTTCTTTGCATGATTTTTTTTTAAAGTGCTGTGCATGATTTTGATTTGATTGGATATGAGTGGCCCCTGCTGCCGTGACCATGCCTGCTCCCAACCCGTTATCACATTAAGTCTTCATCCACCCTAGACCCGCTCAAACATTTAGTGAATAAACCCACTTTAACCCATCCTGTTCGTATGTGTTCAACCCGTCACAAAAAAAAAACACACTGCTAATGGAATGGGTTCAAAAGGGTCCACCTTTGACGTGGGGCCCACATATTAATCTAGTAATGCCAATTGGCATAAAGTAACTCTTTGTTAAATTAAATCATCTGTAATAAATTTCAGTCAATTCAGGTAAAATTTTATAGTATGAACGCGAGCTTTTATTTGTAGGGTCCGGCTTTGAAGTGAGACCCACATATTGATCTGGCAGTATTAATTGACATAAAATAGCTATTTGTTAAAGTAAATCATATGCAACAAATTTCAGTCATTTAGGTAAAATTTTACAGTGTGAACGCAAGCTTTTATTTCTAGGGTCGGGCTTTGACGTGGGGCCCACATATTGATCTAGCAGTGCAAATTGACATAAAGTAGCTGCTTGTTAAATTAAATCATCTGTAACAAATTTCAATCAATTCAGGTAAAATTTTATAATGTAAACGCGAGCTTTTGTTTCTAGGGTTCGGCTTTGATGTGAGGCCCACATATTGATCTGCTGATGTCAATTAGCATAAAGTAACTTCTTGTTAAATTAAATCATCTACAACAAGTTTTACTCAATTTAGGTAAAATTTTATAGTGTGAACGCGAGCTTTTATTTTTAATGTTTGACTTTGATGTGGGGCTCACATATTGATAGGAGTTACATGAGCACAATCTTTCCGTTAACCCGCCCCGACCCGTTTTCTGTGTAACCCAAACCCGATCCGACTCATACGAAAATAACACTCGTTTAGACCCGTCAACACATACCTTATATGAGAACCCGCCACAACAAAACCCGTTTCTGCCCGACCCATTAGCAGGCGGAGCCGTGCCAGTTGAATCATTTGTTTTTTTAAGACCTAGTTTCAGCTAATTACGAGCGCACATTCATCCTATCACTAACATACGTATCTACCATTACTCTTATTTGTGTACACTATTTCCTGCCTCTTCGAACAGCCACGTCGACGTTTCATACCATCCGTCCGATATGCGATGCAAACCATCCATTAGCCTGCCGTCTCTTAAGCCCTCCACCGGCACAACTCCGAAGCCTCCCGAACCTGACCCACCACGCACAGCAATGTTCGGGCGCAACTTCGGGGCAGTTTCAGGGCCCTAGCCACCACCTCCTTAGACGCTCCGTCGCGGTGCCTCTTCGAACAGCCACGTCGACGTTTCATACCATCCGTCCGATATGCGATGCAAACCATCCATTAGCCTGCTGTCTCTTAAGCCCTCCACCGGCATAACTCTGAAGCCTCCCGAATCTGACCCACCACGCACAGCAACGTTCGGGCGCAACTTCGGGGCAGTTCTAGGGCCCTAGCCACCACCTCCTTAGACGCTCCGTCGTCGTGAGGGCTGTGTGGCGGAGCCAGAGGTGCTTAGGGGTGCTTCCTCCTCTGCTCGCCCGCACCGCACCGCCCTATCAAGGCGTCCGCCCGCTGCCGCCATCACCACCTAGCTTCTCCCGATAACGTGTGCTCCACCCCTTGCTCTTTTTTGCTCCGCTGGCCCGACATTGTGTTGCGTACCCACGCCTGCGCCAGCACAGGAGCCGGGCGTTTAGGCTTCCAACTTTGGTGCTCCGATTCTGATTTCATCCCTAATTTATCTCCTCTCAGATCCCGGAAGACACTGTTAGAAATACACGTCGTCCCGTCCGGTTCCCGTCCCCCCAATAGCACGTGAAGGCGTGAGAAGTTGATGGAGATCATCCCTTCCCTTCCCACGAGCACACATACCACGAACAAGATACAGAGACGCGTAGATGTATGATGAGGCCAATTATCATTCTCATATAGAATAGATGTACAATAGTCTCCTTAGGGCAGTCCCAATGGCACATTGATAATGATTTCTATCCCTATTAAATGAGATGCCACCTAAACAAAAAATCTGATGTGGCAATCTAATTAAAGAAGAAAGAGAAGAAAATACGATGAAACCATTTCTTCCTAGAGAAACCGAGTCTACTCATGTACCAAGGTAGGAAGAAACTGCTATTTTCGCGTTCGGAGGAAACGAGGAGTGTCTATGCCCGCGATGGAACTTTTCCGCTCGCTGCTACGTCGCTCGCCCAGGCCGCAGTTGGTGCTGCGCTTGCCGTGCCGCCACCGTCCAGGCAGTGCTCGCCGCATGCCGTCATCGTCCACGCAGCGCTCGCCGCGCGCTGCCATCGCCCATGCAGTGCTCGTCACGCCTTCGTCCGTATGGGTCGCGTCGTTATCGTCCAGGCCGTCGTTGCTGTCGTACTCATCGCACCACCACCACACAGAGTCCCAGACAGTGCTCGCCGTGCCTCTATCCGTGCAGGCAGCGCTCGCCGCGTGCCGCCATCGCCCACCCAGCTCTTGTCGTCGTCCGTACAGGCCATGCTCCAGGTGAGGGAGATGAGAGCACAAGTTCATGCCGATGACAAGGCCAAGCTCACCGGCGACTTGGAAAATGTGCTACTCCTCTAATCGGTCAGGTGTTAGAATGAAGATGAAGTTCTCACCTGCTATGCTAGCTTGTGCTTATTGAGAAAAGAGGAGAAGATGTGCTACTCGTCTACTACACCGTTAGCAGATCGATGGATTTGATAGAGAGAAAGAAGGAAGAAAAACCTAATATTTATTGCACAAAGACTCATCCATTGTTTGAGATAGTTTCTACGGATAACGTGGCTGTTATGGAAATCGTGTATAGTTTTTATCATTAGGACTGCCCTTATATGCACAAGTCTTCAGGACATAAAAGGTAGGAGCCCAATCAATCCTCCTAAGACTATCTCCAACAACACGTACTCAAAAAGAAGACTCATTTCATGTTTTAGGTGACGCACAGTAGAAGGGTATGTGCCCCAAAATTTTCATTCTCCAACAGCCCTCGCAGCAGCGCCAAGACCCAGTCAGTCAGAGTCATTCAAAAAATAAAAAAAATCACATCCCACGTTAAAGCAAGATGCAAAGAGAACAGGAGAGCAGACAATTTTGCCTTCCGTGTTGCCCACCACCCAAAATGGGTCTTGTATTTGCCTATACTGTTGGAGCCTGTTTTTTGATGGGAAAACATTGTGGACCATGTATATTTGGCTATGGGTCATGGTTTGCCTATTCTCTTGGAGACAGTCTAATGGAAGGATTTTCTCAATCCCACTAATGGAGGATTCTTAACAGACACAAAGCCATGAATCACTACAACAGAAAAGGCCATAGGACGATCTATCAATTGAGCTATAGTCTCGGTAACAAATTGCGTCCGGGACTAAAGACTTTTAGTCCCGGTGGGTAAAACCAACCGGGACTAAAGAGACTTTTAGTCCCGGTGGGTAAAACCAACCGGGACTAAAGGTTCACCTTTAGTCCCAGTTGGTATTACCAACCCGGACTAAAGGTCCCCCAACCTTTAGTCGCGGTTGGTGTTACCAACCGGGGCTAAAGTTCCTTCCCGAGTGAATTCAAAAGGAAAACATCCAGAACTACATCACGTGGGTTGTGTAGCTCAGTTGGTAAGCGTGCCTGAGGCGAGAAGTGTTGAGTTCGAATCTCACGAACGGAGGAACCGGGGCCTAAGGTGGGGAGCCCCTTCCCAACCGGGGCTAAAGGGCTATGTATAGTAGTGAACGGCGGTGGGCAGTGTGGTTGACCCTCGGCGCTACCTCCTTCGACATGAGCAGTCCGATTCTCTGGTACTTCAATTTGGGCATTTTATTTTTCTAATAATTTCACTCTACCTCTACCCAAAAACTTATTGCTTCATACCAAAATTTATTTGATTAATCTACGGAGCGAGCTTTCATGCCTGCTGCGGCGCTATTGGTCTCCTCATCCATCACTAAGAAGCTGGGACCCATTCAGAGTCCATAGTTTATACGTAGGTGCTCAGCTCTGAAACACCTCACATCCCTTTTCCTACTTCAGCTATCTGCTAGCTTAGTGATGCTCCCTCCTTGGTGCCTTGCTGAAACTGGGTTACGTGATGACAATAGAATCGTAGCTTTTTGGTATGTCAATTTATAAGGGAATTATCATTGTACTCCTGTTTGATTGCGGTCATGATTACTGTGCTCCCATAATCCTGTGATACCGTGCAAAACTTAATCTCATAAATGTCACTGACCTGTTGCAGTGTGCCATATTGTGTCCTTCAAACTATATCTATTTGCTAAAATAGATTGAATTGAAATGCCTTATGGATCCTCTACTCAAAATAAATAGCATTTTTTTGGACCTCTGTCCTTCAAACTAATACAATCCTCATATCCATTTGCTAAAATAGATTGATTTGAAATGATTTGTGGATCCTTTTCTGCAGGTCGTTAACAATTGCCCCAATTCCAACTATGCCTAAGATCAGGGTTATCTGCCACTGATACTGACAAGCTGTTTGCCACAAAATGTACAGGTCAACTGTTTGGTTTTATCCAATCATATGAGGGTGACCTATCTAACTCTACAAGTTTTTCTTTGGTCCATCTCATGGTCATGGAGTGTCTCAGACTCTCAGTTTACATATGCCTCCATGTTCCATTTGAACATCGGCTTCAGTGCTTTTCACATGAATGAACATTGCTAACTTTACATACTCAACTTTAGTACAACCATCTCCATGTATTATTAGAATTTACAAACAGATGGATTTTCCGGTACCCTCTTACCTCCATGTTACTTCCATCATTCTATGTGTACTTCTGTCAATGTTGCTCTTCTCACATTTTTTAAGATAATGGTGCCTCCTCTCATGGATGTTGTCCCACTAACGTTCTGTATTTAGCGATGAATGACAACTCAGAAACGGTATTTCAACTGAAACAATCTTTCTGTTGCCAATCTATAAAGTTCTATTTTGATTTGTAGCTACCAATCTTGCTCCTTTAAACAACAGTTGCACATCTCAATCAAATCATAACTGTCCTCATTTGCTTCTACACCATAAAACCTGCCTTTTTTTAGCCTGCTCTGTTCTGTGGTTCTGCCCGCGGCAACGCGCGGGGTTCCTGCAAATTTTGAGATTGATGAAGTTACCACAAATGTCTCCCTATCAACGGATACATCGTCTATCATTAAAAGAATAACGCTGTCAAATTTTAGAATAAATCTAAAAAAAATATGAATACTCGTATCAAGTTAAGGACTTAAATCCGGATAGACAGATTCTATCACTACATAACAAGCTGAGCTAAATTCAGTTCGCGAATCAGTAGAGTCGATTTGAACGCGAGTTTGGGGGAAGCTGGCCTGGTCAATGGATTGAAAGTAATTTAATGGGAGCCTATCTTAATGTGGATTTTGAAAGAAAGCGGTCTAAAACTATCCGCACTCACGTTCCTCTATTTTCATCCTCTATACTATCTGGTCATCAAAATTCTCTCCTTTATACTCATTTCTCATGCATTCATCCATCATCTATATCATCATCTATCTACTGTGGGCCCACTTTTCACTTTATCTAAATATATCCATGAGAGATTTAGTTTTGAAGAATTAATTGCAATGAGTTTAATGGTGCAATCGGAATTTAATTTGGGTTTTCGGTTTGTGAGATATAGTAACTTATTTAACAAAAAAGAGTAGGGCCCACCTATCAGTAGCGGATGGTTTAGCGGGCTGCGCTGCAGCTAGTTTTCTCTCTGTGGGCAGCGCGCGGCGTCCTGCAAGCCTTCACATTTAGCCGAAACCTATCGGTAGCAGATGGTTTAGCGGGCTGCGCTGCAGCTAGTTTTTACGGTATCAACCGGATACAGAATATTGTAGCGTTCCCACTGCAGTTCGTCTAACTGACTCTTTTGCTGAATCCAGTTTCATCAATTGATTATAAAAATTAGATTTGTATATTTTTCAATTATTAAAACTGTTATTACCTTCATATGTAGTTTTGAAAATTACTTTTGCTGATATGGCCTCAGGTAGGACTTTTACAACACTTAAAAAAGTAAATTATAGATTTTATAAAAGGAATTGTACAAATATTTTTTAAAAAATTATCCAAATATTTTTTTAAAAATTATCCAAATATTTTTTCAAAAATAAATATAAACTTTAAAAATACTAACACTTGGTCCAATATTAGTAAACTTGTTTTAACTTTGAAAAAAAAATGTAAAACTAGTTTCATACTTTTTTTTTCTTAAAATCATGCTCTACCTTTTTATCACGAGGATGTGAAGATTTAATTCAGCCACACCATCAAGCCGTGCATACACCCTTGTTGTTGAGGAGGCACATTATGGTCTACTCCCTCCGTCCCTAAATGTGTGTCGTTTCTGGTTTCCGTGCCAGTACGTTTGACTCAATTTATAGAAAATACGTGCAACATTTGTATCTCTAAGTAAATTTATTAAAAAAACTAGATTCAAAGATCTTTCTAATGATACTAATTATATACTATAAATATTAATATTTTTTAATATATATATTTAATTAAAGTTGTTCCTCAGGAAGCGAGAACTACAAACATTTAGGGACGGAGGGAGTAGACCCGAAGATCAAGCCCGACACTTTCAGTATAATTGCATGGGTGGTATAAACCCTTTTAAAGCACTACTCCCTCCGTCTCTAAATAAATATCACTTTCTAAAAAATATCTTTTATTAAATACTCCCTCCGTCCAACAAAACATGCAATTCTCGCTTATCGAGAAGTCAAACATTTTAAACTTTGACCGAAATTATATAAAAAAGTATTAATATTCTTGATACAAAAAATATACCATTAGATTAGTAATGGATTATATTTTCATAATAATTTTATTTAACGATATAAATACTAATACTTTTTATTATAACCTTGGTCAAACTTGAGCCAATTTGACCGGCACGGATCCCATAATTGCATGTTTTTATGAACGGAGGGAGTATATATTAAAAATATTAATATTTAGTATTATTGAAAAGATCTTTGGATCTAGTTTTTTAATAAATTTATTCAAAGATATAAGTGTTGCATATATTTGCTACAACGAATAAAACTTGCGGCACACACACCAACAGTGACAATTATTTAAAAACGGAGGGAGTATATGAAAATCACTCCTCCCGAGGCATGTAGAAAAATGTCACATATATTCTGATGAGGACCAGACAAGAATTATTTCTCTATTTACACTGAGCTATAAGTTAAAAATACTTGTTCTAAACTGCTTCCTATTTAACCCCCACTTGAATCACTCTTAGAATCACTTCGCACTTGCTCCCCATCCTGTCCTCACCAAAATCACTCCATCAAAAAATCAGAGTTGCAACTAAGAATTACGGAGTGGATCTCTACCAAACATGCTATAATTGCTCAACTCAACTCAAACCATACTAGCAAGAATCTAAAATCCAAAGCAAGACTGAGTAGAGAAGTTGAGAAAGTGAGAGTAATGAGGAGAGATAGGAGAGGGGTATAAATACCCATACTCTCCCTCTCAACTAGTTATAACTGTCGCTGGTGAGATAATTTTATTAGACTTCTTTGAGTGTATGGAGTATGGACACGTGCAAATCACTTACTAGCAATGACCTTATTAATTGTACGATATTTCCTGAAGTCTAGAGAAGATAAAATGAATGATAAGGATCCTCTCAAAAAAAAAAAGGAATCATAAGAAGATGAAACTTTTACGAAATTGCTATCTTGTGTCCATGTATTTTGTGGTTTGTTGACACACAAATTTTCTGTGCGTTCGATGTGCATCGTGTGTGCCTACAGTTTTGTTTGGTTTGCTTCTCTGATTTGAAGGGCCCACCATGTCGACACGGTTGACTGGGAGCTGTGCTTGTTCCTTTCTGAGCATTTGATTTCCCCATCTTCTTCTTCCCCGCAATGTTGTATCCCGCTCCGGCGATTCCTCTGCCTCGCTCCACGATTGCTCCGGCGAACTCATGTTTCCCGGTCATGGAGTGCTGCTGAAGGTGTGTACTTGATCTCGTTTTGTGATGTGCAATAGATTTCATGGATCTGTATTGTGAAGAGGGCAGATACCAGAGGGATGGAGATTCGGGTGGGGGATTTCGGATCTAGGTGGGCGTTGGGAATCGAAGAGGTAGGGATTCGGCTCGGGGCTCAGGCGTACCGGCGTGGGGAGCAAAGCGCATGCCGTCCTACAGGGACGAGGATGATGTGGGGGAGCGAACGTGCAAGCAGACCGTGGTTGTCGTTGCTCTTTCGCGGTCGCGGCCCACTGCAACTGCATGCCGAGCAATCGGGAGCTGTTGCGAGCAGGGTGCGCTCGGAGCTAGGTAAGCAACCCATTGGTCTTTCTCCCGTGTAGATCCGTTGGGAAATCCCGGTTTGCCTCTGCCCTCCCTCCTTCCCAATCAACTCAGGCGTGTCATGTTGTCTTCATTGTTTCTGTCACAGTTCAAAACTGACTCCTCCCCCTCCTGAAGCCAGCCTAGATGTCCTCTGAAGTTGTTCCTCCAGCCTTGCTCGTCACTGGCATCCAGGCGCTCCATGGGTGTGCAGGCCATGTGACTGTACAGAGCATCGGATTTTATGGGGCCTCAAATTTACAGTCCATCAGGGGTCTGAAATTTTCTGTTATAATGCATCGGTCAACTTTGGAAATTGTTGTGACAGTGCATCGATCGACTCATCAAACTGATAGTTGTTTAACCAATCTGAGTTGTTCTTTCAGTTCTGTCGTTTGCATCTCCCAATCTTTACTAGGCCTGGAACTCAAGTCTGCATCCTATTATGCTGATTTAGGAATTCGTGAACTGCCATAAGAGGCTGTGGACTGCAACGTCCATAGTGCCCCAAATTGCTTGGTAATTGTCTTATATAATTTTTGATTATTTGAATTATTTATTTTGATTAATTACTCACTAAATGCTAAAATTTCTCTAGTTTGTGTAGAATTTCAGAGCTATAATTATTTCTTTTAGAGGTTTGCTATATAATTTTTTAAAAAGAGTACATTGTAGCATATATATTATTGTCATTATATTTTTCTTAGTAAATCAGTAGGACCTATTTTAAAATTTAAAACAAGGCCTCGGATTTTGCCGGCCCTGCCGGTATCACCCACCTGCAGCCGCAACTTGTGTCCCAGGATGTCTGAAACAACAACAGTGCTTAACATAGAATTGAAATCTGCTATTTGTTAGCTACATCAACAATTACGGATTTGTTTGAACTCTTCTCCTCTTCTACAACTCTAGCCCAATGAGATGCAGCAGCAGCAAATTTCGTCCACTTCTGCGTCCTTGCTTCTGAATATATAGACAATTGCATATTCAGTGAATCCAACTTGTCCTGCTCCTGTATCACTGATTTGTTTATATATGCAATTACTTCATGCATGGATCAATAGTTTAGTCATACCTGATTCTAATGTCGTGGTTATAAGCTTTTGTTCATTTTGTTACGGTGTATGCTGACCTAGTACGAGTAGTGCTGAACTAAAGTAAAAGAGGAAGTCCTTTCATTTTTGGAGAAATTAGAATTCACTCAATAAACTAGCTTATTTATCTTGGAATTTGACATTCCACTACTTTCTAAGGTTCACATATATGTCTATCTCAAATTCATAAGGTGTGTGAGAGAAATGGATTCCATAAATCACCATGCTATATTTCTACTTTGCAACTTATAACATTCTCTTCAACTCACTCCACTACGATAGAATTGCAACACATGAGTATCTCTCTCATATAAACAATAATAATATACAAATATAATTCATATATAATCATATTAGCTTAATTAATATGTCTCTAAATTATGATTCTTAGAATGAATTCAATTCCAAGCATCCAAACGGGACCTAAGAAAAATAAAGTTGGTGATATTCTTGTTCTAGTTCGAAAGTCTATGGCACCCGTTCTTTTCTCATGTGTTTTTAAATTTATTTTGAATAATATTTCTCATATATTTCCCCCATCAAAATTAGTATTCATATCAGTAAAGAATAGAATAATTCCACATAAAAACCTACAAAGAGAAGCATTTTGTTGAGAAAGGAAGGGAAATAAAACTACAGGGCTTGAGCCAAAGATGAACTAAAGGCCTAAGTTGAAGATTTAAACTTAGATTTTGTTCGACAAAACTTAAAAGTAGACCGATAACCTGAAATGACTAATTTATTATAAAAAAATATTATTCTATAGTTATTTTGTATGGATTAAAGTTGTTGGCGAAAAACATGACGCCTCGCGCCAGGCACACAGCAAGCCGAATGAGGCTAGCTTCAATCGGGCGCCCGGAGTATGTTGAATCCGGAGACGTGCCAGTCGGTTTGACCTGAAAACCAACAAGAGATAAAAGTGTGAGAATACCCTTGGAACATGTCAGGTGAGACCAGACAGTTCCATATGTACGGCTTTGAAAGCCAATCACAACGGCACACAGCTATAGAAGCTGTTTGTCGAAACAGGTTTATAATGTCATTCGGCAAGCATAAAGAGAAAGCATGTAGACATGTTGAATGCCGAACACATATGTAACAAAAGAAGAAAAGGGCAACTCGTAAATATAAGTCTATTCAGATAACATATGCATAGGCCAATCCAACTAGTCTGCCGCACGTCTAGTCTTCATAAACCCGTCAGGCGTAAACTCAAGCAAAGCTAATCCACCGCATGATACGATCTAATTATAAGAAGCTAAAAGCATGCATGTATGTGAACAGATCTATATATACTCATTACTCATGTAAGCTTAACCAGAATCGGCAGACTAGCCGAACTGGGGTCCATGAAGAAGGAACATACAAACAAGCATGATTAAACTAATCTAAAACCTGCAACTGCCGCACGATACCCAGTTCTATCAAAGCCTAACCATGATCAACATGCATGAACCCACAACACGTAACAATCTAGATTAAAAGTTAATTCGGCCATTATGATCTTATAATTAGCAAAAGCACAAGCGAACTTGTGCAAGAAGGCCGAACAAAGATCAATCTAGATTGGCCAAAAGAGTGTTACAAGAATTAAATAAATAAAACATATAACACATGATAACTTAATGAATCTATTAGATCTGCCAAATCTAATAGAGCCGATAACTATTTTTACTCATGACTTAATCCGCCGCACGATACAAGACATAAGCAAAAACTTCCTGTCATAAGCTTAAATCCGCCGCACGATACTAAGCTTAACATACAAGACTACTTGCATCATATCTAAATCCACCGCATGATACTAGACATGATAGCAAGGTTGCCGGTACTTACGGAGGTCGACAGATCGATGATTCCTCTCGAAGGACTCGATGACACGACTAAGGACTCAAAGGTGGCACGGGGCCGGTTTGTATTGATATGGTTGTGAACCATTTTACAATGGTCGAGGGCTTATATTTATACCCTGGACGAAACATGAGTCCTAGACGATTACGACCTATATAACAAAAATATGGAAAGATATAAATCCTATTCTTAATCCTTTCGACGCCTTCCATCGTCATATATCCTCTCGTGCAAGCCGGCTTTATTTGCAACATCCGTTTCCCGAATGGAGCCGCCGTTTTGCGAAATAGCCGACCGTACAGGTAGTCACCGAAACCCTGAAGACCAAACAACCGCCCGATTGCTTTGCCGAATCCTTTCCTCTCTGTTGGCTGGGCCCATTCGTCATATCCTTATGCGTGCGAAAATCTGGTGTTAACACATGCCCCCTAATTTTGGGATAAATGTTTATTCCAAAATTCCTTTTTTCCTTTCTGTTAACACCAGATTTTCGCACGCACAGGAGAGTGACAAGGGGGCCCAACCAGCAGTAAGAGAAGCATTCGGTAAACGACCAAGCGGTCGGCTAGTCTTCAGGATTTCGGTAAACACTTACATGATTGGCTGTTTTGCGGAACGGCGATCCCATTCGGGAAGTGAAGTGCGGCTTACACGAGAAGATGTGTGACGATGGAGGACGTTGAGGAAAAAAGGAATAGTATTTGTGTCTTTCCAAAAATTCGTTGTATGAGTCGTAATCATTTAGGACTCATGTTCTCGTCCAGGGTATAAATATAAACCCTCGATCATTGTAAAACTGTTCACAACCATATCAATACAAACCGGCCCCGTGCCACCTTCGAGTCCTTAGTCGTGTCGTCGAGTTCTTCGAGAGGAATCATCGATCCATCGACCTCCATAAGTACCGGTAACCTTGCTATCATGTCTAGTATCATGCGGTGGATTTAGATATAATGCAAGTAGTCTCGTATGTTAAGCTTAGTATCGTGCGGCGGATTTAAGCTTATGACGGGAAGTTTTTGCTTATGCCTTGTATCGTGCGGCAGATTAAGTCATGAGTAAAAATAGTTATCGGCTCTGTTAGATTTGGCAGATCTAATAGATTCATCAAGTTATCATGTGTTATATGTTTTATTCATTTAATTCGTACAACACCTTTTGCCCGATCTAGATTGATCTTCGTTCGGCCTTGTCGCACGAGTTTTGTTAGTGCTTTGCTAATCATAAGATCACGATGGCCGAATTGACTTTCAATCTAGATTGTCACATGTTGTGGGTTCATGCATGTTGATCATGTTTAGGCTTTGATAGAGCTGGGTGCCGTGCGGCAGGTACAGGTTTTAGATTAGTTTAACCATGTTTGGCTTGTTTGTTCCTTCTTCATGGACCCCAGTTCGGCTAACTTGCCGATTCTGGTTATGCTTACATGAGTAATGAGTTTATATAGATCTGTTCAGATATATGTATGCTTTTAGCTTCTTATAATTAGATTGTATCATGCGGTGGATTAATCTAATTATAAGGAGTGGTGTAGACTTGTAGCAAGTGGTATCATGCGGTGGATTAGCTTTGCTTGAGTTTACGCCCGACAGGTTTATGAAAACTAGACGCACGGCAGACTAGTTGGATTAGCCTATGCATATGTTATCTGGATAGATTTATATTCATGAGTTACCATTTTTATCCTTTTGTTGCATATGTGTTCGGCATTAAATATGTTTACATGCTTTCTCTTCATGTTTGCCGAATGACATTATAAACCGGTTTCGACAAACAGCTTCTATAGTTGTGTGCCGTCGTGATTGGCTTTCAAAGCCGTACATATGGAACTGTCTGGTCTCACCCGGCATGTTCCAAGGTATTCTCACACTTTTATCCCTTGTTGGGTTTCAGGTCAAACCGACTGGCACGTTTCCGGACTCAACAAACTCCGG
Organism: Coix lacryma-jobi var. lacryma-jobi; assembly: GCA_009763385.1. NCBI lineage: Eukaryota > Viridiplantae > Streptophyta > Magnoliopsida > Poales > Poaceae > Coix > Coix lacryma-jobi. The sequence continues at coordinate 53,907,293 of CM019824.1, forward strand.
GCACCCGACTGAAGCCAGCCTCATTCGGCTTGCTGTGTGCTTGGCGTGAGGTGTCACGTTTTGCGTCAACACACTTTTTGGCACGCCTGGTGGGACCACTTCCTGTTTCAAGATGCCTGAAATCGAGAACAACCCAATTGATGGAAGCGAAGGAAAATTGGGACAAGGCTTTATGTCGGCTGATAAATTAGAAGAAGTAAATATTGGTGATGGGATTGAAACAAGGCCGATATATATAAGTGCAAATTTGGATCCAGAATATAGACTGAAGCTAATAATCTTTTGAAGGAGTTTAAAGATTGTTTTGCATGGGATTACACAGAGATGCCCGGATTAGATCGCTCTATTGTTGAACATCGGCTACCAATCAAACCTGGGTATCGTCCTTACAAACAACCTCTTCGGAAGATTTTTAAGGAAGAAGTACTAGCCGATGTAAAGAAAGAAATTGAAAGATTATTGAAAGCAAATTTTATTCGGCCATGTAGATATGCAGATTGGATCTCAAGTATAGTTCCAGTATATAAGAAAAATGGAAAGATGAGAGTCTGCATTGATTTTAGAGATCTCAATAAAGCTACCCCAATGGACAGTTACCCGATGCCAGTTGTTGAATTGCTTGTTGATGCAACAACTGGTTACGAAGTCATCAGCTTTATGGACGGTAATGCTGGATACAACCAGATCTTTATGGCGATAGAGGACATTTCAAAAATAGCTTTTAGATGTCCTGGTCACATTGGTTTGTTTGAGTGGGTTGTTATGACATTCGGTTTAAAGAATGCCGGTGCAACTTATCAACGAGCTATGAATTACATCTTTCATGAATTGATCGGCAAGATTGTAGAAATTTATATTGATGATGTGGTCGTGAAGTCCAGGGATCATGAAGAACATTTAGCTGATCTAAAGAAGACTTTGGAGTGCACAAGGAAGCATGGTCTGAAGATGAATCCAAACAAATGTGCTTTTCGAGTTTCGGCAGGAGAATTTTTGGGATTTCTGATTCATAAAGGAGGGATTGAAGTCGGAAAGAAAAGCATGGAGGCAATAGACAAAGTCGTCCCTCCAACCAACCTCACTGAATTGCAATCGCTGCTTGGCAAGATTAATTTTGTAAGGAGATTCATATCGGGTTTATCCGAAAGAGTTTGGCCTTTTTCTCCATTGCTGAAGCTTAAGAAAGATAAAAAATTCATATGGGGTGACGTACAACAGAAAGCTTTTGATGAAATTAAGGAATATATGAAAGCACCGCCAGTATTAATACCTCCTCAGTTTGGTAAGCCTTTCAAATTGTACGTGTCAGCCGATGAACTGACAATAGGTTCAGCTCTTATGCAAGAGTTTGAAGGGAAAGAAAGAGTGATAGCCTACCTTAGCCGAAAACTATTAGATCCAGAGATGAGGTTCGGCTACGGAGAAGCTTTGTTTATGTGTGTATTACTCATGCACCAAGTTTCGACATTACTTGTTAAATGCCGAATGCATAATAATTTCTGAATTTGACGTGATAAAACATATGTTGTCAATGCCCATTCTAAATGGAAGAATCGGCAAGTGGATTTTAGCATTGTCAGAGTTTGATTTAAGATACGAATCGGCAAAGGCGGTGAAAGGTCAAGTTATTGCTGATTTTGTTACCCATCATCGTGATCCTTCTGCTAGCATGGTAAATATTGCACCTTGGACGTTATTTTTCGATGGCTCATCTTGCAGCAAGGGTGGTGGTGTTGGCATTTTCTTAATTTCCCCACAAGGATTAACTTTCAAGTATGCCATCCCCATTGAATTCTATGTTACCAACAACCAAGCAGAATATGAAGCTTTACTCAGAGGACTTCGACTTCTTGTGGAAGTGAAAGCTATTGCTGTTGAAATCTTTGGGGATTCTGAGTTAGTCATCAACTAGTTGATTGGTCAATATGGATGTAAAAGCGACATATTGAGAGAATATTATGAAGAATGTCAAGAGCTTTTGAAGTGTTTCCGGGTAGCGACTTTACATCATATCCCTAGGGGGCATAATGAAGAGGCGAATAAATTAGCTCAGGTTGCTTCAGGATACCGGGAAGATCAAGAAGTTCTTGCTTTTGATAGAGATCATATGGTTGATGATTGGAGAGAGAAATTACAGATTACTTGAGAAATCCATCACAAAAGGTTTCTCGAAAGCTCAGATACAAAGCTATCAAGTTTACACTTCTTGATAATCAGTTGTACTACAAATCTATAGATGGGGTGCTCCTGAAATGTCTAAGCCAAGAAGAAGCCAAGAAGCTGATGTATGAAGTACATGAAGGATTGTGTGGTGCACATCAGTCGGCCTACCGAATGAAATGGATAATAAGAAGGACCGGTTATTTTTGACCGACTATGCTCGAAGATTGTTTTGAATATTATAAAGGATGTCAAGATTGTCAAAGGTTTGGGAATGTTCAAAGAGTTCCGGCATCGGCTATGAATCCAATTATCAAGCCGTGGCCATTTAGAGGATGGGCTATAGATTTAATTGGTCAAATTCACCCACCTTCTAGCAAAGGACACAAATTTGTGCTTTTGGCCACAGATTACTTTACCAAATGGGTTGAGGCTGTACCTTTGAAGAATGTTACGTCAGAGAACATGATCGATTTTGTCAAAGAGCATATAGTTCACAGATTCGGAATCCCTCAAACTATAACTACAGATCAAGGGACCCAGTTCACATCGTCCGAATTTTGTGATTTTGCTGAAGAAATGGGGATCAAGCTGTGTAATTCTTCTCCTTATTACGCACAGGCCAATGGTCAAGCCGAAGCATCAAATAAGATTATGATTAAGATTATTCAGAAGAAGATTGATGAGAAACTGAAAACATGGCATTCGGTTCTAAATGAGGCATTATGGGCTTACCAAATGGCATGTCATGGGTCTACTCAAGCGTCTCCCTACGAATTGGTTTATGGACATTGTGCTGTGTTGCCATGGGAGTTACAATCGAATTCAAGGCGAGTTACATTGCAGAATGAATTAAAAGAAAAGGATTATAAGAGTCTGATGATGGACGAACTAGAAGATTTGCACTTAATTCGTCTTAACGCACTGGAGAGTATAGAGAAGAACAAATTGGGTGTTGCCAGGCATTACAACAAAAGGTCAAGGAAAGGTACTTCGAAGAAGGGGATTTAGTTTGGAAAGTTGTATTGCTAATCGGGACAAAAGACAAAGTGTTTGGTAAATGGTCTCCAAATTGGGAAGGTCCTTTTCGGATAGTGAGGCATGTGCCAGACAATGCATATATTTTGAAGACTTTGCTGGGAGAAGAGTTCTCTAGAGCAATTAATGGAAGATTTCTTAAAAAGTTCTATCCCAGCATGGAAGTCAGTACATAAAACTATATGCAGTAAGTTAGCCGATGAGAAACATCGCCTTTAGCAGAAAAATGTTTGAATAGCCGACATGACATGTGTCGCCTTTAGAGCAAAAATATCAGCTTAACCGAATGGGATATCATACGAGGGTTTTGCTTTCGGTAATTCAAGAAGATAGAAGTCACGGACAAGCATTTCACGAAATGCAGATATTTCACAAAAGGGAACAGTTTTATTACAGAAGAATCCTAGGTATAGATTACTCATCGAACAACCTGTTCAGAACAGATTGAGCGTCAGAGGCCTGAGCAAGTACGGTCGCGTGATCTTCATAACTCTCCAGGAGATCTTCGACATCCTCGGGAAGCTCGCCACCATGGAAGCCAGTCAGCATGGCGGAGAAGTCTTCGCGCGTCTGGGTGGACATCGCCGCCAGCCCTAAGGCAACGCCGTGGTGTATGCCGTGAATGGCGACCTGATTGACACGGTCGTCCACATCATCGAGGCGCGCCTCCACGGTTTCCCCCTGGGCGTTCACCTTGTCGGCCACCATGGTTCCCGCGATCTTCAGGCGCTCAATCTCTGCAGATAATGCTGAATAGAAAAGAGGATATATCAGGAAAACGAACCCGATTAGAAAAGGGGGAATCGGATGAAGATTTTTTTGACCTGAGATTGCATCGCAGAATTGTTTCCGCTGATCCTCCCAGTCAAGTTGGTCGATGCCGTACTACTTGGAGACTTCACTCAGCTCCTCCCGGGCCCTATCCCTTTCCTCCTTGAAACGGCAGGCGTCACGGTGGTTCCACCGGTCAGAATAGGAGGAGTCCGAGGAAGAATCCGAAGAGTCAGAAGAGCTGGAAGATCCGGACGATGGAGTTCCGGGCCGGGGAAGGAGATGGCTTTGGCTGCTGGAGATGAATCTTATCCTAAAAGTAAGAAGGAGAATCGAAATCAAAACAATGGACAAACAGGGAAATACAGATTGCAAGGGGGCAGGATGACTGATTCTTACCCATGGCGCCGGTGTTGCGGTGCTCGACTGTCCTCCGCCTCTCCTTCGGCAGGTCGCTTGCCACGGTCGTCGCCGTTCGCCAATGCTACAGGACTAGGGTTTTCTTCCGGATTGAACTGACGAAAAGAAGTGAAGAGACGAAGGCAAAGGTGCGCGACTGCAAGTGCTAATCGAAGTTGTGAAGACGGTTTATTTATAAACCAGGAGAAGAGTCGTGGCGAAGTCTACGGAGTGGTGGAGTAAGAATGCCAAGCGACAGAGCAGGGTTTTCCTTTCGGCTGGGCCATTTTTTACTGGGCCGGGCTTGGCTAAGTCGGGCGCCACTCGATTATCTTCTTAAGTCTTTCTGAATGAAAGTTCATTTGGTTGCCGAAAGAGCGAGGACAATCGGTTATGTTTAATCATAGGAGATTTGAAGGATTAAGCCGGTTGCATGTTCAAACAAATGGAAGCATAGAGTATCAAGATGGAGACAAAGTATACTACGTTTGGTTTATTACAAATTCAAGTGTTCACTCATTCAAAAGCTGATTGATCGTCTTTATAGCCTCGGTTCTGATTCGGCTGACGGTATCTAATACCTTTCGGTCTTCATCCTCGGAGTTCTGGATCTTGGAAAGTTTAGTTTTGATTTGTTGATCTTCCTTAATGACTGAAGTTATCCTTAATGAGGCTACTTCTATGTTCTTCGGCAGATCAACCATACGAGCCCTGTGAGATTGGATTTTAGTATTCCGGTTGGCTAGCTGAGCCTCTAACTTGCTCTTGTCCTCCTCCATGGCTTTCAGCTCAGATTCCAAAGTTGCCAAGGAAGTTTTTGCAGTTTGAATGTTGGAATGCAGATCTTTAAGTTCTAACTTCTTTGAAGACCTATTATTCTGCAATGCAGCCTTGGATGATATGTTTTTGGTTGCTCTTCTTACCATTCCAACGAAGTTGTCAAGGCGAGCTGCAGATTCCAAGTGAGCCAGAAGAGCAGGAGGAATATCTTCATCAATGAGCTCAAGAATGTCTCTTATCTGATCTGCATCTTGAACTAGATTGATAATATCCTTGTTCAGCAGAGTGATTACTTCCCTTAGCCGAGCCTGGTTTTCCTTTGATAAAGTCTGTCGGGAGGTATTTTCTTCACCTTTCTCAGTAATGTAATCTTTGGCAGGGAAAGAATAACTCTTGGTCGGCTCTTTGGTATTTTTCTGAGGAAAGAGAAAGGAGTTAGCTGACTATGTATGTTTAGTGAAAGCAATGTAATTCGAAGACAAAGCTTTGCCTGCTGAGCTGATTGATCATCAGAGGGCGCTGCGCCTTGGCTTGCTCGAGGACTTTGTTGAATATTCAGGGGAGGTGGACTTGGAGTATGATCAAGAGATGGCTCTGCTTCCAGTTCTTTCAAAACTTCATCTGTTTCAAGTAATGGCATGAGCGTGTGACAACAGAAAGGAGGATAGCTGAATATATTACCTATAATCCCTTCGGTTTCTTCATTTCTTGAACCTTTGGGAGTTTTTGGATCCTCGGCCTCGTCTTGAATATTTTTTGTAGAAGCTTCGGGGGATAGTTCGGCAGTTGCTGAAGTACTGCTTGGTTTCAGGGCCTTGACCCATGGCTGCAGCGGGCAACGAAATGTGAAATTGCTTAGCATTAAATGGAGTTGCTTAGCATTAAATGGGAAATTCATACCGTGGGAGATGGTTTAGCCTTTTTGGTCCTTGTTTTCTTGGACGAAGAGACACTCTCAAGTGCCTTTCTTTTGCTCTCTCCTCCTGAAGACATATGGTTGAAGTTGCAGGGATCTTCATGAAGTTGTTCAAACTTGGAGCATTGAAACCGAGAGCAGGATTAGGTCCAGCCTCGTAATATTGGATCACTCTGGCAGGAGGTGTAGGCTCAGGATCCTGTGTATAGCTGAGTATTAGAAAAGGGTTGAATTCAAGCATGGAGATTGACAGGAGTGATGAAATTACCTCACTGTCAGAAGCAAAGTCGGGTTGCAAGTTTTGACACAAGGGGTGAACTGGCGCATTGAAAATGTGAGTACGCCATTCCTCCCACCAAGAAGTGAAGAGGGGATGAGCAATGTCTATTATCCTGAATGGAGATGGTTCATACATTGGCAGCTCCCATCCTAATTCAAAAACTTTTTTAGCCATTATCCCCTCTGTAATTACTTCTCTAGGTCTTATTACTCTTGAGAAGAAAAATCTGGGGGGCAATTGACCGCATCCTAATTGTCTGGCCACCATGTTTGGATAATAGAATTCGTAGCTGGACTGCACTAATCTTCCATGGTGAAATTCAGCTGGCAGAACGCAGGGTTTGATGAAGGAATTAGAAATGTCAATGGATGTTTTGTCTGCACAGCCGGATTCGTAGTCAAACTTGCAAGGGAAAGTCAGGTTTTCATTCTCCTTGTAAGGAAACCAGAGTACATTGCCAAAGCCCTTGAAGAACAGCTTGAAGAGATGACCAATATCCATGTCGATGCTGATGGATGCTGCTGCTTCTCCATAGGTTTGGCAAGCTTTGACTCTTGGTGTTTTGCCTTCAGCGTAATTGATTGAAGGGAAACTCAAGTTGAGAAGGCTCACAGACACTATTTGATGCATATATAGTTGAAGCCACATCTGAACCAACCACCAGGGACCATTCACACAAGAAATTTCTCTGCCCATATGCATCTGGAGAGTGATCTGATGCATCATATGATAGACAGACCCCAAGAGGTATTTGCCTAGTGGAATTTGAGTACCTGCAGATAAATCTTCAGCCATCACCATATGGTTCAGGGTGGGTTCATTGGATTTTCCACAGAAGATGAATCTACATAGCCACATATTCATGAAGGCTTTCAATTCTTTGTCAGAGACAGTACTGGATGACTCCATATATGTCTGAATATATTTGGCCATCCACATCCAGAACTGATGGCTCTCTGATTGCTTTTGTTCTTGTATTTGTAAGGATATACAGGTAATGTTACTGTTAACACAGAATTTTTGCACTATGATAAGTGGGCCAGCATGGCGCAGGTTCGGGAGAAATCACCACCTGAGGGATTCGGTAGACAGCAAGCACGGTCGGCTAATCCAATCGATTCGGCAAGGCTATGGAGGCGACTGGTCAAACGAGAAGTGGAATCGGCAATATGGCGCTGCAGTCGGCTACCTCAGGCTAAGTCGGTTTGCGACAAATACGGCATGTCAGAAGATTTGGCAACAGGAGATCTCGTCATTGTTAGCACGTGCCGATTATTAAGGGAGGCTTGGAGCAGAAGACATCATATTTTAGATAGTTTCCTGATTTTTATCGTTGTAATTGTATCCTTCTAGGACTCGTAGAGCACCAGGGTATAAATATAAACCCCGGAACCATTGTAAACATATACACAATCAATACAACCAACCCGGCTCCGTGCCACCTTCGAGTCCAAGTCGTGTCGTCGCGTCCTTCGAGAGGAATCATCGATCCGTCGACCTCCGTAAGTCTCGGCAACCTTGTTATCATGTCTAGTATCGTGCGGCGGATTTAGATATGGTGCTAGTAGTCTTGTACGTTAAGCTTAGTATCGTGCGGCGGATTTAAGCTTATGACGGGAAGTTTTTGCTTATGTCTTGTATCGTGCGGTGGATTAAGTCATGAGTAAAAATAGTTATTGGCTCTGTTAGATTTGGCAGATCTAATAGATTCATCAAGTTATCATGTGTCGTATGTTTTATTTATTTAATTCGTACAACACTCTTTGCCCAATCTAGATTGATCTTCGTTCGGCCTCGTTGCACGAGTTTGCTCGTGCTTTGCTAATTATAAGATCAGGATGGCCGAATCGACTTTCAATCTAGGTTGTTACATGTTGTGGGTTCATACATGCCGATTATGTTTAGGCTTTGATAGAGCTGGGTGCCGTGTGGCAGGTACAAGTTTTAGATTAGTTTAATCATGCTTTGCTTGTGTGTTTCTTCTTCGTGGACCCCAGTTCGGCTAGTTTGCCGACTCTGGTTATGCTTACATGAGTAATGAGTATATATGGATCTGTTTGGATATATGCATGCTTTTAGCTTCTTATTATTAGATCGTATCATGCGGTGGATTAATCTAATTATAAGGAGTGGTGTAGATTTATAGCAAGTGGTATCATGCGGTGGATTAGCTCTGCTTGATTTTACACCTGACGGGTTTATGAAGGTTGGACGTGCAGCAGGCTAGCCGAATTGGGCCTATGCATGCGTTGTTCGGATAGATTTATGTTTACGAATTACCTGTTGATAATTTACCATGCTTGATGATATCTTTGGTCTAGATCACGTTCTTTCATAAATCGTACACATGACCAATTGTTATTTATTCATGCATCCCTTTGTTATTTGTTTATTCGGCAAGTTATAGTTTATATGCTTACATCCAGATCCAGCCGAATGGCTTTATGAACATGTTTGGCAGACAGCTTCTATAGCTGTATGTCGTCGTAAGTGGCTTCAGGGCCGTAAATATGGAACTGTCTGGTCTCACCCGGCATGTTCCAGTTTGGTATTTAACAGTTTCTCTCCCTTGTTAGTTGCAGGGCAAACTGACTGGCACGCACCGGACTTCTGAGCACCCGGGCCACGTTTGAAGCCAGCTTCTTCGGCTTGCTGTGTGATTGGCGTAGTGCACCACTTTTTGCGCCAACACACTTTTTGGCACGCCTGGTGGGACACTTTTTCTGGAACAATGGTTGAAGTCACTGAAACTGGGACCAGCGACAAGGCGGAGCTCGTGCGGGTGCAGTTCGCCGAGCTACCCGACGAGTACAAAGAGCAGGTGCTTAACGCTTGTGCCGAATTCCAGGCCAAGTGCCTGGAAGCCTTCTCCAAGAACAAGAGCGGAAAGGTCCGCCGTCTGCATGATCTGCCGAAACCCGTCCAACTCAACCCAACTGATCCCGGGGAAGAGGAGGCAATGCTGAAGATGACTAACATGGTCAATGAAGCTGTCTCCGGCACCATCGGCCGCATGCACGGCGCATTCCTTAATACTTTATGCACCGTCATGATCGCCCAATTCGGCCCTAAGGCCGATGAACTTATGGAGGCGGAGTTTGGCCCTATAGCAGGACCACATCTTTTCAACCTGCCGAATCACCTCAAGGGGGCAGGAGCTGCTGGTGAGGAGACCCCGCCTAAGGCTCAATCAAGCGGGCTGACCATGCAAGAGAAGCACACGCCAGAGGGCCGATTGCCGACCGTGGGTCAATTCACGATCGGCGCTAAGGGTCCGCCGCCAGAATCAACACGCAAGATCTCTCCTCAATCCTATAGGCTCATAAAGGACTACTACGGAAACAGATACCACGAGATGCTTGAACCCCACAACATAGAGGGCATCCCACATCCGGGATATGGGAAGTCGACGGCCGAAAGGACTGCCGATTCTAATGTCGATATCATGCTGGAAAAGATGGCAGACATGATGTAGCGCACCTTCGGCCTGAAGCCTAAAGGCACTCATGCTTACATGTCTCCGTTCCCCGAATGGTTCCACCGTGTGGCCCTACCTCCCGGAGTCAAAGTGCCGACGGATCTGTCCAAGTTCTCCAGCTTGGACGACACCAACACGATAGAGCACGTCAGTCGTTATCTGCTCCAGCTTGGGGAGGCCAATACCGAAGACGCCTTCAGGGTTCGGTACTTCCCGTCATCGCTCACTGGACCGGCGTTCGCTTGGTTCACGTCACAACCGCCGGGCTCTATTCTCTCTTGGGCAAATTTGGAGCAAAAGTTCCATACGCACTTCTACACGGGCACCAAGGAGAAGAAGCTGGTGGACATCATGTATGTGCGCCAGAGGCCAAATGGGACACCGCAAGACTACCTGCGCAGGTTTAGGGAAGTCAAGAGCCAGTGCTTCGGCATGTACCTGCCGGATGATCAGCTTCCACCATTGGCCGTAGCAGGCATGCTCCCGAGCATCAGGGACAAGCTGTTCGGTCAGGAGTTTGAGGACCTGGGTCATCTCTCTCGCCGGCTGAATGAAATGACTATCCAAGCACAAGGCTTCCGAAGAAAAGGGCGTTTCCAGAAGGACAATGTCGCGGCCCAGATGTATCAGGCTTTCCTGGACGAAGCCGATGACTACACCGACACCGAGGATGAGGTGGCCGCTGCAGAGCTCAACTGGGACAAAGAGCCAACCCAGGCCAATAAGCAATGGCTGCGCCAACAGAAGGGGGCATACGACTTCGATGTCACCAAAGCTGACAAGCTCTTCGAGTTCCTGGTTGCCGAAGGAAGAATCAGACTACCCCCGGATCACCCGATGCTGCGTCCCGGAGGAGTCAAGGACAAGAAGTACTATGGCTTCCATAACACTAACACTCATTCTATTAATGATTGCCGTGTGTTCAGGACAAGGATCCAGAAGGCCATCCAGGACGGCCACATCAAGTTCAATGGCAAGATGAAGATCGATACTAACCCCTTTGCCCAGAACGCCGTGTTCTTCTCAGTAAACATGAAAGCTCCGGAGGACTCCAGGGTCAAGGGCAAAGTCAAAGTCCTCACCTCCGACAAAGCGCGCGAGTCTGGCACAGTGGACCCCGATCGGCAGATCACCAGCGATGAATTCCGGCAGCGTGCCCAGACCACGAATAGCCGATGTGAGCGCGGGGAGTCATCTTCCAAGCGCAGGCCTACCCACAGGGATCTCCTCAACAAGTGGCGCCGGGAAGGTGAGAAAGAGCGGAGGCGTCTCCGACGCGAAGAACAAGGATTCGCAGAAGAATGTCAGCGAGAAGACGGCCACATGGGGGAGTACCGGTACCGTCTGAGGGAGAGGGCCTACCACAGAGAGCAAGCCTACCGCAGGGGGCAGGAACGCAGCCAGGAGGAGGAACAGGCTCACTGGGGCTGCCCGTTCTTCCGCCACTGTTGGAACGAAGGCTTGAAGCTGCCTGCCGTCAATAACTGCCCCGAGTGCAGCGACCAGTACGAAGGGTATAGGCAGGCTCGAGTCAACCGCCGTCCCGTCCACGAAAGGTTGGGAGCACGCATCCCAGCAGACAATCGACGCCTGAAAATGGAAAGCCCGGATCGGCAAGCCAAAAGATATGCCGATCAGGAGTGGGTACACCACCAGGACGACGACGAGGGGGCACAGCCTCACCCATATAGGTGGCAAAGGGGGAAATGGTGCCCGCTAGGGCTCAGAAAGAGCCAGAAAAGGAGGGTGCAGCGCCTCCGGAATAGGGAATTGGAGGAAGCAGCTGCCGATGAGAAGAAGCAAGAGTGGCGCCCGAAGGGAAAACCAGATGACACCAACAAAGGCGCTGACGTGGCGATGACTTTCTTCCTTCCCCTGGAGTTCATGGCCCCTGCCGACCGGGGGGCACAGGACGAGGTATATTCGGACTCTGATGATACCGAGTACGACGAGCTCGCGGCACAGCTCGTGTTCACTCAGAAGGCAGCATTTGACAAGCCAGCCAAGCATCGGCATTTAAAGCCGTTGTATGTCAAGGGGTACGTCAACGGTAAGCCGCTGACCAAGATGTTTGTCGATGGCGGCGCGGCGATCAACATCATGCCTTACGCCACCTTCAGAAAGCTGGGCATGAACGATGAAGATCTACTCAAGACGGTGAGAACACAAGGTTGATATGTGCCCTTGTGGTTCCCTTCCTGAGTGATGAGTGATCGATCAACGGGCAACATGTCTCTTGGCTATGTTGATGTGCAGGTGCGGAGCTCGGAGACAGTGGTCGAAGGTGAGGTGAAGGTCAAGCGGGACGTGTCATGCCGACGGACCGGGAGCGGTGAAGGGCGAACGTGGAGCTTGGACTGACGGACCGAGAGACCTGAGGACCAGCTGTGGTAGCTGGCACGTGGCGTCGACAAGCAAGAAGACATGGGGATGTGCGGTGCATCGGCCGAGTCAGGAGGAAGGTGATGGCGTCGTGACACTTGGCGGGAGGCCGAGAAGGATGGCGAATGCACTGTGCCCGGCGTGGAGGCTGGACATGCTCCGGCATCGGTGCTGGAACTCGGGGTGTGCGAACCACATCCCGTCTACGGCACGGGTTCGGTAGCTGAGCCTCAAAAAGCTACCATCGACGGTTTCCTAGTTTGGGCCACAAAACTCGAGGAGGCCGGTTTCCGAGTTTGGGCCTCAAAACTCGGCGAGGACGGTTTCCAGGTTTGGGCCTCAAAACCTAGGCGCACGGGTTTCTGAGTTTGGGCCACAAAACTCAGCCGGAGGACAGGTTTCCCGGTTTCAGCCTCAAAACCGGGGGAAGGCCCAGGTTTCCCGGTTTCGGCCTCAAAACCGGGGGGAGGTCCGCAAAAAGGACGGTCGACACGTGGCGGTGTGGAGAGGCTGGCGCGGCGGCGTAGCTATCCACAAGGAAGGCGCAGTGGTCGGCAGGGCGGCACGTGGCGGCATCCTGAGGCTTGCGTCGAGGCGAAGCTAAGGGTGAGGAAGGCGCGGGGCCGTCGGATCGACATCAAGCAGAGTTGGATCGGGATACCCCTAGGGTTGGCCGTTTCGCTCACCTACCTAGGGTTAGAAGGGGATTATTGTTTAGGCTATAAATAAGAGAGGCACCCCTCCTCTCCTGTTATCCTTGCAGTCATTTACTCTGAGCTCTCTCTCTCTAGCCCCCGCTTAGGTTCTAATCATACCTAGCTGTAGAGGATCCACAGAGAAGACTCAATCATGCCTCTGTGCTTTGGGAAGTTTAGGAAATGAGACCGTAATCTCATGTTTGTAGCGTGTGTTCGCCACACGGTTGCAATTTCCGGCTTGTGATTCGCGTTTTGGTTGTGTTCTTCGCGGATTGCTTTTTGGTCCTATTTTCCCGTCACTTGATCTCTTTGCTTGGTGCGTCTTTTGCAAATCCACTTGAACCAAGTTATTCTAGATCGTGAGGCAATCCTTTCCTCCAAAGGAATTGATCTCAAACCTCACGGTCTAGGAGATCGAACGATTTTTAGTTTGGATCACGTTCTTGCTCCCTTGCCCCGAATTCTTTCGATTCACCGATTTGGAGTTAGGTTCGAGCCATGATCTCTTAGGAGTAGCTCACTAACATCCTTGTGACTCCTCAGATCGAATCCTAGGCCTAGAGCATTTGATTCGGAGGAGATCAGACTGAATCACCGAAGAACTGCACAGAAATCGGGGGCATCGGACGCTCGGTACCGGAGCATCGGACGCTGCAGTCATAGCATCGGACGCTACGGTGACACGTGTCAATCTGGGTGTTTTTGAGTGGGCATCGGACGCAAGGCATCGGACGCTCCTACCCTGACCATCGGACGCTCCGTTGTCCATCAGACGCATCCGAGGGTTGAGCATCGGACGCTGGGTGACCACTGTTCACAGCGTCCGATGACTATGCAGTAGGGTTCCCGAGAGGCACTGTTTGCATCGGACGCGTCTGTTGGCTAAGCATCGGAAGCTCCCAGGATCCGATGCAGCATCCGATGCTTATGCAGTGACGTTTTGTCTTCGCACGTTTTGCATCGGACGCTGCAGGGGTTTTGGCATCGGACGCTCTTCAGCATCCGATGCTACTGTGTCTGCACAGTTTCGTTCGCTGTTCGTTCGTGTGACTTCGGATTTGATTTCCGGTTTTTGCGTTGGGTTCCTAGAATCGTATAGTGTCTCGCTGTGCTTTTTGGAAGCATCCACCCTACTTCTAGGGTCGTAGACATTATTCGAGCTCTAGATTTGCCTGTGGGGTGACTTCTGGGACAGTGGCTAAAATTTTCTGAAAAGAAATTTTAAAGCTCCCATTCACCCCCCTCTGGTCGCTTTTTCGGTCCTTCAATTGGTATCGGAGCCGGTTAAGGATCTCTTCTACCTTAATCGGTTTCGGATCCTAAGGGCGACTTGGATCGAGGGAATGGCAAGGCTCCCTACTTCGATGGGACGAACTATCCCTATTGGAAGATTCGGATGCGTGCTTATCTTTGCAGCATCAGTTCTTCCGTTTAGGAAATATGCGAGGATGCTGATTACGTGGTTCTTGCGGCTCGAGTTGGTCAGCACCAGATTGACCAACACGAGGCCAACTCTAAGGCCCGTAATGCGCTTTTGGCCAACCTCTCTCTTCCTGAGTTTGAGCGTGTCTCTGAGCTTGAGACGGCATGAGGGATCTGGGTGAAGCTTCAAAGCTATCACGAGGGGACCGCTCAGGTCAAGACCAGACTCTTCGAGACGTACAAGCGCGAGTACGAGAACTTTGTTCAGTTGGAGGGGGAGACGATTGACGCTATGTTTGCTCGTTTTCAAACGATTGTGAACAAGATGCGTGCCAATCGGGCTAACCTACCCTATGACGATCATGAGAGGGCACTCAAGCTGCTATACGCCCTGGATCGGAGGGTATGGGAGGTGAAGGTGTCGACTATTATTGAGTCTGCTTCCTATGACACCCTCACCGTGGACGAGCTTTTCAGCAAGCTCAAGTCCACCGAGATCGATCACTTGACTCAGGCCAAGCTGAAGAACCCATCTTCACATTCCATGGCTTTGGTCTCAGGCAAGGGTGGATCGACTCTTTCCGCTGATGCTTCACCACCTCTCTTTGCTTTGTCTTCTTTGCTTTCAGTGACTGAGGAGCAGGTGGAGGCGTTGGACGATGACGAGCTCGCCCTCATCATCACCCGGTTCTCGCGGTTTCACAACAACCGCTTGAATCGCCGGCGTGGTGGCGCACGTGAGGGCTGCTACGGATGTGGAGATCCGGATCACTTCGTCGCGAACTGCCCCAAGCGTGACAAGTCCTTCCCCGGCAAGAACCGCAACCCCAGGCGCAAGGGCAAGTCTGAGAACAAGGCCGGGAAGAACAAGAAGAAGGGTGGCTACCGCCGTGAGGACATGGAGAAGGCTTTCGACGCCGGCAAGCGTGCTTTCCTCGCCACCTTCAGCGATGGCGAGAAGACCTCCGACGGCGACTCCAGCGACGATGGATCTGAGCACAGAGCTGAGGAACGCTTCAACGGACTCTGCTTCTTCGGCAAATCCTCCGAGGGCCTTTGCACCATGGCCTTGGATGATGAAGACTCCAAGCGCCAGGACGGGGATGACGGCACCGACGACGACGACGACGACGCTTCCGAGGTATCATCCTCTTCTCTTATTGATCGTCTTACCGGTGAGCGTGATTCCCTAGTCGAGATAGTCCTAGGTTAGGATAAGAACCTCAAGCGAGCTATTCGTGAGCGCAATGAGTTTAAGGCTAAGATGAATGATGCGCTTAAGGAGCTTGAGCTCGCTAGGTCCGAGGTGAAGGTGACCGATGAGGAGGAGTGTGGGGAGTGCACGATGCATATGACAAACTTTGCCACCCTACAAACCAAGTATGCCTCTTTGATTGAGGTGTATGATGAACTGAAGAGTAGGCTAGACTTGGTGGGTGATTGCAAGGAGTGTCCCTCCCTGAAGAAGGAGCTGGAGGAGGTGAAGGCGAGGCCTTCTTTGTTGGGTGCTTGCAGGCTTTGTCCTGGCTTGCAAACTGAGTTGGCAGAAGTTAGTGCCAAGCTTGCTGAAGCCATGAAGGCCAGCTCAGTTAGCACCTTGGCCGCTCCATGTGAGCGATGCGTGGGGATGGAGCTTGAGATTGCCAACTGCCGGCATACCAGGATGCAAACCGAGGAAGAAAACACATACCTTCGGTCCATCCTGAGTTGGGTGTCATGCCGTGAGCCGCAGTTGGGCATGATGATCAGTCAGTTCAAGAGGGGAACTGATTGCTCGGGAGTAGGCTTTACCTTAGGTGGGAAGGGCGCTAGTACCTTTGGTAAAATCGGTGAGTTTAGCGGAGTGAATTCGAGTGAGAAACCATCCGCTATCCCTAAGCTCACCAAGATCACCCCACCTGAGCCTCCCAAGCCTATCACCAAGGATGGCATCCTTGATGAACTTCCCAAGGCTCCACCTCGCAAGCAAGTGTGGGTTCCCAAACCTAACCATCTTAGGAACACACTTGACACCCTTCCTAACGTCTCTAGTGATCCCCTTCCGAAGGGCAAGCAGCCAGCTAGAGTGAACAACCTTCGCAACCATAGAAACCAACAACCCAAGAGAGTGGTGAGGTTTGAGTGCGAGTACTGTCACCGTGAGGGTCACCTAGCTGAGTTTTGCTTTCGGAGGAAGAGAGATGCTAGGAAGGAGTTGGAGCTGAACAACCAGGCCAGGCACCACCCTCTCCATGGTGTGCAAGGTCGGGGAGTTCAGAGGCAGGGCGCTAGGCCTGAAGGTGCACCTCCTCAGGCAGCGAGGCGTCCAGCAGCTAGACCATAGGGTGGTGGTCGTGCCCATCGCGGTTCCGGTCGTCCTCAATACGATCGGGAGCTGAGTGTAAGAGGCTTTGCTGCTCAGTCCCATAGCGGACCACCTGTTCAGTATGGTGGTGATCGCTTTGCTCAGATGGGACAGGTAGGTCAGTTTGGAGGTTTTCCGTTCCATAGCGGACCACCCTTTCAGGTTGGTGGTGATCGCTATCCACCCATGGGACGAGGACAGTTTGGTGTTGCTACTAACACTTTTTCTGGGCCTATGACACAGCACTGGTATCCTTCTCAGTATACTAACCCCAGCACTGGTACAACTAAGGTCTTCACCATGAGGATCTGCTAACACACCCAAGGAAGAATAAAGAGCGTACAAGAAGTCTTGTTCGATAGACTATAAACATCGAATCCTCACCGGAAGGTAACTCGGTAGTTATCCATATTTCTTTAGCAATAAATTAAGTACTGCATAATCATATCATTTTACTTCTAGTTGCATATTTACTTTTTAGCAAATTATATCTGCATTAGAAAAGAAAATAAAAATATGAAAAACTTTAAGCCCCATGAGAACAGTTTAGTGTGTGTTAAAACCCATAAATGTATTCTCTGTGGTGGCATAAAAAATAAATACATCTACATATTAATTTCTGCATTGCATTAGAAAAGGAAACAAAAATATTGCATTCGTTACACTACATCATAGACCATGAAGCCCCATGTGAATAATTCTATGGTGTGTAAAAACCCACAGGAATGTTCACCGTGGTGGCATAAAAAATATAATAATAATAATATAATAATACTAAAAATAAATTTGCACACATTCATTCTGTTGCATTTTTCTCTTGTATCGTAAAAAATATTAAAATATAAAAAATATTGAGAAAGAGATCTTACTGAAATTCTAGACAACTAAGGCTTGAGTGGCCAACCGCCAATACTTAATCTGTTCCACAAGTTTTGTTGTCTATTTGAGTTTCACAGGATTTGAAAGGCCAAGAAAAACTGACGATCAAGTGAATGCTCCATCCATTGTTGGAGCACTGTCTCGACAAACATCAACATCAATCAAAGACCTAATAGAGGAAGGACATATCCACTGCCAGTCTGCTACATTGCAAAGTGACTACGTCAACATTCAGCTTGGGGGAAGGCACCCCCATATATCCACGTAAGTATCTTTATCCTCTTAAGTTTTTCATTCTATAAATAAATTCAAAACACCAAAAATATGTGGGCACTTGAAGGCTCACCATTAATTAAAAAAAAGAGACAAAAATATGTGGGCACATGAAGGCTCACCATTAAATCTAAAAAGAGACACTGTAGAACTGCTGAATTTCTGCTTAGTGGAAAGGAAAAACATAAATGATCTTAAGAGCTTTAGACAACTAGATAAAGGGAAAGAATATTTATCACTAACACTTAATCAAGTTCCACTAGTTGTGTTGTCTATTTTTAAGTTCAGCAGGAAATAAAGAAGAGAGGGACTTAAGCCACTGCTGATGGTCTACTCATCTTTTGGGGAAAAGATCACGTCAAGATCCAGCTTGGGGGAGAGCACCCTCAGTTATCACGATAAGTATCGTACCACGACTATTTTATTTACTATTAGGTCGTTTTAGCTAGATCCAGGTCAATATATATAAAAAACCCATAAAAAGATGAATAACTATTATAAAACCAAATAAATATAGTATATAATGAACAAATGCCTAAGTTGATATGAACTTAATTTTGCTCATGATGAAAATGATAAATAGTTGCTCTGCTGTAATCCCTCTTAAGTACCTACTGTTCAAACTTAAATTTTCTTGAAGTTTTAGACAAAGTTGTTCTGAATAAACTCTGAACCTGAAACCTGTGGATGGCAAATGCTTGATCTAAAGTCTAGATAATTGTGAGATATGATATAAAAAGGTTTGAGCTGCTGTTTATCTAATTCCTAGAGATACTAGAATTCTGGAGATTTACATTTTGAAAAGAATTAAAAAACGCATGATGAGATCCTGTATGACATAACATGAATTCCTACCCAGAGCCATTAATATGATCTTAAGATAAGGCTACTTGCTTTGTTCTAAGTTTTTAGTTATGGTTGAGAAATTTATCATGCTCTATAAATCAAGAACGTTTTATTAAAAGATTCACTCTTCCGAAGTAGTATTGTGTTAGAGGCATGGGACTATGCAAAAGTATAAAAGGAGGAAATAAAAAGGGACAAGTGTCCGACTACCTCAAAAGAGAAAAAAAAGAGTTATGATAAAAATATGAAAAAAAGAATGATAGCCCATGGTCCCTCTAATTATAATATGCCAGCAAGAGATGACAAATTTCAAATGTTCTAAGATCTTGATATATGAGTATGACATCTTTCTCCCTAACTTTGAACTTTGACTTGGTAAGATATGCTTTTCACTTCTTAAAGCTCCAGATATATATCAATAGAAGAAGGAAAACTACATCAGTGAGGAATCATAAAATATAAAAGAGCGATTTGAGAGTGTCATACAGTGGAATCTCTGATCTTTATTTTGAAAATATATTAAAAACTCCAGAATGAAGGTTGATCAAAGAGTTAGAGATACAGTGCTTAACTTGATTGTTCTATCTTTCAATTGTTTAAAGATTCAGGTGAAGGCAAAAGCTCCATAGTTAAGGGTAATATGAGAAAGTCAGAATAGTTAACTCTAATCCAAGGAAAGATTTTTGAACATATGTACCATTGAGGTGTGAAAGCATAGTAGAAATTCCTGATTCATCATGAATATTGCTAAGGGACTAGCAAAAGGTAAGCTTGGGGGAGTTGTTGACACTGGTTATTTATCATAATTAAGGGATAATAAAATATGAAAACGGCAAGAATTCAATCACCAACAAAGGTTTAGGGTTTTAATTGACAATATTCCACGAGTTTTGGTGAACTATGATTCTGCAGGGACTAAACCAGGAAATCAGCATCAATAGCTTCCCATAGAAGGAAAACGACGGGAGATAACGCAACCGCCACGTCGGGATACTTCTAGAAGACTCCAGGAGACACAAGAGAGCACCACGACGAAGGACACCACAGTGGGCTGACCTGTGGGACCGACCGGTCCCACAGGGAGACCGGTCGGTCACCCCCTGGGCCCACCTGGTTCCTTCCTTTGCAAGCTACCTCAACCGACTCCCTAGATGCATCTCGGCCGTACCTCGAGTCGGTTTGATCCAAGGGTCACGATTCGTCGCCCAGGGCTATATAAGGAGACCCCTGCCCCCCTTCTCCATCATTGTAACACCTCTGGTGTTAAGCTAGCATGACATCATTTCTCATCATGCATAATCATCTCATGCTCATGAAGCATTCATATGTTATTTTTTTATCTCATAAAATGTCATTTCATGTGTTTGCTTGCTTATAAGTTTGCTTTGATCGAAGTGTTGCTTGTCTGCTTGGGAGTGGTTAAGTCTTTCTAACCATCTAACCTTGTTGAGAAGTCAATTGAAGGCATGGTTATGCTGGACATGTTGCCTAATCAAGTAGTTTAACCCTAGTCAACCCTATAGAGCCTCTAAAGTCCTTTTGTTTGACTAACTAAGACCTCCTTGATAGAAGCTTTGCATGGCTGTGGGCCCTTAAGCAAAAGTGTGTAGAATTTAGTATAGAACAAATTTTTTAAGGACCAACTCATGAAAATGGGTTTAGCATGGTGTTTTAGGGTCCACAAGGTGAAATTGGAAGGGTTTTAGACTTGGAAATTTTCCTAAGTCCTAAAGCTGGTTTTCAGTTCGGCCAGGCTATGTTTAGCACCTTCTCAAGCCTAATCCAAGCCGAACCAGTGGTCGATCTTGTAACCAAAGTTGCAGTCGGTGTATAGCTCTAACCAGTGGTGCAGTTGGTTTAGCGTTTGATGGAGGGTTAGTGAGTTAATCGCGTTTGAATATGGGCCATCAGTCGGCCATTAGCCAGCTGAATCGCCGATTCAGTTTGAATCAGTCGGCTTCAGTGGCCGACCGCGCGCAGGGGAAGAACGCCGCGTGGCGTTCGATTCCCGCCAACCAGCCAGCCAGCGCGGCGGCGTGGCGAGCCTTAAGCGCCCGTGCACGCTCTCCTCCGCCAGAGCGCTCTCTCCCTCTCTCTGCCTCGCTCCAAGCTCTCGCCGGCGACCGCGCGGGCGAAAAGGGGAAGTCCGCCGTCCGCCGTCGTTTCGCCGCGCAACCGCCGTCAAACCGCACCGCTAGCTTCGCCTCAACCTCCTCCATCGTTTGCCTTAGCCAGCCCTCGTGTTAAGCCCTTGGTAAGCCGCGGGACGAGTTCCGCCATGGTCACCGGCGCCGCCAAGCTCGGTCCGCCGTGGTCGATTCCTTTCCCGTGCAAATCCATCCTTTCTAACTCGCGTTCATGAGTCAGTAAGCATCCAGGAGAAGGTAGTGAGAGTAGTCGGTTTAACCGATTAGGTTTGGTTGCCCCGGTCCGCTGTCATCCGCCGCCCGCCATGTGCGCCGGCGATGGCATGCCCGTGTTCCCGCCGTGTCAACGGCGAATCCTTCGTTCTTTGCTTCGCATTAGGGTTGTGTAGATCTGAGGAGTGCGAATAGTGGGTTAGTTTAGCTCGCCGTGGTCGGAGATGGCCGGCGTAGGAAGTCCGCGCCGCCGTAGCCGCCATTTGCGACGGCGAGCTCGATCCGTGCCAATGCTGGGCCAGTGAGTGGTACCAATCGGCGCGGAAGGAAGAGAGGAGTCCGTCGGTGGAGTTGGTTTCGCCGGGGAGCCGCCGTCGGCGAGCTCCGGCGAGGTCAACACCTCCTCTGTTTCGGTGTGTGTGACAGGTGGGGTCGTTGTGACCACGGGCCCGGTTGTCAGCCGCTTGGTGCAGTTGTGTCGGGTGCTTGTAGCAGTTAGGGTTTAGTGTTTTTGAATATATGTTTTTCAGAAATGTTGTTAATGCTTGTTTAAATCATAACTTGTGTTCTGTAATCCAATAAATGTGAAACTAGTTTTGTTAAGTTTGTTTTGATGAGATCTGTACATGAAAAATATAATATGCCCTGCTATAATAATTTTTATGTGCAGTAATAATATAATTTATGTTTGGGCTGATATCTTGTTTAATACATAGTAAATCATGTTTTGCTCAGAAAATATGAGATTTATTTTGATGAACTATGTAGGTGATGTAGAGTCACAGAAAAATGATAACTACTGTTTGGTTGTGAAATAATTTTAAGTTAACTTAAATTAATTAAATGCTGTTTTCTTGTATAATTTGTAGTAATTAAAATATATGGAATTTGAGTCTCCTAATTTTTATAGACAGCTCTTATGCTAAAAGTTCTAAACAAAATATGAAATTTGTTGTTTGATACTTTTTGAGATGGGGTGTAGTTCAAAGTATCTTTTTACCCTGATATTTGTCTTTTTCATACAGGATTATGTATACATGCAATTGTCCTGAAATTTGTACAGTATGCTTTACTTTCTGTTAGGAACCTACAGTAATTTTTGTAGATTTTTCTAAAGCTGTTAGCTATAAGGTGCAGTTATAAGCTTGTTTTTAGTGGAATAATTAGTTTATTTAAATTAAGCTTTTGTGTCTCTTTATGTGGTACCAGCAGGGGTAAAATAGTCTTTTCAGTGTATGCATGTTGACTGTGCTTTGCATGAATGGTGTAGCTTCTCTCTAAATAGAGTGTCGTACTCTACCGGAGAGGAAATATGCACCTATTCGGTCAATTCAATTGCAATGCATTTTCTATGCCCATGTATCATCCATTCATTCTCGCATATGCATCATAACAGGTTCGGTAGAAGAGACAGTGATAGCAGAGGAAAACGAGGAGCAGCCCCAGGAGCAGGAACCAGGAGCTATCGGGGAAGAGTTTGAAGAAGAACTTCCGGAGTGCCCGAATCACCAACCGAGCACCTTCGAGAAAGGCAAGCCCCGGAGCATTTCTAACTACCTACAGTTTTAATTGACTTAATCTGTTTATGTTTGTTGCATTAAGTATAGGAGTTGTTTGATACCGTTGATGCATCACTATTCATACCTTGTTATCTTGAAATATTATCCTTGATACCTATATAGAATTAGGTCCGAGTTATGCTTAGAATTGCTTAGACCGGTAGAAGTCGGGCAACCTTCATGTTACCCGCGAGCAATAGGTGGTTACTTGATCGATTAACCGGATATTTCCATTAAGTGGGGTAACTGAGTGTTGTGGAAAATGGAGATCGGCAGATTCCTGTAGTATATGCTACAGTATTTCTAGCCGTGTTTTATGGGAATCAGTATCTTGTGAGATAGACTTCTTGTCATGTTGAACGCATGTCCCACATTTAGCTGGAAGGATAACTCGTTCCGACCGTGAAGCCGCTCATTGTTCCAGGCCGGCTCTCAGGTCCTACGCATCAGCCGAAGCCACGGTGGAGAGTTAGTGGGACGCGGGGGCGCGAATAGTAAGACCCGGGTGATGGTGGTTAAGTCCAACTCCTTGGCAGTCGGGCTTGCCTCCGGGTGTGATGGTGGCGGTTGAAACCGCGACTCCTGGAACAATGTTGTGGTCATCTGTAGCTCACCGACGGGTGGGTGTGGTTTGTGTGGGAAATAAATCACCAGCTGGTTAGTAATCGATTATAATCGCCATCGCTCCTGGATAGTGAGCACTTGACTTGAACGCTGATCGATCTTGATACTGAAAAATGCGGAACACGAGACAGCTATCATAATACTTTTGGAAATGGTCACTCGGTCTGTTTGTTACATTTTTGGTGATCGTTGGATCACTACCATGTTTGTTATAGTGCAGTTTGCTAATCTAGTAAATAGGATAATTACTATTCAAATTGACAGCAAAAGGGCAGGAGAACTACTTAATTAACAAATGGCTTTTATGCAAAAATGTGGTCTATTACTAGCCTCCACTATATACTAGCCTTGCATACTCCTTGAGGTCAACTATTTCTGGTTTAAGGCGGGTAAGTCTAGCTGAGTACCTTCTCGTACTCAGGGTTCTACCCTTTGTTGTTGTAGATGGCCAGGTCTTCCATGGTTATTGCATCAATTGTCTCTTTCCAGCCTCGGGTGATATCTAGGTCACGGGCAATGACCTCTTCTGTTCGTATCTTTTGCTATGTTAAGGATGACTACTAAATGGCACTGTAATCACTAAGGGTGTGTGTGTGAATTTCGGAACAACGTTTCAAGTTAAGCTTCCGCTACTGTTTTCAAACCTGGTTTGTAATAACTAAGTTGCTACTCCGAAACTATTTGTGTAATCTCTGTCGTGTGACGGTCGATGCTGAATATTACGATCCTATGTTGTTGATGTTGGAAAGTTTGAAATCCTTCGTGATTTCACGGACTACCGGGTTTATAGGGGCTCAAGTGCCACAATTTTACTGCCTCGGCGGCGAATTTCGTACTTGTGCTCTTATAAATTGGTCGGTTCTGTTACAATCATCAATCAGATATCATCAAACATCATCAGATCTCAAGTCTTTAGAAGAGGAGGAGGATCAATCAGAAGCCCTAATTTCCTTAGAGCCACATCAACTTAGGCATAGCTAGATAGAATTAGAATTAGAAGAGGCAAGCTTCGCTTGGATTCCGGATCTAGTCGCAAGAAGGCTCGGTAAACCAAGATCTTCTCTCTTGTATCAACATTATGGATCTAATTATGTTTCTAGTTCATAATTGTTCTTCTAGTTCTTCATTGTTCTTCATTATTTATGTTCTAGTTCATCTTCTAGTTCTAGTTCATCGTCTAGTTCATCTTCTAGTTCATCTATGTGTTCTAGTTCATAATTGTTTAGATATAATTGATATGACTAAGACATTAATTACTATATTCTTAATTATATTGCTTGTAGTATGCTTTGATTATATATTTGGCATAGATAGATTATCATCATGTTTATACTCATGTTCGTATAGCGCTCATCTTAATGATCAACGGGTGGGTGATAAATGTTGTGTAGGTGTGGTGCCTATACACTATTTATCTGCGAATGCGTCCTATGTTCCGGATAGAGTGGTAGATCGCGGGTGTGACATGCCTGTTGAGTCCTTTGTATTCCACCTCCTGAATGTAGTGTTCAGTATGGCTCAGTTAACTCATGGTTAGGGGTTACTTTGTTTGGCACCTTTACTATGGAGTTGTCTCTTGAATATGAATATGGGATAACCTAGCCAATGATTGCCAATATAATTGCACTAATCAATGTATATTATGACTTATAATTAGAATAACTTAGGAATACATCTTTATAATGTCTATTCTAATCTGCATGCCTTGTCTAAGTTGAAATGCTCTAAGGACTATCATAGATTGATCTTTTATCATTTATAGTGTACCTCATTATTGTGATTGATCCCTGTTTAGGAATAAAGGAGTGTGTTCTTGCTTTGTTCTTAATTCTTCTATCACATGTGTAGAGTAGTTCTTGTCCTTATTTATCTCACTTCATTCCTAGTGCTAAATATAAATAACGATACTTGGAACATCTCTGGGTAAAATGCTGCTACAACGGGTGTATTTATCTGTGCGCTTGCGGGTAAATATTTATCTTTAGAGTCAGTGCTATGATATAATCACATTGCTAGTTTCATGTTGGGGATGACAACTTGACGTTAAGTGATGCTAGTAGTGTCCCGTACACTTCTTAGTGCCTTCACTAGGTTATTGTTTATGATGTCTATCTTAGAGTGATTCCATTAAGGAGTGTCAACATGGGCCGAGGCGATCAACACCGCTTGCCATGTTTCAAATCGCATCTTTCTTCGGGCCTTCATGAAGAAAACTTCTTATGAGTTGCGTTTTGGACGTGTACCCAAGGTGTCTCATTTTCGAGTGTTTGGGTGTAAGTGCTTTATCCTGAAGCAAGGCAATTTGGATAAATTTGAATCTCGCTCTACTGATGGGGTGTTTCTTGGTTATGCCTCTTATTCACGTGCTTATCGAGTTCTTAACCTTGAAACTAACCGGATAGTGGAGACCTGCGAGGTCACATTCGACGAGATTATGCCTTGTGTTTCTTCTGCTTTTGATGTTGCAGGAGAACAGGAGCTGGGAGAGACTATTTTTGTGGAGGAGGAGCAGGAGAATGTCGATTGGGGTGATCCCGAGCCAACTCCACTGGCTGCCCCCGTCGACCCTGCGACGACTACTTCAGCTCGAGGACCCGATCCCACTACCTCTTCTTCTTGGGGTCCTCTGGAGCCTCCTCTCCAGCAAGCACCGGTTGAACTTGAGAGAGCGACAGCATCTGGCGAGGGGGAGGCTACTTCAGCGAGGCAAGCGCCCCGAAGCATTCAGCATGCTCATCCCCCACAGCAGATGATCGGCGGCATCGACCAGCGAGTCACGCGGTCGTGAGCGTATGAAATCTCCCACTTTGCTCATTCTGCTTTCGTTGCTTCTTTTGAGCCCAAAGATATTGGACACGCACTTTCTGATGCTAACTGGGTCAATGCCATGCATGAGGAGTTAGAAAACTTTGAGCGAAACCAAGTTTGGACCCTAGTTCCACCACCACCAGAATGCCACCCTATAGGTACCAAATGGGTTTTCAAGAACAAAGAGGGTGAGGATGGGATGGTAGTAAGGAATAAGGCTAGGCTAGTAGCCCAGGTTTTTGCCAAAAAGAGGGGATAGATTATGAGGAAACCTTTGCCCCTGTAGCCCGTTTAGAAGCCATCAGAATCCTTCTAGCCTTTGCTGCTTCGAAGGGTTTTAAGCTGTATCAGATGGATGTTAAGAGTGCCTTTCTGAATGGGTATATAGAGGAAGAGGTTTATGTTAGGCAACCCCCAGGTTTTGAAGATCCCAAGTTTCCAAACCATGTTTATAAACTTTCAAAAGCTTTGTATGGTTTGAAACAAGCCCTGAGAGCGTGGTACGATCGTTGGAAAACCTTTTTACTCTCCAAGGGTTTTAAAATGGGACGGGTCGATAGAACTTTGTTTCTCCTCAAGCAAGGCAACGATACCCTGTTAGTCCAGATTTACGTGGATGACATTATCTTTGGTGGCTCTTCTCATGCTCTTGTTGCAAAGTTTTCAGATACTATGAGCAGGGAGTTCGAGATGAGTATGATGGGCGAGTTGACTTTCTTCCTCGGGTTGCAAATTAAGCAAACCCGGGATGGGACGTTTGTACATCAAGGCAAATACACAAAAGACATCCTGAAGAAATTCGACATGGGCGAGGCCAAGCCTCTCACAACGCCCATGCCGACGACTGCGGCGATGGACGCGGACCAAGACGGAGAGCCAGTTGACCAGAAGGAGTACAGGAGCATGATTGGCTCGCTCCTGTACCTGACGGCGACGAGGCCAGATATACAGTTCGCTGTGTGTCTGTGCGCTCGTTTTCAGGCGTCCCCTCGGACTTCCCACAAGCAGGCGGTTAAGCGCATCATTAGGTATCTTCGATACACTCCTGAGTTTGGCCTTTGGTATTCTGCCTCTTCAAACCTCTCGCTTTGTGGGTATTCCGATGCGGATTTTGCCGGCTGTCGGATTGAGCGCAAGTCTACTTCTGAGACTTGTCAGTTTCTTGGCTCTTCCTTGGTTTCGTGGTCTTCTCGCAAGCAGTCGAACGTAGCCCAGTCTACTACAGAAGCCGAGTATGTTGCCGCTGCCTCTTGTGCTTCGCAGCTTTTATGGATGGTTGCTACATTGCATGATTTTGGTCTAGATTTCAGTCGGGTTCCTTTGCTTTGCGATAGCACTTCTGCCATTATGTAGCAAAGAACCCAGTTCTTCACTCCAAGACCAAACACATCGATGTTCTCTTTCACTTTCTTCGTGATCACTATGAGAAAGGCGACATTGATCTTAGGCATGTAGACACCCATAACCAGGTTGCGGATATTTTCACCAAGCCTTTGGACCTTTCAACTTTTGCTAGGTTGAGAGGTGAGCTTGGTGTGTGTTTCCCCTTTTAGATGGGGGAAACATTTTGTTCATGTACCATAGACTGACTTTCTGATCCTTTTGTTTTTGGGTCTTGAGTCTTTTTAGTTTAGCTTTGGCTCTGATTCTGACTTCATCATGTATACATCTTGCATTTTCAAGCTTCATGTCTATATTCTTGAGAATGAATCTATGCTCTGATTAGTGTATGCTTCGATGATATATGATGATGCTTGTAGCTTAGGCTCTTTTTGATCACTAATACATATTGTGAGCTAAGCTATTTTTCAGAATGATGAACATGATTAATAAACTTAAAATTTGATATATGTTCACCATTGAGATTGGCAACTAGCATGTGTAGGATGTGTTGAGGTCGCTTGAGCTATTTCATATATGCTAGGTTGCTATGTCTCTAGTTCTGAGTCATTCACTTGCTTGGATTGTTCATATTCTACTTAAAATGAACCAAGTTGTAGTGAATTGAAAAGATCGAGATGGGATTGCTTTGTCAGCACATCATGGTATCGAGACTGTTCCTCATTGCACATTGAGTTAAACTTGAGCCGTGTAGTGTAAGACCGAAACCGATGCTTTAAGCTTCTGATTGCATATGCATAGGCTTAGCTCGGTTGAAAAGTTAGGCAATGACAAACTTTCAACCTCTCGCAATCACATGCTGATTTTGAACTTGTGTTAATAACCGCTGAAAATTCTCCGATAAAATCTGAAAAACACAGGTCTATGTTTCATTCTATAGCATGATGGTTGAACTTTGCTAGGGGTAGTTCACCTTGTATACATGTCTTAGCACTTGCTGACTTCCTGTCTATACATGATTAGTGCTATTTTAATGGTGAAACCTCTTTCAGAATGGCTTAAAACTGCTCACTTGGCTTATACACTCATTTCTTGTATTTAGTGATCAGTTTGAGCCTTTGCTAGCACTTGTGTATGTTGCTATGTAGTCGGATCAACACTTTTTTTTGGGCATTTATTCACTCTTTTGAGTATATACCTGAAGCTACTAACATGCATTTTTGACTCATAAGCATGTGTCTGACTCCGATAGGCATGATCAAACTCCGCTTGACTTACTTGAGCTCTTTTCCCTTTTCTTTTGATTGCAAATTGCCCCCAAGGGGGAGAAATTTTTGTGGTGTCAATTTGCAATTTATGCTTCACTTGTGAGGGGGAGTCTTTGAGTAAGGGGAGTTCTGGATGTGCTTTCATTTGATATCGATCTTTTCAGCTAGTTTGTTGAGCCTCTGTGCCTCTATCTTGAGGGACTAGCTGTCTTCATCCTTTTGTGAAGATTCTTGATTGGTATCGTGTCTACTGCTGGTTGTGTTGAGCCTCTGTACCTCTATCTTGAGGGACTAGCAGTAGTTGCTTTCTTTTGCAGTCTTTAGTTGGTTTTCGAGCTTTCAGCTAGTGGTGTTGAGCCCCTTTTGCCTCTTCTTGAGGACTAGCTTGTCTTTGACTTGGTTGCGTCGAGCCGTTGCCCATGTCTTTGGGAACCAAGTCTTGTGCTCTGATTTTGATCGAGTTTTGCTCCTTGATGAGTTGTTTCGATCTCTTGCTTGGTTGTGTCGAACCTTTGCCCATGTCTTTGGGGACCAAGCTTTGCTTATCTTGAGTTGTTCTTCTTCGGCCTTTTCATTGGCTTTTGGACATCTCAAGTAAGTTTTCTCCTTCTACCTATTTCTGCTTTCTTTTATTTTTGGTTACAGTTACTATGAGTTGACGATGCACTCATCAAGGGAGAGATTGAGAACACAAGGTTGATATGTGCCCTTGTGGTTCCCTTCCTGAGTGATGAGTGATCGATCAACGAGCAACATGTCTCTTGGCTATGTTGATGTGCAGGTGCGGAGCTCGGAGACAGTGGTCGAAGGTGAGGTGAAGGTCAAGCGGGACGTGTCGTGCCGACGGACCAGGAGCGGTGAAGGGCGAACGTGGAGCTTGGACTGACGGACCGGGAGACCTGAGGACCAGCTGTGGTAGCTGGCACGTGGCGTCGACAAGAAAGAAGACATGGGGATGTGCGGTGCATCGGCCGAGTCGGGAGGAAGGTGATGGCGTCGTGACACTTGGCGGGAGGCCGAGAAGGATGGCGAATGCACTGTGCCCGGCGTGGAGGCTGGACACTCTCGGCATCGGTGCTGGAACTCGGGGTGTGCGAACCACATCCCGTCTACGGCACGGGTTCGGTAGCTGAGCCTCAAAAGCTACCATCGACGGTTTCCGAGTTTGGGCCACAAAACTCGGGGAGGCCGTTTTCCGAGTTTGGGCCTCAAAACTCGGCGAGGACGGTTTCCAGGTTTGGGCCTCAAAACCTGGGCGCACGGGTTTCTGAGTTTGGGCCACAAAACTCAGCCGGAGGACAGGTTTCCTGGTTTCAGCCTCAAAACCGGGGGAAGGCCCAGGTTTCCCGATTTCGGCCTCAAAACCGGGGGGGAGGTCCGCAAAAAGGACGGTCGACACGTGGCGGTGTGGAGAGGCTGGCGCGGCGGCGTAGCTATCCACAAGGAAGGCGCGGTGGTCGGCAGGGCGGCACGTGGCGGCATCCTGAGGCTTGCGTCAAGGCGAAGCTAAGGGTGAGGAAGGCGCGGGGCCGTCGGATCGACATCAAGCAGAGTTGGATCGGGATACCCCTAGGGTTGGTCATTTCGCTCACCTACCTAGGGTTAGAAGGGGATTATTGTTTAGGCTATAAATAAGAGAGGCACCCCTCCTCTCCTGTTATCCTTGCAGTCATTTACTCTGAGCTCTCTCTCTCTAGCCCCCGCTTAGGTTCTAATCATACCTGGCTGTAGAGGATCCACAGAGAAGACTCAATCATGCCTCTGTGCTTTGGGAAGTTTAGGAAGTGAGACCGTAATCTCACGTTTGTAGCGTGTGTTCGCCACACGGTTGCAATTTCCGGCTTGTGATTCGCGTTTTGTTTGTTCTTCGCGGATTGCTTTTTGGTCCTATTTTCCCGTCGCTTGGTCTCTTTGCTTGGTGCGTCTTTTGCAAATCCACTTGAACCAAGTTATTCTAGATCATGAGGCAATCCTTTCCTCCAAAGGAATTGATCTCAAACCTCACGGTCTAGGAGATCGAACGATTTTTAGTTTGGATCACGTTCTTGCTCCCTTGCCCCGAATTCTTTCGATTCACCGATTTGGAGTTAGGTTCGAGCCATGATCTCTTAGGAGTAGCTCACTAACATCCTTGTGACTCCTCAGATCGAATCCTAGGCCTAGAGCATTTGATTCGGAGGAGATCGGACTGAATCACCGAAGAACTGCACAGAAATCGGGGGCATCGGACGCTCGGTACCGGAGCATCGGACGCTGCAGTCATAGCATCGGACGCTCCGGTGACACGTGTCAATCTGGGTGTTTTTGAGTGGGCATCGGACGCAAGGCATCGGACGCTCCTGCCCTGACCATCGGACGCTCCGTTGTCCATCGGACGCATCCGAGGGTTGAGCATCGGACGCTGGGTGACCACTGTTCACAGCGTCCGATGACTATGCAGTAGGGTTCCCGAGAGGCACTGTTTGCATCGGACGCGTCCGTTGGCTGAGCATCGGAAGCTCCCCGGATCCGATGCAGCATCCGATGCTTATGCAGTGACGTTTTGTCTTCACACGTTTTGCATCGGACGCTGCAGGGGTTTTGGCATCGGACGCTCTTCAACATCCGATGCTACTGTGTCTGCACAGTTTCGTTCGCTATTCGTTCGTGTGACTTCGGATTTGATTTCCGGTTTTTGCGTTGGGTTCCTAGAATCGTATAGTGTCTCGCTGTGCTTCTTGGAAGCATCCACCCTACTTCTAGGGTCGTAGACATTATTCGAGCTCTAGATTTGCCTGTGGGGTGACTTCTGGGACAATGGCTAAATGTTTCTGAAAAGAAATTTTAAAGCTCCCATTCACCCCCCTCTGGTCGCTTTTTCGGTCCTTTAGACGGACATGATACTCCGTGACTTTGCCGGCAATCCCTCCGACACCCGGGGTGCCGTGCACGTAGAGCTGATGATTGGATCCAAGACGCTCATCACGACCTTCTTTGTCATTGATGGCAAGGGGGCATATAGCCTGCTTCTGGGCAGGGATTGGATCCACGCCAACTGCTGCATACCTTCAACCATGCACCAAATACTCATACAGTGGGTTGGAGACGACATCGAGATTGTCCATGCTGACGACTCGGTGAGTGTTGCTGCTATTGAGCCCACTTACTGGGAATTCGACGGGGTGGAATGCTTCTCCGATCGCGTGTGGGGAGAAGGTCCTGTCAACATCTACGGCAGAGATCAACAGCCGATCCAAGCAATCGGCTCTCAAAGCTTCTTTTAGATGGATAACCCAACCGACAGCAGCGAAGGCAAGCTGGGACGCGGCTTCACATCGGCCGACAAACTAGAAGAGATAGATGTCGGTGATTCAAGTAAGAAAAGGCCGATGTTCATAAGTTCTGGTTTAGACCCTGACCTCAGAGTGCAATTAGTAGATCTTCTAAAAGAGTTCAAAGACTGTTTCGCTTGGGACTACACGGAGATGCCCGGATTGGATCGGTCCATTGTCGAGCATAAATTGTCGATCAAGCCCGGGTACCGCCTGTATAAACAACCTCCGCGCAGGATCTACAAGGAAGAGGTATTGGCCGACGTGATAAAGGAAGTGGAAAGATTACTAGAAGCCAACTTCATTCGGCCATGTCGGTATGCGGACTGGATCTCCAATATTGTCCCGGTGTACAAGAAAAACGGAAAGATGAGGGTTTGCATTGACTTCAGGGACCTCAACAAAGCTACCTCTATGGACAGATATCCAATGCCAGTGGCTGATTTGCTAGTGGATGCTTCGGCCGGTTTTGAAATCATAAGCTTTATGGATGGCAATGCGGGTTACAACCAGATCTTCATGGCTGCAGAGGACGTGGCAAAAACCGCCTTCAGGTGCCCCGGCCATATAGGATTGTTTGAATGGATTGTCATGACTTTTGGTTTGAAAAATGCCGGTGCCACTTACCAGCGAGCCATGAATTACATATTTCATGAGTTGATCGGCAAAATTGTAGAGATCTACATTGATGACGTGGTGGTCAAGTCCAGAAGCAAAAAGGGACACTTAGCCGATTTGAGGAAAACTTTAGAATGCACCAGGAAACATGGTTTAAAGATGAACCCAACCAAGTGTGCATTCGGGGTGTCGGCTGGTGAGTTTCTGGGATTCTTGGTTCACAAAAGGGGCATCGAGGTTGGCAAGAAGAGCATGGAAGCAATTGATAAGGTAGTGCCGCCAACCAATCTCAAAGAGCTGCAATCGCTACTCGGCAAAATTAACTTTGTCAGGAGATTCATATCCAACTTGTCCAAGCACGTGCTGCCATTTTCTCCACTATTGAAGCTCAAGAAGGATCAGGAGTTCGTGTGGGGTGACGAACAGCAAAAGGCTTTCGACGAAATCAAAGAGTACATGAAGGCACCACCAGTATTGGTTCCTCCACAACTCGACAAGCCTTTCAGGTTGTACGTGGCGGCCGACAACCTAACAATAGGATCGGCCCTCATGCAAGAATTCGAGGGAAAAGAGAGAGTCATAGCCTATCTTAGCCGAAAGCTACTAGACCCCGAAACGAGGTACTCGGCTACAGAAAAGTTGTGCTTGTGCGTTTTCTATTCCTGTACCAGGTTTCAGCACTATTTATTGAATGCCGAATGCATGGTAGTGTCAGAGTTTGATGTAATCAAGCACATGTTATCAATGCCGATTTTAAGTGGGAGGATCGGTAAATGGGTTTTAGCTCTCTCTGAGTTTGATTTCCGTTTTGAATCGGCAAACTGGGCCCAGATTATGGCCGATTTTGTCACTCACCATCATGATCCTAACACTAACATGGTAACCATTGCTCCTTGGGCATTGTTTTTTGATGGATCATCGTGCAACAAAGGTGGTGGAGCCGGGATCATGTTGATTTCTCCCAAGGGGGCACCCTTCAAGTACTCTATACCGATCAAGTATCCAGTGACTAATAATCAAGCGGAGTATGAAGCACTGCTCCGAGGGCTGCGGTTGCTTGTGGACATTAAGGCTGACGCTGTGGAGATCTTCGGCGACTCGGAGTTGGTGATCAAGCAGCTGACCGGTGAGTATGAGTGCAAGAACGATGCGCTGCAGGAATATCTCGAAGGTTGCCAAGAGCTCCTCAAACAGTTCCGGTCGGCAACCTTGCAACATATTCCTAGGGGGCAAAATGAAGAAGCAAACCAGTTGGCCCAGGCAGCATCTGGGTGTAGGGAGAATCAAAACATTTTTGCACTTAAGGAAGAGCAAACAGCCCCAGAGGATGATCAAGTAATTCCGGGTGATAATCAGGCAGTTGAAGATTGGAGAGACCACATTATTGATTACCTTAGGGACCCATCCAAAAAAGTCTCCCGGAAGCTCAGGTACAAGGCTCTTAAGTTTACGCTCTTGGACAATCAATTGTACCACAAATCCATAGATGGAGTTTTGCTTAAGTGTTTGAGCCAAAACGAGGCTAGGAGACTGATGTACGAGGTGCACGAGGGCGTATGTGGTGCACACCAGTCGGCTCACTGTATGAGATGGATAATCAGGAGGACTGGGTATTTTTGGCCGACTATGCTTGAAGATTGCTTTGAGTACTACAGAGGTTGTCAAGATTGCCAGCGATTCGGCAATGTGCAAAGGGCCCCAACATCAACCATGAATCCGATCATTAAGCCTTGGGCTTTTAAAGGATGGGGCATTGACTTGATTGGCCAGATCCAACCTCCATCTAGCAAAGGACATAAGTTTGTCCTGTTGGCCACAGATTATTTCACTAAGTGGGTTGAAGCCATCCCATTGAAGAAGGTGACGTCAGAAAATATGGTGTCCTTCGTCAGGGAGCATATCATCTACCGATTCGGCATTCCTCAGTCTATCACTACCGATCAGGGAACTCAGTTCACTTCCTTTGAGTTTTGTGACTTTGCCAAAGGGATGGGAATTAAACTCTATAATTCTTCCCCTTATTATGCACAGGCCAATGGGCAGGCAGAAGCTTCTAACAAAATCATGATTAAGATTATTCAGAAGAAGATCGAAGAAAAACCTAAAAGGTGGCACTTGGTACTCAACGAAGCTTTGTGGGCTTACCAAATGGCTTGTCATGGGTCGACTCGGACGTCACCATATGAGTTGGTCTATGGGCATCACGCAGTGCTACCATGGGAGTTGCAATCGGGATCAAGACGAATTACATTGCAGAGCGACCTAGCTAAAGAAGATTATAAAGATTTGATGATGGATGAGCGAGAGGATTTGCATTTGATTTGTCTCAAAGCCTTGGAAAATATTGAAAGGAACAAGATATGCGTTGCCAAGTACTCAACTCGAAGTGAGAGAAAAAGGATTCGAAGAAGGAGACTTGGTTTGGAAAATTATCTTGCCGATCGGTACCAAAGACAAAGTGTTCGGCAAATGGTCCCCTAACTAGGAAGGGCCTTTTCGGGTTCTGAGGTGTGTTCCCGGTAACGCGTACATTCTAAAAACCCTCCAAGGAGAAGAGTTTGCTAGTGCGATTAATGGACGTTATCTAAAGAGATTTCATCCTAGCGTGGAGGTCGGTGCATAGTGGAATCAAGAACTTGCGGGCACCGACGACCGATACGAAGTTGTATCGCCCTTAGCACAAAAATGGCCGATAGAATCTATCGCCCTTAGAGCAAAAAACAGCCGGCACGGCATGTGTCGCCTTTAGCGCAAAAACGAGAAAATACAGGGCCAAGTGCGCACGGTGCTGTGCAATCGGCTAGATAAATCAAACACTCAACAAGCACAGAACGGGAGAACGGATTGTACACACGAACGTGGTAGAGTGGAGCATTGTTCATAGTGGGGGCTGTGCAAAGGGTGCAGATCAGTTACCGAACACCCTGTTGATGACCGTCTGCGGATTGGTGACTATGGTGAGGGCGTGAGCATGATCATCGTAGGATTCCAGAAAATCATCGATCTGTGCGACATCTTCTGGGGATGCCCCGCCGAGGAAGCCAACCGGCACCACGGAGAAGTCCTCCTCCGTGCGGACCGTCAGCGCTGATAGCCCCAGCGCCACGCCGTGGTGCACGCCCTGCAGGGCGACCTGCTCGACGCGGCCGTGCACATTGGCCAGGCGCGCCTCGGCGGTGTCGCCCTGGGCGTTCACCCGATCTGCGATGGCGTTCGCCGCCATCTTCAGGCGCTCCAGCTCTTCAGACAGCGCTGTGAACGATGAGTTGGAATGGGTCGGTTAAAAGATCAACAAGAACGATCGAAAGCCGATCTAGGATTGGGTGTTCATACCCGTGATTGCGTCGCAGAACTGCCGGCGCTGGTCCTCCCACTCCAGCTGATCGATCCTGTACTGCTTCGAGACGGCGGCCAGCTCCTCCCAGGACTCATCCCGCAGCGCCATGAAGTTCAAGGCGTCGTTGTGGTCGTAGAGGTCGTCATCGGAATCCCGGTCCGGGTTCATCTCCCAAGGATGGGAGTGGTAGGAGAGGTCGTCGGAGGAGCTCGACGAACCCGATGGCGGAGCTCCTAGCCCTCCCGTTGCTAGAGAAGGCCTGGCGTGCCCGCCGGCGGTGGAGATGACGGGAATCCTGCCGGCAAACAGTGACAGGGTGTAAGCGGGGTTTTCAAGAAAGTGCCACAAAGGGCGTAGGCGAGAAGTCCTACCCACGCTGGCGGAGGCGCCGAGCACGACTCCTTTCGGCCTCCTCGGTCGCAGGGCGCTTGCCGCGACCATCGTGGCTCGCCATTGTACCTGGAGAGTTAGGGTTTTCTGGGGCGTAGCGAGCAAGGAAGCCGAAGCGGCGAAAGTACTAGAGAAGCAAAGGCGAGATGGGGAAGAAGGCAAGCCTTTGGGGGCAATTTATAAAGGCAGAACAGTGATCATGGCGGATGTCCTGGGGTAACACGCCGAATATCAACCGGCGGATTGGGGTTTTTCCCACTTCCCGAGATGGGCCTCTACAGTAACAGGTTGTGCGAACCGCCTCGATACGCTTGCGTGTTCGGCAGGAGCAGGGTCACCTGGCTTCGGCAAGAAATTACCGATTTAGATGTTCGGGGCGAACACTTGCCAGATTGCCGAACAGGTTTATAAGGCGGTTAATCACGATGTCATCGAAGCAATAACCGATTGAATGAAAGATACAGATATATCACAAGAAGGTGTTTAGGTCATTCTGACATGGGGTTGCTGAAATTAAAAGTTTGTTACATAGTCATCTCAGTTGTTCAAGAATTGGGTTATAGCCGCCAGGGCATCGGCTTTGACCTGATTGGCATGCTCCAGTGCCTTTTGGTCCTCTTCTGCGGTGCCTTGTGCTTGTGAAAGCCTTGCATTAAGTTTGATGTCCTCATCGAGCGCCAGTGACAGTTTGGAGGATGCTGCCTCAATGATGTTCGGCAGACCAAACAGTTGAGAGGAGCATGACTGAATGTCAGAGTTGACTTGAGCTAGTTGAGCTTCTAGTTCAGACTTCCTTTTTTGCAATTCTTTTAGCTGAGCTTCCAGAGTTCCCTGAGAATTCTTGGCCTCTTGGAATTGGGCATACAGGTCATTAACCTCCTGGGTGCATTTGGATTTGGCAGACTACAGGTCAGTGCTTCTAATTGCTCGTTTCACCCTGGCAAAGCTGTCATCTAGTGTAGACACAGCTTGCAGATGGAACCTCAGATTTTCTGGAATATCTTCAACAATGGGCTTGAGGAAGTTTTTGACCTCATCGGCGTCTCTGACTAAGGACAGGATGTCTTGATTTAGAAAGTTTGTTATGTTGCTCAGGACATCTTGGACGAGTGCCGATGGTCTTTGGGCCACCGTTCTTTTGCTTAGGAACTCGCTAACATCAAATGCATATTTGGAAGCCGGGCTGGCAAAGGTCTGTGTTAACTCAGACAGGTTAGCCGACTGAGGTAAGATATGAAGGAGGAATAGAGTGAGAAATTAATTCTTACTTGATGAATCGGCTAATTGATGGAGTCTTGGTCTGGTTGAGAACCGGATAGGCCAGCAGGGTCTGGAGTTAAGCCGATGAAGGTCTCATCAACCGTGTTATCTGTGAAATTGCTGGTCAGTCAAGAGAGGCAAAAATCTGCCGGTTGAAGGGAAGGTTGAGGGACCTACCAATGTTGACATCATCCGGGTTCTGGGTGTTCATTTCCTCAGCGTCAGCATGCTCCTCATCTTCCAAGATAGTAAAGATTGGGGGCACTGTTTTTTGGACATTTTCTTGTTCAGGGGAGGAGGCCTGTAGTGGCATACAAGCCAGTCAAGAGTAAGTTAATAATGATGGAAGAACCAAAACGTCTTACCTTTGGGGAGGTGTGTTTTGCTTGGTCTTGGTTTGTCTGGAGCTGGAAGTGTCCTCAGTGGCCTTCTCTTCTCTCCTTTAGCTGAGAGGGTGGTTAATGAAGCTGCTCGGGATTTCATAAACCGAGACAATGAAGGAGCACTGTGTCCCAGGACAGTGATTGGGCCTACTTGATGATATTGGATAGGCCTAATGTCAGGATTGGGTGTGAAGTCCTGTGGAAGTTTTGAAAGAATTAGAAATCTCAAAGGTCAAATACTAAAGTAGCAGATGATTTGTTATTGTACCTCACTGTCTGAGCTGAAATCTGCTTGAATTTCCAGGCATATGGGATGAACTGGGCTGTTGAAGATGTGATTGCCATTCTTACCAGGACTCAAAAAGGGGATGAGCAGACTGGATCAAGTGGAATGGTACTGGTTTGTAATTTGGCAGATCTTGCCCCAGGCTGAATACTCGATGGGCCTGCATCCCGATTGTGATCCGCTCTTTGGACTGAATTTGCTCCCTGGGCCTGATTATGGTGGAAAAGATGAGTTTTGGGGGGAGCTGTCCACAACCTAATTGCCTGGCTGCTATATTAGGATGATAGAATTCATAAGTGTGCTTCACTTGTCTTCCCCTATTGAATTCGGCTGGTAGGATGCAGGTTTGATAAATGAGTTGAAAACTCTGTGGCCATTTCATCTATGCAGCCATCATCAAAGCTGAATTTGATAGGGAAAGTGAGGTTGTCATTCTCTCTGTAGGGTAACCAGAGCACCTGATTGAAACCCTTGAAGAATAATTTGAAGAGATTGTCAATACTCTTGTTGATGGTTATAGTAGTGGCTGCTTCCCCATAAGTTTGACAAGCTTTCTCTGTGGCTTCTTCACCCTCAGCAAAGTTGCTGGAGGGAAAGCTGAGGTTGTCCAATGGCACAACAATGATTTGATGCATGTATAGCTGAAACCACATCTGAACAAACCACCAGGGACCATTGACACAATCAATTGGTGGCAGTCTATCTGTACTTTCATGGGTGGCATGATACATTTGAGTGGAGATTTGATGCATCATGTGGTATATAGATCCCAGGAGGAGTTTGTGTAACACTCCGGTGTTAAGCAAACTAAAACCTGACATGTCATCATATGCATTGGCATTTCAATTGAGTGATAACCTGGTATTGCATTCACTAAAACAAGTTTATCATTTGATGCTTATGCTTAGTTGATAAAGAGTGCTTAAGTTGATCTCTAGATTATGCTTTCATGATATTAGTTAGTGTTTGTTTGGGTATAAGGGTATTAAGGTAATTTCTTTTATAGTAGTGAATTTTGGATCAAACTTTGATTTTATGTCTCAAAGATGTATTTGGACCTTGATTCAAGTCATTAATGAGATATAATTCAGTTTGGTTTAAATTCATTTTAATAGTTTAAATAATCCCAAAATCCTATTTTGTTCCCTTTCTATAAATTAAAATCTAAAAAGAATTTGGGTATGTTTCAAAAAGCAAAGTTGTTCTCTTTCTGTCAAGGAACAACTTTGATGTATAAAGTTATTCATGTGTTCATGCAAAATCAAAAGTAATTGTGAAAGTTTTATTTTGCCCTTTTTGTCCTCTTTTGCAAATTTATCTCAAATTCAAAATGCAAATCAAATTTGGGGGTGTTGCAAAAATAAAATATGTTCAGTTTGAAATTCTGAGCATTTGATATTTTGGAATATTTTCAACTTCTATTCAAAATTTCAAAGTAATTTTAAATTAGAGAAGGGTAGAAAGGGAAAGGGAGAGGATATGTTCTTGTCCCTGTTCATGGCGGCAGGGAGGGGGTGATCTGTTGATCACCCGAGCGCGCGCGTGGACGCCGATCTCTCCCGAATCCGCACACGAGACCGTGACCGTGGCGAGGTTGCGCACCTGCTGGCCAGCTCTCTCGCGTCGTGGCACCTTCTCCTGCGCTCGCCGTCGCCGTTGCCACCAGTGCACCGACGGGCACCATCTTGATCCCAATCCAAAATTGACCGTCTCTGCTTCATCTCATCCCAATCCACCGCACCTATAAGTATCTTGTTACCTTGCGCACCTCCCGGACTTTACCTCTCCATCTCTAACACCTCAGAGAGCTCGCACTCGCCGGAATCCTCTCCGCCGGTCCTGAAATCGCCGCCGAGCTCGGTTCCGCAGTGGTCAGCTCAACCGAGTATCTTTTCGACCACTTTCTCTTGTGTTATGGCTTCACCGTGATCCCTGTGAACTCATCGGCTTGATGGTTCCATGCCTAATGCCCAGGTTTCGCCGGAACAGCACCATCTTCACCGGAGTTCTCCGCCGATCGCCGCTGCAACCGTGGTCGTCTATCTTCCGAGCTTGCTCCATCCAAACCATCCGCACCATCGTCTTCAGGGTGAGCTACTGGATCTTCCTAGCCCCTCCGTTCTACTGCTACCGGCCTGAGTTCGCCGGAACAGCTCCGCCACGGTTCGGTTCGCCGCCGTGCGTGGCCAGACCTCGCCGGGGCAGTAGCGTTTAGGGTTAGAGGCTCTATCGGTCGCGGGTGCCCTGGCGGTGGTGATGCTCGCGTCCGTTAGGTCTCTACCGGCCGGAGTTGGCCGGCGTAAGGAGCGCCGCCGCTCTGTGCGCCGCCGTGCGCGCCGGCCATGGTCGGGGACCTCGCGGTTGTAAAGGCAGGTCTTCCCAGGGTGTTGGTTGTAAAGTCATAGACTCATGTGAATAGTGCGCTGGACTGTGGGTTAGTTTCCTCAAAGCCGAAGGGTTTTTCTGCAAAGTTGTCAGGGCACACCGTCTCGCTCGAGCCAGGTCTCGAGCGGACATGTGGACACGTGTCCTCCGTCTCGAGCTATGCCTCGAGCAGGCGCCTCCTCCGCTTCACTCGAGCCAAGCCTCGGGCGAACGTGTTCACCGTTTCACCCGAGCTAGGCCTCGGACGGACGAGCTTTTTCCGCCTCGCCCGAGCCGAGAGTCAGGCCTCGGACGGGCGTCTGGTGTTTATCGTCTCGGTCGAGATAGGCCTCGAGCGGACCCTCGGCGCTGTCTCGCGGGAGCCAGGCCTCGAGCGAACCCTCGGCGTTGTCTCGCTCGCGCCGAGCCTCGAGCGAACGCAAACGCACTCACCGCCGTGCGCTCGCGCCACGCTGGGCCGAGTTGGTTTGGGCCGAAAGCCCAGTTTGGGTTCGTTCAAGTTTTTTTTTCTTTTCTTTTTCTGGCTTTGGGCACAGTAATCAGTTTTGTTATTTTTGCTATAATTAATCTATAGCTCTGTTTTTTATGAAATTTGACATGATAGATGATAGCATGTCTGTGCTAATATAAAAATTATAAAACTTGTGTTTTGAGTACTTTTGCTATAGTCATTAAATCTGTACTTTAATTAATAAATGCAACTTTGATGATTTATGTAATTTTCTGTGTTTGTCCAAAAATCATGAAATTTGAAATGCAAGTTTATTTTGGTCATATCTACCTTTATGTTTAATTTCATCTCTGTTTAAATTAATACAATTGTTTTATAAGTAAAAGCTATTTATAGGCTTATAAAATAAATAGAAAAGAATAATCATTTAGGTTTTTGTGATTTTGGATTTGTTTGACAACCAATGGGAACCTAGCATAAAATGCTCCCTGGTTAAGGTTTTCTATGTGTTAATCATCCTTGTCATTAGTTGATTATGTAGTCTTGCTTTATGATAATGATAAGAAATGCTTAGTAGATTTAAAGGTTTGTTAATCAAGTTAGTTTCTTTCCTTTTCATGAAGGAAAGTTGTACTCAAAATAGTGTTAAGATTAAGCTTGGGTGAATTATCTTGATCTGCTGGTTGATTTAGATAATGTTCCTTTTAGTTTATCAAGTTGGGTTTGTTGGTTTGCAACTTTACCGTGATGGAAAGTTGTACTCTAATTCATGTTTATAGCTTAGAAAATTTTCATCTTTACCATGTTCATGTCAAAGCATCTCATTGATCATGCATATGCATTTATTCGTGTAGACTCCGTTCCGGAAGAGCCTGCTTCTCAGTGGATTTCTTCTGAGGGTGTAGATCTTCCCGTCTCGTCTGAGTTGTCGGACTTCGCTGTTTTTCAAGGCAAGCCCCGGTGCATTTAAACCAATCCCTTGGATTTCGCAATTACACTTTTATTTATAACCTGATGCATTAGCTGTTTATCAAATAAATGTTTTAAAACCTGTTGATGCATGATTTACCTTGTTGTTATACCAAACCCTGATACCTGTTTTACACAAACAGTAGAAATGCTTAGACTTGCTTTCTCACACTTCCCGATAATGTGGTTATATTTTTAATGTTGGTGTAATCTCTATGGTAGCTTACATCAAGAGAGGAGTCTTGATGTAACGCTATTCTACATAGGACCTTACCGTTGTTGGCCTGCTGTGATTGAGACCTTTGAGTACAGCCCACATGCGGTGGTAAGCCTCATCTATAGCTATTCCGATACTTGAGAACGGCCAACCGCGTACTGGGAGTGGAGAGATGGCGGGAGTAGCGTGTACCCTCGGGGCTATGAGATAGTCGGGTTCGAGGTGTACTGTACTCTCGGGTGACGCTGGACCCGTTCTTGTATAGGAGGATCTATAGTAAGGGTTGATATATGCAAGATTAAGTTCTACATATATCGTGTGGTACTGAATCCCCAGCTGGGTATAATCGATTCGAATCGCCGTGTTTCCTCGGATATGGAGCCTCAATCCACTGACCTGCACCGTAGAAAAGAATGAATCTTGAGAAAAGGATTTTGATCAGAGATATGTTTTAAATGTTTGAAAAATCCTTAGGAAATCTTGAATATGAATCTTGAATAAAATTTTGGATATAGGAGTTACTCTAGTAAGCTTTTATGCAAAAGAAAAAGCTTTGTTCTTGCTAAAGCCTTACCTTGAATCCTTTTAGCCAGCATACCTGAGTCTTCTCCTCTTTTCTAGTCGGTTAAGTCTTGTTGAGTACTTTTGTACTCAGGGTTTGTTAACCCTTGTTGCAGGTGAGCCAGTCGACCATCCCTTTGATGGCCAGTGTTTCTTCACTCTCGTGGAGGAGAGTGATGATGATGTTGATGAGTGACCTTGGGCAAGTGCTTCAGTGATGGTTTATGTATAATATAAAGTTCCGAACTTTTATGTAATATTAAGTATCTATGGTTTGTAAACTTAACACTTAAGTTTTAATCTATATTGTATAATCTTTCCGCTTTACTCTGATATTTCTCGTATCTATAAAACTGTTGTAATACTGTGATGCTGGACAAAGGAATATCCTGGAAGAAAGGTAAACGTGGATGATTCGGGTTTCCCGAGGACACCCGACAGATCCCTTAAGTCATTTGGAACTCATGCATGCCGATCAAAGGTCTTTGAGACAATGGGTGCATGTGGGCCACTTAACTTAGGCGGTTCTGCCACAGTTTGCCTAGAGGGATTTGTTTTCCTTTGGATAATTTGTCAGCCAGTGCAATGTAATTGAGGGTTGGCTCGTTGGATCTCCCACAGAAGATGAATCTGCACAACCACATGTTCAGAAAAGCCCTGTGCTTTGTCTCTGCTATTGGGCCTGATACTTTGTTGTGGATTTCCACATACTTCATCCACCCCACGCTGACATCAATGGACCTCTGGGTGATTTTCTCTAATAGCTCATCAGCATTCATGGTCGAAGTGATGTTCAGACCACTCATCATGAAGACATCAGCTAAAGTGATTGTCATTATGCCATGGCCGAACACAAAAGCATTAAGAGCGTTTGACCAAAAATGAGAAGCCGCTATGAGCAATGGTTCATTTTTAGGCATGTCGGCCAGAGACAGTTCCAGAGCATGATGAATGTCTTGGGTTTCCCAGTGAGGGCCAAATCTCGCCTGGATTCTTCTATACCAGTTCCTCCAACCGGTGACAGCAGGCAGGGGCCAGTTCTTGAAGGTGTACCGCCACCTGTTCGATGAAATGACTCCGTACTTGAAGGGGATTCTGTTGGTTTCCATACCGATGATGTTGGT
Source organism: Coix lacryma-jobi var. lacryma-jobi (assembly GCA_009763385.1). Lineage (NCBI taxonomy): Eukaryota > Viridiplantae > Streptophyta > Magnoliopsida > Poales > Poaceae > Coix > Coix lacryma-jobi. The sequence continues at coordinate 53,951,211 of CM019824.1, forward strand.
TGGATTGGAGTTCCCCATTGGTCCCAAGAAATAAGAATCGGGATCCACATCGCATGGAATCAGGATTTCGTCCCTTAGGGCCTAGAAGAAGAATGTGTGCGGAGGAAGCTAAATGAGCCGAATACCAATGTAAATTGATCGAATGCGTTAAGAGGAAAAGTGAAGTTTACCTCTGGAATCTCATCATGGGTCGTCATTGCAGAGCTCGGATGGAAGTTGAAGCTGTTGGCAATTTGGGGAAGACGCGGAGCTTGAGGCGGTGCTGACCTAGAATGCGCGGTGGACTTGCGAACAATTTCAGAACAAATACCTTTGTTCGGAAATTGAGGGGGCATGTGTTAACACGGAATTTTTGCACTATGACAAGTGGGCCAGCACGGCGCAGGTTCGGGAGAAATCACCACCTGAGGGATTCGGTAGACAGCAAGCACGGTCGGCTAATCCAATCAATTCGGCAAGGCTGTGGAGGCGACTGGTCAAACGAGAAGTGGATTCGGCAATATGGCGCTGCAGTCGGCTACCTCAGGCTAAGTCGGTTTGCGACAAATACGGCATGTCAGAAGATTTGGCAACAGGAGATCTTGTCATTGTTAGCACGTGCCGATTATTAAGGGAGGCTTGGAGAGAAGACATCATATTTTAGATAGTTTCCTAATTTTTATCGTTGTAATCGTATCCTTCTAGGACTCGTAGAGCACTAGGGTATAAATATAAACCCCGGAACCATTGTAAACATATACACAATCAATACAACCAACCCGGCTCCGTGCCACCTTCGAGTCCAAGTCGTGTCGTCGCGTCCTTCGAGAGGAATCATCGATCCGTCGACCTCCGTAAGTCCCGACAACCTTTTTTATCATGTCTAGTATCGTGCGGCGGATTTAGATATGGTGCAAGTAGTCTCGTACGTTAAGCTTAGTATCGTGCGGCGGATTTAAGCTTATGACGGGAAGTTTTTGCTTATGTCTTGTATCGTGCAGCGGATTAAGTCATGAGTAAAAATAGTTATCGGCTCTGTTAGATTTGACAGATCTAATAGATTCATCAAGTTATCATGTGTCGTATGTTTTATTTATTTAATTCGTACAACACTCTTTGCCCAATCTAGATTGATCTTCGTTCGGCCTCGTTGCACGAGTTTGCTCGTGCTTTGCTAATTATAAGATCAGGATGGCCGAATCGACTTTCAATCTAGGTTGTTACATGTTGCGGGTTCATACATGCCGATTATGTTTAGGCTTTGATAGAGCTGGGTGCCGTGCGGCAGGTACAAGTTTTAGATTAGTTTAATCATGCTTTGCTTGTGTGTTTCTTCTTCGTGGACCCCAGTTCGGCTAGTTTGCTGACTCTGGTTATGCTTACATGAGTAATGAGTATATATGGATCTGTTTGGATATATGCATGCTTTTAGCTTCTTATTATTAGATCATATCATGAGGTGGATTAATCTAATTATAAGGAGTGGTGTAGATTTATAGCAAGTGGTATCATGCGGTGGATTAGCTCTGCTTGATTTTACACCTGACGGGTTTATGAAGGTTGGACGTGCAGCAGGCTAGCCGAATTGGGCCTATGCATGCGTTGTTCGGATAGATTTATGTTTACGAATTACCTGTTGATAATTTACCATGCTTGATGATATCTTTGGTCTAGATCACGTTCTTTCATAAATCGTACACATGACCAATTGTTATTCATTCATGCATCCCTTTGTTATTTGTTTATTCGGCAAGTTATAGTTTACATGCTTACATCCAGATCTAGCCGAATGGCTTTATGAACATGCTTGGCAGACAGCTTCTATAGCTGTATGTCGTCGTAAGTAGCTTCAGGGCCATAAATATGGAACTGTCTGGTCTCACCCGGCATATTCCAGTTTGGTATTTAACAGTTTCTCTCCCTTGTTAGTTGCAGGGCAAACTGACTGGCACGCACCGGACTTCTGAGCACCCGAGCCACGTTTGAAGCCAGCTTCTTCGGCTTGTTGTGTGATTGGCGTAGTGCACCACTTTTTGCGCCAACAGTTACATTCAGGCCAGTCATCATGAAGACGTCGGCTAAAGTAATAGTCATCATACCGTGACCAAAGATGAAATCATTAATGACGTTAGACCAGAAGTGGGAAGCTGCTATCAGGAGAGGGTCATTTCTGGATATTTCTGATAAAGATAATTCTAGACAGTGGCCAATGTCTTGATTTTCCCAGTGACTGCTGCTTTTTTCAAGTATCCTCCGATACCAATTTCGCCATCCAACAATTGGGGAAAAATGCCAGTTCTTGAAGGTGTTCGGCCAGTGACTCGGTGAAGTAATTCCAGATTTGAAAGGAATTCTTTGGGTTTCCTTCTCGATAATCTCCGTTGGATCGGGATCTCCCATTGGACCAAGGAGATAGGAGTTGGGGTTGGCAGCATAAGGGATCAGGATTTGGTTCCTATAATCCTTCAAGAAATAGCAGACGGGGGGAGAAAATGAGCTTAAGGAGGAGGCTGGCAAAAGAGTACTGAATATGCGAAGCTTACCTCTGGGATCTCATCTTGGGTCGCCATCAAAGGTTCGAGGAGGAATCGTTTGCGCAAAGATTTGAATTTCCCGAGCAGCGGCTACGGTGCTGAGAAGCGGAAACCTAGAAGGGGGAAGAAGCTTGCAAAAAATTCGGAATAAAATCGACTTTTATCCCGAAATTGAGGGGGCATGTGTTAACACCAGATTTTCGCACGCACAGGAGAGTGACAAGGGGGGCCAGCCAGCAGTAAGAGAAGCATTTGGTAAACGACCAAGCGGTCGGCTAGTCTTCAGGATTTCGGTAAACACTTACATGATTGGCTATTTTGCGGAACGGTGACCCTATTCGGGAAGTGAAGTGCGGCTTACACGAGAAGATGTGTGACGATGGAGGACGCTGAGGAAAAAAGGAATAGTATTTGTGTCTTTCCAAAAATTCGTTGTATGAGTCGTAATCATTTAGGACTCATGTTCTCGTCCAAGGTATAAATATAAACCCTCGATCATTGTAAAACTGTTCACAACCATATCAATACAAACCGGCCCCGTGCCATCTTCGAGTCCTTAGTCATGTCGTCGAGTTCTTCGAGAGGAATCATCGATCTGTCGACCTCCGTAAGTACCGGCAACCTTGCTATCATGTCTAGTATCATGAGGTGGATTTAGATATGATGCAAGTAGTCTCGTATGTTAAGCTTAGTATCGTGCGGCGGATTTAAGCTTATGACGGGAAGTTTTTGCTTATGCCTTGTATCGTGCGGCGGATTAAGTCATGAGTAAAAATAGTTATCGGCTCTGCTAGATTTGGCAGATCTAATAGATTCATTAAGTTATCATGTGTTATATGTTTTATTTATTTAATTCCTATAACACCTTTTGCCCAATCTAGATTGATCCTTGTTCGGCCTTGTTGCATGAGTTTACTTGTGCTTTGTTAATCATAAGATCGTGATGGCCGAATTAACTTTCAATCTAGATTGTCACATGTTGTGGGTTCATGCATGTCGATTATGGTTAGGCCTTGATAGAACTGGGTATCGTGCGGCAGATGCAGGTTTTAGATTAGTTTAATCATGCTTGCTTGTATGTTCCTTCTTCATGGACCCCAGTTCGGCTAACTTGCCGATTCTAGTTATGCTTACATGAGTAATGAGTTTATATAGATCTGTTCAGATATATGTATGCTTTTAGCTTCTTATAATTAGATTGTATCATGCGGTGGATTAATCTAATTATAAGGAGTGGTGTAGACTTGTAGCAAGTGGTATCATGCGGTGGATTAGCTTTGCTTGAGTTTACGCCCGACGGGTTTATGAAAACTAGACGTGCGGCAGACTAGTTGGATTAGCCTATGCATATGTTATCTGGATAGATTTATATTCACGAGTTACCCTTTTTATCCTTTTGTTGCATATGTGTTCGGCATTAAATATGTTTACATGCTTTCTCTTCATGTTTGCCGAATGACATTATAAACCTGTTTCGACAAACAGCTTCTATAGCTGTGTGTCGTCGTGATTGGCTTTCAAAGCCGTACATATGGAACTGTCTGGTCTCACCCGACATGTTCCAAGGTATTCTCACACTTTTATCCCTTGTTGGTTTTCAGGTCAAACCGACTGGCACGTTTCCGGACTCAACAAACTCCAGGCACCCGACTGAAGCCAGCCTCGTTCGGCTTGCTGTGTGCTTGGCGTGAGGTGTCACGTTTTGCGTCAACACTTTCGCACTGACGTGGAACCTCCAGAAGCATCCGCCTCCACACGCCATAATTACCGTACTTGCCGATTCGTGTCCCGATGCACTTCTTGAGATCTTTTAAAACCCCCCTTCACTCTGCTTCGGCTCGTGCATTCTGAACTTCCCTGCTTCAATCTCAAAACTAGAAAACCCACTTCTCCCTTATCATCTTCCAATCTAGAAGATGTCTTCTGAGGAAGCCGCCATAGTCTCGAGCTTGGGGCTTCCAGTACCTCCAGGAAGAGGTTGTTCTTCATTGTTTCCGTTTGAAGATGAAGCAGTTGTCCTTACATTGTTGCTCTTGTTTAGGAGGATTGATGACGACCTCCCCGAGGATTTGACCCAGAAAGTCATAGACCTTCAGCTTGACCTAGAGGGGAAGGATCGGGAGATTACCCGAATTTCCCAAGAGCGTGACGTCGCTCGGAAACGGGCCGCCGGCAAGTATCTTTTCATCATCTCTTTCCTTATTCTCCTTTCCTACTTTTACTGATTCCTCCTTCTTTCAGCCCTGGTGTCCAAACTCCACGCTCTCGAAGCTGCCGTCGTCAAGCTCGCCGTCACGACCGATGTAATGGGTACAACACCCCTGAAGCGGGTAAACGAAGTTAACCGCGTCCTCCCTATCATCTCCGGAGTTGGCATGGGGTACGGCGCGGGGCTCACCTTCAATGCCGTGCGGATTCATTCCGGCGCCGACTACCGCAGATTTGATGTCTGCGAGCAAGAGCTGGAGGATAAAGTAGAACACTCTGCAGAAGACATGAAGGAAGCCGGAACAAATCTGGCCGACGCTTTTGATCATTTTCTCCCGATTAGGTGTAGGATGGGGTGGACGAACTGATTCTCCATTGTAATCTTGCATTCCCCCTTTGTAAATAAGAAATTCTCCTGTTCGTCCTTTCGAAATCAACCTGTGATTGATCCTTCGAGATCAATGTGCGCTCTGTTTTTTCGCATATTGATTATTGATCTCTGTTTTCCGCTTCAACGGCGATGCATATCGGCTATCGCTGATAACTGTATCAGAAATCTTTGCTCTGCAGACAACTGCCGTAATCAGTTTCTTCAGATCCTAAAAATTCAGTCTTCCTTCAATTTCCTGATCCATGATAACACCAGGATAGTATTTCGTAAAGATCCTTCTCACCTCTGTTCCCGGTGTCAATCGGTAATACGAGTTCTCAAACGATCAGTAGAAACTGAACAACTCTTAGCCGAACCCTATCGGCTTCCCGACTCTGGAGTCATGATTTCCCTTAATCGTCAAAAGATCCGGCCTGGCCCAACAATGGCCCATAAGCTGTGAAAACCCTACCCCAATGCTTGGTCTTCCAATGTGCAAGCCATGGTTCTATAAATATGACCCTACACAAGCTGTCACTTTTATCTCTAGTTGAATAGTTCAACTCGCAAAAATTTCCACTTCTCGGCTCCTAGCTCAAGCCTGAGAGAGAAATCCTTCACCTGTGTTTCCATTAATGGCAGGCAACAACAACATGCAACCTACCGGAGATGAAGCAGGAGGAAGCCAAGCACCAACTCACCGGTGCTATGGGTAAAAACTAATTTCTTGCCCCCTCGTGGTAGCTTTTCTTGCCCGTTTATCTCTGATTCATCGTACATCTTTCTTTCAGAATGGGGTCTTTCTCCAATCAAGCTTCGGCTCCTTCAGAAACGGTAGATCCAACAGCTCTTTTCAATCTTTCCTTAAGCCACCAGATTCTGAGTTTGATGATTCATTCTAGCAGACCCGTTCGGACATCCTTTGGTATCGCGAGGAAAGGGATAAAACCCAGAAGGAATTGGAAGATGTATGCAAGAAGCATGACATTGAGAAGGCTGAATGGGTAGACCAATGGAAACAACTTTGCAGCATCATCATAGGTTAGCAGAGTATCATTCCCCTTCTCCCGGTTGAGCTTGTTACGCCTGACACATCCTTTCTTTTGCTAGCCCTTTCTACAGAAAATGATCGTCTGAAAGCAGCAGCAAACAGAGTTGCCCTCAAGGTTAATGCTCATGGAGATTCAGCCGAAGTCTGCCTCGATGCTGTGGATGGCCGTATAGATCAGGCCGTCATCCAAGGTGTGCACGCCGGGGTCTCTTTTGGGCTAGCGGCAATGAGTTCTTGGACCAAAGAAGACTACTCCTCCCTACCAGTTGGTTTCGCTGGCGATCCGGATGAATTTGAAGATCTTGAAATCTACGATGACCATGCCGCCGCCATTGCCGAAACTGTTGATCCATGATCTGTTCTGATTAGATTATTTCGAGGGTAGTTTGTACTAGGACAGATCTGTAAATAAAGCTTGTAACTCATGGAACTCGTTCTTCTCTGAATAATGCCTATCTGCATGATCTTGACTTTTCAGTGACTTTTCTGGTTGCAACATCTCTTTAGAAGAACACTTCCCGAAGACATGATGTCATTTTAGTCGACTAGATCTTGTTTCTGACGTGTCATGTCGCTCGGCATCTTACTTATTGCACTTCACCTTTCTCTCTTCCCGATAAACCTGCTAACCTGAAAACGCTAGGGCCACCAAGGTTACGAATATTCTTGTGCTTAAGACGATATAAATAATATCGGCTATAACTCAAACTTTTGGAACACCTTTTCTACTAAAAGCGATGCTTTTACATCGGCTGTATATAAATATTCTTGAATCCACTTCACATACAATTTCCACGCATTCGGCTTTTAACAAATAGTGCCGAAGCTTAGTTCACGAGTGATGCATACATGAATTTCTTTACAGCCGAATACCCTTCCTTGGGTCTAACATTTTCGGCTAAAGCTAGTTGATATTCATCTTTTCCTTTAAACTTTTAAAAATGAGGGTCGATCCTATTGTAAGGTTATCGGCCGCCACGTACAACTCCGAAATAATCACCAAGTTTTGGAAGTGCCTTTATATATTCCAAAATCTTTTGTTGCATGTCACCTTGTACAAAATCTTTTCTGGTCTTTCTTAAGCTTCTGGCAATGGAGGAACAAACATAATCCTTTAAATGTTCACCAACTTCAAAACACATTTGAGACCCAAACTTGTAAATATTGATCCTACTTCGGCTTCATCATCAATACTTTATTCCTTGTCAGCCGACATGAAACTTGGCCTCAATTCTTCTCCACTACCACCAGTTGGATTCAAAAATTGCTCTGAGAGCCGATTGTTTGAATCGGCTGTTGGTCCTCGTCGAAAACGTTCGCAGGACCTGCCTCCCAAGCTCTTCTAGAGAAACACTCGACACCTTCATATTCCCAGTAGGTGGGCTCTGTATTAGCAATACTCACCGAATCATCAACATGGACGATCTCAATATCATCTCCAATCCACTGGATGAGGAACTGCTGCATAGTCGACGGTACACAGCAGTTTGCATGTATCCAATCTCTTCCTAATAACAAACTATATGCCCCCTTGCCATCAATGACGAAGAAGGTAGTGATCAAGGTTTTAGACCCGATCGTCAACTCAACATGGACTGCTCCTCGAGTATGAGAAGAATTGCCAGCAAAGTCCCTCAATACCATGTCAGTCTTCAATAGATCTTCACTTGTCATCCCAAGTTTCATGAAGGTGGTATATGGTATGATATTTATAGCAGCCTCTCCATCAATAAACATCTTGGTTAGTGGCTTGCCATTAACATACCCTCTCATATAAAGTGGCTTCAAGTGTCGATGCTTAGCTGGTTTATCAAACACTGCTTGTTGAGCCAAGACGAGATGTCGGTGTTTCGACCCCGGGGGTATGACACCAATGAGTAATATGATCGCGTGCTCTCTTCCTGGATGGTGATGCGAGATGACACAAGGATTTATCCTGGTTCGGGCAAAGAAGGCCCTACGTCCAGCGGGGGAGGATGTTCTTATATTACTTGCACCTAAGTGCTTGTACAGGGGCGAATACAAGCTCAGTGAGCGTGGACCGGAGTCCGGACTCGTATGTGTGTGTGGGTGATCGTAGTCTCATGTGTTGTCCCTCTCCTGGAGTTGTCTAACCGTGTGCGAGCGTGCGTAAAAACGTGCGCGTGGAGGGCCCTGGCGTCCTCTTTTATAGAGCAAGAGGAGGCCAGGGTTACACAGGAATGACATGTACAGCACTCGATATGGCGAAGGGTAGGAATCTTGTCTTGTAAGGTGCCACTGGAGCCGACATGGGCATTGCTGTTGAGGCGTCCTTGGAGCATGGCCTCCATCCCGGGCGCGGACGTGGAGGTGTGGCGACGTGGGGGTCGTACAGCACCCATTCCGGCATGTGCAGGATGCGGCGGGGTCCCTCCGGTTCTTGTGGTACCTGCCCTCCAATAGCGTGAAGGCGGTTAGGGCTCGAGGGGCGCGGAGCCGGCCCCGAGGTGGTGCCTGCGGGGGGCTCGAGCCCCCGCAGGTATGGGCAAGTCCCGGGAAAACCGATTGAACAGCAGGTATCCAGGCCTCGAGACGTGGCTTGGACGTGCAACAGTGTAGGGTAGGGTCCAACAGTGTTGTACGTGTGCCTCTTCGCCCATGCTTGTGGTGAAAACGAGGTTTGACTCTGGCCTCGGTTCACTGTGGCACGCGTTGTGTACCAGAGGATGTGACCGGAGTAGGTGAGCGCATTAAATGCTCAGTGTGGGATTGGCGCCCGAAGCCCGGCGTTACTCGAGGGGGCGTGAAATGCCTTCGAAGGATAGACAGCCGGGTTAGTGAGGCTCGAGGTCCCCGTACAGGGTCTCGAGGGGCGGTGGCGGTTGTGGCGGACTCGAACCCCTTGTGCTAGGGCTCGAGGTAGGCTACCACGAGGCGGTTTGAGTGGCTTTGGCAGGTTGGTTTTTTATTAAACGGTGTTCTAGGTTTCACCTATTTGTTTTGCGTTGATTGGGGGTACCCCTTTGGTGTTCCCCCGACAGTAGCCCCCGAGCCTTTGTTTGAGTGCTGGCACTCGAGCAGGGGCTCTCTACCGGGATCTACTGGGTTACTAATTGGTTCTTGAGGGTTTAGTTGTTTTGATTCCGTGGGTGTCGTGCGAGCGACACCCGCGGGTGTAGTCCCCGAGGCCACGGGGGAGTGGTTAGAACTCCCTCGTGGGCTTTTTACGCGTGCGAGTGTGAGTGTTAGTTACGTTTTTTAGGTTCGGGAGTGTCGAGCCCCCGAGTTTTTTACCCTCTTTCATCGAGGGGTGCCAGGCTAAACTGACCGGCCGGCTCTTCGAGCTGTCCGGCACGCCAATTGCCCTGGCTCATCATCCCGCGAGTCCTTTCGGTCGGATGCGAGGGGGGATGCCTCGTACTACCACGAGTGGGCGAGTATCGAGGTTCCTGGTGAGTTGGTAGCGGGGAATCCAAGTGAGACCTCATGCCCCGTTCGATGGGGTTGACTGTAGCCTGGAGGCGATCTCATAAAGCATGGGTGCTCAGTCTGCAGGAGTGCCGGGTCCATTCGATAGGACCCGGTGGCTCGATGCCTCCCTCCGAGGGGATCTCACTGCACGTCGCGCACCCTGCCTTGGATACACGTGAGGGGCCTCAAAGGCTTGGCCCTCGAGCGATGCTGCGAGTGGCGCCCCTTGGTGTCCCTGACTCGGGTGCTCGAAGCCGGCTGTTGAACCCCCTTCGAGGGCTAGCCTTCGCTGCTTCGAGGCTTAGGGCCGGGGCCCGTTTTTACCTTCCTAAAGAAGCCTTCATCGCTTGGAATCCTTATGCCCTTTGGGCGCGCCTTTTTAGGAGGAAACTGTCAGGGAGTGGAGATCGTGGCGCCAGGGCAGCGGGCGTGAAGTTGGAGCGGCGGCCGCGGAGGGCCCTGGTAGTTGAGCGAATGGGATGTCGCTGCGTGTACCTGTCACCCGGCTCGAGACGTGGTTAGGTGGGCGCATTAAATGCATGCGGTTACCTTTTTACGTCGTCGGAGACCCCGCCCATCGGGGTTTTCCCTTATAAATATCGAAAGAGGGGAAAAGGAACCCTTTACTTTGCCTTTGCCTTCACCGCCGTCGTAGCCTTCACGCGCCCTCTCCCTCGAGCTAGTCGATTGGGGATTTCCAGCCGCCCGTCCGCTGCTCGGGTCCGCGCCGCCATCGTCATGGCCGTCCAGACACAAGCGCTGTCGGCCGAAGACTGGAGCCCAACGAAGGTGACGCTGCGCGAGATGGACTCATTGGTGGCCCAGGGGCTTCTGCGCCCCAACCCGGAGGAGGGACCCGCGTGGTGGGTTATCCCATCGGCGGAGCACCGGGAGCCGCACCCGCCGAAGGGGTACGTGGTGAGCTTCACGCGCTACCACCGCATGGGGCTCGGTGTTCTGCCGAGCCGCTTCATGCGGGCGCTGACCCATCACTACGAGGTGGAGCTGCAACACTTCTCCCCCAATTCAATCTCGCACGCTGCCATCTTCGCCGCGGTGTGCGAGGGGTACCTGAAGATGGAGCCGCACTGGGAGATGTTCGTCCATCTCTTCCGGGGCGAGCTCTTCATCAAGGCCTTGAAGCCCAGCGGGAGGCGGCTCGTGCGCATGGGCTCCCTCACCGTCACTGCGAGGACTGGGACCTCGTTGGCCAATGTCCCCCGCGAATACCTGCGGTACAAGCTTTCCACCAACCAGGCTGGGTGGGACGACCACTAGTTCTATCTGCGGAATGAAGGTGGTCTCCTTCCGCAGTACACCGGCAGTGTCCTCACTCAACGCCCGGAGAAGTGGACCTAGGGCGTCGCGGCGGATAGGCAACGCCACCTAGCACCGCTGATGAAGATGATGAGGACGCTGGTGGACGTGAAGAATTTGACCGTTCAAGCGGTCATCTGGGCGTTCCACCAGTGAAGGGTTCTTCCGCTGGCGGACCGCCCCCTTCTTATGCACGAGATGGGACCGAAGGCCCAGCTCGAGGTGCTAAATCGGTCGAGGATGGCCGATGAGAGGCTGTCTCAGAACGAGGGAGTCTCCCGGGTGTCAATCACGATCCAAGGGTCGTTCGTCCCTGAGTACACCAACCTGGTCGCCATGGCACCCGACGAGGGGTGTCTCGACCTGGTAAGCCCCCTTCGAGCTAGGCTGTCCCGAGCCTCCTCCCCCTTTCTCTTTATTCGAACCTTGTACATTCTTTTTGTGGTTTGTCTCGTCACACTTCTTCTTTTTGCAGGGGGCGTTCACTTGTCGAGCGTCGAGGCCCCCGGTGAGGGAGGACGCCGTGGACACTCAGGTGAGGCGCCTCTCTGCCCAGAAAGATAAGGAGAGCAAGGATGCCAAAAAGAAGAAAGAGAAAAACAAAAACTTGCGTCGCTCAGCTCGGGAGCAGAGGCTGGTGAAGGCTCGTCGCAACCGGCAGCCTAGAGATGGGTCCCCCGAGCTGAGCTCCTTGAGCTCGGAGGAGGAGAGTGATGATGAGGAGGAGAGTGACGACGAGGGGATGGATGCGCGTCTGAAGCGCGCGGGGGTCGTCGACGTCAGAGCTGACCGCTCCTCTGTGCAGGAGGGTATACTGGAGGTCCCCCCAGCGAAGGGATCGCGGAGGACGCAGCTGCGGAAGGTGGCGCTGAGCCCTGCCTCATCGGTGGCCCGAGGTACGTCGAGCTCCGTGTTGGATGTGCCCCCGGATGCAAAGAAGCCTCGGACCCAGGGCGCCGTCACCGCGGCACAGAAGGAGGCTTCGGCCACATCGACCCAGGCGGGGGGTCTCGAGAAGGGCCGGACCTCGAGGAGCGATCATCACGCCAGAGGGGATGCCGGGGTTGACCACCACGAGGCGTCGAGGGCGTCGTCGAGCCCGCGGAGGAACGGGCAGCATGAGAGGGAGCCGAGCCCCCGTCATCATGACCGTCGAGGTGGGAGTCCTCGGCCGTCTCGCGACCAGAGTCGCGACCGATCCCGGAGTCCGTCGCCGCACCACCGCCGGGAGAAGGGGGCAAATGTGGGGAGGCACGACCGCCGCCCTGAGCGCCGGAGTAGGTCTCGGAGCCCGCGCCGGGAAAGGCGCCGAGATGACCGCTCGAAGGAGGCGCGGTCGCCCCCCAGAGACAAGGGGCAGAAGGAGGGCTCCCCATCGAGGTCGAGCCACGGGAAGCACCGGGAGCCTTCCCCCTGATCGAGCCACAAAGAGACGGCTCGGGAGCATGGCTCGAGCCATAGATCGGGCTCGAAGCCCTCGGGTGAATCCGGCAGTCCAGGGAAGAAGGCCCGCCGTCACTTTGGGTAAGTAGCATTTTTCAATTTTGCTGGTAGTGAGGTTTTACTCCCCCCCCCCCCCCCTTTTCTATCTTTTGTGATGCGCACCGTCTATGGTTTTTTAGGGGAAAGCACTCCTGGCTGGAGGTGGACCTCGCAGCGTCCAAGCGGTCTAAGACCTCGAGCTCTACTATCGAACAGGCGCCTCGAGGTACGGCTTCTTCCTCTGCTGGGGAGGCCGCTTGGCTGGCAAAGGCCCGAGCGGCCATGGCTCGGGGAAGTCAGATGGCCGCCGCGGATCTTGGTGAGGCCGCCGCCATCGACCACGGAGGTCGAGGCATCTTCCTGACTCTGGCGACGTCGTTATCTTTTTCAGCAGGAACCGCAGCTTCTGGCATCGATCCTGCCGTCATCGCATCCGTCGCGACATCGCCTCCTCCTGCTCCGGTGGTACCTACCGAGAGGGCCACTTCTCCCCCCGCCACGACGACCGTTTTGGGGGGAGCACTAGAGATAGGCGCGGCTCCGTCGGTGTCTGAGGCCGGGAGGTTAGTGGCCCCCGAGACCCCAGTCGACGTGAGTCGGCCCACGGAGGAGGGGCAGGAAGGCGAGGCGTTGGTGCCGACGATGGAGGAGCTCTTGGACGAGCTAGAGCGGGTGCCGCCTCCAGTCGAGGTCTCAACGCTGGAAGAAGCGCTCGAGGCCCCGGCCAGGGGCGACAAGACACCAGAGGACTCGGCGAGGGAGGAGAGCTTGGGGGCGAGCCACCCCTCGAGCGATCCACTACCGCTGGAGTCCCCGCCTCCACGCGAGGCCGCGCTATCGCCCCGGGAGGAGACAGAGCAGTGGGCGGAGACGGAGGAGGGGCAGAGGGAGCCGCAGCCTTTGCCACCGGTTGGTGGGCCGCAGCCGGCACCGCTCGAGCCGGAGGAGGAGGGCCTGCCCCTCGTCGAGGTCAGTCAAATGGTGTGGCCGTTTCCTCACGCACCGAGCTCGCCCGGAGCCATGGTCCCGTCGAGCGATCGGCCCAACAGGGGGCCCTGCGGGAGGCGCGGTCCATCTTCAGGGAGGTGGTCGTGCTCATGGCGAAGGCGGAGCAGTCCTTCTCAGAGGAGACAGACAGGTCCGCGCGGGCGGCGGCTGCCCTAGCTAGGGCGGAGGCGGAGCTTTAGGATCTGCGCGCTGAGCTAAGCCGGAATGCCCAAATGGCGAGCTGGCTCAACGAAGCGCAGGTAGAGGCCCAGGCGGCTCGAGGGGAAGCCGCCCGAGCTAAGGAGGAGGCCGCCACCGCTCTGGAAGCGTCGAGGAAGGAGGTCGCCGATGCCCAAAGCGAGGCCACCACCGCCCGGTCTGAAGCGGAGGCGGCGAAGAAGGAAGCTTCTGATGCCCAAAGTGGAGCCGCCACCGCCCGATCCGCAGCGGAGGCGGCGAAGAAAGAGGCCGAGGATGCCCAGAGCGAGGCCGCCACCGCCTGATCCGCGGTGGAGGCGGCGCGACAAGAGGTGATCCGAAAGGATCTGGCCCTCGCAGAGATGGGCAAGCTGGTAGAAGACCTCAGGGCCGAAAAGCGCGACGTGCTGTCCGAGAAGCGTAGGCTTGATCAGCGCGTCGATGGCCTTACCAGCGACCTCGCTGCTCTGGGCATGCACTGCGAAGGTAATTTTCATGCCTTGCCTTGTATTGATCTCGAGGTTTTTTGTCACGCCGCAATCTCACTCCTTCTCGCTTGTTGTGCAGAGGTTGAGAAGACCGCCAAGGAGCTTCGTAGGACGAACCAGGCTCTCCTGGGGCAACTCCAGGACGAGACCATGGTGGCAGAATGAGCGCGCGCCACACTCGACAGGCTTGACTCTATGTGGGGCGTCGCTCCGGTAGCCGCGGCAGAGGGTGCAGTGGCTCGAGGCGACGCTTTGGTCGACGCCTTATGCTATTTTGACGCGGCCGCATGGGACCGAGTCCGGCACGCTCTCCACCATGGCGTCAAGCAGGCGCTCGCGGCCGTCCGTTCTGGCTTCCGCTTCCCGGTCAATGTCGTCGCCAAGGGCTTCATTGAGATCGAGGGGAGGGACGAGGAATGGAACGACCGCCGCGTCGACAAGATCCTCGAGAAGGTGGAAAAGCCGGGGGCGGCGCTCGCGAAGCTCTTTGAGGAGGACGTGCTGCCTCCGGATGCGGACAGCGGTGTAAGTGGTCCCCCTCCTCCTGGCCCGGACGTCGAGGCTGAGCCCGCCGCGGAAGATCTCGGGGAGGAGTACCAAACCGACGAGGATTGAGGCCTGCGTGCCAAAATTGGGCGTCGAGGCCCTTGTAAGAATTCAAATCATAACTTATGGCCCGTCGAGGTCAATATGTGTATATGACTTTTTATTTTACGGAAGCTGTTTTCTTTTCAAGTTTATCCGTTCACTTCTCTTTTATCGCAAGCTCGAGCTTTTACCGACTTGGTCTGTGCTCCTTCGATACGCGTCACGAGTACCTCGAGGGGAGGCGTAGGTAGGGTACCGTAGCCCGGGGGCGTAGGTGGCCGTCTACGTCGACGTCCCCCGACTCTTGGAGGCTCGAAGTATTTTACGGATTTAGACGCTGCTAGTGCGCTCGAGATGCGAATCGAGATAAGGGTCAAATTTTTTAAAAGAAAAACGCGCTTTTTCCGAAGTCTGGGGGGTCCCCCCTGTCAGCCCCCGAGGGAGGCTCTGAAGGACCGAAAATGCTAAAGCAAGGCGACCAGAGGGGGGTGAATGGGAGCCTAAAAATTTCTTCTCAAAATTACGGCCTCTGTCCCAACAAAATCAACCCCAAAAGCTTCGGACTCAAACGCGATGCCCATGACCCTAGAAAGAGGGTGGATGATCCCTAGGATCACAACGAGGCACCACACAAGGGAGCAAAACAAAACTCCCAAAACTCCGAGTCAAGTTCGTGCCTAAAAGACCACTCCCAAACGTAGATAGAGAGCTATGTCGGGATTCCTCCAAATACCGATGCTAACGCATAGCAAAGATATGTAGAGAGGTTCCTAGGTGAACTATAGGAGCAACCGAGAAGTCCGGAAACAAAGTGGAAAAGCCGGGAGAGCAAACGCACTCAACTGCAACCTACAGGCAGTTCCCGGACTGTCCGGACTCTTGATCCCGGACTGTCCGCGCCAGGGGTGGACTGTCCGCGAAGACCTGGCGGACTGTCCGCCGGCCAACACCGCAAAACAGCAAACCTGTTGGACGCTCCCTGCCCGACTCGCGGACTGTCCACGATCTACACTGGCGGACTGTCCGCCGGTCACTGCTGACCAAACCGACCGAGCCGCGCAGCTACTGAACCAGCTGGAGCCCGATGGCCAGACTGTCCGCCCCTAACTTGGCGGACTGTCCGCCGGTCACCCGAGGGAAAGGCAACGAGGCAACCAACCACTGGTCCGGCTGGACCGCGATGCGCGGACTGTCCGCGGCCTATATGGCGGACTGTCCGCGACCTCCCAGAAAGCGCAAAAACAGCGTGGAACAAACCCAAAATCGATTGGATCTTCACCAAATCGAACGAGGCTGCAAACTAACTTCACCCAAGTGTTCTACTACGTGTTGGGAAGCTAATCCTAGGATATCATCGCTTCAATCCAACTCAACCATGAGAAATCCGAAGAACACTAGAAAAGGGGAAGAACGAAGAACAAAAACGATTTCGGCCCGATCTACTTGTTCGTGAGGGTAGAGTTGAATTCCTTCGGTGGAAACATTCTCCTCACTTCAAAGAACAAGTTGATTCAAACGGAATCGCAAAAGATGCAGCGTAGAGGGAGATCGAGGGAGGGGAAAATCGTGGAGAAAAGAAGAACGCGAAGAACAAATTCAAAACGCGAATTCAACCACGAATTTGATCCTTGGATTCAGAGGAATGGATGATTCATTAAGCACTCGGTGTCGGGCTACAAGCCACTCCAGCAGATCAAAGCTTGGATGGCGAAAAGCTCAAGAACAAGAGCCTGTCTCTCCCTAACCCTAGCCTCCTCTCACAAACAGCAAAATGAGAGTGACACCGTCCCAAGGATTCCCAAGGATGCGGCTGCCCTAGCAGCCCCCCTCATATATATAGGCGCACGTCCGAAGACCAAAACGCCCTTACATTAAGCACTCGTCCCAAATACCCCCCAGGGGTAAAACCGTCCAGTCCTGACGATCCTCATCCGACGGCCACGCCCGCACATCCGGTAGCTTTGCCTCGACGCGACCTCACCCGATGCCGCCATGTGCCGTCACCGTCGACCGCCGCGCCTTCTCGTGGATAGCTACGCCGCCGCGCCATCCTCTCCACGCCGCCACGCGTTGACCGTCCTTTCGGACCAACCCCCGGTTTTGAGGCCCAAACCGGGAAACCGTCCGCCCCGAGTTTTGAGGCCTAAACTTGGAAACCCGCAAGCCCAGGTTTTGAAGCCCAAACCTGGAAACCGTCCATCCCGAGTTTTGAGGCCCAAACTCGGAAACCGGCCACCCGAGTTTTGAGGCCCAAACTCGAAAACCGTCCATCCCGAGTTTTGAGGCCCAAACTCGGAAACCGGCCACCCGAGTTTTGAGGCCCAAACTCGGAAACCGTCGTTGGTAGCTTTTTGAGGCTCAGCTACCGAACCCGCACCGTAGACGGGATGTGGTTCGCACACCCCGACCACCGGCACCGATGCCGATGCATGTCCAGCCTCCACGCCGGGCACAACGCCTTCGCCTTCCTTCTTGACTTGGCCGACGGCACTTGCGCCGCACGCAAGCCCGTGTCCGACCTCCCGCCAAGTGACACGACTCAAGCGCCTTCCTCCCGACTCGGCCGATGCAGCGCACATCCCCATGTGCTCTCGCTCGCCGATGCCACGTGCCAGCTACCACAGCTGGTCCTCTGGCCCTCTGGTCCGTCAGTCCAAGCCTCACGTCCGCCCTTCACCGCTCTGGGTACCTCGGCATGGCACGTCCGCCGCACGGCATGCCCATCCTTCACCGCTCCCAGTCCGTCAGCACGGCACGTCTCTACTTGACCTTCACCTCGCCATAGACCACTGTATCCGAGCTCCACACCTGCACATCAACACAGCCAAGAGACACATGTCGCACACGCACACCAACACAGAAACACCACACAACTCACGTCACCGGTTAGTCATAAACATTAAGCGCATAGCAAGATAATGACTCAACCGGGTAAAAGCCTCGAACCTTCCTCATCAAAGTCAATTATTCATCATATATGTTCTCAATCTCCCCCTTGATGAATGCATTGACTAAAAATAAACCACAAAGGAAGAGTTTGAAGGCAAGCCTCATCCAAGTGCCCAAAAGCCAAACAAAAGCGAACACAAGGCTACTTGAGATGAGGAAGGATCATGAAAACTCCAAATAAAAGCTCTCAGTCCCGAAAGAAATGGGAAAAGCGGGCAAAGCCTCCACACAACCGAAAAGTCAAGATAAACAAGAGTTTCATGAATCCCAAAAAGGCACTCGAAAACCAATCTCAAATAAAATTGTCAATCAATCATCACAAAAGAGAGACCAAGGTACTTATCCACTTGGTTTTGGGTCAATTTCTCCCCCTTTTTTCTTTCTCTTTCTCTTTCTCCCCCTTGATGATTGAATTGACAAAAACTAGGCACAAGAGATGGTTTGAGATATCACAACCGAAAATCTCATTCAAGTGATCAAAAGCCATCGGAGGGCAAAAACAAAGTCACTTGTCATGAGAAGATTATCCATTCAAATGCCATACCAATTGAAGGACCGAAAATTCTAAAGAAGGGGCAATTTGAAATGGACATAACTTGGTCCCCAAAGACATGGGCAACGGCTCAACGCAACCAAGTAAGGGATCAGAGCAACAACTCAACAAAGAGCAAAACTCGATCACACAGAGCAAAAGACTTGGTTCCCAAAGACATGGGCAACGGCTCGACGCAACCAAGTCAAAAATGAGCTAGCCCTCAAGAAGAGGCAGAGAATGGCTCAACACCACTAGCTCAAGGCTCGATGCCAATCGAGGCTGAAACAACGCATCAGAATGCAACAAATCACAATCAGCCAAGAATTGGTGAAAACAGCTAGCTCCTCAAGATAGAGGCACATAGGCTCGACGCAACTAGCTGAAGGGTCCATACCAATCGAAACATACCAAGCAAAAACTGCTAGTTCCTCTAGACAGAGGCAAAAATGGCTCAACATGACTAGCGGGCTCGATACCGACTGAGAAAACCACAAGAGAAGCTCAACACTAAATGGAGCTCAAACACTCAAAGCACGCGGAGAAGCAGCAAGACAAAAGCGACTCCCCCTGAAAGCAAGCCTATACACAAAAGCTATGCACAAAGCTCATGACACCAATTGCATTCCATACCAAGAGATGGATACCAATTGAGACACATAAAAGAGCTAAACCGAGTGAAGAAGAACATAAAAGAGCTAAACTCCCCCTCGCTCAAAGCTCTCCCCAAAATGCATGACTCTCCCCTTTGTGCCAACACTCAAGCTCCCCCTTGCAAACAGCTTCTCCCCCTTGACAAAAGGGAACATGCTGAGGGGTTTTGACATTTTTCACAAAGTTGACACAAACACAAGACAAGTCATCAACCAAAAGCATATGGGGGCTATGAAAGGCACTGAAAGTGACCACAAAGTGTATCAGAGCTGGGGGTATGTACACTAAGCTAAAAATGCATAATATGCACAATGCAACAGCTTCAAGTGTATAGCAATCAAAGTGAAAAGATGCTCAAAAGGGTGCTGCCCTGAAAGTGTAGCAACCAATACAAATGCTAGCAAAGGCTCAGACTAATCAAATGAATACGAAATATGAACAATTAAGCATATGACCAGTTTTAAGCCATTCGAGAAGGAGTTCACCACTAAAATAGCACTTAGCATGAATAGACATGAAATCGAGCAAGTGCTATCTCAAGTATAAAAGGTGAACTACCCCTAGCAAAGTTCAATCATCATGCAATAGAGTGAAGCATAAACTTGTGTTATTTTCAAATTTTTATCAGAATTTGCAGCGGTATTAACACAAGTTCATATTAAAAGCATGTGATTGCGAGAGGTTGAAAGCATGGTCATTGCCTAACTTTTCAACCGGGCTAAGCCTATGCAAGAAAAGCAATCGGAAGCTTAAAGCACCGGTTTCGGTCTTACAGTACACGGCTCAAGTTTAACTCAAATGTGCAATGAGAAACAGTCTCGATATCGTGATGTGCTGACACATGCAATCCCATCTCGATCTTTTCAATTCACTTATACTTGGAACAAATTTTAGCACAAGGTAAATATGAACAATCCAAGCAAGTGAATGACTCAAAGCAAGAGACATAGCAACCTAGCATACAAAAGATAGCACAAGTGATCTCAACACATCCTACCCATGCTAGTTGCCACTCTCAATGGTGAACAAATTAAATGTTTCATAAATGATTAATCAAGTTCACCATTTGCAAAAATAACTTAGCTCATAACATGTATCAAGTGATCAAAAAGAGCCTAAGCTACAGACATCATCATGTATAAGCAGGGCAAACCAAAAAGAGCATAATCTCATTCTCATTACTATATACATGAAGCTCTAAAATGCAAGATGTACATGATGAAATGCATGCAAAGCTAGCCTATAAGGAAAACCCAAAACAAAAGGGTATCGGAGAAGACCAACTAAGATACAACAGGCAAAATGCTTCCCCAACAAAAAGGGAAACACACACCAAAGACACAAATAAAGAGCCTAGAAATGCTCAAGCGACAGCCAGCAAAATCCTCATCGAAAAGACCACATAGCAAAAAGAGGTCAAGGAAGAAGTGTACCAAATCCCGAACGCAGAAGTGTGTCGGAGGTACCTCATGAAGCGCATGACCGCCTGCTGGTGTGATACCTGAGGGGACGCCTGAACTTGCTGAAATCTTCGGGGCATCTGCCTCGCCGAAGTCGTCTCCCCCTCGCCTGATGCTGTCGCTCCCCCAGGTGCTGCTAGTGCTCGCTAGAGAGCTGCTCGAACGGAACCCCAAGTCATGGAAGAAGTGGGATCGGGTCCGTGAACCGAAATGCCCTCTCCAAGCTCCTGTTCTCCTGCACACTCAAAAGCAGAAGAGAACACAAGGCATCGTCTCGTCTAGTGTGACCTCAAGGTCTCCACGAAAACGGTTAGTCCCATAATAAGCATAAGGTGAACACTCAACAAAAGAGGCCTACCTATGAATGATACCGCAAGGAGAACTGAACTCATACTAGTTAAGACTACCATGCAACAGGATAAAGCACTGTATAGCAAAATGCAGCCTAAAAACATGATCAACTCAAACATAGCCTAAACCTCAACACATGCTACAATGCAAGATAATGATAGCAATAGATCCAAAAGAATGTAACATGATAAAATTGTGGAAAGTCTAGTGCTCAAACTAATCATATCAACATGGTACATGTAGCTACACAAAACTAGCACATGAAAAGTGATACCTAATGAACATCATACCTCTACAAGTAAAGCTCAAGGAGAGGTATGGTAAAACATGGCATAATGTTCATACGGATCACAGACTAGCATGAAAAGTGGATATTCCACAAAAGCTATACACAAGGCTAGCATGACATGATATACAAGATAGCACATGCTAGACTAAAGCAAAACATGATACAAAAGAAAATGTACATGTAAAAGCTATACAAGTGAGCACATGAAAGTCCATCTCATAACAAGACATAGATCATGGATGTACAAGATATGAGTGTATATGAAAGCTCACCGAGTAGCAAAAGCCTCTTTGGAGGCAAATCTAGGCGGGGTGTAGAGAACCATCAAATCTTGATCACATCTAAAAGATCAAGTTCCATTAGACGCATGTTCTCCACCCGCGTCCTCATATCTACACACAAGAGGACAAAGTAACCCGAGTCTTGCATCCCGAAGGGTTAGCAAGCATGTACTTGGGAATCCAGGACTTGGTCACAAATCTCAACTTATCATGTGGGTTAGCATGATGCAAGTGTTGGTTCAAATGCAATTGTGAAACACCCTTGGAAGCATTCCTCAAAAGGACAACTCGAGGAGAAGAACGAGTCGTACCACGGGAAAGAGAAGCAAACATCTTCCAAGGTTTTTGTAGAAGAACCAATAGAAGCACCATGAAAAGCATGACATGGACCAAGAAAAGAAGCACTAGAAGCATGTCCATGACCATGACCTATCCCACTAGAAAAGGAGTCATAAATCCCATAAACAAAAATGGGCTTCTTACTAGGAGCACAAGTGTTCATGCCATGAGAAGGGCTATGAATCACCATCTTCCTAGAAGAGCGAGCTTGGCGCAAGCATTTGGCACGCTGATAGCAAAAGCTTTCTTGATGCCCATCTTTCTCACAAAAAGAGCAATGGTACAAAGGCCTACTGGAAGGCACACCATTCTCCGACAAGTGAGAAGTCCCTTGGGACTTAGAACAAGAAGCATCAACCACCAACTTGGTGCCAACGCTAGGAGCACACGTGCCATGGGAAAGACTACGCGGGTTCCTAAAAGCCTTAGCTCGAATTCGCCGCTCGTGCTTGACACGGCGAAAACAAAAATCGAGCGAATGTCCCTCCCTCTTGCAAAAGGTGCAATGAAAAACCGGATTGGGAGGACGAGTCCCAAAAATATGAGAAGCACCCTTGTCAAGAGAAGTCCCTTGGACATCACTCGAAGAAACAGCAAGGTTGGGAGTAGCTATGAAAGAGCTATCCGAAGCCTTGACACTAATGCTATCGTCAAAAGACTCACGCGCAACACAAGAACTCAACTCCGGTTGCAAAGATGCAAACTTGGAAATATCAACATCGGAGTTGGAAGAAATGCGTGACTCAAAAGACTTAGCACAAAGGCTCTTGCACCTTTTGGCTAAAACCTCATTCTCAAACATGAGGCGATCACAAGTACCACAAGGAGTGTTTTTCAGATTCTCCATCTCCTCTTTTATGCACTTGGCATATGTGGTACGCAAGAGCTCAACTTCCCTCTCAAGGTTGGCACTCATATCATTGTGCTCAACCAACTTAGCGCTCATATCATCGCGCAAAACCTTCAAAGCCAAAACTTCTTTTTCTAAATCAATGCATGATGTGCAAATGAAATTGGTGGAAGAAACATCACCATTCACATCAAGCAAAGAATCATGATCAGCACAAGAAGTAAGGCAAGCATCTTTATTCAAAGAGCACAAGCTATAAGGCCTAGCATTTATCTCAATAATTTCAGCCCTAGCATGCTCAAGTTCATCTACACATGTGGTGTGAGTCAATTTTAATTTATTAATTTCAGCATGCAAAGACTCACAAGAAACACATGGTAACAAAGCATCCAACTTTAGCAAGGCTATTTCAGTTTTAGCACAATCAAGGTCCTTGCTTAAGTCAGTGCAAACTAAACATGGTTTGGAAGCATTAGATATCAACATTTCGTTCTCAGACTTTAAGCTAGCAAGGGAAAAGCTTAGCTCATCATTCTTCCTAACCATGTCACTACAGGAGGTGCAAGGCAAAGATGCACTAGACTTCAAACTAGCAATGGAGCATTTCAACTTTTCGACCTTTCTACGCAAGGTACTACAAAGCTCAACATTCCTAGATCGAGCCTCATAAAGATTTTGCAAGGTCACAAGACTCGAAGCGAGAGTACCTTTCTTGGCCTTGCCAAGTTGACATAGAAGATCCTCCGATGAAAGCTCGTCATCTCGTAGAAGGATCAGCAGATCGTTCACCTCGCGATCCCTCTCATCAACTGCACTCCTCCTTCTTCCTAAGATGTCATCCATGGAACCGTTCAGACTGAAAGACAGAGACATACTTGAAGAAGAACTTGGTGCACTCCAAAAGCACCGTTAGTGTTAGCAAACTAAAAAGCTCAACACCTCGACAAACCACGTCGGAAGCCAAACCACTCTAAAAGGTCGCCTTAGCGGATCCAGAACCGGTTAAGGTAGAGAGATCCTTAACTGGCTCCGATACCAATTGAAGCACCGAAAATGCTAAAGCAAGGCGACCAGAGGGGGGTGAATGAGAGCCTAAAAATTTCTTCTCGAAATTACGACCTCTGTCCCAACAAAATCAACCCCAAAAGCTTCGGACTCAAACGCGATGCCCACGACCCTAGAAAGAGGGTGGATGATCCCTAGGATCACAGCGAGGCACCACACAAGGGAGCAAAACAAAACTCCCAAAACTCCGAGTCAAGTTCGTGCCTAAAAGACCACTCCCAAACGTAGATAGAGAGCTATGTCGGGATTCCTCCAAATACCGATGTTAACGCGTAGCAAAGATATGTAGAGAGGTTCCTAGGTGAACTATAGGAGCAATCGAGAAGTCCAGAAACAAAGCGGAAAAGCCGGGAGAGCAAACGCACTCAACTGCAACCTACAGGCAGTTCCCGGACTGTCCGGACTCTTAGATCCCGGACTGTCCGCGCCAGGGGTGGACTGTCCGCGAAGACCTGGCGGACTGTCCGCCGGCCAACACCGCAAAACAGCAAACCTGCTGGACGCTCCCTGCCCGACTCGCGGACTGTCCGCGATCTACACTGGCGGACTGTCCACCGGTCACTGCTGACCAAACCGACCGAGCCGCGCAGCTACTGAACCAGCTGGAGCCCGATGGCCGGACTGTCCACCCCTAACTTGGCGGACTGTCCGCCGGTCACCCGAGGGAAAGGCAACGAGGCAACCAGACACTGGTCCGGCTGGACCGCGATGCGCGGACTGTCTGCGGCCTATATGGCGGACTGTCCGCGACCTCCCAGAAAGCGCAAAAACAGCGTGGAACAAACCCAAAATCGATTGGATCTTCACCAAATCGAACGAGGCTGCAAACTAACTTCACCCAAGTGTTCTACTACGTGTTGGGAAGCTAATCCTAGGATATCATCGCTTCAATCCAACTCAACCATGAGAAATCCGAAGAACACTAGAAAAGGGGAAGAACGAAGAACAAAAATGATTTCGGCCTGATCTACTTGTTCGTGAGGGTAGAGTTGAATTCCTTTGGTGGAAACGTTCTCCTCACTTCAAAGAACAAGTTGATTCAAATGGAATCGCAAAAGATGCAGCGTAGAGGGAGATCGGGGGAGGGGAAAATCGTGGAGAAAAGAAGAACGCGAATAACAAATTAAAAACGCGAATTCAACCACGAATTTGATCCTTGGATTCAGAGGAATGGATGATTCATTAAGCACTCGGTGTCGGGCTACAAGCCACTCCAGCAGATCAAAGCTTGGATGGCGAAAAGCTCAAGAACAAGAGCATGTCTCTCCCTAACCCTAGCCTCCTCTCACAAACAGCAAAATGAGAGTGACACCGTCCCAAGGATTCCCAAGGATGCGGCTGCCCTAGCAGCCCCCCTCATATATATAGGCGCATGTCCGAAGACCAAAACACCCTTACATTAAGCACTCGTCCCAAATACCCTCAGGGGTAAAATCGTCCAGTCCTGACGATCCTCATCCGACGGCCACGCCCGCACATCCGGTAGCTTCGCCTCGACGCGACCTCACCCGATGCCGCCACGTGCCGTCACCGTCGACCGTCGCGCCTTCTCGTGGATAGCTACGCCACCGCGCCAGCCTCTCCACGCCGCCACGCGTCGACCGTCCTTTCTGACCAACCCCCGGTTTTGAGGCCCAAACCGGGAAACCGTCCACCCCGAGTTTTGAGGCCCAAACTCGGAAACCCGCAAGCCCAGGTTTTGAGGCTCAAACCTGGAAACCGTCCATCCCGAGTTTTGAGGCCCAAACTCGGAAACCGGCCACCCGAGTTTTGAGGCCCAAACTCGGAAACCGTCCATCCCGAGTTTTGAGGCCCAAACTCGGAAACCGGCCACCCGAGTTTTGAGGCCCAAACTCGGAAACCGTCGTTGGTAGCTTTTTGAGGCTCAGCTACCGAACCCGCACCGTAGACGGGATGTGGTTCGCACACCCCGACCACCGGCACCGATGCCGATGCATGTCCAGCCTCCACGCCGGGCACAACGCCTTCGCCTTCCTTCTTAAATTGGCCGACGGCACTTGCGCCGCACGCAAGCCCGTGTCCGACCTCCCACCAAGTGACACGACTCAAGCGCCTTCCTCCCGACTCGGCCGATGCACCGCACATCCTCATGTGCTCTCGCTCGTCGATGCCACGTGCCAGCTACCACAGCTGGTCCTCTGGCCCTCTGGTCCGTCAGTCCAAGCCTCACGTCCGCCCTTCACCGCTCTGGGTACCTCGGCATGGCACGTCCGCCGCACGGCACGCCCATCCTTCACCGCTCCCGGTCCGTCAGCACGGCACGTCTCTACTTGACCTTCACCTCGCCATAGACCACTGTATCCGAGCTCCACACCTGCACATCAACACAGCCAAGAGACACATGTCGTACACGCACACCAACACAGAAACACCACACAACTCACGCCACCGGTTAGTCATAAACATTAAGCGCATAGCAAGATAATGACTCAACCGGGTAAAAGCCTCAAACCTTCCTCATCAAAGTCAATTATTCATCATATATGTTCTCAGGCTCGACCCTGAGCAAGGCAGGGTCGAGGCTACTTTAAGTTGCTAAGTAAAATGAATGATAGTGCGCGAGTTTGTTCATTCATTTTGGGTGTGTTTGTACAAAGCAACAAAATGCATGAGGCCTCGAGGCCTTTAAGGGTAGAAGCGACGTAGCTGAGATATGTTCCACGCGTTCGCCAGGATCCTGCCTTGGTCGTCGTAAAGGTTGTATGTTCCTGGCTTGAGCACCTCAGCTACGGTGTATGGGCCCTCCCCTGGAGGGGTGAGCTTATGGCGCCCTCGATTATCTTGCAGCCGTCGAAGCACGAGGTCCCCCACCGCTAGGTCCCTTTTGTGCACGTGCTTGTCGTGGTAGCGTCGAAGTGCTTGCTGGTAGCGCGCGGAGTTGATGAGCGCCACGTCTCGGGCCTCCTCGAGCTGGTCCTTGGCATTGGCAAGCTTTTCGTCGTTGGTTTGCTCATTGTAGGCTCGAAGTCGAGGGGAGCCATACTCGAGGTCCGTAGGCAAGACAGCCTCGACGCCGTAGGTTAGGAAGAACGGAGTGAACCCGGTGGCTCGACTCGGCGTAGTCCTGAGGCCCCACAGCACCGAGGGGAGCTCTGCAGCCCACCCCTTTCCGAAATTTTTGAGGGTCTTGAACAGCCTCGGCTTCAGCCCATGGAGTATCATGTCGTTGGCGCGCTCGACCTGCCCATTGCATTGAGGGTATGCGACCGAGGCCCAGGTCACGCGAATGCTGTTGTCGTCGCAGAAGTTGGTGAACTTTTTGCCCATGAATTGGGTGCCATTGTCGGTGATGATGATGTTAGGCACCCCAAACCAGTACATGATGTCTGCAATGAACTCGACGGCTTTCTTGGAGGTGGGGTCGCCTATGGGCTTGGCTTTGATCCACTTGGTGAATTTGTCGATGGCCACGAGCACATACGTGTGCTTTCCGGTTGTCATCTTGAGGGGACCCATGAGGTCGAGCCCCCAGACGGCAAACGGCCAAGTAATGGGGATCATCTGCAGGGCGTGCGCGGGCTGGTGCGTTTGCTTGGCGTAAAACTGACATCCTTGGCAAGCTCGGACCAGGCGCTTGGCGTCTCCGATGGCGGTTGGCCAGTAGAAGCCCTGTCGGAAGGCGTTCCCTACCAGGGTCCTTGGCGCTGCGTGATGGCCACAAGCCCCCGAGTGCATGTCGTCGAGGAGCCTGCGTCCCACCTCGAGGGGGATGCAACGTTGAAGGATTCCTGATGGGCTTCGACGGTACAACTCCCGTTCGTCGCCATAGATGACATAGGTCTTGGCCCTTCGAGCGATGCGTCTGGCCTTCGTCTTGTCTTCTGGTAGCACGCCTTGCGTCAGGTAGTCAAGGAAGGGCGTCCGCCAGTCGAGGGGTCGTGATGACGAAGGGGCAGGTGCGTCGATTTGCATCGCCTCAGCGGATGTCAAGGGGTCATTCCCGAGGGGTGGCGTTGAAGGCCGAGCCCCCGTGTCTGGCTCGAGGTGTGGCATCGAGGGGCCAGCCCCCGGGCCGATTTTGATGGATGGCTCGAAAACGTCCCTCGAGAAGATGCCTGGTGGAACCGTGCCGTGCGTGGACGCCAATTTTGCCAGCTCGTCTGCGGCCTCGTAGTACTTCCGAGCTATGTGGTTGAGCTTGAGGCCGTAGAACTTATCTTCTAGCTTGCGCACCTCCCCGCAGTATGCCTCCATCTTGGGATCGATGCAGCTTGAAGCCTTCATAACCTGGTTGATGACGAGCTGCAAGTCCCCTCGAACATCGAGGCGTCAGACCCCGAGCTCGAGGGCGATGCGCAGCCCATTAACGAGGGCCTCGTACTTAGCGACGTTGTTGGAGGCGGGGAAGTGCAAGCGTAGCAGGTAGCGCATGTGGACTCCGAGGGGTGAAATGAAGAGCAGACCCGCGCCTGCTCCTGTCTTCATGAGAGATCCGTCGAAGTACATGGTCCAGAGCTCGGCTTGGATTTATGCCGGCGGGAGCTGGGTATCGGTCCATTCAGCAACGAAGTCCACCAACGCTTGTGATTTGATGGCTTTTCGCGGAGCGTAGGTGACGGCTTCCCCCATTAGCTCGGCGGACCACTTGGCGATGCGCCCCGTGGCCTCCCGATTGTTGATAATCTCCCCGAGGGGGAAGGATGACACCACCGTTACGGGATGAGCGAGGAAGTAGTGCTGAAGCTTGCGCCTCGTGATGATGATGCCATAGAGCAGCTTCTGGATGTGCGGATACCGGACCTTGGCCTCGGAGAGCACCTCACTAATGAAGTACACTGGCCGTTGGACTGGTAGCGTGTGACCCTCCTCGTGCCTCTCGACGGCTACGACCGCGCTGACCACCTGGGTGGTCGCGGCCACATAGAAAAGGAGAGGCTCGGGGGGATCGTTGCCCTGGACTAGTCGTGGTGGCATGAGAATTGGTGCGAAAGTCAACAACCCTTTCAGCTTGGTTAGGGCCTCCTCTGCTTCAAGGGTCCATCCAAAGCGTTCCGTTTTCTTCAGCAGGCGGTAGAGGGGTAGCGCCTTTCCCCTAGCCTCGAGATGAACCTGCTGAGTGCGGCTAGACAACCTGTTACTTTATGTACGCCCTTGAGGTCTCGAATTGGGCCCATCCTCGTAACTGCTGAGATCTTTTTAGGGTTGGCCTCGATCCCCCGCTGCGAGACAATGTAGCCGAGCAGCATGCCTTGTGGCACACCAAAGACACATTTCTCGGGGTTGAGTTTCACATTCTTGGCCCGGAGGCACTCGAATGTGGTCTCGAGATCGCTGATGAGGTCCCCGACCCTCTTGGTTTTAACCACGATGTCATCGACGTAGGCCTCAATGGTTTTGCCTATGTGTTCGCCAAAGATATGCTGCATGCAACGCTGATACGTTGCTCCGGCGTTTCGAAGGCCGAAAGGCATCGTAACATAGCAATACGTACCAAAAGGCGTAACAAAAGAGGTAGCGAGTTCGTTGGATTCTTTCATCTTAATCTGGTGGTAGCCAGAGTACGCATCGAGAAATGAAAGTACTTCGCACCCCACAGTGGAATCGACAATCGGATCAATTCTAGGTAAAGGAAATGGAACCTTTGGACATGCTTTATTCAGACCAGTGTAGTCTACACACATCCGCATTTTTCCATTCTTTTTCCTAACTAGTACAGGGTTAGCTAGCCACTCCGGGTGAAATACCTCCTTGATGAATCCGGCCGCCAAAAGCTTGTGCACCTCCTCGCCGATGATCATGCGCTTCTCCTCGTCGAAGCGGCGCAGGCGTTGCTTCACCGGTCTGGACCCGGCCTGGATCTCCAAGGCGTGCTCGGCGACTTCCCTCGGTATGCCCGGCATGTCCGAGGGGCCCCACGCAAACATGTCGATGTTCGCGCAGAGAAAGTCGACGAGCACTGCTTCCTATTTAGGCTCGAGGCTGGAGCTGATGGTCAGCGTCTTGCCATTGGTCGAGGTCGGGTCGACGGGTATCTGCTTGGTGTGCTCCACCGACTCGAAGGTGCCAGCGTGGCGCTTTGCCTCAGGGGCCTCCTCGGTGGCTAGGGCGGCTAGGGCCTTGAGCGAGTCGAGTTGGACGTTTGCCTCCCCACGCTCGACGCACTCCACGTCGCAGTGGTATGCGTGCTCGTAGGAGGTGTCAACGGTGATGACCCCTTTTGGCCTCGGCATCTTGAGCTTCAAGTACGTGTAGTTGGGGACCGCCATGAACTTAGCATAGCCGGGCCTGCCGATGATTGCGTGGTAGGTCCCCTGGAACCTGACCACCTCGAAGGTGAGCGTCTCCCGGCGGAAGTTGGCCGGCGTGCCAAAGCAGACAGGCAGGTCGATGCGCCCGAGGGGGTGTGCCTTCTTCCTAGGTACGACTCCGTGGAACCCCCCGATGCTGGGTCGGAGCTGGTCCCTCGAAACCCCCAGGAGGTCGAGGGTTTCGAGGTATATGATGTTGAGGCTCGAGCCCCCATCCATCAACACCTTGGAGAACCGCACGTCAACTATGACGGGGTCGACGACGAGAGGGTACACCCCCGGGTTTATGACGCGGTCTGGATGGTCGTCACGGTCGAACGTGATCGGCGCATCAGACCAGTCAAGATACCGGGGGGCGTCGTGGCAGAGTGCGAAGATCTCCCGGCGCTCCTTCTTTCTTTCTCGAGCTGAGAGACCGACGGTTGGCCCCTCGTAGATCATGTAGCAGTCGCGCACCGAGGGGAAGTTGCCGTCCGCGTCCCGACCGCTGCGCCGATCGTTGTCCTTGCCCTTAGGCGCATCTTCTTTCTTATCGCCGAGCTTGGAGTAGAAGCTTTTCAACAGTCGGCAGTCCTTTAACTTGTGATTTACGGGGCCCTTGTGATAAGTGCAGGGGTCCTCGAGCATCTGGTCGAATACAGCCCCGTCAGGGGGGCCTCGGGGCTTCTTAGGCTCGAGGGCGCCTGCGAGCACCTCTTCGTCGTCATCGTCATTGGCGTCGCGCTTCGCCTTCTGACCTTTGCGTTTGTTCTTCTTCTTTTTGTTGCTGTTATTGTTGTTGTTCTTGGTGTCGTTGCCCTTGTTCGAGCCCTCCGGCGCGGTCACCGCCTTTCCTTTGTCCGTGGAACGGCCAAAGAAGGCCCCACTGCCTCGTCGCCTGAGGCAAAGCTGGTGACACGATCCATCAGGTCCTCGACCATCCTGGGACGGTAGCGTCCTAGCTCATGAACTAGCTCTTGGCATGTCGTGCCCGCGAGGAACGCTGAGATGACGTCCTCATCAGGCACGTGGGGGAGCTCGAGGCGTTGCTTCGAGAATCATCGAGCAAAGTCACGGAGGGGCTCGTTCGCTGCCTACCTGCAACGCCGTAGATCCCAGGGGTTGCCTGGGCGCACGCAAGTCCCCTTGAAATTCCCATCGAAAACCCTGACTAGGTTGGCCCAGTCGTCGATCCGATCCGGCGGGAGTCCCTCGAGCCACCGGCGGGCGGTGTCCGAGAGGTAAAGTGGGAGTTGGCGTATGATCACACGGTCGTCGTTCTTCGCTCCGCCCAGTTGGCAGCCTAGGCGGAAGTCCGAGAGCCAGAGCTTGGGCTCGACCTCCCCGTCATACTTCACGATGTTGGTCGGTGGTCGGAAGCGGTCAGGGAGGGTTGAGCTGCGGATGGCCCGGCTGAAGACTCTGGGGCCCGGGGGCTCGAGGACTTGTCGGTCCTCGTCACTGTCGTAGCGCCCCCCTCGATGGGCGCTATAGCCATGCTCTTGGCCCCCTTGTCCTTGCGCCGGCGGTTGATGTCGTTGCGGGCGTCATTGGGGTCTCGAGGTGGCCGGTCATCGACGATCCATTCCCGGACTGGCCTAGCTCGAGAGGCGTCCGGCTGGTGGACGGACGTCTCGCGCTCGTTGCGGGGCGTGTCCGCTAGTTTCCCCGAGGCCGCCCCGCGCCACCGCGAGGCTGAGCTCTCGGCCTGCTGCACAACGGCTGTCTCGAGGAGGTTCTTCATTTCCCCAAGCATGCGCCTGGCGTCAGGGTTGGAGACGGTGGGTAGATCACGGAGCAGCATCGCCGCCGCCACCACGTTCTGCCCGGCTCGCGGGAAACGCACCTCGGAGCGTGCTGGCGCCCCGTCCTCGAGGATTTGCCGGTGGACCTCTCGAGCTCGGCCACGAACACCGGCGCCTCGAGGTTGGGCTGGTTCTTGTGCTAGGGTTTTCTCGAGCTGCAGCAGGCGTTGTCGATCCTCCTCAGCCTTGGCGATGGCCTCCCGCAGCTGCGCGAGCTGCGCCGCTCGGTCGTTGCTGTGCTGAGATGGTGCAGCCGGTGCCGGGGGTTCGTTCCTCCCCTGAACGCGTGATCCGCCTACCGCAGCCATGTCTTCGGGCTCTTCGAGGTTGAGCGCTGGCCTGGTGTCGTCGTCGCCGTCGTCCTCGGCATCGTCCACGACCCCCTCGAGCTGGAAACACTCCCTGGTAGGGTCCCAGAGGTAAGGGTCGTGGTAGTCGTACTCATCGGAGTCGGAGCTGCTGATGCCGCGCCGCCCTTGCTCGTGCCGGGACTGCAGCTCGCGGTACCACTCCCCGAAGGTGGCTCGACGAGGTGGCTCGACGGCTCGTGAGAGGCCGTGGTCGACGTGCACGGGGTAGACGATCTCCAGGTCGGTGGTGGCTCATAGGAGTACGCCCGGACGCTCCTCCCGCTCCGCGGCCGCTCGGTCCTGACGGGGCTCGCCGAGGCGGTGGGCGTGAACTGCCGCGGAGTTGTTGAGGCCAAACGGGAACCGCTGGTGTCGGACGCGGTACACCCCGTGCGGAAGGAGGCCTGGTGGTGTCGACGGAGCACGGCTCGGGGGCCTCTGGCCAGGCTCTCGGTCCGTGCGCGCGACGAACGCGAACTCGCTGGGGGAGCGCGCGCGCGCGCCCTGGAAGTCGTCGGCCGCGCACTGGGCTGGTTTCCCCTCGGGGACCCCGCGCCGGCTGCGGGGAAGTGGGGGTTCGCCGTGGGCACCGCCTGTGCCTGGCGACGATGGTGACGGCGGCGCCGCTCACGAGGTGGCGACGCGTGGTGGTGTGGGCGACACGCCACGCCTCCCACGCGGGGCGGCGTGACACGCCCTCCGCTTGGGCCCTCCGTGGAGAGCAGGGTCAGCTCGTTGCCGCTGCCAGTGCCAGGAACTCGAGGCTCCCGAACCAGACGACGGCACCAGCAGAGAACGATGGGGTGGAAGAAGCCATCCAGGAAACAACGAGAAATCGACTCAGACACGCGAAGGCCCCTACCTGGCGCGCCAACTGTCGGTGTTTCGACCCCGGGGGTATGACACCAACGAGTAATATGATCGCGTGCTCTCTTCCTGGATGGTGATGCAAGATGACACAAGGATTTATCCTGGTTTGGGCAAAGAAGGCCCTACATCCAGCGGGGGGATGTTCTTGTATTACTTGCACCTAAGTGCTTGTACAGGGGCGAATACAAGCTCAGTGAGCGTGGACCGGAGTCCGGACTCGTATGTGTGTGTGGGTGATCGTAGTCTCGTGTGTTGTCCCTCTCCTGGAGTTGTCTAACCGTGTGCGAGCGTGCGTAAAAACGTGCGCGTGGAGGGCCCTGGCGTCCTCTTTTATAGAGCAAGAGGAGGCCAGGGTTACACAGGAATGACATGTACAGCGCTCGATATGGCGAAGGGTAGGAATCCTGTCTTGTCAGGTGCCACTGGAGCCGACGTGGGCGTTGCTGTTGAGGCGTCCTTGGAGCGTGGCCTCCATCCCGGGCGCGGACGTGGAGGTGTGGCGACGTGGGGCCGTGGAGGTGTGCAGGACGCGGCGGGGTCCCTCCGGGTCTTGTGGTACCTGCCCTCCAATAGCGTGAAGGCGGTTAGGGCTCGAGGGGCGCGGAGCCGGCCCCGAGGTGGCGCCTGCGGGGGGCTCGAGCCCCCGCAGGTATGGGCAAGTCCCGGGAAAACCGATTGAACAACAGGTATCCAGGCCTCGAGACGTGGCTTGGACGTGCAACAGTGTATGGTAGGGTCCAACAGTGCTGTACGTGTGCCTCTTCGCCCATGCTTGTGGTGAAAACGAGGTTTGACTCTGGCCTCCGTTCACTGTGGCACGCGTTGTGTACCAGAGGATGTGACCGGAGTAGGTGAGCGCATTAAATGCTCAGTGTGGGATTGGCGCCCGAAGCCCAGCGTTGCTCGAGGGGGCGTGAAGTGCCTTCGAAGGATAGATAGCCGGGTTAGTGAGGCTCGAGGTCCCCGTACAGGGTCTCGAGGGGCGGTGGCGGCTGTGGCGGTCTCGAACCCCTTGTGCCAGGGCTCGAGGTAGGCTACCACAAGGCGGTTTGAGTGGCTTTGGCAGGTTGGTTTTTATTAAACAGTGTTCTAGGTTTCACCTATTTGTTTTGCGTTGATTGGGGTACCCCTTTGGTGTTCCCCCGACACGAGATGGGCCAACAAATCTCGAAATTCATCTTCATCAAAATCTGAATACACTTCGTCTCGGACATCTTGATTCTTGGGGGCTACAAACTCTGATGGGAGAAAGAATGCCATGCACGTATCAGCCGAATGATTACCTTTATTCGGCTTTTCTTTAGGACACCAAATTTGTTTCGTTCTGGTGCTTGCTTGTGCTAACTCTCTGTTTCTTAGGCGCTGCACTCTCCTCTTTTGGCTTTTCCTCAATCCTGGCAGACACCATTGTCCCTTCTGCCAGACATACTCATGGTACTCTTCTTCTTCAGTGCGAGTCCAACTTCGATCGGCAAATCCTTTTCCCTGCCGATTCTCAGAATTATTTATTTTTAAGCGTCGATCGTCCTCAGGGATTCTTGCCCCAAGCCTTTCATGGACAGAACGACGGTTGACTCGAGACTGCCTATACTCAGAGTACTGATCACTACACTCAGGGCAGTTGTTCTTAACGGGCAGCTTCAAGCCTTCGTTCCAACAATACTGGAAGAACGAGCATTCCCAATGAGACTGTTCTTGCTCCCTCATATCTTCTCGTTCTTCTCGGTACATCTCTTCTTTGTACCTTCGCTGTTTTTCCAGGAACTTCTGCTCTTCATAAAATCTCTGCTTCTGGTATCGTTCCTATTCCCGACGCCATTTATTCAACAGAATACACGTCGTGACCCTGGGTCTGGAAGTTTCACCCGTCTTAGTTCGGCTATTTTGGAACCGAACCCTTTGTTGAAGCTCTTTATTTGTAATCTGTCGATCAGGGTCAACGGCACCAGCTTCCCTCGCTCTATCAGAAGTTAACACTTTCATTTTGCTCTTACCCCTGGGATCAGTTGCACTGACCATATTGATAGAGAAGGACACAATATTCTGCCCAAAAGGACTACCATCTACTTTCATCTTTCCATCAAACCTCAGATGTCCATCCTGGATAGCTTTCTGGATCCGCACTCTGAACACTCGGCAATCATTTATGGAGTGGGACCTGGTATTATGGAAACCACAATACTTCTTGTCTTTGACACCCTCAGGGTGCAGCATAGGATGACCTTCTGGCAACTTGATGCATTCTTCCTTCAACAAGTACTCAAATAATTCATCTGACTTGGAAACATCAAAGTCATAAGTACCTTTTTGTTGCCTCAGCCATCGCTGGTTGACTTGAGTCGGCTCTTTAGACCAGACTATCTCGGCTGCAGCTATTTCATCTTCATCATTATACTCAATTGCTTCTTCCAAGAAAGCCTGATACATCTCGGCAGCCACATCACTCTTCTGGA
Organism: Coix lacryma-jobi var. lacryma-jobi; assembly: GCA_009763385.1. Classification (NCBI taxonomy): domain Eukaryota; kingdom Viridiplantae; phylum Streptophyta; class Magnoliopsida; order Poales; family Poaceae; genus Coix; species Coix lacryma-jobi. The sequence continues at coordinate 53,986,341 of CM019824.1, forward strand.
ATTGATTATTCCTCTTGAATCCCTGGGCTTGACTACTCATCGTTGCCAACCTTTGTGATAACTGCCCGAGGTCATCAAACTCCATGCCGAATAGTTTCTCCTTGATACTCGACAACATGCCAGCTATGGCTATCCCCGGCAATTGGTCATCCGGCAAATTCAGAGAATAGCAAAGATTCTTGGTTTCCCTGAATCGGCGTAGATACTCTTGTGGTGTCTCGCCAGGTTTCATCCTTAAGCTCATGAGATCAACCAACTTCTTCTCACTGGTACCCGTAAAGAAATATGTGTGGAACTTTTGCTCTAGCTCTGCCCATGTATTGATAGAATTTGTTGGCAGAGAAGCAAACCAGGAGAAGGCTGGTCCTGTCAACGACAGTGGGAAGTATCGAATCCTCCAAGCTTCATCTTCTGTAGATGCCTCCCCAAGTTGCATCAAGTATCGGCTGATGTGCTCTACAGTGCTGGTGTCATCCTGACCCGAAAACTTGGTGAAATCAGTAGGAGGCTTTACCCTTGGGGGAAGTGCTACCCGATTGTACCATTCTGGGTAAGGAGACTTGTAAGCATATGTTTGATTCTTTGGCTTTAGGCTGAACTGATTTTGCATCATATCAGCCATCCTATGCATAATAAGGTCAATACTCGAATCAGGAGCTGTTTGTGCTTGCCCCCCAGGATGTAGTCCTGCTGAACTCTTGTAGCCCGGATTTGGAAGAGCATTAATTGAGCTATAATCAATAAACTCCTGATATCCATCTCCAAACATATTCCTCTGTATCCTGTTTGCTACAGGAGACACCCTAGAAGCAGATTGCGGGATATTCCCTGTCGTGCCGAACGTGACCTGGCCATAGGTCTGGGGAGGTTGTTGCGTCTCATGAGGAACCATCCCACCTGTGCTTGGGCCAGCCCCACTGTCTTCGACAATCCTCCGACGTTGAGGTACTTGGAACAACAGTGGTCCCTGCATCGGACCAACAGCTTCTTCAAAGCATTTATCCATGGTCGGACCAAAAGTATTGACCATGATAGCACGAAAAGTGTTCAAGAAAGCTGACTGATGATTAGTCACGGCTCCTGATACAACCTTATGCATTATTTCAGTCATCTTCCGAATAGCTTCTTCTTCATTAGAGATATCAGGTTGGTGGTGAGGATGAATCTTTGGGAACGGTTGCTTCTGGATGACCTTGCCGCTCTTGTTCTTTGAAAAAGTCATCAGGCATTTGCGCTGAAGTTCTTCGCAAGTCTCTTGTACTAAACTCTTTAATTCTGGCGGCAATTCATCCATGGTCACATGCAGAACCTGATCATCGTTAATCTCAGGCATCTTGAAACAGAAAGTAGGTCCCACCGAGCGTGCCAAAAAGTGTGTTGGCGCAAAACGTGACGCCTCGCGCCAGACACACAGCAAGTCAAACGAGGCTAGCTTTAATCGGGTGCCCGGAGTATGTTGAATCCGGAGACGTGCCAGTCGGTTTGACCTGAAAACCAACAAGGGATAAAAGTGTGAGAATACCTTTGGAACATGCCGGGTGAGACCAGACAGTTCTATATGTACGGCTTTGAAAGCCAATCACGACGGCACACAGGTATAGAAGCTGTTTGTCGAAACAGGTTTATAATGTCATTCCACAAGCATAAAGAGAAAGCATGTAGACATGTTGAATGCCAAACACATATGTAACAAAAGAAGAAAAGGGCAACTCGTAAATATAAGTCTATTCAGATAACACATGCATAGGCCAATCCAACTAGTTTGTCGCACGTCTAGTCTTCATAAACCCGTCAGGCGTAAACTCAAGCAAAGCTAATCCACCGCATGATACCACTTGCTACAAGTCTACACCACTCCTTATAATTAGATTAATCCACCGCATGATACGATCTAATTATAAGAAGCTAAAAGCATGCATGTATCTGAACAGATCTATATATACTCATTACTCGTGTAAGCTTAACCAGAATCGGCAGACTAGCCGAACTGGGGTCCATGAAGAAGGAACATACAAACAAGCATGATTAAACTAATCTAAAACCTGCATCTGCCGCACGATACCCAGTTCTATCAAAGCCTAACCGTGATCGACATGCATGAACCCACAACACGTAACAATCTAGATTGAAAGTTAATTCGGCCATTATGATCTTATAATTAGCGAAAGCACAAGCGAACTTGTGCAACAAGGCCGAACAAAGATCAATCTAGATTGGACAAAAGAGTGTTACAAGAATTAAATAAATAAAACATATAACACATGATAACTTAATGAATCTATTAGATCTGCCAAATCTAATAGAGCCGATAACTATTTTTACTCATGACTTAATCCACCGCACGATACAAGGCATAAGCAAAAACTTCCCGTCATAAGCTTAAATCCGCCGCACGATACTAAGCTTAACATACGAGACTACTTGCATCATATCTAAATCCACCGCATGATACTAGACATGATAGCAAGGTTGCCGGTACTTACGGAGGTCGACGGATCGATGATTCCTCTTGAAGGACTCGATGACACGACTAAGGACTCGAAGGTGGCACGGGGCCGGTTTGTATTGATATGGTTGTGAACCATTTTACAATGGTCGAGGGCTTATATTTATACCCTGGACGAAACATGAGTCCTAGACGATTACGACCTATATAACAAAAATATGGAAAGATATAAATCCTATTCTTAATCCTTTCGACGCCTTCCGTCGTCACATATTCTCTCGTGCAAGCCGGCTTTATTTGCAACATCCGTTTCCCGAATGGAGCCGCCGTTTTGCGAAATAGTCGACCGTACAGGTAGTCACCGAAACCCTGAAGACCAAACAACCGCCCGATTGCTTTGCCGAATCCTTTCCTCTCTGCTGGCTGAGCCCATTCGTCATATCCTTATGCGTGCGAAAATCTGGTGTTAACAAAAGTCAGCTTACATCTCATGTCGATAATGGAGTAATCCACGAGGGTGAGGCCATGATTGCGTGGGCTATGCCCACTCCGTATGTAATTCAACAAATACGACCACTTGATCTGAAAGCAGTGTTTGTGGCAAAAATAGTATATCAACAAAATATGAGCAGGTCATTTCTTTTCTTTCACTCTTTTTCCTTTTTTCCTGGCCAAATTAATACTGAGAAAGGTAGGGCTCAGCTATCCATTTGACATATAGTTCCTTTAACAAAGATTCAACAACAATATCCGCGCTTGCCTCAGGTGTTCACTCAATCACTCCGTGCTCATGGCAGAGACTGCTGCTCTGGCACTTGCAGCAACAATTAACGACCTTCTCAATTTCAACAACACCAATCAGATTCCTAACAACTCGTTCACTTTCTAAGGCCTTGTTTAGTTAGGGCGTGAAACGTTTTGACCTTTTTACCTATATGACCTTGAAATAGATTATTCTTCTTTATGTGACTTTTTTTTTCTTTTGAACTTACTTTTATGACCCCGAAACAAACTATCATTCCTTGTATGATCTTTCGTCCACTTGACAGTGTTAATTCAAGGATAAAAAGACTGTTTTGCCCCCGACATCAAAAATTACATTTTTGTTTGTTTGTTGTATATTTAGAGTAATATTAAACAATAAATTTTATATGTAACAATATTTCATTTATGTGAAATATTATCATGTGTGAATTTATTTATTTAATATTAATCTAAATATACAACAAAAATAAAGCTGCAATTTTTTTATGCTAGGGGTAAAATGGTCTTTTACCCTTAATTTAACATCGTCAAGTAGCAAAAACGGACGGAAGGTCATAGAAGAAATAAAAGTTTGTATATAGGTAACCAACAATTCACGGCCTCACAATGAAGTTCTGGACAGCAAGTATGATTTTTGATGGCATGATGATTTTGCTTGTAACATAGAGTATAGGAATATGATCCTTGTGCCACTTTCATTCAGTCGGCATAGGGATCCCTTCTGTAGTTATCTTATGAACGTTTTTGGGAGAATTATTTATTTGGCCCTCAAAAAAACTCTAGTTACTTATGTGGCCTTTTTTCTTTTGAAGTTGTGTATATGGCCTCAAAACGAAACTTTGTTACTTATTTGGCCTTCCGTCAGATTTGAGGGCATAACGGTGTTAAGTATTGGGTAAAAAGACCATTTTGCCCCTGCACCTAAAAAAATAAAAAAGTGTATAAAACAGTATATATGCATACTGTTTATATACATACTGTTTTTATATATATTGTTTATATATACTGTTCATATATATATTATTTATATATATACTGTTTTTTTAATTTTTTTAGGCGCATGGGGCAAAATGGTCTTTTTACCCAATACTTAACACCGTTATGCCTTCAAATCTAACGGAAGGCCAAATAAGTAACAAAGTTTCATTTTGAGACCATATACACAACTTTAAAAGAAAAAGGGTCACATAAGTAACTAGAGTTTTTTTGAGGGCCAAATAAATAATTCTCCCAACGTTTTTCACGGCCAATGGTGAAGGATTTGTTTTGTATCAATTAGCAACATAATAGTATATAAAAATGATATATTCATAATTGATCTTGACTACGCATTAACTAGCTTGCACACAATGAAATAGATAGTCCATGGTATGACTCTTTTTTTTTTCTATCTGTGTTTAAATTCTAAAAACATACAGAGACGAGGGGTTGTCTCTGGGTTAAACTATATTACGTTGTTAGGCCGGCGTGGGACCTGGAGAGGACGCGGACGGGCCTCTGGTGTTCCGGCCCGGCCGGCCTTTCTTCTCGGCCCGTATACTCTCGGCCTCTTGGACTAATGCTTAACCCTAGCTTCCCCCGATCCCCAATTCCCCTCGCTTCCATTCCGGCGCCGCCTCTCCTTCCCTGTCGCGTTGTTGCTCCTCCGAGGGTAGGATGGTGAAGCGACGTCCCTCCCATGTCCTCCTCAACGTCGACGCCGTCGTTGGCATCCACAGGAACCGCACCACCGCCACAACCTACAACAGGAACGGGACGCTCATCCAGGTATCCTTTCTGCTCAAACCCCCACCGGAGCCCTCCATCGTATACGTGGCCTCCGACGAGCTGAATTCGTTCATTAGCCCGGTCGTCCTCTGCTCGGAGGACGACCTCCTCCTCCTCCGCGTCAACATCGGGTGCAAAGACCGCCACCTCCATCTCAAGCGTTACCACGACTACTACGTCTACCGCGCCGCCGCCGAACACCCGTCGCTCCATCTGCTGGAGAGCCCCCCCGACCGCGGGTTCCACGGGGGAGACGTCGGCCTCCTCCCTCGTCCGGACCCGGACGGCCGCCATTACAATTACACCGTCGCGGCGCTGTTGGACACAGGCGGGAACGAATCGTACGAGCTCCAGCTCTACCACTCCGAGACCTCAACCTGGACCACCCGCGAGGTGTTCGTGGAGCCGCCGCAGTGGGATCCGTTGCCCAAGCGGATTCCCAAGTACTGTGGCGCGCTCCTGTACCATTATACATCCGCTGTGGTCGCCATCGGCGGCGAGGGTGGCACCATGGCCTGGGTCGATCTCTGGCGAAGCATCTTGTTCTGCGACGTGCTCCGCCCCGACTCTTCTCTCCGCGGAGTGCCCGTCCCGCTGCCCTCGCGGCAGATGAGCCTCAACGACGGTCTGGGGGTGAAGCTAGACTTCGGAGGGCACAGCCGGGGCATCTCCTTCAACAGAGACAAGGGTTGCCTCATGCTTGTCCAGCTGGAGCTCAATGAGTCCCCTCCTCCTATTGATGCTGCCACCAGAGGTCTTCATGGGGAGGAGATACAGGTTCTTGATTGGGAGGTCACAACGTGGAGCAACAGCGAGATGAGCGACTCCCTGCAGGATTGGCACGAGGAACGCAGTGTCAAAGCTTCCAACATCACCATTGACGCGCAGACTCTCAAGGGATCTGGGTTGCCATGTAGACCAACACCACGAGATCACAGCGATGACCAGGCCGCCGCTGACCAGCTAGAATTGCGCAACCTCAGCATTTGTCAGCCTACTCTCTGTCCCAATGGTGCAGACGACATTGTTTACTTGGTGGCCAGGGAGAAGTATCTGCACCCCAAAGCATGGTTTCTTGCTGTTGACATGAAGGAACAAGGTACACTGAAGCATGTGGTTTGCATTGGCAACCGATGTCATCTCTTTTTTCATCGCATCTACTGTCTTAGTAGAATCTCCAAGTATACGAATCCCAAGATGATTCGAAACAAAAAAACGAAGCCCAAGTTAAAAAGTTCAGCTACTGACCCAGGTAATTAATTGGCTTCTTGTATCATATACTTTCTGCAAATTAAATTGATGCCTACTCTTGTGATCTTTCTATATATACTCATGATTCTTAGCTCTTTTTTTTTATCCACTAGCTTAGCCATCACTGTCCTGACATGTGCTTACCAAATGCTTTTGTAATCTGCTTGTTCTTCTAATTAGCGCATTTGATTTGGCTTATCGGGTTTTGTACATGCTTGCACTGCATGCGCGCTGTGAGTAATTTCTTCAGGAACTGGAACTGCCTATGCCTGGAATCGGACATACTGTCATTTTATTATTTGTATTGCTCTGTCATTTTATTGTAGTAGCCTGTGCATCTGTGTTGGAGCGTCTGGGATATGTCTGCGGGTTTTGCCAAAGCCCATTGTGGGCGTGTAATGTCGTTTACATGTTTGTGCGCTCGCTGTGGGACTTTGTTTTTAGGAGTCTGCGTTATCTTTCTGATGGGTTATGTTCAGGTTTCGTAGTGAGGAGGTGCCTAATAGTCGAACCCTCTGTGTTCGGTCTATTGAGGCGTTTTCCTAAAACTTGTGTAATTTCGTTGCTGTTAAGTAATGAAATTCGGCTTTGCCGTTGTGGAAAAAAAAAACTATTAGATGTTACTATGTTAGAAATATGATAAGTGGATGTACACTGATAATTTATTTTACACTTTCAGTTAGTAATGTTGCAAATTGTTGAACATCTAGATATTCGTAGTGGACAGATGGGCATGGGCATGGGCAACGTTGCCAATGATGAGGAAGTGAACTTATAGCAAGATAAGAACAAATGTGAGGGTGCATTTCTAACAAACTATTAGAGCAACTCCAACCAAACCCTTACTTGAACCCTACTTGAAGCCTCATCCCCAATTTGAGAGTTGAAACCGTTGAAAACCCTCTCCAACCGAGTCCCTATTCAAACCCGGCCCGATGGATGAGGGACTCTCATTTCTTTCTCCTGAACCCTCACATGTAGGAGTCCCTCATCCTCCTTTCTCTCTTCCCATCAGTTGACAGATAGGCCTGATAAAAAAAGCCCCATGGCAATATAGTGTGAAGTAGGGAAAATTTAGGAGATCGGTTGGAGTGCGCCGAGCAGTAGGGGATGAAATATGATGAGGGACTCTCATATGAAGGAATAGGGGGGCAAAATTTAAGGGTTTGGTTGGAGTTGCACTTAGGAGGGCTGCTGTGTCTTAATTGAATTGATGTTCCCAAGCAAGTAGAAATTATTTTTGTTATATACTACTAATTACTCGGGGTCAAGCATCTAAGGGATTATGTTTTCCATATCCTCTATATCCTTACTAAAACCTGCAGTACCTGAGATTATGTTTCCCAGTTGAATTGAATTATTTATGTGTGTATGCACGGTGGTAAGGCCGTTAAAAACTTCATTCCAAATCATTCTAAGACATTTTGTCTTTTCTTGGTCCATAGTTTTTTTTATGCACTTAGAAATACACTATATCTAGATACATAGTGAAAGTAATGTATCTAGAAAAGCCAAAATGTATTATAGTTTGGAATTGAGGGAGTATGGCACAATACTATTTTTTTTTTTTGGAACGAATTCCTTGCATCTCAATCAAACTAGGGTACTTCACCAAATATTTATGCTGTTCCGTTGTATTGCTATAACAGTTTCTGTGGACGAAAAAGAATCCAACTATGAAGCTGATGATGATGCTGTGGAGTGATGCCTGCTGTGGTGCACTCGAAAGATGGATCTTAGTGAGGCTGATGCTCTGGCACTGCTTACCATGGACGATTTAATAATCTTTTGTGATGTTTTAGTGATCTCATCATTATGTCACTGAAATGTATTCTGAGTTTCAAGGCTAGTGGACCTATGCTTGTGGATTTGAAGTTGTTTTCTATGTGTCGAACCAACTTGTATGGTATTGAAGTCAACATTAAGGAACCAGTTAAGCTTTGGAGCATTATTTTGCTTGCTACTATACATGTTTATGTTGTTACCGGACAATGTATTGTATATAGTTTGTCCTACTAAAGCAATTAGTTACATAATCCATTTTAAGTCATGTCACATCGTGCCCATTAATCGTCCTTTGCTTTTGGCACTACAAGCTAGTACCATCTACAAGTCTGATGCACGCACTGTGACTTTAGAAAAGTTCCAAAGAAGAAATGAAAAAGACGTAACTACAGCACTAAGTTTTTTTTTGGCGGCTCTGAGCACAACGCCATAGTTTAGCCTTTTTCTTGATCTTTGCAATCATTATCGGAGATTTATGCTTATGCTTGAAAGACGTGAATTCTGCTCCCTCCATTGCTCCCAGGTGACAAGTGTCAACGATATTCCTGCTTTTACGATTTTTTTGAAATAATATTTTTTTTATTCGAAATTGCAAAAGTAGTAAGTGTGTTAGGGAAATTATAGATTTAGAGGCTAGTCGGCCGGTGGGGAGCCGATAGAGACCCTATCGGCCGCTCGCTGGCCGACAGGGCTCCGACAGCCGTCCAGTAGCCGTTTGTCGGTGGCTGTCGGTGGGCCGTGGGCCCCGTTGACCGCCTACTAGCCAACTGAGCCCTATCGGCCCCCCGAGCGGCCGACTGGCCCCACCACTCGTGCCCACATCTCTTCCTTGTCCCTACCGCCGCCTCCGAATCGCCTCCCACTCTCGCTGCCTCCACACTCTCCTCCGCGCGTCGACACCGGCCTAGGCGAGCCCTCTGCCGCCTCACAGACGCTCGGCGGCGCGGCGCGGCGACCTCCCCGGGGGCCCTCAGCTGCTCCTCGCCCGTCGCGCGGCCGGAGGCAGCTGCGCCGACGCTCGTCGCGCGGCCTCAACCGTGTGAGGTATTTTTTTTTCTTTTTTTAGTAGTTGCTAAATTATTTTTTGTTAGTATAGTTATATTTTAGTTAGTGTAATTAGTTTACAATAAGTTAGATGACTATTTTAGATGACTTAGGTTGTATTTTTTTAGATGACTATTTTTTAACTAATTTTTTTAGATGACTTAGGTTTATTATTTATAATTGTATTTTATTGTAGTTAGGCTTAGATTTATTTTGATAATAATTTAGATTATGCGGAATTAGTTTAAAAAATTTAGATGACTTAGTTTTATGTAGTTGATTAATTTTTTTAGATGACTAAATTTTTTTAGGTGACTTAGTTTTATTTAGAATAAGTTAGATTACTTATATTTGTAGTATTTATATTGAAAAATTAGTTAGTTGATTCATAGTAGTTAGGTTTGCGGATACATAGGTGTATGCCGAGTCTCGAGTGATGAGTGATTGTCAACGGGTTTAATGCGCACGTTCTTTGGCTTGTGTTGTGCAGGTGTCGAGCACGGAGACAGTGATCGAGGGCAAGGTGAAGGTCAAGTAGAGACGTGCCGTGCCGACGGACCGGGAGCGATGAAGGGCGGACGTGAGGCTTGGACTGAGGGACCGGTGGCCTGAGGATCAGCTGTGGCGGTTGACAGCCTGGGACAGCGACGAGCGGAGACTTGCGGGGCACGGTGTTGCTCGGGTCGAGGACCTGGGGACACGTGTCGGTGGACGGGGTGCACGGGCGGTGCATCCCCTCTACAGCTTTGGTTTGGTGGTTGAGCCACAGAAAAACGACCGGGTGGACGGTTTCCAGGGTTGAGCCACAAAACCTGTGTGCTTCGGGTTTGCTGAGTTTGGGCCACAAAACTCGGGCTGAGGACGGTTTCCAGGTTTGGGCCTCAAAACCTGGGCGCTAGAGGGTTTCTGAGTTTGGGCCACAAAACTCAGGCGACGGACGTCGGGTTTCCCGGTTTCAGCCTCAAAACCGGGGGATGGACTTGAAGGCTGGTTTCCCGGTTTGGGCCTCAAAACCGAGGGTTGGTCGTGAAGGCCTGGTTTCCCGGTTTCGGCCACAAAACCGGGAGGCGGAGTCCGGGAAAAGGACAAGCGGAGCGGTGGCGGCACGTGGCGGCAATCGGTGAGTTTGCGTCGAGGCAACGCTACCAGTTGTGCGGGTGTGGCCGTCGGATCAGCATCATCTTCGGGTTGGTCCAGGATAGCCTTAGGGTTTGACTGGGTCGCTCTGTAAATAACTAGGCGTAGAGTGGGAATTAGAATTAGGATAACTAGGGGGAGACACCCACCTCCCAAAAAAAATCTCAGTCATTTGCTCTTTCACTCCTAGGGTTTTCCTACTCTCCCTATTCCCTGTTGTAGTGAACTGAGATCCACAAAGAAGAGAACAATACCTCTGTGCCTGTGAGATTTTGAGGAAGTGAGACCGTAATCTCACTATTGTAGCGTGTGGTAGCCACACGGTTGCAAATTCATGGTTGTGATTCGCGTTTTATTCTTGTTCTTCGCGGGTTGCTTTTCTCCACGTTTTTCCCGTCGATCGATCTCTTTGCTCGGTGCATCTTTTGCAAATCCGTTTGAACTAAGTTGTTCTAGATCGTGAGACACTTCTTTCCACCGAAGGAACTCATCTCTAACCTCATGAGCTAGTAGATCGGTCGATTTTCATTTCAGATCGGTTTTTGCTCCCTTAGCCTCGAATTCTTCCAATTCACCGATTTGGAGTTAGGTTCGAGCCATGATTCCTTTAGGATAGCTCAATAACCTCCTTGGAACTCCTCATACCAAGTCTAAGCCTTAGTGCTTTTGATTCGGAGGAGATCGAGTGATTTTCGCGGAAGAACAGTCCTAGTCTGGGGGCATCGGACGCTGGTGTCGGGACCATCGGACGCTGATTCATACTAGCGAACGCGTCCGATGCCACGTGTCATCTGACAGTCAATTTTAAGGAGCATCGGACGCTGACCATCGGAGCGTCCGTTGTCATCGGACGCGCCGGGGGTCAAGCATCAGACGCTAGGGTTGCACTGTAGCAGCGTCCGATGCTGGTCCAGTAAGGTTCCAGAAACGTCCTGTTCACATCGGACGCTTCCGGTGTTAGGGCATCGGATGCTAGCCAGCTTCCGATGCTGCTATTTCAGCACTGATTCGTCCGTGGTTCGTTCGTCCGTTGTCGGTTTTGATTTTTGGCTTTTGCGTTGGTTTTCTAGAGTTGTATAGTGTCTCGCTGTGCTTCTTGGAAGCATCCACCCTACATCTAGGGTCGTGGACATTTGCAAGCTCTAGGTTTGCTCTTGGGGTTGATTCTTAGGACAGTGACAACAAGTTTCCGGTAGGAAATTTTGAAGCTCCCATTCACCCCCCTCTGGTCGCTTTCTGTCTGCACTCTCGATCCTTCAATTGGTATCGAAGCAGGTTAAGGATCTTTCACCTTAGCCGGTTTCAGATCCACAGAAGGCGACATGGATCGCGGCGTGGGCAAACCGCTGTTTTTCGATGGGACGAACTATGCGTATTGGAAGATACGCATGTCGGCCTATCTCCAGAGCATGGGCTCTTCTGTTTGGGAGATTTGCAACAAGGAAGATTATGTTGTCTTGGCTGCTCGTGTCACTCAACTTCAGATAGATGAGCACGATGCCAATAGCCGAGCGCGTAATGCTCTTTTCTCCTGTTTGAGCATGTCCGAGTTTGATCGCGTTTCTCACCTCCCCACGGCTCGTGAGATTTGGGCGACCCTCATGCGCTTCCATGAGGGAACCACTCAAGTCAAATCCCGTCTCTACGAGTCGCACAAGCGGGAGTATGAGAACTTTCGACATATGCCTGGCGAGAGCATAGAAAGTTTATTCACTCGCTTTCAGGTCATTGTCAACAAGATGAGAGCGAACAAGGAGTTGTTGCCTTTCGGCGATCATGAGAAGGCTTTGAAGCTTTTGCATACTCTCGATCGGTCGGTGTGGGACTCAAAGGTCCAGGCGATCATCGAATCGTCTAACTATGAGACCCTCACATGCGACGAGCTCTTTAGTAAGCTCAAGTCTAGTGAGATTGACGCCATGTCGAGGGCTTCTTATGAAAATCCTTCTGGCCCGACTATGGCTTTGGTTTCTGGCTCTTCTGCTAACCCCTCTAGAGGATATGCACTCTCTTCACTCTTTTCTATCACAGAGGAGTAGTTGGAGTCTTTGGGAGATGACGAGTTGGCTTTGCTCGCCAACCGGTTCTCGCGGTTCCACAACAACCGCATGAACCATCGCCGCGGAGTAGGACGCTCAGGATGCTTTGAGTGCGGTGACCCCGACCACTTCATCGTCAACTGTCCCAAGAAGAACAAGCAATCTGGGAAGGGCGATCATGGGCGCAAGTACGACTCCAGGAAGCACAAGGAGAAGTACGTCTCCGCGAAGCCGAAGCGGAAGGGCGGCTTCAACAAGGAGTACATCAAGAAGAAGTACTTGGAGAAGGCCCAGGCTGAGCAACGTGCGTTCTTTGCCACGCTCAGCGATGTCGACGGCTCGGATGACGACTCCGCTGGCTCAAGCGATGACGAGTCCGAGAAGAGGAAGAGGATCGAGGACAAGCTGAACGATCTCTGCTTCTTCGTCGACGACGAGGGCTTCTGCACCATGGCCCTGGGTGATGAGGTCGACGACAAGCTGGAGGACATCCCTCAGAATGACGACGACAACGACTCCTCGCAGGCATCGCAAACTCCTGAGGAACTCTCTGCCGAAGTTGATAAGCTTACTGCCGCTTTGCTTAGTCAGGATAAGTTGCTTAGGCGTGCAGCTAGAGAGAGAAAGGAGTTTAGGCAGAAGTGGGAGGACACGGTGAAGGAGCTTGAGTTTGCTAGATCCACCATGGTCGTGTCTGAGGAGGCTGAGTGTGAGATGTTCACCAAGCACATGACTGACCTTCTCACTTTGAGAGGTAAGTATGCTGCTTTGGTTGGAGAGGTGGATGAGCTCCGGGCTAGACCCGTGTTGTTGGGTGCGTGCAAGTCTTGTGCTGGCTTGCAATCCGAGTTGGTAGAGAAGAATGCCAAGATTGAGTCTCTTGAGAAGGCCAGCTCGGGTAGCACTTGTGTCACAAGGTGTGCGTTGTGCGAGGGTTTGGAGATGGAGATTGCAAATGTGAAGCATGGCAAGATGCAAACCGAGGAGGAAAACACATACCTTCGGACCATCTTGTCATGAGTGTCATGTAATGAGTCGCAGCTAGGAATGATGATCGCTCAGTTTAAGCGTGCTGCTGGAGGTCCAGGTGTAGGTTTTGCTCCGAGTGTTGATGTTTCTTCTTTTGGGAAGATTGGGAGTCGAGTGGTCTCAATCCGAGCGATAAGCCCAACTCCACCACCACTCCCAAGCTTACCAAGCTTCCACCCAAAGAGCCTCTCAAGCCTAACACCAAGGATGGAGTGTTTGATGAACCTCCAAGAGCTCCACCCAAGAAACAACAATGGGCTCCCAAACCAAGCCACCTCAAGAACAAGCTAGACACAATGCCACCTATCCAGAAGGAGCTCATGCCACAGAAAGGCAAAGTGATCCACACCCACTACCGTGAGTACCAACAACCCCCTATGAGAGCAGTGAGGTACCATTGTGAGCACTGTGGGAGAGATGGACACTTGAGTGAGTTTTGCTTGAGGCGCAAGAGAGAGGAGCGCCGTGCCAGGGAGATGGACAATGTGGACATGTACCATCCTTTCCATGATGTGCATGTGCCTAATGTCCAAAGGAGAGCTGCTAGGCCTAGAGGTGCAGTGCCTCAAGGTCCTAGGCGTCAGGGAGGTGTTGCCCGATGGGGTCCTGACTTTGCAGGATATGGACCCCGTGGCGGAGGCTTTGTCGAGCGTTTTCCACCATCGCGTTTTGACTATCACGATGGACGCTCTTTACTTAGCGGACCACATTTTCCTGTGCGTGGTGATCGCTTTCCCCGTAGGCGTGCTAGGAATGGTTTTTATACTGACCGTTCTTTTGAGCAGCCGACCCAACACTGGTACTCTTCCTACTTCACTAATCCCAGTGTTGGACCGTATGTTCACCCTATATCTTTTTATTGATATAGGTGAAACGATTGGAGGACATTTGGTTGGTGGATTCCGGTTGCTCGAGGCATATGACCGGAAACGCCAAGTGGTTCTTGTTAACACTAGATTTTGGTCAACATTGAGAAGATGACAGGTGAACCTAACGAGCAGTGAGAAGAGCATTCGACAGATGGCCAAGCGGTCGTTCTACCTGTGCGGTCGGCTATTTTACAAGGGTGTGACTCCATTCGGGAAATAGATATGGCAAGAGAAGCCGATCACGAGGATAATCGACCATGACCGTGACAGATTAAACGAGTATTCAAGAATCAGGGGGGTCTGATCTCATTGGCCAGGAGTTGGATTTGGTGGCGTTGTGATGTGGCACGCAAGCAAAGGAGGCAATTTAAATATATATATATATAAAGCATGCATGTCTTGACGTCCAATTCTATATTTAGCATGAATGGCTTCACGATGAAGGAAAGGCTAGAAGACGGCGTGCATGTTCAACAGCCGTGTGCAGAGATGGGCGTATGAGGCATTCGGCAAGTACCCATGCGGTCGACTAGTTTCCAAGGATTCGGCAACTACTCATGCGGTCGGCTATTCTGAGAAAAGGGAGTTTCCATTGAAACGACGGAAGCAAGAGCCGATCGGGCAACAAAATTGCGACAATTAAGGCAATGGAGATTCCGAAAGGAGTTGAAGGCCAAGAATATTGTATTTTCCTTTAATATTTCATAGTCGTGTCCTCTTAGGAGTTGTATTGCGTCCAGGGTATAAATATAAACCCTTGGCTATTGTAAAAACTGTTCACAACCATATCAATACAAACCGGCCCTGTGCCACCTTCGAGTCCTTAGTCGTGTCGTCGAGTTCTTCGAGAGGAATCATCGATCCGTCGACCTCCGTAAGTCCCGGCAACCTTGTTATCATGTCTAGTATCATGCGGTGGATTTAGATATGATGCAAGTAGTCTTGCTTGTTTTCAATGGTCGTGCGGCGGACCATTGTTAGCGATCAAGAAGTCTTTGCTTGTGCTTTGCTTATGGGTAGATACCGTGCAGCAGGAGTTTATTCATATGTTTAGCGCAAGCGAGATAGTTATTGGCTCTGTTAGATCTGGCAAATCTGATAGATTCATTAAGTTATCTTGTGTTGCATTGTTTATTTAATTCTTGTAACACTCTTTTGCCCAATCTAGATTGATCTTTGTTCGGCCTTATCGCACAAGTTTGCTTGTGTCTTAATAATTGCACAATCGTGATGGCCGAATTAACTTTCAATCTAGATTGTTACATGTTGTGGGTTCATGCATGTCAATCACGGTTAGGCTTTGATGGAACTGGGTATCATGCGGCAGATGCAGGTTTTAGATTGGTTTAATCATGCTTGCTTGTATGTTCCTTCTTCATGGACCCCAACTTGGCTGGTTTGCCAATCTTGGTTAAGCTTACATGAGTAATGAGTATATATAGATCTGTTTGAATACATGCATGCTTTTAGCTTCTTATCATTAGATTGTATCATGCGGTGGATTAATCTAATTATAAGAAGTAGCATAGATTTGTAGCAAGTGGTATCATGCGGTCGATTAGCTTCACTCAAGTCTACGCTTGACGGGTTTATGAAGACTAGACGTGCGGCAGACTAGTTGGATTAGCCTATGCATGTGTTGTTTGAATAGATTTATATTTACAAGTTACCTGTTTCTTTTCTTACATATGCGTTCGGCAATCAACCTGTTTACATGCTTTCTTTTATACTTGCCGAATGACTCTATAAACATGCTTTGACAGACAACTTCTATAGCTGTGTGCCATCGTGATTGGCTTTCAAAGCCGTACATATGGAACTGTCTGGTCTCACCCGACATGTTCCAGTGGTATTCTCACGGTTTTATCCCTTGTTGTTTTTCATGTCAAACCGACTGGCACGTCTCCGGATTCAACACACTCCGGGCACCTGATTGAAGCTAAGCTTTTCAGCTTGCAGTGTGTGAGGCGCGGCGCGTCACGTTTTGCGCCAACACACTTTTTGGCACGCCCGGTGGGACCATAATCGTTTGATTAAAGTCATCCAGATTATCGGAGGTTGTAGCATATGGCGACTAGTTGATACCATGATTGATAAGCTCAGGAGGTTCAAAAGTTGTTGCTCCTATACTCCACCGTTCAGAGAATAGAGGCATCGGCTAAATAAAGGGCATCATGCATGCCGTATTTATTAGGGAGACAAAGATAGACGGCATGCAGGGCATGTCCTATGGTGCTGACATTGTTGTTGAGACAAGTGCTATTCGGTTTATTGGGCAAGGATGGACCAAGTGATTGGAGCAATGAAAAATACAATATTATTCTATAATAGGCCGATGACCTTTCAATACATGATTATGCCAATATTTTTCTGGAGCCATCAGATTGATATATCAAGCTGAATTCCCGACAAGAACTTGGCCAATTCATGAGAAGCAAATTCAGAGGTCTGCCAAGGCAATATAAAGATGAAAGTTTATGAGCAGCACACCGAGTCAACCACCAAAAGAGTTCAGATTATAACCTTGGCACATGGAGATTGACTATCCTAAATAAAATCGGTTGCTCCCTTATCCCCGTCGGCTGTTCATCTTCAATCAAACAGTCTTGATAATTCAATGATGGGCCAGCCTCAACCATCGACTATGTTGGAACCTTCAAATCGATACTTGGGCCGATGGTAGCAATAGTGCAGATGCTTATCAATCATTCGCAAGCTGGATATGATAGTCAATATTTGAATTTCTTCATGATGGGAGGCTAGTTCTCAATCGGCTAAAACCCAGATGAACAACACACAACAAGATGTGTAGGGAGGGCTTCTGTATTTCATGGATTGACCACAATCGTCTGATTGGAAGACATCAACCAAGCTTGATTTAATATTGGGTCCAGACTTTGTTCATCAGATGACATTTTATTAGCAGTTTATCACAAAAAAAATTAATGGCCGATAGTAAGAAAGATATCGGCTCATTCTTGTGGACCACGATCGAAGTAAAATTCTACAATTATCAAGATGCCAGATTCCAAGAATGCAGTCAGTTGACTCATTATTTGTTACTGCAAGTTCACATGGACCAAGTTCAAGATTTATTTTTGCAAAGGTTCTTATGGGAACATATCATACCGTTGGCTGTTGTACCTACGTAGACCTCGTTTCTACTAGTACGTATCATCGCTCTCCTATATAGATCCTCATACCATCGGTTAGTAGATTGGATATGGTCAATTTGAATCTCTATCGGCTATACGACCTCAGATATTTACAATTTGAAGCCGACAGCACAACTTCAAAGCCGAATAGGGAATCATGTAAAGGTAATAGTATTCACAACCAATCTGAAAAGTATAACATTGATTATATAAATATATCAGCTCTGATAGATGCAACAACGACCATGAATACCGTGAGGTTCGGCCGCAAATAAAACTTTGTCCGTCAAGAAGTGGCAGACAATAGTTGCATATACCAGAACGTGATGGATCATGCCGCTGGTGAGATCATGCAGGTGCTATTTAAGGACATGGCTTCCAACCCAATGTTGCCGCGTACCAAGTACATCTGCTACACCGTCTGTGGCTACAGAAGGCTGTCTTCTTTCAGGTCATCTAGTCAGGCCCATGCATGCTCTGAACATCATTCTAGCAGGCCGATTCGATTCTGAGGATATATTCAATCGGCTATTTTAGAAAAGGAAGAGATGCGTGATCAATGGTTCCTTGCTTTCAATGATCACATACATGAGTCGGCTGAGAGCACATCGACTAAATAAATGGAAGAATATTTTATCAGGATCAAGCAAAGGAAATATCAGCCTATGATAGCCGATTTCAAGATATGGAAGACTATCCTTCCATCGGCTATTGTACAGAGAGGAATGCAGTCAAACAAGCTGATTGCCGGAGGTGACCGATTGCTAATCATGCACGTACACTTATGCACCAGAGGAAGTACAATTGTCGCAGCCACCACCGATTAGCAACCGAAATATGATGTCATAGCTCAGTTCATGACCGATTACACGTTGCCTAACAGACCCATCACCAACCTGTAATTTTTACGTTATCAACAAAGAAGCAACAGTCGATCGGACAAATGAACAAACAGCCGATCAGACAACTAAGCAAAAGCCGATAAGACAGAACCTTCGGCTCCTATTAATATAACTTTACCTTTCCCTGAGTAACACAAAACTCAATCTGGTGATAAGGTTACGAAAGGCTACATCAGAGGCACAAAGGACGTTAGCAACCGGACGGCTGATAGGGGACCATCGGCTAAAACGTTTTCAGCACACTTCATATTGAAAGAGATACTTTTGCTGATGGCCTTGAATAAGGTGGTGCCAACAAGACAATGTAACGGTGACAAGTTCACTTATAGTTAGAACAGCTACAAGATCTGAAGCAGCCAGTCATTTGCAGAAGAAGGATTGACGTTTATGATTGGCTTCAAATATTTTCAACCCGTATTCGGCGAAGACGTCTCGGATGAGAGAAAGGAGGACACCAGTGAATCATCGATTACACTGCTGTGATTACGTGTCAGGGGGCCTGAGATCAACACGCACACATCGTACAACATCGAGCGATCCATCATGGCTGCTTCATCTTCAACGATGGTTTGTGTAATTTTACCCTCGCTTCTCTAATAGTTTCAGAGCTTAAAATTAAAATCATTAAAAAGCAAAACCTCTCATGTTGCGTCTCCGCACTAAAAAAAATCCACTCTATGAATATGTGATATAAATATTTTGGGTTATCCATTGTTGAAATGATAAATAGATGCTCTGTTTTATGTTTCACCTGTGTCTGGTTTATAGCTTTGATTTCTTTAAGATTTGGGCCTAGTGGTTATTATATTTATCTTGAAGTCTTTGAAATTTATGGGTTGCATAGAATTTAAACTTTGTCTGAAAGTAGTTGTGGGATATGAATAGAGGTAGAATTCGCTATGACATTATTCTAAGAGATACTTGAAATTCGAAGATTTAATGAATAATAAAGTTTACTTAATGTCATATTGAGCACTGTCAAATCATTGTGACTACTAGTTGAGATTATAGTCATATTCTCAAGATCAAGATTCACGTACACGTTATAAACTAATAAGTGTTTTGCATGTGCATTCTCTCTTTGAGTAAAAATATGAGGCTATTCTATAAATCTCAGAAATAAAAACGACGGACACGTGTTCACCAGAACTGAGAAAGAAAAAAGGGCAAGACCGCCTAAATAAAAATATGAAAAAGAAAAAGGTCAAGTGACCGCCAAATAAAATAAAAGATGACCGAAGACCCAGTAGCCTCATAATTTTAAAAGGTAGGGAGAATGACATATGCAAAAGAAAAAGTAATAAAAATATTCACTTGCACTTCTTGATCTAGGTTTATGGCTTGTATCTCCTTATGGTCGAGTCTTTGACTTTGCAATATTATGTGATATGATTTTATATAAAGATAATGATAAAAACTCCGGATGAAAAGATAAGCATTTCTGTAGCTATTCTGTTTTGCAATCGCTTGAGGACTCAGTGAGATCTAAAGCCCCATAATTAAAGAGACGGATGGATGAGTAAGGTACCATTTTATTCAAGTTTAAAAGAAATCTTGGTTATAAAATATGATACTTTTGAGATGTAGTCGGCATTGCAGCATCTTCTGTTCAATAAAATGGAAGAACTATAATATTTGTACACATATGTATTTGTAACTAACTTATTTCCACATGTATTGGAGAATTATTGTTTTACAGGCAAAATTGTGGAAACATGGTGAGAAAATGTTATTGCTATCAGTGGATTTCTTGGCTTTTTGAAGAAGACCAACAGAGATCAAATAGTTCGAAGCATGACAATTCATACTCTGAACTAGGGGGGCCTATGTTAACACTGGATTTTGGTCAACATTGAGAAGATGATAGGTGAACCCAACGAGCAGTGAGAAGAGCATTTGATAGACGGCCAAGCGGTCGGTCTACCTGTGCGGTCGGCTATTTTACAAGGGTGTGACTCCATTCGGAAAATAGATATGGCAAGAGAAGCCGATCACGAGGATAATCGACCATGACCGTGACAGATTAAACGAGTATTCAAGAATCAGGGGGGTCTGATCTCATTGGCCAGGAGTTGGATTTGGTGACGTTGTGATGTGGCAAGCAAGCAAAGGAGGCAATTTATATATATATATATAAAGCATGCACGTCTCGACGTCCAATTCTATATTTAGCATGAGTTGCTTCACGATGAAGGAAAGGCTAGAAGACTGTCACACCCCAACTTTAAGGATAAAGTTGAGACAACATACTCATGTGTGCCCAGGAAAAATCACACACATAAGTAGACAAATTACAAGAGTGGCATCATCACATTGTTTATTACATCACGATAGTATTTAAAACAGAGTCTTACAACATACTGAACCACAGATCACTGAACTGGTACACAAACTAAGCCACAGGGAAACGTCGACTGGGGGAGCAGCTAGCCTAGAAGTCTTCCGGAAAGTCGCCAACTGCACCTTCATCTGTTACCCATCCGGGATTTTGCCCAAAAAGAAGACAAACAACAAGCGTAAGTACTCCACGTACTTAGCAAGCTAACATAGGGTTCATGAGGCTCAAAAAGGCTGACACTGTCTAACTGCCGTTAGCTTTTAAGTTGGCAAAGTTTTAGCTTTAAGGTAAACGAGTATTGTGCTTAACCCTTAACCCATGATCCATTTGTCCATCAAAGATAAATAAAACATCATAAGGTACCAACAATATATAGTAAACAGTTATTCTAGTATCAAAGTTCTGCTAGTTTTCCGGGCCGCTCGTGACCGTGAGCACGACTGTTATAACAGTTTTACACTCTGCAGAGGTTGCGCATCTTTACCCATAAGCCGTGTTACCCTTGTGCCCGAGGCGGCCAACCTCTTGATCCACTTCCGAGGTAGATCGGCAGGGCACACTATGAAGCCTTTCGCTGGTTCGTCTAACTGGTCAGGGCCGCTAGGTTTCCTTGGCAGGCAGATGTAGCAACCCCCCTTTCCTATGGCACAAGGCCATCGCAGCTATACACATAGGAACAGGAGCAGCCCTACACCCAAAGTGGCAAGCCCCTTTTGCGCCCTTTCGGGTCACCGCTGCCGAGTTAGAAAAGGTCCAGTTTACTGAGCTAAAACCAGAGCCATATAGCACTCATGGTAGCACTGTCAATCCCAGCTTTTGCTAACAGCAAGTTTTATTAACCGTTTAACAACATATCATCATGAGAAACAAATTCATCATTGGACTGGATCGATTATAAGTCAGTTAGCACTAGCAAAGCTACCCATATGCATATATCCCACGGGAACAAGAACATCACAGATCACAAAGCTAAGTGGGTTTTCTAAGGTTGCTCAATTGGACACATGCATAAATGAGTGATTAAAGTAAAGTGTATAGGTAAACAAGGAGGTCCCATGCTAACTTGCCTTGGTTGTCGAAAGGTTGATCCTCTTGCTGGTCACTGAACGAGGGGTCCTGATCGCACCACACCGACTCACCGTCTATCCAAACACACAACATCACCACGCATCCCAGGTGCAAACATACACGATGCAAACAGAGCTATTATTAGAACATTACACCAAACAGTAATAAACTGAAATAAAACTTTGATAAAACTGAAGTACGCATCTCTACGATCACAACAAGCTTTGGTTCATCGAAAACGGAGTTACGGTGCGAAAGTTACGATCGAAACGGCATATATAAAGCCCTAAACAAGATTAACTTGGACCCTAAAGCTAAACTATCCAAAACAGGTTAACAGGGGTATAAACGGGTAGAGCACTAAATTACGAAGCTAACGCAATTTGAATGGATCAAATCGGAGCTAAAACGTGGATTTTATAAGCAAAACAATGTAGTGGCATTTCTGTAAATAAACTGAAAAGCATTTGAATTGAAATGGGAATTTAAATTAGATTTTAAATCGAATTTACGGACGGCTGGACCGCGCCTCAAATCGACCAAAACACAGGGGCCTAGACGGAAGTTTTCAAAGACTCAGGTAACAGTGGAAAAAGGGAGTGCGGGTTGAGGATAGAGTAATTATAAGGGCCTTTTTGAAAGATGTCGGCCGAAGGGGTATTGAGCGCTACGGGCCGTCGGATCGGCGATGGGCGGTGTGGATTAGACGCCGGGGGGGTTGCGCGCGCGGGACGGGCCGACGGCGCGCACTGGCCACGGCGTCGCGGTGCCTCGCGACGGCGTGCGCGCACCCGCCATGGACGGCGAAACGGAGCTCGCGGGCACGGGCTCTGGGGCACCGAAAGATGAACCAAGCGGTCGGAGGGGTAGCGGAGCGCAAGGGGGGTTCTCACCGCGGTGAAACGAACGGAGGAGGTGGCTCGGAGGTGGCGGTCCGCGGCGAACGGCGGTCGGCGTCCGGCGAGATCCTGCTGCGAGAAAACGGCCGGCGGTTAGGGCAAAATCGAGCACAAGGAAAGACGGCAAGGGGTCTGGCATCTTCACCGAGGCGCGGCGGAGCTCGGAAGAGGATGCAATCGGCCCGGGCGGCGCCGAATCGTCAGATCGACGGCGGCGGGCGACGGCAAGGCGGCGGGGAGCTCTGGTCGCGGTTGCTCGGTGGTCTGCTGCGACGCTGCGGAAGAGAATGAGGGAAAAGAGAGCGGGGGTGCGGGCGCGTCCGCTAAATGCATGAGGGCGAGGGCGAGGTCGTGGGAGCGGCGCCGCACGACGCGCGGAAGACGCGGGCGCGACGGTTGCTCGCTCGCTCGAGCCCAGACGGCGCACAAAGGGGAGAGGGAAGGCGCCGACAGGTGGGGACGGCTCGCCAGAGAGAGAGAGAGAAGCGGTGCGGCTCAGCCGGCGCGCGCACGGGCCGGCCAGATGGGCCGCGGCGAAGGAGGAGAGGGATGGAGTCGGAACCGACGCGGGCGCGCTCGACCCGGCTGGGCCGAGGCCGACTTGCGGGCCGCGCGAAGGAGGGAAGAGGAGAGGGAGGCCTGGCGCGGATAGGAAAATGGGGAGGGGAGAAGAGAGCCGGCGGGCTGGGCCTCAGGCCATTCGGGCCGAAAACAAGGGAAGGAGAGAGGGAGTAAAATGAATTCCTTTTTCATTTATTTCAAAGCATTTCAAAACATTTCCAAAAGGAGTTTGAATTCAAACCAAGTTTTAACAGAAACCAGACACTCCAATAAATCCAGTGCATCAGCATGAATGCATAAACATGTTGCCACCATTATTTTAATTCAACAAAAATTTATTTAACCCTAGGTTAAATGCTCACAAATTCATTATTAAATCATTTTCACCTATTTTGTTTTGGAGAAATTTTTAGGGTGTTACAAAGACGACGTGCATGTTCAACAGCCGTGTGCGGAGATGGGCGTATGAGGCATTCGGCAAGTACCCATGCGGTCGGCTAGTTTCCAAGGATTCGGCAACTACTCATGCGGTCGGCTATTCTGAGAAAAGGGAGTTTCCATTGAAACGACGGAAGCAAGAGCCGATCGGGCAACAAAATTGCAACAACAAAATTGCGACAATTAAGGCAATGAAGATTCCAAAAGGAGTTGAAGGCCAAGAATATTGTATTTTCCTTTAATATTTCATAGACATGTCCTCTTAGGAGTATTGTGTCAAGGGTACAAATATAAACCCTTGGCTATTGTAAAAACTGTTCACAACCATATCAATACAAACCGGTCCCGTGCCACCTTCGAGTCCTTAGTCGTGTCGTCGAGTTCTTCGAGAGGAATCATCGATCCGTCGACCTCCGTAAGTCCCGGCAACCTTGTTATCATGTCTAGTATCATGCAGTGGATTTAGATATGATGCAAGTAGTCTTGCTTGTTTTCAATGGTCATGCGGCGGACCATTGTTAGCGATCAAGAAGTCTTTGCTTGTGCTTTGCTTATGGGAAGATACCGTGCAACAGGCGTTTATTCATATGTTTAGCGCAAGCGAGATAGTTATCGACTCTGTTAGATCTGGCAAATCTGATAGATTCATTAAGTTATCTTGTGTTGCATTGTTTATTTAATTCTTGTAACACTCTTTTGCCCAATCTAGATTGATCTTTGTTCGGCCTTATCGCACAAGTTTGCTTGTGTCTTAATAATTGCACAATCGTGATGGCCGAATTAACTTTCAATCTAGATTGTTACATGTTATGGGTTCATGCATGTCAATCACGGTTAGGCTTTGATGGAACTGGGTATCGTGCGGCAGATGTAGGTTTTAGATTGGTTTAATCATGCTTGCTTGTATGTTCCTTCTTCATGGACCCCAACTCGGCTGGTTTGCCGATCTTAGTTAAGCTTACATGAGTAATGAGTATATATAGATCTGTTTGAATACATGCATGCTTTTAGCTTCTTATCATTAGATTGTATCATGCGGTGGATTAATCTAATTATAAGTAGCGTAGATTTGTAGCAAGTGGTATCATGCGGTGGATTAGCTTCGCTAGAGTCTACGCTTGACGGGTTTATGAAGACTAGACGTGCGACAGACTAGTTGGATTAGCCTATGCATGTGTTGTTTGAATAGATTTATATTTATAAGTTACCTGTTTCTTTTCTTACATATGCGTTCGGCAATCAACTTGTTTACATGCTTTCTTTTATACTTGCCGAATGACTCTATAAACATGCTTTGACAGACAGCTTCTATAGCTGTGTGCCGTCGTGATTGGCTTTCAAAGCCATACATATGGAACTGTCTAGTCTCACCCGGCATGTTCCAGTGGTATTCTCACGGTTTTATCCCTTGTTGGTTTTCAGGTCAAACTAACTGGCACGTCTCCGGATTCAACACACTCCGGGCACCCGATTGAAGCTAAGCTTTTCGGCTTGCAGTGTGTGAGGCGCGGCGCGTCACGTTTTGCGCCAACAGTTCTCCAGTCTTAGTCCTATTGCCGGAAAAGAGTTTATCACCTTCGGCGACAATAGCAAAGGTATGGTGTTGTCTCATGGGTCGGTGCGAGTTAATGAGCACTTTGTGTTGCGTGATGTTGCTCTTGTTTCTAACTTGCATTTTAACCTTCTTTCTGTTTCACAACTTTTTGATGATGACTATGAGATTCGTTTTAAACCGAATCTCAGACGCATTTTAGATCCTCAGGGCAATATTGTATGTTTGATTTCGCCCTTTGGGAAAGTCTTTCGAGCGAATTTCTTGGAGTCGTTTGGTTTTTCCCGCTGTCTTGTGGCTGGTCCTTCCTCCTCTAATCTTTGGAAGTGGCATAGGAGACTCGGTCACCTGAGCTTCGACTTGCTTGCAAGGCTTAGCTCACTTGGCCTAATCCGAGGATTGCCCAAGTTGTCCATGGAGAAGGACCTTGTTTGCCATTCTTGTAGACATGGGAAAATGGTTGCCGCTCCCCACCATCCAGTGACTCTAGTCATGACACAGCACCTTGGAGAGCTTTTACACATGGATCTTGTTGGTCCGGCTCGGGTGAGCTCGGTTGGTGGGAAGTGGTATGTTCTTGTGGTTATCGACGATTTTTCGAGATATTCGTGGGTCTTCTTTTTGACTGAGAAGACTGAGACTTTCTCTTTTGTTCGCAATCTGATTCTGCGACTTCAGAATGAGTTCCCTTTGAACTCGATATGAGCTATTCGTAGTGATAATGGTTCCGAATTTAAGAATTCAGATTTTGAGAAGCTTTGTAACTCCTTGGGTTTGGAGCATTAGTTTTCTTCTCCCTACACACCGCCACAAAATGGTGTTGTAGAGAGGAAGAATTGGACCCTTGTAGAGATGGCCAGGACGATGCTCGATGAGCATAGGACTCCTAGGCGATATTGGGCCGAAGCTATGAACACTGCATGCTATATTTCCAATCGCATTTTTCTCCGAGCTTTCTTGAAAAAGACTTCTTATGAGTTGCATTTTGGTAGACAACCCAAGGTGAGTTACTTTAGAGTTTTCAGTTGCCACTGTTTTATATTGAAGAAAGGCAACCTGGACAAATTTGAGTCTCGTTCTTCTGACGGTGTATTTTTGGGTTATGGCACTCACACTTGAGCTTATCGTGTACTTAACCTTGATACTAACCGAGTCATGGAGACATCCGATGTCACCTTCGACGAGACCATGGTTTGTCCTTCTTCTCGTTTTGAGCGTGCAGGTGATCATGAGGTTGGTGAGCCTCTTTTTGATGACGAGGACGAGGGTGCTGAAGGTATGGATGATCCAGCACCTCCTCCACCTGCTGTGCCGCAAAGAGCGGCTTCTACTATGACTCATGGCCCCGACCCTTCTTCCTCTACGACTTGGGGGCCGTGGGATCCGCCACCTCGAGCGGTACCTTTTGTACCCGAGGGGGCACCAGCTGCAGTTGAGGGGGAGGTATCTTCAGCTCGGGAGGCGCCACGACACATTCAGCGCCAACACCAGCCTCAACAGATGATCGGTAGCATTGACGAACGTGTCACTCGGTCCAGGTCACATCAAATCTCTCACTTTGCTCATTCTGCATATGTTGCTGATTTTGAACCCCGAGATGTTGGACACGCTTTGACGGATCCGGATTGGGTCAATGCCATGCATGAGGAGTTAGAAAATTTTGAGCGAAATCGGGTTTGGGTTTTGGTTCCACCTCCTCCAGACTGTAATCCTATTGGGACAAAATGGGTTTTGAAAAACAAACAAGGAGAGGATGGCCACATTGTGAGAAACAAGGCCAGACTTGTAGCCAAGGGTTATAGTCAGAAGGAGGGGATAGACTATGAGGAGACTTTTGCTCCTGTAGCTCATTTGGAGGCTATTAGGATACTCTTGGCTTTTGCTGCATCCAAAGGGTTTAAACTTTTTCAAATGAATGTCAAGAGTGCCTTCTTAAACGGCTACATAGAAGAAGAGGTGTATGTTGAGCAACCCCCCGGTTTTGAAAATCCCAAGTTTCCAAACCATGTTTTTAAACTCCACAAAGCTTTATATGGTTTGAAACAAGCCCCTAGAGCCTGATATGATAGATTGAAAACCTTTTTGCTAGCTAAGGGTTTTAAAATGGGGTGTGTGGGTAAAACACTTTTTCTCCTCAAGCAAGGCAAAGACACTCTCTTGGTTCAGATTTACGTGGATGACATCATTTTCGGTGGTTCTTCTCACGCTTTGGTTGCCAAATTTGCAGATTTAATGAGCAGGGAGTTCGAGATGAGTATGATGGGTGAGCTGACTTTCTTTCTCGGATTGCAAATTAAGCAATCCCGAGAAGGGACGTTTGTGCACCAGGGCAAGTACACCAAAGACTTGCTGAAGAGGTTCGATATGGGTGAGGCCAAGCCTCTTCCAACACCCATGTCGACCACGACGCCCCTGGATGCGGATGTGGATGGAGAAGCTGTGGACCAGAAGGAGTACCCGAGTATGATCGGGTCGCTGCTCTACCTGACGGCGACACGCCCGGACATTCAGTTCGTGGTGTGTCTGTGCGCACGCTTTCAGGCGTCGCCGCGCACTTCTCACCGTCAGGCAGTCAGGCGCATTATGAGGTACCTTCGTTTCACACCTGAGTTCGGGATTTGGTATTTAGCTTCCTCCACCCTCTCCCTTTGCGGTTTTTCTGATGCCAATTTTGCTGGTTGTAGAGTTGAGCGCAAGTCTACTTCTGGGACTTGCCAGTTTATTGGTTCTTCTCTTGTATCTTGGTCTTCTCGCAAGCAGTCTAGTGTCGCTCATTCTACCACAGAGGCTTGATATGTTGCTGCGGCTAGCTGCTGTTCTCAATTGCTTTGGATGATGGCCACTTTGCGTGATTTTGGTCTGAGCTTTTCTTGCGTACCTTTGCTTTGTGACAGCACGAGTGCGATTAGCGTTGCTAAGAACCCCGTGCTGCATTCTAAGACCAAACACATTGATGTGCGCTTTCATTTTCTGCGAGACCATTATGAGAAGGGTGATATCGACCTTCGCCATGTCGATACTCATCATCAGTTGGCAGATATTTTCACCAAGCCTTTGGACCAATCAACCTTTAATTGGTTGAGAGGTGAGCTTGGTGTGTGTTTCCCCTTTTAGATGTGGGAAACATTTTGGCCCTTGTATCACAGACTAACTCTTTTCTTTCGCTTTGTTTTCGCTTCTGATAGGTTAGTCTTTGCATTTAATCATGCATCTTTATCTTTCTGAGCTTCATGTATATAATCTTTAGAATGTGATTATGCTCTGTTTAGTATGCTCCGATGCTTTATGATAATGCTTGTAGCTTATGCCCTTTCTGATCACTTATACATGTTGTGAGCTGAGCTATTTTTGGAATGGTGAACCTGCTTAATGAACATAAAACTTGAAAATGTTCACCATTGAGATATGCAACTAGCATGTGTAGGATGTGTTGAATTCACTCGTGCTTTTCATATATGCTAGGTTGCTATGTCTCTAGTTCTGAGACATTCACTTGCTTAGTATGTTCATATTCTGTTTAAAATCTGAACCAAGTTTTAAGTGATTTGAAAAGATCAAGATGGGACTGCTTGTCAACACATCACGGTATCGAGACAGTTTCTCATTGCACTCTGAGTTAAACTTGAGCCGTGTAGTGTATGACCGAAACCGACGCTTTAAGCTTCTGATTGCATATGCATAGGCTTAGCCCGGTTGAAAAGTTAGGCAATGATAAGCTTTCAACCTCTCGCAGTCACATGCTGTATTTTAGACTTGTGTAATTTCACCGCTGCAACTCTGATTAAAATTTGAAATCACAAGTGTATGCTTCATTCTATAGCATGATGATTGAACTTTGCTAGGGGTAGTTCACCTTGTATACATGTTTAGCACTTGTTTGACTTCCTGTCTATACATGTGTAGTGCTATTTTGATGGTGAATACCTTTTTGGCTAAAAACTGCTCACTTTGCTCTTATGTTCATATTTCGTATTCGGTGATCAGTTTGAGCCTTTGCTAGCATTTTATGGATGTTGTTGAGTCATCAGATCAGAACTGTGTAGAGCACCTTCGCATTCTCTTGACTATATTCCTGAAGCTGCTAACTTGCATTTTGACTCATATGCATTTTGGAAGGGGAGTAAATTTGCTTGTTGACACATTTGATGGTGCATTTTCTAAGGGGGAGCAATTTTACTTGATGGTGCATTTTCAACTAAGGGGGAGAAATTTGACAAATCATGAGTGCCTTTTGTGTTCAACTGAGGGGGAGAAAATATTGATAAATCACGTGCTTTCCGAGTTGAACAAAGGGGGAGATTTCATGGTTGTGTGCATCATTCGAGGGGGAGTTTGCTCGTGATGAGTTTTTGATTTTTCCAATTGGTTCAGAGCGTTTTGCTAGTTGTGTTGAGCCTTTGTCTCTTTCTTGAGGGACTAACATTCGCCCTTTAGTCTTTCAATTGGCGTCGAGCTCTTTTGTTCTTAAGCTGGTAACAGTTGGTATCGAGCTTTCCTGCTAGCAGTGTTGAGCCTGTTCTACCTGTTCTTGAGGACTAGCACTGTTTTGCTTGATTTTCAGATTGATTTTCAATTGGTGTCGAGCTCTTCTATTCTTGAGTGTCAATTGGCATTTGCTAGCGGTGTTGAGCCTGTTCTACCTCTTCTTGAAGGCCAGCTTTGCTTTGCTTGGTTGCGTCGAGCCGTTGCCCATGTCTTTGGGGACCAGGTTGTCTGGCTCTTTCCACTTGACCTTCTTCGGCTTTGCTATGCTTCTGGGTCATTTGGTCGAGTTCCTTCTCCTTCTTGCTTCCTTCTTCAATTCTATAATGATTTGTGTGTGTAGTTGACAATGCACTCATCAAGGGGGAGATTGCGGATACATGGGTGTATGCCGAGTCTCGAGTGATGAGTGATTGTCAATGGGTTTAATGCGCATGTTCTTTGGCTTGTGTTGTGCAGGTGTCGAGCACGGAGACAGTGATCGAGGGCAAGGTGAAGGTCAAGTAGAGACGTGCCGTGCCGACGGACCGGGAGCGGTGAAGGGTGGACGTGAGGCTTGGACTGAGGGACCGGTGGCCTGAGGATCAGCTGTGGCGGTTGACAGCCTGGTACAACGATGAGCGGAGACTTGCGGGGCACGGTGTTGCTCGGGTCGAGGACCTGGGGACACGTGTCGGTGGACGGGGTGCACGGGCGGTGCATCCCCTCTACAGCTTTGGTTTGGTGGTTGAGCCACAGAAAAACCACTAGGTGGATGGTTTCCAGGTTTGGGCCACAAAACCTGGGTGCTTCGGGTTTGCCGAGTTTGGGCCACAAAACTCGGGCTGAGGACAGTTTCCAGGTTTGGGCCTCAAAACCTGGGCGCTGGCGGGTTTCTGAGTTTGGGCCACAAAACTCAGGCGACGGACGACGGGTTTCCCGGTTTCAGCCTCAAAACCGGGTGATGGACTTGGAGGCTGGTTTCCCGGTTTGGGCCTCAAAACCGGGGGTTGGTCGTGAAGGCCTAGTTTCCCGGTTTCGGCTACAAAACCGGGGGGCGGAGTCCGGGAAAATGACAAGCGGAGCGGTGGCGGCACGTGGCGGCAATCGGTGAGGTTGCGTCGAGGCAACGCTACCAGTTGTGCGGGCGTGACCATCGGATCAGCATCATCTTCGGGTTGGTCCAGGATAGCCTTAGGGTTTGGCTGGGTTGCTCTGTAAATAACTAGGGGTAGAGTGGGAATTAGAATTTGGATAAGTAGGGGGAGACACCCACCTCCCAAAAAAAATCTCAGTCATTTGCTCTTTCACTCCTAGGGTTTTCTTGCTCTCCCTATTCCCTGCTGTAGTGAACTGAGATCCACAGAGAAGAGAACAATACCACTGTGCCCGTGAGATTTTGAGAAAGTGAGACCGTAATCTCACTATTGTAGCGTGTGGTAGCCACACGGTTGCAAATTCGTGGTTGTGATTCGTGTTTCATTCTTGTTCTTCGCGAGTTGCTTTTCTCCACGTTTTTCCCGTCGATCGATCTCTTTGCTCGGTGCGTCTTTTGCAAATCCGTTTGAACTAAGTTGTTCTAGATCATGAGGCACTTCTTTCCACCGAAGGAACTCATCTCTAACCTCATGAGCTAGTAGATCGGTCAATTTTCGTTTCGGATCGGTTTTTGCTCCCTTAGCCCCGAATTCTTCCAATTCACCGATTTGGAGTTAGGTTCAAGCCATGATTCCTTTAGGATAGCTCACTAACCTCCTTGGAACTCCTCATACCAAGTCTAAGCCTTAGTGCTTTTGATTCGGAGGAGATCGAGTGATTTTCGCAGAGGAACAGTCTTGGTCTAGGGGCATAGGACGCTGGTGTCGGGACAATCGGACGCTGATTCATACTAGCGGACGCGTCCAATTCCACGTGTCATCTGACAGTCAATTTTAAGGAGCATCAGACGCTGACCTGCGGATACATGGGTGTATGCCGAGTCTCGAGTGATGAGTGATTGTCAACGGGTTTGATCGCATGTTCTTTGGCTTGTGTTGTGCAGGTGTCGAGCACGGAGACAGTGATCGAGGGCAAGGTGAAGGTCAAGTAGAGACGTGCCGACAGACCGGGAGCGGTGAAGGGCGGACGTGAGGCTTGGACTGAGGGACCGGTGGCCTGAGGATCAGCTGTGGTGGCTGGCAGCCTGGGACAACGACGAGCGAAGACTTGCCGGGCA
The DNA here is from genome assembly GCA_009763385.1 of Coix lacryma-jobi var. lacryma-jobi. Classification (NCBI taxonomy): domain Eukaryota; kingdom Viridiplantae; phylum Streptophyta; class Magnoliopsida; order Poales; family Poaceae; genus Coix; species Coix lacryma-jobi. The sequence continues at coordinate 54,018,062 of CM019824.1, forward strand.
TGGTGTTGCTCGGGTCGAGGACCTGGGGACACGTGTCGGTGGACGGGGTGCACGGGCGGTGCATCCCCTCTACAGCTCCGGTTTGGCGGTTGAGCCACAGAATAACCACCGGGTGGACGGTTTCCAGGTTTGGGCCACAAAACCTGGGGGTGCTTCCGATTTGACGAGTTTGGGCCACAAAACTCGGGCTGAGGACAGTTTCCAGGTTTGGGCCTCAAAACCTGGGCGCTAGCGGGTTTCTGAGTTTGGGCCACAAAACTCAGGCGACAGACGTCTGGTTTCCCGGTTTCGGCCTCAAAACCGGGGGATGGACTTGGTGGCTGGTTTCCTGGTTTGGGCCTCAAAACCGGGGGTTGGCGTGAAGGCCTGGTTTCCCGGTTTCGGCCACAAAACCGGGGGTGCAGAGCGGAGGGCGGCACGTGGCGGCAATCGGGAGGTTTCATCGAGGCAACGCTACGAGTTGTGCGGGCATGGCCGTCGGATCACAAATATCTTCGAGTTGGTCCAGAATAACCCTAGGGTTTAGCTGGCTCACTCTGTAACTAGTGAGGGGTAGAGTAGGAATTTGAATTAGGATAAGTAGAGGGAGACACTCTCCTCCCATTCTATCTCAGTCATTTGCTCTTTTGCTTCTAGGGTTTCCTGCTCTCCCATTCCCTGCTGTAGCGAACCTGAGATCCACAGAGAAGAGACTAATACCTCTGTGCCCGTGAGATTTTGAGGAAGTGAGACCGTAATCTCACTATTGTAGCATGTGGTAGCCACACGGTTGCAATTTCGTGGTTGTGATTCGCGTTTTTGTTGTGTTCTTCGCGGATTGCTTTTCTCCCCGTTTTTCCCGTTGATCGATCTCTTTGCTCAGTGCATCTTTTGCAAATCCGTTTGAATAGAGTTGTTCCACATCGTGAGACACTTCTTTCCACCCAAGGAAATCTTCGTTAACCTCACGAGCTAGTAGATCGGTTGATTCTTCGCTTTGGATCAAGTTTTGCTCCCTTGCCCCGAATTCTTCCAATTCCTCGATTTGGAGTTAGGTTCGAGCCATGATTCCCGTGGGATAGCTCACTAACCTCCTTGGAACTCCTCACACCAAGTCTAAGCCTTAGTGCTTTTTGCGGATACATGGGTGTATGCCGGGTCTCTGAGTGATGAGTGATTGTCAACGGGTATGATGCACATGTTCTTTGGCTTGTGTTGTGCAGGTGTCGAGCACGAATACAGTGATCGAGGGCAAGGTGAAGGTCAAGTTGAGACGTGCTGTGCTGACGGACCGGGTGCGGTGAAGGATGGGCGTGCCGTGCGGCGGACGTGCCATGCCGATGAACCGAGCGGTGAAGGGCGGACGTGAGGCTTGGACTGAGGGACCAGAGTGCCTGAGGATCAGCTGTGGTGGCTGGCAGCCTGTGACAAACGACAAGTGAAGAAGTGCGGTCATGTGTTGCCTGAGTCGTGGACTCGGGGACACGTGTCAGTGGATGGGGTGCACAGGAGGTGCATCCCCTCTACGACATCGGTTTGGTGGTAGAACCAGGGAAAAACCATCGGGTGGACGGTTTCCAGGTTTGGGCCTCAAAACCTGGGCGTGGACGGTTTCCGAGTTTGGCCACAAAACTCGGGCTGAGGGTTTCCGAGTTTGGCCACAAAACTCGGGCGGTGGACGGTTTCCAGGTTTGGGCCTCAAAACCTGGGTGCTGCGGGTTTGCTGAGTTTGGGCCTCAAAACTCAGATGCTGGTGGGCTGGTTTCCCGGTTTGGGCCTCAAAACCGGGGGATAGTTGTAAAAAGCTGGTTTTCCGGTTTGGGCCACAAAACCGGGGGTGCAGAGCGAGGGCGGCACGTGGCGGCAATCGGAAGGTTGCGTGGAGGCAACGCGGACGAGTTGTGCGGGCGTGGCCGTCGGCTACACCTACCACCGAGTTGGTCCAGAATAACCTTAGGGTTTAGCTGGTTCGCTCTGTAATTAGAATAGAGAGGGGTAGAGTAGGAATTAGACTTAGACTAGAATTAGTATAAGTAGTCGGGGAGACACCCTCCTCCCCTTATCTCAGTTTTAGCCATCTCATTTGCTCTTGCTTCCTAGGGTTTCCTGCTCTCCCATCCCCTGCTGTAGCTTGCTGAGATCCACAGAGAGACTCACCTCTGTGTACTGTTGATTTTGAGGAAAGGAGGTCGTAACCTCCTTGTCATAGCGTGTGTTTGCGCTTCGGCTGCAAGATCGTGGTGTCGATTCGCGTTTTGGTTGTGTTCTTCGCGGAATCCTTTTTCTCCACGTTCTTCCCGTCGCTTGATCTCTTTGCTCGGTTCATCTTTTGCAAATCCGTTTGAACCAAGTTGTTCTAGATCGTGAGGCACTTCTTTCCACCGAAGGAATTAACCTCTAACCTCACGGTCTAGGAGATCAATCGATTTTTCATTTTGGGTCAAGTTTTCTCCCTTCTCCCGATTTTCTTTGATTCATCGATTTGGAGATAGGTTCGAGCCATGATCTCTTAGGGATAGCTCACTATACTCCTTTTGACTCTTCTCACCAAGTTTGATCCCTAGAGGATTCGTTTTGGGTGAGATCGAGTCGAATCGGTGGACGAACAGCTGCTGTCGGGGTGACCGGACGCTGTCCTCGCGTTGAATGGACGCGTCCGGTGGTTGAACACTCGCCGTGTTCATTTTGCTTTTGACCGGACGCTCTGTTCAAAATGACCGGACGCTCCCTTCAGTGAGTCCGGTCAAGAACAGAGAGGCTCCACATCTGGATTTCGGCGATCGGACGCGTCCAGTGCCTTGTGACCGGACGCTCTGGTGAGTCCGGTCACTTTCGTGACTTGACCGGACGCACGGCTTGATCACTGACCGGACGCGCAGGTCTTACTGTTCATCGTGATTGTCTTCAGCTGACCGAACGCACTGCTCTTGACCGGACGCTCCTTAACCGTGAGTCCGGTCAGAAACCGTAAGGGTCTAGAGAGGATTTTTCTCGACCGGACGCGTCCGGTGCTAATTGACCGGACGCAGCTCAGAGTCCGGTCGTGTCTATTTCGCACCGTTTCGTCCACGGTTCGCTCATTCGTTGTCGGATTTGGTTTCCGTCTTTTGCGTTGGCTTTCTAGAGTTGTATAGTGTCCCGCTGTGCTTCTTGGAAGCATCCACCCTACATCTAGGGTCATGGACACTAGCAAGCTCTAGGGTTTGCTTTTGGGGTTGATTCTTGGGACAGCGGTTACTAATTTCCGAAAGGAAAATTTCAAGCTCCCATTCACCCCCCTCTGGTCGCTTTCTGGTTGCTTCTCGGTCCTTCAATTGGTATCGGAGCGGGTTAAGGATCTTTCACCTTAGCCGGTTCCAGATCCACAGAAGGCGACATGGATCGTGGCGTGGGCAAACCGCCGTTTTTCGATGGGACGAACTATGCGTATTGGAAGATACGCATGTTGGCCTATCTGCAGAGTTTGGGCTCTTCCATTTGGGATATTTGCAACTCTGCCGATTACGTGGTCTTGGCTGCTCGTGTCACTCAGCATCAGATCGATGAGCACGATGCCAATAGCCGAGCCCGTAATGCTCTCTTTTCATGTTTGAGCATGGGAGAGTTTGATCGCGTTTCTCACCTCGTTACGGCTCGGGAGATTTGGGCTACCCTCATTCGTTTCCATGAGGGCACCTCTCAAGTCAAAACCCGACTCTATGAGTCGTTCAAGTGAGAGTATGAGAACTTTTGACATCAGCCTGGCAAGAGCATAGAAAGTTTATTTGCTCGCTTTCAGGTGATTGTCAACAGGATGAGGGCTAACAAGGAGCAGTTGCCTTTTGACGACCATGAGCGTGCTTTGAAGCTTTTGCACACTCTTGATCGGTCGGTGTGGGATTCCAAGGTTCAGGCGATCATCGAATCACCTAACTATGAGACCCTCACTTGCGACGAGCTCTTTAGTAAGCTCAAGTCCAGTGAGATTGACGCCATGTCGAGGGCTTCTTATGCGAATCCTTCTGGCCTGACTATGACTTTGGTTTCTGGCTCTTCTGCTAACCCCTCTGGTGGCTTTGCACTATCTTCACTCTTTTCTATCACAGAGGAGCAGTTGGAGTCTTTGGGAGACGACGAGTTGGCTTTGCTTGCCAACCGGTTCTCGCGGTTCCACAATAACCGCATGAACTGTCGCCGCGGAGGAGGACGCTCAGGATGCTATGAGTGCGGCGACCCCGACCACTTCATCGCCAACTGCCCCAAGAAGAACAAGCACTCGGGGAAGGGCGATCATGGGCACAAGTACGACTCTGGCAAGCGCAAGGAGAAGTACGTCCCTCCAAGGCGCAAGAAGAGGGGCGGCTTCGACAAGGAGTACATCAAGAAGAAGTACTTGGAGAAGGCCCAGGCTGAGCAGCGCGCATTCTTCGCCACGCTCAGCGACGTCGACGGCTCGGATGACGACTCCGCTTCATCAAGCGACGATGAGTCTGAGAAGAAGAAGAGGATCGAGGACAAGCTGAACGGTCTCTGCTTCTTCGCCGACGACGACGGCTCTGCACCATGGCGCTCGGTGATGAGGTCGACGGCAAGCTGGAGCACACCCCTCGGAACGACGATGACGACGACACCTCCCAGGTATCTCTCACCTACGACGAGCTTTCTTCCGAGGTAGAGAAGCTTACTGCTGCCCTCCTTAGCCAAGATAAACTGCTTAGGCGTGCTGCTAGAGAGCGCAAGGAGTTTAGGCAGAAGTGGGAGGACACGGTGAAGGAGCTTGAGTTCGCTCGGTCCACCGTGGTCGTGTCGGAGGAGGCTGAGTGTGAGTCATGTACCGCGCACATGACTGACCTTCTCACTTTGAGAGGTAAGTATGCTGCGTTGGTTGGAGAGGTGGATGAGCTCCGTGCTAGGCCGCAGCTGTTGGGTGCGTGCAAGACTTGTCCTGTCTTGCAATCTGAGTTGGCAGAGAAGAATGCCAAGATTGAGTCTCTTGAGGAGGCCAACTCAGGTAGCACTAGTTTGGCGAGGTGTGTTTTGTGCGAGGGTTTGGAGATGGAGATTGCCAATGTCAAGCATGGCAAGATGCAAACCGAGGAGGAAAACACATACCTTCGGACCATCTTGTCATGGGTGTCTAGTAGTGAGCCGCAGCTCGGGATGATGATCTCCCAATTCAAGCGAGCTGCCGGAAGTCCTGGTGTAGGTTTTGCTCCGGGTGTTGATCTTTCTGCTTTTGGGAAAATTAGAGAGTCGAGTGGTCTAAACCCTAGTGAGAAGCCCAACTCCACCACTACTCCCAAACTTGCCAAGCTTCCACCCAAAGAGCCTCCTAAGCCTACCACCAAGGATGGGGTATTTGAGGAACCCCCGAGAGCTCCACCCAAGAACCAAGTGTGGGCACCCAAGCCAAACCACCTCAAGAACAAGCTTGACATAATGCCACCCATCCAGAAGGAGTTGCCACAGAAGGGCAAAGTGATCCACACCCACAGCCATGATTACCAACAACCCCCTTTGCGTGCGGTGAGGTATCATTGTGATTTCTGTGGGAGAGATGGATACTTGAGCGAGTTCTGCTTTAGGCGCAAGAGAGAGGCGCGCCGTGCTCGGGAGATGGACAATCCGGACATGTACCACCCTTTCCATGGTGTGCATGTGCCGAACGTCCAGAGGAGAGCTGCTAGGCCCAGAGGTCCAGTACCTCAAGTCCCCAGGCCTAGGGAGCAGCAGAGAGCTCCGAGGAGAGTCGCTAGGCTTAGAGGTCCTAAACCTCAAGTTCCTAGGCGTAGGCCTCGTAGAGAGCGTGCCCGGCGGGAGCCTGCAGTTGTAGGCTATGGACCCCGTGGCAGAGGCTTTGTAGTTGAGCGCTTTCCCCCACCGTGTTTTGAGTATCACGGTGAGCGCTCCTTTCCCAGCGGACCATGTTTTCCTCAGCGTGGTGATCGCTTCCCTCGTATGCGTGCTAGGAATGGTTTTTCTGCTAACCGTTCTTTTGAGCAGCCGGCCCAACACTGGTATTACCCTCACTTCACTAACCCCAGTGTTGGACCGTATGCTCACCCTATGTCTTTTTATTGATGTAGGTAAGACGGTTGGAGGACATTTGGTTGGTGGATTCCGGTTGCTCGAGGCACATGACCGGAAACACCAAGTGGTTCTCCAGCCTTAGTCCTGTTGCCGGAAAGGAGTTCATAACCTTCGGCAACAATAGCAAAGGTAAGGTATTGTCTCGCGGATCAGTGCGAGTTAATGAGCACTTTGTGTTGCGCGATGTTGCTCTTGTTTCTAACTTGCATTTTAACTTGCTTTCTGTTTCGCAACTTTTTGATGATGACTATGAGATTCGTTTTAAACCGAATCTCAGTCGTATTTTGGATCCTCAGGGCAATCTTGTATGTTTGATTTCGCCCTTTGGGAAAGTCTTTCGTGCGAATTTCTCGGAGTCTTTTGGCACTTCACGTTGTCTTTTGGCTAGTCCTTCTTCCTCCGATCTTTGGAAGTGGCATAGGAGGCTCGGTCATTTAAGCTTCGACTTGCTTGCAAGACTTAGCTCACTTGGCCTAATCCGAGGATTGCCCAAGCTTTCGATGGAGAAGGATCTAGTTTGTCATTCTTGTAGACACGGGAAGATGGTTGCCGCTCCCCACCATCCGGTGACTAAGGTTATGACCTCGCACCCTGGAGAGCTTTTACACATGGACCTTGTTGGTCCGGCTCGGGTGAGCTCGGTTGGGGGGAAGTGGTATGTGCTTGTTGTTGTGGATGACTTTTCGAGGTATTCGTGGGTCTTCTTTTTGGCTGAGAAGACCGAGACTTTCTCATTTGCCCGCAATCTGATTTTGCGTCTTCAGAACGAGTTCCCTTTGAACTCGATGCGAGCTATTAGAAGTGATAATGGTTCCGAATTCAAAAATTCAGATTTTGAGAAGTTTTGTAACCGCCTTGGTTTGGAGCATCAGTTTTCTTCCCCCTACACACCGCCCCAAAATGGTGTTGTAGAGAGGAAAAATCGGACCCTTGTGGAGATGGCCAGGACGATGCTCGATGAGCATAGGACTCCTAGGCGCTATTGGGTCGAAGCTATGAACACTGCATGCTACATTTCAAATCGCATTTTTCTGAGAGCCTTCTTGAAGAATACCTCTTATGAGTTGCGTTTTGGTCGACACCCCAAGGTGAGTTATTTTAGAGTCTTCGGTTGCCACTGTTTTATTTTGAAAAAGGGCAACCTAGACAAGTTTGAGTCTCGTTCTTCTGACGGTGTGTTTTTGGGTTATGGCACTCACACTCGAGCTTATCGTGTACTTAACCTTGACAATAACCGAGTCATGGAGACATCAGATGTCACCTTCGACGAGACTCTTGTTTGTTCTTCTTCTCATTTTGAGCGTGCAGGTGATCATGAGGTTGGCGAGCCTCTTTTCGATGACGAGGAAGAGGGTGCTGAAGGTATGGACGATCCAGCACCCCCGCCACCTGCCGTGCCACAAAGAGCGGCCTCGACGACGACTCACGGCCCCGACACTTCTTCTTCCTGGGGGCCGTGGGATACGCCACCCCGTGCGGTACCATTTGTACCCGGGGAGGCACCAGCTGCTGTTGAGGGGGAGATTCCGGACATTCAGTTCGCGGTGTGTCTGTGCGCGCGCTTTCAGGCGTCACCGTGCACTTCTCATCGTCAGGCGGTGAAGCGGATTTTCAGGTATCTTCGTTTCACGCCTGAGTTCGGGATTTGGTATTCTGCTTCCTCCACCCTCTCCCTTTGCGGTTATTCGGATGCCGATTTTGCTGGTTGTCGTATCGATCGCAAGTCCACTTCTGGGACTTGCCAGTTTATTGGTTCTTCTCTTGTTTCGTGGTCTTCTCGCAAGCAGTCTAGTGTCGCCCAGTCTACCACGGAGGCTGAGTATGTTGCTGCGGCTAGCTGCTGTTCCCAGTTACTCTGGATGATGGCCACTTTGCATGATTTTGGTCTGAGCTTTTCTCGCGTGCCTTTGCTTTGTGACAGCACGAGTGCCATTAGCGTTGCTAAGAACCCCGTGCTTCACTCGAAGACCAAACACATTGATGTGCGCTTTCATTTCTTGCGAGACCACCAGGAGAAGGGTGATATCGACCTTCGCCATGTCGATACTCATCATCAACTGGCTGATATTTTCACCAAGCCTTAGATGAATCAACCTTTAATCGGTTGAGGGGTGAGCTTGGTGTGTGTTTTCCCTTTTAGATGGGGGAAACACTTTTGGATCTTGTATACTAGACTGACTCTTTTCGTTTGTCCTTCTTTTCTTTTGCATTTCAGCATACGCATTTACATTCTGAGCTTCATGTTTATAATCACTAGAATGTAACCATGCTCTGTTTAGTATGCTCCAATGCTTATATGGATGCTTGTAGCTTATGCTCTTCCTGATCACGAGTACATGTTATGAGCTGAGCTATTTTGGAATGGTGATTTTGCTTAATGTATATAAAATCTGAAAATATTCACCATTGAGATATGCAACTAGCATGTGTAGGATGTGTTGAGTTCATTCATGCTTTTCATATATGCTAGGTTGCTATGTCTCTAGTTCTGAGTCATTCACTTGCTTGGATGTTCATATCATGTTTAAAATCTGAACCAAGTTTTAGTGAATTGAAAAGATCGAGATGAGATTGCTTGTCAACACCTCACGGTATCGAGACTGTTTCTCATTGCACTTTGGGTTAAACTTGAGCCGTGTAGTGTATGACCGAAACCGTAGCTTTAAGCTTCTGATTGCTTCGGCATAGGCTTCGCTCGGTTGGAAAGTTAGGCAATGACAAGCTTTCAACCTCTCGCAATCACATGCTAAAATTAAAACTTGTGTAATTTCACCGCTGCAAACTCCGATTAAAATTTGAAATCACAAGTACTTCCTTCAATTGGTATCGACATGATGATTGAACTTTGCTAGGAGTAGTTCACCTTGTATACATGTTTAGCACTTGTCTGGATTCCTGTCTATACTTGTTTAGTGCTATTTTGATGGTGAATACGTTTCTAGACTCAAAACTGCTCTTTTTGCTCATATGTTCATATTTCGTATCTGTGATCAGTTTGAGCCTTCGCTATTTGAGTGCTTAGTTGAGTCATTGGAGTTCCACTGATTAGAGCATCTTTGCACTCTTTTGAATATATGCCTGAAGCTGCTAACTTGCATTTCTGACTTCATATGCATGTTGGAAGGGGGAGTTTCTTGCCTTGATGCCTTTTCTTGATTAGTGCATTTTCAACTAAGGGGGAGAAATTGCAAATCATATACTCCTGGATGTTCATCTAAGGGGAGTTTTCCTAGTTGCTTGCATTTGTCAAGGGGGAGTTTGCTAGTTGTGTTGAGCCTTTGCCTCTGTCTTGAGGAACTAGCAAACATTTTTAGGGCATTTTGTTTTTGGATGATCTCAATTGGTTCGGAGCGTGTTCGGCCGAAAGGCATTGGTTTTGAGCTTGCATTGGTATCAAGCTTTCCTTGCTAGTTGTGTTGAGCCTCTGTGCCTCTATCTTGAGGGACTAGCATTTTGCTTCGATTTTCCAATTGGTATTTGCTAGCGGTGTTGAGCCTGTTCTACCTCTTCTTGAGGGCTAGCTTTGCTTTGCTTGGTTGCGTCGAGCCGTTGCCCATGTCTTTGGGGACCAAGTTCTTTCGCTCTTCCACTTGACCTTCTTCGGCTTTGATATGCTTTTGGGTCATTTGGTCGGGTTCTCTCTTCTCCTTCCTCCTATCTTCTTCTTTCTATTATGATTTGTGTGAGTAGTTGACAATGCACTCATCAAGGGGGAGATTGCAGATACATGGGTGTATGCCGGGTCTCTGAGTGATGAGTGATTGTCAACGGGTATGATGCGCATGTTCTTTGGCTTGTGTTGTGCAGGTGTCGAGCACGGATACGGTGATCGAGGGCAAGGTGAAGGTCAAGTTGAGACGTGTCGTGCTGACGGACCAGGTGCGGTGAAGGATGGGCGTGCCGTGCGGCGGACGTGCCATGCCGATGAACCGAGCGGTGAAGGGCGGACGTGAGGCTTGGACTGAGGGACCAGAGTGCCTGAGGATCAGCTGTGGTGGCTGGCAGCCTGTGACAAACGACAAGTGAAGAAGTGCGGTCATGTGTTGCCTGAGTCGTGGACTCGGGGACACGTGTCGGTGGATGGGGTGCACAGGAGGTGCATCCCCTCTACGACGTCGGTTTGGTGGTAGAGCCAGGGAAAAACCATCGGGTGGACGGTTTCCAGGTTTGGGCCTCAAAACCTGGGCGTGGACGGTTTCCGAGTTTGGCCACAAAACTCGGGCTGAGGGTTTCCGAGTTTGGCCACAAAACTCGGGCGGTGGACGGTTTCCAGGTTTGGGCCTCAAAACCTGGGTGCTGCGGGTTTGCTGAGTTTGGGCCTCAAAACTCAGATGCTGGTGGGCTGGTTTCCTGGTTTGGGCCTCAAAACCGGGGGATAGTTGTAAAAAGCTGGTTTCCCGGTTTGGGCCACAAAACCGGGGGTGCAGAGCGAGGGCGGCACGTGGCGGCAATCGGAAGGTTGCGTGGAGGCAACGCGGACGAGTTGTGCGGGCGTGGCCGTCGGATACACCTACCACCGAGTTGGTCCAGAATAACCTTAGGGTTTAGCTGGTTCGCTCTGTAATTAGAATAGAGAGGGGTAGAGTAGGAATTAGACTTAGACTAGAATTAGTATAAGTAGTCGGGGAGACACCCTCCTCCCCTTATCTCAGTTTTAGCCATCTCATTTGCTCTTGCTTCCTAGGGTTTCCTGCTCTCCCATCCCCTGTTGTAGCTTGCTGAGATCCGCAAAGAGACTCACCTCTGTGTACTGTTGATTTTGAGGAAAGGAGGCCGTAACCTCCTTGTCGTAGCGTGTGTTTGCGCTTCGGCTGCAAGATCGTGGTGTCGATTTGCGTTTTGGTTGTGTTCTTCGCGGAATCCTTTTTCTCCACGTTCTTCCCGTCGCTTGATCTCTTTGCTCGGTTCATCTTTTGCAAATCCATTTGAACCAAGTTGTTCTAGATCGTGAGGCACTTCTTTCCACCGAAGGAATTAACCTCTAACCTCACGGTCTAGGAGATCAATCGATTTTTCGTTTCGGGTCAAGTTTTCTCCGTTCCCCTGATTTTCTTCGATTCATCGATTTGGAGATATGTTCGAGCCATGATCTCTTAGGGATAGCTCACTATACTCCTTTTGACTCTTCTCACCAAGTTTGATCCCTAGAGGATTCGTTTTGGGTGAGATCGAGTCGAATCGGTGGACGAACAGCTGCTGTCGGGGTGACCGGACGCTGTCCTCGCGTTGACCGGACGCGTCCGGTGGTTGAACACTCACCGTGTTCATTTTGCTTTTGACCGGACGCTCTGTTCAAAACGACCGGATGCTCCCTTCAGTGAGTCTGGTCAAGAACAGAGAGGCTCCACATCTGGTTTTCGGCGATCGGACGCGTCCGGTGCCTTGTGACCGGACGCTCTGGTGAGTCCGGTCACTTTCGTGACTTGACCGGACGCACGGCTTGATCACTGACCGGACGCGCAGGTCTTACTGTTCATCGTGATTGTCTTTAGCTGACCGGATGCACTGCTCTCGACCGGACGCTCCTTAACCGTGAGTCCGGTCAGAAACAGTAAGGGTCCAGAGAGGATTTTTCTCGATCGGACGCGTCCGGTGCTAATTGACCGGACGCAGCTCAGAGTCCGGTCGTGTCTGTTTCGCACCGTTTCGTCCACGGTCCGCTCATTCGTTGTCGGATTTGGTTTCCGTCTTTTATGTTGGCTTTCTAGGGTTGTATAGTGTCCCGCTGTGCTTCTTGGAAGCATCCACCCTACATCTAGGGTCGTGGACACTAGCAAGCTCTAGGGTTTGCTTTTGGGGTTGATTCTTGGGACAGCGGTTACTAATTTCCGAAAGGAAAATTTAAAGCTCCCATTCACCCCCCCCCTCTGGTCGCTTTCTGGTTGCTTCTCGGTCCTTCACTTTTGATTCAGAGGGATCGAGTGGATTTCGCGGAAGAATAGCACTACGTCGGGGGCATCGGACGCTCGAGTTCTTAGCATCGGACGCTGACTCCTTTGGCATCGGACGCACCGTTGCCACGTGTCAGTTTCTGACATTTTCGAAGGAGCATCGGACGCTACCACCGGACGCTCCGTTGTGCATCGGACGCGCCGGAGTGTGACCATCGGACGCTGAGAGTTCACTGTTCACAGCGTCTGATGGGTGTCCAGTAAGGTTTCTGAGAGGCACTGTTTGCATCGGACGCGTCCGACGCTTGGACATCGGACGCTGGCCAGCGTCCGATGCAGGTGATTCTGCGCAGTTTCGTTCGCGGTTTGTTCGTCCGTTGTCGGTTTTGATTTCCGGCTTTTGCGTTGGGTTTCTAGAGTCATGTAGTGTCTCGCTGTGCTTCTTGGAAGCATCCACCCTACTTCTAGGGTCATGGACACTTACGAGCTCTAAGGATTGCTCTTAGGGGTTGATTTTCGGGACAGTGGTGACAAGTTTCCGAAAGGAAAATTAAAGCTCCCATTCACCCCTCCTCTGGTCGCTTTCTAGTTGCATTCTCGGTCCTTCAATTGGTATCGGAGCAGGTTAAGGATCTTCCACCTTAGCCGGTTCCAGATCCACAGAAGGCGACATGGATCGCAGCGTGGGCAAACCGCCGTTCTTTGATGGGACCAACTATGCGTATTGGAAGATACGCATGTCGGCCCATCTTCAGAGCATGGGCTCTTCTGTCTGGGAGGTTTGCAACAAGGCTGATTACGTTGTTTTGGCTGCTCGTGTCACTCAGGCTCAGATCGATGAACACGAAGCCAATAGCCGAGCACGTAACGCCTTGTTCTCCTATTTGAGCATGTCCGAGTTTGATCGCGTTTCTCACCTCCCCACGGCTCGTGAAATTTGGGCGACCCTCATGCGCTTCCATGAGGGAACCACTCAAGTCAAATCCCATCTCTACGAGTCGCACAAGCGGGAGTATGAGAACTTTTGACACATGCCTAGCGAGAGCATAGAAAGTTTATTCGCTCGCTTTCAGGTCATTGTCAACAAGATGAGAGCGAACAAGGAGCTGTTGCCTTTCGACGATCATGAGAGAGCTTTGAAGCTTTTGCATACTCTCGATCGGTCGGTGTGGGACTCAAAGGTCCAGGCGATCATCGAATCGTCTAACTATGAGACCCTCACTTGCGACGAGCTCTTTAGTAAGCTCAAGTCTAGTGAGATTGACGCCATGTCGAGGGCTTCTTATGAAAATTCTTCTGGCCCGACTATGGCTTTGGTTTCTCGCTCTTCTGCTAACACCTCTGGAGGTTTTGCACTCTCTTCACTCTTTGCTATCACAGAGGAGCAGTTGGAGTCTTTGGGGGACGACGAGTTGGCTTTGCTTGCCAACCGGTTCTCGTGGTTCCACAACAACCGCATGAACCGCCCCCGCGGAGGAGGACGCTCAGGATGCTTCGAGTGCGGCGACCCCGACCACTTCATCGCTAACTGTCCCAAGAAGAACAAGCACTCTGGGATGGGTGATCATGGGCACAAGTATGACTCCGGCAAGTGCAAGGAGAAGCACGTCCCCGCGAGGCACAAACGAAGGGGCGGCTTCGACAAGGAGTACATCAAGAAGAAGTACTTGGAGAAGGCCCAGGCTGAGCAGCGTGCGTTCTTCGCCACGCTTAGCGACGTCGACGACTCGGATGACGACTCTGCTGGCTCAAGCGTTGACGAGTCCGGGAAGAAGATGCGAATACATGGGTGTATGTCGGGTCTCTGAGTGATGAGTGATTGTCAACTGGGATGATGCACATGTTCTTTGGCTTGTGTTGTTCAGGTGTCGAGCACGGATGCAGTGATCGAAGGCGAGGTGAAGGTCAAGTAGAGACGTGCCGTGCCGATGGACCGAGAGTGGCGAAGGGCGGACGTGAGACTTGGACTGAGGGACCAGAGGCCCGAGGATCAGCTGTGGTGGCTGGCAGCCTGTGGCTGGCAGCCTGTGGCAGCTACAAGCGAAGACTTGCGGTCATGTGTTGCCTGAGTCGTGGACTCGGGGACACGTGTCGGTGGACGGGGTGCACGGGAGGTGCATCCCCTCTACGATGTCGGTTTGGTGGTAGAGCCAGGGAAAAACCATCTTATGGACGGTTTCCAGGTTTGGGCCTCAAAACATGGGTGCGGATGGTTTCCGAGTTTGGCCACAAAACTCGGGCTGAGGTCGGTTTCCAGGTTTGGGCCTCAAAACCTGGGCGCTGAGGGTTTGCTGAGTTTGGCCTCAAAACTCAGAAGCTGGTGGGCTGGTTTCCTGGTTTGGGCCTCAAAACCGGGGGTTGGCTGGAAAAGGCTGGTTTCCCGGTTTGGGCCACAAAACCGGGGGTGCAGAGCGAGGGCGGCACGTGGCGGCGATCCGGAGGTTGCATTGAGGCAATGCTTCGGTTTGTGCGGGCATGGCGGTCGGATACACCTACCACCGAGTTGGTTCAGAATAACCCTAGGGTTTAGCTGGTTCGCTCTGTAATTAGAATAGAGAGGGGTAGAGTAGGAAATAGACTTAGGCTAGTAGTAGGATAAGTAGTCGGGAGACACCCTCCTCCCATCTCTCTCAGTCATTTGCTCTTTCGCACTTAGGGTTTCCTGCTCTCCCATTCCCTGCTGTAGCTGGCTGAGATCCGCAGAGAGACTTGCCTCTGTGTACTGTTGATTCCGAGGAAGTGAGGCCGTAACCTCACCGTTGTAGCGTGTGTTTGCGCTACGACTGCATATCGATGACTTGATTCGCGTTTTGGTTCGTGTTCTTCGCGTTCCTCGTTTCTCCGTGATTTTCCCGTCACTCGATCTCTCTCTCTACTGCGTCTTTGCGAAATCCGTTTGAATCAACTTGTTCGTATTTGAAAGGAGATCATTTCCACCGAAGGAATTTATCTAACTCCTTACGAACAAGTAGATCGAGTTGATTCCGTTTTCGTGGTGCTTTTTCGTTCTTCATCTTCCCCTTTTGATTTCCCGGTGATTGAATCGATTTGAGCAGATGATTTCTTGGGGATAGTCTCCTAACTACCCCGTGATCATCTTCTCCAAGTTTGGGAACGTGGGATTTTGATTTGGATCGAATTTGGAGAGATTCGTGAGAGGGGCGACTGAAATCGCCCTCTCTGTTCATCCGCGGATAGTCCGCCGTTGGACCCGCGGACAGTCCGCGCGCCGGGATCGAGCCAGGTCAGTGGGTGCGGGTCTCGGTCGCGTTACTGTTCCTTGACTAGCGGACAGTCCGCCGAAGGAACTCGCGGACAGTCCGGGAGCCGTCTAGGGACTGTTCAGCACCTTCGCTGTTTTGGCATTTGACCGGCGGACAGTCTGCCGTTGGGTCTCGCGGATAGTCCGGGAACGTCCAGTGGACTTGCAGCAGCACTGTGGTTTTGCTCGTTTGGCCGGCGGACAGTCCGCGACCTGAGCCCGGACAGTCCGCCACTGGGCAGACAGTCCGCGACCGTACTGCCGGACAGTCCGGGACTTGCCTGAAGCTTCCGGTTTTGTGCGTTTGCTCTCCCGGCTTCTTCGGTTGATTTCCTGACTTCTCGTTTGGCCCTAGAGTTGACCAAGGAACCTCTCTAGGTATCTTTGCTACTTGTTAGCATCGGTAATTGGGGACTTCTCGACGTAGCCGCCTATCTACATTCGGGACTTGGTTTTTGGGGTGTGTTCAAGCCGGAACCTTTGGAGTTTGGTTTGCTTCTTCTTGGTGGTGCTCCGCTGTGATCCTAGGGATCATCCACCCTCTTCCAAGGGTCGTGAGCATCACGGTTGCGGTCGCCATTTCTTGGGGTTGATTTTGGGACATTTGGCCAAAGTTTCTAAAGGAAATTTTTGAGCTCCCATTCACCCCCCTCTGGTCGCCTTGATAGTGCTCTCTCAGTCCTTCAATTGGTATCGGAGCAGGTTAAGGATCTTCCACCTTAGCCGGTTCCAGATCCACAGAAGGCGACATGGATCGCGGCGTGGGCAAACCGCCGTTCTTTGATGGGACAAACTATGCGTATTGGAAGATACGCATGTCGGCCTATCTCCAGAGCATGGGCTCTTCTGTTTGGGAGATTTGCAACAGGGATGATTACGTTGTCTTGGCTGCTCGTGTTACTCAGCTTCAGATAGATGAGCACGATGCCAATAGCCGAGCGCGGAACGCTCTTTTCTCCTGTTTGAGCATGTCTGAGTTTGATCGAGTTTCTCACCTCCCCACGGCTCGTGAGATTTGGGCTACCCTCATGCGCTTCCATGAGGGAACTTCTCAAGTCAAATCTCATCTCTACGAGTCGCACAAGCGGGAGTACAAGAACTTTCGACATATGCCTGGCGAGAGCATAGAGAGTTTATTCGCTCGCTTTCAGGTTATTGTCAACAAGATGAGAGCGAACAAGGAGCTGTTGCCTTTTGACGATCATGAGAGGGCTTTGAAGCTTTTGCACACTCTTGATCGGTCAGTGTGGGACTCAAAGGTCCAGGCGATCATCGAATCGTCTAACTATGAGACCCTCACCTGCGACAAGCTCTTTAGTAAGCTCAAGTCTAGTGAGATTGACGCCATGTCAAGGGCTTCTTATGAGAATCCTTCTGGCCCGACTATGGCTTTGGTTTCTGGCTCTTCTAACCCCTCTGGAGGTTTTGCTCTTTCATCTCTCTTTTCTGTCACAGAGGACCAGCTTGAGTCTTTGGGGGATGACGAGTTGGCAATGCTCGCCAACCGGTTCTCGCGGTTCCACAACAACCGCATGAACCGTCGCCGCGGAGGAGGACGCTCAGGATGCTATGAGTGCGGCGACCCCGACCACTTCATCGCCAACTGCCCCAAGAAGAACAAGCATTCGGGGAAGGGCGATCATGGGCACAAGTACGACTCCAGCAAGCGCAAGGAGACGTATGTCCCCCCGAGGCACAAGCGGAGGGGCGGCTTCGACAAGGAGTACATCAAGAAGAAGTACATGGAGAAGGCCCAGGCTGAGCAGCGTGCGTTCTTCGCCACGCTCAGCGACGTCAACGGCTCGGATGATGACTCCACTTGCTCAAGCGATGACGAGTCCGAGAAGAAGAAGAGGATCGAGGACAAGTTGAACGGTCTCTGCTTCTTCGCCGACGACGACGGCTTCTACACCATGGCGCTTGGTGATGAAGTCGACGGCAAGCTGGAGCACACCCCTCGGGACGACGACGACGACACCTCCCAGGTATCCATGACCCACGATGAGCTCTTTGCTGAGAATGAGAAGCTTACTGCCGCCTTGCTTAGTCAGGATAAGCTGCTTAGGCGTGCCGCTAGAGAGCGCAAGGAGTTTAGGCAGAAGTGGGAGGACACGGTGAGGGAGCTTGAGTTTGCCAAGTCCACCGTGGTCGTGTCTGAGGAGGTTGAGTGTGAGATGTGCACCACGCACATGACTGACCTTCTCACTTTGAGAGGTAAGTATGCTGCGTTGGTAGGAGAGGTGGATGAGCTGAAGGCTAGACCTTCTCTGTTGGGTGCATGCAAGACTTGTCCTGTCTTGCAATCTGAGTTGGCAGAGAAGAATGCCAAGATTGTGTCTCTTGAAGAGGCCAACTCACGTAGCACTTGTGTGGCTAGATGTGCTCTTTGTGAGGGTTTGGACATGGAGATAGCCAATGTGAAGCATGACAAGATGCAAACCGAGGAAGAAAACACATACCTTCGGACCATCTTGTCATGGGTGTCTTGTGGTGAGCCGCAGCTCGGGATGATGATCTCCCAATTCAAGCGAGTGTTGACGGATCTTAACGACATATTTCTACCGTCAACATGACCCATAAAAAGGAAGAAAGTCACATATTCTACTCACATATACCTTTACCGCTAACCAATTTCCACATGTATTGCAAAAGTATGTTTTGTAGACTATAAACTTGTATACAGGTGGAAAGCGGATAAAAAGGCGCAATTCGACACGATCAAATGCGCAAAACAACAAGAGGAATAAAAGCCCATACAAAAGTGCTGCAAAATTCAATCGGAAACCAACTCAGAGGGCCAAAAGAGAGGCCCAGGAGGAAACCTGGGCCGAGGTGGGCCAGCCCTGGGTCGGCCGACCCAGGGGTCGGCCGCCCCCCCCACATGGCAGGTTTGCACCGTCTTTCTCCGAGGCGGTGCATTCAATGCCTACATGTCGGTTGTCGGTGCTTTTTGCAGAATGCCCCCTCCGAAACCGACCTCAAGGCACTATATAAGAGGGGGGAGGAGGCATTCACATATAGAACACATTCTATCTCATTCATATCTCATTCATCATTCCTTCATTCCTCAAGATGTAGTCCACAAGAAGATACAAGAGAAGGAGCTGAGAGGTAGAGCTACACTCATATCTTTAGCCTCAAAGCTAGGACTAGAATAGGTAGCGAGATAGAGAGTAGAGTAAGCGAAGTGACTTGTACCCGGTGTCTTCCCTAGCTGCGCTAGTCAGGAGGCCGGAGTGCTGACCGCTTCCCAAGCTGTACCTCTGCAACCGGACTTACTATTTGGAGTAAGCAAAGTTGAGTTCTACTTCTGTGTTAGTAAGTTCTCAAGCATTGTTATCTTGTTCTTACAATCTTGCGGGTTCGTTGTCTACCATTTGGTGGATGCTCTAGGAGAGGAATCCCTATTTCGGAGGGCAAGTTCCTGTACAACCCTAGAGTAGTAACTAGTGGCGTAGACGTGGTGTCTAGGCTAAGAGTTACCCTCGTTTGCCTCGTAATCCCACGGGTGAGGGGTCGGCAGCAGGTGGTGACAACCCTGTTTGCCCTTAGTTTCCCCCACGTTCGGATACGGCGTAGAGCTAATCGCCGGTATTGCCTGGCAGACCAGGTACGCTTCGGTGCCCGAAGTAAGGTTGGAAGAGCACGTTACCTTTGCTTGAGGCTTCTACCTTTAGAAGAACCTCGTTACCTAAGTCTCACCTCTCACTTCTCTCTAGGGTATACTAGACTCAAGACCTTAAACACATCCGTTCCCTGCGAAATTACGATACCCTGTATACCACCGGGTGGAATGCTACAACGGTATTTCCGTGTGCTTGCGGACTTTGGCTGCTTCGCTAAGAATTACCAACTATCGTGCGGTATATGCTTGGCATATCACAAGGCAATGGCGCCATCCTTGTGGCATGTTAAGAAATACCGACACGGCATTTCTTGGCGCTTTTGCTGAGGATAGCTTAAAACCCTATTCTCGGTGATTTCGTTAAGAAGTGCCAACATGCATTTCTGGCGTCGTTGCCGGGGATAGCTTAAAACCCTATCTTCTGTGATTGCGTTAAGAAATGCCAACAAGCATTTCTGGCGCCGTTGTCGGGGAACGGTTGTCGTTTTTAGTCTCTGAACCTAGTTGCCCATGTATCCTTGTGTTGAAAAAAAATCTTTATCTTTTATCCTATGAAACACAAATACCATTCTCGTAAACCTACCACCATGAAGCTAGATTCAAAGCCAAACCCTTTTTGCTTCATCAGAGGAGTTCCACAACCCACCACTTCTAGAAAAACCAAGAGAACTCCACCCCTGGATGATTGCCACGGTTCGGGCATTATCCTTCTTAGGGTACAAAAAAATGAAAATTCATGCCAACACCTGCTAGATTTCGAGGAAATATGTTCATGTCTATGTGTTTTGGGCATGACACATGGACAATCCTCAAAATTTAAGCAGCGTAAGAAGGAGTCTGTAGGTGCAGCCTGGGCCCGTTTTTTTAACGTTAATACGTGCAGGCCCAGACTTGTCATTACCCACTGGCATACTTTTACGTCTCTTTTACGCGAGTCTTGACATAGATGCTGACCTATGCCTAGACATGACTGTTGGAGGAAGATTTACAAATAAAAGTATGACGGAACAAGTAAAGCTTCTTAGCCAACCTTTTTTTTTTCTTTCGTCATACGGCTCAAACCCCTCCAGGAAACCATCATGTCGAGTGTGGGGGAGTCCTTATTAGTCGAATTCAAGCTCAAACCATCCACATATTCGACTATTGAACCCCCACCCGAACCAAGAACACCGAAGGGACATGTAATCCATCCTTCGGAGTTCCTGATTGAATTCAAGGATTATGGCAGAACCTTGACCTTACCTTGGCACGAAAGGAACACGTTCCTTTTTAGGGAAGTTTCTCCTAACACGGAACCTTCAAAGGAGTGGTTAATGGAGGTGAAATGTTCTTCTAAAGCAATTTAGATTCTTTCACCTTCCATAACTACAACTTATTCATTTAGGGGAACTTCCATAGAAGCCCTTCACAACATAGAAGTCGGGACTAATTTCATTTCTTGGCAGAATCCCTATTGGGCAACATGCCGCTAGTCCCGACTAACATGCTCTTCAAAGGTCCGCCAGGGCTCTTTTTTGAGTGTTGTTGGATTGCTAGGGCCGTGCCATTGGAAATAAATGAAACCAAGGTTCACTTAGAATTTCATATCTATGCCATCCTTGACTTTGATCTTATGTTAGGCTTCCCGCTAGACCAACTCTCACCATTTTATGGGATCCTAGCTGAAAAGTTGGGAACGGCTGCTTCCGCTAACCCTAACCCTTGTCGTGAACATCAAGTGGTGAAGTAGCAACCCAACCACACCTTGTTTGAGGAGGCAAATTGCTTTTTCTCGTTCACTTCACACTTGGGTGAAATTGAACGACCTTTAACCTCGCTCAAACCAAAGTCATGTCCCTCTGGCCTAACAATTGTTGTTCTCGATGGTGGCCGAGAATCAACAAGTGGTTCTGCATGACACATCTTTGGAGAATAAAAACTCCCCTGGCCAAGGACATGCCCGAAACAACAACCCTAGAGACCAAACCAGATTCCACTTTTGAGCATGTTAACCTTACTTTTGAGACGTCTCATGTTTCATGCTCACCCATGGAGTCTCTAGAGTTTGTTTTGTTTCGGACCATATGCATCTATGTGGATCACAACCATTCCTGATTCTTGTTGTCTAACTTTTCGAGAGGATGGTTGTGGATGCCTATGTTTTTCATAGACATTGCAAACCCCGTAGTCGCATGATGGTGTTGACCTTGCAGCTTGAACGCTTGTGCTCAATGTTCGGTGGTGTAGTTGGGAACTACACCACCATTAATAGCTGCAAGACGAGATTCCCATGGTCAAGCTTATGACCCTAATCAAAGCACTGCCAGGAGATACCCTGGATCATCATAAAAAAATCAATCAATAAATACAAGATCATGTTGTCAAGCTAGAATGCACCCTCGGGTATTCTTGGTCGATAACCATTTCTGGTTGAAATTAAGAAGAACAAGGGACAGACGAGGCACTACAACATGGAGCTACATCGACCACACAACTCTGATGTTTTGGGACACACTCAAAAGGAGACCCCGACCTGACACCCTTGACTTTTTCACAAAAAGTTCAAGTGTGGGGGAGGACGACAAGAACATCATGTTCCATAAACACTAAAGGTTATGCTAGCTCACCTTGCAAAAAAAATGAAGAAAAAAATATAAATATATATAAATATATATATATATAAGAAAAAAAAATGAAAAAAAAGAGAGAGATTGAAAAAAATATATTTATATATCTATAAAAAAAGAGAGAGAATGGGAAAGGAAGGAGGAGCAGAGTGGTCTCATCATGATCCACCTGACTCCACCTCGTGCATACAAATCTTGGTACACTTATCATCTCATACAAGACTTGCATCGCCATATTCCACGACCTTTGCTGATGACATCAACGCCCATGGTCTATACACATTACTCGTGTATGTGTGTGTGACCAAAGCCTTGGTGCCCACCTGAGTATGATCTTCAAGACACCGCTACAGCTGGTTCAAAATTCAAGACTACAGATGCTGCCGATAAAACACACTCAGGTATGCAAAGGTAATAAATGTTCACCAACCCATTTGCTCATATTTGTCCCTTTACTTTTAAAATTCATGCTTCCTTTTCTTGTGCCATATGCTCTAGTTTGGATGGATTCCAACGATACATCCATAGGCTCTTTAAATTAAGCATGGTGCTTAGGTTAAACTAGCCTCCTTTAATCAAGTTTAAACATGGTGTTTAATTTTGATTAATGAACTTTGAGTTGTTGACATAAATAATAGAAATAATTCTTTTGCTAGAGATAAACCAAGGCTAGATTTGTGCTGCATGCTTCACCTTAGCCTTGTTTGAGTTAAAGAAGCTTGGTGAACAAATAAACTCTTGAAAAAAAAGCTCTCTCGCTTTCTCTTTTTAAAATAATGGCAACCTTTGTGATCCATGTTCTCATGAGCTTTGTGTTTCTCAATTTCCCTTAAGCATGGATATGTTCTTTCTCTCTGTTGCTATCAAAAAAAAATTATGATGATAATAATAATAAAAAATAATAATAACTTTAGCCAATAAAAAAATTAAAATTTTGGGTTCTCGGTAATCAAGCCGATAGAACCTTTGCTTGTTGTTGTTTGTTTTTGTTTGTTTAATAAAGACAGGTACAGGCACAAGTGTGGGGGAGATCTCTCGAGCATAAACTCACACGAACTCGAGATCTCCCCAACACAGTGCACAAACACCATCTGAACCATCATGTGAAGGACAAGTATGAATTCAACTTTTACAAAACTCCTTCATCTTCAACGGTGGTTTGTGCAACTCTACTCTCATGTTGTTCCTAAGTTTTAAATTTAAAATAAATAAAATTAAAAATGCAAAACTTTTGGACATCATATAAATTCCACTCTTATATGTGATGTAAGATATGAGCTTCTTTCTCGTTGAAATAATGAATAGTTGCTCTGTTTTATTTTTCACCTATGCCTAGCTTATAACTTAGTTTCCACCAAGAGTTGGGTTTATTGGTAAATAGCTCACTTAAGAACTTGAAACTGGTGGGATGCATATGCTTACTCTAGTCTAAAGTTGTTGCTAGTTATGACTTGGTATAAACAGAGAATTGCTATGACTTTGTTTTAAGAAAAGCGTGACATCCGGTGAATTATTTCAAAAAAAAACTTAAAATTCAAAAGTCCTCATATGCTGCTTATACTCACATTGAGCTTTGTCAAATTGTTGTGACCAATATTGTAGATTCTTGTCATGTACTTATGATTTGAGATTCACGCACACTTTTCATCCATCAAAAATAAAACTCTTGTCAATTTTTCTTTCTCAAAAAAAAATTCAAGAAGGAGCTATGGGCTATGCAAAAAGAAAAAAAAATGAATTTCCATGCCAAAAGGCATGTTGGAAAAAATGGGCAAGTGTCCGCTGTAGAATTAGGGGTATGCAAATACCCACAGAAAAGGAAAAAAAATGAATATCCATGCCAAAAGGCATGTTGGAAAAAATGGGCACGTGCCCGCCAAAGTAGAATTAGCCGAAAAGATAGCCCATACTCTCAAAGAAATTCTAAAAGAGAAGAGACTTGACAAAGAGTTCAAAAAGAACAAAAATATACCACGCACTTGCACATCTCAATCAAGAGTTTATGACTTGCATCTCCAATGGTTCGGTTTTTGACTTAGCAATAAATGTGAAACATTTGAGGAACTTACTTTGATTTTCAAAAAAAAAACTCCGGATTAAAAGCTGCTCTAAGAACAAAAGAAAAGCATCTCTGTGAAAACCAGTCTGACATGCAGCAACCAAGGATTGGAGGAGGCTAACAAGCCCCACAGGTAACAAGGTACAAGGGTGAGTAATCAACCAGTATATTCAAACCCTGGTAGACACTTTGGTATAAACATGGCATTAGTGAAAAATAACCGGCATGGAAGCAACTCCTGATCAACAACCATATCCTTAGCTTTTGCTCGAGGACGAGCAAAGGGTAAGTATGGGGGAGTTTGTTGACGGTTCTTAACGACATATTTCTACCGTCAACATGACCCATAAAAAGGAAGAAAGTCACATATTCTACTCACATATACCTTTACCGCTAACCAATTTCCACATGTATTGCAAAAGTATGTTTTGTAGACCATAAACTTGTATATAGGTGGAAAGCGGATAAAAAGGCGCAATTCAACACGATCAAATGCGCAAAACATCAAGAGGAATAAAAGCCCATACAAAAGTGCTGCAAAATTCAATCGGAAACCAACTCAGAGGGCCAAAAGAGAAGCCCAGGAGGAGACCTGGGCCGAGGTGGGCCAGCCCTGGGTCGGCCGACCCAGGGGTCGGCCACCCCCCCACATGGCAGGTTTGCACCGTCTTTCTCCGAGGCGGCACATTCAATGCCTGCATGTCGGTTGTCGGTGCTTTTTGCAGAATGCCCCCTCCGAAACCGACCTCAAGGCACTATATAAGGAGGGGGGAGGAGGCATTCACATATAGAACACATTCCATCTCATTCATATCTCATTCATCATTCCTTCATTCCACAAGATGTAGTCCACAAGAAGATACAAGAGAAGGAGCTGAGAGGCAGAGCTACACTCATATCTTTAGCCTCAAAGCTAGGACTAGAATAGGTAGCGAGATAGAGAGTAGAGTAAGCGAAGTGACTTGTACCCGGTGTCTTCCCTAGCTGCGCTAGTCAGGAGGCCGGAGTGCTGACCGCTTCCCGAGCTGTACCTCTGCAACCGGACTTACTATTTGGAGTAAGCAAAGTTGAGTTCTACTTCTGTGTTAGTAAGTTCTCAATCATTGTTATCTCGTTCTTACAATCTTGCGGGTTCGTTGTCTACCATTTGGTGGATGCTCTAGGACAGGAATCCCTATTCTGGAGGGCAAGTTCCTGTATAACCCTAGAGTAGTAACTAGTGGCGTAGACATGGTGTCTAGGCTAAGAGTTACCCTCGTTTGCCTCGTAATCCCACGGGTGAGGGGTCGGCAGCAAGTGGTGACAGCCCTGTTTGCCCTTAGTTTCCCCCACGTTCGGATACGGCGTAGAGCTAATCGCCGGTATTGCCTGGCAGACCAGGTACGCTCCGGTGCCCGAAGTAAGGTTGGAAGAGCACGTTACCTTTGCTTGAGGCTTCTACCTTTAGAAGAACCTCGTTACCTAAGTCTCACCTCTCACTTCTCTCTAGGGTATACTAGACTCAAGACCTTAAACACATCCGTTCCCTGCGAAATTATGATACCCTGTATACCACCGGGTGAAATGCTACAACGGTATTTCCGTGCGCTTGCGGACTTTGGCTGCTTCGCTAAGAATTACCAACTATCGTGCGATACACTTCTTGGTGCTTTTGCTGAGGATAGCTTAAAACCCTATTCTCGGTGATTTCGTTAAGAAGTGCCAACAAGCATTTCTGGCGCCGTTGCCGGGGATAGCTTAAAACCCTATCTTCTGTGATTGCGTTAAGAAATGCCAACAGCGAGCTGCTGGAAGTCCTGGTATAGGCTTTGCTCAAGGTGTTGATCTTTCTGCTTTTGGGAAGATTGGAGAGTCTAGTGGTCTGAATTCGAGTGAGAAACCCAACTCCACCACTACTCCCAAACTAACCAAGCTTCCACCCAAAGAGCCTCTCAAGCCTAACACCAAGGATGGGGTGTTTGAGGAACCCCCGAGAGCTCCACCCAAGAACCAAGTGTGGCATCCCAAACCCAACCACCTGAAAAACAAGCTTGATACTATGCCACCTATCCAGGAGGAGTTGCCGCAGAAGGGCAAAGTGATCCATACCCACAGCCATGAGTACCAACAACCCCCTTTGCGTGCGGTGAGGTATCATTGTGACTTCTGTGGGAGAGATGGACACTTGAGCGAGTTCTGCTTTAGGCACAAGAGAGAGGTGCGCCGTGCTAGGGAGATGAACAATCCGGACATGTACCATCCTTTCCATGATGTACATGCGCCGAATGTTCAGAGGAGAGCACCGAGACGTGCTGCTAGGCCCAGAGGTCCAGAACCTCAAGTTCCCAGGCCCAGGCAGCAGAGAGCTCCGAGGAGAGACGCTAGGCCTAGAGGCGTAGTGCCTCAAGTTGCTAGGCCTAGGCCTCGTAGGGAGCATGCCCGGCGGGAGCCTGTAGTTGTAGGCTATGGACCTCGTGGCGGAGGCTTTGTAGTTGAGCGTTTTCCCCCACCGCGGTTTGAGTATCGCGATGGACGCTCCTCCTTTAGCGGACCACGTTTTCCTCTACGTGGTGATCGCTCCTCTCGTAGACGTACTAGGAATGGTTTTTCTGCTAACCGTTCTTTTGAGCAGCCGGCCCAACACTGGTATTCTTCCTACTTCACTAACCCCAGTGTTGGACCGTATGCTCACCCTATGTCTTTTTATTGATGTAGGTAAAACGGTTGGAGGACATTTGGTTGGTGGATTCCGGTTGCTCGAGGCACATGACCGGAAACGCCAAGTGGTTCTCCAGCCTTAGCCCTGTTGCCGGAAAGGAGTACATAACCTTCGGCGACAATAGCAAAGGTAAGGTATTGTCTCGCGGGTCGGTGCGAG
This sequence comes from Coix lacryma-jobi var. lacryma-jobi, assembly GCA_009763385.1. Lineage (NCBI taxonomy): Eukaryota > Viridiplantae > Streptophyta > Magnoliopsida > Poales > Poaceae > Coix > Coix lacryma-jobi. Next base: position 54,044,410 of record CM019824.1, read on the forward strand.
TTAATGAGCACTTTGTGTTGCGTGATGTTGCTCTTGTTTCTAACTTGCATTTTATCCTTCTTTCTGTTTCGCAACTCTTTGACGACGACTATGAGATTCATTTTAAACCAAATCTCAGTCGTATTTTGGATCCTCAGGGCAATCTTGTGTGTTTGATTTCGCCCTTTGGAAAAGTCTTTCGTGCGAATTTCTCAGAGTCTTTTGGCACTTCTCGTTGTCTTGTGGCTGGACCTTCCTCCTCTGATCTTTGGAAGTGGCATTGGAGACTTGGACATTTGAGCTTCGACTTGCTTGCAAGGCATAGTTCACTTGGCCTAATCCGAGGATTGCCCAAGTTGCATATGGAGAAGGATCTTGTTTGTCACTCTTGTGGACACGGGAAGATGGTTGCCGCTCCCCACCATCCAGTGACTCAGGTCATGACCAAGCGCCCTGGAGAGCTTTTGCACATGGACCTTGTTGGTCCGGCTCGGGTGAGCTTGGTTGGGGGGAAGTGGTATGTGCTTGTGGTTGTTGATGACTTTTCGAGATATTCGTGGGTCTTCTTTTTAGCTGAGAAAACCGAGACTTTCTCCTTTGCTCGCAATCTGATTTTGCGTCTTCAGAATGAGTTCCCTTTGAACTCGATGCGAGCAATTCGGAGTGATAATGGTTCCGAATTCAAGAATTCGGATTTTGAGAAGTTTTGTAACTCTTTGGGTTTAGAGCATCAGTTTTCTTCCCCCTACACACCCCCTCAGAATGGTGTTGTAGAGAGGAAGAATCGGACCCTTGTTGAGATGGCTAGGACGATGCTCGATGAGCATAGGACTCCTAGGCGATATTGGGCCGAACCTATGAGCACTGCATGCTACATTTCCAATCGCATTTTTCTCCGAGCTTTCTTGAAAAAGACTTCTTATGAGTTGCGTTTTGGAAAACTGCCCAAGGTGAGTTATTTTCGAGTTTTTGGTTGCCATTGTTTTATACTCAAAAAGGGCAACTTGGACAAATTTGAGTCTCGTTCTTCTGACGGAGTATTTTTGGGTTATGGCACTCACACTCGTGCATATCGTGTACTTAACCTTGATACTAACCGAGTCATGGAGACATCAGATGTCACCTTCGACGAGACCATGGTTTGTCCTTCTTCTCGTTTTGAGCGTGCAGGTGATCATGAGGTTGATGAGCCTCTTTTTGATGATGAGGATGAGGGTGCTAAAGGTATGGATGATCCAGCACCCCCTCCACCTGCTGTGCCGCAAAGAGCGGCTTCTACGATGACTCACGGCCCGGACACCTCTTCTTCCTAGGGGCCGTGGGATCTGCCACCCCGAGCGGTACCATTTGTACCCGGGGAGGCACCAGCTGCTGTTGAGGGGGAGGCCACTTCGACAAGGGAGGCGCCATGACACATCTAGTGCCAGCACCCGCCTCAGCAGATGATCGGCAACATCGACGAATGAGTCACTCGGTCCAGGTCACAGCAAATCTCGCACTTCGCTCATTCTGCTTTTGTTGCTAATTTTGAGCCCCGAGATGTTGGACACGCTTTGACGGATCCGGACTGGGTCAATGCCATGCATGAGGAGCTTGAGAATTTTGAGCGAAATTGGGTTTGGGTTCTAGTTCCACCTCCTCCTGAGTGTAAGCCTATTGGGACAAAATGGACTTTCAAAAACAAGCAAGGAGAGGATGGCCACGTTGTTAGAAACAAGGCCAGGCTTGTAGCGAAGGGTTATAGTCAGAAGCAGGGGATAGACTATGAGGAGACATTTGCTCCTGTAGCTCGTTTGGAGGCAATCAGGATACTCTTGGCCTTTGCTGCATCCAAAGGTTTCAAACTTTTTCAAATGGATGTCAAGAGTGCCTTCTTAAATGGCTACATAGAAGAAGAAGTTTATGTTGAGCAACCCCCCGGTTTTGAAAATCCCAAGTTTCCAAACCATGTTTTTAAACTTCACAAAGCTCTATATGGTTTGAAACAAGCCCCTAGAGCCTGGTATGATAGGTTGAAAACCTTTTTGCTTGCTAAGGGTTTTAAAATGGGATGTGTAGATAAAACGCTCTTTCTCCTCAGGCAAGGCAAAGACACTCTCTTGGTCCAGATTTACGTGGATGATATCATTTTCGGTGGTTCTTCTCACGCTTTGGTTGCCAAGTTTGCAGATATTATGAGCAGGGAGTTCGAGATGAGCATGATGGGCGAGCTGACCTTCTTTCTCGGGTTGCAAATCAAGCAATCCCGAGAGGGGACATTTGTGCACCAGGGCAAGTACACCAAGGACTTGCTGAAGCGGTTCGATATGGGTGAGGTCAAGCCTCTTCCAACACCCATGTCGACGATGACTGCCCTGGATGCAGATGTGGATGGAGAAGCAGTGGACCAGAAGGAGTACCGAAGCATGATCGGGTCGCTCCTCTACCTGACGGCGACACGCCCGGACATCCAGTTCGCGGTGTGTCTGTGTGCACGCTTTCAGGCGTCGCCGCGCACTTCTCACCGTCAGGCGGTGAAGCAGATTTTCAGGTACCTTCATTTCACAACTGAGTTCGGGATTTGGTATTCTGCTTCCTCCACCCTCTCCCTTTGCGGTTATTCGGATGCTGATTTTGCTGGTTGCCGTATTGAGCGCAAGTCCACTTCTGGGACTTGCCAGTTTATTGGTTCTTCTCTTGTTTCATGGTCTTCTCGCAAGCAGTCTAGTGTCGCTCAGTCCACCACAGAGGCTAAATATGTTGCTGCGGCTAGCTGCTGTTCCTAGTTGCTTTGGATGATGGCCACTTTGCGTGATTTTGGTCTGAGCTTTACTCGTGTTCCTTTGCTTTGTGACAGCACGAGTGCTATTAGCGTTGCTAAGAACCCCGTGCTTCACTCGAAGACCAAACACATTGATGTGCGCTTTCATTTCTTGCGAGACCACCAGGAGAAGGGTGATATCGACCTTCGCCATGTCGATACTCATCATCAACTAGCTGATATTTTCACCAAGCCTTTAGACGAATCAACCTTTAACCGGTTGAGGGGTGAGCTTGGTGTATGTTTCCCCTTTTAGATGGGGGAAACATTTTGGATCTTGTATAATAGACTGACTCTTTTTCATTTGTCTTTCTTTTGCATTTTAGCATACGCATTTACATTCTGAGCTTCATGTCTATAATCACTAGAATGTAACTATGCTCTATGTAGTATGCTCCGATGCTTATGTTGATGCTTGTAGCTTATGCTCTTTCTGATCACTAGTACATGTTGTGAGCTGAGCTATTTTGAAATGGTGAATTTGCTTAATAACTTAAAATCTGAAAAATGTTCACCATTGAGATATGCAACTAGCATGTGTAGGATGTGTTGAGTTTACTCGTGCTTTTCATATATGCTAGGTTGCTATGTCTCTAGTTCTGAGTCATTCACTTGCTTGGTCTGTTCATATCATGTTTAAAATTTGAACCAAGTTTTAGTGAATTGAAAAGATCGAGATGGGATTGCTTGTCAACACATCACGGTATCAAGACGGTTTCTCATTGCACTTTGAGTTAAACTTGAGCCGTGTAGTGTATGACCGAAACCGCAGCTTTAAGCTTCTGATTGCTTCGGCATAGGCTTCGCTCGGTTGAAAAGTTAGGCATGACAAGCTTTCAACCTCTCGCAATCACATGCTAATAATTGAACTTGTGTAATTTCACCGCTGCAACTCCGATCTAAATTGGAATTCACAAGTGTATGTTTCATTCTTAAGCATGATGATTGAACTTTGCTAGGGGTAGTTCACCTTGTATACATGTTTAGCACTTGTTCAGACTCCTGTCTATACATTGCTAGTGTTATTTTGATGGTGAATACCTTTTTGACTCAAAACTGCTCATTTTCGCTCATAGGTTCATACTTCATATCTGGTGATCAGTTTGAGCCTTTGCTGAGCTTGTATGCTGTTGTTGAGTCATTGGAGTTGTACTGTTTAGAGCATCTTTGCATTCTCCTGAATATATGCCTGAAGCTGCTAACTTGCATTTTGACTCATATGCATGTTGGAAGGGGGAGAACCTCCCATGTTCGCACTTTTTGTTGGTGCCTTTTCTGATGGGGAGAGTCTTTTACTTGATTAGTGCATTTTCAACTAAGGGGGAGAATTTGCAAATCATTTGTGCTTCCCGAGTTTCCTGAGTGTATATGCTTCCCAAGTGTTCATTTGAGGGGGAGTTCCCAGGGGGAGAGTTTGCATGTCTCCTGGATGTTCAACTAAGGGGGAGTTTTTGCTGTCTCTTCCTGGACGAAAGGCATTGGTATCGAGCTTTCTTTGCTAGTTGTGTTGAGCCTCTGTGCCTCTATCTTGAGGGACTAGCATTTTGCTTCAATTTTCCAATTGGTGTTTGCTAGCGGTGTTGAGCCTGTTCTACCTCTTCTTGAGGGCTAGCTTTGCTTTGCTTGGTTGCGTTGAGCCGTTGCCCATGTCTTTGGGGACCAAGTTCTTTCGCTCTTTCCACTTGACCTTCTTCGGCTTTGCTATGCTTTTGGGTCATTTGGTTGAGTTCTCTCTTCTTCCTTCCTCCTTCTTCTCTTTCTCTTCATTCCATTATGATTTGTGTGAGTAGTTGACAATGCACTCATCAAGGGGGAGATTGCGGATACATGGGTGTATGTTGGGTCTCTGAGTGATGAGTGATTGTCAACAGGGATGATGCGCATGTTCTTTGGCTTGTGTTGTGCAGGTGTCGAGCACGGATGCAGTGATCGAAGGCGAGGTGAAGGTCAAGTACAGACGTGCCGTGCCGATGGACCGAGAGTGGCGAAGGGCGGACGTGAGACTTGGACTGAGGGACCAAAGGCCCGAGGATCAGCTGTGGTGGCTGGCAGCTTGTGGTAGCTACAAGCGAAGACTTGCGGTCATGTGTTGCCTGAGTCGTGGACTCGGGGACAGGTGTCGGTGGACGGGGTGCACGGGAGGTGCATCCCCTCTACGACGTCGGTTTGGTGGTAGAGCCAGGGAAAAACCATCGGATGGACGGTTTCTAGGTTTGGGCCTCAAAACCTGGGTGCGGATGCTTTTCGAGTTTGGCCACAAAACTCGGGCTGAGGTCGGTTTCCAGGTTTGGGCCTCAAAACCTGGGCGCTGAGGGTTTGCTGAGTTTGGCCTCAAAACTCAGAAGCTGGTGGGCTGGTTTCCCGGTTTGGGCCTCAAAACCGGGGGTTGGCTGGAAAAGGCTGGTTTCCCGGTTTGGGCCACAAAACCGGGGGTGCAGAGCGAGGGCGGCACGTGGTGGCGATTCGGAGGTTGCATCGAGGCAACACTTCGGTTTGTGAGGGCGTGGCCGTCGGATACACCTACCACCGAGTTGGTCCAGAATAACCCTAGGGTTTACCTGGTTCGCTCTGTAATTAGAATAGAGAGGGGTAGAGTAGGAAATAGACTTAGGCTAGTAGTAGGATAAATAGTCGGGAGACACCCTCCTCCCATCTCTCTCAGTCATTTGCTCTTTCGCACTTAGGGTTTCCTGCTCTCCCATTCCCTGCTGTAGCTAGCTGAGATCCGCAGAGAGACTTGCCTCTGTGTACTGTTGATTCCGAGGAAGTGAGGTCGTAACCTCACTGTTGTAGCGTGTGTTTGCGCTACGGCTGCAGATCGATGACTTGATTCGCGTTTTGGTTCGTGTTCTTCGCGTTCCTCGTTTCTCCGCGATTTTCCCGTCACTCGATCTCTCTCTGTACTGCGTCTTTGCAAAATCCGTTTGAATCAACTTGTTCGTATTTGAAAGGAGATCATTTCCACCGAAGGAATTTATCTAACTCCTTACGAACAAGTAGATCGAGTTGATTTCGTTTTCGTGGTGCTTTTTCGTTCTTGATCTTCCCCTTTTGATTTCCCGGTGATTGAATCGATTTGAGCGGATGATTTCTTGGGGATAGTCTCCTAACTACCCCGTGATCATCTTCTCCAAGTTTGGGAACATGGGATTTTGATTTGGATCGAATTTGGAGAGATTCGTGAGAGGGGCGACTGAAATCGCCCTCTCTGTTCATCCGCGAACAGTCCGCCGTTGGACCCGCGGACAGTCCGCGCGTCGGGATCGAGCCAGGTCAGTGGGTGCGGGTCTCGGTCGTGTTACTGTTCCTTGACCGGCAGACAATCCGCCGAAGGAACTCGCGGACTGTCCGGGAGCCGTCCAGGGACTGTTCAGCACCTTCGCTGTTTTGGCATTTGACCGGCGGACAGTCCGCCGTTGGGTCTCGCGGATAGTCCGGGAACGTCCAGTGGACTTGCAGCAGCACTGTGGTTTTGCTCGTTTGGCCGGCGGACAGTCCGCGACCTGAGCCCGGACAGTCCGCCACTGGGCAGACAGTCCGCGACCGTACTGCCGGACAGTCCGGGACTTGCCTGAAGCTTCCGGTTTTGTGCGTTTGCTCTCCCTGCTTCTTCGGTTGATTTCCGGACTTCTCGTTTGGCCCTAGAGTTGACCAAGGAACCTCTCTAGGTATCTTTGCTACTTGTTAGCATTGGTAATTGGGGACTTCTCGACGTAGCCGTCTATCTACGTTCGGGACTTGGTTTTTGGGGTGTGTTCAAGCCGGAACCTTTGGAGTTTGGTTTGCTTCTTCTTGGTGGTGCTCCGCTGTGATCCTAGGGATCATCCACCCTCTTCCAAGGGTCATGAGCATCATGGTTACGGTCGCCGTTTCTTGGGGTGGATTTTGGGACATTTGGCCAAAGTTTCTAAAGGAAATTTTTGAGCTCCCATTCACCCCCCCTCTGGTCGCCTTGATAGTGCTCTCTCGGTCCTTCAGTTTGGGCCACAAAACCAGGTGTGCAGAGCGGTGGCGGCACGTGGCGGCAATCGGGAGGTTGCGTCGAGGCAACGCTACGAGTTGTGCGAGCGTGGCCGTCGGATCCACCTACCATCGAGTTGGTCCAGAATAACCTTAGGGTTTAGCTGGTTCGCTCTGTAATTAGTTGAGGGGTAGAGTAGGAATTAGAAATTAGGATAAGTATAGGGAGACACCCTCCTCCCATTCTATCTCAGTTCATTTGCTCTTTGCACTTAGGGTTTCCTGCTTTCCCTATCCCCTGCTGTAGCTAGCTGAGATCCGCAGAGAACCATACCTCTGTGTACTGGAGATTTTGAGGAAGTGAGGCCGTAACCTCACTGTTGTAGCGTGTGGTAGCCACACTGTAACACCCTCGGTGTTAAGCATTCCTTAAACTGCATAATTTGTCATGGCATAAGCATAGCATCTCATCATTTCTTATGCATATGTTTGAATAAGTGCTTAAGTCCTTGCATAGTCTCTAGTGTAACCTTGTTTTGCTTTCTGTTTCTGACTTAGTACCTTAAAACAAAGTTGTAGATCTTGATGAAATAAACAACTTTGCTTAAAAGCACTTTCTCAGAAAAAGTTGTTAAAATGTGATTTCTTGCATTAGAAAAATTGATTAGAAATAAATTTCTTTTTCTAAGTAGAATTTGGACTTGAGTCTTAAAGATGATTTGTTCCTTACAAAATTCTAAGCAATTTTGCTTTTAGGACCTTTTCCTAATTCGGCTTAGTTTGGAAGTTATGGAGCATCAAAGTTTTTAACCAAACCTCATTAGTTTAACCCTAGTGGGCCCGGCCTGTCAGCCTCTCCTTCTTCCCGTGCGCGCGCCGCTCCCTCCGCGCCGACCGAAACCGCCCGCCGCCGCGAGACCGCCTCGCCGGCCGGCCAAACCACCGTCAACGCCGCCCGTGGGTTTGCACCCGAACTTGCCACGTCGCTCCGGCGCTCGGTGCATGCTCGCCGCGTGGAGCGCGATACCTGACGCCGCCGCGTCCGGTCGGGAGCTTCTCCCCGACGGAAACTGGCCAGGTGCAATGCACCTAGCACTTCGTTCCCTTTGTCTTCGCTCCGCCTCAAGCTCGCAAGCCAGAAGAGCATTTCTTCACTCACTCACTCGCTCGCTCCACTCCGCTCCATCTTCACCAAAGCACCGCACCGCCGCCGCCCGCCGAACTCCGGCGAGCGATTACTCGCTACTCACCGCACCACCGCTCGATTCCTCCCGCCAGTTTCTCCATCTTGACCTCCTCTTCCACCTATCAGGGTTGGTTCCCCCTCTTTTCCTCTCTAGCCAGCAGAACGTCGAGTGCTATCCTTGGGTTCTCGCCATGGCCGCCACCGTGACCTTCACGTGAACCGACCGTCTCCGGCCAAGCCATCCCAAACCGAGCCCTGTTCTAGTTTTCTCTACCACTGTAGTTGCCTAGGTTTCGATGGAGACCTCTCTTTCACCATGTTTCAGCCGAAACCGAGCCGTGTCGCCGCCATGTCCGCCATGGACCACCGCCGTGCATCGCTCCGGGCAATGCCAAGGGTGATGAGGCCCGAAAGTTGCTCCAATAGGTCGCTTAGGACTTGCTTAGGCTAGTGTTAGTCTCGCCGAGCCTCAAGCTTGCCGGGAAGAGTTTCGCCATCGCGTCGCAGAGCCGCCGCTCCGCCATGGCTGCCGTTGAGCTTGCTCCGGTATCCCTCTGGCTTAGCAAGTCAGTCAGTCGTGTTCGCCTCGCAAACCCGCATCCAGTGGTGGTCTCGGTGTCACCAAAAGCTTCGCCGCCGATGAGCTAGGGCCAGTCAACGACAACGGCGCAAAACTCCGCCGTTGACTGCCGAGCCTAGCCTCGCCTAGTAACTTGGTCGTCTGACCAGTAGGCCTCGGCTGAGTCAAGTCGAGCGTGCCGAGCGTTGCCTCGAGCCTCGGCTGAGTCAAGTCGAGCGTGCCGAGCGTTGCCTCGAGCCTCGGCTGAGTCAAGTCGAGTGTGCTGAGCATTCGCCTCGAGCCTCGGCTGAGTCAAGTTGGATGTCCGTAGCGTTTTAGGATTGAGTTTTCTTTTAGTTTGTTTTTGCAGAATTATGTAAAGGCTTCAAAAAGTCCTACAAGGCTCATTTTAAGTCCAAATCCCGCGAAACAAATTTTGTTAGGACAAGCATGTTTAGATTTATTTGTGAATAATGTTGAATGCATTTTTGGGATGCTTTTATGTGTAGATTAATTTAAATTGGGAAGTTGCTGTTAAGTTGGAAAATGCATAGTAAATGGTATATAGCTCAGAAAAATGTGATTCCAGTTTTGTTAGGTTTGTATGGATGTGTAGTTTCAGAGAAAAATATAATATAAGGTTGTTCTGTGAATTATTTTAGCAGTAGCTTTTAAAATGGTTAAATGCTGTTTCCTTGTTTATTTTGTAGTAATTAAAATATGGGGAATATGAACCTGAGAATTTATGCACACTGCTCTTGTGCTGGGAAGTTCAGTAAAAAAATAAGAAAATCTGTTGTTTGACACTTTGTACTAGGGTGTGTAGTTCAAAGCACCTTTCCATGATAAAACTTGTCTTTTTCATAGAGAATGGAGTTTAAGTCCAAATGGGGTGAAATTTAGACCAGGGACTAGATTACATATTGTTAACTTCCAGTAATTTTTGTAGTTTCTTCTGAAGTTGTCTAGAATGGGTTGCTGTTATAGGCTAGTTTAATTAGATTTATTCCGGCAAGTAATTAGAGGGTAATAAACTCATTAAGTATACTTTGATGTGGTGACAACATAACTTAACAAGTTGAATATCAGTAGATGACATGTGCTTATCTCCTGAAATGCCTTGTTCCATGTTGCATCACCATGCATCCCATGTGCATTCGTGTTATTTATACATATCATGCATCATGCAGGGTCGGTAGTGGAAGTTCAGGATCCGTCACTCGAGGAGCAGTATCGGGAGGAGACGCCGGAAGAGAAGATCCCAGGAGGACACGTTGAAGAGCTGCCGGAGTGCCGCGATCACCGACCTTCGGACTTTGAGCGAGGCAAGCCCCGGAGCATTCTAACTCCTATGATTTGCAAATGCTTTAAAATTAACCTGATATGATTGTTGCATTAGGTTATAGGAGTTGAGTGATACCGTTGATGCATTATTTACTTATTCTTGTCCACCTGCAATTATATCTTATTATCCCTGTTAGGTCTAGGCTCGAATATATGCTTAGCCCTACTTAGACCGGTAAAAGTCGGGTGATTTCCTGTCTCCCGCATATAGGTGGATACTGATCATGTTTAGCCTTGTGCTATCATGGAGATAACTATGTGATAATTAAACTGAGACCGGGCGGGATGTAGGAGCAGCAGGACATGGGTTCTGTGTGCTAGTAGTCTCCCGTCTGTGTCGATTAGGACCCGACGAAGGCACACCTCAGTTATTTTGAACGCGTCAATCACTTAACGGAGCAGGTGTGGGTACCTCCCGTGAAGTCGAGTAAGGTTTTTCGAGCCGGTGATGGAGATGTTGACGCCTAACACCCGGGGCCTTATATGTACCGTGGGCAACTATTCTGAGCAACCTGGCTTGGTCCGAGGGCAGGCAGGGCCTGATCGACCTGGCATGACCGTGGGCAGTTATAGCTTGAGCGACCTGGCATTAAGATAACCCCCGGTGTAGAAGGGCCCATGACCGTCCCGCGACTTGGGTTCTCGAACCTCCTGAAGTGGTCACCAACGGCCACCTGGCAGGGTGTGTCGGGCGAGTGTGCGACATTTTATTCCCAGCTGGTTGAAATCGATTATAATCGCCATCGCTCCTGGTTAGTGAGTAACTTGACTGAGCATGTGTTACCGTAGTAACTTATGGAACTAAAGATGGTTATGGTATTGAATCTGAAAGGCTATTGATGAAATAGTCACTCTTGCTTGAATAAGTAGTCAAGTGTTTGCTCTAGAACAGGTGCAAATCTAGTTAATCAGGTTAATTACATAAAATTGACTGCTAATACTCTAATGATGATTATTAATAATGAAAATGCTTTTCTGCAAAAAGGTAAGTATGGCCAAACCCATGATACAGACTTTGCATACTCATTGGTGTCAATTATTTCTGGTTTTTGAAGGGTAGTTCTAGCTGAGTAATTTCGTATCTCAGGTGACTATCCCTTTGTGTTGCAGATGGCCAATATGCTTCTACGGCTATTGCTGAGAACTGTCGATAAAAAGTAATGGCGAGATGAGAATAGACAAGGGCATGGTCGCCACTTATCTCATCTGTTGCTTTTGCGGACCTGGTCAATTGATGGCACTGTATTTTAAACAATCCAAACTTATGTTTGTAAGACTATGTTGCTTCCGCTATTACTATCAAACTATGGTTTGTAATATTGTTTTCATACCCCCGATGTAATTTGAACTATGTGCAACTGTGATGTAACCTGTGAGCATGTTCGTTGAACTAGTACGATCTTGGCTGGATGTCGTTGAATGGTTTGAAATCCTTCAAGATTTCCGGACTACCGGGTTTGTACGAGCTTAAGTACTTGATGATCTTTGCGCAAGCAGAGGTTTTAGTGCTTAATCTGGTGCAAATTGGTCGGTTCTGTCACACCACACGGATGCAGATCGATGTGTTGATTTGCGTTTTTGTTCGTGTTCTTCGCGTTCATCTTTTCTACGCGTTTTTCCCGTCGCTCAATCTCTCTCCATACTATGTCTTTTCGAAATCCGTTTGAATCAACTTGTTCGTATTTGAAAGGAGATCATTTCCACCGAAGGAATTTATCTAACTCCTTACGAACAAGTAGATTGGGTCGATTTCATTTTCGTGGCGCTTTTCGGTTCATCCTCCTCCCCTTTCGATTTCTCGGTGATTGAATCGATTTAAGCGGATGATTTCTTGGGGATAGTCTCCTAACTACCCCGTGATCATCTTCTCCAAGTTTGGGAACGTGGGATTTTGATTTGGATTGAATTTGGAGAGATTTGGAGAGGAGGCGACGGAAATCGACCTCTCTGCTCGTTGGCGGACAGTCCGCGGTTTTGACCGGCGGACAGTCCGCGCGTCGGGTTTGGCCGGACCAGTGGCCAGACTCCGCACTGAGGAGCAAGTGATTTTTGAACCGCCGACAGTCCGCCGTTGTGTTTGGCGGACAGTCCGGGAACATCCAGGGAGGTTCTAGCAGAGTTGCTGTTTCTCGTTTTCTGCCGGCGGACGGTCCGCCATCCCCTCGCGGACAGTCTGCAGTAGGGGCGGACAGTCCGGGACCCCAGGGCCGGACAGTCCGCGGATTGGCTGAAGCCTCAGGTTTTGTGCGTTTGCTCTCCTGGCTTCCTCGCTTGGTTTTCGGACTTCTCGTTTGGCCTTGTAGTTGACCAAGGAACCTCTCTAGGTATCTTTGCTACTTGTTAGCATCGGTATTTGGAGATTTCTCGACGTAGCCGTCTATCTACGTTCGGGACTTGGTTTTTGAGGGTCGAACTTGTCTCTGTTCTTTCGGCGTTTGGTTTGCTATCGCTTTGTGGTGCCTCGCTGTGATCCTAGGGATCATCCACCCCCTTCCAAGGGTCGTGGGCATCACGGTTTCGGTCGTAGCTTTCGGGGGTTGATTTTGGGACATTTGGCCAAAGTTTCGAGAGAAATATTTGAGCTCCCATTCACCCCCCCTCTGGACGCCTTGCTAAGTGCTTTCTCGGTCCTTCAATTGGTATCGGAGCAGGTTAAGGATCTTTCACCTTAGCCGGTTCCAGATCCACAGAAGGCGACATGGATCGCGGCATGGGCAAACCGCCGTTCTTTGATGGGATGAACTATGCGTATTGGAAGATACGCATGTCAGCCTATCTTCAGAGCATGGGCTCTTCAGTTTGGGAGATTTGCAACAAGGCAGATTACGTTGTTTTGGCTGCTCGTGCCTCTCAGCTTCAGATCGATGAGCACAATGCCAATAGCCGAGCGCGTAACGCTTTGTTCTCCTGTTTGAGCATGTCCGAGTTTGATCGCGTTTCTCACCTCCCCACAGCTCGTGAGATTTGGGCGACCCTCATGCGCTTCCATGAGGGAACGACTCAAGTCAAATCCCGTCTCTACGAGTCGCACAAGCGGGAGTATGAGAACTTTCGACACATGCCTGGTGAGAGCATAGAAAGTTTATTCGCTCGCTTTCAGGTCATTGTCAACAACATGAGAGCGAACAAGGAGCTGTTGCCTTTCGACGATCATGAGAGAGCTTTGAAGCTTTTGCATACTCTTGATCGGTCGGTGTGGGGCTCAAAGGTCCAGGCGATCATCGAATCATCTAACTATGAGACCCTCACTTGCGACGAGCTCTTTAGTAAGCTCAAGTCTAGTGAGATTGACGCCATGTCGAGGGCTTCTTATGAGAATCCTTCAGGCCCGACTATGGCTTTGGTTTCTGGCTCTTCTGCTAACCCCTCTGGAAGATTTGCACTCGCTTCACTCTTTTCTGTCATAGAGGACCAGCTGGAGTCTTTGGGGGATGACAAGTTGGCAATGCTCGCCAACCGGTTCACGCGGTTCCACAACAACCGCATGAACTGTCGCCGCGGAGGAGGACGCTCAGGATGCTATGAGTACGGCGACCCCAACCACTTCATCGCCAATTGCCCGAAGAAGAACAAGCAGGTCTTCGGCAAGGCGGACCATGGGCACAAGTACGACTCCGGCAAGCGCAAGGACAAGCATGTCCCCCCGAGGCACAAGCGGAGGGGCGGCTTCGACAAGGAGTACATCAAGACCAAGTACTTGGAGAAGGCCCAGGCTGAGCAGCGTGCGTTCTTCGCCACGCTCAGCGACGTCGATGGCTCGGATGATGACTCCGCTTGCTCAAGCGACGACGAGTCCGAGAAGAAGAAGAGGATCGAGGACAAGCTGAACGGTCTTTGCTTCTTCGCCGACGACGACGGCTTCTGCACCATGGCCCTCGATGGCAAGCTAGAGACTCCTCGGAACGACGACGACGACGACGACACCTCCCAGGTATCTCTCACCCACGACGAGCTTTCTGCTGAGGTCGAGAAGCTTACTGCCGCCTTGCTTAGTCAGGATAAGCTGCTTAGGCGTGCCGCTAGAGAGCGCAAGGAGTTTAGGCAGAAGTGGGAGGACAGGGTGAAGGAGCTTGAGTTTGCAAAGTCCATCGTGGTCATGTCTGAGGAGGTTGAGTGCGAGATGTGCACCAAGCACATGACTGACCTTCTCACTTTGAGAAGTAAGTATGCTGCTTTGGTTGGAGAGGCCGATGAGCTCCGGGCTAGGCCCATGTTGTTAGGTGCATGCAAGACCTGTCCAGGCTTGCAATCCGAGTTGGCAGAGAAGAATGCCAAGATTGTGTCTCTTGAGAAGGCCAGCTCGGGTAGCACTTGTGTGACTAGGTGTGCTTTGTGCCAGGATTTGGAGATGGAGATTGCGAATGTGAAGCATGACAAGATGCAAACCGAGGAGGAAAACACATACCTTCGGACCATCTTGTCATGGGTGTCTTGTGGTGAGCCGCAGCTCGGGATGATGATCTCCCAATTTAAGCGAGCTGCTGGAGGTCCTGGTGTAGGCTTTGCGAAGGGTGTTGATGTTTCTGCTTTTGGGAAGATTGGAGAGTCGAGTGGTCTGAACCCATGTGAGAAGCCCAACTCCACCACTACTCCCAAACTTACCAAGCTGCCACCCAAAGAGCCTCTCAAGCCCAACACCAAGGACGGAGTGTTTGAGGAACCTCCGAGAGCTCCACCCAAGAACCAAATGTGGCATCCCAAACCCAACCACCTCAAGAACAAGCTAGACACAATGCCACCTATCCAGGAGGAGCTTTTGCCACAGAAGGGCAAGGTGATCCACGCCCACAGCCGTGAGTACCAACAACCCCCTATGAGAGCGGTGAGGTACCATTGTGAGCACTGTGGGAGAGATGGACACTTGAGGGAGTTCTGCTTTAGGCGCAAGAGAGAGGAGCGCCGTTCTAGGGAGATGAACAATCCGGACATGTACCATCCTTTCCATGATGTACATGTGAAGGACCGAGAAAGCACTAACAAGGCGACCAGAGGGGGGTGAATGGGAGCTCAAAAATTTCCTTCAGAAACTTTGGCCGAATGTCACAAAATCAACCCCGAGAAACGGCGACCGAAACCGTGATGCTCACGACCCTTGGAAGAGGGTGGATGATTCCTAGGATCACAGCGGAGCACCACCAAGAAGAAGCAAACCAAACTTCAAAAGTTCTGGCTCGAACACAACCCCAAAAACCAAGTCCCGAACGTAGATAGACGGCTACGTCGAGAAACACCTAAATACCTATGCTAACAAGTAGCAAAGATACCTAGAGAGGTTCCTTGGTCAACTACAGGGCCAAACGAGAAGTCCGGAAACCAAGTGAACAAGCCGAAAGAGCAAACGCACTAAACCGGAAGACTCGGGCAATTCCCGGACTGTCCGGCTCTGGGGTCCCGGACTGTCCGCGGCAGGGGCGAACTGTCCGCCAAGCAGTCCCGGACTGTCCACCGGCAGAAACACCAAAACAGCAAGGTTGTTGAACCCTTGCTGGACGAGTCCCGGACTGTCCGCCAATCACAACGACGGACTGTCCGCCGGTCAATGAACAGTGACCCGATCGAGGAACTCAGCCACTGAATAGGTTGCTCCCCCTACGCCCGGACTGTCCGTCGGTCAAAACCGCGGACTATCCGCGACCTTGCAGAGAGGGCGATTTTGATCGCCTTCTCTCCAAATCTCTCCAAATCCGATCCAACTCAAAATCCCAAGTTTCCAAACTTGGAGAAGATAATCACGGGGTAGTTAGGAGACTATCCCCAAGAAATCATCCGCTCAAATCAACCAAATCACCGGGAAATCAAAAGGGAAGGTGGATGAATGGAAAAAGCGCCACGAAAATGAAATCGTCCCGATCTATTCGATCATGAGGTGTTAGATGAATTCCTTTGGTCCAAATGACCTCCTCAATGATATGAATAAAATGATTCAAACGAATTTCACAAAGACGCACAAGAGAGGGAGATCGAGTGACGGGAAAATCGCGAGGAAACGAAGAACGCGAAGAACACAAATCAAAACGTGAATTAAGTCATCGATCTGCACTGCAACAGTGAGGATACGGCCTCACTTCCTCAAATCAACAGTACACAGAGGCAAGTCTCTCTGCGGATCTCAGCTAGCTACAGCAGGGAATGGGAGAGCAGGAAACCCTAAGTGCAAAAGAGCAAATGACTGAGATAAAGGGGAGGAGGGTGTCTCCCGACTACTTAACCTACTCCTAGCCTAAGTCTAATTCCTACTCTACCCCTCTCTATTCTAATTACAGAGCAAGCCAGCAAAACCCTAGGGTTATACTGGACCAACTCGGTGGTAGGTGTATCCGACGGCCACGCCCGCTCGACTTGAAGCATTGCCTCGACGCAACCTCCAGATCGCCGCCACGTGCCGCCCTCGCTCTGCACCCCCGGTTTTGTGGACCAAACCGGGAAACCAGCCTTTTCCAGCCAACCCCCGGTTTTGAGGCCCAAACCGGGAAACCAGCCCACCAGCATCTGAGTTTTGAGGCCAAACTCAGCAAACCCTCAACGCCCAGGTTTTGAGGCCCAAACCTGGAAACCGTCCTCAGCCCGAGTTTTGTGGCCAAACTCAAAAACCCTCAGCCCGAGTTTTGTGGCCAAACTCGGAAACCGTCCACGCCCAGGTTTTGAGGCCCAAACCTGGAAACCGTCCATCCGATGGTTTTTCCCTGGCTCTACCACCAAACCGACGTCGTAGAGGGCATGCACCTCCCGTGCACCCCGTCCGCCGACACGTGTCCCTGAGTCCACGACTCAATCAACACATGACCGCAAGTCTTCGCTTGTAGCCGCCACAAGCTGCCAGCCACCACAGCTGATCCTCGAGCCTCTGGTCCCTCAGTCCAAGCCTCACGTCCGCCCTTCACCACTCCCGGTCCATCGGCACGGCACGTCTCTACTTGACCTTCACCTCGCCGTCGATCACTGCATCCGTGCTCGACACCTGCACAACACAAGCCAAAGAACATGCACATCATCCCAGTTGACAATCACTCATCACTTAGGGACCCGGCATACACCCATGTATCCGCAATCTCCCCCTTGATGAGTGCATTGTCAACTACCAACACAAATCATAATAGAAAGAGAAGAAGGAAGAAGGAGAAGAGAGAACTCGACCAAATGACCCAAAAGCATAGCAAAGCCGAAGAAGGTCAAGTGGAAAGAGCAAGACAACTTGGTCCCGAAAGACATGGGCAATGGCTCGATGCAACCAAGCAAAGCAAAGCTAGCCCTCAAGAAAAGGTAGAACAGGCTCAACACCGCTAGCAAATCCCAATCGAAAATATCGAAGCAAAATGCTAGTCCCTCAAGATAGAGGCACAGAGGCTCAACACAACTAGCAAAGAAAGCTCGATACCAAAACCTTTCGGCCAACAAGAGACAGCAAAGCTCAAGCTCCCCCTCGACTAGTGCATACAACCAAGAAAACACTTCCCCTCAAATGAACACTCAGGAAGCACATATGATTTGCAAATTCTCCCCCTTAGTTGAAAATGCACGAATCAAGTAAAAGGCTTTCCCCATCAGAAAAGGGCACCAACAAAAGTGCTAACTAGGGAGGTTCTCCCCCTTCCAACATGCATATGAGTCAGAATGCAAGTTAGCAGCTGCAGGCATACAGTCAAAAGAATGCAAGGATGCTCTAAACAGTATAGCTCCAATGACTCAATAACAGCATATAAGCTCAGCAAAGGCTCAAACTGATCACCAGATATGGAATATGAACATATGAGCAGAAATGGGCAGTTTTGAGTCAAAAGGTATTCACCATCAAAATAGCACTAGCAATGTATAAACAGGAGTTCTGAACAAGTGCTAAACATGTATACAAGGTGAACTACCCCTAGCAAAGTTCAATCATCATGCTTAAGAATGAAACATACACTTGTGAATTCCAATTTAGATTGGAGTTGCAGCGGTGAAATTACACAAGTTCAATTATTAGCATGTGATTGCGAGAGGTTGAAAGCTTGTCATGCCTAACTTTTCAACCGAGCAAAGCCTATGCCGAAGCAATCAGAAGCTTAAAGCTGCGGTTTCGGTCATACACTACACGGCTCAAGTTTAACTCAAAGTGCAATGAGAAACCGTCTTGATACCGTGATGTGTTGACAAGCAATCCCATCTTGATCTTTTCAATTCACTAAAACTTGGTTCAAATTTTAAACATGATATGAACAGACCAAGCAAGTGAATGACTCAGAACTAGAGACATAACAACCTAGCATATATGAAAAGCACGAGTAAACTCAACACATCCTACACATGCTAGTTGCATATCTCAATGGTGAACATTTTTCAGATTTTAAGTTATTAAGCAAATTCACCATTTCAAAATAACTCAGCTCACAACATGTACTAGTGATCAGAAAGAGCATAAGCTACAAGCATCAACATAAGCATCGGAGCATACTACATAGAGCATAGTTACATTCTAGTGATTATAGACATGAAGCTCAGAATGTAAATGCGTATGCTAAAATGCAAAAGAAAGACAAACGAAAAAGAGTCAGTCTATTATACAAGATCCAAAATGTTTCCCCCATCTAAAAGGGGAAACATACACCAAGCTCACCCCTCAACCGGTTAAAGGTTGATTCGTCTAAAGGCTTGGTGAAAATATCAGTCAGTTGATGATGAGTATCGACATGGCGAAGGTCGATATCACCCTTCTCCTGGTGGTCTCGCAAGAAATGAAAGCGCACATCAATGTGTTTTGTCTTCGAGTGAAGCACGGGGTTCTTAGCAACGCTAATAGCACTCGTGCTGTCACAAAGCAAAGGAACACGAGTAAAGCTCAGACCAAAATCACGCAAAGTGGCCATCATCCAAAGCAACTAGGAACAGCAACTAGCCGCAGCAACATATTCAGCCTCTGTGGTGGACTGAGCGACACTAGACTGCTTGCGAGAAGACCACGAAACAAGAGAAGAACCAATAAACTAGCAAGTCCCAGAAGTGGACTTGCGCTCAATACGGCAACCAGCAAAATCAGCATCCGAATAACCGCAGAGGGAGAGGGTGGAGGAAGCAGAATACCAAATCCCGAACTCAGGTGTGAAATGAAGGTACCTGAAAATCCGCTTCACCGCCTGACGGTGAGAAGTGCGCGGCGACGCCTGAAAGCGTGCACACAGACACACCGCGAACTGGATGTCCGGGCATGTCGCCGTCAGGTAGAGGAGCGACCCGATCATGCTTCGGTACTCCTTCTAGTCCACTGCTTCTCCATCCACATCCGCATCCAGGGCAGTCATCGTCGACATGGGTGTTGGAAGAGGCTTGGCCTCACCCATATCGAACCGCTTCAGCAAGTCCTTGGTGTTCTTGCCCTGGTGCACAAACGTCCCCTCTCAGGATTGCTTGATTTGCAACCCGAGAAAGAAGGTCAGCTCGCCCATCATGCTCATCTCGAACTCCCTGCTCATAATATCTGCAAACTTGGCAACCAAAGCATGAGAAGAACCACCGAAAATGATATCATCCACGTAAATCTGGACCAAGAGAGTGTTTTTGCCTTGCTTGAGGAGAAAGAGCGTTTTATCTACACATCCCATTTTAAAACCCTTAGCAAGCAAAAAGGTTTTCAATCTATCATGCCAGGCTCTAGGGGCTTGTTTCAAACCATATAAAGCTTTGTGAAGTTTAAAAACATGGTTTGGAAACTTGGGATTTTCAAAACCGGGGTGTTGCTCAACATACACTTCTTCTTCTATGTAGCCGTTTAAGAAGGCACTCTTGACATCCATTTGAAAGAGTTTAAAACCTTTGGATGCAGCAAAAGCCAAGAGTATCCTAATAGCCTCCAAACGAGCTACAGGAGCAAACGCCTCCTCAAAGTCTATCCCCTCCTTCCGACTATAACCCTTGGCCACAAGACGCGCTTTGTTTCTCACAATGTGGCCATCCTCTCCTTGTTTGTTTTTGAAAACCCATTTTGTCCCAATAGGATTACAGTTAGGAGGAGGAGGAACTAGAACCCAAACCCGATTTCTCTCAAAATTTTCTAACTCCTCATGCATGGCATTGACCCAATCCAGATCCGTCAAAGCGTGTCCAACATCTCGGGACTCAAAATTAGCAACAAAAGCAGAATGAGCGAAGTGAGAGATGTGCTGTGACCTGGACCGAGTAACCCATTCGTCGATGCTGCCGATCATCTGCTGAGGCGGGTGCTGGTGCTGGATGTGTCGTGGCGCCTCCCGAGCTGAAGTAGCCTCCCCCTCAACAGCAGCTGGTGCTTCCCCGGGTACAAAAGGTACCGCTCGGGGTGGCGGATCCCACGGCCCCCAGGAAGAAGAGGTGTCGGGGCCGTGAGTCATCGTAGAAGCCGCTCTTTGCGGCA
The DNA here is from genome assembly GCA_009763385.1 of Coix lacryma-jobi var. lacryma-jobi. Taxonomy (NCBI): domain Eukaryota; kingdom Viridiplantae; phylum Streptophyta; class Magnoliopsida; order Poales; family Poaceae; genus Coix; species Coix lacryma-jobi. Next base: position 54,064,601 of record CM019824.1, read on the forward strand.
CAGCAGGTGGAGGCATTGCTGGGTCAACTATGCCTTCAGCATCCTGGTCCTCATCATCGAAAAGGGGCTCACCAACCTCATGGTCACCTGCTCGCTCAAAATGAGAAGAAGGACAAACAAGAGTCTCGTCGAAGGTGACATCTGATGTCTTCATGACTCGGTTAGTATCAAGGTTAAGTACACGATATGCGCGAGTGTGAGTGCCATAACCCAAAAATACACCGTCAGAAGAACGAGACTCAAACTTGTCCAGGTTGCCTTTCTTCAATATAAAACAATGGCAACCGAAGACTCTAAAATAACTCACCTTGGACTGTCTACCAAAATGCAACTCATAAGAGGTCTTCTTCAAGAAAGCTCTCAGAAAATGCGATTTGAAATGTAGCATGCAGTGTTCATAGCTTCGGCCCAATATCGCCTAGGAGTCCTATGCTCATCGAGCATCGTCCTGGCCATCTCAACAAGGGTCCGATTCTTCCTCTCCACAACACCATTCTGGGGAGGTGTGTAGGGGGAAGAAAACTGATGCTCCAAACCCAAGAGGTCACAAAACTTCTCAAAATCCGAATTCTTGAATTCGGAACCATTATCACTCTGAATTGCTCGCATCGAGTTCAAAGGGAACTCGTTCTGAAGACGCAAAATCAGAGTACGAGCAAAGGAGAAAGTCTTAGTCTTCTCAGCTAAAAAGAAGACCCACGAATATCTCGAAAAGTCATCAACAACAACAAGCACATACCACTTCCCCCCAACCAAGCTCACTCGAGCCGGACCAACAAGGTCCATGTGCAAAAGCTCTTCAGGGCGCTTGGTCATGACCTGAGTCATTTGATGGTGGGGAGCGGCAACCATCTTCCCGTGTCTACAAGAGTGGCAAACAAGATCCTTCTCCATATGCAACTTGGGCAATCCTCGGATTAGGCCAAGTGAACTAAGCCTTGCAAGCAAGTCGAAGCTCAAATGTCCAAGTCTCCTATGCCACTTCCAAAGATCAGAGGAGGAAGGTCCAGCCACAAGACAACGAGAAGTGCTGAAAGACTCCGAGAAATTCGCATGAAAGACTTTTCCAAAGGGCGAAATCAAACACACAAGATTGCCCTGAGGATCCAAAATACGACTGAGATTCGGTTTAAAACGAATCTCATAGTCGTCATCAAAGAGTTGCGAAATAGAAAGAAGGTTAAAATGCAAGTTAGAAACAAGAGCAACATCGCGCAACACAAAGTGCTCATTAACTCGCACCGACCCGCGAGACAATATCTTACCTTTGCTATTGTCGCCGACGGTTATGTACTCCTTTCCGGCAACAGGGCTAAGGCTAGAGAACCACTTGGCGTTTCCGGTCATGTGCCTCGAGCAACCGGAATCCACCAACCAAATGTCCTCCAACCGTTTTACCTACATCAATAAAAAGACATAGGGTGAGCATACGGTCCAACACTGGGGTTAGTGAAGTAGGAAGAATACCAGTGTTGGGCCGGCTGCTCAAAAGAACGGTTAGCAGAAAAACTATTCCTAGCACGTTTACGAGAGGAGCGATCACCACGTAGAGGAAAACGTGGTCCGCTAAGGGAGGAGCGTCCATCACGATACTCAAAACACGGTGGGGGAAAACGCTCAACTATAAAGCCTCCGCCACGGGGTCCATAGCCTACAACTGCAGGCTCCCGCCGGGCACGCTCTCTACGAGGTCTAGGCCTAGCAACTTGAGGCACTGCGCCTCTAGGCCTAGTATCTCTCCTCGGAGCTCTCCTCTACCTAGGCCTGGGAACTTGAGGTTCTGGACCTCTGGGCCTAGCTGCTCTCCTCGGAGCACTCCTCTGAACATTCGGCACATGTACATCATGGAAAGGATGGTACATGTACGGGTTGTTCATCTCCCTAGCACGGCGCGCCTCTCTCTTGCGCCTAAAGCAGAACTCGCTCAAGTGTCCATCTCTCCCACAGAAGTCACAATGATACCTCACCGCACACAAAGAGGGTTGTTGGTACTCATGGCTGTGGGTGTGGATCACTTTGCCCTTCTGTGGCAACTCCTCCTGGATAGGTGGCATTGTGTCCAGCTTGTTCTTTAGGTGGTTGGGTTTGGGATGCCACACTTGGTTCTTGGGTGGAGCTCTCGGAGGTTCCTCAAATACCCCATCCTTGGTGTTAGGTTTGAGAGGCTCTTTGGGTGGAAGCTTGGTAAGTTTGGGAATAGTGGTGGAGTTGGGCTTCTCACTAGGATTTAGACCACTCGACTCTCCAATCTTCCCAAAAGCAGAAAGATCAACACCCTGAGCAAGACCTACACCAGAACCTCCAGCAGCTCGCTTAAATTGGGAGATCATCATCCCGAGCTGCGGCTCACTACAAGAGACCCATGACAAGATGGTCCGAAGGTATGTGTTTTCCTCCTCGGTTTGCATCTTGCCATGCTTGACAATGGCAATCTCCATCTCCAAACCCTCACAAAGAGCGCACCTAGCCACACAAGTGCTACCTGAGTTGGCCTCTTTAAGAGACACAATCTTGGCATTCTTCTCTGCCAACTCAGATTGCAAGACAGGACAAGTCTTGCATGCACCCAACAGAGAAGGTCTAGCCTTCAGCTCATCCACCTCTCCTACCAACGCAGCATACTTACCTCTCAAAGTGAGAAGGTCAGTCATGTGCGTGGTGCACATCGCGCACTCACCCTCCTCAGACACAACCACGGTGGACCGAGCGAACTCAAGCTCCTTCACCGTGTCCTCCCACTTCTGCCTAAACTCTTTGCGTTCTCTAGCGGCACGCCTAAGAAGCTTATCCTGACTAAGCAAGGCGGTAGTAAGCTTCTCATTCTCAGCAAAGATTTCATCGTGGGTGAGGGATACCTGGGAGGTGTCATCGTCGTCGTCCCGAGGGGTGTGCTCCAGCTTGCCGTCGACCTCATCACCAAGCGCCATGGTGCAGAAGCCGTCGTCATCGGCGAAGAAGCAGAGACCGTTCAGCTTGTCCTCGATCCTCTTCTTCTTCTCGGACTCGTCATCGCTTGAGCAAGCGGAGTCGTCATCTGAGCCGTCGACGTCGCTGAGCGTGGCGAAGAACGCACGCTACTCAGCCTAGGCCTTCTCCAAGTACTTCTTCTTGATGTACTCCTTGTCGAAGCCACCCCTCCGCTTGTGCCTCACGGGGACGTGCTTCTCCTTGCGCTTGCCAGAGTCATACTTGTGCCTATGATCGCCCTTCCTAGATGAATGCTTCTTCTTGGGGCAGTTGGCGATGAAGTGGCCGGGGTCGCCGCACTCATAGCATCCTGAGCGTCCTCCTCCGCGGCGACGGTTCATGCGGTTATTGTGGAACCGCGTGAACCGGTTGGCGAGCATTGCCAACTCGTCATCCCCCAACGACTCAAGCTGGTCCTCTGTGACAGAAAAGAGTGAAGAAAGTGCAAAGCCAGCAGAGGGGTTAGCAGAAGAGCCAGAAACCAAAGCCATAGTCGGGCCAGAAGGATTCTCATAAGAAGCCCTCGACATGGCATCAATCTCACTAGACTTGAGCTTACTAAAGAGCTCGTCGCAAGTGAGGGTCTCATAGTTAGACGATTCGATGATCGCCTGGACCTTTGAGTCCCACACCGACCGATCAAGAGTGTGCAAAAGCTTCAAAGCCCTCTCATGATCGTCAAAAGGCAACAGCTCCTTGTTCGCTCTCATCTTGTTGACAATGACCTGAAAGCGAGCGAATAAACTCTCTATGCTCTCGCCAGGCATATGTCGAAAGTTCTCATACTCCCGCTTATGCAACTCATAGAGGCGGGATTTGACCTGAGTGGTTCCCTCATGGAAGCGCATGAGGGTCGCCCAAATCTCGTGAGCCGTGGGGAGGTGAGAAACACGATCGAACTCGGACATGTTCAAATAGGAGAACAAGGCGTTACGTGCCCGGCTATTGGCCTCGTGCTCATCGATCTGGAGCTGAGTGACACGAGCAGCCAAGACAACATAATCGGCCTTGTTGCAAATCTCCCAAACAGAAGAGCCCATGCTCTGGAGATAGGCCGACATGCGTATCTTCCAATACGCATAGTTCGTCCCATCAAAGAATGGCGGTTTGCCCACGCCGCGATCCATGTCGCCTTCTGTGGATCTGGAACCGGCTAAGGTGGAAGATCCTTAACCCGCTCTGATACCAATTGAAGGACCGAGAAAGCACTAACAAGGCGACCAGAGGGGGGGTGAATGGGAGCTCAAAAATTTTCTTCAGAAACTTTGGCCGAATGTCTCAAAATCAACCCCGAGAAATGGCGACCGAAACCGTGATGCTCACGACCCTTGGAAGAGGGTGGATGATCCCTAGGATCACAGCGGAGCACCACCAAGAAGAAGCAAACCAAACTTCAAAAGTTCCGGCTCGAACACAACCCCAAAAACCAAGTCCCGAACGTAGATAGACGGCTATGTCAAGAAACTCCTAAATACCTATGCTAACAAGTAGCAAAGATACCTAGAGAGGTTCCTTGGTCAACTACAGGGCCAAACGAGAAGTCCGGAAACCAAACGAACAAGCTGGAAGAGCAAACGCACTAAACCGGAAGACTCAGGCAATTCCCGGACTGTCCGGCCCTGGGGTCCCGGACTGTCCGCGGTAGGGGCGGACTGTCCGCCAAGTAGTCCCGGAATGTCCGCCGGCAGAAACACCAAAACAGCAAGGTTGCTGAACCCTTGCTGGACGAGTCCCGGACTGTCCGCCAATCACAACGGCGGACTGTCCGCCGGTCAATGAACAGTGACCCAACCGAGGAACTCAGCCACTGAACAGGCTGCTCCCCCGACGCCCGGACTGTCCACCGGTCAAAACCGTGGACTGTCCGCGACCTTGCAGAGAGGGCGATTTTGATCGCCTTCTCTCCAAATCTCTCCAAATCCGATCCAACTCAAAATCCCAAGTTCCCAAATATGGAGAAGATGATCACGGGGTAGTTAGGAGACTATCCCCAAGAAATCATCCGCTCAAATCAACCAAATCACCGGGAAATCAAAAGGGAAGGTGGATGAACGGAAAAAGCGCCACGAAAACGAAATCATCCCGATCTATTCGATCATGAGGTGTTAGATGAATTCCTTTGGTCAAAATGACCTCCTCAATGATACGAATAAAATGATTCAAACGGATTTCGCAAAGACGCACTAGAGAGGGAGATCGAGTGACGGGAAAATCGCGAGGAAACGAAGAACGCGAAGAATACGAATCAAAATGCGAATCAAGTCATCGATCTGCACTGCAACAGTGAGGATACAACCTCACTTCCTCAAATCAACAGTACACAGAGGCAAGTCTCTCTGCGGATCTCAGCTAGCTACAGCAGGGAATGGGAGAGCAGGAAACCCTAAGTGCAAAAGAGCAAATGACTGAGATAAAGGGGAGGAGGGTGTCTCCCGACTACTTAACCTACTCCTAGCCTAAGTCTATTTCCTACTCTACCCCTCTCTATTCTAATTACAGAGCGAGCCAGCAAAACCCTAGGGTTATACTGGACCAACTCGGTGGTAGGTGTATCCGACGGCCACGCCCGCTCGACTCGAAGCGTTGCCTCGACGCAACCTCCAGATCGCCGCCATGTGCCGCCCTCGCTCAACACCCTTCGGACCATCTTGTCATGGGTGTCTTGTGGTGAGCCGCAGCTTGGGATGATGATCTCCCAGTTCAAGCGTGCTGCTGGAGGTCCTGGTGTAGGCTTTGCGAAGGGTGTTGATGTTTCTTCGTTTGGCAAGATTGGAGAGTCGAGTGGTCTTAACCCATGTGAGAAGCCCAACTCCACCACTACTCCCAAACTTACCAAGCTGCCACCCAAAGAGCCTCTTAAGCCCAACACCAAGGACAGAGTGTTTGAGGAACCTCCGAGAGCTTCCCCCAAGAACCAAATGTGGCATCCCAAACCCAACCACCTCAAGAACAAGCTAGACACAATGCCACCTATCCAGGAGGAGCTTTTGCCACAGAAGGGCAAGGTGATCCACACCCACAGCCGTGAGTACCAACAACCCCCTATGAGAGCGGTGAGGTACCATTGTGAGCACTGTGGGAGAGATGGACACTTGAGGGAGTTCTGCTTTAGGCGCAAGAGAGAGGAGCGCCGTTCTAGGGAGATGAACAATCCGGACATGTACCATCCTTTCCATGATGTACATGTGCCGAATGTTCAGAGGAGAGCTGCTAGGCCTAAAGGTGACGTGCCTCAAGGTCCTAGGCTTCAGGGAGGTGTTGCCCGACGGGGTCCTGACTTTGCAGGATACGGACCCCGTGCCGGAGGCTTTGTTGAGCGTTTCCCTCCTCCGCGTTTTGAGTATCGCGATGGACGCTCCTTCCTTAGCGGACCACGTTTTCCTGTGCGTGGTGATCGCTTTCCCCGTAGGCAGGCTAGAATGGTTTTTACACTGACCGTTCTTTTGAGCAGCCGGCCCAACACTGGTACTCTTCCTACTTCACTAACCCCAGTGTTGGACCGTATCCTCACCCTATGTCTTTTTATTGATGTAGGTAAAACGATTGGAGGACGTTTGGTTGGTGGATTCCGGTTGCTCGAGGCACATGACCGGAAACGCCAAGTGGTTCTCCAGTCTTAGTCCTGTTGCCGGAAAGGAGTTTATCACCTTCGGTGACAATAGCAAAGGTAGGGTGTTGTCTCATGGGTCCGTGCGAGTTAATGAGCACTTTGTGTTGCGTGATGTTGCTCTTGTTTCTAACTTGCATTTTAACCTTCTTTCTGTTTCGCAACTTTTTGATGATGACTATGAGATTCGTTTTAAACCGAATCTCAGTCGCATTTTAGATCCTCAGGGCAATCTTGTTTGTTTGATTTCGCCCTTTGGGAAAGTCTTTCGTGCGAATTTCTCGGAGTCGTTTGGTATTTCCCGTTGTCTTGTGGCTGGTCCTTCCTCCTCTGATCTTTGGAAGTGGCATAGGAGGCTCGGTCATTTAAGCTTCGACTTGCTTGTAAGACTTAGCTCACTTGGCCTAATCCGAGGATTGCCCAAGTTGTCGATGGAGAAGGACCTTGTTTGCCATTCTTGTAGACATGGGAAGATGGTTGCCGCTCCCCACCATCCAGTGACTCAGGTCATGACACAGTGCCCTGGAGAGCTTTTGCACATGGATCTTGTTGGTCCGGCTCGGGTGAGCTCGGTTGGGGGGAAGTGGTATGTTTTGGTCGTTGTTGATGATTTTTTGATATATTCGTGGGTCTTCTTTTTGACTGAGAAGACTGAGACTTTCTCTTTTGCTTGCAATCTGATTTTACATCTTCAGAACGAGTTCCCTATGAACTCGATGCAAGCTATCCGTAGTGATAATGGTTCCAAATTCAAGAATTCGGATTTTGAAAAGTTTTGTGACTCTTTGGGTTTGGAGCATCAGTTTTCTTCCCCCTACACACCGCCACAAAATGGTGTTGTAGAGAGGAAGAATCGGACCCTTGTAGAGATGGCCAGGACGATGCTTGATGAGCATAGGACTCCTAGGCGATATTGGGCCGAAGCTATGAACACTGCATGCTATATTTCCAATCGCATCTTTCTCTGAGCTTTCTTGAAAAAGACTTCTTATGAGTTGCGTTTTGGAAGACAACCCAAAGTGAGTTACTTTCGAGTTTTTGGTTGCCACTGTTTTATATTGAAGAAAGGAAACTTGGACAAATTTGAGTCTCGTTCTTCTGACGGTGTATTTTTGGGTTATGGCACTCACACTCGCGCATATCGTGTACTTAACCTTGATACTAACCGAGTCTTAGAGACATCCGATGTCACCTTCGATGAGACCAAGGTTTGTCCTTCTTCTCGCTTTGAGCGTGCAGGTGATCATGAGGTTGGTGAGCCTCTTTTTGATGACGAGGACGAGGGTGCTAAAGGTATGGAGGATCCAGCACCCCCTCCACCTGCTGTGCCGCAAGGAGCGGCTTCTACTATGACTCACGGCCCCGACACGTCTTCTTCCTGGGGGCCGTGGGATCCGCCACCCCGAGCGGTACCTTTTGTACCCGGGGAGGCACCAGCTGCTGTTGAGGGGGAGATTACTTCTGTTTGGGAGGCACCATGACACATCCAGCGCCAACACCCCCCTCAGCAGATGATCGGTAGCATTGACGAACGTGTAAATCGGTCCAGGTCACAGCAAATCTCTCACTTTGCTCATTCTACATTTTGTTGCGGTGTGTCTGTGTGCGCGCTTTCAAGCGTCGCCACGCACTTCTCACTATCAGGCGGTGAAGCGCATTTTCAGGTACCTTCGTTTCACACCTGAGTTTGGGATTTGGTATTCAGCTTCCTCCACCCTCTCCCTTTGCGGTTATTCCGATGCCGATTTTGCTGGTTGCCGTGTTGAGCGCAAGTCCACTTCTGGGACTTGCCAGTTTATTGGTTCTTCTCTTGTATCGTGGTCTTCGCGCAAGCAGTCTAGTGTCGCTCAGTCTACCATAGAGGCTGAATATGTTGCTGCGGCTAGCTGCTGTTCTCAGTTGCTTTGGATGATGGCCACTTTGCGTGATTTTGGTCTAAGCTTTTCTCGTGTGCCTTTGCTTTGTGACAGCACGAGTGCTATTAGCGTTGCTAAGAACCACGTGCTTTACTCGAAGACCAAACACATTGATGTGCGCTTCCATTTCTTGAGAGACCACCATGAGAAGGGTGATATCGACCTTCGCCATGTCGATACTCATCATTAGTTGGCTGATATTTTCACCAAGCCTTTAGATGAATCAACCTTTAATCGGTTGAGGGGTGAGTTTGGTGTGTGTTTCCCCTTTTAGATGGGGGAAACATTTTGGTTATTGTATCATAGACTGACTTTTCTCGTTTATCTTGGTTTCTTTTGCATTTCAGCATATGCTTTTACATTCTGAGCTTCATGTATATAATCTTTAGAATGTGACTATGCTCTATGCAGTATGCTCCGATGCTTAGGATGTTGCTTGTAGCTTATGCTCTTTCTTATCACTAATACATGTTGTGAGCTAAGCTATTTTTGAATGGTGAACCTGCTTAATGAACATAAAACTTGAAAATGTTCACCATTGAGATATGCAACTAGCATGTGTAGGATGTGTTGACTTCACTCGTGCTTCTCATATATGCTAGGTTGCTATGTCTCTAGTTCTGAGTCATTCACTTGCTTGGTTTGTTCATACTCTGTCAATAAAATTGAACCAAGTTTTTTAGTGAATTGAAAAGATCGAGATGGGATTGCTTGTCAACACATCACGGTATCGAGACTGTTTCTCATTGCACATTTGAGTTAAACTTGAGTCGTGTAGTGTATGACCGAAACCGATGCTTTAAGCTTCTGATTGCATTTGCATAGGCTTCACTCGGTTGAAAAGTTAGGCAATGACAGGCTCTCAACCTCTCGCAATCACGTGCTAAGTTTTGAACTTGTGTAATTTCACCGCTGCAACTCTGATTAAATTTGAATTCACAAGTGTATGTTTCATTCTATAGCATGATGATTGAACTTTGCTAGGGGTAGTTCACCTTGTATATATGTTTAGCACTTATTCGACTTCCTGTCTATACATGTGTAGTGCTATTTCGATGGTCAATCCTTTTTAGCTAAAACTGCTCACTTCGCTCATATGTTCATATTTCGTATTTGATGATCAGTTTGAGCCTTTGCTAGCATGTGTGTTTAATTGTGTCGTTGGAGTTGTACTTTGTAGAGCATCTTTGCATTCTATCGACTATATCCCTGAAGCTGCTAACTTGCATTTTGACTCATATGCATGTTGGAAGGGGGAGATTGTCCCTTGTTGGCACTTTTTGTTGGTGCATTTTCAAAAGGGAAGAGATTTTACTTGATAAGTGCATTTTCAACTAAGGGGGAGAAATTTGACAAATCATGTGTTCTCCGAAAGTTTAACTAAGGGGGAGAAAATATGGCAAATCATGTGCTTTCCGAGTTGAACTAAGGGGAGTCTTCCTAGTTGTGTGCCCTATTTGAGGGGGAGTTTGCTTGTGATGAATTTTTGACATTTCCAATTGGTTCGGAGCGGTTTGCTAGTTGTGTTGAGCCTTTGCCTCTTTCTTAAGGGACTAGCATTTGCCTTTCAGATTTTCAATTGGTGTCGAGATCTTCTTCTTAAGCTGGTAACAGTTGGTATCGAGCTTTCTTGCTAGTTGTGTTGAGCCTCTGTGCCTCTATCTTGAAGGACTAGCATTTTGCTTCGGTTTTTCAGTTGGTATTTGCAAGCGGTGTTGAGTGTTGACACTTACTAACGTCGCTACCAAGAGTAGAGATAAACTCTATCCCCGGCATCGGCGCTAGAAATGCTTGTTGGTATAAATTAACGCACACTCTACTTTATCCGCAAGCGCACAGATAAGATCTACCGATGTAGCACTTCACCGGATGTAACCCAGTTTTAATATCGAACCCAAAGGAACGGATATTAGTGAGTCTTAAGAGTTTAACCCCTGAGTGGCTAACAAGGACGAAGAATCTAGAAGCATAGAGGGGATCACTAAGGTTATCTAAATCCAACTTAAGAGTGATATGTTTATTATTCTTAAAGGGGAAGTTGCCATAAAAGGTCACAACAGAGTATGAGTCTTTTATGCAAATGTATAATCCTACCGGGCCTACACACGGGTAGTGGACTATAGAAGAATCAACAAGGCTATAAGAGTCACCCTTGCGAACTACCACTTCAACCGGCGTTATAGGAGGCATTTATGATGAGCTATCAAGTCTAAGCACCACGCTTACACTATCCAACTACTCTAATTCTAGAGCAACCTAGAATTAGAGTACTCAAAAGAGAGTCACAAACCTTAAGAATAATAAGAACAATAACTCAAACTTAAATATAGACGTTGATTACCGAAACAATCGCTGAAGCAAGTCGATGATGAACTTGAATCCACAGGTACAAGATGAAGAAGTTGATCCGACAGGCCGGAGCTTCCTCTTGATCTCTTCCTCTCTCTCTCTCTCTTCTAGATCTAAATAAGACTAGGTTCTAATCCTACTAGAGGGGTATCTAGTCTTCTACTTGATAGTTGGCTCCTGATTACAACTAGATGAACTAGATCTAATTCTAGATGAACTAGAAGAGATTCATCTAGAGGGACCTCTACTTCTACATTGGAACCCTAATTTCTGATGTGGAGATGAATACTGAAGAGGGAGATGCCTGGAGAGGGGGGTCAGGGGCTGTATTTATAGCCCGGAGCGTGGATCGTGAGCCCTTGGATCAAACCGACTTCGGGGTACGGTCGAGATGCATCTAGGGAGTCGGTTGAGGTAGCTTGCAAAGGAAGGAAGGCAGCGAACCCGGGGGGAGACCGACCGGTCTCCTGGTGGGACCGGTCGGTCCCACCAGTCATCCTCTGGTGGTGAGCTTCGTCGTGGTGTAATCTTGCGTCCCCTGGAGTCTTCTAGAAGTATCCTGACGTGGCGGTTACGTTATCTCCCGTCGGTTTCCTTCTATGGGAAGCTATTGATGCTGATTTCCTGGTTTAGTCCCTGCAGAATCATAACTCACCAAAACTCATGGAATATTGTCAGTTGAATCCCTAAATCTTTGTTGGTGATCATATTCTTGCCCTTTTCATATTTATTTATCCTCTAATTTTGATAGATAACCAACGTCAACAACTCCCCCAAGCTTACCTTTTGCTAGTCCCTTAGCAAATATTCATGATAAAACTGGAACTATGCCTCCACATATAAAAACAATCTTCCTTGGTTTAGAGTTAATTATTCTGACTTTCTCATATTACCTTTAACCATGGAGCTTTTGCCTTTACCTGGGTCTTTAAACAATTGAAAGATAGAACAATCAAGTTAAGCATTGTATCTCTAACTCTTTGATCAACCTTTGTTCTGGAGTTTTTGTATATTTTCAAAATAAAAATCAGAGATTCCTTTGTATGATACTCTCAAATCGCTCTTTTATATTTTATGATTCCTCACTGATGCAATTCTCCTTCTTCTATTGATATATATCTGGAGCTTTAAGAAGTGAAAAGCATATCTTACTAAGTCAAAGTTCAAAGTTTAGGAAGAAAGATGTCATACTCATAGATCAAGACTTTAGAACATTTGAAATTTGTCATCTCTTACTGGCATATTGTAATTAGAGGAACCATGGGCTATCATTCTTTTTCTCATACTTTTGTCATAACTCTTTTCTCTTTCTTTTGAGGTAGTCGGACACTTGTCCCTTTTTATTTCCTCCTTTTATACTTTTGCATAGTCCATGCCTCTAACACAATACTACTTTGGAAGAGTGAATCTTTTAATAAAACATTCTTGATCTCTAGAGCATGATAAATTTCTCAACCATAACTAAAAACTTAGAACAAAGTAAGTAGCCTTATCTTGAAATCATATTAATGGCTCTAGGTAGGAATTCATGTTATGTCATACAGGATCTCATCATGTGTTTTTAATCTTTTCAAAAAGTAAATCTCCAGAACTCTAGTATCTCTAAGAATTAGATAAACAGCAGCTCAAACCTTTTTATATCATATCTCACAATTATCTAGACTTTAGATCAAGAATTTGCCATCCACGGGTTTTAGGTTTAGAGTTCATTCAGAACAACTTTATCCAAAACTCAAGAAAATGTAGGTTTAAACATTAAGTACTTAAAAAGGCAGAGCAAAAAGTTCATCATTTAAAATGAGCAAAATTAGGTTCTTATCCACCTAGGTATTTATTATATAATATCTTTATTTGGTTTTATAATAATTATTTATCTTTTCTATATTTATAAATTAACCTGGTCTACTAAATAGAACTAATAGTAATAAAAAGCAGTGATACTTATCATGATAACTGATGGTGCTCTGCCCCAAGCTGGATCTTGACTTATACTTTTCCTCAGAAGTCGAGTAGACTAATAATGATTTCTTGAGTCCTTCTCTTCTTCTCTTCCTGCTGAATTCAAAGATAGACAACACAACTAGTGGAACTTGATTAAGCGTTAGTGATAAATATTCCTCCATTTGTCCGGTTGTTTTTAAAAGCTCTTAAAATTACTTATGTTCTTTCTATCCACTAAGCAGAGTTCAGCAGTGTTTCTATAGTATCTCTTAACGGTGAGCCTTCATGTGCCCACATATTTTTGTCTTTTCCTTAGGGTGAGCCTTCATGTGCTCACATATTTTTGATGTTTTGAATTTATTTATGAAAAACTTAAAAGGATAGAGATACTGATATGGATACATGGGGGTGCCTTCCCCCAAGCTGAATGTTGATATAGTCACTTCGTAATGTAGCAAACTGGCAGTGGATATGTCCTTCCTCTATTAGAGCTTTGATTGATGTTGAAGTTGTTGGGACAGAGCTCAAACAGTGGATGGAACATTTACTTGCTCGTCAGCTTTTCTTGATCTTTCAAATCCTTTTGGCGAAGGTTCGGATATTTAGGTCCGACGAACCGGACCTTCCCTTGGTTCGCATCTCCCAAGGTATGTCAGACGTTTGGAAAGTTGTTATTGATTGTACCTCTGAGGTGCAGACTTTTTCATACTTTCTTGGTCTGAGTCTTCACTTCCTGTGGTTCACTGTCTTGAGGTTTCTCTCCCTTCTTTTCCGGGACAGTGTCGATAGCTTCTTCGTGATTGGCCTCTCTATTCTTAATAGTTGGTCTTCTTTCGCATTGAGAGCAGTGTCTTTCACTTCTGTTCTTCTTGGGTGCTTCATTGGGTATGTAGTTGATGAAGTTGCATCGTGCCTTTTCTCCAGGAAGGTGAAAATGAATTTCCTCTTGTAGATGATTATACTTGCAGCGTAGAGGAATAGTCTTCCTAGGATGAGGTGGACATCATCGTCTTCTCCCATGTCGAGGATCAAGAAGTCTGTGGGGACTTCGTGACCTCGGATTCTGACTACGATGTCTGCCATCATTCCTTCTTGTTTATGCTTCTTGATATGATGTCACTCATGTCATTTGTTCGTCCAGCAGTTTGAAGTGAAGCGTTAATTGTGGACGCGGGCAGCATCTTGCTCAGTGTGCATGTTCTTGTAGATCTAGGACCTTCACTCTGTAGAATTGGGAGTGACAAACTTCTCCATGTTTGCTCAAGAGTGTGTCCTGCTCATAAAGACAAGGTAGAGATCAAGTGCATGGGCTCTGTTGGTGGAAAAACACCAACAGAACCAAAAGTTTTGTTTATTCTCCTTAGGCACATTGCGCAAGACAACTTTTTGTTTATATGTTCTATTTAATCTTAACATGAGTGATAGGATCAGAGGATGAGCATGAAAGTAGCATCTTAAAATATTTAAGAGATCAAATTACTTAACCCAAGGAAGGATAAACTATGCATAAAGTGTTGATCTTTTCATAATTGAGATATATCATCTTCCAAAGGTTAGATGCACAACATTTTAGCTCATTTAGTTAAGACAATGGGATTCAAGAGAGTAAAGCTATGAACAAAGATAAAAGGACTGAACATGTTGAGTTGATTAGGTTGGATCAAGTGAGGTGCAACTTAAACATGTTTAGTTCTTTATTTATGTTCATACTAGAATCAAAGAGAAACTTTTAAAGTGATGGTTACTTACCTTGAAATGTTACTTTGTGATTGAAGCGTGATGTGTTGAACCACCTTGTGGAAGCTTCTCTTGTCTAGCTGGTTGTTGTTTATGAATGGCTTGTCTTCTCTTGTTTGTCTCACAGTGTGCTTGAGAGGAGGAAGATCACAGTGGAATCATCCTTAGAGGTATTGACCTTCCTTCTCTTGTGTCGACTTATCAGTGAAGGCGCATTGTTCCTCGAGTATGCTATCTAGGATCCTCTCTCTTTCTTGTATTAATTCCGTACTATGAGGATGTAGGGGCAGTTCCGCATTCTTCTCTTGTCAACCTTTCTTGTTTTCCTTTAATTATTGGGTTGACAAGAGACTTGAATTTAGAGCTACTTCTCGAATGCCTCCATGAGAGTCTTTTGTCTTGTAATGTCACAACTGAGACTTGTCCTCTCAACAGTGTTTAGATGATCGAGATCTTATTGGTTGTTCTTCTTGATTTGCTAACTTAGGTAATCTCTTCATCTTCTAACTCTTGTGGTGCAGTGGCTTCATCCTTCATGATGCCCTCCCCAATTCTTGGTAGTTGGTTCTCCCTTCAATGTCTTCTCTTGGTTCTCTTTGGCTGCTCATAAGTGATATAGTTGTTGAAAAATCAGCAAAAGATCCAAGAGTTGACTTCTCCAAGTCTGAAATAGATGATAACATTGATGGTGTTCAAGAACAATCTTCCAAGAATGAGTGCTGGATCATATTCTTCTTCTTGACTGGGATAGCATCTAGTGGTTTGTATTGATCAAAGTGGTGAGTAGGAGATCAATATGTCTTGATGTTGGGTTTCTCCTTCCTCCCTTTGATTGTGAAACACATCTAGACAACGGAATTGTCTCTCCCAGGCTGGCTCATGATGTAGATGGAGTCCCAACAACATGTTCATGTGTTTGACTTGTAGATCTTGCTATTGTTGTAGTGGTACCATCTTGTCTCCCAAACTAGCTCTTGATTAGAAAAGAGGATAACTTCCCACTTCTTGTCTTGATGTCTTGGACAATGATGATTGCAGGCATAAGTTGTCTCATATGAGGTAAGTTGCATCTTGTTTGTCATCAGCGCCCAAGCAAGACTCAAAGCTAGGCTAACACCATTTGTGATTTGAGAGTAGGTTTGTGTGTCTATGGTTTGGGTTTTGGATCTTCAATGTTAAGACCAAACCATGGATGAACAAAATCTCTCTCCTGCATAATGTTAGTGGACATATACCCGAAGGATTGCAAGAATTTGAAACATGGGTTGTTGTCCATAACATATGTATTTTGCATCTATGCTAATAAAAAGATGTTTTTAGGATTACTTTAGCATAGACTAGTATTTTATGTGTTGGCTGCACTTTAACATGATTCAAGGCAAGAGATAACTTGCAATAGAAGATAAAATAATAAACTTTGATACTCACAGTTCTTTCATCCATGATGAATGAGCTGAGTCTTCATTGTGCAAATTTGTTGAAGTTCATTGTACGTCTTGCTTCATCTCCAATGTGAGTTCATCTCCTGGACTTTCCCAAATTGATTTTGAAAGTTTTCCTGCAGGGGTTAGTCCAACAGAAATATCCAATATCTACTATAGCATACTATCAGTTCAGAAATCAACCTAGACACCACGTCTAATTTGATTTAGGAAGGCATTTTAACCTAAGCACCATACTTAATTTAAAAGACTTTAGAGGTAAAATCAGCACACCTTTTAGCTCAAGAATCAAACCAGACACCATGTCTTACTTTAATTCATGAAAACAGTTAAACTAAGCTCCATGCCTAATTTAAAAGGTGTATGATAAAACTTCAAAACCAAAGAATATACTATAGCAAATAAAGATAACATGAAAGCATTGTAGAGATTTATTCAGATGGTGATGAAAGAGTATGATTAGTATATGAGCATATCCTAAAGTAGGGACAACCAACATAGCAACATGGCAAGAAATATTCATAGAAAGCCTGTAATTCAATGTTGCATGATGATTGGTGGGACATACCTTGTGTTTGTTGTTCCTTCGTTCTTTTCTGCTCCAGACCTGGAAAGGTTAGTGACAAGAATACCCGAAGGAATATTTTCATAATTATATTTCTATGCTCATTACAAGGATAGTGCAGCAGAAAGGTAGGCATAGCTCATAACTAGGCATTATGATGGGGTATAAGGATTCTACTGGTTATAGCTTGCTCATGGGGTAGTGATTGATAAGAGTGGAATTCAAAAACAACATTCATAAGAATGAAAACAAAAATAATGAAAAGACTGGGACAAAAAGGAAAAGATAAAAGTATGATTACAAGGTTATACTTAAGACGTAAAATGATCTACCGTTCCCCGGCAACGGCGCCAGAAATGCTTGTTGACACTTACTAACGTCGCTACCAAGAGTAGAGATAAACTCTATCCCCGGCATCGGCGCTAGAAATACTTGTTGATATAAATTAACGCACACTCTACTTTATCCGCAAGCGCACAGATAAGATCTACCAATGTAGCACTTCACCAGATGTAACCCAGTTTTAATATCGAACCCAAAGGAACGGATATCAGTGAGTCTTAAGAGTTTAACCCCTGAGTGGCTAACAAGGACGGAGAATCTAGAAGCATAGAGGGGATCACTAAGGTTATCTAAATCCAACTTAAGAGTGATATGTTTATTATTCTTAATGGGGAAGTTGCCATAAAAGGTCACAACAGAGTATGAGTCTTTTATGCAAATGTATAATCCTAATGGGCCTACACACGGGTAGTGGACTATAGAAGAATCAACAAGGCTATAAGAGTCACCCTTGCGAACTACCACTTCAACCGGCGTTATAGGAGGCATTTATGATGAGCTATCAAGTCTAAGCACCACGCTTACACTATCCAACTACTCTATATCTAGAGCAACCTAGAATTAGAGTACTCAAAAGAGAGTCACAAACCTTAAGAATAATAAGAACAATAACTCAAACTTAAATATAGACGTTGATTACCGAAACAATCGCTGAAGCAAGTCGATGATGAACTTGAATCCACAGGTACAAGATGAAGAAGTTGATCCGACAGGCCGGAGCTTCCTCTTGATCTCTTCCTCTCTCTCTCTCTCTTCTAGATCTAAATAAGACTAGGTTCTAATCCTACTAGAGGGGTATCTAGTCTTCTACTTGATAGCTGGCTCCTGATTACAACTAGATGAACTAGATCTAATTCTAGATGAACTAGAAGAGATTCATCTAGAGGGACCTCTACTTCTACATTGGAACCCTAATTTCTGATGTGGAGATGAATACTGAAGAGGGAGATGCCTGGAGAGGGGGGTCAGGGGCTGTATTTATAGCCCGGAGCGTGGATCGTGAGCCCTTGGATCAAACTGACTTCGGGGTACGGTCAAGATGCATCTAGGGAGTCGGTTGAGGTAGCTTGCAAAGGAAGGAAGGCAGCGGACCCGGGGGGAGACCGACCGGTCTCCTGGTGGGACCGGTCGGTCCCACCAGTCATCCTCTGGTGGTGAGCTTCGTCGTGGTGTAGTCTTGCGTCCCCTGGAGTCTTCTAGAAGTATCCTGACGTGGCGGTTACGTTATCTCCCATCGGTTTCCTTCTATGGGAAGCTATTGATGCTGATTTCCTAGTTTAGTCCCTGCAGAATCATAACTCACCAAAACTCATGGAATATTGTCAGTTGAATCCCTAAATCTTTGTTGGTGATCATATTCTTGCCCTTTTCATATTTATTTATCCTCTAATTTTGATAGATAACCATCGTCAACAACTCCCCTGTTCTACCTCTTCTTGAGGGCTAGCTTTGCTTTGTTTGGTCGCGTTGAGCCGTTGCCCATGTCTTTGGGGACCAAGTTGTCTTGATCTTTCCACTTGACCTTCTTCGGCTTTGCTATGCTTTTGGGTCATTTGGTCGAGTTCTCTCTATTCCTTCTTTCTTCCTTCTTCTTTCCATTAT
This sequence comes from Coix lacryma-jobi var. lacryma-jobi, assembly GCA_009763385.1. NCBI lineage: Eukaryota > Viridiplantae > Streptophyta > Magnoliopsida > Poales > Poaceae > Coix > Coix lacryma-jobi. Next base: position 54,083,069 of record CM019824.1, read on the forward strand.
GATTTGTGTGTGTAGTTGACAATGCACTCATCAAAGGGGAGATTGCGGATACATGGGTGTATGCCGAGTCTCGAGTGATGAGTGATTGTCAACGGGTTTGATCGCATGTTCTTTGGCTTGTGTTGTGCAGGTGTCGAGCATGGAGACAGTGATCGAGGGCAAGGTGAAGGTCAAGTAGAGACGTGCCGTGCCGACAGACCGGGAGCGGTGAAGGGCGGACGTGAGGCTTGGACTGAGGGACCGGTGGCCTGAGGATCAGCTGTGGTGGCTGGCAGCCTGGGACAGCGACGAGCGAAGACTTGCGGGGCATGGTGTTGCTCGGGTTGAGGACCTGGGAACACGTGTCGGTGGACGGGGTGCACGGGCGGTGCATCCCCTCTACAGCTCCGGTTTGGTGGTTGAGCCACAGAAAAACCACCGGGTGGACGGTTTCCAGGTTTGGGCCACAAAACCTGGGGGTGCTTCGGGTTTGCCGAGTTTGGGCCACAAAACTCGGGCTGAGGACGGTTTCCAGGTTTGGGCCTCAAAACCTGGGCGCTAGCGAGTTTCTGAGTTTGGGCCACAAAACTCAGGCGACGGACGTCTGGTTTCCCGGTTTCGGCCTCAAAACCGGGGGATGGACTTGGTGGCTGGTTTCCCGGTTTGGGCCTCAAAACCAGGGGTTGGCATGAAGGCTTGGTTTCCCGTTTTCGGCCATAAAACCGGGGGTGCAGAGCGGAGGGCGGCACGTGGCGGCAATCGGGAGGTTGCGTCGAGGCAACGCTACGAGTTGTGCGGGCGTGGCCGTCGGATCACAAATATCTTCGAGTTGGCCCAGAATATCCCTAGGGTTTAGCTGGCTCGCTCTGTAACTAGTGAGGGGTAGAGTAGGAATTAGAATTAGGATAAGTAGAGGGAGACACCCTCCTCCCATTCTATCTCAGTCATTTGCTCTTTTGCTTCTAGGGTTTCCTGCTCTCCCATTCCCTGTTGTAGCGAACCTGAGATCCACAAAGAAGAGACTAATACCTCTGTGCCCGTGAGATTTTGAGGAAGTGAGACCGTAATCTCACTATTGTAGCATGTGGTAGCCACACGGTTGCAATTTCGTGGTTGTGATTCGCATTTTTGTTGTGTTCTTCGCGAATTGCTTTTCTCCACGTTTTTCCCATTGATCGATCTCTTTGCTCGGTGCATCTTTTGCAAATCCGTTCAAATAGAGTTGTTCCACATCGTGAGGCACTTCTTTCCACCGAAGGAAATCTTCCCTAATCTCACGAGCTAGTAGATCGGTTGATTCTTCGCTTTGGATCAAGTTTTGCTCCGTTGCCCCGAATTCTTCCAATTCCTCGATTTGGAGTTAGGTTCAAGCCATGATTCCCATGGGATAGCTCACTAACCTCCTTGGAACTCCTCACACTAAGTCTAAGCCTTAGTGCTTTTGATTCGGAGGAGATTGAGTGGATTTCCCGGAAGAACAGCACTGCGTCAGGGGCATCGGACGCTCGATTCTTAGCATCGGACGCTGACTCCTTTGGCATCGGACGCACCGTTGCCACGTGTCAGTTTCTGACATTTTCGAAGGAGCATCGGACGCTACCACCGGACGCTCCGTTGTGCATCGGACGCGCCGGAGTGTGACCATCGGACGCTGAGAGTTCACTGTTCACAGCATCCGATGGGTGTCCAGTAAGGTTTCCGAGAGGCACTGTTTGCATCGAACGCTGGCCAGCATCCGATGCAGGTGATTCTGCGCAGTTTCGTTCGCGGTTCGTTCGTCCGTTGTCGGTTTTGATTTCCGGCTTTTGCGTTGGGTTTCTAGAGTCGTGTAGTGTCTCGCTGTGCTTCTTGGAAGCATCCACCCTACTTCTAGGGTCATGGACACTTAGGGGTTGATTTTCGGGACAGTGGCGACAAGTTTCCGAAAGGAAAATTAAAGCTCCCATTCACCCCCCTCTGGTCGCTTTCTGGTTGCATTCTCGGTCCTTCATGACCATCGGAGCGTCCATTGCCATCGGACGCGCCGAGGGTCAAGCATCGGACGCTAGGGTTGCACTGTAGCAGTGTCCGATGCTGGTCTAGTAAGGTTCCAGAAACGTCCTGTTCACATCGGACGCTTCCGGTGTTAGGGCATCGGATGCTAGCCAGCTTCCGATGCTGCTGTTTCAGCAATGATTCGTCTGTGGTTCATTCGTCCGTTGTCGGTTTTGATTTCCGGCTTTTGCGTTGGGTTTCTAGAGTTGTATAGTGTCTCGCTATGCTTCTTGGAAGCATCCACCCTACATCTAGGGTCGTTGACATTTGCAAGCTCTAGGTTTGCTCTTGGGGTTGATTCTCGGGACAGTGGCAACAAGTTTCCGGTACGAAATTTTGAAGCTCCCATTCACCCCCCTCTGGTCGCTTTCTGTCTCCACTCTCGGTCCTTCAAGGTTAGAACTCTACTTTAGATAAATTATGTTAGTTTAATTCTATATAGGTACAGTGTATATATATGTGGTTTTGGATATTTGTATTGATGGATTATGGTAGTTTAGTATTTGTCGTTAGTTTACTTAAATAATCTAGTTATAGTTTTGTGGTCTTAGCTTTTTAGTTATGATGTATGGTTGGATTTATTTAGAGTTTTGGTTATTTGTATGGACGGATTGCGGTAATTTAGGATTATTTAATGTATCTTGTACTACATTACTTTTCTATAGTTATAGTATGTTCGTATATAAAATGAAATCACTGACACATCATGTTGCGTAATTATATCAGGAATGTTGACCGATTTAGTCCCTTTCAGAATTTTGGCAAGGGTGAAATCAGATATGGGGATAGTGCGGTAGACCTTAGTGACTTTGAGATGTTTGACACAGAATTGAATGCACCATTAAATTATAGCCGCAACCAAGCATTAGCGTGGCTTCATGTATATAAACTATTGTAGTCTTGGATTTCTGATGCATCGTATGCGAACCATTTATTAGAGGCAACGCTCCACTACCTTCTGACGCCGGCAGCGAGGCGACGCTTAAACAAAGGAATCGTACCACACACATGTGAACTTCAATTGAGAACTATTTATTGGAGGCAACGCTCCACTACCTTCTGACGCCGACAAATGAAGTTTACCAGTAGCATACTTTCACCCCATAAATTTCATAAATACTTTCAACTTTTCAAATTACAAACATTCTAATTATTTCATATTTTGATTCCAATTCATAGATTGGGCCAATTCAAAAACAAGTCACTGATGCAATTAGATAACCAATAATCTAATTCTTTCATACTATTTCATTTTATTTTTTTATTCAACAAATAGAGAAAAAACAGAAATAAAACAAAGGAGCCTATCGACCACTAGGAGGCTGACCGGGTCATGTCGCCCCCCAGGAGCCGATTGGACCCTGTCGGCCTACCACAGGCCGATTGGGCCGCCCACTAGGCCCACGGCCTGGTCCAGTGGCCCTGTCGGCCGGTGAGCAGCCGACAAGGACCTGTCGGCTCCCCTTCCACCGACTGGCTCCTAAATCCACAATTTCCCAGCTGCTACTTTTACAATTTTGTTGGGGGAAGGGACCCTCGGCAGTGGCGCCACGCGGGCTGCCTCGAAAAACAACCTTCGCGCGACCCGCGCGCCCTCACAAAACTTCTCCTTTCCGCTAATTGGACTCTTCAGGATCGGTTTCCTAACCTTCGGATGCAAATTCGACCCTCGGAGTTCGTTGTGTTTCTCGCAGGTAAAGGCGCGCTGAGAACACAGAAAGTGACCTTCGCATGTTCCGAGGCCTCTTCGCTTAAGACGTCAAGCTCGGCGAGTGGCGAGGGAATGTTGACCTGAAGACTAGCAGAGTCGAAGGTCTGATTTTCACTTTCCCGCGAAGATAAACAGGGCAAGGTGGCGGCGGGCAGGAGGAAGACAAACTAGGGTTTCCACTCCGCTCATGTTTGTACGATTCTACCCTTTCCTTGTACGGTGCCGGGGAATCTTTTCTGTACCCTTTTGTAATTTGGCCGGTGTCCCTTGGTGTTCCCTATAAATACCAAGGGATGAACAGTGTAAAGATGGATTTTTTTTGGGGGAATAGAAAAACACTCTTACCAACTCATTTTCCAGTACCTTCGCTTGTACCTTCGCTTGTGCCTACCTTCGTTAGTTCCTTAGCTTCACTTGTGTTCGACAGTTGATCACCCTCGCCCCATACCCCTGTATAATTGCGGAGGTTGGGCAGGAGTGCATCCAACAGTTTGGCGCCGTCCATGGGGATCCGGAGTTTGAAATGGCGGGAAACAGAAGAGCGTCCACAACCAGAGACCATCGCGCGACCAGAGAGGCTGCGGCGATAGTTCAACCTGTTGAGGAGATTGTGGAACCCTCGGGAGCAGAAGATGTCACCCCAGATTCAGAAGTCCCAGGCCCTCACACCCGGCCGGTGACATAGCCGCATCCCCACACTTCCGGAGAAGGTGAGGGAGGAGACGAGGAGGAGTTGGGCCACGAGGCCCTCGAAAGACTTCATGCTGAGTTGCAAGAGAAGAAAAGGCGCCTAGACCAGCTTGAGAGGCACAACTGGCTGCGCGCCATCAGGCAAAAGGCGGACGAAGCAAGGGAACAACTTCATCGCATGGAAGAGTCCGTTGCAGCAGCTTAGGCCGAAGCCGGGGTCTGGAACGACAGGGAAATGCCACCCCTGCAGGAGGGGCATGACGAACAGGATCAGGGCAATCTCCGCCACCATCCACCACCCCCGCCACCACCAAATCACCTAGATAACCCATACCCTATGAGGCAACCCAACTTCTGCCAACTCTACCCAGAGGAAAGAGAGCCAAACCTTCGCAACCAACGGAGAGCCCAACAACATCAAATGCCATATGACCCAAAATCACCACTTTCCCAGATATTACAAACTCAACCCTGGCCACCATGCTACAATCCACAAAATCTACCCCATTACGACGGCCTTACTGACCCTCGCCAATTCATAATGAGCTATGAAGCGGCAGTCGCCACAGCAGGGGGAGATGAATCAACAATGGCAAAGTCCTTCATAATCATCCTTCGGGACATTGCACAAACGTGGTACAACAACCTTCGCCCTGGAACCGTGGATTCCTGGGCCAACCTCAGAGATAGGCTTTGCACAAATTTCAAGGGTATTACAGTAGCCCCATCAAACCCCATTGAGTTGTTCAATTGCAAACAAGAAGAGCGCGAACCATTGCAAGATTATTGGCGAAGGTTCATCCAAATCAGGGCAAGAACCCCGGGGATCTCTGATGAGGCTGTCATCCTCACTGCAGTCAGCGGCCTGCGCCCAGGCCCATGCTCCTCAAAATTTGCCAGGAAGCCGGCAAATACAATCGAAGAACTACATGAGACAATGGAAAGATACTATAGAGCGGACATGGACTTCAGGGCAAAGTCCAATGCCCAAAGATCTCAGCAGAAGCTGCAGCCGAGGCCTCAAGCGAGAGAAAACAACCCTCGCCAAGAACAAAGCAACGTTGGTGCAATCAACAAGGCAGGTCCTTTTGAACATCAAAGAAGGGTGCTCAACCCTCGGGCAACCAAAATCCACAAGGATTCCCACCACCGCCGGACCATCGAAACCAGCAAAAAGATCCCACAAAAATGTATTGCCATTTTTGTGGTCCTGGCAAAGGTCACACCACCAAACAATGCGAGTGCTTTGCCAAGGGAAAAGAGTACCAGGAATCCAAAAGAGCTGCATCGGCAGAAAACCGAACCATTAATCACACCAGGAAACCAAACTCCAACCCACCAAATCCTCCATACCACTACACCCCCATAAACTACGGCCTACCTTCGCACCAACCCTTCTACACACATCACCCACACTACAACCAAGCCTCTTATCAGCCATCCACCATCCCCCAACGCCAAAACATACCATATACCGTCACATACCCAACAACCCCTCAAACTCAAACCCAAACCAATCAACAAGTGAACAACACTCTACCTCCACCACCACCAATACCAGCGTTGTCGGCCCCCCAACCTGTCAAATCCGAAGCCCAAGCTCAAACAACAATCAACAACCCAACATCAACCTTCGGTGTTATATTGGCCATCACCGGAGGCTCCAACGAAGATCATGGCAACAAGAGGCAAAGGAAAGAACACACCAGAAGAGTACATCATGTAGCCGTCGAAGGGCCGCACAAGTTTGGCCGATGGTCACACATCCCAATAACCTTCGATTCTAGTGACATGAAGTTAAGGGACTACCCTCACACGGATGCAATGGTGATCGAGACTAACCTAGCAGGGTGGACAGTCACCAAAATTCTCGTCGATACAGGAAGCTCTGCAGACATCCTGTTTGCTACAACCTTCGACAGCATGAAGCTCGACAGAAACCTTTTGCAACCCGCTGACAACCCACTATACGGTTTCGGTGATCAACAAGTAAGAGCTGTCGGAAAAATATCCCTACCCATGACCTTCGGAGACCAGGTGAACTGCAGAACTGAGCACATAACCTTCGACGTGGTCGACATGTTCTATCCGTACAATGCAATATTTGGCCGAGGCGTCACCAATGCATTCAATGTTGTAATCCACCCTGCATACCTCTACATGAAGCTTCCCGCTCCAAAAGGAGTCGTTGCAGTATATGGAGATCAAGACATTGCAAGAACAGCTGAGGGAGCAATAGCACCGGGACAACGCAATGTCCACAATTTGTCAAAGCCTCGAGCAACAAACCTTACCACCGAAGGTGAAGTATGCATCGACAGAGTAAAAGCATCACCCAAAGAAGAGACTAAACAAGTCCAACTCTTTGAGAGCAACTCCGAAAGAAAAGTGTTCATCTCAGCCAACTTAGACCCCCTGTCAGAAAATAACCTCGTCCGTTTCCTCAAGGAAAACTCCGATACCTTCGCTTGGTCTGCCGAAGACCTCAAAGGGGTAAATAGAACTTTGATAGAGCACAACCTAAACATAAAACCAGGCTATCGCCCAGTTAAACAAAAGCTTCACAAAATGTCAGAAGAAAGGAAAGAGGCAGCGAAGGCAGAGGTAAAAAGACTTTTGGACACAGGTGTCATTCGCCCGGTCAAATATCCAACATGGCTCTCAAACGTGGCCCTCGTCCAGAAAAAGAACAAAAAATGGAGAATGTGTGTAGATTTTACATGCTTGAACAAAGCCTGTCTGAAGGATGATTTTCCCCTGTCAAACATAAGCACCTTGGTCGACAGAGCAGCTGGTTGCCAAATGCTTTCTCTCCTCGACTGTTTCTTGGGGTACCACCAGATCTGGATGAATGAAGAAGACGAGGAAAAAACAAGCTTCATTACACCCTCGGGCACTTTTTGTTTTCGAAGAATGGCCGAAGGCTTGAGGAACGCAGGATCAACCTTCGCTCGCATGACATCCGAAGTGTTTAGAGATGAACATGCTATCTCTGCCTATGTCGATGATCTAATCGTCCAAAGCGTGCAAAAAGAAAACCACATATCAGACTTGGCAAGAGTGTTCAATAACCTTTGGTCTGCAGGATTAAAACTAAACCCCAAAAAATGTGTTTTCGGGGTAAGCGAAGGAAAACTGCTAGGTTGCATCGTCTCAGCAAGGGGAATTGAAGCCAACCCCGAGAAAATTGATGCCATCATCAATATGGAACCCCCGACAACTAAAAAAGTAGCTCAGCGTTTGTCAGGTCGCCTAGCAGCACTCAGCAGATTCATCTCCAGATCAGCCGAGCGAGGGTTACCTTTTTTCGAAACTCTGAGAAGCACAACCCCATTCAACTGGGGACCTCGGCAGCAGAAAGCTTTCGAGGATTTGAAAAACTACCTCACCAACTTGACCATTTTAACCAGCCCAACCAAAGGGGATCTTCTACTACTGTATGTGGCAGCCTCGCCCCATGCAGCTAGCGCAGTGCTGATCAAAGAGTTGCATGAAAACAACAAAATCAAACAGGCCCCGATCTACTATGTGTCTGAAACCCTCGAAGGTCCAAAGCGGAACTACTCAGAGCTAGAGAAGATAGCATATGCCATGGTGATGGCTTTAAGAAAGCTAAAACACTACTTCCAGGCACACGAAATCCAAGTACCTTCATCATACCCCCTCGAGAATATTTTCAAGAACAACGAGGCGGTCGGCAGAATAGCAAAATGGGCAGTCGAACTGAACAGCTACGCTATAACCTTCGTGGGAAGAACAGCGACCAAATCGCAGGCACTAGCAGATTTCATAGCTGAATGGACCCCAGACCCTCGCAGAGACGGAACCCAACCAGATCCGTTTTGGACAGTGTATGTTGATGGAGCTTGGGGAGCAGCTGGAGCAGGAGCCTCGGCCATCCTAGTTTCGCCATCTGGGTCGAAGCTAAGGTACGCAAAAAGACTCGACTTAAAGTGCACAAACAACTCCGCAGAATACGAAGCTGTAATACTAGCACTCTCAAGGCTTCGATCATTGTCAGTCCGAAGGGCAGTCATCAACACAGACTCCCAAGTCATCGCGGGACATATTGAGAAAAACTACAAAGCAAAAGATCCAGAGCTACAAAAATACTTCCAATATGTCCGAAGGTTAGAATCTTTCTTCCTCGGCATAACAGTGAAAGCAATACCGAGGTCAGAAAACATCGAGGCAGACAGCCTAGATAAAGCAGCAGCTCAACAACTACAGCTGCCCCCTGACGTGTTTCACGAGGTAACAACTCAATCAACGTTCGAAACCTCTGAAAAGAATGCCAAGCTGATCAATGCAATCCAAAACGAAGACTGGAGAGCACCCATAATGGCCTATATCAACGGGCTGCACGAGCTCGAGTCCAAAGAGGAAGAAAACAGACTAAAACAAAGAGCTCGAGGGTACAAAATAGTGGACAACACTCTGTTCAAAGCCTCGGTAACCTCGCCATGGCTGAAATGCGTGTCACAAATCGAAGGAAGTGACATTCTCAGGCTTATCCACGAAGGTATTTGCGGTTCACACAATGGCCCAAGGGCGCTAGTTGGGAAAGCTTTCCGTCAAGGTTTCTACTGGCCAACAGCATTACGAGATGCAGAAGACATAGTCAGACGTTGCGAGGGTTGCCAACTAATGGCAAAGACACAAAACGCCCTAGGGGCCCCAACAACTTTGATATGCCCAACATGGCCCTTGCAAAGATGGGCGATGGACCTCGTCGGTCCACTACAAACAGCTCCTGGAAACCTTCGCTACGCAGTGGTAGTTGTGGAATACTTCACAAAGTGGATTGAAACTAAATCGCTTTCTTCCGTCACCTCCCTAGCCGTGAAAAAGTTTTTCTGGCAGCAATTAGTTTGTCGGTTTGGAGTCCCCAAACACCTAACCGTCGACAACGGCACTCAGTTTGACAGCGAGGTCTTCAAAGAATTCTGTGCACAAATTGGAACAATCTTGTGCTTCGCCTCAGTCCGACACCCTCAATCCAATGGCCTAGTTGAAAGAGCCAATGCAACAATTTTCCAAGCCATATCCAAAAAAATACAAGGCGGACCTAAAGGGAAGTGGGCAGAAGAGTTAACCTCGGTTACCTGGTCTCATAACACCTCGGAATGCAGAGCCACCAAATTCACACCTTTCAGGCTCCTGTTTGGGGAAGAAGCTGTATTACCAGAAGAATTGAAGCATGGCTCTCTCAGAACAACCCTCGAATCAGATGAGCAAAACCAGCTGCTTGATAAAGACTTACTCGAGGAAACAAGATGCAACGCAGTGCACAACCTTCGCAAGTATCAGGAAGAAACAAAAAAATGGAGAGACAAAAAGGTGAGAATCAAAGAACTAAAGAAGGGTGACCTTGTTCTCATTCGGAAGCAAAACGCCAACATGGCAGGAAAGTTTCAGCCAAAGTGGACGGGTCCATACCTAATAGTAGAATGCAATCGTCCCGGCTCCTTTCACCTCTCTGACAGCGAGGGAAACATCCTGCCTCACACCTGGAATGTTGATGACCTTCGCAAATACTACCCGTAGCGGAGCCTTAGCGAGCCCTCGCAATATGTAATTTGTTATTTCACTTATGCCTTCTTTCATTTCCATGCATGTAACAAAAATAGAGGAGCTGCACTCTTTTTCCTTACGAAGGGGCGTAAGGTTTTTTAACGAGGCAGTATCCAAATCATTAATACAGGATAGAACCCCGGAAAAAGCTAAACTCCAAATTGTTACTTTGGTTAACAAACATCAAAAAAAGCAGCTTTTCTTCAGGAGCGCTATAATCGATGATAACCCTCGCAGATTGCTTCAAAAAACAAACTTTCTCAAAGCAAACTTCACCTCCACCTGAAACAAGGGGAGGCGCAAAGTACAAAAAGTCGAGCACCCTCGCAAGACACGCCAGGGGCTCGCAAAGCAAACTTCACCTCCACCTCAAACAAGGGGAGGCACGAAGTACAAAAAGTTGAGCACCCTCGCAAAACACGCCAGGGGCTCGCAAAGCAAACTTCACCTCCACCTCAAACAAGGGGAGGCGCGAAGTACAAAAAGTCGAGAACCCTCGCAAGACACGCTAGGGGCTCGCAAAGTAAACTTCACCTCCACCTCAAACAAGGGGAGGCGCGAAGTACAAAAAGTCGAGCACCCTCGCAAGACACGCCAGGGGCTCGCAAAGCAAACTTCAACTCCACCTCAAACAAGGGGAGGCGCGAAGTACAAAAAGTCGAGCACCCTCGCAAAACATGCCAGGGGCTCGCAAAGCAAACTTCACCTCCACCTAGGACAAGGGGAGGCGCGAAGTACAAAAAGTCGAGCACCCTCGCAAAACACGCCAGGGGCTCGCAAAGCAAACTTCACCTCTACCTAAGACAAGGGGAGACGCGAAGTACAAAAACATCAAACACCCTCGCGAAACACGCCAGGGGCTCACAACGCAAAATTCACCTCCACCTAAGACAAGGGGAGGCGCGAAGTCCAAAAAAGTCGAACACGCAAGACAAACTTTACCTCCACCTTTCTCTACGAAAAGCGAGCCTCGCCTAAAAGAAAAGGGGGGTGTCGCTGTTTTATTAAAAATCTCTTTTCAACAAAAGCGAGCCTCGCTAAAAAAAGGGGGTGTCACTATTTTATTAAACATCTCTTTTCAACAAAAGCGAGTCTCGCTAAAAAAAGGGGGGCGTCGCAGTTTTATTAAAAATCTCTTTTCAACAAAAGCGAGCCTCGCTAAAAAAAGGGGGGAGTCGCTATTTTATTAAACATCTCTTTTCAACAAAAGTGAGCCTCGCTAAAAAGAAAAGGGGGGCGTCGCTGTTTTATCAAACGTCTCTTTTCAACAAAAGCGAGCCTCGCCAAAAAGAAAAGGGGGCCTCGCTGTCTTCTTAAAACACCTCTCTTAAACAAAAAACATGCCGCGCAAATTGACTACGAAAGTCAAATGTCTTTTCTCAAATTACAAAAATGAATCACAACCGCATTAAACTCTTATAATTTTGCAATCATATGCAAGTCGAACACAGTACGGTACACAATCAACAGAAAATATAAGCTTACAAGGAACCATCACCTCCCTCAATTAACATCAAATCATTAAAACCCTCGCTGCCCTCCTCTAATCCTATTTCCACCGGAACTATGGGTCCCCACAACAAAGGAGCTGCAGGAACAATTGGCAGCTCCCCGGGCAAAACCCTCGCCCTATACATATATCTACGATCTACATCACTAACTTCCGAAGGCTCCTCTTTCGGAACCACAAGTAATCCGTCCGGACCTAGATCTAGATTGCTTCACCCAAACAAGTAATCCACAACCGTATTCTCATCGATATCATCATCAATAACAACTTGCGCGGACGAAGAAGAACTAAACAAAAAATGTGTGGCCTGACGATCGGTATAGTCTGCCTCGTGCCAAAAACGACTCGATCTACTGTTCTTCAAATCATACATTCGCACCTTCGACCACCAAAAGCGTTCAAAAGGCAGCGAAGGGTGCTTAAGCCTGGCTCGAGCCCAAGATTCACCAGTTATAAAAACATCTTGATAATTTAGCGTCAGTGGCATCACATCAAATACTTCTAGCACGGTTCCATCAGGAACCTGCATTTTCACAGCATTAAATGAGTATCTCAGTGTCATCAAGTCTTTCCCACCATCCAACATATTACAAAATGACCCCCTCTATTGAGTTATCCTAGGTTGTCACACCTGCTCGGCTCCACCTTGCTCATCCGCCCTAACTTCGCTGGCTGCAGCATCCAAACCCTCGCCGGTCGCACCATCCAAACTCCCAACAGGCGTTTCGACCGTCGCCGCCTCTTCAACGTTAGCCTCTTTAGCGATCGGAGTGTCCCCAGCCGAGGGTACGACCTCGATAGGTGGAACCTCCACAGAGATGGGCGCAGGGGCAGCTTCGGAACAACCTGCAGCATCGTCAGTCGCAGGCAACGAAGGCATCGCGTCCTTCCGAGCCTGCAAGGAAAAATAAAGGACGAGTCCTCCAAAATTAATACTAACCTCTTCATCACAGAAACAAACCCAAACAAAATTTTTACCAATAACACAAACCTGACGAATAGCCTCGGCAGCTTCTTCGAAAGCAAGAGCTCTGCCTCCACCAACAATCCAGAACTTGCGAAGCAATCGCATCGCACAGTTCCGAACCTCAGCGTCATCAATCTTCATCTGGCGAACCTCGTCAACTGTTGGGAAGGTATGGTTAGGCTTTCTAATCTTGCGGAGGTGCTCGCAATCCGCTTGACGAAGCATACCGGCCATCACCAAAGCTCCGGCATAGCCACCAAAGTCGGCCGCGTTACCAACCAATGAGCTAAAGACATCAAGCTCGTTACATAACCAACTTTCGAAGGCCTCTGCATTGGCAGCAGGCAGCGGTTCCCCAGCAGAACCTCCGGCTTCGGTCAAGCAGGCATCTAGTTTGCTCTTAATCTTCCCCATACTTTTCTGCCATGCCTCCAACTGCGAAGCCACCTCCGACGAAAGCTCATTTATACGACTGTTCGCCGATAACAAATCTTTGTCTTTCTGACGGCAAGCTGCCAAAAGTTCAGCGTTACTGTTGACAACCTCTTGTGCCTCCTCTCGAGACTTCTTAACCTTCTCCAAAGCAGCTTTAAGCTCAATTTCTTTATTCTCCAAGCTTCGGCGAAGGTCCTTGTTATCCTTCTCAACTTCAACTAACCGGTCATTCAAATAATGAAGGTTATAACCCGCCCTCCGGCGCGCCGAGCGGTTAAGCAACATCAACTCAGCCACCTTGACATTGATATCATCATGCAGATTGTCCAAAGGCTCGTTGGCTAATCGAAGCTCCGCTTCTGGCACACAAATGCGGCCAAACACCCGACCGAGGAAACACCTTTCCTCCGGAGCACACTACAGGTGGCACCCTCGAAAGTCCAGACTCGTGAAAAGCTCTGTCGCCGGATCAGAGACTCCAATCTTCTTAGCAAAATAGGGAAGGCTTGATCGGCTGGCCTTGCCATACGGCCTCTTTCCAGGGGTTCGTTCAGATTCAAGATCTCCGGCAACCTCGAATCCGTCAACCCAGACATGAGACCCCGCATACTCGGGAACTGACCCTCGCGGTGGACTCACAGGTTCGAAACCCCGAATAATATCATCAATGCTTTGAGCAACCGCAGCGTCAGCGCTAGACGAAGCAATCCCTTTCCCACGGTCATCCTCGATGGAAACATCATCATCAGAGTCACCCTCGCCACTGGAAGTGTCACTAACTTTGTCAGATGACCCATCTTCAGTCTCTGCCTCTTTTTCAGCCTCCTTCCCCTCCTCCTTCTCGTCATCATCGGAGACACCTTCGTCGTCCGAAATTTGGATCAAAGCACCAATCCCGCCGATGCGAGGCACCCGCCCACCAACCCTACCAACACCTCGGTCGCTTGAAACTATGGTCGAGGAAGAGAAAGTTCTAGTACCACCCGAACCAACAGTGACCTTCGTCGCAAGCGCCTTCACCCGGCTGCCGACGCCGCCTCGGCCATGACCACGACCTCTCTTCGGTCGCGAAACAATTTCTTTCTCCCCTGCAGCAGCACGTTTCCTTTTCTTCGGCGCATCCTCACTCGAAGGGGCGGGCCAGTTAGCATACTGGATCTCAAGAATGTCGAATAACCTGTTAACTCGACCTCCGCTACCTATCGAGCTGTGGATAGCCTTAATTTCCAATGTGGACACCTTTCCAACAAGTTCCTCCGCCCTCTGCTGAACACGCTTGTAGATGGCTTCGATCCGATCCTCACGCCTGGGAAATTTCCCGAGGACTTTTTCCCAAACCCTGTTTAGCTCCACCTTCGGTTTCTTCAAACCCCTACCCTCGTACTTGGGGTCATTCCCACACCTGTCTCCGGCTAAGGGGCCAGACCTTGGCACAGCAGTACTCCTCGACTAAATCGCGAGCACACTATGAGCGCGCGACAACCCTCAAACAATCAACAGCAGCATGAGCCTCGGTGCTCATCATAGCTTCGGCGCTAACGTCACCGAGCGGCGGAAGCTCGCCGCAAAGCTCAGCATTACCACCAAGCTTGTAGTAGAACCAGAACTTCTGCCACCCACTGGTCCATTTGTTCTTCTGGGCCTGCACTGGCAACTCCGATCCGGCGCGATGACAAAAAGTGTATATCGCAAACTGACCGAGACTGGTGTAACCTCCGCGATCAGAGATCTTGCGAGGCTGCATGTGCACACGATGGGTTCGAACAAAACCCGCGACATGAGGAACAACACCCTGAGAACGACACACCCAGACATAAACTGACATCTTCGTGAAGCACGAAGGTGTGAGCTGATGAAAACGCAAATTGAACCTTTGCAGAACCGAAGTCACAAAGGAATCAGCAGGGAAGCGCAGACCAGCTGAAAAGAACTTCTCAAATAAAACAACCTCATCTGCGTCCGGCTTCGGTACTGTCTCCCCAGCACTGGTCCTAGCCTTCCCATCCTCGATCCAACCTCGCTTGACATAAGCAGCCAACTCCGAACTACAAACCCGGCTGAGTCCGAACTCAAAGGTCACCCCCTCATCTGCAGCGGAGGGAGAAACAACTCGAGCCGTTTGATTAGACCTAGCCATCTCTCAAACTAACACCTTCGAAGTACACAAAACTCACAACCTTCGCAACTAGACAAAAACAACCTTCACAACAAGAAATGCGTAGCAGCAGGATGGCTAGAGCAAAGAAGGGCACGACCTCAAACCCCCCACCAACCCCATCTATTTATAGGTCGTGAGGCAAGTCACCCCACCCGACAAAACCGACACGACAACCGAAATCCACAGCGCAAAAAACGAAACGGACCTCAACACTACAAACAACAATACAACGGCCCGGCCCAAAGCAGCCGCGGGCGTCGCTGCCAAGGGTCTCGTTACATTTCCCATCAAAGAGCGCTGCTTGGGCCTAAATACTGTTCTTTAGATCCAAGGCAACGAGGGGCTACTGTTGGGGGAACCAAGGCAACGAGGGGCTACTGTTGGGGGAAGGGACCCTCGACAGTGGTGTCACGCGGGCTGGCTCGAAAAACAACCTTCGCGCGACCCGCGCGGCCTCACAAAACTTCTCCTTTCCGCTAATTGGACTCTTCAGGATCGGTTTCCTAACCTTCGGATGCAAATTCGACCCTCGGAGTTCGTTGTGTTTCTCGCAGGTAAAGGCACGCTGAGAACACAGAAAAGTGACCTTCGCATGTTGCGAGGCCTCTTCGCTTAAGACGTCAACCTCGGCGAGTGGCGAGGGAATGCTGACCTGAAGACTAGCAGAGTCGAAGGTCTGATTTTCACTTTCCCGCGAAGATAAACAGGGCAAGGTGGCGGCGGGCAGGAGGAAGACAAACTAGGGTTTCCACTCTGCTCGTGTTTGTACGATTCTACCCTTTCTTTGTACGGTGCTGGGGAATCTTTTCTGTGCCCTTTTGTAATTTGGCCGGTGTCCCTTGATGTTCCCTATAAATACCAAGAGATGAACAATGTAAAGATGGATTTTTTTTGAATAGAAAAACACTCTTACCAACTCAATTTCCAGTACCTTCGCTTGTACCTTCGCTTGTACCTACCTTCGTTAGTTCCTTAGCTTCACTTGTGTTCGACAGTTGATCACCCTCGCCCCATACCCTTGTATAATTGCGGAGGTTGGGCAGGAGTGCATCCAACAAATTTCAAATAAAAAAATATTATTTCAAATAAAAATTCCTGCTTTTACATCAAAAACACCTGTTAGCACTGCTTTTACATCAAAAGCACCTGTTTACATCCCCACCGTACGTCTTTCTACTCTTATCTATCTGCATTCTGTTTAACAGAACGTTGACTCCGTACTTGCTCATAGGACGATACCAGCGTTACAAGTCACAACTAGCCCAAACAAGAAAAATGAAGCATTTCAATACAAAAAGGGAAAACGTATTACTGCATTATTAGGGATACTTAAGCCCCAAGCGCAAGATTTTGTTAAGTACAACAACACTGCATATGTCTTATGAAAAACGAGATGGGAACAAATATATTGCAATAGTAACTGAAAAACGTTTGCTGGAATGGCTTGCTTCACCTGGTTCAGGTGGTTGTTAGTGCTATGAGAAATGTCGTCAGGCAATGTCGGATGGCTTGCCCCATCCGGCTGCTGGCATCTTCGAAGCCTATTTGCTGGAGCGTGTGCTAGTGCTATGATTTGCTTCTAAGGAAAATGCCAGCTTACTTTTATTACAATCATCATGATTGGCATTTTACGGTTGACCTGTACAGGAAAAGAATAGCAGAAAAGGTCGGTTTTGTCCATCCAAACTAAAAGGAAAGAGAGTAATTGAATTAGGAGCTGGCTGTGGTCTAGCTGGGTTCGGTAAGCTCAGTTCTACTGCCCATCAGATGTATTTCTGGATCCTAGTCCTATTGGCTTTCTCTTTTAAAATTGTTTGTTTCTCCTTTAGGAATGGCCTTGTTGGGTTGTGATGTTACAACAACTGACCAAGTCGAGGTGCTCCCACTGCTTATGAGAAATGTTGAACGCAATAGATCTTGGATCTTACAATCGAATTCTGAATCAGGTTTTGTTAAGAGAACCATATACTGTACCATTCCTAGCTCAGTTTCAGTAATTCTCATAGCTATAGTTTTGGATATAGTTATATGGTATTGTAGTTTTTGGAATAATCAAGATATAATTATTATGTTGGTTCCTGTAAATGCATAGGGGTCATGTCAAGTAAATTGTTCTTTAGTTCTGACAAAGATTAGTTGGCAAACACAAAACAGATTCCATTGGCTCAATCACAGTTGCAGAATTGGACTGGGGGAACAAAGAACATATCAAAGCCGTTGAACCTCCATTTGATTACATCATTGGAACTGACGTTGTAAGTGTTCTTATGCAGCGTCTTGAATCTTCTGAACTCTGCCTCTCAAATAGCAGATCCTACTTACTTTCACGCAACATGGCATCTCACTATTTCAGTTATTATTTGGTACATTATTTAGTGAAAGTTTACTGTCACGGCAAATACATAGCTACACACGTAACCTTTGCTCTGAAACACTTGTTTTAATTCGAAATTCATTTTTAATCTTGTCATATTTTTTACACTATTCAAATTCAGTTATAATCCTTCGTCATTCTTACACAGTAGACAAAGCAGCAAAGCATTATGTTTTCATTTTTTATTGTTTTCATAAATTAGAGGCATACGAAACCATTTCAGATTTAGATCCAAGTAGCAGATGTTTAGTAGAATAGCCTGTAGTTGAGTGTAGCAGGATCGATGATTCAGTGATAAGAAAGTGACTTACTTTCTCATTCATCTGTGCATGTTCAAGGTTTATTCAGAGCATCTCTTGCAACCTCTATTGGAGACAATTACTGCATTATCTGGTCCTAAAACAAAAATATTGGTAGCTATTGTCCTCCTTTTCAGAAGTTATTTCTGCAGAGCAGTTGTTTGGGAACTACTGAACCGTTGTCTGCTATCCAGCTAGGTTACGAGATCCGTTCGACCGCTGTCCATGAGCAGATGATGGAAATGTGGAAAAGCAATTTCATTGTGAAAACGGTCTCTAAATCAAAGGTATGGAAATGTGGAAAAGTAATTTCAGATAACCCAAGTCTTGTATTCATGTCTGTGTCAGTTACGGGACTGACATATGCTTATAATGTGTATTCTAAGGACAGATGGATGTGAAATATCAACATCCTAGCATAAATCTCTACATGATGGACCTGAAGACACCATTGATCCCTGAGGTTGAGGCTACCGATAATGGGGACGATGAGGAAGAGGTTGTTTCAAATCTAGGGGAAGACGAAGATCCTAGAGTGAAGAGCGAATATTGTTCTGGTTCGTCACCAGAAGCTAAGAGCGGTGGTCTGGATGACTGGGAAATCAGAAGGTGTGGGGCTATGGCTGGAAGGCTTCTGAAGGATGTGAAACTGTAACATGAATCCGAAGCACTTCTTTATGTTGTTGTCCTTGATCATTTTTTTTTTTGGCTTTGACTGTTGTACTGGCCGTGGCAGTCTTTGTTATTGGCCTTGCTCCATCAGTGGGATATTGATATCCTTTCAGAACATAAATTGGGTTTTATTGCCTTGCTGTCTCTCCTTGACATGTGGGGCAGGGTCTGCCATGCCAATATTTTCTCCCTTGGTAGATATTGTTAGTTGAGATGATGGGTGCTAACCAGTGGATTGGAATTTGGACTGCAATTGCTGGTCCAGGACATCACAGCTAATGAGCCAGGTAAAGAGTCCAATGTAATTCTGAAGCTGGGTGCTCTAGTTGTCGTCTTCTTATTTATAAAACAAACAAAGAAAAAGTTTTTGTTACAGATAAGAGCTCTTGCTTGCACCAGCGGTGGAAACGAAGGTAAATGAGTGGGTGAAGAAACAAGGGCGGCTCTGGTTCTGGTTGGTTTTTTTTTGATAGCGGTTCTGGTTGGTTGTGTTCACGACAGGAATAGGAGGGCTTTCACTTTCACCGCGGGCCACGCGAGGATAAAAACCGCCGTCTTTGGCTTGGGTTTTGGCGGCAAGAAGGCAAGAGGACCCAGATGAGCGATGATAGCTAGAAGGATTACTGTGCTGCGTCATGCGTGTGGCTTCTCCGTCCTGCTTGGAAAGCGGCCATGGACTCGGGAGACAGCACAGTAATCCTTGGCTCCTTGCACACAAAAGACTCGGGAGAGCTCGGGACCGAAGGTTACTAATTTCCCAATAAATATAATGGCACCGCACCCTTCCATTAACCCAAACAAGGTCACTAATTCCCCAATATATATAATGGCACCGCACCCTTCGGTTAACCCAAACAAGGCTGACTTGCGCCTCCGCCAGCAGGGGTGGTCACGTCGCCCGAAATTCCCTCTACTGTTCGACGTCCCAGATTTCTTAAAGCAGATTCATCCGGGAGTAGCTTCTCCTACTTCTCCTTACCTTGTCTCGCTTCTTTTCGGCTTCAATTTACCGCTCCAGCTTCTTGTCAGAATCAAATATATACACAGATGACTTCCGCTCCTCCATTCAGAATCTTCTCTCCTTCTCCTCCCTCTCCCTGTCGCTCCCTCTCTCCGTCCTGACGCGGTGACAGCCGGCACGGTGGCTGTGCCCGCCCTCCTCCTCCACACCCTCCCCATCGCACCTCCTTCCCCCTCGCGCCACAAGGCCGGAACGAGGGCGCGGCTAGGGCCAAGCTCCGCGGCCGTGTCTGGTGCCGCTGTTGGCCTGCGGCGATGAGGCACGAGTCACCGCCGGCGATGGCTGTCCCTGGCGAAAGGCGCGACGCGTCCGGGCACCGCCGGTGGCCCCTAGCGTGGCTGCCTCCCCCGACGACGCCTGCTCCCTCTCTTCCCCTTGTGGCACTGTGCTACAGGAAACCCTAGCTTATTATATAAACAAGAGGCTACCGTCGAGCTTGGACCTCCTCGTCCCCCGTCCCCTCGACGCAATCGACCGCCGATAACCAGCCGAGAGCAGCGCCGCCGCCGTCTCGTCTCCATGGGTCTGCAGGTACGGATCCTCGCCGCTCTGTATTGTATTTGCGTCTTCGATTCGAAGAAGAGAGATGTGTTTAGGTGGTTCTGGTGCAGAGAAGAGAACCTGTACCTGCAACGTTCAGACTTGAGAGGTCGATTTGGGACCGCCGGGGCTTCGCTGGTGAAGTAGCTTGTAGTTGTATGTATGCTTGTGCTCTCAGCTGCCATGTGGTTGTGATCTTACCGGCCGGTTCAGTTTTTGCTTGGTGTCTGGCAACAAGTTCAGACAGACTCTGGATTAAGAAAAGGGAATCAGTGCTGGCAAAGCCATCCATGTCATGGTGATCAAACAGATTTCTTTGGTTGGTTAACTTTCTCTGTGACTGTTTTTGTTTTTGTTTGCAGGAGGAGTTTGAGGAGCACGCCGAGAAGGCCAAGACCTGGCCTGACACGACGACGAACGAGAACAAGCTCATCCTCTATGGGCTCTACAAGCAGGCCACCGTCGGCGATGTCAACACCAGTACGTACACACATGCATGCTTATCTTGTCCAATCTCGGATGTTTGTTTACAAGATTTAATTTCGTCTGCTCGCAAGATCGATTTGTCCTGCCTAAGCTGGCAAATAGAGGTTCGTTCATGGTTTTCCATGGTGGATAAGACAGAAGAGAAATACTGATTCTAATGGCAGCAGGCTTGTTTGCCTTGTGATGATGTCCTTGGATTTACCATGTTTTTCAGGCTTGGTGGTGTGTGTGTGCGCGCGCCCATGCTTTTTTTTGGATTCCGAGGTCTCATATTTTTCTGGAACACCTTGTCAGTATAGGCAGAGCAACCAAACAGAACTTCAGATTTCCACTTGTGCTGCAGAAAATCAGTTGTTGCTTTGAAATTGCAGGAAAACAATTTGATTTTTTTGAATATTGGAGTAACTAGCATTCCAAGCAACCTTTTAAATTTTCATTAATACGCAAGCCTCCTCAAATACTGGATTCTTCAGATTTTGGTTAGCCTTTTGTTCGAGGACAAAAAAGGGCGGCGATCATCAAACGTCGAGCCACGGTGTCCGGGAGCTGCATTGGCTCCATGTGCTGGGGCTCGCTGCGCCGGTGCGCCAACAGGATCCTGCGCGTCTTCGCGAGGCTAGCCGTGTTTGGGAGGGGTAGGTGGAGGGGGAAGCAGAGCAGGTGAGGGGTAGGTGGAGGGGGAAGCAGAGCAGGTGCAGCACAACAACAGAAGAGCCGAATTGCATGTAGAACCTCTTGCGCAAATACTCCCTCCGTATCGCATTTAGATGACGTTTAGGACAGCGATACAGTCTCCAAAGTGCAACTTTGACCACTTGTATTTTTAAAAATATTTATTATAAAATGGTATATGTATACTTTTATGAAAGTACTTTTCAAGACAAATTTATTTATATGATTTTTATATCTCTAAACTCAATAATTTAAAAGTTATTCATGATTTATATTCCCAATGTTTGACTCAAACCTTGTCCAAAACGTCATCTAAAAGCGATACGGAGGGAGTATATTTTTACTACTCTTAAGATGCCTAGGTGTTTAAAAAAGCCCCACTTTTGGATTGCAGCAAATGTTCTTTCCGAATTTAGATCTTTGATGCCAAAACTCTTTAGTTGCTCTTCTGTTTTAAAAGATTAATCTCAGTCCAGTACAGGTACGGTGGTGCTTGTCAGAGTACAAATTTCTTGAACTATTGAACAATAGCAAGAGCAGGGAGTCATTTTACTACAACACGTGTTTTTTATCATCAAATTTTGTTCTTAGTATTAGTGCTTGGTACAAATATAATATTAATATGACTAAATTATTATATTCTCTCATAAACTATATAGGCTTAATATCTTAGATTAATTGCTTCGTGCTTAAAGTAAACACCTTCACCTATAGCAGTTCTCTATGTGTTTCTCTGTCAGCACAGAAGTCACGCTCTTTTGGTAGCCGAACTTTTATCTTTTGTTATTTTCTTACATTGTTTCCTTACTAGAATGTTCATGTAAATTAATAGGTACAATTCGCCACTCTTTCCGGCCCCGTCGCCGATTGCCGACGTGCCTCCCTGCGCGCTGCTACTCCCTCTACTTCGCGTGTGCTACAGGAAACCCTACCTCCGCCCTGCTCTCCCTGCGTGGCTCCCCCGTTCTCCATCCGTACGTTCGCTGGTTTGCTCCTTCCTGTGTATTTGCCTTTCATGTACCGGTATTTAGTTGCTGTTAAGGTATTATTTTGTAATTTCCACTGAATAAAACACTAATACATGTCTTCTCCTAGATGCAGTTACCAGCTTCTGTAGCCATCTGTCTCATGTGTCGACTTAATCTATATGTATTGTGCTATACTTAGTTGTCTGAGCCTATAGAGACCAATGTTTTTGAGGCGTTGCGGCGTCCTGTGGCGCTGGGGGTGCGCCTGGACGCCTAGGCGCCCTTTAGGCGACGCCTAGGCGATATGGCGTAACTAACACCCTGTGGCGTCCTGCGGCACCTGGGGTACGCCACAATGCTTAGGCGACGCCTAGACGACTATGGCCCTTGGCATTAAACCCACATCATCTTTTTTAAGCCTTCTAATATTTGTTTAGTTTTATGTAAAATATGTGATATTATATGTTTCGGCTCTCAGGTTAAATCATGTAGGAATGCATCTTTTATGCCATCTATCAGGATGATGACACGTTGGAACAAGCTATCGGTGGATAGTACGTTCTTTGTTTCTACTTTAATTTCATTTCAGTCCATTAAATGAGTTTTGGATCTATCGCTTTTTTTCAGTACTTTCGAACAAAAAAAGAAACACTCACACTACTATTGACATATGGTGTCTCTAACATACCTTGCAGGCCATAAATTCTCTGTTTAAATTCTCAAATTTAGTGTGCGTACTACTAATTATTTTTCAACAATTCACAGGGGTTGAAGGCATGGGTAATAAACAAGAGTACCATCTGAAATGGGACAAAGAGCTCAACCTTTTCAGTTCCTGTTAGAATGAACCAAATGGTATGCATTTGCTTCGATGTGACCTCTCTCCTTTCTTTTCTAAATTTGTCGATTGTTTTTTCTAATGCACTCTGTTAGAATGAACCAAATGTTAGGCATTTGCTTCAATATCACCTCTCCCCTTCCCTAAATTTGTTGACTGTATTTTCTATTGCACTCTGTTACAATGAACCAGACGGTATGCATTTGCTTCAATATCACCTCTCCCATTCCTTTTCTAAATTTGTTAACCGTATTTTCTGCTGCATTCGGTTCAGTGGGCGCTGCTGCTGCTGCTGCCACCGCCTCAGCATACAAAAAATTGAAGTTTGTTCAATGATAATCCTTGTTTATTTTACAAATTTAATGAATAATCTCGCCTTTCAAAAAGAATGTGATGTTGTTTGTTTGGCTGCTTTACTTGCCTAATGAACCTGTCTACCATGTCCTGCTTGGATTTGTTTCCAGTTGCCATTTGTGATTTCCCTCTTCTTCAGCCTATGATGAAAAATCCATAGCCATTGTTCAAGGATATGATCTAATGTTCAATCGCTTCTGACATACTAGACATGGTCTGATACCTATATTATGCGATTTCTGAGGGTAACACTATTGTCAGCATGCCTTCAAGGTCCAAGCTGATGAATAACTGATGATTGCTATATTTCTCAGGCCTCTGAAAAATTATTTCCCGTCAGAAAAAACTAGTCTTAACAACGTATTGGTTTGGAAAGAGAAATTTGAATGATATAGGCGCTACAGTTATATATATATTCTATTTCTATAACGCTGTCCACTCTGCCCAGGCTCATTTGGTTTTCATCGGTTAGTGTTGCACCTAATCTTTTTACTATGTGCAGTTTGCTTGTCTTCTTTCCCACAGATCCACCCATCCTTAATTATATTTAGAGACCAAGGTAAACACATATACCTTCTATCGATTATTGTCTTCCTATTTACCAGTTCATTTGCTTCACATTAGCTTATGATATCATGCTCTGACACCAACATTTGCTCTAACAGTTGGTTTGGCAAATCAGATAATCTTTTTATTATTTATTCATATCTATATTAGCACCTGCGCACTTCATAAGATAATAATAAATACTCACGACCTCCCGGTATCTTCGTTCCATTATGTTTCTGTATTGATTCTGAAATACTATATATTCTAATGATTTATTTATACACCATGTTACGTGAACCAAGAATCCAGAAAAATTGATAGGCAACACTGGTGAACTATGCATTAGTGATTAGTAGATTGTGTTGATATAGACTGCATTCTATTTTTTTTCTAAACATTAGCTTTCTTACATGCTCAGAGCTTGAGCTTTGTTTGGAACTTCAGATCCACCTCGATTTGTTACCCCCATCCACCTACAAACCACGGGGATTTCATGGAGATGGCCACACTGCACTTTCCTTTTCCCCTGGTTTGTTTACCCTCCATCATGAATGTCAGGCATCCACTCTTATCTCTTATTCTTTTCTTCATCCTTACAGGTTCAGCAGTTATCTATATTGGCCCATTCATCACATTGGTGTTACCCTTTTCAAAAAAATGCGTTGTTGTCTGCTTTTTTTTGAAACTCCATCGCATGGCCCTCGAAAAGATTGGTCACACATAATCCCAATGAATTAGTCTCATATTAGTCAAACTCATGTTACATGATATTATGTGTAGCTAGAACACTACAGGTTGGACTTATTAGTTGTTACCTTTTCGAGGGGAAAAGTGCATTGTTTCCTGCACCTTTTCTGCGACTCACATGCATTCTTTTTATGCCTAATTTGTGCCATTTCCAGTTATATTTATGCTCCTTGGTTAATATTTTATTGGTGCTGACTGCTCATGAAGTCCTTGTTTTTAGGCAGGTATCATAGACTATGATATATAGTCCCTGTTTTTACACAACTGTGTTCTTACTCGGTCACTCAAGTTCAGTTACTGTGTGCTTACGTAACATTGATTTGTTCCATGGTACATCGCTACGTGCATGGATTTGTTCCTTTGTAATACTCAGCTCTGCGCATGATCAACTATGCAGAAGAACCTTCTTTGTGCATATTTACTACCAAACACAGTTCTAAATCTAGATTGAATACCTTATTTGTGAATTCTTATCACTTGACAGTTGATGTAATATAAACCTATTGAAATCTTACATTGCAGTCAATATATTCACCATAATATTGAAACCTATTTCATGTATCTTACAAATCAGCGTCATGGGTTTACTGTTTCAACACTATCTACAAAGTTTTATTCATAGCTTAATTCTCTAAATATATAGCCGTAAAAAATGCATGGGCGCGCAATGGCGCGCACAATGATATTAGTGATACACAAACACAAGCGTCAAGCTAGGAAGGGAATAGCTAGAAGGCCTGCCCAGTCATCAATCAACAGAATACAAGGGAACACAATACTACTGATGTTCCCTCCGTCCCTGAATAAATCGATTCATAGAATCCGTGTCGGTCAATTTTTTTTAAAGTTTGACCAACTTTATAAAAAAAAATAAAAATATCTATGATATAAAATAAATATATTATGAAAACATATTCTATAATGTATCTAATGGTACTAATTTATATCATAAATCTTAACGTATTATTTAAAAATTTGGTTAAAGTTTAAAAAATTTGACTTAGAACAACTTTATGAATCTATTTATTTAGGGACAGAGGGAGTATATACAGAAAATAAATCAGTAAAAGGGGAAGATTCTGCGATCATATCGCCTCTGGTCTGCACCGCACTCTTCACCGTTGGTTGTTTTCACAGATCCAGCTGGTAATAAGCAGTATACCAATTATTTGGTTTGGAGTCAGCCCCAAGCTGTTTCAGACCACCTTCAACACGTGCCCCTTTTTATTCTTGTCAAGCTGCTCCCGCAGCTCCCGAGAAATCGCTTCCGTGGCCGGTGCTTCTAACCAGTAAGATACCTGTACTTCTTTGATGCTTCGGAGATATTCTAGTCCAGAAAAGCAATATACAGTACTGTCCAATGCACAGATGCAGCACCTCAAGTTTGGGCACTGCGCCGTCGTCAAATTTGACCGACTCGATTTTGAGGAAAGAGCCGTAAGAGTAATACAGCCTGCCGCTGGCTGTAAGGCTCTTTGCAGCCCACTCATATAATCGTCAAGCCTTTGTTATAGCTATATGACTCCCACTTGTCTCTCTCACAAATTGCATTGGTTCTTGTGTCCAAGCGAGCTATAAGCTTACAGCCCACTTCTCTTCTCTCCTTCACTTCAGCATTTAACCTTCTTGCAGCCAGATCTAGAACCTTGAGGCTGGTGAAAAGGCACACTCTTGAACTGGACTTCTCCAATATTTATTACTTCACTCCACTCCTTCAAACACAAAGTCGTCAGGTTTCGTTAGCTGCCCAATGTCTTGCATGAGCATGGCTGCACCATCTCTCGATAGACCAGTGTCATGTAACGTGAGCTTCACCAGATTCTAAAGCCCCTTGATACATTCCGGCAATCTGGCCATCCTGCAATAACGTAGCTTGAGGCTCTGGAGGTTTTCTAGAGGTGGTTTTATGCCATTTATACACTCAGATAAATCTAGCTTTGAACGCAGTGACAACGATTCAAGGAGGCTGAGCTTGGAAATCGCTAGGCATAATAAGTTCTGACTATTTTTCTCGCTGATGCCGACCAATCCTAGCTTGCGCAGGCCGGTGAGACCTTTTATCTCCTCCACAATAGCATTTCCCCATGTGAGATGTACATACCGTAATGTGTGTAGCGATTTCACTTTCCTCATCCCTCTTGGCACCGTGACACCACTATCATCTTGAAATGACCTTCACGTTACAATAGGAGGTAATACTGCACAGCAAGCTATAGTGCACCGATCATGACTGATTCTACTCGTGAAATTGGTGTTCCTGAACCGTCTCAAACAAGCTGCACATTGTACCTCCAAAAGTTCCACACACTTCTCACAGTAACTTTGCCTTAGCCCTAGCCCTGATGTTCCAAAATAATAATCATTGCCAGCATGGAGATAATGTAGCTTCCGGAGCTTGACTATGATTTTGGGCAGCACCTTGTACCTCTGTATATTTTATGTCCAGGACCTCAAGTTGACTTAGGTCACCCACGGAATCAGGCAAATAAAAAATATCTCGAGGGTCATTTATGTAATAATGTTCTCAGGCAAATAAAAGCATGGCGTGGCACCAACACTCGTGCTTTTACGCCTCGGCGAAGCTGGTGGGCTCGACGTCGCTGTCCAAAAGCTGCGGATACATGGGTGTATGCCGAGTCTCGAGTGATGAGTGATTGTCAACGGGTTTGATGCGCATGTTCTTTGGCTTGTGTTGTGCAGGTGTCGAGCACGGAGACAGTGATCAAGGGCAAGGTGAAGGTCAAGTAGAGACGTGCCGTGCCGATGGACCGGGAGCGGTGAAGGGCGGACGTGAGGCTTGGACTGAGGGACCGGTGGCCTGAGGATCAGCTGTGGTGGCTGACAGCACTACTAGAGAACAGACCTTTGGACGATTTGCAAAATCAGCATTAGTCATAGAAAAATTGGCCCCCGGGACTAGAAAGGTCTTTAGCCCCGGTTGGTAACACCAACCGGGGCTAAAGTTCCCCTGCCCAACGGCTCATTTGTCAGAGGGACCTTTAGTTCCGGTTGGTGTCCCCAACCGGGGCTAAAGATTGACCTTTAGTCCCGGTTGGTGACACCAACCGGGGCTAAAGGTTTTGCCCCGGTTGCTGTATCCAGCCGGGGCTAAATCTTTCAGGTACTGCTGCATGGGTATATAGGCTTTTGTAAAATGATACTAATTTGTGTTCATTTGTTTTTTTCATGTGTTCAGATGGCTGGGCAACCTGGAGCTTCGGTAACTACAGATGACGACGACGATGATGAACAGTGGGAGGACGAATTTTTCAGCTTGTTCTTTGATGCTGATGAAGAAGCTGCAATACAGCTTGGTATGAACATGTATGCCTTGCATGTCGAAAAGCATTACAATAGGTCAGACTATAGGGTGCCAACAATGACTGGCCTGAAGTGGGTACAACAGAAACTAGCAGATGAAACTAGGTGTTACAACATGTTTAGAATGTCCCCAGCTATGTTCTATAGACTGCATAAGGTCTTGATAGATGAGCATGGCCTCAAAGACACTACAAAGTCCACATCTATTGAGGCTTTAGGTCTGTTCCTATGGATGCTTGGTGCTCCACAACCGTATAGGCAAGCTAAGGACAAATTTGAGAGATCTCTAGGCACTGTCCACAACATGTTCTATAGAGTGTTGTCCTGTGTGCTTAAACTTGCAGACAACATCATTAAACCTCGGGACCCAGAATTTAGGACAATGCATCCTAGGTTGAGAAACCATAGATTCTATCCTGAATTCAAGAGGTGCATAGGAGCTATAGATGGCAGTCACTTCCCTGTTGTCGTACCACAAGATAAGTTTGTGCAGCACTTGTGTCGCAAGGGCATCAGCACTCAAAATGTGATGGTTGTATGTGATTTTGACATGGTCTTCACATTTCTCCTTGCGGGATGGCCGGGGTCTGCCCATGACACAAGAGTGTTTCAGGATGCCAAATCAACATTCAAGGATTACTTTCCTCACCCTCCTCAAGGTAGAAACCTAGCTACTAATTGTTTTGACATTTCTAATTGAAGCATGTAACAATGACATGTACTTGGTGCTGTAGGGATGTTCTACTTGGTGGATGACGGCTACCCAAACCGTCCCGGGTACCTTGCTCCTTACAAGGGAACGAAGTACCACATTCAAGACTTTCAAAACGCCGGAGAATTTCAAGGTGTACATGAGATATTCAATTGTGCACACTCATCTCTTAGAAACATCATTGAGAGGGCCTTTGGCGTTTTGAAGATGAAGTGGCGCTTACTGTTGAAAATCCCTTGCTACCCTCCTCAAACTAAACGCACATTATTACTGCTGCTGTTGCGTTGCATAACTTCATAAGGTTGAGTGGGGAATTAGATGACGACTTTCATATTTTGGATCGTCATTCTAAGTTTGTGCCTCCTGAAGCCTCATTTCATCAGCCAGAAACTGTTCCTGCACCTGATAGTGTAGACCGTGCACAAATGAATGCCTTTCGTGACAACATTGCAGAATCGCTGTTTAATAGGTACTAATACATGTGTATGGTTGAGTATTTGTGAGTTGTTATATTGCGGCATGTACTTGTCATTTATTTGTACCTTGAGCACAGTATTGTCTGAGGACTTGTGATTTATTTGTTGCTTGAGGACAATAATATTTGGTTACATGAGTTGTAATATTTGAGAACTGTAATAAATTTTCTGTTAGAATAATATTTAAACATTCTGTAATATTTGAGTTATAATATTTGAGGACTGTAATATATTTTCTGTAAGAAAAATTCTGTTGGAATAATATATGTTTATACCATGCATTAAAGAACATCCACACATTTGAAGAGAAAAAAGAGGACAGCCCCCGATGGTCTTTAGCCCCGGTTGGTAATACCAACCGGGACTAAAGAGGCCAGCCATCGGGGCCCGGCTCAGGACCTCTTTAGTCCCGGTTGGTATTACCAACCGGGGCTAAAGGTCCCCCCTTTAGCCCCGGGGCGTGGAACCGGGGCTAAAGGTCGGGCCTTTAGTCCCGATTCCTTAGCCCCGGCTCCATGCCCAGGGGTAAAGGCCCATCGTGCAGTAGTGCAGCCTGGGACAGCGACGAGCGAAGACTTGCGGGGCACGGTGTTGCTCGGATCGAGGACCTGAGGACACGTGTCGGTGGACAGGGTGCACGGGCAGTGCATCCCCTCTTCAGCTCCGGTTTGGTGGTTGAGCCACAGAAAAACCACCGAGTGGACCATTTCCAGGTTTGGGCCACAAAACCTGGGTGCTGCGGGTTTGCCGAGTTTGGGCCACAAAACTCGGGCTGAGGACGGTTTCTAGGTTTGGGCCTCAAAACCTGGGTGTTGGCGGGTTTCTGAGTTTGGGCCACAAAACTCAGGCAACGGACGTCGGGTTTCCCGGTTTCGGCCTCAAAACCGGGCGATGGACTTGAAGGCCTGGTTTCCCGGTTTCGGCCACAAAACCGGGGGGGGGGGCGGAGTCCACGAAAAGGACAAGCAGAGTGAAGGCGGCACGTGGCGGCAATCGGTGAGGTTGCGTCGAGGCAAAGCTACCAGTTGTGTGGGCGTGGCCGTCGGATCAGCATCATCTTCGAGTTGGTCTAGGATCGCCTTAGGGTTTAGCTGGGTCGCTCTGTAAATACTTAGGGGTATGAAGGACCGAAAATGCTAAAGCAAGGCGACCAGAGGGGGGGTGAATGGGAGCCTAAAATTTCTTCTCAGAAATTATGGCCTCTGTCCCAACAAAATCAACCCCAAAAGCTTCGGACTCAACCGCGATGCCCACGACCCTAGAAAGAGGGTGGATGATCCCTAGGATCACAGCGAGGCACCGCACAAGAGAGCAAAACAAAACTCCCAAAACTCCGAGTCAAGTTAGTGCCTAAAAGACCACTCTCAAACGTAGATAGAGAGCTACGTCGGGATTCCTCCAAATACCGATGCTAACGCGTAGCAAAGATATGTAGAGAGGTTCCTAGGTGAACTATAGGAGCAAACGAGAAGTCTGGAAACGAATCAGAAAAGTTGGGAGAGCAAACGCACTAAAACTCACCCTACGGGCAATTCCCGGACTGTCCGGCCTGCTGGTGCCGGACTGTCCGCGCCAGGGGCGGACTGTCCGCGAAGACCAGGCGGACTGTCCGCCGGCCAACACCGCAAAACAGCAAACCTGCTGGACGCTCCCTGCCCGACTCGCGGACTGTCCGCCGGTCACGGCTGACCAAACCGACCGAGCTGCGCAGCTAGTGAACCAGCTGGAGCCCGATGTCCGGACTGTTCGCGCCTAACATGGTGGACTGTCCGCGTCTACGGCGGACTATCCGAGACCCTCAAGGCGGACTGTCCGCGACCTCCCAGAAAGTGCAAAAACTGCACGGGACAAAACCAAAATCGATTTGATCTTCACCAAATCGAACGGGGCTGCAACCAAACTTCTCCCAAGTGTTCTCCTACGTGTTGGGAAGCTAATCTTAGGATATCATCGCTTCAATCCAACTAAACCATGAGAAATCCGAAGAACACTATAAAAGGGGAAGAGGGAAGAACAAAAATGATTTCGACCCGATCTACTTGTTCGTGAGGGTAGAGATAAATTCCTTCGGTGGAAATGTTCTCCTCACATCAAAGAACAAGTTGATTCAAACGGAATCGCAAAAGATGCAGCGTAGAGGGAGATCAGGGGAGGAGAAAATCGTGGAGAAAAGAAGAACGCGAAGAACAAATTCAAAACGCGAATTCAACCATGAATTTATCCTTGGATTCAGAGGAATGGATGATTGATTAAGCACTCGGTGTCGGGCTACAAGCCAATCCTAGCAACACAAAGCTTGGATGGCAAAAAGCTCAAGAACAAGAGCCAACTCTCCCTAACCCTAGCCTTCTCTCACAGGAACAAAATGAGAGAGACACCACCAAGAATTCCCCAAGGATACGGCTGCCCTAGCAGCCCCTTCATATATATAGGCGCACGTCTGAAGACCAAAATGCCCTTACATTAAGCACTCAACCCAAATAACCCCCAGGGGTAAAACCGTCTAGTCCGGTCAATCTTCATCCGACGGCCACGCCCGCACATCCGGTAGCTTCGCCTCGACGCGACCTCCCTGATGCCGCCACGTGCCGCCACCGTCGACCACCGAGCCTTCCTCGTTGATAGCTTCGCCGCCGCGCCACCCTCTCCACGCCACCACGTGTCGACCGTCCTTTCGGACCACCCCCGGTTTTGAGGCCCAAACCGGTAAACCTGCCAGCCCAGGTTTTGAGGCCCAAACCTGGAAACCGTCCACCCCGAGTTTTGAGGCCCAAACTCGGAAACCCGCGCTCCCAGGTCTTGAGGCCCAAACCTGGAAACCATCCACCCTGAGTTTTGAGGCCCAAACTCGGAAACCGGCCACCCCAGGTTTTGAGGCCCAAACCTGGAAACCGTCGATGGTAGCTTTTTGAGGCTCAGCTACCGAACCCGTACCGTAGATGGGATGTGGTTCGCACACCCCGACCACCGGCACCGATGCTGATGCATGTCCAGCCTCCACGCCGGGCACAACGCCTTCGCCATCCTCCTTGACTTGGCCGACGACACTTGCGCCGCACGCAAGCCCGTGTCTGCCTCCGCCAAGTGGCACGACGCCACGTCTTCCTCCCGACTCGGCCGATGCACCGCACATCCCCATGTGCTCTCGCTCGCCGATGCCACGTGCCAGCTACCACAGCTGGTCCTCTGGCCCTCTGGTCCGTCAGTCCAAGCCTCACGTCCGCCCTTCACCGCTCTGGTACATCGGCATGGCACGTCCGCCGCACGACACGCCCATCCTTTACCGCTCCCGGTCCGTCGGCACGACACGTCTCTACATGACCTTCACCTCGCCATTGACCACTGTATCCGAGCTCCACACCTGCACATCAACACAACCAAGAGACACATGTCGCACATGCACACCAACACAGAAACACCAGACAACTCAACGTCACCGGATAGTCATACACATTAAGCGCATAGCTAGATATAGACTCAACCGGGTAAAAGCCTCAAGCCTTCCTCATCAAAGTCAATCATTCATCATATATGTTCTCAATCTCCCCCTTGATGAATGCATTGACTAAAAATAAACCACAAAGGAAGAGTTTGAAGGCAAGCCTCATCCAAGTGCCCAAAAGCCAAACAAAAGCGAACACAAGGCTACTTGAGATGAGGAAGGGTCATGAAAACTTCAAATAAAAACTCTCGGTCCCGAAAGAAATGGGAAAAGCGGGCAAAGCCTCCACACAACCGAAGAGTCAAGAGAAACAAGAGTTTCATGAGATCCCAAAAAGGTACTTGAAAACCAATCTCAAATAAATTGTCAAACAATCATCACAAAAGAAACCAAGGTACTTATCCACTTGGGTTTGGGTCAATTTCTCCCCCTTTTTTTCTCTCTTTCTCTTTCTCCCCCTTGATGATTGAATTGACAAAAGCTAGGCACAAGAGATGGTTTGAGATACCATAACCGAAAATCTCATTCAAGTGATCAAAAACCATCGAAGGGCAAAGAACAAAATCACTTGTCATGAGACATAACTTGGTCCCCAAAGACATGGGCAACGGCTCAACGCAACCAAGCAAGGGATCGGAGCAACAACTCATCAAAGAGCAAAACTCGATCACACAGAGCGAAAAACTTGGTTCCCAAAGACATGGGCAACGGCTCGACGCAACCAAGTCAAAAATGAGCTAGCCCTCAAGAAAAGGCAGAAAAAGGGCTCAACACCACTAGCTCAAGGCTCGATACCAATTGAGGCTGAATCAACGCATTAGAATGCAACAAATCACAATCAGCCAAGAATTGGTGAAAACAGCTAGCTCCTCAAGATAGAGGCACATAAGCTCGACGCAACTAGCTGAAGGGTCCATACCAATCGAAAAATACCAAGCAAAAACTGCTAGTCCCTCAAGAGAGAGGCTAAAACGGCTCAACACGACTAGCAGGCTCGATACCGACTGAGAAAAACCACAAGAGAAGCTCAACACTAAATGGAGCACAATCACTCGGAGCACGCGGAGAAGCAGCAAGACAAAGCGACTCCCCCTGAAATCAAGCCTATACACAAAACCTATGTGACAAAGCTCATGACACCAATTGCATTCCATACCAAAAGATGGATACCAATTGAAACACATAAAAGAGCTATACCGAGTGAAGAAGAACATAAAAAGAGCTAAACTCCCCCTTGCTCAAAGCTCTCCCCAAAATGCATGACTCTCCCTTTGAGCCAACACACAAACTCCCCCTTGCAAACAGCTTCTCCCCCTTGACAAAAGGGAACATGCTGAGGGGTTTTAACATTTCTCACAAAGTTGACACAAACACAAGACAAGTCATCAACCAAAAGCATATGGGGGCGATCACAAGATGTATCGGAGCTGGGGGTATGCGCACTAAGCTAAAAATGCATGAAATGCACAATGCAACAACTTCAAGTGTATAGCAATCAGAATGAAAAGATGCTCAAAAGGGTGCTGCCCTGAAACTTTAGCAACCAATACAAATGCTAGCAAAGGCTCAAACTGATCAAGTGAATACGAAATATGAACAATTAAGCATATGAGCAGTTTTAAGCCATTTAAAAAAGGAGTTCTGTTGCTATTTCATCTTTTTGTATGATTTTCTGTATTGCTCTAAAAATTCTGAAAATTTTACAATTGACTCTCTATACTATGTAGTATTTTAGAAAAATATGAAACTTGACTTTTCTACAATAATTTAAAAATGTAAAATCCCTCTTTTAATTAATAAATGGATGGTTTTGGATTTTTAGAAAATCATTTATAACTCCAAAAATCATGGGATAAATTTTTGTGAGCTTCATATGCCATGTTTAGTCTCTGGTGAAATTTTGAAGTCTTTTGGAACAAGTTGATTTTTGAGCATTTATTTTTAATTGTTAAATAGTGCCTTCTGTTAATTAATATCTGATTTTATTTGAGCACCTTAATGACCTCCAAAAATTATGAAATTTGTTTTGACATCTATCTACACCATAATGAACTTATGTGATTAATTTGGTAATTTTAGGAGCAACTGCATAAAATAACCTTTTTAAATAATTAAGAAAAATAGAAAAAAAGATTAGGGTTCATGTTGTATGCCCAGTTTGTATTGTTCATGCTAGCATACTCATGTGCATGCATCATTGCATTCGTATAGTCACCGAAGAAGGAGTCAAGATCGAGGCAGCCGCCGACGAACCTGTCCCCGAGGCTACCCCGAGTTCCGACAACTGCCCTGCCGCCTTCGAGCCTGCCCTCTTTGCTCTTCAAGGCAAGCCCCGGTGCATTTAACCCTTTCCTTGAATTTATAAAATGATTTCCTTAAATGCTTTTGAGTTAAATTATTGCATTAGGTTTATAGGAGTTGTGTGCTATCCTAATTGATGCACTATCCACCTTGACCACTGATACACCCGATACCTGCTTTTCAAAAGTATTTGAAAAATGCTTAGCAATGCTTATTGAATTAGACTTTGCAATAAAATGCCAATTTCAAAAGTGTGATCACTTAAGGAATGTTTATGGGAATTTGGTCTTACTCCCCGGCTATTGGCTAGGTATCTGATCCGTACCTAGTCAATAGCGAGGAGAGGTTGTCCGAGCGTACGGTGCCGTCATGTTGTAGTCCGGGACTCAACCGTTGACACCGACCGGGACAAGGTTGAAAAACTGACAGGACTATTACGCTTGGGTGAGATATAACCAAGGTGTAGTTCTGGCTGGAAAATTAGGGACCATCCGTATGGGGGCCTGCTGGTCAAGACTTGTAACTATTCACATACTACGGAAAGCTCTGGCTCCGAGAAATCCTTGATTGGGACCGACAACCGCGCACTGGGAGTGGAGAGATGGCGGAAGTAGCATGTACCCACGTGGTCGTTGTACCTGGAAAGGAGTGGTGTACTGTACTTCCGGGTGGCGTAGGACCGGTCCAATCTTGGAGGAATCGTGGTAGACGAGTTGGCATATGCAAGCTTGGGTGCTACATATGCAGTGTGGATAGGGATCCTCAGCTGAGTATTATTTATCCGGATTAACGTTGCTCCTCGGTCATGGAGACTTGGTCACTGACTGTCAACGGAGAGTGGTTCTCAACTAGGAATGTTTTGAAATGTAAAATGAATCATGAACGATGAAGAATTGAGGAATACTGAATCTTTCCAAAGTAAAATAAGGTTTACAAAAATGCTTTTCTGCAAAATACTTGATCTTGCTTAAACCTTACCTTGACTACCCTAAGCCTCTCATTCCTGAGTCTTCTCCCTTTTTCTTTAGTCGGGTAAGTCTTGTTGAGTACCCCAGTACTCAGGGTTTGTTACCCATGCTGCAGGTATGACAGAATCCCCGATGTGTCTTGCACCCTGCTGTGTGACCATCGTCCAGGAAGAGGCCGATGAGGCCGAAGAATAGTTGTACACCCGCGGGCTGGGTGATTATATGTATCTTTGCTATTCTCCACTATGTTGCCTATGTCTATCTCTATTATCAGAACTTGGTTTGTAATAACTGCACCTTAATTTCTATTTGGAACCCTGCTTTGTAAAACTATTGTTATTTAAGTCTTCCGCTCTTTATTCCGATGTTATTTGTAAAAGTCTGCAATGCTGTAACCGAATTGTGAGATGATCCTGCGGACATTGGGCACTGATGTAGCCCGGTGGCGAACAGGTCTTAATCACATGGAACATGGGTTCGGCTGTCAGAGGTTGACAGGGACACGTGGGCCATGGGATTAGGGTCGTTCCGTCACAAGTTCACCACTAAAATGGCACTTAGCATGAATAGACAGGAAATCGAGCAAGTGCTAACTCAAGTATAAAAGGTGAACTACCCCTAGCAAAGTTCAATCATCATGCAATAGAATGAAGCATAAACTTGTGTTATTTTCAAATTTTTATCAGAATTTGCAGCGGTATTAACACAAGTTCAAATTAAAAGCATGTGATTGCGAGAGGTTGAAAGCATGGTCATTGCCTAACTTTTCAACCGGGCTAAGCCTTTGCAATAAAAGCAATCGGAAGCTTAAAGCACCGGTTTCGGTCTTACACTACACGGCTCAAGTTTAACTCAATTGTGCAATGAGAAACAGTCTCGATACCGTGAGGTGCTGACACATGCAATCCCATCTCGATCTTTTCATTTCACTTAGACTTGGATCAAATTTTAAGCACAAGGTAAATATGAACAATCCAAGCAAGTGAATGACTCAGTGCAAGAGACATAGCAACCTAGCATACAAAAGATAGCACAAGTGATCTCAACACATCCTACCCATGCTAGTTGCCAATCTCAATGGTGAACAAATTAAAGGTTTCATAGATGATTAGTCAAGTTCACCATTTGCAAAAATAGCTTAGCTCATAACATTTATCAAGTGTTCAAAACTAGCCTAAGCTACAAGCATCATCATGAATAAACAGGGCATACCAAAAAGAGCATAATCTCATTCTCATTGCTCTAGACATGAAGCTCTAAAATGCAACATGTACATGATGAAATGCATGCAAAGCTAGCCTATAAGGAAAACCCAAAACAAAAGGGTATCAGAGAAGCCCAACTAAGATACAACAAACAAAATGCTTCCCCAACTAAAAGGGAAACACGCACCAAAGACACAAAAGAAGAGCCAGGAAATGCTCAAGCGACAGCCAGCAAAATCCTCATTAAAAAGACCACACAGCAAAAAGAGGTCAAGGAAGAAGAGTACCAAAACCCGAACTTAGAAGTGGGTCGGAGGTACCTCATGAAGCGCATGACCGCCTGCTGGTGTGATACCCGAGGGGACGCCTGAATTTGCTGAACTCCGGGGCACCTGCCTTGCCGAAGTCGTCTCCCCCTCGCCTGATGCTGTCGCTCGCACAGGTGCCGCTAGTGCTTGCTGGAGAGCTGCTCGAACGGTACCCCCAGTCGTGGAAGAAGTGGGATCAGGTCCGTGAGCCGAAATGCTTTCTCCAGGCTCCTGTTCTCCTGCACACTCAAAAGCAGAAGAAAACACAAGGCATTGTCTCGTCTAGTGTGACCTCAAGGTCTCCACGAAAATAGTTAGTCTCATAATAAGCATAAGGTGAACTCTCAACAAAAAGAGATCTACCTATGAATGATACCGCAAGGAGATCTGAACTCAACCTAGTCAAGACTACCATGCAACAGGATAGAGCACTGTATAGCAAAATGCAGCCGACATGATCAACCCAATCACAGCCTAAACCTCAACACATGCTACAACGCAAGATAATGATAGCAATAGATCCAAAAGCATGTAACATGATAAAATTGAGGAAGGAGTAGTGCTCAAACTAATCATATCAACAGGGTACATGTCGCTACACAAAACTAGCACCTGAAAAGTGATACCTAATGAACATCATACCTCTACAAGTAAAGCTCATGGAGAAGTATGGTAAAGCATGACATAATGTTCATAAGAATCACCAACTAGCAAGAAAAGTGGATTAACCACCAAAGCTGTACACAAAGCTAGCATGACATGATATGCAGGGTAGCACATGCCAGACTAAAACAAAACATGTTACAAAAGAAAAATGTACATGTAAGAACTATACAAGTGAGCACATGAAAGACCATCTCATACCACAAGACATAGCACATGGATGTACAAGGTATGAGTGTATAAGAAAGCTCACCAGATAACAAAAGCCTCTTTGGAGGCAAATCTAAGTGGGGTGTAGAGAACCATGAACTCTTGATCACATCTAAAAGATCAAGCTCCATCAGGCGCATGTTCTCCACCCCGCGTCCTCATATCTACACACAAGAGGACAAAGCAGCCCGAGTCTTGGATCCCGAAGGGTTAGCAAGCATGTACTTGGGAACTCAAGACTTGGTCATGAATCTCAACTTATCATGTGGGTTAGCATGATGCAAGTGTTGGTTCAAATGCCATTGTGAAACACCCTTGGAAGCATTCCTCAAAAGGACAACTCGAGGAGAAGAACGAGTCGTACCACGGGAAAAGAGGCAAACATCTTCCAAGGTTTTTGTATAAGAACCAATAGAAGCACCACGAAAAGCATGACGTGGACCAAGAGAGGAAGCACTAGAGGCATGTCCACGATCATGACCTATCCCACTAGAAAAGGAGTCATAAAACCCATCAACAAAGAGGGGCTTCTTACTAGGAGCACAAGCGTTCATGCCATGAGAAGGGCTATGAACCACCATCTTCCTAGAAGAGCAAGCTTGGCGCAAACGTTTGGCACGCCGATAGCAAAAGCTTTCTTGATGCCCATCTTTCTCACAAAAAGAGCAATGGTACAAAGGCCTACTAGAGGGCACACCATTCTCTGACAAGTGAGAAGTCCCTTGGGACTTAGAACAAGAAGCATCAACTACCAACTTGGTGCCAACACTAGGAGCACACGTGCCATGGGAAAGGCTACGCGACTTCCTAAAAGCCTTAGCTCGAATACGTCGCTCGTGTTTGACACGGCGGAAACAAAAATCGAATGAGTGTCCATCCTTCTTGCAAAAGGTGCAATGAAAAACCGGATTGGGAGGACGAGTCCCAAAAATATGAGAAGCACCCTTGTCAAGAGAAGTCCCTTGGACATCACTCGAAGAACCAACAAAGTTAGGAGTAGCTATGAAAGAGCTATCCGAAACCTTGACACTAATGCTATCGTCAAAAGACTCACGCACAACACAAGAACTCAACTCCGGTTGCAAAGATGCGGACTTGGAAACATCAACAACGGAGTTGGTAGAAATGCGTGACTCAAAAGACTTAGCACAAAGACTCTTGCATCTTTTGGCCAAAACCTCATTTTCAAACATGAGGCGATCACAAGTACCACAAGGAGTGTTTCTCAAGTTTTCCATCTCCTTTTCAATGCACTCGACATATGTGGTACGCAAGAGTTCATTTTCTTTTTCAAGGTTGGCACTCATATCATTGTGCTCAACCAACTTGGCGCTCATATCATCGCGCATTTGCTTCAAAACCAAAACTTCTTTTTCTAAATCAGTGCATGATGTGCAAATGAAATCGGTGGAAGGAACATCACCATTCACATCAAGCAAAGAATCATGAATAGCACAAGAAGTAAGGCAAGCATTCTTATTAAAAGAGCATGAGCTACAAGGCCTAGCATTTATCTCAATAATTTCAGCCCTAGCATGCTCAAGCTCATCTACACATGTCCTGTGAGTCAGACTTAATTCTCTAAGTCTAGCATCAAAAGATTCACAGGAATCACATGGTGACAAAGCATTTGACTTAAGCAAGGCTAATTCAGTTTTAGCACAATCGAGGTCCTTGCACAAGTCAATGCAAACTAAACATGGTTTGGAAGCATTTGATTTCAACAATTCATTCTCAGATTTTAAGCTAGCAAGAGAAAAGCCTAGCTCATCATTCTTCCTAACCATGTCAACACAGGAGGTGCAAGGCAAAGAGGCACTAGACTTCAACTTAGCAATGGAGCATTTTAATTTTTCAACCTTTCTACGCAAGGTATCACAAAGCTCATCATCCCTAGAGCAAGCCTCATATAAGTTGTGCAAAGCCACAAGACCACAAGCAAGTGTACCTCTCTTGGCCTTGCCAAGTTGACATAGGAGATCCTCCGGTGAAAGCTCGTCATGTCGTAGAAGGTTCAGCAGATCGTTCACCTCGCGATCCCTCTCATCAACTGCACTCCTCCTTCTTCCCAAGATGTCGTCCTTGGAAATGTTCAAGCTGAAAGACAAAGACATGCTTGAGGAAGAACTTGGTGCACTTTCTAAAAGCACCGTTAGTGTTAGCAAGACAAAAGCTCAAACACCGGCAAACCACGTCGGAAGCAAAACCACTCTAAAAGGTCGCCTTCGCGGATCCGGAACCGGTTAAGGTAGAGAGATCCTTAACTGGCTCTGATACCAATTGAAGGACCGAAAATGCTAAAGCAAGGCGACCAGAGGGGGGGGGGGGGGTGAATGGGAGCCTAAAATTTCTTCTCAGAAATTATGGCCTCTGTCCCAACAAAATCAACCCCAAAAGCTTCGGACTCAACCGCGATGCCCACGACCCTAGAAAGAGGGTGGATGATCCCTAGGATCACAGCGAGGCACCGCACAAGGGAGCAAAACAAAACTCCCAAAACTCCGAGTCAAGTTCGTGCCTAAAAGACGACTCCCAAACGTAGATAGAGAGCTACGTCAGGATTCCTCCAAATACCGATGCTAACGCGTAGCAAAGATATGTAGAGAGGTTCTTAGGTGAACTATAGGAGCAAACGAGAAGTCCGGAAACGAATCAGAAAAGCCGGGAGAGCAAACGCACTAAAACTCACCCTACAGGCAATTCCCGGACTGTCCGGCCTGCTGGTGCCGGACTGTCCGCGCCAGGGGCGGACTGTCCGCGAAGACCTGGAGGACTGTCCGCCGGCCAACACCACAAAACAGCAAACCTGCTGGACGCTCCCTGCCCGACTCGCGGACTGTCCGCGATCTACACTGGTGGACTGTCCGCCGGTCACGGCTGACCAAACCGACCGAGCTGCGCAGCTACTGAACCAGCTGGAGCCCGATGGCCGGACTGTCCGCGCCTAACATGGCGGACTGTCCGCGTCTACGGCAGACTGTCCGAGACCCTCAAGGCGGACTGTCCGCGACCTCCCAGAAAGTGCAAAAACTGCACGGAACAAAACCAAAATCGATATGATCTTCACCAAATCGAACGGGGCTGCAACCAAACTTCTCCCAAGTGTTCTCCTACGTGTTGGGAAGCTAATCTTAGGATATCATCGCTTCAATCCAACTAAACCATGAGAAATCCGAAGAACACTATAAAAGG
Source organism: Coix lacryma-jobi var. lacryma-jobi (assembly GCA_009763385.1). Lineage (NCBI taxonomy): Eukaryota > Viridiplantae > Streptophyta > Magnoliopsida > Poales > Poaceae > Coix > Coix lacryma-jobi. The sequence goes on from CM019824.1 coordinate 54,124,445, forward strand.
GGAAGAGGGAAGAACAAAAACGATTTCAACCCGATCTACTTGTTCGTGAGGGTAGAGATAAATTCCTTCGGTGGAAATGTTCTCCTCACATCAAAGAACAAGTTGATTCAAACGGAATCGCAAAAGATGCAGCGTAGAGGGAGATCGGGGGAGGAGAAAATCATGGAGAAAAGAAGAACGCGAAGAACAAATTCAAAACACGAATTCAACCATGAATTTGATCCTTGGATTCAGAGGAATGGATGATTGATTAAGCACTCGGTGTCGAGCTACAAGCCAATCCTAGCAACACAAAGCTTGGATGGCAAAAAGCTCAAGAACAAGAGCCAACTCTCCCTAACCCTAGCCTTCTCTCACAGGAACAAAATGAGAGAGACACCACCAAGAATTCCCCAAGGATACGGCTGCCCTAGCAGCCCCCTTCATATATATAGGCGCACGTCCGAAGACCAAAATGCCCTTACATTAAGCACTCAACCCAAATACTCCCCAGGGGTAAAACCGTCCAGTCCGGTCAATCTTCATCCGACGGCCACGCCCGCACATCCGGTAGCTTCGCCTCGACGCGACCTCCCTGATGCCGCCACGTGCCGCCACCGTCGACCACCAAGCCTTCCTCTTGGATAGCTTCGCCGCCGCGCCAGCCTCTCCACGCCGCCACGCGTCGACCGTCCTTTCGGACCACCCCCGGTTTTGAGGCCCAAACCGATAAACCCGCCAGCCCAGGTTTTGAGGCCCAAACCTGGAAACCGTCCACCCTGAGTTTTGAGGCCCAAACTCGAAAACCCATGCGCCCAGGTTTTGAGGCCCAAACTGGAAATCGTCCACCCCGAGTTTTGAGGCCCAAACTCGGAAACCGGCCACCCCAGGTTTTGAGGCCCAAACCTGGAAACCGTCGATGGTAGCTTTTTGAGGCTCAGCTACTGAACCCGTACCGTAGACGGGATGTGGTTCGCACACTCCGACCACCGGCACCGATGCCGATGCATGTCCAGCCTCCACGTCGGGCACAATGCCTTCGCCATCCTCCTTGACTTGGCCGACGGCACTTGCGCCGCATGCAAGCCCGTGTCCGACCTCTGCCAAGTGGCACGATGCCACGTCTTCCTCCCGACTCGGCCGATGCACCGCACATCCCCATGTGCTCTCGCTCGCCGATGCCACGTGCCAGCTACCACAGCTGGTCCTCTGGCCCTCTGGTCCGTCAGTCCAAGCCTCACGTCCGCCCTTCACCGCTCTAGGTACATCGGCATGGCACGTCCGCCGCACGGCACGCCCATCCTTCACCGCTCCCGGTCCGTCAGCACGACACGTCTCTACTTGACCTTCACCTCGCCATTGACCACTGTATCTGAGCTCTACACCTGCACATCAACACAGCCAAGAGACACATGTCGCACACGCACACCAACACAGAAACACCACACAACTCAACGCCACCGGTTAGTCATACACATTAAGCGCATAGCTAGATATAGACTCAACCGGGTAAAAGCCTCAAACCTTCCTCATCAAAGTTAATCATTCATCATATATGTTCTCAGGGTAGAGTGGGAATTACAATTAGGATAAGTAGGGGAGACACCCACCTCCCAAACTATCTCAGTCATTTGCTCTTTTGCTTCTAGGGTTTCCTACTCCTCCCATTCCCTGCTGTAGCGAACTGAGATCTACAGAGAAGACAATCATACCTCTATGTCTGTGAGATTTTGATGAAGTGAGACCGTAATCTCACTATTGTTGCATGTGGTAGCCACACGGTTGCAAATTCGTGGTTGTGTTTCGCGTTTTGTTCTTGTTCTTCGCGGGTTGCTTTTCTCCACGTTTATTCCCGTTGATCGATCTCTCTACTTGGTGTGTCTTTTGCAAATCCGTTTGATCTGAGTTGTTCTAGATCGTGAGACACTTCTTTCCACCGAAGGAATTCTCCTCTTACCTCACGAGCTAGTAGATCGGTCGATTTTTGTTCCGGATCACGTTTTGTCTCTCGTGCACCCGATTCTTCCAATTCACCGATTTGGAGTTAGGTTCGAGCCATGATCCCTTTGGGATAGCTCACTAACCTCCTTGGAACTCCTCATACCAAGTCTAAGCCTTAGTGCTTTTGATTCGGAGGAGATCGGGTTGAATTCGCGGAAGAACAGTGCTGTTTCGTGACCATCAGACGCTCGGGTCAGGACCATCGGACGCCTCCGGTGCCACGTGTCATCTGACAGCGTTTTTGAAGGAGCATCGGACGCTGACCATCGAAGTGTCCGTTGCCATCGGACGCGCTGGGGGTCTAGCATCGGACGCTAGGGTTTCACTGTAGCAGCGTCCAATGCCAGTCCAGTAAGGTTCCAGTAAGGGTCATTTTGCATCGGATGCTTCCGGTGCGTGATCATCGGACGCTGCCAGCGTCCGATGCGGTGTATTCAGCACTGTTTCGTCTGTGGTTCGTTCGTCTATTGTCGGTTTTGATTTCTGGCTTTTGCGTTGGGTTTCTAGAGTTGTGTAGTGTCTCGCTGTGCTTCTTGGAAGCATCCACCCTACCTCTAGGGTCGTGGACACTTGCAAGCTCTAGGGTTTGCTCTTGGGGTTGATTCTCGGGACAATGGTGACAAGTTTCTGAATAGAAATTTGAAGCTCCCATTCACCCCCCTCTGGTCGCATTCTGGTAGCACTTCCGGTCCTTCAATTGGTATCAGAGCGGGTTAAGGATCTTCCACCTTAGCCGGTTCCAGATCCACCGAAGGCGACATGGATCGCGGCGTGGGCAAACCACCGTTTTTTCGATGGGACGAACTATGTGTATTGGAAGATATGCATGTCGGCCTATCTCCAGAGCATGTGCTCTTCTGTTTGGGAGATTTGCAACAAGGCCGATTACGTTGTCTTGGCTGCTCGTGTTACTCAGCTTCAGATCGATGAGCACGATGCCAATAGTCGAGCGCGTAACGCTCTTTTCTCCTGTTTGAGCATGTCCGAGTATGATCGCGTTTCTCACCTCCCCACGGCTCGTGAGATTTGGGCGACCCTCATGCGCTTCCATGAGGTAACCACTCAAGTCAAATCCCATCTCTACGAGTCGCACAAGCGGGAGTATGAGAACTTTATACATATGCCTGGCGAGAGCATAGAGTTTATTCACTCGCTTTTAGGTCATTGTCAATAAGATGAGAGCGAACAAGGAGCTGTTGCCTTTCGACGATCATGAGAGAGCTTTGAAGCTTTTACATACTCTCGATCGGTCGGTGTGGGACTCAGTGCGGATACATGGGTGTATGTCGAGTCTCGAGTGATGAGTGATTGTTAACGGGTTTGATCGCATGTTCTTTGGCTTGTGTTGTGCAGGTGTCGAGCATGGAGACAGTGATCGAGGGCAAGGTGAAGGTCAAGTAGAGACGTGCCGTGCTGACGGACCGGGAGCGGTGAAGGGCGGACGTGAGGCTTGGACTGAGGGACCGGTGGCCTGAGGATCAGCTATGGTGACTGGCAGCCTGGGCAGCGACGAGCAGAGACTTGCGGGACATGGTGTTGCTCGGGTCGAGGACCTGGGGACACGTGTCGGTGGACGGGGTGCACGGGCGGTGCATCCCCTCTACAGCTCCAGTTTGGTGGTTGAGCCACAGAAAAACCACCGGGTGGACGGTTTCTAGGTTTGGGCCACAAAACCTGGGTGTGCTGCGGGTTTGCCGAGTTTGGGCCACAAAACTCGGGCTGAGGACTGTTTCCAGGTTTGGGCCTCAAAACCTAGGCGCTGGCGGGTTTCTGAGTTTGGGCCACAAAACTCAGGCGATGGGCGGCTGGTTTCCCGGTTTGGGCCTCAAAACCGGGGGATGGACTTGAAGCCTGGTTTCCCAGTTATGGCCACAAAACCGGGGGGCGGAGTCCGGGAAAAGGACAAGCAAAGCGGTGGCGGCACGTGGCGGCAATCGGTGAGGTTGCGTCGAAGCAACGCTACCAGTTGTGCGGGCGTGGCCGTCGGATCAGCATCATCTTCGGGTTGGTCCAGGATAGCCTTAGGGTTTGGCTGGGTCGCTCTGTAAATACTTAGGGGTAGAGTGGGAATTAGATTTAGGATAAGTAGGGGGAGACACCCACCTCCCAAAACGATCTCAGTCATTTGCTTTCACTCCTAGGGTTTCTTGCTCTCCCATTCCCTGCTGTAGCAAACTGAGATCCACAGAGAAGAGAACAATATCTCTGTGCCCGTGAGATTTTGAGGAAGTGAGACCGTAATCTCACTATTGTAGCGTGTGGTAGCCACACGGTGTTAAATTCGTGGTTGTGATTCATGGTTTGTTCGTGTTTTTCGCAGGTTGCTTTTCTCCACGTTTTTCCCGTCGATCGATCTCTTTGCTCGGTGCATCTTTTGCAAATCCATTTGAACTGAGTTGTTCTAGATCGTGAGGCACTTCTTTCTACCGAAGGAAATCATCTCTAACCTCACGAGCTAGTAGATCGGTCGATTTTTTGTCTTCGATCAGTTTTTCCTCCCTTGGTCTCGATTTCTTCTGATTCACCAATTTGGAGTTAGGTTCGAGCCATGATTCCTTTAGGATAGCTCACTAACATCCTTGGAACTCCTCTTACCAAGCCTAAGCCTTAGTGCTTTTGATTCGGAGGAGATCGGGTGATTTTTGCGGAGGAACAGTGCAGTATCGGGACCATCGGACGCTGTGTTCTTGAGCATCGGACGCTGCAGTTCATACCATCGGAGCATTCGGTGCCACGTGTCTTCTAACAGCTCTTTTGAAGGAGCATCAGACGCTGACCATCGGAGCGTCCGTTGCCATCGGACGCGCCGGGGGTCAAGCATCGGACGCTAGGGTTTCACTGTAGCAGCGTCCGATGCCAGTCCAGTAAGGTTCCAGTAAGGGTCATTTTGCATCAGACGCGTCCGGTGCCTAGCCATCGAACGCTGCCAGCGTTCGATGCAGTGATTTCTTCACTGTTTCGTCCGCAGTTTGACCGTTCGACTTCGGATTTGGTTTTGGGTTTTTGCGCTGGATTTCTGACTTCGTGCTCTACAGAAATAGGGCTTCCCGCTTTGCAAAATAGGTTACCCAAAGTCCATCCTGTCACTAGTTGACTTGCGTGAACTTGGGTGAGGAAGTTTTTGTGGTGTCCCGCTGTGTTCCTAGGGAACATCCACCCATTCTCTTGGGTCGTGGACATCACGCGCATCGGTTTTGCTCTTGGGGTTGATTTTCTGGGACAGAGGCTATTAGTTTCTGAAAAGAAATTTAAAGCTCCCATTCACCCCCCTCTGGTCACTTTTTGGTAGCTCTTTCGGTCCTTCAATTGGTATTGGAGCAGGTTAAGGATCTTCCACCTTAGCCGGTTCCAGATCCACAGAAGGCGACATGGATCGCGGGGTGGGCAAACCGCCGTTCTTTGATGGGATGAACTATGCGTATTGGAAGATACGTATGTCGGCCTATCTCCAGAGCATGGGCTCTTCTGTCTGGGAGATTTGCAACAAGGAGGATTACGCTGTCTTGGCTGCTCGTGTCACTCAGCTTCAGATAGATGAGCACGATGCCAATAGCCGAGTGCGTAATGCTGTTTTCTCCTGTTTAAGCATGTCCGAGTTTGATCGCGTTTCTCACCTCCCCACGGCTCATGAGATTTGGGCAACCCTCATGCGCTTCCATGAGGGAACCACTCAAGTCAAATCCCGTCTCTATGAGTCTCACAAGCAGGAGTATGAGAACTTTCGACATATGCCTGGCGAGAGCATAGAAAGTTTATTCGCTCGCTTTCAGGTTATTGTCAACAAGATGAGAGCGAACAAGGAGCTGTTGCCTTTCGGCGATCATGAGAAGGCTTTGAAGCTTTTGCATACTCTCGATCGGTCGGTGTGGGACTCAAAGGTCCAGGCGATCATCGAATCGTCTAACTATGAGACCCTCACATGCGACGAGCTCTTCAGTAAGCTCAAGTCTAGTGAGATTGATGCCATGTCGAGGGCTTCTTATGAAAATCCTTCTGGCCTGACTATGGCTTTGGTTTTTGGCTCTTCTGCTAACACCTCTGGAGGTTTTGCACTCTCTTCACTCTTTGCTGTCACAGAGGAGCAGTTGGAGTCTTTGGGGGATAATGAGTTGGCTTTGCTAGCCGACCGGTTCTCGCGGTTTCACAACAACCGCATGAACCGTCGCCGCGGAGGAGGACGTTCAGGATGCTTTGAGAGTGGTGACCCCGACCACTTCATCGCCAACTGTCCCAAGAAGAACAAGCACTCTGGGAAGGGCGATCATGGGCACAAGTACGACTCCAGCAAGTGCAAGGAGAAGTACGTCCTCGCGAAGCACAAGCGGAGGGGCGGCTTTGACAAGGAGTACATCAAGAAGAAGTACATGGAGAAGGCCCAGGCTGAGCAGCGTGCTTTCTTCGCCATGCTCAGCGACGTCGACGACTCAGATGATGACTCCGCTGGCTCAAGCGATGATGAGTCCGGGAAGAAGAAGAGGATCGAGGATGAGCTGAACGGTCTCTGCATCTTCACCGACGATGAGGGGTTCTGCACCATGGCCCTTGGTGATGAGGTCGACGGCAAGCTGGAGGACATTCCTCAGAACGACGACGACGACGACACCTCCCAGGTATCTTTGACCCACGACGAACTTTCTGCTGAGGTCGAGAAGCTTACTGCCGCCTTGCTTAGTCAGGATAAGCTGCTTAGGCGTGCCGCTAGAGAGCGCAAGGAGTTTAGGTAGAAGTGGGAGGACACGGTGAAGGAGCTTGAGTTTGCAAAGTCCATTGTGGTCATGTTTGAAGAGGTTGAGTGTGAGATGTGCACCAAGCACATGACTGACCTTCCCACTTTGAGAGGTAAGTATGCTGCTTTGGTAGGAGAGGTGGATGAGCTCCGGGCTAGGCCCATGTTGTTGGGTGCGTGCAAGACCTGTCCAGGTTTGCAAACCGAGTTGGCAGAGAAGAATGCCAAGATTGAGTCTCTTGAGAAGGCTAGCTCGGGTAGCACTTGTGTGACTAGGTGTGCTTTGTGCGAGGGTTTGGAGATGGAGATAGCAAATGTGAAGCATGGCAAGATGCAAACCGAGGAGGAAAACACATACCTTCGGACCATCTTGTCATGGGTGTCTTGCAATGAGCCGTAGCTTGGAATGATGATCGCGCAGTTTAAGCATGCTGCTGGAGGTCCTGGTGTTGGTTTTGCTCCGGGTGTAGATATCTCTTCTTTTGGGAAGATTGGGGAGTCGAGTGGTCTGAACCCATGTGAGAATCCTAACTCCACTATTCCCAAGCTTACCAAGCTTCCACCCAAAGAGCCTCCTAAGCCTAACACCAAGGACGGAGTGTTTGAGGAACCTCCGAGAGCTCCACCCAAGAACCAAGTGTGGCATCCCAAACCCAACCACCTGAAAAACAAGCTGGATACAATGCCACCTATCCAGGAGGAGCTTATGCCACAGAAGGGCAAAGTGATCCAAACCCACAACCGTGAGTACCAACAACCCCATATGAGAGCGGTGAGGTACCATTGTGAGCACTGTGGGAGAGATGGACACTTGAGTGAGTTCTGCTTTCGACGCAAGAGAGAGGAGCGCAGTGTCAGGGAGATGAACAATGCGGACATGTATCATCCTTTCCATGATGTACATGTGCCGAATGTTCAGAGGAGAGCTCCGAGGAGAGCTGGTAGGCCTAGAGGTGCAGTGCCTCAAGGTCCTAGGCATCAGGGAGGTGTAGCCTGACGGGGTCCTGATTTTGCAGGATACGGACCCCGTGGCGGAGGCTTTGGTGAGCGTTTTCCCCCACCGCGTTTTGAGTATTGCGATGGACGCTCCTTCCTTAGCGGACCACACTTTCCTGTGTGTGGTGATCGTTTTCCCGTAGGCGTGCTAGGAATGGTTTTTATACTGACCATTCTTTTGAGCAGCCGGCCCAACACTGGTATTCTTCCTGCTTCACTAACCCTAGTGTTGGACCGTATGCTCACCCTATGTCTTTTTATTGATGTAGGTAAAACGATTGGAGGACGTTTGGTTGGTGGATTCCGGTTGCTCGAGGCATATGACCGGAAATGCCAAGTGGTTCTCCAGTCTTAGTCCTGTTGCCGGGAAGGAGTTTATCACCTTCGGCGACAATAGCAAAGGTAAGGTGTTGTCTCGTGGGTCGGTGCGAGTTAATGAGCACTTTGTGTTGCGTGATGTTGCTCTTGTTTCTAACTTGCATTTTAACCTTCTTTCTGTTTCGCAACTTTTTGATGATGACTATGAGATTCGTTTTAAACCGAATCTCAGTCGCATTTTAGATCCTCAGGGCAATCTTGTATGTTTGATTACACCCTTTGGGAAAGTCTTTCGTGCGAATTTCTCAGAGTCGTTTGGTATTTCCTGCTGTCTTGTGGCTGGTCCTTCTTCCTCTGATCTTTGGAAGTGGCATAGGAGGCTCGGTCGCTTAAGCTTCGACTTGCTTGCAAGACTTAGCTCACTTGACCTAATCCGAGGATTGCCCAAGTTGTCGATGGAGAAGGACCTTGTTTGCCATTCTTGTAGACATGGAAGGATGGTTGCCGCTCCCCACCATCCAGTGACTCTAGTCATGACACAGCACCCTGGAGAGCTTTTACACATGGATCTTATTGGTCCGGCTTGGGTGAGCTCGGTTGGTGGGAAGTGGTATGTTCTTGTGGTTGTCGATGATTTTTCGAGATATTCGTGGGTCTTCTTTTTGACTGTGAAGACTGAGACTTTCTCTTTTGCTCGCAATCTGATTTTGCGTCTTCCGAACGAGTTCCCTTTGAACTCGATGCGAGCTATTAGGAGTGATAATGGTTCCGAATTCAAGAATTTGGATTTTGAGAAGTTTTGTAACTCTTTGGGTTTAGAGCATCAGTTTTCTTCAACCTACACACCGCCACAGAATGGTGTTGTAGAGAGGAAGAATCGGACCCTTGTAGAGATGGCCAGGACAATGCTCAATGAGCATAGGACTCCTAGGTGATATTGGGCCGAAGCTATGAACACTGCTTGCTATATTTCCGATTGCATTTTTCTCCGAGCTTTCTTGAAAAAGACTTCTTATGAGTTGCGTTTTGGAAGACAACCCAAGGTAAGTTACTTTAGAGTTTTTGGTTGCCACTGTTTTATATTGAAGAAAGGCAACCTGGACAAATTTGAGTCTCGTTCTTCTGATGGTGTATTTTTGGGTTATGGCACTCACACTCGAGCTTATCGTGTACTTAACCTTGATACTAACCGAGTCATGGAGACATCCGATGTCACCTTCGACGAGACCATGGTTTGTCCTTCTTCTCGTTTTGAGCGTGTAGGTGATCATGAGGTTGGTGAGCCCCTTTTTGATGATGAGGACGAGGATGGTGAAGGCATGGGCGACCCAGCATTGCCTCCACCTGCTGTGCCACAGAGAGCGGCTTCTACTACGACTCACGGCCCCGACACATCTTCTTCCTGGGGGCCGTGGGATCCGCCACCCCGAGCAGTACCTTTTGTACTCAGGGAGGCACCAACTGCTGTTGAGGGGGAGATCACTTCTACTCGGGAGGCGCCACGACACATTCAGCGCCAACACCCCCTCAGCAAATGATCGGCGGCATTGACGAACGTGTCACTCGGTCCAGGTCACAGCATATCTCTCACTTTGCTCATTCTGCATTTGTTGCTGATTTTGAACCCCGAGATGTTGGACACGCTTTGACGGATCCGGATTGGGTCAATGCCATGCATGAGGAGTTAGAGAATTTTAAGCGAAATTGGGTTTGGGTTTTGGTTCCACCTCCTCCAGACTGTAATCCTATTGGAACAAAATGGGTTTTCAAAAACAAACAAGGAGAGGATGGCCACATTGTGAGGAACAAAGCGAGAATTGTGGCCAAGGGTTATAGTCAGAAGGAGGGGATAGACTATGAGGAGACTTTTGCTCCTGTAGCTCGTTTGGAGGCTATTAGGATACTCTTGGCTTTTGCTGCATCCAAAGGGTTCAAACTTTTTCAAATGGATATCAAGAGTGCCTTCTTAAACGGCTACATAGAAGAGGAAGTTTATGTTGAACAACCCCCTGGTTTTGAAAATCCCAAGTTTCCAAACCATGTTTTTAAACTCCACAAAGCTTTGTATGGTTTGAAACAAGCCCCTAGAGCCTGGTATGATAGATTGAAAACCTTCCTGCTAGCTAAAGGTTTTAAAATGGGATGTGTGGATAAAACGCTTTTTCTCCTCAAGCAAGGCAATGACACTCTCTTGGTCCAGATTTATGTGGAGGATATCATTTTCGGTGGTTCTTCTCACGCTTTGGTGCCAAATTTGCAGATTTAATGAGCAGGGAGTTCGAGATGAGCATGATGGGCGAGTTGACTTTCTTTCTCGGGTTGCAATTTAAGCAATCCTGAGAAGGGACGTTTGTGCACCAGGGCAAGTATACAAAAGACTTGCTGAAGAGGTTCGATATGGGTGAGGCCAAGCCTCTTCCAACACCCATGTCGACTACGACGGCCCTGGATGCGGACAAGGATGGAGAAGCTGTGGACCAGAAGGAGTACCGAAGCATGATCGGGTCGCTGCTCTACCTGACGGCGGCACGCCCGGACATCCAGTTCGCGGTGTGCCTGTGCGCACGCTTTCAGGCGTCGCCGCGCACTTCTCACCGTCAGGCAGTGAAGCGCATTTTCAGGTACCTTCGTTTCACACCTGAGTTGGAGATTTGGTATTCAGCTTCCTCCACCCTCTCCCTTTGCGGTTATTCCGATGCCGATTTTGCTGGTTGCCGGGTTGAGCGCAAGTCGACTTCTGGGACTTGCCAGTTTATTGGATCTTCTCTTGTATCTTGGTCTTCTCGCAAGCAGTCTAGTGTCACTCAGTCTACCACAGAGGCTGAATATGTTGCTGCGGCTAGCTGCTGTTCTCGGTTGCTTTGGATGATGGCCACTTTGCGTGATTTTGGTCTGAGCTTTACTCATGTTTGTTGATGGTGCTTAAAGCATCATTTCACCATCAACATTTCACCCAAAACCAAGGTAAAACAACATAAAAAGTAGAAGATTTGGTTTATAACTAACCTATTTCCACATGTGCATAGTTTCTTATCTTAATGCAGGAAATGATGGAATTTGGGCCAAACAAGAGTAGCAGGAGCAATGCCAAGCCACTCTGGCCCATTTGGGCCTGAGTAAGGTGGCGGCCGCCACCTTTTACTGGCGGCCGCCACCTTTTACTGGCGGCCGCTTGGTCACTCGTGCCAAAAGTGGCCCAAGCCACGTCATAGATCCGTGGGAGTCACCTCAAGCTCAAATCTTGGCCATTGCACAATAAGGCGGTTTGATCCAAGGGCTAAGAAGAGCATCACATGGATAGTGGGCTTTGAACACGTGTCTGAACCCTAACCGACCCTCAAACCGACTTAGGAGAGCAAGTGAAGACCATTAGATGAATGGCGGTTGCAATGGACGACAGAGAGGTGGCGGACGCCAGGGTTTGGTGGCGGGCGCCACCCCCTAAACCCTAACCGACCTCCCCTTCACTCTATAAGTACCCCCTCTAGCTTCCTAGCACTATAAATAGGCCCCTAGAGCTCTCATTCGAGGAGCAACACACATTAGTCTTCACCATTTGGTTAGAGTAGCACACTTGCTATGCTAGAGAGATTAGAGAGAGTGTGAGTGCCTCACTAGAAGAGGAGCTGGATAGGAGAAGAGTAGAATCCTAGAGAGTTCCGGAGTTGTCGGAGACCTCTGCTTCACTCTGCTCTGCGCTTCAACTTTGGTAACTTAGTATCTATTTTATCTTCAAGTATTTATTTTCAGTACTTGTGTGCTCGTTTCATTACTTGATATTAGTTTCAAGTGCTCTAGTTCTAGTACAGGGCTAGTAGTAGTTATATATAGATTAAGTGTGGTACTTAGGCTATATATTGCCAGTGAATACGGCTAGGCCCTCGGATAGCTGTGGTAGCAAGCAAGTGGTGACAGCCGTGTGCGCCTTGAATTCCACCACGTAGTTGGTCTAGTTTAACAGTAGGGCTCGTTGTGCTAGCGTTCAACCTAAGTCAGTGGTAAAGGCTAGTACGCCCACAGTACACTAGTAAAGAGCTTAAATCACTAGAAGTCTAATAGAACTAGGATCTACCCCAGTAGATAGTGCCCGTTCCCTTCATCTATCCTAGATATCCTTTCCCCCTAGTTTTCTCAAAATCACTTCGCGTTCCTCGTGGATTCGATACCCTGGAATACTCTGAGGTGAAAAGCTACAACTGACAGTCATGCGCTTGCGGTTTCTTCTGCGTGCCACCCGATCTTTTCTGGCGCCGTTGCCGAGGATAGAGTTTATCTCTACTCTTGGTAGCGACGTTAGTAAGTGTCAACAAGCTTTTCTGGCGCCGTTGCCGGGGAACGATAGCTGATTTTTGAGACTAGAGTTAGGATTATCTTTACCCTCTCCGTATGGAGAACCAATCTATCTTCCAATTCGCAGCTCCTAAGAGTTTCCGATTAGACCCATATTCATCATCACAACCTATATATGCCGATAGTTATGAATTGCGCCCTGACTTTATTAATAAAGTTCAGGAGAGCATGTTTACGGGATCAGAAAATCCCTACACACATCTACGTGAGTTTGAGCAAGTCTGTGCATGTCTGAACATTTTGGGCATTTCACCTGACACTGTCAAGTGGAAGCTGTTTCCGTTCACTTTGAAGGGAGCAGCTAAAACATGGCATGCTCGAACCGTGGAAAGTGCCAGAGGAGACTGGGGAACTTTACGGACCAAGTTTATCTTGACGTATTTCCCTGTCCACCGAGTGGTACGACTACGAGTAGAAGTGTTGAACTTTAGACAAAATGATAAGGAGACATTAGGGGAGGCTTGGGACCGTTTTATTGATTTAATCAATTCAGGACCCGATTTAGGCATACCCGATCCAGTGCTCCTTCAGCATTTTTATGTCGGTTTAGAGAAGGAGAGCGCTCTTCACCTTGATCATTCGTCAGGTGGAGCATTTCTTCATCTTTCTCCACGAGGTGGAAAGGAGGTTCTTGATAGAATTCTCGAGAATACTCCTTATACTGGAGTTTCCGATGAAATCCCTGAGGAAGAAGTCGTAGAAACTCAAGTTTCCACCGTAGAACAACAAGAAGAGCCCGAGTCTAGCTCATTGGACTTAGCGGAGTCTATTTCGTCCACATCTGGGAGAGAAATTCTTCCAGAATTTTTGGGTGAGATAGAGGATGATGTGTTTGAGGATTATGGAAATGCTATGAACTACTCCGTTCAAGCTCTCCCATCCGACAAACCACTTTCTGAGTCTTCTGATGGATTCTATAGCCGAGAGCGTCTTGTGGAATTTTCAGCTGTCACGAGTCATGAATAGACAATGGAACCTGAAGTAACAGAAAACATGTCTCGCATAGATAAAGTACCGAGCATAATAAATTGTCGAATTAGGGGAGAAAAAGCCTTTGCCTTTTATGACCCTGTCATGGGAATTAATGTTCTTGCTAGTAATTACGTATCCAGAACATTCCCCGACCTTCAACGACAACCAACTAAACGGTGTTTAAGAGACCCAAATGGTGACATCTTGGAAAGTGAAGGAATCCTAAAGATGGTCCCCATCCAAGTAGATGGAGTGGACATGGTCTTAGATTTCTACATTTTCGATGTAGTCCATTTTGACGTCTTCTTAGGACAACCTTGGTCCATACTTGCCTTGCAAGGACCATGTCAAGAGCACTTTAATGCTCAAATCGGTGGAAAAGAGTACTTAGTACCTTTCGTTCGTGCATTAAATTCTATTGCCGAACAACCACCAGAACCAGATCTTCTCGATCAAGCTAGAACCTCTACCCTTTATGAGTTCGCTCAGCCTGATTTTGAAGAAGATTCTGAGTTCTTTGTCGAAGAAGAAGCCGAGACAGATGAACCGTTTCGCTTAGACGAATCGGAAAAGCCATCTCGACCTTCCATAGAGCTAAAACCTCTGCCTGAAGGCCTGAGATACATTTTTCTAAACAATGACCCCGAGACTCCTGTAATCATTAGCAGTAAGCTATCTGAAGAGGAAGTCCGTAGGTTGACCCTTGTCTTAGAAAAACACCGATCTGTCTTTGGCTATTCACTTCAAGATTTGAAGGGAATTAGTCCAAATCTCTGCACCCATCGTATCCCTCTCGATCCTGAGATACCTTCTTCAAGAGAGCCCCAAAGACGACTTAATAACACTATGCATGAAGTCATGAAAAAGGAGGTTCTGAAACTCTTGCACGCGGGAATTATTTATCTAGTTCCTTATAGTGAATGGGTAAGTCCCGTGCAAGTAGTTCCAAAGAAAGGAGGCATGACAGTCGTTAAGAATAAGAAAAATGAGTTAATCCCTCAACGCACTGTCACTGGATGGAGGATGTGTATAGACTATAGGAAGCTGAATAAAGCCACAAAGAAAGACCATTTCCCGCTTCCTTTTATAGATGAGATGCTAGAGAGATTGGCAAACCATTCCTTCTTTTGCTTCCTGGATGGATATTCTGGTTATCACCAGATCCCAATCCATCCAGATGACCAAAGTAAGACCACTTTCACATGCCCGTATGGAACTTATGCCTATAGACGCATGTCCTTTGGACTTTGCAATGCGCCAACATCTTTCCAACGGTGTATGATGTCCATCTTTTCCGACATGATTGAACAAATCATGGAGGTATTCATGGACGACTTCTCGGTCTATGGGAAAACCTTTGACGATTGCCTAGCCAATTTAGACAAAGTCCTCCAACGCTGTGAAGAGAAGGACCTAGTTCTCAACTGGGAAAAGTGTCACTTCATGGTGCGGGAAGGAATTGTCCTAGGCCATTGAATTTCAGAACGTGTGATAGAAGTGGATAAAGCCCAAATCGATGTAATTGAACAATTACCACCACCCACTAATGTGAGGCGAATCCGAAGCTTCTTGGGCCATGCCGGCTTTTATAAAAGGTTTATTAAGGATTTCTCACAAATCGCTAGACCCTTAACGAGCCTGTTAGCAAAAGACGCCCCGTTCAAATTTGACGAGGATTGTCTACAAGCTTTCAATATTTTGAAAAAGGCTCTAACTTCGGCACCAATCATCCAACCCCCAGATTGGAATGTGCCATTCGAAATCATGTGTGATGCTAGTGATTATGCTGTGGGAGCCATCCTTGGTCAAACTAAAGATAAGAAGCATTATGTTATCTCTTATGCTAGTAAGACCCTGACTGGCCCCCAGCTAAACTATGCAACCATAGAAAACAAACTTTTGGCTGTAGTCTTTGCCATAGACAAGTTTAGATCTTACTTAGTGGGAGCTAAGGTGATCGTTTATACCGATCACTCTGCTCTGAAATATCTCTTCACTAAGAAAGATGCTAATCCAAGGTTGATCCGCTGGATCCTTCTCCTTCAAGAATTTGACCTGGAAATAAGAGATAAGAAGGGAGTAGAAAATTCAGTAGCTGATCACTTGTCTAGACTACAAGTCAATAATTCGGACAATCTCCCAATAAATGACTTCCTTCGCGATGATACCCTTTTAAAAGTCACATATACCAACCCTTGGTATGCAAACATCGTGAATTTTATAGTCGCCAGCTATGTCCTGCCGGGGGAGAATAAAAAGAAACTGCTATATCAAAGCAGAACGCACCTATGGGATGAACCATATCTCTATAAGGTCTGTGCAGATGGACTCTTGAGAAAATGTGTCCCCATAGAAGAAGCAACAAAAATCATAGATAGATGTCACTCCACCGAATATGGAGGACACTATGGAGCCTTTCGGACACATGCTAAAATATGGCAAAGTGGTTTTTATTGGCCATCCATGTATGAGGACACAAAGAATTTTGTGAGACGTTGTCCTCGTTGCCAAAAGCATGGTAACATTAATGCCCGAGATGCTATGCCTCTCGTGAACAATCTCCAAGTTGAGTTGTTCAATGTTTGGGGTATAGATTTCACGGGCCCCTTTTCTAAATCCTATGACGCCGAGTACATTCTTGTGGTTGTGGATTATGTCTCGAAATGGGTAGAAGCCATACCCTGTCGAGCAGCAGATGCCAAACATTTGAAGAAAATGTTCAAAGAAAACATCTTTCCTTGTTTTGGAGTTCCTAGACTAGTCATTAGTGACGGAGGCCCTCATTTCATAGATAAGAGCTTCCGACATTTCTTATCTAGTCAAGGAATCCAACATAATGTAGCCACTGCATACCACCCCCAAACAAGTGGACAGGCTGAAACGTCCAATAAACAAATAAAGAATATCTTGCAAAAGACGGTAGAAGAAATGGGAAAGGGATGGAAGCATAAGTTACCCGAAGCTCTGTGGGCCTATCGGACCGCCTATAAGACCCCGATTGGAATGTCCCCATACCAATTAGTTTATGGGAAAACTTGTCATCTTCCTGTTGAGCTTGAGTTCAAAGCTCATTGGGCCATTAAGAAATGGAACATGGACCTTGACCAAGCTGGCCAAAATAGGAAGATGCAAATTTCCGAACTAGAAGAATGGCGAGAGAAAGCCTATCATAGTGCCAAGCTCTATAAAGAGAAGACTAAGAGATGGCACGATAAACGAATCAAAAAGAAAGAGTTCGAAGTAGGAGATAAAGTTTTACTTTTTAACTCCCGTGTTCGACTTTTCGGACATGGTAAACTTCGAAGCAAATGGGAAGGACCTTTCAAGGTTATTGCAACCTCTTCCCATGGAGCCGTCACATTGGAAAGTGACGATGGGCAAATCTTCAAAGTCAATGGACAAAGATTAAAAATATTCTATGACTTCGATAAAAATGAGCTAAACAAAATTGATATAATTAACTTTGAAGTAGCTCAAGCCCATGACAATTAATGGATGGACCCAATTTACCCCTTGTCCATTTCATGCACCTAATCCATCCAAAACCCCGAGAAAGGCCTCTTTAGGCCCAACCAAGCCATTTCGACCTCGGAACTTTGAAATTTAGGAGGATTACCTTCTCCCGCTCGATGCCCGACGAAGGAGGAGTGGCGGCTGCCACTCCCAACTGGCGGCCGCCACCAACCCATGGCGCCCGCCACTCTAGGCGGTGGTTTAGAGGCCCCCTCCATGTGGAAGCTAATCCCGAGCTCGGGAGAGTGAAAGAAGGAGGAGATGAGGACGTGTTAGTTCATCTAAGGCTTATCCCTCCACTTCTCCCCCTTCTTAAAAGAAGAACTTCTTCTCCCTCCATCTATTCACGAAGTCGAGCCAAAACCATGTCGTCTCCACGAAAATCTGAGTCCTATAACCCTCAAGGATCCATCTCGTCCTCCACCAAAGCCATCATCCGATCTTTGATCGACGACGACATGGAGGTACTTGACGTACCTCCTTTAGCAATGGTGCTGCCTGACGACACTTATGTCAAGGGGACACCACCGGAGGGTGCAGGGAAGGCACCAGCCACCACAACAGTGGCGGGCGCCACCCCTGCTGGGCGGCCGCCAGGGTTGAAATGCCCCTTGGCCTCGTCTCCGCTCCGTCTTCATCCTCCTCCAGTGGCGCCACCCGAGAAGAAATTGAGGACGCCCACCAGGCCGACCACGGGGGAGATCACCCCGAGGAAGTCTCCGGCCGTCAAGGCCAGGGGTGATGAAACGCCCACTCCATCAAGGGAGAAATCCTGGGTCAGCTTTGGCTCGGATAGCCGCACGCGCAGTTACAGCCCTAATCCTAAGAGGACTAAACTGGAGGTGTACGGCGTGAGAATGCCCGATGGGCATTATGAGAAGAGGCTGCGTGAGCGTAAGGCGAGCACTCATGACCAATGGGTCGCTCTCCGAGCCATCCGTACACCGCCGTCTCAACCCATCGCGGGCAGGAGTCCCCGGCGAGATGGAGCACAACGGTGGTGAGGAGGGGTTAACCCTCGAAAAACTCGCCGCCGAGGTGAAAAAGCTGCGCAAGGAGAAAAGCGCCTTGGAGGATCAAGTCGCAGAGATAGCCCTTTGGCAAATGGACATGGAGGATCGACCATCCTCCGCAAGGGCTGCACCTCGAAGATCAAGCGTCTCTTCAAAGAGACGGGCTTCGAGGATCTCTACGAAGCTCCTTCATTAGATTAGATTAGATTTAGGGTGTCTAGTTAGATGTTTAGTTTGTTTAAGTTTAAATTTTAGTTTGCTTATTTTAAATTTTAGTTTGTTTAATTTTCAATTTAGAACTTTTGTTTAGGAATTTTTTTATATAATGAATAAAAAGACACCCTTATTATTTTTCCCTTCATCAAGTTTGTTCATTTCAAAAATAAAACGTACCAAAACTTCTAGTGTGGGGGAAATCCCCTCTCTAAACACCTCTCTAAAATGTGATGAAAATGTTCAAAGCTGTAACCTGAACTTAGCATGGTAGCCAACACGCTGTTTGCAAGCCGTTTGGGCCAAAGCCCATGGCGGCCGCCACCTTTTACTGGTGGCCGCCAGGCCACTCTGCACCGAAACAGCCCTGGTGAACCCCTAAACCCGTGTTTTAAATTCTGTATAATTTGGATCACTGGATGTCTCGGTTTGAACTAAAAATGCAGCTAGAAAATAAAAATGCTGAAACAATTTCTTTTGAATTGAGTGTTTACACGACATGTTGTTCTACCTTTTATTCATGTGTAGTAGCCTACTCATTTTGATAGGGAAATCAACCTAGGTTGTTGATTGATAAGATATAGAAGTAGTAATTGAAATTGCATTAGTACTCTGCTACAAACTTGGGAGTTTTTATTTTGAAAACCAAAATCACCATGGTTCATGATCTTTTCTTTCCTATCCACCTACCAGAGCCAAAATATTAGAGTATAGGAGAATAGCCTATAAAGCCTTCTAAATCAATCTTTGAGCTTTGTCAAGAATAGTTGATCTAGGTAGAAGAGTTTAGTCATGCTCTAACAGCCAAGGCAAACCATGCCTTTTTGAGACAACTCTCACACTGAGAGTATACTCATGTAGTTCTCCTCCAAAATTTTGTTCTAAAAGAATTGAATAAATTTTCTCATTCCTTCAAAGGACATGGCTATATGGTATCTAAAAAAAAAGAAAAAAAGAGCAAAATGCTCTAAAAAGGACAAGTGTCCAAGTATTCAAAAAGAGAGAGAGAGAGAGAGAGCAAATGCTCTAAAAAGGACACGTGTCCATGTATTCAAAAAAAAAGAGAGAAAAGAAAAGAGAGAGAGAAAGATGCATATAGCCATGATCCTTGGTAAGAGAAGAGTTTCAAAAAGAACAAAGGAGTTGAGTTAGTCCACCCTATACCTTGGCTAGTGCATGACTATACTCTCCCATGATCCTAAACTTGACTTAGCAATAAAAGAGAGATAGAAGTGCCTTACATTCCTTCCTTTCCCTATAAACTCCACATAAACCATAGGATAGACTCTGGCATTTCTTTTGCCATAAAGTGAGGATATACACCATGAGTGCCTTGAGTGTTAAAGAGAGATTCAATGAACCATGATTTTCTTTTTGAAAATATCCTGAAACCCCAAGGTATGTAAAAGAGGAAAGTGTGTTTCTTTTATTTGCAAGCTATTCTATCTTTCAACCGCCATAGGTATGATTTATTAGCCACTTGGAAAGGTTACTAACATGAGTATAGGTAGTTGAACATCTTGTGTGAATGCTTAGTTCAATAAAATTGTTTCAATTCTTAAAAAGTCCATGCTTGCTCGGGACGAGCAAGAGGTTAGTGTGGGGGAGCTTGTTGATGGTGCTTAAAGCATCATTTCACCATCAACATTTCACCCAAAACCAAGGTAAAACAACATAAAAAGTAGAAGATTTGGTTTATAACTAACCTATTTCCACATGTGCATAGTTTCTTATCTTAATGCAGGAAATGATGGAATTTGGGCCAAACAAGAGTACCAGGAGCAATGCCAAGCCACTCTGGCCCATTTGGGCCTGAGTAAGGTGGCGGCCGCCACCTTTTACTGGCGGCCGCCGGGTCACTCGTGCCAAAAGTGGCCCAAGCCACGTCATCGATCCGTGGGAGTCACCTCAAGCTCAAATCTTGGCCATTGCACACTAAGGCGGTTGGATCCAAGGGCTAAGAAGAGCATCACATGGATAGTGGGCTTTGGACACGTGTCTGAACCCTAACCGACCCTCAAACCGACTTAGGAGAGCAAGTGAAGACCGTTGGATGAATGACGGTTGCAATGGACGGCAGAGAGGTGGCAGGTGCCAGGGTTTGGTGGCGGGCGCCACCCCCTAAACCCTAACCGACCTCCCCTTCACTCTATAAGTAGCCCCCTAGCTTCCTAGCACTATAAATAGGCCCCTAGAGCTCTCATTCGCGGAGCAACACACATTAGTCTTCACCATTTGGTTAGAGTAGCACACTTGCTATGCTTGAGAGATTAGAGAGAGTGTGAGTGCCTCACTAGAAGAGGAGCTGGATAGGAGAAGAGTAGAATCCTAGAGAGTTCCGGAGTTGTCGGAGACCCCTGCTTCGCTCTGCTCTGCGCTTCAACTTTGGTAACTTAGTATCTATTTTATCTTCAAGTATTTATTTTCAGTACTTGTGTGCTCGTTTCATTACTTGATATTAGTTTCAAGTGCTCTAGTTCTAGTACAGGGCTAGTAGTAGTTATATATAGATTAAGTGTGGTACTTAGGCTATATATTGCCAGTGAATACGGCTAGGCCCTCGGATAGCTGTGGTAGCAAGCAAGTGGTGACAGCCGTGTGCGCCTTGAATTCCACCACGTAGTTGGTCTAGTTTAATAGTAGGGCTCGTTGTGCTAGCGTTCAACCTAAGTCAGTGGTAAAGGCTAGTACGCCCACAATACACTAGTAAAGAGCTTAAATCACTAGAAGTCTAATAGAACTAGGATCTACCCCAGTAGATAGTGCCCGTTCCCTTCATCTATCCTAGATATCCTTACCCCCCTTGTTTTCTCAAAATCACTTCGCATTCCTCGTGGATTCGATACCCCAGAATACTCTGAGGTGAAAAGCTACAACTGACAGCCGTGCACTTGCGGTTTCTTCTGCGTGCCACCCGATCTTTTCTAGCGCCGTTGCCGAGGATAGAGTTTATCTCTACTCTTGGTAGCGACGTTAGTAAGTGTCAACAGTGTTCCTTTGCTTTGTGATAGCACGAGTGCTATTAGCGTTGCTATGAACCTCCTGCTTCACTCGAAGACCAAACACATTGATGTGTGCTTTCATTTTTTGCAAGACCTTCATGAGAAGGGTGATATCGACCTTCGCCATGTCGATACTCACCATCAGTTGGCAGATATTTTCACAAAGCCTTTGGACGAATCAACCTTTAATCGGTTGAGGGGTGAGCTTGGTGTGTGTTTCCCCTTTTAGATGGAGGAAATATTTTGGTTCTTGTATCATAGACTGACTATTTTTCGTTTGTCTTGTTTTCTTTTAGTTTTGTCTCTTGCATTTCAGCATACGCTTTTACATTCTGAGCTTCATGTATATAATCATTAGAATGTGACTATGCTCTATCTAATATGCTCCGATGCTTTATGTTGATGCTTATAGGCTTATGCTCTTTCTGATCACTGATACATGTTGTGAGCTGAGCTATTTTTGAAATGGTGAACCTGATTAATGAACATAAAACTTGAAATTGTTCACCATTGAGATATGCAACTAGCATGTGTAGGATGTGTTGAGTTCACTCGTGCTTTTCATATATGCTAGGTTGCTATGTCTCTAGTTCTGAGTCATTCACTTGCTTGGTATGTTCATATTCTATTTAAAATCTGAACCAAGTTTTAAATGATTTGAAAAGATCGAGATGGGATTGCTTGTCAACACATCATGGTATTGAGACTATTTCTCATTGCACTTTGAGTTAAACTTGAGCGGTGTAGTGTATGACCGAAATCGATGCTTTGAGCTTCTGATTGCATTTGCATAGGCTTCGCTCGGTTGAAAAGTTAGGCATTGACAAGCTTTCAACCTCTCGTTGTCACATGCTGAATTTTGAACTTGTGTCATTTCACCGCTGCAACTCTGATTTAAAATTGAAATCACAAGTTTATGTTTCATTCTACAGCATGATGATTGAACTTTGCTAGGGGTAGTTCACCTTGTATACATGTTTAGCACTTGTTCGAATTCCTGTCTATACATGCGTAGTGCTATTTTGATGGTGACTATCGTTTGGCTATAAACTGCTCACTTTGCTCTTATGTTCATATTTAGTATTTGGTGATCAGTTTGAGCCTTCGCTAGCTTGGTGGAGTTATACTTTGTAGAGCATCTGTTGACGGTCCTTAAACACCTGTTTTACCGTCAACATTTGACCCTAAAGTTCACCAAAAAAGCATGAAATGTAGTCAAATAGGTTTCAATCTAACCGAATTCCACATGTCCATAGAATTTTATTTGAATGCAGGATTTGAACCAAATTTGGACATTTGGACCCACCAGGAGCCAAGCCCACTCAGCAAGGCCCAGATGGGCCTAAGGGGGGTGGCGCCCGCCACCCCTAGGTGGTGCCCGCCACCTCTAAGTGGCGCCCGCCACTTGGGTTGGCCCACCTGCCACGTCATTGATCCGTGTGACCTCCCTAAGGCCAATTCCTGGCCATTGGTCACTAGGTCGGTTGGATCGGATGAAGTGGCGTGGATCAAGGCTGAAGGGCGGTTACTCAGACATGCACCCGACCTCCAAACCGCCTTGGACAACCACTTGGAGGCCGTTGGATCAAGGGCAGTGCATCCAGTGGCCAGGGGACTGCCGGCCGCCAGTAGGGAGTGGCGCCCGCCACCTGACCTAACCCTAGGTCGGTGGGTTGCCCCCTATAAGTACCCCCCTCACTCATTTGGGCTATAAATACCCCCCTAAGGCACCTCTTCATTCACACCCAAGAGTACCATCACACTTCCAAGAGAAGCAAAGCAAGAGAAGCAAGTGAGAGTTAGGTTAGAAGCTTAGAGAGCTTAGGCAAGTAGGTAGCTGGTAGAGCAAGGCATCTTCGCCCTCGCGGTAGCGCTGCTCAAGGCTTAGCTCAAGAGTAGAGGCGTGCGAGTGATCGGTCCTGGAGCTGGGAAGAGTCTTCCTTCATCTCCAGTTCAGGTTTTGCTCTTGTTAATCAAGCATTTACTATATTCTAGTTCATCATTACTTTATTCTACTTATCAGTATTTAGTGGTATACTTGATTGATTGCTTGAGTGCCTAGCTATCCTACAGTTCAATTCACTTAGCCATAGTAGTTAATCTCTAGTGAGCTTAGTGTTTGATCTTTGCCAATATGTTGCTTAGTTAGTTTAGTGTTTATCTTATTAAGTAAAGTGTTTGCTCTGACGTCCGCAAGGGTGTCTCTATTCAAAGCTAGAGTAGAGATAGTTAGAATATAGTTAAGCGTGGTGCTTAGTTATAGACTTACCTTCAGATACGATTGGACCCCCGGATAGCTGTGGTAGCAAGGAGGTGGTGACAGCCCTGTGCGCCTTGAATTCCACCACGTAGTTGGCCCAGTTTAACAGTAAGGCTCGTTGTGCTAGCGTTCAACCTAAGTAAGTGGTAAAGGCTAGTACGCCTCGATACTTGACAAGATAGGAATAAAACTATACTCAACTTAGTTGCTTTATTGTCTTTTGCCTGCCTTGCTCCGTAACTATCTCGCTTCGTAGTTATCTTGCTTTGTAGTTATCTAGGAGTAGTTAGTAGTTAGTAGTTAGTTAGTTACCCTCTATCTACCTATCCATTCCACCTTACCTTAGCCATCCAGTTCATCCTTACCTAGCCATCCATATATTCTTTCTAGCCTTTCATCTCCTCTCTTCTCCCCTTTTCCCTTTTTTCTTTTCTTCGACTCTCATCCCCTCCTTGACTCAACTCATACACCACCCTAGCCTTCCCTTGGGATCAAATAAATCGACACCTGGTACTCCTAGGCGAAGTGCTACTACGATAGTTCTGTGCGCTTGCAGAATCTCCTCCTGGTAGATTGCATTCTCTCTAGCTAGCTCCTACTAGTGTCAGGATTGACAACCCCGCTTGGCATTAGTAGATAGTTGCTTTAGCTCCACTCTTTTAGGTATAGTGACCAGTCTTGCTTCAAGCATTTCTGATGCCGTTGCCGGGGATAGACTCCAAAGTCTACTCCTAGTAACAACGTTAGCAAGTGCCAACAAGCATTTCTGGGCCGTTACCGGGGTTATTTGCCTAGCACTATCTTTAGTGAAGCTAAGAACTACCAATAGCATCTTTGCATTCTCTTGACTATATTCCTGAAGCTGCTAACTTGCATTTTGACTCATATGCATTTTGGAAAGAAAAGAAATTGGCTTGTTGGCACTTTTTGATGGTGCATTCTCTAAGGGGGAGAGATTTTACTCGATGGTGCATTCTTTTGCTTGATGGTGCATTTTCAACTAAGGGGGAGAAGTTTGACAAATCATGAGTTCCTTGTGTTGAACTAAGGGGGAGAAAAATCTTCAAATCATGTGCTTTCTGAGTTGAACTAAGGGGATTTCCTAGTTGAGCACCATTTGAGGGGGAGATTGCTCTTTTCTGAGTCTTTTGAGCTTGATCTTCAGTTGGTCAGTTGGTTCGGAGCGTTTTGCTAGTTGTGTTGAGCCTTTGCCTCTTTCTTGAGGGACTAGCAAAAGTTTTTCAGTTCGATTGGTTCGGAGCGATTTTCTGCTAGTTGTGTTGAGCCTCTGTGCCTCTATCTTGAGGGACTAGCATTTTGCTTTGATTTTTCAGTTGGTATCGAGCTTTCCTGCTAGTAGTGTTGAGCCTGTTCTACCTCTTGACTTGCTTTCAAAGCTTAGCTCACTTGGCCTAATCCGAGGATTGCCCAAGTTGTCCATGGAGAAGGACCTTGTTTGCCATTCTTGTAGACATGGGAAGATGGTTGCCGCTCCCCACCATCCAGTGACTCAGGTCATGACACAACACCCTGGAGAGCTTTTGCACATGGACCTTGTTGGTCCGACTCGGGTGAGCTCGATTGGGGGGAAGTGGTACATGCTTGTTGTTGTCGATGATTTTTTGAGATATTCGTGGGTTTTCTTTTTGACTAAGAAGACTGAGACTTTCTCTTTTGCTCGCAATCTGATTTTGCGTCTTTGGAACGAGTTCCCTATGAACTCGATGCGAGCTATTCGTAGTGATAATGGTTCTGAATTCCAGAATTCGGATTTTGAGAAGTTTTATAACTCTTTGGGTTTGGAGCATCAGTTTTCTTCCCCCTACACATCGCCACAAAATGGTGTTGTAGAGAGGAAGAATCGGACCCTTGTAGAGATGGCCAGGACGATGCTCGATGAGCATAGGACTCCTAGGCGATATTGGGCCGAGGCTATAAACACTGCATGCTATATTTCCAATCGCATTTTCCTCCGAGCTTTCTTGAAAAAGACTTCTTATGAGTTGCATTTTGGAAGACAACCCAAAGTGAGTTACTTTAGAGTTTTTGGTTGCCACTGTTTTATACTTAAGAAAGGCAACCTGGACAAATTTGAGTCTCGTTCTTCTGACGGTGTATTTTTGGGTTATGGCACTCACACTCGAGCATATCGTGTACTTAACCTTGATACTAACCGAGTCATGGAGACATCCGCTGTCACCTTCAACGAGACCATGGTTTGTCCCTCTTCTCGTTTTGAGCGTGCAGGTGATCATGAGGTTGGTGAACCTCTTTTTGATGACGAGGACGAGGGTGCTGAAGGGATGGATGATCCAACACTTTCTCCAGCTGCTGTGCCGCAAGGAGCGGCTTCTACTACGACTCACGGCTCCGACCCTTCTTCCTCTACTACTTTGGGGCCGTGGGATCCGCCGCCTCGGGCTATACCATTCGTACCCGGGGAGGCACCAGCTGTGGCTGAGGGGGAGGTTACTTCAGCAAGGGAGGTGCCACGACACATTCAGCACCAACACCCGCCTCAACAGATGATCGGCAACATCGACGAACGTGTCACTCGGTCCAGGTCACAACAAATCTCACACTTTGCTCATTCTGCATTTGTTGCTGATTTTGAACCCTGAGATGTTGGACACGCTTTGACGGATCCCGATTGGGTCAATGCCATGCATGAGGAGTTAGAAAATTTTGAAAAAAATCGGGTTTGGGTTTTGGTTCCACCTCCTCCAGACTGTAATCCTATTGGGACAAAATGAGTTTTCAAAAACAAACAAGGAGAGGATGGCCACATTCTGAGGAACAAGGCCAGACTTGTAGCCAAGGGTTATAGTCAGAAGGAGGGGATAGACTACGAGGAGACTTTTGCTCCTGTAGCTCGTTTGGAGGCTATTAGGATACTCTTGGCTTTTGCTGCATCCAAAGGGTTTAAACTTTTTCAAATGGATGTCAAGAGTGCCTTCTTAAACGGCTACATAGAAGAAGAGGTGTATGTTGAACAACCCCTCGTTTTGAAAATCCCAAGTTTCCAAACCATGTTTTTAAACTCCACAAAGCTTTATATGGTTTGAAATAAGCCCCTAGAGCCTGGTATGATAGATTGAAAACCTTCTTGCTAGCTAAGGGTTTTAAAATGGGATGTCTGGATAAAACGCTTTTTCTCCTCAAGCAAGGCAAAGACACTCTCTTGGTCTAGATTTACGTGGATGATATCATTTTCGGTGGTTCTTCTCAAGCTTTGGTTGCCAAGTTTGCAGATCTTATGTGCAGGGAATTCGAGATGAGTATGATGGGCGAGCTGACTTTCTTTCTCGGATTGCAAATTAAGCAATCCCGAGAAGGGACATTTGTGCACCAGGGCAAGTATACCAAAGACTTGCTGAAGAAGTTCGATATGGGTGAGGCCAAGCCTCTTCCAACACCCAAGTCAACCACGATGGCCCTGGATGCGGATGTGGATGGAGAAGTTGTGGACCAGAAGGAGTACCGAAGCATGATCTGTGTGTGCGCTTTCAGGCGTCACCGCGCACTTCTCACCGTCAGGCGGTCAAGCGCATTA
This sequence comes from Coix lacryma-jobi var. lacryma-jobi, assembly GCA_009763385.1. Taxonomy (NCBI): domain Eukaryota; kingdom Viridiplantae; phylum Streptophyta; class Magnoliopsida; order Poales; family Poaceae; genus Coix; species Coix lacryma-jobi. Next base: position 54,151,341 of record CM019824.1, read on the forward strand.
TGAGGTACCTTCGTTTCACACCTGAGTTCAGGATTTGGTATTCAGCTTCCTCCACCCTCTCCCTTTGCGGTTTTTCTGATGTCGATTTTGCTGGTTGCCGAGTTGAGCGCAAGTCCACTTCTGGGACTTGCCAGTTTATTGGATCTTCTCTTGTATCTTGGCCTTCTCGGAAGCAGTCTAGTGTCGCTCAGTCTACCATAGAGGCTGAATATGTTGCTGCGGCTAGCTGCTGTTCTCAGTTGCTTTGGATGATGGCCACTTTGCGTGATTTTGGTCTGAGCTTTTCTCGCGTTCCTTTGCTTTGTGACAGCACGAGTGCGATTAGCATTGGTAAGAACCCCGTGCTGCATTTTAAGACCAAACACATTGATGTGCGCTTTCATTTTTTGCGAGACCATATTGAGAAGGGTGATATCGACCTTCGCCATGTCGATACTCATCATCAGTTGGCAGATATTTTCACCAAGCCTTTGGACCAATCAACCTTTAATCGGTTAAGAGGTCAGCTTGGTGTGTGTTTCCCCTTTTAGATGGGGGAAACATTTTGGTTCTTGTATCATAGACTGACTCTTTCTCTTTCGCTTTGTTTTCGTTTTTGATAGGTTAGTTTTTGCATTTCATCATGCATCTTTACTTTCTGAGCTTCATGTATATAAATCTTTAGAATGGGATTATGCTCTGTCTAGTATGCTCCGATGCTTTATATTGATGATTGTAGCTTATGCTCTTTCTGATCACTGATACATGTTGTGAGCTGAGCTATTTTTGAGTGGTGAACCTGCTTAATGAACATAAAACTTGAAACTGTTCACCATTGAGATATGCAACTAGCATGTGTAGTATGTGTTGAATTCACTCATGCTTTTCATATATGCTAGGTTGCTATGTCTCTAGTTCTGAGTTATTCACTTGCTTGGTTTGTTCATATTCTGTCAATAAAATTGAACCAAGTTTTAAGTGAATTGAAAAGATCGAGATGGGATTGCTTGTCAACACATCATGGTATCGAGACTGTTTCTCATTGCACTTTGAGTTAAACTTGAGCCGTGTAGTGTATGACCGAAACTGACGCTTTAAGCTTCTGATTGCATATGCATAGGCTTAGCTCGGTTGAAAAGTTAGGCAATGACAAGCTTTCAACCTCTCGCAATCACATGCTGAATTCTGAACTTGTGTAATTTCACCGCTGCAACTCCGATTAAAATCTGAAATCACAAGTCTATGTTTCATTCTATAGCATGATGATTGAACTTTGCTAGGGGTAGTTCACCTTGTATACATGTTTAGCACTTGTTTGACTTCCTATCTATACATGTGTAGTGCTATTTTGATGGTGAATACCTTTTTGGCTAAAACTGCTCACTTTGCTCACATGTTCATATTTCGTATTTGGTGATCAGTATGAGCCTTTGCTAGCATGTTGTGGATGTTGTTGAGTCATTGGAGTTATACTGTGTGGAGCATCTTTTCATTCTATTGACTATATTCCTGAAGCTGCTAACTTGCATTTCTGACTCATATGATTTTTGGAAGGGGGAGAAATTCTGTCAAGGCGGAGAAATTTGCTTGATGGTGCATTTTCAACTAAGAGGGAGAAGTTTCTCGAATCATAAGATCAACTTTCCTGGTTGTGTGCACTAGTTGAGGGGGAGTTTGCTCGATTGATGAGTTTTTGAATTTTCCAATTGGTTTGGAGCGTTTTTGCTAGTTGTGTTGAGCCTTTGCCTCTTTCTTGAGGGACTAGCAAACGTTTTTTCAGCTCGATTCGGTTGGTAGTTTGATTGGTACAGAGAGTTTTTGATAGCTAGTTGTGTTGAGCCTTTGCCTCTTTCTTGAGGGACTAGCGGACGCTTTCCAGCTCTTCATTTGGTACCGAGCTCCTTGTTCTTGAGTTTCAATTGGTATCAAGCTCTTTGATTTCGAGTTTTCCTGCTAGCAGTGTTGAGCCTATTCTACCTCTTCTTGAGGGCTAGCTTTGCTTTGCTTGGTTGCGTCGAACCGTTGCCCATGTCTTTGGGGACCAAGTTGTCATGCTCTTTCCACTTGACCTTCTTTGGCTTTGCTATGCTTTTGGGTCATTTGGTCGAGTTCTCCATTCTCTTTCTTCCTTCTTCTATTTCATTATGATTTGTGTGTGTAGTTGACAATGCACTCATCAAGGGGGAGATTGCGGATACATGGGTGTATGCCGAGTCTCGAGTGATGAGTGATTATCAACGGGTTTGATGCACATGTTCTTTGGCTTGTGTTGTGCGGGTGTCGAGCACGGAGACAGTGATCAAGGGCAAGGTGAAGGTTAAGTAGAGACGTGCCGTGCCGACGGACCGGGAGCGGTGAAGGGCGGACATGAGGCTTGGACAGAGGGACCGGTGGCCTGAGGATCAGCTGTGGTGGCTGATAGCCTGGGACAGCGACGAGCGGAGACTTGTGGGGCACGGTGTTCCTCGGATCGAGGACGTAGGGACACATGTCGGTGGACGGGGTGCACGGGCGGTGCATCCCCTCTTCAGCTCCGGTTTGGTGGTTGAGCCACAGAAAAACCACCGGGTGGAGGGTTTCCAGGTTTGGGTCACAAAACCTGGGTGCTGCGGGTTTGCCGAGTTTAGGCCACAAAACTCGGGCTGAGGACGGTTTCCAGGTTTGGGCCTCAAAACCTGGGTGCTGGTGGGTTTCTGAGTTTGGGCCACAAAACTCAGGCGACGGACGTCGGGTTTCCCGGTTTCGGCCTCAAAACCGGGGGATGGACTTGAAGGCCTGGTTTCCCAGTTTCGGCCACAAAACTGGGGGGGGGCAGAGTCCGGGAAAAGGACAAGCAGAGCGGAGGCGGCACGTGGCGGCAATCGGTGAGGTTGCGTCGAGGCTACGCTACCAGTTGTGCGGGCGTGGCCGTCGGATTAGCATCATCTTCGAGTTGGTCCAGGATAGCCTTAGGGTTTGGCTGGGTCGCTTTGTAAATACTTAGGGGTAGAGTGGGAATTAGAATTAGGATAAGTAGGGGGAGACACCCACCTCCCAAACTATCTCAGTCATTTGCTCTTTTGCTTCTAGGGTTTCCTGCTCCTCCCATTCCCTGCTGTAGCGAACTGAGATCCACAGAGAAGACAATCATACCTCTATTTCTGTGAGATTTTGAGGAAGTGAGACCGTAATCTCACTATTGTAGTGTGTGGTAGCCACACGGTTGCAAATTTGTGGTTGTGATTCGCGTTTTGTTCTTGTTCTTCGCGGGTTGGTTTTCTCCATGTTTTTGCTGTTGATCGATCTGTCTACTCGGTGCGTCTTTTGAAAATCCATTTGAACTGAGTTGTTCTAGATCGTGAGACACTTCTTTCCACTGAAGGAATTCTGCTCTTACCTCATGAGCTAGTAGATCGGTCGATTTTTATTCCGGATCAAGTTTTGTTTCTCGTGCACCCGATTCTTCCAATTCACCGATTTGGAGTTAGGTTCGAGCCATGATCCCTTTGGGATAGCTCACTAACCTCCTTGGAACTCCTCATACCAAGTCTAAGCCTTAGTGCTTTTGATTCGGAGGAGATCGGGTTGAATTTCCGGAAGAACAGTGCTGTTTCATGACCATCAGACGCTCGGGTCGGGACCATTGGACGCTGGTTCAATACCATCGGACGTATCCGGTGCCACGTGTCATCTGACAACATTTTTGAAGGAACATCGGACACTGACCATCGGAGCATCCATTGCCATCGGACGCGCTGGGGGTCTAGCATCAGACGCTAGGGTTTCACTGTAGCAGCGTCCGATGCCAGTCCAGTAAGGTTCCAGTAAGGGTCATTTTGCATCGGATGCTTCCGGTGCCTGACCAGCGTCCGATGTTGTGTCTTCAGCACTGTTTTGTCTGTGGTTCATTCGTCCATTGTTGGTTTTGATTTCCGGCTTTTGCGTTGGGTTTCTAGAGTTGTGTAGTGTCTCGCTGAGCTTCTTGGAAGCATCCACCCTACCTCTAGGGTCGTGGACACTTGCAAGCTCTAGGGCTTTCTCTTGGGGTTGATTCTCAGGACAGTGGCGACAAGTTTCTGAACAGAAATTTGAAGCTCCCATTCACCCCCCCTCTGGTCGCTTTCTGGTAGCACTTTCGATCCTTCAAAAGCAGGTGCTCCTCCAGCTCCCGTTGTGCTAGGCCAGGAGTTGATGAAGGGCCCAACACGTTGTCGATCCTATGGTACCGCCGAGGTGCATCATCATGGTCAACATCTAGGTTCGCCGCGCCTTCAGGTGGTGATGCAAATTCCACCGCTCCTCCTGCGCCCTATACTGGAGTGGTGGGCGACTGCTGCCCAGCGCCTTGGGACGCCAGTGAGAATGTAGGCACTAGGGATGTCGAGCTGGACGCCGTGGCTACCCAGGTGTTGTGGCCGTAGTCACTGTGATCACCTCGGGCAGCTCCGCGGCGTTCTCCTGAATGGTGAAGTCGGCCTCCGTGTCAGCCAACCCCTCCGCCCAGCTCCACTGAGCGGCCTCATCGAAGACCACGTCGCGGCTGATGTGCACTCTCTGAGTCGACGGGTCGTACAGGCGGTAGGCCTTGGATCCTGCCTCGTACCCAGTGAAGATGGTGCGCCTGCTACGGTCATCCAACTTCTTCTGGTTTGGCGCCATCAGGTTCATGTGGGCGATGCAGCCGAAGGTGCGCAGGTGCTGAACGCCAGGGCGCTCCCAGTCCAGAGCCGGTATGGGGTCTTGCCACCGACGCTCTTGGTCTCTTGGATGAGGATCAATTGAGGAGGTAGACAACCATAGTGACTGCCTCGCCCCAGAACACGCCTGACAGCTGCTTCACCTTGAGCATGCACCGGGTTGTTCCAACTACCGACTAATTTTAGTGCTCGACGACGCCATTCTGTTGGGGCGAGTGAGGCGCTATGAGCTCGTGCCGGATGCCGATGTCGGTGCAGTAGTGCTCGAAATCGGCTGCCAGGAACTCACCTCCAGGATCCATGCGAAGCGCTTTTACTCGCTTGCCAGTCTTGCATTCTGCCGCGGCCTGGATTCGCTTGATCGTCATGGTCGTCGCGTCCTTGGAGGGCAGCAACGCGATCCACATGTACCGTGAGTCGTCGTCGACAAGCAACAGGAAGTAGCGGTTGCCACTCGGCGTCGGTGGCGTGATGGGACCGCAGAGATTGCCATGAAGAAACTATAGCACCTTCGTGGAACACACCAGAGCACAATGTGGGAATGGCATGCGCCAGTGCTTGCCTGCCAAGCAAGCATCGCACACCTGCTCGATCTGGTTGAGCACCGGCATGCCCCGGATGAGCTCTTCCCGCCTCATCTTCCTCAGCGCACCGAAGTTGACATTCCCAAAGCGGGCGTGCCAGAGCCAAGCGTCCTCCGTTGCATGCGCCGCTAGACACACCAGCCGTGCTATGTTGATGTCGAGCACGTAGAGCCGGCTCGGGCTCCAGTGAATCTTGGCGAGCAGGCAACACTCCTCGTCATGGATCCACATCACTCCTTCGACGAGCACATGGAACCCCACCTCATCGAGCTGGCCAACACTGATGCTGTTCGGGGTGAGGCGAGGGATGAAGTACGTGTTGGCGAGGCTACAGTGCTCCCCATTCTTGCAGGCGAAGAGGATGGTGCTGCGGCCCTCTATCTTGACGACGGAGCCGTTGCTGAAGCGCACTGTGCCGACGATGCTAGTGTCCAGGTTGGAGAAGGCGTCACGGGAGCCGGTCATGTGGTTTGTGGCGCCCGTGTCCAGGACCCAGCGCTTCAGGTCTCGGTCCTCGGCGGCGTCGAAGGCGGTGAGCACCTTGGCCTCCACAAGCTCGAGCTGGTTCCCGGAGACAGCAGGCCCCGTGGTGGCATGGATGAGGCGCAGCAGTGTGGGCGCGCCCCGCGCGGGACAGAGCAACGTGGCCTGTGCGGATACATGGGTGTATGCCGAGTCTCGAGTGATGAGTGATTGCCAACGGGTTTGATGCGCATGTTCTTTGGCTTGTGTTGTGCAGGTGTCGAGCACGGAGACAGTGATAGAGGGCATGGTGAAGGTCAAGTAGAGACGTGCCGTGCCGACGGACCGGGAGCGGTGAAGGGCGGACGTGAGGCGTGGACTGAGGGACCGGTGGCCTGAGGATCAGCTGTGGTGGCTGACAGGCTGGGACAGCGACGAGCAGAGACTTGCGGGGCATGGTGTTGCTCGGGTCGAGGACCTAGGGACACGTGTCAGTGGATGGGGTGCACGGGCGGTGCATCCCCTCTACAACTCCGGTTTGGGGGTTGAGCACAGAAAAACCACCGGGTGGACGGTTTCCGAGTTTGGGCCACAAAACTCGTGTGGACGGTTTCTAAGTTTGGGCCACAAAACCTGGGTGCTTCGGGTTTGCCGAGTTTGGGCCACAAAACTCGGGCTGAGGACGGTTTCCAGGTTTGGGCCTCAAAATCTGGGCGCTGCAGGTTTCTGAGTTTGGGCCACAAAACTCAGGCGATGGATGGCTGGTTTCTTGGTTTGGGCCTCAAAACTGGGGGATGGACTTGAAGGCCTGGTTTCCTGGTTTCGGCCTCAAAACCGGGGGGGCGGAGTCCGGGAAAAGGACAAGCGGAGCGGAGGCGGCATGTGGTGGCAATCGGTGAGGTTGCGTCGAGGCAACGCTACCAGTTGTGCGGGCGTGGCCGTCGGATCAGCATCATCTTCGGGTTGGTCCAGGATAGCCTTAGGGTTTGGCTGGGTCGCTCTATAAATACATAGGGGTAGAGTGGGAATTAGAATTAGTATAAGTAGGGGGAGACACCCACCTCCCGAACTATCTCAGTCATTTGCTCTTTTGCCTCTAGGGTTTCCTGCTCTCCCTATTCCCTGCTGTAGCGAACTAAGATCCACAGAGAAGAGAACAATACCTCTGTATTCGTGAGATTTTGAGGAAGTGAGACCATAATCTCACTATTGTAGCGTGTGGTAGCCACACGGTTGCAAATTTGTGGTTGTGATTCGTGTTTTGTTCGTGTTCTTCGCGGGTTGTTTTTCTCCACGATTTTCCCGTTGATCGTTCTCTCTGCTTGGTGCATCTTTTGGAAATCCGTTTGAACCAAGTTGTTCTAGATCGTGAGGCACTTCTTTCCACCAAAGGAAATCAACTCTAACCTCACGAGCTAGTAGATCGGTCGATTTTTGTTTCGGATCGAGTTCTTGCTCCTTTGTCCCGAATTCTTCCAATTCACCAATTTGGAGTTAGGTTCGAGACATGATTCCTTTTGGATAGCTCACTAACCTCCTTGGAACTCCTCATACAATGTCTAAGCCTTAGAGCTTTTGATTCAGAGGAGATCGGGTAATTTTTGTGGAAGAACATCACAGAATCGGGACCATCGGACGCTCTGTTCTTGAGCATCAGACGCTGGTTCATACCATCGGACGCGTCCGGTGCCACGTGTCATCTGACAGTGAGTTTTAAGGAACATCGTGAAGGACCGAGAAGCTATCCGAAAGTGACCAGAGGGGGTGTGAATGGGAGCTTCAAAATTTCCTTTCGGAAACTAGATGCCACTGTCCCAAAATCAACCCCAAGAGCGAACCCTAGAGCTTGCTAATGTCCACGACCCTAGATGTAGGGTGGATGCTTCCTCGAAGCACAGCGGGACACTAGACAACCCTAGAAAGCCAACGCAAAAGACGGAACTCGAATCCAATCAAGGACGAACGAGCCGCGAACGAAAACGCGCGAAACTGGATCGACCGGACTCTGGCCAGCGTCCGATCAGCAGGGACCGGACGCGTCCGGTCAACAAAAATCGGCTCTGGAACCTTACTGTTCGCGACCAGACTCACGAGTACGGAGGGTCCGGTCGAGAGCAGTGCGTCCGGTCAGAAACGAACAAGCGCGATGAACAGTGGAGCCTGCGCGTCCGGTCACTTTACACCGGACGCGTCCGGTCGCTGAAAAACCGATCTGGACCCTCTCTGTTCTTGACCGGACTCACGGAAGGGAGCGTCCGGTCGATTGAACAGAGCGTCCGGTCACACGCAAACAACCACAGCGGTGTTCAACCACCGGACGCACGACCTGAGCGTCCGGTCGGCCCGAGCAGCGTCCGGTCACCCCGACAGCCCTCTGTTCTTCCACCAATTCGACTCAAACTCACTCAAAACGAATCCTCTAGGGATCAAACTTGGTGAGTGGAGTCACAAAGAGTATAGTGAGCTATCTCTAAGAGATCATGGCTCGAACCTATCTCCAAATCGGTGAATCGAAGAATTCCGGGGGTGAAGAGTAAAAGTGACCCGAAACTAAAAATCGATTGATCTCCTAGACCATGAGGTTAGAGGATGATTCCTTCGGTGGAAAGAAGTGCCTCACGACCTAGAACAACTTGGTTCAAACGGATTTGCAAAAGATGAACCGAGCAAAAAGATCAAGCGACGGGAAAATCGTGGAGAAAAGGGTTCCGCGAAGAACACGAACACAATGGAAATCACAGCCACGAGTTCGAATCAAGGACGCAAATCAAGCCAACGATCTGTGCTCCAAGGTGAGGATACGGCCTCACTTCCTCAACTCAACAGTACACAGAGTGGAGTCTCTCTGCGGATCTCAACTAGCTAAAGCAGGGAACGGGAGAGCAGGAAACCCTAGCAAATAAAAGCACTAACTGAGATAGTGGGAGGAGGGTGTCTCCCCTGACTACTTATCCTATTCTAGTCTAAGCCTATTTCCTACTCTACCCCTCTCTAAACTAATTACAGAGTGAACCAGCTAAACCCTAGGGCTATTCTGGTCCAACCCGAAGTGGTAGGTAGATCCGACGGCCACGCCCGCGCAAGTCGTCCGCGTTGCCTCCACGCAACCTTCCGATTACCGCCACGTGCCGCCCTCGCTCTGCACCCCCGGTTTTGAGGCCCAAACCGGGAAACCAGCCTTTTCCATCAGCCCCCGGTTTTGAGGCCCCAAACCGGGAAACCAGCCTCCAGCCTGAGTTTTGTGGCCCAAACTCAGAAACCCGCAGCGCCCGAGTTTTGAGGCCCAAACTCGGAAACCGGCCCATCGCCCGAGTTTTGTGGCCAAACTCGGAAACCGTCCACGCCCAGGTTTTGTGGCTCAACCTGGAAACCGAGCACCCAGGTTTTGAGGCCCAAACCTGGAAACCGTCCACCCGTTGGTTTTTCTCTGGCTCAACCAACAAACCGGAGCTGTAGAGGGGATGCACCGTCTGTGCACCCCGTCCACCGACACGTGTCCCCAGGTCCTCGACCCAAGCAACACCGTGCCCTGCAAGTCTCCGCTCGTCGCTGTCCCAGGCTGCCAGCCACCACAGCTGATCCTCAGGCACTCTGGCCCCTCAGTCCAAGCCTCATGTCCGCCCTTCACCGCTCGGTACATCGGCATGGCACGTCCGCCGCACGGCACGCCCATCCTTCACCGCACCCGGTCCGTCAGCACGGCACGTCTCAACTTGACCTTCACCTTGCCCTCGATCACTGTCTCCGTGCTCGACACCTGCACAACACAAGCCAAAGAACATGCGATCAATCCAGTTGACAATCACTCATCACTCAGAGACTCGGCATACACCCATGTATCCGCAATCTCCCCCTTGATGAGTGCATTGTCAACTACACACACAAATCATAAGTGACAGAAGAAGGTAGGAGGAAGGAGAAGAGAGAACCCAACCAAATGACCCAAAAGCATAGTAAAGCCAAAGAAGGTCAAGTGGAAGAAGCAAAGAACTTGGTCCCCAAAGACATGGGCAACGGCTCGACGCAACCAAGCAAAGCAAAGCTAGCCCTCAAGAACAGGTAGAACAGGCTCAACACCGCTAGCAAAAGCCAATCGAAGTTCAGATACCCATTGAGAAATCGGAGCAGAAGACGACAAAATGCTAGTCCCTCAAGATAGAGGCACAGAGGCTCAACACAACTAGCATGAAAACCACTCCGAACCAATTTGAACAACAAGACAATCGAAAAGTCAAAGTCAATACCAATTGAAGAAGGACTTCGACACCAAATGAGGAAAATGTTTGCTAGTCCCTCAAGACAGAGGCAACGGCTCTACACAACTAGCAAACTCCCCCTCGACAAGTGCAAGCAACTGGGAGAGCTCCCCTTAGATGATCATCCGGGAGTAAATGATTTGCAATTTCTCCCCCTTAGTTGAAAATGCACTAATCAAGAAACCAGGGCAAAATCTCTCTCCCCTTGGCAAAGTCTCCCCCTTTACACAAGCTTCCCCTTCCAAAATGCATATGAAGTCAGAAATGCAAGTTAGAAGCTTCAGGCATATAATCAAAAGAGTGCAAAGATGCTCTAATCGGTATAGCTCCAACAGCACAATTAAACACTCAAATAGCGAAGGCTCATACTGATCACACATACGAAATATGAAGCATATGAGCAAGTGAGCAGTGTTTGGCCAAAAGATAGTCACCATCAAAATAGCACTACACATGTATAGATAGGAATCCAAACAAGTGCTAAGCATATATACAAGGTGAACTACCCCTAGCAAAGTTCAATCATCATGCATAGGAATGAAGCATACACTTGTGATTTCAGTTTATATCGGAGTTGCAGCGGTAAAGAATTCACAAGTTCAATTATCTAGCATGTGATTGCGAGAGGTTGAAAGCTTGTCTTTGCCTAACTTTTCAACCGAGCGAAGCCTATGCCGAAGCAATCAGAGGCTTAAAGCTACGGTTTCGGTCATACACTACACGGCTCAAGTTTAACTCAAGGTGCAATGAGAAACAGTCTCGATACCGTGAGGTGTTGACAAGCAATCTCATCTCGATCTTTTCAATTCACTTAACACTTGGTTCAAATTTTAAACAGGTATGAACAGACCAAGCAAGTGAATGACTCAGAACTAGAGACATAGCAACCTAGCATATATGAAAAGCAGGAAAGAACTCAACACACCCTACACATGCTAGTTGCATATCTCAATGGTGAACATTTTCAGATTTATATTCATTAAGCAAATTCACCATTCCAAAAATAGCTCATCTCATAACATGTACTAGTGATCAGAAGGAGCATAAGCTACAAGTATCAACATAAGTATTGGAGCATACTAACAGAGCATAGTTACATTCTAGTGATTATAATCATGAAGCTCTGAATGTAAATGCGTATGCTAAAGATGCAAAGAAAAAGAAACTCAAAACGAAAGAGTCAGTCTATGATACAACTCAAAATGCTTCCCCCATCTAAAAGGAGAAACACACACCAAGCTCACCCCTCAACCTGTTAAAGGTTGATTCGTCTAAAGGCTTGGTGAAAATATCAGCCAGTTGGTGATGAGTATCGACATGGCGAAGGTCGATATCACCCTTCTCCTGGTGGTCTCGCAAGAAATGAAAGCGCACATCAATGTGTTTGGTTTTCGAGTGAAGCACGGGGTTCTTAGCAACGCTAATGGCACTCGTGCTGTCACAAAGCAAAGGCACTCGAGTAAAGCTCAAACCAAAATCACGCAGAGTGGCCATCATCCAGAGTAACTGGGAACAGCAGCTAGCCGCAGCAACATACTCAGCCTCCGTGGTAGACTGGGCGACACTAGACTGCTTGCGAGAAGACCACGATACCAGAGAAGACCCAATAAACTGGCAAGTTCCAGAAGTGGACTTGCGCTCAATGCGACAACCAACAAAATCGGCATCGGAATATCCGCAAAGCAAGAGAGTGGAGGAAGCAGAATACCAAATCCCGAGCTCAGGCGTGAAACGAAGGTACCTGAATATGCGCTTCACTGCCTGACGGTGAGAAGTGCGCGGCGACGCCTGAAAGCGCGCACACAGACACACCGCGAACTGAATGTCCGGGCGTGTCGCTGTCAGGTAGAGGAGCGACCCGATCATGCTGCGGTACTCCTTCTAGTCCACTGCTTCTCCGTCCACATCCGCATCCAGGGCAGTCGTCGTCGACATGGGTGTTGGTAGAGGCTTGACCTCACCCATATCGAACCGCTTCAGCAAGTCTTTTGTGTACTTGCCCTGGTGCACAAACGTCCCTTCTCGGGATTGCTTAATTTTTAACCCGAGAAAGAATGTCAGCTCGCCCATCATGCTCATCTCGAACTCCCTGCTCATAGTATCTGCAAACTTGGCAACCAAAGCGTGAGAAGAACCACCGAAAATGATATCATCCACGTAAATTTGGACCAAGAGTGTGTCTTTGCCTTGCCGGAGGAGAAAGAGCGTCTTATCTACACATCCCATTTTAAAACCCTTAGCTAGCAGAAATGTTTTCAATCTATCGTACCAGGCTCTAGGGGCTTGTTTCAAACCATACAAGGCTTTGTGGAGTTTAAAGACATGGTTTAGAAACTTGGGATTTTCAAAACCGGGGGTTGCTCAACATAAACCTCCTCCTCTATGTAGCCGTTTAAAAAGGCACTCTTGACATCCATTTGAAAAAGTTTGAAACCCCTGGATGCAGCAAAAGCCAAGAGTATCCTAATAGCCTCCAAACGTGCTACAGGAGCGAAGGTTTCCTCAAAATCTATCCCTTCCTTCTGACTATAGCCTTTCGCTACAAGCCGGGCCTTGTTTCTCACAACATGGCCATCCTCTCCTTGCTTGTTTTTAAATACCCATTTTGTCCCAATAGGCTTACAGTCAGGTGGAGGTGGAACTAGAACCCAAACCCGATTTCGCTCAAAGTTCTCTAACTCCTCATGCATGGCATTGACCCAATCTGGATCCGTCAAGGCGTGTCCAACATCTCGGGGCTCAAAATTAGCAACAAAAGCAGAATGAGCGAAATGAGAGATGTGCTGTGACCTGGAGCGAGTAACTCGCTCGCCGATGTCGCCGATCATCAGTTCAGGGGGATGCTGGCGCTGGATATGTCGTGGCGCCTCCCGGGAAGAAGTGACCTCCCCCTCAACAGCAGCTGGTTCCACCCCGGGTACAAAAGGTACCGCGCGAGGTGGAGGATCCCACGGCCCCCAGGAAGAAGAAGTGTCGGGACCGTGAGTCGTCGTCGAGGCCGCTCCTTGCGGCACGACAGGTGGAGGGGGTGCTGGATCATCCATATCTTCAGCACCCTCATCCTCGTCATCGAAAAGAGGCTCTCCAACCTCATGATCACCTGCACGCTCAAAACGAGAAGAAGGAGAAACAAGAGTCTCATCGAAGGTGACATCTGATGTCTCCATGACTCGGTTAGTATCAAGGTTAAGTACACGATATGCTCTAGTGTGAGTGCCATAACCCAAAAATACTCCGTCAGAAGAACGAGACTCAAACTTTTCTAGGTTGCCTTTTTTCAATATAAAACAGTGGCAACCAAAGACTCTAAAATAACTCACCTTGGGCTGGCGACCAAAACGCAACTCATAAGAGGTCTTCTTCAAAAACCTCTCAGAAAAATGCGATTTGAAATGTAGCATGCAGTGTTCATAGCTTCGGCCCAAAAGCGCCTAGGAGTCCTATGCTCATCGAGCATTGTCCTGGCCATCTCAACAAGGGTCCGATTCTTCCTCTCTACAACACCATTTTGGGGCGGTGTGTAGGAGGAAGAAAACTGATGCTCCAAACCAAGGCGGTTACAAAACTTCTCAAAGTCTGAATTTTTGAATTCGGAACCATTATCACTTCTAATAGCTCGCATCGAGTTCAAAGGGAACTTGTTCTGAAGACGCAAAATCAGATTGCAAGCGAATGAGAAAGTCTCAGTCTTCTCAGACAAAAAGAAGACCCACGAATACCTCGAAAAATCGTCAACAACAACCAAAACATACCACTTGCCACCAACGGAGCTCACCCGAGCCGGACCAACAAGGTCCATGTGTAAAAGCTCTCCAGGGTGCGAGGTCATAACCTTGGTCACAGGATGGTGGGGAGCGGCAACCATCTTCCTATGTCTGCAAGAATGGCAAACTAGATCCTTCTCCATCGAAAGCTTGGGCAATCCTCGGATTAGGCCAAGTGAGCTAAGTCTTGCAAGCAAGTCGAAGCTTAAGTGACCGAGCCTCCTATGCCACTTCCAAAGATCAGAGGACGAAGGACTAGCCAAGAGACAACGAGAAGAACCAAACGATTCCGAGAAATTCGCACGAAAGACTTTCCCAAAGGGCGAAATCAGACATACAAGATCGCCCTGAGGATCTAAGATGCGACTAAGGTTCAGTTTGAAACGAATCTCATAGTCATCATCAAAAAGTTGCGAAACAGAATGCAAGTTAAAATGCAGGTTAGAAACAAGAGCAACATCGCGCAACACAAAGTGCTCATTAACCCGCACAGTCCCACGGGACAATACCTTACCTTTACTATTATCGCCGAAGGTTATGTACTCCTTTCCGGCGACCGGGCTAAGGCTGGAGAACCACTTGGCGTTTCCGGTCATGTGCCTCGAACAACCGGAATCCACCAACCAAATGTCCTCCAATCGTCTCACCTACATCAATAAAAAGACATAGGGTGAGCATACGGTCCAACACTGGGGTTAGTGAAGTAAGGGGAAAACCAGTGTTGGGCCGGCTGCTCAAAAGAAGGGTTAGTGTAAAAACCATTCCTAGCACGTCTACGAGGGAAGCGATCACCACGCCGAGGAAAACGTGGTCCGCTAAGGAAGGAGCGCTCACCGCGATACTCAAACTGCGGTGGGGGAAAGCGCTCAACTAAGCCTCCGCCACGGGGTCTGTTACCTGCAAAAGCAGGACCCTGTCGGGCACGCTCTCTACGAGGCCTACGCCTAGGAACCTGGGGCTCAACACCTCTAGGCCTAGCGTCTCTCCTCGGAGCTCTCTGCTGCTGCCTAGACCTGGGGACTTGAGGTTCTGGACCTTTGGGCCTAGCAGCTCTCCTCTGGACCTTCGGCACATGCCCACCATGAGAAGGATGGTACATGTCCGGGTTCTCCAACTCCCGAGCACGGCGCGCCTCTCTCTTGCGCCGAAAGCAGAACTCACTCAGGTGACCATCCCTCCCACAGAAGTCACACTGGTACCTCACCGCGCGCAAAGGGGGTTGTTGGTATGCTGGGCTGTGGGTATGGTTCACTTTGCCCTTCTGTGGCAACTCAACTTGGATGGGTGGCATTGTGTCAAGCTTGTTCCTGAGGTGGTTTGGCTTGGGTGTCCACACTTGGTTCTTAGGTGGAGCTCTCGGGGGTTCCTCGAATACCCCATCTTTGGTGGTAGGCTTAGGAGGCTCTTTGGGTGGAAGCTTGGCAAGCTTGGGAGTAGTGGTGGAGTTAGGCTTCTCACATGGGTTCAAACCACTCGACTCTCCAATCTTCCCAAAAGCAGAAAGATCAACACCCCGAGCAAAACCTACACCAGGAGCCCCAGCAGCTCGCTTGAATTGGGAGATCATCATCCCGAGCCGCGGCTCACTATAGGAGACCCATGACAAGATGGTCCGAAGGTATGTGTTTTCTTCCTCGGTTTGCATCTTGCCATGCTTGACATTAGCAATCTCCATCTCCAAACCCTCGCACAAAGCACACCTCGTGACACAAGTGCTATCCGAGCTGGCCTTCTCTAAGGACTCAAGCTTGGCATTCTTCTCTGCCAACTCGGATTGCAAGACAGGACAAGTCTTGCATGCACCCAACAGCTGCGGCCTAGCACGGAGCTCATCCACCTCTCCAACCAACGCAGCATACTTACCTCTCAAAGTGAGAAGGTTAGTCATGTGCGCGGTGCACGACTCACACTCAACCTCCTCCGACACAACCACGGTGGACCGAGCGAACTCAAGCTCTCTCACCGTGTCCTCCCACTTCTGCCTAAACTCCTTGCGCTCTCTAGCGGCACGCCTAAGCAACTTGTCCTGACTAAGGAGCGCGGCAGTAACCTTCTCTACCTCAGAAGAAAGCTCATCGTAGGTAAGAGATACCTGGGAGGTGTCGTCGTCGTCGTCGTTGTTCCGAGGGGTGTGCTCCAGCTTGCCGTCGACCTCATCTCCGACCGCCATGGTGCAGAGGCCTCCGTCGTCGGCGAAGAAGCAAAGACCGTTGAGCTGGTCCTCGATCTTCTTCCTCTTGTCGGACTCGTCGTCGCTTGAGCAAGCGGAGTCGCCATCCGAGCCGTCGACATCGCTGAGCGCGGCGAAGAATGCGCGCTTCTCAGCTTGAGCCTTCTCCAAGTACTTCTTCTTGATGTACTCTTTGTCGAAGCCGCCCTTCTTCTTGTGCGCTGGGGAGACGTGCTTCTCCTTGTACTTGGAGTCGTTCTTGCGCCCATGATCGCCCTTCCCCGGATGCTTGTTCTTCTTGGGGCAGTTGGCGATGAAGTGGTCGGGGTCGCCACACTCGTAGCAGCCCGTGCGTCCTCCTCCGCGACGACGGTTCATGCGGTTGTTGTGGAACCGCGAGAACCGGTTGGCGAGCAAAGCCAACTCGTCGTCTCCCAAAGTCTCCAGCTGGTCCTCTGTGACAGAAAAAAGAGAAGAAAGCGCAAAACCAGCTGAGGGGTTAGAGGAAGAGCCGGAAACCAAAGCCATGGATAAGCCTGGGCGTTCGGGTTACCCGTTTTTTTCGGGTCGGGTAATTCGGGTAATTCAAAGTTCGGGTAATGAAAATTGCTACCCGAATTTAGTCCTGAAAAAACACTACCCGCAACTTCGGGTACCCGATAATTCGGGTTCGGGTTCGGGTATTACCCGATTTACCCGAATTCATAAAAAGAGCAAATTATACAAAATTTTAGTAGAAATTCATACATAATTTCAGCAACATCTTGTATAGAATTCTAACACTAATTTACAAAGAATAACATATTACAGTCACTTGTTCAAACCGAGAGAATAGTATACTAATTAAATGATAAATTCATTGATTTAACTAACAAAACATGATAAATACAAAGACAAAAATACAACTTCGGGTAATTCGGGTAGTTCGGGTACCGAGGGATATTACCCGAATTACCCAAACTAATTTCGGGTAATCAAAATCAGTATCCGAAGTTGGGATCGGGTACCTCGAGTTCGGGTAATTCGGGTCCGGGTTTGGGTAATTCGGGTACGGGTAATGGGTAGCGGGTATTTTGCCCAGGCTTAGCCATGGACGGGCGAGAAGGATTTTCAAAAGAAGCCCTCGCCATAGCGTCAATCTCACTGGACTTGAGCTTACTAAAGAGCTCGTCGCAGGTGAGCGTCTCATAGTTAGGCGATTCGATGATCGCCTGAATCTTGGAATCCCACACCGAACGGTCAAGAGTGTGCAAAAGCTTCAAAGCACGCTCATGATCATCAAAAGGCAATTGCTCTCTGTTAGCCCTCATCCTGTTGACTATCACCTGAAAGCGAGTGAATAAACTTTCTATGCTCTCGCCAGGTTGATGTCTAAAGTTCTCATACTCTCGCTTGAACGACTCGTAGAGTCGGGTTTTGACTTGAGAGGTGCCCTCATGGAAATGCATGAGAGTGTCCCAGATCTCCTGAGCCGTAGCG
Organism: Coix lacryma-jobi var. lacryma-jobi; assembly: GCA_009763385.1. Taxonomy (NCBI): domain Eukaryota; kingdom Viridiplantae; phylum Streptophyta; class Magnoliopsida; order Poales; family Poaceae; genus Coix; species Coix lacryma-jobi. The sequence continues at coordinate 54,168,711 of CM019824.1, forward strand.
AGGTGAGAAACGCGATCAAACTCACCCATGCTCAAACAAGAGAAAAGAGCATTACGGGCTCGGCTATTGGCATCGTGCTCATCGATTTGCTGTTGAGTCACATGAGCAGCCAAGACCACGTAATCAGGGGAGTTGCAAATATCCCAGATAGAAGCGCCCAAACTCTGCAGATAGGCCGACATACGTATCTTCCAATACGCATAGTTCGTCCCATCGAAAAAAGGCAGTTTGCCCACGCCGCGATCCATGTCGCCTCCGGTGGATCTGGAACCGGCTAAGGTGGAAGATCCTTAACCCGCTCCGATACCAATTGAAGGACCGAGAAGCTATCCGAAAGCGACCAGAGGGGGGGGGGGGTGAATGGGAGCTTCAAAATTTCCTTTCGGAAACTAGATGCCACTGTCCCAAAATCAACCCCAAGAGCGAACCCTAGAGCTTGCTAATGTCCACGACCCTAGATGTAGGGTGGATGCTTCCTCGAAGCACAGCGGGACACTAGACAACCCTAGAAAGCCAACGCAAAAGACGGAACTCGAATCCAATCAAGGACGAACGAGCCGCGAACGAAAACGCGCGAAACTGGATCGACCGGACTCTGGCCAGCGTCCGGTCAGCAGGGACCGGACGCGTCCGGTCAACAAAAATCGGCTCTGGAACCTTACTATTCGCGACCGGACTCACGAGTACGGAGGGTCCGGTCGAGAGCAGTGCGTCCGGTCAGAAACGAACAAGCGCGATGAACAGTGGAGCCTGCGCGTCCGGTCACTTTACACCGGACGCGTCCGGTCGCTGAAAAACCGATCTGGACCCTCTCTGTTCTTGACCGGACTCACGGAAGGGAGCGTCCGGTCGATTGAACAGAGCATCCGGTCACACGCAAACAACCACAGCGGTGTTCAACCACCGGACGCACGACCTGAGCGTCCGGTCGGCTCGAGCAGCGTCCGGTCACCCCGACAGCCCTCTGTTCTTCCACCAATTCGACTCAAACTCACTCAAAACGAATCCTCTAGGGATCAAACTTGGTGAGTGGAGTCACAAAGAGTATAGTGAGCTATCTCTAAGAGATCATGGCTCGAACCTATCTCCAAATCGGTGAATCAAAGAATTCCGGGGGTGAAGAGTAAAAGTGACCCGAAACTAAAAATCGATTGATCTCCTAGACCGTGAGGTTAGAGGATGATTCGTTCGGTGGAAAGAAGTGCCTCACGACCTAGAACAACTTGGTTCAAACGGATTTGCAAAAGATGAACCAAGCAAAAAGATCAAGCGACGGGAAAATCGTGGAGAAAAGGGTTCCGCGAAGAACACGAACACAACGGAAATCACAACCACGAGTTCGAATCAAGGACGCAAATCAAGCCAACGATCTGTGCTCCAAGGTGAGGATACGGCCTCACTTCCTCAACTCAACAGTACACAGAGTGGAGTCTCTCTGCGGATCTCAACTAGCTAAAGCAGGGTACGGGAGAGCAGGAAACCCTAGCAAATGAAAGCACTAACTGAGATAGTGGGAGGAGGGTGTCTCCCCTGACTACTTATCCTATTCTAGTCTAAGTCTATTTCCTACTCTACCCCTCTCTAAACTAATTACAGAGCGAACCAGCTAAACCCTAGGGCTATTCTGGTCCAACCCGAAGTGGTAGGTAGATCCGACGGCCACGCCCGCGCAAGTCGTCTGCGTTGCCTCCACGCAACCTTCTGATTGCCGCCACGTGCCGCCCTCGCTCTGCACCCCCGGTTTTGAGGCCCAAACCGGGAAACCAGCCTTTTCCATCAGCCCCCGGTTTTGAGGCCCCAAACCGGGAAACCAGCCTCTAGCCTGAGTTTTGTGGCCCAAACTCAGAAACCCGCAGCGCTCGAGTTTTGAGGCCCAAACTCGGAAACCGGCCCATCGCCCGAGTTTTGTGGCCAAACTCGGAAACCGTCCGCGCCCAGGTTTTGTGGCTCAACCTGGAAACCGAGCACCCATGTTTTGAGGCCCAAACCTGGAAACCGTCCACCCATTGGTTTTTCTCTGGCTCAACCAACAAACCGGAGCTGTAGAGGGGATGCACCGTCTGTGCACCCCGTCCACCGACACGTGTCCCCAGGTCCTCGACCCAAGCAACACCGTGCCCTGCAAGTCTCCGCTCGTCGCTGTCCCAGGCTGCCAGCCACCACAGCTGATCCTCAGGCACTCTGGTCCCTCAGTCCAAGCCTCACGTCCGCCCTTCACCGCTCGGTACATCGGCATGGCACGTCCGCCGCACGGCACGCCCATCCTTCACCGCACCCGGTCCGTCAGCACGGCACGTCTCAACTTGACCTTCACCTTGCCCTCGATCACTGTCTCCGTGCTCGACACCTGCACAACACAAGCCAAAGAACATGCGATCAATCCAGTTGACAATCACTCATCACTCAGAGACTCGGCATACACCCATGTATCCGCACATCGGACGCTGACCATCGGAGCGTCCATTGCCATCAGACGCGCCGGGGGTCAAGCATCGGACGCTAGGGTCTCACTGTAGCAGCGTCCGATGCCTGTCCAGTAAGGTTCCAGAAAGGTCCTGTTTGCATCGGACGCGTCCGGTGCTGAGCCATCGGACGCAGGCCAGCGTCCGATGCAACTGTTTTTGCATAGTTTCATCCGTGGTTCGTTCGTCCGTTGTTGGTTTTGATTTCCGGCTTTTGCGTTGGGTTTCTAGAGCTGTGTAGTGTCTCACTGTGCTTCTTGGAAGCATCCACCCTACATCTAGGGTCGTAGACACTTGCAAGCTCTAGGTTTGCTCTTGGGGTGATTCACGGGATAGTGGCAACGAGTTTCCGGTAGGAAATTTTGAAGCTCCCATTCACCCCCCTCTGGTCGCTTTCGGGTAGCACTCTCGGTCCTTCAATTGGTATCGGAGCAGGTTAAGGATCTTCCACCTTAACCGGTTCCAGATCCATAGAAGGCGACATGGATCGCGGCGTGGGCAAACCGTCGTTCTTTGATGGGACGAACTATGCATATTGGAAGATACGTATGTTGGCCTATCTTCAGAGCATGGGTGCTTCTGTTTGGGAGATTTGCAACAAGGAGGATTACGTTGTCTTGGTTGCTCGTGCTACTCAGTTGCAGATCGAGGAGCATGATGCCAATAGCCAAGCCCGTAATGCTCTTTTCACCTGTTTGAGCATGTCCGAGTTTGATCGCGTTTCTCACCTCCCCACGGCTCGTGAGATTTGGGCGACCCTCATGCGCTTCCATGAGGGAACCACTCAAGTCAAATCCCATCTCTATGAGTCGCACAAGCGGGAGTATGGGAACTTTCAACACATGCCTGGCGAGAGCATAGAAAGTTTATTCGCTCGCTTTAAGGTTATTATCAACAAGATAAGAGCAAACAAGGAGCTGTTGCCTTTTGACGATCATGAGAGAGCTTTGAAGCTTTTGCATACTCTCGATCAGTCGGTGTGGGACTCAAAGGTCCAGGCGATCATCGAATCGTCTAACTATTTGACCCTCACATGCAACGAGCTCTTCAGTAAGCTCAAGTCTAGTGAGATTGACGCCATGTCGAGAGCTTCTTTTGAAAATCCTTCTGGCCCGACTATGGCTTTCGTTTCTGGCTCTTCTGCTAACCCCTCTGGTGGATTTGCACTCTCTTCACTTCTTTCTGTCACAGAGGAGCAGTTGGAGTCTTTGGGGGATGATGAGTTGGCTTTGCTTGCCAACCGGTTCTCGCGGTTCCACAACAACCGCATGAACCGTCGCCGCGGAGGAGGACGCTCAGGATGCTTTGAGTGCGGCGACCCTGACCACTTCATCACCAACTGTCCCAAGAAGAACAAGCAATCTGGGAAGGGCGATCATGGGCACAAGTACGACTCTGGGAAGCGCAAGGAGAAGTACGTCCCCGCGAAGCCAAAGCGGAAGGGCGGCTTCAACAAGGAGTACATCAAGAAGAAGTACTCGGAGATGGCCCAGGCTGAGCAGCGTGCGTTCTTTGCCACGCTCAGTGACGTCAATGACTCGGATGATGACTCCGCACACTCATGCGATGATGAGTCCAAGAAGACGAAGAGGATTGAGGACAAGCTGAATGGCCTCTGCTTCTTCGCCGACGACGAGGGCTTCTGCACCATGGCCCTTGGTGATGAGGTTGACGACAAGCTGGAGGAGATCCCTTAGAACGATGACGACGACTCCTCGCAGGTATCTCAAACTCTCGAGGAACTCTCTGCTGAAGTTGATAAGCTTACCGACGCTTTGCTGAGTCAAGACAAGTTGCTTAGGCGTGCGGATAGAGAGAGAAAGGAGTTTAGGCAGAAGTGGGAGGACACGGTAAAGGAGCTTGAGTTTGCTAGATCCACCGTGGTCGTGTCTGAGGAGGCAGAATGTGAGATGTGCACCAAGCACATGACTGACCTTCTCACTTTGAGAAGCAAGTATGCTGCTTTGGTTGGAGAGGTGGACGAGCTCCAGGCTAGACCCGTGTTGTTGGGTGCGTGCAAGTCTTGTGCTGGCTTGCAAACCGAGTTGGCAGAGAAGAATGCCAAGATTGAGTCTCTTGAGAAGGCCAGCTCGGGTAGCACTTGTGTGTCTAGATGTGCGTTGTGCGAGCATTTGGAGATGGAGATTGCAAACGTGAAGCATGGCAAGATGCAAACCGAGGAGGAAAACACATACCTTCGGACCATCTTGTCATGGGTATCTTGTATTGAGCCGCAGCTTGGGATGATGATTGCTCAGTTTAAGCGCGCTGCTGGAGGTCCAGGTGTAGGTTTTGCTCCGGGTGTTGATGTTTCTTCTTTTGGGAAGATTGGAGAGTCGAGTGGTCTTAACCTGAGTGAGAAGCCCAACTCCACCACTACTCCCAAGCTTACCAAGCTTCCACCCAAAGAGCCTCTCAAGCCTAACACCAAGGATGGAGTGTTTGATGAACCTCCAAGAGCTCCACCCAAGAAATAGCAATGGGCTCCCAAACCAAACCACCTCAAAAATAAGCTGGACACAATGCCACCTATCCAAGAAGAGCTTATGCCACAGAAGGGTAAAGTGATCCACACCCACTACCGTGAGTACCAACAACCCCCTATGAGAGTGGTGAGGTACCTTTGTGAGCACTGTGGGAGAGATGGACACTTGAGTGAGTTTTGCTTTAGGCGCAAGAGAGAGGAGCTCCGTGCCAGGGAGACGGGCAATGCGGACAAGTACCATCCCTTCCATGATGTACATGTGCCGAATGTTCAGATGATAGCCGCTAGGCCTAGAGGTGCAGTGCCTCAAGGTCCTAGGCGTCAGGGAGGTGTTGCCCGACGAGGTCCTGACATTGCAGGATATGGACCTCGTGGCGGAGGCTTTGTTGAGCGTTTCCCTCCACCGCGTTTTGAGTATCGCGATGGACGCTCTTTCCTTAGCAGACCACATTTTCCTGTGCATGGTGATCGCTTTCCCCGTAGGCGTGCTAGGGATGGTTTTTATACTGACCGTTCTTTTGTGCAGCCGGCCCAACACTGGTACTCTTCCTACTTCACTAACCCCAGTGTTGGACCATATGCTCACCCAATGTCTTTTTACTGATGTAGGTAAAACGATTAAAGGACATTTGGTTGGTGGATTCCGGTTGCTCAAGGCACATGATCGGAAACGCTAAGTGGTTCTCCAGTCTTAGTCCTATTGCCGGAAAGGAGTTTATCACCTTCAGCGACAATAACAAAGGTAAAGTGTTGTCTCGTGGGTCGGTGCGAGTTAATGAGCACTTTGTGTTGCATGATGTTGCTCTTGTTTCTAACTTGCATTTTAACCTTCCTTCTGTTTCGCAACTTTTTGATGATGACTATGAGATTTGTTTTAAACCAAATCTCAGTCGTATTTTAGATCCTCAGGGCAATCTTGTATGTTTAATTTCGCCCTTGGGGAAAGTCTTTCGTGCGAATTTCTCGGAGTCGTTTGAATTTTCTCGATGTCTTGTGGCTGGTCCTTCCTCCTCTGATCTTTGGAAGTGGCATAGGAGACTCGGTCACCTGAGCTTTGACTTGCTTGCAAGGCTTAGCTCTCTTGGCCTAATCCAAGGATTGCCCAAGTTGTCCATGGAGAAGGACCTTGTTAGCCATTCTTGTATACATGGGAAGATGGTTGCCGCTCCCCACCATCCAGTGACTCGGGTCATGACACAGTGCCCTGGAGAGCTTTTACACATGGACCTTGTTGGTCCGGCTCGGGTGAGATCAGTTGGGGAAAGTGGTACGTGCTTGTTGTTGTTGATGATTTTTCGAGATATTCATGGGTCTCCTTTTTGACTGAGAAGACTGAGACTTTCTCTTCAGCTCGCAATCTGATTTTGCGTCTTCAGAATGAGTTCCCTATGAACTCGATGCGAGCTATTCGTAGTGATAATGGTTCCGAATTCAAGAATTTGAATTTTGAAAAGTTTTGTAACTCTTTGGGTTTGGAGCATCAATTTTCTTCCCCCTACACACCGCCACAAAATGGTGTTGTAGAGAGGAAGAATCGGACCCTTGTAGAGATGGCCAGGACGATGCTCGATGAGCATAGGTCTCCTAGGCGTTTTTGGGCCGAAGCTATGAACACTGCATGCTATATTTCCAATCGCATTTTTCTCCGAGCTTTCTTGAAGAAGACTTTTTATGAGTTGCATTTTGGAAAATAGCCCAAAGTGAGTTATTTTAGAGTTTTTGGTTGCCACTATTTTATATTGAAGAAAGGCAACCTGGACAAATTTGAGTCTCGTTCTTCTGACGGTGAATTTTGGGTTATGGCACTCACACTCGAGCATATCGTGTACTTAACCTTGATACTAACCGAGTCATGGAGACATCTGATGTCACCTTCAATGAGACCATGGTTTGTCCTTCTTCTCGTTTTGAGCGTGCAGGTGATCATGAGGTTGGTGAGCCTCTTTTTGATGATGAGGACGAGGATGCTGAAGGAATGGGTGACCCAGCATCACCTCCACCTGCTTCACCGCAAGGAGCGGCTTCTACTACGACTCACGGCCCCGACCCTTCTTCCTCTACCACTTGGGGGCCATGGGATCCGCCACCCCGAACGGTACCTTTTGTACCCGGGGAGGCACCAGCTGCTATTGAGGGGGAGGTATCTTCTGCTCAGGAGGCGCCACGACATATTCAGCGCCTACACCCGCCTCAACAGATGATTGGTAGCATTGACGAATGTGTCACTCGGTCCAGGTCGCAACAAATCTCTCACTTTGCTCATTCTGCATTTGTTGCTGATTTTGAACCCCGAGATGTTGGACACGCTTTGACGGATCCGGATTGGGTCAATGCCATGCATGAGGAGTTAGAAAATTTTGAGAGAAATGGGGTTTGGGTTTTGGGTCCACCTCCTCCAGACTGTAATCCTATTGGGACAAATGGGTTTTCAAAAACAAACAAGGAGAGGATGGCCACATTGTGAGGAACAAGGCCAGGCTTTTAGCTAAGGGTTATAGTCAGAAGGAGGGGATAGACTATGAGGAGACTTTTGCTCCTGTAGCTCATTTGGAGGCTATTAGGATACTCTTGGCTTTTGCTACATCCAAAGGGTTTAAACTTTTTCAAATGGATGTCAAGAGTGCCTTCTTAAAAGGCTACATAGAAGAAGTGTATGTACAGACACCCCTGGTTTTGAAAATCTCAAGTTTCCAAACCATGTTTTTAAACTCCACAAAGCTTTATATGGTTTGAAACAAGCCCCAAGAGCCTGGTATGATAGATTGAAAACCTTTTTGCTAGCTAAGGGTTTTAAAATGGGATGTGTTGATAAAACGCTTTTTCTCCTCAAGCAAGGCAAAGACACTCTCTTGGTCCAGATTTACGTGGATGATATCATTTTCGGTGGTTCTTCTCATGCTTTGGTTGCCAAGTTTGCAGATCTTATGAGCAGGGAGTTCGAGATGAGTATGATGGGCGAGCTGACTTTCTTTCTCGGATTGCAAATTAAGCAATCCCGAGAGGGAACGTTTGTGCATCAGGGCAAGTATACCAAAAACTTGTTGAAGAAGTTTGATATGGGTGGGGCCAAGCCTCTTCCAACACCCATGTCGACCACGACGACCCTGGATGCGGATGTAGATGTGCGGATACATGGGTGTATGCTGAGTCTCGAGTGATGAGTGATTGTCAACGGGTTTGATCACATGTTCTTTGGCTTGTGTTGTGCAGGTGTCGAGCACGGAGACAGTGATCGAGGGCAAGGTGAAGGTCAAGTAGAGACATGCCGTGCCGACGGACCGGGAGCGGTGAAGGGCGGACGTGAGGCTTGGACTGAGGGACCGGTGGCCTGAGGATCAGCTGTGGTGGCTGGCAGCCTGGGACAGCGACAAGCGAAGACTTGCGAGACATGGTGTTGCCTGGGTCGAGGACCTAGGGACACGTGTCGGTGGACGGGGTGCACGGGCGGTGCATCCCCTCTACAGCTCCGGTTTGGTGGTTGAGCCACAGAAAAACCACCGGGTGGACGGTTTCCAGGTTTGGGCCTCAAAACCTGGGTGCTGCGGGTTTGCCGAGTTTGGGCCACAAAACTCGGGCTAAGGACGGTTTCTAGGTTTGGGCCTCAAAACCTGGGCGCTGCGGGTTTCTTAGTTTGGGCCACAAAACTCAGGCGACGGACATCGGGTTTCCCGGTTTCGGCCTCAAAACCGGGGGTCGACGTGAAGGCCTGGTTTCCCGGTTTCGTCCACAAAACCGGGGGTGCAGAGTGAGGGTGGCACGTGGCGGCAATCGATGAGGTTGCGTCGAGGCAACGCTACCAGTTGTGCGGGCGTGGCCGTCGGATCACAACTATCTTCGAGTTGGTCCAGAATAACCCTAGGGTTTAGCTGGTTCGCTCTGTAATTAGTGAGGGGTAGAGTAGGAATTAGAATTAGGATAAGTAGAGGGAGACACCCTCCTCCCAATATATTTCAGTCATTTGCTCTTTGCTTCTAGGGTTTCCTGCTCTCCCAATTCCCTGCTGTAGCGAACCTCAGATCCATAGAGAAGAGAACAATACCTCTGTGCCCGTGAGATTTTTGAGGAAGTGAGACCGTAATCTCACTATTGTAGCGTGTGGTAGCCACACGGTTGCAAACTCGTGGTTGTGATTCGCGTTTTGTTTGTGTTCTTCGCGGATTGCTTTTTTCCACGTTTTTCCCGTCGATCGATCTCTTTGTTCGGTGCGTCTTTTGCAAATCCGTTTGAACCAAGTTGTTCTAGATCGTGAGGCACTTCTTTCCACGAAAGGATTTGACCTCTAACCTCATGAACTAGTAGATCGGTTGATTTTTGCTCCGGATCGGTTTTGCTCCTTTAGACCCAAATTATTCCAATTCACCGATTTGGAGTTAGGTTCGAGCCATGATTCCTTTAGGATAGCTCACTAACCTCTTTGGAACTCCTCATACCAAGTCTAAGCCCTAGTGCTTTTGATTCGAAGGAGATCGGGTGATTTTCGCGGAAGAACAGTTCTGGTCTGGGAGCATCGGACGCTGGTGTCAGGACCATCGGACGCTGGTTCATACTAGCAGACGCGTCCGATGCCACGTGTCACCTGATAGGCAGTTTTAAGGAGCATCGGACGCTGACCATCGGAGCGTCCGTTGCCATCAGACGCACCGGGGGTCAAGCATCGAACGCTAGAGTTTCAATGTAGTAGCGTCCGATGCTTGTCCAGTAAGGTTCCAGTAAGGTCCTGTTTGCATCGGACGTGTCCGGTGCTGAGCCATCGGACGCACGCCAGCGTCCGATGCGACTGTTTTCGCACAGTTTCATTCGCGGTTCGTTCGTTCGTTGTCAGTTTTGATTTCCGGCTTTTGCATTGGGTTTCTAGAGTCGTAAATTGTCTCGCTGTGCTTCTTGGAAGCATCCACCCTATCTCTAGGGTCATGGACACTTACGAGCTCTAGGGTTTGCCTTTGGGGTTGTGTTGACACTTACTAACGTCGTTACTAAGAATGGACCTTACGATCCATCCACGGCAACGGCGCCAGAAATGCTTGTTGGTATTTCTTAGCGTAAGCAGAAGAATCCGCAAGCGCACGGAAGTACCGCTGTAGCACTTCACCCGGTGGTATTCAGGGTATCGTATTTCCACGAAGAACGGAGGTATTTCTTCTATCTAGTTCATCCAAGGACAACACAAGGGTAGAGAAAGAGAGGGGAATAGAGATGGATCGCTAAAGCTTTACTGTCTAAAGATAGATAAACGTTACTTCTACTTGTTCACTTCGGGCACCGGCTTATACCTGGTCTGCCAGGTAACTCCGGCCTTTGTGTAGCTCTACGCCGTAACCGAACGTGGGGAAAACTAAGGGCAAACAGGGCTGTCACCACCTGCCGCCGATCCCTCACCCGTGGATTACGAGGCAAACGAAGGTGAACCCTAGCCTAGACACCACGTCTACGCTATTGATCACTACTCTAGCGTTGCGCAAGAACCCCTCCAAATGATTCAGAGGTTCCTCTACTAGAGTATCCGCTACGAGAACGGACGACGAACCCGCAAACAAGAAGAGATAAAGCTTATCTAATCAAAAGAACAATAATACTGTAGAAACCACGAACACTTACTATGTATGGATCCCGATGTGGGTACAAGGTAAGGGCCCATCGAGGTACAAGCTCGGGGAGAGACCGACAAGCCCAGTACTTCCCCGCTCTCTTCCCTCACATCTCACTCTCCAACTCTAGAAAGCTACTAGGGCATGGCCCTAAGGAGTGGGGATCTACTCAAGAGAGAGGTGCTCTTCTATTCCTTTTGTGTGTTGTTGTTTTGGCCTCCCCTCCTCCTCTCCTTATATAGGTGCTTTAGGTCGGTTTAGGAGGGACTTCGCTGCAAAATTCACCCGGAACCGCCTTAGGGAGGAGTTAATGCACCGCCTCAACAAAATTGGGCTGAAACCGATGTTCTGGGGGGGGGGCGGTCGACCCAGGGGGCGGCCACCCCCTAGCTGGGCCCCCGTGGGCTGGGCCAAAGCCCATTTGGCCTGAAACGCCGTGCTGAGTCTGAATCTGGTTGAAGTTTGATACACTTTGGTACTTGGTTTTGATTTTTCCTCCAATTCTTCCTTTACTTTCGGCCCAAATCACGTTGTTCCGGTATAAATACATGTTCACCAAAACTCGTGGAATGCAGTAGTGTAAAGCCCTATTCACTAGTCTTGGGAATATTTTTATTATTTTTATAATGAAGTTGGTTTTATAAAAATATGAGTTCAGGGCCACCAAAATAAGCACACACAACTCCCCCCCACACTTAGCCCTTTGCTCGTCCTCGAGTAAAGATTAGGACTAAGATGGGTCATCTCTCTGATATGTAACCTGCATACAAGTTATTCCAAGCTTCACCTGCACTTATGAACTCTGAAGTGTCTACCATGATATCTTGGGTGATTGAAAAATGGAACAACATGGATTCAAATCCCCTGCATCAATCAATTCAGAAACTTGGGTTTTCATTTAATTTTGAAAATGTAAACCATAGCTTAGCTCCTCAAATGATTCTCTCAAATCGCTCATTTATGTGTTTGGTTCCTCACAAGGCATACCAAAGTGTTGCCTTCTTTCTTTCCTATTCCTAAAAAGCTTTTGTGGAGTTTGGGTAGGTAAAGATATGAAGGCATACTTACTCCGCATATTTTGCTAAGTCAAATCTCGGATCCGAGGAGAAAGATGCCATACCCTTAGATCAAGAAGTGCAAGTGTGGGGAATATATATGTATATATATATTTTTTTTATCTCCTTTGTCATGCTTCTCTCTCCCCCTTTTTTTTAGAAACTTATGAAAATATGGGCTATCTTTATTTTTATTTTTTTAGAGAGAGGCGGGCATCGAAGTACCCATTGTTTTCTCATTTGGACACTTGTCCATTTTTTTCTGCTCTCTCATTTTTTTGGCACATGCTTCTTTGGCGTGGCATCTTTTCTCTTTTCTTCATGCTTTTTGGCATGGGATTTTTTTTTTCATAGCCCATATTTTGCAAAAGTAAAAAGGAATTTTGGGAAGAGAGGTTCATAACACAAATGGTGGAGTTTTTATTTTGGTGGAATGGAAAGGCATGTTTTTGCGTTACTCTAAGTGCAAGAGTTAGCATTTTTTTTATGTGGGTGTACGTGAATCTTGATCTTAGGGGCATGATAAGTTTCTCAACAAGGCATCAACAAGACTTGACAAACTCAATGCAGTAGTAAGTTGCAAGTATTTGGAGGTTTTAAAATCTAACACTAGATATGGCTTTGGTAGGAATTTTCATATCATTGAGGAGCATGCTATTTGAACTTTTGTTTTTTTGTAAAATAAATCCCAAGTTCTTCACATGAAAGAGCAAGGTTCATTTTCATCCTACTATATCTCATATTTCAATTACTTAGATAGCATGGGGTCCCTATGAATGTGTTCACAAGTTATAGGAATATTAGCAAGGAATAAAGAGTATGCAAATTTTATCAAAGGATAACTTGAAGATGACATGTCAAAAGTTTTGTCTTTTTAATTTGTTTAGTTTTAATCTTCAAAACATGGGAGATGTGAGGATAGAGTTTTGCACAAACCATCGTTTGAAGATGAAGGAGTTTACGATGAGTTAGAAATGATTTGACCAACCGGAAGTTAAGTCAATCCATTCTAAAACCTTTTACCTTGTCCTTCTCCATGTTGGGTTTCTCGATGTTGTGCAATGTGTTGGGGAGATCTCAATTGTGTGAATGGTTATACCCGGGAGATCTCCCCCACACTTATTCTTGTACCTGTTTATTGAAACAAAACAAAAGAAACAAAAGAAAGGCTCTACCAGTTTGAAAACTGGGAAGACTCAATTTTATTATGAATATTTTTTTTATTTTGTTTTCACAATCTATTTTCATCATTTTTTAAATATATAAATATATATATTATATATATAATAAATTAAAAGATTTTTTTATTTTATAGCTTAGCAATCTGAGAAAATGATAAGAAAGTTCCCAATCCTTCATCTTTTTGCCCTAAAATGATTAGAGACAATAATACCTGAAGGAAACTTTCATAATCATATCTCATTTTGCAAGCCTTTTTTTATTTATTTACTATTATTTTTTTCATTTTTTTTATTATTTAGGAAACTCTTTTTTTGGTTTTTTTAAGCAGAACTCAAACAAGGCTAAGATAAGTTTTGCTATAAAGTACTAGCCTTGGTTCATCTCCATTAAAGATTACTTCTTTTGTTATGCAAACAACTTAGGTTTATTAATCAAAATCTAACGCCATGTCAATTTTGATTAAAGAAGGTCATTTTAACCTAAGCACCATGCTTAAATTAAAAAAAAAGACCAATGGATGTACCGGGCCCGGTATACCCAAACCAGAGTAGCCGTCATAAACAATAAGAAGCATGAATTTGTATGGTCTAGTAAACTTATGGAGATAAATATGAGTAAGGCATTTGATGATTTTTTTGAAGCTCTTCATGCTCTCTTACATCGTATGTACCCTTGTTCTTCTTGATCATGTCCTGAAAAGGGTTAACAACCAAGAATACCCGAAGGTGCACACTAACTAGATAGCATGATCTTATTTTTATTAAGAATTTTTTTAATGATAGTAATAAAAGAAATATAAAGCTATTTTTTAAATCATTAAATAAATATTTTTTTTCTTTTTTTTTAGGATAATCCGGGGTATCTCCGGCAGTGCTTAAGTTATAGTCTTAAGCTTGACCTTGGGAACTTCATCTTGCAGCCTACAGTGGTGGTGTAAATCCCAGTTCACCACCAATTTTTGCATTAACACTCAAGCTGCAAGGTTAGCACCACCATGCATCTACGGGATTTGCAATGTTTGTGATAAACATAAGCATCCACAACCATTCTCTTAAAGAGTTTGACAACGAGAATCAAGAGAAGGTTGTGATCCTCGTAGAAGCATGTGGTTTGAAGCAAAATGAACTCTAGAGAACCTAAAAGTGAGCATGCGACATGAGGGATCTCAAAAGAGAAGTTATCATGCTCATTAACAGATTCTTGCTTGGTTTCTAGAGTTGTTTGCTTCACATGTCCATGGCATGAAAGTTTCAGCACTGGAAAGATCTATCATGAAAGACGAACGTTGATACTTGACTGCTGTCGAGAACAACGTTATGATGGCCAGAGGGACATGGATTAAGCTCGAGCGAGGATGGTACTGGATACGTTTCACAAGGATGAGATTGAAACTCAAACGAAACGCACGGAGCTATGCATTTTACCACCTCGCATGAGTTAGCGTTGGGCTGCTCCTTCGCCTTTGGATTTGCGGAACTAGCGATAGACTCGGCGGAAGTGATTGCTCCCAACTGTTCATCAGGGCCCCCACGGAATGGTTTCTCTATGGAAGTTTTTCGAAGGGTGGCCTAACAGAAGTTCGAATTCGAGGATGTCGTAGATATGAAATCTAGGTGAACCACGTTTTCGTTTATTTCAAAAGGTACGGCCTTAGCAATGAAGGACCGAGGAGCTACCCGAAAGCGACCAGAGGGGGGGTGATGGTGCCGGACAAAAAATTCCTTTCGAAAACTAGACCCACTGTCCCAAAATCAACCCACAGCAAGCAACACCCTAGAGCTTGCTAATATGCACCACCGGCTGGCGGGCACCCGGTAGGCACTGGTGACACTACAAGTGCGTGGATGCGGCTATGTGAGCCCTAGAGGACGACCACTTCCAAACACGGAACTTATCCGTGACAGCGTCGAACGAACTGAAATCCTCACGACGAACGACCGCGACGATACAGCGCGAAACTAAACGACCGACTCTGACCAGCGTCCGGTCAGGAAGCACCGGACGCGTCCGGTCGTCAAAAACCGGCTTTGGAACCTTACTGTTCGTGACCGGACTCACGAGTATGGAGCGTCCGGTCGTGTACAGTGCGTCCGGTCAGAAACAAACACGCGCGATGAACAGTGAAGCGATGCGTCCGGTCAGGGAGCACCGGACGCGTCCGGTCGTCAAAAAACTGTTCTGGGAGCTCTCTGTGTTGGACCGGACGCACGAGGCTCAAGCGTCCGGTCGTTCACTGAGCGTCCGGTCGAAACCGACAAAGCCAGGAACAGTGCAAGCGTAGCGTCCGGTCGAAATGCGAACAGAGCGTCCGGTCGAGTGCGTCCGGTCAGTACGCAGAAAATCTTCGCGTCGTGTTCAACGACCGGACTCTGACGGTGCGTCCGGTCGATGAATCTCGAGCACCGGTCACCCCGAAAACAGCGCAGTTTTCACGATTCAACCCGATCTCCTCCGAATCAATTGCTCTAGGCCTAGGATTCGATTGAGGAGTCACAAGGATGTTAGTGAGCTATCTCTAAGAGATCATGGCTCGAACCTAACTCCAAATCGGTGAATCGAAGAATTTCGGGGGAAGGGAAGAAAAGTGACCCGAAACGAAAATCGATCGATCTCCTAGACCGTGAGGTTAGAGGATGATTCCTTCGGAGGAAAGAAGTGCCTCACGATCTAGAACAACTTGGTTCAAACGGTTTTGCAAAAGATGAACCGAGCGAAAAGATCAAGCGACGGGAAAAACGTGGAGAAAAAGGATTCCGCGAAGAAGACAACGAAAACGCGAATCACAGCCACGAACTCAAATCACGGACGCAAATCAAGTCATCGATCAGTGCTCCAAGGTGAGGATACGGCCTCACTACCTCAAATCAACAGTACACAGAGTGGAGTCTCTCTGCGGATCTCAACTAGCTAAGCAGGGATGGGAGAGTGGAAACCCTAATGCTAGGAAGCAAATGACTGCGCTAACTGAGATAGGGAGGAGGGTGTCTCCCCTGGACTACTTATACTAACCTAGCCTAAGTCTATTTCCTACTCTACCCCTCTCTACTCTAATTACAGAGCGGCCAGGAAAACCCTAAGGCTAATCTGGTCCACCCCTGGTGGTAGGTAGATCCGACGGCCACGCCCACGGTCTTCCGCGTCGCCTCCACGCAACCTTCAGATCGCCGCCACGTGCCGCCACCACTCTGCACCCCCGGTTTTGTGGCCCAAACCGGGAAACCAGCCTTTTCCATCAGCCCCCGGTTTTTGAGGCCCAACCGGGAAACCAGCCTCCAGCCCGAGTTTTGTGGCCCAAACCCGGAAACCCGCAGCGCCCGAGTTTTGAGGCCCAAACTCGGAAACCGGCCCACGCCCAGGTTTTAAGGCTCAACCTGGAAACCGTCACGCCCAGGTTTTGTGGCTCAACCTGGAAACCCAGCACCCAGGTTTTGAGGCCCAACCTGGAAACCGTCCACCGTTGGTTTTTCCCGGGCTCTACCAACAAACCAGCGTCGTAGAGGGGATGCACCGCCTGTGCACCCCTTCCACCGACATGATCGCACTTCTCCGCTTGTCGCTGTCGCAGGCTGCCAGCCACCACAGCTGATCCTCCGGCCTCCAGTCCATCAGTCCAAGTCCACGTCCGCCCTTCACCGTCCGATACATCGGCATGGCACGTCCGCCGCACGGCACGCCCATCCTTCATCGCGCGCCGGTCCGTCGGCACGGCACGTCGCAACTTGACCTTCACCCGCCATCGATCACTGTCTCCGTGCTCGACACCTGCACAACACAAGCCAAAGAACATGCGCATCATCTCCGTTGACAATCACTCATCACATAGAGACTCGGCATACACCCATGTATCCGCAATCTCCCCCTTGATGAGTGCATTGTCAACTCCACAACAAATCATGAATAAGAAGAAGGGGTAGGAAGGAGTGGGAGAAGAGAAACCCAACCAAATGACCCAAAAGCCTAACAAAAGCCAAAGAAGGTCAAGTGGATGAAGCGAAAACTTGGTCCCCAAAGACATGGGCAACGGCTCGACGCAACCAAGCAAAGCAAAGCTAGCCCTCAAGAAGAGGTAGAACAGGCTCAACACCGCTAGCAGATACCAATTGAAGATCGGAGGACAACAGAAGCAAAATGCTAGTCCCTCAAGATAGAGGCACAGAGGCTCAACACAACTAGCAAGAAAATCACTCCGAACCAATTGGAAATCAACCCAAACAAATGGGAAAGCACACCAGACGATACCAATTGAAAGCCAAATGAAAAAGCTTATGAAAGCTCATGAAAAGCTAGGAACGTTTGCTAGTCCCTCAAGACAGAGGCAATGGCTCAACACAACTAGCAAACTCCCCCTCGACAAATGCAAGCAACTAGGACAAATGATTCTCCCCTTAGTTGATCAACACAGGAGCATATGATTTGCATAATTTCTCCCCCTAGTTGAAAATGCACTTATCAAGGCCAAAAGGTATCGGAGAAGCAACTCCCTTCACATAAACTCCCCTGAACACAAGATCTCCTTCCAAATGCATATGAAGTCAAAATGCAAGTTAGGAGCTTCAAGTATATATCAAAAGAGTGCAAAGATGCTCTAATCAGTATAGCTCCAACATCTCAATTAAGCACTCAAATAGCAAAGGCTCAAACTGATCACTTATACGAAATATGAAGCATATGAGCATGTGAGCAGTTTTAAGCCAAAAGGATAGTCACCATCAAAATAGCACTAGACATGTATAGAAGGAATCCAAACAAGTGCTAAACATATATACAAGGTGAACTACCCCTAGCAAAGTTCAATCATCATGCATAGGAATGAAGCATATACTTGTGATTTCAAATTCATATCGGAGTTGCAGCGGTAAAAGAATTCACAAGTTCATTTTTAGCATGTGATTGCGAGAGGTTGAAAGCTTGTCATCGCCTAACTTTTCAACCGTGCGAAGCCTATGCCGAAGCAATCAGAAGCTTAAAGCAACGGTTTCGGTCATACACTACATGGCTCAAGTTTAACTCAAGGTGCAATGAGAAACAGTCTCAATACCATGAGGTGTTGACAAGCAATCCCATCTCGATCTTTTCAATTCAACAATACTTGGTTCAGATTTTAAGCAAGTTATGAACAACCAAGCAAGTGAATGACTCAGAACTAGAGACATAGCAACCTAGCATATATGAAAAGCAGGAATGGACTCAACACACCCTACACATGCTAGTTGCATATCTCAATGGTGAACATTTTCAGATTTATATACATTAGGCATAATTCACCATTCCAAAAATAGCTCGCTCATAACATGTAACAGTGATCAGAAAGAGCATAAGCTACAAGCATCATCATAAGTATCGGAGCAATACTAACAAGAGCATAATTACATTCTAGTGAATATAGACATGAAGCTCAGAATGTAAATGCGTATTGTCCGACACAAGAAGAATACCAATTGGAAAGACTCAAGAAACTCAAAAGAAAAGAGCCTCAAAATAAAAGAGTCAGTCTGTATACATCTCAAAATGCTTCCCCCATCTAAAAGGGGAAACACACACCAAGCTCACCCCTCAACCTATTAAAGGTTGATTCGTCTAAAGGCTTGGTGAAAATATCAGCCAATTGGTGATGAGTATCGACATGGCGAAGGTCGATATCACCCTTCTCCTGGTGGTCTCGCAAGAAATGAAAGCGCACATCAATGTGTTTGGTTTTCGAGTGAAGCACGGGTTCTTAGCAACGCTAATGGCACTCGTGCTGTCACAAAGCAAAGGAACTCGAGTAAAGCTCAAACCAAAATCACGCAAAGTGGCCATCATCCAGAGTAACTGGGAACAGCAGCTAGCCGCAGCAACATATTCAGCCTCCGTGGTAGACTGAGCGACACTAGACTGCTTGCGAGAAGACCACGATACAAGAGAAGACCCAATAAACTGGCAAGTCCCAGAAGTGGACTTGCGCTCAATGCGACAACCAGCAAAATCAGCATCAGAAAGCCACAAAGCGAGAGGGTGGAAGAAGCAGAATACCAAATCCCGAACTCAGGCGTGAAACGAAGGTACCTGAAGATGCGCTTCACCGCCTGACGGTGAGAAGTGCGTGGCGAAGCCTGAAAGCGCGCGCACAAGCACACGGCGAACTGAATGTCCGGCCGTGTCGCCGTCAGGTAGAGCAGCGATCCAATCATGCTGCGGTACTCCTTCTGGTCCACTGCTTCTCCATCCGTGTCGGCATCCAGGGCAGTCGTCGTCGACATGGGCGTCGGAAGAGGCTTGGCCTCACCCATGTCGAACCGCTTCAGCAAGTCCCTCGTGTACTTGCCCTGGTGCACAAACGTCCCCTCTCGGGATTGCTTAATTTGCAACCCGAGAAAGAAGGTCAGCTCGCCCATCATGCTCATCTCGAACTCCCTGCTCATAGTATCTGCAAACTTGGCAACCAAAGCGTGAGAAGAACCACCGAAAATGATATCATCCACATAAATTTGGACCAAGAGAGTATCTTTGCCTTGCTTGAGGAGAAAAGCGTTTTCAACACATCCCATTTTAAAACCCTTAGCTAGCAAAAAGGTTTTTAATCTCTCATACCAGGCTCTAGGGGCTTGTTTCAAACCATACAAAGCTTTGTGGAGTTTAAAGACATGGTTTGGAAACTTGGGATTTTCAAAACCGGGGGGTTGCTGGACATAGACCTCCTCCTCAATGTAGCCGTTTAAGAAGGCACTCTTGACATCCATTTGAAAAAGTTTGAAACCCATGGATGCAGCATAAGCAAGAGTATCCTAATAGCCTCCAAACGAGCTACAGGAGCGAAGGTCTCCTCATAATCTATCCCCTCCTTCTGACTATAACCCTTCGCTACAAGCCGGGCCTTGTTTCTCACAATGTGGCCCTCCTCTCCTTGCTTGTTTTTAAATACCCATTTTGTCCCAATAGGTTTACAGTCAGGAGGTGGTGGCACTAGAACCCAAACCCGATTTCGCTCAAAGTTCTCTAGCTCCTCATGCATGGCATTGACCCAATCCGGATCCGTCAATGCGTGTCCAACATCTCGGGTTCAAAAGACGCAACAAAAGCAGAATGAGCAAAGTGCGAGATGTGCTGTGACCTGGAGCGAGTAACTCGCTCGTCGATGTCGCCGATCATCTGTTCAGGGGGGTGCTGGCGCTGGATGTCGTGGCGCCTCCCGGGAAGAAGTGACCTCCCCCTCAACAGCAGCTGGTTCCACCCCGGGTACAAAAGGTACCGCGCGAGGTGGAGGATCCCACGGCCCCCAGGAAGAAGAAGTGTCGGGGCCGTGAGTCGTCGTCGAGGCCGCTCTTTGCGGCACGGCAGGTGGAGGGGGTGCTGGATCATCCATACCTTCAGCACCCTCGTCCTCGTCATCAAAAGAGGCTCTCCAACCTCATGATCACCTGCACGCTCAAAACGAGAAGAAGGACAAACAAGAGTCTCGTCGAAGGTGACATCTGATGTCTCCATGACTCGGTTAGTGTCAAGGTTAAGTACACGATAAGCTCGAGTGTGAGTGCCATAACCCAAAAACACACCGTCAGAAGAACGAGACTCAAACTTGTCCAGGTTGCCTTTTTTCAATATAAAACAGTGGCAACCAAAGACTCTAAAATAACTCACCTTGGGCTGGCGACCAAAACGCAACTCATAAGAGGTCTTCTTCAAAAACGCTCTCAGAAAAATGCGATTCGAAATGTAGCATGCAGTGTTCATAGCTTCGGCCCAAAAGCGCCTAGGAGTCCTATGCTCATCAAGCATCGTCTTGGCCATCTCAACAAGGGTCCGATTCTTCCTCTCTACAACACCATTTTGGGTGGTGTATAGGGAGAAGAAAACTGATGCTCCAAACCAAGGCGATTACAGAACTTCTCAAAATCCGAATTTTTGAAATCGGAACCATTATCACTCCTAATGCTCGCATCGAGTTCAAAGGGAACTCGTTCTGAAGACGCAAAATCAGATTGCGAGCGAAAAGAAAGTCTCAGTCTTCTCAGATAAAAGAAGACCCACGAATACTCGAAAAATCGTCAACAACAACCAAAACATACCACTTGCCACCAACCGAGCTCACCCGAGCCGGACCAACAAGGTCCATGTGTAAAAGCTCTCCAGGGTGCGAGGTCATAACCTTGGTCACAGGATGGTGGGGAGCGGCAACCATCTTCCCATGTCTGCAAGAATGGCAAACTAGATCCTTCTCCATCGAAAGCTTGGGCAATCCTCGGATTAGGCCAAGTGAGCTAAGCCTTGCAAGCAAGTCGAAGCTTAAGTGACCGAGCCTCCTATGCCACTTCCAAAGATCGGAGGAAGAAGGACTAGCCAAAGACAGCGAGAAGAACCAAACGATTCCGAGAAATTCGCACGAAAGACTTTCCCAAAGGGCGAAATCAGACATACAAGATCGCCCTGAGGATCTAAGATGCGACTAAGGTTCGGTTTGAAACGAATCTCATAGCCTCCATCAAAAAGTTGCGAAACAGAAAGCAAGTTAAAGTGCAGGTTAGAAACAAGAGCAACATCGCGCAACACAAAGTGCTCATTAACCCGCACCGTCCCACGAGACAATACCTTACCTTTACTATTGTCGCCGAAGGTTATGTACTCCTTTCCGGCGACCGGGCTAAGGCTGGAGAACCACTTGGTGTTTCCGGTCATGTGCCTCGAACAACCGGAATCCACCAACCAAATGTCCTCCAACCGCTCTACCTACATCAATAAAAAGACATAGGGTGAGCATACGGTCCAACACTGGGGTTAGTGAGTGAGGGTAATACCAGTGTTGGGCCGGCTGCTCAAAAGAACGGTTAGCAGAACGAAAAAACCATCCTGTCTAAGGGGATAGCGATCACCACGCACAGGAAAACGTGGTCCGCTGGGGAAGAAGCGCTCACCGCGAAGCTCAACCTGCCGTGGGAGAAAGCGCTCAACTAAACCTCCGCCACGGGGTCCGTTACCTGCAAAAGCAGGACCCCGTCGGGCACGCTCTCTACGAGGTTTACGCCTAGGAGCCTGGGGCTCAACTGCTCTAGCGTCTCTCTCGGAGCTCTCTCCTGCCTAGGCCTAACAACCTGAGGTGCTGGACTTCTAGGCCTAGTCTCCCTCCTCGGGGCTCTCATCTCCTGCTGCCTAGGCTGGGTACGCTTCCCTCCAGACCTAGCAGCTCTCCCCTGAGGCTTCGGAGCATGTCCACCACGAGCTGGGTGAAACATGTCCGGGTTCTGCATCTCCCTAGCACGGCGCGCCCTCTCTTGCGCCTAAAGCAGAACTCACTCAGGTGACCATCCCGCCCACAAAAGTCACACTGAAACCTCACCGCGCGCAAAAGGGGTTGTTGGTTTGCAGGGATGTGGGTATGGTTCACCTTGCCCTGCCCTTCTGTGGCAACTCCTCTCGGATGGGGTGGCATTGTGTCAAGCTTGTTCTTTAGGTGATTGGGCTGGGTTGCCATTGTGGATTCTGGGTGTGGAGCCTTGGGAGGTTCAACTACAACTCCATCCTTGGTGACAGGCTGGCAGGGCTCTTTGGGTGGAAGCTGGTTAGTTTGGGAGTAGTGGTGGAGTTGGGCTTCTTACTCGGATCAAGACCACTAGACTCTCCAATCTTACCAAAAGCGGGAAAGATCAACACCCTGCGCAAGGCCTAAGCCTGGACCTCCAGCAGCTCGCTTGAATTGGGAGATCATCATTCCCGAGCTGAGGCTCACCACAAGACACCCATGACAAGACGGTCCGAAGGTATGTGTTTTCCTCCTCGGTACGCATCTTGTCATGCCTCACATTGGCCATCTCTGCTCCAGGCCCTCACACAAGGCACACCTCTTGACACAAGTGCTATCCGAGCCGGCCTTCTAAAAAGACTCAAGCTTGGCATTCTTCTCTGCCAACTCGGATTGCAAGACAGGACAAGTCTTGCACGCACCCAACAGCTGCGGTCTAGCTCGGAGCCTCCACCTCATCTACCAGCGCAGCATGCTTACTCCTCAGAGTGAGAAGATCCGTCATGTGCGCGGCGCAACTCTCGCACTCCAACTCCTCCGACACAACCACGGTGGAACGAGCGAACTCAAGCTCCTTCACCGTGTCCTCCCATTTCTGCCTAAACTCCTTGCGCTCTCTAGCGGCACGCCTAAGCAACTTATCTTGGCTAAGGAGGGCAGCAGTCAACTTTCAACCTCGGAGGAAAGCTCGTCGTAGGTGAGAGATACCTGGGAGGGTGTCGTCGTCGTCGTCGTCGTTCCGAGGGGTACGCTCCGGCTCGCCGTCGACCTAATCTCCGAGCGCCATGGTGCAGAAGCCGTCGTCGTCGGCGAAGAAGCAGAGGCCGTTCAGCTTGTCCTCGATCCCTTCTTCTTCTCGGACTCGTCATCGCTCGAGCTGGCGGAGTCGTCATCCGAGTCGTCGACGTCGCTGAGCGTGGCGAAGAACGCGCGCTGCTCAGCTTGCTGCTTCTCCAAGTACTTCTTCTTGATGTACTCTTTGTCGAAGCCGCCCGTTTCTTGTGCCTTGGGGGGACATGCTTCTCCTTGTACTTGGAGTCGCGCTTGCGCCATGTTCGCCCTTGCCCAAGTGCTTGTTTTCTTGGGGCAGTTGGCGATGAAGTGGTCGGGGTCGCCGCACTCGTAGCATCCCGTGGTCCTCCTCCTCGACGACGGGTCATGCGGTTGTTGTGGAACCGCGAGAACCGGTTGGCGAGCAAAGCCAACTCGTCATCTCCAAAGACTCCAGCTGGTCCTCTGTCACAGAGAAGAGAGAAGAGAGCGCAAAGCCAGCTGAGGGATTAGAGGAAGAGCGGAGGACGAAACCAAAGCCTGGAGGGCGAGAAGGATTTTCAAAAGAAGCCCTTGCCATAGCATCATCTCACTGGACTTGAGCTTACTGAAGAGCTCGTCGCAGGTGAGGGTCTCATAGTTCGGCGATTCGATGATTGCCTGAACCTTGGAGTCCCACACCGAACGGTCAAGGTGTGCAAAGCTTCAAAGCACGCTCATGATCGTCCAAATGGCAACTGCTCTCTGTTAGCCCTCATCCTGTTGACAATCACCTGAAAGCGAGCGAATAAACTTTCTATGCTTCGCCAGGTTGATGTCTAAAGTCTCATACTCTAGCTTGAACGACTCGTAGAGTCGGTTTTGACTTGAGAGGTGCCTCATGAAAACGCATGAGAGTGTCCCAGATCTCCCGAGCCGTAGCGAGATGAGAAACGCGATCAAATCACCATGCTCAAACAAGAGAAAAGAGCATTACGGGCTCGGCTATTGGCATCGTGCTCATCGATCTGCTGTTGACTCACACGAGCAGCCAAGACCACGTAATCAGGGGAGTTGCAAATATCCCAGATAGAAGAGCCCAAACTCTGCAAATAGGCCGACATAGTATCTTCCAATACGCATAGTTCGTCCCATCGAAAAACGGCGGTTTGCCACAAGCCGCGATCCATGTCGCCTTCGTGGATCTGGAACCGGCAAGGGGAAGATCCTTAACCTGCTCCGATACCAATTGAAGGACCGAGGAGCTACCCGAAAGCGACCAGAGGGGGGGTGAATGGGAGCTTCAAAATTTCCTTTCGGAACTAGAGCCACTGTCCAAGAATCAACCCCAAAAGCAAACCCTAGAGCTTGCTAATGTCCACGACCCTAGATGTAGGGTGGATGCTTCCTAGAAGCACAGCGGGACACTACACAACCCTAGAAAGCCAACCGAAAAGACGGAACTCGAATCCGTCAACGAACGAACGAACCGCGAACGATACAGCGCGAAACTGAAACGACCGGACTCTGACCAGCGTCCGGTCAGGAAGCACCGGACGCGTCCGGTCGTCAAAAACCGGCTTTGGAACCTTACTGTTCGTGACCGGACTCACGAGTATGGAGCGTCCGGTCGTGTACAGTGCGTCCGGTCAGAAACAAACACGCGCGATGAACAGTGAAGCGATGCGTACGGTCAGGGAGCACCGGACGCGTCCGGTCGTCAAAAAACATGTTCTGGGAGCTCTCTTGTTGGACCGGACGCACGAGGCTCAAGCGTCCGGTCGTTCACTGAGCGTCCGGTCGAAACCGACAAAGCCAGGAACAGTGCAAGCGTAGCGTCCGGTCGAAATGCGAACAGAGCGTCCGGTCGAGTGCGTCCGGTCAGTACGCAAAAATTCTTCGCGTCGTGTTCCACGACCGGACTCTGACGGTGCGTCCGGTCGATGAATCTCGAGCGTCTGGTCACCCCGAAAACAGCGCAGTTTTTCACGATTCAACCCGATCTCCTCCGAATCAATTGCTCTAGGCCTAGGATTCGATTTGAGGAGTCACAAGGATGTTAGTGAGCTACTTCTAAGAGATCATGGCTCGAACCTAACTCCAAATCGGTGAATCGAAGAATTTCGGGGGAAGGGAAGGAAGAAAAGTGACCCGAACGAAAAAATCGATCGATCTCCTAGACCGTGAGGTTAGAGGATGATTCCTTCGGAGGAAAGAAGTGCCTCACGATCTAGAACAACTTGGTTCAACCGGTTTTGCAAAAGATGAAACGAGCGAAAAGATCAAGCGACGGGAAAAATGTGGAGAAAAAGGATTCCGCGAAGAAGACAACGAAAACGTGAATCACAGCCACGAACTCAAATCACGGACGCAAATCAAGTCATCGATCAGTGCTCCAAGGTGAGGATACGGCCTCACTACCTCAAATCAACAGTAAACAGAGTGGAGTCTCTCTGCGGATCTCAACTAGCTAAGCAGGGGATGGGAGAGTGGAAACCCTAATGCTAGGAAGCAAATGACTGCGCTAACTGAGATAGGGAGGAGGGTGTCTCCCCTGGACTACTTATACTAACCTAGCCTAAGTCTATTTCCTACTCTACCCCTTCTACTCTAATTACAGAGCGGGCCAGGAAAACCCTAAGGCTAATCTGGTCCACCCGCTGGTGGTAGGTAGATCCGACGGCCACGTCCGCACGGTCTTCCGCGTCGCCTCCACGCAACCTTCAGATCGCCGCCACGTGCCGCCACCACTCTGCACCCCCGGTTTTGTGGCCCAAACCGGGAAACCAGCCTTTTCCATCAGCCCCCGGTTTTGAGGCCCAAACCGGGAAACCAGCCTCCAGCCCGAGTTTTGTGGCCCAAACCGGAAACCCGCAGCGCCCGAGTTTTGAGGCCCAAACTCGGAAACCGGCCCACGCCCAGTTTTAAGGCTCAACCTGGAAACCGTCACGCCCAGGTTTTGTGGCTCAACCTGGAAACCTAGCACCCAGGTTTTGAGGCCCAAAACCTGGAAACCGTCCACCGTTGGTTTTTCCCGGGCTCTACCAACAAACCGGCGTCGTAGAGGGGATGCACCGCCTGTGCACCCCTTCCACCGACATGATCGCACTTCTCCGCTTGTCGCTGTCGCAGGCTGCCAGCCACCACAGCTGATCCTCCGGCCTCCAGTCCATCAGTCCAAGTCCACGTCCGCCCTTCACCGTCCGATACATCGGCATGGCACGTCCGCCGCACGGCACGCCCATCCTTCATCGCGCCTGGTCCGTCGGCACGGCACGTCGCAACTTGACCTTCACCCGCCATCGATCACTGTCTCCGTGCTCGACACCTGCACAACACAAGCCAAAGAACATGCGCATCATCTCCGTTGACAATCACTCATCACATAGAGACTCGGCATACACCCATGTATCCGCAAGCAACTCCACAACACTCCCAGAGAAACCCTGGCGGACCTTCAAAGAGTTTGTCGGTCGGGATTAGCGGAGTGTTACCCAAAAGAGATTTCGCTAAGAATTTTGACATTTTTTTTTCCGACCGATGGGTTGTGAAGAGCATCGACAATTGTTCCCCTAAATGTGCAAGATATGGTCATGGAGGATGAAAGAATCCGAATTACATCAGAATAACGTTTCACCTCCACTAACAATTCTTTTGATGGCTCTATTTTAGGGGACACTTCATATGTCGAGCGTTTTTCTACCTACGAAGGTTCGTGATTCTGTCATAATCCTCGAATTCAATTGCAAACTCCGAAGGATAAAGCATTATCAGTGTTTGCAGCTCGGGTGAGGGCTCAAAAGTCGAATCTATGTATGGCAAAGTTGTTGATTCGACTGATGAGGGCTCCTCAAAACTTGACATGCCCTTGTTTTGGAGAGGTTTTGGTTCTACAACGGGAGAAGTGTGCTTCTCTAGGAAGTTATCAGGATTTTTCTCTGTTCCGTTGTAGATTTGCTTGAAAACGACCCTCCAGCGGCCCTGTCAAGGACTAGGGCAGCATCTTCATCTAGACCCATAGAAAAGAGATGCAATTGCACGCTCTCGGGTAAAGACATGTTTGGGCTAGCGTGTAGTATCGTCAAATACCTGGCCCAGGCTGCACCTATAGACTCCTCATCTTGCTCGAAATGGAGGATTTCCTTTGGTATAGAGGTGATACGAGACCTAGGGAAGAATGCAAGATAAAACTTGTTTTTAAGTTCTTCCCAATCCCCATTCACACTTTCTACAACATTAGCGTACCATTGTTTCGCCTCCCCATTGAGGGAAGACGAAAACAATTTCCACTTAATCATTTCTTTTGTCATGCCTGGGATGCTTAGGCATGAGCAAATTTCCTCAAGATCTAGCAAGTGGTTAAAAGAATCTTCATTATGAAAACCAGAGAAGTGTAGTGCCCGAGCTATGGATTTTAAATAAGGGTGGAGTCCATCATTGGATGAAAGTTTTGGAGAAGGTTTTGGCTCGACGAACTCACCTTTGAAGTGGACGGATTTTGAATTGGAGTGGTTGGCTTCATGATAGAAAAGGTAAAAAGAAATATTTTTGGTTTTTATAAAAAGGGATATAGATACGAGGATGAACTAGGTTCGAAGAAAATAGCAACCGTTCCCCGGCAACGGCGCCAGAAATGCTTGTTGACACTTACTAATGTCGTTACTAAGAATGGACCTTACGATCCATCCCCGGCAACGGCGCCAGAAATGCTTGTTGACACTTACTAACGTCGTTACTAAGAATGGACCTTACGATCCATCCCCGGCAACGGCGCCAGAAATGCTTGTTGGTATTTCTTAGCGTAAGCAGAAGAATCCGCAAGCGCACGGAAGTACCGCTGTAGCACTTCACCCGGTGGTATTCAGGGTATCGTATTTCCACAAGGAACGGAGGTATTTCTTCTATCTATTCGTCCAAGGACAACACAAGGGTAGAGAAAGAGAGGGGAATAGAGACGGATCGCTAAAGCTTTACTGTCTAAAGATAGATAAACATTACTTCTACTTGTTCACTTCGGGCACCGGCTTATACCTGGTCTGCCAGGTAACTCCGGCCTTTGTGTAGCTCTACGCCGTAACCGAACGTGGGGAAAACTAAGGGCAAACAGGGCTGTCACCACCTGCCGCCGATCCCTCACCCATGGATTACGAGGCAAACAAAGGTGAACCCTAGCCTAGACACCATGTCTACGCTATTGATCACTACTCTAGCGTTGCGCAGGAACCCCTCCAAATGATTCAGAGGTTCCTCTACTAGAGTATCCGCTACGAGAACGGACGACGAACCCGCAAACAAGAAGAGATAAAGCTTACCTAATCAAAAGAACAATAATACTGTAGAAACCACGAACACTTACTATGTATGGATCCCGATGTGGGTACAAGGTAAGGGCTCGTCGAGGTACAAGCTCGGGAGAGACCGACAAGCTCGGTACTTCCCCGCTCTCTTCCCTCACATCTCACTCTCCAACTCTAGAAAGCTACTAGGGCATAGCCCTAAGGAGTGGGGATCTACTCAAGAGAGAGGTGCTCTTCTATTCCTTTGTGTGTTGTTATCTTTGGCCTCCCCTCCCCCTCTCCTTATATAGGTGCTTTAGGTCGGTTTAGGAGGGGGTTTGCTGCAAAAATCACCCGGAACTGCCTTAGGGAGGAGTTAATGCACCGCCTCAACAAAATTGGGCTGAAACTGTCGTTCTGGGGGGCGGTCGACCCAGGGGGCGGCCGCCCCCTGGCTGGGCCCCCGTGGGCCGGGCCAAAGCCCATTTGGCGACGATGAGTCCAAGAAGAAGAAGAGGATCGAGGACAAGCTGAACGGTCTCTGCTTCTTCGCCGACGATGAGGGTTTCTGCACCATGGCCCTTGGTGATGAGGTCGACGGCAAGCTGGAGGATACCCCTTGGAACGACGACGACACCTCCCAGGTATCTCTTACCCACGACAAGCTTTCTGCTGAGGTCGAGAATCTTACTGCCGCCTTGCTTAGTCAGGATAAGCTGCTTAGGCGTGCTGCTAGAGAACGCAAGGAGTTTAGGCAGAAGTGGGAGGACACGGTGAAGGAGCTTGAGTTTGCTAAATCCACCATGGTTGTGTCTGAGGAGGCTGAGTGCGAGATGTGCACCAAGCACATGACTGACCTTCTCACTCTGAGAGGTAAGTATGCTGCTTTGGTTGGAGAGGTCGATGAGCTCCGGGCTAGACCCGTTGTGTTGGGTGCGTGCAAGACCTATCCAGCTTGCAAACCGAGTTGGCAGAGAAGAATGCCAAGATTGAGTCTCTTGAGAAGGCCAGCTCGGGTAGCACTTGTGTGAGTAGGTGTGATTTGTGCGAGGGTTTGGAGATGGAGATTGCGAACGTGAAGCTTGGCAAGATGCAAACCGAAGAAGAAAACACATACCTTCGGACCATCTTGTCATGGGTGTCATGTAATGAGCCGCAGCTTGGGATGATGATCGTGCAGTTTAAGCGTGCTGCTGGAGGTCCAGGTGTTGGTTTTGCTCCGGGTGTAGATATCTCTTCTTTTGGGAAGATTGGGGAGTCGAGTGGTCTGAACCCATGTGATAAGCCCAACTCCACCACTACTCCCAAACTTACCAAGCTTCCACCCAAAGAGCCTCTCAAGCCTAAGACCAAGGACGGAGTGTTTGAGGAACTTCCACGAGCTCCACCCAAGAACCAGCAATGGGCTCCCAAACCCAACCACCTCAAAAACAAGCTAGATACTATGCCACCTATCCAGGAGGAGCTTGTGCCACAAAAGGGCAAAGTGATCCAAACCCACAACCGTGAGTACCAACAACCCCCTATGAGAGTGGTGAGGTACCATTGTGAGCACTGTGGGAGAGATGGACACTTGAGTGAGTTTTGCTTTAGGCGCAAGAGAGAGGAGCGCCGTGCCAGGGAGATGAACAATGCGGACATGTACCATCCTTTCCATGATGTGCATGTGTCGAATGTTCAGAGGAGAGCTCCGAGGAGAGCTGCTAGGCCTAGAGGTCCATTGCCTCAAGGTCCTAGGTGTCAGGGAGGTGTTTCCCGACGGGGTCCTGACTTTGCAGGATACGGACCCCGTGGCGGAGGCTTTGTTGAGCGTTTCCCTCCACCGCATTTTGAGTATCGCGATTGACGCTCTTCCTTAGCGGACCACGTTTTCCTGTGCGTGGTGATCGCTTTCCCCGTAGGCATGCTAGGAATGGTTTTTATACTGACCGTTCTTTTGAGCAGCCGGCCCAACACTGGTACTCTTCCTACTTCACTAACCCTAGTGTTGGACCATATGCTCACCCTATGTCTTTCTATTGATGTAGGTAAAATGATTGGAGGACATTTGGTTGGTGGATTCTGGTTGCTCGAGACACTTGACCGGAAACGCCAAGTGGTTCTCCAGTCTTAGTCCTATCACCGGGAAGGAATTTATCACCTTCGGTGACAATAGCAAATGTAAGGTGTTGTCTCGTGGGTCCGTGCGAGTTAATGAGCACTTTGTGTTGCATGATGTTGCTCTTGTTTCTAACTTGCATTTAACCTTCTTTCTGTTTCGCAACTTTTGATGATGACTATGAGATTCGTTTTAAACCGAATCTCAGTCGTATTTTAGATCCTCAGGCAATCTTGTTTGTTTGATTTTGCCCTTTGGAAAAGTCTTTCGTGCGAATTTCTCGGAGTCGTTTGGTATTTCCCGCTGACTGGTGGCTGGTCCTTCCTCCTCTGATCTTTGGAAGTGGCATAGGAGGCTCAGTCATTTAAGCTTCGACTTGCTTGCAAGGCTTAGCTCACTTGGCCTAATCCGAGGATGCGGATACATGGGTGTATGCCGGGTCTCTGAGTGATGAGTGATTGTCAACTGGGATGATGCGCATGTTCTTTGGCTTGTGTTGTGCAGGTGTCGAGCACGGATACAGTGATCAGAGGCAAGGTGAAGGTCAAGTAAAGACGTGCCGTGCCGATGGACCGAGAGTGGCGAAGGGTGGACGTGAGGCTTGGACTGAGGGACCGGTGGCCCGAGGATCAGTTGTGATGGCTGGCAGCCTGGGACAGCGATGAGCGAAGACTTGTGGTCATGTGTTCCTGAGTCGTGGACTTGGGGACACGTGTCGGTGGACGGGGTGCACGGGCGGTGCATCGCTTCTATAGCTTCGGTTTGGTGGTAGAGCCAGAGAAAAACCATCGGGTGGACGGTTTCCAGGTTTGGGCCTCAAAACCCGGGCACGGATGGTTTCCGAGTATGGCCACAAAACTCGGGCTGAGGACGGTTTCTAGGTTTGGGCCTCAAAACCTGGGTGCTGCGGGTTTGCTGAGTTTGGGCCACAAAACTCAGGCGTTGGTGGGCTGGTTTCCTGGTTTGGGCCTCAAAACCGGGGGTGGCTGTGAAGGCTGGTTTCCCGGTTTGGGCCTCAAAACCGGGGGTGCGACGTCCAGGAAAAAGGACGCAGAGCGGTGGCGGCACGTGGTGGCAATCAGGAGGTTGCGTCGAGGCAACGCTACGAGTGTTGGTGGGGGCATGGCCGTCGGATCCACCTACAACCGAGTTGGTCCAGAATAACCTTAGGGTTTAGCTGGTTCGCTCTGTAAGTAAGTTAGTTAGGGGAGAGTGGGAATTAGGAATAGTTAGGATTAGGATAAGTAGGGGGAGACACCCCATCCCCATCTATCTCAGTTCATTTGCTCTTTGCACTTAGGGTTTCCTGCTCTCCCAATCCCCTGCTGTAGCTAGCTGAGATCCGCAGAGAACCATACCTCTGTGTATGTGGAGATTTGAGGAAGTGAGGCCGTACCTCACTGTTGTAGCGTGTGGTAGCCACATGGTTACAGATCGATGTGTTGATTCGCGTTTTGTTCGTGTTCTTCACATTCTTCGTTTCTCCGCGATTTTCCCGTCACTCGATCTCTCTCCCTACTGCGTCTTTGTGAAATCCGTTGAATCATCTTGTTCGTTTTTGAAAGGAGATCATTTCCACCGAAGGAATTCATCTAACTCCTATCGAACAAGTAGATCGAGTTGATTTCGTTTTCGTGGCGCGTTTTCAGTTCATACTCCTCCCCTTTATTCCCGGTGTTTGAGTGGATTTGAGCGGATGATTTCTTGGGTATAGTCACCTAACTACTCCGTGATCATCCTCTCCAAGTTTGGGAACGTGGGATTTTGAATTGAATTGATTTGGAGAAGATTTGAGTTTTGGGCGACCAAAATCGCCTTCTCTGGACACTCGCGGACAATCCGCCGAAGTGACCACGGACAGTCCGCGCAGCGGGGAAACGCCAGATCAGTGGCTGTGTTCTTCGGGGGCTGCAACTTCATTGACCGGCGGGACAGTCCGCCGTTGAAGTTTGCGGACAGTCCGGGAGACGTCCAGCAAGACTTTAGCAGCACTGTTGTTTTACGTTTTCTGCCGGCGCACAGTCAGCCAGTGAACGGCGGACAGTTCGGCCTTGGGCGGACAGTCCGGGACTCCAGGTCCGGATAGTCCGGGATTTGGCTGAAGCCTCCGGTTTTGTGCATTTGCTCTCTCGACTTCTTCGCTTGGTTTCCGGATCTCTCGTTTGGCCTCGGAGTTGACCAAGAAAACTCTCTAGGTATCTTTGCTACTTGTTAGCATCGGTATTTGGGGATTTCTCAACGTAGCCGTCTATCTACGTTCGATACTTGGTCTTTGAGGGTCGAACTTGTGCCGTTTCTTTTGCCGTTTGGTTTGCTATCGCTTTGTGGTGCCTCGCTGTGATCCTAGGGATCATCCACCCTCTTCCAAGGGTCATGGGCATCACGTTCTCGGTCATAGCTTTTGGGAGTTGATTTTGGGATAATCGGCAAAAGGTTCGAGAGAAATTTTTGAGCTCCCATTCACCCCCCTCTGGTCGCCTTGCTAGTGCATTCTCGGTCCTTCAATTGGTATCGGAGCGAGCGGTTAAGGATCTTCCACCTTTAGCCGTTCCAGATCCACAGAAGGCGACATGGATCGCGGCGTGGGCAAACCGCCGTTTTCGATGGGACGAACTATGCGTATTGGAAGATACGAATGTCGGCCCCCTCCTGCAGAGTTTGGGTGCTTCCATTTGGGATATTTGCAACTCTGCCGATTACGTTGTCTTGGCTGCTCGTGTGACTCAGCATCAGATCGATGAGCACGATGCCAATAGACGAGCAGTATGCTCTTTTCTCATGTTGAGCATGAGTGAGTTTGATCGTGTTTCTCACCTCGCTACGGCTCGGGAGATTTGGGCTACCCTCATGCGCTTCCATGAGGGGAACCTCTCAAGTCAAAACCCGACTATACGAGTCGTTCAAGCGAGAGTATGAGAACTTTCGACGACATATGCCTGGCGAGAGCATTAGAATGTTTATTCGCTCGCTTTTCAGGTGATTGTCAACAGGATGAGGGCTAACAAGGAGCTGTTGCCTTTCGACGATCATGAGAGGGCTTTGAAGCTTTTGCATACTCTTGATCGGCGCGTGTGGGATTCCAAAGTTCAGGCGATTATCGAATCACCTAACTATGAGACCCTCACGTTGTGACGAGCTTTTCAGTAAGCTCAAGTCCAGTGAGATCGATGCCATGGCGAGGGCTTCTTATGAAAATCCTTCTGGCACGTCAATGGCTTTGCTTTCTGGCTCTTCTGCTAACCCCTCTGGAGGCTTTGCTTTGCATTCTCTTCTTTCTGTCACAGGGGAGCAGTTGCAGTCTTTGGGAGACGACGAGTGGCTTTGCTTGCCAACCGGTTCTCGCGGTTTCACAACAACCGCATGAACCGTCGCCGCGGACGGAGGAGTGAGGACGCTCAGGATGCTATGAGTGCGGCGACCCCGACAACGTCATCACCAACTGTCCAAGAAGAACAAGCATTTGGGGAAGGGCGATCATGGGCACAAGTACGACTCCGGCAAGCGCAAGGAGAAGTACGTCCCCGTGAGGCACAAGCGGAAGGGCGGCTTCAACAAGGAGTACATCAAGACCAAGTACTTGGAGAAGGCCCAAGTTGAGCAGCGTGCGTTCTTCGCCACCTTCAGCGACGTCGATGACTAGGATGACGACTCCGCTTCCTCAAGCGACGATGAGTCCGAGAAGAAGAAGAGGATCGAGGACAAGCTCAACGTTCTCTGCTTCTTCGCCGGCGACGACGGTCTCTGCACCATGGCTCTCGGCAAGGAGGTCGGCGGCGACACTCCTCGGGACGACGACGACGATGACACCTCCCAGGTATCTTTGACCCCCGATGAACTTTCTGCTGAGGTCGAGAAGCTTACTGCCACGCTCCTTAGTCAAGATAAGTTGCTTAGGCGTGCCGCTAGAGAGCGCAAGGAGTTTAGGCAGAAGTTGAGGACACGGTGAGGGAGCTTGAATTTGCCAAGTCCACCGTGGTCGTGTCGGAGGAGACCGAGTGTGAGATGTGCACCACGCACATGACTGACCTTCTCACTTTGAGAAGTAAGTATGCTGCATTGGTAGGAGAGGTGGATGAGCAGAAGGCTAGACCCTCGCTATTGGGTGCATGCAAGACTTGTCCTGTCTTGCAATCTGAGTTGGCAGAGAAGAATGCCAAGATTGTGTCTCTTGAAGAGGCCAACTCAGGTAGCACATGTGTGGCTAGGTGTGTTCTTTGTGAAGGTTTGGAGATGGAGATCACAAACGTAAAGCATGACAAGATGCAAAACGAGGAAGAAAACACATACCTTCGGACCATCTTGTCATGGGTGTCTTGTGGTGAGCCGCAGCTCGGGATGATGATCTCCCAATTCAAGCGAGCTGCTGGAGGTCCTGGTGTAGGTTTTGCTCTGGGTGTTGATCTTTCTGCTTTTGGGAAGATTGGAGAGTCAAGTGGTCTGAACCTGAGTGAGAAGCCCAACTCCACCACTACTCCCAAACTTACCAAGCTTCCACCCAAAGAGCCTCTCAAGCCTAACACAAAGGATGGGGTGTTTGAGGAACCTCCGAGAGCTCCACCCAAGAACCAAGTGTGGCATCCCAAACCCAACCACCTCAAGAACAAACTGGACACCATGCCACCCATTCAGGAGGAGTGTTTGCCACAGAAGGGCAAAGTGATCCATACCCACAACCGTGAGTACCAACAACCCCCTATGAGAGCGGTGAGGTACCATTGTGAGCATTGTGGGAGAGATGGACACTTGAGTGAGTTCTGCTTTCGACGCAAGAGAGAGATGCGCCGTGCTAGGGAAATGAACAATGAGGACATGTACCATCCTTTCCATGATGTACATGCGCCAGATGTTCAGAGTCGTGCTGCTAGGCCCAGAGGTCCAAAACCTCAAGTTCCCAGGCCTAGGCAGAGGAGAGCTCCAAGGAGAGATGCTAGGCCTAGAGGTGCAGTGCCTCAAGTTCCTAGGCCTAGGCCTCGTAGAGAGCGTGCCCGGTGGGAGCCTGCTATTGTAAGCCATGGACCCCGTGGCGGTGGCTTTGTAGTTGAGCGTTTTCCCCACCGGGTTTTGAGTATTGCGATGGACGCTCCTCCCTTAGTGGACCACGTTCTTCTAAACGTGGTGATCGCTTCCTTCGTAGGTGTGCTAGGAATGGTTTTTTTGCTAACCGTTCTTTTGAGCAGCCGGCCCAACACTGGTATTCCCCTTACTTCACTAACCCCAGTGTTCGCCCGTGTGCTCACCCTATGTGTTTTTATTGATGTAGGTAAAACGATTGGAGAACGTTTGGTTGGTGGATTCCGGGTGTTTGAGGCACATGACCGGAAATGCCAAGTGGTTCTCCAGTCTTAGTCTGGTCGCCGGAAAGGAGTATATCACCTTCGCCGACAACAGCAAAGGTAAGGTGCTGTCTCGTGGGTCTGTGCGAGTTAATGAGCACTTTGTGTTGCGCGATGTTGCTCTTGTTTCTAACTTGCATTTTAACCTTTCTGTTTTGCAACTTTTTGATGATGACTATGAGATTCGTTTTAAACCGAATCTCAATCGTATTTTGGACCCTCAGGGCAATCTTGTATGTGTGATTTCGCCCTTTGGAAAAGTCTTTCGTGCGGATTTCTCGGAGTCTTTTGGCATTTCTCGTTGTCTTGTGGCTGGACCTTCCTCTTCTGATCTTTGGAAGTGGCATAGTTGACTTGGACATTTGAGCTTCGACTTGCTTGCAAGACTTAGTTCACTTGGCCTAATCCGAGGATTGCCCAAGTTACATATGGAGAAGGATCTTGTTTGCCACTCTTGTAGACATGGGAAGATGGTAGCCGCTCCCCACCATCCAGTGACTCAGGTCATGACCAAGCGCCCTGGAGAGCTTTTGCACATGGACCTTGTTGGTCCGGCTCGGGTGAGCTCGGTTGGGGGGAAGTGGTATGTGCTTGTTGTTGTTGATGACTTTTCGAGATATTCGTGGGTCTTCTTTTTAGCTGAGAAGACTGAGACTTTCTCCTTCGCTCGCAATCTGATTTTGCGCCTTCAGAACGAGTTCCCTTTGAACTCGATGCGAGCTATTAGGAGTGATAATGGTTCTGAATTCAAGAATTCAGATTTTGAGAAGTTTTGTAACTCTTTGGGTTTAGAGCATCAGTTTTCTTTCCCCTACACACCCCCTCAGAATGGTGTTGTAGAGAGGAAGAATTGGACCCTTGTAGAGATGGCCAGGACGATGCTCGATGAGCATAGGACTCCTAGGCGATATTGGGCCGAAGCTATGAGCACTGCATGCTACATTTCCAATCGCATTTTTCTCCGAGCTTTCTTGAAAAAGACTTCTTATGAGTTGCGTTTTGGAAAACTGCCCAAGGTGAGTTATTTTCGAGTTTTTGGTTGCCACTGTTTTATACTCAAAAAGGGCAACTTGGACAAGTTTGAGTCTCGTTCTTCTGACGGTGTGTTTTTGGGTTATGGCACTCACACTCGAGCTTATCGTGTACTTAACCTTGACACTAACCGAGTCCTGGAGACATCCGATGTCACCTTCAACGAGACCATGGTTTGTCCTTCTTCTCGTTTTGAGCGCGCAGGTGATCACGAGGTTGGCGAGCCTCTTTTCGATGATGAAGAAGAAAGTGCTGAAGGGATAGATGACCCAGCACCTCCTTCACCTGCTGTGCTGCAAAGAGCGGCTTCTACTACGACTCACGGCCCCGACACCTCTTCTTCCTGGGGGCCGTGGGATGCGCCACCTCGAGCGGTACCCTTTGTACCCGAGGAGGCACCAGCCGCTGTTGAGGGGGAGGCCACTTCGGCAAGGGAGGCGCCACGACATATTCAACGTTAGCACCCGCCTCAGCAGATGATCGGCAGCATCGACGAACGCGTCACCCGATCAAGGAAAATCTCTCACTTTGCTCATTCTGCATTTGTTGCTGATTTTGAACCCCGGGATGTTGGACACGCTTTGACAGATCCGGATTGGGTCAATGCCATGCATGAGGAGCTTAAGAACTTTGAGAGAAATCGGGTTTGGGTTCTAGTGTCTCCTCCTTCTGAGTGTCACCCAATTGGGACAAAATGGGTTTTCAAAAACAAATAGGGAGAAGATGGCCATGTTGTGAGAAACAAGGCCAGACTCATAGCCCAGGGATATAGTCTGAAGGAGGGGATAGACTATGAGGAGACTTTTGCTCCTGTAGCACGTTTGGAGGCTATTAGGATACTCTTGGCTTTTGCTGCATCCAAAGGTTTCAAACTTTTCAAATGGATGTCAAGAGTGCCTTCTTAAACGGCTACATAGAAGAGGAGGTGTATGTTAGACAACCCCCCGGTTTCGAAAATCCCAAGTTTCCAAACCATGTCTTTAAACTTCACAAAGCTTTGTATGGTTTGAAACAAGCCCCTAGAGCCTGGTATGATAGGTTGAAAACCTTTTTGCTTGCTAAGGGTTTTAAAATGGGATGTGTAGATAAAACGCTCTTTCTCCTCAAGCAGGGCACTGATACTCTCTTGGTCCAAATTTACGTGGATGATGTCATTTTCGGTGGTTCATCTCACGCTTTGGTTGCCAAGTTTGCAGATACTATGAGCAGGGAGTTTGAGATGAGCATGATGGGCGAGTTGACGTTTTTCCTCGGGTTGCAAATCAAGCAATCCCGAGAAGGGACGTTCGTGCACCAGGGCAAGTACACCCGGGACATTTTGAATAAATTCGACATGGGTGAGGCCAAGCCTCTTCCAACACCCATGGCGACCACGACGGCCCTTGATGCGGACAAGGAAGGAGAAGCAGTGGACCAGAAGGAGTACCGAAGTATGATCGGGTCGCTGCTGTACTTGACGGCGACACGCCTGGACATCCAGTTCGCGGTGTGTCTTTGCGCGCGTTTTCAGTCTTCGCCGCGCACCTCTCACCGTCAGGCGGTCAAGCGCATAATGTGGTACTTATCCTTCACTCCAGAATTAGCGATTTGGTATTCTGCTTCCTCCACCCTTTCCCTTTGCGGTTATTCCGATGCCGATTTTGCTGGTTGCCGTATTGATCGCAAGTCCACTTCTGGGACTTGCCAGTTTATTGGTTCTTCTCTTGTATCGTGGTCTTCTCGCAAGCAGTCTAGTGTCGTCCAGTCTACCACGGAGGCTGAGTATGTTGCTGTGGCTAGCTGCTGTTCCCAGTTACTCTGGATGATGGCCACTTTGCGTGATTTTGGTCTGAGCTTTTCTAACGTTCCTTTGCTTTGTGACAGCACGAGTGCTATTAGCGTCGCTAATGAAGGACCAAGAAGCAACCAGAAAGCGACCAGAGGGGGGGGGGGGGTGAATGGGAGCTTCAAAATTTCCTTTCGGAAACCAGTAGCCACTATCCCGAGAATCACCCCAAAAGGCAAACCCTAGAGCTTGCTAATGTCCACGACCCTAGATGTAGGGTGGATGCTTCCAAGAAGCACAGCGGGACACTACTCAACTCTAGAAAGCCAATGCAAAAGACGGAAACCAAATCCGACAACGAACGAACGAGCTGCGAATGAAAACGCGCGAAACAGTCACGACCATATTCTGGGCAGCGTCCGGTCAGTGAGCACCGGACGCGTCCGATCGCGTAAAAACCGTTCTGGGACCTTACTGTTCCCGACCGGACTCTGGTGAACAGAGCGTCCGGTCACAAACTGAGCGTCCGGTCATAAAAGTCAATACAGGTGAACAGTAGATCCTGAGCGTCCGTTCAATCCAACAACCCAGCGTCCGGTCACGAGCGTCCGGTCAATACTCACGAGTCCTACGACACATTCAACCACCGGACGCGTCCGGTTAGCCCGACCTAGCGTCCGATCACCCCGAAACTGCACTGTTCGTCCACCGATTCAACTCGATCTCACCCAAAACGAATCCTCTAGGGATCAAACTTGGTGAGAGGAGTCAAAAGGAGTATAGTGAGCTATCTCTAAGAGATCATGGCTCGAACCTATCTCCAAATCGATGAATCGGAGAATTTCGGGGGAAAGGAAAAAACTTGACCCGAAACGAAAATCGATCGATCTCCTAGACCGTGAGGTTAGAGGTTAAT
This sequence comes from Coix lacryma-jobi var. lacryma-jobi, assembly GCA_009763385.1. NCBI lineage: Eukaryota > Viridiplantae > Streptophyta > Magnoliopsida > Poales > Poaceae > Coix > Coix lacryma-jobi. The sequence goes on from CM019824.1 coordinate 54,208,143, forward strand.
TCCTTCGGTGGAAAGAAGTGCCTCCTGATCTAGAACAACTTGGTTCAAACGGATTTGCAAAAGATGAACCGAGCAAAGAGATCAAACGACGGGAAAATCGTGGAGAAAAAGGATTCTGCAAAGAACACGAACAAAACGCGAATCACAACCACGAACTGCACAATAGTGAGATTACGGTCTCACTTCCTCACAATCAACAGTACACAGAGGCAAGTCTCTCTGCGGATCTCAGCTAGCTACAGCAGGGGATGGGAGAGCAGGAAACCCTAAGTGCGAAAGAGCAAATGACTGAGATAGATGGGAGGAGGGTGTCTCCCGACTACTTATCCTATTACTAGCCTAAGTCTATTGCCTACTCTACCCCTCTCTATTCTAATTACAGAGCGAGCCAGCTAAACCCTAGGGTTAGTCTGGACCAACTCAGGTGGTAGGTGTATCCGACAGCCACACCCGCACCATCCGAAGCGTTGCCTCGACGCAACCTCCAGATCGTCGCCACGTGCTGCCCTCACTCTGCACCCCCGGTTTTGTGGCCCAAACCAGGAAACCAGCCTTTTCCAGCCAACCCCCGGTTTTGAGGCCCAAACCAGGAAACCAGCCCACCAGCGTCTGAGTTTTGAGGCCAAACTCAGCAAAGCCTCAGTGCCCAGGTTTTGAGGCCCAAACCTGGAAACCATCCTCAGCCTGAGTTTTGTGGCCAAACTCGGAAACCCTCAGCCCGAGTTTTGTGGCCAAACTCGGAAACCGTCCACGCCCAGGTTTTGAGGCCCAAACCTGGAAACCGTCTATCCGATGGTTTTTCCTTGGCTCTACTACCAAACCGACGTCGTAGAGGGGATGCACCTCCGTGCACCCCGTCCATCGACACGTGTCCCCGAGTCCACGACTCAGGCAACACATTACCACACTTCTTCACTTGTCGTCGTCACAGGCTGCCAGCCACCGCAGCTGATCCTCGGGCCTCTGGTCCCTCAGTCCAAGCCTCACGTCCGCCCTTCGCCACTCTCGGCCCATCGGCACGGCACGTCTCTACTTGACCTTCACCTCGTCGTCGATCACTGCATCCGTGCTCGACACCTGCACAACACAAGCCAAAGAACATGCGCATCATCCCAGTTGACAATCACTCATCACTCAGAGATCCGGCATACACCCATGTATCCGCAATCTCCCTCTTGATCAGTGCATTGTCAACTACCAACACAAATCATAGTAGAAAGAGAAGAAGGAAGAAGGAGAAGAGAGAACTCGACCAAATGACCAAAAAGCATAGCAAAGCCGAGGAAGGTCAAGTGGAAAGAGCGAAAGAACTTGGTCCCCAAAGACATGGGCAACGGCTCGATGCAACCAAGCAAAGCAAAGCTAGCCCTCAAGAAGAGGTAGAACAGGCTCAACACCGCTAGCAAATCCCAATCGAAAATATCGAAACAAAATGCTAGTCCCTCAAGATAGAGGCACAGAGGCTCAACACAACTAGCAAAGAAGGCTCGATACTAATGCCTTTCGGCCAACAAGAGACAACAAAGCTCAAGCTCCCCCTTAGTTGAACATCCAGGAGTCATGCAGACTCTCCCCCTGGAAACACCCCCTCAAATGAACACTCGGGAAGCACAAATGATTTGTCAAATTCTCCCCCTTAGTTGAGAATGCATGAATCAAGTAAAAAGCTCTCCCCATCAGAAAAGGCACCAACAAAAGTGCTAACAAGGGAGGTTCTCCCCCTTCCAACATGCATATGAGTCAAAATGCAAGTTAGCAGCTTCAGGCATACAGTCAAAAGAATGCAAAGATTCTCTAAACAGTATAGCTCCAATGACTCAATAATAGCAAAGCTCAGCAAAGGCTCAAACTGATCACCAGATATGAAATATGAACATATGAGCAGAAAGGAGCAGTTTTGAGTCAAAAAGGTATTCACCATCAAAATAGCACTAGCAATGTATAAACAGGAGTCTGAACAAGTGCTAAACATGTATACGAGGTGAACTACCCCTAGCAAAGTTCAATCATCATGCTCAAGAATGAAACATACACTTGTGAATTCCAATTTAGATCAGAGTTGCAGCGGTGAAGTTACACAAGTTCAATTAATAGCATGTGATTGCGAGAGGTTGAAAGCTTGTCATGCCTAACTTTTCAACCGAGCGAAGCCTATGCCGAAGCAATCAGAAGCTTAAGGCTACGGTTTCGGTCATACACTACACGGCTCAAGTTTAACTCAAAGTGCAATGAGAAACCGTCTCGATACCGTGATGTGTTGACAAGCAATCTCATCTCGATCTTTTCAATTCACTAAGACTTGGTTCAAATTTTAAACATGATATGAACAGTCCAAGCAAGTGAATGACTCAGAACTAGAGACATAGCAACCTAGCATATATGAAAAGCACGAGTAAACTCAACACATCCTACACATGCTAGTTGCATATCTCAATGGTGAACATTTTAAGATTTTAAGTTCATTAGGCAAAATTCACCATCTCAAAATAGCTCAGCTCACAACATGTACTAGTGATCAGAAAGAGCATAAGCTACAAGCATCATCATAAGCATCAGAGCATACTACATAGAGCATAGTTACATTCTAATGATTATAAACATGAAGCTCAGAATGTAAATGCGTATGCTAAAAATGCAAAGAAAAAGAAGGACAAACGAAAAAAGATTCAGTCTATTATACAAGATCCAAAATGTTTCCCTCAACTAAAAGGGGAAACACACACCAAGCTCACCCCTGAACCAATTAAAGGTTGATTCGTCTAAAGGCTTGGTAAAAATATCAGCCAGTTGATGATGAGTATCGACATGGCGAAGGTCGATATCACCCTTCTCCTGGTGATCTCGCAAGAAATGAAAGTGCACATCAATGTGTTTGGTCTTCGAGTGAAGCACTGGGTTCTTAGCAACGCTAATAGCACTCGTGCTGTCACAAAGCAAAGGAACACGAGTAAAGCTCAGACCAAAATCACACAAAGTGGCCATCATCCAAAGCAACTGGGAACAGCAGCTAGCCGCAGCAACATATTCAGCCTCTGTGGTGGACTGAGCGACACTAGACTGCTTGCGAGAAGACCACGATACAAGAGAAGAACCAATAAACTGGCAAGTCCCAGAAGTGGACTTGCGCTCAATACGGCAACCAGCAAAATCGGCATCCGAATAACCGCAAAGGGAGAGGGTGGAGGAAGCAGAATACCAAATCCCGAACTCAGGTGTGAAACGAAGGTACCTAAAAATCCGCTTCACCGCCTGACGGTGAGAAGTGCGCGGCGACGCCTGAAAGCGCGTGCACAGACACACCGCGAACTGGATGTCCGGGCGTGTCGCCGTCAGGTAGAATAGCGACCCGATCATGCTTCGGTACTCCTTCTGGTCCACTGCTTCTCCATCCACATCTGCATCCAGGGCAGTCGTCGTCGACATGGGTGTTGGAAGAGGCTTGGCCTCACCCATATCAAACCGCTTCAGCAAGTCCTTGGTGTACTTGCCCTGGTGCACAAACGTCCCCTCTCGGGATTGCTTAATTTGCAACCCGAGAAAGAATGTCAACTCGCCCATCATGCTCATCTCGAACTCCCTGCTCATAATATCTGCAAACTTGGCAACCAAAGCGTGAGAAGAACCAACGAAAATGATATTATCCACATAAATCTAGACCAAGAGAGTGTCTTTGCCTTGCTTGAGGAGAAAGAGCATTTTATCTACACATCCCATTTTAAAACCCTTAGCAAGCAAAAAGGTTTTCAATCTATCATACCAGGCTCTAGGGGCTTGTTTCAAACCATATAAAGCTTTGTGAAGTTTAAAACATGGTTTGGAAACTTGGGATTTTCAAAACCGGGGGGTTGCTCAACATACACTTCCTCTTCTATGTAGCCATTTAAGAAGGCACTCTTGACATCCATTTGAAAGAGTTTAAAACCTTTGGATGCAGCAAAAGCCAAGAGTATCCTAATAGCCTCCAAATGAGCTACAGGAGCAAAAGTCTCCTCAAAGTCTATCCCCTCCTTCTGACTATAACCCTTGGCCACAAGACGCGCTTTGTTCCTCACAATGTGGCCATCCTCTCCTTGTTTGTTTTCGAAAACCCATTTTGTCCCAATAGGATTACAGTTAGGAGGAGGAGGAACTAGAACCCAAACCCAATTTCTCTCAAAATTTTCTAACTCCTCATGCATGGCATTGACCCAATCTGGATCCGTCAAAGCGTGTCCAACATCTCGGGGCTCAAAATTAGCAACAAAAGCAGAATGAGCGAAGTGGGAGATGTGCTGTGACCTGGACCGAGTAACCCGTTCGTCGATGCTGCCGATCATCTGCTCAGGTGGGTGCTGGCGCTGGATGTGTCGTGGCGCCTCCCGGGCTGAAATAGCCTCCCCCTCAACAGCAGCTGGTGCCTCCCCGGGTACAAAAGGTACCGCTCGGGGTGGCAGATCCCACGGCCCCTAGGAAGAAGATGTGTTGGGGCCGTGAGTCGTCGTAGAAGCCGCTCCTTGCGGCACAACAGGTGGAGGCAATGTTGGGTCATCTATGCCTTCAGCATCCTCGTCCTCATCATCGAAGAGAGGCTCACCAACCTCATGATCACCTGCTCGCTCAAAACGATAAGAAGGACAAACGAGAGTCTCGTCGAAGGTGACATCTGATGTCTCCATGACTCGGTTAGTATCAAGGTTAAGTACACGATATGCGCGAGTGTGAGTGCCATAACCCAAAAATACACCGTCAGAAGAACGAGACTCAAACTTGTCCAGGTTGCCTTTCTTCAATATAAAACAATGGCAACCGAAGACTCTAAAATAACTCACCTTGGGCTGTCTACCAAAACGCAACTCATAAGAGGTCTTCTTCAAGAAAGCTCTCAGAAAAATGCGATTTGAAATGTAGCATGCAGTGTTCATAGCTTCGGCCCAATATCGCCTAGGAGTCCTGTGCTCATCGAGCATCGTCCTGGCCATCTCAACAAGGGTCCGATTCTTCCTCTCCACAACACCATTCTAGGAAGGTGTGTAGGGGGAAGAAAACTGATGCTCCAAACCCAAGCAGTCACAATACTTCTCAAAATCCGAATTCTTGAATTCGGAACCATTATCACTCCGAATTGCTCGCATCGAGTTCAAAGGGAACTCGTTCTAAAGACGCAAAATCAGATTACGAGCAACGGAGAAAGTCTCGGTCTTCTCAGCTAAAAAGAAGACCCACGAATATCTCGAAAAGTCATCAACAACAACAAGCACATACCACTTCCCCCTAACCGAGCTCACCCGAGCCGGACCAACAAGGTCCATGTGCAAAAGCTCTCCAGGGCGCTTGGTCATGACCTGAGTCACTGGATGGTGGGGAGCGGCAACCATCTTCCCGTGTCTACAGGAGTGGCAAACAAGATCCTTCTCCATATGCAACTTGGGCAATCCTTGGATTAGGCCAAGTGAACTAAGCCTTGCAAGCAAGTCGAAGCTCAAATGTCCAAGTCTCCTATGTCACTTCCAAAGATCAGAGGAGGAATGTCCAGCCACAAGACAACGAGAAGTGCCAATGGACTCCGAGAAATTCGCACGAAAGACTTTTCCAAAGGGCGAAATCAAACACACAAGATTGCCCTGAGGATCCAAAATACGACTGAGATTCGGTTTAAAACGAATTTCATAGTCGTCGTCAAAGAGTTGCGAAACAGAAAGAAGGTTAAAATGGAAGTTAGAAACAAGAGCAACATCGCGCAACACAAAGTGCTCATTAACTCGCACCGACCCGCGAGACAATACCTTACCTTTGCTATTGTCGCCGAAGGTTATGTACTCCTTTCCGGCAACAGGACTAAGGCTGGAGAACCACTTGGCGTTTCCGGTCATGTGCCTCGAGCAACCGAAATCCACCAACCAAATGTCCTCCAACCGTTTTACCTACATCAATAAAAAGACATAGGGTGAGCATACGGTCCAACACTGGGGTTAGTGAAGTAAGGGGAATACCAGTGTTGGACCAGCTGCTCAAAAGAACGGTTAGCAGAAAAACCATTCCTAGCACGTCTACGAGAGGAGCGATCACCACATAGAGGAAAACGTGGTCCGCTAAGGGAGGAGCGTCCATCGCGATACTCAATACGCGGTGAGGGAAAACGCTCAACTACAAGGCCTCCGCCACGGGGTCCATAGCCTACAACTGCAGGCTCCCGCCGGGCATGCTCTCTACGAGGCCTAGGCCTAGCAACTTGAGGCACTGCGCCTCTAGGCCTAGCATCTCTCCTCGGAGCTCTCTGCTGCCTAGGCCTGGGAACTTGAGGTTCTGGGCCTCTGGGCCTAGCAGCACGTCTCGGTGCTCTCCTCTGAACATTCGGCACATGTACATCATGGAAAGGATGGTACATGTCCGGGTTGTTCATCTCCCTAGCACAGCGCGCCTCTCTTTTGCGCCTAAAGCAGAACTCGCTCAAGTGTCCATCTCTCCCACAGAAGTCACAATGATACCTCACCGCACGCAAAGGGGGTTGTTGGTACTCATGGCTGTGGGTGTGGATCACTTTGCCCTTCTGTGGCAACTCCTCCTGGATGGGTGGCATTGTGTCCAGCTTGTTCTTTAGATGGTTGGGTTTGGGATGCCACACTTGGTTCTTGGGTGGAGCTCTCGGAGGTTCGTCAAATACCCCATCCTTGGTGGTAGGCTTGACGGGCTCTTTGGGTGGAAGCTTGGTCAGTTTGGGAGTAGTGGTGGAGTTGGGCTTCTCACTAGGATTCAGACCACTCGACTCTCCAATCTTCCCAAAAGCAGAAAGATCAACACCCTAAGCAAGACCTACACCAGAACCTCCAGCAGCTCGCTTAAATTGGGAGATCATCATCCCGAGCTGTGGCTCACTACAAGAGACCCATGACAAGATGGTCTGAAGGTATGTGTTTTCCTCCTCGGTTTGCATCTTGCCATGCTTGACATTCGCAATCTCCATCTCCAAACCCTCACACAAAGCGCACCTGGACACACAAGTGCTACCCGAGTTGGCCTCTTCAAGAGACACAATCTTGGCATTCTTCTCTGCCAACTTAGATTGCAAGACAGGACAAGTCTTGCATGCACCCAACAAAGAAGGTCTAGCCTTCAGCTCGTCCACCTCTCCTACCAACGCAGCATACTTACCTCTCAAGGTGAGAAGGTCAGTCATGTGCATGGTGCACATCTCGCACTCACTCTCCTCAGACACAACCACGGTGGAACGAGCGAACTCAAGCTCCTTCACCATGTCCTCCCACTTCTGCCTAAACTCCTTGCGTTCTCTTGCGGCACGCCTAAGCAGCTTATCCTGACTAAGCAAGGCGGCGGTAAGCTTCTCATTCTCAGCAAAGAGTTCATCGTGGGTGAGGGATACCTGGGAGGTGTCGTCGTCATCGTCGTCCTGAGGGGTGTGCTCCAGCTTGCCGTCGACCTCATCACCAAGCGCCATGGTGCAGAAGCCGTTGTCGTCGGCGAAGAAGCAGAGACCGTTCAGCTTGTCCTCGATCCTCTTCTTCTTCTCGGACTCATCATCGCTTGAGCAAGCGGAGTCGTCATCCGAGCCGTCGACGCCGCTGAGCGTGGCGAAGAACGCACGCTGCTCAGCCTGGGCCTTCTCCATGTACTTCTACTTGATGTACTCCTTGTCGAAGCCGCCCCTCCGCTTGTGCCTTGCGGGGACATACTTCTCCTTGCGCTTGCCGGAGTCGTACTTGTGCCCATGATCGCCCTTCCCCGAATGCTTGTTCTTCTTGGGGCAGTTGGTGATGAAGTGGTCGGGGTCGCCGCACTCGTAGCTTCCTGAGCGTCCTCCACCGCGGCGACGGTTCATGCGGTTGTTGTGGAACCACGTGAACCGGTTGGCGAGCATTGCCAACTCATCATCCCCCAAAGACTCAAGCTGGTCCTCTGTGACAGAGAAGAGAGACGAAAGAGCAAAACCTCCAGAGGGGATAGAAGAGCCAGAAACCAAAGCCATAGTCGGGCCAGAAGGATTCTCATAAGAAGCCCTCGACATGGCGTCAATCTCACTAGACTTGAGCTTACTAAAGAGCTCGTCGCAAGTGAGGGTCTCATATTGAGACGATTCGATGATCGCCTGGACCTTTGAGTCCCAGACCGACCGATCAAGAGTGTGCAAAAGCTTCAAAGCCCTCTCATGATCGTCAAAAGGCAACAGCTCCTTGTTTGCTCTCATCTTGTTGACAATGACCTGAATGCGAGCGAATAAACTCTCTATGCTCTCGCCAGGCATATGTCGAAAGTTCTCATACTCCCGCTTGTGCGACTCATAGAGGCGGGATTTGACCTGAGTGGTTCCCTTATGGAAGCGCATGAGGGTTGCCCAAATCTCGCGAGCCGTGGGGAGGTGAGAAACGCGATCGAACTCGGACATGCTCAAACAGGAGAACAAGGCGTTACGTGCCCGGCTATTGGCCTCGTGCTCATCGATCTGGAGCTGAGTGACACGAGCAGCCAAGACAACGTAATCGGCCTTGATGCAAATCTCCCAAATAGAAGAGCCCATGCTCTGGAGATAGGCCGACATGCGTATCTTCCATTACGCATAGTTCGTCCCATCAAAGAACGGCGGTTTGCCCACGCCGCGATCCATGTCGCCTTCTGTGGATCTGGAACCGGCTAAGGTGGAAGATCCTTAACCCGCTCTGATACCAATTGAAGGACCGAGAAAGCACTAACAAGGCGACCAGAGGGGGGTGAATGGGAGCTCAAAAATTTCCTTCAGAAACTTTGGCCAAATGTCCCAAAATCAACCCCGAGAAACGGCGACCGAAGCCGTGATGCTCACGACCCTTGGAAGAGGATGGATGATCCCTAGGATCACAGCGGAGCACCACCAAGAAGAAGCAAACCAAACTTCAAAAGTTCCAGCACGAACGCAACCCCAAAAGCCGAGTCCCGAACGTAGATAGACGGCTACGTCGAGAAACTCCTAAATACCTACGCTAACAAGTAGCAAAGATACCTAGAGAGGTTTCTTGGTCAACTCAGGGCCAAACGAGAAGTCCGGAAACCAAGCGAACAAGCCGGAAGAGCAAACGCACTAAACCAGAAGACTCAGGCAATTCCCGGACTGTCCGGCCCTGGGGTCCCGGACTGTCCGCGGCAGGGGCGGACTGTCCGCCAAGCAGTCCCAGACTGTCCGCCGGCAGAAACACCAAAACAGCAAGGTTGCTGAACCCTTGCTGGACGAGTCCCGGACCGTCCGCGGATTTCAACTGCGGACTGTCCGCCGGTCAAAATCCGCTAGGGCAGCCGAGGGACGCAGCCACTGCTCAGGCTCTCCCCCGATGCCCGGACTGTCCGCGGTCCCAGGCGCGGACTGTCCGCGACATTGCAGAGAGGGCGATTTTGGTCGCCTTCTCTCCAAATCTCTCCAAATCCGATCCAACTCAAAATCCCAAGTTCCCAAACTTGGAGAAGATAATCACGGGGTAGTTAGGAGACTATCCCCAAGAAATCATCTGCTCAAATCAACCAAATCACCGGGAAATTAAAAGGGAAGGTGGATGAACGGAAAAGCGCCACGAAAACAAAATCGTCCCGATCTATTTGATCATGAGGTGTTAGATGAATTCCTTTGGTCAAAATGACCTCCTCAATGATACGAACAAAATGATTCAAACGGATTTCGCAAAGACGCACTAGAGAGGGAGATCGAGTGACGGGAAAATCGCGAAGAAACGAAGAACGCGAAGAACACGAATCAAAACGCGAATCAAGTCATCGATCTGCACTGCAGCATTGAGGATACGGCCTCACTTCCTCAAATCAATAGTACACAGAGGCAAGTCTCTCTGCGGATCTCAGCTAGCTACAGCAGGGGATGGGAGAGCAGGAAACCCTAGAAGCAAAAGAGCAAATGACTGAGATAGATGGGAGGAGGGTGTCTCCCGACTACTTATCCTACTACTAGCCTAAGTCTATTTCCTACTCTACCCCTCTCTATTCTAATTACAGAGCAAGCCAGCCAAACCCTAGGGTTAGTCTGGACCAACTCGGGTGGTAGGTGTATCCGACGGCCACGCCCGCTCGACTCGAAGCGTTGCCTCGACGCAACCTCCAGATCGCCGCCACGTGCCGCCCTCGCTCTGCACCCCCCGTTTTGTGGCCCAAACCGGGAAACCAGCCTTTTCCAGCCAACCCCCGGTTTTGAGGCCCAAACCGGGAAACCAGCCCACCAGCATCTGAGTTTTGAGGCCAAACTCAGCAAACCCTCAGAGCCCAGGTTTTGAGGCCCAAACCTGGAAACCGTCCTCAGCCCGAGTTTTGTGGCCAAACTCGGAACCGTCCACGCCTAGGTTTTGAGGCCCAAACCTGGAAACCGTCCATCGATGGTTTTTCCCTTGCTCTACCACCAAACCGACGTCGTAGAGGGGATGCACCTCCCGTGCACCCCGTCCACCGACACGTGTCCCCAAGTCCACGACTCAGGCAACACATGACCGCAAGTCTTCGCTTGTATCCGCCACAGGCTGCCAGCCACCACAGCTGATCCTCGGGCCTCTGGTCCCTCAGTCCAAGCCTCACGTCCGCCCTTCGCCACTCTCGGTCCATCGGCACGGCACGTCTCTACTTGACCTTCACCTCGCCGTCGATCACTGCATCCGTGCTCGACACAAGCCAAAGAACATGCGCATCATCCCAGTTGACAATCACTCATCACTCAGAGACTCGGCATACACCCATGTATCCGCAATCTCCCCCTTGATGAGTGCATGGTCAACTACCAACACAAATCATAGTAGAAAGAGAAGAAGGAAGAAGGAGAAGAGAGAACTCGACCAAATGACCCAAAAGCATAGCAAAGCCGAAGAAGGTCAAGTGGAAAGAGCAAAACTTGGTCCCCAAAGACATGGGCAACGGCTCGACGCAACCAAGCAAAGCAAAGCTAGCCCTCAAGAAGAGGTAGAACAGGCTCAACACCGCTAGCAAATCTCAACTGAAAATATCAAAGAAAAATGCTAGTCCCTCAAGATAGAGGCACAGAGGCTCAACACAACTAGCAAAGAAAGCTCGATACCGATGCCTTTCGGCCAACAAGAGACAGCAAAGCTCAAGCTCCCCCTCGACTAGTGCATACAACCAAGAAAACACTCCCCCTCAAATGAACACTCGGGAAGCACATATGATTTGCAAAGATTCTCCCCCTTAGTTGAAAATGCATGAGTCAAGTAAAAGGTTCTCCCCATCAGAAAAGGCACCAACAAAAGTGCGAACTAGGGAGGTTCTCCCCCTTCCAACATGCATATGAGTCAAAATGCAAGTTAGCAGCTTCAGGCATACAGTCAAAAGAATGCAAAGATGCTCTAAACAGTATAGCTCTAATGACTCAATAACAGCAAAGCTCAGCAAAGGCTCAAACTGATCACCAGATATGAAATATGAACATATGAGCGGAAATGAGCAGTTTTGAGTCAAAAGGTATTCACCATCAAAATAGCACTAACAATGTGTAAACAGGAGTCTGAACAAGTGCTAAACATGTATACAAGGTGAACTACCCCTAGCAAAGTTCAATCATCATGCTTAAGAATGAAACATACACTTGTGATTTCAAATTCAGATCGGAGTTGCAGCAGTGAAATTACACAAGTTCAATTATTAGCATGTGATTGTGAGAGGTTGAAAGCTTGTCATTGCCTAACAACTCGGTGGTAGGTGGATCCGACGGCCACGCCCGCACAACTCATAGCGTTGCCTCGACGCAACCTCCCGATTGCCGCCACGTGCCGCCACCACTCTGCGTCCTTTTCCTGGACGTCGCACCCCCGGTTTTGAGGCCCAAACCGGGAAACCTGCCTTCATACCCAACCCCTGGTTTTGAGGCCCAAACCGGGAAACCAGCCCACCAACGCCTGAGTTTTGTGGCCCAAACTCAGCAAACCCGCAGCACCCAGGTTTTGAGGCCCAAACCTAGAAACCGTCCTCAGCCCGAGTTTTGTGGCCAAACTCGGAAACCATCCGCGCCCAGGTTTTGAGGCCCAAACCTGGAAACCGTCCACCCGATGGTTTTTCTCTGGCTCTACCACCAAACCGAAGTTGTAGAAGGGATGCACCGCCCGTGCACCCCGTCCACCGACACGTGTCCCCATGTCCATGACTTAGGCAACACATGACCGCAAGTCTTCGCTCATCGCTGTCCCAGGCTGCCAGCCATCACAGCTGATTCTCGGGCCACCGGTCCCTCAGTCCAAGCCTCACGTCCGCCCTTCGCCACTCTCGGTCCATCGGCACGACACGTCTCTACTTGACCTTCACCTTGCCTCTGATCACTGTATCTGTGCTCGACACCTGCACAACATAAGCCAAAGAACATGCACATCATCCCAGTTGACAATCACTCATCACTCAGAGACCCGGCATACACCCATGTATCCGCACCTTGTTCGCTCTCATCTTGTTGACAATGACTTGAAAGCGTGCGAATAAACTCTCTATGCTCTCGCTAGGCATATGTCGAAAGTTCTCATACTCCCGCTTGTGCGACTCATAGAGGCGGGATTTGACCTGAGTAGTTCCCTCGTGGAAACGCATGAGGGTCGCCCAAATCTCGTGAGCCGTGGGGAGGTGAGAAACGCGATCGAACTCGGACATGCTCAAACAGGAGAACAAGGCGTTACGTGCCCGGCTATTGGCCTCGTGCTCATCGATCTGGAGCTGAGTGACACGAGCAGCCAAGACAACGTAATCGGCCTTGTTGCAAATCTCCCAAACAGAAGAGCCCATGCTCTGGAGATAGGCCGACATGCGTATCTTCCAATACGCATAGTTCGTCCCATCAAAGAACGGCGGTTTGCCCACGCCGCGATCCATGTCACCTTCTGTGGATCTAGAACCGGCTAAGGTGGAAGATCCTTAACCCGCTCTGATACTAATTGAAGGACCGAGAAGCAACCAGAAAGCGACCAGAGAGGGGGTGAATGGGAGCTTCAAAATTTCCTTTCGGAAACTAGTAGCCACTGTCCCGAGAATCACCCCAAAAGGCAAACCCTAGAGCTTGCTAATGTCCACGACCCTAGATGTAGGGTGGATGCTTCCAAGAAGCACAGCGGGACACTACTCAACTCTAGAAAGCCAACACAAAAGACGGAAACCAAATCTGACAACGAACGAACGAGCTGCGAACGATAACGCGCGAAACAGTCACGACCGGACTCTGGGCAGCGTCCGGTCGGTGAGCACCGAACACGTCCGGTCGCGTAAAAACCGTTCTGGGACCTTACTGTTTCGGACCGGACTCTGGTGAACAGAGAGTCCGGTCACAAACTGAACGTCCGGTCACAAAAGTCAATATAGGTGAACAGTAGATCCTGAGCGTCCGGTCAATCCAACAATCCAGCGTCCGGTCACGAGCGTCCGGTCAATACTCATCAAGTCCCGCGACACATTCAACCACCGGACGCGTCCGGTCAGCCCGACCTAGCGTCCGATCACCCCGAAACTGCACTGTTCGTCCACCGATTTGACTCGATCTCACCCAAAACGAATCCTCTAGGGATCAAACTTGGTGAGAGGAGTCAAAAGGAGTATAGTGAGCTATCTCTAAGAGATCATGGCTCGAACCTATCTCCAAATCGATGAATCGGAGAATTTCGGGGGAAAGGAAAAAACTTGACCTGAAACGAAAATCGATCGATCTCCTAGACCGTGAGGTTAGAGGTTAATTCCTTCGGTGGAAAGAAGTGCCTCCCGATCTAGAACAACTTGGTTCAAACGGATTTGCAAAAGATGAACCGAGCAAAGAGATCAAACGACGGGAAAATCGTGGAGAAAAAGGATTCCGCGAAGAACACGAACAAAACGTGAATCACAACCACAAACTGCACAACAGTGAGATTACGGTCTCACTTCCTCACAATAAATAGTACACAGAGGCAAGTCTCTCTGCGGATCTCAGCTAGCTACAGCAGGGGATGGGAGAGCAGGAAACCCTAAGTGTGAAAGAGCAAATTACTGAGATAGATGGGAGGAGGGTGTCTCCCGACTACTTATCCTATTACTAGCCTAAGTCTATTTCCTACTCTACCCCTCTCTATTCTAATTACAGAGCGAGCCAGCTAAACCCTAGGGTTAGTCTGGACCAACTCAGGTGTAGGTGTATCCGACGGCCACACCCGCACCATCCGAAGCGTTGCCTCGACGCAACCTCCAGATCGTCGCCACGTGCCGCCCTTGCTCTGCACCCCCGGTTTTGTGGCCCAAACCGGGAAACCAGCCTTTTCCAGCCAACCCCCGGTTTTGAGGCCCAAACGAGGAAACTAGCCCACCAGCGTCTGAGTTTTGAGGCCAAACTCAGCAAACCCTCAGCGCCCAGGTTTTGAGGCCCAAACCTGGAAACCGTCCTCAGCCCGAGTTTTGTGGCCAAACTCGGAAACCCTCAGCCCGAGTTTTGTTGCCAAACTCGGAAACCGTCCACGCCTAGGTTTTGAGGCCCAAACCTGGAAACCGTCCATCCGATGGTTTTTTCCTGGCTCTACCACCAAACCGACGTCGTAGAGGGGATGCACCTCCGTGCACCCCGTCCATCGACACGTGTCCCCGAGTCCACGACTCAGGCAACACATTACCGCACTTCTTCACTTGTCGTCGTCATAGGCTGCCAGCCGCCGCAGCTGATCCTCGGGCCTCTGGTCCCACAGTCTAAGCCTCACGTCCGCCCTTCGCCACTCTCGGCCCATCGGCACGGCACTTCTCTATTTGACCTTCACCTCGCCATCGATCACTGCATCCATGCTCGACACCTGTACAACACAAGCCAAAGAACATGCGCATCATCCCAGTTGACAATCACTCATCACTCAGAGACCCGGCATACACCCATGTATCCGCAGCTAAGAACCCCGTGCTTCACTCAAAGACCAAACACATTGATGTGCGCTTTCATTTTCTGCGAGACCACTATGAGAAGGGTGATATCGACCTTCGCCATGTCGATACTCATCATCAGGGTGCTGATATTTTCACCAAGCCTTTGGACCAATCGACTTTTGCTAGGTTGAGAGGTGAGCTTGGTGTGTGTTTCCCCTTTTAGTTGGGGGAAACATTTTGGTTTTTGTATTATAGACTGACTCTTTTTCGTTTGCCTTTGTTTCCTTTTGCATTTTAGCATACGCATTTACATTCTGAGCTTCATTTATATACTCATTAGAATGTAACTATGCTCTATGTAGTATGCTCCGATGCTTATGATGATGCTTGTAGCTTATGCTCTTTCTGATCACTAGTACATGTTGTGAGCTGAGCTAGTTTTGAATGGTGAATTTGCTTAACAAACTTGAAATTGAAAATGTTCACCATTGAGATATGCAACTAGCATGTGTAGGATGTGTTGAGTTCACTCATGCTTTTCATCTATGCTAGGTTGCTATGTCTCTAGTTCTGAGTCTCTCACTTGCTTGGTTTGTTCATATTTTGTCAATAAAATTGAACCAAGTTCTAGTGAACTGAAAAGATCGAGCTGGGACTGCTTGTCAACACATCACGATATCGAGACTGTTTCTCATTGCACATTTGAGTTAAACTCGAGCCGTATAGTGTATGACCAAAACCGACGCTTTAAGCTTCTGATTGCATTTTGCATAGGCTTCGCTCGGTTGATAAGTTAGACAATGACAAGCTGTCAACCTCTCGCAAACATCTGCTAAACTTCTGAACTTGTGTTATTTCACCGCTGCAACTCCGATTTAAAACTGAAATCACAAGTGTATGCTTCATTCTATAGCATGATGTTTGAACTTTGCTAGGGGTAGTTCACCTTGTATACATGCTTAGCACTTGTTCGGATTCCTGTCTATACATGTGTAGTGCTATTTTGATGGTGAATAGCTTTTTGGCTAAAAACTGCTCACTATGCTTTCATGTTCATATTTCGTATATAGTGATCAGTTTGAGCCTTTGCTAGCTTATATGCTTTCCGGTGAGTCATTGGAGCTGTACTATTTAGAGCATCCTTGCATTCTATCGACTATATTCCTGAAGCTGCTAACTTGCATTTTGACTCATATGCATTTTGGAAGGGGGAGAACTTCTCTTGTGGGTTGGAGAACTTCTCCGGTTGGCACTCTTGCTGGTGCAGTTTCTGAGGGGGAGAAAATTGCTTTCGGTTCCTCTTGCTTGCTGGTGCATTTTCAACTAAGGGGGAGAAATTGCAAATCATTACCCTCCGTTTGAACTAAGGGGGAGCTTTCCTGGTTGTTTGCAATATTCAAGGGGGAGTTTTTGCTGCTTCCTATTGATCGTAAGGTTTTGGTATCGAGCTTTCTTGCTAGTTGTGTTGAGCCTCTGTGCCTCTATCTTGAGGGACTAGCATTTTGCTTCGATTTTTCAAATTGGTTTTTGCTAGCGGTGTTGAGCCTGTTCTACCTCTTCTTGAGGGCTAGCTTTGCTTTGCTTGGTCGCGTCGAGCCGTTGCCCATGTCTTTGGGGACCAAGTTGTCTTGCTCTTTCCACTTGACCTTCTTCGGCTTTGCTATGCTTTTGGGTCATTTGGTCGACTTCTCTCTTCTCCTTCTTCCTCCTTTCTTCCTTTCATTATGATTTGTGTTGGTAGTTGACAATGCACTCATCAAGGGGGAAATTGCGGATACATGGGTGTATGCCGGGTCTCTGAGTGATGAGTGATTGTCAACTGGGATGATGCACATGTTCTTTGGCTTATGTTGTGCAGGTGTCGAGCACGGATACAGCGATCAGAGGCAAGGTGAAGGTCAAGTAGAGACGTGTCGTGCCGATGGACCGAGAGTGGCGAAGGGCGGACATGAGGCTTGGACTGAGGGACCGGTGGCCCGAGGATCAGCTGTGATGGCTGGCAGCCTGGGACAGCGACGAGCGAAGACTTGCGGTCATGTGTTGCCTAAGTCGTGGACTTGGGGACACGTGTCGGTGGACGGGGTGCACGGGCGGTGCATCCCTTCTACAACTTCGGTTTGGTGGTAGAGCCAGAGAAAAAACATCGGGTGGACGGTTTCCAGGTTTGGGCCTCAAAACCTGGGCGCGGATGGTTTCCGAGTTTGGCCACAAAACTCGGGCTGAGGACGGTTTCCAGGTTTGGGCCTCAAAACCTGGGTGCTGCGGGTTTGCTGAGTTTGGGCCACAAAACTCAGGCGTTGGTGGGCTGGTTTCCCGGTTTGGGCCTCAAAACCGGGGGTTGGCTATGAAGGCAGGTTTCCCAGTTTGGGCCTCAAAACCGGGGGTGCGACGTCCAGGAAAAGGACGCAGAGTGGTGGCGGCACGTGGCGGCAATCGGGAGGTTGCGTCGAGGCAACGCTACGAGTTGTGCGGGTGTGGCCGTCGGATCCACCTACCACCGAGTTGGTCCAGAATAACCTTAGGGTTTAGCTGGTTCGCTCTGTAAGTAGTTAGGGGTAGAGTGGGAATTAGGAATAGTTAGTATTAGGATAAGCAGGGGGAGACACCCACCTCCCCATCTATCTCAGTTCATTTGCTCTTTGCACTTAGGGTTTCCTGCTCTCCCAATCCCCTGCTGTAGCTAGCTGAGATCCGTAGAGAACCATACCTCTGTGTACTAGAGATTTTGAGGAAGTGAGGCCGTAACTTCACTGTTGTAGCGTGTGGTAGCCACACGGTTGCAGATCGATGTGTTGATTCGCGTTTTGTTCGTGTTCTTCGCGTTCTTCGTTTCTCTATGATTTTCCCGTCACTCGATCTCTCTCCCTACTACGTCTTTGCGAAATCCGTTTGAATCATCTTGTTCGTTTTTGAAAGGAGATCATTTCCACCGAAGGAATTCATCTAACTCCTATCGAACAAGTAGATCGAGTTGATTTTGTTTTCGTGGTGCTTTTTCGGTTCATACTCCTCCCCTTTCGATTTCCCGGTGTTTGAGTGGATTTGAGCGGATGATTTCTTGGGGATAGTCACCTAACTACTCAGTGATCATCCTCTCCAAGTTTGGGAACGTGGGATTTTGGATTGAATCGATTTGGAGAAGATTTGAATTTTGGGAGACCAAAATCGCCTTCTCTGGACACTCGCGGACAGTCCACCGAAGTGACCGCGGACAGTCCGCGCATCGGGGAAACGCCGGATTAGTGGCTATGTTCTTCGGGTGCTGCACTGTTCATTGACCGGCGGACAGTCCGCCGTTGAAGTTTGCGGACAGTCCGGGAGACGTCTAGCAAGACTTCAGCAGCACTTTTGTTTTGCATTTTCTGCCGACGGATAATCAGCCAGTGAACTGCGGACAGTCCGGGACTCTAGGTCCGGACAGTCCGGGATTTGGCTGAAGCCTCCGGTTTTGTGCATTTGCTCTCCCGGCTTCTTTGCTTGGTTTCTAGATCTCTCGTTTGGCCTCGGAGTTGACCAAGAAACCTCTCTAGGTATCTTTGCTACTTGTTAGCATCGGTATTTGGGGATTTCTCAACGTAGCCGTCTATCTACGTTCGAGACTTGGTCTTTGAGGGTCGAACTTGTGCCGTTTCATTTGCCGTTCGGTTTGCTATCGCTTTGTGGTGCCTCGCTGTGATCCTAGGGATCATCCACCCTCTTCCAAGGGTCATGGGCATCACGTTCTCGGTCGTAGCTTTTGGGAGTTGATTTTGGGACAATCAGCCAAAGTTTCGAGAGAAATTTTTGAGCTCCCATTCACCCCCCTCTGGTCGCCTTGCTAGTGCATTCTCGGTCCTTCAGAGGATTGCCTAAGTTGTCCATGGAGAAGGACCTTGTTTGCCATTCTTGTAGACATAGGAAGATGGTTGCCGCTCCCCACCATCCAGTGACTCGGGTCATGACACAGCGCCCTGGTGAGCTTTTGCACATGGACCATGTTGGTCCGGCTCGGGTGAGCTTGGTTGGAGGGAAGTGGTATGTTCTAGTCATTGTTGACGATTTTTCGAGATATTCGTGTGTCTTCTTTTTGACTGAGAAGACTGAGACTATCTCTTTTGCTCGCAATCTGATTTTGCGTCTTCAGAACGAGTTCCCTATGAACTCGATGCGAGCTATTAGAAATGATAATGGTTCCAAATTCAAGAATTCGGATTTTGAGAAGTTTTGTGACTCTTTGGGTTTGGAGCATCAGTTTTCTTCACCCTACACACCGCCACAAAATGGTGTTGTAGAGAGGAAGAATCGGACCGTTGTTGAGATGGCTAGGACGATGCTCGATGAGCATAGGACTCCTAGGCGATTTTGGGCCGAAGCTATGAACACTGCATGCTATATTTCCAATCACATTTTTCTGAGAGCCTTCTTGAAAAAGACTTCTTATGAGTTGCGTTTTGGTAGACAACCCAAAGTGAGTTACTTTAGAGTCTTTGGTTGCCACTGTTTTATATTGAAGAAAGGCAACCTGGACAAATTTGAGTCTCGTTCTTCTGACGATGTATTTTTGGGTTATGGCACTCACACTCGAGCATATCGTGTACTTAAACTTGATATTAACCGAGTCATGGAGACATCTGATGTCACCTTCGACGAGACCATGGTTTGTCCTTCTTCTCGTTTTGAGCGTGCAGGTGATCATGAGGTTGGTGAGCCTCTTTTTGATGATGAGGACAAGGATGCTGAAGGCATGGGTGACCCAGCATCACCTGCACCTGCTGTGCCGCAAAGAGCAGCTTCTACTATGACTCACGGCCCCGACATGTCTTCTTCCTGGGGGCCGTGGGATCCGCCACCCCGAGCGGTACCTTTTGTACCCGGGGAGGCACCAGCTGCTGTTGAGGGGGAGATCACTTCTGCTCGGGAGGCGCCACGACACATCCAGCGCCAACACCCGCCTCAACAGATGATCAGTGGCATTGACGAACATGTCACTCGGTCTAGGTTACAACATATCTCTCACTTGGCTCATTCTGCATTTGTTGCTGATTTTGAACCCCGAGATGTTGGACATGCTTTGACGGATCCGGATTGGGTAAATGCCATGCATGAGGAGTTAGAGAATTTTGAACGAAATTGGGTTTGGGTTTTGGTTCCACCTCCTCCAGACTGTAAGCCTATTGGGACAAAATGGGTTTTCAAAAACAAACAAGGAGAGGATGGCCACATTGTGAGGAACAAAGCAAGACTTGTGGCCAAGGGTTATAGTCAGAAGGAGGGGATAGACTATGAGGAGACTTTTGCTCCCGTAGCTCGTTTGGAGGCTATTAGGATACTCTTGTCTTTTGCTGCATCCAAAGGTTTCAAACTTTTTCAAATGGATGTCAAGAGTGCCTTCTTAAATGACTACATAGAAGAGGAAGTGTATGTTGAGGAACCCCCCGGTTTTGAAAATCGCAAGTTTCCAAACCATGTTTTTAAACTCCACAAAGCTTTATATGGTTTGAAACAAGCCCCTAGAGCCTGGTATGATAGGTTGAAAACCTTTTTGCTTTCTAAGGGTTTTAAAATGGGATGTGTGGATAAAACGCTCTTTCTCCTCAAGCAAGGCAACGATACTCTCTTGGTCCAGATTTACGTGGATGATATCATTTTCGGTGGTTCGTCTCACGCCTTGGTTGCCAAGTTTGCAGATACTATGAGCAGGGAGTTTGAGATGAGCATGATGGGCGAGCTGACTTTCTTTCTCGGATTGCAAATTAAGCAATCCCGAGAAGGGACGTTTGTGCACCAGGGCAAGCACACCAAAGACTTGCTGAAGAGGTTCGATATGGGTGAGGCCAAGCCTCCTCCAACACCCATGTTGACCACGACGGCCCTGGATGCGGACAAGGATGGAGAAGCTGTGGACCAGAAGGAGTACCGAAGCATGATCGGGTCGCTACTGTACCTGACGGCGACACGCCCGGACATCCAGTTCGCGGTGTGTCTGTGCGCGCGCTGTTGACGGTCCTTAAACACCAGTTTTACCATCAACATTTGACCCTAAAGTCCACCAAAAAGGCATGAAATGTAGTCAAATAGGTTTCAAACTAACCAAATTCCACATGTCCATAGAATTCTATTTGAATGCAGGATTTGAACCAAATTTGGACATATGGACCCACCAGGAGACGAGCCCACTCAGCAGGGCCCAAATGGGCCTAAGGAGGGTGGCGCCCGCCACCCCTAGGTAGCGCCCGCCACTTGGGTTGGCCCAAGTTGCAACCCCTGCCACGTCACCGATCCGTGTGACCTCCCTAGGGCCAAATCCTGGCCCTTGGTCACTAGGTCAGTGGCATCGGACGGCTCAGGATGAAGTGGCGTGGATCAAGGCTGAATGTCGGTTGCTAGGACACGCAACCGACCTCCAAACTGCCTCGGACAACCACCTGGATGCCGTTGAAGCCAAGGAAGTGCATCCAACGGTGAGGGAGGTGGCGGCCGCCACCTAGGGCTGGCGCCCGCCACTAGGGTTAGCCCTAGGTCGGCTGGCTGCCCCCTATAAGTACCCCCTTCACTCATTTGGGCTATAAATACCCCCTGGAGGCACCTCTTCATTCACACCCTTAGTACCTTCATATCCCACACTTCCAAGAGAACCAAAGCAAGAGAAGCAAGTGAGAGTTAGGTTAGAAGCTTAGAGAGCTTAGGTAAGTAGGTAGCTAGTAGAGCAAGGCATCTTCGCCCTCGCGGTAGCGCTGCTCAAGACTTAGCTCAAGAGGAGAGGCGTGCGAGTGATCGGCTCTGGAGCTGGGAAGAGTCTTCCTTCATCTCCAGTTCAGGTTTTGCTCTTGTTACTCAAGCATTTACTATATTCTAGTTCATCATTTCAAGTATTACTTTATTCTACTTATCAGTATTGAGTGGTATACTTGATTGATTGCTTGAGTGCCTAGCTATCCTACAGATCAATTTACTTAGCCATAGTAGTTAATCTCTAGTGAGCTTAGTGTTTGATCTTTGCCAATAGGTTGCTTAGTTAGTTTAGTGTTTATCTTATTAAGTCAAGTGTTTGCTCTGACGTCCGCAAGGGTGTCTCTATTCAAAGTTAGGATAGAGATAGTTAGAATATAGTTAAGCGTGGTGCTTAGTTATAGACTTACCTTCAGATACGGCTGGACCCCCGGATAGCTGTGGTAGCAAGCAGGTGGTGACAGCCCTGTGCGCCTTGAATTCCACCATGTAGTTGGCCCAGTTTAACAGTAAGGCTCGTTGTGCTAGCATTCAACCTAAGTAAGTGGTAAAGGCTAGTACGCCTCGATACTTGACAAGATAGGAATAAAACTATACTCAACTAGTTGCTTTATTGTCTTTTGCCTACCTTGCTTCGTAACCATCTCGCTTCGTAGTTATCTTGCTTTGCAGTTATCTAGGAGTAGTTAGTAGTAGTTAGTTATCTTAGTTATCCTTAGTTATCATCTATCTATCTAGTTATCCACCTTACCTTAGCCATCCATTTCATCCTTACCTAACCACCCACATATTCTTTCTAGCCTTTCATCTTCCCTTCTCCCCCTTTCTCTTTTCTCTTTTCTTCGACTCTCATCCCTCCTTGACTCGACTCATACACCACCCTAGCCTTCCCTTGGGATCAAATAAATCGACACCTGGTACTCCTAGGCGAAGTGCTACTATGATAGTTCTGTGCGCTTGCAGAATCTCCCCTTTGGTAGATTGCAATCTCTCTAGCTAGGTCCTACTAGTGTCAGAATTGACAACCCCGCTTGGCATTAGTAGATAGCTGCTTTAGCTTCATTCCTTTAGGTATAGTCACCGGACTTGCGTCAAGCACTTCCAACGCCGTTGCCTGGAATAGATTCCATAGTCTACTCCTAGTAACAACGTTAGCGAGTGCCAACAAGCATTTCTGGGCCGTTACCGGGGATAGTTGCCTAGCTCTATCTTTAGTGAAGCTAAGAACTACCAACAAGCATTTCTGGCGCCGTTGTCGGGGAAGGCAATTGTTGTATCGGTTGAGTCCGTGTCGAATTTATCTTCGCTTAAGCTCCCGCTTAGCGAATCCCATCTTACCCCACTCTTTCTTTCCTTAACTCGTCTTATCTTTTTCCTTCATCTTCTTCAACTTCTTTCTTTCATATCTCGTTCTATCTTCACGATGGCCAACAAAGCCATTTGTGAGTTTTCTACTCCTTCTGCCGCTAATGTAGCGATAGGACCAGACGTGATCGATGCCAACCTCAATTTTGAGTTAAAACCGGCTCTGATCACGATGGTCCAAGCTAGCCCGTTCTGTGGCAAGGCTTATGAAGATGCCAATGCTCACCTCCAACAATTTTTGGAGATTTGCGGCACCTTCACCATTAAGGGGGATTCCCTTAAGGAAGCCGACATGATCGTGGCCAAGATGGACCTGCTGGCAAAGAAGCTGGACAACCGTGAGAAGATGAACCAACAAGAGAGTGTCCAATCTCTGGAATCCTACATGACTTGTGAAGTCTGTGGAGAAACCGGACATTCTGGGAGCCACTGCCCCGAGCTACATGAAGATTTGAACTTCATCAACAACATCAACAACGGTTTCCGTCAACAGGATCAAGGATGGAATCAGCCTGCCAACTCTCAAGGTAACAATTCATTCCCTCGCTGTAATTTTCATAATTCTGATAATTTCTCTTTCCTGAAAAATTTAGTTTACTCACAAGGTAAAACTACTAATTTCTTGAAAGAGAGATTAATGTCGAATAATAAAGCCCTTGAGAAAATAAATGCTAAATTGGAAGATTTCTCATCTGCTCTGAAAAATCAACTTGGCTTTAATAAGATGTTAGAAACCCAATTAGCTCAATTTGCTGCTATCATACCATCTTTTGAACCTGGCAAAATTCCTGCTAAACCTGACATGGAAACTGCTAATATGGTTGAAATAAAATATTTTAACTATTATGAAGATCAAACCATGACTGTTAAAAAGGGTGATCCTGGTAGTCCCATAATTAGATGCTCAATTTTTGTTTAAGTCTTTAAAAATGCCATGTGTGATTTAGGATCGAGTGTGAACATTCTATCTAAAGATTTTTATGTAAACTCGTTCTTTCCACCCATGTCATCCACATCTGCCTATGTTGTGCTAGCTCATCAATCCACTTGCTATGTAGAAGGAATAGTTAATGATTTACCTGTTCATATTAGAGGCTCCTATGTTCCTGCTGATTTCATAATACTAGATATGGAAAATAGGAAAGATGTGCCTCTAATCTTAGGTAGACCCTTCTTGAACACTGTTAATGCTTGCATATATGTGGGAAGTGGTAAAATTCAAATGACATTAGGAGGGAGGAAGGAAATATTCTCCTTCTCCCGTGGTCCCGCATATGCCGCTAACATGCAGGTAGCAAAACCCATTCGTACCAAGAAGAGGCGCCCAAGAACAAGGTGGAACAGAAAGAAAGAACCACCTCATGAGTTGTGTGATTCACATAACATGGGAGAGGTGCAAAAGAAGAAGAACCAGATGGAGTACTAAGAGAAGAAGTGACCAAGGAAGAAGATCCACTCGATAAGGATGAAACTCCATGGACCTAAGGTATGGTTTTACTTTTAATTTTTCCTTTCAATTTCCCCTTTTTCAAATAAATAACATATGTCATGCATGTAACTAAAAAAAATATCAGTTATCATCAGTTATATGCATAAGTATATGTTACCTTAGCTAGAATAATAAAATATCATAGGATAGTTTCCCTTTTCAAAACATTAGATAGTTTCTTTTTAATAAAATGAGAACAAGAGCTCCGAACGAGAAAGATGAAGACCCTTCACCAAGCAAGAAGCCCGCTTGGGGGAGACTCCCGCTCCAATAAGGTATGTCTCAAGCCTACACTTTACATTTAGTTCTTAAATTCTATATCTTTTGAATGTCACATGCTTGCCTAAATAACCACTCCATGAATAAAATTGATAAAATCTGCTTAAACAAGTTGAAACCTGAATAAGATTTGAAATATGTCATGCAAATGCTATTGTTATGGTTTGAATGACTAGTCTTATCTAAGTTGTAGCTTTTGTGGCTTGCACATGCTTTAACTGAAATCATGCTTAGTGAGTAAAGTTAGTAAGAAATGGAGTAATTCTTTAAACCTGCTAAGGTGAAATTAGGACCTAATCTGGAGGATTTCTTTTAAAAATTATGAAAACCTTGCTAAAAGTTCCTCTTAAATTTTATCCCATCCCACCACCAGCCAAATATTTGTTAGTCATTAGTCAAAACTACAAAGAGCTTTGTTTGTGTTGAGCTTTGTTAGACCTCATAGATCTTAGTAGAGAAGCTTATAATATCTTTTGAATCAAGATTCACGCACACCCACCATAAATTGCCTACTTTCCACTTTGGAAGTTTGCAACCACCAAATAAATTGCTTATTCTCTACACCGGAGATATGCAATACCCTGCCAAACATCCCATTGCTAGCCTTATGCTTACTCCTACACTGGGAATAAGCATTTATCCCTCTTCCCTTTTTTTCATTTCCTATAGATAACCTGGGGAAATCTAGAGCTAAAAGAGAGAGAGAGAGAAAAATGAGCAAAGTAGCTCAAGAAAGGACTATGTCCTGAAGAAAAAAAAATGAGCAAAGTAGCTCAAAAGAGGACTATGTCCTAAGAAAATGTGAGGACACATCTTTTGTCTACTCACTTTGTATCCAAAAAAAAGAGAGAATTATCATTAGCTCTAGACCCCAGGATTAACTAGGAAGGATTATGAAATATCTCTCTATACACTTCCACATAACCACACATGCACATTTTGATTAATTTTTATGATTTGCTGCTCCTTATGATCTGAGTGTCTAGCTTAGCAATAAACATCAGGCAATTTGCTCATGGTTCTTAGCCTACCTATAACTCCACATATCATTCTTTAGAAATAGGAGAGGCTACATTTTGGCCTAAGTGAGGATCTAAACACCATTGAGTGATTGAGTGAATCTTGGAGGACTTAAGCAAGTTGTTATCTTTTGAAAACCTTGAAAAACCTCTAGACAGAATCCTAGTCAAACCTAAGCAAAATAAAAGTTTCCTATCTACTGCTTTATTTCACTCTTGCATGTTTGAAGTGAAAAGCTATAAGCCCCACATTGCTATGATTAATGACATATGTTAAGTTATTGTCACACCCCAACTTTAAGGATAAAATTGAGGCAAAATACTCATGTGTGCTCAGGAAACAATCACACACATAAGTTAGACAAATTACAAAAAAAAATGGCATCATCACATTGTTTATTACATAACGATAGTATCAACACAAGTCTTACATCAAGCGAAACAAAAGATAACTGAACTGCTAACAAGACTAACTCCACAGGGAAAGCTGACTGGGGGAACAGCTAGCCTAGAAGTCCTCTGGGAAATCACCAACTCCACCTTCATCTGTTACCCATCCGGAATTTTGCCCAAAAAGAAGATAAACAACAAGCGTAAGTACACCACGTACTTAGCAAGCTAACATAGGGTTCATGAGGCTCAAAAGGCTGACACTGTCTGGCTGCAATTAGCTTTTAAGTTGGCAAAGTTTTAGCATTAAGGTAAACGAATATTGTGCTTAACCCTTAACCCATGAACCATTTGTCCAACAAAGATAAATAAAACATCATAAGGTACCAACAACATAAAGTAACAATTATTAAGTATCATAGTTCTGCTAGTTTTTCGGGCCGCTCGTGACCGTGAGCATGGCTGTTATAACAGTTTTACACTCTGCAGAGGTTGTGCATCTTTACCCACAAGCCGTGTTGCCCTTGTGCCCGAGGCGGCCAACCTCTTGATCCACTTCCAATGTAGATCGACAGGGTACACTATGAAGCTTTTCGCTGGTTTGTCTAACAGGTTAGGGCTGGTTTCCTTGGCTGGCAGATGTAGTAACCCCCCTTTCCTATGGCACAAGGCCATCGCAGCTATTCACATAGGAATAGGAGCAGCCCTACACCCAAAGTGGCAAGCCCCTTTTGCGCCCTTTCGGGTCACCGCTAACAAGTTAGAAAAGGTCCAGTTTACTGAGCTAAAACCAGAGCCATATAGCACTCATGGTAGCACTGTCAATCCCAGCTTTTGCTAACAGCAAGTTTTATTAACCATTTAACAACATATCATCATGAGAACAAAATTCATCATTGGACTGGATCAGTTATAAGTCAGTTAGCACTAGCATTCTACCCATATGCATATATCCCACGGAGTCAAGAACATCACAGATAACAAAGCTAAATGGGTCTCTAAGGTTGCTCAATTGGACATATGCATAAATGAGTAAATTAATAGTAAAGTGAATAGGTAACAAGGAGATCTCATGCTAACTAGCCTTGGTTGTTAAAAGACTGGTCCTCCTGCTGATCGTCGAAAGAAGGGTCCTGGTCGTACCACACCGACTCACCGTCTACTCGATCACATAACATCAACACACATTCCAGGCGCATACATACAATGCAAACAGGGCTATTATTAGAACAGTACACCAGACAGTAATAAACAGAAATAGAACTTTGATAAAACAAAAAGACGTGTTTCTACGATCACAACAAGTTTTGGTTCACCGAAAACGGAGTTACGACGCGAAAGTTACGACCGAAACGGCGTTTCTAAAGCCCTAAACAAGATTAACATAAGCTCTGAAACTAAACTGACCTAAGCTGACTTACAGAGACATAAACAGAAAGGAAACTAAATTACGAACCTAACGCAACTTGAACGGGTCAAAACGGAGCTAAAACATGGATTTTATAAGCATTTTAGTGCAGTGGCAATTCTGTAAATAGCTGGAAAAGCATTTGAATTTAAATCGGAATTTAAACTGAATTTTAAACCAAAATCTCGGCCGGCTGGACTGCGCCTCAAAACAACAGAAATGTAGGGGCCTGGTAAGAAGTTTGCAAAGGCTCAGTGAATAGTACTGAGTGGAGCGCGGGTTGATTCATGGCTTCTTCGGGGGTTCTTTAACAAAACTACACCCCGAAGGGGTATCGGCCGCGCACAGCCGACGGATCGGCGATGGACGACACGGATTAGGCGCGCGGGGGGGGGGGGGGGGTGTGCGTGCGGGGCGGGCCGACGGCGCGCCCAGGCGCGGCTCTGGACGCGGCGTCGCGGCTCACCGCACGACGTCGTGCGCGCGGACGCCATGGGAGGCACAGCGGAGCATGCGGACTTGGCCACAGGGGGCACACCGAGCCAAACCAGGGGGACAGAGAGGGAGCGGGTCGCAAGGGGTTCTCACCGCGTCGAAGGAAGGGACGGAGAGGCTCGGACGATGGCGAACGATGAATGACGGCGGGGGTCCGAGTGACGGCGGCGAAGCTGTGAACAGACAGCGGCGGTTAGGGCCAAGGCGAGACCGAGGGACAGAGGGAAAAGGTTCGGGGTCTCCACCTCGGCGGCGTGGAGCTCTGCGAGGCGTCGGACGGGGTCAGAGTAGACGGGCACGGCCGGATGGCGGCGGCGAGTGCTCGGCAATGGCGGAGCTCTGGAACGGCTCGGTTGCTCAGCAGCGTGCGCGGAGGGAGCGAATGATGGAAAGGGGGAGTGGGGCACGGACGCACGCGCTATATCGACGAAGGAGGAGGCGAGGACGTGGGAGCGGCTCGCGGTGGACTCGGGGGCGTGCGGCTGCGGCAGTTGCGCACGGACGGCGCGCACGTGCGGAGGGGATGAGGGAGACGCCGACAAGCGGGGCCAGAGCGCCAGAGAGAGAGAGGGAAGGGGAGGCACGGCGGTTGCACAGCGGGTCAGCGGCGCAAACTGGGCTGGCCAGCGGGCCGCGCAGGGGAGGAGAGAAAAGGGGGCGCCGGCCTAGAGTGGGAAAGGAGTGGGGAGAGAGAAAAGGCTCCTGGGGAGAGAGAACCGGGCCGCGGGAGAGAAAAGGCCGAGGCCAGGCCGACGGGCCGAAAAGTGGGAGGGAGAGGGGAGAGAAAAAGAAAGGTTTTTCCTTTTTGTTTCAAAGCATTTTCAAACCAAATCAAAACCATTTCAAAGTGAAATTGAATTCAAACCAAGTTTTGGCAAAAATCAGACACACAAATAAATTCAATGCATCAGCATGAGTGCAAAAACATGTTGCAAACTTTATTTTAATTCAATAAAAAAATTATTTAACCCCTAGGTTAAATGCTCACAAAATCATAAATAAATCATTTTCACCTATTTTATTTTGGAGAAAATTTTAGGGTGTTACAACTCTACCCCCCTCAAGATTCGACTGGAGCTTACTCAAACAACTGCGGATAGGATTTCCGAAGATCTTCTTCTCTTTCCTAGGTAGCCTCTTCTTCTGTATATCTGTTCCACTGAACTTTGCACATTTTGATAACTCGGCTCCTGGTAACTCTTTCTGCTGTCTCTAAGATCTTGATAGGGTACTCTTCATAAGTGAGACCTTCTCCTATCTTGATCTCTTCCAGGGGAACTTGCTCTTCTGGCACTCTCAGACATTTCTTCAGCTGAGAGACATGGAACACATCATGAACGCCTGATAGACTCTCAGGTAGCTCAAGCTGATAGGCCACTTCTCCACGTCTGGCCAAGACCCGGAAAGGACCTATGTATCTGGGTGCCAACTTTCCTTTCATGTTGAACCTCTTTACGCTTCTCATGGGTGACACTTTCAAATACACATAGTCTCCCACTTTGAAAGCTAAGTCCCTCCTGCGAGTATCTGCATAGCTCTTTTGTCGGGACTGAGCTATCCTCAAGTTATCCCGGATCATTCTTACTTGTTCTTCAGCATTTCGTAGAACATCCAGTCCGAACACTTGAGTTTCTCCTGTCTAATTCCAGAACAAAGGAGTTCTACACTTTCGCCCATATACAGAGCTTCAAAAGGAGCCATTTTGAGACTCTTCTGATGACTGTTGTTGTAGAAGAATTCAGCATATGGTAGACTTTTGTCCCAACTAGCTCCATGTTGAAGGGCACATGCTCTCAACATGTCCTCCAAGATCTGATTTATCCTTTCAGTCTGCCCATCTGTTTGTGGGTGATATGCAGAACTGAAATTCAGCTTGGTTCCCAACGATTGATATATCTGGTGCCAGAAATAAGATGTGAATTATGTTCCTCTGTCAGATACTATTTTCTTCGGAACACCATGTAGGGACACAATTCTCTCCATGTACAGCTCTGCTAACCTTGCCCCACTATAAGTGGTCTTAACTGGTAGGAAGTGAGCGACCTTAGTGAGACAGTCGACTATTACCCATATAGAGTCATAGCCTCTTTGTGTGCGGGGTAAACCAGTGATAAAGTCCATTCCCACTTCTTCCCATTTCCACTTGGGTATCTGCATAGGTTTCAACAATCCTGCCGGTCTCTGATGTTCAGCCTTGACCTTCTGACAGGTGTCACATAGGGCCACATATTCTGCCACATCTTGCTTCAAACCATACCACCAGTACTTTTCTTTCAGATCTAAGTACATTTTGGTGCTGCCGGGATGTATAGAGTAGGCAGATTCATGTGCATCTCGCAAGATGGCATCACGAATAGCTTTCACTTCAGGCACACATATCCTTTTTCCAAACCATAGTGTTCCATTTTCATCCATCCTGAAACCTGGTGCCTTTCCAAGCACTATGTTCTCCACTATCTCTTGCAATTTCTCATCTTTCAGCTGACCCTCACAGATTTCTTTCTCCAGAGTAGGTTTAACTGTTATCTTCACAACATTGTTTGCAAAGCATAGATTAAGATATGCCATTTCAGCTCTCAACTCTGCTGACATATACTCTACCTGCAAACCATTTGCATACGTTTTCCTGCTCAAAGCGTCAGCCACAACATTGGCCTTTCCTGGGTGATAGTGTACCTCCAGGTCATAGTCTTTGATCAACTCTAACCAACAGCGTTGCCTCAAGTTCAGATCCGATTGAGTAAATATGTACTTCAGACTTTTGTGATCTGTATACACATCACTCTTATGTCCAACTAGGTAATGTCTCCATATTTTCAGAGCATGGACAACAGCTCCTAACTCCAAATCATGAGTTGGATATTTCAGCTCGTGCTTTCTCAGCTGTCTGGATGCATAGGCTACTACTCTTCCTTCTTGCATCAGAACACATCCAAGTCCCAGTCGAGATGCATCACAATAGATGGAGAAGCTTTTGTTCAAGTCTGGCAGAACAAGGACAGGTGTTGTGGTTAATCTCTTCTTTAACTCTTCAAAGTTTGCCTGGCATTTATCAGACCACACAAACTTAGCACTCTTTTCTAGCAAGGCAGTCATAGGCTTCGCAAGCTTGGAGAATCCTTCAATGAACCTCCTATAGTACCCAGCCAAACCCAGAAAGCTTCGGATTTCGCTAGCATTGGTTGGCAGGTTCCAATCCAACACATCCTGCACCTTGCTAGGATCAACGGATATACCTCCGTTAGAGACTACATGCCCCAAGAAAGAGACTTCTTTCACCCAAAATTCACACTTGCTCCTCTTGGCATAGAGTTGATGCTCTCTCAACTTCTGCAGAACCACCCTCAGATGTTCAGCATGTTCCTCTTCTGTTTTAGAGAACACTAGAATGTCATCTATGAACAACAACACAAACTTGTCAAGATACTCCATGAACACCTTATTCATCAGGTACATGAAGTAGGCTGGGGCATTGGTCAGTTCAAAAGACATCACTGTATACTCATACAATCCATACCGCGTTGTGAAAGCGGTCTTGGGAATGTCCGAGTTCCGGATTTTCAGCTGGTGATACCCAGATCTGAGATCTATCTTAGAGAACACACATGCTCCTCTAAGCTGGTCAAATAGATCATCTATCCTGGGTAGAGGGTATTTGTTTTTAATGGTAACCTCATTTAAAGACCTATAGTCCACACACATCCTCTGGCTACCATCTTTCTTATCCACAAAGATCACAGGTGCTCCCCAAGGAGAAGCACTGGGGCGTATATACCCCTTCTCTAACAACTCCTTAAGTTGTTTCTTAAGCTCTTCTAATTCATTTACCCCATTCTATAAGGTCTTTTAGCTATTGGTGCAGTTCCAGGCAGTAATTCAATAATGAACTCAACATCGCGATCAGGTGGCATACCTGGCAGATCATCAGGAAAGACATTAGGGAACTCGTCCACCACCCGTTCTTGATTTGCACCACTAGCATCCATCTGGTTTATTGTGGCAGTAGGCTGCTCTTGCATCACCACTTCCACACAGATTCTATCTCCCTTAGGTGTAGATATAACAACTGACCTTTCTTGACACTGAATGACAGCTCCATGTTGCTTCATCCAGTCCATACCCAAGATGAGATCTATGCCTGCTGTTCTCAGCACTATAGGCTTTACTTTAAAATCTACCCCCCTTAAGTTGACACTAGAGGTGGGGCTCCAGAAATTTGCAGGCATACTACCCCCTGGTGAGTTCACTATGATTGTTTCTTTCATTGCACATAAAGGCAATCCATGCATTCTAACAAATGACTGTGAAATGAAGGAATGCGAAGCACCAGAATCAAAAAGTACGGTTGCTGGGATTGAGTTGATACTGAACATACCCATCATGACATCTGGTGCATCCAGGGCAGTATCGGCAGCCACATGGTTCACCCGCCCAGTGTGAGGTGGGCGAGCATTCTGCTTCTGTCCTCCTGCTTGGTTCTGTGGGGCCTGGGGGTTCTGCTTCTTGGGACACTGGTGAGCATAGTGTCCTATCTCCCCGCAGCGGTAACAAGCATTGGGGTTTTGCTGAGCTGCATTCTTTGTGGGAGCGGAGTTGGGTGCTCCCTAGCGTGAGGCTTGGCTGCTCTGTTGTTGGAATCTCTGCCCTCCTGGCTGCTGCTAGTTGCGCTGCCCACCTGACTGCTGTTGTTAGGGAAGGCGCTGCTGGTTTTGGTTGCCCTGGGTGTGCTGTCCCCTGTTCCACTAGTTGGAGGGGCCTTGATTCCTCTGGGGGTAGCCTTGCTGGGGGTTGGTCCGGGGACGAGTGTTGCTCCTCGAAGATTGGCCTTGGAAGCTTCTCTTCTTTGCTTCCATCTCCTTCCGCTTGTTGTCAATGACAATTGCCCTATGTTGGTATAAATTAACGCACACTCTAATTTATCCGCAAGCGCACAGATAATGTCTACCGATGTAGCACTTCACCGGATGTAACCCAGTTTTAATATCGAACCCAAAGGAACGGATAGCAGTGAGTCTCAAGTGTATAACCCCTGAGTGGCTAACAAGGACGGAGAATCTAGAAGCATAGAGGGGATCACTAAGGTTATCTAAATCCAACTTAAGAGTGATATGTTTATTATTCTTAATGGGGAAGTTGTCATAAAAGTCACAAACAGAGTATGAGTCTTTTATGCAAATGTATAATCCTACCGGGCCTACACACGGGTAGTGGACTATAGAAGAATCAACAAGGCTATAAGAGTCACCCTTGCGAACTACCACTGTTACCGGCGTTATAGGAGGTAAATATGAGCTATCAAGTCTAAGCACTACGCTTATACTATCCAACTACTCTAACTCTAGAGCGACTAGAATTAAAGTACTCAAAAGAGAGTCATAAACCTTAAGAATAATAAGAACAATGGCTCAAACTTAAATATAGATGTTGATTACCAAAACAATCGTTGAAGCAAGTCGATGAAGAACTTGAATCCACATGTACAAGATGAAGAAGTTGATCCGACAGGCCGGAGCTTCCTCTTGATCTCTTCATCTCTCTCTTTCTTCTAGTTCTTAAATAAGACTAGGTTCTAATCCTACTAGAGGGGTATCTAGTCTTCTACTTGAAAGCTGGATCTTGATTACAACTAGATGAACTAGATCTAATTCTAGATGAACTAGAAGAGATTCATCTAGAGGGACCTCTACTTCTACATTGGAACCCTAATTTCTGATGTGGAGATGAATAATGAAGAGGGAGATGCCTGGAGAGGGGGATCTGGGGCTGCTTATATAGCCCTGGGTGATGAATCGTGGCCCTTGGATCAAACCGACTTCGGGGTACGGTCGAGATGCATCTAGGGAGTCGGTTGGGGTAGCTTGCAAAGGAAGGAGCCAGGTGGGCCCAAGGGGAGACCGACCGGTCTAAGGGTGGGACCGGTCGGTCCCACCTGGTGGCCTCTGGTGGTGATCTTCGTCGTGGTGTATTCTTGCATCCCCTGGAGTCTTCTAGAAGTATCCCGACGTGGCGGTTACGTTATCTCCCGTCGGTTTCCTTCTATGGGAAGCTATCGGTGCTGATTTCCTGGTTTAGTCCCTGCAGAATCATAACTCACCAAAACTCATGGAATATTGTCAGTTGAATCCCTAAATCTTTGTTGGTGATCATAATCTTGCCTTTTTCATATTTATTTAACACTTAATTATGGTAGTTAACCAGTGTCAACAACTCCCCCAAGCTTACCTTTTGCTAGTCCCTTAGCAAATATTTATTTAAAATTGTTGTTATGCCTTCATATATATAAGAAAAAATCTTTCTTGATTTAGAGTTAATTATTCTGACTTTCTCATTTTACCTTTAACCATGGAGCTTTTGCCTTTACCTGGGCCTTAAACAATTGAAAGATAGAATAATCAGGTTAAGCACTGTATCTCTGATTCTTTGATCAACCTTCATTCTGGAGTTTTGTATATATTTTCAAAATAAAGCTCAGAGATTCCTCTGTATGACACTCTCAAATCGCTCTTTTATATTTTATGATTCCTCACTGATGCAATTTTCCTTCTTCTATTGATATATATCTGGGGCTTTAAGAAGTGAAAGCATATCTTACTAAGTCAAAGTTCAAAGTTTAGGAAGAAAGATGTCATACTCATAGATCAAGACTTTAGAACATTTGAAATTTGTCATCTCTTACTGGCATATTGTAATTAGAGGAACCATGGGCTATCATTCTTTTTCTCATACTTTTATCATAATTCTATTTTCTTTGAGGTAGTCGAACACTTGTCCCTTTTTATTTCCTCCTTTTATATTTTTGCATAGCCCATGCCTCTAACACAATACTACTTCGGAAGAGGGAATCTTTTAATAAAACATTCTTGATCTCTAGAGCATGATAAATTTCTCAACCAAAACTTAAAACTCAGAACAAAGCAAGTAGCCTCATCTTAATAATTATTAATGGCTCTAGGTAGGAATTCATGTTATGTCATACAGGATCTCATCATGTGTTTTTAATATTTTCAAAAAGTAAATCTCCAGAACTCTAGTATCTCTAGGAATTAGATAAACAGCAGCTCAAAACTTTATATCATATCTCACAATTATCTAGACTTTGGATCAAGCATTTGCCATCCACAGGTTTTAGGTTCAGAGTTTATTCAGAACAACTTTCTCAAGAATATTTAAGTTTAAACATTAAGTGCTTAAAAAGGCAGAGCAAAAGTTCATCATTTAATATGGGCATAAATAGGTTCTTTAGACATTTATTTATAACATCTTTATTTGGTTTTATAATAGTATTTTATCATCTTTATATTTATTGACTTAATCTACTAGAGTGGACTAATAAAAAGTAGTGATACTTATCGTGATAACTGAGGGTGCTCTCCCCCAAGCTGGATCTTGACTTATACTTTTCCTCAGAAGTCGAGTAGACTGATAATAATTTGAGTCCTTCTCTTCTTCTCTTCGTGCTGAATTCAAAGATAGACAACACAACTAGTGGAACTTGATTAAGCGTTAGTGATAAATATTCCTCCATTTGTCCGGTTGTCTTAAAGCTCTTAAAATTATCTATGTTCTTTCTTCTCCACTAAGCAGAGTTCAGCAGTGTTTCATAATATCTTTTTAGATTTTATGGTGAGCCTTCATGTGCCCACATATTTTTGGGGTTTTCATTTTTAAGAGTGAACCTTCATGTGTTCACATATTTTTGGTGTTTTGAATTTATTTATAGAATGAAAAACTTAAGAGAATAGAGATACTTACGTGGATACATGGGGTTTGCCTTCCCCCAAGCTGAATGTTGACGTAGTCGTTCGATGTTGCCACGTAGCAGACTGGATATGTCCTTCCTCTATTAGAGCTTTGATTGATGTCGATGTTTGTTGAGAAAGTGCTCCAATAGTGGATGGAACATCCACTTGCTCCTCGACTTTTCTTGGTGTTTCAAATCCTGTGAAACTCAAATAGACAACAAAACTTGTGGAACAGATTAAGCATTAGCGGTTGGCCATTCAAGCCTTAGTTGTCCAGAATTTCAGTAAGATCTCTTTCTCAATATTTTTATGTTTTTATATTTTTTTATGATGCAAGAGAAAATGCAACAGGATGAATATATGCATATTTATTTTTATTATGATGTAGTGTAACAATTGCAACATTTTTATTTTCTTTTCTAATGCAATGCAGAAATTAAAATGTTTATGAATTAAATATGATGATGCAATAAATGACTAAGAATTAAATATGAGAAATATATAGAAAAGTAAATATGAGGATAACTACCGATTTTACCTTTTGGCGAAGGTTCGGATATTTAGGTCCGACGAACCGGACC
This sequence comes from Coix lacryma-jobi var. lacryma-jobi, assembly GCA_009763385.1. Taxonomy (NCBI): domain Eukaryota; kingdom Viridiplantae; phylum Streptophyta; class Magnoliopsida; order Poales; family Poaceae; genus Coix; species Coix lacryma-jobi. Next base: position 54,244,433 of record CM019824.1, read on the forward strand.
TTCCCTTGGTTCAGAACTCCCAAGGTATGTCAGACGTTTAGAAAGTTGTTATTGATTGTACCTCTCAGGTACAAACATTTTCTTTCATACTTTCTTGGTATGAGTCTTCACTTTCTTTGGTTCACTGTCTTGAGGTTTTTCTCCTTTCTTTTCTGGGACAGTGGCGATAGCTTCTTCATCATGATTGGCCTCTCTATTCTTGATAGTTTGTCTTCTTTGGTGTTGAGAGTGGCGTCTTTAACTTCTGTTCTTCTTGGGTGCTTCATTGAGTATGTAGTTGATGAAGTTGCATCATGCCTTTTCTCCAGGAAGGTGAAAATGAATTTCCTCTTGTAGATGATTGTACTTGTAACGTAGAGGAATGGTCTTCTTAGGATGAGGTGGACATCATCGTCTTCTCCCATGTCAAGGATCAAGAAGTCTGTGGGACTTCATGACCTCTAATTCTGACTACGACGTCTTCCATCATTCCTTCTTGATTATGCCTCTTGATATAGTGTCACTCATGTTCTTCGTTTGTCCAGCAGTTTGAAGTGAAGCGTTAATTATGGATGCTGGCAGTATCTTGCTCAGTGTGCATGTTCTTGTAGATCTAGGACCTTCACTCTGTAGAATTTGGGAGTGGCTTCTCCATATTTTGCTTAAGAGTGTGTCCTGCTCATAAAGACAAGGTAGAGATCAAGTGCATGGGCCCTGTTGGTGGAAAAACACCAACAGAACAAAAAGTTTTGTTTATTCTCCTGTAACCTTAGGCACATTGCACGAGACAAACTTGTTGTTTATGTGTTTTATTCAATCTTAACATGAGTGATAGGATCAGAGGATGAGCATGAAAGTAGCATCTTAAAATATTTAACAGGTCAGATCACTTAACCCAAGGAAGGATAAACTATGCATAAAGTGTTGATATTTTCATAATTAAGATATATCATCTTCCAAAGGTTAGATGCACAACATTTTAGCTCATTTAGTTAAGACAGTGAGATTCAAGAGAGTAAAGCTATGAACAAAGATCAAAGGACTGAACATGTTGAGTTGATTAGATTGGATCAAGTAAGATGCAGTTTAAACATGTTTAGTTCTTTATTTATGTTCATACTAGAATCAAGAATAAGCTTTTAAAGAGATGGTTACTTACCTTGAAATATTACTTTGTCATTGAAGAGTGATGTGTCGAACCACCTTGTGGAAGCTCCTCTTGTCTAGCTGGTTGTTGTTTATGAATGACTTGTCTTCTCTTATTTGCCTCACAGTGTGCTTGAGAGGAGGAAGATCACAGTGGAATCATCTTTAAAGGTATCGATCTTCCTTCTCTTGTGTCGACTTATCGGTGAAGGCGTATTGTTCCTCGAGTATGTCGACTAGGATCCTCTCTGTTTCATGCCTTAATACTGAGGATGTAGAAATAGTTCCGCATTCTTCTCTTGTCAACCTTTCTTGTTTTCCTTTAATCATTGGGTTGGCAAGTGACTTGATTTTAGAGCTGCTACTCGAGTGCCTCCATGAGAGTCTTTTGTCTTGTAATGTCTCAATTGAGACTTGTCTTCTCAACAGTGTCTAGATGATGGATATCTTATCAATTGTTCTTTTTGATTTGCTAGCTCAGGTAATCTCTTCATCTTCTAACTCTTGTGGTGCAGTGGCTTCATCCTTCATGATGCCCTCCTTAATTCTTGGCAGTTGGTTCTTCCTTCGATGTCTTCTCTTGGTTCTCTTTGGCAGCTCATAAGTGATGTAGATGTTGAAAGTGTAGCGAAAGATCCAAAAGTTGACTTCTCCAGGTCTGGTAAAGATAATAATAGTGATGGTGTTCAAGAACGATCTTCCAAGAATGAGTGGTGGATCTTCTTCTCAACTGGGACAACATCTATTGGTTTGTATTGATCAAAGTAGTGAGTAGGAGATCAACATGTTTGAAGTTTGGGTTTCTCCTTCCTCCCTTTGATTGTGACACATCTAGACAACGAAATTGTCTCTCCCAGGCTGGCTTGTGATGTAGATGGACTCCCAACAACATGTTCATGTGTTTAACTTGTAGATCTTGCTATTGTTGTAGTGGTACCATCTTGTCTCCCAAACTAGCTCTTGATTAGAAAAGAAGATAACTTCTCACTTCTTGTCTTGATGTCTTGGACTCTGATGGTTGTAGGCATAAGTTGTTTCATTCGAGGTAAGTTGCATCCTGTTCGTCATCAGCGCCCAAGCAAGACGCAAAGCTAGGCTAGCACCATTTTTGATCTGAGAGTAGGTTTGTGTGTCTATGGTTTGGGTTTTCGATCTTCAATGTTTAGACCAAACCATGGATGAACAAAATCTATCTCCTGTATAACGTTAGTGGATATATACCCGAAGGATTGCAAGAATTTGAAGCATGGGTTGTTATCCACAACTTATGTATTTGCATCTATGCTAATAAAAAGATGTTTTTAGGATTGTTCTAGCATAGACTAGTATTTTATGTGTTGGCTGCACTTTAACATGATTCAAGGCAAAAGATAACTTGTAGTAGAAGACAAAATAATAAACTTTGATACACGCAGTTCTTTCATCCATGATGAATGAGTTGAGTCTCCATTGCACAAATTTGTTGAAGTTCATTGTACGCCTTGCTTCATCTCCGGTGTGAGTTCATCTCTGGACTTTCACAAATTGATATTGAAAGTTTTCCTGCAGGGGTTAGTCCAACAAAATATCCAACATCCACTATAGCATACTATCGACTCAAAAATCAACCTAGACACCACGTCTAATTTGATCTAGGAAGACATTTTAACTTAATAGCTTAAATTAAAAGCCTTTGAAAGCAAGATCACCACTCCTAAACTAGGCACCATGCTTAATTTAAGAAATGTATGAAAGTACTTCAAACCTAAACATATAGTATAGCGAATGAGGGTAGCATGAAAGTATTATAGAGATTTATTCAGATGGTGATGAAAGAGCATAATGAGCATATCCTAGAGGTAGGGACAACCATCATAGCAACATGGCAAGAAATATTCTTAGAAAGTCTATTCCCCAAGCTTGGATTTTGCATAAATCAAGATTGGATGAATGTAATTCAATGTTGCATGATGATTGGTGGGACATACCTTGTGTTTGTTGTTCCTTTGTTCTTTTCTGCTTCAGACCTGGGAAGGTTAGTGACAAAATACCCGAAGGAATATTTTCATAATCATATTTCTATGCTCATTACAGGGACAGTGCAGCAGAAAGGTAGGCATAGCTCATAACCAGGTATTATGATGGGGTATAAGGATTCTACTTAGTTATAGCTTGCTCATGGGGTAGTGATAGATAAGAGTGAAATTCAAAAACAACATTCATAAGAATGAAAACAAAAATAATGAAAAGACTGGGACAAAAAAGGAAACGATAAAAGTATGATTACAAGGTTAAACTTAAGACGTAAAATGATCTACCGTTCCCCGGCAACGGTGCCAGAAATGCTTGTTGGTATAAATTAACGCACACTCTACTTTATCCGCAAGCGCACAGATAACATCTACCGATGTAGCACTTCACCGGATGTAACCCAGTTTTAATATCGAACCCAAAGGAACGGATAGCAGTGAGTCTCAAGTGTATAACCCCTGAGTGGCTAACAAGGACGGAGAATCTAGAAGCATAGAGGGGATCACTAAGGTTATCTAAATCCAACTTAAGAGTGATATGTTTATTATTCTTAATGGGGAAGTTGCCATAAAAGGTCACAAACAGAGTATGAGTCTTTTATGCAAATGTATAATCCTACCGGGCCTACACACGGGTAGTGGACTATAGAAGAATCAACAAGGCTATAAGAGTCACCCTTGCGAACTACCACTGTTACCGGCGTTATAGGAGGTAAATATGAGCTATCAAGTCTAAGCACTACGCTTATACTATCCAACTACTCTAACTCTAGAGCGACTAGAATTAAAGTACTCAAAAGAGAGTCATAAACCTTAAGAATAATAAGAACAATGGCTCAAACTTAAATATAGATGTTGATTACCAAAACAATCGTTGAAGCAAGTCGATGAAGAACTTGAATCCACAGGTACAAGATGAAGAAGTTGATCCGACAGGCCGGAGCTTCCTCTTGATCTCTTCCTCTCTCTCTTTCTTCTAGTTCTTGAATAAGACTAGGTTCTAATCCTACTAGAGGGGTATTTAGTCTTCTACTTGAAAGCTGGCTCTTGATTACAACTAGATGAACTAGATCTAATTCTAGATGAACTAGAAGAGATTCATCTAGAGGGACCTCTACTTCTACATTGGAACCCTAATTTCTGATGTGGAGATGAATAATGAAGAGGGAGATGCCTGGAGAGGGGGATCTGGGGCTGCTTATATAGCCCTGGGTGATGAATCGTGGCCCTTGGATCAAACTGACTTCGGGGTACGGTCGAGATGCATCTAGGGAGTCGGTTGGGGTAGCTTGCAAAGGAAGGAGCCAGGTGGGCCCAAGGGGAGACCGACCGGTCTAAGGGTGGGACCGGTCGGTCCCACCTGGTGGCCTCTGGTGGTGATCTTCGTCGTGGTGTATTCTTGCGTCCCTGGAGTCTTCTAGAAGTATCCCGACGTGGCGGTTACGTTATCTCCCGTCGGTTTCCTTCTATGGGAAGCTATCGGTGCTGATTTCCTGGTTTAGTCCCTGCAGAATCATAACTCACCAAAACTCATGGAATATTGTCAGTTGAATCCCTAAATCTTTGTTGGTGATCATAATCTTGCCTTTTTCATATTTATTTAACACTTAATTATGGTAGTTAACCAGTGTCAACACCCTATTGACCAGGGACTGATAGTTCGGATACGTGTTTGACATAAGCTGGAGCTGCAACCCATCATAAAGCCCTTTCAGAAAACGATGCTGCTTGTCCTTATCTTCTGCCACATCTTGTGGGGCATAGCGTGACAGTTGAGCAAACTTGTCGTGATATTCCGCCACCGACATAGAGCCCTGCTTCAAGGAGCGGAACTCCTCTTGCTTCAGCTCCACGAGGCCCTCAGGGATGTGATAGGATCTGAAGTTTTCCTTGAACTCCTGCCATGTAACAACTGGAGCATCTTGAGGACGGCCGAACATGAATGCATCCCACCAGTCTTGGGCTGCTCCCTGCAGTTGCCCAGAGGCATAGAGCACTTTCTCATAATCAGTGCACTAGGCGATGTTCAGCTGCTTCTCTACTGCACGAAGCCAGTCATCTGCCTCCAAAGGTTCAGAGGCATGGGTGAATATAGGTGGGTGGCCCTTCAGGAATTCTCCTCGACGGTCCCTGACTTGGAGTGGTGGGGGTGCTGCAGCTGGTGCCTGATCCAGGCGGTTCATCATGGCTTGCATCAGCTGATTCTGCATTCCCATCAGCTGCTCGATGGTTACTGGCGGCGGTGGCGGTGGCAGGTTCACAGGAACACCACGCCCACGGCCAAGACCTCTTCCGCGTCCACCTCTTGCTGCCATCTGCTCACCAACAAATGCGCAAGAGTTAGACCTTTAAATCCATCATAGAAATTATTTTAAAAGATAAACGAGCATTGCTGAAAATTTCTGGGCACATCTTTATCAACAGCAGCACACTAAAACTGACATAACTCAAACTACAGAAATCCAACAGGAGTGAACCAGACATCGTTGGAAAGTTTAAGAAACCAGCTACAACTTTGATTCAGAACACTTTTTCAGATTTGACCAGATTCTGGGTCGAAAACAGCGTTGAACAGAACCTGTTCTGGGTGACAGACTGCGCAGAAACATCAACTTTGAACAACCATATCTCACAGATCTGAACAGATAAAGACTTGGTTTCAGATTTGTTTGAAAGATACATCAGTCTAGATACTTCCACAAAAATTTCATAATTTTTGGGAACATAGATTAAGAGATATGCTGATTTAACCACAGGCTGCTCCAGAAAACAGCAACACAGATATGGCATAAAACAACTTTATACATCACAGAAAGATGTTTTAAACTTGGAGAAGCGCAAACATAACTCATACTTCTCCACATCACACAAACAAAGATCCAACAAGCATAGTTCACCAACAAAAGCAACACATACACTAAAAGTTCACCACACACACAATGAATTTAAACAACGTTTCTAAACGGAAAAGCATAACATGGTAGGCATCTACTCGGCTCCATCGGGGTCATTGTTGGCCCTGAACCTCTTCTTGTAGACGGGCGGGAGTCCCAGCTCGCCGCGAAGATGGTCCACTTCACGCTCCAGATGCCTCATCACCTTCTGAGAAGCGCGTAGGTCATCCTGCACACTGACAGCCTTCCTCTGCGCCTCGTAGACGTGCCGGGCTGTAGAGGCTCGAACTGGGTACTCCACAGGTGGAAACAGGGTCTGCCACTTGCCCTCCTGGTCGTTGTGGGGCAGGTAGCGGTAGCGGTCCTCCCGCATGGACTGGAAGCGCAGTCCACGGTAATGCAGGAAGGCATCCTGCGCTGCATCCTCCATGCTTGCCAGAGAGTGACCACGCTTGGTGGTGGTCCTGTGAACAGACTCTATGACGTGGCCTTGTTCCATATCATTGCAACCTGTAACCATCAGGTTGGACTTCCAGTAAGTAGCCTCCAAGGGATGGGTGTACTCGCTATAGTGGTACTGGAGCTTGGCCTCCAACTCTAGGTAGTATTCATTCAGCAGACGAACCAGCATACTATGGTAGTAGGCTGTCTCGTCCGGCTTCTTGAATATGAACCAGCGAGTTCATCCAAAGTCTTCATCCACCACTTGCACTAGTGGAGAGGCAGGGGGTGCTGGTGCTGAAGCAGACGAAGCGGCGGGGGAGTGCACCACGGGGTACACAGGCACCGCTGCTGGTGCTGCCGGAACTGCTGGGACAGCTGGTGCAGCAGGAACTGCTGGAGCGACTGGTGCCGCAGGGGCTGCTGGGGCAGCTGGAACCTCCACGGCTGGTGGAGCAGCAAGCACCACAGGAGCAGGGACCTCAGGCATTGGCGCCTCAGGAACTGGCGCCTCAGGAACTGCCACCTCCGGAGCTGCTGCAGGGGGCGGTGGTGGCGCTGCGAGCTCTTCAGAGATGGTCGGGGTAGAGGTCAGCTCTTCATCCTCCACGATGAAAGCGGTGTTGGAGGATCTGGAGGAGCCATCACTGTCGAAGATGTTGACCACAGGGGGAGGAGGCTGGCTGGTGCTGGCGGTGAAAAGGGCACGATACGCACGAGCATAGGGTTCATGAAGCTCAAAAGGCTGACACTGTCTGACTGCAGTTAGCTTTTAAGTTGGCAAAGTTTTAGCATTAAGGTAAACGAATATTGTGCTCAACCCTTAACCCATGATCCATTTGTCCAACAAAGATAAATCAAACATCATAAGGTACCAACAACATAAAGTAACAATTATTAAGTATCATAGTTCTGCTAGATTTCCGGGCCGCTCGTGACCGTGAGCATGGCTGTTATAACAGTTTTACACTCTGCAGAGGTTGTGCATCTTTACCCACAAGCCGTGTTGCCCTTGTGCCCAGGCGGCCAACCTCTTGATCCACTTCCAAGGTAGATCGACAGGGTACAGTATGAAGCTTTTCGCTGGTTTGTCTAACAGGTTAGGGCTGGTTTCCTTGGCTGGCAGATGTAGTAACCCCCCTTTCCTATGGCACAAGGCCATCGCAGCTATACACATAGGAATAGGAGCAGGCCTACATCCAAAGTGGCAAGCCCCTTTTGCGCCCTTTCGGGTCATCGCTAACAAGTTAGAAAAGGTCCAGTTTACTGAGCTAAAACCAGAGCCATATAGCACTCATGGTAGCACTGTCAATCCCAGCTTTTGCTAACAGCAAGTTTTATTAACCATTTAACAACATATCATCATGAGAACAAAATTCATCATTGGACTGGATCAGTTATAAGTCAGTTAGCACTAGCATTCTACCCATATGCATATATCCCACGGAGTCAAGAACATCACAGATAACAAAGCTAAATGGGTCTCTAAGGTTGCTCAATTGGACACATGCATAAATGAGTAAATTAATAGTAAAGTGAATAGGTAACAAGGAGATCTCATGCTAACTAGCCTTGGTTGTTAAAAGACTGGTCCTCCTGCTGATCGTCGAAAGAAGGGTCCCGGTCGTACCACACCGACTCACCGTCTACTCGATCACATAACATCAACACACATTCCAGGCGCATACATACAATGCAAACAGGGCTATCATTAGAACAGTACACTAGATAGTAATAAACATAAATAGAACTTTGATAAAACAGAAAGACGTGTTTCTACGATCATAACAAGTTTTGGTTCACCGAAAACGGAATTACGACGCGAAAGTTACGGCCTAAACGGCGTTTCTAAAGCCCTAAACAAGATTAACATAAGCTCTGAAACTAAACTGACCTAAGCCGACTTAGAGAGACATAAACAGAAAGGAAACTAAATTACGAACCTAACGCAACTTGAACGGGTCAAAACGGAGCTAAAACGTGGATTTTATAAGCATTTTAGTGCAGTGGCAATTCTGTAAATAGCTGGAAAAGCATTTGAATTTAAATCGGAATTTAAACTGAATTTTAAACCAAAATCTCGGCCGGCTGGACTGCGCCTCAAAACAACAGAAACACAGGGGCCTGGTCGGAAGTTTGCAAAGGCTCAGTGAATACTGAGTGGAGCGCGGGTTGATTCATGGCTTCTTCGGGGGTTCTTTAACAAAACTACACCCTGAAGGGGTATCGTCCGCGCACAGCCGACGGATCGGCGATGGACGACGCGGATTAGGCGCGGGGGGGGGGGGTGCGCGCGGGGCGGGCCGACGGCGCGCCCAGGCGCGGCTCTGGCCGCGGCGTCGTGGCTCACCGCACGACGTCGTGCGCGCAGACGCCATGGGAGGCACAGCGGAGCACGCGGACTCGGCCACAGGGGGCACACCGAGCCAAACCAGGGGGACAGAGAGGGAGCGGGTCACAAGGGGTTCTCACCGCGTCGAAGGAAGGGACGAAGAGGCTCGGACGATGGCGAACAACGAACGACAGCGAAGCTGTGAACAGACAGCGGCGGTTAGGGCCAAGGCGAGACCGAGGGACAGAGGGAAAAGGTTCGGGGTCTCCACCTCGGCGGCGCGGAGCTCTGCGAGGCGTCGGACGGGGTCGGAGGAGACGGGCACGGCCGGATGGCGGCGGCGAGTGCTCGGCAATGGCGGAGCTCTGGAACGGCTCGGTTGCTCAGCAGCGTGCGCGGAGGGAGCGAATGATGGAAAGGGAGAGCGGGGCGCGGATGCACGCGCTATATCGACGAAGGAGGAGGCGAGGACGTGGGAGCGGCTCGCGGTGGACTCGGGGGCATGCGGCTGTGGCAGTTGCGCACGGACGGCGCGCTCGTGCGGAGGGGATGAGGGAGACGCCGACAAGCAGGGCCAGAGCGCCAGAGAGAGAGGGAAGGGGAGGCACGGTGGTTGCGCAGCGGGTCAGCGGCGCAAACTGGGCTTGCCAGCGGGCTGCGCGGGGGAGGAGAGAAAAGGGGCGCCGGCCCAAAGCGGGAAAGGAGAGGGGAGAGAGAACCGGGCCACGGGAGAGAAAAGGCCGAGGCCAGGCCGAGGCCAGGCCGATGGGCCGAAAAGGGGGAGGGAGAGGGGAGAGAAAAAGAAAGGTTTTTCCTTTTTGTTTCAAAGCATTTTCAAACCAAATCAAAACCATTTCAAAGTGAATTTGAATTCAAACCAAGTTTTGGCGAAAACCAGACACACAAATAAATTCAATGCATCAGCATGAGTGCAAAAACATGTTGCAAACTTTATTTTAATTCAATAAAAAATTATTTAACCCCTAGGTTAAATGCTCACAAAATCATAAATAAATCATTTTCACCTATTTTATTTTGGAGAAAATTTTAGGGTGTTACAGTTATTTCTAACTATACAATATGGACTTGCAGACATCTTAAGTTGCCATCTTTTTCATGCTCAATGCTTAAACCGCATTGTTGCTCGAGGACGAGCAACAGGTTAGCTTGGGGGAGTTTGTTGACGGTCCTTAAACACCAGTTTTACCATCAACATTTGACCCTAATGTCCACCAAAAAGGCATGAAATGTAGTCAAATAGGTTTCAAACTAACCAAATTCCACATGTCCATAGAATTCTATTTGAATGCAGGATTTGAACCAAATTTGGACATATGGACCCACCAGGAGACGAGCCCACTCAGCAGGGCCCAAATGGGCCTAAGGAGGGTGGCGCCCGCCACCTCTAAGTGGCGCCCGCCACATGGGTTGGCCCAAGTTGCAACCCCTGCCATGTCACCGATCTGTGTGACCTCCCCAGGGCCAAATCCTGGCCCTTGGTCACTAGGTCAGTGGCATCGGACGGCTCAGGATGAAGTGGCGTGGATCAAGGCTGAATGTCGGTTGCTAGGACACGCAACCGACCTCCAAACCACCTCGGACAACCACCTGGATGCCGTTGAAGCCAAGGCGGTGCATCCAACGGTGAGGGAGGTGGCAGCCGCCACCTAGGGCTGGCGCCCGCCACTAGGGTTAGCCCTAGGTCGGCTGGCTGCCCCCTATAAGTACCCCCCTCACTCATTTGGGCTATAAATACCCCCCTGGAGGCACCTCTTCATTCACACCCTTAGTACCTTCATATCCCACACTTCCAAGAGAAGCAAAGCATGAGAAGCAAGTGAGAGTTAGGTTAGAAGCTTAGAGAGCTTAGGCAAGTAGGTAGCTAGTAGAGCAAGGCATCTTCGCCCTCGCGGTAGCGCTGCTCAAGACTTAGCTCAAGAGTAGAGGCGTGCGAGTGATCGGCTCTAGAGCTGGGAAGAGTCTTCCTTCATCTCCAGTTCAGGTTTTGCTCTTGTTACTCAAGCATTTACTATATTCTAGTGCATCCTTTCAAGTATTACTTTATTCTACTTATTAGTATTGAGTGGTATACTTGATTGATTGCTTGAGTGCCTAGCTATCCTACAGATCAATTCACTTAGCCATAGTAATTAATCTCTAGTGAGCTTAGTGTTTGATCTTTGCCAATAGGTTGCTTAGTTAGTTTAGTGTTTATCTTATTGAGTCAAGTGTTTGCTCTGACGTCCGCAAGGGTGTCTCTATTCAAAGCTTGGATACAGATAGTTAGAATATAGTTAAGCGTGGTGCTTAGTTATAGACTTACCTTCAGATACGGCTGGACCCCCGGATAGTTGTGGTAGCAAGCAGGTGTTGATAGCCCTGTGCGCCTTGAATTCCACCACGTAGTTGGCCCAGTTTAACAGTAAGGCTCGTTGTGCTAGCGTTCAACCTAAGTAAGTGGTAAAGGCTAGTACGCCTCGATACTTGACAAGATAGGAATAAAACTATACTCAACTAGTTGCTTTATTGTCTTTTGCCTGCCTTGCTTCGTAACCATCTCGCTTCATAGTTATCTTGCTTTGCAGTTATCTAGGAGTAGTTAGTAGTAGTTAGTTATCTTAGTTATCCTTTGTTATCATCTATCTATCTAGTTATCCACCTTACCTTAGCCATCCATTTCATCCTTACCTATCCACCCACATATTCTTTCTAGCCTTTCATCTTCCCTTCTCCCCTTTTCTCTTTTCTCTTTTCTTCGACTCTCATCCCCTCCTTGACTCGACTCATACACCACCCTAGCCTTCCCTTGGGATCAAATAAATCGACACCTGGTACTCCTAGGCGAAGTGCTACTATGATAGTTCTGTGCGCTTGCAGAATCTCCCCTTTGGTAGATTGCAATCTCTCTAGCTAGCTCCTACTAGTGTCGGGATTGACAACCCCGCTTGGCATTAGTAGATAGCTGCTTTAGCTTCATTCCTTTAGGTATAGTGACCGGACTTGCGGCAAGCACTTCCAACGCCATTGCCTGGAATAGATTCCATAGTCTACTCCTAGTAACAACGTTAGCGAGTGCCAACAAGCATTTCTGGGCCGTTACCGGGGATAGTTGCCTAGCTCTATCTTTAGTGAAGCTAAGAACTACCAACACACGCTTTCAGGCGTCACCGCACACTTCTCACCGTCAGGCGGTCAAGCGCATTTTCAGGTACCTTCGTTTCACACCTAAGTTTGGGATTTGGTATTCAACTTCCTCCACCGTCTCCCTTTGCGGTTATTCCGATGCCGATTTTGTTGGTTGCCGTGTTGAGCGCAAGTCCACTTTTGGGACTTGCCAGTTTATTGGTTCTTCTCTTGTATCGTGGTCTTCTCGCAAGCAGTCTAGTGTCGCTCAATCTACCACAGAGGCTGAATATGTTGCTGCGGCTAGCTGCTGTTCCCAGTTGCTTCGGATGATGGCCACTTTGCATGATTTTGGTCTGAGCTTTACTCATGTTCCTTTGCTTTGTGACAGCACGAGTGCGATTACCGTTGCTAAGAACCCCGTGCTTCACTCAAAGACCAAACACATTGATGTGCGCTTTCATTTTCTGCGAGACCACCATGAGAAGGGTGATATCGACCTTCGCCATGTCGATACTCATCATCAGTTGGCTGATATTTTCACCAAGCCTTTGGACGAATCAACCTTTAATCGGTTGAGGGTGAGCTTGGTGTGTGTTTCCCCTTTTAGATGGGGGAAACATTTTGACGCTTGTATCATAGACTGACATTTTTTCATTTGTCTTCTTTTCTTTTGCATTTCATCATACGCTTTTACATTCTGAGCTTCATGTATATATTCTTTATAATGTGACTATGCTCTGTTTAGTATGCTCTAATGCTTTATGATGCTTGTAGCTTATGCTCTTTCTGATCACTGGTACATGTTGTGAGCTGAGTTATTTTTTGAATGGTGAACCTGCTTAATGAACTTAAAACTGAAAATGTTCACCATTGAGATATGCAACTAGCATGTGTAGGATGTGTTGAGTTCACTCGTGCTTTTCATATATGCTAGGTTGCTATGTCTCTAGTTTTGAGTCATTCACTTGTTTGGTTTGTTCATATTCTATCAATAAAATGGAACCAAGTTTTTAAGTGAATTGAAAAGATCGAGATGGGATTGCTTGTCAATACATCATGGTATCGAGACTGTTTCTCATTGCACTTTTGAGTTAAACTTGAGCCGTGTAGTGTATGACCGAAACCGACGCTTTAAGCTTCTGATTGCATTTGCATAGGCTTCGCTCGGTTGAAAAGTTAGGCAATGACAAGCTTTCAACCTCTCGCAATCACATGCTAAATTTGAACTTGTGTAATTTCACCGCCGCAACTCCGATTTACAACTGAAATCACAAGTATATGCTTCATTCTACAGCATGATGATTGAACTTTGCTAGGGGTAGTTCACCTTGTATACATGTTTAGCACTTGTTCGGATTCCTGTCTATACATGCTTAGTGCTATTTTGTTGGTGAATACTCTTTTGGCTAAAAACTGCTCACTTTACTCTCATGTTCATATTTCATATTTGGTGATCAGTTTGAGCCTTTGCTAGCATGTGTGCTTAATTGTGTCGTTGGAGTTGTACTTTGTAGAGCATCTTTGCATTCTTTCGACTATATCCCTGAAGCTGCTAACTTGCATTTTGACTCATATGCATGTTGGAAGGGGGAGAATTTACTTGATAAGTGCATTTTCAACTAAGGGGGAGAAATTTGATAAATCATGAGTGCTTTCCTGTGATTCAACTAAGGGGGAGAAAATTCTTCAAATCCTGTGTTTTCCGAGTTGAACCAAGTGGGAGTTTTCCTGGTTGTGTGCACCATTTGAGGGGGAGTCTTGCTTCTTGATGATCGCAAGGTTTTGGTATCGAGCTTTCTTGCTAGTTGTGTTGAGCCTGTGTGCCTCTATCTTGAGGGACTAGCATTTTGCTTCGATTTTTCAATTGGTATTTGCTAGCGGTGTTGAGCCTGTTCTACCTCTTCTTGAGGGCAAGCTTTGCTTTGCTTGGTTGCGTCGAGCCGTTGCCCATGTCTTTGGGCACCAAGTTGTCTTGCTCTTTCCACTTGACCTTCTTCGGCTTTGCTATGCTTTTGGGTCATTTGGTCGAGTTCTCTCTTCTTCTTTTTCCTTCTTCTATTTCCATTATGATTTGTGTGTGTAGTTGACAATGCACTCATCAAGGGGGATATTGCGGATACATGGGTGTATGCCGAGTCTCAAGTGATGAGTGATTGTCAACGGGTTTGATCGCATATTCTTTGGCTTGTGTTGTGCAGGTGTCGAGCACGGAGATAGTGATCGAGGGCAAGGTGAAGGTCAAGTAGAGACGTGCCGTGCTGACGGACCGGGAGCGGTGAAGGGCAGACGTGAGGCTTGGACTGAGGGACCGGTGGCCTGAGGATCAGCTGAGGTGGCTGGTAGCCTGGGACAACGACGAGCGAAGACTTGCGGGACATGGTGTTGCCTGGGTCGAGGACCTGGGGACACGTGTCGGTGGACGGGGTGCACGGGCGGTGCATCCCCTCTACAGCTCCGGTTTGGTGGTTGAGCCACAGAAAAACCATCGGGTGGACGGTTTCCAGGTTTGGGCCTCAAAACCTGGGTGCTACGGGTTTGCCGAGTTTGGGCCACAAAACTCGGGCTGAGGACGGTTTCTAGGTTTGGGCCTCAAAACCTGGGCGCTGCGGGTTTCTGAGTTTGGGCCACAAAACTCAGGCGACGGATGTCGGGTTTCCCGGTTTCGGCCTCAAAACCGGGGGATGGACTTGGTGGCTGGTTTCCCGGTTTGGGCCTCAAAACCGGGGGTGGACGTTAAAGCCTGGTTTCCCGGTTTCGGCCACAAAACCGGGGGTGCAGAGCGAGGGTGGCACGTGGCGGCAATTGGTGAGGTTGCGTCGAGGCAACGCTACCAGTTGTGCGGGCTGTGGCGGAACCGTCCTGATTATAAGGACTCAAGTACCGTCTTAGTCAATTACGTCTGACATCGACCCGCACTTGAAGCCATATAACCCCGGTAGTCCGGAAATCTCGAAGGATTTCAACATCGTACAACATACAGGATCACATCGTTCAAGTATTACATTCGAGAGGATACATCACAGATAAAAGAAATCGGATTTAAAACATCAGAGTGCGAATTTGAAACCAAGTTTTTTACAATACCGAATTTAAAGTGCGGAAGCTTAAATAAGTTTTGAAACACGACCACCACACATGTGGTCCAAATAAAACATTGTTTGATAACTCCAACTCAACACAACTCACTCCTCCTTTTTCAAGTAATGTGCCACTAGAAGTCTCAGACCAGCAAAAGAAAAGGGGAAGCTTCTGGACGACCCTGCCCTGGGCCTACTCCTCATCACCTTCCACTGGGTAGAGGCAGTGCTTACAATAGCCCTAGTACACCTGGCCATCTGCAACAAACGGGATAAACCCTGAGTACGGGAATGTACTCAGCTAGACTTACCCGTCCAACTGAAAATAAAGACACCAAGGGTATGCAAGGCCTTTTTGGTGGAGCTGGGATTTTTAGTTGCGAAAAGCTCAAAATTAAGAGAAGGAGTATTAATGACATAGATGAGCTGTCAGTTTTTAGTCCTATCTCTTATTCTTGGTTTTGCACCTGAACTACTACACACACTTGAGTCTAACAAGCAATAATATAACCATATCCAGTTGACTTATCCACATTTTAGTTGAACCTTTAAGCGTCACATGGAGTTGTATCGTGGTGAAGCTCGCCATAGTTTCCCACTAACCGGGGGAGACGGTGACTCGAATCGAATTCCAAACCAGCTGGTGAAAGACCTTTAATACCAACCCACACTTTCTCAGTCGGGTCTATGCATTGGGTAACCGCTCGATGCTTGATCGTGGTGGTAATCGTCACGGTTCAAGCACGGACCGCCCATCCTTCACCGCACCCGATCCGTCGGCACGGCACGTCTCTACTTGACCTTCACCTCGCCATAGACCACTGTCTCCGAGCTCCACACCTGCACACCAACACAGCCAAGAGACACATGTTGCACACACACACACGCCAACACAGAAACACAACACAACTCACGCCACCGGTTAGTCATAAGCATTAAGCGCATAGCAAATAATGACTCAACCGGGTAAAAGCCTCAAACCTTCCTCAACACAGTCAATCATTCATCATATGTATTCTCAATCTCCCCCTTGATGAATGCATTGACTGACAATAAAATCAAAAAGGAAGGGTTTGAAGACAAGTCTCACTCAAGTGCCCAAAAGCCAGGTAAAAGCAAACACAAGGCCACTTGAGAGAGGAAGGATCATGAAAACTCCAAATAAAAGCTCTCGGTCCCAAAAGAAATGGGAAAAGCGGGCAAAGCCTCCACACAACGGAAGAGTCAAAAGAAGACAAGAGTTTCATGAATCCCAAAAGGCACTCGAAAACCAATCTCAAATAAAATTGTCAAACAATCATCACAAAAGAAACCAAGGTACTTATCCACTTGGATTCACTTGGGTCAATTTCTCCCCTTTATCTCCCCCTTGATGATTAAGTCACTTGATGGTTTCTAAATTTCTCCCCCTTGATGATTGAATTGACAAAAACTAAGCACAAGAGATGGTTTCAAATACCAGAGCCGAAAACTTGGTCCCCAAAGATATGGGCAACGGCTCAATGCAACCAAGCGAAGGATCGGAGCAACAACTCAACAAAGAGCAAAACTCGATCACAAAGAGCAAAAGACTTGGTTCCCAAAGACATGGGCAATGGCTCGACGCAACCAAGTCAAAAAATGAGCTAGTCCTCAAGAAGAGGCAGAAAGGGGCTCAACACCGCTAGCTCAAGGCTCGACACCAAATGAGGCTGAAAACAGCGCATAAGAAGCAAAACTGCTAGTCCCTCAAGATAGAGGCACAGAGGCTCAACACAACTAGCAGAAGATTTGATACCAATCAAAATCAGCCACAAATTGGTGAAAACAGCTAGTTCCTCAAGACAGAGGCAAAAACGGCTCGACACGACTAGCTGAAGGCTCCAAACCAATCAAAAATACCAAGCAAAAACTGCTAGTCCCTCAAGAGAGAGGCAAAACGGCTCAACACGACTAGCAGGCTCGATACCAATGCCTTACGGCCAAACATGCTCCTCGCCAATTGAAAACCAATCGAAGCGTACCAATTGAAGGAACACAAGGAAGGTTCAATTCCAATTGAAAAAGCCCAAAGAAAAGGCTCAAGGCGAAATGGAGCACAAACACTCGGAGCACGCGGAGAAGCAGCAAGATAAAAGCAACTCCCCCTGAAAGCAAGCCTATATACAAAAGCTATGCAATACAGCTCATGACATCAATTGCATTCCATACTGAAAGATGGATACCAATTGGAACACATAAAAGAGCTATACCGAGTGAAGAAGAACATAAAAGAGCTAAACTCCCCCTCGCTCAAAACTCTCCCCAAAATGCATGACTCTCCCATTTGTGCCAACACTCAAGCTCCCCCTTGCAAACAGCTACTCCCCCTTGACAAAAGGGAACATGCTGAGGGGTTTTGACATTTTTCCACAAAAGTTGACACATACACAAGACAAGCCATCCAAAAGCATATGGGGGCAAGAGAAGCATTGAAAGTGGCCCGAAACCAATTGACGGTGACCACAAAGAGTATCGGAGCTGGGGGTATGGACACTAAGCTAAAATGCATGAAATGCACAATGCAACAGCTTCAAGTGTATAGCAATCAGAATAAAAAGATGCTCAAAAAGGTGCTGCCCTAAAAGTGTAGCAATCAACACAAATGCTAGCAAAGGCTCAAACTGATCAAATGAATATGAAATATGAACAATTAAGCATATGAGCAATTTTAAGCCATTTTGAAAAGGAGTTCAACACTAAAATAGAACTTAGCATGAATAGACAGGAAATCAAACAAGTGCTAACTTAAGTATAAAAGGTGAACTACCCCTAGCAATGTTCAATCATCATGCAATAGAATGAAGCATAGACTTGTGTTATTTTCAAATTTTTATCGGAGATTGCGGCGGTATTAACACAAGTTCATATTAAAAGCATGTGATTGCGAGAGGTTAAAAGCATGGTCATTGCCTAACTTTTCAACTGGGCTAAGCCTATGCAAGAAAAGCAATCGGAAGCTTAAAGCACCGGTTTCGGTCTTACACTACACGGCTCAAGTTTAACTCAAATGTGCAATGAGAAACAGTCTCGATACCGTGATGTGCTGACACATGCAATCCCATCTCGATCTTTTCATTTCACTAATACTTGGATCAAATTTTAAGCACAATGTACATATGAACAATCCAAGTAAGTGAATGACTCAGTGCAAGAGACATAGCAACCTAGCATACAAAAGATAGTACAAGTGATCTCAACACGTCCTACCCATGCTAGTTGCCAATCTCAATGGTGAACAAATTAAAGATTTCATAGTTGATTAGTCAAGTTCACCATTTGCAAAAATAGCTTAGCTCATAACATGTATCAAGTGATCAAAAAGAGCCTAAGCTACAAGCATCATCATGAATAAGCAGGGCATACCAAAAAGAGCATAATCTCATTCTCATTACTATATACATGAAGCTCTAAAATGCACGATATACATGATGAAATGTATGCAAAGCTAGCCTATAAGGAAAACCCAAAACAAAAGGGTATCGGAGAAGCCCAACTAAGATACAACAAGCAAAATGCTTCCCCAACTAAAAGGGAAACACACATCCAGCTCACAAGCGAAGAGCCAGGAAATGCTCAAGCGACAGCCAGCAAAATCCACATCGAAAAGACCACACAACAAAAAGAGGTCGAAGAAGGAGTGTACCAAAAACCGAACTTAGAGGAGTGTCGGAGGTACCTCATGAAGCACATGACCGCCTGCTGGTGTGATGCCCGAGGGGACGTCAGAGACTGCTGGACTCCGGGGCGCCTGCCTCGCCGAAGTCGTCTCTCCCTCGCCTGATGCTGTCGCTCGCCCAGGTGCTGCTAGTGCTCGCTGGCGAGCTGCTCGAACGGAACCCCAAGTCGTGGAAGAAGTGGGATCGGGTCCGTGAGCCGAAAAGCTCTCTCCAGGCTCCTGTCCTCCTGCACACTCAAAAGCAGAAGAAAACACAAGGCATTGTCTCGTCTAGTGTGACCTCAAGGTCTCCACGAAAACGGTTAGTCAAATAAGCATAAGGTGAACACTCAACAAAAGAGGCCTACCTATAAATGATACCGCAAGGAGATCTGAACTCAAACTAGCCTAGACTACCATGCAACAGGATAAAGCACTGTATAGCAAAATGCAGCCTAAAAACATGATCAACCCAAACATAGCCTAAGCCTCAACACATGCTACAATGGAAGATACTGATAGCAATAGATCCAAAAGCATGTAACATGATAAAATTGAGGAAAAGACTAGTGCTCAAACTAATCATATCAACAGGGCACATATAGCGACACAAAACTAGCACCTACAAAGTGATTCCTAATGAACATCATACCTATACATGTAAAGCTCATGGAGGAATAAAGTAAAGTATGGCATAATGTTCATGGGGATCACAAGACTAGCATGAAAAGTGGCTTCTCCACAAAAGCTATACATAAAGCTAGCATGACATGATATACAGGATAACACATGCTAGACTAAAGCAAAAACATGATACAAAAGAAAAATGTACATGTAAGAGCTATACAAGTGAGCACATGAAGAACCATCTCATACCACAAGACATAGATCATGGATGTACAAGGTATGAGTGTAAAAGAAGGCTCACCAAGCTATACAAACCTCTTGGGAGGCAAATCTAGGCGGGGTGTAGAGAACCATCAAATCTTGATCACATCTAAAAGATCAATCTCCATCATGCGCATGTTCTCCACCCCGCGTCCTCATATCTACACACAAGAGGACAAAATAACCCGAGCCTTGGATCCCGAAGGGTTAGCAAGCATGTACTTGGGAATCCAGGACTTGGTCACAAATCTCAACTTATCATGTGGGTTAGCATGATGCAAATGCTGGTTCAAAAACGATTTTGAAACACCCTTGGAAGCATTCCTCAAAAGGACAACTCGAGGAGAAGAACGAGTCGAACCACGGGAAAAGAGGCAAACATCTTCCAAGGTTTTTGTAGAAGAACCAACAGAAGCATCATGAAAAGCATGACGTGGACCAAGAAAAGAAGCACTAGAAGCATGTCCACGACCATGTCCTATCCCACTAGAAAAGGAGTCATAAATCCCATCAATAAAGATGGGCTTCTTACTAGGAGCACAAGTGTTCATGCCATGAGACGGGCTATGAATCACCACCTTCCTAGAAGAGCGAGCTTGGCGCAAGCGTTTGGCACGCCGATAGCAGAAGCTTTCTTGATGCCCATCTTTCTCACAAAAAGAGCAATGATACAAAGACCTACTGGAAGGCACACCATTCTCCGACAAGTGAGAAGTCCCTTGGGACTTAGAACAAGAAGCATCAACCACCAACTTGGTGTCAACGCTAGGAGCACACGTGCCATGGGAAAGGCTACGCGGCTTCCTAAAAGCCTTAGCTCGAATTCGCCGCTCGTGCTTGACACGGCGAAAACAAAAATCGAGCGAATGTCCCTCCTTCTTGCAAAAGGTGCAATGGAAAACCAGATTGGGAGGACGAGTCCCAAAAATATGAGAAGCACCCTTGTCAAGAGAAGTCCCTTGGACATTACTCGAAGAACTAGCAAGGTTAGGAGTAGCTATGAAAGAGCTATCCGAAACCTTGACACTAGTGCTATCGTCAAAAGACTCACGCGCAACACAAGAACTCAACTCCGGTCGCAAAGATGCAGACTTGGAAACATCAACATCGGAGTTGGAAGAAAAGCGTGACTCAAAAGACTTAGCACAAAGGCTCTTGCACCTTTTGGCTAAAACCTCATTCTCAAACATGAGGCGATCACAAGTACCACAAGGAGTGTTTCTCAAATTTTCCATCTCCTTTTGAATGCACTCGGCATATGTGGTACGCAAGAGCTCAATCTCCTTTTCAAGGTTGGCACTCATATCATTGTGCTCAACCAACTTAGCGCTCATATCATCGCGCAAAAGCTTCAAAGCCAAAACATCTTTTTCTAAATCAATGCAAGATGTGCAAATAAAATTGGTGGAAGAAACATCACCATTCACATCAAGCAAAAAATCATGTATAGCACTAGAAGTAAGGCAAGCATTTTTATTCAAAGAGCAAGAGCTATAAGGCCTAGCATTTAACTCTACAATTTCAGCCCTAGCATGCTCAAGGTCATCTACACATGTCCTGTGAATCAGACTATATTCTCTAAGTCTAGCAACAAAAGATTCACAGTTGTCACATGGCAGAGAAGCATTTGACTTTAGCAAGGCTATTTCATTTTTAGCACAATCAAGGTCCTTGCCCAAGTCAATGCAAACTAAACATGGTTTGGAGGCATTGGATTTCAACATTTTATTTTCAGATTTTAAGCTAGCAAGAGAAAAGCGTAGCTCATCAACCTTCCTAACCATGTCACTACAGGAGGTGCAAGGTAAAGAGATACTAGACTTCAAATCACAAAGCTTGTGCAAGCTCACAAGTCCACGAGCAAGTATACCTCTCTTGGCCTTGCCAAGTTGACATAGGAGATCCTCCGGTGAAAGCTCGTCATGTCGTAGGAGATTCAGCACATCATTCACCTCGCGGTCCCTATCATCAACTGCACTCCTCCTTCTTCCCAAGATGTCGTCCATGGAACCGTTCATGCTGAAAGACAAAGACATACTTGAAGAAGAACTTGGTGCACTCCAAAAGCACCGTTAGTGTTAGCAAGATAAAAGCTTAACACCTCGGCAAACTAAAAGCCAGAAACAAAAACCACTCTCAAAAGGTCGCCTTCGCGGATCCGGAACCGGTTAAGGTAGAGAGATCCCTAACTGGCTCCGATACCAATTGAAGGACCGAAAATGCTATCGCAAGGCGACCAGAGGGGGGGGGGTGAATGGGAGCCTAAAATTTCTTCTCGAAATTATGGCCTCTGTCCCAATAAAATCAACCCCAAAAGCTTCGGACTCAAATGCGATGCCCACGACCCTAGAAAGAGGGTGGATGATCCCGAGGATCACAGCGAGGCACCGCACAAGGGAGCAAAACAAAACTCCCAAAACTCCGAGTCAAGTTCGTGCCTAAAAGACCACTCCCAAACGTAGATAGAGGGCTATGCCGGGATTCCTCCAAATACCGATGCTAACAAGTAGCAAAGATATGTAGAGAGGTTCCTAGGTGAACTCTAGGAGCAAACGAGAAGTCCGGAAGCGAAATGGAAAAGCCGGGAGAGCAAACGCACTGAAAGTCAGCTCTCAGCAGGATCCCGGACTGTCCGGGCTGCTGGTGCCGGACTGTCCGGTCAAGGGCGGACTGTCCGCGCTTGGGAGTCCGGACTGTCCACCGGCAAAAGACCAAAAAACTAACTGTTCTGCAACAGCTGCTGGATGGGTCTCGGACAGTCCGTGGTTTGCACGCTGGACTATCCGCAGTTCACTGAACAGTGAACCCTGAGCGTCCGGTGCTGCCCTGTGCAGCGTCCGATGCCAGCCCCGGACTGTCCGCGGGTCCTGGCGGACTGTCCGCCGGCTACGAAGCCAAAATAGCAAACCTGCTGGACTCGCTCAGCACGACTCGCGGACTGTCCGCGCCCAACACTGGCGGACTATCCGCCGGTCACTGTTGACCTAACCAACCGAGCTGCGCAGCCACTGAATCGGCTGGAGCCCGATGGCCGGACTGTCCGCGCCTAACTTGGCGGACTGTCCGTGCCTACGGCGGACTGTCCGCGGCCAATATGGCGGACTGTCCGCGATCTCCCAGAAAGCACAAAAATTGCTCAGGTCAAAACCAAAATCGATTGGATCTCCACCAAATCGAACGGGGCTGCGACCAAACTTCACCCAAGTGTTCTTCTACGTATTGGGAAGCTAATCCTAGGATATCATCGCTTCAACCCAACTCAACCATGAGAAATCCGAAGAACACCGTAAAAGGGGAAGAATGGAGAACGAAAACGATTTCGGCTCGATCTACTTGTTCGTGAGGGTAGGGATGAATTCCTCTGGTCGAAATGTTCCCCTCACATCAAAGAACAAGTTGATTCAAACGGAATCGCAAAAGACGCAGCGTAGAGGGAGATCGGGGGAGGAGAAAATCGTGGAGAAAAAGGAAAACGCGAAGAACAAATTCAAGACACGAATTCCACCACGAATTTGATCCTTGGATTCAGCAAGATGAATTGTATTAAGCACTCGGTGTACGGGGTACAAGCCACTCCAGCAGATCAAAGCTTGGATGGCGAAAAGCTCAAGAACAAGAGCCAACTCTCCCTAACCCTAGCCTGCTCTCACAGGAACAAAATGAGAGAGACACCACCTGGAACTCCCAAGGATCCGGCTGCCTAGCAGCCCCCCACATATATATAGGCGCATGTCCTAATGACCAAAACGCCCTTACATTAAGCACTCGACCAAAATACCCCCCAGGGGTAAAACCGTCCAGTCCTGATGATCTTCATCCGACGGCCACGCCCGCACATCCGGTAGCTTCGCCTCGACGCGACCTCACCCGATGCCGCCACGTGCCGCCACCGTCGACCGCCGCGCCTTCTCACCGATAGCTTCGCCGCAACGCAAGCCTCTCGGTGCCGCCACGCGTCGACCGTCCTTTCGGACCAACCCCCTGGTTTTGAGGCCCAAACCAGGCAAACCGGCCACCCCGAGTTTTGAGGCCCAAACTCGGAAACCCGCAAGCCCAGGTTTTGAGGCCCAAACCTAGAAACCATCCACCCCGAGTTTTGAGGCCCAAACTCGGAAACTGGCCACCCCAGGTTTTGAGGCCCAAACCAGGAAACCGTTGATGGTAGCTTTTTGAGGCTCAGCTACCGAACCCGCACCGTAGACGGGATGTGGTTCTCACACCCCGACCACCGGCACCGATGCCGATGCATGTCCAGCCTCCACGCCGGGCACAACGCCTTCGCCTTCCTTCTTGACTCGGCCGATGGCACTTGCGCCGCACGCAAGCCCGTGTCCAACCTCCCGCCAAGCGACCCGACTCCAGCGCCTTCCTCCCGACTCGGCCGATGCACCGCACATCCCCATGTGCTCTTGCTCGCCGATGCCACGTGCCAGCTACCACAGCTGGTCCTCTGGCCCTCCAGTCCGTCAGTCCAAGCCTCACATCCGCCCTTCATCGCTCGGTACCTCGGCATGGCACGTCCGCCGCACGGCACGCCCATCCTTCACCGCACCCGATCCGTCGGCACGGCACGTCTCTACTTGACCTTCACCTCGCCATAGACCACTGTCTCAGAGCTCCACACCTGCACACCAACACAGCCAAGAGACAAATGTTGCACACACACACATGCCAACACAGAAACACAACACAACTCACGCCACCGGTTAGTCATAAGCATTAAGCGCATAGCAAATAATGACTCAACCGGGTAAAAGCCTCAAACCTTCCTCAACACAGTCAATCATTCATCATATGTATTCTCAGGACAGCGACGAGCAGAGACTTGCGTGGCATGGTGTTGCTCGGGTCGAGGACCTGGGGACACGTGTCAATGGACGGGGTGCATGGGCGGTGCATCCCATCTACAGCTCCGGTTTGGTGGTTGAGCCACAGAAAAACCACCGGGTGGACGGTTTTTGAGTTTGGGCCACAAAACTCGGGTGGACGGTTTCCAGGTTTGGGCTACAAAACATGGGTGCTTCGGGTTTGCTGAGTTTGGGCCACAAAACTCGGGCTGAGGACGGTTTCTAGGTTTGGGCCTCAAAACCTGGGCGCTGCGGGTTTCTGAGTTTGGGCCATAAAACTCAGGCGATGGATGGCTGGTTTCCCGGTTTGGGCCTCAAAACCGGGGATGGACTTGAAGGCCTGGTTTCCCAGTTTCGGCCTCAAAACCAGGGGGGCGGAGTCCAGGAAAAGGACAAGCCGAGCGGAGGCGGCACGTTGCGACAATCGGTGAGGTTGCGTCGAGGCAACGCTACCAGTTGTGAGGGCGTGGCCGTCCGATCAGCATCATCTTCGGGTTGGTCCAGGATAGCCTTAGGGTTTGGCTGGGTCGCTCTGTAAATAGTTAGGGGTAGAGTGGGAATTAGAATTAGGATAAGTAGGGGGAGACACCCACCTCGCGAACTATCTCAGTCATTTGCTCTTTTGCCTCTAGGGTTTCCTGCTCTCCCTATTCCCTGCTGTAGCGAACTGAGATCCACAGAGAAGAAAACAATACCTCTGTGTCCGTGAGATTTTGTGGAAGTGAGACCGTAATCTCACTATTGTAGCGTGTGGTAGCCACACGGTTGCAAATTTGTGGTTGTGATTCGCGTTTTGTTCGTGTTCTTCACGGGTTGTTTTTCTCCACGATTTTCCCGTTGATCGTTCTCTCTACTTGGTGCATCTTTTGGAAATCCGTTTGAACCAAGTTGTTCTAGATCGTGAGACACTTCTTTCCACTGAAGGAAATCAACTCTAACCTCACGAGCTAGTAGATCGGTCGATTTTTGTTTCGGATCGAGTTCTTGCTCCTTTGTCCCGAATTCTTCCAATTCACCAATTTGGAGTTAGGTTCGAGCCATGATTCCTTTTGGATAGCTCACTAACCTCCTTGGAACTCCTCATACCAAGTTTAAGCCTTAGTGCTTTTGATTCGGAGGAGACCGGGCGATTTTCGCGGAAGAACAACATAGAATCGGGACCATCAGACGCTCTGTTCTTGAGCATCGGACGCTGGTTCATACCATCGGACGCGTCCGGTGCCACGTGTCATCTGATAGTGGGTTTTAAGGAGCATCGGATGCTGACCATCGGAGCGTCCATTGCCATCGGACGCGCCGGGGGTCAAGCATCAGACGCTAGGGTTTCACTATAGCAGCGTCCGATGCCTGTTCAGTAAGGTTCCAGAAAGGTCCTGTTTGCATCGGACGCGTCCAGTGCTGAGACATCGGACACAGGCCAGCTTCCGATGCAACTGTTTTTGCACAGTTTCGTTCGCGGTTCATTCGTCCGTTGTCGGTTTTGATTTCTGGCTTTTGCGTTGGGTTTCTAGAGCTGTGTAGTGTCTCGCTGTGCTTCTTGGAAGCATCCACCCTACATCTAGGGTCGTAGACACTTGCAAGCTCTAGGTTTGCTCTTGGGGTGATTCACGGGACAGTGGCAACGAGTTTCTGGTAGGAAATTTTGAAGCTCCCATTCACCCCCCTCTGGTCGCTTTCGGGTAGAACTCTCGGTCCTTCAGCCTGCGAAAGGCGGAGCGGCTCGAGCTCGGCCGGGTGTTGCGCGACATCAGTGGCGGCTCCTCCGGCGGCCTTCTTGGGATGCGGGGTTGATGCCGAGGGGGCGGAGGTGGATCCGCCTCCTGGAGCTCGAGTTGGTGCTGCAAGTCGGCATAGGCGGCAGTGTCAGGTGTGGGGAATAGCGGCGACGACGCATCCTGAGGAGAAGGGTATAGGGTCAATGACAAGTCCCCCTCTGCCTCAGCTCCAAAAGCGAACATCAGGGTGGGCTCATCGTCATGGGCCACATGGGCCTGCTCCTGCACCTTCAGCTTTCCGCGACAATCTTGAGCCTAGTGGCCCTTTTTGCCACACCTCTTACACTCGTCGTTTGGCCCAACATGGGCCGGACCAGCAGTGCCGCGACCATCGTTGCCTTTTCCTCTGTTGCGACCACGAGGCTTGCCGCGATCGCGTCTGAGAACATATATGATGAATGATTGACTTTGATGAGGAAGGTTTGAGGCTTTTCCCGGTTGAGTCTATATATCGCTATGCGCTTATTGTTTATGACTAACCGGTGGCGTGAGTTGTGTTGTGTTTTTGTGTTGGTGTGTGTGTGCAACATGTGTCTCTTGGCTATGTTGATGTACAGGTGTGGAGCTCGGAGACAGTGGTCTTTGGCGAGGTGAAGGTCAAGTAGAGACGTGTCGTGCCGACGGACCGGGAGCGGTGAAGGATGGGCGTGCCGTGCGGCGGACGTGCCATGCCGATGTACCCAGAGCTACAAGAAATGGTTGGCTTTTTGACATAAAATCAATTTGTGACAGTGGCTTTTTGACATTAATTATGACATAGTTATGTGAATTATGACATTAGTTATATGAATTATGACATCAGTTATGTGTATTATGACAAAGTGCAATGTCAAAAAATGATTGCCCTTCAACTCATGTCATAACTAACATATTATGACATAAACTCATGTCATAACTAACGTATTATGTCATAAACCATACATAATTAACGTCAAAAAGCCACTGTCACAAATTGATTTTATGTCAAAAAGCCAACCATTTCTTGCGGCGGACGTGAGGCTTGGACTGACGGACCGGAGGGCCAGAGGACCAGTTGTGGTAGCTGGCACGTGGCATCGGCGAGCAGGAGCACATGGGGATGTGCGATGCATCGACCGAGTCGGGAGGAAGACGATGGCGTCGTGGCACTTGGCGGGAGGTCGGACACGGGCTTGCGTGCGGCGCAAGTGCCGTCGGCCGATTCAAGGAGGATGGCGAAGGCGTTGTGCCCGGTGTGGAGGCTGGACATGCATCGGCATCGGTGCTGGTGGTCGGGGTGTTCGAACCACATGTCGTCTACGGTGCGGATTCGGTAGCTGAGCCTCAAAAAGCTACCCTCGACGGTTTCCACGTTTGGGCCTCAAAACCTGGGGTGGCCGGTTTCCGAGTTTGGGCTTCAAAACTCGGCGAGGACGGTTTTGAAGGACCGAGAAGCTACCCGAAAGCGACCAGAGGGGGGGGGGTGAATGGGAGCTTCAAAATTTCCTTTCGGAAACTAGATGCCACTGTCCCAAAAACAACCCCAAGAGCAAACCCTAGAGCTTGTTAGTGTCCACGACCCTAGATGTAGGGTGGATGCTTCCTAGAAGCACAGCGGGACACTACACAACTCTAGAAAGCCAACGCAAAAGATGGAACTCGAATCCGTCAACGAACGGACAAGCAACGGACGAAAACACGCTGCAGCAGAAACGACCGGACTCTGGGTGCGTCCGGTCAGGCAACACCGGACGCGTCCGGTCAAGCAAAGCTCGATCTGGGAGCTCTCTGAGTTGGACCGGACGCACGATGCTCAAGCGTCCGGTCGTTTACTGAGCGTCCGGTCACAAGAGACAAAACACAGGAACAGTAACTCCGGCGAGTCCGGTCACCCAAAACGCAGAGCGTCCGGTCGGTCTGCAGAGAGACTCGCTGAACATTCAACGACCGGACGCACTTGGTCAGCGTCCGGTCGGCCCGATGCCAGCGTCCGGTCGATGCGCGACAGCCCTGCTCGATCACCGATTTGCCTCGATCTCACCCAAAACAATTCCTCTAGGGATCAAACTTGGTGAGTGGAGTCACAAAGAGTATAGTGAGCTATCTCTAAGAGATCATGGCTCAAACCTATCTCCAAATCGGTGAA
Organism: Coix lacryma-jobi var. lacryma-jobi; assembly: GCA_009763385.1. Classification (NCBI taxonomy): domain Eukaryota; kingdom Viridiplantae; phylum Streptophyta; class Magnoliopsida; order Poales; family Poaceae; genus Coix; species Coix lacryma-jobi. The sequence continues at coordinate 54,272,727 of CM019824.1, forward strand.
TCGAAGAATTTCGGGGGTGAAGAGAAAAAGTGACCTGAAACTAAGAATCGATTGATCTCCTAGACCGTGAGGTTAGAGGATGATTCCTTCGGTGGAAAGAAGTGCCTCACGATCTAGAACAACTTGGTTCAAACGGATTTGCAAAAGATGAACCGAGCAAAAAGATCAAGCGACGGGAAAATCATGAAGAAAAGGATTCCGCGAAGAACACGAACACAACGGAAATCACAGCCACGAGTTCGAATCAAGGACGCAAATCAAGCCAATGATCTGTGCTCCAAGGTGAGGATACGGCCTCACTTCCTCAACTCAACAGTACACAGAGTGGAGTCTCTCTGCGGATCTCAACTAGCTAAAGCAGGGAACGGGAGAGCAGGAAACCCTAGTAAATGAAAGCACTAACTGAGATGAAGGGAGGAGGGTGTCTCCCCTGACTACTTATCCTATTCTAGTCTAAGTCTATTTCCTACTCTACCCCTCTCTAAACTAATTACAGAGCGAACCAGCTGCGGATACATGGGTGTATGCCGAGTCTCTGAGTGATGAGTGATTGTCAACTGGATTGATCGCATGTTCTTTGGCTTGTGTTGTGCAGGTGTCGAGCACGGAGACAGTGATCGAGGGCAAGGTGAAGGTCAAGTTGAGACGTGTCGTGCTGACGGACCGGGTGCGGTGAAGGATGGGCGTGCCGTGCGGCGGACGTGCCATGCCGATGTACCGAGCGGTGAAGGGCGGACGTGAGGCTTGGACTGAGGGACCAGAGTGCCTGAGGATCAGCTGTGGTGGCTGGCAGCCTGGGACAGCGACGAGCGGAGACTTGCGGGGCACGGTGTTGCTTGGATCGAGGACCTGGGGACACGTGTCGGTGGACGGGGTGCACAGGCGGTGCATCCCCTCTACAGCTCCGGTTTGTTGGTTGAGCCAGAGAAAAACCAACGGGTGGACGGTTTCCAGGTTTGGGCCTCAAAACCTGGGTGCTCGGTTTCCAGGTTGAGCCACAAAACCTGGGCGTGGACGGTTTCCGAGTTTGGCCACAAAACTCGGGCGAATGGCCGGTTTCCGAGTTTGGGCCTCAAAACTCGGGCGCTGCGGGTTTCTGAGTTTGGGCCACAAAACTCAGGCTGGAGGCTGGTTTCCCGGTTTGGGCCTCAAAACCGGGGGCTGATGGAAAAGTCTGGTTTCCCGGTTTGGGCCTCAAAACCGGGGGTGCAGAGCGAGGGCGACACGTGGCGGCAATCGGAAGGTTGCGTGGAGGCAACGCGGACGACTTGTGCGGGCGTGGCCGTCGGATCTACCTACCACTTCGGGTTGGACCAGAATAGCCCTAGGGTTTAGCTGGTTCGCTCTGTAATTAGTTTAGAGAGGGGTAGAGTAGGAAATAGACTTAGACTAGAATAGGATAAGTAGTCAGGGGAGACACCCTCCTCCCTTCATCTCAGTTAGTGCTTTCATTTGCTAGGGTTTCCTGCTCTCCCGTCCCTGCTTTAGCTAGTTGAGATCCGCAGAGAGACTCCACTCTGTGTACTGTTGAGTTGAGGAAGTGAGGCCGTATCCTCACCTTGGAGCACAGATCGTTGGCTTGATTTGCGTCCTTGATTCGAACTCGTGGCTGTGATTTCCGTTGTGTTCGTGTTCTTCGCGGAATCCTTTTCTCCACGATTTTCCCGTCGCTTGATCTTTTTGCTCGGTTCATCTTTTGCAAATCCGTTTGAACCAAGTTGTTCTAGATCGTGAGGCACTTCTTTCCACCGAAGGAATCATCCTCTAACCTCACGGTCTAGGAGATCAATCGATTTTTAGTTTCGGGTCACTTTTTCTCTTCACCCCCGAAATTCTTCGATTCACCGATTTGGAGATAGGTTCGAGCCATGATCTCTTAGAGATAGCTCACTATACTCTTTGTGACTCCACTCACCAAGTTTGATCTCTAGAGGATTCGTTTTGAGTGAGTTTGAGTCGAATCAGTGGAAGAACAGAGGGCTGTCGGGGTGACCGGACGCTGCTCGGGCTGACCGGACGCTCAGGTCGTGCGTCCGGTGGTTGAACACCGTTGTGGTTGTTTGCGTGTGACCGGACGCTCTGTTCAATCGACCGGACGCTCCCTTCCGTGAGTCCGGTCAAGAACAGAGAGGGTCCAGATCGGTTTTTCAGCGACCGAACGCATCCGGTGTCAGCTGACCGGACGCGCTGGATCCACTGTTCATCGCGCTTGTTCGTTTCTGACCGGACGCACTGCTCTCGACCGGACCCTCCGTACTCGTGAGTCCGGTCGCGAACAGTAAGGTTCCAGAGCCGATTTTTGTTGACCGGACGCGTCCGGTCCCTGCTGACCGGACGCTGGCCAGAGTCCGGTCGATCCAGTCTCGCGCGTTTTCATTCGCGGTTCGTTCGTTCTTGATTAGATTTGAGTTCCGTCTTTTGCGTTGGCTTTCTAGGGTTGTCTAGTGTCCCGCTGTGCTTCGAGGAAGCATCCACCCTACATCTAGGGTCGTGGACATTAGCAAGCTCTAGGGTTCGCTCTTGGGGTTGATTTTGGGACAGTGGCATCTAGTTTCCGAAAGGAAATTTTGAAGCTCCCATTCACCCCCCTCTGGTCGCTTTCGGATAGCTTCTCGGTCCTTCAATTGGTATCGGAGCGGGTTAAGGATCTTCCACCTTAGCCGGTTCCAGATCCACCGGAGGCGACATGGATCGCGGCGTGGGCAAACCGCCGTTTTTCGATGGGACGAACTATGCGTATTGGAAGATACGTATGTCGGCCTATCTGCAGAGTTTGGGCGCTTCTATCTGGGATATTTGCAACTCCCCTGATTACGTGGTCTTGGCTGCTCGTGTGACTCAACAGCAAATCCATGAGCACGATGCCAATAGCCGAGCCCGTAATGCTCTTTTCTCTTGTTTGAGCATGGGTGAGTTTGATCGCGTTTCTCACCTCGCTACGGCTCGGGAGATCTGGGACACTCTCATGCGTTTCCATGAGGGCACCTCTCAAGTCAAAACCTGACTCTACGAGTCGTTCAAGCGAGAGTATGAGAACTTTAGACATCAACCTGGCGAGAGCATAGAAAGTTTATTCGCTCACTTTCAGGTGATAGTCAACAGGATGAGGGCTAACAGAGAGCAGTTGCCTTTTGATGATCATGAGCGTGCTTTGAAGTTTTTGCACACTCTTGACCGTTCGGTGTGGGATTCCAAGGTTCAGGCGATCATCGAATCGCCTAACTATGAGACCCTCACCTGCGACGAGCTCTTCAGTAAGCTCAAGTCCAGTGAGATTGACGCTATGGCGAGGGCTTCTTTTGAAAATCCCTCTCGCCCGTCCATGGCTTTGGTTTCCGGCTCTTCCTCTAACCCTTCAGCTGGTTTTGCACTTTCTTCTCTCTTTTCTATTACAGAGGACCAGCTGGAGTCTTGGGAGACGACGAGTTGGCTTTGCTCGCCAACCGGTTCTCGCGGTTTCACAACAACCGCATGAACCGTCGTCGCGGAGGAGGACGCACGGGCTGCTACGAGTGTGGCGACCCCGACCACTTCATCGCCAACTGCCCCAAGAAGAACAAGCATCCGGGGAAGGGCGATCATGGGCGCAAGTACGACTCCAAGTACAAGGAGAAGCACGTCCCCCCAGCGCACAAGAAGAAGGGCGGCTTCGACAAAGAGTACATCAAGAAGAAGTACTTGGAGAAGGCTTAGGCTGAGAAGCGCGCATTCTTCGCCGCGCTCAGCGACCGTCGACGGCTCGGATGACGACTCCGCTTCATCAAGCGACGACGAAGAAGAGGATCGAGGACAAGCTCAACGGACTCTGCTTCTTCGCCGACGACGACGGCTTCTGCACCATGGCGCTGGGCGATGAGGTCGACGGCAAGCTGGAGCGCAACCCTCGGAACGACGACGACGACGACACCTCCTAGGTATCTCTCACCTACGACGAACTTTCTTCCGAGGTTGAGAAACTTACTGCCGCGCTCCTTAGTCAAGATAAGTTGCTTAGGCGTGCCGCTAGAGAGCGCAAGGAGTTTAGGCAGAAGTGGGAGGACACGGTGAGAGAGCTTGAGTTCGCTCGGTCCACCGTGGTTGTGTCGGAGGAGGTTGAGTGTGAGTCGTGCACCGCGCACATGACTGACCTTCTCACTTTGAGAGGTAAGTATGCTGCGTTGGTTGGAGAGGTGGATGAGCTCCGTGCTAGGCCGCAGCTGTTGGGTGCATGCAAGACTTGTCCTGTCTTGCAATCCGAGTTGGCAGAGAAGAATGCCAAGCTTGAGTCCTTAGAGAAGGCCAGCTCGGATAGCACTTGTGTCACGAGGTGTGCTTTGTGCGAGGGTTTGGAGATGGAGATTGCTAATGTCAAGCATGGCAAGATGCAAACCGAGAAGAAAACACATACCTTCGGACCATCTTGTCATGGGTCTCCTGTAGTGAGCCACAGCTCGGGATGATGATCTCTCAATTCAAGCGAGCTGCTGGGCTCCTGGTGTAGGTTTTGCTCGGGGTGTTGATCTTTCTGCTTTTGGGAAGATTGGAGAGTCGAGTGGTTTGAACCCATGTGAGAAGCCTAACTCCACCACTACTCCCAAGCTTGCCAAGCTTCCACCCAAAGAGCCTCTAAGCCTGCCACCAAGGATGGGGTATTTGAGGAACCCCCGAGAGCTCCACCTAAGAACCAGGTGTGGGCACCCAAGCCAAACCACCTCAAGAACAAGCTTGACACAATGCCACCATCCAGCAGGAGTGTTTGCCACAGAAGGGCAAAGTGAACCATACTCACAGCCCAGCGTACCAACAACCCCCTTTGCGCGCGGTGAGGTACCAGTGTGATTTCTGTGGGAGGGATGGTCACCTGAGTGAGTTCTGCTTTCGGCGCAAGAGAGAGGCGCGCCGTGCTCGGGAGTTGGAGAACCCGGACATGTACCATCCTTCTCATGGTGGGCATGTGCCGAAGGCCAGAGGAGAGCTGCTAGGCCCGGAGGTGAGGCTCCTAGGCCTAGGCAGGAGAGGAGAGCTCCGAGGAGAGACGCTAGGTCTAGAGGTGTTGAGACCCAGGTTCCTAGGCGTAGGCCTCGTAGAGAGTGTGCCCGACGGGGTCCTGCTTTTGCAGGTAACGGACCCCGTGGCGGAGGCTTAGTTGAGCGCTTTCCCCCACCGCAGTATGAATCACGGTGAGCGCTTCTTCCTAGCGGACACGTTTTCCTGTGCGTGGTGATCGCTACCCTCGTGGACAGGCTAGGAATAGTTTTATCCTAACTTTTCTTTTGAGCAGCGGCCCAACACTGGTTTTCCCTTACTTCACTAACCCCAGTGTTGGACCGTATGCTCACCCTATGTCTTTCTATTGATGTAGGTAAGACGGTTGGAGGACATTTGGTTGGTGGATTCCGGTTGTTCAAGGCACATGACGGAAACGCCAAGTGGTTTCTCCAGCCTTAGCCCGGTCGCCGGAAAGGAGTACATAACCTTCGGCGATAATAGTAAAGGTAAGGTATTGTCCTCGTGGGACTGTGCGGGTTAATGAGCACTTTGTGTTGCGCGATGTTGCTCTTGTTTCTAACCTGCATTTTAACTTGCTTTCTGTTTCGCAAGTTTTGATGATGACTATGAGATTCGTTTCAAACCGAACCTTAGTCGCATCTTAGATCCTCAGGGCGATCTTGTATGTCTGATTTCGCCCTTGGGAAAGTCTTTCGTGCGAATTTCTCAGATCGTTTGGTTCTTCTTGTTGTCTCTTGCTAGTCTTCGTCCTCTGATCTTTGGAAGTGGCATAGGAGGCTCGGTCACTAAGCTTCGACTTGCTTGCAAGACTTAGCTCACTTGGCTAATCCGAGGATTGCCCAAGCTTTCGATGGAGAAGGATCTAGTTTCCATTCTTGCAGACATGGGAAGATGGTTGCCGCTCCCCACCATCCTGTGACCAAGGTTATGACCTCGCACCCTGGAGAGCTTTTACACATGGACCTTGTTGGTCCGCTCGGTGAGCTCGGTTGGTGGCAAGTGGTATGTTTTGTTGTTGTTGACGATTTTCGAGGTATTCGTGGGTCTTCTTTTTGTCTGAGAAGACTGAGACTTTCCATTCGCTTGCAATCTGATTTTGCGTCTTCAGAACGAGTTCCTTTGAACTCGATGCGAGCTATTAGAAGTGATAATGGTTCCGAATTCAAAAATTCGGACTTTGAGAAGTTTGTAACCGCCTTGGTTTGGAGCATCAGTTTTCTTCCCCCTACACACCACCCCAAAATGGTGTTGTAGAGAGGAAAGAATCGGACCCTTGTTGAGATGGCCAGGACGATGCTCGATGAGCATAGGACTCCTAGGCGCTTTGGGCCGAAGCTATGAACACTGCATGCTACATTCAAATCGCATTTTTCTGAGAGCGTTTTGAAGAAGACCTCTTATGAGTTGCGTTTTGGTCGCCAGCCCAGGTGAGTTATTTTAGAGTCTTTGGTTGCCACTGTTTTATATTGAAAAAAGGCAACCTAGACAAGTTTGAGTCTCGTTCTTCTGACGGAGTATTTTTGGGTTATGGCACTCACTCTAGAGCATATCGTGTACTTAACCTTGATACTAACCGAGTCATGGGACATCAGATGTCACCTTCGATGAGACTCTTGTTTCTCCTTCTTCTCGTTTTGAGCGTGCAGGTGGCATGAGGTTGGAGAGCCTCTTTTGATGACGAGGATGAGGGTGCTGAAGGTATGGATGATCCAGCACCCCTCCACCTGTTGCCGCAAGGAGCGGCCTCGACGACGACACATGGCCCCAACACTTCTTCTTCCTGGGGGCCGTGGGATCCTCCACCTCGCGCGGTACCTTTGTACCGGGGTGGAACCAGCTGCTGTTGAGGGGGAGGTCACTTCTTCCCGGGAGGGCGCCACGACACATCCAGCGCCAGCATCCCCTGAACAAATGATCGGTGACATCGGCGAGCGAGTTACTCGTCCAGGACACAGCACATCTCTCACTTCGCTCATTCTGCTTTTGTTGCTAATTTTGAGCCCCGAGATGTTGGACACGCATTGACGGATCCAGATTGGGTCAATGCCATGCATGAGGAGTTAGAGAACTTTGAGCGAAATCGGGTTTAGGTTCTAGTTCCACCCACCTGACTGTAAGCCTATTGGGACAAAATGGGTATTTAAAAACAAGCAAGAGAGGATGGCCATGTTGTGGAGAAACAAGGCCCGGCTTGTAGCGAAAGGCTATAGTCAGAAGGAAGGGATAGATTTATGAGGAGGAAACCTTCGCTCCTGTAGCACGTTTGGAGGCCATTAGGATACTCTTGGCTTTTGCTGCATCCAGGGGTTTCAAACTTTTTCAAATGGATGTCAAGAGTGCCTTTTAAACGGCTACATAGAGGAGGAGGTTATGTTGAGCAACCCCCCGGTTTTGAAAATCCCAAGTTTCCAAACCACGTTTTTAAACTCCACAAAGCCTTGTATGGTTTGAAACAAGCCCTAGAGCCTGGTACAGATAGATTGAAAACATTTCTGCTAGCTAAGGGTTTTAAAATGGGATGTGTAGATAAGACGCTCTTTCTCCTCCGGCAAGGCAAAGACACACTCTTGGTCCAAATTTACGTGGATGATATCATTTTCGGTGGTTCTTCTCACGCTTGGTTGCCAAGTTTGCAGATACTATGAGCAGGGAGTTCGAGATGAGCATGATGGGCGAGCTGACATTCTTTCTCGGGTTGCAAATTAAGCAATCCCGAGAAGGGACGTTTTGTGCACCAGGGCAAGTACACCAAAGACTTGCTGAAGCGGTTCGATATGGGTGAGGCCAAGCCTCCTCCAACACCCATGTCGACGACGACTGCCCTGGATGCGGATGTGGACGGAGAAGCAGTGGACCAGAAGGAGTACCGCAGTATGATCGGGTCGCTCCTCTACCTGACGGCGACACGCCGGACATTCAGTTCGCGGTGTGTCTGTGCGCGCGCTTTCAGGCGTCGCCGTGCACTTCTCACCGTCAGGCAGTGAAGTGCATATTCAGGTACCTTCGTTTCACGCGTGAGCTCGGGATTTGGTATTCTGCTTCCTCCACTCTCTCGCTTTGCGGTTATTCCGATGCCGATTTTGCTGGTTGTCGCATTGAGCGCAAGTCCACTTCTGGGACTTGCCAGTTTATTGGGTCTTCTCTTGTATCGTGGTCCTCTCGCAAGCAGTCTAGTGTCACCCAGTCTACCACGGAGGCTGAGTATGTTGCTGCGGCTAGCTGCTGTTCCCAGTTACTCTGGATGATGGCCACTCTGCGTGATTTTGGTTTGAGCTTTACTCGAGTGCCTTCGCTTTGTGACAGCACGAGTGCCATTAGCGTTGCTAAGAACCCCGTGCTTCACTCGAAAACCAAACACATGATGTGCGCTTTCATTTCTTGCGAGACCACCAGGAGAAGGGTGATATCGACCTTCGCCATGTCGATACTCATCACCAACTGGCTGATATTTTCACCAAGCCTTTAGACGAATCAACCTTTAACAGGTTGAGGGGTGAGCTTGGTGTGTGTTTCCCTTTTAGATGGGGAAGCATTTTGAGTGTATCATAGACTGACTCTTTCGTTTTGAGTTTCTTTTTCTTGGTCTTTGCATAGCATTTATTCAGAGCTTCATAATTATAATCATAGAATGTCATGTATCTTCAGTTATTCATATTATCACTAGATATGTAATTAATAGCTAAATGCATTTGTTAGTTCTTATGCTCTTATTCTGATTATATGTTTATGAGCTCTCTGAGTCATTCTTATCACTATAGTTATGAGATGAGCTATTTTTGGAATGGTGAATTTGCTTAATGAATATAAACCTGAAAATGTTCACCATTGAGATATGCAACTAGCATGTGTAGGGTGGTTTGAGTCCTTTCCTGCTTCTCATATATGCTAGGTTGCTATGTCTCTAGTTCTGAGTCATTCACTTGCTTGGTCTGTTCATATCTGTTTAAAATTTGAACCAAGTGTTAAGTGAATTGAAAAGATCGAGATGGGATTGCTTGTCAACACCTCACGGTATCGAGACTGTTTCTCATTGCACTTTGAGTTAAACTTGAGCCGTGTAGTGTATGACCGAAACCGTAGCTTTAAGCTTTTGATTGCTTCGGCATAGGCTTCGCTCGGTTGAAAAGTTAGGCAAAGACAAGCTTTGAACCTCTCGCAATCACATGCTATATAATTGAACTTGTGAATTCTTACCGCTGCAACTCCGATATAAACTGAAATCACAAGTGTATGCTTCATTCCTATGCATGATGATTGAACTTTGCTAGGGGTAGTTCACCTGTATATATGCTTAGCACTTGTTTGGATTCCTATCTATACATGTGTAGTGCTATTTTGATGGTGACTATCTTTTGGCCAAACACTGCTCACTTGCTCATATGCTTCATATTTTGTATGTGTGATCAGTTTGAGCCTTCGCTATTTGAGTGCTTAATTGTGCTGTTGGAGCTATACCGATTAGAGCATCTTTGCACTCTTTGATTATATGCCTGAAGCTTCTAACTTGCATTTCTTACTTCATATGCATTTTGAAAAGGGAAGCTGTGTTAAGGGGGAGACTTTGCCAAGGGGGAGAGATTTTGCCCTGGTTTCTTGATTAGTGCATTTTCAACTAAGGGGGAGAAATTGCAAATCATATACTCCCGGATGTTATCTAAGGGGAGTTCTCCTAGTTGCTTGCACTTGTCGAGGGGGAGTTTGCTAGTTGTGTAGAGCCGTTGCCTCTGTCTTGAGGGACTAGCAAACATTTTCCTCATTTGGTGTCGAAGTCCTTCTTCAATTGGTATTGATTTTGACTTTTCGATTGTCTTGATGTTCAAATTGGTTCGGAGTGGTTTTCATGCTAGTTGTGTTGAGCCTCTGTGCCTCTATCTTGAGGGACTAGCATTTTGCCGTCTTTTGCTCCGATTTCCCAATGGTATCTGGTCTCGATTGGCTTTTGCTAGCGGTGTTGAGCCTGTTCTACCTCTTCTTGAGGGCTAGCTTTGCTTTGCTTGGTTGCGTCGACGGGAGAGCAGGAAACCCTAGCAAATGAAAGCACTAACTGAGATGAAGGAAGGAGGGTGTCTCCCCTGACTACTTATCCTATTCTAGTCTAAGTCTATTTCCTACTCTACCCCTCTCTAAAACTAATTACAGAGCGAACCAGCTAAACCCTAGGGCTATTCTGGTCCAACCCGAAGTGGTAGGTAGATCCGACGGCCACGCCGCGCAAGTCGTCCGCGTTGCCTCCACGCAAACTTCCGATTGCCGCCACGTGCCGCCCTCGCTCTGCACCCCGGTTTTGAGGCCCAAACGGGGGAAACCAGCCTTTTCCATCAGCCCCAGTTTTGAGGCCAAACCGGGAGAAACCAGCCTCCAGCCTGAGTTTTGTGGCCCAAACTCAGAAACCCGCAGCGCCCGAGTTTTGAGGCCCAAACTCGGAAACCGGCCCATCGCCCGAGTTTGTGGTCAAACTCGGAGGAAACCGTCCGCGCCCAGGTTTGTGGCTCAACCTGGAAACCGAGCACCCAGGTTTTGAGGCCCAAACCTGGAAACCGTCCACCCGTTGGTTTTTCTCTGGCTCAACCAACAACCGGAGCTGTAGAGGGGATGCACCGCCTGTGCACCCCGTCCACCGACACGTGTCCCCAGGTCCTCGACCCAAGCAACACCGTGCCCCGCAAGTCTCCCCTCGTCGCTGTCCCAGGCTGCCAGCCACCACAGCTGATCCTCAGGCACTCTGGTCCCTCAGTCCAAGCCTCACGTCCGCCCTTCACCGCTCGGTACAACGGCATGGCACGTCCGCCGCACGGCACGCCCATCCTTCACCGCACCCGGTCCGTCCACGGCACGTCTCAACTTGACCTTCACCTTGCCTCGATCACTGTCTCCGTGCTCGACACCTGCACAACACAAGCCAAAGAACATGCGATCAATCCAGTTGACAATCACTCATCACTCAGAGACTCGGCATACACCATGTATCCGCAATCTCCCCCTTGATGAGTGCATTGTCAACTACACACACAATCATAAGTGACAGAAGAAGGTAGGAGGAAGAGAGAGAGAGAACCCAACCAAAGACCCAAAGCATAGTAAAGCAAAGAAGGTCAAGTGGAAGAAGCAAAGAACTTGGTCCCCAAAGACATGGGCAACGGCTCGACGCAACCAAGCAAAGCAAAGCTAGCCCTCAAGAGAGGTAGAACAGGCTCAACACCGCTAGCAAAAGCCAATCGAAGTCCAGATACCAATTGAGAAATCGGAGCAAAAGACGACAAAATGCTAGTCCCTCAAGATAGAGGCACAGAGGCTCAAAACACAACTAGCATGAAAACCACTCCGAACCAATTTGAACAACAAGACAATTGAAAAGTCAAAGTCAATACCAATTGAAGAAGGACTTCGACACCAAATGAGGAAAATGTTGCTAGTCCCTCAAGACAGAGGCAACGACTCTACACAACTAGCAAACTCCCCCTCGACAAGTGCAAGCAACTAGGAGAACTCCCCTTAGATGAACATCCGGGAGTATATGATTTGCAATTTCTCTCCCTTAGTTGAAAATGCACTAATCAAGAAACAGGGGAAAATCTCTCCCCCTTGACAAAGTCTCCCCTTTACACAAGCTTCCCCTTCCAAAATGCATATGAAGTCAGAAATGCAAGTTAGAAGCTTCAGGCATATAATCAAAAGAGTGCAAAGATGCTCTAATCGGTTATAGCTCCAACAGCACAATTAAACACTCAAATAGCGAAGGCTCATACTAATCACACATACGAAATATGAAGCATATGAGCAAGTGAGCAGTGTTTGGCCAAAAGAGTCACCATCAAAATAGCACTACACATGTATAGATAGGAATCCAAACAAGTGCTAAGCATATATACAAGGTGAACTACCCCTAGCAAAGTTCAATCATCATGCATAGGAATGAAGCATACACTTGTGATTTCAGTTTATATCGGTAGTTGCAGCGGTAAAGAATTCACAAGTTCAATTATCTAGCATGTGATTGCGAGAGGTTGAAAGCTTGTCTTTGCCTAACTTTTCAACCGAGCGAAGCCTATGCCGAAGTGTCGGTGGTACAAAAAAGGGTACCCCCAATCAACGCAAAACACCCGAACGCTCCGTTTCCGTCTCGCCCGAGCCCTCCCAGCCAGGGCCTCAGGCGAACGCTCTGTTTCCGTCTCGCCCGAGCCCTCCCAGCCAGGCCTCGGGCGAACGCTCTGTTTCCGTCTCGCCCGAGCCCTCCCAGCCAGGCCGGGCGAACGCTCTATCTCTGTCTCGCCGAGCCCTCCCAGTAAGGCCTCGGGCGAGCACGATCGCTCTCCGTCTCGCCCGAGCCCTCCAGACCTCGGGCGGAGCGCGCCCCCACACCTCGAGCCTTAACGCACGGACCTCGAGCTGCACAGACAGCCGTACCAGCCCATACCACGCATTTAATACCTTCACCTACTCGGTCATGTCCACTAGTGCACAGCATGTACCACGTAACTCGGTGTAAAGGTCAAGTCTCGTTTTCACCACAAGCATGGGCAAAAGGGCACCAGTACAGCACTGTTCGGCCAGCCAGGCACTGCAACTCCTCGAGGCCGGCTACGCGCCCTCGAGCCCTGCACAGTGACCCCTCGAAGCCGGTACGCGTGTGGCAGAACCGCCCGGTAATGTGGCCCACCTGCACACGTCATCGTCTCCGGAGCCCTAATGACTGTGCACATGTACCATATCACTGGAAAGATCTGTCGGGTGTCCCCGAGAGAACCCCGAATTATCCACGAACCACAGGATCATCATCATGAAGGTTGGAATAATTACAACATTACAACATTTGTTACAAAATACCATCGGAGTGCGGAAGTAAGAGATAAAAACTTTACAAATCCACGAACAAGTTACTTTTTATATAAACATAACTGGTATTGTGGAAGTAGAATAGTATTATGGAACCACACTTAGGCGGAGTACCTAAGTTGGAAAAGAGGAACATTCAGATCACGTCAAGCCCACTGACATGATCATGATCAACGTCACCTATTAAAGAAACCTGCAACAGGGGATTAACAAACCCTGAGTACAAAAGTACTCAACAAGACTTATCCGTCAACAGAAAAGACTTCAGGTCATGCTAGCTTTAAGGGATGTAGTGGGGCTAGCAATAGAGAAGAGATTTCCAGAAAAAACTTTTTAACAAAACCTTTCTCTTTTCCTTAGTAATTCCAGATATATCATCAAAACACTTTTTAGAAAGAAACATCATTTCTCAAATGCTTTGGTTTTGAAAACTCTACGTTGAGGGTCAGAGATCGAGTCTCTTTTTATCGTAGAGCAACGACGATTCGAATCGCTTTATCTACCCAGCTGGGGGTTCCCAATCACACAATATGGCAGGACTCTAACCTGCAACATATTGTACAACCATAAGTGATTTGTATGGCAGGACTCTAACCTGCAACATATCAAAGCACCACGGCGTTGTATGGCAGGACTCTAACCTGCAACATATCAACCCGTATCCCGTGATTGGTACTATCATGCACTCGATCAAGGGCCAACAACGGACAGTTCCTAATTGACACAGACGGGATTAGCACGACTAGGGTGACCCTGCCTGCCATCTTTCCATGAACGGCTTCCCGTCTGGGGTCTGAAATTCATTTTTCATCCATTTAACAGTTTGTACCTGAGAGAGGTATCCTAACAATGATGACTCATCATCCCTTAGTTTGCTCAAGGCCTAAGAGGAGGATATCTCATCACCGTGCATCTTGGCTAAGCATTTATAAACAAATAGGTAACAAGGATAGGGTAAAGGTAACCAACTGGTAATGCAACTACTGGTGTCATCCAATCCTATTACTTAAATGCAGTTGATAAATCATTGTATAAACTTTGCAATAGAAACAGAAAGGTAAATGCACCGGGGCTTGCCTTCGTTGCAGGGAAGACAGGATCCAAGAATGATCCACAAAGGTTAGTTCCTTCATCTAGAAGTTAAGTCTTCTCGACGAAGCTTGTTCAACAAGAATCTCCTTCTGAGGCTTGTTCGACAAGGGCGATCACCAAAGCTTAAACCACACGATTTCAACACTCTCGGATACTACACGTAGATAAATGAGGTATGCTCAGAATGATGTCATGTGATGTATGCTAAGGTGCAGGACAATTCAAAAGCAAAACAGAAGATAACACAAGATAAGAAAAGTCGAGTACAACTTTCCTTCGCGGTAAAGTTGTAGACCAACAGAACCAACTTTAGCTATTAAATAGTATTACTAAACAAGTTTTATTATTTTCCGTAAACATGGTGATGTATCTAACAAGCAACAAAAGATCATTAACATAAAGGAATCCATAACCAGGGAGCAATTCATGCTACTGATTCCCTGATTGTCAAACAAAACCAAAAGTCATATAAATTCAAAAGGGATTAACACTTTCTATTTATTTATAAACCATTTTAATTAGCCTTTTTCTTATATACAAATCATACTTGGTCTAACAGAGATGACATTAAACATGAAGGTGTACATCAGTGATATAAACTCACATGTCAAATTTCATGATTTTTGGAGAAACACAAAAGAAAAATTACATAATTCATAAAGTTACATTTATGAATTAAAGTACATATTAATGACTATAGCAAAAGTACTCAAAACACAAGTTTTATAATTTTTATATTAGCACAGACATGCTATCATCTATCATGTCAAATTTCATAAAAAACAGAGCTATAGATTAATTATAACAAAAATAACAAAATTGCTTACTGTTCAAAAAGATAGAAAAAGAAAAACGAAAACCAACCCAAACTGGGCTTTCGGCCCAAGCCAACTCAGCCCAGCGTGGCGCGAGCGCACGACGGTGAGTGCGGGTGCGTTCGCTCGAGGCTCGGCGAGCGAGACAACGCCGAGGGTCGCTCGAGGCCTAGCTCTCGCGAGACAGCGCCCGAGGGTCCGCTCGAGGCCTAGCTCTCGCGAGACAGCGCCCGAGGGTCCGCTCGAGGCCTATCTCGACCGAGACGATAAACACAAACACCCGTCGGAGGCCTGGCTCTCGGCTCGGGCGAGACGGAAAAACGCTCGTCCGTCCGAGGCCTAGCTCGGGCGAGACGCTGCGCATGTGTCCGCTCAAGGCTTAGCTCGAGACTTAGCTCGAGGCTCGGGCGAGACGGAAAACCTCTACCGTCCGAGACCTAACTCGGGCGGGACGGTGAACGCGTTCGCCCGAGGCTTGGCTCGAGCGAAGCGGAGGAGGCGCCTGCTCGAGGCATAGCTCGAGACGGAGGGCACGTGTCCATATGCCCGCTCGGGACCTGGCTCGAGCGGGACGGTGTGCCTTGATAGCTTTGCAGAAAAGCCCTTCGGCTTACACTAAAACAACCCGCAGTCCATGGCGCTATTCACCTGAGCCTGGGGCTTTGCAACCAACACCCTGGAACTTTTCATCTTTACAACGAGGAGGTCATCGACCATGGCCGGCGTGAACGACGGCGCACCGAGCGGCGGCGAATCTTACGCCGGCCATCTCCGGCCATTAGAGACTCGGCTGACGCGAGCATCAACACCGACAAGACAGCCGCAGTCGATTGAGCCCTCAACCCTACACTCTACCACTCGGTTTGAGCCTGGCCACGCACGGCGGCGGATCGGATCTCGGCTAGCCCTGCTCCGGCGAACCTAGACCGGTAGCAAGCAAACGGAGAGGCTAGGAGAAGGTCTAGCAGCTCACCCTGATGCTGTTGGTGTAACTGGTTTAAGCAGAGGTTGCACGGAGGATAGGCGTCCACGGAACAGTGGCCTTCGGCGGTGAACTCCGGCGAAGAGACGACGTGGTTCCGGTTAAAACCTGAGCATCAGACAAGGAACCATCGAGCCGATGAGCTCTTTGGGATCAAGACGAAACACAAACACGAGAAAGAGAGAGTGGAGAAGTGCTCGGTTGAGCTGACCACGGAGAGGGTCGAGCGCGGCGGCGCTTTCTGCTCGGCGGGAAGAAAACCGGTGAGTGTGAGCTCTTTGGTGCGGTAGAGATGGTGAGGCTAGGTTCGGGAGATGCGCAAGGATGTAGGTTTATTTATACCCGTGGTCAAACGGGATGAGATCAAGCAGGAACGGTGAACTGCAGATTGAGCCAGGAATGTACTCGTCGGGGCTGCGTGTCAAGAAGTCGACGGCGAGTGCGGAAGAAAGCGCCACGACGCGAGGGTAAGTGCCAGCAGATGGGTAACTTCGCCACGAAGTTGGTCGCGTGCTCGCTCGAGAGAGAGCTGCGGCCATCGCGCTGGCGTTACCGGCAAAAGATCTCGGCGGCCACCGCCGTAAACAGAGAAGCAAGACTATCCCCCCTTTTTCCCATTCCCTTTTCTACCTTTTTGAAAAAACCAAAATTACTTTTGATTTCATAAGAAAACTTGAAAAACTTTACACATCAAAGTTGTTCCTTATCAAAATAGAACAACTTTGCTTTTTGAAGCATAACCAAACTGTGCTTAATTTTGAAACTACACAAAAGGGGATAAAATTAGGTTTTGGAAATTGATTTTCAATTTGTAACCAAATCAAACTTGTTTTCCAAATTACTTCAGATTTTCTTTAATAACATGAAAATCTATCTTAATAAAAGTTGTTTCTTTTAACCTTCTCTACAATTTTGATTAAAAGACCAAAGTCTAATTCTTTTAGTTTTTGAAATCTAGTGTTGGGGTCAAATTTAGGGTTTAAAAGATTTCAAATTTATTCAAAATTTTATACAGAAACTTTGAAATCTTTGAATACCAAAGTTGTCCCTCTCAACAAGAGCTACAACTTTGCTTTTGAAACCACTTTGAAATTTTGACTTTCTTTTTGACTTATTAAAAAGGGGACAAAAAGAGAGATTTAAAAACCAAAGTTTTCTCACTTGCCCTTTCAAAGAACACCAACATCACTATCAAACCACATATATTTCAAACATGGAAATCAACACTCAAAAACATACAACAGTCTGGTCAAACATATAAAGCATCACAATTATACTTAAAACATGAAATGCTTTTATGTCATGATGCCAGATGATTATGCATACTAAACAACTTGATTAGAATTTTAATTAATGCTTAACACCAGGGTGTTACAACGCGCCCCTCGAGCCCTGCACAGTGACCCCTCGAAGCCGGCTACGCGCCCCTCGAGCCCTCCACTATAACCCCTCGAGGCGGCTACGCGCCAATAACCCTCGAGGGCCGGATCTCACGTGCCCCTCGAGCCCTGCACTGCACACCTCGAGGCCGGCTCCGGCACCTCGAGCGCCCCTCCCATGGCACTACCTCGAAGCCGGCTCCGCGTCCTTCGAGCCCTAACTACTTTCATGCTATTGGAGGACAGGTACTCCAAGACCGGAGGGACCCCGCCGCGTACTGTACATTCTGGGATGGGTGCTGTACGGCTCCCGCCTGGTCGCGCCACCACGTCCGCGCCCAGGATGGAAGCCACGACCCAAGGACGCCTCAACAGCGACGATCACATCGGCTCCAGTGGCTCCGACAAGACAGGTTCCTACCCTTCTCCGTATGGGGCACCATACGCCCCGACACCTGTAATACCTTTATGTAACCTTGCCTCCCCTTGTTCTATAAAAGGGGACACTGGGCCTCATCAGCAGGACAAAAAAAACAACACACGAGTCCACACACGGGCACAAGTCCGGACTCCGGTCCACGCCTCACTGAGCGTATTCTCCCCTGTACAAGCAATTAGGTGCAAGTAATACAAGAACATCCCCCCCGCTGGACGTAGGGCCTTCTTTGCCCGAACCAGGATAAATCTTTGCGTCCTCTTGCATCACCATCCAGGAAGAGAAGCACGCGATCATATCACTCGTTGGTGTGATACCCCCGGGATACGAAACACCGACAGTTGGCGCGCCAGATAGGAGACTTCGCGTGTCCGAGCCGATTTCTCGTTGATTCCTGGATGGCTTCATCCCCTTTCCGTTCTCGGCTGGTGCCGTCGTCTGGTTCGGGAGCCTCGAGTTCCTGGCCACAGGCAATGGCAACGAGCTGACTCTGCTCTCCACGGAGGGCCTGGGCGGGGTGCGTGTCACGCAACCCCGCGCGGGGGGCGTGACGCGTTGCCCGCACCACCATACGTCGCCACATCGCGAGCGGCGCCGTCGTCATCGTCGTCACCGGGCGCAGGCGGTGCCCGCGGCAAACGCCTACACCCCCGTAGCCGGCGCAGGGTCCCCAAGGGGAAACCAGCCCGGCGCGCGGGCCGGAAACCTCCAGGGCGCGCCACACCCGCCTAGCGACTTCGCATTCATCGTGCGTACGGACCGGGAACCAGGCCAGAGGCCTCCGAGCCGTGCGCCGTCGACGCCACTCAACCTCCTCCCGCACGGGTCGCGCCGCGCTCGGAGCCAGCGTTTCCCGGTCGGCCTCGACAACTCTGCGGCTGTATACGCCCACCGCCTCGACGAGCGCCATCAGGACCAAACGTGGCGGACCGGGACAGGGAGCAGCGTTCGGGCGCGCTGCTGTAGGCCATGGCCCAGCCTGGAGATCGTCCACCCCGCGTGCGTCGACGCGACTTCTTGCGAGCCTTCGAGCCACCTCGGCGAGCCACCGTCGGAGAATGGTACCGCGAGCTGCGGTCCCAGCATCGGCCAAGGCGGCGCGTGCCGTCAACAGCTCTGACTCCGACGAATACGACTACCCGACCCCGACCTCTGGGATCCCACCAAGGAGTGCTTCCAACTCGAGGGAGTCGTATGCGACACCGAGGACGAAGGCGACGATGGCAGGCCGGCACTCGACCTAGAGGGGCCTAGCGACGTGGCCGCGGCAGGCGGATCACGCGTTCAGGGAAGGGACGAACCTCCAGCACCGGCTGTACCGCCTAAGCACGACGATGGCCGGGCGGCGCAGCTCGCACAAGTGCAAGAGGCAATCACCAAAGCCGAGGAAGAACGGTGACACCTGCTGCAGCTCGGCAAACCCTGATGCAGGAACCACCCCAGCCCCGAGGAGCCGGAGCTCGAGGCTGGGCTCGAGAGGTCCACCGGCGGATCCTCGAGGACGGGGCCAGCACGCCCTGAAGTATGTTTCCCGCGAGCGGGCAGAACGTGGTGGCGGCGGCCATGATGCTCCATGACCTGCCCACCGTCTCCAACCCGATGCCAGGCGCATGCTCGGAGAAATGAAAAACCTCCTTGAGACAGCCACGGTACAGCAAGCCGAGAGCTCGGCATCACGCCGACGTGGAGAGCCTCGGGGAGACCGGCGGACACACCCCACGACGCTCGCGAGGCATCCGTCCACCAGCCGGACGCCTCTCGAGCTAGGCCAGTCCGCGAACGGATCGTCGACAACCGGCCACCTCGAGACCCCAACGACGCCCGCAACGACATCAACCAACGGCGCAAGGACAAGGGGGCCCAAGAGCGTGGCTATAGCGCCCATCGAGGGGGCTCTACGACAGCGACGAGGACCGGCAGGTCCTCGAGCCCCCGGGCCCCCGAGTCTTCAGCCGGGCCATCCGCAACTCAACCCTCCCCAACCGCTTCTGACCGCCGACCAACATCGTGAAGTATGACGGGGAGGTCGAGCCAAGCTCTGGCTCTCGGACTTCCGCCTTGGCTGCCAACTGGGCGGAGCGAAGAACGACGACGTGTGATCATACGTCAACTCCCACTTTACCTCTCGGACACCGCTCGCCGGTGGCTCGAGGGGCTCCCGCCGGATCGGATCCATGACGGGCCGACCTAGTCAGGGTCTTCGACGGGAATTTCAAGGGGACCTGCGTGCGTCCAGGCAACCCCTGGGACCTATGGCGTTGCAGGCAGGCGGCGGACGAGCCCCTCCGCGACTTTGCTCGACGGTTCTCGAGCAGCGTCTCGAGCTCCCCCACGTGCCTGACGAGGACGTCATCTCAGCGTTCCTCGCGGGCACGACATGCCAAGAGCTGTTCATGAGCTAGGACGCTACCGTCCCGGGACGGTCGAGGACCTGATGGATCGCGTCACCAGCTTTGCTTCGGGCGACGAAGCAGTGGGGGCCTTCTTTGGCCGTTCCACGGACAAAGGCAAGGCGGTGATCGCGCCGGAGGGCTCCAGCAAGGGCAACGACGCCAAAACGACAACAATGACGGCAACAAAAGGAAGAAAAAACAAACGCAAGGGCCAGAAGGCGAAGCGTGGCGCCGACGACGACGACGACAAAGAGGTGCTCGCGGCGCCCTCGAGCCTAAGAAGCCCGAGGCCCCCCCGATGGGGCTGTTTTCGACCAGATGCTCGAGGATCCCTGTACCTACCACAGGGGCCCCGTAAACCACAAGTTGAAAGACTGCCGACTGTTGAAGGGCTACTACTCCAAGCTCGGCGATAAGAGGGATGACGAGCCTAAGGAAAGGATACCGACCGACGCGGCGGCAGGAACGCAGATGGCGACTTCCCCCCGGTGCGCGACTGCTACATGATCTACGGGGGGCCGACCGTCGGGCTCTCAGCTCGAGAAAGAAGAAGGAACGCCGAGAAATCTTTTCGCTTAGCCACGACGCCCCCCGGTACCTTGACTGGTCCGATGCGCCAATCACGTTCGACCATGACGACCATCCGGACCGTGTCAGAAACCGGGGGCTTACCCCTCGTCGTCGACCCCGTCATAGTCGACGTTCGGTTCTCCAAGGTATTGATGGATGGGGGCTCGAGCCTCAACATCATATACCTCGAGACCCTCGACCTCCTGGGGATTTCAGAGGGACAGCTCCGACCCAGTGTCGGGGGGTTCCACGGAGTAGTACCAGGAAAGAAGGCCCACCCCCTCGGGCGCATCGACCTGCCGGTTTGCTTCGGCACGCCGGCAAACTTCCGTCAGGAAACGCTCACCTTCGAGGTGGTCGGCTTCCAAGGGACCTACCACGCCATCATCGGCCGGCCAGGCTACGCCAAGTTCATGGCAATTCCTAACTACACGTACTTAAGGCTCAAGATGCCGGGACCAAAAGGGGTCATCACCGTTGACACCTCCTACGAGCACGCATACCACTGCGACGTGGAGTGCGTCGAGCGGGGGGAGGCCAACGTCCACCTCGACTCGCTCGAGGCCTTGGCAGCTCTGGCCACCGAGGGGGCCCCAGAAGCAAAGCGTCACGCCGGCACCTTCGAGCCGGCTGAGCACACCAAGCAAATACCCGTCGACCCGACCTCGGCCAATGGCAAGACGCTGACCATCAGTACCAGCCTCGAGCCCAAATAGGAAGCAGTGCTCGTCGACTTTCTCTGTGTGAACATCGAATGTTTGCATGGAACCCCTCGGACATGCCGGGCATACCGAGGGAAGTCGCCGAGCACGCCTTGGAGATCCAGGCCGGGTCCAGACCGGTGAAGCAACGCCTGCGCCGCTTCGACGAGGAAAAGCGCAGGATCATCGGCGAGGAGGTGCATAAGCTTTTGGCGGCCGGATTCATCAAGGAGGTATTTACCCAGAGTGGCTAGCTAACCCTGTACTAGTTAGGAAAAAGAGTGGAAAATGCGGATGTGTGTAGATTACACTGGTCTAAATAAAGCATGTCCAAAAGTTCCATTTCCTTTACCTAGAATTGACCAGATCGTCGATTAAACTGCTGGGAGCGAAGTGCTTTCGTTCCTTGATGCGTATCCGGTTACCACCAATTAGGATGAGAAAATCCGATGAGCTCGCAACCTCTTTTGTCACGCCGTTCGGTATGTATTGCTATGTTACGATGCCCTTCGGCCTGTGAAACGCCGGGGCAACGTACCAGCGATGTATGCAGCACATCTTTGGCGAGCACATAGGCAAAACCGTCGAGGCCTACGTCGATGACATCGTGGTTAAAACTAAAAAAGTTGGGAACCTCATCAGCGACCTCAAAACCACGTTCGAGTGCCTCCGGGCCAAGAATGTGAAGCTCAACCCCGAGAAGTGTGTCTTTGGCGTGCCTCGAGGCATGCTACTTGGCTACATCGTCTCACAACGGGGGATCGAGGCGAATCCTGAAAAAATCTTAGCAGTCACGAGGATGGGCCCGATTCGTGACCTCAAGGGCGTGCAGAAAGTAACAGGCTGCCTAGCCGCTCTCAGCAGATTCATCTCGAGGCTGGGGGAAAAAGCACTACCCCTCTACCGCCTGCTAAAAAAGACGGAACACTTTGCGTGGACCGCCGAAGCAGAGGAGGCCTTAACGAAGTTGAAGGGGTTGCTAACTTCTGCACCAATTCTCGTGCCCCCGCGACCAGCCGAAGGTGACGATTCCCCCGAGCCCCTCCTCTCTATGTGGCCGCAACCACTCAGGTGGTTAGCGCGGTCATAGCCGTCGAGAGGCACGAGGAGGGTCATACATTGCCGGTCCAGCGACCGGTATACTTCACCAGTGAGGTACTCTCCGAGGCCAAGGTCCTGTACCCGCACATCCAAAAGCTGCTCTACGGCATCATCGTCACAAGGCGCAAGCTCCAGCACTACTTCCTCGCTCATCCCGTGACGGTGGTGTCGTCATTCCCCCTCGGAGAGATCGTCAACAATCGGGAGGCCACGGGGCGCATCGCCAAGTGGTCCGCCGAACTAATGGGGGAGACCATCACCTATGCCCCACGAAAGGCCATCAAGTCGCAAGCGTTGGCGGACTTCGTTGCTGAATGGACCGACACCCAGCTCCCGCCGGCACAGATTCAAGCCGAGCTCTGGACCATGTACTTCGATGGATCCCTCACGAAGACGGGGCAGGAGCAGGCCTACTCTTCATCTCACCCCTCGGAGTACACATGCGCTACCTGCTCGCTTGCACTTCCCCGCCTCCAACAACGCCGCCGAGTACGAGGCCCTCGTCAATGGGCTGCGCATCGCCCTCGAGCTCGGGGTCCGATGCCTCGACGCCCGAGGAGACTCGCAGCTCGTCGTCAACCAGGTTATGAAGGCTTCAAGCTGCATCGATCCCAAGATGGAGGCGTACTGCGGGGAGGTGCGCAAGCTGGAAGACAAGTTTTACGGCCTCGAGCTCAACCACGTAGCTCGGAAGTACAACGAGGCCGCAGACCAGCTGGCAAAGTTGGCATCCACGCGCAGCACGGTACCGCCAGACGTCTTCTCGAGGGACGTCTTCGAGCCATCCGTCGAAATCGACCCGAGGGCTGGCTCCTCGACGCCAGCCCTCGAGCAAGACACGGGGGCTCGACTCTCAATGCCACCCCTCGAGAAGGACCCCTCGACGTCCGCAGAGGCGATGCAGGTCGACGCACACGCCTCTTCGTCATCACGGCCCCTCGACTGGCGGATGCCCTACCTCGACTACCTGACACGAGGCGAGCTACCAGAAGACAAGACGGAGGCCCGACGCATCGCTCGGAGGGCCAAGACCTACGTCATCTACGGCGACGAACGGGAGCTATACCGACGAAGTCCGACTGGGATCCTTCAACGCTGCATCCCACTCGAGGAAGGGGCGCAAGCTCCTCGACGATATGCACTCGGGGGCTTGCGGCCACCACGCAGCGCCG
Organism: Coix lacryma-jobi var. lacryma-jobi; assembly: GCA_009763385.1. Lineage (NCBI taxonomy): Eukaryota > Viridiplantae > Streptophyta > Magnoliopsida > Poales > Poaceae > Coix > Coix lacryma-jobi. The sequence continues at coordinate 54,296,190 of CM019824.1, forward strand.
AGGGCCCTGGTTGGCAACGCCTTCCGTCAAGGCTTCTATTGGCCGACGGCCATCGGGGACGCCAAGCGTTTGGTCCAAGCGTGCCATGGGTGTCAATTCTACGCCAAGCAAACGCACCAGCCCGCGCACGCCCTGCAGATGATCCCAATCACTTGGCCATTTGCCGTTTGGGGGCTCGACCTAGTGGGTCCCCTCAAAAGGACAAGTGGAGGGTACACACACATGCTCGTGGCCATCGACAAGTTCACCAAGTGGATCGAGGCTAAGCCGATAGGAGACCCCACCTCCGAGAGGGCTGTCGAGTTCATCGCCAACATCATGTACCGGTTCGGGGTGCCTAACGTCATCATCACCGACAATGGCACCCAATTCACGGGCAAAAAAATCACCAACTTCTGCGATGACAACAACATTCGCGTAACCTGGGCCTCGGTCGCATACCCCAATGCAACGGGCAGGTCGAGCGCGCCAACGGCATGATACTCCATGGGCTGAAGCCGAGGCTGTTCAAGACCCTCGAGAATTTCGGAAAGTGGGTGGGCTACAGAACTCCCCTCGGTGCTGTGGGGCCTCAGGACTACGCCGAGTCGAGCCACCGGGTTCACTCCGTTTTCCTAACCTACGGCGCCGAGCCGTCTTACCTACGGACCTCGAGTACGGCTCACCTCGACTTCGAGCCTACAACGAGCAAACCAGCGACGAAAGGCTCGCCAATGCCAAGGACCAACTCGAGGAGGCCCGAGACGTGGCGCTCATCAACTCTACACGCTACCAGCAAACACTTCGATGCTACCACGACAAGCACGTGCGCAAAAGGGACCTAGCGGTGGGGGACCTCGTGCTTCGACGGCTGCAAGATAATCGAGGGCGCCATAAGCTCACCCCACCATGGGAAGGCCCATACACCGTGGCCAAAGTGCTCAAGCCAGGAACATATAAGCTCTACGACGACCAAGGCAGGATCCTGGCGAACGCATGGAAATATCTCAGCTACGTCGCTTCTACCCTTAAGGGCCTCGAGGCCTTGTTCATTTTATTGCTTTAAACAAACACGTTGAATATAAATGGGCCAACTCGTGCGCCATCTTTCATGTTCCTTAGCAACTCAAGGTAGCCTCGACCCTGCCTAGCTCAGGGTCGAGCCTCCCTCGGGGGCTGACAAGGGGGTAAACGCCCCCAGACTCCGGAAAAAATGCGTGCTTTCTTTTCAAAAATTTGATCCTCGTCTCGACTCGCGCCTCGAATGAGCTAGCGACGTCTAAATCTTAAAGTACCTCGAGCCTCCAAGGCCGGGGGGCGTCGACGTAGACGGCCACCTACGCCCCCGGGCTACGGTGCCCTACCTACGCCTCCCCTCGAGGGGCTCGCGACGTATCGAAGGAACACAGACTAAGTTAGCAAAAACTCGAGCTTGCGACAAAGAGAAGTGGTCAAACGCATTTGAAAAGAAAACAACTTTTCATAAACAAATCACATATACATTCGGGTCTCGACGTACCCTCATTTATGTCATAGAATTCTTACAAGGGCCTCGACGCCCAAATTTGGCACGCAGGCCTCAGTCCTCGTCGGTGCGGTACTCCTCCCCGAGGTCCACGATGGCAGGCTCGACCTCGACGCCCGAGCTCGAAGGAGGAGGGCTCCCGACACCGCTGCTGGCGTCAGGAGGCAGCACGTCCTCCTCGAAGATCTTCGCAATCGATGTCCCTGGCCTCTCCATCTTCTCCAAAATTTTGTCGACACAGCGGTTGTTCCACTCCTCATCCTTCCCCTCGATCTCGATGAAGCCATTCGCGACAACATGGACCGGGAAGCGGAAACTGGAGCGAACAACCGCGAGTGTCTGCTTGACGCCGTGATGGAGAGCTTGCCGGACACGGTCCCGCGCGGCTGCGTCAAAGAAGCACAAGGCGTCGACCAGGGCATCACCCCGAGCCATCGCACCTTCTGCCGCGGTCACAGGAGGAGCACCCCACATGGGGCCGAGCCGGTCGAGAGAGGAGCGAGCCCGCTCCGCCACCATCGTCTCGTCTTGGAGCTGGTCCAAGAGAGCCTGGTTCGTCTCGCGGAGCTCCTCGGCCGTCTTCTCGACCCCTGCGCAACAAACAAGGAAGAGTGAGACTGCGGTGTAACAAAGAACTTCGAGGCCCAAACAAGAACAAGGTGTAAGCCTCACCGTCGCAGTGTTGCCCCAGTGCGGCGAGGTCGCTGGTCAGGCCCTCAGCACGCTGTTCCAACCTGCGCTTCTCGGCCAGCGTGAGGAGCTTCTCGGACCTAAGGTCCTCGATCAGCCGGCCCGCCTCTACCAGGGCCAGATCCTTGCGGATCACCTCCTGCGCGCCCTCGGCAGCTCGGGGGGTGGCGGTGGCAGCACCACTCTTGCGTCTTCGGCCTCTTTTCTCGCCGCCTCCGCTGCGGTTCGGGCGGCGGCGGCCTCGCCACGGGCGTCAGCAGCCTCCTGCTTCGCCTCCTCGGCTTCGGCCGGGCAGAGGTGGCCTTGCTTCGGGCGTCCGCGGCCTCCTTCCTCGACGCTTCGAGAGCGGCGGCGGCCTCCTCCTTGGATCGAGCGACCTCGCCTCGAGCCACCGGACCTCCGCCTCCGCTTCGTTAAGCCGGCTCGCCATCTGGGCGTTCCGGCTCAGCTCCGCGCGGAGATCTCGAAGCTCCGCCTCAGCCCGCGCGAGGGCGGCTGACACCTGTGCGGACCGGCCCGCCTCCTCGGAGCAGGACCGCTCCGCCTCCGCCATAAGCACGGCCACCTCCCGGAAGATGGACCGCACCTCGCGCGGGCCCCCCGCTGGGCCGGCTGCTCGATGGGAACCACGGCAAGGGGCGGGCTCAGAGGGACGGGAAACGGCATATCGGTCGGTCGAGCTCGATGTCGGGCAGATCGTCCTCCGCCTCGAGCTGCCCCGACAGCGAACCGCCGCCCGACGGCACGGGCCCCGACTCCCTCCGTCCCTCCACCGGCACTTCCTGTTGCGGATCGATCGAGGGAAGGCTCGACCCCGGGCCCTCTTCCCCGGCCGGGCCCTCCGGCGCCTTGTCGGCGCTAGCCGGCACCTCGGGCGCCTCCACCGTCATCGAGCCGCGGCAAGGAGCGGCCCCTGCTCCAGCTCGTTCAGGAGGTCCTCCACCGTCGGCTCCTTCTCCGCCGACGCCTCTTCCCCCCTTTCCTCCTCCGTAGCCCGGCCCGTGCTGGTCGGTGCCACAAGGGGCGCAATCTCTCAGCCCCAGACGCCGGCGGGGCCGTGCTCGCCCCAAGCGCTTCCCCCGGAACAACCGTCGTGGTGAGGGGAAGGATGGCGCTCCCAGTTGGCACCATCGCGGGAGGAGGAGGAGGGGGAGGAGGCAGCGCTTCGGCGGATATGGTGGTGGCAGGCTCGATGCCATGAGCTGAGGCCCCTGCAATACGAGATGATGGAGATGTCAGAACCAGGAAGAGTACCTCGACCCCCGTGGTCGATGGCGGTGGCCTCACCAAAATTCGCGACGATCATCCGGCCCCTCGAGCCATGGCAGCTCGGGCCTTCTCCAGCCAAGCGGCTTCTAGCGGAGGAAGGTGCCATACCTCGAGGTGCCTGTGCCTCGACGGGGCTCGAGGTCTTGGCCCGCTTGGACGAAGCGAGGTCCACCTCCTGGTAGGAGCGCTTCCCCCTAAGAAGATGGAGATGGCACGCGTCATCAAAAGTAAAGAGGTGAAGCCTCACTACCGACGAGACCCAAGGAAACTACTCACCCAAAGCGGCGGCTGGGCTTCTTCTCGGAATCGCCGGACCCACTCGGGGGCTTCGAGCCCACCCCTCGGCTCGAGCCCTGCGCCTGGGCCGTCTCCACAGGGCTGGGATGGGGGAGGGCTCCCGACGCCTCCCATGGCTCGACCTCGAGGGAGAGCCCTCCTTCCGCCCCACATCGCGGGAGGGCGACCGCACCACCCTCATGCTGACGTCGTGGCGCTCGCCCCGGCGCGGGCTCCGGGACCTGCTCCGGCGCCCGCGCTGGTGGTCGCGCCCTCCCGCATCCGCTTCCGTGTCCCGGCGGCGGTACGGCGATGGACTCCGGGGACGCTCGCGTCCCTGGTCACGAGACGCTCGGGGGCTCCCTCCCCGACGCTCGTGATGGCGCGGGCTCGACGCCTCTTCCTGGCGCCCGCTCCTCCGCGGGCTCGACGGCGCCCTTGACGGCTCGCGGGGGACGGGCCCGAGACCCTTCTCGACCTGTCGACCGCCTCTCGAGGCCCGCCCCCTCTCGAGACTGTAACACCTCTGGTGTTTATAAGTAATTAACTTGACATGTCATCATCATTAGTCATTAATCATCCTTGCCTTGCTTTGTGTTTGCTTAGTACTTGTGTAGCAATCTCTTTTCAAAAACCTAAAAGCCCTAACCTTCCTATAAGGGCAACAATGGTAATTTCACCTCTGTGCCTAGCTTTGTGTAATTCTTGTTCAGTTGGATGTCTTGAAGTTTTGTTGTGATTGGCCAAGTTCAAAAATCAAAATCAGATTTCAAATCCCTTTGCAAAACCCTGATTTCCAAACCCTGGATTTTATTCCTCTTTTTGTAATTCAAAAATTATTCAAAATTTTGAGTTGATTCAAAAAGCAAAGTTGTGGATCTGATCAAGAGGAACAACTTTGGTGTTTACAGATTTCAAAGTTTCTATATAAAATTTGGAGTAATTTCAAATTCATTCAAATTCCAGTTTTGTCCCCTTTTCAGTTTTAAAATTTATTCAAAACTATTGAGTTTCAGAAAAAGTGTATATTAGCAAAGTTATAGGTTTTGATAAAAGGAACAACTTTCATATTTGCAGATTTCCAACTTTCACAGTAAAATCAAAAGTAATTTTGAATTTATTCAAATCCCAAAAGTATTCCCTTTCCTGTTTTCAAATGTGGTTCAAAAACTATTTGGATTTGGAAAATGTTCATATTGACAAAGTTGTAGATCTCTTTTTTCTGAACAACTTTGGTGTTTTGAGTTTTCCTGTGTAGTTCAATTTTGGAGAGTAATTTGCAAAATACAGAGATCAGCCAAAAGTCAAACCCTAAGACCTAGCCCTGTTCATCTTCAACCTACAGCTAGGGGGGGCCCGGCCATGCCGCGCGACAGCGCCGCCTGCGCCACGCGCGCCTGCCACCCGCACGCTCACCCTCGACTTGTCGCCCGCGCCCGCGACATCTTTCCGCACCCGCACGCGCGAAGCGCTGACTTCCGCCCCGTCCCCTACTCCTCCAGCGCGTCGCCGCCGCGTGGCCATCGCGGCGCTGTGCGCCCGAGCCCCGGCCGCACGCCTGTCCTTCCCGCCTGCGCGCGATCGAGAGCGCACGCGTCCGCCGAGCTTATCCACCCCGCCTCGAGCTCTCTACCGGCCCTGGCCGCGGCTATATAAGCCCGCCGGAGCTCATACCTCCGCACTCGACCCGCCGCCGTGGCCAGAGCACTCCAAAGCTCCCGCCGCTCAACCACCTAGCCCGAAAGCTCCGCCTAGAGCTCGTGAAGCTTTCCCCCCCCAATTTCACCTTCCCCGCCTCCGATTGCCCGGCGTATACCCATCTTCCCAAACTCCGACGGAACCCCGGTGATCTCGGGTTCGTCAAAAATTCCCCTCCGGTCACGGATACCTTCTCCCGACCCCTGTGTCAGCTTCCTCGGTTCCGTGCGACTCTAACCCGGCCCTTGCGGTCTCGTGTGTTGAGCAGGATCGCCGGATCGCCGGAGCGCCGCCGCGGTCGTCTCTTTCTCGAGCCTCACCCTCGAGCGCGTGTCGAGCCTCACCCTCGAGCCCTGCCTCCGACCCGTGGTAAGCATCCGAAGCCTCCGGCCTCTGCTTCCACTCCGTCTCGCCCGAGCCCAAGCCTCGGCGAGCGCATGCCCTTCGCTTCGCCCGAGCCCAAGCCTCGGCGAGCGCATGCTCTCCGCTTCGCCCGAGTCAGGCCTCGGACGGAGGCTTACTTCTCCGTCTCGCCCGAGCCTCCGGGCCAGGCCTCGGACGAAGCTGTCGCTTCCGTCTCGACCGAGCCCGTCTCGACCGAGCCCGTCTCGACCGAGCCCCGCGCGATTCGCCCGAGCCCCCGCGATTCGCCGAGCCCAGCCTAGAAGGAGCACAGTGCTCTTATTTTTCTGAGAGATGTGAATAGTGTTCTGTTTTCTCTTTTTTGTATGATTTTCTGTGTGCATCCAAAAATTCTGAAATTTTTGTGGTAGACTCTTTATGCTCTGGAGTATTTTATAAAATATGAAACTTGAGTTTTGTGCAAAGATTTAAAAATGTAAAATTCCCCTTTTAATTGAAAAATGGAGGTTTTGGTATTTTTGGAGAGTGATCTATAACTCCAAAAATCTGGAGATAATTTTTATGTGCTAGTTATGCCTTTCTGAGTCTCTGGTAAAATTTTGAAGTCTTCTGGAACAAGTTGATTTTGAGCATTTATCTTTAATTGTTAAATAGTGCCTTTTGTTAATAATGTCTGGATTTATTTGAGAACCTTAATGAACTCCAAAAATTATGAAATTTGTTTTGCCATCTATTTAAGTCATAATGAACTTATGTGATTAATTTGGTAATTTTTGGAGCAACTTCAAAATGACCTTTTTAAATAATTAAGAAAAAATAGAAAGAAATGATTAGGGTTCATGTGTATGCCCTGTTTTGCATTGTTCATGCTAGCATACTCATGTGCATGCATCATTGCATTCGTATAGTCACCGAAGAAGGAGTCAAGATCGAGGCAGCCGCCGACGAACCTGTCCCTGAGGCTACCCCGAGCTCCGACAACTGCCCTGCCGCCTTCGAGCCTGCCCTCTTGCTCTTCAAGGCAAGCCCCGGTGCATTTAACCCTTCCTTGGATTTATAAAATGTTTCCTTAAATGCTTTTGAGTTAAACTACTGCATTAGGTTATAGGAGTTGGGTGATGACCTATTACCTGCATTATTTACCTCCACCAGAAGATCCACCAGCCCTGCTTAAAACTATTTGCAAAATGCTTAGTGATGCTATACTATAGATTTGCAATAAAATGTCATTTTCAAAAGTGTGATCACTGAGAGAATCTTTATGCGGAATTTTGGCTTTACTTCCCGTTCGATGACTGCTTGCCTAGCTAGCATTGTGGTCATTGTTGAGAAGAGGTTGTCCGCGCGTACGGTGCCGTCATGTTGTTAGTCCGGGACTCAACAGTTGACACCGACCGGGGACAGGTTGAAAACTGACAGGACTATTACGCTTGGGTGAGATATAACCAAGGTGTAGTTCTGGCGGGAAAATTAGGGGGACCATCCGTATGGGGCCTGCTGGCAAGACTTGCAACTATCACATACTACGGAAAGCTGGCTCCGAGGAATCCTTTATTGGACCGACAACGCGCACGGGGGAGTGGAGAGAGGGCGGAAGTAGCATGTACCCACGTGGGTTAAGTCCCAATTGGAGTGGGTGTACTGTACTTCCGGGTGGCGTAGGACCGGGCCAATCTTGGAGGAATCGTGGTAGACGAGTTGGCATATGCCAGCTTGGGTGCTACATATGCAGTGTGGATAGGGATCCTCAGCTGAGTATTATTTATCCGGATTAACGTTGCTCCTCGGTTATGGGGACTTGGTCACTGACTGTCAACGGAGAGTGGTTCTCAACTAGGTATGTTTGAAATGTAAAATGAATCATGGAAATGAAGAATTGAGAAATGCCTGAATCTTTCCAAAATAAAAAACAGGTTTACAAAATGCTTATTCTGCAAAATACTTAAGCCTTACCTTGACTACCCTAAGCCTTTCATTCCTGAGTCTTCTCCCTTTTTTCTTTAGTCGGGTAAGTCTTGTTGAGTACCCCAGTACTCAGGGTTTGTTAATCCCCTGTTGCAGGTTTCTATTAGGTGGTGTTGATCATGATCATGTCAGTGGGCTTGACGTGATCTGGTTGTTCCTCTTCTCCAACTTAGGTACTCCGCCTAAGTGTGGTTCTGTCATACTACTCTACTTCCGCAATACCAGTTATTTTTATGTAAAAAGTAACATCTTCATAATTTGTAAAGTTTATCTATCTTGCTTCCGCACTCCGATGGTATTTTTGTATCAACCGTTGTAATGTTGTAATTATTCCAACCTTCATGATGATGGTCTTGTGGCTCGTGAGTAATTCGGGGTCCTCTCGGGGACACCCGACGGATCTTTCCAGAAACGTGTTTCATTTGCACAGTCATTGGGCTCCCTATGACGATGACGTGTGCAAGTGGGCCACATTATTGGGCGGTTCTGTCACAGAATGGTATCGGAGCAGGATTGTCATCAAGGGAAGACTGGTTACAAACATTACTTTTGAAAAACTTCAAAATGGTTTCTTAGTCTAAAAGTTTTTTTTTGAAGTAACAAATTAAAAATGATCCTTCCCTAAGTTTCTTGCTTTGCTGGAAGACTTCGTGAAGACTATACTAGTGATTCCAACAGAAGGTACCTAGTCAGTGAAGCTAGTATATAAAGTATAGCCCTATATCTAACTAACAGGTGGAGACAGAGATCTCCTGTCAGTGAGAGGTCGTATAGGACGAGCATGCATCATATCATACATAATAATAAAATGTGCTCTTCTCAAAAATATAAAAGCAGCTATGATCCCTGATAGTTGATCGTCCCTAGATTCTGTTGCTCTTGCTACTTGCCTTCCATATGTTCCTAATCCTTGGGAATTTTTGGATATCTTTCATACACTCTACCACATAAAGTCAGAATCATGGTAAAGTCCTTGGTTCTTCTGGAAAGCGCGTGTCATGCCTTGAATTGGCACGTGCTGGTTGCTTGGTGTCGTGAAAACGACGAATGGTGTTGAACGTTATTGAAATTGTGTTCTTTGAAAGAACCCTGATCTATGGACCGGATAAAAGCGTGCAAAGCGGGGAACCTGAAGTGCCTTGGATGGCCACCATAGAGCGTTAACGGCCAGGGGCTCGCTAATATCCAGGCCTATAGTCATAATTCCTTCTAGTCCACTATGAAGTGCTTTCATCTCTGAATGCCCGAAAGGGAGTTCAAAGCCACTTTCCTTGTAGTTATAACCAACCTTGTTTCTGGTTATAATTTCCTTCTTATTGAAATGAGGGATATAGAAGTTGTGCTCTATTATGGTGCCATGATTGGCGACCACGGTGCCGCGACGGAACCCAAAGAATCCTGTGTGCCGGATTGCACAAGTTTCCATTGGGTGCGCGCAGGTATCGAGGTCTACAGTTATGATTCGTTATAACCCACAGCTAATGTACGCTCTCTCTTGGTTCTTGTAATTTTTCTTGCTCCACTCAAATGTATTCTACCTTGCTACTTGCAACCGCGTTCTGATCCCAGTTGTAATCCCAACCGCAACTCAGTTGCCTTGTGAACTCCTTGCGAGAAACAAGTGTGACACATTTCCTTTTTCATTACTCAACCCCAGCCTTTAAGCACTTCTTAAATCTCGGGACGAGATTTCTTTTAGGGGGGAAGGCTGTAACACCTCTAGTGTTTAATAAGTAATTAACCTGACATGTCATCATCATTAGTCATTAATCATTCTTGCCTTGCATTTGTGTTTGCTTAGTACTTGTGTAGCAATCTCTTTTTCAAAACCCTAAAAGCCCTAACCTTCCTATAAGGGCAACAATGGTAATTTCACCTCTGTGCCTAGCTTTGTGTAATTCTTGTTCAGTTGGATGTCTTGAAGTTTTGTTGTGATTGGCCAAAGTTAAAATCAAAATCAGATTTCAAATCCCTTTGCAAAACCCTGATTTCAAACCCTGGATTTTATTCCTCTTTTTGTAATTCAAAAATTATTCAAAATTTTGAGTTGATTCAAAAGCAAAGTTGTGGATCTGATCAAGAGGAACAACTTTGGTGTTTACAGATTTCAAAGTTTCTATATAAAATTTTGGAGTAATTTCAAATTCATTCAAATTCCAGTTTTTGTCCCCTTTTCAGTTTTAAAAATTTATTCAAAACTATTGAGTTTCAGAAAAAGTGTATATTAGCAAAGTTATAGGTTTTGATAAAAGGAACAACTTTCATATTTGCAGATTTCCAACTTTCAGTGTAAAATCAAAAGTAATTTTGAATTTGTTCAAATCCCAAAAGTATTCCCTTTCCTGTTTTCAAATGTGGTTCAAAAAACTATTTGGATTTGGAAAATGTTCATATTGACAAAGTTGTAGATCTCTTTTTTCTGAACAACTTTAGTGTTTTGAGTTTTCCTGTGCAGTTCAATTTTGGAGAGTAATTTGCAAAATACAGAGATCAGCCAAAAGTCAAACCCTAAGACCTAGCCCTGTTCATCTTCAACCTACAGCTAGGGGGGGCCCGGCCATGGCCGCGCGACAGCGCCGCCTGCGCCACGCGCGCCTGCCAGCCGCACGCTCACCCTCGACTTGTCGCCCGCGCCCGCGACATCTTTCCGCACCCGCACGCGCGAAGCGCTGACTTCCGCCCCGTCCCCTACTGCTCCAGCGCGTCGCCGCCGCGTGGCCATCGCCGGCGCTGCCTGCGCCCGAGCCCCGGCCGCACGCCTGTCCTTCCCGCCTACGCGCGATCGAGAGCGCACGCGTCCGCCGAGCTTATCCACCCCGCCTCGAGCTCTCTACCGGCCCCTGGCCGCGGCTATATAAGCCCGCCGGAGCTCCGACCTCCGCACTCGACCCCGCCGCCGTGGCCAGAGCACTCCAAAGCTCCCGCCGCTCAACACCTAGCCCGAAAGCTCCGCCTAGAGCTCGTGAAGCTTTCCCACCCCCCAATTTCACCTTCCCCGCCTCCGATTGCCCGGCGTAACCCCATCTTCCCAAACTCCGACGGAACCCCGGTGATCTCGGGTTCGTCAAATACTTCCCCTCGGTCACGGATACCTTCTCCCGACCCCTGTGTCAGCTTCCTCGGTTCCGTGCGACTCTAACCCGGCCCTTGCGGTCTCGTGTGTTGAGCAGGATCGCCGGATCGCCGGAGCGCCGCCGCGGTCGTCTCTTCCTCGAGCCTCACCCTCGAGCGCGTGTCGAGCCTCACCCTCGAGCGCGTGTCGAGCCTCACCCTCGAGCCCTGCCTCCGACCCGTGATAAGCATCCGAAGCCTCCGGCCTCTGCTTCCACTCCGTCTCGCCCGAGCCCAAGCCTCGGCGAGCGCATGCCCTCCGCTTCGCCCGAGCCCAAACCTCGGCGAGCGCATGCTCTCCGCTTCGCCCGAGTCAGCCTCGGACGGAGGCTTACTTCTCCGTCTCGCCCGAGCCTCCGGGCCAGGCCTCGGACGAAGCTGTCGCTTCCGTCTCGACCGAGCCCGTCTCAACCGAGCCCGTCTCGACCGAGCCCGTCTCGACCGAGCCCCGCGCGATTCGCCCGAGCCCCCGCGATTCGCGAGCCCGGCCTAGAAGGAGCACAGTGCTCTTATCTTTTTCTGAGAGATGTGAATAGTGTTCTGTTTCTCTTTTTTGTATGATTTTCTGTGTGCATCCAAAAATTCTGAATTTTTGTGGTAGACTCTTTATGCTCTGGAGTATTTTATAAAAATATGAAACTTGAGTTGTGTGCAAGATTTAAAAATGTAAAATTCCCTTTTAATTGAAAAATGGAGGTTTGGTATTTTTGGAGAGTGATCTATAACTCCAAAAATCTGGAGATAATTTTTTATGTGCTAGTTATGCCTTTCTGAGTCTCTGGTAAAATTTGAAGTCTCTGGAACAAGTTGATTTTTGAGCATTTATCTTTAATTGTTAAATAGTGTCTTTTGTTAATTAATGTCTGGATTATTTGAGCACCTTAATGAACTCCAAAAATTATGAAATTTGTTTTGCCATCTATTTAAGTCATAATGAACTTATGTGATTAATTTGGTAATTTTTGGAGCAACTTCATAAAATGACCTTTTTAAATAATTAAGAAAAAATAGAAAGAAATGATTAGGGTTCATGTGTATGCCCTGTTTTGCATTGTTCATGCTAGCATACTCATGTGCATGCATCATTGCATTCGTATAGTCACCGAAGAAGGAGTCAAGATCGAGACAGCCGCCGACGAACCTGTCCCTGAGGCTACCCCGAGCTCCGACAACTGCCCTGCCGCATTCGAGCCGCCCTCTTTGCTCTTCAAGGCAAGCCCCGGTGCATTTAACCCTTCCTTGGATTTATAAAATGTTTTCCTTAAATGCTTTTGAGTTAAACTACTGCATTAGGTTATAGGAGTTGGGTGATGACCTATTACCTGCATTATTTACCTCCACCAAAGATCCACCAGCCCTGCTTTAAAACTATTTGTAAAATGCTTAGTGATGCTATACTATAGATTTGCAATAAAATGCCATTTTCAAAAGTGTGATCACTGAGAGAATCTTTATGGGAATTTGGCTTTACTTCCCGTTCGATGACTGCTTGCCTAGCTAGCATGTGGTCATTGTCGAGAAGAGGTTGTCCGCGCGTACGGTGCCGTCATGTTGTAGTCCGGGACTCAACAGTGACACCGACCGGGACAGGGTGTTGAAAAACTGACAGGACTATTACGCTTGGGTGAGATATAACCAAGGTGTAGTCTTCTGGCTGGAAAATTAGGGACCATCCGTATGGGGGTCTGCTGGCCAAGACTTGCAACTATTCACATACTACGGAAAGCTCTGGCTCCGAGGAATCCTTTATTGGACCGACAACCGCGCACTGGGAGTGGAGAGATGGCGGAAGTAGCATTACCCACGTGGGTTAAAGTCCCGGATTGGAGTGGTGTACTGTACTTCCGGGTGGCGTAGGACCGGGCCCAATCTTGGAGGAATCGTGGTAGTCGAGTTGGCATATGCAAGCTTGGATGCTACATATGCAGTGTGGATAGGGATCCTCAGCTGAGTATTATTTATCCGGATTAACGTTGCTCCTCGGTTATGGAGACTTGGTCACTGACTGTCAACGGAGAGTGGTTCTCAACTAGGTATGTTTTGAAATGTAAAATGAATCATGGAAAATGAAGAATGAGAAATGCCTGAATCTTTCCAAAATAAAACAAGGTTTACAAAATGCTTTTTCTGCAAAATACTTAAGCCTTACCTTGACTACCCTAAGCCTTTCATTCCTGAGTCTTCTCCCTTTTTCTTTAGTTGGGTAAGTCTTGTTGAGTACCCCAGTACTCAGGGTTTGTTAATCCCCTGTTGCAGGTTTCTATTAGGTGGTGTTGATCATGATCATGTCAGTGGGCTTGACGTGATCTGGTTGTTCCTCTTCTCCAACTTAGGTACTCCGCCTAAGTGTGGTTCTGTCATACTACTCTACTTCCGCAATACCAGTTATTTTTATGTAAAAAGTAACATCTTCATAATTTGTAAAGTTTATCTATCTTGCTTCCGCACTCCGATGGTATTTTGTATCAACCGTTGTAATGTTGTAATTATTCCAACCTTCATGATGATGGTCCTGTGGGTCGTGAGTAATTCGGGGTCCTCTCGGGGACACCCGACGGATCTTTCCAGAAACGTGTTTCATTTGCACAGTCATTGGGCTCCTTATGATGATGACGTGTGCAAGTGGGCCACATTATTGGGCGGTTCTGTCACAGAGACCCCCCGTCTGGGCTGACGCGGGGGCGGCCTCCGTTGGCGCTATGGCGGAGGCGCTCCGGGTCCGGGGCTTCCTTACGACCGGGGCACATCGGCGCGGAGCTCGACGGACCTCGGGCCCCCGACGAGGCAGGGATCGGCGCCGCCTTCCGCGGCTGCGTCCCGCGCGACCCTTTTGTCAGGGGGACCTCCAGTGTACCCTCCTGCACAGAAGAGCGGTCAGCCCTGTCATCAACGAGCCCGCGCGCATCAAGCGCACATCCATCCCCTCGTCGTCGCCCTCCTCCTCATCACCACTCTCCTCCTCCGAGCTCGAGGAGCTCAGCTCGGGGGACCCGTCCCCAGGCTGACGGTTACGACGAGCCTTCGCCAGTCTCTGCTCCCGAGCTAAGCGACGCAAGTTTTTATTTTCTCTTTCTTCTTTTTGGCATCCTTGCTCTCCTTGTCCTTCTGAGCAGAGAGGCGCCTCACCTGAGATCCCGCAGCGTCCTCCCTCACCGGGGGCCTCGACGCGCGACAAGTAAATGCCCCCTGAAGAAAGAATAAGCGTGATGAGACAAACTACAAGACGGATGCAAACGGATCGAAGGAGGAAGAAGGGAGAGGAGGCTCGAGATAGCTCGACTCGAGGGAGGCTTACCAGGTCGAGACACCCCTCGTCGGGTGCCATCGCAACCAGGTTGGAGAGTTCAGGGACGAACGGCCCCTGGATCGTGATCGACACCGGGAGACGCCCTCGTTCCGGGATAGCCTCTCTTCGGCCATCCTCGAGCGATTGAGCGCCTCGAGCTGAGCCTGCGGGCCCATCTCGTGCATAAGAAGAGGGCGGTCCGCCAACGGAAGGACTCTTCGCTGGTGGAACGCCCAAATGACCGCTTGCACGGTCAGCTTCTTCTCATCCACCAGCGTCTTCATCATCTCCATCAGCGGGGCCAGGTGGCGTTGCCTGTCCGCCGCAACGCCCCAGGTCCACTTCTCCGGGCGTTGGGTGAGGACCCTGCCGGTGTACTGCGGAAGGAGGCCACCTTCGTTCCGTAGATAGAACCAATGGTCGTCCCACCCGGCCTGGGTGGTGGAAAGCTTGTATCGCAGGTACTCGCGGGGGACATTGGCCGACGAGGTCCCCGCCCTCGCGGTAATGGCAAGGGAGCCCATGCGCACGGGCCGCCTCCCGCTGGGCTTCAGGGACTTGATGAAGAGCTCGCCCCAAGAGATGGACGAACATCTCCCAGTGCGGCTCCATCTTCAGGTACCCCTCGCACACCGCGGCGAATATGGCGGCGTGCGAGATGGAGTTGGGGGAGAAGTGTTGCAGCTCCACCTCGAAATGGTGGGCCAGCCCTCTCAAGAAGCGGCTCGGCGGGACGCCGAGCCCCATACGGTGGTAGCGCGTGAAGCTCACCACGTACCCCTCCGGTGGGTGTGGCTCCCGGTGCTCCGCCGACGGGATAACCCACCATGCGGGTCCCTCCTCCGGGTTGGGGCGCAGAAGCCCCTGGGCCACCAGCGAGTCCATTTCGCTCTTCGTCACCTTCGACGGGCTCCAGTCCTCGGCCGGCAGCATCTGTGTCTGGGCGGCCATGACGGTGGCGCGGCGCGGATCCGAGCAGCGGACGGGCGGCCGGAAATCCCCAATCGACTAGCTCGAAGGAGAGGGCGCGTAAAGGCTACGGCGGCGGCGAAGGCGAAGGCAAAGTAAAAGGTTCTTTTCCCCTCTTTCGATATTTATAGGGGGAAATCCAGACGGGCGGGATCTCCCACGACGTAAAAAGGTAACCGAATGCATTCAATGCGCCCACCTAACCACGTCTCGAGCCGGATGCAGGGTACACACGTTACCTCTCCATTCGCACCACTACCCGGGCCCGCCACGACCGTCGCTCCGGCTTCGCGCCCGCCGCTCTCCCTGACGTTTTCCGCCTAAAAAGGCGCGCCCAACGGGCAGAAGGATCCCCAGACGACGGAGGCTTCTTCATAAAGGTAAAAACGGCCCCGGCCCTAAGTCTCGAAGCAGCGAAGGCTGGCCCTCGAAAAGGGTTCGACAGCCGGCTTCGAGCACCCGAGTCAGGGACACCAAGGGGCGCCACTCGCGGCATTACTCGAGGGACGAGCCCTCGAGGCCCCTCACGTGTATCCAAGGCGGGGAGCTCGACGTGCAGTGAGATCCCCACGGAGGGAGGCATCGAGCCACCGGGTCCTATCGAACGGACCCGGCACTCCTGCAGACTGAGCCCCCTGCTTTATGAGACCGCCTCCGGGCCACAGTCGACCCCTAACGAACGGGGCACGAGCTCTCACTTGGATTCCCCGTTACCAGCTCACCGGGAACCTCGATACTCGCCCACTCGGGGTAGTACGAGGCATCCCCCCTCGCATCCGATCGAAAGGACTCGCGGGATGACAAGCCAGGGCAATCGGCATGCCGGACAGCTCGAGGAGCCGGCCAGTCGGTTCAGCCTGGCACCCCTCGACGAAAGAGGGTCTAAGAGCTCGGACAGTTACGACTAATCTCTTTTCTTTGTATAAACGTGAGATTTTCAGGCCTCGGGCGGACGCTCGACCTCCATCTCGCCCGAGCCCTCAAGGCCAGGCCTCGAACGATCGCTCGTTCTCCGTCTCTCCCGAGCCCTCCACGCCAAGCCTCGGACGGAGTCTCCCACGATAAAGGAAAGGTTACCGCGAATATTTAATATTACTACCAAACCGCATCTCGATCCTGTTCACAGGTACACACGGCGTCGTGATCTCCGCTCCCTGACGTTTTCCGCCTAAAAAGGCGCGCCCGCTGGGCAGAAGGTTCCCAAACGACGGAGGATTCTTCGGGAAGCCCACGTGGGAGCTCTAACCACTCCCCCGTGGCCTCGGGGGCTACACCCCCGAAATCAAATCGACAAAACCCTCGAGACCAGTTAGCCATCCATCGAGATCCCAATCTGGAGCCCCTGCTTGAATGCAAGCACTCAAACAAGGGCTCGGGGGCTACTGTCGGTGGTACAAAAAAGGGTACCCCCAATCAACGCAAAACACCCGAACGCTCCGTTTCCGTCTCGCCCGAGCCCTCCCAGCCAGGCCTCGGGCGAACGCTCTGTTTTCGTCTCGCCCGAGCCCTCCCAGCCAGGCCTCGGGCGAACGCTCTGTTTCCGTCTCGCCCGAGCCCTCCCAGCCAGGCCTCGGGCGAACGCTCTATCTCCGTCTCGCCCGAGCCCTCCCAGTAAGGCCTCGGGCGAGCACGATCGCTCTCCGTCTCGCCCGAGCCCTCCAGACCTCGGGCGAGCACGCCCCCACACCTCGAGCCTTAACGCACGGACCTCGAGCTGCACAGACAGCCGTACCAGCCCATACCATGCATTTAATACCTTCACCTACTCCGGTCATGTCCACTAGTGCATAGCATGTACCACAGTAACTCGGTGTAAAGGTCAAGTCTCGTTTTCACCACAAGCATGGGCAAAAGGGCACCAGTACAGCACTGTTCGGCCAAGCCAGGCACTGCAACTCCTCGAGGCCGGCTACGCGCCCCTCGAGCCCTGCATAGTGACCCCTCGAAGCCGGCTACGCGCCCCTCGAGCCCTGCACAGTGACCCCTCGAAGCCAGCTACGCGCCCCTCGAGCCCTACACTATAACCCCTCGAGGCCGGCTACGCGCCCCTCGAGCCCTGCACTGCAACACCTCGAGGCCGGCTCCGCGCCCCTCGAGCCCCCATGGCACTACCTCGAAGCCGGCTCTGCGTCCTTCGAGCCCTAACTACTTTCATGCTATTGGAGGACAGGTACCCCAAGACCCGGAGGGACCCCGCCGCGTACTGTACATTCTGGGATGGGTGCTGTACGGCTCCCGCCTGGTCGCGCCACCACGTCCGCGCCCGGGATGGAAGCCACGACCCAAGGACGCCTCAACAGCGACGATCACATCGGCTCCAGTGGCTCCGACAAGACAGGGTTCCTACCCTTCTCCGTATGGGGCACCATACGCCCCGACACCTGTAATACCTTTATGTAACCCTTGCCTCCCCTTGTTCTATAAAAGGGGACACTAGGGCCCTCATTCAGCAGGACAAAAAAAACAACACACGAGTCCACACACGGGCACAAGCCCGGACTCCGGTCCACGCTCACTGAGCTTGTATTCTCCCCTGTACAAGCACTTAGGTGCAAGTAATACAAGAACATCCCCCCCCCCCCACTGGATGTAGGGCCTTCTTTGCCTGAACCAGGATAAATCTTTGTGTCCTCTTGCATCACCATCTAGGAAGAGAAGCACGCGATCATATCACTCGTTGGTGTGATACCCCCGGGATACGAAACACCGAAACGAAGCAATCAGAAGCTTAAAGCTACGGTTTCGGTCATACACTACACGGCTCAAGTTTAACTCAAGGTGCAATGAGAAACAGTCTCGATACCGTGAGGTGTTGACAAGCAATCCCATCTCGATCTTTTCAATTCACTTAACACTTGGTTCAAATTTTAAACAGGTATGAACAGACCAAGCAAGTGAATGACTCAGAACTAGAGACATAGCAACCTAGCATATATGAAAAGCAGGAAAGGACTCAACACACCCTACACATGCTAGTTGCATATCTCAATGGTGAACATTTTCAGATTTATATTCATTAAGCAAATTCACCATTCCAAAAATAGCTCATCTCATAACATGTACTAGTGATCAGAAGGAGCATAAGCTACAAGTATCAACATAAGTATTGGAGCATACTAACAGAGCATAGTTACATTCTAGTGATTATAAACATGAAACTCTGAATGTAAATGCGTATGCTAAAGATGCAAAGGAAAGAAACTCAAAACGAAAGAGTCAGTCTATGATACAACTCAAAATGCTTCCCCCATCTAAAAAGGGAAACACACACCAAGCTCACCCTGGGCTGGCGACCAAAACGCAACTCATAAGAGGTCTTCTTCAAAAACGCTCTCAGAAAAATGCGATTTGAAATGTAGCATGCAGTGTTCATAGCTTCGGCCCAAAAGCGCCTAGGAGTCCTATGCTCATCGAGCATTGTCCTGGCCATCTCAACAAGGGTCGGATTCTTCCTCTCTACAACACCATTTTGGGGCGGTGTGTAGGGGGAAGAGAACTGATGCTCCAAACCAAGGCGGTTACAAAACTTCTCAAAGTCCGAATTTTTGAATTCGGAACCATTATCACTTCTAATAGCTCGCATCGAGTTCAAAGGGAACTCGTTCTGAAGATGCAAAATCAGATTGCGAGCGAATGAGAAAGTCTCAGTCTTCTCAGACAAAAAGAAGACCCACGAATACCTCAAAAAATCGTCAACAACAACCAAAACATACCACTTGCCACCAACCGAGCTCACCCGAGCCGAACCAACAAGGTCCATGTGTAAAAGCTCTCCAGGGTGCGAGGTCATAACCTTGGTCACAGGATGGGGGGGAGTGGCAACCGTCTTCCCATGTCTGCAAGAATGGCAAACTAGATCCTTCTCCATCGAAAGCTTGGGCAATCCTCGGATTAGGCCAAGTGAGCTAAGTCTTGCAAGCAAGTCGAAGCTTAAGTGACCGAGCCTCCTATGCCACTTCCAAAGATCAGAGGACGAAGGACTAGCCAAGAGACAACGAGAAGAACCAAACGATTTCGAGAAGTTCGCACGAAAGAATTTCCCAAAGGGCGAAATCAGACATACAAGATCGCCCTGAGGATCTAAGATGCGACTAAGGTTCGGTTTGAAACGAATCTCATAGTCATCATCAAAAAGTTGCGAAACAGAAAGCAAGTTAAAATGCAGGTTAGAAACAAGAGCAACATCGCGCATCACAAAGTGCTCATTAACCCGCACAGTCCCACGGGACAATACCTTACCTTTACTATTATCGCCGAAGGTTATGTACTCCTTTCCGGCGACCGGGCTAAGGCTGGAGAACCACTTGGCATTTTCGGTCATGTGCCTCGAACAACCGGAATCCACAAACCAAATGTCCTCCAACCGTCTCACCTACATCAATAAAAAGACATAGGGTGAGCATACGGTCCAACACTGGGGTTAGTGAAGTAAGGGGAAAACCAGTGTTGGGCCGGCTGCTCAAAACAAGGGTTAGTGTAAAAACCATTCCTAGCACGTCTACGAGGGAAGCGATCACCACACCGAGGAAAACGTGGTCCGCTAAGGAAGGAGCGCTCACCGCGATACTCAAACTGCGGGTGGGGAAAGCGCTCAACTAAGCCTCCGCCACGGGGTCCATTACCTGCAAAAGCAGGACCCTGTCGGGCACGCTCTCTACGAGGCCTATGCCTAGGAACCTGGGTCTCAACACCTCTAGACCTAGCGTCTCTCGTCGGAGCTCTCCTCTCCTGCCTAGGCCTGGGAGCCTCACCTCCGGGCCTAGCAGCTCTCCTCTGGACCTTCGGCACATGCCCACCATGAGAAGGATGGTACATGTCCGGGTTCTCCAACTCCCGAGCACGGCGCGCCTCTCTCTTGCGCCGAAAGCAGAACTCACTCAGGTGACCATCCCTCCCACAGAAGTCACACTGGTACCTCACCGCGCGCAAAGGGGGTTGTTGGTACGCTGGGCTGTGGGTATGGTTCACTTTGCCCTTCTGTGGCAAACACTCCTGGTGGATGGGTGGCATTGTGTCAAGCTTGTTCTTGAGGTGGTTTGGCTTGGGTGCCCACACTTGGTTCCTGGGTGGAGCTCTCGGGGGTTCCTCAAATACCCCATCTTTGGTGGTAGGCTTAGGAGGCTCTTTGGGTGGAAGCTTGGCAAGCTTGGGAGTAGTGGTGGAGTTAGGCTTCTCACATGGGTTCAAACCACTCGACTCTCCAATCTTCCCAAAAGCAGAAAGATCAACACCCCGAGCAAAACCTACACCAGGAGCCCCAGCAGCTCGCTTGAATTGGGAGATCATCATCCCGAGCTGCGGCTCACTACAGGAGACCCATGACAAGTTGGTCCGAAGGTATGTGTTTTCTTCCTCGGTTTGCATCTTGCCATGCTTGACATTAGCAATCTCCATCTCCAAACCCTCGCACAAAGCACACCTCGTGACACAAGTGCTATCCGAGCTGGCCTTCTCTAAGGACTCAAGCTTGGCATTCTTCTCTGCCAACTTAGATTGCAAGACAGGACAAATCTTGCATGCACCCAACAGCTGCGGCCTAGCACGGAGCTCATCCACCTCTCCAATCAACGCAGCATACTTACCTCTCAAAGTGAGAAGGTCAGTCATGTGCGCGGTGCACGACTCACACTCAACCTCCTCCGACACAACCACGGTGGACCGAGCGAACTCAAGCTCTCTCACCGTGTCCTCCCACTTCTGCCTAAACTCCTTGCGCTCTCTAGCGGCACGCCTAAGCAACTTGTCCTGACTAAGGAGCGCGGCAGTAACCTTCTCTACCTCAGAAGAAAGCTCATCGTAGGTAAGAGATACCTGGGAGGTGTCGTCGTCGTCATCGTTGTTCCGAGGGGTGTGCTCCAGCTTGCCGTCGACCTCATCTCCGAGAGCCATGGTGCAGAGGCCTCCGTCGTCGGCGAAGAAGCAAAGACCGTTGAGCTGGTCCTCGATCTTCTTCCTCTTGTCGGACTCGTCGTCGCTTGAGCAAGCGGAGTCGCCATCCGAGCCGTCGACGTCGCTGAGCGCGGCGAAGAATGCCCGCTTCTCAGCTTGAGCCTTCTCCAAGTACTTCTTCTTGATGTACTCTTTGTCAAAGCTGCCCTTCTTCTTGTGCGCTGGGGGAACGTGCTTCTCCTTGTACTGGAGTCGTACTTGCGCCCATGATCGCCCTTCCCCGGATGCTTGTTCTTCTTGGGGCAGTTGGCGATGAAGTGGTCGGGGTCGCCACACTCGTAGCAGCCCGTGCGTCCTCCTCCGCGACGACGGTTCATGCGGTTGTTGTGAAACCGCGAGAACCGGTTGGCGAGCAAAGCCAACTCGTCGTCTCCCAAAGATTCCAGCTGGTCCTCTGTAATAGAAAAGAGAGAAGAAAGTGCAAAACCAGCTGAAGGGTTAGAGGAAGAGCCGAAAACCAAAGCCATGGACGGGCGAGAAGGATTTTCAAAAGAAGCCCTCGCCATAGCGTCAATCTCACTGGACTTGAGCTTACTAAAGAGCTCGTCGCAGGTGAGGGTCTCATAGTTAGGCGATTCGATGATCGCCTGAACCTTGGAATCCCACACCGAACGGTCAAGAGTGTGCAAAAGCTTCAAAGCACGCTCATGATCATCAAAAGGCAACTGCTCTCTGTTAGCCCTCATCCTGTTGACTATCACCTGAAAGCGAGCGAATAAACTTTCTATGCTCTCACCAGGTTGATGTCTAAAGTTCTCATACTCTCGCTTGAACGACTCGTAGAGTCGGGTTTTGACTTGAGAGGTGCCCTCATGGAAACGCATGAGAGTGTCTCAGACATCTCCCGAGCCGTAGCGAGGTGAGAAACGTGATCAAACTCACCCATGCTCAAACAAGAGAAAGAGCATTACGGGTCGGCTATTGGCATCGTGCTCATCGATTTGCTGTTGAGTCACACGAGCAGCCAAGACCACGTAATCAGGGGAGTTGCAAATATCCCAGATAGAAGCGCCCCAAAACTCTGCAGATAGGCCGACATACGTATCTTCCAATACGCATAGTCCGTCCCATCGAAAAACGGCGGTTTCCCATGCCGCGATCCATGTCGCCTCCGGTGGATCTGGAACCGGCTAAGGTGGAAGATCCTTAACCCGCTCCGATACCAATGAAGGACCGAGAAGCTACCCGAAAGCGACCAAAGGGGGGGGTGAATGGAGCTTCAAATTTCCTTTCGGAAACTAGATGCCACTGTCCCAAAAAAACACCCCAAGAGCAAACCCTAGAGTTGTTAGTGTCCACGACCCTCCCTAGATGTAGGGTGGATGCTTCCTAGAAGCACAGCGGGACACTACACAACTCTAGAAAGCCAACGCAAAAGACGGAACTCGAATCCGTCAAAGAACGGACAAGCAACGGACGAAAACACGCTGCAGCAGAAACGACCGGACTCTGGGTGCGTCCGGTCAGGCAACACCGGACGCGTCCGGTCAAGCAAAGCTCGATCTGGGAGCTCTCTGAGTTGGACTGGACGCACGATGCTCAAGCGTCCGGTCATTTACTGAGCGTCCGGTCACAAGAGACAAAACACAGGAACAGTAACTCCAGCGAGTCCGGTCACCCAAACGCAGAGCGTTCGGTCGTCTGCAGAGAGACTTGCTGAACATTCAATGATCGGACGCACTTGGTCAGCGTCCGGTCGGCCCGATGCCAGCGTCCGGTCGATGCGCGACAGCCCTGCTCGATCACCGATTTGCCTCGATCTCACCCAAAACAATTCCTCTAGGGATCAAACTTGGTGAGTGGAGTCACAAAGAGTATAGTGAGCTATCTCTAAGAGATCATGGCTCGAACCTATCTCCAAATCGGGAATTGATCGAAGAATTTCGGGGGTGAAGAGAAAAAGTGACCCGAAACTAAGAATCGATTGATCTCCTAGACCGTGAGGTTAGAGGATGATTCCTTCGTGGAAAGAAAGAAGTGCCTCACGATCTAGAACAACTTGGTTCAAACGGATTTGCAAAAGATGAACCGAGCAAAAAGATCAAGCGACGGGAAAATCGTGGAGAAAAGGATTCCGCGAAGAACACGAACACAACGGAAATCACAGCCACGAGTTCGAATCAAGGACGCAAATCAAGCCAACGATCTGTGCTCCAAGGTGAGGATACGGCCTCACTTCCTCAACTCAACAGTACACAGAGTGGAGTCTCTCTGCGGATCTCAACTAGCTAAAGCAGGGACGGGAGAGCAGGAAACCCTAGCAAATGAAAGCACTAACTGAGATGAAGGGAGGAGGGTGTCTCCCTGACTACTTATCCTATCTAGTCTAAGTCTATTTCCTACTCTACCCCTCTAAACTAATTACAGAGTGAACCAGCTAAACCCTAGGGCTATTCTGGTCAACCCGAAGTGGTAGGTAGATCCGACGGCCACGCCCGCGCAAGTCGTCCGCGTTGCCTCCACGCAACCTTCCGATTGCCGCCACGTGCCGCCCCGCGCTCTGCACCCCCGGTTTTGAGGCCCAAACTGGGAAACCAGCCTTTTCCATCAGCCCCCGGTTTTGAGGCCCAAACCGAGGAAACCAGCCTCAGCCTGAGTTTTGTGGCCCAAACTCAGAAACCCGCAGCGCCCGAGTTTTGAGTCCCAAACTCGGAAACCGGCCCATCGCCCGAGTTTTGTGGCCAAACTCGGAAACCGTCCGCGCCCAGGTTTTGTGGCTCAACCTGGAAACCGAGCACCCAGGTTTGAGGCCCAAACTGGAAACCGTCCACCCGTTGGTTTTTCTCTGCTCAACCAACAAACCGGAGCTATAGAGGGGATGCACCGCCTGTGCACCCCGTCCACCGACACGTGTCCCCAGGTCCTCGACCCAAGCAACATCGTGCCCTGCAAGTCTCCGCTCGTTGCTGTCCCAGGCTGCCAGCCACCACAGCTGATCCTCAGGCACTCTGGTCCCTCAGTCCAAGCCTCACGTCCGCCCTTCACCGCTCGGTACATCGGCATGGCACGTCCGCCGCACGGCACGCCCATCCTTCACCGCACCCGCTCAGTCAGCACAACAAGTCTCAACTTGACCTTCACCTTGCCCTCGATCACTGTCTCCGTGCTCGACACCTGCACAACACAAGCCAAAGAACATGCGATCAATCCAGTTGATAATCACTCATCACTCAGAGACTCGGCATACACCCATGTATCCGCAAGTTTCCAGGTTTGGGCCTCAAAACCTAGGCTCGCGGGTTTCCGAGTTTGGGCCTCAAAACTCGGGGTGGCCGGTTTGCCAGGTTTGGGCCTCAAAACCTGGGCCGGCGGGTTTCCTGGTTTGGGCCTCAAAACCAGGGGGTGGTCCGAAAGGACGGTCGACGCATGGCGGCGTGGAGAGGCTGGCGCGGTGGTCGACATGACGGCATGTGGCGGCATCAGGGAGGTCGCGTCGAGATGAAACTACCGGATGTGCGGGCGTGGCCATCGGATAAAGATCGTCAGGACTGGATGGTTTTGCCCCTTGGGGGTATTTGGGTCGAGTGCTTAATGTAAGGGTGTTTTGGTCTTCAGACGTGCGCCTATTTATATGAGGGGGGCTGCTAGGGCAGTCGCATCTGAAGGACCGAGAAAGCACTAACAAGGCGACAAGAGGGGGGTGAATGGGAGCTCAAAAATTTCCTTTAGAAAATTTGGCCAAATGTTCCAAAATAAACCCCGAGAAACGGCGACCGAAATCGTGATGGTCACGACCCTTGGAAGAGGGTGGATGATCCCTAGGATCACAGCGGAGCACCACCAAGAAGAAGCAAACCAAACTCCAAAAGTTCCGGCTCGAACACAACCCCAAAAACCAAGTCCCGAACGTAGATAGACGGCTACGTCGAGAAACTCCTAAATACCTATGCTAACAAGTAGCAAAGATACCTAGAGAGGTTCCTTGGTCAACTACAGGGCCAAACGAGAAGTCCGGAAACCAAACGGAAAAGCCGGGAGAGCAAACGCACTAAACCGGTGAACACAGCAGGTTCCCGGACTGTCCGGACCCCCAGTTCCAGACTGTCCGCGGCAGGGGCGGACTGTCCGCCGGCAGAAACACCAAAACAGCAAGGTTGCTGAACCCCTGCTGGACGAGTCCCGGACTGTCCGCCAATCACAACGGCGGACTGTCCGCCGGTCAATGAACAGTGACCCGATCGAGGAACTCAACCACTGAACAGGCTGCTCCCCCGACGCCCGGACTGTCCGCCGATCAAAACCGCGGACTGTCCGCGACCTTGCAGAGAGGGCGATTTTGGTCGCCTTCTCTCCAAATCTCTCCAAATCCGATCCAACTCAAAATCCCAAGTTCCCAAACTTGGAGAAAGGGTGATTCGTCTAAAGGCTTGGTGAAAATATCGGCCAGTTGATGATGAGTATCGACATGGCGAAGGTCGATATCACCCTTCTCCTGGTGGTCTCGCAAGAAATGAAAGCGCACATCAATGTGTTTGGTCTTCGAGTGAAGCACGGGGTTCTTAGCAACGCTAATGGCACTCGTGCTGTCACAAAGCAAAGGCATGCGAGAAAAGCTCAGACCAATCACGCAAAGTGGCCATCATCCAAAGCAACTGGGAACAGCAGCTAGCCGTAGCAACATATTCAGCCTCTGTGGTAGACTGAGCGACACTAGAGCTGCGAGAAGACCATGAAACAAGAGAAGAACCAATAAACTGGCAAGGCCCAGAAGTGGACTTGCGCTCAATACGGCAACCAGCAGAATCGGCATCCGAATAACCGCACAGGGAGAGGGTGGAGGAAGCAGAATACCAAATCCTGAACTCAGGTGTGAAATGAAGGTACCTGAAAATGCGCTTCACTGCCTGACGGTGAGAGGTGCGCGACGACACCTGAAAGCGCGCACCTAGACACACCGCGAACTGGATGTCCGGGCGTGTCGCCGTCAGGTAGAGGAGCGACCCGATCATGCTGCGGTACTCCTTCTGGTCCACTGCTTCTCCATCCACATCCGCATCTAGGGCAGTCGTCGTCGACATGGGTGTTGGAAGAGGCTTGGCCTCACCCATATCGAACCGCTTCAGCAAGTCCTTGGTGTACTTGCCCTGGTGCACGAACGTCCCCTCTCGGGATTGCTTAATTTGCAACCAGAGAAAGAATGTCAGCTTGCCCATCATGCTCATCTCGAACTCCCTGCTCATAGTATCTGCAAACTTGGCAACCAAAGCGTGAGAAGAACCACCGAAAATGATATCATCCACGTAAATCTGGACCAAGGAGTGTCTTTGCCTCGCCTGAGGAGAAAGAGCGTTTTATCTACACATCCCATTTTAAAACCCTTAGCAAGCAAAACGGTTTTCAACTATCATACCAGGCTCTAGGGGCTTGTTTCAAACCATATAAAGCTTTGTGTAGTTTAAAAACATGGTTTGGAAACTTGGGATTTTCTAAACCGGGGGGTTGCTCAACATAAACCTCTTCTTCTATGTAGCTGTTTAAGAAGGCACTCTTGACATCCATTTGAAAAAGTTTGAAACCTTTGGATGTAGCAAAGGCAAGAGTATCCTAATTGCCTCCAAACGAGCTACAGGAGCAAACGTCTCCTCATAGTCTACCCCCTCCTTCTGACTATAACCCTTCGCTACAAGCCTGGCCTTGTTTCTAACAACGTGGCCATCCTCTCCTTGCTTGTTTTTGAAAACCCATTTTGTCCCAATAGGCTTACACTCAGGAAGAGGTGGAACTAGAACCCAAACCCGATTTCGCTCAAAATTTTCTAACTCCTCATGCATGGAATTGACCCAATCGGGATCCGTCAAAGCGTGTCCAACATCTCGGGGCTCAAAATTAGCAACAAAAGCAAAATGAGCAAAGTGAGAGATGTGCTGTGACCTGGACCGAGTAACCCGATCGTCGATGCTGCCGATCATCTGCTGAGGCGGGTGCTGGCACTGAATGTGTCGTGGTGCCTCCCTTGCCGAAGTGGCCTCCCCCTCAACAGCAGCTGGTGCCTCCCCGGGTACAAAAGGTACCGCTCGGGGTGGCGGATCCCACGGCCCCCAGAAAGAAGAGGAGTCGGGGCCGTGAGTCATCGTAGAGGCCGCTCTTTGCGGCACAGCGGGTGGAGGGGGTGCTGGATCATCTATACCTTCAGCACCGTCGTCCTCATCATTAAAAAGAGGCTCACCAACCTCATGATCACCTGCAGACTCAAAACTCAACCAAAGCGTGAGAAGAACCACCGAAAATGATATCATCCACGTAAATCTGGACCAAGAGATTGTCTTTGCCTTGCTTGAGGAGAAAGAGCGTCTTATCTACACATCCCATTTTAAAACCCTTAGCAAGCAAAAAGGTTTCAACCTATCATACCAGGCTCTAGGGGCTTGTTTCAAACCATATAAAGCTTTGTGAAAGTTAAAAACATGGTTTAGAAACTTGGGATTTTCAAAACCGGGGGTTGCTCAACATACACTTCTTCTTCTATGTAGCCGTTTAAGAAGGCACTCTTGACATCCATTTGAAAGAGTTTAAAACCTTTGGATGCAGCAAAAGCCAAGAGTATCCTAATAGCCTCAAAACGAGCTACAGGAGCAAACGTCTCCTCAAAGTCTATCCCCTCCTTCTGACTATAACCCTTGGCCACAAGACGCGCTTTGTTTCTCACAATGTGGCAATCCTCTCCTTGTTTGTTTTTGAAAACCCATTTTGTCCCAATAGGATTACAGTTAGTAGGAGGAGGAACTAGAACCCAAACCTGATTTCTCTCAAAATTTTCTAACTCCTCATGCATGGCATTGACCCAATCTAGATCCGTCAAAGCGTGTCCAACATCTCGGGGCTCAAAATTAGCAACAAAAGCAGAATGAGCGAAGTGAGAGATGTGTTGTGACCTGGACCGAGTAACCCATTCGTCGATGCTGCCGATCATCTGCTGAGGCGGGTGCTGGCGCGTGGATGTGTCGTGGCGCCTCCCGAGCTGAAGTAGCCTCCCCTCAACAGCAGCTGGTGCCTCCCCGGGTACAAAAGGTACCGCTCGGGGTGGCGGATCCCACGGCCCCCAGGAAGAAGATGTGTCGGGGCCGTGAGTCATCGTGGAAGCCGCTCTTTGCGGCACAGCAGGTGAAGGCAATGCTGGGTCATTTATGCCTTCAGCATCCTCGTCCTCATCATCGAAAAGAGGCTCACCAACCTCATGATCACCTGCTCGCTCAAAACAAGAAGGACAAACAAGAGTCTCATCGATGGTGACATCTGATGTCTCCATGACTCGGTTAGTATCAAGGTTAAGTACACGATATGCACGAGTGTGAGTGCCATAACCAAAAAATACACCGTCAGAAGAACGAGACTCAAACTTGTCCATGTTGCCTTTCTTCAATATAAAACAATGGCAACCGAAGACTCTAAAATAACTCACCTTGGGCTGTCTACCAAAACGCAACTCATAAGAGGTCTTCTTCAAGAAAGCTCTCAGAAAAATGCGATTTGAAATGTAGCATGCAATGTTCATAGCTTCGGCCCAATATTGCCTAGGAGTCCTATGCTCGTCGAGCATCGTCCTGGCCATCTCAACAAGGGTCCAATTCTTCCTCTCCACAACACCATTCTGGGGAGGTGTGTAGGGGGAAGAAAACTAATGCTCCAAACCCAAGCGGTCACAAAACATCTCAATGTCCGAATTCTTGAATTCGGAACCATTATCACTCCGAATTGCTCGCATCGAGATCAAAGGGAACTCGTTCTGAAGATGCAAAATCAGATTGCGAGCAAAGGAGAAGGTATCGGTCTTCTCAGCTAAAAAGAAGACCCACGAATATCTCAAAAAGTCATCATCAACAACAAGCACATACCACTTCCCCCCAACCGAGCTCACCCGAGCCGGACCAACAAGGTCCATGTGCAAAAGCTCTCCAGGGCGCTTGGTCATGACCTGAGTCACTGGATGGTGGGGAGCGGCAACCATCTTCCTGTGTCTACAAGAGTGGCAAACAAGATCCTTCTCCATATGCAACTTGGGCAATCCTCGGATTAGGCCAAGTGAACTAAGCCTTGCAAGCAAGTCGAAGCTCAAATGTCCAAGTATCCTATGCCACTTCCAAAGATCAGAGGGGAAAGGTCCTACCACAAGACAATGAGAAGTGCCAAAAGACCTCGAGAAATTCGCATGAAAGACTTTTCCAAAGGGCGAAATCAAACACACAAGATTGCCCTGAGGATCCAAAATACGACTGAGATTCGGTTTAAAATGAATCTCATAGTCGTCGTCAAAGAGTTGCGAAACAGAAAGAAGGTTAAAATGCAAGTTAGAAACAAGAGCAGCATCGCGCAACACAAAGTGCTCATTAACTTGCACCGACCCGCGAGACAATACCTTACCTTTGCTATTGTCGCCGAAGGTTATGTACTCCTTTCCGGCAACAGGGCTAAGGCTGGAGAACCACTTAGCGTTTCCGGTCATGTGCCTCGAGCAACCAGAATCCACCAACCAAATGTCCTCCAACCATTTTACCTACATCAATAAAAAGACATAGGGTGAGCATACGGTCCAACACTGGGGTTAGTGAAGTAAGGGGAATACCAGTGTTGGGTCGGCTGCTCAAAAGAACGGTTAGTGGAAAAATCATTCCTAGCATGTCTACGAGAGGAGCGATCACCACGTAGAGAAAAACGTGGTCCGCTAAGGGAGGAACGTCCACCGCGATACTCAAAACGCGGTGGGGGAAAACGCTCAACTACAAAGCCTCCGCCACGGGGTCCATAGCCTACAACTACAGGCTCCCGTCGGGCACGCTCTCTACGAGGCCTAGGCCTAGCAACTTGAGGCACTGCGCCTCTAGGCCTAGTATCTCTCCTCGGAGCTCTCCTCTGCCTAGGCCTAGGAACTTGAGGTTCTGGACCTCTGGGCCTAGCTGCTCTCCTCAGAGCACTCCTCTGAACATTTGGCACATGTACATCATGGAAAGGATGGTACATGTCCGGGTTGTTCATCTCCCTAGCACGGCGCGCCTCTCTCTTGCGCCTAAAGCAGAACTCGCTCAAGTGTCCATCTCTCCCACAGAAGTCACAATGATACCTCACTGCACGCAAAGGGGGTTGTTGATACTCATGGCTGTGGGTGTGGATCACTTTGCCCTCCTGTGGCAACTCCTCCTGGATGGGTGGCATTGTGTCCAGCTTGTTCTTTAGGTGGTTGGGTTTGGGATGCCACACTTGGTTCTTGGGTGGAGCTCTCGGAGGTTCCTCAAACACCCCATCCTTGGTGGTAAGCTTGACGGGCTCTTTGGGTGGAAGCTTGGTTAGTTTGGGAGTAGTGGTGGAGTTGGGCTTCTCACTAGGATTCAGACCACTCGACTCTCCAATCTTCCCAAAAGCAGAAAGATCAACACCCTGAGCAAGACCTACACCAGAACCTCCAGCAGCTCGCTTAAATTGGGAGATCATCATCCCGAGCTGCGGCTCACTACAAGAGACCCATGACAAGATGGTCCGAAGGTATGTGTTTTCTTCCTCGGTTTGCATCTTGCCATGCTTGACATTGGCAATCTCCATCTCCAAACCCTCACAGAGAGCACACCTAGCCACACAAGTGCTACCTGAGTTGGCCTCTTCAAGAGACATAATCTTGGCATTCTTCTCTGCCAACTCAGATTGCAAGACAGGACAAGTCTTGCATGCACCCAACAGAGAAGGTCTAGCCTTCAGCTCATCCACCTCTCTGACCAACGCAGCATACTTACCTCTCAAAGTGAGAAGGTCAGTCATGTGCGTGGTGCACATCTCGCACTCACTCTCCTCAGACACGACCACGGTGGACCGAGCGAATTCAAGCTACTCCACCGTGTCCTCCCACTTCTGCCTAAACTCCTTGCGCTCTCTAGCGGCACGCCTAAGCAGCTTATCCTGACTAAGCAAGGCGGCAGTAAGCTTCTCATTCTCAGCAAAGAGCTCATCGTGGGTGAGGGATACCTAGGTGGTGTCGTCGTCGTCGTCCCGAGAGGTGTGCTCCAGCTTGCCGTCGACCTCATCACCAAGCGCCATGGTGCAGAAGCCATCGTCGTCGGTGAAGAAGCAGAGACCGTTCAGCTTGTCCTCGATCCTCTTCTTCTTTTCGGACTCATCATCGCTTGAGCAAGCGGAGTCATCATCTGAGCCGTCGACGTCGCTGAGCATGGCGAAGAACGCACGCTGCTCAGCCTGGGCCTTCTCCAAGTACTTCTTCTTGATGTACTCCTTGTCGAAGCCGCCCCTCCGCTTGTGCCTCGCGGGGACGTACTTCTCCTTGCGCTTGCCGGAGTCATACTTGTGCCCATGATCGCCCTTCCCAGATGAATGCTTCTTCTTCGGGCAGTTGACGATGAAGTGGTCGGGGTCACCGCACTCATAGCATCCTGAGCGTCCTCCACCGCGGCGACGGTTCATGCGGTTGTTGTGGAACCGCGTGAACCAGTTGGCGAGCATTGCCAACTCGTCATCCCCCAACGACTCAAGCTGGTCCTCTGTGACAGAAAAGAGTGAAGAAAGAGCAAAGCTAGCAGAGGGGTTAGCAGAAGAACCAGAAACCAAAGCCATAGTCGGGCTAGAAGGATTCTCATAAGAAGCCCTCGACATGGCGTCAATCTCACTAGACTTGAGCTTACTAAAGAGCTCGTCGCAAGTGAGGG
The DNA here is from genome assembly GCA_009763385.1 of Coix lacryma-jobi var. lacryma-jobi. Lineage (NCBI taxonomy): Eukaryota > Viridiplantae > Streptophyta > Magnoliopsida > Poales > Poaceae > Coix > Coix lacryma-jobi. The sequence continues at coordinate 54,327,913 of CM019824.1, forward strand.
TCTCATAGTTAGATGATTCGATGATCGCCTGGACCTTTGAGTCCCACACCGACCGATCAAGAGTGTGCAAAAGCTTCAAAGCCCTCTCATGATTGTCAAAAGGAAACAGCTCCTTGTTCGCTCTCATCTTGTTGACAATGACCTGAAAGCGAGCGAATAAACTCTCTATGCTCTCGCCAGGCATATGTCAAAAGTTCTCATACTCCCGCTTGTGTGACTCATAGAGGCGGGATTTGACCTGAGTGGTTCCCTCATGGAAGCGCATGAGGGTCGCCCAAATCTCGTGAGCCGTGGGGAGGTGAGAAACACGATCAAACTCAGACATGCTCAAACAGGAGAACAAGGCGTTACGTGCCCAGCTATTTGCCTCGTGCTCATCGATCTGGAGCTGAGTGGCATGAGCAGCCAAGACAACGTAATCGGCCTTGTTGCAAATCTCCCAAACAGAAGAGTCCATGCTCTGGAGATAGGTCGACATGCGTATCTTCCAATACGCATAGTTCGTCCCATCAAAGAACGGCGGTTTGCCCACGCCGCGATCCATGTCGCCTTCTGTGGATCTGGAACCGGCTAAGGTGGAAGATCCTTAACCTGCTTTGATACCAATTGAAGGACCAAGAAAGCACTAAATGAAGGACCGAGAAGGCACTAGCAAGGCGACCAGAGGGGGGGGTGAATGGGAGCCAATCAAATTTCTCTCGAAACTTTGGCCAAATGTCCCAAAATCAACCCCGAAAAGCAACGACCAAAACCGTGATGCTCACGACCCTTGGAAGAGGGTGGAAGATCCATAGGACCACAGCGGAGCACCACAAAGCGATAGCAAACCAAACGCCAAAAAGCACCGGCACAAGTTTGCCCCTCAAAGACCAAGTCCCGAACGTAGATAGACGGCTACGTCGAGAAATCTCCAAATACCGATGCTAACAAGTAGCAAAGATACCTAGAGAGGTTCCTTGGTCAACTCTAGGGCCAAACGAGAAGTCCGGAAACCAAGCGTAGAAGCTGGGAGAGCAAACGCACAAAACTGGAAGCTTCAGGCAAGTCCCGGACTGTCCGGCAGTACGGCCGCGGACTGTCTGCCCAGTGGCGGACTGTCCGGGCTCAGGTCGCGGACTGTCTGCCGGCCAAATGAGCAAAACCACAGTGCTGCTGCAAGTCCACTGGACGTTCCCGGACTGTCCGCGAGACCCAACGGCGGACTGTCCGTCGGTCAAATGCCAAAACAGCGAAGATGCTGAACAGTCCCTGGACGACTCCCAGACTGTCCGCGAGTTCCTTCGGCGGACTGTCCGCCGGTCAAGAAACAGTAACGCAACCGAGACCCGCAGCCACTGACCTGGCTCGATCCCGACGCGTGGACTGTCCGCGGGTCCAACGGCAGACTGTCCGTGGATGAACAGAGAGGGCGATTCCAGTCGCCCTTCTCACGAATCTCTCCAAATCCGATTCAACTCAAAATCCCAAGTTCCCAAACTTGAAGAAGATGATCATGGGGTAGTTAGGAGACTATCCCCAAGAAATCATCCACTCAAATCAATCAAATCACCGGGAAATCAAAAGGGAAGGTGGATGAATGGAAAAAGCACCACGAAAACGAAATCGTCCCGATCTATTCGATCATGAGGAGTTAGATGAATTCCTTTGGTCAAAATGACCTCCTCAATGATACGAACTAAATGATTCAAACGGATTTCGCAAAGACGCACTAGAGAGGGAGATCGAGTGACGGGAAAATTGTGAAGAAACGAAGAACGCGAAGAACACGAATCAAGTCATCGATCTGCACTCGCAAGGTGAGGATACGGCCTCACTTCCTCAAATCAACAGTACACAGAGGTGAGTCTCTCTGCGGATCTCAGCTAGCTACAGCAGGGAATGGGAGAGCAGGAAACCCTAAGTGTGAAAGAGCAAATGACTGAGATGAGGGGAGGAGGGTGTCTCCCCGACTACTTATTCTAATTCTAGTCTAAGTACAATTCCTACTCTACCCCTCACTATTCTAATTACAGAGCGAACCATCTAAACCCTAGGGTTATTCTGGACCAACTCGGTGGTAGGTGTATCCGACCGCCATGCCCGCACAAACCGAAGCCTTGCCTCGATGCAACCTCCGGATCGCCGCCACGTGCCGCCCTCGCTCTGCACCCCCAGTTTTGTGACCCAAACGGGGAAACCAGCCTTTTCCAGCCAACCCCCGGTTTTGAGGCCCAAACCGGGAAACCAGCCCACCAGCATCTGAGTTTTGAGGCCAAACTCAGCAAACCCTCAGCACCCAGGTTTTGAGGCCCAAACCTGGAAACCGTCCTCAGCCCGAGTTTTGTGGCCAAACTCGGAAACCTCAGCCCGAGTTTTGTGGCCAAACTCAGAAACCGTCCACGCCCAGGTTTTGAGGCCCAAACCGGAAACCGTCCATCCGATGGTTTTCCCTGGCTCTACCACCAAACCGACGTCGTAGAGGGGATGCACCTCCCGTGCACCCTGTCCACCGACACGTGTCCCCGAGTCCACGACTCAGGCAACACATGACCGCACTTCTTCACTTGTCGTCGTCACAGGCTGCCAGCCACCACAGCTGATCCTCAGGCCTCTGGTCTCTCAGTCCAAGCCTCACGTCCGCCTTTCACCGCTCGGTACCTCGGCATGGCACGTCCGCCGCACGGCATGCCCATCCTTCACCGCACCCGGTCCGTCAGCACGGCACGTCTCAACTTGACCTTCACCTCGCCGTCGATCACTGTATCCGAGCTCGACACCTGCACAACACAAGCCAAAGAACATGTGCATCATCCCAGTTGACAATCACTCATCACTCAGAGACCCGGCATACACCCATGTATCCGCAATCTCCCCCTTGGTGAGTGCATTGTCAACTACTCACACAAATCATAATGAAAAGAAGAATAAGGAAGAAGGAGGAAGGAGGAAGGAGAGGAAAACTCACCAAATGACCCAAAAGCATAGCAAAGCCGAAGAAGGTCAAGTGGAAAGAGCGAAAGAACTTGGTCCCCAAAGACATGGGCAACGGCTCGACGCAACCAAGCAAAGCAAAGCTAGCCATCAAGAAGAGGTAGAACAGGCTCAACACCGCTAGCAAACACCAGTCGAAAATATCGAAGCAAAATGCTAGTCCCTCAAGATAGAGGCACAGAGGCTCAACACAACTAGCAAAGAAAGTTCGATACCGATGCCTTTCGGCCAACAAGAGACAACAAAGCTCAAACTCCCCCTCGACTAGTGCATACAACCAAGAAAACACTCCCCCTCAAATGAACACTCAGGAAGCACATATGATTTGCAAAGTTTCTCCCCCTTAGTTGAAAATGCACTAATCAAGTAAAAGACTCTCCCCATCAGACAAGGCACCAACAAAAAGTGCAAACATGGGAGGTTCTCCCCTTCCAGCATGCATATGAGTCAAAATGCAAGTTAGCAGCTTCAGGCATATATTCAGAAGAATGCAAAGATGCTCTAAACAGTATAACTCTAATGACTCAACAATAGCATACAAGCTCAGCAAAGGCTCAAACTGATCACCAGATAGGAAATATGAACATATGAGCAGAAAATGAGCAGTTTTGAGTCAACAGGTATTCACCATCAAGATAGCACTAGCAATGTATAGACATGAGTCTAAACAAGTGCTAAACATGTATACAAAGTGAACTACCCCTAGCAAAGTTCAATCATCATGCTTTAGAATGAAACATACACTTGTGAAAACAACTTTAGATCGGAGTTGCAGCGGTGAAATTACACAAGTTCAATTATTAGCATGTGATTGCGAGAGGTTGAAAGCTTGTCATTGCCTAACTTTTCAACCGAGCGAAGCCTATGCCAAAGCAATCAGAAGCTTAAAGCTACGGTTTCGGTCATACACTACACGGCTCAAGTTTAACTCAAAGGCAATGAGAAACCATCTCGATACCGTGATGTGTTGACAAGCAATCCCATCTCGATCTTTTCAATTCACTAATAACTTGGTTTAAATTTTATACATGATATGAACAGACCAAGCAAGTGAATGACTCAGAACTAGAGACATAGCAACCTAGCATATATGAAAAGCACGAGTAAACTCAACACATCCTACACATGCTAGTTGCATATCTCAATGGTGAACATTTTCAGATTTGAAATTGTTAAGCAAATTCACCATTTCAAAATTAGCTCAGCTCACAACATGTACTAGTGATTAGAAAGAGCATAAGCTACAAGCATCAATATAAGCATCGGAGCATACTACATAGAGCATAATTACATTCTAATGATTATAGACATGAAGCTCAGAATGTAAATGCGTATGCTGAAATGCAAAAGAAAAAGAAAGACAAAAGAGTCAGTCAATATACAAGAGCCAAAATGTTTCCCCCATCTAAAAGGGGAAACACACACACCAAGCTCACCCCTCAACCGAATAAAGGTTGATTCGTCTAAAGGCTTGGTGAAAATATCGGCCAGTTGATGATGAGTATCGACATGGAGAAGGTCGATATCACCCCTTCTCCTGGTGGTCTCGCAAGAAATGAAAGCGCACATCAATGTGTTGGTCTTCGAGTGAAGCACGGGGTTCTTAGCAACGCTAATGGCACTCATGCTGTCACAAAGCAAAGGCACGCGAGAAAAGCTCAGACCAAAATCACGCAAAGTGGCCATCATCCAAAGCAACTGGGAACAGCAGCTAGCCGTAGCAACATATTCAGCCTCTGTGGTAGACTGAGCGACACTAGACTGCTTGCGAGAAGACCACGAAACAAGAGAAGAACCAATAAACTGGCAAGTCCCAGAAGTGGACTAGCGCTCAATACGGCAACCAGCAAAATCGGCATCCGAATAACCGCACAGGGAGAGGGTGGAGGAAGCAGAATACCAAATCCCGAACTCAGGTGTGAAATGAAGGTACCTGAAAATGCGCTTCACTGCCTGACGGTGAGTGGTGCGCGGCGACGCCTGAAAGCGCGCACACAGACACACCGCGAACTGGATGTCCGGGCGTGTCGCCGTCAGGTAGAGGAGTGACCCGATCATGCTGCGGTACTCCTTCTAGTCCACTGCTTCTCCATCTACATCCGCATCCAGGGCAGTCGTCGTCGACATGGGTGTTGGAAGAGGCTTGGCCTCACCCATATCGAACCGCTTCAGCAAGTCCTTGGTGTACTTGCCCTGGTGCACGAACGTCCCCTCTCGGGATTGCTTAATTTGCAACCCGAGAAAGAATGTCAACTCGCCCATCATGCTCATCTCGAATACCTGCTCATAGTATCTGCAAACTTGGCAACCAAAGCGTGAGAAGAACCACCGAAAATGATATCATCCACGTAAATCTGGACCAAGAGAGTGTCTTTGCCTTGCCTGAGGAGAAAGAGCGTTTATCTACCACATCCCATTTTAAAACCTTGCAAGCAAAAAGGTTTTCAACCTATCATACCAGCTCTAGGGGCTTGTTTCAAACCATATAAAGCTTTGTGTAGTGTTTAAAAACATGGTTTGGAAACTTGGGATTTTCAAAACCGGGGGGTTGCTCAACATAACCTCTTCTTCTATGTAGCCGTTTAAGAAGGCACTCTTGACATCATTTGAAAAAGTTTGAAACCTTTGGATGTAGCAAAGCCAAGAGTATCCTAATTGCCTCCAAACGAGCTACAGGAGCAAACGTCTCCTCATAGTCTACCCCTCCTTCTGACTATAACCTTCGCTACAAGCCTGGCCTTGTTTCTAACAACGTGGCCACCTCTCCTTGCTTGTTTTTGAAAACCCATTTTGTCCCAATAGGCTTACCTCAGGAGGAGGTGGTGGAACTAGAACCCAAACCCGATTTCGCTCAAAATTTTTAACTCCTCATGCATGGCATTGACCCAATCGGGATCCGTCAAAGCGTGTCCAACATCTCGGGGCTCAAAATTAGCAACAAAAAGCAGAATGAGCGAAGTGAGAGATGTGCTGTGACCTGGACCGAGTAACCACGTTTGTCGATGCTGCCGATCATTGCTGAGGGGGGTGCTGGCGCTGAATGTGTGGTGGCGCCTCCCTTGCCGAAGTGGCCTCCCCTCAAAGCAGCTGGTGCCTCCCGGGTACAAAAGGTACCGCTCGGGTGGCAGATCACACGGCCCCAGGAAGAAGAGGTGTCGGGGCCGTGAGTCGTCGTAGAGGCCGCTCTTTGCGGCACAGCAGGTGGAGGGGGTGCTGGATCATCTATACCTTCAGCACCCTCGTCCTCATCATCAAAAAGAGGCACAAACCTCATGATCACCTGCACGCTCAAAACGAGAAGAGAAGGACAAACCATGGTCTCGTCGAAGGTGACATCTGAGTCTCCATGACTCGGTTAGTATTCAAGGTTTAAGTACACGATATGCCGAGGTGAGTGCTCAATAACCCAAAAATACTCCGTCAGAAGAACGAGACTCAAACTTGTCCAAGTTGCCCTTTTTGAGTATAAAACAATGGCAACCAAAAACTCAAAAATAACTCACCTTGGGTAGTTTTCCAAAATGCAACTCTTAAGAAGTCTTTTTCAAGAAAGCTCGGAGAAAAATGCGATTGGAAATGTAGCATGCAGTGCTCATAGCTTCGGCCCAATATGGCTTAGGAGTCCTATGCTCATTGAGCATCGTCCTGGCCATCTCAACAAGGGTCCGACTCTTCCTTTCTACAACACCATTCTGAGGAGGTGTGTAGGGGGAAGAAAACTGATGCTCTAAACCCAAAGATTTACAAAACTTCTCAAAATCCGAATTCTTGAATTCGGAACCATTATCACTCTGAATTGCTCGCATCGAGTTCAAAGGGAACTCGTTCTGAAGACGCAAAATCAGATTGCGAGCAAAGGAGAAAGTCTCGGTCTTCTCAGCTAAAAAGAAGACCCACGAATATCTCGAAAAGTCATCAACAACCACAAGCACATACCACTTCCCCCCAACCGAGCTCACCCAAGCCGGACCAACAAGGTCCATGTGCAAAAGCTCTCCAGGGCGCTTGGTCATGACCTGAGTCACTGGATGGTGGGGAGCGGCAACCATCTTCCCGTGTCTACAAGAGTGGCAGACAAGATCCTTCTCCATATGCAACTTGGGCAATCCTCGGATTAGGCCAAGTGAACTAAGTCTTGCAAGCAAGTCAAAGCTCAAATGTTCAAGTCTCCTATGCCACTTCCAAAGATCAGAAGAGGAAGGTCCAGCCACAAGACCACGAGAAGTGCCAAAAGACTCTGAGAAATTCGCACGAAAGACTTTTCCAAAGGGCGAAATCAAACACACAAGATTGCCCTGAGGATCCAAAATACGACTGAGATTCAGTTTAAAACGAATCTCATAGTCATCGTCAAAGAGTTGCGAAACAGAAAGAAGGTTAAAATGCAAGTTAGAAACAAGAGCAACATCGCGCAACACAAAGTGCTCATTAACTCGCACCGACCCGCGAGACAATACCTTACCTTTGCCATTGTCACCGAAGGTTATGTACTCCTTTCCGGCAACAGGACTATGGCTGGAGAACCACTTGGCGTTTCCGGTCATGTGCCTCGAGCAACCGGAATCCACCAACCAAATGTCCTCCAACCGTTTTACCTACATCAATAAAAAGACATAGGATGGGCATACGGTCCAACACTGGGGTTAGTGAAGTAGGAAGAATACCAGTGTTGGACCGGCTGCTCAAAAGAACGGTTAGCAGAAAAACCATTCCTAGCACGTCTACGAGAGGAGCGATCACCACGTAGAGGAAAACGTGGTCCGCTAAGGGAGGAGCATCCATCGCGATACTCAAACCGCGGTGGGGGAAAACGCTCAACTACAAAGCCTCCGCCACGGGGTCTATAGCCTACAACTGCAGGCTCCCGCCGGGCACGCTCTCTACGAGGCCTAGGCCTAGGGACTTGAGGCTCAACACCTCTAGGCCTAGCGACTCTCCTCGGAGCTCTCTGCTGCCTAGGCCTGGAAACTTGAGGTTCTGGACCTCTGGGCCTAGCAGCACGTCTCGGTGCTCTCCTCTGAACATTCGGCACATGTACATCATGAAAAGGATGGTACATGTCCGGGTTGTTCATCTCCCTAGCACGGCGCGCCTCTCTCTTGCGCCTAAAGCAGAACTCGCTCAAGTGACCATCTCTCCCACAGAAGTCACAATGGTACCTCACCGCACGCAAAGGGGGTTGTTGGTACTCATGGCTGTGGGTGTGGATCACTTTGCCCTTCTGTGGCAAACACTCCTCCTAGATGGGTGGCATTGTGTCCAGCTTGTTTTTGAGGTGGTTGGGTTTGGGATGCCACACTTGGTTCTTGGGTGGAGCTCTCGGAGGTTCCTCAAATACCCCATCCTTGGTGGTAGGCTTGACGGACTCTTTGGGTGGAAGCTTGGTCAGTTTGGGAGTAGTGGTGGAGTTGGGCTTCTCACTAGGATTCAGACCACTCGACTCTCCAATCTTCCCAAAAGCAGAAAGATCGACACCCTGAGCAAGACCTACACCAGAACCTCCAGCAGCTCGCTTAAATTGGGAGATCATCATCCCGAGCTGCGGCTCACTACAAGAGACCCATGACAAGATGGTCCGAAAGTATGTGTTTTCCTCCTAGGTTTGCATCTTGCCATGCTTGACATTCGCAATCTCCATCTCCAAACCCTCACACAAAGCGCACTTGGACACACAAGTGCTACCTGAGTTGGCCTCCTCAAGAGACACAATCTTGGCATTCTTCTCTGCCAACTCAGATTGCAAGACAGGACAAGTCTTGCACGCACCCAACAGAGAAGGTCTAGCCTTCAGCTCATCCACCTCTCCTACCAACGCAGCATACTTACCTCTCAAAGTGAGAAGATCAGTCATGTGTGTGGTGCACATCTCGCACTCAACCTCCTCCGATACGACCACGGTGGACTAGGCAAACTCAAGCTCTCTCACCGTGTCCTCCCACTTCTGCCTAAACTCCTTGCGCTCTCTAGCGGCACGCCTAAGCAACTTATCTTGACTAAGCAAGGCGGCAGTAAGCTTCTCATTCTCAGCAAAGAGCTCGTCGTGGGTCATAGATACCTGGGAGGTGTCGTCGTCGTCATCCCGAGGGGTGTGCTCCAGCTTGCCGTCGACCTCATCACCAAGAGCCATGGTGCAGAAGCCGTCGTCGTCGGCGAAGAAGCAGAGGCCGTTCAGCTTGTCCTCGATCCTCTTCTTCTTCTCGGACTCGTCATCGCTTGAGCAAGCGGAGTCATCATCCGAGCCGTCGACGTCGCTGAGCGTGGCGAAGAACGCACGCTGCTCAGCCTGGGCCTTCTCCATGTACTTCTTCTTGATGTACTCCTTGTCGAAGCCACCCCTCCGCTTGTGCCTTGCGGGGACATACTTCTCCTTGCGCTTGCAGGAGTCGTACTTGTGCCCATGATCGCCCTTCCCCGAATGCTTGTTCTTCTTGGGGCAGTTGGCGATGAAGTGGTCGGGGTCGCCGCACTCATAGCATCCTGAGCGTCCTCCTCCGCGGCGACAGTTCATGCGATTGTTGTGGAACCGCGAGAACCGGTTGGCGAGCATTGCCAACTCGTCATCCCCCAAAGACTCAAGCTGGTCCTCTATGACAGAAAAAAAAGATGAAAGAGCAAAACCACCAGAGAGGTTAGAAGAGCCAGAAACCAAAGCCATAGTCAGGCCAGAAGGATTCTTATAAGAAGCCCTCGACATGGCGTCAATCTCACTAGACTTGAGCTTACTAAAGAGCTCATCGCAAGTGAGGGTCTCATAGTTAGACGATTCGATGATCGCCTGGACCTTTGAGTCCCACACAGACCGATCAAGAGTGTGCAAAAGCTTCAGAGCCCTCTCATGATCGTCAAAAGGCAACAGCTCCTTGTTCGCTCTCATCTTGTTGACAATAACCTAAAAGCGAGCGAATAAACTCTCTATGCTCTCGCCAGGCATATGTCGAAAGTTCTCGTACTCCCGCTTGTGCGACTCATAGAGGCGAGATTTGACCTGAGTGGTTCCCTCATGAAAACGCATGAGGGTCGCCCAAATCTCGCGAGCCGTGGGGAGGTGAGAAACACGATCGAACTCGGACATGCTCAAACAGGAGAACAAGGCGTTACGTGCCCGGCTATTGGCCTCGTGCTCATCGATCTGGAGCTGAGTGACACGAGCAACCAAGACAACGTAATCATCCCTGTTGCAAATCTCCCAAACAGAAGAGGCCATGCTCTGGAGATAGGCCGACATGCGTATCTTCCAATACGCATAGTTCGTCCCATCAAAGAACGGCGGTTTGCCCACGCCGCGATCCATGTCGCCTTCGATGGATCTGGAACCGGCTAAGGTGGAAGATCCTTAACCCGCTCCGATACCAATTGAAGGACCGAGAAGGCACTAGCAAGGCGACCAGAGGGGGTGAATGGGAGCCAATCAAATTTCTCTCGAAACTTTGGCCAAATGTCCCAAAATCAACCCCGAGAAGCAACAACCGAAACCGTGATGCTCACGACCCTTGGAAGAGGGTGGATGATCCCTAGGACCACAGCGGAGCACCACAAAGCGATAGCGAACCAAACGCCAAAAAGCACCGGCACAAGTTTGCCCCTCAAAGACCAAGTCCCGAACGTAGATAGATGGCTACGTCGAGAAATCTCCAAATACCGATGCTAACAAGTAGCAAAGATACCTAGAGAGGTTCCTTGGTCAACTCTAGGGCCAAACGAGAAGTCCAGAAACCAAGCGTAGAAGCCGGGAGAGCAAACGCACAAAACTGGAAGCTTCAGGCAAGTCCCGGACTGTCCGGCAGTACGGCCGCGGACTGTCTGCCCAGTGGCGGACTGTCCGGGCTCAGGTCGCGGACTATCTGCCGGCCAAACGAGCAAAACCACAGTGCTGCTGCAAGTCCACTGGACGTTCCCGGACTGTCCACGAGACCCAACGGCGGACTGTCCGCCAGTCAAATGCCAAAACAGCGAAGATGCTGAAGAGTCCCTGGACGACTCCCGGACTGTCCGTGAGTTCCTTCGGCGGACTGTCCGCCGGTCAAGAAATAGTAACGCAACCGAGACCCGCAGCCACTGACCTGGATCAATCCCGACGCGTGGACTGTCCGCGGGTCCAACGGCGAACTGTCCGCGGATGAACAGAGAGGGCGATTTCAGTCGCCCTTCTCACGAATCTCTCCAAATCCAATTCAACTCAAAATCCCAAGTTCCCAAACTTGAAGAAGATGATCATGGGGTAGTTAGGAGACTATCCCCGAGAAATCATCCGCTCAAATCAACCAAATCACCGGGAAATCAAAAGGGAAGGTGGATGAACGGAAAAAGCACCATGAAAACGAAATCGTCCCGATCTATTCGATCATGAGGAGTTAGATGAATTCCTTTGGTCAAAATGACCTCCTCAATGATACGAACAAAATGATTCAAACGGATTTCACAAAGACGCACTAGAGAGGGAGATCGAGTGATGGGAAAATTGTGAAGAAACGAAGAACGCGAAGAACATGAATCAAAACATGAATCAAGTCATCGATCTGCACTCGCAAGGTGAGGATACGGCCTCACTTCCTCAAATCAACACTACACAGAGGTGAGTCTCTCTGCAGATCTCAGCTAGCTACAGCAGGGAATGGGAGAGCTGGAAACCCTAAGTGTGAAAGAGCAAATGACTGAGATGAGGGGAGGAGGGTGTCTCCCCGACTACTTATCCTAATTCTAGTCTAAGTACAATTCCTACTCTACCCCTCACTATTCTATTTACAGAGCGAACCAGCTAAACCCTAGGGTTATTCTGGACCAACTCGGTGGTAGGTGTATCCGACGGCCACGCTCGCACAACTCGTCCGCGTTGCCTCCACGCAACCTTCCGATTGCCGCCACGTAGCGCCCTCGCTCTGCACCCCCGGTTTTGAGGCCCAAACCGGGAAACCAACCCACCCGCATCTGAGTTTTGAGGCCAAACTCAGCAAACCCGCAGCACCCAGGTTTTGAGGCCCAAACCTGGAAACCGTCCTCAGCCCGAGTTTTGTGGCCAAACTCGGAAACCCTCAGCCCGAGTTTTGTGGCCAAACTCGGAAACCGTCCACGCCCAGGTTTTGAGGCCCAAACCTGGAAACCATCCATCCGATGGTTTTTCCCTGGCTCTACCACCAAACCGACGTCGTAGAGGGGATGACCTCCCGTGCACCCCGTCCATCGACACGTGTCCCCGAGTCCACGACTCAGGCAACACATGACCGCACTTCTTCACTTGTCGTCGTCACAGGCTGCCAGCCACCACAGCTGATCCTCAGGCCTCTGGTCTCTCAGTCCAAGCCTCACGTCCGCCCTTCACCGCTCGGTACCTCGGCCTGGCACGTCCGCCGCACGGCACGCCCATCCTTCACCGCACCCGGTCCATCAGCACGACACGTCTCAATTTGACCTTCACCTCGTCGTCGATCACTGTATCCGAGCTCGACACCTGCACAACACAAGCCAAAGAACATGTGCATCATCCCAGTTGACAATCACTCATCACTCAGAGACCCGGCATACACCCATGTATCCGCACTTACAAGGCGACCAGAGGGGGGGTGAATGGGAGCTCAAAAATTTCCTTTAGAAACTTTGGCCAAATGTTCCAAAATCAACCCCGAGAAACGGCGACCAAAACCGTGATGCTCACGACCCTTGGAAGAGGGTGGATGATCCCTAGGATCATAGCGGAGCACCACCAAGAAGAAGCAAACCAAACTCCAAAAGTTCCGGCTCGAACACAACCCCAAAAACTAAGTCCCGAACATAGATAGATGGCTACGTCGAGAAACTCCTAAATACCTATGCTAACAAGTAGCAAAGATACCTAGAGAGGTTCCTTGGTCAACTATAGGGCCAAACGAGAAGTTCGGAAACTAAACGGAAAAGCCGGGAGAGCAAACGCACTAAACCGGTGAACATAGCAGGTTCCCGGACTCTCCGGACCCCCAGTTCCGGACTGTCTGCGGCAGGGGCGGACTGTCCGCCAAGCAGTCCTAGACTGTCCACTAGCAGAAACACCAAAATAGCAAGGTTGCTGAAACCCTGCTGGACGAGTCCCGGACTGTCAGCCAATCACAACGGCGGACTGTCCGCCGGTCAATGAACAGTGACCCGATAGAGGAACTCAGCCACTGAACAGGCTGCTCCCCCGACGCCCGGACTGTCCGCCGGTCAAAACCGCGGACTGTCCGCGACCTTGCAGAGAGGGCGATTTCGGTCACCTTCTCTCCAAATCTCTCCAAACCCCTAGGGTTATACTGGACCAACTCGGGTGGTAGGTGTATCCGACGGCCACGCCCGCTCGACTCAAAGCGTTGCCTCGACGCAACCTCCAGATCGCCGCCACATGCCGCCCTCGCTCTGCACCCCCGGTTTTGTGGCCCAAACCGGGAAACCAGCCTTTTCCAGCCAACCCCCGGTTTTGAGGCCCAAACCGGGAAACCAGCCCATCAGCGTCTGAGTTTTGAGGCCAAACTCAGCAAACCCTCAGCGCCCAGGTTTTGAGGCCCAAACCTGGAAACCGTCCTCAGCCCGAGTTTTGTGGCCAAAACTCGGAAACCCTCAGCCCGAGTTTTGTGGCCAAACTCGGAAACCGTCCACGCCCAGGTTTTGAGGCCCAAACCTAGAAACCGTCCATCCGGTGGTTTTTCCCTGGCTCTACCACCAAACCGGCGTCGTAGAGGGGATGCACCTCCTGTGCACCCCGTCCACCGACACGTGTCCCCGAGTCCACGACTCAGGCAACACATGACCGCAAGTCTTCGCTTGTAGCTGTCACAGGCTGCCAGCCACCACAGCTGATCCTCGGGCCTCTGGTCCCTCAGTCCAAGCCTCACGTCCGCCCTTCGCCACTCTCGGTCCATCGGCACGGCACGTCTCTACTTGACCTTCACCTCGCCGTCGATCACTGCATCCGTGCTCAACACCTGCACAACACAAGCCAAAGAACATGCGCATCATCCCAGTTGACAATCACTCATCACTCAGAGACCCGACATACACCCATGTATCCGCAGCATCCCTTGAGATCCTTGGGCGGTGTCACTCTCATTTTGTGTTTGTGAGAGGAGGCTAGGGTTAGGGAGAGACAGGCTCTTGTTCTTAAGCTTTTCGCCATCCAAGCTTTGATTTGCTAGGAGTGGCTTGTAGCCCGACACCGAGTGCTTAATCAATCATCCATTTCCCTGAATCCAAGGATCAAATTCGTGGTTGAATTCACGTTTTGAATTTGTTCTTCACGTTCTTCTTTTCTCCACGATTTTCCCCTCTCTTGATCTCCCTCTACGCTGCGTCTTTTGCAATTCCATTTGAATAAACTTGTTCTTTGAGGTGAGGAGAACATTTCCACCGGAGGAATTCATCTCTACCCTCACGAACAAGTAGATCGGGCCGAAATCGTTTTTGTTCTTTGTTCTTCCCCTTTTCTAGTGTTCTTCGGATTTCTCATGGTATAGTTGGTTTGAAGCGATGATATCCTAGGATTATCTTCCCAACACGTAGAAGAACACTTGGGAGAAGTTTGGTCGCAGCCCCATTCGATTTGGTGAAGATCCAATCGATTTTGGTTTTGTCCCGTGCAGTTTTTGTGCTTTCTGGGAGGTCGCGGACAGTCTGCCGTGGGGTTCCCGGATAGTCCGCTGTAGCCGCGGACAGTCCGCCATAGTGGCCGCGGATAGTCCGGGCATCAGGGTTTCAGCCGAGCAGTGGCTGTTGGCTTCGGGCCTTTTTCCTCTCGGGTGACCGGCGGACAGACCGCCATTGACAGGCGCGGACAGTCCGCGAGTCGCGCAGGGGACGATCAGCAGCGTTGCAATTTTGGCTGCTTAGCCGGTGGACAGTCCGCTAGGGTTTCACGGACAGTCCGCCCCTGGCGCGGACAGTCCGGGATTAGGTCTTCGGACAGTCCGCAAACCTGCTGTAGGTTGAGTTTTAGTGCTTTTGCTCTCCCGGCTTTTCCGCTTCATTTCGGGACTTCTCGTTTGCTCCTAGAGTTCACCTAGGAACCTCTCTACATATCTTTGCTACGCGTTAGCATCGGTATTTGGAGAAATCCCGACGTAGCGCTCTATCTACGTCCGGGAGTCGGTTTTTGGGTCCGAACTTGACTCGGAGTTTTGGGAGTTTTGGTTTGCTCCCTTGTGCGGTGCCTCGCTGTGATCCTAGGGATCATCCACCTTCTTTCTGAGGGCCGTGGGCATCGCGTTTGAGTCCGAAGCTTTTGGGGTTGATTTTGTTGGGACAGAGGCCATAATTTTGAGAAGAAATTTTTAGGCTCCCATTCACCCCCCCTCTGGTCGTCTTGCTTTAACATTTTCGGTCCTTCAATTGGTATCATAGCCAGTTAGGGATCTCTCTACCTTAACCAATTCCGGATCCTCTCGACCTTTTGAGAGCGTTTTGTTTTCGACGTTGCTTGTCGGGGTGTTTGAGCTTTTATCTTGCTAACACTAACGGTGCTTTTGCAAATGGCACCAAATTTCTCTACTAGTGTGTCTTTGTCCTCAGGTTCGAATCATGGACATGTGATCGAGGATGACATTGCTAGGAGAAGGAGGAGTGAGGCTCTGGAGGCAGAAAATGAGGTGGACGCTTTGCTGGACTTTCTAGGAGATGATGAGCATTCGACGGAGGATCATATACGTGAGCTTGGCAAGGCCAAGAAAGGTACACTTTATGCTTGTCTTGGGATTATGTCTCTTCAATTTAATGCTTGTCGTGATGACAACAGTAGATATGATGAGCTTTGTGATACGTTGCATAGAAAGATCAAGAAGTTGAAATGTTCTGTTGCTAGGTTGAGATGTGGTCTTTCTCATTGGAAGTCTAGTGTGTCTTTACCTTGCACCTGTTGTAGTGACATGGTTAGGAAGAATAATGAGCTAGGCTTTTCTCTTGCTAGCTTAAAATCTGAGGTTGAATTGTTGAAATCCAATGCTTCCAAACCATGTTTAGTTTGCATTGATTTGCGCAAGGACCTCGATTGTGCTAAAACTGAATTAGCCTTGCTCAAGTCAAATGCTTTGTTACCATGTGTTTCTTGTGAGTCTTTGTGTACTCAAATTGATGAACTAAAATTGACTCACACCACATGTGTAGATGAACTAGAGCATGCTAGGGCTAAAATTGTTGAATTAAAATCTATGCCTTGTAGTTCATGCCTTTTGAATAAAAATGCTTGCCACGCTTCTAATGCTATTCATGATTCTCTGCTTGATGTAATTGGTGATGTTTCTTCCACCGATTTCATTTGCACATCTTGCATTGATTTGGAAAAGGAAGTTTTGGCTTTGAATGTTTTGCGCGATGATATGAGCGCCAAGTTGGTTGAGCACAATGATATGAGTGAGAACCTTGAAAAGGAGATTGAGCTCTTGCGTACCACATATGCCGAGTGCATTCAGAAGGAGATTGAAAATTTAAGAAACACTCCTTGTGGTACTTGTGATCGCCTCATGTTTGAGAATGAGGTTTTAGCCAAAAGGTGCAAGAGCCTTTGTGCTAAGTCGTTTGATTCACGCATTTCTTGCAACTCCGATGTTGATATTTCCAAGCTTGCATCTTTTCAACCGGAGTTGAGTTCTTGTGCTGCGTATGAGTGTTTTGACAATAGCACTAGTGTCAAGGTTTCGGATAGCTCTTTCATAGCTACTCCTAACCTTGTAGTTTCTTCGAGTGATGTCCAAGGGACTTCTTTTGACAAGGGTGCTTCTCATATTTTTGGGACTCATGCTCCCAATCCGAATTTCCATTGCACCTTTTGCAAGAAGGATGGACATTCATTCGATTTTTGTTTTCGCCGTGTCAAGCACGAACGGCGTATTCGAGCTAAGGCTTTTAGGATGCCGCGTAGCCTTTCCCATGGCACGTGTGCTCCTAGAGTTGGCACCAAGTTGAACGTTGATGCTTCTTGTTCTAAGACCCAAGGGATTCTCACTTGTCTGAGGATGGTGTGCCTTCTAGTAGGCCTTTGTACCATTGCTCTTTTTATGAGAAAGATGGGCATCAAGAAAGCTTTTGCTATCGGCGTGCCAAACGTTTGCGCCAAGCTCGCTCTTCTAGGAAGATGATGGTTCATAGCCCTTCTCATGGCATGAACACTTGTGCTCCTAGTAAGAAGCCCATTTTTGTTGATGGGTTTTATGACTCCTTTTCTAGTGGCATAGGTCATGGTTGTGGACATGCTTCTACTGTTTCTTCTCTTGGTCCACGTCATGCTTCTCATGGTGCATCTATTGGTTCTTCTACAAAAACCTTGGAAGATGTTTGCCTCTTTTCCCGTGGTACGACTCTCTCTTCTCCTCGAGTTGTCCTTTTGAGGAATGCTTCCAAGGGTATTTCAAAACTGCATTTGAACCAACATTTGCATCATGCTAACCCACAGGATAAGTTGAGATTTGTGACCAAGTCCTGGATTCCCAAGTACATGCTTAACCCTTCGGGATCCAAGACTCGGGTTATGTTGTCCTCTTGTGTGTAGATATGAGGACGCGGGGTGGAGAACATGCATCGAATGGAACTTGGTCTTTTAGATGTGATCAAGTTTTGATGGATCTCGGCATCCCGCTTAGTTTTGCCTCCAAAGAGGCTTTTATAGCTTGGTGAGCTTTCTTATACACTCATACCTTGTACTTCCATGATTTATGTCTTGTGGTATGAGATGGATCATCATGTGCTCACTTGTATAGTTCTTACATATACATTTTTCTTTTGTATCATGTTTTGTTTTAGTCTCGCATGTGCTATCCTGTATATCATGTCATGCTAGCTTTATGTATAGCTTTTGTGGATTATCCACTTTTCATGCTAGTCTGTGATCCTCATGAACATTATGCCATGCTTTACCATACTTTTCCATGAGCTTTACTTGTAGAGGTATGATGTTCATTAGGTGTCACTTGTCAGGTGCTAGTTTTGGTTAGCAACATGTACCCTGTTGATATGATTAGTTTGAGCACTAGTCTTTTCCTTAATTTTATCATGTTACATGCTTTTGGATCTATTGCTATCATTATCTTGCATTGTAGCATGTGTTGAGGTTTAGGCTGTGTTTGGGTTGATCATGTCTCTAGGATGCATTTTGCTATATAGTGCTTTATCCTGTTGCATGGTAGTCTTGACTAGCTTGAGTTCAGTTCTCCTTGCGGTATCATTCATAGGTAGGCCTCTTTTGTTGAGTGTTCACCTTATGCTTATTATGTGACTAACCGCTTTGTGGAGACCTTGAGGTCACACTGGACGAGACAATGCCTTGTGTTTTCTTCTGCTTTTAAGTGTGCAGGAGAACAGGAGCCGGGAGAGAGCATTTCGGCTCACGGACCCGATCCCACTTCTTCCATGACTTGGGGTTCCATTCGAGCAGCTCTCCAGTGAGCACTAGCAGCACCTGTGCGAGTGACAGCATCAGGCGAGGGGGAGACGACTTCGGTGAGGCAGGTGCCCCAAAGATTTCATCAGTTTCAGGTGTCCCCTCGGGTATCACATTAGCAGGAGGTCATGCGCTTCATGAGGTACTTCCGACACACTTCTGAGTTTGGTTTTTGGTACTCTTTTTTCTTCGACCTCTTTTCTGCTGTGTGGTCTTTCCGATGTGGATTTTATTGGCTGTTCGCTTGAGTGTTTCTTGGCTCTTTTCTTATGAGTCTGGTGTGTGTTTCCCTTTTAGTTTGGGAAGCATTTTGCTTGTTGTATCAAAGTTTGTCTTCTCCGATACCCTTTTGTTTTGGGTCTTTCTCTTTAGGCTAGTTTTGTTTTGATTTTGATAGACTAGCTTTTGCATACATTTCATCATGTACATTTTGCATTTTAGAGCTTCATCTATATAGCAATGAAAATGAGACTATGCCCTTTTTGGTATGCCCTGCTTATTCATGATGATGCTTGTAGCTTAGGCTCTTTTTGATCACTTGATACATGTTATGAGCTAAGCTATTTTTGGAAATGGTGAATTTGATTAATCAATTATGAATCTTTTAATTTGTTCACCATTGAGAGTGGCAACTAGCTTGGGTAGGATGTGTTGAGATCACTTGTGCTATCTTTTGTATGCTAGGTTGCTATGTCTCTTGCACTGAGTCATTCACTTGCTTGGATTGTTCATATGTACATTGTGCTTAAAATTTGATCCAAGTTTAGTGAATTGAAAAGATCGAGATGGGATTGCATGTGTCAGCACCTCACGGTATCGAGACTGTTTCTCATTGCACATTTGAGTTAAACTTGAGCCGTGTAGTGTAAGACCGAAACCGGTGCTTTAAGCTTCTGATTGCTTTCCTTGCATAGGCTTAGCCCGGTTGAAAAGTTAGGCAATGATCATGCTTTCAACCTCTCGCAATCACATGCTTTAATTTGAACTTGTCTTAATACCACTGCAATCTCCGATAAAGTTTGAAAATAACACAAGTCTATGCTTCATTCTATTGCATGATGATTGAACTTTGGTAGGGGTAGTTCACCTTGTATACTTGAGTTAGCACTTGTTTAATTTTTTGTCTATTCATGCTAAGTGCTATTTTAGTGGTGAACTCCTTTTCAAATGGCTTAAAACTGCTCATATGCTTAATTGTTCATATTTCGTATTCATTTGATCAGTTTGAGCCTTTGCTAGCATTTGTATTGATTGTTACTGTTGGGAACACACTTGCCCTACCTCAGCACTTGTGCAGGGGAGAGGCGAAGGTGACCAGGTGTCGGCGGTAATAGCGAGGGTTGAGGAAGCGAGGACAAAGTTGTTGTGGCTTTCTTCCCCAAAATCCGTCCGTGTTACACTGTTCACCCCTCAGTATTTATAGGGGATACCAAGGGGTGCCGACCAAATTACAATAGGGTACAAGAAAGATTCCTCTGCGCTGTACATATAGGAGGGCAAACTCGTACAAACACAACTGGAGCCGAAACCCTAGCCTGCTCTCCATGCGCCCGCCGTCGCTCGGTTCGTGCTCACCCTCCGCCACCATTTGGGTCTGGGCCTCCTAGCGAAGGTGTGCGGGATGCGCGAGGGTTGCTCCCAGCATTCCTCGTGCCCTTTGCCTGTAAGAAAAAAGTCGAAACCTGCGAAGGTTGGGTCAGCGTTCAGAGTTCTGATTGGCGATCTGAGAGACTTGACAGGACGAAATGGGGGGGGTAGGCGGCGAAGGTGCGCGGGATGCGCGAGGGCCACTTTGTTTAGCCAGCCTGCGTGGTGCCTCTGCCGAGGGCCCCTTTCCCCAACAGTAGCCCCTCGTTGTCTTGGATCTAAAGAACCGTGTTTAGGCCCAAGCAGCGCCTTTCAACGGGAAAAGAGAGGGGCCCTCGGCAGCGACGCCCGCGGCTGCTTTTGGGTCGGGCCGTAGAATCGTTTTTTGAACTGTAGGAGTCCGTTTCGTTTTTTGTGCCATGGCCTTTTTGGTTTTCATGCCGGTGTTGTTGGGTGGGGCGTTCCGCCACCCGACCTATAAATAGAAGGGGTGGGTGAGGAGTTTGGATTGTACCCTCCTCTGCTATAGCCATCCTGCTGTTGCAATTTGCTTGTATTGAAGGTTTGTTTTAGCTTGTCTGCGAGGGTTGAGACAGGCGTCCGCTTGTTCGATAGCGTTAGCAGCTGAAGAGATGGCTAGGTTGAAGCAAACTGCTCGCGCTGTTTCTCCCACTGCCGCGGATGAGGGGATTACCTTCGAGTTCAGACTCAGCTGAGTTTGTACCGTGGAGATTGCGTCTTATGTTAGGTGGGGTTGGATTGAGGAGGCTAAAGCGAGGACCAGTGCCGGGGAGACGGTGCTGAAGCCGGACGCAGATGAGGTTGTTGTATTCGAGAAATTTTTTTCAGCGGGTCTTCGCTTCCCTGTTGACTCTTTTGTGACCTTGGTTCTGCGAAGGTTCAACTTGCGCTTCCACCAGCTCACACCCTCGTGCTTTACGAAGATGTCAGTTTATATCTGGGCGTGCAGCTCTCAGGGTATTGTTCCTCATGTTGAGGGGTTTGTTCGGACCCATCGAGTGCATATGCAACCTCGCAAGATCTCGGATCGCGGAGGTAACACCAGTCTGGGACAGTTTGCATTATACACTTTTTGCCATCGCGCTGGGTCGGAGTTGCCGGTGCAAGCCCATAAAAATAAGTGGACCAGCGGGTGGCAGGAGTCCGGGTTTTACTATAAACTTATTGGGAATGCAGAGCTCTGCGGCGAGCTTTCGCCACTTGGTGATGTGAGCGCCGAAGCTATGATGAGCTCCGAGGCTCACGCTTGTGTTGATTGTTTGAGGGTTGTGGCGCGGTCTCAGTGTGCTCGCGACTTGGTCGAGGAGTACTGTTGTGCTAAGATTTGGCCTCTCAGCCGAAGACAGGCGTGGTTTGCAGTCGGGGAAGACTCTAGGTACGAGGGTAGGGGCTTGAAGAAGCCGAAGGTTGACCTTGATAAGGTTTGGGACAAACTTCTGAAGAAATTTCCCAGGCGAGAAGATGGGGTCGAAGCAATCTACAAGCGTGTTCAGGGGTGGGCGGTGGAACTTGTTGGAAAGCTTTCCACGTTGGAGACTAAAGCGATCCACAGCTCGGTGGGTAGCGGAGGTCGGGTTAACAGGATGTTTGACCTTCTTGGGGGTTCAGTATGTGAATTGGCCTGCTCCGTCGAGCGAAGATGCGCCAAAGAAAAGGAAACGTGCTTCTGCGGAGGGGGAAGTTGTTTCTCGGCCGAAGAGGGGTCGTGGCCGAGGACGCGGCGGCGCCGGTGGCCGAGTTAAAACACTTGCGACGAAGGTCACCGTCGGTTCTGGAGGTACCGCCACTTCCTCATCCTCGGCCCTTGTTTCGAGCGGCCGAGGCACTGGAAAGGCTGGAGGACGGGTGCCCCGCGTGAGCGGTATTGGTGCTTTGATTCAAATCTCGGATGACGAGGGTGTCTCCGATGATGATGAGGATGAAGGGGAGAAGGAAGAAAAAGAGGGTGGTACGGAAGAGGACTCCTCCGACGAGGATAGTGATACGTCTAGTAGCGAAGGTAACTCCGATGAAGACGTATCCATCGAGGACGCTCGAGGAAAAGAAATAGTCTCGTCCAGTGTTGGTGCTGCGGCTGCGCGAAGCATTGATGACATCATACGAGACTTTGAGCCAGAGAGTCCTCCGCGGGGGTCGTTTCCCGAGTTTGCTGGTTTGTACATATGGGTCGAAGGTTTTGAGTTTAAGGGTGACGTCGAATCGGACCGGACCCCGGGGAAGAGGTCGTATGGCGAGGCTAGCCGATCATGTCTTCCTTATTATGCGAAGAAACTTGGAGTTTCTGACCCGGCGACCGAGCTTTTCACGAGTCCGGACCTTCGAGAATGTCACTTGCAGTGTGCTTCGGAGGAAATGCGCTTTCTGGGTCGGGTGTTTAACCGTATTTGTGTGCCAGAGGCGGAGCTTCGGCTGGCCAATGAGCCATTAGAGAGACTTCACGATGATATTGACGTCAAAGTGGCTGAGCTGATGCTTCTCAACCGGTCGGCGCGTCAGAGGGCAAGTTACAATCTCCACTATCTGAATGACCGGTTGAGTGACGCGGAGAAAGCTAATAAAGAGCTTCGCCAGAGTTTGGAAAACAAAGAGATTGAGCTCAAAGCTGCTTTGGAGATGGTTAAGAAATCGTGAGAGGAAGCACAAGAGGTTGCGAATAGCAACGCGGAGCTCCTGGCTGCTAGTCGGCAAAAGGACAAGGATTTGTTGGCTGCGAACAATAGCATAGAAGAGCTGTCTACGGAGCTGGCTACCCAAGCTGAGGCTTGGCGAGAAAGCATGGGGAAGGTTAAAAATAAGATAGATACATGCTTGATCGAAGCCGGAGGTTCTGCCGGGGAACCGCTGGATGCAGAAGACGCAGCGGGTTTTGAAGGTTGGTTATGTAATGAGCTGGATGTGTTTAGCTCATTGGTTGGGAATGCTGCAGATTTTGGTGGGTATGCCGGAGCACTGGCGATGGCTGGTACGCTTCGTCAGGCAGGTTGCGAACACCTTCGCAAAATTAAGAAACCCAACCACAACTTTCCAACCGTGGACGAGGTGCGCCAGATGAAGATCGCGGACGCCGAGGTTCGGAATTGTCGGATGCGCTTGCTTCGCCGGTTTTGGATTGCTGGCGGTGGTCGCGCTCTTGCTTTCGAGGAAGCTGCCGAGGCTACTCGTCAGGTTCGTGTTATTGGATAGACTGGTTTTTTGGCTTAGTTTCAATGATTATGGAGTTGGTGTTAACTTAGGTTTCTTTTTCTCTTATTTGTGCTTACAGGCTCGGAGGGAGGCGATGCCTTCGCCGCCTACGGCCATTGATGCTGGTGGTAGCTCCGAAGCTGTTCCTGCTCCTAGTTCTGCAGAGGTTCCACCAGTCGAGGTTGAAGCTTCGGTCGCGGATGCCCCGACCATTGGCGAAGGTGTCGAGCAAGAGGTGGCCACGGAGGAGGCACCTGCTGAAGGTGTGGATGCTGCCACTGGTGGGGTTGAGACGGGCGAGCACGGGGAAGCCGAGCAGGTGTGAGAATTTAGGATTGTATGGATGAGAAGGTTATTTTGTAATGTGTGAGGTAAGTGGAATGACTTGACGATACTTTTTAATTCTATGGTAATGCAGGTTCCTGATGGAACCGTGCTAGAAGTGTTTGATGTGACGCCCCTGACGTTAAATTATCAAGATATTTTTGTAACTGGCGAATCTTGGGCTCGTGCTAGGCTGAAACATCCCTCACTGACCTTCGAGCGTTTTTGGTGGTCGAAGGTGCGAAGGTACGATTTAAAAAATAGCAGGTCGAGCCGTTTTTGGCACGAGGCAGACTTTACTGACCAGCAAGCCACCCGTTATTTATTTGGTGCTTCTTCGTCCTCGCAAGTTGGAGTTGATGATGATATTGATGAGAACACAGCCTTTGAGTACTTGTTTGGGCGAACCGAACTAGATTTAGGTTCGGACGGATCGTTAGTGGTTCCAAAGGAGGAACCTTCAGAGGTCAGTGATGTGGGTCGTACATATATGTATCGGGCTAGGGTTTTGTCTGGAGAGCTGCCAATTGTTCCGGCAGCTCCTTTGTTGTGGGGACCCATTGTTGCGGTGGAGCCAGAGTTTGAGGAAGGTAGCGAGGGTTCTGGTGATTTGATGTTAATTGAAGGGAGCGAGGGTTCCTTGTAATTTTTGTAAATTTCCATGATTTGTTTGTCGTTGTGAAGCTATTTTGTAAATGAACGGGAACACTGAATGTTGGTTTTATGTCGCTACAATTCCTTACTCGTTATCGGATATTGACAAGGCTCGCTGGCTGCCCGGCACTGCGTTGTTTTGGTGTATGCAATGTTTAGCTCAGAAAGCGAATTAGCGAGGCTCGCGTTTCATTAAACTGAGGTATTTTAGTAAAAAACAGCGATGCCCCCTTTCTTTTTAGCGAGGCTCGCGTCTCACTAGACAGATTTTTTGTAAAAAGCAGCGACACCCACTTTCTTTTTAGCGAGGCTCGCGTCTCACTAGACAGATTTTTTTGTAAAAAACAGCGATGCTCCCTTTCTTTTTAGCGAGGCTCGCATCTCATTAGACAGGTGTTTTATAAAAAACAGCGACGCCCCCTTTCTTTTTAGCGAGGCTCGCGTCTCATTAGACTGATTTTTTGAAAAAAACAGCGACACCCCCTTTCTTTTTAGCGAGGCTCGCATCTGATTAGACAGGTGTTTTTGTAAAAAACAGCGACACCCCCTTTCTTTTTAGCGAGGCTCGCGTCTCATTAGACTGATTTTTTGTAAAAAACAGCGATGCCCCCTTTCTTTTTAGCGAGGCTCGCGTCTCATTAGACATGTGTTTTGTAAAAAACCGCGATGCCCCCTTTCTTTTTAGTGAGGCTCGCGTCTCATCAGACTGATTTTTTTGTAAAAAACAGCGAAGCCCCCTTTCTTTTTAGCGAGGCTCGCGTCTGATTAGATAGGTGTTTTTGTAAAAAAACAGCGACGCCCCCTTTCTTTTTAGCGAGGCTCGCGTCTCATTAGACTGATTTTTTGTAAAAAACAGCGACGCCCCCTTTCTTTTTAGCGAGGCTCACGTTTTGCGAGGGTGTTCGACTTATTTGGGCTTCGCGCCTCCCCCTATCTTAGGTGGAAGTGAAGTTTGCTTCTTGCGAGCCCCTGGCGTGTTTTGCGAGGGTGCTCGACTTTTTTGGACTTCGCGCCTCCCCCTCGGTGGAGGTGAAGTTTGCTTCTTGCGAGCCCCTGGCGTGTTTTGCGAGGGTGCTCGACTTTTTTGGACTTCGCGCCTCCCCCTAGGTGGAGGTGAAGTTTGCTTCTGCGAGCCCCTATCGTTTTTTGCTAGGGTGCTCGACTTTTTTGGACTTCGCGCCTCCCCTTATCTTAGGTGGAGGTGAAGTTTGCTTTTTGCGAGCCCCTGTCGTTTTTGTCAGGGTGCTCGACTTTTTTGGACTTCGCGTCTCCCCTTATCTTGGGTGGAGGTGAAGTTTGCTTCTGCGAGCCCCTGTCGTTTTTTGCCAGGGTGCTCGACTTTTTTGTACTTTGCGCCTCCCCTTATCTTGGGTGGAGGTGAAGTTTGCTTCTGCGAGCCCCTAGCGTGTTTGCGAGGGTGCTCGACTTTTTTGGACTTCGCACCTCCCCTTATCTTAGGTGGAGGTGAAGTTTGCTTTGAAAAGAAAAAGGTTGTTTTTCGAAGCAATCTTAGCGGGTTTCCATCGATTGTAGCGCTCTTTGAAAAAGAAGTGCTTTTTGATGTTTGCTGGTAAAAAGTAATAACTTGGAGATTTTACTTTTTGGGGTTCTAGCCTGTATTAAGGGTTTGGATACTGCCTCGTTAAAAAACCTTACGCCCCTTCATAAGGAAAAAGAGTGCAGCTCCTTTTGTTTGTTACATTCATAGAAAATGGAAGAAACAACAAATTACATAATGCGAGGGCTCGCTAAGGCTCCGCTATGGGTAGTATTTGCGAAGGTCGTCGATGTTCCAGGTATGAGGCAGGATGTTTCCCTCGCTGTCAGAGAGGTGGAAAGAGCCAGGGCGATTGCATTCTGATATCAGGTATGGGCCGGTCCACTTTGGCTGGAACTTCCCCGCCATGTCGGCGTTTTGTTTCCGGATGAGGACGAGGTCACCCTTCTGCAAGTCTTTGATTCTAACCTTTTTATCTCTCCATTTTCTGGTTTCTTCTTGATACTTGCGAAGGTTGTGCACTGCGTTGCATCTTGCTTCTTCGAGTAAATCTTTGTCGAGCAGCTCATTTTTTTCATCTGGTTCGAGGGTTGTTCTCAGTGATTCGTGCTTCAATTCTTCTGGTA
Organism: Coix lacryma-jobi var. lacryma-jobi; assembly: GCA_009763385.1. NCBI lineage: Eukaryota > Viridiplantae > Streptophyta > Magnoliopsida > Poales > Poaceae > Coix > Coix lacryma-jobi. The sequence continues at coordinate 54,354,143 of CM019824.1, forward strand.
GCACAGCCTCTTCCCCAAACAAGAGCTTGAAAGGTGTGAATTTGGTTGCTCTGCATTCCGAGGTGTTGTGAGACCAGGTGACCGAGGTTAACTCTTCCGCCCACTTTCCCTTGGGCCTGCCTTGCAATTTCTTGGATATGGCTTGAAAAATTGTTGCGTTGGCTCTTTCGACTAAGCCATTGGATTGAGGGTGCCGGACTGATGCGAAGCATAAGATTGTTCTGATTTGAGCGCAGAATTCTTTGAAAACCTCGCTGTCAAACTGAGTGTCGTTGTCGACAGTTACATGTTTGGGAACTCCAAACCGACAAACTAATTGCTGCCAGAAGAACTTTTTTACTGCTGGGGATGTAATGGAAATGAGTGGTCTAGCTTCGATCCAATTCATGAAATATTCCACGGCTACTACAGTGTAGCGGAGGTTTCCTGGAGCTGTTGGTAGTGGACCGATGAGGTCCATTGCCCATCTTTGCAGAGGCCAAGTTGGGCATATGAGGGTTGTAGGAGCCCCTGGAGCATTTTGATTTTTTGCCGTTAGTTGGCAACCCTCGCAATGTTTGACGATGTTTTCTGCATCTCTCAGTGCTGTTGGCCAATAGAAGCCTTGCCGGAAAGCTTTCCCGACTAAAGCCCTCGGGCCGTTGTGTGAACCATAGATGCCTTCGTGGATAAGTTTGAGAATATCATTTCCTTCAGACTGTGGGACGCATTTGAGCCATGGCGAGGTTACTGACGCTTTGTACAGAACGTTGTCCACAATCATATACCCTCGTGCTCTTTGTTTTAGCCTGTTTTCTTCTTCTTTGGAGTCGGGTTCGTGGAGTCCTTTGATATAGGCAATGATGGGTGCCCTCCAGTCCTCGTTCTGGATTACACTGATCAACTTGGCGGTCTTTTTGAAGGTTTCGAAAGCTGATTGTGTTGCAACTTCATGGAATACATCGGGCGGTAGCTGTAACCGTTGTGCTGCTGCTTTAGCTAAGCAGTCTGCTTCGCTGTTTTCTGTCCTTAGTATTGCTTTTACTGATATGCCGAGGAAGAAAGATTCTAACCTTCGGACATGTTGAAAGTATTTTTGCAGCTCTGGTTCTTTTGCCTTGTAATTTTCCTCAATGTGCCCCGCGATGACTTGTGAGTCTGTTTTGATGACTGCCCTTCGGACCGACAATGATCGAAGCCTAGAGAGGGCTAGAATCACAGCTTCGTATTCTGCTGAGTTGTTCGTACATTTGAAGTCAAGCCTTCTTGCATATCTTAGCTTGGACCCGGATGGCGAGACCAGAATAGCTGAAGCCCCTGCGCCCGTTGCACCCCAAGCTCCGTCGACAAATGCAGTCCAAAAAGAGTCTTGCTGAGGTTCATCACAGCGAGGGTCTGGGGTCCACTCAGCTATGAAATCTGCTAGCGCCTGAGATTTGATTGTTGTTCGACCGACGAAGGTTAGAGCGTAACTGTTGAGTTCGACTGCCCATTTGGCTATTCTTCCGACTGCCTCATTGTTCTTGAAAATGTTCTCGAGGGGGTATGCCAAAGGTTCATGGATCTCATATGCCTAGAAATAGTGCTTGAGCTTTCTGGATGCCATGACCACGGCGTAAGCTATCTTCTCGAGTTCTGAGTAATTCCGCTTGGGACCTTCGAGGGTTTCTGATACATAGTAGATTGGGGCTTGCCTTGTCCTATTGTTCTCTTGTAGCTCTTTGATCAGGACTGCGCTTGCTGCGTGAGGCGAAGCTGCGACATACAACAGTAATAGGTCTCCTTTACTTGGACTGGTTAGAACAGTCAGGTTGGTGAGATACTTTTTCAAGTCCTCGAAGGCTTTCTGCTGCCGAGGTCCCCAATTGAATGGTGTAGTGCTTCTCAATGTTTCAAAGAAAGGTAACCCTCGCTCGGCGGACCTGGAGATGAATCTGCTGAGTGCTGCTAGGCGGCCTGATAGACGCTGAGCTGCTTTTTCGATGTTGGAGGTTCCATATTGATGATAGCATCAATCTTCTCGGGGTTAGCTTCGATCCCTTTTGCTGAAACGATGCAACCCAGCAGTTTTCCTTCGCTTACCCCGAAAATGCATTTTTCAGGGTTTAATTTTAATCCGGCAGACCGGAGGTTGCTGAACACTTTCGACAGGTCCGAAATGTGGTTTTCTTTTAACTCGCTTTGGACAACCATGTCATCAACATAAGCGGAGACGGAGTGTTCTTCTTTGAAGACCTCGGATGTCATACGAGCGAAGGTTGAGCCCGCGTTTCTTAGGCCTTCTGCCATTCTCCGAAAACAAAATGTTCCCGAAGGTGTGATGAAACTTGTTTTCTCCTCATCTTCTTCATTCATCCAAATCTGGTGGTACCCCAAAAAGCAGTCGAGTAGAGATAGCATTTGGCAGCCGGCTGCTCTGTCAACCAAGGTGCTTATGTTGGGGAGGGGAAATCATCCTTCGGGCAAGCCTTGTTCAGGCACGTGAAGTCTACGCACATTCGCCATTTCTTGTTCTTTTTCTGTACTAGTACCACGTTTGAGAGCCATGTTGGGTACTTGACCGGGCGGATGACGCCTGCGTCCAAAAGCCTTTTTACCTCAGCCTTCGCTGCCTCTTTCCTTTCTTCTGACATTTTGCGAAGCTTTTGTTTGACCGGGCGATAGCCCAGCTTGATGTTTAGGCTGTGCTCTATCAGGGTTCTGTTCACTCCTCTTAAGTCTTCTGCGGACCAGGCGAAGGTGTCGAAGTTTCCTTTGAGGAAAGTGACGAGGTCGCTTTCTGATTGGGGGGCTAGGTTGGCTGAGATGGACACCTTTCTTTCGGCGTTACGTTCGAAGAGTTGCACTTGTTTGGTTTCTTCCTTGGGTGACACCTTTATTTTGTCAGTGCACACCTCACCTTCGTCATTGAGGTTTGTAGCTTGAGGTTTCGACAGGTTGTGGACATTACGTTGTTCTGGTGCTACTGTTCCCTCGGCTGCCCTTGTAATGTCTTGGTCTCCATATACTGCGACCACTCCCTTCAGAGCGGGAAGCTTCATGCAGAGGTAAGCGGGGTGGATGACTGCGTTGAATGTGTTGGTTACCCCTCGACCAAATATGGCGTTGTACAGATAGAACATGTCAACCACGTCGAAGGTTAAATGCTCGGTTCTGCAGTTGATCAGGTTGCCGAAGGTCATGGGCAATGAAATTTTCCCGATGGCTCGCACTTGTTGACCGCCGAAGCCGTATAAAGGGTTGTCAGCAGGTTGTAGGAGGTTCCTATCAAGCTTCATGCTGTCGAAGGTTGAGGCGAACAGGATGTCTGCGGAGCTTCCTGTGTCGACCAGAATTTTAGTGACAGTCCAAACTGCTAGATTGGTCTCGATCACCATGGCATTGGTATGAGGGTAATCTCTCAACTTCATATCACTAGAGTCGAAGGTTATGGGAATGTGGGACCAACGACCAAATTTGTGTGGTCCTTCGACGGCTACATGGTGCACCCGTCTGGCATGTTCTTTTCTCTGCCGCTTGTTGCCATGGTCTTCATTTGAACCTCCGGTGATGGCTAATATTACACCGAAGGTTGATGTTGGGTTGTTGATGGTCGTTTGGCTCTGGGTTTCGGATTTGACAGGTTGAGGCACTGGTAAAGCGGGTATTGGTGGTGGTGGCGGTAGAGCGTTGTTGACTTGTTGGGTTATTGGGGTTTGGGTTTGGGGGGATGTTGGGTATGTGACTGTGTATGGTGGATTTTGGCGTTGTGGGATGGTGGTTGGCTGATAAGAGGCTTGGTTGTAGAGTGGTTGGTGAGCGTAGATGGTTTGTTACGAAGGTAGGCCATAGTTTATGGGGGTATAGTGGTATGGAGGATTTGGTTGGTGGAAGTTTGGTTTCCTGGTGTGGTTGATGGTTCGTGTGTCTGCCGAAGCGGCTCTTTTGGAGTCCTGGAACTCTTTTCCCTTGGCAAAGCATTCACATTGTTTGGTGGTGTGCCCCTTTCCAAGACCACAGAAATGACAATACATTTTCGCGGGGCCTTTTTGCTGGTTTCTGAGAACATATATGATGAATGATTGACATTGATGAGGAAGGTTTGAGGCTTTTACCCGGTTGAGTCATTATCTTGCTATGCGCTTAATGTTTATGACTAACCGGTGGCGTGAGTTGTGTGGTGTTTCTGTGTTGGTGTGCGTGTGCGACATGTGTCTCTTGGCTGTGTTGATGTGCAGGTGTGGAGCTCGGATACAGTGGTCTATGGCGAGGTGAAGGTCAAGTAGAGACGTGTCGTGCCGACGGACCGGGAGCGGTGAAGGATGGGCGTGCCGTGCGGCGAACGAGCCATACCGAGGTACCCAGAGCGGTGAAGGGCGGACGTGAGGCTCGGACTGATGGACCAGAGGGCCAAAGGACCAGCTGTGGTAGCTGGCACGTGGCATCGGCGAGCAAGAGCACATGGGGATGTGCGGTGCATCGGCCGAGTCGGGAGGAAGGCGCTGGAGTCGTGTCACTTGGCGGGAGGTCAGACACGGGCTTGCGTCCGGCGCAAGTGCTGTCAGCCAAGTCAAGAAGGAAGGCGAAGGCGTTGTGCCCGGCGTGGAGGCTGGACATGCGTCGGCATCGGTGCCGATGGTCGGGGTGTGAGAACCACATCCCGTCTACGGTGCGGGTTCGGTAGCTGAGCCTCAAAAAGCTACCAACGACGGTTTCTGAGTTTGGGCCTCAAAACTCGGGATGGACGGTTTCCAGGTTTGGGCCTCAAAACCTGGGCTTGCGGGTTTCTGAGTTTGGGCCTCAAAACTCGGGGTGGACGGTTTCCCGGTTTGGGCCTCAAAACCGGGGGTTGGTCCGAAAGGACGGTCGACGCGTGGCGGCACCGAGAGGCTTGCGTTGCGGCGAAGCTATCGGTGAGAAGGCGCGGCGGTCGACGGTGGCGGCACGTGGCGGCATCAGGTGAGGTCACGTCGAGGCGAAGCTACCGGATGTGTGGGCGTGGCCGTCGAATGAAGATCGTCAGGACTGGATGGTTTTACCCCTAGGGGGTATTTGGGACGAGTGCTTAATGTAAGGGCGTTTTGGTCTTCGGACGTGCGCCTATATATATGAAGGGGGCATATATATGAAGGGGGCTGCTAGGGCAGCCGCAATCCTTGGGGAGTTCTAGGTGGTGTCTCTCTCATTTTGTTCCTGTGAGAGAAGGCTAGGGTTAGGGAGAGTTGGCTCTTGTTCTTGAGCTTTTTGCCATCCAAGTTTTGTGTTGCTAGGATTGGCTTGTAGCCCGACACCGAGTGCTTAATCAATTCATCTTGCTGAATCCAAGGATCAAATTCGTGGTTGAATTCGTGTTTTGCATTTGTTCTTCGCGTTCTTCTTTTATCCACGATTTTCCCCTCTCCCGATCTCCCTCTACGCTGTGTCTTTTGCAATTCCGTTTGAATCAACTTGTTCTTTGATGTGAGGAGAACATTTCCACCGGAGGAATTCATCTCTGCCCTCACGAACAAGTAGATCGGGCCGAAATTGTTTTTGTTCTTCCCTCTTCCTCTTTTCTAGTGTTCTTCGGATTTCTCATGGATTTGTTGGATTGAAGCGATGATATCCTAGGATTAGCTTCCCAACACGTAGAAGAACACTTGGGAGAAGTTTGGCTGCAGCCCCGTTCGATTTGGTGAATATCCAATCAATTTTGGTTTTGTCCCGTGAGGATTTTGTGCTTTCTGAGAGGTCGCGGACAGTCCGCCGTGTGAGGCTCGGACAGTCCGCCGTAGGCGCGGACAGTCCGCCACTTTGGCCGCGGACAGTCCGGCCATCGGGCTCCAGCTGGTTCAGTAGCTGCACAGCTCGGTCTGGTTGTTCAGCAGTGACCGGCGGACAATCCGCCAGTGTAGATCGCGGACAGTCCGCGAGTCGTGCTGAGTGTGTCCAGCAGATGTGCTGCTTGTCTTGTTTAGCCGGCGGACAGTCCGTCGTACAGTGGCGCGGACAGTCCGGGCTCGAGCAGAGGCTTATCAGCAGCGTTGCTGTTTTGTGGTGTTGGCAGGCGGACAGTCCGGGGTCCCAGGCGCGGACAGTCCGCCCTTGACCGGACAGTCTGGGACCCTGACAGCAGACTGTCCGGGATCCTGCTGAGAGCTAACTTTCAGTGCGTTTGCTCTCTCGGCTTTTCCGCTTCGTTTTCGGACTTCTCGTTTGCTCCTATAGTTCACCTAGGAACCTCTCTACATATCTTTGCTACGCGCTAGCATTGGTATTTGGAGGAATCCCGACGTAGCCGTCTATCTACGTTAGGGAGTGGTCTTTTGGGTCCAAACTTGACTTAGAGTTTTTGGGGGTTTTGGTTTGCTCCCTAGAGCGGTGCCTCGCTGTGATCCTAGGGATCATCCACCCTCTTTCTAGGGTCGTAGGCATCGCGTTTGAGTCCGAAGCTTTTGGGGTTGTTTTTGTTGGGACAGAGGCCGTAATTTCGAGAAGAAATTTTTAGGCTCCCATTCACCCCCCCTCTGGTCGCCTTGCGATAGCATTTTCGGTCCTTCAATTGGTATCAGAGCCAGTTAGGGATCTCTCTATCTTAACCGGTTTCGGATCCGCGAAGGCGACCTTTTGAGAGTGGTTTGGCTTCCGACGTGGTTAGTCGAGGTGTTGAGCTTTTGCTTTGCTAACACTAACGGTGCTTTTAGAAGTAGCACCAAGTTCTTCTTCAAGTATGTCTTTGTCTTTTGGGTTGAATGTTTCCAGGGACGACATCTCAGGAAGGAGGAGGAGTGCAATTGATGAGAGGGATCGCGAGGTGAACGATTTGCTGAACCTTCTACGACATGACGAGCTTTCACCGGAGGATCTCCTACATCAACTTGGCAAGGCCAAGAAAGGTACACTTGTTTGTGGTCTTGTGGCCTTGCACAACTTATATGAGGCTTGCTCTAGGGATGATGAGCTTTGTCATACCTTGCATAGAAAGGTAGAAAAACTAAAATGCTCCATCGCTAAGTTGAAGTCTAGTGCCTCTTTGCCTTGCACCTCCTGTGTTGACTTGGTTAGGAAGAATGATGAGCTAGGCTTTTCTCTTGCTAGCTTAAAATCTGAGATTGATTTGTTGAAATCCAATGCTTCTGAACCATGTCTAGTTTGCATTGACTTGCGCAAGGATCTTGATTGTGCTAAAACTGAAATAGCCTTGCTAAAGTCAAATGCTTCTCTACCATGTGATAACTGTGAATCTTTTGTTGCTAGACTTAGAGAATTTAGTGTGATTCACATGAGATGTGTAGATGAACTTGAGCATGCTAGGGCTGAAATTATTGAGATAAATGCTAGGCCTTGTAGCTTGTGCTCTTTAAATAAAAATGCTTGCCATGCTTCTAGTGATATTCATGATTCTTTGCTTGATGTGAATGGTGATGTTTCTTCCACAAATTTCATTTGCACATCATGCATTGATTTGGAAAAAGAAGTTTTGGTTTTGAAGCAAATGCGCGATGATATGAGCTCTAAGTTGGTTGAGAACAATGATATGAGTGGCAAGCTTGAAAAGAAGATTGAGCTCTTGCGTACCACATATGCCGAGTGCATAAAAGAGGAGATGGAGAATATGAAAAACACTCCTTGTGGTACTTGTGATCGCCTCATGTTTGAGAATGAGGTTTTAGCCAAAAGGTGCAAGAGCCTTTGTGCTAAGTCATTTGAGTCACGCTTTTCTTCCAACTCTGGTGTTGATATTTCTGAGTTTGCATCTTTGCAACCGGAGTTGAGTTCTTATGCTGCGCGTGAGTCTTTTGACGATAGCATTAGTGTCAAGGTTTCGGATAGCTCTTTCATAGCTACTCCTAACATTGTTGTTTCTTCGAGTGATGGCCAAGGGACTTCTCTTGACAAGGTTGCTTCTCATATTTTTGGGACTCGTCCTCCCAATCCGATTTTTCATTGCACCTTTTGCAAGAAGGAAAGACATTTGCTCGATTTTTGTTTTCGCCGTGTCAAGCACGAACGGCGAATTCGAGCTAAGGCTTTTAGGAAGCCGCGTAGCCTTTCCCATGGCACGTGTGCTCCTAGCATTGGCACCAAGTTGGTGGTTGATGCTTCTTGCTCTAAGTCCCAAGGGACTTCTCACTTGTCGGAGAATGGTGTGCCATCCAGTAGGCCTTTGTACCATTGCGAGAAAGATGGGCATCAAGAAAGCTTTTGCTATCGGCGTGCCAAACGTTTGCGCCAAGCTCGCTCTTCTAGGAAGATGGTGGTTCATAGCCCTTCTCATGGCATGAACGCTTGTGCTCCTAGTAAGAAGCCCATTTTTGTTGATGGGATTTATAACTCCTTTTCTAGTGGGATAGTTCATGGTCGTGGACATGCTTCTAGTGCTTCTTCCCTTGGTCCACGTCATGCTTTTCATGATGCTTCTATTGGTTCTTCTACAAAGACCTTGAAAGATGTTTGCCTCTTTTCCCATGGTACGACTTGTTCTTCTCCTCGAGTTGTCCTTTTGAGGAATGCTTCCAAGGGTGTTTCACAATTGCATTTGAACCAACACTTGCATCATGCTAACCCACATGATAAGTTGAGATTTGTGACCAAGTCCTGGATTCCCAAGTACATGCTTGCTAACCCTTCGGGATCCAAGACTCGGGTTACTTTGTCCTCTTGTGTGTAGATATGAGGACGCGGGGTGGAGAACATGCGCCTAATGGAACTTGATCTTTTAGATGTGATGAAGATTTGATGGTTCTCTACACCCCACCTATATTTGCCTCCAAAGAGGCTATTGCTACTCGGTGAGCTTTCATATACACTCATACCTTGTACATCCATGATCTATGTCTTGTGGTATGAGATGGACTTTCATGTGCTCACTTGTATAGCTTTTACATGTACATTTTCTTTTGTATCATGTTTTGCTTTAGTCTAGCATGTGTTATCTTGTATATCATGTCATGCTAGCTTTGTGTATAGCTTTTGTGGAATATCCACTTTTTATGCTAGTTTGTGATCCTCATGAACATTGTGCCATGTTTTACCATACCTCTCCATGAGCTTTACATGTATAAGTATGATGTTCATTAGGTATCACTTTTCAGGTGCTAGTTTTGTGTAGCGACATGTACCCTGCTGATATGATTAGTTTGAGCACTAGTCCTTCCTCAATTTTATCATGTTACATGCTTTTGGATCTATTGCTATCATTATCTTGCATTGTAGCATGTGTTGAGGTTTAGGCTGTGTCTGGGTCGATCATGTCTCTAGGTTGCATGTTGCTTCATAGTGCTTTATCCTGTTGCATGGTAGTCTAGGCTTGTTTGAGTTCAGATCTCCTTGCGGTATCATTCATAGGTAGATCTCTTTTTGTTGAGAGTTCACCTTATGCTTATTATGGGACTAACTGTTTTCGTGGAGACCTTGAGGTCACACTAGACGAGACGATGCCTTGTGTTCTCTTCTGCTTTTGAGTGTGCAGGAGAACAGGAGCTTGGAGAGGGCATTTCGGCTCACGGATCCAATCCCACTTCTTCCATGACTTGGGGTTCCGTTCGAGCAGCTCTCCAATGAGCACTAGCTGCACCTGTGGGAGCGACAACATCAGGCGAGGGGGAGACGACTTCGGCGAGGCAGGCGCCCCGGAGTTTAGCAGATTCATGAGTCCCCTCGGGTATCACACCAGCAGGCGGTCATGCGCTTCATAAGGTACCTCCGACACACTCCTGAGCTCAGTTTTTGGTATCCTTCTTCGACCCCTTTCTGCTGTGTGGTCTTTTGGATGTGGAGTTTGCTGACTGTCGCTTGAGCGTTTCTTGGCTCTTCTCTTGTGAGTCTGGTGCGTGTTTCCCTTTTAGTTTGGGAAGCATTTTGCTTGTTGTATCTCACTTGGACTTCTCCGGTACCCTTTTGTTTTGGGTCCTTCTTCTTAGGCTAGTTTTGCTTTGTCTTTGATAGACTAGCTTTTGCATGCATTTCATCATGTACATCTTGCATTTTAGAGCTTCATGTATATAGTAATGAAAATGAGACTATGCTCTCTTTGGTATGCCCTGCTTATTCATGATGATGCTTGTAGCTTAGGCTCTTTTTGATCACTTGATACATGTTATGAGCTAAGCTATTTTTGCAAATGGTGAACTTGACTAATCAACTATGAAATCTTTAATTTGTTCACCATTGAGAGTGGCAACTAGCATGGGTAGGATGTGTTGAGATCACTTGTACTATCTTTTGTATGCTAGGTTGCTATGTCTCTTGCATTGAGTCTTTCACTTGCTTGGATTGTTCATATATACCCTGTGCTTAAAATTTGATCCAAGTCTAGTGAAATGAAAAGATCGAGATGGGATTGCATGTGTCAGCACATCACGGTATCGAGACTGTTTCTTATTGCACATTTGAGTTAAACTTGAGCCGTGTAGTGTAAGACCGAAACCGGTGCTTTAAGCTTCCGATTGCTTTTCTTGCATAGGCTTAGCCCGGTTGAAAAGTTAGGCAATGACCATGCTTTTAACCTCTCGCAATCACATGCTTTTAAATATGAACTTGTGTTAATACCGCTGCAATCTCTGATGAAAATTTGAAAATAACACAAGTTTATGCTTCATTCTATTGCATGATGATTGAACTTTGCTAGGGGTAGTTCACCTTTTATACTTGAGTTTGCACTTGGTTGATTTCCTGTCTATTCATGTTAAGTGCTATTTTAGTGGTGGACTCCTTTTCAAATGGCTTAAAACTGCTCATGTGCTTAATTGTTCATATTTCGTATTCACTTGATCAGTTTGAGCCTTTGCTAGCATTTGTATTGATTGCTACACTTTCAAGGCAGCACCCTTTTGAGCATCTTTTCATTCTGATTGCTATACACTTGGAGCTGTTGCATTGTGCATATCATGCATTATAGCTTAGTGTTCATACCCCCAGCTCCGATACACTTTGTGGTCATTTTCAATTGCCCCTAGATGCTTTTGATGACTTGTCTTGTGTTTGTGTCAATTTTGTAAAAAATGTCAAAACCCCTCAGCATGTTCCCTTTTGTCAAGGGGGAGAAGCTGTTTGCAAGGGGGAGCTTATGTGTTGGCACAAAGGGGAGAGTCATGCATTTTGGGGAGAGCTTTGAGCAAGGGGGAGTTTAGCTCTTTTATGTTCTTCTTCACTCGGTATAGCTCTTTTATGTGTCTCAATTGGTATCCATCTCTTGGTATTTAATGCAATTGGTGTCATGAGCTTTGTGCACAGCTTTTGTGTATAGGCTTGCTTTCAGGGGGAGTCGCTTTTGTCTTGCTGCTTCTCCGCGTGCTCCGAGTGTTTGTGCTCCATTTAGTGTTGAGCCTCTCTTGTGGTTTCTCTCAGTCGGTATCGAGCCTGCTAGTCGTGTTGAGCCGTTTTTGCCTCTGTCTAGAGGGACTAGCAGTTTTTGCTTGGTATTTTTGATTGGTATGGACCCTTCAGCTAGTTGCGTCGAGCCTATGTGCCTCTGTCTTGAGGAGCTAGCTGTTTTCACCAATTCTTGGCTGTCTGTGTTCAGTTTTGCGCTCTTATGCGTTGTTTCAGCCGCATTTAGTGTTGAGCCTTGAGCTAGTGGTGTTGAGCCTTTTCTGCCTCTTCTTGAGGACTAGCTCATTTTTGACTTGGTTGCGTCGAGCCGTTGCCCATGTCTTTGGGAACCAAGTCTTTTGCTCTGTGTGATCGAGTTTTGCTCTTTGTTGAGTTGTTGCTCCGATCCCTTGCTTGGTTGCGTTGAGCGGTTGCCCATGTCTTTGGGGACCAAGTTATGTCCATTTCAAATTGCCCCTTCTTTAGAATTTTCGGTCCTTCAATGGTCCTTCAATTGGTATGGCATTTGAATGGATAATCTTCTCATGACAAGTGACTTGGTTTTTGCCCTCTGATGGCTTTTGATCACTTGAATGAGATTTTCGGTTGTGGTATCTCAAACCATCTCTTGTGCCTAGCTTTTGTCAATTCAATCATCAAGGGGGAGACAGAGAAATTGAGAGAAAAAGGGGGAGAAATTGACCCCAAAACCAAGTGGATAAGTACCTTGGTCTCTCTTTTGTGATGATTGTTTCACAATTTTATTTGAGTTTGGTTTTCGAGTGCCTTTTTGGGATTCATGAAACTCTTGTTTATCTTGACTCTTCGGTTGTGTGGAGGCTTTGCCCGCTTTTCCCGTTTCTTTCGGGACCGAGAGCTTTTATTTGAGTTTTCATGATCCTTCCTCATCTCAAGTAGCCTTGTGTTTGCTTTTGCTTGGCTTTTGGGCACTTGAATGAGGCTTGCCTTCAAACCATTCCTTTGTGGTTTATTTTTAGTCAATGCATTCATCAAGGGGGAGATTGAGAACATATATGATGAATGATTGACATTGATGAGGAAGGTTTGAGGCTTTTACCCGGTTGAGTCATTATCTTGCTATGCGCTTAATGTTTATGACTAACCGGTGGCGTGAGTTGTGTGGTGTTTCTGTGTTGGTGTGCGTGTGCGACATGTGTCTCTTGGCTGTGTTGATGTGCAGGTGTGGAGCTCGGATACAGTGGTCTATGGAGAGGTGAGGGTCAAGTAGAGACGTGCCGTGCCAACGGACCGGGAGCGGTGAAGGATGGGCGTGCCGTGCGGCGGACGTGCCATGCCGAGGTACCCAGAGCGGTGAAGGGCGGACGTGAGGCTTGGACTGACGGACCAGAGGGCCAAAGGACCAGCTGTGGTAGCTGGCACGTGGCATCGGCGAGCAAGAGCACATGGGGATGTGCGGTGCATCGGCTGAGTCGGGAGGAAGGCGCTGGAGTCGTGTCACTTGGCGGGAGGTCGGACACGGGCTTGCGTGCGGCGCAAGTGCCGTCGGCCAAGTCAAGAAGGAAGGCGAAGGCGTTGTGCCCGGCGTGGAGGCTGGACATGCATCGGCATCGGTGCCGATGGTCGGGGTGTGAGAACCACATCCCGTCTACGGTGCGGGTTCGGTAGCTGAGCCTCAAAAAGCTACCAACAACGATTTCCGAGTTTGGGCCTCAAAACTCGGGATGGACAGTTTCCAGGTTTGGGCCTCAAAACCTGGGCTTGCGGGTTTCTGAGTTTGGGCCTCAAAACTCGGGGTGGACGGTTTCCCGGTTTGATCCTCAAAACCGGGGGTTGGTCCGAAAGGACGGTCGACGCGTGGCGGCACCGAGAGGCTTGCGTTGCGGCGAAGCTATCGGTGAGAAGGCGCGGCGGTCGACGGTGGCGGCACGTGGCGGCATCGGGTGAGGTCGCGTCGAGGCGAAGCTACCGGATGTGCGGGCGTGGCCGTCAGATGAAGATCATCAGGACTGGACGGTTTTACCCCTAGGGGGTATTTGGGATGAGTGCTTAATGTAAGGGCGTTTTGGTCTTCGGACGTGTGCCTATATATATGAAGGGGGCTGCTAGGGTAGCCGCAATCCTTGGGGAGTTCTAGGTGGTGTCTCTCTCATTTTGTTCCTGTGAGAGAAGGCTAGGGTTAGGGAGAGTTGGCTCTTGTTCTTGAGCTTTTTGCCATCCAAGTTTTGTGTTGCTAGGATTGGCTTGTAGCCTGACACGGAGTGCTTAATCAATTCATCTTGCTGAATCCAAGGATCAAATTCGTGGTTGAATTTGCATTTTGAATTTGTTCTTCGCGTTCTTCTTTTCTCCACGATTTTCTCCTCTCCCGATCTCCCTCTACGCTGCGTCTTTTGCGATTCCGTTTGAATCAACTTGTTCTTTGATGTGAGGAGAACATTTCCACCAGAGGAATTCATCTCTACCCTCACGAACAAGTAGATTGGGCCGAAATCGTTTTTGTTCTTCCCTCTTCCTCTTTTCTAGTGTTCTTCGGATTTCTCATGGATTAGTTGGATTGAAGCGATGATATCCTAGGATTAGCTTCCCAACACGTAGAAGAACACTTGGGAGAAGTTTGGCTGCAGCCCCATTCGATTTGGTGAAGATCCAATCGATTTTGGTTTTGTCCCGTGAGGATTTTGTGCTTTTTGGGAGGTCGCGGACAGTTCGCCGTGTGGGGCTCGGACAGTCCGCCGTAGGCGCGGACAGTCCGCCACTTTGGTCGCGGACAGTCCGGCCATCGGTCTCCAGCTGGTTCAGTAGCTGCGCGGCTCGGTCTGGTTGTTCAGCAGTGACCGGCGGACAGTCCGCTAGTGTAGATCGCGGACAGTCCGCGAGTCATGCTAAGTGTGTCCAGCAGCTGTGCTGCTTGTCTTGTTTAGCCGGCGGACAGTCCGCCGTACAGTGGCGCGGACAGTCCGGGCCCGAGCAGAGGCTTATCAGCAGCGTTGCTGTTTTGTGGTGTTGGCAGGCGGACAGTCCGGGGTCCCAGGCGCGGACAGTCCACCCTTGACCGGACAGTCCGGGACCCTGGCAGCAGACTGTCCGGGATCCTGCTGAGAGTTGACTTTCAGTGCGTTTGCTCTCCCGTCTTTTCCGCTTCATTTCCGGACTTCTCATTTGCTCCTATAGTTCACCTAGGAACCTCTCTACATATCTTTGCTTCGCGTTAGCAATGGTATTTGGAGGAATCCCGACGTAGCCGTCTATCTACGTTAGGGAGTGGTCTTTTGGGTCCGAACTTGACTTGGAGTTTTTGGGGGTTTTGGTTTGCTCCCTAGAGCGGTGCCTCGCTGTGATCCTAGGGATCATCCACCCTCTTTCTAGGGTCGTAGGCATCGCGTTTGAGTCCGAAGCTTTTGGGGTTGTTTTTGTTGGGACATAGGCCGTAATTTCGAGAAGAAATTTTTAGGCTCCCATTCACCCCCCGTCTGGTCGCCTTGCGATAGCATTTTCGGTCCTTCAGTTTCGTTGATCTGGCGGGGGTGGCAAACCTTGGAGGTTTTGGTTGTTCGGAGGTTGAGTGCCCCGTCTTTGGTCTTCTTAGTGTACTGGTTTGTCGATGGCGCCGATGTTGCTTTGTTCTTGGCGAGGGTTGTTTTCTCTCGGTTGAAGCCTCGGCTGCGGCTTCATCTGTGACCTCCGAGCGTCGGACTTCGCTCTGAAGTCCATGTCTGCTCTACAGTATCTTTCCATTGTCTCGTGTAATTCCTCGATTGTGTTTGCCGACCTCCTGGCAAATTTCGAAGAGCATGGGCCTGGGCGTAGGCCACTGACTGCAGCGAGGATGACAGCCTCGTCGGATATTCCCGGGGTTCTTGCTCTGATTTGGATGAACCTCCGCCAATAATCTTGAAGTGGTTCGCGCTCTTCTTGTTTGCAGTTGAACAACTCAATGGGGTTTGATGGGGCTGGTGTAATGCCTTTGAAGTTTGTACAAAGCCTATCTCTGAGATTGGCCCAGGAATCCACTGTTCCGGGGCGGAGGTTGCTGTACCAGGTTTATGCAATGTCTCGCAGGATGATGATGAAGGACTTTTCCATTGTTGATTCATCTCCGCCTGCTGCGGCAACTGCTGCTTCATAGCTCATTATGAATTGGCGTGGGTCGGAGAGCCCGTCGTAGCGGGGTAGGTTTTGTGGATTGTAGCACGATGGCCAGGGTTGGGTTTGGAGTATTTGGGAGAGTGGTGACTTTGGGTCATAGGGCATTTGGTGTTGTTGGGGTCTTCATTGGTTGCGAAGGTTAGGCTCTCTCTCATCTGGGTAGAGTTGGCGAAAGTTTGGTGGCCTCATAGGATGTGGTTCTGGGTGAATTGGTGGTGGTGGGGGTGGTGGATGGCGATGAAGGTTATCTTGATCCCACTCCTCATTCCCCTCTTGTAGTGGGGGCATTTCCTCATCATTCCATCCCTCGGCTTCGGCTTCAGCCGCAGCGAGGGATTCCTCCATTCGGTGAAGCTGTTCCCTGGCCTCATCTGCCTTTTGTCTGATCGATCACAACCGGTTGTGCCTCTCAAGCTGATCCAGGCGCCTCTTCTTCTCTTGCAGCTCAGCTTGAAGTCTTTCGAGGGCCTCGAGGCCCAACTCTTCCTTGTCTCTCCCCTCTCCTTCTCCAGAAGTGCGGGGGTGCGGCTGTGTCACCACCCGGGCCTAGGGGCCTGGGACTTCAGATTCTGGGGTGACATCCTCTGCTCCCGAGGGTTGCACAATCTCCTCAGCAGGCGGGACCACCGTCGTCGTCTCATTGGCGACGCGTCGATCCCTAGCTGCGGGCGCTCTCCTGTTTCCTGCCATTTCGAACTTCGGTTCCCCACGGTCGGCGCCAAACTGTTGGGAACACACTTGCCCTACCTCCGCACTTGTGCAGGGGAGAGGCGAAGGTGACCAGGTGTCGGCGGTAATAGCGAGGGTTGAGGAAGCGAGGACAAAGTTGATGTGGCTTTCTTCCCCAAAATCCGTCCGTGTTACACTGTTCACCCCTCAGTATTTATAGGGGATACCAAGGGGTGCCGACCAAATTACAATAGGGTACAAGAAAGATTCCTCTGTGCTGTACATACAGGAGGGCAAACTCGTACAAACACAACTGGAGCCGAAACCCTAGCCTGCTCTCCATGCGCCCGCCGCCGCTCGATTCATGCTCACCCTCGCGGAAATCCGAGGGCTGACCTTCGTCTTGGGAAGACATCAGTCCAGACGCGAAGCCTGAGACCCTCCGCCACCATTTGGGCCTGGGCCTCCTAGCGAAGGTGTGCGGGATGCGCGAGGGTTGCTCCCAGCATTCCTCGTGCCCTTTGCCTGTAAGAAAAAAGTCGAAACCTGCGAAGGTTGGGTCAGCGTTCAGAGTTCTGATTGGCGATCTGAGAGACTTGACAGGACGAAATGGGGGGAGGGTAGGCGGCGAAGGTGCGCGGGACGCGCGAGGGACACTTTGTTTAGCTAGCCTGCATGGTGCCTCTGCCGAGGGCCCCTTTCCCCAACAGTTACACTTTCAGGGCAGCACCCTTTTGAGCATCTTTTCATTCTGATTGCTATACACTTGAAGCTGTTGCATCGTGCATTTCATGCATTTTTAGCTTAGTGTACATACCCCCAGCTCTGATACACTTCATGGTCACTTTCAATGCTTTTCACTACCCCCATATGCCTTTGGTTGATGACTTGTCTTGTGTTTGTGTCAACTTTGTGGAAAAATGTCAAAACCCCTCAGCATGTTCCCTTTTGTCAAGGGGGAGAAGCTGTTTGCAAGGGGGAGCTTATGTGTTGGCACAAAGGGGAGAGTCATGCATTTTGGGGAGAGCTTTGAGCTAGGGGGAGTTTACCCTGTTTTATGTTCTTTTTCAATTGGTATAGCTCTTTTATGTGTTCCAATTGGTATCCATCTTTTGGTATGGAATGTAATTGGGGTCATGAGCTTTGTTGCATAGGCTTGCTTTCAGGGGGAGTTATTTTGTTTTGCAACTTCTCTGTGTGCTCTGAGTATTTGTGCTCCATTTAGCTTTGAGGTTCCTTTTGTGTTTTCTCAGTCGGTATCGAGCCTGCTAGTCGTGTTGAGCTGTTTTGCCTCTGTCTTGAGGGACTAGCCATTTTTGCTTGGTATTTTCGATTGTTGTGGAGCCTTCAGCTAGTTGTGTTGAGCCGCTTTGCCTCTATCTTGAGGAACTAGCTGTTTTCACCAATTTTTGGCTGCTTGTGTTTGGTATCAAGTCTTCTGCTAGTTGTGTTGAGCCTCTGTGCCTCTATCTTGAGGGACTAGCAGTTTTGCTTTCTAATGCGTTGTTTCAGCCTCAATTGGTATCGAGCCTTGAGCTAGCGGTGTTCAGCCCTTTTCTGCCTCTTCTTGAGGACTAGCTCATTTTTGACTTGGTTGTGTCGAGCCGTTGCCCATGCCTTTGGGAACCAAGTCTTTTGCTCTATGTGATCGAGTTTTGCTCTTTGTTGCGTTGTTGCTCCGATCCTTTGCTTGGTTGCGTTGAGCCGTTGCCCATGTCTTTGGGGACCAAGTTTTCGGCTTTGGTATCTCAAACCATCTCTTGTGCCTAATTTTTGTCAATTCAATCATCAAGGGGGAGAAATTTAGAAACCCAAGTGAAATTTCGAGTGAAACCTAAGTGGATAAGTACCTTGGTTTCTTTTGTGATGATTGTTTGACAAATTTATTTGAGATTGGTTTTTGAGTGCCTTTTGGGATTTCATGAAACTCTTGTTTTCACTTGACTCTTCGGTTGTGTGGAGGCTTTGCCCGCTTTTCCCATTCCTTTCGGGACCGAGAGCTTTTATTTGGAGTTTTCATGATCCTTCCTCTCTCAAGTGGCCTTGTGTTTGCTTTTTCTTGGCTTTTGGGCACTTGAGTGAGGCTTGCCTTCAAACCCTTCCTTTGTGGCTTTATTTTTAGTCAATGCATTCATCAATGTGGAGATTGAGAACATATATGATGAATGATTGACTTTGATGAGGAAGGTTTGAGGCTTTTCCCGGTTGAGTCTATATATCGCTATGCGCTTATTGTTTATGACTAACCGGTGGCGTGAGTTGTGTTGTGTTTATGTGTTGGTGTGTGTGTGCAACATGTGTCTCTTGGCTGTGTTGATGTGCAGGTGTGGAGCTCGGAGCCAGTGGTCTACGGCGAGGTGAAGGTCAAGTAGAGACGTGTCGTGCCGACGGACCGGTAGCGGTGATGGATGGGCGTGCCGTGCGGCGGACGTGCCATGCCGATGTACCTAGAGCGATGAAGGGCGGACGTGAGGCTTGGACCGACGGACCGGAGGGCCAGAGGACCAGCTGTGGTAGCTGGCACGTGGCATCGGCGAGCAGGAGCACATGGGGATGTGCGATGCATCGGCCGAGTCGGGAGGAAGACGATGGCGTCGTGGCACTTGGCGGGAGGTCGGACACGGGCTTGCGTGCGGCGCAAGTGCCATCGGCCGAGTCAAGGAGGATGGTGAAGGCGTTGTGCCCGGCGTGGAGGCTGGACATGCATCGGCATCGGTGCCGGTGGTCGGGGTGTGCGAACCACATCCCGTCTACGGTGCGGGTTCGGCAGCTGAGCCTCAAAAAGCTATCCTCGACGGTTTCCAGGTTTGGGCCTCAAAACCTGGGGTGGCCGGTTTCCGAGTTTGGGCCTCAAAACTCGGCGAGGACGATTTCCAGGTTTGGGCCTCAAAACCTGGGCTCGCGGGTTTCCGAGTTTGGGCCTCAAAACTCGGGTTGGCCGGTTTGCCAGGTTTGGGCCTCAAAACCTGGGCTGGCGGGTTTCCTGGTTTGGGCCTCAAAACCAGGGGGTGGTCCGAAAGGACGGTCGACGCGTGGCGGCGTGGAGAGGCTGGCGCGGCGGCGAAGCTATTCACAAGGAAGGCGCGGTGGTCGACATGACGACACGTGGCGGCATCAGGGAGGTCGCGTCGAGGCGAAGCTACCGGATGTGCGGGCGTGGCCGTCGGATGAAGATCGTCAGGACTGGACGGTTTTACCCCTGGGGGGTATTTGGGTTGAGTGCTTAATGTAAGGGCGTTTTGGTCTTCGGACGTGCGCCTATTTATATGAGGGGGCTGCTAGGGCAGCCGCATCCCTTGAGATCCTTGGGCGGTGTCACTCTCATTTTGTGTTTGTGAGAGGAGGCTAGGGTTAGGGAGAGACAGGCTCTTGTTCTTGAGCTTTTCGCCATCCAAGCTTTGATTTGCTAGGAGTGGCTTGTAGCCCGACACCGAGTGTTTAATCAATCATCCATTTCTCTGAATCCAAGGATCAAATTCGTGGTTGAATTCGCATTTTGAATTTGTTCTTCGCGTTCTTCTTTTCTCCACGATTTTCCCCTCTCTCGATCTCCCTCTACGCTGCGTCTTTTGCGATTCCGTTTGAATCAACTTGTTCTTTGATGTGAGGAGAACATTTCCACTGGAGGAATTCATCTCTACCCTCATGAACAAGTAGATCGAGCTAAAATCATTTTTGTTCTTCGTTCTTCCCCTTTTCTAGTGTTCTTCGGATTTCTCATGGTATAGTTGGTTTGAAGCGATGATATCCTAGGATTAGCTTCCCAACACGTAGAAGAACACTTGGGAGAAGTTTGGTCGCAGTCCCATTCGATTTGGTGAAGATCCAATCAATTTTGGTTTTGTCCCGTGCAGTTTTTGTGCTTTCTGGGAGGTCGCGGACAGTCCGCCGTGGGGTTCCCGGACAGTCCGCCGTAGCCGCGGACAGTCCGCCATAGTGGCCGCGGACAGTCCGGGCATCGGGGTTTCAGCCGAGCAGTGGCTGTTGGCCTCGGGCCTTTTTCCTCTCAGGTGACCGGCGGACAGTCCGCGGTTGACAGGCGCGGACAGTCCGCGAGTCGCGCAGGAGACGATCAGCAGCGTTGTTGTTTTTGCTGCTTAGCCGGCGGACTGTCCGCCAGGGTTTCACGGACAGTCCGCCCCTGGCGCGGACAGTCCGGGATCAGGTCGCCGGACAGTCCGCAAACCTGCTGTAGGTTGAGTCTTAGTGCTTTTGCTCTCCCGGCTTTTCCACTTCGTTTCTGGACTTCTCGTTTGCTCCTAGACTTCACCTAGGAACCTCTCTACATATATTTGCTACGCGTTAGCATCGGTATTTGGAGAAATCCCGACGTAGCCCTCTATCTACGTCCGGGAGTCGGTTTTTGGGTTCGAACTCGACTCGGAGTTTTGGGAGTTTTGGTTTGCTCCCTTGTGCGGTGCCTCGCTGTGATCCTAGGGATCATCCACCTTCTTTCTGAGGGTCGTGGACATCGCGTTTGAGTCCGAAGCTTTTGGGGTTGATTTTGTTGGGACAGAGGCCGTAATTTCGAGAAGAAATTTTTAGGCTCCCATTCACCCCCCCCCTCTGGTCTCCTTGCTTTAGCATTTTTGGTCCTTCAGTGTCCTTTGCCGCGACTGCTGGAGCTGGGACCACCACGGCCAGGCTCCTGCTTCTTGTACCTCTCCAGCCACTGCTCCTCCCTGAGAAGTAGTTTGCCACCGACAGCTTGAGGTGGCACGGACTCAACGTCATCCGTTGCCTTCAGTCTTTCTGTAATCTCCTCAATTGATAGATGGGAAATATCATGGAGCATGGTTTCAATCAATATTACCAACTGTTTGTAGCGGGCGCGAGCGATGCGTAGGTACTTCCTCATGACCTTGACTTCATCCTCTGGATCGCCGAGCATGGCGAGGCATTGGACGATGCTGGTCAGACGCAGGGCGAAATCCTCGATAGGCTCGCTGTCTCAGAGTGTGACGGACTCATACTCCGTGCGGAGATTCTGCGTCATTGCAATCCGCACACGATCGTTGCCGATGCAGAGGGTCTTGATGGCCTTCTAGGCTTCCTTGGCGGTGTACCTGGTCATTAGCACAGGCACCATCTCCCCTGGAACGGCGGAGCAGATCGCATCGAGGGTGCTCCGGTCGTCATCGAACTCCACGTCCTCGTACTCGACGGCGTCCCAGAGCTGACGCCGAAAGGTCTAAATTGGCTAGAGGGGGGTTAATAGCTGTAACAGAACCAACCAATTTGCACCAGATTAAGCACCGAGACCTCCGCTTATCGCAAAGATCATCAAGTACTTAAGCTCGTACAAACCCGGTAGTCCGGAAATCTCGAAGGATTTCAAATCATTTCAACAACAACCAGCCAAGACCGTAGTAGTTCAGCGAACATGCCCATAAGTTACATCACAGTTGCACATAGTTCAAATTACATCGGAGTACGAAATAATATTACAAACCATAGTTTGAGTAGTAGCGGAAGCAACATAGTCTTAAACATAAGTTTGGATTGTTCTCAATACAGTGCCATCAGTCTGATCAGGTCCACAAAAGCAACAGATAAGATAAGTGGTGACCATGCCCCTGGTCTAATCATCCCCCGTAACCGGGTATAAGCAATTCTCACAGTAGCCATAGAAGCACTGGCCATCTGCAACAACAAGGGGATAAAACCCTGAGTACGAGAAGGTACTCAGCTAGACTTACCCGTCATAAACCAAAAATAATGAGACACCAAGGATCATGTAGGCTATATAGGTGGAGTTGGCTACATATACTCCTTTGCATGAAAGCTTTTGTAAGTAAAACTCAATTTAGGGTGTTGGCAATTGATTTTAATAATTACTTCTACATTACTAGATTTGCACTTGAACTAAAGCAAGCACTTGACTAATTAATCAAGCAAGAGTGACTATTTCATCAATAGCCTTTTAGATTCAACACCATAACCATCTTTAGTTCCATAAGTTCTACGGGCGATGGTCTACAGTCAATTGCTCACTGTCCAGGAGCGATGGCGATTATAATCGATTCCTACCAGCTAGGGATAAAATGTCTCACACTCGCCCGACACATCCGGCTACGTCACTCGTAAGCTACCAGTCAGGAGATTCGAGAACACAACGCGCGGGATGGCCATGGGCCCTTCTACACCGGGGGTTATCTCAGTGCCAGGTCGCTCAAGCTATAGCTGCCCATGATCATGCCAGGTCGATCAGGCCCTGCCTGCCCTCGGACCATGCCAGGTTGATCAGAATAGTTCCCCACGATACAGCTGAGGCCCTAGGTGTTAGGCGTCAGCATCTCCATCACCAGCTCAGATAACCTTACTTGGCTTCGCGGGAGGTACTCAGACCTACTCCGTTAAGTGATCGACACATTCAATTTGACTGAAGGGACATTCCCGAACGGGTCCTATGCGACACAGACGGGAGACTACTAGCACACAGAACCCATGTTCTGCTGCTCTTACATCCTGCCTCTGTTTTAAATTAATTATCACATGGTTATCTTCATGATAGCTCAGGCTAATCATGATCAGTATCCACCTAAATGCGGGAGACAGGAAATCACCCGACTTTTACCGATCTAAGCAGGGCTAAGCATATAACGAGCCTAGACCTAAACAGGGATATCAAGATATAATTGTAGGTGGACAAGGATCAGTAATAATGCATCAACGGTAGCAATCAATTCCTATAACCTAATGCAGCAGTCATCATCAGGTTAATTGTAAGACATTTGCAAACCGTAGGAGTTAGAATGCTCTGGCGCTTGCCTTTCTCGAAGTCAGACGGACGGTGGTCGCGGCACTCGGGTAGTTCTTCGGCGTCGGTCCCTCTGGCTTCCTCGGTCAGTGTCTCCTCTTGGCTGGGCTCTTCCTGTGTTGGCTGATTCTGGGTCTCTTCCGTTGATCCTGTATGATGCATAATATGTATGAATAGGATGAATGCACATAGAATGCATATGTGATGCACAGGATTAACAACAATAAGGAGATAAGCACATGTTATCTACTGCATTCTCTTCAACAAGGTAGTCAACATCACCCTAATGATCATAGAAGACCTTAACATCTAACCAACCAATTAACCTTCTTAATTAACTTGTTAAGATACACAATTACCACAACAACACCTACTTAATTAATCTATTCTCCTCTAAATACTTGCTGAAATAAATCCATTTAATCATGCCTATAACAGCAACCCATCATAGACAGCTTTGGAAAATTCTACAAAAATTATCCTAGATTAACACCATGCAAAACAGTTCGCTGTTAAAATTTCAAGCTATCTGGATTCAAACATTGTTCCCTATGAAAAAGACAAATACTATGATGAAAAGGTGCTTTGAACTACACATCATAACAGAAAGTGTCAAATAACAAATTTCATATTTTTCCCATAAACTTCTTAGCACAAGAGCAGTCTACAAAAATTATCAGGTTCATATTCACCATATTTTAATTACTACAAATTTTACAAGAAAACAACATTTAACCATTTTAATTGCTACTACAAAAGTATTTCACAGAACATCTCTATTTTATATTTTTCCTTGAAACTACTCATCTACACAAATCTAACAAAACTGGAATCACATTTTTTTGATTTATACAGAATTAGTTATGCATTTTTCAAATTAACAGCAAATTCCTAACTTAATTTAATCTGCATATAAAAGTATCACCAAAAATGCATTTAACATTTTTCACAAATAGATCTGTTCATTCTAAGCACAACAAAATTTGTTTCATAGGATTTGGACTTAAAATGAGCCTTGTATGAATTTTGAAGCCTTTACACAAATTCTGCAAAAACTTATTAAAAGAAAACTCGACCTTAAACGCTACAGACACCCGGGTGAAAACCCCCAGAGACACAACCCAAATTGCTAGACACACCCCGTCATCCCGAGCGCTAACGCACCCAGACTTCTCTCTCACTCTCACTGCCAAGGGGTCCCGTTGGTCAGACGACCCCACTCGTCAATGGTCAACGGGCCCACGCGTCGGAGGCAGAGCATCCCCGCTGGAGTTGACCGGCGCTAGCTCGCCGGCGGTGAGGTTTCCGACGACACCAACCCTACCACTAGACTCACCACCGCGAGGCGGACACGGTCGGCTAGGTCGCATGGCCAGAGCATCACCGGAGCAAGCTCGACGGCGGCAATGGCGGAGCGGCGATGCGGCAACACTGCGGTGTGGCCTTGCCTAGCTATTCCAAGGCTCGGCGGCGCGAGCATCAGCTCCAGCACTCCCTAAGCTACCCACCAAGGCTGCTATCCAGCCTTGCTGGCCTCGGCATTGCCCGGCGCCATGCACGGCGGCGGTCCGCGGCGGACATGGCGGGGCATGGCCCTGTTCCATTCGAAACAAGGAAAGAGAAGGGTCTCCATCTAACCCTAAGCACCTACAGAGGTCGAGGAGGTGAGAACTGGGCTTGGTTTGAGATGGTTTGGCTGGAGATGGCCGGACCACGCTTTGGTCATGGCGGCGGCCATGGCGAGAACCCGAAGATGGCAATCGGTGTTCCACCGGCTAGAGAGGAGAAGAGGGCGAACCAACCCGAGAAATCAAAAGAGGAGACTCGGGCGGAGAAGTTGGCGGGAAGAATCGAGCGGCAGAGCTTCCAACAGTGAGCAATTGATCAGAGAAGCTCGGCGGCAATGACGGCTTTGGTGAACTAGAGAAGATGAGCAGAGGGGGAGGACGAGCTCGCGAGGGTGAGAGTGAGCGATGAAGTGAGCTTCTAGCTCGTGAGCGCAAGGCGGAGAGGAGGCAAAGGGGACGGAGGGCTCGGTGCATTGCACCTGGCCAGTTCCCGTCGGGGACGGCTCCCGACCAGGCGTGGCGGCGCCAGGAATCGGCGGCCACGCGGCGGGCGAGCACGGGGCGACGGGGCGACGCTTGCGCAAACCGCGGGCGACGGCGAGCGGCGGTTTGGTCGGCCGGAGAGGCGGTCTCGCGGCGGCGGGGCGGTTTGTGCCGGCGGAGGCGAGTGGCGCGCGCGGGGAGGGAGAAGAAGGGGCTGACAGGTGGGGCCCGCTGACAGGTTTAAACTAATGAAGTTTTTGAAATTTCTTTGCTGCTCTATAACTCCCAAACAAAGCCGAATTAGGAAAAGGTCCTAAAAGCAAAGTTGCTTAGAATTTTGCAAAGAACAATTCATCTTTAAGGCTCAAGTACAAATTCTGCTTAGAAAAAGAAATTTACTTCTAATCCATTTTTCAAATGCAAGAAATCATTTTTTTAAAACTTTTTCTGAGAAAGTGCTTTTAAGCAAAGTTGCTCCTTTCATCAAGATCTACAACTTTGGTTTAAGGCACTAGGTCAAAAACAGTAAGCAAAACATGGATATACTAGAGACTAAACAGGGACTTAAACACTCAAACACACAAATGACATGAAATGATGAGATGTCAACTTATGCAATTTAGGGTTGCTCAACACCTAGGGTGTTACAGCCCTCTCCTCCTTAAAGAAATCTCGTCCCGAGATTTGAATTACGAACCATTTCTTATAAAAGTGTGGATACACCTCCTTTAGATAGTTGTCCGTTTCCCACGTGGCATCCCGATTATCTTGCTCACTCCAAGATACCTTGTATTGCTTCACTATTCTTCCACGAGTTGCTCTTTCTTTTTCGTCAAGCACTCGGCACAGTTTCACTGAATAAGTGAGATCGGATTGCAACTTGATACGGGCTGGCTGTACCTCTTCTTCTGGCACTCGAAGACACTTCTTTAACTGCGAGACATGGAACACAGGAAATATAGCCTACAAATGTTCTGGTAGTTGTAGCTCATAAGCTACTTCTCCCCTACTTTTTACAATCCTGTAGGGTCCCACAAACCTTGGCGCTGACTTTCTTTTAACTCCAAAGCGCCTAACACCTTTCATAGGCGAAACCTTCAGGTAGACATAGTCACCGACGTTAAACTCAAGTGGTCTTCTTCATTTATCGGCATAGCTTTTCTGTCGAGACTGTGCAGCTGTGATATGTTGTTGAATGTTTCTAACTCGTTCTTCTGCTTCTTTGATGAAGTCAATCCCATAGTACCGACGTTCTCCTGGTTCAACCCAGTTTATTGGTGTTCTGCATCTTCTACCATATAGAGCTTCAAAAGGTGCCATCTGGATACTCTCTTGATAATTGTTATTGTAAGCAAATTCTGCCAAAGGCAACCATTTTTCCCAAGAACCTTTCGCTGATATTACATAGGCTCCTAACATGTCTTCTAACACTTGATTTACTCTTCCGGTTTGTCCTGATGTTTGCGGATGATAGGCCGAGCTTTGGACTAGATCCGTGCCTAACTCCTTTTACAATTTCTCCCCAAAAGGTGCAGTAAACTGCAATCCTCGATCAGAAACTATAACCTTCGGTACTCCATGTAGTCGAACAATCTGACTCACATAAATCTCCGCATAGTCTGGTGCTTTATAGTTGGTTCTGACTGGGATAAAATGCGCTGTCTTGGTGAGACGATCCACAATTACCCAAATCGAGTCATTTCCCTTTTTAGTAACGGGCAATCCGGTGATAAAATCCATGATCACCTCTTCCCATTTCCATTCGGGTATAGCTAACGGCTGAAGCATTCTGGCTGGTTTCAAGTGAATAGCCTTTACTCGACAACATGTGTCACACCTAGCCACATAAGCAGCAATTTCCTTCTTCATCTTCGTCCACCAAAATCTAGGACGCAAATCTTGATACATCTTCGCACTTCTAGGATGGATAGATAACCTAGACAAATGTGCTTCATCCATGATCCGGTTTCTGAGTTCTCTATCCTTAGGAACCACTAGTCGTTGGTCGAACCATAGAACTCCATTGTCATCAACTCGAAAATGCTTATCTGATTCCGTTGCAACTTTGAGCCTTTCCTTATATGATAAATTCCCTTATCAGTTTTCTGTCCTTCTATGATTTGATCAACTAATGCACTGTGTAACTCTAAATCATGTAGTACTGCAGGATGCATTAGACTAAACTCATCTTCTGGTAGCAACTTCATAGCATTACAATGTGATTTTTGACTCAGAGCATCAGCCATGACATTTGCTTTACCGGGATGATAATGAATCTGTAGATTGTAATCTTTAATCAATTCAAGCCATCTTCTCTGCCTCATGTTCAATTCCGCTTGAGTGAAGATATACTTGAGACTCTTGTGATCTGTATACATATTGCAGACATTTCCAAGCAAATAATGTCTCCAAATCTTCAGAGCGTGCACGACTGCAGCCAATTCCAAATCGTGTGTTGGATAGTTCACTTCATGCTTCCTTAATTGCCGAGAAGCATAAGCGATTACTCTGCCTTCTTGCATAAGAACACAACCTAAGCCAATCTTCGATGCATCACAAAAGACATCAAAGGGCTTCTCAATATCTGGCTAAGCTAAAATAGGAGCAGTGGTCAACAGTTTCCGCAAGGTACGGAAAGCAGTTTCGCACTCCTCTGTCCATTCAAACTTTTGATTCTTCTGCAACAAACTTGTCATAGGCTTTGCAATCTTGGAGAAATCCAGAATGAATCGGCGATAGTATCCTGCTAAGCCCAAGAAACTCCGAATCTCACTAACCGAAGTAGGAGCCTTCCAGTCCATTACTTCCTGCACCTTACTGGGGTCAACTGAAATTCCTTCTTCAGACAAAATGTGACCAAGAAAATGTACCTTCTTCATCCAAAACTCAC
The DNA here is from genome assembly GCA_009763385.1 of Coix lacryma-jobi var. lacryma-jobi. Taxonomy (NCBI): domain Eukaryota; kingdom Viridiplantae; phylum Streptophyta; class Magnoliopsida; order Poales; family Poaceae; genus Coix; species Coix lacryma-jobi. The sequence goes on from CM019824.1 coordinate 54,381,891, forward strand.
ACTTACTGAACTTAGCGTAGAGCTTATGCTCCCTGAGTCTAGATAAGACAACCCTCAAGTGTTCTGCATGATCTTCCGCATTTTCTGAATAGACCAAAATGTCATCAATGAACACTACCACAAATTTGTCCAATTCTGGCATAAACACCAAGTTCATCAAACTCATGAAGTAGGCTAGAGCATTCGTCAATCCAAAGGACATGACAAGATACTCATATAATCCGTATCTGGTTGAGAAAGCAGTCTTTGGGATATCCTGCGGTCGGATCTGGATCTGATGATAACCTGATCTCAAATCAATCTTGGAAAACACATTGGCTCTGGATAACTGGTTAAAAAGGATATCTATCCGTGGTAATGGATACTTATTCTTAACAGTCACAGCATTGAGTGGACGATAATCCACACACATGCGTAATGACTTATCCTTCTTCTTGACAAACAGAGCTGGGCAACCCAATTCTGACACACTAGTTGAATGAACCCCTTGTCCAACAGTTCCTTGATCTGGGTTTTGAGTTCTGCCAATTCATTGGGTGGCATACGATATGGCCTCCTAGAAATCGGTGCAGTTCCTTGTAACAACTCTATTGCAAATTCCACTACTCTTTTGGGTGGTAACCCTGGTAACTCATCTAGAAAGACATCTGGGAAATCTCGGACAACTGGAATTTTGGAGAGGTCTTCTATAGCAAGAGTGCAAGATAGGTCAACAAAATCGGCACCTCGGGGAAGAGATACATGAAGTTTGTTACCTGTCCGACTATCAGATAAGGTAAGAGTTCTGTTTGCAGTGTCTAACACCGCGTTCCACATGGTCATCCAACTCATACCTAAGACTACATCCATACTTAGTCCGGTAAAACCACTAAATTAGCTCCAAATTTATGCCCTCCAATTTCGATGGTTGCATTACACACCATCTGTCTAGTTAACACGCTACTCCCAACAGAGCTTACGCGAAACCCATAATCCATTTCAGACATTTCTTGGTTATGCTTTTGTGCAAATGCCTTGCTCATGAAAGAATGCGACGATCCAGTATCAAACAAAACAACTACAGGATGATGGTAAACGAGACACATACCAGCAGTCATGGGCTCTCCTGCACGAGCTTCTTCAGCAGTCATATTATGCAGGCGTGCAGGATAATTGGCCTGCTGCCTCTTCGGGTGTGGGCAATACCTTGCGAAGTGCCCCTCTTGATTGCAGTTGAAGCATGGTCCACGAACTAGCCGCTTGCTTCTGGCTAAGGTGCCTTGACCTGCTCTAGTTTGATTTGCTGCTATCTTGTATGACCGTTGACCACGCTGGCTTGCTGCTGACCCTTCTTCTGAGGCGGCCTGAAACGAGCCCCAGGCGCTGGTGGTCAATACTGAGAACGCTGGGCTGGTGGTCCCCTAGGCTGAGATGGTCCAGATTCCAAGGTCCTCTTTCTAGCCTTGCTTGCAGCATGCTTATTGTTATGATTTTCTTGAAACAAGCAGTCACTGATAAAGTCATTGAAGATGGTACGGGACGAAGTACCCACTGATTTCCCCATCTTGGTGTTTAGCCCTCTCTTGAAACTAGCTATCTTCTTAGCATCAGTGTCTACAAAGTCCGGAGCATAACGAGACAAGGAGTTGAACAGGTGATGGTACTCAGTAACAGATCGAGTTCCTTGTGTCAAGCTCATGAACTCTGCCACCTTCATTTGAGTCAAGCCTGGCAGAATATAATGCCCGCGAACAGCCTCCGTGAACATCCTCCAGGTAACAGGTGTACGGGCAGGATAGGTGGTGCGGTGATGTCCCCACCAGATTCCGGCCGGTCCTTACAGCTGATGCGCAGCATATTCTGCCTTTAGCTCTTCTATGAGCCTGAGCAGCCAAAATTTCTGCTCCATAGTATGCAACCATTCTTCCGCTTCCAGAGGTTCTGTAGCTTCTTTGAAGATCGGTGGCTTTGTATCTAGAAAATCCTTGAATGAGCTGTACTGATTTGGCTCTGGGCGTTGATTGCCATGTGCCAAATTCTCCCGCAAAAGTGCCTCAATGTTGCGTTGACTCCCCAGAAATTGAGCAAAGAGTTGCTCGGCCATGGGTGGTGGAGGAGGTGGTGGATTGCGGTTCTCTCTGTTATCTTCATTACCACCACTACCGCCAGCTCCACTGCGAGTCATTGTCATCTGCATGTAGCGACAGCAATGATTATTAAGTGACGTTGTCGTTATTGCGGAGAACAATCAACCATGCCAACAGAAATTATTCGAAAAACGAGTTCGCCAAACAATTGCAGAGGCATAATAAATTTCAATCCACATCGCATCATCACATAATAGAAGTGCTCATCACATAACATGCAAATGCCAACATAACATCCATAGGTGCCCATACATACGGGACTTTTAAAGGTCTCGTGCCACATGCGCACAGGTCCATAACACAACCTTACATCCATCATGATAACCACAAAAGATCAAGCGCGAAAGATATGTGACAAAAGATCACCACGCGCTAGCACTAACTAGCCTACTCCCTATTAGCACCATCATCGTCGTCGTCGTCATCGTCGCTCGAGATATCTGAAGAACCACTAGACGAAGCACGAGGATCCGGGTCCTCCTGAGGAAAGATGGTGTTCCTCTCATTCTCGCGGCGATGGATCTTCTCATGTAGGCGGTCATTGTAATCCTGGAGATGGTGAAGTTGTAACTCCTGGTCTCCCACCTGAAGCCGAAGAAGCCTGTTCTGCTCGGTCGCCCGCATGCCCTCTAGACAAACACCGCGAAGCGACTCCTCGGTCTCGGCCATGATCGTGGATAGGAAGGTCGTCATCCCCTGCTGATCACTAAGCTGCTGTGCCGTCTCCTGCTCCCTCTGGCGAGCCTGGTCCCTCTCGACAGTCATGTGAGCTAGCTCTGTGGTAAGACGGTCTATCTCTATAACATGCTCCTCCTGACTCTGGTGATGTGCAGCTATCTCCTCACTGAGAATGTGGTCCAGGTGGTCATAGCTACGTGACAAACACTCATAGGTAGCCATGAGTGCAGCCATAGCACTCCCAGCTGCTCCGGCGCAGTGCTCACGCTCCAGAGAACTGGCCTCAAGTACGGTGGCACCTGGCTGACGCCACACCGACTGGTAAGGGTCCGCCGTAGGGAAGATGCTAGCAGTGGCTTGCGCGATCACCTCCGGGTGATCCTCCATAATGTCCTGAAGAACAGTATAGGCAACCCTGTTAGCTCCATCCCACGGGGTCCTACCCTGCAGTGCGAACACCCGACGACACCATACATGATCCTGCGGATCACGGCTAGGCACGTCTACCTCAACTGTGTACAAATAGCGGTCCTCGGAGAACTGAACACGATGCCAATCGTACTGCGGCTCCTGGCCCTCCTGATATCCGACTAAGTGCAGCACCCTCCACAAAATGGTAGGCATGCCGAACTCCTCCAGAAAATCCTCCGATCCCTCAGCAGTCCAGGGTCCCAACATGTAATTAGGCCTCCTGCCTCCGGTCGACTTATGGGCTGTACGCTTGGTACGGGCCATCTGAAAGAAGTTTATCCACATAATTTTTAATTAGTTGAGAACAACTTTTATTAGGAAAAATGGGACGGATAACATAAGGAAGGAAGCAAGATTAATGCAAGGTTGTATGATCATGATGCATGTGCGTAACATATGTCCTCACTGTCTAACAATCTAATGGCTAGACGGTGGCATACAACGTTCACTCATAGCGTTAACTAACGTACTATACGTTCGCAAGTTAGCGTACCTCCAAAAAATCATTTCAGCCCTGCCCACAGTATGAATATCATGCATTGCTGAAATTAAATCTAATACTAACTCAGGTGCATACCCAGTAAACACGTAAGCAGTATATGCACCCATCAAATGAAATACTCCCACAATTAAGTACCTTCACATATACTTGTGTATAACAGGTATATGTTCCAATACCAAACTAGCACACCCCTAGATCGGCGGTTGTTCGATCATGCTCTCACTCACCTTACACTACCCATTCCTTGCATCTACCCGCAATTAAATTCCTTCGCTTGTACTCGTGTGCATACGGGTACAAGTTCTAGTAACAAACTAGCTCTCCCCTAGACCAACGTATGTTTGGTCATGCTCTCACAACTCCCTTATTACCTTGGCGTAGAGGCAATTGATCCATTCATTACTATTCCGAAGAATAGCACCCATATAATTCCCTTGCCGTATGGATGACAGTATATAACAAAAGTTAACATGATGCATTGCCCCCAGGGTTAGTACTTAGATAGCCACCTAAGATCCTATTGGGCATAAGGACTTGATCACTGGCACACCTTAGCTTTAATTCATAAGATTTTCCAAATCCTATTGTTGGCGCGAAAAGTGGCGCACCGCGCCAATCACGCGGCAAGCCGAAGAAGCTGGCTTCAAACGTGGCCCGGGTGCTCAGAGGTCCGGTGCGTACCAGTCAGTTTGCCCTGCAACTAACAAGGGAGAGAAACTTGTTAAATACAAAACTGGAACATGCCGGGTGAGACCAGACAGTTCCATATTTACGGCCCTGAAGCCACTTGCGACGACATACAGCTATAGAAGCTGTCTGCCAAGCATGTTCATAAAGCCATTCGGCTAGATCTGGATGTAAGCATGTAAACTTTAACTTGCCGAATGAACAAATAACAAAGGCATGCATGAATGAATAACAATTGGTCATGTATACGATTTATGAAAGAACGTGATCTAGACCAAAGATATCATCAAGCATGGTAAATTATCAACAGGTAATTCGTAAATATGAATTTATCTAAACAACACGTGCATAGGCCCAATTCGCCTAGTCTGTCGCACGTCTAGCCTTCATAAACCCGTCAGGCGTAAACTCAAGCAAAGCTAATCCACCGCATGATACCACTTGCTGTAAATCTACACCACTCCTTATAATTAGATTAATCCACCGCATGATACGATCTAATGATAAGAAGCTAAAAGCACGCATATATCTAGACAGATCCATATATAGTTATATACTCATTACTCATGTAAGCGTAACCAGAGTCGGCAAACTAGCCGAACTGGGGTCCACGAAGAAGGAACACACAAGCAAAGCATGATCAAACTAATCTAAAACATGTACCTGCCGCACGGCACCCAGCTCTATCAAAGCCTAAACATGATCGACATGTATGAACCCGCAACATGTGACAACCTAGATTGAAAGTCGATTCGGCCATCATGATCTTATAATTAGCAAAGCACAGGCAAACTCGTGCAGCGAGGCCGAACGAAGATCAATCTAGATTGGGCAAAAGAGTGTTGTACGAATTAAATAAATAAAACATACGACACATGATAACTTGATGAATCTATTAGATCTGCCAAATCTAACAGAGCCGATAACTATTTTTACTCATGACTTAATCCGCCGCACGATACAAGGCATAAGCAAAAACTTCCCGTCATAAGCTTAAATCCGCCGCACGATACTAAGCTTAACGTACGAGACTGCTTGCACCATATCTAAATCCGCCGCACGATACTAGACATGATAACAAGGTTGCCAGGACTTACGGAGGTCGACGGATCGATGATTCCTCTCGAAGAACGCGACGACACGACTTGGACTCGAAGGTGGCACGGAGCCGGGTTGGTTGTATTGATTGATTGTTGTCTCTTTACAATGGCCTCAGGGTTTATATTTATACCCTGGTGATCTCTGAGTCCTAGAAGGACACGATTACAATGATAAAATCAGGAAACTATCTAAGATATGATGCCTTCTGCTCCAAGTTTCCTTTAATGATCGATCACGAACTGATAATGGCGAGATCTCTGTTGCTAAGCCTTCTGATATGCCGCTTTCACCACCCTGTGGCGCAGACCGATCGTAATCTGAAATAGCCGACCGCAGCGTCTAATTGCCGAATCCATTTACTATTGACCAGTCGTTCCACAGTCTTGCCGAGTCTCATTAGGTCAGCCGACCGCGTCTGCCGTCTGCCGAATCTTTCAGGCGGTGATCTCTCCGAACCTGCACTAGGCTGGCCCACTTGTCATAGTGCGAAAATTCGGTGTTAACACATGCCCCCTAATTTTGGGATAAATGTTTATTCCAAAATTCCTTTTCCCTTTCGCACTGACGTGGAACCTCTAGAAGCATCCACCTTCACACATCATGATTACCGTACCTGGCGATTCATTCCCCGATGCACCCTCTGGGGTTCTCTAAAGCCCTTTTCTCACTTCATTTTGGCTTGTGCTTCTCGACTTCCCCTGCTTTGCTTGCATACCAGAAAACCCTCTTCTCTCTTGCTATTCCAATTCAGCTAGAAGATGTCTTTTCAGGCGAGCCGCCATAGTTTCGAGCTCGGCGCTTCTAGTACTTCCAAGAGAAGGTTACTTCCTTCTTTCTTTTCTTTATCAAAATTAAGTATCGGCTCACTTCGTTATTCTTGTTCAGGAGGACCAGCGATATCTCAACCGAGGATTTGACCCAGAAAATTATAGATCTTCAGCTTGACCTGGAAAGGAAAGATTGGGAAATTACCCGCATTTCCAAAGAGCGTGACATCGCTCGAAAAAGGGCTGCTGGTAAATATCCTTTCTTCGTTTTTTATTCTTCCTTTCTGCTTTTACTGACTCCCTTCTTTCTCAGCCCTGGCGGCCGAACTCCACACTCTTGAAACTGCCATCACCAAGCTTGCCGTCACGGCCGATGTGATGGGCACAACACCTCTGAAGCGGGTAAATGAAGTCAACCGCGTCCTCCCTGTCATTTCTAGAGCCGGCATGGGGTACGGAGTGACACTCGCCTTCTATGCAGTGAAGATCCACTCTGGTGCAGATTACCAGAGGTTCGACGTTTGTGAACAAGATCTAGAGGATAGAGTAGAACACTCCGCAGAAGACATGAAGGTAGCCGGATCAGATCTGGCTGACACCTTTGATCATTTCCTCCTGATTAGGCGTAGGATGGAGTGGACGAACTAACTCACTGTAATCTTGCCCCTTCTTTTGTGAATAAGAAATTTCCCTGTTCGTCCTTTGTAATTAATCCGTGATTGATCCTTTGAGATCAATATGTGTTCTGTCTCTTCGCCTTTTGATTGCCGATTTCTGTTCTCTGCTTCAACAGCAATGCACATCGGCCACTGCTGATAACTGCATCAGAAACCTTTGCTTAGCAGTCAACTGCAGTGATCAGCTATTTCGGTTTCCAAGAGTTTAATTCTCAATTTCCCGACTCAATAATATTAGGACAACACCTCTTAAAGATCCTCTCCACTTCTGTCCCTAGTGTCAATCGATAATACGGGTTCCCAAGCGATTAGTCGAGACTGAACAGTTTTAGCCGAACCCCATCGGCTTCCTGACTTTGGAACTGTGACTTCTCCTTAATCGTCAAAGATCTAGCCCGGTCCAATAATGGCCTATAAACTGCGAAAACCCTGAACAAATGCTTGGTCTTCTAGTGTGCAAGCCAAAGCCTTATAAATATGACTCTACGCAGGCCGCCGTTTTGTCCTTAGTCGAATAGCTCGACCCGCTGTTTTTCAGTCTTGGTTCCCAACTCAAAACAGAGAAAACCTTCCATCTGTGCTTTCACTAATGGCAGGTAGCAGACAAACAATCGAAGATGAAGCAGGAGGAAACCAAGCACCATCTTACCGCCGTAATGGGTACAAACTGATTTCTCTTGCCCCCTTGCGGTAGCCCCTTTTTGCTTATTTCACCTCTGACTCACCATCCATCCTTTCTTCAGAATGGGATCCTTGTCCAAACAAGCTTGGGCTTCCTCAGAAACGGTAGATCTAACATCCCTTTTCAATCTTCCTTCGGGCTATCAGATTCTGAGCCTGATGATTTACTTCGGCAGGTCCGTTTAGATGCTCCTCGGTACCGTGAGGAAAGGGACAAAGCTCAGAAAGAACTAGGGGATGTATGTAAGAAGCATGGCGCTGAGGAGGTTGAGTGGGCAGAACAACGGAAGCATCTCTGCAGCATCATTGCAGGTTAGCAGAATCTCGGTTCTCCCCTTCCTTCTGATTGAATTTGCTTTTGCTTATCATATTTTGCCTCTCGTCAGCCTTGTTCGCAGAGAATGATCGTTTGAAGGTAGCAGCAGACAGAGTCGCTCTCAATGTGAATGCCCGTGGGGATTCTGTCGAAGCTCGTCTTGACGCCGTGAGTGGCCGCATAAATCAGGCCGTCATCCAAGGTGTGCGCGCCGGGGTTTCTTTCGGGCTAGCAGCAATAAGTTCCTGGACCAAAGAAGATTACTCCTCCCTACCAGTCGGATTCGCATGCGATCCAGATGAGTTTGAGGATCTTGAAGTTTATGATAATCATGCCGCTGCTATTGCTGAGATTGTTGATCCGCAATCCATTGTAAACAAATTATTCCAAGGGTAGTTTGTACTTAGGATGGATCTATAAACAAAGTTTGTAGCGGATGAACTTGTCCTTCTCTGAATAGCGTCTATCTGCATCTTTCAATCCTTCCGTGATTTTCCCGATTGCAGAATTTCTTCAGAAGAACGTTTGCCAAATGTATGACGTCGTCTTAGCCGACCGAATCTCACCTTCGACATGTCATGTCACTTGGCATCTTCACTTACTGCTTCTCACCTTTCTCTATCCCCAATAAACCTGCCATTTTGAAAAAATGCTAGGGTCACCAAGGTCATAAACATCCGTACTAAAGGCGATATAAATATCAGCTATAACTTGAAAATTGGGAATATTTTTCTGCTAAAGGCGATGTTTTTCTACATCGGCTGTATACGAAATATCTCTTGAGTCACATGACTCCCAAGCGTTCGGCTTTAACAAGTAGTGCCGAAGCTTCAAACGACAAGTACACAAACCGAAAGGTCTTGTCACAGCCGAATACCCCTCTCTTAGGTTTGACATTTTCAGCTAAAACAAATTGCTAATTATCCTTCCTCTAAACTCAAAAATAAGGGCCGATCCTACTATAAGGCTACCGGCCATCACGTACAACTCAAAACAATCCCCAAGTTGTGGAAGCGCCCCCATATATCTTCAATCTCATCAAAAGCTTTTGTTGCACGTCACCTTGCATGAATCTTTTCTGAATTCCCATGAGCTCTGGCAATGAAGAAGTAATCAGAACCCCTAAAGGTTTGCAGATTTCAAAGCATATTTGAGACCCAAACTTGAACATACTGATCCAACTTCGGCTTCATTATCAACACTTTATTATCAACCGCAGCGTCTAATTGCCGAATCCATTTACTATTGACCAGTCGTTCCACAGTCTTGCCGAGTCTCATTAGGTCAGCCGACCGTGTCTGCCGTCTGCCGAATCTTTCAGGCGGTGATCTCTCCAAACCTGCACTAGGCTGGCCCACTTGTCATAGTGCGAAAATTCGGTGTTAACACCTATTATAACTATAAGTTGGCAAATACAACTTTATTCTTTGTAAAATACTGTTTTCAAATACGCCTATGAACAGTAACACTGAACTATGCTCCGATGCCAGCTGTAACAGAACTGACCAATTTGCACCAGATTAAGCACCGAGACCTCCGCTTATCGCAAAGATCATCAAGTACTTAAGCTCGTACAAACCCGGTAGTCCGGAAATCTCGAAGGATTTCAAATCATTTCAACAACAACCAGCCAAGACCGTAGTAGTTCAGCGAACATGACCATAAGTTACATCACAATTGCACATAGTTCAAATTACATCGGAGTACGAAATAATATTACAAACCATAGTTTGAGTAGTAGCGGAAGCAACATAGTCTTAAACATAAGTTTGGATTGTTCTCAATACAGTGCCATCAGTCTGATCAGGTCCACAAAAGCAACAGATAAGATAAGTGGTGACCATGCCCCTAGTCTAATCATCCCCCGTAACCAGGTATAAGCAATTCTCACAGTAGGCATGAAAGCACTGGCCATCTGCAACAACAAGGTGATAAAACCCTGAGTACAAGAAGGTACTCAGCTAGACTTACCTGTCATAAACCAAAAATAATGAGACACCAAGGATCATGTAGGCTATATAGGTGGAGTTGGCTACATATACTCCTTTGCATGAAAGCTATTGTAAGTAAAACTCAATTTAGGGTGTTGGCAATTGCTTTTAATAATTACTTCTACATTACTAGATTTGCACCTAAACTAAAGCAAGCACTTGACTAATTAATCAAGAAAGAGTTACTATTTCATCAATAGCCTTTCAGATTCAACACCATAACCATCTTTAGTTCCATAAGTTCTACGGGCGATGGTCTACATTCAATTGCTCACTGTCCAGAAGCGATGGCGATTATAATCGATTCCTACCAGCTGGGGATAAAATGTCTCACACTCGCCCGACACATCCGGCTACGGCAGTCGTAAGCTACCAGTCAGGAGATTCGAGAACACAATGCGCGGGACGGCCATGGGCCCTTCTACACCGGGGGTTATCTAAGTGCCAGGTCGCTCAAGCTATAGCTGCCCACGATCATGCCAGGTCGATCAGGCCCTGCCTGCCCTCGGACCATGCCAGGTTGATCAGAATAGTTGCCCACGGTACAGCTGAGGCCCTAGGTGTTAGGCGTCATCATCTCCATCACCGGCTCGAATAACCTTACTCGGCTTCGCGGGAGGTACTCAGACCTACTCCGTTAAGTGATCGACGCTTTCAATTTGACTGAAGGGACATTCCCGAATGGGTCCTATGCGACACAGACGGGAGACTACTAGCACACAGAACCCATGTTCTGCTGCTCTTACATCCTGCCTCTGTCTCAAATTAATTATCACATGGTTATATCTATGATAGCACAAGCTAATCATGATTAGTATCCACCTAAATGCGGGAGACAGGAAATCACCCGACTTTTACCGATCTAAGCAGGGCTAAGCATATAACGAGCCTAGACCTAAACAGGGATATCAAGATATAATTGCAGGTGGACAAGGATCAGTAATAATGCATCAATGGTAGCAATCAATTCCTATAACCTAATGCAGCTGTCATCATCAGGTTAATTGTAAGACATTTGGAAACCGTAGGAGTTAGAATGCTCCGGGGCTTGCCTTTCTCGAAGTCAGACGAATGATGGTCGCGGCACTCGGGTAGTTCTTCAGGGTCGGTCCCTCCGGCTTCCTCGGTCAGTGTCTCCTCCTGGCTGGGCTCTTCCTGCGTTGGCTGATTCTGGGTCTCTTCCGTTGATCCTGTATGATGCATAATATGTATGAATAGGATGAATGCACATAGAATGTATATGTGATGCACAGGATTAACAACAATCAGGAGATAAGCACATGTCATCTACTGCATTCTCTTCAGCAAGGTAGTCAACATCATCCTAATGATCATATAAGACCTTAACATCTAACCAACCAATTAACCTTCTTAATTAACTTGTTAAGATACACAATTACCAAAGCAACACCTACTTAATTAATCTATTCTCCTCTAAATACTTGCTGAAATAAATCCATTTAATCGAGCCTATAACAGCAACCCATCCTAGACAGCTTCGGAAAAATCTACAAAAATTACCCTAGATTAACACCATGCAAAACAGTCCACTGTTAAAATTTCAAGCCATTTAGATTCAAACATTGTTCCCTATGAAAAAGACAAATACTATGATGAAAAGGTACTTTGAACTACACATCATAACAGAATGTGTCAAACAACAAATTTCATATTTTTCCCATAAACTTCTTAGCACAAGAGCAGTCTACAAAAATTATCAGGTTCATATTCATCATATTTTTATTACTACAAATTTTACAAGAAAACAACATTTAACCATTTTAATTGCTACTACAAAAGTATTTCATAGAACATCTCTATTTTCTATTTTTCCTTGAAACTACTCATCTACACAAATCTAACAAAACTGGAATCACATTTTTCTGATTTATACAGAATTAGTTATGCATTTTCCAAATTAACAGCAAATTCCTAACTTAATTTAATCTGCATATAAAAGTATCACCAAAAATGCATTTAACATTTTTCACAGATAGATCTGTTCATTCTTAGCACAACAAAATTTGTTTCACAAGATTTGGACTTAAAATGAGCCTTGTACGAATTTTTGAAGCCTTTACACAAATTATGCAAAAACTTATTAAAAGAAAACTTGACCTAAAACGCTACGGACACCTGGGTGAAAACCCCCAGAGACACAACCAAAACTGCTAGACACAACCGGTCATCCCGAGCGCTGACGCACCCAGACTTCTCTCCTTCTCTCTCACTCTCACTGCCAAGGGGTCCCCCTGGTCAGACGACCCCACTCGTCAGTGGTTAACGGGCCCACGCGTCGGAGGTAGAGCATCCCCGCCGGAGTTGACCGGCGCTAGCTCGCCAGCGGTGAGGTTTCCGGCGACACCAACTCTACCACTAGACTCACCACCGCGAGGCGGACACGGTCGGCTAGGTCGCATGGCCAGAGCATCACCGGAGCAAGCTTGACGGCGACAATACTACGGTGTGGCCTTGCCTGGCTATTCCAAGGCTCGGCGGTGCGAGCATCAGCTCCAGCACTCCCTAAGCTAGCCACCGAGGCTGCTATCGAGCCTTGCCGGCCTCGGCATTGCCCGGCGCCACGCACGGCGGCGGTCCGCGGCGAACATGGCGGCGGCATGGCCCTGTTCCAGTCGAAACAAGGCGAGAGAAGGGTCTCCATCTAACCCTAAGCACATACAAAGGTCAAGGACGTGAGAACTGGGCTTGGTTTGAGATGGTTTGGCCGGAGATGGCCAGACCACGCTTTGGTCATGGCGGCGGCCATGGCGAGAACCCGAAGATGGCAATCAGTGTTCCGCCGGCTAGAGAGGAGAAGAGGGGGAACCAACCCGAGAAATCAAAAGAGGAGACTCGGGCGGAGAAGTTGGCGGGAGGAATCGAGCGGCGGAGCTTCGAGCAGTGAGCAATTGCTCGGAGAAGCTCGGCGGCAATGGCGGCTTTGGTGAACTGGAGAAGATGAGCAGAGGGGGAGGACGAGCTTGCGAGGGAGAGAGCTAGCGATGAAGTGAGTTTCTGGCTCGTGAGCGCAAGGCGGAGAGGAGGCAAAGGGGACGGAGGGCTCAGTGCATTGCACCTGGCCAGTTCCCATCGGGGACGGCTCCCGACCGGGCGCGGCGGCGCCAGGAATCGGCGGCCGCGCGGCGGGCGATCACGGGGCGACGGGGCGACGCTTGCGCAAACCATGGGCGATGGCGAGCGGCGGTTTGGTCAGCCGGAGAGGCGGTCTCGCGGCTGCGGGGCGGTTTGTGCCGGCGGAGGCGAGCGGCGTGCGCGGGGAGGGAGAAGAAGGGGCTGACAGGTGGGGCCCGCTGACAGGTTTAAACTAATGAAGTTTTTGAAATTTCTTTGCTGCTTTATAACTCCCAAACTGAGCCGAATTAGGAAAAGGTCCTAAAAGCAAAGTTGCTTAGAATTTTGCAAAGAACAATTCATCTTTAAGGATCAAGTCCAAATTCTACTTAGAAAAAGAAATTTACTTCTAATCTATTTTTCAAATGCAAGAAATCATATTTTTAAAACTTTTTCTGAGAAAGTGCTTTTAAGCAAAGTTGTTCCTTTCATCAAGATCTACAACTTTGGTTTAAGGCACTAGGTCAGAAACAGTAAACAAAACATGGATATACTAGAGACTAAACAGGGACTTAAACACTTAAACACACAAATGCACATGAAATGATGAGATGCTATGCTCATGCTATGTCAACTTATGCAATTTAGGGTTGCTTAACACCTAGGGTGTTACAATAGCCTAATTAAAAATCTACAAAATCACTTAGGCAAACACTATTAGTAGAACAAATGGCGATGCTTTTTGCTCTAGCCTAATAGTGTGTTGCAAGCAACCTATCCAACAATTCTACCTAATAAAACTATGGCACACAATCAATTAGAGCTAGAAACTAATGCGGAATAAAAAGCTAGCTCTAGCAAAACTATGATCTAAGATAAACAAGAGAGTGCAAAAGATGAACTATGTAAGCTAATCACAACTAGCTACACAAGGTATATGACAAAGGATATACAACGAGTAATAGAGTCTACACAAAGGGAATAGCTCTAAGTAAATACTCAAAGTAAACGAGATAGATAGAAGTAGTTTCACCGAGCCTACAGGATCGTCTAGTAGAGTGCCAATCACTGATGAAGACCACACGTGATGCCAATCACCAAGAATATGAATATTAAGGCCAATCACCAAGATGAATCTGCAAATACAATAAGCACACGGGACACCAAGATTTATCCCGAGGTTCACGTGCTTGCAGGCACGCTACTCCCCATTGTGTCGACCAACACTAGGTGGCCCAGTGGCTAATTGACACAAAGTCAAGCTCACTAAGAGCGCCATAAGAATCTACCGCTAGTGAGGTAGCTCAATGACACGAGCAATCCACTAAGGATGCCTCTTGCCGCTCCGGCGAGGTGAGGCTCCAAAACCTCTCACAATCTCGAACGGTGGTGGCCAAGAACAATCACCAATCTTGCCAATCAACCACCTCAACGCCTCCAAGCCATCTAGGCACCGGCAAATGCCAAGAGTAACAAGAAAACTCAATTCCGATGCGAAGAACTAGTGCCACTAGATTGAACTCTTTCAAATCATGCACTAGATCACTCAATCTCACTTGGTTTGATCAAATCAACTTGGGAGATGATTTGGGGGGCTTGCCAATGCTCACTAGTATGCTTAGAAATCAAAATGTGTAAGAGAGAACTCAAGTGAGTCGGCCAAGCCCCTTAAATAGGCCACTCAAGACGGCCAAGCCATTGGGCCAGAATCGGGGGCATCGGACGCGCCGATGCTCGACCATCGGACGCTGCCCCAGCGTCCGATGCTCCAGATGGAGCCAGGTGTCCTTCTGAAATGAATACAGGCCACCCGATCCCAACGGTCATATCCCTTCGCGCCACGGTTAATGTGACATCGGACACGCTGATGCTACTGCTTATTTCTGTTCTTTTCTATGGCACAACGGACACGCAGGCACCATCACATTGGATGCTCAACCCCTGCGTCCGATGACCATGCAGAGAGGTTATAGAGAGGGCCAAATCACATCGGACGCAGGCCAGCGTCCGATGCTCCCTGGAAAACTAGCTCGCGCCACGTCACCTGCATCGGACTCTGCAACAGTGTTTCCTCAATGTCCGTTGCCAGTGTTCGATGCTTCCTCAGCATCAGTCTGTAGTTAGGGTTAGCCATCAGACGCTGGCCTAGCGTCCGATGCTGCCGCCTCCAGCGTCCGATGCTACTTACTCAGCACCTTTCGCTTTCTAACTTCTACCCTTGCTTCCATGTGCCAACACCAAAGTGTTACAACACTTGTGCACGTGTGTTAGCATTTTGCAAAGCATTTTCCAAGGGTTTTGTTAGTCACTCACTAGGTCTATATCATCAAAAAGTTAGAGAACACCTAGTGGCACTTAAACACCGCATAAGCCGTGAATGATCTCCTCTTAATAGTACGGCTATGTATCCTAAATGTGATCACACTCGCTAAGTATCTTGATCACCAAAACAAAGAGCCCTATAGGTTATACCTTTGCCTCTGGGTCTCTTTGCTCCACATCTTCTCTTATTTTCATATTCCACCAATGATAGAGGACTTGATCACTTAGTTGCATATGGCCATCACCATCCTCCACGGTTGCCACCTTGCTAGCTCCACCACTTGGCTTGGTGTCAATCCTTTCTTATAAGCTACACACATGCTTAGCAATAGGATTAGACCAAATAGGTTTCATCAATTAACCAAAACCAAACTAGGGCTTTCAATCTCCCCCTTTTTGGTAATTGATGACAACCTATACAAAGATATGTGATTTAAAATTGAGTAACCACATTGATAGTATTAGCTCCCCCTACATATGTGCTATAGAGTTTGGTTCTAAGTTTGGCACATATGTATGGATATGAAAGGTGGGTGAGCAATACTACCAATGATGATGCTAAGACATAAGAATGGACCTTTGAAGCGTGATACCAATCGGAGTGCACATGTTATACCATCCTTAGCATCTTTTGTCACTAGACATACATCAAAACTCAAAAACCCCGTGAGATTAACATTATAATAGGGCTCTTGAACCACTTGAAATACACATATGTCTAGTTACCTTTCTATACATGCTAGTGAATCAATTCATCAATCATGTCCTATCACTAGCATTCACCACATAAGCATGGATATCAAATTAAAAAGCTTATGCAATGCAATCAATCATATGAATATGCACATTTCAAATGCAACATACAAGTTTATGAGCTTGCTCCCCCTATTTGTATGCTCAAGTTTCAATGCCACTTGAAAGCTTACTTACATGTTTCCCCCTTTCACTAACATATCTACTTGAAAGCTTACTTACATGTCTCCCCCTTTCACTAACATATCTTTGTCATCATTTTATCCCCCTTTGTCAACAATTAGCATAAAGGTGGGGCAAGTTTCAATGAAAGGAGACAACTTGTACCATGAGAAGTGTATGAGGGAATCAAGCGAAGTCAAATTTTGGCTTAATCTAGCACATGAGCATAAGATATTGAACATGGTTTGCTCTAGAGTAAGCTTCTTCACATATCTTGCAATGGTTATCTTACTCACGTTGGTTAAACACCTATTGCTCACTTACTAGATCAAACACTAGAGTTACAAGCTCACAAACAAGTTATATGCTACCACTAGATCAAGTCAAACATAGAAGCAATAGTGGTACCATATATACTTCAAATTCATTTGATTTTCAATGAATGAACCTAAATAAGCAATGTGATGGATATATGAACTAGATCACAACCTATTAAGAATGAATGCATATGGCAAACAATTTCACCTTTGCTTTCTTGGAGGGGAGGCATGTCATAAGTGGGGGTGCATTCAACTCATGTTGGAGAAGTCTAGGATATTCAATTCATTCCTTAGCTTGCAAAAGCTTCTTTCATCTAGTGGCTTGGTGAAGATATCGACAAGTTGATCATTGGTGCCCACACTCTCAATAGATATGTCTTTTTTTTGCTTGATGATCTCTAATGAAGTGATGCCTTATATCAATATGCTTTGTCCTTGAATGTTCAACCGGGTTGGTGGCTATTGTTGACACTGGTTATCTATCAAAATTAAAGGATAAATAAATATGAAAAGGGCATGAATTCAATCACCAATAAAGGTTTAGGGTTTTAATTGACAATATTCCACGAGTTTTGGTGAATTGTGATTCTGCAGGGACTAAACCAGGAAACCAGCGCTGATTGCTTCCCCTAGAAGGAAACCGACGGGAGATAACGCAATCGCCAAGTCAAGAGTATTCCAGAAGGTTCTAGAGGACACCAGAGGACATCACGAGGCGGGGCACCGCAAGAGGCCGCCAGGTGGGACCGATCGGTCCCACCATGAGACCGACCGGTCTCCCCCGGGCCCGCTGGCTTCCGTCTTCTGCAAGCTTCCTCCACCGCCTTTGAGGATCCATCTCAGCCCTACGTGAAGTCGGTTTGATCTAACGGCCGCGGTTGATCCCTCAGGGCTATATAAACAGGCCCCCAGACCCGAGGGCAGATCAAGTCCCTCTTCAGAAAAGACTATGCCTCATTCAGAAACCCTAGAAGAGACATCAAGAGCCAGCTATCAAGTAGAAGACTAGTTACCCCTCTAGTTTAGATGTAGAACCTAGTCTTATATTAGAACTAGAAGAGAGAGAGAGAGAGAGAGAGAGGAAGAGATCAAGAAGGAGCTCTGGCCTGTCGGATCAACTTCTTCATCTTGTACCTGCGGATTCAAGTTTATCTTCAACTTGCTTCAGCGAT
This sequence comes from Coix lacryma-jobi var. lacryma-jobi, assembly GCA_009763385.1. Lineage (NCBI taxonomy): Eukaryota > Viridiplantae > Streptophyta > Magnoliopsida > Poales > Poaceae > Coix > Coix lacryma-jobi. The sequence continues at coordinate 54,399,689 of CM019824.1, forward strand.
TGTTTCGGTAATCAACGTCTATATTTAAGTTTGAGTCATTGTTCTTATTATTCTTAAGGTTTGTGACTCTCTTTTGAGTACTTTAATTCTAATCATTCTAGAGTTAGAGTAGTTGGATAGTGTAAGCGTGGTGCTTAGACTTGATAGCTCATAAATGGCTCCTATAATGCCGGTAGTAGTGGTTGTTCGCAAGGGTGACTGTTATAGCCTTGTTGATTCTTCTATAGTCCACTTACCCGTGTGTAGGCTCGGTAGGATTATACATTTGCATAAAAGACTCATACTCTGTTTGTGACCTTTTATGGCAACTTCCCCACTAAGAATAATATAAACATATCACTCTTAAATTGGAATTAGATAGCCTTAGTGATCCCCTCTGTACTTCTAGATTCTCCGGCCTTGTTAGCTACTCAGGGGTTAGACTTTAAGACTTAACACTATCCGTTCCTTTGGGTTCGATATTAAAACTGGGTTACTCCGGTGAAGTGCTACATCGGTAGATCTTATCTGTGCGCTTGCGGATAAAGTAGAGTGTGCGTTAATTTATACCAACAAGCATTTCAAGCGCCGTTGCCGGGGATAGTGTTTATCTCTACTCTCGGTAGCGACGTTAGTATGTGTCAACAAGCATTTCTGGTGCCGTTGCCGGGGAACGGTAGATCAACTTAAGTCTTAGTTTAACCTTGTCATCATACTTTTATCTTTTCCTTTTTTGTCCCAGTCTTTTTTTTATTTTTGTTTTCATTCTTATGAATGTTGTTTTTGAAATCTACTCTTATCTATAACTACCCCATGAGCAAGCTATAACCAGTAGAATCCTTATACCCCATCATAATACCTGGTTATGAGCTATGCCTACCTTTCTGCTGCGCTGTCCTTGTAATGAGCATAGGAATATAATTGTGAAAATATTCCTTTGGGTATTTTGTCACTAACCTTCCTAGGTCTGAAGCAGAAAAGAACGAAGGAACAACAAACACAAGGTATGTCCCACCAATCATCATGCAACATTGAATTACGTTCAGCCAATCTTGATTTGTGGAAAATACAAGCTTGGGGAATAGACTTTCTAAGAATATTTCTTGCCATGTTGCTATGTTGGTTGTCCCTACCTTTAGGATATGCTCATATACTAATCATACTCTTTCATCATCATCTGAGTAAATCTCTATAACGCCTTCATGTTACCATTATTTGCTATAGTATATGTTTAGGTTTGAAGTACTTTCATACATCTCTTAAATGAAGCATGGTGCCTAGTTTAGGAGTGGGTGATCTTGCTTTCAAAGGCCTTTTAATTTAAGCATGCTTAGGTTAGAATGCCCTCTTAAATCAAATTAGACGTGGTGTCTAGGTTGGTTTTTGAGCTGACAGTATGCTATAGTGGATGTTGGATATTTTGTTGGACTAACCCTTGCAGGAAAACTTTTAATATCAATTTGGGGAAGTCCGGAGATGAACTCATACCAGAGATGAAGCAAGGCGTACAATAAACTTCAACAACTTTGCACAATGAAGACTCAACTCATTCATCATGGATGAAAGAACTGTGAGTATCAAAGTTTATTTTGTCTACTACTGCAAGTTATCTTTTGCCTTGAATCATGTTAAAGTGCAGCCAACACTTGAAATACTAGTTTATGCTAAAACAATCCTAAAAACATCTTTTTATTAGCATAGATGCAAAAAAACATAAGTTATGGTTAACAACCCATGCTTCAAATTATTGCAATCCTTTGGGTATATATCCACTAACGTTATGCAGGAGAGAGATTTTGTTCATCCATGGTTTGGTGTGAACATTGAAGATCCAAAACTCAAACCATAGACATACAAACCTACTCTCAGATCACAAATGGTGCTAGCCTAGCTTTGAGTCTTGCTTGGGCGCTGATGACAAACAGGATGCAACTTACCTCATATGAAACAACCTATGCCTGCAATCATCATTGCCCAAGATATCAAGACAAGAAGTGGGGAGTTATCCTCTTTTCTAATCAAGAGCTAGCTTGGGAGACAAGATGGTACCACTACGACAATAGCAAGATCTACAAGTGAAACACATGAACATGTTGTTGGGAGTCCATCTACATCACAAGCCAGCCTGGGAGAGACAATTCCGTTGTCTAGATGTGTTTCACAATCAAAGGGAGGAAGGAGAAAACCAGCTTCAGGACATATTAATCTCCTACTCACCACTTTGATCAATACAAACCACTAGATGCTGTCCCAGTCGAGAAGAAGAATATGATCCACCACTCATACTTGGAAGATCATTCTTGAATGCCATCAATGTTATCATCTTTGCCGAACCTGGAGAAGTCAACTTTTGGATCTTTCGCCGCATCTTCAACATCTACATCACTTATGAGCAGCCAAAGAGAACCAAGAGAAGTCGTCGAAGGGAGAACCAACTGCCAAGAATTGAGGAGGGCATCATGAAGGATGAAGCCACTGCACCACAAGAGTTAGAAGATGGAGAGATAGTACCTGAGCCAACAAATCAAGAAGAACAGTCGATAAGATCTCCATCATCTAGACACTGTTGAGAGGACAAGTCTCAGTTGTGACATTACAAGACAAAAGACTCTCATGGAGGCACTCGAGTAGCAGCTCTAAATTCAAGTCTCTTGCCAACCCACTAATTAAAGGAAAACAAGAAAGGTTGACAAGAGAAGAATGCGGAACTGTACCTACATCCTCATAGTACAGAATTAATACAAGAGAAGAGAGAGGATCCTAGGCAGCATACTCGAGGAACAATGCGCCTTCACTGATAAGTCAACACAAGAGAAGGAAGATCGATACCTCTAAAGATGATTCCAATGTGATCTTCCTCCTCTCAAGCCCACTGGGAGACGAGCAAGAGAAGACAAGCCAGCTAGACAAGAGAAGCTTCCACAAGGTGGTTTAACACATCACTCTTCAATAACAAGGTAACATTTCAAGGTAAGTAACCATCACTATAAAAGCTTCTTCTTGACTCTAGTATGAACATAAATAAAGAACTAAACATGCTTAAGTTGCACCTCACTTGATCCAACCTAATCAACTCAACATGTTCAGTCCTTTGATCTTTACTCTCTTGTATCTCACTGTCTTAACTAAATGAGCTAAAATGTTGTGCATCTAACCTTTGGAAGATGATATATCTCAATTATGAAAAGATCGACACTTTATGCATAGATTATCCTTCCTTGGGTTAAGTAATTTGATCTATTAAATATTTTAAGATGCTACTTTTATGCTCATCCTCTGATCCTATCACTCATATTAAGATTAAATAGAACACATAAACAAAAAGTTTATCTTGTGCAATGTGCCTAAGGTTAGAAGGGAATAAACAAAACTTTTGGTTCTGTTTGTGTTTTTCCACCGACAGAGCCCATGCACTTGATATCTACCATGTCTTTATGAGCAGGACACACTCTTGAGCAAAACATGGAGAAGTTTGTCACTCCCAAATTCTACAGAGTGAAGGTCCTAGATCTACAAGAACATGCACACTGAGCAAGATGCTGCCAGCTTCCATAATTAATGCTTCACTTCAAACTGCTAGACGAACGAAGAACATGAGTGACACCATATCAAGAGGCATAAACAAGAAGGAATGATGGAAGACGTCATAGTCAGAATTAGAGGTCATGAAGTCCCCACAGACTTCTTGATCCTCGACATGAGAAGACGCTGATGTCCACCTCATCCTAGGAAGACTATTCCTCTACGCTGCAAGTATAATCATCTACAAGAGGAAATCCATTTTCACTTTCCTGGAGAAAAGGCACGATGCAACTTCATCAACTAAATGCCTAATGAAGCACTCAAGAAGAACAGAAGTGAAAGACGCTGCTCTCAAAGCCAAAGTAGACAAACTATCAACAATAGAGAGGCCAATCATGAAGAAGAAGCTATCGACACTGTCCCAGAAAAGAAGAGAAACCTCAACATAGTGAACCACAGGAAGTGAAGACTCAGAACAAGAAAGTATGAAAGAAAAAGTCTGCACCTCAGAGGTACAATCAATAATAACATTCCAAACGTCTGGCATACCTTGGGAGGTCTGAACCAAGGGAAGGTCCGGTTCGTCGGACCTAAATATCCGAACCTTCGCCAAAAGGTAAAAATCGGTAGTTATCTTTATATTTACTTTGCTGCATATTTCTCATATTTAATTCTTAGTCATTTATTGCATCATCATATTTAATTCACAAACATTTTAATTCTGCATTGCATTAGAAAAGAAAATAAAAATATTGTAATTGTTACATTATATCATAAACCATAAAGCTCCATGTGAATAATTCTATGGTGTGTAAAAACTCGCAAGGATATTCACTGTGGTGGCATAAAAATAATAAAAATAAATATGCATTCAACCTGTTGCATTTTCTCTTGCATCATAAAAATATAAAAATATAAAAATATTGAGAAAGAGATCTTACTGAAATTCTGGACAACTAAGGCTTGAGTGGCCAACCGCTAATGCTTAATCTGTTCCACAAGTTTTGTTGTCTATTTGAGTTTCACAGGATTTAAAAGGCCAAGAAAAGCTGATGAACAAGTGAACGCTGCATCCACTGTTGGAGCACTGTCTTAACAAACATCAATCAAAGCTCTAATAGAGGAATGACGTATCCACTGCCGGTCTGCTGCATTGCAAGATCGAACGACTACGTCAACATTCAGCTTGGGGGAAAGCACACCCATGTATCCACGTAAGTATCTCTATTCTCTTAAGTTTTTCATTCTATAAATAAATTCAAAACGCCAAAAATATGTGAGCACATGAAGGCTCACCCCTAAAAAGAAAAGAACAAAAATATGTGGGCACATGAAGGCTCACCATTAATTAAAAAAGAGACAAAAATATATGGGCACATGAAGGCTCAACGCTAGTAAGGGAACCAGCTTGGGGGAGACGCACCCCGTTATCTTCACGAATTAGGTATGTCTTTATTATTATTATTATTACTACTACTATTATTAGCTTTTATTTTAAAGTGTGTTAGATTAAATAAATAAAATAGTGTGTCTAGTTTGTTGTAAGAAGTTGATGACCAAAGAAGAACCTGCTCTCTCTTATCTTTTGCATGGAAATGATGAATAGTTGCTCTATCTAATTTCTTTCAAGTACCTAGCCTTCAAAGCATGAGTTCTCCTCATTAATAATGATGCCTTAAAATAAAATTAAATACATGGATGGCAAATACTTAATCTAAGGTCTAGGTAATTGGGATATGACATGTGATGATCTGAGCTGCTATTATCTTGTTCTAAACAACACTAAAGTTCCAGAGATTTCTAAATATAAACATGACTAATAATTGCATTGAGTTAAATTAAGCTTTGTTGACCCTGTGAGTAGTTTATCATACCATTGAATTGAGATCACTTACACATTTCATCTATCTTCCGCATAAATGCTCATAATTATCTGTTGCTACACTCTCTGAAGTTTGTTGGAAACATGTGGCTGTGAAAAAAAAAGAGATCCGAGGAAATAAAAAGGGACAAGTGTCCGAAACCTCAAAAAGATAGACCCCGAGGAAATAAAAAGGGACAAGTGTCCGGAACCTCAAAGAAAAAGAAAAAAAAAGAGAAGAAGAAAAAAAAATGTCAGAAAAAATGGGCACGTGCCCGATAGTAGAATTAGCCTAATAGCCATATGTCTCTGATAAACAGAAGAGAGTGAATATATTCAAAAGAGCATCCGACTCCATTTTCCATACACATGCGCTTCTTGATTCAATGGTTGGTTGACTTTCTTTTTGGATCCATTGTTTAATTTGACAACATGTGTATTAATGCTTTTGAAAATCAATTAAAACTCCGGGATAAAGGTGAAGTGAAAGAACTAGAGACATAGTGCTTGATTTGATTGTTCAATCTCTCAATTATTCAAGATCTAAGGTAAGAGTAATAAGCCGCATGAAGAATAACATAATATATTTGGAGAATTTTTGTTTAACAGCAGGTGTACTTGTTGGAAGTAAAGATATTGTAGCAACTCTTGATCCATTGTTATGTTTTGGTTTTGCTAAGGGACTAGCAAAGGGTAAGCTTGGGGGAATTATTGACACTGGTTATCTATCAAAATTAAAGGATAAATAAATATGAAAAGGGCATGAATTCAATCACCAATAAAGGTTTAGGATTTTAATTAACAATATTCCATGAGTTTTGGTGAATTGTGATTCTGCAGGGACTAAACCAGGAAACCAGCGCTGATTGCTTCCCCTAGAAGGAAACCGATGGGAGATAACGCAATCGCCAAGTCAGGAATATTCCAGAAGGTTCTAGAGGACACCAGAGGACATCACGAGGCAGGGCACCGCGAGAGGCCGCCAGGTGGGACCGGTCGGTCCCACCATGAGACCGACCGGTCTCCCCCCGGGCCCGCTGGCTTCCGTCTTCTGCAAGCTTCCTCCACCGCCTTTGAGGATCCATCTCAGCCCTACGTGAAGTCAGTTTGATCTAACGGCCACGGTTGATCCCTCAGGGCTATATAAACAGGCCCCCAGACCCTAGGGCAGATCAAGTCCCTCTTCAGAAAAGACTATGCCTCATTCAGAAACCCTAGAAGAGACTTCAAGAGCCAGCTATCAAGTAGAAGACTAGTTACCCCTCTAGTTTAGATGTAGAACCTAGAATTATATTAGAACTAGAAGAGAGAGAGAGAGAGAGAGAGAGAGAGAGAGGAAGAGGTCAAGAAGGAGCTCCGGCCTGTCGGATCAACTTCTTCATCTTGTACCTGCGGATTCAAGTTTATCTTCAACTTGCTTCAGCGATTGTTTCGGTAATCAACGTCTATATTTAAGTTTGAGTCATTGTTCTTATTATTCTTAAGGTTTGTGACTCTCTTTTGAGTACTTTAATTCTAGTCATTCTAGAGTTAGAATAGTTGGATAGTGTAAGCGTGGTGCTTAGACTTGATAGCTCATAAATGCCTCCTATAACGCTGGTAGTAGTGGTTGTTCGCAAGGGAGACTCTTATAGCCTTGTTGATTCTTCTATAGTCCACTTACCCGTGTGTAGGCTCGGTAGGATTATACATTTGCATAAAAGACTCATACTCTATTTGTGACCTTTTATGACAACTTCCCCACTAAGAATAATATAAACATATCACTCTTAAATTGGAATTAGATAGCCTTAGTGATCCCCTCTGTACTTCTAGATTCTCTGGCCTTGTTAGCTACTCAGGGGTTAGGCTTTAAGACTTAACACTATCCGTTCCTTTGGGTTCGATATTAAAACTGGGTTACTCCGGTGAAGTGCTACATCGGTAGATCTTATCTGTGAGCTTGCGGATAAAGTAGAGTGTGCGTTAATTTATACCAACAGCTATTTTGATGGCGCTCTCATTATCACATAGCAATGGGACTTGTCCAAACTTGACTCCATAATCTTGCAATGTTGCTTTCATCCATAGCAATTGTGCACAACAATTACCCGCGGATATGTATTCGGCTTCGGCGGTAGAGAGTGCAACACTATTTTGCTTCTTTGATGACCATGAGACAAGTGATCTTCCAAGCAATTGACAAGTGCCTGATGTGCTCTTCCTATCCACCTTGCATCCCGCATAATCGGAATCCGAGTATCCAATCAATTCAAATTGAGAGCCCTTGGGATACCATAGTCCAACATTTGGAGTGTGCTTCAAATATCTCAATATTCTTTTGGTTGCCTTCAAATGACTTTCTCTTGGTGAAGCTTGGAACCTTGCACACATACACACACTAAACATCACATCTGTCCTTGATGCGGTCACATAGAGTAGACTTCCAATCATTGATCGATATAACTTTTTGAAGGACCGGAAGTGCTACCAGAAAGCGACCAGAGGGAGGGGGGTGAATGGGAGCTTCAAATTTCTTTTCAGAAACTTGTCGCCACTGTCCCGAGAATCAACCCCTAAGAGCAAACCTAGAGCTTGCAAGTGTCCACGACCCTAGATGTAGATGCTTCCAAGAAACACAACGAGACACTACACAACTCTAGAAACCCAACACAAAAGCAGGAAATCAAAACCGACAACGGACGAACGAACAGCGGACGAAACAACGCAGAAACATCTGCATCGGACGCTGGCCTGCGTCCGATGCCAAAAGAACCTCTCTGGAACCTTACTGGACTGGCATCGGACGCTGCTACAGTGAAACCCTAGCATCCGATGCTAGACACCCGACGCGTCCGATGACAACGGACGCTCCGATGGTCAGCGTCCGATACTCCTTTAAAAACATAGTCAGATGACATGTGGCACCGGACGCGTCCGATGGAATGAACTCAGCGTCCGATGCTCATGGCTTGAGCATCCGATGGTCCCGATTCAGTGCTATTCTTTCGCGAAATTCACCCGATCTCCTCCGAATCAAAAGCTCTAAGGCTTAGACTTGGTATGAGGAGTTCCTAGGAGGTTAGTAAGCTATCCCAAAGAGATCATGGCTCGAACCTAACTCCAAATCGGTGAATTGGAAGAACTCGGGATAAAGGGAGCAAAACTCGATCCAAAACGAAAATCGACCGATCTACTAGCTCATGAGGTTAGAGGTGATTTCCTTCGGTGGAAAGAAGTGCCTCACGATCTAGAACAACTCAGTTCAAACGGATTTGCAGAAGATGCACCGAAAAGAGAGATCGATCACCGAGAAAAACATGGAGAAAAGCAACCCACGAAGAACAACACCAAAACGCGAATCACAACCACGAAATTGCAACCGTGTGGCTACCACATGCTACAATAGTGAGATTACGACCTCACTTCCTCAAAATCTCACGAACACAGAGGTATGATTGTCTTCTCTGTGGATCTCAGTTCGCTACAACAGGGAATAGGGAGAGCAGGAAAACCCTAGGAAGAAAATAGCAAAGACTGAGATAGTTTGAGAGGTGGGTGTCTCCCCCCTAATTCTAATTCCCACTCTACCCCTAAGTATTTACAGAGCGAACCAGCGAAACCCTAAGGCTATCCTGGACCAACTCGAAGATGATGCTGATCCGACAGCCACGCCCGCACAACTGGTAGCATTGCCTCGACGCAACCTCACCGATTGCCGCTGCCACTGCTCTGCTTGTCCTTTTCCCGGACTCCGCCCCCCGGTTTTGTGGCCAAAACCGGGAAACCTGTCTTCACGACCATCCCCCAGTTTTGAGGCCGAAACTGGGAAACCCGACGTCCGTCGCCTGAGTTTTGTGGCCCAAACTCAGAATCCTGCCAGCGCCCAGGTATTGAGGCCCAAACCTGGTGTTGGCGCAAAAAGTGACACCTCGCGCCAAGGCACACAGCAAGCCGAACGAGGCTAGCTTCAATCGGGTGCCCGGAGTATGTTGAATCCGGAGACGTGCCAGTCGGTTTGACCTGAAAACCAACAAAGGATAAAAGTGTGAGAATACCTTGGAACATGCCGGGTGTTGGTATTTCTTAGCGTCGCTACTAAGAATAGAGTTTTAATCTATCCCCGGCAACGGCGCCAGAAATGCTTGTTGGTATTTCTTAGCGTCGCTACTAAGAATAGAGTTTTAATCTATCCCCGGCAACGGCGCCAGAAATGCTTGTTGACACTTCTTAGCATCTCTACTAGGAATAGAGTTTTAATCTATCCCCGGCAAAGGCGCAAGAAATGCTTGTTGGTATTTCTATTGACTATTGGATAATTCCGCAAGCGCACAGAATATACCGATGTAGCACTTCACCCGGGAGTATTCCAAGGTATCGTTATTTATTTTATCCCAAAGGAAAGCAAGCTAGGAAAGATGTAGAGAGAGGAAAGATAGATCCTTTAGTCTTACTATACTCTATTATCAATTAGAGAGGCAAAAGGGGGTAAGTGGATATAAGGGAGGATAGATAGATAGGATAAATAAGCAAAGAGTATATGATATGAAAAGATAACTTAGTAGAGTTAGCTAGGTGGGAGGACAACGAGTGAGTATAAAGTACTCCTATGTTTCTACCTTTACTCCTATCAACCAATCCTAATTAAATAGATGACTTAACTAGATTGATGCCTTGCTACTTGTGTGAGAGGGATAAACGAGAGAGTAAAGCGATAGAAGGTTGTTCACCTAACCCAGTACTCAAGCGGATATTTGGCTTATGGATGCCTTACCTTTTAAAAACTAACCTGAGTTCATGTGAGGCGATCTAGGTAGCCAGGCAAAATCTGTCACCTTTTGCCCATGCGCCCCTACTGTCCGTGCAAGCGAGCGGTAGTCAAAAATAAGATGAAGTATGAGCACCACGCTCACACTTATCTACACCTTTAGCTATCGATCAAAATAGCTAAAGCCCCTATCCTAAGATAGGACGATGACGCACACACAAGAAGCTATTTAAACGAAATCAATCTAACTAAGACAACTATAGAACTAAGATAAGCACACAACAAGACTATATAAATATAGACTTGCACTAAGTAAATACTTAAATAAATACTTGGAAAGTAAATACTTAAGTAAATGCAAAGTAAAGTAAAGAAAGAATAATATATTATATAAATAAAGTCTTACAAAAGAAGAAAGATGCAAGGGCTATACCAGACTCCCAGAAGACGACTCCGGACACCCGAGCTTCGCCCGACTCAACTCTAACTCCCACTCTAGACTAACTACTACTACTCTTGCTTGATCTCACATGAGAGTGGAGATATGTGTTGTGAGATGTGTGAGATGCCTTTAATGAGAGTGTGAAGGCCTCTATTTATAGTGGAGGTGGAGTAGGGGCTACTCCGGCGCCACGTCAGCGATCTGCGTGCTCCCCATCTCTCAACCCTTGGATCCACCGTCATTGTAACCGCCACGGATGGATGGCCTTGATTTCTTCACGTGTGAAACATGTGCAAGCAACTGACATTGGATGGGTTTCACCATGGGGTCGGCCGACCCAAGCCAATGACAGGTGGGCCCACCACTTTGCTTCTAGAAGGTGTTGATGTCATTAGGCTGAACAGTGTGGTCAGGGCCCACCAAGGGGGGGGGGTTAGCCGACCCCCCTATGACAGGGCTGGCCCACCAACTTGTGTCCCCTGATGTCCCCAAATGTCATGGAGCATGGTGTCATATGTTGGTTGCATTTGGTTTTCGGTGTAGACCCATGAATCCATGTGCTTCTCATCTTGCACCATTGAGCAAAAGCACATGGTTGATCCAATGGTTGATATTGGCTTGAACATGCTTCTCTTGGATCATGCCATGTCACCATGGCTGAGGTGGCCCAAAGGTGGGGTCGCTCGACCCCCTTGGTGGGCCCACCTGGCCTCATTTTGTTCATTTTGCCATCTCCTACAAGTTCACAAGCTAAGAGTACAAGTGGAACTTATTAGTGATAAATATGCTCATGATATGCTATTCTTCCTTGAAACTGAGGCCTGTTGACGGTATTTTGATGAGGTAAAACATGCTATAACTTCCGTCAACAAGATCCCCCAAGCTTAACCTTTGCTCGTCCCGAGCAAACAATCAAACTTGGCCAGGGTGGATCAGTATTTTTACTATGCATCACATTTCAAGAGTACCATGTGCACAACAAAGTTCTTCTCTTTGAATGGAAAAATTAGCTATGTAAATCACCCATATTACCTTAGTACTTTATGGGGCTTATGGCTTTTCCTTTGTCTTAGGTGGTTGAAAGATAGAACAGATTGACTTGAGCACTAACTTTCTTGTTTTTAGCAAGTTTCATACCAGAGGTTTTGCAATATTTTTCAAAAGAAAGACTTAATGTTCCTCATATGGTTCTCTCATGTCGCTCAAATGGTGTATGATTCCTCACCAAGGCATATGATAAGTGTTGCCTTCTTTATTTCATCCTACTTCTAAACAGGCTTATATGTAGCTCAAGGTAGAGATGAAAGAAGATGGCGTACTTACTTGCATTTTGTTGCGTAGTCAAAGCTCGGATCCTTGAAGAGAAGTGTCATACTCCCAGATCAAGATGTGCAAGTGTGTGGTGTATGGTGGACTAGATTGCTTCTTTATTTGATAAGATCTATCTCTCTATTTTTTTTTTCTTTTTCTCTCTTTTCTAATGAGATATGGCTAGCATTTTTTTCATGGACTTTCACTTGTCCATCTCTCTTTTTTTTCTTTCTCTTTTTTTCATATTTATTTTGCCTAGCCTTTTGAGTCTCATCTAATAAATAATTGAGAGAGATTTCCTAACACTTGGAGTATGAAGCAAACTATTTGGTGGAAATGAAAGGCATGTTTGTGCATACTTCTAGTGTAGAAGCAGCATGTATATGAGGTGTGTACGTGATCTTCATCTTAGGAGCATGAAAAGTCTCTTAACAAGGGTCAATAAGACTTGACAACACTCAATACAAAGCAAATAGCCTATGTAGAAGGTTTGTAAACATGTAAAGCATATATGGCTATGGTAGGAATTTATCACCATTGAGGAACAATTAAGAATTTGATCATTTTAAAAATAAATTCTCCGGTAATCTATCATGCTTAGAACAATGTTATAGCAGCTCTTGTCTCACTATATCATGTCTCTCAACAACTTAGACTTAGTTTTAGCACTTGCAACCCACAAAGTTTTCAGGTTCATGATGGTTTAAATGAGCTAAGTGATCCATACTTAGAGAAATACTAATTTGTAAACTAGGCACTAGAGAAACATTAACAAGGCAACTAGTCATCATTTCCATGGGGAAGATAGACATATATGAGACATATGTGCTAAGGGGAATATTAAGCAAATATTTTTGGTATTTTCATTTTTTTTAAATGCAATGAGAAAACTAATTGAAACGTAAATAACTTAAGATACAGGACTTACCTTGGTGGGGGAGAGGATCTCCCCCAAGCTTGGTTCTTGCCTACTGTGGTGGTGGATAATGCTGGTACCACCCGGGCCAACATCGTGCTTCTTCTTCTTGAATGGCCTGCAGGAGTTGGGCATTTTGTTGTGCAAGAAGCAATGTTGCCTCTTGTTCGATGTTCATTGCACCCATGTTGTCGATGAGCTCGTCCATCGGCGTCCTTTGATGTTGCCTTCCTCTACCCCGTGGGCGAGGAGTGTCTTGAGAGCAAGGAGTGTCCTATGAGCGAGGAGGCCTTCCCAAGGACCCTGAAATGTCCATAGAGGCTGCCTCATCTCCCTCTTCAACTCTTTCAGCCTGATGTGAAGGTTCGCCTTGTTCCATTCGAGTAGCACGGGACGCTCACCTTGTCCTCCTGCTAGTACCTGCAACTTTTGGGGCTCTTTCCTCGGGGTCCAAATCAAAGGTTAGCGTACGAAGCGCATACAATCGAAGTCCCTCACAAGGGAGAGTGATTTCGACTGTATGGCCAGGATAAATCATTATTAGTTCACCCTTGGGACCCCTTTTTAGTACATCGCAATGAATAAATACATTTTCTTCCAAAACATCTCTCACGGTTTTAATGTACTCAAATGTTTGGGATTCTAGTGCACCCAAAGCTTCGGCTATGCGAGTGATGAATGATGTGAAGTATATGGGTTTCCTAGGCTCTATGTAGCTAAGCCAATAGTTCACTAGCATTTTAATAGGTGAAACTTTAACCTTGCTAACCATGGCATAGAGTAATTTTAGTTCATCATCACTTACCAAAGCTCCTCTCATGCTAGGGAAAAGAGTGGTAATCAGCCAGTAGTGCATGAAACGTAAGGTTGGGTTATGAATTTTGAGCGGTGAGGGGTTGGAACAATCACTAGAGCCAGTAATGGCATACCAGAAAACATTCTTGTCATAATGGAAAGCATGGTCTACATCAAGATGGCAAGAGTGATCAAATCCTAAAGCAGTGTTTAATGTGCTCCAAGTCAAGTCATATTCCATCCCAAACATTCAAAATGCTATCCCATCATTATTTACTTTTAACATGCACAAAAACTAAATGGTTAAGTTCTTTATGCCAAATTCAAGAATTTCAAAGAATCCTCCCCAACCAATGGTATTGAAAATAGTGTAAAATTCTGAATCCATACCTGTTTCTTGCAAGAGGGCCGGATCAATGACACTTGTGTGTGAGAAATTACAATCACTAAGAGTGAAGAATTTCCCCACCTCTTCGGCATTTAGCCTGAGGCCACTCTCGGTCTCTATTACTCTAGCCAGGGGAATGAAGGGTACTAGCTCACTTCTTTCCACCTCTCTCCTCTCATGATCACTAGCATGGTGAGGTTCTTGGGAAGAACTCTCACCCTTGTTGGACTTTTTGAAACGGGAGGCAAGCAACTTCTTCATCTTTCTACAAGATAAGCTACCAAGCTTCTACCACTACTATGAAATAGGGACTATTTTTGGGTTTTTGGTTTTTAGATGGCTACTACTAAGCTAAGCTTGAGAATGAACTTGCAACTAAGGAAGGAAAGGAAGAACTTGTGAGCTTGAGATGGTTCTGGTGGTTTTGGTGTGGAGTTGAGCTCACAATGCAATGGTATATATAGGGGGAGAAGGGTATCTTGGTGTCTCCCACAACATGGATCGGCCAATCCCCCTCCTTGGCACTTTCAACTTTGGTTTTGCTTTAGCCAGGGGACATGTCTAAAATGAGTAAATACATTTTCAGGATGGGCCAACACATGGGTCGGCCGACCCCCCTACGTGTCCTCTCAACCTTTAAACTTTGTGTCATCATGTGTCTAGTAAAGATGCAACTATGTTTGGTCCAAAGTTGACACAAATTTCAGAGATTCCCTTGCCTAGTGTTTGGTGAAAGAGAAAAGATGAATGGCCAAAGTGGAGACATGTCTAAAGTGGTTCCCATGGACCATGAGAGCACTAAGGCATGCCTTTGGCTGGTTGTTGTGGTCCCATGAGCATCCAACATAAAGAGGAACATCTCATGCTTAAAGAGTAAAGCAAAGGACCATTTCTTTTCAGATGTTGGCTTTGGTGATATGCATGATGTTCATGAGCATGCTGAGTAGAGTGCAGCAGGGTGCAGGAGGGCACCATGGTGGGATCGGCCGATCCCTCCTTGGATGCTCCTCGAGCACAAAAGTGTTGTGTCATACTCAGGGTACTAAGCCAAGATAGAGCATGTACCAGTGGGCCCACTAGTGGGGTCAGCCGACCCCACCTTGGGGTGGTCCCACGGCTCAGTTTTATTGCAAGTCATTGTCAAGGTGTTACTATCCTGGAAATTTATTTTATCAAAATGAAATATGCAGAATTAACTAAGTATGCAATTGAAGAGAAATGCAAGAATTGAAATGCATAAAAAAATTAAATATGAGATAACTACTGATTTACCTTATCAGCGAGGGCTCCATGTTTTAGGTCCTTAGAGCAGGACCTCTCCGTCTTGTCATTCATTGGGTGCTTCGATCGGTCCCAGAGATGGAGACCGTGGTTGTACCTCGTCGGCGAGTTCTTCTTTTATTTCAGCCTTGTTGGCCGACTCGCTCTTTTTCTTGTTCCTACGGCGTGGGCGACGACGATGATTTTTGTTGTCTCGAGGTTCTTTGTCCTTCACCTGCATGTTAGCTTTATAACCGTTGAATGGACACTTTACCTTATATTCTATAAATTGGAGGTGAAGTTGGCCGGATCCCACATAGATGACGGCATTGACCGTATTAAGGAACGACCTTCCCAGGATGATCGCGACGTCTACATTAGATCCCATGTCCAATATAAGGAAATCGACGGGGACGTAGCTGTTTTGGACTTTGATGAGAATGTCCATTGCTAGTCCCTCGGGGATCCGTAGCGTCTGATCGGCCAGCTGCAAGCGAACAAATGTAGGGAGCAAAGGTCCCCCTAGTAAGTTATCATACGTTACCTTGGACATGATGTTGACACCCGATCCAAGGTCGCAGAAGGCATCGTGGAAGACTTGTGGTCCAATCTGGCAGGTGATAGTTGGCAGGCTTGGATCTTCCTTCTTTGTGAGGAAGGGTGGATCAAGTAGATAGCTCCAATTTGACCGGAGCGGAGGCTTGCCAAACCTCGTAGTAACCAATTTTACACCCTCTATTGGATCTTCGGGTTTCCCCGGGATCTTACCTTGCTCGTAGGATGGGACAGCTGCTACTAGTTGAGCTAATTGTGTTTCTAGCATTTTATTAAAGCTCAATTGATTTTTCATAGCAGAATTAAAGCTATCCATTTTCTCATTTATATTTTCAAGAATCTTATCAATAGCCATCATCTTTTTATTAATACCATCATTTATTTTAGATTGGCCTAAGACAAGATCTCTTAAAGAAGGTTGGTTATTATAAGAATTATTAAAATTATTGCTATAATCGTTACCTTGATTTTGGTAGAAGGGGCGCGAGTTCCATCCTTGTTGTTGTTGTTGGGGCCGGTACCCGTTGTTGTTGGCGTTGTTGATGAAGCTCACTTCCTCCTTCGTCTCGGGACAATTATTTCCCAAATGGTCATTGCCTCCGCATACCTCGCACCATTGGTCGGCTTCGACGGCTCGTGCGGTTGCATAAGGTCGAACGACCTCTTGTTCCCTCTTGGAACTTTCTTCTACTTTCTTCATCAGGAGGTCCATCTTCGCACAGAGCATGTCCACCTCATTGAGAGCATGAACACCTCTCTTCTTTGGCTGAAGATGTTCCTCATTCCAACCTTGGTTGGTAACCATCTTCTCTATGAGGTCCTTGGCATCTCTCACATTGTGTTGTAAGAATGCCCCTCCAGCGGCTGCATCTAGGTGATTATGGGCCATACCGGTCAGGCCATGGTAGAAACCTTGGATAATGAGCCACTCCTCTATCCCATGATGAGGACAGGCGTGAATATACTCTTGTAGACATTCCCATGCTTCGGGAATCGTCTCATCAACTTGTTGCTGGAAGCTGGAAATCTTTCCATGAAGGGCGCTGGTCTTGCCCATCGGGAAGAACTTCTTGAGAAACGCATTGGAGCACTTCTCCCAAGTGGTGGCTTCACTCTTGTTGGCGTAGAACCATTGCTTCGCTTTTCCCAATAACGAGAACGGGAAAAGACGAAGACGGATGGCATCTGCAGACACATTCTTCATAGTGAAGGTACCACATACCTCCAAGAAGTGTTGGAGATGGGCGTTGGCATCCTCATGCGGCTTCCCACAGAATGGATTGGCTTGCACCATGTTGATGAGAGCCGGCTTGAGCTCGAAAGTTGCATCCCCCAAGTTAAGTTGCGGACCCGTGGCGACATTGTCAGCCGACGGCGCAGAGTACTCAGAGATGGTCTTTTGGGCCATGGCTTCTCTTCTAGCTGGTGCAGAAACTTCCTCCTCGAACGGATTCTGGTTCGGGATGAACCTCTGAGGTGGAACTTGATGAAGTCTTGTCCTCCTCAACAACTACTCAGGATTTTCAATGAAGTTTGACGGCAGTTGGAAACCACTCATGCACCTACTAGTTTCACGATAACAAAAAGAAACTAGATAGGTGAGGGGTTAGCCCCTATACTAATTGATAACTAATATATAGCAGACTCCGGATTCACTCTCTCTAAACTCCTAGGCTGTTGCTTTCCCCGGCAACGGTGCCAGAAATGCTTGTTGATATTTCTTAGCGTCGCTACTAAGAATAGAGTTTTAATCTATCCCCGACAACGGCGCCAGAAATGCTTGTTGGTATTTCTTAGCGTCGCTACTAAGAATAGAGTTTTAATCTATCCCTGGCAACGGCGCCAGAAATGCTTATTGACACTTCTTAGCGTCGCTACTAGGAATAGAGTTTTAGTCTATCCCCGGCAACGGCGCCAGAAATGCTTGTTGGTATTTCTATTGACTATTGGATAATTCCGCAAGCGCACAGAATATACCGATGTAGCACTTCACCCGGGAGTATTCCAAGGTATCGTTATTTATTTTATCCCAAAGGAAAGTAAGCTAGGAAAGATGTAGAGAGAGGAAAGATAGATCCTTTAGTCTTACTATACTCTATTATCAATTAGAGAGGCAAAAGGGGGTAAGTGGATATAAGGGAGGATAGATAGATAGGATAAATAAGCAAAGAGTATATGATATGAAAAGATAACTTAGTAGAGTTAGCTAGGTGGGAGGACAGTGAGTGAGTATAAAGTACTCCTATGTTTCTACCTTTACTCCTATGAACCAATCCTAATTAAATATATGACTTAACTAGATTGACGCCTTGCTACTTGTGTGAGAGGGATAAACGAGAGAGTAAAGCGATAGAAGGTTGTTCACCTAACCCAGTACTCAAGCGGATATTTGGCTTATGGATGCCTTACCTTTTAAAAAGTAACCTGAGTTCACGTGAGGGGATCTAGGTAGCCAGGCAAAATCTGTCACCTTTTGCCCATGCGCCCCTACTGTCCGTGCAAGCCAGCGGTAGTCAAAGATAAGATGAAGTATGAGCACCACGCTCACACTTATCTACACCTTTAGCTATCGATCAAAATAGCTAAAGCCCCTATCCTAAGATAGGATGATGACGCACACACAAGAAGCTATTTAAAGGAAATCAATCTAACTAAGACAACTATAGAACTAAGATAAGCACACAACAAGACTATATAAATATAGACTTGCACTAAGTAAATACTTAAATAAATACTTAGAAAGTAAATACTTAAGTAAATGCAAAGTAAAGTAAAGAAAGAATAATATATTATATAAATAAAGTCTTACAAAAGAAGAAAGATGCAAGGGCTATACCAGACTCCTATAAGACGACTCCGGACACCCGAGCTTCGCCCGACTCAACTCTAACTCCCACTCTAGACTAACTACTACTACTCTTGCTTGATCTCACATGAGAGTAGAGATATGTGTTGTGAGATGTGTGAGATGCCTTTAATGAGAGGGTGAAGGCCTCTATTTATAGTGGAGGTGGAGTAGGGGCTACTCCGGCGCCACGTCAGCGATCCGCGTGCTCCCCATCTCTCAACCCTTGGATCCACCGTGATTGTAACCGCCATGGATGGATGGCCTTGATTTCTTCACGTGTGAAACATGTGCAAGCAACCGACATTGGATTGGTTTCACCATGGGGTCGGCCGACCTAAGCCAATGACAGGTGGGCCCACCACTTTGCTTCTAGAAGGTGCTAATGTCATTAGGCTGAACAGTGTGGTCAGGGCCCACCAAGGCGGGGGGTCAGCCGACCCCCCTATGACAGGGCTGGCCCACCAACTTGTGTCCCCTGATGTCCCCACATGTCATGGAGCATGGTGTCATATGTTGGTTGCATTTGGTTTTCGGTGTGGACCCATGAATCCATGTGTTTCTCATCTTGCACCATTGAGGAAAAGCACATGGTTGATCCAATGGTTGATATTTGCTTGAACATGCTTCTCTTGGATCATGCCATGTCACCATGGCCGAGGTGGCCCAAAGGTGGGGTTGCTCGACCCCCTTAGTGGGCCCACCTGGCCTCATTTTGTTCATTTTGCCATCTCCTACAAGTTCACAAGCTAAGAGTACAAGTGGAACTTATTAGTGATAAATATGCTCATGATATGCTATTCTTCCTTGAAACCGAGGCCTGTTGACGGTATTTTGATGAGGTAAAACATGCTATAACTTCCATCAACACCGGGTGAGACCAGACAGTTCCATATGTACGGCTTTGAAAGCCAACCACGACATCACACAGCTATAGAAGCTGTTTGTCGAAACAAGTTTATAATGTCATTCGGCAAGTATAAAGAGAAAAGCACGTAAACATATCTAAAGCCGAACACATATGTAACAAAAGAATAAAGAAAAGGGGTAACTCATGAATATAAATCTATTCGGACAACACATGCATAGGTCAATCCAACTAGTCTGTCGCACGTCTAGTTTTCATAAACCCGTTGTTGACACTCCTTAATGGATTCACTCTAAGAATGAGTCACATAAAATAATAAACTAGTGAAAGCACGAAAGAGTGTACGGGACACTACTAACTCCACTTAACGTCAAGTTGTCATCCCCAACATGAAGCTAGCAATGTAATTATATCAGAGCACTAGATAAAGATATATATATTTACCTGCAAGCGCACAGATAAACATACCCGTTGTAGAGCATTTCACCCAAGCTAGTCTCAGGTATCGTTATTTATATTTAGCCTAGAGACTAATCAATTCAAGGTGATGATAACATTGAAAGATCTTAACAGCATGGCACACATTAATAAGGTTGATAACACATACTAATTACTATAAATAGGAAACAGGTATAAGGTAATAGGTAAATGATAAAGGATAACAGAGATCAGATCAATCAAGGATAAACTTAGAATAGTACTGCCTAGCAAGATGATGATTAGAACAGGTATAAACAAGGAACATTCCTAAGTTATTCTAATTATAAGTCATAGCATACATTGATTAGTGCAATTATATTTAGCAATCATTGACTAGGTCACATCATATTTATAATCAAGAGGCAACTCCATAGCTAAGGTGTTAAGCATAGTAACCCTTAAACCATGAGTTAACTGAGCCATACCGAACACTATATCCGGGAGGTGGAATATAAAGGACTCAACAGGTCTGTCACACCCGCGATCTACCACTCTATCCAGAATATAGGATGTATTCGCAGATAAACAGTGTATAGACACCACGTCTACACAGCATTCATCACCCATCCGTTGTACTTTAAGATGAGCGCTATACAAACATGAGTATAAATATAAAGATAAACTATCTATGCCAAATATATAATCAAAGTAATCTATAAGCATTATAACTAAGAATATAATCATTGATGTCTTAATCATATCAATTGTATTAATATCTAGAACACAATAATGAACAATAAAGTGAATTAGATCATTTATAAGAACTAAAGTACGAACTAGAACATGAACTAGAACAAGATTATGAACTAGAAGATGAACTAGACGATGAACTAGAACATAAACGATGAAGAACAATGATGAACTAGAAGAACAAATATGAATTAGATCCATAATGTTAATACAAGAGAGAAGATCTTGGGTTTACCGAGCCTTCTCGTGACTAGATCAGGAATCCAAGCGAAGCTTGCCTCCTCTAATCCTATTCTATCTACTAATCTAGGTGGATGAAGTTCTAAAGCCTCCGATTGATCTCCTTCTGTCTAACCCTAATTTCCTGGTTGCTCTGGGATTGCAGATGCCCGAATTGCCTGGAGAGGGGGACAGGGGTCTCCTTATATAGCCCTGAGCGACGAATCGTGACCCTTGGATCAAACCGACTCGAGGTACGGCCGAGATGCATCTAGGGAGTCGGTTGAGGTAGCTTGCAAAGGAAGGAACAAGGTGGGCCCAGGGGGTGACCGACCGGTCTCCCTGTGGGACCGGTCGGTCCCACAGGTCAGCCCCCTGTGGTGTCCTTCGTCGTGGTGCTCTCTTGTGTCTCCTCGAGTCTTCTAGAAGTATCCCGACGTGGCGGTTGCGTTATCTCCCGTCGGTTTCCTTCTATGGGAAACTATTGATGCTGATTTCCTGGTTTAGTCCCTGCAGAATCATAACTCACCAAAACTCATGGAATATTGTCAGTTGAATCCCTAAATCTTTGTTGGTGATCATATTCTTGCCTTTTTCATATTTATTTAACACTTAATTATGGTAGTTAACCAGTGTCAACAACTCCCCCAAGCTTACCTTTTGCTAGTCCCTTAGCAAATATTTAGTTGAAATTGTTATTATACCTTCATATATATAAGAAAAATCTTTCTTGATTTAGAGTTAATTATTCTGACTTTCTCATCTTACCTTTAACCATGGAGCTTTTGCCTTTACCTGGGTCTTAAACAATTGAAAGATAGAACAATTAGGTTAAGCACTGTATCTCTGATTCTTTGATCAACCTTTATTCTGGAGTTTTAAGAAGTGAAAGCATATCTTACTAAGTCAAAGTTCAAAGTTTAGGAAGAAAGATATCATACTCATAGATCAAGACTTTAGAACATTTGAAATTTGTCATCTCTTGCTGGCATATTGTAATTAGAGGAACCATGGGCTATCATTCTTTTCTCATACTTTTATCATATATATATATTTTTTTCTTTTTTTTCTTTTGAGGTAGTCGGACACTTGTCCCTTTTTATTTCCTCCTTTTATACTTTTGTATAGCCCATGCCTCTAACACAATACTACTTCGGAAGAGTGAATCTTTTAATAAAACATTCTTGATCTCTAGAGCATGATAAATTTCTCAACCATAACTTAAAACTTAGAACAAAGCAAGTAGCCTTATCTTGTAATCATATTATTGGCTCTAGGTAGGAATTCATGCTATGTCATACAGGATCTCATCATGTGTTTTTAATTTTTTTTCAAAAGATAAATCTCTAGAACTCTGGTTTCTCTAAGAATTAGATAAACAATAGCTCAAACCTTTTTATATCATATCCCACAATTATTTAGACTTTGGATCAAGAATTTGCATCCACAGGTTTTAGGTTTAGAGTTTTACTCAGAACAACTTTGTCTAAAACTCAAGGAAAATTCAAGTTTAAACATTAAGTACTTAAAAAGGCAGAGCATAAGTTCATTATATTAATTTGGGCATAGGTTCCTATCCACCTAGACATTTATTTATTATAAAATCTTTATTTAGTTTATAACAGTATTTTATCTTAACTTAATCTAACTAGATTTGACTAATATAAAAGATAGTGATACTTATCATGATAACTGAGGGTGCTCTCCCCCAAGCTGGATCTTGACTTATACTTTTCCTCAGAAGTCGAGTAGACTGGTAATGATTTTTGAGTCCTTCTCTTCTTCTCTTCCTGCTGAATTCAAAAATAGACAACACAACTAGTGGAACTTGATTAAGCGTTAGTGATAAATATTCCTCCATTTGTCTGGTTGTCTTAAAACTCTTAGGATTATATATATTCTTTCTTTCCACTAAGTAGAGTTCAGCAGTTTTTCTTAGTACCTCCTAACGGTGAGCCTTCATGTGCCCACATATTTTTGGTCTTTTCCTTTGAGTGAGCCTTCATGTGCTCATATATTTTTGGTGTTTTAAATTTATGAAGAACTTAAAAGGGTAGAGATACTCATGGATATATATGGGGGCGCCTTTCCCCAAGCTGAATGTTGATGTAGTCACTTTGTAATGTAGCAGACTGGCAGTGGATGTGTCCTTCCTCTATTAGAGCTTGATTGATATTGAAGTTGTTGGAACAATGCTCAAACAGTGGATGAAACATTTACTTGTTCGTCAGCTCTTCATGATCTTTCAAATCCTGTGAAACTCAAATAGACAGCAAAACTTGTGGAACAGATTAAGTAGTGGTGGTTGTCCACTCGAGTCCTAGGTGTCTAGAATTTCAGTAAGATCTCTACAACATTCATTTTTTTTTTAATTTTATGCTATAAGATGCAATGCAGAAATAAATATGCTAATGTATATCTATTATTATTTTTATGCCTCCACAGAAAGTGTATACTCTCATGGGGCTTAGAGTATCCATATTTTTATTTTTCTAATGCAGATATAAATGTTTTAAGAAGTAAATATGATATTAATGGAAAATGGTCATGCTATAGTACTAATAATGCAGTGATGAATTTAATGCTAATGGTTTATGGATAAATACCGAGTTACCTTCCGGCGAGGATTCGACATTTATAGTCTATCGAACAAGACTCCTTGTACGCTCTTTATTCTTCCTTGGGTGCATCAGCATATCCTGAGGAGGACCTTGATGATTGCACATCAGTAGAACTCTCTTTCTTTCTCCATACTTGCTTGACTGGTGAACTTGTCTCTTTTACTTGTTCGTTCTTCGTTTCCTCTAATGGATATCTTCGCTTCTGGTGACTTCTCCATCATAGTCAACCCATCCATCCTTGATTTGTTGATTCTTGTTGTATCGGGATGTGCGTCGTCTCCTCCGTGAGTGATTCTTCTTTCCCTGCACATTAGTGTCATAACTATTGAAGTAACAATGTACCTTTTCTGTGAAGAACTGGAAGTGGATCTCTCCGGATCTCATGTAGATGATGGCGCCAGTGGTATTAAGGAAGGGTCTTCCTAGGATGATGTGAACGTCATCTTCTTTTCCCATGTCTAGTACTACGAAGTCGGTGGGAACATAGTGGTCTTTAATTTGGATCATTACGTCCTTCACTACTCCCTCCGGGAATCGATAGGTTTGGTCCGCCATCTGCAGCTGCACATATGTCGAGTACATAGGTCTATTTTTATATAATTGCTCATAAGTTACCTTAGACATTATGTTGACGCTTGAGCCAATGTCGCAGAATGTCTTGCTGAATGTACTTCCCTCGATCTTGCAATCGATGGTGGGTACACCTGGGTCGTCTCTCTTGGCGAGGAATGGTGATACAAGAAGGTGGTCGTACTCTGCTTGAGCAGAGCTGACCATCCGTACTGTTTCTTGATGTGGTTGTGTAGTCTTGTTCTTCCTTCTTCTGTTCTTCCTCTTTGATGATGTGATGACTTCATATTCGTAGGGTGTCTGCGGGTGAACTTTGGAAGTAAGTGCCCGGCCCTTGAAGCTGAATTTCTCTTTGTTGCCTGTGATTGTGAAACAGATCTTGGCGCTGTCCGTGTAGATGATGGCTTTGGTTGAGCCTAGGAACGGGCGTCCAAGAATGATGGGTGCTCTTTCGTTTCCACCTGTTTCGATGATCATAAAGTCTGCACACACATACGAGTTTCCTACTCGTACGCAGATGTCTTCGAGAATTCCCAATGGGTAGCAAAGTGTCTGATCTGCAAGCTGCAAACACATGGTTGTATACAATAAAGGTGCACCATGTATTTGTTCATATATTACCCTTGGCATAATGTTGACACTTGCTCCAAGATCACAGACTGCTTCTTCAAAACTGTGAGGTCCAATGTGAATTGGAATCACAGGTCTTCCTGGATCTCCTTTCTTTGGGGCAATGGAGTTATCGATCCATTCCCTTGAAGGTCTGGGTATGATATGTCTTGCATCAAAGATGTCTACAAGATTTGCAGTTTCTAGTTCTTCTGGATTTCCTGGAATCTTACCGTTTTCAGTCACAGGGACTGAAGCTGCTAGCTGAGATAACTGAGATTCTATCATTTTATTAAAGCTATGCTGATTCTTTATGGCAGAAGTAAAGCTATCCATTCTAGTATTAATATTTTCGAGTAGTTTATCATTGGAAGCTATCTTCTTAGACACATTATCAATAATTTTATTTTGATTAGATATCATCTCTCTCAAAGGTGGTTGGTTAAAAGTATTACCTTGATAGTTACCTGAGTAGTTACCTGAGTAATTAGGCCTTGATTGATGGTTCCATCCTTGAGCTTATTGAGGACGATAGTTGGTATTATTGTTGATGTACTTTGTATCCTCTTGAATTTCAGGGCAGTTGTGTCCTGAGTGTCCTGTGCCTCCACACTCTTCACATGTCATGCGAGATTCGTAGATTTGCTTGACGTCTTCTCTCTTGGGAGTGTGTTCATCGAACTTCTTCATAAGTAGGTCGAGTTTGGCAGACAACATGTCTACTTTCTTTAGTTGATGTATTCCTCCCCTCTTGCGTGGTTGAGTGCGTTCCTCATTCCATCCTTGGTTTGAGGCCATCTTCTCTATGAGTGTAGTTCCATTGTTGATTGTGAGTGATAAGAACGATCCTCCAGCAGCGGCATCTACATTCTCACGGGTGTTTGAAGTAAGCCCGTGGTAGAAGGTCTGCATGAGTAGCCAATTCTCCATCCCATGGTGAGGGCATTCTGATATGTAGTCTTGAAAGCGTTCCCAAGCTTCTGGGATTCATTCTTCATGTTGTTGTTGGAAAGTTGAAATCTTGGCACGGAGGGCACTCGTCTTGCCCACTGGAAAGAACTTTGCTAGGAAGGCGGTTGAACAGATCGCCCACGAGGTGTTTTTGTCTTTGTTGGCGTAGAACCATTGTTTTGCTTTTCCCAAAAGTGAGAATGGGAATAAGCGAAGTAGAATGGCATCCCTCTCGACTCCTCTGATGGTGAATGTGCTGCAGATCTCCAAAAAGTGTTGGAGATGAGCGCTTGCGTCTTCATGTGCCTTTCCGCAAAATTGATGAGCTTGCACCATGTTGATCAAAGCTGGCTTGAGTTCAAATCCGTTTTCCCCTACATTGACTGTTGGTCCAGTCCTGATGTTGGCAGTGGTTGGTGCAGAGAACTTGCGGAGTGTCTTGTCGGCCATAGCGTCTAACTCTGGTGTCAGGCTTCTTCTTATCTGGCTAACTTCTGGTAGTGGTACTGAGGGCCTCTTGAGTTTGTGTCTAGTTTTTCTTAATAAAGCTTCGGGATCCTCAGTGTAGTTGTTCGGAAGTTGGAAACCAGTCATACATTACCCTGCATAAAATAATAAAGATAAACAAGGCCAGGGTAAGTCTGCAAAAGTAAGTAATTAGTGTGTTATCAGATGTGTGCATATGATATGTTATGTTCTAGCTACCATTCTAGATGCTGTTAATGCAATGTCCTTTCAAAGTTTATAAAGATTATAATGAAAAACCCTAGGTATCATCCCTAGTTGAATTGATGTGATCCCCGGCAACGGCGCCAGAAATACTTGTTGACACTCCTTAATGGATTCACTCTAAGAATGAGTCACATAAAATAATAAACTAGTGAAAGCACGAAAGAGTGTACGGGACTCTACTAACTGCACTTAACGTCAAGTTGTCATCCCCAACATGAAGCTAGCAATGTAATTATATCAGAGCACTAGATAAAGATATATATATTTACCTGCAAGCGCACAGATAAACATACCCGTTGTAGAGCATTTCACCCAAGCTAGTCTCAGGTATCGTTATTTATATTTAGCCTAGAGACTAATCAATTCAAGGTGATGATAACATTGAAAGATCTTAACAGCATGGCACACATTAATAAGGTTGATAACACATACTAATTACTATAAATAGGAAACAGGTATAAGGTAATAGGTAAATGATAAAGGATAACAGAGATCAGATCAATCAAGGATAAACTTAGAACAGTACTGCCTAGCAAGATGATGATTAGAACAGGTATAAACAAGGAACATTCCTAAGTTATTCTAATTATAAGTCATAGCATACATTGATTAGTGCAATTATATTTAGCAATCATTGACTAGGTCACATCATATTTATAATCAAGAGGCAACTCCATAGCTAAGGTGTTAAGCATAGTAACCCTTAAACCATGAGTTAACTGAGCCATACCGAACACTATATCCGGGAGGTGGAATACAAAGGACTCAACAGGTCTGTCACACCCGCGATCTACCACTCTATCCAGAATATAGGATGTATTCGCAGATAAACAGTGTATAGACACCACGTCTACACAGCATTCATCACCCATCCGTTGTACTTTAAGATGAGCGCTATACAAACATGAGTATAAATATAAAGATAAACTATCTATGCCAAATATATAATCAAAGTAATCTATAAGCATTATAACTAAGAATATAATCATTGATGTCTTAATCATATCAATTGTATTAATATCTAGAACACAATAATGAACAATAAAGTGAATTAGATCATTTATAAGAACTAAAGTACGAACTAGAACATGAACTAGAACAAGATTATGAACTAGAAGATGAACTAGACAATGAACATGAACTAGACGATGAACTAGAACATAAACGATGAAGAACAATGATGAACTAGAAGAACAAATATGAATTAGATCCATAATGTTAATACAAGAGAGAAGATCTTGGGTTTACCGAGCCTTCTCGTGACTAGATCAGGAATCCAAGCGAAGCTTGCCTCCTCTAATCCTATTCTATCTACTAATCTAGGTGGATGAAGTTCTGAAGCCTCCGATTGATCTCCTTCTGTCTAACCCTAATTTCCTGGTTGCTCTGGGATTGCAGATGCCCGAATTGCCTGGAGAGGGGGGCAGGGGTCTCCTTATATAGCCCTGGGCGACGAATCGTGACCCTTGGATCAAACTGACTCGAGGTACGGCCAAGATGCATCTAGGGAGTCGGTTGAGGTAGCTTGCAAAGGAAGGAACTAGGTGGGCCTAGGGGGTGACCGACCGGTCTCCCTGTGGGACCGGTCGGTACCACAGGTCAGCCCCCTGTGGTGTCCTTCGTCGTGGTGCTCTCTTGTGTCTCCTGGAGTCTTCTAGAAGTATCCCGACGTGGCGGTTGCGTTATCTCCCGTCGGTTTCCTTCTATGGGAAACTATTGATGCTGATTTCCTGGTTTAGTCCCTGCAGAATCATAACTCACCAAAACTCATGGAATATTGTCAGTTGAATCCCTAAATCTTTGTTGGTGATCATATTCTTGCCTTTTTCATATTTATTTAACACTTAATTATGGTAGTTAACCAGTGTCAACACCCGTCAGGCATAAACTCAAGCAAAGCTAATCCACCGCATGATACCACTTGCTACAAGTCTACACCACTCCTTATAATTAGATTAATCCACCGCATGATACGATCTAATTGTAAGAAGCTAAAAGCATACATATATCTGAACAGATCTATATAAACTCATTACTCATGTAAGCTTAACCAGAATCAGCAAACTAGCCGAACTAGGGTCCATGAAGAAGGAACATACAAGCAAGCATGATTAGACTAATCTAAAACCTGCATCTGCCGCACGATACCCAGTTCTATCAAGGTGTAACCGTGATTGACATGTATGAACCCACAACACGTGACAATCTAGATTGAAAGTTGATTCGGCCATTATGATCTTATAATTAGCAAAGCACAAATAAACTTGTGCAACAAGGCCAAACAAAGATCGATCTAGATTGGGCAAAAGAGTGTTACAAGAATTAAATAAATAAAACATATAACACATTATAACTTGATGAATCTATTAGATCTTGCCAAATCTAAAAGAGCCGATAACTATTTTTACTCATGACTTAATCCGCCGCACGATACAAGACATAAGCAAAAACTTCCCGTCATAAGCTTAAATCCACCGCACGATACTAAGCTTAACATACGAGACTACTTGCGTCATATCTAAATCCACTGCATGATACTAGACATGATAGCAAGGTTGCCGGTACTTACGGAGGTCGACGGATCGATGATTCCTCTCGAAGAACTCGACGACACGACTAAGGACTCGAAGATGGCACGGGGCCAGTTTGTATTGATATGGTTGTGAACAGTTTTACAATGGTCGAGGGTTTATATTTATACCCTAGACGAAACACGAATCCTAGATGATTAGGATTTACATAATAAAATATGGAAAGACATAAAATCCTATTCTTAATCTCTTCGGCGTCTTCCATCGTCACGTGTCTTCTCATGCAAGCCGGCTTTACTCGCAACATCCATCTCCCGAATGGAGCCACCGCTTTATGAAATAACTGACCGCACAGGCATCCACTGAAAACTTGAGGACTAAATAGCCGTCCGAATGCTTGCCGAATCCTTTCTTCTCTGCTGGCCGGACCCACTTGTCATATCCTCGTGCGTGCGAAAATCTGGTGTTAACACATGCCCCCTAATTTTGGGATAAATATTTATTCCAAAATTCCCTTTCCTTTTTGCACTGACATGGAACCTCCAAAAGCATCTGCCTTCACACGCCATAAATACCGTACTTGCCAATTCAGCTTCTGATGCACCCCTTGGGATCTTTTTAAAGCCCTTCTTTCACTCTATTTCGGCTTGTGCTTTCCGAACTCTCCTGCTTCGTTCACAAACCAGAAAACCCTCTTCTCTCTTGTTACCCCAAATCAACTAGAAGATGTCTTCTGAGGCAAGCCGCCATAGTCTTGAGCTTGGCGCTTCTAGCACTTCTAAGAGAAGGTTGCTTCCTCCTTCTTTTTCCTTGTCTCAAAAATGAATAAGCCGACCTCACTTTGTTACTTTTGTTCAGGAGGACTAGCGACGACCTCACCGAGGATTTGACCCAGAAAGTCATAGATCTTCAGCTTGACCTGGAAGGGAAGGATCGGGAAATTACTCGAATCTCCCAAGAGCGTGACGCTCGGAAAAGGGCCGCCGGTAAGTACCCTCTCATCATTTCTTTCCTTATTCTCCTTTCCTGCTTTCACTGATTTCCTTCTCTTCTCAGCCCTGGCGGCCAAACTCTATGCCCTTGAAGCTGTCGCCGCTAAGCTTGCTGTTACGGCCGATGTAATGGGCACAACACCCCTGAAGCGGGTAAACGAAGTTAACCGCATCCTCCCCATTATCTCTAGAGCCAGCATGGGGTACAGCGCGGCACTCATCTTTTCTGCTGTGAAGATCCACTCTGGTGCTGATTACCATAGATTCGATGTCTGCGAACAAGAACTGGAGGATAAAGTACAACATTCCATAGAAGATATGAAGGAAGCCGGATCAGATCTGGCTGACACCTTCGATCACTTTCTCCCGATTAGGCGTAGGATGGAGTGGACGAACTAACTCACTGTAATCTTGCTTCTTCTTTTGTAAATAAGAAGGTCCCATGTTCGTCCTTTTGAAATTAACCTACGATTGATCCTTCGAGATCAATGTGTGCTCTGTTTTTCCGCATATTGATTACTGATCTCTATTTTCTGCTTCAACAGCGATGCATATCGGCTATCGCTGACAACTGTATTAGAAATCTTCACTCTACATACAACTGCCATAATCAGTTATTTCAGATCCTAAGAATTCAGTCTTCCTTCAATTTTCCGATCCATGACAACACCAGGATAATATTTCTTAAAGTGCGGATACATGGGTGTATGCTGACTCTCTGAGTGATGAGTGATTGTCAACTGGGATGATGCACATGTTCTTTGGCTTGTGTTGTGCAGGTGTCGAGCACAGACACAGTGATCAGAGGCAAGGTGAAGGTCAAGTAGAGACGTGCCGTGCTGATGGACCGAGAGTGGCGAAGGGCGGACGTGAGGCTTGGACTGAGGGACTGGTG
Organism: Coix lacryma-jobi var. lacryma-jobi; assembly: GCA_009763385.1. Lineage (NCBI taxonomy): Eukaryota > Viridiplantae > Streptophyta > Magnoliopsida > Poales > Poaceae > Coix > Coix lacryma-jobi. Next base: position 54,430,468 of record CM019824.1, read on the forward strand.
GCCCGAGGATCAGCTGTGGTGGCTGGCAGCCTGGGACAGCGATGAGCGAAGACTTGCGGTCATGTGTTGCCTGAGTCGTGGACTTGGGGACACGTGTCGGTGGACGGGGTGCACAGGCGGTGCATCCCTTCTACGGCGTCAGTTTGGTGGTAGAGCCAGAGAAAAACCATCGGGTGGACGGTTTCTAGGTTTGGGCCTCAAAACCTGGGTGCTGAGGGTTTCCAAGTTTGGCCACAAAACTCGGGCTGAGGACGGTTTCCAGGTTTGGGCCTCAAAACCTGGGCGCTGTGGGTTTGCTGAGTTTGGGCCTCAAAACTCAGATGCTGGTGGGCTGGTTTCCCGGTTTGGGCCACAAAACCGGGGGTGCAGAGCGAGGGCGGCACGTGGCGGCAATCGGGAGGTTGCGTCGAGGCAATGCTACGAGTTGTGCGAGCGTGGCCGTCGGATCCACCTACCATCGAGTCGGTCCAGAATAACCCAAAGGGTTTAGCTGGTTCACTCTGTAATTAGTTGAGGGGTAGGGTAGGAATTAGAAATTAGGATAAGTAGAGGGAGACACCCTCCTCCCTATTTATCTCAGTTCATTTGCTCTTTGCACTTAGGGTTTCCTGCTCTCCCAATCCCCTGCTGTAGCTAGCTGAGATCCGCAGAGAACCATACCTCTGTGTACTGGAGATTTTGAGGAAGTGAGGCCGTAACCTCACTGTTGTAGCATGTGGTAGCCACACGATTGCAGATCGATGTGTTGATTCGCGTTTTGGTTCGTGTTCTTCGCGTTCTTCATTTCTCCGCGTTTTTCCCATCGCTCGATCTCTCCCTATACTGCGTCTTTGCGAAATCCGTTTGAATCAACTTGTTCGTATTTGAAAGGAGATCATTTCCACCAAAGGAATTTATCTAACTCCTTACGAACAAGTAGATCGAGTTGATTTCGTTTTCGTAGCGCTTTTCGGTTCATCCTCCTCCCTTTTGATTTCCCGGTGTTTGAGTTGATTTGAGCCGATGATTTCTTGGGGATAGTCTCCAAACTACTCCGTGATCATCCCCTCTAAGTTTGGGAACGTGGGATTTTGGTTTGAATCGATTTGGAGGAGATTTGAGTGAAGGGCGACCGAAATTGCCCTCACTAAGTGTTGGTGGACAGTCCGCCACCCCAGGCGTGGACAGTCCGTGCGTCGGGGACAAGCCAGACCAGTGGCACTGTTCTTCGGCTGTTTGGTTTTTTGATTGACCGGCGGACAGTCCGTCGTTGGAGTTCGCGGACAGTCCGGGAACGTCCAGGGGACTTGCAGCAGCATTGCGGTTTTGCTCATTTGGCCGGCGGACAGTCCGCGACCGTACTGCCGGACAGTCCGGGACTTGGCTGTAGCCTCCGGTTTTGTGCGTTTGCTCTCCCTGCTTCCTCGCTTGGTTTTTGGACTTCTCGTTTGGCCTTGTAGTTGACCAAGGAACCTCTCTAGGTATCTTTGCTACTTGTTAGCATCGGTATTTGGGGATTTCTCGACATAGCCGTCTATCTACGTTCGAGACTTGGTTTTTGAGGGTCGAACTTGTGTCGGAGCTTTTGGTGTTTGGTTTGCTATCGCTTTGTGGTGCCTCGCTGTGATCCTAGGGATCATCCACCCTCTTCCAAGGGTCATGGGCATCACGGTTTCGGTTGTAGCTTTCGGGGGAAGATTTTGAGACATTTGGCCAAAGTTTCGAGAGAAATTTTTGAGCTCCCATTCACTCCCCTCTGGTCGCCTCGCTAGTGCTTTCTCGGTCCTTCAATTGGTATCAGAGCGGGTTAAGGATCTTCCACCTTAGCCGGTTCCAGATCCATAGAAGGCGACATGGATCGCGGCGTGGGCAAACCGCCGTTCTTTGATGGGACGAACTTTGCGTATTGGAAGATACGCATGTTGGCCTATCTTCAGAGCATGGGCTCTTCGGTTTGGGAGATTTGCAACAAGGCGGATTATGTTGTTTTGGCTGCTCGTGTCTCTTAGCTTCAGATCGATGAGCACGATGCCAATAGCCGAGCGCGTAATGCTTTGTTCTCCTGTTTGAGCATGTCCAAGTTTGATCACGTTTCTCACCTCCCCACGGCTCGTGAGATTTGGGCGACCCTCATGCGTTTCCATGAGGGAACCACTCAAGTCAAATCCCATCTCTACGAGTCGCACAAGCGGGAGTATGAGAACTTTCGACACATGCCTGGCGAGGGCATAGAAAGTTTATTCGCTCGTTTTTAGGTCATTGTCAACAAGATGAGAGTGAACAAGGAGTTGTTGCCTTTTGACGATCATGAGAGAGCTTTGAAGCTTTTGCATACTCTTGATCGGTCGGTGTGGGACTCAAAGGTCCAGGCGATCATCGAATCGTCTAACTATGAGACCCTCACTTGCGACGAGCTCTTTAGTAAGCTCAAGTCTAGTGGGATTGACGCCATGTCGAGGGCTTCTTATGAGAATCCTTCTGGCCCGACTATGGCTTTGGTTTCTGGCTCTTCTGCTAACCCCTCTGGAGGATTTGCACTCTCTTCACTCTTTTCTGTCATAGAGGACCAGCTAAAGTCTTTGGGGGATGACGAGTTGGCAATGCTCACCAACCGGTTCTCGCGGTTCCACAACAACCGCATGAACCGTCGTCGCGGAGGAGGATGCTCAGGATGCTATGAGTGCGGCGACCCTCACCACTTCATCGCCAACTGTCCCAAGAAGAAGCACTCATCTGGGATGGGCGATCATGGGCACAAGTACGACTCCGGCAAGCGCAAGAACAAGTACATCCCCGCGAGGCACAAGCGGAGGGGTGGCTTTGACAAGGAGTACATCAAGACCAAGTACTTGGAGAAGGCCCAGGCTGAGCAGCATGCGTTCTTCGCCACGCTTAGCGACGTCGACGGCTCGGATGATGACTCCGCTTGCTCAAGCGATGACGAGTCCGAGAAGAAGAAGAAGATCGAGGACAATCTAAACGGTCTCTGCTTCTTCGCCGACGACGACGGCTTCTGCACCATGGCCCTTGGTGATGAGGTCGATGGCAAGCTGGAGCACACTCCTCGGAACGACGACGACGATGACACCTCCCAAGTAAAACGATTGGAGAACGTTTGGTTGGTGGATTCCGGGTGTTCGAGGCACATGACCGGAAACGCCAAGTGGTTCTCTAGTCTTAGTCCGGTCCCTGGAAAGGAGTATATCACCTTCGGCGACATCAGCAAAGGTAAGGTGTTGTCTCGTGGGTCTGTGCGAGTTAATGAGCACTTTGTGTTGCGCGATCTTGCTCTTGTTTCTAACTTGCATTTTAACCTTCTTTCTGTTTCGCAACTTTTCGATGATGACTATGAGATTCGTTTTAAACCGAATCTCAGTTGTATTTTGGACCCTCAGGGCAATCTTGTTTGTGGGATTTTGCCCTTTGGGAAGGTCTTTCGTGTGGATTTCTCAGAGCCTTTTGGCATTTCTCGTTGTCTTGTGGCTGGACCTTCTTCTTCTGATCTTTGGAAGTGGCATAGGAGACTAGGACATTTGAGCTTCGACTTGCTTGCAAGACTTAGTTGACTTGGCCTAATCCGAGGATTGCCCAAGTTATCCATGGAGAAGGATCTTGTTTGCCATTCTTGTAGACATGGGAAGATGGTTGCCGCTCCCCACCATCCAGTGACTCAAGTCATGACAAAGCGCCCTGGAGGGCTTTTGCATATGGACCTTGTTGGTCCAGCTCGGGTGAGCTCAGTTGGGGGGAAGTGGTATGTGCTTGTCGTTGTTGATGACTTTTCGAGATATTCGTGTGTTTTCTTTTTAGCTGAGAAGACCGAGACTTTCTCCTTTGCTCGCAATCTGATTTTGCGTCTTCAGAATGAGTTGCCTTTGAACTCAATGCGAGCTATTAGGAGTGATAATGGTTCAAAATTCAAGAATTCAGATTTTGAGAAGTTTTGTAACTCCTTGGTCTTGGAGCATCAGCTTTCTTCCCCTACACACTGCCTCAGAATGGTGTTGTAGAGAGGAAGAATCGGACCCTTGTAGAGATGGCCAGGACGATACTCGATGAGCATAGGACTCCTAGGCGATATCGGGCCGAAGCTATGAGCACTGCATGCTATATTTCCAATCGCATTTTTCTTCGAGCTTTCTTGAAAAAGACCTCTTATGAGTTGCGTTTTGGAAAACTCCCCAAGGTGAGTTATTTTAGAGTTTTTGGTTGCCACTGTTTTATATTGAAGAAAGGCAACCTAGACAAATTTGAGTCTCGTTCTTCTGACGGTGTGTTTTTGGGTTATGGCACTCATACTCGTGCTTATCGTGTACTTAACCTTGACACTAACTGAGTCATGGAGACATCCGATGTGACCTTCGACGAGACCATGGTTTGTCCTTCTTCTCATTTTGAGCGTGCAGGTGATCATCAGGTTGGCGAGCCTCTTTTCGATGATGAAGAAGAAGGTGCTGAAGGCATGGATGACCCAGCACCTCCTCCTCCACCTACTGTGCTGCAAGGAGCGGCTTCGACGACGACTCACGGCCCCGACACGTCTTCTTCCTGGGGGCCGTGGGATCCGCCACCCCGAGCGGTACCTTTTGTACCCAGGGAGGCACCAGCTGCGGTTGAGGGGGAGATCACTTCTGCACGGGAGGCGCCATGACACATCCAGTGCCAACACCCCCCTCAGCAGATGATCGGCAACATTGACAAATGGGTCACTCGGTCCAGGTCTCAAATCTCTCACTTTGCTCATTCTGCTTTTGTTGCTGATTTTGAGCCCCGAGATGTTGGACACGCTTTGATGGATCCGGATTGGGTCAATGCCATGCATGAGGAGTTAGAAAACTTTGAGAGAAATCGGGTTTGGGTTCTAGTGTCTCCACCTTCTGAGTGTCATCCTATTGGGACAAAATGGGTTTTCAAAAACAAACAGGGAGAAGATGGCCATGTTGTGAGAAACAAGGCCAGACTCGTAGCCCAGGGATATAGTCAGAAGGAGGGGATAGACTATGAGGAGACTTTCGCTCCTGTAGCTCGTTTGGAGGCTATTAGGATACTCTTGGCTTTTGTTGCATCCAAAGGTTTCAAACTTTTTAAAATGGATGTCAAGAGTGCCTTCTTAAACGGCTACATAGAAGAGGAGGTGTATGTTAGACAACCCCCGGTTTCAAAAATCTCAAGTTTCCAAACCATGTCTTTAAACTTCACAAAGCTTTGTATGGTTTGAAACAAGCCCCTAGAGCCTAGTATGATAGGTTGAAGACCTTTTTGCTTGCTAAGGGTTTTAAAATGGGATGTGTAGATAAAACGCTCTTTCTCCTCAAGCAAGGCACTGATACTCTCTTGGTCCAAATTTATGTGGATGATATCATTTTCGGTGGTTCTTCTCACGCTTTGGTTGCCAAGTTTGCAGACACTATGAGCAGGGAGTTCGAGATGAGCATGATGGGCGAGTTGACGTTTTTCCTTGGGTTGCAAATCAAGCAATCCTGGGAAGGAACGTTTGTGCACCAAGGCAAGTACACCCGGAACATTTTGAAGAAATTCGACATGGGTGAGGCCAAGCCTCTTCCAACACCCATGGCGAGCACGACGGCCCTGGATGCGGACAAGGAGGGAGAAGCCGTGGACCAGAAGGAGTACCGGAGTATGATCGGGTCGCTGCTGTAACTGACGGCGACACGCCCGGACATCCAGTTCGCGGTGTGTCTTTGCGCGCGTTTTCAGTCTTCGCCGCGCACCTCTCACCGTCAGGCGGTCAAGCGCATTATGAGGTACTTATCCTTCACTCCTGAATTTGGGATTTGGTATTCTGCTTCCTCCACTCTTTCCCTTTGTGGTTATTCTGATGCTGATTTTGCTGGTTGTCGCATTGAGCGCAAGTCCACTTCTGGGACTTGCCAGTTTATTGGTTCTTCTCTTGTTTCGTGGTCCTCTCGCAAGCAGTCTAGTGTCGCCCAGTCTACCACGGAGGCTGAGTATGTTGCTACGGCTAGCTGCTGTTCCCAGTTACTCTAGATGATGGCCACTTTGCATGTTTTTGGTCTGAGCTTTTCTCGTGTTCCTTTGCTTTGTGACAGCACGAGTGCGATTAGCGTTGCTAAGAACCCCGTGCTTCACTCGAAGACCAAACACATTGACGTGCGCTTTCATTTTCTGCGAGACCACTATGAGAAGGGTGATATCGACCTTCGCCATGTCGATACTCATCATCAGTTGGCTGATATTTTCACCAAGCCTTTGGACCAATCAACTTTTAATCGGTTGAGAGGTGAGCTTGGTGTGTGTTTCACCTTTTAGATGGGGGCAACATTTTTGACTCTTGTATGATACACTGATTTTGTGTTTTTCAGTTGTTTTTGCTTCTTTTTGGTTTCTTCATGCATCTTTGCATTTTAGCATACGCTTTTACATTCTGAGCTTCATGAATATAGTCTTTAGAATGTAACTATGCTCTGTGTAGTCTTTGCTCCGATGCTTTATGCTGATGCTGTAGCTTATGCTCCTTCTGATCACTGATACATACTATGAGCTGAGCTATTTTTGAATGGTGAATTTGATAATGAACTTAAAACTTGAAAATGTTCACCATTGAGATATGCAACTAGCATGTGTAGGATGTGTCGAAGTCACTTATGCTATTTATGTATGCTAGGTTGCTATGTCTCTAGTGTTGAGTCATTCACTTGCTTGGTATGTCATATTCTATTTAAAATCTGAACCAAGTTAAGTAAATTGAAAAGATCGAGATGGGTTTGCTTGTTAGCACCTCACAGTTTCGAGACTGTTTCTCATTGCACTTTGAGTTAAACTTGAGCTGTGTAGTGTATGACCGAAACTGTTGCTTTAAGCTTCTGATTGCTTATGCATAGGCTTCACACAGTTGGAAAGTTAGGCAATATCAAGCATTCAACCTCTCGCAGTCACATGCTGATTTCTGGACTTGTGTAATTTCACCGCTGCAACTCTGATTAAAATTTGAAATCACAAGTGTATGCTTCATTTTTCAATTGGTATCCGCATGATGATTGAACTATGCTAGGGGTAGTTCACCTTGTATACACGTTTAGCACTTGTTTGACTTCCTGTCTATACATGTCTTGTGCTATTTTGATGGTGAATACCTTTTTCGGCTAAAAACTGCTCTTTTTGCTCTCATTTCAGACTTAGTGATCAGTTTGAGCCATTGCTAGCATTCTGTGCATTTTCTGCATCATCGGATCAGAACTCTGTAGAGCATCTTTGCACTCTTTTGAGTATACTCCTGAAGCTCCTAACTTGCATTTTGACTCATATGCATTTTGGAAGGGGAGAAATCTGTGTGTTGGCACTTTTTGTTGGTACATTTTCTGAGGGGGAGCATTGTTTCTTGATAAGTGCACTTTCAACTAAGGGGGAGAAATTGTAAATCATTACCCTCCGTTTCAACTAAGGGGGAGCTTTCCTGGTTGTTTGCACTATTCAAGGGGGAGTTTTTGTTGCTTCCTGTTGGTCGTAAGGTCTTGCTATCGAGCTTTCTTTGCTAGTTGTGTTGAGCCTCTGTGCCTCTGTCTTGAGGGACTAGCATTTGCTTTGATTTTTCGATCGGTTTCTGCTAGCAGTGTTGAGACTATTCTACCTCTTCTTGAGGGCTAGCTTTGCTTTGCTTGGTTGCGTCGAGCCGTTGCCCATGTCTTTGGGAACCAAGTTGTTTCGGTCTTTCCACTTGACCTTCTTTGGCTTTGCTATGCTTTTGGGTCATTTGGTTGAGTTCTCTCTCTTTCTCCTTCTTCCTTCTTCTGCTTCCATTATGATTTATGTTGGTAGTTGACAATGCACTCATCAAGGGGGAGATTGCGGATACATGGGTGTATGCCGAGTCTCTGAGTGATGAGTGATTGTCAACTGGGATGATGTGCATGTTCTTTGGCTTGTGTTGTGCAGGTGTCGAGCACGGATACAATGATCAGAGGCAAGGTGAAGGTCAAGTAGAGACGTGCCGTGCCGATGGACCGAGAGTGGCGAAGGGCAGACTTGAGGCTTGGACTGAGGGACTGGTGGCCCGAGGATCAGCTGTGGTGGCTGGCAGCCTGGGACAACGACGAGCGAAGACTTGCGGTCATGTGTTGCCAGAGTCGTGGACTTGGGGACACGTGTCAGTGGATGGGGTGCACGGGCGGTGCATCCCTTCTACGGCATCGGTTTGGTGGTAGAGCCAGAGAAAAACCATCGGGTGGACGGTTTCCTGGTTTGGGCCTCAAAACCTGGGTGCTGAGGGTTTCCGAGTTTGGCCACAAAACTCGGGCTGAGGATGGTTTCCAGGTTTGGGCCTCAAAACCTGGGAGCTGCGGGTTTGCTAAGTTTGGGCCTCAAAACTCAGATGCTGGTGGGCTGGTTTCCCGGTTTGGGCCTCAAAACCGGGGGTTGGCTGGAAAGGCTGGTTTCCCGGTTTGGGCCACAAAACCGGTGGTGCAGAGCGAGGGCGACACGTGGCGGCAATCGGGAGGTTGCGTCGAGGCAACGCTACGAGTTGTGCGAGCATGGCCGTCAGATCCACCTACCATCGAGTTGGTCCAGAATAACCCTAAGGTTTAGCTGGTTCGCTCTGTAATTAGTTGAGGGGTAGAGTAGGAATTAGAAACTAGGATAAGTAGAGGGAGACACCCTCCTCTCTATTTATCTCAGTTCATTTGCTCTTTGCACTTAGGGTTTCCTGCTCTCCCAATCCCCTGCTGTAGCTAGCTGAGATCCGCAGAGAACCATACCTCTGTGTACTGGAGATTTTGAGGAAGTGAGGCCGTAACCTCACTATTGTAGCGTGTGGTAGCCACACGGTTGCAGATCGATGTGTTGATTCGCGTTTTGGTTCGTGTTCTTCGCGTTCTTCATTTCTCCGCGTTTTTCCCGTCGCTCGATCTCTCTCTATACTGCATCTTCGCGAAATCCATTTGAATCAACTTGTTCGTATTTGAAAGGAGGTCATTTCCACCGAAGGAATTTATCTAACTCCTTACGAACAAGTAGATCGGGTTGATTTCGTTTTCGTAGCGCTTTTCGGTTCATCCTCCTCCCCTTTTGATTTCCCGGTGTTCGAGTTGATTTGAGCGGATTATTTCTTGGGGATAGTCTCCAAACTACTCCGTGATCATCCCCTCTAAGTTTGGGAACGTGGGATTTTGGTTTGAATCGATTTGGAGAAGATTTGAGTGAAGGGCGACCGAAATTGCCCTCACTGGGTGTTGGTGGACAGTCCGCCACCCCAGGCACGAACAGTCCGCGCGTCGGGGATGAGCCAGACCAGTGGCACTGTTCTTCGGCTGTTTGGTTTTTTGATTGACCGGCGGACAGTCCGCCGTTGGAGTTCGCGGACAGTCCGGGAACGTCCAGGGGACTTGCAGCAGCATTGCGGTTTTGCTCATTTGGCCGGCGGACAGTCCGCGACCTAAGCCCGGACAGTCCGCCACTGGGCAGACAGTCCGCGACCGTACTGCCGGACAGTCCGGGACTTGGCTGTAGCCTCCGGTTTTGTGCGTTTGCTCTCCCTACTTCCTCGCTTGGTTTTCGGACTTCTCGTTTGGCCTTGTAGTTGACCAAGGAACCTCTCTAGGTATCTTTGCTACTTGTTAGCATCGGTATTTGGGGATTTCTCGATGTAGCTGTCTATCTACGTTCGAGACTTGGTTTTTGAGTGTCGAACTTGTGCTGGAGCTTTTGGTGTTTGATTTGCTATCGCTTTGTGGTGCCTCGCTGTGATCCTAGGGATCATCCACCCTCTTCCAAGGGTCATGGGCATCATGGTTTCGGTTGTAGCTTTCGGGGGAAGATTTTGAGACATTTGGCCAAAGTTTCGAGTGAAATTTTTGAGCTCCCATTCACCCCCCCTCTGGTCGCCTCGCTAGTGCTTTCTCGGTCCTTCAATTGGTATCAGAACGGGTTAAGGATCTTCCACCTTAGCCGGTTCCAGATCCATAGAAGGTGACATGGATCGCGGCGTGGGCAAACCGCCGTTCTTTGATGGGACGAACTATGCGTATTGGAAGATACGCATGTCGGCCTATCTTCAGAGCATGGGCTGTTTGGTTTGGGAGATTTGCAACAAGGCAGATTATGTTGTTTTGGCTGCTCGTGTCTCTCAGCTTCAGATCAACGAGCACGATGCCAATAGCCGAGCGCGTAACACTTTGTTCTCCTGTTTGAGCATGTCCGAGTTTGATCGCGTTTCTCACCTCCCCACGGCTCGTGAGATTTGGGCGACCCTCATGCGTTTCCATGAGGGAACCACTCAAGTCAAATCCCGTCTCTACGAGTCGCACAAGCGGGAGTATGAGAACTTTCGACACATGCCTGGCGAGGGCATAGAAAGTTTATTCGCTCGTTTTCAGGTCATTGTCAACAAGATGAGAGCGAACAAGGAGTTGTTGCCTTTTGACGATCATGAGAGAGCTTTGAAGCTTTTGCATACTCTTGATCGGTCGGTGTGGGACTCAAAGGTCCAGGCGATCATCGAATCGTCTAACTATGAGACCCTCACTTGCGACGAGCTCTTTAGTAAGCTCAAGTCTAGTGGGATTGACACCATGTCGAGGGCTTCTTATGAGAATCCTTCAGGCCTGGCTATGGCTTTGGTTTCTGGCTCTTCTGCTAACCCCTCTGGAGGATTTGCACTCTCTTCACTCTTTTCAGTCACAGAGGACCAGCTGGAGTCTTTGGGGGATGACGAGTTGGCAATGCTCGCCAACCGGTTCTCGTGGTTCCACAACAACCGCATGAACCGTCGCCGCGGAGGAGGATGCTCAGGATGCTTTTAGTGCGGCGACCCCGACCACTTCATCGCCAACTGTCCCAAGAAGAAGCACTCATCTGGGATGGGCGATCATGGGCACAAGTACGACTCCGGCAAGCGCAAGGAGAAGTACATCCCCGCGAGGCACAAGCGGAGGGGCGGCTTTGACAAGGAGTACATCAAGACCGAGTACTTGGAGAAGGCCCAGGCTGAGCAGCATGCGTTCTTCGCCACGCTCAGCGACGTCGACGGCTCGGATGACGACTCCGCTTGCTCAAGCGATGACGAGTCCGAGAAGAAGAAGAAGATCGAGGACAAGCTGAACGGTCTCTGCTTCTTCGCCGACGACGACGGCTTCTGCACCATGGCCCTTGGTGATGAGGTCGATGGCAAGCTGGAGCACACTCCTCGGAACGACGATGATGACGACGACACCTCCCAAGTAAAACGATTGGAGAACGTTTGGTTGGTGGATTCCGGGTGTTCGAGGCACATGACCAGAAACGCCAAGTGGTTCTCTAGTCTTAGTCCGGTCGCCGGAAAGGAGTATATCACCTTCGGCGACAACAGCAAAGGTAAGGTGCTGTCTCGTGGGTCTGTGCGAGTTAATGAGCACTTTGTGTTGCGCGATGTTGCTCTTGTTTCTAACTTGCATTTTAACCTTCTTTCTGTTTCGCAACTTTTCGATAATGACTATTAAATTCGTTTTAAACCAAATCTCAGTCGTATTTTGGACCCTCAGGGCAATCTTGTTTGTGGGATTTCGCCCTTTGGGAAAGTCTTTCGTGCGGATTTCTTGGAGTCTTTTGGCATTTCTCGTTGTCTTGTGGCTGGACCTTCTTCTTCTGATCTTTGGAAGTGGCATAGGAGACTAGGACATTTGAGCTTCGACTTGCTTGCAAGACTTAGTTCACTTGGCCTAATCCGAGGATTGCCCAAGTTATCCATGGAGAAGGATCTTGTTTGCCATTCTTGTAGACATGGGAAGATGGTTGCCGCTCCCCACCATCCAGTGACTCAAGTCATGACAAAGCGCCCTGGAGAGCTTTTGCATATGGACCTTGTTGGTCCAGCTCGGGTGAGCTCAGTTGGGGGAAGTGGTATGTGCTTGTCGTTGTTGATGACTTTTCGAGATATTCGTGTGTCTTCTTTTTAGCTGAGAAGACCGAGACTTTCTCCTTTGCTCGCAATCTGATTTTGCGTCTTCAGAACGAGTTCCCTTTCAACTCAATGCGACCTATTAGGAGTGATAATGGTTCAAAATTCAAAAATTCGGATTTTGAGAAGTTTTGTAACTACTTGGGCTGGGAGCATCAGTTTTCTTCTCCCTACACACCGCCTCAGAATGGTGTTGTAGAGAGGAAGAATCGGACCCTTGTAGAGATGGCCAGGATGATACTCGATGAGCTTAGGACTCCTAGGCGATATTGGGCCGAAGCTATGAGCACTGCATGCTATATTTCCAATCGCATTTTTCTTCGAGCTTTCTTGAAAAAGACCTCTTATGAGTTGCATTTTGGAAAACTCCCCAAGGTGAGTTATTTTAGAGTTTTTGGTTGCCACTGTTATATATTGAAGAAAGGCAACCTAGACAAATTTGAGTCTCGTTCTTCTGACGGTGTGTTTTTGGGTTATGGCACTCATACTCGTGCTTATCGTGTACTTAACCTTGACACTAGCCGATTCATGGAGACATCCGATGTCACCTTCGACGAGACCATGGTTTGTCCTTCTTCTCGTTTTGAGCGTGCAGGTGATCATCAGGTTGGCGAGCCTCTTTTCGATGATGAAGAAGAAGGTGTTGAAGGCATGGATGACCCAGCATCTCCTCCTCCACCTGCTGTGCTGCAAGGAGCGGCTTCGACGACGACTCACGGCCCCGACACGTCTTCTTCCTGGGGGCCATGGGATCCGCCACCCCGAGCGGTACCTTTTGTACCCAGGGAGGCACCAGCTGCTGTTGAGGGGGAGATCACTTCTGCACGGGAGGCGCCATGACACATCCAGTGCCAACACCCCCCTCAGCAGATGATTGGCAACATTGACGAACGGCTCACTCGGTCCAGGTCTCAAATCTCTCACTTTGCTCATTCTGCTTTTGTTGCTGATTTTGAGCCCCGAGATGTTGGACACGCTTTGACGGATCCGGATTGGGTCAATGCCATGCATGAGGAGTTAGAAAACTTTGAGAGAAATCGGGTTTGGGTTCTAGTGTCTCCACCTTCTGAGTGTCATCCTATTGGGACAAAATGGGTTTTCAAAAACAAACAAGGAGAAGATGGCCATGTTGTGAGAAACAAGGCCAGACTCGTAGCCCAGGGATATAGTCAGAAGGAGGGGATAGACTATGAGGAGACTTTCGCTCCTGTGGCTCGTTTGGAGGCTATTAGGATACTCTTAGCTTTTGTTGCATCAAAGGTTTAAAACTTTTTCAAATGGATGTCAAGAGTGCCTTCTTAAACGGCTACATAGAAGAGGAGGTGTATGTTAGACAACCCCCGGTTTCAAAAATCCCAAGTTTCCAAACCATGTCTTTAAACTTCACAAAGCTTTGTATGGTTTGAAACAAGCCCCTAGAGCCTGGTATGATAGGTTGAAGACCTTTTTGCTTGCTAAGGGTTTTAAAATGGGATGTGTAGATAAAACGCTCTTTCTCCTCAAGCAAGGCACCGATACTCTCTTGGTCCAAATTTACGTGGATGATATCATTTTCGGTGGTTCTTCTCACGCTTTGGTTGCCAAGTTTGCAGACACTATGAGCAGGGAGTTCGAGATGAGCATGATGGGCGAGTTGACGTTTTTCCTTGGGTTGCAAATCAAGCAATCCTGGGAAGGAACGTTTGTGCACCAAGGCAAGTACACCCGGGACATTTTGAAGAAATTCGACATGGGTGAGGCCAAGCCTCTTCCAACACCCCATGGCGACCACGACGGCCCTAGATGCGGACAAGGAGGGAGAAGCCGTGGACCAGAAGGAGTACCGGAGTATGATCGGGTCGCTGCTGTAACTGACGGCGACACGCCCGGACATCCAGTTCGCGGTGTGTCTTTGCGCGTGGTTTCAGTCTTCGCCGCACACCTGTCACCGTCAGGCAGTCAAGCGCATTATGAGGTACTTATCCTTCACTCCTGAATTTGAGATTTGGTATTCTGCTTCCTCCACTCTTTCCCTTTGTGGTTATTCCGATGCTGATTTTGCTGGTTGTCGCATTGAGCGCAAGTCCACTTCTGGGACTTGCCAGTTTATTGGTTCTTCTCTTGTTTCGTGGTCCTCTCGCAAGCAGTCTAGTGTCGCCCAGTCTACCACGGAGGCTGAGTATGTTGCTGCGGCTAGCTGCTGTTCCCAGTTACTCTGGATGATGGCCACTTTGCGTGTTTTTGGTCTGAGCTTTTCTCGTGTTCCTTAGCTTTGTGACAGCACGTGTGCGATTAGCGTTGCTAAGAACCCCGTGCTTCACTCGAAGACCAAACACATTGATGTGCGCTTTCATTTTCTGCGAGACCACTATGAGAAGGGTGATATCGACCTTCGCCATGTCGATACTCATCATCAGTTGGCTGATATTTTCACCAAGCCTTTGGACCAATCAACTTTTAATCGGTTGAGAGGTGAGCTTGGTGTGTGTTTCCCCTTTTAGATGGGGGCAACATTTTTGACTCTTGTATGATACACTGATTTTGTGTTTTTCAGTTGTTTTTGCTTCTTTTTGGTTTCTTCATGCATCTTTGCATTTTAGCATACGCTTTTACATTCTGAGCTTCATGAATATAGTCATTAGAATGTAACTATGCTCTGTGTAGTCTTTGCTCCGATGCTTTATGCTAATGTTGTAGCTTATGCTCCTTCTGATCACTGATACATACTATGAGCTGAGCTATTTTTTGAATGGTGAATTTGATAATGAACTTAAAACTTGAAAATGTTCACCATTGAGATGTGCAACTAGCATGTGTAGGATGTGTCGAAGTCACTTATGCTATTTATGTATGCTAGGTTGCTATGTCTCTAGTGTTGAGTCATTCACTTGCTTGGTATGTCATATTCTGTTTAAAATCTGAACCAAGTTAAGTAAATTGAAAAGATCGAGATGAGTTTGCTTGTTAGCACCTCACAGTTTTGAGACTGTTTCTCATTGCACTTTGAGTTAAACTTGAGCTGTGTAGTGTATGACCGAAATTGTTGCTTTAAGCTTCTGATTGCTTATGCATAGGCTTTGCACAGTTGGAAAGTTAGGCAATAACAAGCATTCAACCTCTCGCACTCACATGCTGATTTCTGGACTTGTGTAATTTCACCGTTGCAACTCCGATTAAAATTTGAAATCACAAGTGTATGCTTCATTTTTCAATTGGTATCCGCATGATGATTGAACTATGCTAGGGGTAGTTCACCTTGTATACACGTTTAGCACTTGTTTGACTTCCTGTCTATACATGTCTTGTGCTATTTTGATGGTGAATACCTTTTTCGGCTAAAAACTGCTCTTTTTGCTCTCATTTCAGACTTAGTGATCAGTTTGAGCCTTTGCTAGCATTCTGTGCATTTTCTGCATCATCGGATCAGAACTCTGTAGAGCATCTTTGCACTCTTTTGAGTATACTCCTGAAGCTCCTAACTTGCATTTGACTCATATGCATTTTGGAAGGGGAGAAATCTGCTTGTTGGCACTTTTGTTGGTACATTTTTCAGAGGGGGAGCATTGTTTCTTGATAAGTGCACTTTCAACTAAGGGGGGAGAAATTGCAAATCATTACCCTCCATTTCAACTAAGGGGGAGCTTTCCTGGTTGTTTGCACTGTTCAAGGGGGAGTTTTTGTTGCTTCCTGTTGGTCGTAAGGTCTTGCTATCGAGCTTTCTTTGCTAGTTGTGTTGAGCCTCTGTGCCTCTGTCTTGAGGGACTAGCATTTGCTTTGATTTTTCAATCGGTTTCTGCTAGCGGTGTTGAGACTATTCTACCTCTTCTTGAGGGCTAGCTTTGCTTTGCTTGGTTGCGTCGAGCCGTTGCCCATGTCTTTGGGAACCAAGTTTTTTTCGGCTCTTTCCACTTGACCTTCTTCGGCTTTGCTATGCTTTTGGGTCATTTGGTTGAGTTCTCTCTCTTTCTCCTTCTTCCTTCTTCTGCTTCCATTATGATTTGTGTTGGTAGTTGACAATGCACTCATCAAGGGGGAGATTGCGGATACATGGGTGTATGCCGAGTCTTGAGTGATGAGTGATTGTCAACTGGGATGATGTGCATGTTCTTTGGCTTGTGTTGTGCAGGTGTCGAGCACGGATATAGTGATCAGAGGCAAGGTGAAGGTCAAGTAGAGAAGTGCCGTGCCGATGGACCGAGAGTGGCGAAGGGCGGACGTGAGGCTTGGACTGAGGGACTGGTGGCCCGAGGATCAGCTGTGGTGGCTGGCAGCCTGGGACAACGACGAGCGAAGACTTGCGGTCATGTGTTGCCTGAGTCGTGGACTTAGGGACACGTGTCGGTGGACGGGGTGCACGGGCGGTGCATCCCTTCTACGATGTTGGTTTGGTGGTAGAGCCAGAGAAAAACCATCGGGTGACGGTTTCCAGGTTTGGGCCTCAAAACCTGGGTGGTGAGGGTTTCCGAGTTTGGCCACAAAACTCGGGCTGAGGACGGTTTCCAGGTTTGGGCCTCAAAACCTGGGAGCTGCGGGTTTGCTGAGTTTGGGCCTCAAAACTCAGATGCTGGTGGGCTGGTTTCTCGGTTTGGGCCTCAAAACCAGGGTTGGCTGGAAAGGCTGGTTTCCCGATTTGGGCCACAAAATCGGGGGTGCAGAGCGAGGGCGACACGTGGTGGCAATCGGGAGGTTGCGTCGAGGCAACGCTACGAGTTGTGCGAGCATGGCCGTCGGATCCACCTACCATCAGTTGGTCCAGAATAACCCTAGGGTTTAGCTGGTTTGCTCTGTAATTAGTTGAGGGGTAGAGTAGGAATTAGAAACTAGGATAAGTAGAGGGAGACACCCTCCTCTCTATTTATCTCAGTTCATTTGCTCTTTGCACTTAGGGTTTCCTGCTCTCCCAATCCCCTGCTGTAGCTAGCTTAGATCCGCAGAGAACCATACCTCTGTGTACTGGAGATTTTGAGGAAGTGAGGTCGTAACCTCACTGTTGTAGCGTGTGGTAGCCACACGGTTGCAGATCAATGTGTTAATTCGCGTTTTGGTTCGTGTTCTTTGCGTTCTTCATTCTCCGCGTTTTTCCCCGTCGCTCGATCTCTCTCTATACTGCATCTTCGCGAAATCCATTTGAATCAACTTGTTCGTATTTGAAAGGAGGTCATTTCCACCGAAGGAATTTATCTAACTCCTTACGAACAAGTAGATCGGGTTGATTTCGTTTTCGTAGCGCTTTTCGGTTCATCCTCCTCCCCTTTTGATTTCCCGGTGTTCGAGTGATTTGAGCGGATTATTTCTGGGGATAGTCTCCAAACTACTCCGTGATCATCCCCTCTAAGTTTGGGAACGTGGGATTTTGGTTTGAATCGATTTGGAGAAGATTTGAGTTGAAGGGCGACCGAAATTGCCCTCACTGGGTGTTGGTGGACAGTCCGCCACCCCAGGCACGAACAGTCCGCGCGTCGGGATGAGCCAGACAGTGGCACTGTTCTTCGGCTGTTTGGTTTTTTGATTGACCGGCGGACAGTCCGCCGTTGGAGTTCGCGGACAGTCCGGAGGGGATGGGTGGACGTCCAGGGGACTTGCAGCAGCATTGCGGTTTTGCTCATTTGGCCGGCGGACAGTCCGCGACCTAAGCCCGGACAGTCCGCCACTGGGCAGACAGTCCGCGACCGTACTGCCGGACAGTCCGGGACTTGGCTTTGTAGCCTCCGGTTTTGTGCGTTTGCTCTCCCTACTTCCTCGCTTGGTTGTTCGGACTTCTCGTTTGGGCCTTGTAGTTGACCAAGGAACCTCTCTAGGTATCTTTGCTACTTGTTAGCATCGGTATTGGGGATTTCTCGATGTAGCTGTCTATCTACGTTCGAGACTTGGTTTTTGAGTGTCGAACTTGTGCTGGAGCTTTTGGTGTTTGATTTGCTATCGCTTTGTGGTGCCTCGCTGTGATCCTAGGGATCATCCACCCTCTTCCAAGGGTCATGGGCATCATGGTTTCGGTTGTAGCTTTCGGGGGAAGATTTTGAGACATTTGGCCAAAGTTTCGAGTGAAATTTTTGAGCTCCCATTCACCCCCCTCTGGTCGCCTCGCTAGTGCTTCTCGGTCCTTCAATTGGTATCAAACGGGTTAAGGATCTTCCACCTTAGCCGGTTCCAGATCCATAGAAGGTGACATGGATCGCGGCGTGGGCAAACCGCCGTTCTTTGATGGGACGAACTATGCGTATTGGAAGATACGCATGTCGGCCTATCTTCAGCATGGGCTGTTTGGTTTGGGAGATTTGCAACAAGGCAGATTATGTTGTTTTGGCTGCTCGTGTCTCTCAGCTTCAGATCAACGAGCCCGATTTGCCAATAGCCGAGCGCGTAACACTTTGTTCTCCTGTTTGAGCATGTCCGAGTTGTTTGGATCGCGTTTCTCACCCTCCCCACGGCTCGTGAGATTTGGGCGACCCTCATGCGTTTCCATGAGGGAACCACTCAAGTCAAATCCCGTCTCTACGAGTCGCACAAGCGGGAGTATGAGAACTTTCGACAACATGCCTGGCGAGGGGCCACATAGAAAGTTTATTCGCTCGTTTTCAGGTCATTGTCAACAAGATGAGAGCGAACAAGGAGTTGTTGCCTTTTGACGATCATGAGAGAGCTTTGAAGCTTTTGCATACTCTTGATCGGTCGGTGTGGGACTCAAAGGTCCAGGCGATCATCGAATCGTCTAACTATGAGACCCTCACTTGCGACGAGCTCTTTAGTAAGCTCAAGTCTAGTGGGATTGACACCCATGTCGAGGCTTCTATGAGATCCTTCAGGCCTGGCTATGGCTTTGTTTCTGGCTCTTCTGCTAACCCTCTGGAGGATTTGCACTCTCTTTCACTCTTTTCAGTCACAGAGGACCAGCTGGAGTCTTTGGGGGATGACGAGTTGGCAATGCTCGCCAACCGGTTCTCGTGGTTCCACAACAACCGCTATGAACCGTCGCCGGCGGAGGAGGATGCTCAGGATGCTTTTAGTGCGGCGACCCCGACCACTTCATCGCCAACTGTCCCAAGAAGAAGCACTCATCTGGGATGGGCGATCATGGGCAACAAGTACGACTCCGGCAAGCGCAAGGAGAAGTACATCCCCGCGAGCACAAGCGGAGGGGCGGCTTTGACAAGAAGTAATCAAGACCGAGTAGTACTTGGAGAAGGCCCAGGCTGAGCAGCATGCGTTCTTCGCCACGCTCAGCGACGTCGACGGCTCGGATGACGACTCCGCTTGCTCAAGCGATGACGAGTCCGAGAAGAAGAAGAAGATCGAGGACAAGCTGAACGGTCTCTGCTTCTTCGCCGACGACGACGGCTTCTGCACCATGGCCCTTGGTGATGAGGTCGATGGCAAGCTGGAGCACACTCCTCGGAACGACGATTGATGACGACGACACCTCCCAAGTAAAACGATTGGAGAACGTTTGGTTGGTGGATTACGGGTGTTTCGAGGCACATGACCAGAAACGCCAAGTGGTTCTCTAGGTCTTAGTCCGGTTCGCCGGAAAGGAGTATATCACATTCGGCGACAACAGCAAGGTAGGTGCTGTCTCGTGGTCTGTGCGAGTTAATGAGCACTTTGTGTTTGCGCGCTGTTGCTCTTGTTTCTAACTTGATTTTAACCTTCTTTCTGTTTCGCAAACTTTTCGATTAATGACTATTAAATTCGTTATTATAAACCAATCTCAGTCGTATTTTGGACCCTCAGGGCAATCTTGTTTGTGGGATTTCGCCCTTTGGGAAAGTCTTTCGTGCGGATTTCTTGGAGTCTTTTGGCATTTCTCGTTGTCTTGTGGCTGGACCTTCTTCTTCTGATCTTTGGAAGTGGCATAGGAGACTAGGACATTTGAGCTTCGACTTGCTTGCAAGACTTAGTTCACTTGGCCTAATCCGAGGATTGCCCAAGTTATCCATGGAGAAGGATCTTGTTTGCCATTCTTGTAGACATGGGAAGATGGTTGCCGCTCCCCACCATCCAGTGACTCAAGTCATGACAAAGCGCCCTGGAGAGCTTTTGCATATGGACCTTGTTGGTCCAGCTCGGGTGAGCTCAGTTGGGGGGAAGTGGTATGTGCTTGTCGTTGTTGATGACTTTTCGAGATATTCGTGTGTCTTCTTTTTAGCTGAGAAGACCGAGACTTTCTCCTTTGCTCGCAATCTGATTTTGCGTCTTCAGAACGAGTTCCCTTTCAACTCAATGCGACCTATTAGGAGTGATAATGGTTCAAAAATTCAAAAATTCGGATTTTGAGAAGTTTTTGTAACTACTTGGGCTGGGAGCATCAGTTTTCTTCTCCCTACACACCGCCTCAGAATGGTGTTGTAGAGAGGAAGAATCGGACCCTTGTAGAGATGGCCAGGATGATACTCGATGAGCTTAGGACTCCTAGGCGATATTGGGCCGAAGCTATGAGCACTGCATGCTATATTTCCAATCGCATTTTTCTTCGAGCTTTCTTGAAAAGACTCTTATGAGTTGCATTTTGGAAAACTCCCCAAGGTGAGTTATTTTAGAGTTTTTGGTTGCCACTGTTATATATTGAAGAAAGGCAACCTAGACAAATTTGAGTCTCGTTCTTCTGACGGTGTGTTTTTGGGTTATGGCACTCATCCTCGTGCTTATCGTGTACTTAACCTTGACACTAGCCGATTCATGGAGACATCCGATGTCACCTTCGACGAGAACCATGGTTTGTCCTTCTTCTCGTTTTGAGCGTGCAGGTGATCATCAGGTTGGCGAGCCTCTTTTCGATGATGAAGAAGAAGGTGTTGAAGGCATGGATGACCCAGCATCTCCTCCTCCACCTGCTGTGCTGCAAGGAGCGGCTTCGACGAGGACTCACGGCCCCGACACGTTCTTCTTCCTGGGGGCCATGGGATCCGCCACCCCGAGCGGTACCTTTTTGTACCCAGGGAGTGCACCAGCTGCTGTTGAGGGGGAGATCACTTCTGCACGGGAGGCGCCATGCACATCCAGTGCCCAACACCCCCCTCAGCAGATGATTGGCAACATTGACGAACGGCTCCATCGGTCCCAGGTCTCAAATCTCTCACTTTGCTCATTCTGCTTTTGTTGCTGATTTTGAGCCCCCGAGATGTTGGACACGCTTTGACGGATCCGGATTGGGTCAATGCCATGCATGAGGAGTTAGAAAACTTTGAGAGAAATCGGGTTTGGGTTCTAGTGTCTCCACCTTCTGAGTGTCATCCTATTGGGACAAAATGGGTTTTCAAAAACAAACAAGGAGAAGATGGCCATGTTGTGAGAAACAAGGCCAGACTCGTAGCCCAGGGATATAGTCAGAAGGAGGGGATAGACTATGAGGAGACTTTCGCTCCTGTGGCTCGTTTGGAGGCTATTAGGATACTCTTAGCTTTTGTTGCATCCAAAGGTTTAAAACTTTTTCAAATGGATGTCAAGAGTGCCTTCTTAAACGGCTACATAGAAGAGGAGGTGTATGTTAGACAACCCCCGGTTTCAAAAATCCCAAGTTTCCAAACCATGTCTTTAAACTTCACAAAGCTTTGTATGGTTTGAAACAAGCCCCTAGAGCCTGGTATGATAGGTTGAAGACCTTTTTGCTTGCTAAGGGTTTTAAAATGGGATGTGTAGATAAAACGCTCTTTCTCCTCAAGCAAGGCACCGATACTCTCTTGGTCCAAATTTACGTGGATGATATCATTTTCGGTGGTTCTTCTCACGCTTTGGTTGCCAAGTTTGCAGACACTATGAGCAGGGAGTTCGAGATGAGCATGATGGGCGAGTTGACGTTTTTCCTTGGTTGCAAATCAAGCAATCCTGGGAAGGAACGTTTGTGCACCAAGGCAAGTACACCCGGGACATTTTGAAGAAATTCGACATGGGTGAGGCCAAGCCTCTTCCAACACCCATGGCGACCACGACGGCCCTAGATGCGGACAAGGAGGGAGAAGCCGTGGACCAGAAGGAGTACCGGAGTATGATCGGGTCGCTGCTGTAACTGACGGCGACACGCCCGGACATCCAGTTCGCGGTGTGTCTTTGCGCGTGGTTTCAGTCTTCGCCGCACACCTGTCACCGTCAGGCAGTCAAGCGCATTATGAGGTACTTATCCTTCACTCCTGAATTTGAGATTTGGTATTCTGCTTCCTCCACTCTTTCCCTTTGTGGTTATTCCGATGCTGATTTTGCTGGTTGTCGCATTGAGCGCAAGTCCACTTCTGGGACTTGCCAGTTTATTGGTTCTTCTCTTGTTTCGTGGTCCTCTCGCAAGCAGTCTAGTGTCCGCCCAGTCTACCACGGAGGCTGAGTATGTTGCTGCGGCTAGCTGCTGTTCCCAGTTACTCTGGATGATGGCCCACTTTGCGTGTTTTTGGTCTGAGCTTTTCTCGTGTTCCTTAGCTTTGTGACAGCACGTGTGCGATTAGCGTTGCTAAGAACCCCGTGCTTCACTCGAAGACCAAACACATTGATGTGCGCTTTCATTTTCTGCGAGACCACTATGAGAAGGGTGATATCGACCTTCGCCATGTCGATACTCATCATCAGTGGCTGATATTTTCACCAAGCCTTTGGACCAATCAACTTTTAATCGGTTGAGAGGTGAGCTTGGTGTGTGTTTCCCCTTTTAGATGGGGGCAACATTTTTGACTCTTGTATGATACACTGATTTTGTGTTTTTTCAGTTGTTTTTGCTTCTTTTTGGTTTCTTCATGCATCTTTGCATTTTAGCATACGCTTTTACATTCTGAGCTTCATGAATATAGTCATTAGAATGTAACTATGCTCTGTGTAGTCTTTGCTCCGATGCTTTATGCTAATGTTGTAGCTTATGCTCCTTCTGATCACTGATACATACTATGAGCTGAGCTATTTTTGAATGGTGAATTTGATAATGAACTTAAAACTTGAAAATGTTCACCATTGAGATGTGCAACTAGCATGTGTAGGATGTGTCGAAGTCACTTATGCTATTTATGTATGCTAGGTTGCTATGTCTCTAGTGTTGAGTCATTCACTTGCTTGGTATGTCATATTCTGTTTAAAATCTGAACCAAGTTAAGTAAATTGAAAAGATCGAGATGAGTTTGCTTGTTAGCACCTCACAGTTTTGAGACTGTTTCTCATTGCACTTTGAGTTAAACTTGAGCTGTGTAGTGTATGACCGAAATTGTTGCTTTAAGCTTCTGATTGCTTATGCATAGGCTTTGCACAGTTGGAAAGTTAGGCAATAACAAGCATTCAACCTCTCGCACTCACATGCTGATTTCTGGACTTGTGTAATTTCACCGTTGCAACTCCGATTAAAATTTGAAATCACAAGTGTATGCTTCATTTTTCAATTGGTATCCGCATGATGATTGAACTATGCTAGGGGTAGTTCACCTTGTATACACGTTTAGCACTTGTTTGACTTCCTGTCTATACATGTCTTGTGCTATTTTGATGGTGAATACCTTTTTCGGCTAAAAACTGCTCTTTTTGCTCTCATTTCAGACTTAGTGATCAGTTTGAGCCTTTGCTAGCATTCTGTGCATTTTCTGCATCATCGGATCAGAACTCTGTAGAGCATCTTTGCACTCTTTTGAGTATACTCCTGAAGCTCCTAACTTGCATTTTGACTCATATGCATTTTGGAAGGGGAGAAATCTGCTTGTTGGCACTTTTTGTTGGTACATTTTCAGAGGGGGAGCATTGTTTCTTGATAAGTGCACTTTCAACTAAGGGGGAGAAATTGCAAATCATTACCCTCCATTTCAACTAAGGGGGAGCTTTCCTGGTTGTTTGCACTGTTCAAGGGGGAGTTTTTGTTGCTTCCTGTTGGTCGTAAGGTCTTGCTATCGAGCTTTCTTTGCTAGTTGTGTTGAGCCTCTGTGCCTCTGTCTTGAGGGACTAGCATTTGCTTTGATTTTTCAATCGGTTTCTGCTAGCGGTGTTGAGACTATTCTACCTCTTCTTGAGGGCTAGCTTTGCTTTGCTTGGTTGCGTCGAGCCGTTGCCCATGTCTTTGGGAACCAAGTTTTTTCGCTCTTTCCACTTGACCTTCTTCGGCTTTGCTATGCTTTTGGGTCATTTGGTTGAGTTCTCTCTCTTTCTCCTTCTTCCTTCTTCTGCTTCCATTATGATTTGTGTTGGTAGTTGACAATGCACTCATCAAGGGGGAGATTGCGGATACATGGGTGTATGCCGAGTCTTTGAGTGATGAGTGATTGTCAACTGGGATGATGTGCATGTTCTTTGGCTTGTGTTGTGCAGGTGTCGAGCACGGATATAGTGATCAGAGGCAAGGTGAAGGTCAAGTAGAGAAGTGCCGTGCCGATGGACCGAGAGTGGCGAAGGGCGGACGTGAGGCTTGGACTGAGGGACTGGTGGCCCGAGGATCAGCTGTGGTGGCTGGCAGCCTGGGACAACGACGAGCGAAGACTTGCGGTCATGTGTTGCCTGAGTCGTGGACTTAGGGACACGTGTCGGTGGACGGGGTGCACGGGCGGTGCATCCCTTCTACGATGTTGGTTTGGTGGTAGAGCCAGAGAAAAACCATCGGGTGGACGGTTTCCAGGTTTGGGCCTCAAAACCTGGGTGGTGAGGGTTTCCGAGTTTGGCCACAAAACTCGGGCTGAGGACGGTTTCCAGGTTTGGGCCTCAAAACCTGGGAGCTGCGGGTTTGCTGAGTTTGGGCCTCAAAACTCAGATGCTGGTGGGCTGGTTTCTCGGTTTGGGCCTCAAAACCAGGGGTTGGCTGGAAAGGCTGGTTTCCCGATTTGGGCCACAAAATCGGGGGTGCAGAGCGAGGGCGACACGTGGTGGCAATCGGGAGGTTGCGTCGAGGCAACGCTACGAGTTGTGCGAGCATGGCCGTCGGATCCACCTACCATCAAGTTGGTCCAGAATAACCCTAGGGTTTAGCTGGTTTGCTCTGTAATTAGTTGAGGGGTAGAGTAGGAATTAGAAACTAGGATAAGTAGAGGGAGACACCCTCCTCTCTATTTATCTCAGTTCATTTGCTCTTTGCACTTAGGGTTTCCTGCTCTCCCAATCCCCTGCTGTAGCTAGCTTAGATCCGCAGAGAACCATACCTCTGTGTACTGGAGATTTTGAGGAAGTGAGGTCGTAACCTCACTGTTGTAGCGTGTGGTAGCCACACGGTTGCAGATCAATGTGTTAATTCGCGTTTTGGTTCGTGTTCTTTGCGTTCTTCATTTCTCCGCGTTTTTCCCGTCGCTCAATCTCTCCCTATACTGCGTCTTTGCGAAATCCGTTTGAATCAACTTGTTCGTATTTGAAAGGAGATCATTTCCACCGAAGGAATTTATCTAACTCCTTACGAACAAGTAAATCGGGATGATTTCGTTTTCGTAGCGCTTTTCGGTTCATCCTCCTCCCCTTTTGATTTCCCGGTGTTTGAGTTGATTTGAGCGGATGATTTCTTGGGGATAGTCTCCAAACTACTCCGTGATCATCCCCTCTAAGTTTGGGAACGTGGGATTTTGGTTTGAATTGATTTGGAGGAGATTTGAGTGAAGGGCGACCGAAATCGCCCTCACTGGTTGTTGGCGGACAGTCCGCCACCCCAGGCGCGGACAGTCCGCGCGTCGGGGATGAGCCAGACCAGTGGCACTGTTCTTCGGCTGTTTTGTTTTTTGATTGACCGGCGGATAGTCCGCCGTTGGAATTCGCGGACAGTCCGAGAACGTCCAGGGGACTTGCAGCAGCACTGCGGTTTTGCTCATTTGGCCGGCGGACAATCCACGACTTGAGCCCAGACAGTCCGCCACTGGGCAGACAGTCCGCGACCGTACTACCGGACAGTCCGGGGCTTGGCTGTAGCCTCCGGTTTTGTGCGTTTGCTCTCCCAGCTTCCTCGCTTGGTTTTCGGACTTCTCGTTTGGCCTTGTAGTTGACCAAGGAACCTCTCTAGGTATCTTTGCTACTTGTTAGCATCGGTATTTGGGGATTTCTCGACGTAGCCGTCTATCTACGTTTGAGACTTGGTTTTTGAGGGTCGAACTTGTGCCGGAGCTTTTGGTGTTTGGTTTGCTATCGCTTTGTGGTGCCTCGCTGTGATCCTAGGGATCATCCACCCTCTTCCAAGGGTCGTGGGCATCACGGTTTCGGTTGTAGCTTTCGGGGGAAGATTTTGGGACATTTGGCCAAAGTTTCGAGAGAAATTTTTGAGCTCCCATTCACCCCCCCCTCTGGTCGCCTCGCTAGTGCTTTCTCGGTCCTTCATAAAGATTCTTCCGCCTCTGTTCCTAGTGTCAATCGGTAATACGAGTTCTCAAACGATCAGTCAAAACTGAACATCTTTTAGCCGAACCCTATCGGCTTCCGGACCTTGGAGTCATGATTTTTAATCATCAAAAAGATCCGACCTGGCCCAATAACGGCCCATAAGCTGTGAAAAACCCTAACTTGACACTTGGTTTTTCCAATGTGCGAGTCATAGTTCTATAAATATGACCTCAGTCAAGACACCACTTCCAATTTTATGATTGATTTGCAAAATCTCCACTCCTAGGCTCTTGGCTCAAACCGGAGAGAGAAAACCTTCGCCTGTGTTTCCATTAATGGCAGGCAACAACAAACACAGCAAGCAACCTACCGGAGATGAAGTAGGAGGAAGCCAAGCACCAACTCACCGGCGTTATGGGTAAAACTGATTTCTTGCCCCCTCGCGGTAGTTTTTCTTGCTCGCTCATCTCTGATTCATCGTCCATCTTCCTTTCAGAATGGGGTCTTTCTCCAACCAAGCCTGGGCTCCCTCAGAAACGATAGATCCAACAGCTCTTTTCAATTCTTCATTAAGCTGCCAGATTCTGAGTTCGATGGTTCATTTTAGCAGACGCACTTGGATGCTCTTCGGTACCACGAGGAAAGGGATAAAGCCTAGAGGAAATTGGAAGATGTATTCAAGAAGCATGATATTGAGGAAGCTGAATGGGCAGACCAACGGAAACAACTCTGTAGCATTATTTCAGGTCAGCAGAATCTTGGTCCTCTTCTTCCGGTTGAGCTCGCTCTGCCTGATGCATTCTTTCTTCTTGGTAGCTCTTTCTGCAGAGAATGGTCATCTGAAAACAGCAGCAAACAGAATTGCCCCCAAGGTGAATGCCCGTGGAGACTCAGCCGAAGCCCGTCTTGATGTCGTGGATGGTCGCATTGATCAGGCCGTCATCCAAGGTGTGCACGTTGGGGTTTCCCTCAGGTTAGCTGCAATGAGCTCTTGGACCAAAGAGGATTACTCTTTTCTACCAGTTGGCTTCACAGGGGATCCAGATGAATTCGAATATCTTGAGATCTACAATAACCATGCCGCTGTTATTGCCGAGATAACCGACCCGCAATCCATTGTAAACAGATTATTCCAAGGGTAGTTTGTATTAGGACGGATCTGTAAATGAAGTTTGCAGCAGATGAACTTGTTCTTCTCTGAATAACGTCTATCTGCATCTCTCGATTTCTCAATGATCTTTCCTGATTGCAACATTTTTTAGAAGAACGTTTGCCGAACGCATGACATCACTTTAGCCGACTAGATCTCATTTTTGACGTGTCATGTCACTCGGCATCCCATTTACTGCATCTCACCTTTCTCTTCCCCCAATGAACCTGCTAACCTGAAAATGCTAGGGCCACCAAGGTTATGAATATTCTTGGACTGATGGCGATATGATAAAATATCAGCTATAACTTAATTCTTTGGAACATTTTTTCTACTAAAGGCGATGCTTTTACATCGGCTATAAATATCCTTGAATCTGTTTCATATACAATTTCCACGCATTCGGCTTTTAACAAATAGTGCCGAAGCTCAGCTCACGAGTGATGCATACACGAATAAAATTTCTTTACAGCCGAATACCCCTCTCTGGGTTTAACATTCACTACAAGACATTCGTGGCTTTTTGACGTTTTTAGTATGACAAATGATCATAACGTCACTACATTATCCAATTTATGACATATATTATAAGATTTATGACATTATGTCTTGGAAACTTCAATTTTGTGACAATAATTCCATACATTATGACATATAAAAATGTCACATGATCATTTGTGACGTTGGCTTTATGACATCCAGTTGACGAAATCTAAATGTCAAAAAGCCAGCGTCACAAATGATCATGTGACATTTTTATATGTCATAATGTATGGAATTATTGTCACAAAATTAAAGTTTCTAAGACATAATGTCATAAATCTTATAATATATGTCATAAATTGGATAATGTAGTGACGTTATGATCTTTTGTCATACTAAAAATGTCAAAAAGCCACGAATGTCTTGTAGTGTGTGGATACATGGGTGTATGCCGGGTCTCTGAGTGATGAGTGATTGTCAACGGGTATGATGCACATGTTCTTTGGCTTGTGTTGTGCAGGAGTCGAGCACGGAGACAGTGATCGAGGGCAAGGTGAAGGTTAAGTTGAGACGTGTCGTGCTGACGGACCGGGTGCGGTGAAGGATGGGCGTGCCGTGCGGTGGACATGCCATGCCGATGAACCGAGCAGTGAAGGGCGGACGTGAGGCTTGGACTGAGGGACCAAAGTGCCTGAGGATCAGCTGTGGTGGCTGGCAGCCTGTGACGACGACAAGTGAAGAAGTGCGGTCATGTGTTGCCTGAGTCGTGGACTCGGGGACACATGTCGATGGATGGGGTGCACGGGAGGTGCATCCCCTCTACGACGTCGGTTTGGTGGTAGAGCTAGGGAAAAACCATCGGGTGTACGGTTTCCAGGTTTGGGCCTCAAAACCTAGGCGTGGACGGTTTCCGAGTTTGGCCACAAAACTCGGGCTGAGGGTTTCCGAGTTTGGCCTCAAAACTCGGGCGGTGGATGGTTTCCAGGTTTGGGCCTCAAAACCTGGGCGCTGAGGGTTTGCTGAGTTTGGCCTCAAAACTCAGACGCTGGTGGGCTGGTTTCCCGGTTTGGGCCTCAAAACCGGGGGATAGCTGGAAAAGGCTGGTTTCCTGGTTTGGGCCACAAAACCAGGGGTGCAGAGCGAGGGCGGCACATGGCGGCGATCCAGAGGTTGCGTCGAGGCAACGCTTCGGTTCGAGCGGGCGTGGCCGTCAGATACACCTACCACCGAGTTGGTCCAGAATAACCTTAGGGTTTAGCTGGCTCGCTCTGTAATTAGAATAGAGAGGGATAGAGTAGGAAATAGACTTAGACTAGAATTAGTATAAGTAGCCGGGGAGACACCCTCCTCCCCTTATCTTAGTTTTTGCAGTCATTTGCTTCCTAGCTACTATGGTTTCCTGCTCTCCCATCCCCTGCTTTAGCTAGCTGAGATCCGCAGAGAGACTTGACTCTATGTACTGTTGATGTTGAGGAAAGGAGGCCATAACCTCCTTGTCGTAGCGTGTGTTTGCGCTTCGGCTGCAAGATCGTAGGTGTGATTCGCGTTTTGTTCGTGTTCTTCGCGGAATCCTTTTTCTCCACGATTTTCCCGTAGCTTGATCTTTTTGCTCGGTTCATCTTTTGCAAATTCGTTTGAACCAAGTTGTCCTAGATCGTGAGACACTTCTTTCCACCGAAGGAATTCATCTCAAACCTCACAGTCTAGGAGATCGAACGATTTTCGTTTTGGATCACATTCTAGCTCCCTTGCCCCGATTTCTTCCGATTCATCGATTTGGAGTTAGGTTCGAGCCATGATCTCTTAGGAGTAGCTCGCTAACATCCTTGTGACTCCTCAGTTCGAATCCTAGCCCTAGAGCTTTTGATTCGGAGGAGATCGAGTTGAATCCACGGAAGAACAGTGCTGCGTCGGGGGCATCGGACGCTCGTCATGGGAGCATCGGACGCTAGGGTTCATAGCATCGGACGCTCCGGTGACACGTGTCACTTTCGCAGTTCTTGGAGTGGCATCGGACGCTAGGCATTGGACGCGTCCGTTGTCCATCGGACGCACCGAAGCTTTTGCATCGGACGCTGGGTGATCACTGTTCACAGCGTCCGATGGCCGAACAGTAAGGTTCCAGAGACGCACTGTTTGCATCGGACGCGTCCGTTGACTAGGCATCGGACGCTGCTAGCTTTCGATGCAGCTTCCGATGCGTGTCCAGTAAGGTTTCGTTCTGGCACTGTTTACATCGGACGCTGCAAGTGTTTTGGCATCGGACGCTCATCAGAATCCGATGCTGCTTCCGATGCTGCTTTGACTATGCAGTTTCGTTCGCCGTTCGTTCGCTCATTGTCGGATTTGGTTTCCGTCTTTTGCGTTGGCTTTCTAGAGTTGTATAGTGTCCCGCTGTGCTTCTTGGAAGCATCCACCCTACATCTAGGGTCGCGGACACTAGCAAGCTCTAGGGTTTGCTTTTGGGGTTGATTCTTGGGACAGAGGCTACTAGTTTCTGAAAGGAAAATTTGAAGCTCCCATTCACCCCCCTCTGGTCGCTTTCTGGTTGCTTCTCGGTCCTTCAATTGGTATCAGAGCAGGTTAAGGATCTTTCACCTTAGCCGGTTCCAGATCCACAGAAGGCGACATGGATCGCGGCGTGGGCAAACCGCCGTTTTTCGATGGGACGAACTATGCGTATTGGAAGATACGCATGTCGGCCTATCTGCAGAGTTTGGGCGCTTCCATTTGGGATATTTGCAACTCTGCTGATTACGTGGTCTTGGCTGCTCGTGTCTCTCAGCAACAGATCGATGAGCACGATGCCAATAGCCGAGCCCGTAATGCTCTCTTTTCGTGTTTGAGCATGGGAGAGCTCGATCGTGTTTCTCACCTCTCTACGGCTCGGGAGATCTGGGACACCCTCATGCATTTCCATGAGGGCACCTCTCAAGTCAAAACCCGACTCTATGAGTCGTTCAAGAGAGAGTATGAGAACTTTCGACATCAGCCTGGCGAGAGCATAGAAAGTTTATTCGCTCGCTTTCAGGTGATTGTCAACAGGATGAGAGCCAACAAGGAGCAGTTGCCTTTTGACGATCATGAGCGTGCTTTGAAGCTTTTGCACACTCTTGATCGGTCGGTGTGGGATTCCAAGGTTTAGGCAATCATCGAATCGCCTAACTATGAGACCCTCACCTGCGACGAGCTCTTTAGTAAGCTCATGTCCAGTGAGATTGATGCCATGTCGAGGGCTTCTTATGCGAATCCTTCTGGCCCGACTATGGCTTTGGTTTCTGGCTCTTCCGCTAACCCCTCTGCTGGCTTTGCACTCTCTTCACTCTTTTCTGTCACAGAGGACCAGCTTGAGGTGTTGGGGGATGACGAGTTGGCAATGCTCGCCAACCGGTTCACGCGGTTTCACAACAACCGCATGAACCGTCGCCGCAGAGGAGGACGCTCAGGATGCTATGAGTGCGGCGACCCCGACCACTTCATCGCCAACTGCCCCAAGAAGAACAAGCATTCGGGGAAGGGCGATCATGGGCACAAGTACGACTCCGGCAAGTGCAAGGAGAAGTACGTTCGCCCAAGGCACAAGAAGAGGGGCGGCTTCGACAAGGAGTACATCAAGAAGAAGTACTTGGAGAAGGCCCAGGCTGAGCAGCGCGCGTTCTTCGCCACGCTCAGCGACGTCGACGGCTCGGATGATGACTCCGCTTCGTCAAGCGATGATGAGTCCGAGAAGAAGAAGAGGATCGACGACAAGCTGAACGGTCTCTGCTTCTTCGCCGACGACGATGGCTTCTGCACCATGGCGCTCGGCGATGAGGTCGACGGCAAGCTGGAGCACACCCCTCGGAACGACGACGACGACGACGACACCTCCCAGGTATCTCTCACCTACGATGAGCTTTCTTCCAAGGTTGAGAAGCTTACTGCTGCCCTCCTTAGCCAAGATAAACTACTTAGGCGTGCCGCTAGAGAGCGCAAGGAGTTTAGACAGAAATGGGAGGACACGGTGAGAGAGCTTGAGTTCGCTCGATCCACCGTGGTAGTGTCGGAGGAGGTTGAGTGTGAGTCGTGCACCGCGCACATGACTGATCTTCTCACTTTGAGGAGTAAGTATGCTGCGTTGGTTGGAGAGGTGGATGAGCTCCGTGCTAGGCCGCAGCTGTTGGGTGCGTGCAAGACTTGTCCTGTCTTGCAATCCGAGTTGGCAGAGAAGTATGCCAAGCTTGAGTCCTTAGAGAAGACCAGCTCGGATAGCACTTGTGTCACGAGGTGTGCTTTGTGCGAGGGTTTGGAGATGGAGATTGCCAATGTCAAGCATGGCAAGATGCAAACCGAGGAAGAAAACACATACCTTCGGACCATCTTGTCATGGGTCTCCTGTAGTGAGCCGCAGCTCGGGATGATGATCTCCCAATTCAAGCGAGCTGCTGGGGCTCCTGGTGTAGGTCTTGCTCAGGGTATAGATCTTTCTGCTTTTGGGAAGATTGGAGAGTCGAGTGGTATGAAACCTAGTGAGAAGCCCAACTCCACCACTACTCCCAAACTTGCCAAGCTTCCACCCAAAGAGCCTGCCAAGCCTACCACCAAGGATGGGGTATTTGAGGAACCCCCGAGAGCTCCACCTAAGAACCAGGTGTGGGCACCCAAGCCAAACCACCTCAAGAACAAGCTTGACACAATGCCACCCATCCAGGAGGAGTTGCCACAGAAGGGCAAAGTGATCCACACTCACTGCCATGATTACCAACAACCCCCTTTGCGTGCGGTGAGGTATCATTGTGATTTCTGTGGGAGAGATGGACACTTTAGCGAGTTTTTCTTTAGGCGCAAGAGAGAGGCGCGCCGTGCTCGGGAGATGGACAACCTGGACATGTACCACCCTTTCCATGGTGTGCATGTGCCGAACGTCCAGAGGAGAGCTGCTAGGCCCAGAGGTCCAGAACCTCAAGTCCCCAGGCCTAGGCAGTAGCAGAGAGTTCCGAGGAGAGACGCTAGGCTTAGAGGCGCAGTTCCTCAAGTTCCTAGGCGTAGGCCTCGTAGAGAGCGTGCCCGGCGGGAGCATGCAGTTGTAGGCTATGGACCCCGTGGCGGAGGCTTCTTAGTTGAGCGCTTTTCCCCACCGCGTTTTCAGTATCGCGGTGAGCGATTCTTCCCCAGCGGACCACGTTTTCCTCAGCGTGGTGATCGCTCCTCTCGTAGACATCCTAGGAATGGTTTTTCTGCTAACCGTTCTTTTGAGCAGCCGGCCCAACACTGGTATTACCCTCACTTCACTAACCCCAGTGTTGGACCGTATGCTCACCCTATGTCTTTCTATTGATGTAGGTAAGACAGTTGGAGGACATTTGGTTGGTGGATTCCGGTTGCTCGAGGCACATGACCAGAAACACCAAGTGGTTCTCCAGCCTTAGTCCTGTCGCCGGAAAGGAGTACATAACCTTCGGCGACAATAGCAAAGGTAAGGTATTATCTCGCGGGTCCGTGCGAGTTAATGAGCACTTTGTGTTGCGCGATGTTGCTCTTGTTTCTAACTTGCATTTTAACCTTCTTTCTGTTTCGCAACTTTTTGATGATAACTATGAGATTCGTTTTAAACCAAATCTCAGTCGTATTTTGGATCCTCTGGGCAATCTTGTATGTTTGATTTCGCCCTTTGGAAAAGTCTTTCGTGCAAATTTCTCAGTCTTTTGGCACTTCCCGCTGTCTTTTGGCTAGTCCTTCTTCTTCTGATCTTTGGAAGTGGCATAGGAGGCTCGGTCATTTAAGCTTCGACTTGCTTGCAAGACTTAGCTCACTTGGCCTAATCCGAGGATTACCCAAGCTTTCGATGGAGAAGGATCTAGTTTGTCATTCTTGCAGACATGGGAAGATGGTTGCCGCTCCCCACCATCCAGTGACTAAGGTTATGACCTCGCGCCCTGGAGAGCTTTTGCACATGGACCTTGTTGGTCCGGCTCGGGTGAGCTCGGTTGGGGGGAAGTGGTATGTGCTTGTTGTTGTTGACGACTTTTCGAGATATTCGTGGGTCTTCTTTTTAGCTGAGAAGACCGAGACTTTCTCCTGTGCTCGCAATCTGATTTTACGTCTTCCGAATGAGTTCCCTTTGAACTCTATGCGAGCAATTCGGAGTGATAATGGTTCCGAATTCAAAAATTCGGATTTTGAGAAGTTTTGTAACCATCTTGGTTTGGAGCATCAGTTTTCTTCCCCCTACACACCGCCACAAAATAGTGTTGTAGAGAGGAAAAATCGGACCCTTGTAGAGATGGCCAGGACGATGCTCGATGAGCATAGGACTCCTAGGCGATATTGGGCCAAAGCTATGAACACTGCATGCTACATTTCAAATCGCATTTTTCTGAGAGCCTTCTTGAAGAAGACCTCTTATGAGTTGCATTTTGGTAGATAGCCTAAGGTGAGTTATTTTAGAGTCTTCGGTTGCCACTGTTTTATATGGAAGAAAGGCAACCTGGACAAGTTTGAGTCTCGTTCTTTTGACGGTGTGTTTTTGGGTTATGGCACTCACACTCGAGCTTATCGTGTACTTAACCTTGACACTAACCGAGTCATGGAGACATCAGATGTCACCTTCGACGAGACTCTTGTTTGTCCTTCTCGTTTTGAGCGTGCAGGTGATCATGAGGTTGACGAGCCTCTTTTCGATGACGAGGAAGAGGGTGCTGCAGGTATGGACGATCCAGCACCCCCTCTACCTGCCGTGCCGCAAAGAGCGGCCTCGACGACGACTCATGGCCCCGACACTTCTTCTTCCTGGGGGCCGTGGGATCCGCCACCCCGAGCGGTACCATTTGTACCCGGGGAGGCACCAGCTGCTGTTGAAGGGGAGGTCACTTCAGCTCGGGAGGCGCCACGACATATCCAGCGCCAGCACCCGCCTCAACAGATGATCGGTAGCATCGACGAACGGGTTACTCGGTCCAGGTCACAGCACATCTCTCACTTCGCTCATTCTGCTTTTGTTGCTAATTTTGAGCCCCGAGATGTTGGACACGCATTGACGGATCCGGATTGGGTCAATGCCATGCATGAGGAGTTAGAAAATTTTGAACGAAATCGGGTTTGGGTTCTAGTTCCACCTCCTCCAGACTGTAAGCCTATTGGGACAAAATGGGTTTTCAAAAACAAGCAAGGAGAGGATGGCCACGTTGTTAGAAACAAGGCCAGGCTTGTAGCGAAGGGTTATAGTCAGAAGGAGGGAATAGACTATGAGGAGACTTTTGCTCCTGTAGCTCGTTTGGAGGCTATTAGGATAGTCTTGGCTTTTGCTGCATCCAAAGGGTTTAAACTTTTTCAAATGGATGTCAAGAGTGCCTTCTTAAACGGCTACATAGAAGAAGAAGTTTATGTTGAGCAACCCCCCGGTTTTGAAAATCCCAAGTTTCCAAATCATGTTTTTAAACTTCACAAAGCTTTGTATGGTTTGAAACAAGCCCCTAGAGCCTGGTATGATAGGTTGAAAACCTTTTTGCTTGCTAAGGGTTTTAAAATGGGATGTGTAGATAAAACGCTCTTTCTCCTCAGGCAAGGCAAAGACACACTCTTGGTCCAGATTTACGTGGATGATATCATTTTCGGTGGTTCTTCTCACGCTTTGGTTGCCAAGTTTGCAGATACTATGAGCAGGGAGTTTGAGATGAGCATAATGGGCGAACTGACATTCTTTCTCGGGTTGCAAATTAAGCAATCCCAAGAGGGGACGTTTGTGCACCAGGGCAAGTACACCAAGGACTTGCTAAAGCGGTTCGATATGGGTGAGGCCAAGCCTCTTCCAACACCCATGTCGTTGACGACTGCCCTGGATGCGGATGTGGATGGAGAAGCAGTGGACCAGAAGGAGTACCGCAACATGATTGGGTCGCTCCTCTACCTGACGGCGACACGCCCGGACATCCAGTTCGCGGTGTGTCTGTGCGCGTGCTTTCAGGCATCGCCGCGCACTTCTCACCGTCAAGCAGTGAAGCGCATATTCAGGTACCTTCGTTTCACGCCTGAGCTCGGGATTTGGTATTCTGCTTCCTCCACTCTCTCTCTTTGCGGTTATTCGGATGCCGATTTTGCTGGTTGCCGTATTGAGCGCAAATCCACTTCTGGGACTTGCTAATTTATTGGTTCTTCTCTTATTTCGTGGTCTTCTCGCAAGCAGTCTAGTGTCGCCCAGTCTACCATGGAGGCTGAGTATGTTGCTGCGGCTAGCTGTTGTTCCCAGTTACTTTGGATGATGGCCACTTTGTGTGATTTTGGTCTGAGCTTTTCTCGAGTTCCTTTGCTTTGTGACAGCACGAGTGCCATTAGCGTTGCTAAGAACCCCGTGCTTCACTCGAAGACCAAACACATTGATGTGCGCTTTCATTTCTTGCGAGACCACTAGGAGAAGGGTGATATCGACCTTCGCCATGTCGATACTCATCATCAACTGGCTGATATTTTCACCAAGCCTTTAGACGAATCAACCTTTAATCGGTTGAGGGGTGAGCTTGGTGTGTGTTTCCCCTTTTAGATGGGGGAAACATTTTGGATCTTGTATACTAGACTGACTCTTTTCATTTGTCTTTCTTTTCTTTTGCATTTTAGCATACGCATGTACATTCTGAGCTTCATGTTTATAATCACTAGAATGTAACTATGCTCTATTTAGTATGCTCCGATGCTTATATGAATGCTTGTAGCTTATGCTCTTCCTGATCAATAGTACATGTTGTGAGCTGAGCTATTTTGGTGAATTTGCTTAATAACTTAAAATCTGAAAAAGTACACCATTGAGATATGCATCTAGCATGTGTAGGATGTGTTGAGTCCATTCATGCTTTTCATATATGCTAGGTTGCTATGTCTCTAGTTCTGAGTCATTCACTTGCTTGGTATGTTCATAACATGTTTAAAATCTGAACCAAGTTTTAGTGAATTGAAAAGATCGAGATGGGATTGCTTGTCAACACCTCACGGTATCGAGACTGTTTCTCATTGCACTTTGGGTTAAACTTGAGCCGTGTAGTGTATGACCAAAACCGTAGCTTTAAGCTTCTGATTGCTTTGGCATAGGCTTCGCTCGGTTGGAAAGTTAGGCAATGACAAGCTTTCAACCTCTCGCAATCACATGCTAAAATATAATCTTGTGAAATTTCACTGCTGCAAACTCCGATTAAAATTTGAAATCACAAGTACTTCCTTCGATTGGTATTGGCATGATGATTGAACTTTGCTAGGGGTAGTTCACCTTGTATACATGTTTAGCACTTGTCTGGATTCCTGTCTATACTTGTCTAGTGCTATTTTGATGGTGAATACCTTTCTGGCTAAAAACTGCTCACATGCTCATAAGTTCATATTTCGTATCTATGATCAGTTTGAGCCTTCGCTATTTGAGTGCTTAGTTGTGTCATTAGAGCTATACTGTTTAGAGCATCTTTGCACTCTTTTGATTATATGCCTGAAGCTGCTAACTTGCATTTCTGACTTCATATGCATGTTGGAAGGGGGAGTTTCTTGCTTTGATGCCTTTTTTTTTATTAGTGCATTTTCAACTAAGGGGGAGAAATTACAAATCATATACTCCTGGATGTTCATCTAAGAGGAGTTCTCCTAGTTGCTTGCATTTTGTCGAGGGGGAGTTTGCTAGTTGTGTTGAGCCTTTGCCTCTGTCTTGAGGAACTAGCAAACATTTTCAGGGCATTTTGTTTTTTGTTTTGATCTCGATTGGTTCGGAGCTTGTTTGGCCGAAAGGCATTGGTTTTGAACTTGCATTGGTATCGAGCTTTCCTTGCTAGTTGTGTTGAGCCTCTGTGCCTCTATCTTGAGGGACTAGCATTTTTGCCTCAATTGGTATCGAGCTTTCTCTGCTAGTTGTGTTGAGCCTCTGTGCCTCTTTCTTGAGGGACTAGCATTTTGCTTCGATTTTCCAATTGGTTCTTGCTAGCGGTGTTGAGCCTGTTCTACCTCTTCTTGAGGGCTAGCTTTGCTTTGCTTGGTTGCGTCGAGCCGTTGCCCATGTCTTTGGGAACCAAGTTCTTTTGCTCTTTCCACTTGACCTTCTTCGGCTTTGATATGCTTTTGGGTCATTTGGTCGAGTTCTCTCCTCTCCTTCTTTCCTTCTTTCTTCTTTCTGTTATGATTTGTGTGAGTAGTTGACAATGCACTCATCAAGGGGGAGATTGCGGATACATGGGTGTATGCCGGGTCTCTGAGTGATGAGTGATTGTCAACGGGTATGATGCGCATGTTCTTTGGCTTGTGTTGTGCAGGTGTCGAGCACGGAGACAGTGATCGAGGGCAAGGTGAAGGTCAAGTTGAGACGTGTCGTGCTGACGGACCGGGTGCGGCGAAGGATGGACGTGCCGTGCGGCGGACGTGCCATGCCGATGAACCGAGCGGTGAAGGGCAGACGTGAGGCTTGGACTGAGGGACCAAAGTGCCTGAGGATCAGCTGTGGTGGCTGGCAGCCTGTGACGACGACAAGTGAAGAAGTGCGGTCATGTGTTGCCTGAGTCGTGGACTCGGGGACACATGTCGATGGATGGGGTGCACGGGAGGTGCATCCCCTCTACGACGTCGGTTTGGTGGTAGAGCCAGGGAAAAACCATCGGGTGTACGGTTTCCAGGTTTGGGCCTCAAAACCTGAGCGTGGACGGTTTCCGAGTTTGGCCACAAAACTCGGGCTGAGGGTTTCCGAGTTTGGCCTCAAAACTCGGGCGGTGGACGGTTTCCAGGTTTGGGCCTCAAAACCTAGGCGCTGAGGGTTTGTTGAGTTTGGCCTCAAAACTCAGACGCTGGTGGGCTGGTTTCCCGGTTTGGGCCTCAAAACTGGGGGATAGCTGGAAAAGGCTGGTTTCCTGGTTTGGGCCACAAAACCAGGGGTGCAGAGCGAGGGCGGCACGTGGCGGCGATCCAGAGGTTGCGTCAAGGCAACGCTTCGGTTCGAGCGGGCGTGGCCGTCGGATACACCTACCACCAAGTTGGTCCAGAATAACATTAGGGTTTAGCTGGCTCGCTCTGTAATTAGAATAGAGAGGGATAGATTAGGAAATAGACTTAGACTAGAATTAGTATAAGTAGCTGGGGAGACACCCTCCTCCCCTTATCTCAGTTTTTGCAGTCATTTGCTTCCTAGCTACTAGGGTTTCCTGCTCTCCCATCCCCTGCTTTAGCTAGCTGAGATCCGCAGAGAGACTTGACTCTATGTACTGTTGATGTTGAGGAAAGGAGTCAATAACCTCCTTGTCGTAGCGTGTGTTTGCGCTTCGGCTGCAAGATCGTGGGTGTGATTCACGTTTTGTTCGTGTTCTTCGCGGAATCCTTTTTCTCCACGATTTTCCCGTAGCTTGATCTTTTTGCTCGGTTCATCTTTTGCAAATTCGTTTGAACCAAGTTGTCCTATATCGTGAGGCACTTCTTTCCACCGAAGGAATTCATCTCAAACCTCACGGTCTAGGAGATCGAACGATTTTCGTTTTGGATCACGTTCTTGCTCCCTTGCCCCGATTTCTTCCGATTCATCGATTTGGAGTTAGGTTCGAGCCATGATCTCTTAGGAGTAGCTCACTAACATCCTTGTGACTCCTCAGATCGAATCCTAGCCCTAGAGCTTTTGATTCGGAGGAGATCGAGTTGAATCCACGGAAGAACAGTGCTGCGTTGGGGGCATCGGACGCTCGTCACGGGAGCATCGGACGCTAGGGTTCATAGCATCGGACGCTCCGGTGACGCGTGTCACTTTTGCAGTTCTTGGAGTGGCATCGGACGCGTCCGTTGTCCATCGGACGCGCCGAAGCTTTTGCATCGGACGCTGGGTGATCACTGTTCACAGCGTCCGATGGCCGAACAGTAAGGTTCCAGAGACGCACTGTTTGCATCGGACGCGTCCGTTGACTAGGCATCGGATGCTGCTAGCTTTCGATGCAGCTTCCGATGCGTGTCCAATAAGGTTTCGTTCTGGCACTGTTTACATCGGACACTGCAGGTGTTTTGGCATCGGACGCTCATCAGAATCCGATGCTGCTTTGACTGCGCAGTTTCGTTCACCGTTCGTTCGCTCGTTGTCGGATTTGGTTTCCGTCTTTTGCGTTGGCTTTCTAGAGTTGTATAGTGTCCCGCTGTGCTTCTTGGAAGCATCCACCCTACATCTAGGTTCGTGGACACTAGCAAGCTCTAGGGTTTGCTTTTGGGGTTGATTCTTGGGACAGAGGCTACTAGTTTCCGAAAGGAAAATTTGAAGCTCCCATTCACCCCCCCTCTGGTCGCTTTCTGGTTGCTTCTCGGTCCTTCGTAGTGATTTTCGGCTAAAGCTAGCTGCTATTCATCCTTTTTTCCTTTAAACTTAAAATAAGGGCCGATCCCACTAGAAGGCTATCGGCCGCCATGTACAACTTGAAACGATCACCAAGATGTGGAAATGCCTCCATATATCTTCAATCTCATCAAAATCTTCTGTTGTACGTCACCTTGTACAAATTCCTTCTAATCTTTCTTGAGCTTTGGCAATGGAGAAATAAACAGAATCTTTTAAAGATTCATAAATTTTAAAATATACTTGAGACCCAAACTTGTACATATTGATCCTACTTCGGCTTCATCATCAACACTTTATTCCTTGTCAGCCAACATGAAACTTTGGCCTCAATTCTTCTCCATTACCACTAGTTGGATTCAAAAATTACTCTGAGAGCCGATTGTTTGAATCGACTGTTGGTCCTCGTCGAAAACGTTCACAGGACTTGCTTCCCAAGCTCTTCCAGAGAAACACTCGACACCTTCATATTCCCAGTAGGTGGACTCTGTATTAGCAATACTCACCGAATCATTAGCATGGACGATATCAATATCATCTCCAATCCACTGGATGAGGAACTGGTGCATAGTCAACGGTACACAGCAGTTTGCATGTATCCAATCTCTTCCTAATAGCAAACTGTATGCCCCCTTGCCATCAATGACGAAGAAGGTAGTGATCAAGGTTTTAGACCCAATTGTCAACTCGACATGGACTGCACCTCGAGTATCAGAAGAATTGCCAGCAAAGTCCCTCAATACCATGTCGGTCTTCAATAGATCTTCACTTGTCATGCCAAGTTTTCTAAAGGTGGTGTATGGCATGATATTTATAGCAGCTCCTCCATCGATGAACATCTTGGCTAATGGCTTGCCATTGACATACCCTCTCATATATAATGGCTTCAAGTGTCGGTGCTTAATTGGTTTATCAAATACTGCCCTTTGAGCCAAGACGAGATGAGCCAACAAGTCCTGAAATTCACTTTCATCGAAATCTGAATATACTTCGTCTTGGACATCTTGATTCTCAGGGGCTACAAACTCTGATGGGAGAAAGAATGCCATGCACGTATCAGCCGAACGATTATCTTCATTCGGCTTTTCCTTAGGACGCCAAATTCGCTTCGTCCTGGTGCCCGCTTGCACCAACACTCTGTTTCTTAGGCGTTGCACTCTCCTCTTCTGGCTTTTCCTCAATCCTGGCGGACACCATTGTCCCTTCTGCTAGACATACTTATGGTACTCTTCTTCTTCAGTGTGAGCCCAACTTCGATCGGCAAATCCTTTCTGCTGCCGATTCTCAGAATTATTTATTTTTAAGCGCCGATTGTTCTCAGGGATTCGTGCCCCAAGTCTTTCATGGATAGAACGGCGGTTGACTCGAGACTGCCTGTACTCGGAGTACTGATCACTGCACTCAGGGCAGTTGTTCTTAACAGGCAGCTTCAAGCCTTCATTCCAACAATACTGGAAGAACGAGCATTCCCAATGAGACTGTTCTTGCTCCCTCATATCTTCTCGTTCTTCTCGGTACATCTCCTCTTCGTACCTTCTCTGTTTTTCCAGGAACTCCTGTTCTTCATAAAATCTCTGCTTTTGATATCATTCCTGTTCTCGACGCCTCTTATTCAACAGAATACGCGTTGTGACCCTGGGTCTGGAAGTTTCACCTGTTTCAGTTCGGCTATTTTAAAACCGAACCCTTTGCTGAAGCTCTCTATTTGTAATCTGTCGATCAGGGTCAATGGAACCAGCTTCCTTCGCTCTATCAGAAGTTAAAACCTTCATCTTGCTCTTACCCCTGGGATCAGCTGCATTGATCATGTTAATGGAGAAGGACACAGTATTCTGCCCAAAGGGACTACCATCTACTTTCATTTTCCCATCAAACTTCAGGTGTCCATCCTGGATAGCTTTCTAAATCCGCACTCTAAACACTCGGCAATCATTTATGGAGTGGGACTTGGTATTGTGGAAACCGCAATACTTCTTGTATTTGATACCCTCAGGGTGCAGCATAGGATGACCTTCCGGCAACTTGATGCATCCTTCCTTCAGCAAGTACTCAAATAATTTATCTGACTTGGAAACATCAAAGTCATAAGCACCTTTTTGTTGCCTTAGCCATCGCTGGTTGACTTGAGTTGGCTCTTTAGACCAGATTATCTCGGCTGCAGCTACTTCATCTTCATCATTGTATTCAGTTGCTTCTTCCAAGAAAGCCTGATACATCTCGGCAGCCACATGCCCCTTCTGGAATTGATTACTCCTCTTGAATCCCTGGGCTTGATTACTCATCGTCGCCAACCTTTGTGATAACTGTCCGAGGTCATCAAACTCCATGTCGAATAGTTTCTCTTTGATACTCGGCAACATGCCAGCTATGGCTATCCCCGGCAATTGGTCATCTGGCAAGTTCAGAGAATAGCAAAGATTCTTGGTTTCCCTTAACCGGCGCAGATACTCTTGTGGCGTCTCGCCAGGTTTCATCCTCAAGCTCATGAGATCAACCAACTTCTTCTCACTGGTTCCCGTAAAGAAATATGAGTGGAACTTCTGCTCTAACTCTGCCCATGTATTGATGGAATTCACTGGCAGAGAAGCAAACCAGGAGAAGGCTGGTCCTGTCAACGACAGCGGGAAGTATCGAATCCTCCAAGCTTCATCTGTAGATGCTTCCCCAAGTTGCATCATGTATCGGCTGATGTGCTCTACAGTGCTGGTGTCATCCTGACCCGAAAACTTGGTGAAATCAGTAGGAGGCTTTACCCTTGGAGGAAGTGCTACCCGATTGTACCATTCTGGATAGGGAGACTTGTAAGCATATGTCTGATTCTTTGGCTTTAGGCCGAACTGATTCTGCATCATATCGGCCATCCTGTGCATAATAAGGTCAATGCTTGAATCAGGAGCTGTTTGTGCTTGCCCCCCAGGATGTAGTCCTGCTGAACTCCTGTAGCCCGGATTTGGAAGAGCATTAATTGACTTATAATCAATAAACTCCTGATATCCATCTCCAAACATATTCCTCTGTATCCTGTTTGCCATAGGAGACACTCTAGAAGTAGATTGTGGGACATTCCCTGTTGTGCCGAACGCGAGCTGGCCATAGGTCTGGGGAGGTTGTTGCATCTCCTGAGAAACCACTCCACCTGTGCTTGGGCCAGCTCCACTGTTTTCAGCAATCCTCCGACGTTGACGTACTTGGAACAACAATGGTCCCTGCATCGGACCAGCGGCTTCTTCAAAGTATTTATCTATGGTTGGACCGAAAGTATTGACCATGATAGCACAAAAAGTGTTCAAGAAAGCCGACAGATGATTAGTCATGGCTCCTGACACAACCTTATGCATTATTTCAGTCATCTTCTGGATAGCTTCTTCTTCTGCGCTGTCAGATGCTTCGGATTG
The DNA here is from genome assembly GCA_009763385.1 of Coix lacryma-jobi var. lacryma-jobi. NCBI lineage: Eukaryota > Viridiplantae > Streptophyta > Magnoliopsida > Poales > Poaceae > Coix > Coix lacryma-jobi. Next base: position 54,473,895 of record CM019824.1, read on the forward strand.
GTGATGAGGAACGATCTTTGGGAACGTCTGTTTCTGAAAGACCTTGCCGCTTTTGTTCTTGGAGAAAGTCTCCAAGCATTTGCGCTGGAATTCATCACAAGCTCGCTGTACCAAATCCTTTGATTCTGGTGGCAACTCGTCCATGGTCACCTCGAAGATTTGTTCTTCGCTGATCGCAGGCATCTTGAAACAGAAAGTTGGTCCCACCAGGCGTGCCAAAAAGTGTGTTGGCGCAAAAAGTGACACCTTGCGCCAAGGCACACAGCAAGCCGAACAAGGCTAGCTTCAATTGGGTGCCCGGAGTATGTTGAATCCGGAGACGTGCTAGTCGGTTTGACCTGAAAACCAACAAGAGATAAAAGTGTGAGAATACCTTGGAACATGTCGGGTGAGACCAGACAGTTCCATATGTATGGCTTTGAAAGCCAACCACGACGGCACACAACTATAGAAGCTATTTGTCGAAACAAGTTTATAATGTCATTCGGCAAGCATAAAGAGAAAAGCACGTAAACATATTTAAAGCCGAACACATATGTAACAAAAGAATAAAAAAGGGGTAACTCATGAATATAAATCTATTCGGACAACACATGCATAGGTCAATCCAACTAGTCTGCCGCACGTCTAGTTTTCATAAACCCGCCAGGCATAAACTCAAGCAAAGCTAATCCACCGCATGATACCACTTGCTACAAGTCTACACCACTCCTTATAATTAGATTAATCCACCGCATGATACGATCTAATTATAAGAAGCTAAAAGCATACATATATCTGAACAGATTTATATAAACTCATTACTCATGTAAGCTTAACTAGAATTGACAAACTAGCCGAACTGGGGTCCATGAAGAAGGAACATACAAGCAAGCATGATTAGACTAATCTAAAACCTGCATCTGCCGCACGATACCCAGTTCTATCAAGGTGTAACCGTGATTGACATGCATGAACCCACAACACGTGACAATCTAGATTGAAAGTTGATTCGGCCATTACGATCTTATAATTAGCAAAGCACAAATAAACTTGTGCAATAAGGCCGAACAAAGATCGATCTAGATTGGGCAAAAGAGTATTACAAGAATTAAATAAATAAAACATATAACACATGATAACTTGATGAATCTATTAGATCTTGCCAAATCTAATAGAGCTGATAACTATATTTACTCATGACTTAATCCGTCGCACGATACAAGACATAAGAAAAAACTTCCCGTCATAAGCTTAAATCCGCCGCACGATACTAAGCTTAACATACGAGACTACTTGCATCATATCTAAATCCACCGCATGATACTAGACATGATAGCAAGGTTGCCGGTACTTACGGAGGTCGACGGATCGATGATTCCTCTCGAAGAACTCGACGACACGACTAAGGACTCGAAGATGGCACGGGGCCAGTTTGTATTGATATGGTTGTGAACAGTTTTACAATGGTCGAGGGTTTATATTTATACCCTGGACGAAACACGAATCCTAGACGATTACGATTTACATAATAAAATATGGAAAGACATAAAATCCTATTCTTAATCTTTTCGGCGTCTTCCATCGTCACGTGTCTTCTCATGCAAGCCGGCTTTACTCGCAACATCCATCTCCCAAATGGAGCCACCGCTTTATGAAATAACCGACCGCACAGGCATCCACTGAAAACTTGAGGACTAAATAGCCGTCCGAATGCTTGCTGAATCCTTTCTTCTCTGCTGGCCGGACCCACTTGTCATATCCTCGTGCGTGCGAAAATCTGGTGTTAACACCTGGAAACCGTCCTCAGCCCGAGTTTTGTGGCCCAAACTCGGCAAACCCGCAGCACCCAGGTTTTGTGGCCCAAACCTGGAAACCGTCCACCGGTGGTTTTTCTATGGCTCAACCACCAAACCGGCGCTATAGAGGGGATGCACCACCCGTGCACCCCGTCCACCGACATGTGTCCCCAGGTCCTCGACCCGAGCAACACCGTGCCCCGCAAGTCTTCGCTCGTCGCTGTCCCAGGCTGTCAGCCACCACAGCTGATCCTCAGGCCACCGGTCCCTCAGTCCAAGCCTCACGTTCGCCCTTCACCGCTCCCGGTTCATCGACACGGCACGTCTCTACTTGACTTTCACCTTGCCCTCGATCACTGTCTCCGTGCTCGACACCTGCACAACACAAGCCAAAGAACATGCACATCAAACCCGTTGACAATCACTCATCACTCGAGACTTGGCATACACCCATGTATCCGCAATCTCCCCCTTGATGAGTGCATTGTCAACTACTCACACAAATCATAATGAAAATAGAAGAAGGAAGAAGAAAAGAGAGAGAACTCGACCAAATGACCCAAAAGCATAGCAAAGACGAAGAAGGTCAAGTAGAAAGAGCAAGACAACTTGGTCCCCAAAGACATGGGCAACGGCTCGACGCAACCAAGCAAAGCAAAGCTAGCCCTCAAGAAGAGGTAGAACAGGCTCAACACCGCTAGCAGGATAGCTCGATACAACCTGTTACCAACTCAAGAACAGAAGAGCTTGATACCAATTGAAAAACTCAAAAACTGGAAAGCGTATGCTAGTCCCTCAATGTGGCAGAACCTCCTGAATTAAGTGGCCCACATGCACCCATCATCGTCCTAAAGACTTCTGATTGGCGTGCATGAGTTCCAAATGACTCAAGAGATCTGTCGGGTGTCCTCGGGAAACCCGAATCATCCACGTTACATTCTTCTCAGGAATTCCCTCGTCAAGCATCACAGTATTACAACAGTTTTATAGATAAGATAAATCAGAATAAAGCGGAAAGAGTATATAATATAGATCGAAACTTAGGTATAAAAGTTTACAAACCATAAGTACTTATTACATAAAAGGTTCGGAACTTCATATTACATATACCACACAAATTTTTGTTACATGCCCAAGGTCAAACATCAGAGTCATTATCACTCTCCTCCACAAGAGTGAAGAAACATTGACCACCAAAAGGATGATCAATGAACTCACCTGCAACAAAGGTTAACAAACCTTGAGTACAAAAGTACTCAACAAGACTTAACCATCTAGAAAAGAGGAGAAGACTCAGGTATGAAGGCTATAGGATTTCAAGGTAAGGCTTTAGCAAGATCAAAACATTTCTTTTGCATAAAAGCTTACTAATAGTAAAGCCTAGTTTCAAGTTTTAACTTAAGATTAAACTTTATAACTATCCAAAGATTCTCAAACTTTCATAAGCATACCACATCTTTCATTCTCATTTCATCAAGATCCCATTCATTACTATGGTGCGGGTCAGTGGATTGAGGCTCCATATCCGAGGAAACACGGCGATTCGAATCGTTTAAACCCAGCTGGGGATTCAGTACCACACGACATATGTAGAACTTAATCTTGCATACCTCAACCCTATCTATAGATCCTCCCATACAAGAACGGGTCCAGCGTCACCCGAGAGTACAGTACACCTCGAACCCGACTATCTCATAGCCCAGAGGGTACACGCTACTCCCGCCATCTCTCCACTCCCAGTACGCGGTTGGCCGTTCTCAAGTATCAGAATAGCTATAAACGAGGCTTACCACCGCATGTGGGCTGTACTCAAAGGTCTCAATCACAGCAGGCCAACAACGATAAGGTCCTATGTTGAGTAACCTTACAACAAGACTCCATTCTTGATGTAAGTTACTAACGTTATCATGTTATCTCAACATTCATGATTTCCATAACATAGCAACCATTTTTAAAAGCACCTACTTTTATGAAGTAGTGAAGCATAACTAAGCATACTAAGCATTTTCATAAAGCGGGTATCAAGGTTAAGTATTGGAATCATCAAGGTTGGTAATGCATCAAATAGGGTTCACTCAACTCCTATTCACTTAATGCATCATATTAACTCAAATGATATAAATAACTTTATGAAAATACAAGGATAGGATTAATGTCCAGGGCTTGCCTTGTTGATTAGCGAAGTCCGGAGATTCTGAAAATCCAGAAGGATCCACACACTCAGGAGAAACCCACTGAGGATCCTGTCCTTCCGAAACGAGATCTACACGTAGAAGTGCATATGCATGATTAATGAGATGCTTATGATATGATCATGGTAAAGATGGAAATTTTCTAAGTTGTAGACATTTATTCGTACAATCTTTCATCATGGTAAAGTTACAAAGCAACAAAACCAATTTAGCTATTAAACTACATATTATTACTTAAGCAAATTTTATTATCTCTATTAAGCAAGGTTATGTAAATAACAAGCAACAAAAGGTCATTAGCATAAAGGAATCCATAACCAGGGAGCAAATCATGCTAATGTTACCCTGGTTGTCAAACAAATCCAAAAATTCACACAAACCTAAAGTGATTATCTATTTCTTTTTATTTTATAAGTCATTTTAATTAGCCCTTTATCTATACACAAATCATACTTATTCAAACAGAGCTAAAATTAATCATGAAGGTAGATATTAATGACATAAACTCACATGTCAAATTTCATGATTTTTGGAGAAACACAGAAAATCATATAATTCATCAAAGTTGCATTTATTAATTAAAGTGCAGATTTAATTATCATCGTAAAATTATTCAAAACACAAGTTTTATAATTTTTATATTAGCACAGACATGCTATCATCTTACATGTCAAATTTCAAAATTAACAGAGCTATAGGAAAATTATAGCAAAAAAAACAAAACTAGCTACTGTGCATAAAACTAGAAAAAGAAAAACGCCAAACTAGCCCAAACTGAGCTTTCGGCCCGTTCCGACGCGGCCCAGCGCATGCGAAAACAGGCCCGGCCTGGCTCCCGCCCGCGCGCCTCGGTGCTTTTGCAGAAAAGCCCTTCGGCTTAAATGAAACTAACCCGCAGTCCAAGATACTATTTAAATGAGTCATCGACTTTGCAACCAACACCCTGTAAAAAGTCGTCTTCGCAAACGGGAGGTCCCCAACCCTGGCCCGAGCGAACGGTGGCGCACTGAGCGCCGACGAGCCTTACGCCGGCCAACTCCAGCCAGTAGAGACCTAACGGACGCGAGCATCATCACCGGCAGGTCACCCGCGGCTAATAGAGCCCCTAACCCCAAACGCTACCACTCCAGAGAGGTCTGGCCACGCACGGCGGCGGACCGAACCGCGGCGGAGCTGTTCCGGCGAACCTAGGCTAGCAACAGAAGAACGGAGGGGCTAGGAAGCTTCAGTAGCTCACCCTGATGCTGGCCACGTAGTTGGTTCAAGCGGAGGATGAATGGAGAAGAAAGTTCCACGGAGCAGTGGCTCGCGGCGGCGAACTCCGACAAGGCAAGCGATGTTTCGGCGAGACCTGAGCACCAAAAGGAAAAACACCAAGCCGATGAGTAACCTGGGGTCAAGGTGAAACAGAAACACAAGACAGGGAGAGTAGAGAGTGCCCAGTTGGGCTGACCACGGTGAGGTCGAGCTCGGCGGCGATTTTGCCCGGCGGGAAGAAAAACTGCGAGCTCGAGCTCTCTGAGGCAGTAGAGGTCGAATGGATGGGTTCTGGAGATGCGCAAGGAGGTAAGGGAGTTATAGTCACGGTCAAACTGGATAAGGATGCTTGGTGTGCTGTGAATTTGGGATTAGGTCGGAGTGTTCCCGTCGGCGCCTTGGTGGCAAAATGGCGACGGCGAGCGCAGGAGGAGGCGCCACGACGCGAGGGAGAGCGCTAGCAGCTGCGTGACATCACCACGGACTCAGTCGCGCGCTCATTCGGGAGAGATCGACGCCTTTTGCGCGAGCAGCAGCGATCAAAACCCAGCTGCCCACCGCCATGAATAGGGAAAAGAAACTTGTCCCCCCTTCTCCTTTATACCCTTTCGGAAAATTTGAAATTACTTCAGATTTTTGAATATAAGTTGAAAATATGTTAAAATATCAAATGCTCAGAATTCAATACTAAACATCTTTTATTTTTGCAACATATGCAGAATATGCTCAGATTTTGAATTAAGGTTTGCAAATCAAAAGGGGACAATTAGGGCAAAAGGGTATTTTCACCATTACTTCTGATTTCGAATAAGAACTTGAAAAACTTTATACATCAAAGTTGATCCTTATAAAAAATGGATCAACTTTGCTTTTTGAAGCATAATCAAATTCTTTTTAGATTTTGATTGCTATTAAAGGGGATAAAATAGGATTTTTGAATTAATAACACTACTTAGTTGAATTCCAACCAAATTTGAATTATACCTCAATGGTGACTTGAAACATGTTCCAAATACACCTTTGAGACATAATACCAAGATGGGATCCAAAATTCAACTACTATATAAGAAATTACCATAGTACCCCTATATAGCATAAAAGCACTACTCACAACAAGAAAACATAAACTAGGGTTTCACTTAAACACTCCTTTTCACTAAGCACAAGCATAAAGAATAAAATTTGTTTTTAGTGAATGCAAAATTGGGTTATCAACTCAAGTGCAATGCTAAAGCATATGATGACATGTCAAGTTTTAGTTTGCTTAACACCAGAGTGTTACAGCTCTTTCCCCCTAAAAGAAATCTCGTCCCGAGATTTAACCTGTAGGCTAACTAATGGAAAAGGAAATGTGTCCGACACTTCCATTACTAACCTTTACACAAAACAGGGGATAGGTCATCATATAACAGATTACAAGGACTACACAGAAGAAAGAAACTCAGGAAAACTTTCTAAGAGAAACTCTTCTGATTCCCACGTGGCTTCATCTTCTGTATGCTGATTCCATTGAACCTTGTAGAACTTGACAGTTCTTTTTTGAGTGACTCGATCTTTCTAGTCCAGAATCTTGATAGGATACTCTGAGTATGTCAGATCAGGCTCTAACTCAATCTCTTCAACATGAATGACATGATTAGGCACTTGAAGACATTTCTTTAACTGAGAGACATGGAACACATTATGATCTAAAGATAGCTGTGGCGGTAAATCAAGTTGATATGCCACCCTTCCACATCTTTTAAGGATCTGATAGGGACCTATATAACGAGGTGCCAACTTTCCTTTGATTCCAAATCGAGTAACTCCTTTCATTGGTGATACCTTGAGATAGACATAATCACCAACTTTAAAGGTAAGAGATCGTCGTCTCTTATCAGCATAACTCTTTTGCCTGGATTGTGCTTTCTTCATGTTCTCTCAAATCAATCTGACTTTTTCTTCAGCTTCTTTGACTAAGTCAACTCCAAAGAGACTACGTTCTCCAGGTTCAGACCAACTTATCGGTGTTCTGCATCTTCAGCCATACAGAGCTTCAAATGGTGCCATCTTAATACTCTCTTGATAACTATTATTGTATAAAAACTCTGCTAAAGGCAAACATTCATCCCATTTCTCTGAATAATTGAGTACACAGGATCTTAACATATCTTCTAAGATCTGATTAACTCTTTCAGTCTGACCCCCAGTCTATGGATGATACGATGTACTATGCAAAAGCTTGGTACCCAAAGACTCATGTAAATGCCTCCAGAAAACATTGACAAACTGTGTCCCTCTATCAGACACGATAGTCTTTGGAATGCCATGCAAACTTACAATTCTGTCAAAATATATCTTGGCATAGCTAGATGCTGGATATGATGTTTTAACAGATATGAAATGAGCTGATTTGGTCAGACGATCAACAATGACCCATATGGAATCAAACCCTTTTGATGTTCTGGGCAGACCCACTATGAAGTCCATACTAATGTCATCCCACTTCCAAGATGGAATTGGCAACGGTTGCAATTCTCCAGCAGACCTAAGATGAATTGCCTTCACTTTCTGATAAGTATCACATTTAGCTACATAACTAGCAATTTCAAGTTTCATCTTAGTCCACCAGAATCTCTGTTTCAGATCATGCTACATCTTATTACTGCCTGGATGTACTGAAAATCTTGTTGCATGAGCTTCATCAAGAATCTGCTTTCTGAGCTCAGGAACCTTTGGAACTACTAACCGATCCTTGAACCATATCACTCCAGCTTCATCTATTTTGAAATTGGAATTCTGGTCAGAGTGAATCTTTTCTTTCAGATGAATCATACCCTTGCTTTCCTTCTGGGCTGTAATGATCTGATCTTTAATGGATGATTGAACGGTCACATTTGCAAGATTTCCTTGTGGAATCATTTCAAGGCTGAACCTTTCAAACTCATGACACAAGGTAATATCTATTGGCTTGACTTTCAAACAATTACAATGACCCTTTCGACTGAGTGCATCTGCCACTACATTGGCTTTTCCTGGGTGATAGTGTACTTCAATATCATAATCTTTTATCAGTTCTAACCATCTTCTCTGACGCATATTCAACTCAGACTGAGTGAAGATGTATTTCAAGCTTTTATGATCAGTGTATATGTGACAAATATTACCCAACAAATAATGTCGCCAGATCTTTAGAGCATGGACTACAACTGCCAACTCTAGATCATGTGTTGGATAATGTTCTTCGTGCCGCTTAAGTTGTCGTGAAGCATAGGCAATAACTCTGCCTTCTTGCATCAGTACACACCCAATGCCTTTGCCTGAAGCATCACAATAAACATCAAAGGATTTTTCAATATCTGGCTGAGCTAATACTGGTGCAGTTGTTAATAACTTTTTCAGAATCTGAAAAGCTTCTTCACATTCTGATGACCACACAAACTTGGTGTCATTCTTTAGCAGTGTTGTCATTGGTTTAGAGATCTTGGAGAAGTCAAGGATAAATCTACGATAATACCCTGCTAATCCTAAGAAACTCCGAACTTGATGTACTGACGTTGGTGACTTCCAGTCAAGAACTTCTTGGACTTTACTTGGATCTACTGCAACACCTTCAGCTGACAGAACATGACCCAAGAATTGAACTTCATCTATCCAGAACTCACATTTACTGAATTTAGCATATAACTGATGTTCTCTCAGGCGAGTCAACACTATCCTGAGATGTTCTGCATGCTCTTCTTTGGTTTTGGAATAGATGAGAATGTCATCAATAAACACAACCATGAACTTATCTAGCTCTGGCATAAACACTGAATTCATCAAGTACATGAAGTGTGCTGGGGCATTGGTCAGACCAAAGGACATGACTAGATATTCATATAGACCATATCTGGTAGTGAATGCTGTTTTCGGAACATCTTCTGGTTTGATCTTGATCTGATGATACCCCGATCTCAAATCTATCTTCGAGAATACCTTCGCACCAGTAAGTTGATCAAAGAGAAGATCAATACGGGGCAAAGGATACTTGTTATTGATTGTCACTTCATTTAAGGGACGATAATCAACACATGGCCTCAAGGTGTGGTCCTTCTTTTTCACAAAGATCGCTGGACAACCCCATGGTGACGAACTGGGTCGAATGAAACCTTTATCTATCAAACCTTGCAACTGGGTTTTCAACTCTGCTAACTCTTTTGGTGGCATTCTATAAGCTCTTCTTGCTATTGGTGCAGTTCCTGGTTTGAGTTCTATTTCAAACTCCACATCACGATCAGGTGGCAGACCAGGTAAATCTTCTGGGAACACATCAGGAAACTCACAGACCACCGGAATGTCTTGGATTTCCTTGACAGAAGTAGCACACACTCGCTCAATTGCCCTCTTAAGAGTAGGAAGATGGACAAGAAGTTGAGATTTGCTATTAGGTAAGTTGAGCTTGATGGTTCTATTCAAGGTGTCTATCACTGCACCTCTTTGGTTCATCCAGTTCATACCCAAGATCACATCTATACTTGGATCTTTTAAAACTATCATGGAGGTTGGAAATATATTTCCACCCAGATCTATAGGTACCTGATGTACCATTTCCTTAGTACATAGTCGACCCCCAGGCAACTGTATAAAGAATTCATCTTTGGTTTCACTAATAGGTATACTATGCTTCTCCGCAAAAGTTCTATTCATGAAAGTATGTGATGCACCAGAATCAAAAAGTGTAAGTGCTGGGTGTTAAGCAACAGGGAACATACCAAGCATAACAGGTTCTCCTTCAGGAATAGCTTCTATCTGCGTATGGAAAACCTTTCCTATTTTCTGAGTACCCTTACCCTTCTGATTGTTCTATGCATTACCCTTGTTCTGGTTTGCTTGTTGATTTCCTGCTGGCCTTGGTACATTGGCATTGGGAACATTCTGCCTTGGATAAGGACAGTCACGAGAGAAATGTCCAGGCTTTCCACAATTGTAGCATGGATAATTTGTAACTTGTGGCACTGGTGGACGAATAACAGGAACATTCTGCTGACGTTGAACATTGAAAGGCATAACAGGCCTTGCAAAAGTACTCTGAAGATTCTGCTGCTGAGGCAGACGGTATGGTGGACGATAAGATGGGCGGAACTGCTGGGCTGGATGATATACCAGCCGCTGACGCTTCTTGTTGCCGCTAGATGATCCAGATCCTGACGCAAATCCCTTCTTTTTCTTAGCCTCCTTATGCTTGCGATTCTTTTCTTCACTAGCTATAGCAACATTCACTATCTCATGATAATTCATATTACCACAAGTTGTCATCATAGACTGAAGCTTTGTATTCAAGCCTCTCATGAAACATGCCTTCTTCTTCTCATCAGTGTTGACTTGGTCAAAGGCATATTGGGACAAATGATTAAACTTCCCAATGTACTGCATAACTGGCTCATCTCCCTGACGGAGAGCTAAGAACTCTTCAAGCTTCATCTTCATAACTCCATCTGGAATATAATGAGCCCTGAAGGCCTTCTTGAATTCAGCCCAAGTGATTCGGTGGCCGGCTGGTTGAACAGCTAGTAAATTTGCCCACCAAACCCCTGCGGCTCCTCGAAGTTGTTGAGCTGCAAAAGCTGGCTTCTGGACTTCGGTACAATTTATAAGACTGAATTTTTGTTCCATAGTGCGGAGCCAATCATCAGCTTCAAGAGGTTCATCTGCTTTAGTGAACACTGGAGGACGGGTATTAGTGAAATTGACATATGTTGTCTCTTCCCTGTTATTACGGCCACGACCACGTTGACCACCATTCTGATTTTGTGCTAACAGAGTTGTTGCATTGACCAATGCTGCAATTGCATCAGCCAAAGAGGGTGAAACTGGTGGTGCATTAGGGATATCATCCCCACCATGGGAAGCACTAGCGCCACGAGTGTTAACAGGCATCTGTTTAAAACAAACCATACCCTGATTAACATTCATAACTATACATCATAACATGCATACCATGCTCAACTTATTTATCATACAAGTCCGCTCTTGGGCAGGACTACTGAAACCACTATCTTGCACAACTGACCATACTAGAGGTTTTCTGGCTAACTAGGTTACAAAGTCAGAAAGATCACACTGTGATACATCTCAAGGTTACTCAACCTCTAGATCTATCACTCTTCCCCAGATAAGACTTCATACTCCACCGGCTCGAACTCCTCATCTTCTTCTTCCTCTGCTTCCACCTCAGATTCCGTCTCTGGAGTAGGTGGCGTAGCAGGTTCTGGCTGCAACTGTGCAGTCAGCTCCTCCACCTGCCTATGAAGGTCAGCATGATGGATCTGCATGAGGTTCTGATTGTCCATCATTACATCTACTCGGGTTCGTGCCCGATTCCTCTGCTCGATGGCCTTCCTCCATTTGTACTCATATTCTTGATGCTGCTCATGGTGGTATTGCAACTGCTCACGTAACTCTTCCTTCTCTCTGGTGCCCCTCATCCTTTCTCCATTTGCCCTTGCCAACTCCATGTACAGGCGGTCTACTTTCGCCTGAAGTTGTGACGAGGCACTGTTACTTCCTTCACCTTCTTCATAAACAACCACTGGCTGGTTGCTTCCCACACTATCTGCTGGTTCATCATCTCTTGGGGCAAGAATGTGTCGAGGAACACCTCAAGGTCCGGTACACTTGCGTGCAGTCTGTTTGGTACGGACCATCTGCTAAAATATTTATATTTTGAATATTAGAACTATATATGTTCCAAGATTAAGAGACAGAGTTTTATAATTAAAAAGATATATAGACTCTATTTAGATATAACTTCTAAGAGGGAAAGTTAATTATATGTTATCAATCATGATGCATGAATCGTACTTACGAACAAACACACATCAAACAAACAATTACTTTAAAGTAGTCACTTATAATAAAAGTGAATAAACTTCCTTTTCACAATTAGGGCAATATTATATTATTATAAGCATTGTTCCTTAGATATAAATATCACCATAACTATACTAAAAACATATCCATTTAGATAGAAGGATAAGTCTAAAGAAAGAATTAAGACAAGTCAGAAGAATAAGACAAGTCTTAGAAGCAATTTGGACTCAAACTAATTCGAAATTTAGTTTGACTCAAAACTTTTGAAGTTTTCAAAAATGTATACTGTTATACTTTCTAAGGGAACCTGCTTTGATACCAGCTGTGGCAGAACCTCCTGAATTAAGTGGCCCACATGCACCCATCATCGTCCTAAAGACTTCTGATTGGCGTGCATGAGTTCCAAATGACTCAAGAGATCTGTCGGGTGTCCTCGGGAAACCCGAATCATCCACGTTACATTCTTCTCAGGAATTCCCTCGTCAAGCATCACAGTATTACAACAGTTTTATAGATAAGATAAATCAGAATAAAGCAGAAAGAGTATATAATATAGATCGAAACTTAGGTTTAAAAGTTTACAAACCATAAGTACTTATTACATAAAAGGTTCGGAACTTCATATTACATATACCACACAAATTTTTGTTACTTGCCCAAGGTCAAACATCAGAGTCATTATCACTCTCCTCCACAAGAGTGAAGAAACATTGACCACCAAAAGGATGATCAATGAACTCACCTGCAACAAAGGTGTCGGTGGTACAAAAAAGGGTACCCCCAATCAACGCAAACACCCGAACGCTCTATCTCCGTCTCGCCCGAGCCCTCCCAGCCAGGCCTCGGGCGAACGCTCTTTCTCCGCCTCGCCCGAGCCCTCCGAGCAAGGCCTCGGGCGAGCACGATCGCTCTCCGTCTCGCCCGAGCCCTCCAGGCCTCGGGCGAGCGCGCCCCTACACCTTGAGCCTTAACGCACGGACCTCGAGCTGTACAGACAGCCGTACCAGCCCATACCATGCATTTAGTGCCTTCACCTACTCCGGTCATGTCCACTAGTGCACAGCATGTACCACAGTAACTCGGTGTAAAGGTCAAGTCTCGTTTTCCCCACAAGCATGGGCAAAAGGGCACCAGTACAGCACTGTTCGGCCAAGCCATGCACTGTAACCCCTCGAGGCCGGCTACGCGCCCCTCGAGCCCTGCACTGTAACCCCTCGAGGCCGGCTACGCGCCCCTCGAGCCCTGCGCTGTAATACCTCGAGGCCGGCTCCGCGCCCCTCGAGCCCCCGTGGCACCACCTCGAAGCCGGCTCCGCGCCCTTCGAGCCCTAACTACTTTCATGCTATTGGAGGACAGGTACCCCAAGACCCGGAGGGACCTCGCCGCGTACTGTACATTCTGGGATGGGTGCTGTACGGCTCCCGCCTTGCCGCGCCACCACGTCCGCGCCCAGGATGGAAGCCATGACCCAAGGACGCCTCAACAGCAATGATCACATCGGCTCCAGTGGCCCCGACAAGACAGGGTTCCTACCCTTCTCCGTATGGGGCACCGTACGCCCCGACACATGTAATACCCTTATGTAACCCTGGCCTCCCCTTGCTCTATAAAAGGGGACACCAGGGCCCTCATTCAGGAGGACGGACGCAACACACGAGTCCACACACAGGCACGAGTTCGGACTCCGGTCCATGCTCACTGAGCTTGTATTCGCCCCTGTACAAGCACTTAGGTGCAAGTAATACAAGAACATCCCCCCCGCTGGACGTAGGGCCTTCTTTGCCCGAACCAGGATAAATCCTTGTGTCCTCTTGCATCACCATCCAGGGAGAGAAGCACGCGATCATATTACTCGTTGGTGTGATACCCCCGGGTACGAAACACCGACAGTTGGCGCGCCAGGTAGGGGCCTTCGCTTGTCCGAGCCGATTTCTCGTTGATTCCTGGATGGCTTCATCCCCTCTTCCATTCTCGGCTGGTGCCATCGTCTGGTTCGGGAGCCTCGAGTTCCTGGCCACAAGCAACAGCAACGAGCTGACTCTGCTCTCCACGGAGGGCCCGAGCGGAGGGCGTGTCACGCCACCCCGCGCGGGGGGCGTAACGCGTCGCCCGCACCACCACACGTCGCCACATCGCGAGCGGCGCCGTCGTCACCGTCGTCGCCGGGCGCAGGCGGTGCCCAAGGCAAACACCCACGCCCCCGTTGCCGGTGCAGGGTCCCCGAGGGGAAACCGGCCCGGCGCGCGGCCGGAGACCTCCTGGGCGCACCCGCGCCCGCCTAGCGACTTCGCATTCATCATGCGTATGGACCAGGAACCAGGCCAGAGGCCTCCGAGCCGTGCGCCGTCGACGCCACTCAGCCTCCTCCCGCACGGGTCGCGCCGCGCTCGACGCCAGCGGATCCCGGTCGGCCTCGACAACTCTGCGGCTGTACACGTCCACCACCTCGACGAGCGCCGTCAGGACCGGACGCTGGCGGACCGAGAGCAGCGTTCGGGCGCGCTGCTGCAGGCCATGGCCAACCTGGAGATCGTCCACCCCGTGTGCGTTGACCGCGACTTCTCGCGAGCCTTCGAGCCACCTCGGCGAGCCACCATCGGAGAATGGTACCGCGAGCTGCGGTCCCAGCATCGGCCAAGGCGGCGTGCCGCCGACCGCTCCGACTCCGACGAATACGACTACCACGACCCCGACCTCTGGGATCCCACCAGGGAGTGCTTCCAACTCGAGGGAGTCGTATGCGATACCGAGGACGAAGGCGACGACGGCAGGCCGGCGCTCGACCTAGAGGGACCTAGCGACGTGGCCGCGGCAGGCGGATCACGCGTTCAGGGAAGGGACGAACCTCCAGCACCGGTTGTACCGCCTCAGCACGACGACGGCCGGGCGGCGCAACTCGCACAAGTGCAAGAGGCAATCACCAAAGCCCAGGAAGAACGGCGACACCTGCTGCAGCTCCGGCAAACCCTGATGCAGGAACCACCCCAGCCCCGAGGAGCCGGAGCTCGAGGCCGGGCTCGAGAGGTCCACCGGCGGATCCTCGAGGACGGGGCACCAGCACGCCCTGAGGTATGTTTCCCGCGAGCCGGGCAGAACGTGGTGGCGGTGGCTATGATGCTCCGTGACCTGCCCGCCGTCTCCAACCCCGACGCCAGGCGCATGCTCGGAGAAATGAAAAACCTCCTCGAGACAGCCGCGGTAAGGTAGGCCGAGAGCTCGGCGTCACGCCGACGCGGAGCAGCCTCGGGGAGACCGGCGGACACGCCCCACGACGCTCGCGAGGCATCCGTCCACCAGCCGGACGCCTCTCGAGCTAGGCCAGTCCGCGAACGGATCGTCGACAACCGGCCACCTCAAGACCCCAACGACGCCCGCAACGACATCAACCGACGGCGCAAGGACAAGGGGGCCCAAGAGCGTGGCTATAGCGCCCATCGAGGGGGGCGCTACGACAGCGACGAGGACCGGCAGGTCCTCGAGCCCCCGGGCCCCCGAGTCTTCAGCCGGGCCATCCGCAGCTCAACCCTCCCTGACCGCTTCCGACCGCCGACCAACATCGTGAAGTATGACGGGGAGGTCGAGCCCAAGCTCTGGCTCTCGGACTTCCGCCTTGGCTGCCAACTGGGCGGAGTGAAGAACGACGACCGTGTGATCATACGCCAACTCCCACTTTACCTCTCGGACACCGCCCGCCGGTGGCTTGAGGGGCTCCCGCCGAATCGGATCCATGACTGGGCCGACCTAGTCAGGGTCTTCGACGGGAATTTCAAGGGGACTTGCGTGCGTCCAGGCAACCCCTGGGTCCTACGGCGTTGCAGGCAGGCGGCGGACGAGCCCCTCCGCGACTTTGCTCGACGGTTCTCGAAGCAGCGTCTCGAGCTCCCCCACGTGCCTGACGAGGACGTCATCTCAGCGTTCCTCGCGGGCATGACATGCCAAGAGCTTGTTCATGAGCTAGGACGCTACCGTCCCGGGACGGTCGAGGACCTGATGGATCGCGTCACCAGCTTCGCTTCGGGCGACGAAGCAGTGGGGGCCTTCTTTGGCCGTTCCACGGACAAAGGCAAGGCGGTGATCGCGCCGGAGGGCTCCAACAAGGGCAACGACGCCAAGAACGACAACAATGACGGCAACAAAAGGAAGAAAAACAAACGCAAGGGCCAGAAGGCGAAGCGTGGCGCCGATGACGACGACGACAAAGAGGTGTTCGCGGGCGCCCTCGAGCCTAAGAAGCCCCGAGGCCCCCCTGACGGGGCAGTCTTCGACCAGATGCTCGAGGATCCCTGCACCTACCACAGGGGCCCCGTAAACCACAAGCTGAAAGACTGCCGACTGATGAAGGGCTACTACTCCAAGCTCGGCGATAAGAGGGAAGACGCGCCTAAGGGAAAGGATACCGATCGACGCGGCGGCAGGAACGCAGATGGCGACTTCCCCCCGGTGCGCGACTGCTACATGATCTACGGGGGGCCGACCGTCGGGCTCTCAGCTCGAGAAAGAAAGAAGGAGCGCCGGGAAATCTTTTCGCTTAGCCACGACGCCCCCCGGTACCTTGACTGGTCCGATGCGCCAATCACGTTCGACCGTGACTGACCATCCGGATCAGTGTCATAAACCCGGGGGCTTACCCCCTCGTCGTCGACCCCGTCATAGTCGACGTTCGGTTCTCCAAGGTGTTGATGGATGGGGGCTCGAGCCTCAACATCATATACCTCGAGACCCTCGACCTCCTGGGGATTTCAGAGGGACAGCTCCGACCCAGCGTCGGGGGGTTCCACGGAGTAGTACCAGGAAAGAAGGCCCACCCCCTCGGGCGCATCGACCTGCCGGTTTGCTTCGGCACGCCGGCAAACTTCCGTCAGGAAACGCTCACCTTCGAGGTGGTCGGCTTCCAAGGGACCTACCACGCCATCATCGGCCGGCCAGGCTACGCCAAGTTCATGGCGATTCCTAACTACACGTACTTAAGCTCAAGATGCCGGGGCCAAAAGGGGTCATCACCGTTGACACCTCCTACGAGCACGCATACCACTGCTGACGTGGAGTGCGTCGAGCGGGGGGAGGCCAACGTCCACCTCGACTCGCTCGAGGCCTTGGCAGCTCTGGCCACCGAGGGGGCCCCTAGAAGCAAAGCGTCACGCCAGCACCTTCGAGCCGGCTGAGCACACCAAGCAAATACCCGTCGACCCGACCTCGGCCAATGGCAAGACGCTGACCATCAGTACCAGCCTCGAGCCCAAATAGGAAGCAGTGCTCGTCGACTTTCTCCGCGCGAACATCGACATGTTTGCGTGGAACCCCTCGGACATGCCGGGCATACCGAGGGAAGTCGCCGAGCACGCCTTGGAGATCCAGGCCGGGTCCAGACCGGTGAAGCAACGCCTGCGCCGCTTCGACGAGGAAAAGCGCAGGATCATCGGCGAGGAGGTGCACAAGCTTTTGGCGGCCGGATTCATCAAGGAGGTATTTCACCCAGAGTGGCTAGCTAACCCTGTACTAGTTAGGAAAAAGAATGGAAAAATGCGGATGTGTGTAGATTACACTAGTCTGAATAAAGCATGTCCAAAAGTTCCATTTCCTTTACCTAGAATTGACCAGATCGTCGATTCCACTGCTGGGTGCGAAGTGCTTTCGTTCCTTGATGCGTATTCCGGCTACCACCAAATTAGGATGAGAAAATCCGATGAACTCGCAACCTCTTTTATCACGCCATTCGGTATGTATTGCTATGTTACGATGCCCTTCGGCCTGCGAAACGCCGGGGCAACGTACCAGCGATGTATGCAGCACATCTTTGGCGAGCACATAGGTAAGACCGTCGAGGCCTACGTCGATGACATCGTGGTTGAAACTAAAAAAGTCGGGAACCTCATCAGCGACCTCGAGACCACGATCGAGTGCCTCCGGGCCAAGAATGTGAAGCTCAACCCCGAGAAGTGTGTCTTTGGTGTGCCTCGAGGCATGCTACTTGGCTACATCGTATCACAACTGGGGGATCGAGGCAAACCCTGAAAAAATCTCAGCAGTCACGAGGATGGGCCCGATTCGTGACCTCAAGGGTGTGCAGAAAGTGACAGGCTGCCTAGCCGCTCTCAGCAGATTCATCTCGAGGCTGGGGGAAAAAGCACTACCCCTCTACCGCCTGCTAAAAAAGACAGAACACTTTGCGTGGACCGCCGAAGCCGAGGAGGCCTTAACCAAGTTGAAGGGGTTGCTGACTTCTGCACCAGTTCTCGTGCCCCCGCGACCAGCCGAAGGTGGCGATTCCCCCGAGCCCCTCCTCCTCTATGTAGCCGCAACCACTCAGGTGGTTAGCGCGGTCATAGTCGTCGAGAGGCACGAGGAGGGTCATACATTGCCGGTCCAACGACCGGTATACTTCACCAGTGAGGTACTCTCCGAGGCCAAGGTCCGGTATCCGCACATCCAGAAGCTGCTCTACGGCATCATCGTCACAAGGCGCAAGCTCCAGCACTACTTCCTCGCTCATCCCGTGACGGTGGTGTCGTCCTTCCCCCTCGGAGAGATCGTCAACAATCGGGAGGCCACGGGGCGCATCGCCAAGTGGTCCGCCGAACTAATGGGGGAGACCATCACCTATGCCCCGCGAAAGGCCATCAAGTCGCAAGCGTTGGCGGACTTCGTTGCTGAATGGACCGACACTCAGCTCCCGCCGGCACAGATTCAAGCCGAGCTCTGGACCATGTACTTCGATGGATCCCTCACGAAGACGGGGGCAGGCGCAGGCCTGCTCTTCATCTCACCCCTCGGAGTACACATGCGCTACCTGCTACGCTTGCACTTCCCCGCCTCCAACAACGTCGCCGAGTACGAGGCCCTCGTCAATGGGCTGCGCATCGCCCTCGAGCTCGGGGTCCGACGCCTCGACGCTCGAGGAGACTCGCAGCTCGTCATCAACCAGGTTATGAAGGCTTCAAGCTGCATCGATCCCAAGATGGAGGCATACTGCGGGGAGGTGCGCAAGCTGGAAGACAAGTTTTACGGTCCTCGAGCTCAACCACATAGCTCGAAAGTACAACGAGGCCAGCAGACGAGCTGGCAAAGTTGGCGTCCACGCGCGGCACGGTACCGCCAGACGTCTTCTCGAGGGACGTCTTCGAGCCATCCGTCGAAATCGACCCGGGGGCTGGCCCCTCGACGCCACCCCTCGAGCAAGACACGGGGGCTCGACTCTCAACGCCACCCCTCGAGAAGGACCCCTCGACGTCCGCGGAAGCGATGCAGGTCGACGCACACAGCCTCTTCTTCATCACGGCCCCTCGACTGGCAGGACGCCCTACCTCGACTACCTGACGCAAGGCGAGCTACCAGAAGACAAGACGGAGGCCCGACGCATCGCTCGGAGGGCCAAGACCTACGTCATCTACGGCGACGAACTGGGAGCTATACCGACGAAGTCCGACTGGGATCCTTCAACGCTGCATCCCACTCGAGGAAGGGCGCAAGCTCCTCGACGATATGCACTCGGGGGCTTGCGGCCACCACGCAGCGCCGAGGGCCCTGGTTGGGAACGCCTTCCGTCAAGGCTTCTATTGGCCGACCGCCATTGGGGACGCCAAGCGTTTGGTCCAAGCGTGCCATGGGTGTCAATTCTACGCCAAGCAAACGCACCAGCCCGCACACGCCCTGCAGATGATCCCAATCACTTGGCCATTTGCCGTTTGGGGGCTCGACCTTGTGGGTCCCCTCAAAAGGACAAGTGGAGGGTACACACACATGCTCGTGGCCGTCGACAAGTTCACCAAGTGGATCGAGGCTAAGGCCGATAGGAGACCCCACCTCCGAGAGGGCTGTCGAGTTCATCGCCAACATCATGTACCGGTTCGGGGTGCCTAATGTCATCATCATCCGACAATGGCACCCAATTCACGGGCAAAAAGTTCACCAACTTCTGCGATGACAACAACATTCGCGTAACCTGGGCCTCGGTCGCATACCCCCAATGCAACGGGCAGGTCGAGCGCGCCAACGGCATGATACTCCATGGGCTGAAGCCGAGGCTGTTCAAGACCCTCAAGAATTTCGGAAAGGGGTGGGCTACAGAACTCCCCTCGGTGCTGTGGGGCCTCAGGACTACGCCGAGTCGAGCCACCGGGTTCACTCCGTTTTTCCTAACCTACGGCGCCGAGGCCGTCTTACCTACGGACCTCGAGTACGGCTCACCTCGACTTCGAGCCTACAACGAGCAAACCAGCGACGAAAGGCTCGCCAACGCCAAGGACCAGCTCGAGGAGGCCCGAGACGTGGCGCTCATCAACTCCGCACGCTACCAGCAAAAACTTCGATGCTACCACGACAAGCACGTGCGCAAAAGGGACCTAGCGGTGGGGGACCTCATGCTTCGACGGCTGCAAGATAATCGAGGGCGCCATAAGCTCACCCCTCCGTGGGAAGGCCCATACACCGTGGCCGAAGCGCTCAAGCCAGGAACATACAAGCTCTACGACGACCAAGGCAGGATCCTGGCGAACGCATGGAACATATCTCAGCTACGTCGCTTCTACCCTTAAGGGCCTCGAGGCCTTGTTCATTTTATTGCTTTGTACAAACACGTTGAATATGAATGGGCCAACTCGTGCGCCATCTTTCATGTTACTTAGCAACTCAAGGTAGCCTCGACCCTGCCTAGCTCAGGGTCGAGCCTCCCTCGGGGGCTGACAAGGGGGTAAACGCCCCCCAGACTCCAGAAAAAATGCGTGTTTTCTTTTCAAAAATTCGACCCTCGTCTCGACTCGCGCCTCGAGTGAACTAGCGACGTCTAAATCCCAAAATACCTCGAGCCTCCAAGGGTCGGGAGGCGTCGACATAGACAGCCACCTACGCCCCCGGGCTACGGTAACCTACCTACGCCTCCCCTCGAGGGGCTCGTGACGTATCGAAGGAACACAGGCTAAGCTAGCAAAAGCTCGAGCTTGCAACAAAGAGATGTGGTCAAACGCATTTGAAAAGAAAACAACTCTTTTCATAAACAAGTCATATATACATTCGGGTCTCGACGTACCCTCATTTATGTCATAGAATTCTTACAAGGGCCTCGACGCCCAAATTTGGCACGCAGGCCTCAGTCCTCGTCGGTGCGGTACTCCTCCCTCGAGGTCCACGATGGCAGGCTCAACCTCGACGCCCGAGCTCGAAGGAGGAGGGCTCCCGACACCGCTGCTGGCGTCAGGAGGCAGCACGTCCTCCTCGAAGATCTTCGCGAGCGACGTCCCCGGCCTCTCCATCTTCTCCAAAATTTTGTCGACACGGCGGTTGTTCCACTCCTCATCCTTCCCCTCGATCTCGATGAAGCCATTCGCGACAACGTGGACCGGGAAGCGGAAACCGGAGCGAACGACCGCGAGCGTCTGCTTGACGCCGTGATGGAGAGCTTGCCGGACACGGTCCCGCGCGGCTGCGTCGAAGAAGCACAAGGCGTCGACCAAGGCATCGCCCCGAGCCACTGCACCTTCTGCTGCGGTCACAGGAGGAGCACCCCACATGGGGCCGAGCCGGTCGAGAGAGGTGCGAGCCCGCTCCGCCACCATCGTCTCGTCTTGGAGTTGGTCCAAGAGAGCCTCATTCGTCCCACGGAGCTCCTCGACCGTCTTCTCGACCCCTGCTGCAACAAACGAGGAAGAGTGAGACTGCGACGTAGCGAAAACTTCGAGACCCAAACAAGAACAAGGTGTAAGCCTCACCGTCGCAGTGTTGCCCCAGTGCGGCGAGGTCGCTGGTCAGGCCCTCAGCACGCTGCTCAAGCCTGCGCTTCTCGGCCAGCATGAGGAGCTTCTCGGACCTAAGGTCCTCGATCAGCCGGCCCGCCTCCACCAGGGCCAGATCCTTGCGGATCACCTCCTGCCGCGCCGCCCCCTCGGCAGGCTCGGGCGGTGGCGGCACCACTCTCGGCGTCTTCGGCCTCTTTTCTCGCCGCCTCCGCTGCGGTTCGGGCAGCGGCAGCCTCGCCACGGGCGTCAGCGGCCTCCTGCTTCGCCGCCTCGGCTTCAGCCCGAGCGGAGGTGGCCTCGCTTCGGGCGTCCGCGGCCTCCTTCCTCTGACGCTTCGAGAACGGCGGCGGCCTCCTCCTTGGATCGAGCGACCTCGCCTCGAGCCACCCGGACCTCCGCCTCCGCCTCGTTGAGCCGGCTCGCCATTTGGGCGTTCCGGCTCAGCTCCGCGCGGAGATCTTGAAGCTCCGCCTCAGCCCGCACGAGGGCGGCTGACACCAGTGCGGACCGGTCCGCCTCCTCGGAGCAGGACCGCTCCGCCTCCGCCATAAGCTTGGCCACCTCCCGGAAGATGGACCACACCTCGCGCGGGGCCCCCCGCTGGGCCGGCTGTTCGATGGGAACCACGGCAAGGGGCGGGCTCAGTGGGACGGGAAACGGCCATATTGGTCGGTCGAGCTCGATGTCGGGCAGATCCTCCTCCGCCTCGAGCTGCCCCGACAGCGACCCGCCGCCCGACGGCATGGGCCCCGACTCCCTCCGTCCCTCAGCCGGCACTTCATGTTGCTCCGCCGCCTTTCGAGGCGGCGTCACTACCTCGCGTGGGGGCGAAGGCTCGAATGGCGGCGGATCGATCGAGGGAAGGCTCGACCCCGGGCCCTCTTCCCTGATCGGGTCCTCCGGCGTTTTGTCAGCGCTAGCCGGCCCCTCGGGCGCCTCCGTCATCGTCGAGCCCCCGGCGAGGAGCGGCCCCTGCTCCAGCTCGTTCAGGAGGTCCTCCACCATCGGCTCATTCTCCGCCGATGCCTCTCTCCCCTTTCCCTCCTCCGCAGCCCGGCTCGTTCTGGTCGGGGCCACAAGGGGCGCAGTCTCCTCAGCCCCAGACACCGGCGGGGCCGCGCTCGCCCCAGGCGCTTCCCCCGGAACAGCCGTCGTGGTGAGGGGAAGGGTGGCGCTCCCAGCTGGCACCATCGCGGGAGGAGGAGGAGGGGGAGGAGGCAGCGCTTCGGCGGATATGGTGGTGGCTGGGCTCGATGCCATGAGCTGAGGCCCCTGCAATACGAGATGACGGCGATATCAGAACCAGGAAGAGTACCTCGACCCCTGTGGTCGATGGCGACGGCCTCACCAAAATTCGCGACGATCATCTGGCCTCCTCGAGCCATGGCAGCTCGGGCCTTCTTCAGCCAAGCGGCTTCTCTAGCGGAGGAAGGTGCCATACCTCGAGGTGCCTGTGCCTCGACGGGGCTCGAGGTCTTGGCCCGCTTGGACGAAGCGAGGTCCACCTCCTGGTAGGAGCGCTTCCCCCTGAGAAAACGGAGATAGCACGCGTCATCAAAGGCAAAGAGGTGAAGCCTCACTACCGACGAGACCCAAGGAAACTACTCACCCGAAGCGGCGGCTGGGCTTCTTCCCGGAATCGCCGGACCCACTCGGGGGCTTCGAGCCCACCCCACGGCTCGAGCCCTGTGCCTGGCCGTCTCCACAGGGCTGGGATGGGGGGAGGGCTCCCGACGCCTCCCATGGCTCGACCTCGAGGGAGAGCCCTCCTTCCGCCCCACATCGCGGGAGGGCGACCGTACCTCCCTCGCGCTGACGTCGTGGCGCCCGCCCCGGCGCGGGCTCCGGGACCTGCTCCGGCGCCCGCGCTGGTGGTCGCGCCCTCCCTGCGTCCGCTTCCGTGTCCCGGCGGCGGTGCGGCGATGGACTCCGGGGACGCTCGCGCCCTGGTCACGAGACGCTCGGGGGCTCCCTCCCCGACGCTCGTGATGGCGCGGGCTCGACGCCTCTTCCTGGCGCCCGCTCCTCCGCGGGCTCGACGGCGCCCTTGACGGCTCGCGGGGGTCTGGGCCCGAAACCCTTCTCGACCTGTCGACCGCTTCTCGAAGCCCGACCCCTCTCGAGACCCCCCGTCTGGGCTGACGCGGGGGCGGCCTCCGTTGGCGCTGTGGCGGAGGCGCTCCGGGTCCGGGGCTTCCTTACGACCAGGGGCACATCGGCGCGGAGCTCGACGGACCTCGGGCCCCCGACGAGGCAGGGATCGGCGCCGCCTTCCGCGACTGCGTCCCGCGCGACCCTTTTGTCGGTGGGACCTCCAGTGTACCCTCCTGCACAGAGGAGCGGTCAGCCCTGTCATCGACGAGCCCCGCGCGCATCCAAGCGCGCATCCATCCCCTCGTCGTCGCCCTCCTCCTCATCACCACTCTCCTCCTCCGAGCTCGAGGAGCTCAGCTCGGGGGACCCGTCCCCAGGCTGACGGTTACGACGAGCCCTTCGCCAGTCTCTGCTCCCGAGCTAAGCGACGCAAGTTTTTATTTTTCTCTTTCTTCTTTTTGGCATCCTTGCTCTCCTTGTCCTTCTGAGCAGAGAGGCGCCTCACCTGAGAATCCGCGGCGTCCTCCCTCACCGGGGGCCTCGACGCGCGACAAGTAAATGCCCCCTGAAAAAAGAAGAAGCGTGATGAGACAAACCACGAGACGGATGCAAAAGGACCGAAGGAGGAAAAAGGGGGAGGAGGCTCGAGATAGCTCGACTCGAGGGAGGCTTACCAGGTCGAGACACCCCTCGTCGGGTGCCATCGCAACCAGGTGGGAGTATTCAGGGACGAACGGCCCCTGGATCGTGATTGACACCCGGGAGACGCCCTCGTTCCGGGACAGCCTCCCTTCGGCCATCCTCGAGCGATTGAGCGCCTCGAGCTGAGCCTGCGGGCCCATCTCGTGCATAAGAAGGGGGCGGTCCGCCAGCGGAGAGAACTCTTCGCTGGTGGAACGCCCAAATGACCGCTTGCACGGTCAGCTTCTTCTCGTCCACCAGCGTCTTCATCATCTCCATCAGCGGGGCCAGGTGGCGTTGCCTGTCCGCCGCAACGCCCCAGGTCCACTTCTCCGGGCGTTGAGTGAGGACCCTGCCGGTGTACTGCGGAAAGAGGCCACCTTCGTTCCGCAGATAGAACCAATGGTCTGTCCCACCCGGCCTGGTTGGTGGAAAGCTTGTATCGCAGGTACTCGCGGGGGACATTGGCCGACGAGGTCCCCGCCCTCGCGGTAATGGCGAGGGAGCCCATGCGCACGGGCCGCCTCCCGCTGGGCTTCAGGGACTTGATGAAGAGCTCGCCCCGGAAGAGATGGACGAACATCTCCCAGTGCGGCTCCATCCTTCAGGTACCCCTCGCACACCGCGGCGAATATGGCGGCGTGCGAGATGGAGTTGGGGGAGAAGTGTTGCAGCTCCACCTCGAAATGGTGGGCCAGCCCTCGCAAGAAGCGGCTCGGCGGGACGCCGAGCCCCATACGGTGGTAGCGCTGCGAAGCTCACCACGTACCCCTCCGGCGGGTGCGGCTCCCGGTGCTCCGTCGACGGGATAACCCACCATGCGGGTCCCTCCTCCGGGTTGGGGCGCAGAAGCCCCTGGGCCACCAGCGAGTCCATTTCGCTCTGCGTCACCTTCGACGGGCTCCAGTCCTCGGCCGGCAGCATCTGTGTCTGGGCGGCCATGACGGTGGCGCGGCGCGGATCCGAGCAGCGGACGGGCGGACGGAAATCCCCAATCGACTAGCTCTGAAGGAGAGGGCGCGTGAAGGCTACGGCGGCGGCGAAGGCAAAGGCAAAGTAAAGGGTTCCTTTTCCCCTCTTTCGATATTTATAGGGGGAACTCCAGACGGGCGGGATCTCCCACGACGTAAAAAGGTAACCGAATGCATTCAATGCGCCCACCTAACCGCGTCTCAAGCCGGATGCAGGGTACACGCGTTACCTCTCCATTCGCTCCACTACCCGGACCCGCCACGACCGTCGCTCCGGCTTCGCGCCCGCCGCTCTCCTCGACGGTTTCCACCTAAAAAGGCGTGCCCAACAGGCAGAAGGATTCCCAAACAACGGAGGCCTCTTCACAAAGGTAAAAACGGGCCCCGGCCCTAAGTCTCGAAGCAGCGAAGGCTGGCCCTCGAAAAGGGTTCGACAGCCGGCTTTGAGCGCCCGAGTCAGGGACACCAAGGGGCGCCACTCGCTGCATTACTCGAGGGCCGAGCCCTCGAGGCCCCTCACGTGTATCCAAGGCGGGGAGCTCGACGTGCAGTGAGATCCCCTCGGAGGGAGGCATCGAGCCACCGGGTCCTATCGAATGGACCCGGCACTCCTGCAGACTGAGCACCCATGCTTTATGAGACCGCCTCCGGGCCACAGTCGACCCCTATCGAACGGGGCACGAGCTCTCACTTGGATTCCCCGTTACCAGCTCACCGGGAACCTCGATACTCGCCCACTCGGGGTAGTACGAGGCATCCCCCCTCGCATCCGATCGAAAGGACTCGTGGGATGACGAGCCAGGGCAATCGGCATGCCGGACAGCTCGAGGAGCCGGCCAGTCGGTTCAGCCTGGCAACCCTCGACGAAAGAGGGTCTAAGAACTTGGACAGTTATGACTAATCTCTTTTCTTTGTGTGAACATGAGATTTTCAGGACTCGGGCGAACGCTTGACCCCGTTCTCGCCTGAGCCCTCGAGACCAGGCCTAGGACGAACGCTCGTTCTCCGTCTCGTCTGAGCCCTCCGAGCCAAGCCTCGGACGGAGTCTCCCACGACAAAGGAAAGGTTACCACGAATATTTAATATTACTACCGAAACCGCATCTCGAGCCTGTTCACAGGTACCACACGGCGCCGCGATCTCCGCTCCCTGACGATTTTCCGCCTAAAAGGCGCGCCACTGGGCAGAAGGTTCCCAAACGACGGAGGATTCTTCGGGAAGCCACAAGAGAGTTTCTAACCACTCCCCCATGGCCTCGGGGGCTACACCCACGGAATCAAATCGACAAAACCCTCCGAGACCAGTTAGCTATCCATCGATGATCCCAATCTGGAGCCCGTGCTCGAATGCAAGCACTCAAAACAGGGCTCGGGGGCGCTACTGTCGGTGGTACAAAAAGGGTACCCCCCAATCAACGCAAAACCCCCGAACGCTCTATCTCCGTTCTCGCCCGAGCCTCTCCCAGCCAGGCCTCGGGCGAAACGCTCTTTCTCCGCCTCGCCCGAGCCCTCCGAGCAACGGCCTCGGGCGAGCACGATCGCTCTCCGTCTCGCCCGAGCCCTCCAGGCCTCGGGCGAGCGCGCCCCTACACCTCGAGCCTTAACGCACGGACCTCGAGCTGTACAGACAGCCGTACCAGCCCATACCACGCATTTAGTGCCTTCACCTACTCCGGTCATGTCCACTAGTGCACAGCATGTACCACCGTAACTCGTTTTCACCACAAGCATGGGCAAAAGGGCACCAGTACAGCACTGTTCGGCCAAGCCATGCACTGTAAACCCTCGAGACCGGCTACGCGCCCCTCGAGCCTGCACTGTAACCCCTCGAGGCCGGCTACGCGCCCCTCGAGCCCTGCGCTGTAAACACCTCGAGGCCGGCTCCGCGCCCCTCGAGCCCCGTGGCACCACTCGAGCCGGCTCCGCGCCCTTCGAGCCCTAACTACTTTCATGCTATTGGAGGACAGGTACCCCAAGACCCGGAGGGACCCCGCCGCGTACTGTACATTCCAGGATGGGTGCTGTACGGCTCCCGCCTTGCCGCGCCACCACGTCCGCGCCCAGGATGGAAGCCACGACCCAAGGACGCCTCAACAACAACGATCACATCGGCTCTAGTGGCCCCGACAGGACAGGGTTCCTACCCTTCTCCGTATGGGGCACCGTACGCCCCGACACCTGTAATACCCTTATGTAACCCTGGCCTCCCCTTGCTCTATAAAAGGGGACACCAGGGCCCTCATTCAGGAGGACGGACGCAACACACGAGTCCACACACAGGCACGAGTCCGGACTCCGGTCCATGCTCACTGAGCTTGTATTCGCCCCTGTACAAGCACTTAGGTGCAAGTAATACAAGAACATCCCCCCTCCCCCCCGCTGGACGTAGGGCCTTCTTTGCCCGAACCAGGATAAATCCTTGTGTCCTCTTGCATCACCATCCAGGGAGAGAAGCACGCGATCATATTACTCGTTGGTGTGATACCCCCGGGTACGAAACACCGACAAAAGGTTAACAAACCTTGAGTACAAAAGTACTCAACAAGACTTAACCGTCTAGAAAAGAGGAGAAGACTCAGGTATGAAGGCTATAGGGATTCAAGGTAAGGCTTTAGCAAGATCAAAACATTTCTTTTGCATAAAAGCTTACTAATAGTAAAGCCTAGTTTCAAGTTTTAACTTAAGATTAAACTTTATAACTATCCAAAGATTCTCAAACTTTCATAAGCATACCACATCTTTCATTCTCATTTCATCAAGATCCCATTCATTACTACGGTGCGGGTCAGTGGATTGAGGCTCCATATCCGAGGAAACACGGCGATTCGAATCGTTTAAACCCAGCTGGGGATTCAGTACCACACGACATATGTAGAACTTAATCTTGCATACGTCAACCCTATCTATAGATCCTCCCATACAAGAACGGGTCCAGCGTCACCCGAGAGTACAGTACACCTCGAACCCGACTATCTCATAGCCCAGAGGGTACACGCTACTCCCGCCATCTCTCCACTCCCAGTACGCGGTTGGCCGTTCTCAAGTATCGGAATAGCTATAGACGAGGCTTACCACCGCATGTGGGCTGTACTCAAAGGTCTCAATCACAGCAGGCCAACAATGATAAGGTCCTATGTTGAGTATCCTTACAACAGGACTCCATTCTTGATGTAAGTTACTAACGTTATCATGTTATCTCAAGATTCATGATTTCCATAACATAGCAACCATTTTTAAAAGCACCTACTTTTATGAAGTATTGAAGCATAACTAAGCATACTAAGCATTTTCATAAAGCGGGTATCAAAGTTAAGTATTGGAATCATCAAGGTTGGTAATGCATCAAATAGGGTTCACTCAACTCCTATTCACTTAATGCATCATATTAACTCAAATGATATAAATAACTTTATGAAAATACAAGGATAGGATTAATGTCCAGGGCTTGCCTTGTTGATTAGCGATGTCCGGAGATTCTGAAAATCCAGAAGGATCCACACACTCAGGAGAAACCCACTGAGGATCCGGTCCTTCCGAAACGAGATCTACACGTAGAAGTGCATATGCATGATTAATGAGATGCTTATGATATGATCATGGTAAAGATGGAAATTTTCTAAGTTGTAGACATTTATTCGTACAATCTTTCATCATGGTAAAGTTGCAAAGCAACAAAACCAATTTAGCTATTAAACTACATATTATTACTTAAGCAAATTTTATTATCTCTATTAAGCAAGGTTATGTAACTAACAAGCAACAAAAGGTCATTAGCATAAAGGAATCCATAACCAGGGAGCAAATCATGCTAATGTTACCCGGGTTGTCAAACAAATCCAAAAATTCACACAAACCTAAAGTGATTATCTATTTCTTTTTATTTTATAAGTCATTTTAATTAGCCCTTTATCTATACACAAATCATACTTATTCAAACAGAGCTGAAATTAATCATGAAGGTACATATTAATGACATAAACTCACATGTCAAATTTCATGATTTTTGGAGAAACACAGAAAATCATATAATTCATCAAATTTGCATTTATTAATTAAAGTGCAGATTTAATTATCATAGTAAAATTATTCAAAACACAAGTTTTATAATTTTTATATTAGCACAGACATGCTATCATCTTACATGTCAAATTTAACAATTAACAGAGCTATAGAAAAATTATAGCAAAAAAACAAAACTAGCTACTGTGCATAAAACTAGAAAAAGAAAAACGCCAAACTAGCCCAAACTAAGCTTTCGGCCCGTTCCGACGCGGCCCAGCGCATGCGAAAACAGGCCCGGCCTGGCTCCCGCCCGCGCGCCACGGCGCTTTTACAGAAAAGCCCTTCGGCTTAAATGAAACTAACCCGCAGTCCAAGATACTATTTAAATGAGTCATGGACTTTGCAACCAACACCCTGTAAAAAGTCGTCTTCGCAAACGGGAGGTCCCCGACCCTGGCCCGAGCGAACGGCGGCGCACCGAGCGCCGGCGAGCCTTACGCCGGCCAACTCCGGCCAGTAGAGACCTAACGGATGCGAGCATCATCACCGGTAGGTCACCCGCGGCCGATAGAGCCCCCAACCCCAAACGCTACCACTCCAGAGAGGTCTGGCCACGCACGGCGGCAGACCGAACCATGGCGGAGCTGTTCCGGCGAACCTAGGCTAGCAACGGAAGAACGGAGGGGCTAGGAAGCTTCAGTAGCTCACCCTGATGCTGGCCACATAGTTGGTTCAAGCGGAGGATGAACGGAGAAGAAAGTTCCACGGAGCAGTGGCTCGCGGCGGCGAACTCCGGCGAGGCAAGCGATGTTCCGGCGAGACCTGAGCACCAAAAGGGAAACCACCAAGCCGATGAGTAACCTGGGGTCAAGAAACACAAGACAGGGAGAGTAGAGGAGTGCCCAGTTGGGCTGACCACGGTGAGGTCGAGCTCGGCGGCGATTTTGCCCGGCGGGAAGAAAAACGGCGAGCTCGAGCTCTCTGAGGCAGTAGAGGTCGAATGGATGGGTTCTGGAGATGCGCAAGGAGGTAAGGGAGTTATAGTCGCGGTCAAACTGGATAAGGATGCTTGGTGTGCTGTGAATTTGGGATTAGGTCGGAGTGTTCCCGTCGGCGCCTTGGTGGCAAAATGGCGATGGCGAGCACAGGAGGAGGCGCCACGACACGAGGGAGAGCGCTAGCAGCTGCGTGACATCGCCACGGACTCAGTCGCGTGCTCATTCGGGAGAGATCGACGCCTTTTGCGCGAGCAGCAGCGATCAAAACCCGGCTGCCCACCGCCATGAACAGGGAAAAGAAACTTATCCCCCCCTTCTCCTTTATACCCTTTCGGAAAATTTGAAATTACTTCAGATTTTTGAATATAAGTTGAAAATATGTTAAAATATCAAATGCTCAGAATTCAATACTAAACATCTTTTATTTTTGCAACATATGCAGAATATGCTCAGATTTTGAATTAGGGTTTGCAAATCAAAAGGGGACAATTAGGGCAAAAGGGTATTTTCACCATTACTTCTGATTTCGAATAAGAACTTGAAAAACTTTATACATCAAAGTTGATCCTTATCAAAAATGGAGCAACTTTGCTTTTTGAAGCATAATCAAATTCTTTTTAGATTTTGATTGCTATTAAAGGGGATAAAATAGGATTTTTGAATTAATAACACTACTTAATTGAATTCCAACCAAATTTGAATTATACCTCAATGGTGACTTGAAACATGTTCCAAATACACCTTTGAGACATAATACCAAGATGTGATCCAAAATTCAACTACTATATAAGAAATTACCATAGTACCCCTATATAGCATAAAAGCACTACTCACAACAAGAAAACATAAACTAGGGTTTCACTTAAACACTCCTTATCACTAAGCACAAGCATAAAGAATAAAATTTGTTTTTAGTGAATGCAAAATTGGGTTATCAACTCAAGTGCAATGCTAAAGCATATGATGACATGTCAAGTTTTAGTTTGCTTAACACCAGAGTGTTACACTCAAGAAAGAGACAAAGGCTCAACACAACTAGCTATCAGAAACGCTCCGAACCAATCAAAAACGCTCTGAACCAATTGAACTAAAAAGCGTTTGCTAGTCCCTCAAGAAAGAGGCAGAGGCTCAACACAACTAGCTATCAAAGACGCTCCGAACCAATTGGAAAATTTAAAAATCAGCAAACGAGCAAACTCCCCCTCAACTAGTGCACACAACCAAACTCCCCCTCAAATAGTGCACACAACCAGGAAATCACATGATTTGTCAATATATCTCCCCCTTAGTTGATAATGCACTATCAAGCAAATTTCTTCCCCTTCCAAAATGCATATGAGTCAAAAATGCAAGTTAGCAACTTCAGGAATATAGTCAATAAAATGAAAAGATGCTCTATAAAGTTCTGATCCGATGACTTAACAACATTCACAACATGCTAGCAAAGGCTCAAACTGATCACCAATTACGAAATATGGACATATGAGCAAAGTGAGCTGTTTTAGCCAAAAAGATATTCACCATCAAAATAGCACTACACATGTATAGACTGGAAGTCAAACAAGTGCTAAACATGTAAACAAGGTGAACTACCCCTAGCAAAGTTCAATCATCATGCTATAGAATGAAACATAGACTTGCGATTTTAAATTTTAATCGGAGTTGCAGCGGTGAAATTACACAAGTTCAGAATTCAGCATGTGACTACGAGAGGTTGAAAGCTTGTCATTGCCTAACTTTTCAACCGAGCTAAGCCTATGCATATGCAATCAGAAGCTTAAAGCGTTGGTTTCGGTCATACACTACACGGCTGTAACAGAACCGACCAATTTATACCAGATTAAGCACCGAATCGCTGCTTGCGCAGAGACTACAAGTACTTAAGCTCGTATAAACCCGGTTGTCCGGAAATCTCGAAGGATTTCAAGTCATTCAACTTTAACCAAGATCGTAATAGATTAGCGTACATGTCCACGATCTACATTCAGTTCACATATAGTTCAAATACATCGGAGTTCAACAGTTATTACAAACCATAGTTTGAATTCAAAAGCGGAAGCGACATAGTTTTGAAACACAAGTCTTTAGTTCACGATACAGTGCCATATGCTTGATCAGTCCACAAAAGCATCAGGGAAGATAAGAGTTGACCATGCCCATGGTCTAGTCACTGCCCTCAACGGGGTACAGACAGTTCTCGCAATAGCCAAAGAAGCATTGCCCATCTGCAACAACAAGGGATAGAACCCTGAGTACGAGAAGGTACTCAGCTAGACTTACCCGTCATAAACCAGAAATAACCGACACCAAGGATTATGCAAGGCTGTATCTGGGGTTGGCCACACTTACCTTTTTGCATAAAAGCATTTTATTATTAAA
The DNA here is from genome assembly GCA_009763385.1 of Coix lacryma-jobi var. lacryma-jobi. Taxonomy (NCBI): domain Eukaryota; kingdom Viridiplantae; phylum Streptophyta; class Magnoliopsida; order Poales; family Poaceae; genus Coix; species Coix lacryma-jobi. The sequence goes on from CM019824.1 coordinate 54,506,805, forward strand.
TAATCATCATTAGAGTATTAGCAGTCACTTTTATGTAATCAGCCTAATTATCTAGATTCGCACCTGATCTAGAGCAAACACTTGACTACTTATTCAAGCAAGAGTGACTATTTCATTAATAGCCTTTCAGATTCACCAACCATAACCATCATTAATTCCATATATTACTACGGTAACACATGCTCAGTCAAGTTACTCACTAACCAAGAGCGATGGCGATTATAATCGATTCCTACCAGCTGGGGATAAAATGTCGCACACTCGCCCGACACACCCTGCCAGGTGGCCGTTGGCGACCACTTCAGGAGGTTCGAGAACCCAAATCGCGGGACGGCCATGGACCCTTCTACACCGAGGGTTATCTCAATGCCAGGTCGCTCAAGCTATTAACTGCCCACGGTCATGCCAGGTCGATCAGGCCCTGCCTGCCCTCGGACCATGCCAGGTCGATCAGAATAGTTGCCCACAGTACATGTAAGGCCCTGGGTGTTAGGCGTCAACGTCTCCATCACCGGCTCGAAACACCTTACTCGGCTTCACGGAAGGTACCCGCACCTGCTCCGTTAAGTGATTGACGCGTTCAAAATGACTGAGGTGCGCCTTCGTCGGTTCCTAATCGACACAGACGGGAGACTACTAGCACACAGAACCCATGTCCTGCTGCTCCTACATCCCGTCCGGTCTCAGATTAATTGTCACATGGTTCTCTCCATGATAGCACCAGGCTAAACATGTTTAGTATCCACCTATGTGCGGGAGACAGGAAATCACCCGACTTTTACCGGTCTAAGCAGGCTAAGCATAAACGAGCCTAGACTTATCAGGGATAACAAGGTAATAATTGCAGGTGGACAAGGATAATTAATTAATGCAGCAACGGTATCACACAACTCCTATAACCTAATGCAACAATCATATCAGGTTAACTTATAAACGGTAATTTGCAAACCGTAGGAGAAAAATGCTCCGGGGCTTGCCTCGCTCGAAGTTGGCGGGGCGGTGATCACGGCACTCCGGCAGGTCTTCAGCGTCTCCTTCCGGGATCCCCTCCTCGGGTGTCTCCTCCTGACACTGCTCCTCCGGCGTCTCCTGGGCTTCCACTACCGATCCTGCATGATGCGGTACATGAATGAATAACATGAATGCACATGGGATGCATGGTGATGCAACATGGAGTAACAATTCAGGAGATAAGCACATGTCATCTACTGCTACTCACTTATTTAATTTAACATACTACTTACCAAGTCTTGTTGTCACCACATCAAAGTTGCTTAACGGGTTTATTACCCTCTAATTATTTGTTGAATTAAATCTAGTTAAATAGGCCTATAACAGCAACCTATCTTATACAGCTTCACAAAAATCTATAAAAATTACTGGAGATTCATAACACTTAATCTAACCCTCTGTCCAAATTTCATCCCATTTGGACCTAGACTTCGTCCTCTATGAAAAAGACAAATTCTATCATGACAAGGTGCTTTGATCTACACACCCTAGCAAAGAGTGTCAAACAAGAGATTTCTTATTTTTCTACTGAACTTCCTAGCATAAGAGCAAGGTGCTTAAATTCTAAGGTTCATATTCCACATATTTTAATTACTACAAAATTCACAAGAAAACAGCATTTAACCAATTTTAAAGCTACTGCCAAATTAATTTACAGAACAACCTCATATTATATTTTTCTCTGAAACTACACATTCATACAAACCTAACAAAACTGGAATCACATTTTTCTAACTTATACATAATAAGTTATGCATTTACCAAGTTATCAGCACTTTTCTAAATTAAATAAATCTACAAATAAAAGTATCACCAAAAATGCATTTAACAGTTTTCACTGATAGATCTAATCATGCATAACACAACAAAACTTGTTTCACAGGATTTGGACTTAAAATGAGCCTTGTGGGAATTTTTGAAGCCATTACATAATTCTGCAAAAACAATTAAAAGAAAACTCAAACCTAACGTACGGACTCCAACTTGGTTCGGCCGAGGCACAAGACAAGGCTTCGGCACACTCGGCGCGATTCGGCCCAGGCTCGAGGCAAAGGCTTCGGCACACTCGGCGTGATTCGGCCGAGGCTCGAGGCAAAGGCTTCGGCACACTCGGCGCGGAAGGCTTCGGCACACTCGGCGCGATTCGGCCGAGGCTCAAACACACTATCCGACTCGGCCGAGGCTACTGACTCAACCGAGGCTAACTCAACCGACTCGGTCGAGGCTCAACACACTCAACCCGACTCGGTCGAGGCTCGAGGCGAAGGCTCGGCGCACCCGGCTTTCCGAGGCCTACGGCACCCAAACGCTTCCTTTTCTCTCTTTCTTACTGCCAGTCGGGGCCCGCTGGTCAGGGCGACCAAGCTACCGAGGCCAGGCTCGACACGTTACCGCGCGAGGCCAGGCTCGGCAGTCAACGGCGGAGTTTTGCGCCGCGGTCGTTGACCGGCCCTAGCTCGTCGACGGCGACACTTCTGGCGACACTGAGACCATCACTGGGTGCGGGTTTGCGAGGCGAACACAACTAACCGACTCGCTGAGACAGAGGGATACCGGAGCAAGCTCGACGGCGGCCATGGCGGAGCGGCGGCTCTGCGACTCGGCGGCGGAACTCTTCCCGGCGGCTTGCGACTCGGCGAGACCAACACTAGCCTAAGCAAGTCACAAGTGACCTATTGGAGCAACTCTCGGGCTTCGGCATCCACGGCATTGCCCGGAGTGATGCACGGCGGCGGTCCATGGCGGACACGGCGCGACTGGCCCGTGGTCCGGCGAACTCAGGGCACGAGAGAGGTCTCCATCTGACTCTAAGCTACTACGGCGGTAGAAAAGACTAGAACACAGCTCAGCTTAGGGTAGCATGGCCGGAGATGGCCGGCTCACGTGAAGGTCGCGGTGGCAGCCATGGCGGAAGCTTGCGGATGGCGTTCGCTGTTCCGGCGGCTAGAGAGGGAGAGCGAGGAAACCAACCCTTGCCGGAGAAAGAGGAGATCAGGGCGGAGGAACTGGCGAGAGGAATTGGACGGCGGCGCACGGTGGAGCGAGTAATCGCTCGCCGAGGTTCGGCGGGCGGCGGCGGAGCTCGGCTCGGATGAAGATGGAGTGGAGTGGAGCGATGGAGAGAGCGAGCAATGGAATGCTCTGCTGGTTGCGAGCACAGGCGGAGCGAAGGCAAACGGGACGAAGTGCTAGGTGCATTGCACCTGGCCAGTTCCCATCGGGGGAGCTCCCGACCGGACGCGGCGGCGTCAGGCGTCGCGCTCCACGCGGCGAGCATGCGCCGAGCGCCTGGAGCGACGTGGCGAGTTCAGGCGAAACCACGGGCGGCGAAGTCGGTGGTTTGGCCGGCCGGCGAGGCGGTCTCGCGGCGGCGGGCGGTTTCGGTCGGCGCGGAGGGAGCGGCGGCGCGGGGGAAGAAAAAGAGGGACTGACAGGCCGGGCCCACTAGGGTTTAAACTAATGAAGTTTGGTTAAAAACTTTGATGCTCTATAACTCCCAAACTAAGCCGAATTAGGAAAAGGTCCTAAAAGCAAAGTTGCTTAGAATTTTGTAAGGAACAAATCATCTTTAAGGCTCAAGTCCAAATTCTGCTTAGAAAAAGAAATTTACTTCTAACCCATTTTTCAAATGCAAGAAATCACACTTTAAAAGCTTTTTCTGAGAAAGTGCTTTAAAGCAAAGTTGTTCCTTTCATCAAGATCTACAACTTTGTTATAAGGCACTTGGTCAGAAACAGAAAGCATAACAAGGTTATACTAGAGACCAAACAAGGACTTAAGCACTTCAACAAACATATGCACATGAAATGACACTTAAGAAGAAAGAATGCAACATGAGATGATGATGCTTTATGCTCATGAGATGGCAAGTTATGCATTTAGGGTTGCTTAACACCTAGGGTGTTACAGCCCTCCCCTCCTTAAAGGAATCTCGTCCCGAGATTTGAGTTACTAACCAGTCTTTACAAAATTGGGGATACACTTCCTTTAGATAGTCTTCCGTTTCCCAAGTGGCATCTCGGTCGTCTTGTTCACTCCAAGATACTTTATATTGCTTCACGACTTTTCCGCGAGTCACTCTTTCTTTCTCATCGAGTACTCGATATGGCTTCACTGAGTAAGTAAGGTCAGATTGTAACTTGATATTGGCCGGTTGTTCTTCCTCTTCTGGAACTCGAAGACATTTCTTTAGTTGTGACACATGGAAAACAGGGAATATAGCTTTCAAATGTTCAGGTAACTGTAGTTGATAAGCCACTTCTCCCCTCCTTTCCATTATCCTGTAGGGTCCCACAAATCTTGGCGCTAACTTTCTTTTCACGCCAAAACGTCTAACTCCTTTCATGGGTGATACTTTCAAATACACATAGTCACCTACTTTGAATTCAAGCGGCCTTCTTCTCTGGTCGGCATAACTCTTCTGTCGAGACTGTGCAGCGGCTATGTTTTGTTGGATTATTCTAACTTGTTCCTCTGCTTCTTTGACAAAATCAATTCCATAGTAGCGACGTTCTCCTGGTTCAACCCAACTTACTGGTGTTCTACATCTTCTGCCATACAGAGCTTCGAAAGGTGCCATATGAATGCTCTCTTGATAACTGTTGTTGTAAGCAAATTCTGCTAATGGCAACCACTTCTCCCAAGATCCCTTTGCTGAAATTACACAGGCTCTTAACATATCCTCTAAAACCTGATTCACTCTTTCAGTTTGCCCTGAAGTCTGGGGATGGTAAGCTGAACTATGGATTAACTTGGTACCTAATTCCTTTTGCATTTTCTCCCAGAATGGTGCAGTGAACTGTGTTCCGCGATCCGAAACTATGACTTTGGGTATACCATGCAATCGGACAATCTGATTGATATAGATCTCCGCATAATCCGGTGCTCGATAACAGGTTTTAACTGGTATAAAATGAGCGGTCTTGGTGAGACGGTCTACTATTACCCATATTGAATCATTTCCCTTCTGAGTGGTAGGCAAACCGGTGATAAAATCCATACTCACTTCTTCCCACTTCCATTCAGGTATTGATAAAGGTTGAAGTGTTCCGGCTGGCTTCAGGTGAATCGCCTTCACTCGACAACGCGTGTCGCATTTGGCTACATATGCGGCAATTTCCTTCTTCATTTTGGTCCACCAGAATCTTGGACGCAAATCTTGATACATCTTAGTGCTCCCGGGATGGATAGACAATTTAGAAAGATGAGCTTCATCCATAATCTGATTTTTGAGTTCCCTATTCTTGGGTACCACTAAGCGATTATCAAACCATAACACTCCCTTATCATCAACTCGGAAATGTTTTACGGGTTCAGTGGCAGCTCTTAGCTTTTCTTTGATATAATAAATTCCCTTGTCTGTTTTCTGCCCTTCTAGAATCTGATCAACTAAGGTGCTCTGTAGCTCGATGTGACGCAGGATCGCAGGGTGTACGAGACTAAACTCGTCCTTTGCTTGTAACCTCAAGTTATTACAATGCGACTTCCGACTTAGTGCATCAGCAACTACATTTGCCTTTCCTGGGTGATAATGTATCTGCAAATTGTAATCCTTAATCAATTCAAGCCATCTTCTCTGCCTCATATTCAGTTCAGGTTGAGTAAAGATATACTTGAGACTTTTGTGGTCCGTGTACATGTTACAGACGTTACCAAGCAGATAATGTCTCCAAATCTTCAAAGCATGTACAACTGCCGCTAATTCCAAATCATGCGTAGGATAATTAACTTCATGTTTTCTCAACTGACGTGAAGCATAAGCAATCACTCTGCCTTCTTGCATAAGAACACAACCTAACCCAACTTTTGATGCGTCGCAGAAGACATCAAACGGCTTCTCGATATCTGGTTGAGCTAAGACAGGGGCAGTGGTTAATAGTTTCCGCAAGGTACGGAAAGCTGTTTCACACCTCTCTGTCCACTCAAACTTCTGATCCTTCTGAAGCAAACTTGTCATGGGCTTGGCAATCTTGGAGAAATCGGGAATGAAACGACGATAATACCCTGCTAAACCGAGAAAACTCCGAATCTCCCCAACTGAAGTTGGAGCTTCCCACTCCATTACTTCTTGTACTTTACTAGGGTCCACAGAGATTCCTTCTTCTGACAGGATGTGACCAAGGAATTGTACTTGCTTCAACCAAAACTCCCATTTACTAAACTTAGCGTAGAGTTTATGTTCCCGGAGTCTTGTCAAGACGATCCTCAAATGTTCTGCATGGTCGTCTGGGTTCTCAGAATAAACCAAAATATCATCAATGAACACCACTACAAACTTATCTAGTTCTGGCATGAACACCGTGTTCATCAAACTCATAAAGTAAGCTGGAGCATTTGTCAATCCAAAAGACATGACTAAATACTCGTATAGGCCATATCTGGTTGAAAAAGCAGTCTTTGGGATATCTTGTGGTCGGATTCTAATTTGATGATAGCCTGATCTCAGATCGATCTTGGAGAATACTTTGGCTCTAGATAACTGGTCAAACAAAATATCTATCCGTGGCAACGGATATTTGTTCTTAACGGTCACGGCATTAAGCGGTCGATAATCCACACACATCCGTAGAGACTTGTCCTTCTTTTTGACAAACAAAGCTGGACATCCCCACTCTGACACACTAGGTTGAATGAAACCCTTGTCCAAAAGTTCCTTAATCTGCGTCTTGAGTTCAGCTAACTCATTGGGCGGCATACGATAAGGTCTTCTCGAGATCGGTGCAGTCCCTGGTAACAGCTCAATGGTAAATTCTACAGCCCGCTTGGGCGGTAAACCCGGCAACTCATCTGAAAAGACGTCTGGGAAATCCCGAACAACTGGAATTTTTGACAGGTCCTCTATAGATAAGGTACAAGATAGATCAACAAAATTAGCCCCTCGAGGAAGAGAGATACGTAACTTGTTGTTCCTCCTTGGATCAGACAAGGTAAGAGTCCTATCTGCAGTGTCTAACACCGCTTTCCACATACTCATCCAACTCATTCCTAGGACTACATCCATACTGAGTCCTGGCAAAACTACTAAATTGGCTCCAAACTTATGCCCTCCGATGTCGATGGTTGCATTACGAACCATCTGCCTAGACAACACACTACTCCCCACAGAGCTTACGTGAAACCCATAATCCATTTCAGACACCTCTTGATCATGCTTTTGTGCAAATGCTTTACTCATGAACGAATGCGATGATCCAGTATCAAACAAAACAACTGCAGGATGATGATTAACAAGGCACATACCAGCAGTCACGGGCTCTCCAGCACGAGCTTCTTCAGTGGTCATGTTGTGCAGGCGTGCAGGGTAATTGGCCTGTTGCTTCTTTGGGTAGGGGCAGTATCTTGCGAAGTGCCCCTCTTGGTTGCAATTGTAGCTTGGTCCCCGAACCAACGGTTTGTTCCCTGAAGAATTACCTTGATCTCCACGAGCCTGAGCAGCAGCTATCTTGTATGGCTTCTGATTGCGCTGAGCTTGTGGCTGATTCTTCTTCTGCGGCGGCCTAAAACGTGCCCCTGGCGCTGGTGGTCGATACAGATTTCGCTGAGCTGGTGGTTCTCTGGGTTGTGATGATCCTGATTCAAAGGTCCTCTTCCGGGCCTTGCTAGCAGCATGCTTGTTGTTATGGTTCTCTTGAATCAGACAGTCACTTATGAAGTCATTGAAATTGGTACGGGAAGATGTACCCACTGACTTTCCCATTTTAGTGTTCAAGCCTCTCTTGAAACTAGCAATCTTCTTAGCGTCTGTGTCAACAAAGTCTGGGATATAGCGAGCCAGTGAATTAAATATGTGATGGTACTCCGTAATAGATCGAGTCCCCTGTGTCAGGTTCATGAACTCGGCCACCTTCATCTGGGTCAAACCCGGCGGAATATAATGACCTCGAACAGCAGCAGTAAACACTCTCCAAGTGATGGGAACATTGGCAAGGTAGGTGGTGCGGTGATGTCCCCACCAAATCCCGGCTGGTCCCTGTAACTGGTGTGCGGCATATTCTGCTTTAAGCTCTTCTGTGAGCCTAAGCAAACGGAACTTCTGCTCCAGAGTATGCAGCCATTCTTCTGCCTCCAATGGTTCTGTAGCTTCCTTGAAGATTGGTGGTTTGGTATCCAGGAAATCCTTGAAAGAACTATACTGGTTTAGCTCTTGGCGTTGGTGTCCTTGCGCCAAGTTCTCCCTCAGCAAAGCTTCAATATTGCGCTGACTTCCAAGAAATTGAGCAAAAAGCTGCTCAGCCGTTGGTGGTGGAGGGGGTGGTGGATTGCGGTTTTCTCTGGGGTCCTCATTTCCACCACTACCGCCTGCTCCACTACGAGTTGTCGTCATGTGCATATAGGATAGTAAGCGACCATTAGGCGAAGTTGCAACTTGTAGAGAACAATAAATCATACCCACTGAAATTATTCGGAAAAACGATTCACCAAACAATGACAGAGGTACAATAAATTTCAATCCACATCGCATCAACACATAACAAGATCACTTAACACATCATGCAAAAGATAACATAACATCCATAGTTTTTGCCCATACATATGGGACTTTCCAAGGTCTCACACACACCACATAAGTCTGCTACCCATGCTTACATCCAGCCCAACACACCAAAAGATCGGGCGTGCCAACATACGCAAAAGACCATCTAGGCGCTAAGCATACGATCTAGACTACTCTCTAGCGATCTCACCAACGTCACCGTCCTCACTAGACAAATCTGAAGAACTACTAGAAGAACTACTCGGCTCCGGATCCTCCTGGGGAAAGATGGGGTTCCTCTCATTCTCCCTGCGGTGGATCTCCTCGTGCAGACAGTCGTTGTAGTCCTGCAGGTGACGGAGTTGCAGCTCTAGGTCTCCCACTCGCAACCTCAGCAGCCTGTTCTCCTCTGAAACACGAATGCCCTCAACACAAACTCCTCGAAGCGCCTCCTCAGTCTCCCTCATGACCGAGGCCAAGAAAGTAGTCGACCCCTGCTGAATGGCAAGCTGATGAGCAGTCTCCTGCTCCCTCTGAAGTGCCTGGTCTCTCTCTACTGTCAACTGAGCTAGCTGTGTAGTGAGGAGGTCTATCTCTATAGTGTGCTCCTCCTGCCGGCGATGTTGTGCAGCCATCTCCTCGCTAAGAATATGATCCAGATGATCATAGCTGCGCGACAGGCACCCATAAGTAGCCATCAGAGCAGCCATAGCACTCCCTGCTGGTCCAGCACAATGCTCCCTCTCAAGAGAGCTAGCCTCAACTACGGTAGCGCCTGGCTGACGCCACACTGCCTGGTAAGGGTCTGTCGTCGGGAAGATACTGGCGGTAGCTTGGGCAACCACCTCCGGATGATCCTCCATGATATCCCGGAGAACTGTGTATGCGACCCTGTTGGCTGCATCCCAGGGGGTCCTCCCCTGCAAAGCAAACACTCGGCGGCACCAGACGTGATCTTGGTCATCACGGCTAGGCACGTCGATCTCCACCGTGTACACGTGACGATCCTCTGATAACTACACACGGTGCCAGTCGTACTGCGGCTCCTGGCCCTCCTGATATCCTACCAGGTGTAGAACTCTCCAGAGGATAGTGGGCATCCCAAACTCTCCCAAAAAGTCCTCTGATCCCTCATCGGTCCATGGCCCCAGCATGTAGTTAGGCCTCTTGCCTCCCGTGGACTTGCGAGCAGTGCGCTTGGTGCGTGCCATCTGTAAGAAGTGTACCCACACATAGATTTTTTTATTAGTTTGAGAACAACTTTTATTAGAAAACGGGACGGAAACCATAAGGAAGGAAGTACGATTAATGCAAGATTATATGATCATGATGCATGCACGTTTCATACGTCCTCACTGCCTAACAATCTAACGGCTAGGCGGTGGCATACACGCTCACTCATAACGTTAACTAAACGGACTACACGTTCACAAGTTAGCGTACCTGCAGAAACTCACTTCAGCCCTTCCCACAGTATGAATATCATGCACTGCGGAAATTTAAATCTAATACTCACTTAGGTGTACACCCGATATACACGTAAGCAGTATATGCACCCATCAAAAATTATTACTCCCATAATCAATACTTTCACATATACTTGTGTGGAACAGGTATACGCGTCGGTATCATATAAGCACTTCCCTAGATTGGCGGTTGTCCAATCATGCTCTCACAACTCTCATTACCTTTGGCGTAGAGGCAATTGATCCATACATTACCATTCCGAAGAATAGCATCCATACAATTTCACCCTTGCCGTATGGACGACAGAATAAACAGAAAATAAGTATGATGCACGACCCCCAAAGTTAGTACTTAAATAGCCACCTAAGTTCCTATTGGGCATAAGGACTTGATCAATGGCACACCTAAATCTTTATAAGAAGGGTTTTTCAGAACCTACTATAGCTACACGTTTTGACAAATGGAGAAATTTTATTTGAAACTACAGTTTTTCAAATAGAATCATGAACAGTAACGCTAACCACGCTTCGATGCCAGCTGTAACAGAACCGACCAATTTATACCAGATTAAGCACCGAATCGCTGCTTGCGCAGAGACTACAAGTACTTAAGCTCGTATAAACCCGGTAGTCCGGAAATCTCGAAGGATTTCAAGTCATTCAACTTTAACCAAGATCGTAATAGATTAGCGTACATGTCCACGATCTACATTCAGTTCGCATATAGTTCAAATACATCGGAGTTCAACAGTTATTACAAACCATAGTTTGAATTCAAAAGCGGAAGCGACATAGTTTTGAAACACAAGTCTTTAGTTCACGATACAGTGCCATATGCTTGATCAGTCCACAAAAGCATCAGGGAAGATAAGAGTTGACCATGCCCATGGTCTAGTCACTGCCCTCGACGGGGTACAGACAGTTCTCGCAATAGCCGAAGAAGCATTGCCCATCTGCAATAACAAGGGATAGAACCCTGAGTACGAGAAGGTACTCAGCTAGACTTACCCGTCATAAACCAGAAATAACCGACACCAAGGATTATGCAAGGCTGTATCTGGGGTTGGCCACACTTACCTTTTTGCATAAAAGCATTTTATTATTAAATAATCATCATTAGAGTATTAGCAGTCACTTTTATGTAATCAGCCTGATTATCTAGATTCGCACCTGATCTAGAGCAAACACTTGACTACTTATTCAAGCAAGAGTGACTATTTCATTAATAGCCTTTCAGATTCACCAACCATAACCATCATTAATTCCATATATTACTACGGTAACACATGCTCAGTCAAGTTACTCACTAACCAGGAGCGATGGCGATTATAATCGATTCCTTCCAGCTGGGGATAAAATGTCGCACACTCGCCCGACACACCCTGCTAGGTGGCCGTTGGCGACCACTTCAGGAGGTTCGAGAACCCAAATCACGGGATGGCCATGGACCCTTCTACACCGAGGGTTATCTCAATGCCAGGTCGCTCAAGCTATTAACTGCCCACGGTCATGCCAGGTCGATCAGGCCCTGCCTGCCCTCGGACCATGCCAGGTCGATCAGAATAGTTGCCCACGGTACATGTAAGGCCCTGGGTGTTAGGCGTCAACGTCTCCATCACCGGCTCGAAACACCTTACTCGGCTTCACGGGAGGTACCCGCACCTGCTCCGTTAAGTGATTGACGCTTTCAAAATGACTGAGGTGCGCCTTCGTCGGTTCCTAATCGACACAGACGGGAGACTACTAGCACACAGAACCCATGTCCTGCTGCTCCTACATCCCGCCCGGTCTCAGATTAATTATCACATGGTTCTCTCCATGATAGCACCAGGCTAAACATGTTTAGTATCCACCTATGTGCGGGAGACAGGAAATCACCCGACTTTTACCGGTCTAAGCAGGCTAAGCATAAACGAGCCTAGACTTATCAGGGATAACATGGTAATAATTGCAGGTGGACAAGGATAATTAATTAATGCAGCAACGGTATCACACAACTCCTATAACCTAATGCAACAATCATATCAGGTTAACTTGTAAACGGTAATTTGCAAACCGTAGGAGAAAAATGCTCCGGGGCTTGCCTCGCTCGAAGTCGGCGGGACGGTGATCACGGCACTCCGGCAGGTCTTCAGCGTCTCCTTCCGGGATCCCCTCCTCGGGTGTCTCCTCCTGATGCTGCTCCTCCGGCGTCTCCTGGGCTTCCACTACCGATCCTGCATGATGCGGTACATGAATGAATAACATGAATGCACATGGGATGCATGGTGATGCAACATGGAGTAACAATTCAGGAGATAAGCACATGTCATCTACTGCTACTCGCTTATTTAATTTAACATACTACTTACCAAGTCTTGTTGTCACCACATAAAAGTTGCTTAACGGGTTTATTACCCTCTAATTATTTGTTGAATTAAATCTAGTTAAATAGGCCTATAACAGCAACCTATCCTATACAGCTTCACAAAAATCTATAAAAATTACTGGAGATTAATAACACTTAATCTAACCCTCTGTCCAAATTTCATCCCATTTGGACCTAGACTTCGTCCTCTATGAAAAAGACAAATTCTATCATGACAAGGTGCTTTGAACTACACACCATAGCAAAGAGTGTCAAACAACAGATTTCTTATTTTTCTACTAAACTTCCTAGCTTAAGAGCAATGTGCTTAAATTCTCAGATTCATATTCCACATATTTTAATTACTACAAAATTCACAAGAAAACAGCATTTAACCAATTTTAAAGCTACTGCCAAATTAATTCACAGAACAACCTCATATTATATTTTTCTCTGAAACTACACATTCATACAAACCTAACAAAACTGGAATCACGTTTTTCTGACTTATACATAATTAGTTATGCATTTACCAAGTTATCAACACTTTTCTAAATTAAATAAATCTACACATAAAAGTATCACCAAAAATGCATTTAACAGTTTTCACTGATAGATCTAATCATGCATAACACAACAAAACTTGTTTCACAGGATTTGGACTTAAAATGAGCCTTGTGGGAATTTTTGAAGCCATTACATAATTCTGCAAAAACAATTAAAAGAAAACTCAAACCTAACGTACGGACTCCAACTTGGTTCGGCCGAGGCACAAGACAAGGCTTTGGCACACTCGGCGCGATTCGGCCGAGGCTCGAGGCAAAGGCTTCGGCACACTCGGCGCGATTCGGCCGAGGCTCGAGGCAAAGGCTTCGGCACACTCGGCGCGGAAGGCTTCGGCACACTCGGCGCGATTCGGCCGAGGCTCAAACACACTATCCGACTCGGCCGAGGCTACTGACTCAACTGAGGCTAACTCAACCGACTCGGTCGAGGCTCAACACACTCAACCCGACTCGGTCGAGGCTCGAGGCGAAGGCTCGGCGCACCCGGGTTTCCGAGGCCTACGGCACCCAAACGCTTCCCTTTCTCTCTTTCTTACTGCCAGTCGGGGCCCGCTGGTCAGGGCGACCAAGCTACCGAGGCCAGGCTCGGCACGTTACCGCGCGAGGCCAGGCTCGGCAGTCAACGGCGGAGTTTTGCGCCGCGGTCGTTGACCGGCCCTAGCTCGTCGACGGCGACACTTCTGGCGACACTGGGACCATCACTGGGTGCGGGTTTGCGAGGCGAACACAACTAACCGACTCGCTGAGACAGAGGGATACCGGAGCAAGCTCGACGGCGGCCATGGCGGAGCGGCGGCTCTGCGACTCGGCGGCGGAACTCTTCCCGGCGGCTTGCGACTCGGCGAGACCAACACTAGCCTAAGCAAGTCACAAGTGACCTATTGGAGCAACTCTCAGGCTTCGGCATCCCCGGCATTGCCCGGAGTGATGCACGGCGGCGGTCCATGGTGGACACGGCGCGACTGGCCCGTGGTCCGGCGAACTCAGGGCACGAGAGAGGTCTCCATCTGACTCTAAGCTACTATGGCGGTAGAAAAGACTAGAACACAGCTCAGCTTAGGGTAGCATGGCGGGAGATGGCCGGCTCACGTGAAGGTCGCGGTGGCGGCCATGGCGGAAGCTTGCGGATGGCGTCCGCTGTTCCGGCGGCTAGAGAGGGAGAGCGAGGAAACCAACCCTTGCCGGAGAAAGTGGAGATCAGGGCGGAGGAACTGGCAAGGGGAATTGGACGGCGGCGCACGGTGGAGCGAGTAATCGCTCGCCGAGGTTCGGTGGGCGGCGGCGGAGCGCGGCTCGGATGAAGATGGAGTGGAGTGGAGCGAGGGAGAGAGCGAGCAATGGAATGCTCTGCTGGTTGCGAGCACAGGCGGAGCGAAGGCAAACGGGACGAAGTGCTAGGTGCATTGCACCTGGCCAGTTCCCAACGGGGGAGCTCCCGACCGGACGCGGCGGCGTCAGGCGTCGCGCTCCACGTGGCGAGTATGCGCCGAGCGCCTGGAGCGACGTGGCGAGTTCGGGCGAAACCACGGGCGGCGAAGTCGGTGGTTTGGCCGGCCGGCGAGGCGGTCTCGCGGCGGCGGGCGGTTTCGGTCGGCGCGGAGGGAGCGGCGGCGCGGGGGAAGAAGAAGAGGAACTGACAGGCCGGGCCCACTAGGGTTTAAACTAATGAAGTTTGGTTACAAACTTTGATGCTCTATAACTCCCAAACTAAGCCGAATTAGGAAAAGGTCCTAAAAGCAAAGTTGCTTAGAATTTTGTAAGGAACAAATCATCTTTAAGGCTCAAGTCCAAATTCTGCTTAGAAAAAGAAATTTACTTCTAACCCATTTTTCAAATGCAAGAAATCACACTTTAAAAGCTTTTTCTGAGAAAGTGCTTTAAAGCAAAATTGTTCCTTTCATCAAGATCTACAACTTTTGTTATAAGGCACTTGGTCAGAAACAGAAAGCATAACAAGGTTATACTAGAGTCCAAACAAGGACTTAAGCACTTCAACAACCATATGCACATGAAATGACACTTAAGAAGAAAGAATGCAACATGAGATGATGATGCTTTATGCTCATGAGATGACAAGTTATGCATTTAGGGTTGCTTAACACCTAGGGTGTTACAACGGCTCAAGTTTAACTCAATGTGCAATGAGAAACTATCTCGATACCGTGATGTGCTGACAAGCAATCCCATCTCGATCTTTTCAAATTTTATCTCAGAATATGAACATACCAAGCAAGTGAATGACTCAGAACTAGAGACATAGCAACCTAGCATATATGAAAAGCACGAGTGAATTCAACAAATCCTACACATGCTAGTTTCATATCTCAATGGTGAACAATTTCAGTTTTTATGTTCATTAAGCAAGTTCATCATTCATAAAATAGCTCAGCCCACAACATGTATCAGTGATCAGAAAGAGCATAAGCTACAAGCATCATCATAAAGCATCAGACCTTACTAGATAGAGCATAATCACATTCTAAAGATTATATACATGAAGCTCAGAAAGCAAAGATGCATGATGAAATGCAAAAACTAACCTATGAGAAACGAAAAGAAAGCGAAAAGAAAAGAAGTCAGTCTATGATACAAGAACCAAAATGTTTCCCCCATCTAAAAGGGGAAACACACACCAAGCTCACCTCTCAACCGATTAAAGGTTGATTGGTCTAAAGGCTTGGTGAAAATATCAACCAACTGATGATGAGTATCGACATGGCGAAGGTCGATATCACCCTTCTCAACATGGTCTCGTAGAAAATGAAAGCGCACATCAATGTGTTTGGTCTTAGAATGCAGCTTGGGGTTCTTAGCAACGCTAATAGCACTCGTGCTGTCGCAAAGGAAAGGAACACGAGAAAAGCTCAGACCAAAATCACGCAAAGTGGCCATCATCCAAAGCAACTGAGAACAGCAGCTAGCCGCAGCAACATATTCAGCCTCTGTGGTAGACTGAGCGACACTAGACTGCTTGCGAGAAGACTAAGATACAAGAGAAGAACCTAAAAACTAACAAGTCCCAGAAGTGGACTTGCGCTCAAGTCGGCAACCAGCAAAATTGGCTTCGGAAAAACTGCAAAGGGAGAGGGTGGAGGAAGCCCAAATCCCAAACTCAGGTGTGAAACGAAGGTACCTTATAATGCGCTTGACCGCCTGACGGTGAGAAGTGCATGGTGACGCCTGAAAGCGCGCGCACAGACACACCGCGAACTGAATGTTCGGGCGTGTCGCCGTCAAGTAGAGCAGTGAACCGATCATACTCCGGTACTCCTTCTGGTCCATAGCTTCTCCATCCTTGTCCGCATCCAGGGCCGTCGTGGTCGACATGGGTGTTGGAAGAGGCTTGGCCTCACCCATATCGAACTTCTTCAGCAAGTCTTTGGTGTACTTGCCCTGGTGCACAAACGTCCCTTCTCGGGATTGCTTAATTTCCAATCCGAGAAAGAAAGTCAGCTCGCCCATCATACTCATCTCGAACTCCCTGCTCATTAAATCTGCAAACTTGGCAACCAAAGCGTCAGAAGAACCACCGAAAATGATATCATCCACGTAAATCTGGACCAAGATAGTGTCTTTGCCTTGCTTGAGGAGAAAAAGCGTTTTATCCACACATCCCATTTTAAAACCCTTAGCAAGCAAAAAGGTTTTCAACCTATCATACCAGGCTCTAGGGGCTTGTTTCAAACCATATAAAGCTTTGTGAAGTTTAAAAACATGGTTTGGAAACTTGGGATTTTCAAAACCGGGAGGTTGTTCGACATGCACCTCTTCTTCTGTGTAGCCATTTAAGAAGGCACTCTTGACATCCATTTGAAAAAGTTTAAAGCCTTTGGATGCAGCAAAAGCCAAGAGTATCCTAATAGCCTCCAAACGAGCTACATGAGCAAAAGTCTCCTCATAGTCTATCCCCTCCTTCTGACTATAACCCTTGGCTACAAGTCTGGCCTTGTTCCTCACAATGTGGCCATCCTCTCCTTGTTTGTTTTTGAAAACCCATTTTGTCCCAATAGGATTACAGTTTGGAGGAGGTGGAACCAAAACCCAAGCCCGATTTCGCTCAAAATTCTCTAACTCCTCATGCATGGCATTGACCCAATCCGGATCCGTCAAAGCGTGTCCAACATCTTGGGGTCCAAATTCAGCAACAAATGCAGAATGAGAAAAGTGAGAGATTTGTTGTGACCTGGACCGAGTGAGACGTTCGTCGATGTTGTCGATCATCTGATGAGGCGGGTGTTGGTGCTGAATGTGTCGTGGCGCCTCCCGAGCTGAAGATACCTCCCCCTCAACAGCAACTGGTGCCTCCCAGGTACAAAGGGTACAACCCGAGGTGGCGGATCCCACGGCCCCAAGTGGTAGAGGAAGAAGGGTCGGGGCCGTGAGTCGTAGTAGAAGACGCTCTTTGTGGCACAATAGGTGGAGGAGGTGCTAGATCATCCATCCCTTCAGCACCCTCGTCCTCGTCATCAAAAAGAGGCTCACCAACCTCATGATCACCTGCACGCTCAAAACGAGAAGAAGGACAAACCATGGTCTCGTCGAAGGTGACATCGGATGTCTCCATGACTCGGTTAGTATCAAGGTTAAGTACACGATGTGCACGAGTATGAGTGCCATAACCCAAAAATACACCGTCAGAAGTGCGAGACCCAAATCTGTCCAGGTTGCCTTTCTTAAGTATAAAACAGTGGCAACCAAAAACTCTAAAGTAACTCACTTTGGGCTGTCTTCCAAAACGCAACTCATAAGATGTCTTTTTCAAGAAAGCTCGGAGAAAAATGCGATTGGAAATATAGCATGCAGTGTTCATAGCTTCGGCTCAATATTGCTAGGAGTCCTATGCTCATCGAGCATCGTCCTGGCCATCTCTACAAGGGTCCGATTCATCCTCTCTACAACACCATTTTGTGGCGGTGTGTAGGGGGAAGAAAACTGATGCTCCAAACCCAAAGAGTTACAAAACTTCTCAAAATCCAAATTCTTGAATTCGGAACCATTATCACTTCTAATAGCTCGCATCGAGTTCAAAGGGAACTTGCTCTAAAGACGCAAAATCAGATTGCAAGCAAAGGAGAAAGTCTCAGTCTTCTCAGTCAAAAAGAAGACCCACGAATATCTCGAAAAATCGTCAACGACAACAAGAACGTACCACTTCCCTCCAACCGAGCTCACCAAAGCCGGACCAACAAGGTCCATGTGTAAAAGCTCTCCAGGGCGCTTAGTCATGACCAGAGTCACTAGATGGTGAGGAGTGGCAACCATCTTTTCATGTCTACAAGAATGGCAAACAAGGTCCTTCTCCATGGACATCTTGGGCAATCCTCGGATTAGGCCAAGTGAGCTAAGTGAAGGACTGAAAGTGCTACCAGAAAGCGACCAGAGGGGGGGTGAATGGGAGCTTCAAAATTTCCTACCGGAAACTTGTTGCCACTGTCCCGAGAATCACCCCAGGAGCAAACCTAGAGCTTGCAAGTGTCCACGACCCTAGATGTAGGGTGGATGCTTCCAAGAAGCACAGCGAGACACTACACAACTCTAGAAACTCAACACAAAAGCCGGAAATCAAAACCGACAACGGAAGAGCGAACCGCGGACGAAACTGCGTAGAGACAGCACTGACCGAACTCTGCCTGCGTCCGGTCACTGACCACCGGACGCGTCCGGTCGAACAAAACTCAAAATGGAACCTCTCTATTCCTGACCGGACGCACTGATGAGAAGCGACCGGTCATGAACAGGGCGTCCGGTCAGCAGAGAAAAACACAGATGAACAGTAGAAGAAGCGAGTCCGGTCAATGAGTAGGAGCAGCGTCCGGTCAGTTACAGAGAAAATCCTCATGCGATATTCATCGACCGGACTCACGGGCTAGCGTCCGGTCAACTCGAAGCATGCGTCCGGTCACCCCGAAAAACTGTTGTTCGTCCACCGATTCAACTTGATCTCACCCAAAACGAATCCTCTAAGGATCAAACTTGGTGAGATAAGTCATAATGAGGATAGTGAGCTACTCCTAGGAGATCATGGCTCGAACCTATCTCCAAATCGATGAATCAAAGAAATTCGGAGGAGGGGAGACGAAAAGCGATCCAACACGAAAATCGATCGATCTACTAGATCGTGAGGTTAGAGGAGAATTTCTTCGGTGGAAAGAAGCGCCTCATGATCCAGAACAACTTGGTTCAAACGGATTTGCAAAAGACGCACTGAGCAAAGAGATCGATCAACGGGAAAAACGTGGAGAAAAGCAACCCGTGAAGAACAAGAACAAAACGCGAATCACAACCACAAATTTGCAACCGTGTGGCTACCACACGCTACAATAGTGAGATTACGGTCTCACTTCCTCAAAAATCTCACGGACACAGAGGTATGATTGTCTTCTCTGTGGATCTCAGTTCGCTACAGCAGGGAGTGGGAGAACAGGAAACCCTAGAAGCAAAAGAGCAAATGACTAAGATCATTTGGGAGGTTGGTGTCTCCCCCTACTTATCCTTATTCTAATTCCCACTCTACCCCAAAGTATTTACAGAGTGACCCAGCCAAACCCTTAGGCTATCCTGGACCAACCCGAAGATGATGTTGATCCGACGGCCACGCCCGCACAATAGGTAGCGTTGCCTCGACGCAAACTCACCGATTGTCGCCACGTGCCGCCACCGCTCTGCTTGTCCTTTTCACGGACTCCGCCCCCCGGTTTTGAGGCCGAAACCGGGAAACCAGGCCTTCAAGTCCATCCCCCGGTTTGAGGCCCAAACCGGGAAACCAGCCATCCATCGCCTGAGTTTTGTGGCCCAAACTCAGAAACCCGCAGCGCCCAGGTTTTGAGGCCCAAACCTAGAAACCGTCCTCAGCCCGAGTTTTGTGGCCCAAACTCGGCAAACCCGCAGCACCCAGGTTTTGTGGCCCAAACCTAGAAACCGTCAGCACCCAGGTTTTGTGGCCCAAACCTGGAAACTGTCTACCCGGTGGTTTTTCTGTGGCTCAACCACCAAACCAGAGCTGTAGAGGGGATGAACCGCTCGTGCACCCCGTCCACCGACATGTGTCCCCAGGTCCTGGACCCGAGCAACACCGTGCCCCGCAAGTCTCCGTTCGTCGCTGTTCCAGGCTGTCAGCCACCACAGCAGATCCTTAGGCCACCGGTCCCTCAGTCCAAGCCTCATGTCCGCCCTTCACCGCTCCCGGTCCATCGGCACGGCACGTCTCTACTTGACCGTCACCTTGCCCTCGATCACTGTCTCCATGCTCGACACCTGCACAACACAAGCCAAAGAACATGCGCATCAAACCCGTTGACAATCACTCATCACTCGAGACTCGGCATACACCCATGTATCCGCAATCTCCCCCTTGATGAGTGCATTGTCAACTACACACACAAATCATAATGAAATAATAGAAGGAAGAAGGAGAAGAAAGAACTCGACCAAATGACCCAGAAGCATAGCAAAACCGAAGAAGGTCAAGTGGAAAGAGCAAGACAACTTGGTCCTCAAAGACATGGGCAATGGCTCAACGCAACCAAGCAAAGCAAAGCTAGCCCTCAAGAAGAGGTAGAACAGGCTCAACAACGCTAGCAAGAAAGCTCGATACCAACTGTTACCAGCTTAAGACCAAAAGAGCTCGACACCAATTGAAAAGCTGAGAGGAAGCTGAAAGGCGAATGCTAGTCCCTCAAGAAAGAGGCAAAGGCTCAACACAACTAGCAAAAACGCTCCGTACCAACTGAAAACACTCAAAAAACTCAGCAACGAGCAAACCAAACTCCCCCTCAAATAGTGCACACAACCAGGAAAAACTCTCCTTAGTTCAACTACATGATTTGTCAATATTTTCACCGTCTTAGTTAAACTTCGAAAAGCACATGATTTGTCAATTTTCTCCCCCTTAGTTGAAAATGCAGCATCAAGTAACTTAGTCCCCCTTTTCTCCTCCTTAGAAAATGCACCATCAAATTTGCCAATAAGCAAATTTCTCCCCCTTCCAAAATGCATATGAGTCAAAATGCAAGTTAGCAGCTTTATGAATATAGTCAATAGAATGAACAGATGATCCACAAAGTATAACTCCAGTGACTCAACAACATCACACCATGCTAGCAAAAGCTCAAACTGATCACAAAATACGAAATATGAACATATGAGCAAAGTGAGCAGTTTTAGCCAAAAAGATATTCACCATCAAAATAGCACTACACATGTATAGACAGGAAGTCAAACAAGTGCTAAGCATGTATACAAGGTGAACGGCCCCTAGCAAAGTTCAATCATCATGCTATAGAATGAAACATAGACTTGTGAATTCAGATTTTAATCGGAGTTGCAGCGGTGAAATTACACAAGTTCAGAATTCAGCATGTGACTGCGAGAGGTTGAAAGCTTGTCGTTGCCTAACTTTTCAACCGAGCTAAGCCTATGCATATGCAATCAGAAGCTTAAACCGTCGATTTCGGTCATACACTACACGGCTCAAGTTTAACTCAAAGTGCAATGAGAAACAGTCTCGATACCGTGATGTGTTGACAAGCAATCCCATCTTGATCTTTTCAATTCACTTAAAACTTGGTTCAGATTTTAAACAGAATATGAACATACCAAGCAAGTGAATAACTCAGTACTAGAGACATAGCAACCTAGCATATATGAAAAGCACGAGTGAATTCAACACATCCTACACATGCTAGTTGCATATCTCAATGGTGAATCATTTTCAAGTTTTATGTTCATTAAGCAAGTTCACCATTCAAAAAATAGCTCAGCTCACAACATGTATTTGTGATCAAAAAGAGCATAAGCTACAAGCATCATCATAAAGCATTGGAGCATACTAGACAGAGCATGATCCCATTCTAAAGATTATATACATGAAGCTCAGAAAGTAAAGATGTATGATGAAATGCAAAACTAACCTATCAAAAACGAAAACAAAGCAACAAGAAGGAGTCAGTCTATGATACAGGAACCAAAATGTTTCCCCCATCTAAAAGGGGAAACACACACCAAGCTCACCTCTCAACCGATTAAAGGTTGATTGATCCAAAGGCTTGGTGAAAATATCAGCCAACTGATGATGAGTATCGACATGGCGAAGGTCGATATCACCCTTCTCAACATGGTATCGCAAAAAGTGAAAGCGCACCTCAATGTGTTTGGTCTTAGAATGCAGCACGGGGTTCTTAGCAACGCCAATCGCACTCATGCTGTCGCAAAGCAAGGGAACACTAGAAAAGCTCAGACCAAAATCACGCAAAGTGGCCATCACCCAAAGCAACTGAGAATAGCAGCTAGCCGCAGCAACATATTCAGCCTCTGTGGTAGACTGAGCACCACTAGACTGCTTGCGAGAAGACCAAGATACAAGAGAAGAACCAATAAACTGGCAAGTCCCAGAAGTGGACTTGCGCTCTACTCGGCAACCAGCAAAATCGGCATCAGAAAAACCGCAAAGGGAGAGAGTGGAGGAAGTTGAATACCAAATCCCGAACTCAGGTGTGAAACGAAGGTACCTCATAATGCGCTTGACCGCCTGACGGTGAGAAGTGCACGGCGACGCCTGAAAGCGTGCGCACAGACACACCGCGAACTGAATGTCCGGGCGTGTCGCCGTCAGGTAGAGCAGCGATCCGATCATACTCCGGTACTCCTTCTGGTCCACAACTTCTCCATCCACATCTGCATCCAAGGCCGTCGTGGTCGACATGGGTGTTGGAAGAGGCTTTGCCTCACCCATATCGAACTTCTTCAGCAAGTCTTTGGTATACTTGCCCTGGTGCACAAACGTTTCCTCTCGGGATTGCTTAATTTGCAATCCGAGAAAGAAAGTCAGCTCGCCCATCATACTCATCTCGAACTCCCTGCTCATTAAATCTGCAAACTTGGCAACCAAAGCGTCAGAAGAACCACCGAAAATGATATCATCCACGTAAATCTGGACCAAGAGAGTGTCTTTGCCTTGCTTGAGGACAAAAAGTGTTTTATCAACACATCCCATTTTAAAACCCTTAGCTAGCAAAAAGGTTTTCAATCTATCATATCAGGCTCTAGGAGCTTGTTTCAAACCATATAAAGCTTTGTGGAGTTTGAAAACATGGTTTGGAAAATTGGAATTTTGAAAACCGGGGGGATGTTCGACATACACCTCTTCTTCTATGTTGCCATTTAAGTAGGCACTCTTGACATTCATTTGAAAAAGTTTAAACCTTTTGGATGCAGCAAAAGCCAAGAGTATCCTAATAGCCTCCAAACGAGCTACAGGAGCAAAAGTCTCCTCATAGTCTATCCCCTCCTTCTAACTATAACCCTTGGCTACAAGTCTGGCCATGTTTCTCACAATGTGGCCATCCTCTCCTTGTTTGTTTTTGAAAACCCATTTTGTCCCAATAGGATTACAGTCTGGAGGAGGCGGAACCAAAACCCAAACCCGATTTCTCTCAAAATTTTCTAACTCCTCATGCATGGCATTGACCCAATCCGGATCCGTCAAAGCGTGTCCAACATCTCGGGGTTCAAAATCAGCAACAAATGCAGAATGAGCAAAGTGAGAGATTTGTTGTGACCAGGACCGAGTGACACGTTCGTCGATACCGCCGATCATCTGTTGAGGCGGGTGTTGGCACTGAATGTGTCATGGCGCCTCCCTTACTGAGGTTATCTCCCCCTCAACAGCAGCTGGTGCCTCCCTGAGTACAAAAGGTACCGCTCGGGGTGGCGGATCCCATGGCCCCCAAGTGGTAGAGGAAGAAGGGTCGGGGCCGTGAGTCGAAGTAGAAGCCGCTCCTTGTGGCACAACAGGTGGAGGGGGTGCTGGATCATCTATACCTTCAACACCCTCGTCCTCATCATCAAAAAGAGGCACACCAACCTCATGATCACCTGCACGCTCAAAACGAGAAGAAGGACAAACCATGGTCTCATCGAAGGTGACATCGGATGTCTCCAGGACGTGGTTAGTATCAAGGTTAAGTACACGATAAGCTCGAGTGTGAGTGCCATAACCCAAAAATACACCGTTAGAAGAACGAGACTCAAATTTGTCCAGGTTGCGTTTCTTAAGTATAAAACAGTGGCAACCAAAAACTCTAAAGTAACTCACTTTGGGTTGTCTTCCAAAACGCAACTCATAAGAAGTCTTTTTCAAGAAAGCTCGGAGAAAAATGCGATTGGAAATATAGCATGCAGTGTTCATAGCCTCGGCCCAATATCGCCTAGGAGTCCTATGCTCATCGAGCATTGTCCTAGCCATCTCTACAAGGGTCCGATTCTTCCTCTCTACAACACCATTTTGTGGCGGTGTGTAGGGGGAAGAAAACTGATGCTCCAAACCCAAAGAGTCACAAAACTTCTCAAAATCTGAATTCTTGAATTCGGAACCATTATCACTACGAATAGCTCGCATCGAGTTCATAGGGAACTCGTTCTGAAGACGCAAAATCAGATTGCGAGCAAAAGAGAAAGTCTCTGTCTTCTCAGTCAAAAAGAAGACCCACGAATATCTTGAAAAATCGTCGAGAACAACAAGCACATACCACTTCCCCTCAACCGAGCTCACCCGAGCCAGACCAACAAGGTCCATGTGTAAAAGCTCTCCAGGGTGCTGTGTCATGACCTGAGTCACTGGATGGTGAGGAGCGACAACCATCTTCCCATGTCTACAAGAATGGCAAACAAGGTCCTTCTCCATGGACAACTTGGGCAATCCTCGGATTAGGCCAAGTGAGCTAAGCCTTGCAAGCAAGTCGAAGCTTAGGTGACCGAGTCTCCTATGCCACTTCCAAAGATCATAGGAGGAAGGACCAGCCACAAGACAGCGAGAAAATCCAAATGACTCCGAGAAATTCACACGAAAGACTTTCCCAAAGGGCGAAATCAAACATACAAGATTGCCCTGAGGATCTAAAATGCAACTGAGATTCGGTTTAAAACGAATCTCATAGTCATCATCAAAAAGTTGCGAAACAGAAAGAAGGTTAAAATGCAAGTTAGAAACAAGAGCAACATCACGCAACACAAAGTGCTCATTAACTCGCACCGACCCACGAGACAACACTTTACCTTTACTATTGTCGCCGAAGGTGATAAACTCCTTTCCGGCAACAGGACTAAGACTGGAGAACCACTTAGCGTTTCCGGTCATGTGCCTCGAGCAACCGAAATCCACCAACCAAATGTCCTCCAATTGTTTTACCTACATCAATAAAAAGACATAGGGTGAGCATACAGTCCAACACTGGGGTTAGTGAAGTAGGGAGAGTACCAGTGTTGGGCCGGCTGCTCAAAAGAACGGTTAGTAGAAAAACCATTCCTAGCACGCCTACGGGGAAAGCGATCACCACGCATAGGAAAATGTGGTCCGCTAAGGAATGAGCGTCCATCCAGATACTCAAAATGTGGTGGGGGAAAACGCTCAACAAAGCCTCCGCCACGGGGTCCGTATCCTGCAAAGTCAGGACCCCATCGAGCAACACCTCCCTGACGCCTAGGACCTTGAGGCACTGCACCTCTAGACCTAGCAGCTCTCCTTTGAACATTCGGCACATGTACATCATGGAAAGGATGGTTCATGTCCGCATTGTTCATCTCCCTAGCACGGCGCTCCTCTCTCTTGCGCCGAAAGCAGAACTCACTCAAGTGTCCATCTCTCCCACAGTGTTCACAATGGTACCTCACCGCTCTCATAGGGGGTTGTTGGTACTCACGGTAGTGGGTGTGGATCACTTTGCCCTTCTGTGGCATAAGCTCCTCCTGGATATGTGGCATTGTGTCTAGCATGTTCTTGAGGTGGTTCGGTTTGGGAGCCCATTGTTGTTTCTTGGGTGGAGCTCTTGGAGGTTCATCAAACACTCCATCCTTGGTGTTAGGCTTGAGAGGCTCTTTGGGTGGAAGCTTGGTAAGCTTGGGAGCAGTGGTGGAATTGGGATTCTCATTTGGGTTAAGACCACTCGACTCTCCAATCTTCCCAAAAGAAGAAACATCGACACCCGGAGCAAAACCTACACCTGGACCTCCAGCCGCATGCTTAAACTGAGCGATCATCATCCCAAGCTGCGGCTCATTACATGATACCCATGACAAGATGGTCTGAAGGTATGTGTTTTCCTCCTCGGTTTGCATCTTGCCATGCTTCACATTTGCAATTTCCATCTCCAAACCCTCGCACAACGCACATCTAGACACACAAGTGCTACCCGAGCTGGCTTTGTCAAGAGACTCAACCTTGGCATTCTTCTCTGCCAATTCGGTTTGCAAGCCAGCACAAGACTTGCACGCACCCAACAACACGGGTCTAGCCCGGAGCTCATCCACCTCTCCAACCAAAGCAGCATACTTACTTCTCAAAGTGAGAAGGTCAGTCATGTGCTTGGTGCACATCTCACACTCACTCTCATCGGAGACTACAACCGTGGCTCTAGCAAACTCAAGCTCCTTCACGGTGTCCTCCCACTTCTTCCTAAACTCCTTCCTCTCTCTAGCTGCACGCCTAAGCAACTTATCTTGACTCAGCAAAGCGGCAGTAAGCTTATCAACCTCAGCAGAGAGTTTCTCAGGAGTTTGAGATACCTGAGAGGAGTCGTCATCGTCGTCGTTTTGAGGAATCTCCTCTAGCTTGCCGTCGACCTCGTCACCAAGGGCCATGGTGCAGAAGCCCTCATCGTCGGCAAAGAAGTAGAGGCCATTCAGCTTGTCCTCGATCCTCTTCCTCTTCTCGGACTCGTCATCGCTTGAGTGTGCGGAGTCATCATTCGAGTCGTCGACATCACTGAGCGTGGCAAAGAAAGCACGCTGCTCAGCCTGGGCCTTCTCCAAGTACTTCTTCTTGATGTACTCCTTGTTGAAGCCGCCCTTCCGCTTCTGCTTCGCTGGGACATGCTTCTCCTTGCGCTTGCCGGAGTCGTACTTGTGCCCATAATCGCCCTTCCCAGATTGCTTGTTCTTCTTGGGATAGTTGGCGATGAAGTGGTCGGGGTCGCCGCACTCAAAGCATCCTGAGCGTCCTCCTCCATGGCGACGGTTCATGCGGTTGTTGTGAAACCGCGAGAACCGGTTGGCAAGAAAAGCCAACTCGTCATCCCCCAAAGACTCCAACTGCTCCTCTGTGAAAGAAAGAAGTGAAGAGAGTGCAATTCCACCAGAGGTGTTAGCAGAAGAGCCAGAAACCAAAGCCATAGTCGGGCCAGAAGGATTTTCATAAGAAGCCCTTGACATGGCATCAATCTCACTAGACTTGAGCTTACTAAAGATTTCGTCACATGTGAGGGTCTCATAGTTAGACGATTCGATGATCGCTTGGACCTTTGAGTCCCACACCGACCGATCGAGAGTATGCGAAAGCTTCAAAGCTCTCTCATGATCGTCGAAAGGCAACAGCTCCATGTTCGCTCTCATCTTGTTGACAATGACATGAAAGCGAGCGAATAAACTTTCTATGCTCTCGCCAGGCATGTGTCGAAAGTTCTCATACACCCGCTTGTGCTACTCATAGAGACGGGATTTGACTTGAGTGGTTCCCTCATGGAAGCGCATGAGGGTCGCCCAAATCTGACGAGGCGTGGGGAGGTGAGAAACGCGATAAAACTCGGACATACTCAAACAGGAGAAAAGAGCGTTACGAGCTCGGCTATTGGCGTCGTGCTCCTCGATCTGCAGCTGAGTAGCACGAGCAGCCAAGACAACGTAATCATCCTTGTTGCAAATCTCCCAAACAGAAGCACCCATGCTCTGAAGATAGGCCGACATACGTATCTTCCAATACGCATAGTTCGTCCCATCGAAAAATGGCGGTTTGCCCACGCCGCGATCCATGTCGTCTTCTATGGATCTGGAACCGGCTAAGGTGGAAGATCCTTAACCTGCTCAGATACCAATTGAAGGACCAAAAGTGCTACCAGAAAGCGACCAGAGGGGGGGGGGTGAATGGGAGCTTCAAAATTTCCTACCGGAAACTTGTTGCCACTGTCCCGAGAATCACCCCAGGAGCAAACCTAGAGCTTGCAAGTGTCCACGACCCTAGATGTAGGGTGGATGCTTCCAAGAAGCATAGCGAGACACTACACAACTCTAGAAACTCAACACAAAAGCCAGAAATCAAAACCGACAACGAACGAGCGAACCGCGGACGAAACTGCGTAGAGACAACATTGACCAGACTCTGCCTGCGTCCGGTCACTGACCACCGGACGAGTCCGGTCGAACAAAACTCAAAATGGAACCTCTCTGTTCCTGACCGGACGCACTGATGAGAAGCGTCCGATCGTGAACAGGGCGTCCGGTCAGCAGAGAAAAACGTAGATGAACAGTAGAGGAAGCGAGTCCGGTCAATGAGTAGGAGCAGCGTCCGGTCAGTTACAGAGAAAATCCTCACGCGATATTCATCGATCGGACTCACGGGCTAGCGTCCGGTCAACTCGAAGCATGCGTCCGGTCACCCCGAAAAACTCCTGTTCGTCCACCGATTCAACTTGATCTCACCCAAAACGAATCCTCTAAGGATCAAACTTGGTGAGATAAGAAACAATGAGGATAGTGAGCTACTCCTAGGAGATCATGGCTCGAACCTATCTCCAAATCGATGAATCAAAGAAATTCGGGGGAGGGGAGACAAAAAACGATCCAACACGAAAATCAATCGATCTACTAGCTCGTGAGGTTAGAGGACAATTTCCTCGGTGGAAAGAAGCGCCTCACGATCTAGAACAACTTGGTTCAAACGGATTTGCAAAAGACGCACTGAGCAAAGAGATCGATCAACGGGAAAAACATGGAGAAAAGCAACCCACGAAGGACAAGAACAAAACACGAATCACAACCACGAATTTGCAACCATGTGGCTACCACACGCTACAATAGTGAGATTTTGGTCTCACTTCCTCAAAAATCTCACGGACACAGAGGTATGATTGTCTTCTCTATGGATCTCAGTTCGCTACAGCAGGGAGTGGGAGAGCAGGAAACCCTAGAAGCAAAAGAGCAAATGACTGAGATCATTTGGGAGGTGGGTGTCTCCCCCTACTTATCCTTATTCTAATTCCCACTCTACCCCTAAGTATTTACAGAGCGACCCAGCCAAACCCTAAGGCTATCCTAGACCAACCCGAAGATGATGCTGATCCGACGGCCACGCCCGCACAATAGGTAGTGTTGCCTCGACGCAACCTCACCGATTGCCACCACGTGCCGCCACCGCTCTGCTTGTCCTTTTCATGGACTCCGCCCCCCGGTTTTGAGGCTGAAACTGGGAAACCAGGCCTTCAAGTCCATCCCCCGGTTTTGAGGCCCAAACCGGGAAACCAGCCATCCGTCGCCTGAGTTTTGTGGCCCAAACTCAGAAACCCGTAGCGCCCAGGTTTTGAGGCCCAAACCTGGAAACCGTCCTCAGCCCGAGTTTTGTGGCCCAAACTTGGCAAACCCGCAGCACCCAGGTTTTGTGGCCCAAACCTGGAAACTGTCAGCACCCAGGTTTTGTGGCCCCAACCTGGAAACCGTCTACCCAGTGGTTTTTCTGTGGCTCAACTACCAAACCGGAGCTGTAGAGGGGATGCACCGCCCGTGCACCCCGTCCACCGACACGTGTCCCCAGGTCCTCGACCCGAGCAACACCATGTCCCGCAAGTCTTCGCTCCTTGCTGTCCCAAGCTGTCAGCCACCACAGCTGATCCTCAGGACACCGGTCCCTCAGTCCAAGCCTCACGTCTGCCCTTCACCGCTCCCGGTCCATCGGCATGGCACGTCTCTAGTTGACCTTCACCTTGCCCTCGATCACTGTCTCCGTGCTCGACACCTGCATAACACAAGCCAAAGAACATGCGCATCAAACCCATTGACAACCACTCATCACTCGAGACTCGGCATACACCCATGTATCCGCACTAAGCCTTGCAAGCAAGTCGAAGCTCAGGTGACCGAGTCTCCTATGCCACTTCCAAAGATCAGAGGAGGAAGGACCAGCCATAAGACAGCGAGAAAATCCAAACGACTCCAAGAAATTCACACGAAAGACTTTCCCAAAGGGCGAAATCAAACATACAAGATTGCCCTGAGGATCTAAAATGCAACTGAGATTCGGGTTAAAACGAATCTCATAGTTATCATCAAAAAGTTGCGAAACAGAAAGAAGGTTAAAATGCAAGTTAGAAACAAGAGCAACATCACGCAACACAAAGTGCTCATTAACTCACAATGACCCACGAGACAACACTTTACTTTTACTATTATCGCCGAAGGTGATAAACTCCTTCTCGGCAACAGGACTAAGACAGGAGAACCACTTGGCATTTCCGGTCACGTGCCTCGAGCAACCAGAATCCACCAACCAAATGTTCTCCAATCATTTTACCTACATCAATAAAAAGACATAGGGTAAGCATACAGTCCAACACTGGGGTTAGTGAAGTAGGGAGAGTACCAGTGTTGGGCCGGCTGCTCAAAAGAACGGTTAGTAGAAAAACCATTCCTAGCACGCCTATGGGGAAAGCGATCACCACGCACAGGAAAACATGGTCCGCTAAGGGAAGAGCGTCCATCGCAATACTCAAAACGCGGTGGAGGGAAACGCTCAACAAAGCCACCTCCACAGGCTCCGTGTCCTGCAAAGTCAGGACCCCGCCGGGCAACACCTCCCTAACGTCTAGGACCTTGAGGCACTGCACCTCTAGGCCTAGCAGCTCTCCTCTGAATATTCGTCACATGTACATCATGGAAAGGATAGTACATGTCCGCATTGTCCATCTCCCTGGCACGGCGCTCCTCTCTTTTGCACCGAAAGTAAAAACTCACTCAAGTGTCCATCTCTCCCACAGTGCTCACAATGGTACCTCACCGCTCTCATAAGGGGTTGTTGGTACTCACGGTAGTGGGTGTGGATCACTTTTCCTTTCTGTGGCATGAGCTCCTCTTGGATAGGTGGCATTGTGTCAAGCTTGTTTTTCAGGTGGTTGGGTTTGGGATGCCACACTTGTTTCTTGGGTGGAGCTCTTGGAGGTTCCTCATACACTCCATCTTTGGTGTTAGGCTTGGGAGGCTCTTTGGGTGGTATATTGGTTAGCTTGGGAGTAGTGGTGGAGTTGGGCTTCTCACTCGGGTTAAGACCACTCGACTCTCCAATCCTGCCAAAAGAAGAAGCATCAACACCCTGAGCAAAACCTACAC
The DNA here is from genome assembly GCA_009763385.1 of Coix lacryma-jobi var. lacryma-jobi. Classification (NCBI taxonomy): domain Eukaryota; kingdom Viridiplantae; phylum Streptophyta; class Magnoliopsida; order Poales; family Poaceae; genus Coix; species Coix lacryma-jobi. The sequence goes on from CM019824.1 coordinate 54,537,810, forward strand.
CAGGACCTCCAGCTGCACGCTTGAACTGGGAGATCATCATCCCAAGCTGCGGCTCACCATAAGACACCCATAACAAGATGGTCCGAAGGTATGTGTTTTCTTCCTCGGTTTGCATCTTGTCATGCTTCACGTTTGCAATCTCCATCTCCAAACCCTTGCATAAAGCGCACCTAGCCACACAAGTGCTACCCGAGCTGGCCTTCTCAAGAGACTCAATCTTGCTATTCTTCTCTGCCAAATCGGATTGCAAGCCTGCACAAGACTTGCACGCACCCAACAACATGGGTCAAGCCCGAAGCTCATCCACCTCTCCAACCAAAGCAGCATACTTACCTCTCAAAGTGAGAAGGTCAGTCATGTGCTTGGTGCACATCTCGCACTCACCCTCCTCAGAAATGACCACGGTGGACCTAGCAAACTCGAGCTCCTTCACCGTGTCCTCCCACTTCTGCCTAAACTCCTTCCGCTCTCTAGCAGCGCGCCTAAGCAGCTTATCTTGACTAAGAAGCGCGACAGTAAGTTTCTCGACCTCAGCAAAAAGCTCATTAGGGGTCTGAGATACCAGGGAGGTGTCGTCGTCGTCGTTCCGAGGGGTGTCCTCCAGCTGGCTATCGACCTCCTTGCCGAGGGCCATGGTGCAAAAACCCTCATTGTCGGCGAAGAAGCAGAGGCCGTTCAGCTTGTCCTCGATCTTCTTCCTCTTCTCGGACTCGTCATCGCTTGAGCAAGCGGAGTCGTCATCCGATTCATCCACATTGCTGAGCGTGGTGAAGAAAGCACGCTGCTCAGCCTGGTCATTCTCCAAGTACTTCTTCTTGATGTACTCCTTGTTGAAGCCGCCCTTCCGCTTCTGCTTCGCGAGGACGTACTTCTCCTTGCGCTTGCCAGAGTCGTACTTGTGCCCATGATCGCCATTCCCAGATGCTTGCTTGTTCTTCTTGGGACAGTTGGCGATGAAGTGGTCGGGGTCGCCGCACTCGAAACATCCCGAGCGTCCTCCTCTACGGCGACTGTTGACGGTCCTTAAACACCAGTTTTACCATCAACATTTGACCCTAAAGTCCACCAAAAAGGCATGAAATGTAGTCAAATAGGTTTCAAACTAACCAAATTCCACATGTCCATAGAATTCTATTTGAATGCAGGATTTGAACCAAATTTGGACATATGGACCCACCAGGAGATGAGCCCACTCAGCAGGGCCCAAATGGGCCTAAGGAGGGTGGCGCCCGCCACCCCTAGGTGGCGCCCACCACCTCTAAGTGGCTCCCGCCACTTGGGTTGGCCCAAGTTCCACCACTGCCACGTCACCGATCCGTGTGACCTCCCCAGGGCCAAATCCTGGCCCTTGGTCACTAGGTCAGTGGCATCGGACGGCTCAGGATGAAGTGGCATGGATCAAGGCTGAATGTCGGTTGCTAGGACATGCAATCGACCTCCAAACCGCCTCGGACAACCACCTGGATGCCGTTGAAGCCAAGGCGGTGCATCGAACGGTGAGGGAGGTGGCGGCCGCCACCTCGGGTGTTGGGAGCACACTTGCCGAACCCCCGCACTGGTGCGGAGAGAACAGCGAAGGTGGCCAAGCGTCGGAAGTAAAAGTGGAAGTGAAGGTTTTCAACTCAATTAATGTCGTAGTGCACTAATCCCAAAAGTTCCCCGTTCACACTGTTCACCCCTTGGTAATTATAGTGAATACCAAGGGGCACAGGTCAAATTACAAAAGGGTACAACAAAGATTCCTTGCCTCCACGCAGGAAGGAGGGATAAAAAGGTAAGTACATAGTAGGGGCTGAAACCCTAGCCAGCTTTTCCCCTGTGCGCCGCCACCTGACTCAGAGAGCCTTCGGGAATGGGACGGTGAGGCGTTGGCCTTTGATTCGTGCTCGCCTTCAGACCCGCGATCTTCGCTGCTCGCCGAACCTTTGACTTCGGTCGCCCTTGGCCTGTGTCCTTCGCCGCTCGCCGGACCTTCGACTTGCTCGTCTACCTTCGACTTCGGTCGCCCTCGGCCTGCGACCTTCGCCGCTTGCTTGGTCCGCTCTGAGTAGAGCGACCTTGGGATCCGGCGAGGGTCGCCTGCCGTGCCGCGAAGCCTCAACCTGCAGGGAGTGCAAAAGGGAGCATCGAGGGTCGAACTCACGCCCGAGGGTTAGAAAATTGATCCCGAAAGGAGGGGGACCTCGCGAGGTCACAAGGACCAAGCGAAGGTTGTTCTTGGCACCATATCGGGCGGCGTCCTTTCCGAGGGTCCCTTCCCCCAACAGTAGCCCCTCGTTGCCTTGGATCTAAAGAACGGAGTTTTAGGCCCAAGCAGCGCATTTTGGACGGGAAAACGTAAAGGGACCCTTGGCAGCGACGCCCGCGGCTGCTTTGGGCCGTATCGTTGTACTGTAGTTCGTACTGTTGAGGCCCGTTTCATTTTTTGCGCCGCGTTTTTCGATTTGTCGTGCCGATACTATCGCGGGAGTGCCGGCCGCTTGGTCTATAAATAGGAGGGGTGGGTGAGCGGTAAAGGACGTGCCCTCATTCGCCCTAGCCACCCTGCTGTTGCAATTTTCCTGTAGCGAAGGTTTGTTATAGTTTGACTGCAAGGGTCGAGGCAAGCATTCGCTGCGCGAAGGTGTTAGCGATTAGAGAGATGGCTAGGCTGAAGCAGACTGCTCGTGCTGCTTCCCCTGTTTCGGCGGAAGAGGGGATTACCTTCGAGTTTGGGCTCAGCCGAGTGTGCGCATCAGAGATTGCGTCTTATGTTAGGTGGGGTTGGATCGAGGAGGGCAAGGCAAGGACCAGCGTCGGGGAGACGGTGCCGAAGGCGGATGCGGATGAAGTTGTAGTGTTTGAAGAATTTTTTTCGGCTGGCCTTCGCTTCCCGGCCCACTCCTTCGTGGCCTCTGTGTTGCGAAGGTTCAACCTGAAGTTTCATCAGCTGACACCTTCATGTTTTACGAAGATGTCGGTGTATGTGTGGGCGTGTCGTTCCCAAGGTATTGCTCCAAATGTCGAAGGTTTTGTTCGCACTCATCGGGTGCACATGCAGCCTCGGAAGATTGATTGTGGCGAGGGTAAAAGCTGTCTGGGTCAATTTGCTGTGTACACATTCTGCCACCGCGCTGGGTCGGAGTTGCCAGTGCAAGCTCAGAAGAACAAGTGGACCAGCGGGTGGCAGGAATTTTGGTTTTACTACAAGCTCAGTGATGTGGCAGAGCTGTGCGGTGAGCTCCCGCCTCTTGGGGATGTAAGCGCGGAGGCCAAAATGGACGGCGAAGCATACACGACTGTTGATTGTTTGAGGGTTGTCTCGCGCTCTCAGTGCGCCCGCGACCTGGTTGAAGAGTATTGTTGCGCCAAGATCTGGCCTCTTCACGAGAAACAAGTATGGTTTGAGGTTGAGGATGACCCTCGCTACCAGGGCAAGGGGTTGAAGAGACCAAAGGTTGATTTGAACAAGGTCTGGGCAAATGTTTTCAAGAAATTTCCCAGGCGAGAGGATGGGCTCGAGGTTATATATAAACGCGTGCAGCAGTGGGTGGAGGAGTTAGTTGGCAAACTGTCAACGTTGGAAAATAAAGCTATACACAGCGCGATAGGCGCCGAAGGTCGAGTTAACAGACTGTTTGACATTCTTGGCATTCAGTATCCAAACTGGCCCGTTCCGTCGAGCGAAGATGTTCCGAAGAAGAGGAAGCATGCCGCTGCGGGAGATGAGGAAGTTGTCTCTCGGCCGAAGAGGGGTCGTGGCCGTGGGCGCGGCGGTCCCGGCGGCCGGGCGAAGGTTCTGGCGACGAGGGTCGCAGCTGTTGTTGGTGCTTCGGGCACTTCCACATCCTCGGCCGTTGCCTCGAGCGGCCGAGGCTCTGCTAAGGTTGGAGGAGTGGTGCCCCGCGTGGGTGGTATCGGAGCTTTAATTCAGATCTCGGATGACGAAGGCGTCTCCGAAGACACCGACAAGGAAGAGAAAGAAAAGGAGAAGGAAAGGGGGGTAGAGGAGTCATCTAGCGGGTGCAGCGATTCATCCAGCAGCGAGGATGACTCTGATAAAGACGTTTCTATTGGGGACACCCGAGGAAAAAGGATAGCTTCGTCCAGTGCTGTTGCTGCGGCTGCCCAAGATGTTGAAGTGTTGCGGGAACTGGAGGGAGAGAGCCCTCGACGAGGGTCACTGCCCGATTACGCCGGCACGCACATTTGGGTCGAGGGATCCGAAGTTAATGGTGACCATGAATCGGACCCGGTGCCTGGAAAGAGGCCATATGGTGAAGCCAGGCAGACAAGCCTTCCTTACTATGCGAAGGAGCTTGGAGTTACTGACCCGGCGACCCATCTGTACACGAGCGCGGACCTTCAGGCGACTCGTTTGCCGTGCTCTCCGGAGGAAAGGCGATTCCTGGTTCGCGTGTTTAACCGGGTCTGTCTGCCGGAAGCGGAGCTTCGGCTCGCCAGCGAACCCTTGGATAATATTCATGATGATATTGATGTGAATGTGGCTGAGCTGATGCTCCTCAACCGGTCGGCGCGTCGAAGGTCTAGTTACAATCTTCATTATCTGAACGACCGGTTGAAAGACACGCAGAAAACCAACAAGGAGCTTCGCCAGAGCTTGGAGGACAAGGATGCCGAGCTGAAAGCTGCCTTAGAGGAGGCTGAGAAGTGGAAGAAAGAAGCGCAAGAGGCTGCGAGGACCAGTGCGGAGCTCCTCGCTGCAGGACGGCAAAAAGATGAAGACTTGGCGTCTGCAAACGAGCGCGCAGAAAAGTTGTCAACGGAGGTGGCAACCCAGGCCGAGGCTTGGCGTGAGAGTCTATCTAGGGTTAAAGCTAAGATAGACGCATGCTTGACTGAAGCCGGAGGTTCAGCCGGGGAGCCACTTTCTACAGTCAGCGCGGAGGCTTTCGAAGGTTGGTTAAGTAACGAGTTGGATGTATTCAGCTCGCTGGTTGGGAATGCAGCTGATTTTGGAGGGTATGTCGGGGCGCTGGCGATGGCTGGAACGCTTCGCCAAGCGGACTATGAGCACCTTCGTAAAATTAAGAAACCCAACCATATTTTCCCCACCGTCGATGAGGTGCGACAGATGAAGACAGACGACGCCGAGGTCCGAAACTGCGCGATGCGGTTCCTTCGTCGATTTTGGATTGCGGGCGGCGGCCGAGTTCTTGCCTTCGATGAGGCTGTCGAGGCTACTCGTCAGGTTTTTTTTAGAGTTAAAAAAGTGATTTGTTTTGTCCTTTTGGTTCTTGCAGGCTCGGAGGGAGGCGATGCCTTCGCCGTCTGTTGTCCTTGAAGCTGGTGGCAGCTCCGAAGCCGCTCAAGCTCCCAGCTCTGCGGAGGTGCCACTAGTGGCGGTTGAGGGACACGCAGAAGCCACAATCACCGGCGAAGGTGCCGAACAAGAGAAGGCTGCGAGGGAGGCATCTGCTGGAGATGCGGAGACCGTCACTGGCGAAGCTGTGACGGCCGAGCTTGATGAAGCCGAGCAGGTGTGAGCACGTAGGGTTGTAAGGATGAGTTATTTTGTAAAGGAAAAAACAGCGACGCCTGAGATGACTTGAAGAATGCTGAGATGTTTTTTTTACTGTTTTATGTGAATGCAGGTTCCTGATGGAACCATGCTTGAGGTTTTTGACGTGACACCGTTAACGCTTAACTATCAGGATGTTTTTATAACTGGTGAGTCATGGGCCCGTGCAAAGTTAAAACATCCTTCGTTGACCTTCGAGCGTTTTTGGTGGTCGAAGGTGCGAAGGTACGATTTGAAGAATAGTAGGTCGAGCAGCTTTTGGCGTGAGGCAGACTTTACTGATCGGCAAGCTACGCGTTATTTGTTTGGTCCGTCTTCGACCTCGCAAGCCGTTTTAGATGATGATATCGATGATGGCACTGCATTGGACTATCTATTTGGGCGAAGCAATCTTGCAGTGGACTCTGGCGGGTCTCTGGTGGTTCCGAAGGAGGAACCGTTGGAGGTTAATGAAGTACGCCGCACGTATATGTATCGGGCGAGGGTTTTGACTGGCGAGTTGCCGATTGTGCCGGCAACTCCTTTGTTGTGGGGGCCCATTGTTGCGGTAGAGCCGGAGTTCGAAGAAGTTAGCGGGGGCCCCGATGATTTGATGCTAATCGAAGGGAGCGATGGTTCCTTGTAAATTTTTGTAATTTTTAGTGATTTAACTGTCGTTGTAAAGATTTTTTGTGAATGTATGAGAAGGTTGTATAGTTTTTTGCAAACTTGCCTGAACGATTCTTTTAGCGGAAAAAACAGCGACGCTCCCTTTTTCTTTTAGCGAGGCTCGCGCAACGCTCTCGTGAGCTTTTTAGGAAAAAATAGCGACGCCCCCTTTTTCTTTTAGCGAGGCTCGCGCAACGCTCTCGTGAGCTTTTTTGGAAAAAACAGCGACGCCCCCTTTTTCTTTTAGCGAGGCTCGCGCAACGCTCTCGTGAGCTTTTTAGGAAAAAACAGCGACGCCCCGTTTTTCTTTTAGCGAGGCTCGCGCAACGCTCTCGTGAGCTTTTTTGGAAAAAACAGCGATGCCCCCTTTTTCTTTTAGCGAGGCTCGCGCAACGCACTCGTGAGCTTTTTGGGAAAAAACAGCGACGCCCCCTTTTTCTTTTAGCGAGGCTCGCGCAACGCTCTCGTGAGCTTTTTTGGAAAAAACAGCGACGCCCCCTTTTTCTTTTAGCGAGGCTCGCGCAACGCTCTCGTGAGCTTTTTAGGAAAAAACAGCGACACCCCTTTTTCTTTTAGCGAGGCTCGCGCAACGCTCTCCTGAGCTTTTTTGGAAAAAACAGCGACACCCCCTTTTTCTTTTAGCGAGGCTCGCGCAACGCTCTCGTGAGCTTTTTAGGAAAAAACAGCGACGCCCCCTTTTTCTTTTAGCGAGGCTCGCGCAACGCTCTCGTGAGCTTTTTTTTGAAAAAACAGCGACGCCCCCTTTTTCTTTTAGCGAGGATCGCGCAACGCTCTCGTGAGCTTTTTTGGAAAAAACAGCGATGCCCCCTTTTTCATTTAGCGAGGCTCGCGCAACGCTCTCGTGAGCTTTTTTGGAAAAAACAGCGACGCCCCCATTTTCTTTTAGCGAGGCTCGCGCAACGCTCTCGTGAGCTTTTTAGGAAAAAACAGCGACGCCCCCTTTTTCTTTTAGCGAGGCTCGCACAACGCTCTCGTGAGCTTTTTTTGGAAAAAACAGCGACGCCCCCTTATTCTTTTAGCGAGGCTCGCGCAACGCTCTCGTGAGCTTTTTAGGAAAAAACAGCGATGCCCCCTTTTTCTTTTAGCGAGGCTCGCGCAACGCTCTCGTGAGCTTTTTTGAAAAAAACAGGGACGCCCCCTTTTTCTTTTAGCGAGGCTCGCGCAACGCTCTCGTGAGCTTTTTAGGAAAAAACAGCGACGCCACCTTTTTCTTTTAGCGAGGCTCGCGCAACGCTCTCGTGAGCTTTTTTGGAAAAAACAGCGACGCCCCTTTTTTCTTTTAGCGAGGCTCGCGCAACTCTCTCGTGAGCTTTTTAGGAAAAAACAGCGACGCCCCCTTTTTCTTTTAGCGAGGCTCGCGCAACGCTCTCGTGAGCCTGAAACTAGCTAGCGTGTTGGGCTTTTTAGGCTTCGCGCGTCACCTAACTTGGGCGACGATCGAGTTGACTTTACGAGCCCCGATGCGTTTTGCGAGGGTGCTGCTTTGCGAACCCCTGGCGTGTTGTGCGAGGGTGCTGCTTTCCGAGCCCTTGGCGTGTTGTGCGAGGGCGCTCTGCTTTTTGGACTTCGCGCCTCCCCTTTTGTTCGGTGGAGGTGAGGTTTGCTTTTTTGCGAGCCCCTGTCGTTTGTGCCAGGGTGCTCGACTTTTTGGGACTTCGCGCCTCCCCTTATCTTGGGCGGAGGTGAAGTTTGCTTTTTTGCGAGCCCCTGTCGTTTTTTTTACTTCGCGCCTCCCCTTATCTTGGGCGGAGGTGAAGTTTGCTTTTTTGTGAGCCCCTGTCGTTTGTGCCAGGGTGCTCGACTTTTTGGGACTTCGCGCCTCCCCTTATCTTGGGCGGAGGTGAAGTTTGCTTTTTTGCGAGCCCCTGTCGTTTGTGCCAGGGTGCTCGACTTTTTTTTTTGGACTTCGCGCCTCCCCTTATCTTAGGCGGAGGTGAAGTTTGCTTTTTTGCGAGCCCCTGTCGTTTGTGCCAGGGTGCTCGACTTTTTTTTGGACTTCGCGCCTCCCCTTATCTTAGGCGGAGGTGAAGTTTGCTTTTTTGCGAGCCCCTGTCGTTTGTGCCAGGGTGCTCGACTTTTTTTGGACTTCGCACCTCCCCTTATCTTAGGCGGAGGTGAAGTTTGTTTTTTTGCGAGTCCCTGTCGTTTGTGCCAGGGTGCTCGACTTTTTTTTGGACTTTGCGCCTCCTTTTATCTTAGGCGGAGGTGAAGTTTGCTTTTTTGCGAGCCCCTGTCGTTTGTACCAGGGTGCTCGACTTTTTTTTGGACTTCGCGCCTCCCCTTATCTTAGGCGGAGGTGAAGTTTACATTTTTGCGAGCCCCTGTCGTTTGTGCTAGGGTGCTCGACTTTTTTTTGGACTTCGCGCCTCCCCTTATCTTGGGCGGAGGTGAAGTTTGCTTTGAAAACAAAAGGAATATTTTTCGAAGCAATCTTAGCAGGTTTTCATCGAATGTAGCGCTCCTGAAAGAGACCCGCTTTTTCGATGTTTGGGAGTAGAGGGTTGGAGATTTTACTTTTTTGGGGGTTCTAACCTGTATTAATGCTTTGGATACTACCTCGTTAAAAAACCTTACGCCCCTTCGTAAGGAAAAAGAGTGTAGCTCCTGTTTTTGTTAAGTACATGAATGTAGATGACATAATATGTGACAAAGATTACATATCGCGAGGGCTCGCTAAGGCTCCGTTATGGGTAGAATTTGCGAAGGTCGTCAATGTTCCAGGTGTGTGGTAGGATATTACCTTCGCTGTCGGAGAGATGGAAGGAGCCTGGACGATTGCATTCTGCGATCAGGAACGGGCCTATCCACTTAGGCTGAAACTTTCTGGCCATGCTGGCGTTTTGTTTACGGATGAGGACGAGGTCACCCTTCTGTAAGTTTTTGATTCTGACCTTTTTATCTCTCCATTTTTTGGTCTCTTCCTGATACTTACGAAGGTTGTGCACTGCGCTGCATCTTGTTTCTTCTAGTAAGTCTTTGTCAATCAGCTTAGCTGGCTCATCATTTGCGAGGGTTGTTCTCGGTGAAACGTATTTTAGCTCCTCTGGTAACACGGCTTCTTCGCCGAACAAAAGTTTGAAGGGTGTGAATTTAGTTGCTCTGCATTCGGAGGTATTGTGAGACCAGGTGACTGAGGTTAGCTCGTCTGCCCATTTACCTTTGGGTCTGCCTTGCAACTTTTTGGATATGGATTGGAAGATTGTTGCGTTGGCTCTTTCAACTAGGCCATTGGACTGCGGGTGTCGGACTGAGGCGAAGCATAGAATTGTTCCGATTTGTGCACAGAATTCTTTGAAAACATCGCTGTCAAACTAGGTGCCATTGTCGATGGTTAGATGTTGGGGGACTCCGAAACGACAAACTATCTGCTGCCAGAAAAACTTTTTTACTGCGAGGGAGGTTATGGAGGACAGCGGTCTTGTTTCAGTCCATTTTGTGAAATATTCCACGGCTACCACCGCATAGCGAAGGTTCCCTGGAGCCGTCGGTAGTGGGCCCACGAGATCCATTGCCCACCTTTGCAGAGGCTAGGTTGGGCATATGAGGGTTGTGGGAGCCCCTGGGGTGTTTTGGTTTTTTGCTGTCAGTTGACAACCCTCGCACTGCTTGACGATGGTTTCAGCATCTCTCAGTGCAGTTGGCCAATAGAAACCTTGCCGGAAAGCTTTTCCTACTAGTGCCCTCGGGCCATTGTGTGAACCACATATACCTTCGTGGATGAGTTTGAGAATGTCATTACCTTCGGACTGTGACACGCACTTGAGCCAAGGTGAGGTTACCGAAGCTTTGAATAGGGTGTTATCCACAATCTTGTACCCTCGCACTCTTTGCTTTAGTCTGTTCTCTTCTTCTTTGGAGCTGGGTTCATGGAGTCCTTTCATGTAGGCCATGATAGGTTCTCTCCAATCTTCGCACTGAATTGCGCTGATCAGCTTGATGCTGATTTCGGAAGCTTCGAAGGCTGACCGAGTGGTAACTTCGTAAAACACATCCGGTGGAAGCTGTAGCTGCTGTGCGGCTGCTTTGGCTAAGCAATCTGCCTCGCTGTTTTCGGTCCTTGATATTGCTTTTACAGTTATGCCGAGGAAGAAGGATTCTAACCTTCGGACATATTGAAAATATTTTTGGAGCTCTGGATCTTTTGCTTTGTAGTTTTTTTCAATGTGCCCCGCAATGACTTGAGAGTCTGTGTTGATAAGTGCCCGTTGGACTGATAACGACCGTAGTCTTGAGAGTGCCAGAATCACAGCTTCGTACTCTGCTGAGTTGTTTGTGCACTTGAAGTCAAGCCTTCTTGCGTATCTCAGCTTCGATCCGGAAGGCGAGATTAGAATGGCCGAGGCACCGGCCCCAGTTGCACCCCAGGCTCCGTCGACGTAAACGATCCAAAACTGGTCATGATGCGGCTCACCAGGGCGAGGGTCTGGAGTCCATTCTGCTATGAAATCCGCAAGTATTTGTGATTTGACTGCTGTTGTGCCGACGAAGGTCACAGCGTAACTGTTGAGTTCGACTGCCCACTTTGCTATTCTTCCAACTGCTTCGCTGTTTTTGAAAATGTTCTCGAGGGGGTACGACGAAGGTATCTGGATCTCGTGTGCTTGGAAATAGTGCTTGAGCTTTCTTGATGCCATGACGACGGCGTATGCTACTTTCTCAAGCTCTGAATAATTTCTCTTTGGACCTTCGAGGGTTTCTGAAACATAGTAGATCGGGGCTTGTCAGATCTTGTTGTTTTCGCGAATCTCCTTGACGAGGACTGTGCTTGCTGCATGGGGCGAGGCTGCGACGTAGAGTAACAAAAGATCTCCCTTGCTTGGGCTGGTTAGAGCGGTCAAGCTGGTCAGGTACTTTTTCAACTCCTCGAAGGCCTTTTGTTGCTGGGGACCCCAATTGAATGGAGCGTTGCTTCTGAGTGTTTCAAAGAAGGGTAACCCTCGCTCTGCGGATCTCGAGATGAATCTGCTAAGTGCTGCCAAACGACCAGTGAGACACTGAGCTGCTTTTTTGGTCACCGGAGGTTCCATGTTCATGATGGCATCAATCTTCTCAGGGTTAGCTTCGATTCCTCTGGCTGAGACGATGCAACCTAACAATTTGCCTTCGCTTACCCCAAAAACACATTTTTCTGGGTTTAGTTTCAGTCCGGTGGACCGGAGGTTGCTGAACGCCCTCGATAAGTCTGATATGTGGTTTTCTTTTAGTTCACTCTGGACAACTAGGTCGTCGACATAGGCAGAGACAGCGTGCTCGTCCTTGAAAACTTCAGAGGTCATGCGAGCGAAGGTTGAACCTGCATTTTTCAAGCCTTGTACCATTCTTCGGAAGCAAAAGGTGCCCGAGGGTGTGATAAAACTTGTTTTTTCCTCGTCTTCTTCATTCATCCAAATCTGATGATAGCCTGAAAAGCAATCGAGGAGGGATAGCATTTGGCAACCTGCCGCTCTGTCGACCAGGGTGCTTATGTTTGGGAGAGGGAAATCATCCTTCGGATAGGCTTTGTTCAAACAAGTGAAATCCACGCACATTCGCCATTTTTTGTTCTTCTTTTGGACTAGGACCACATTTGAGAGCCAAGTTGGGTATTTGACCGGGCGGATGACGCCTGCGTCCAAGAGCCTTTTTACATCAGCCTTCGCTGCCTCCTTTCTTTCTTCTGACATCTTGCGAAGCTTTTGTTTGATTGGGCGATAGCCTGTTTTGATGTTCAGGCTATGGTCAATCATTGATCTATTGACTCCTTTTAAATCTCCTACGGACCATGCGATGGTGTCGGAGTTTTCTCTGAGGAAGGTAACGAGGTTGACTTCTGATTGGGGGTCTAGGTTGGCTGAGATGGTCACCTTTCGTTCTGCGTTACCCTCGAAAAGTTGGACCTGTTTGGTTTCCTCCTTTGGCGCTGCCTTCACTCTGTCATTGCAGACTACACCCTCGTCGCTGATACCGGGGGTTTGAGGTTTTGACAAATTGTGTACATTACGTTGCCCCGGGGCTACGTTTCCTTCAGCTGCCCTTGCAATGTCTTGGTCGCCAAATACTGCGACCACACCCTTCGGAGCAGGGAGCTTCATGCATAGGTAAGCGGGATGGATGACAGCATTGAATGCGTTTGTAACCCCTCGGCCAAAAATGGCATTGTATGAGTAGAACATGTCGACGACATCGAATGTTATGTGCTCAGTCCTGCAGTTGATTTGGTCGCCGAAGGTCACGGGCAAAGAAATTTTTCCGACGGCTCTCACTTGTTGACCACCGAAGCCGTATAGGGGGTTGTCAGCAGGTTGCAGGAGGTTCCTATCAAGCTTCATGTTGTCGAAGGTTGAAGCGAACAAGATGTCAGCGGAGCTTCCTATATCGACCAATATTTTGGTGACAGTCCACCCAGCGAGGTTGGTTTCGATCACCATAGCATCGGTGTGAGGGTAATCTCTCAGCTTCATGTCACTGGGGTCGAAGGTTATGGGGATGTGAGACCACCGACCGAATCTATGGGGTCCTTCGACGGCCACGTGGTGAACTCGTCTGGCATGTTCCTTCCTCTGCCGTTTGTTACCGTGGTCTTCATTTGAACCTCCGGTGATAGCTAGGATCACGTCAAAGGTTGATGTTGGAATGTTGATGGTTGTTTGGCTGGAGGCTTCGGCTTTGACAGGCAGTGGTGCTGGTAACGCGGGGATTGGCGGTGGTGGTGGCAGAGCGTTGCTGGCTTGGTGGGTTGTTGGAATTTGGTTTTGGGGGTTTGTTGGGTATGTGACTGTGTAAGGTGGATTTTGGCGCTGAGAGATGGCGGTTGGCTGATAAGGGGTTTGGTTGTAGAGTGGGTGATGAGTGTTGGTGGGCTGTTGCGAGGGTAGGCCGTAGTTTATGGGGGTATAGTGGTATGGGGGATTTGGTGGGTGGAAGCTTGGTTTCCTAGTGTGGTTGATGGTCCGGGTGTCTGATGAAGCAGCTTTCTTGGATTCCTGATATTCTTTTCCCTTGGTGAAGCATTCACGTTGCTTTGTTGTGTGCCCCTTTCCGAGACCACAGAAGTGACAATACATTTTGGCGGGGTCTCATTGCTGGTTCCGTTGATCTGGCGGAGGTGGTAAGCCTTGGGGGTTTTGGTTGATCGGAGGTTGAGTGCTCCGTCTGTGGTCTTCATAGTGCGCTGGTTTGTTGATAGCCCCAATGTTTCTTTGCTCTTGGCGGAGGTTGTTTTCTCTCGGATGAGGCCTCGGCTGCGGCTTCTGCTGTGACCTTCGAGCATCGGACTTCGCTCTAAAGTCCATATCAGCTCTACAGTATCTTTCCATTGTTTCATGCAACTCTTCGATTGAGTTTGCCGGTTTTCTGGCAAATTTTGAGGAGCATGGCCCTGGGCGCAGGCCACTGACTGCAGCGCGGATGACAGCCTCATCAGATATCCCCGGGGTCCTCGCTCTGATTTGAATAAACCTCCGCCAGTAATCTTGGAGCGGCTCGCACTCTTCTTGCTTGCAATTGAACAGCTCGATGGGGTTTGACGGGGCTGGGGTGATGCCCTTGAAATTTGTGCACAGCTTGTCTCTGAGGGTGGCCCAGGAATCCACAGTTCTGGGGCGAAGGTTGTTGTACCATGTTTGTGCGATGTCTCGCAGAATGATGACAAAGGATTTTGCCATTGTTGATTCATCACCGCCTGCTGCGGCAACTGCTGCTTCGTAGCTCATGATGAACTGGCGAGGGTCGGAAAGTCCGTCATAGTGAGGTAGGTTTTGTGGATTGTAACATGGTGGCCAGGGCTGGGTTTGGAGTATTTGGGAGAGTGGTGACTTTGAATCATACGGCATTTGGTGTTGCTGATGCCTTCGCTGAACGCGAAGGTTTTGTTCTCTCTCATCTGGGTAGAGTTGGCCGAAGTTTGGGTGTCTCACAGGATATGGCTCTGGGTGTACTGGTGGTGGTGGGGGTGGTGGATGGTGACGAAGGTTATCTTGAATTGGCTCCTCATTCCCCTCTTGCAGCGGGGGTATCTCCTCATCATTCCAGCCTTCGGCTTCGGCTTCTGCCGCGGCGAGGGATTCCTCCATACGGCGAAGCTGCTCCCTGGCCTCGTCAGCCCTCTGTCTGATCGAGCGCAATCGGTTATGCCTCTCAAGCTATTCCAAGCGCCTCTTCTTCTCTTGCAGCTCAGCCTCGAGCCTTTCAAGGGCCTCGAGGCCCATCTCTTCTTCTTCTCCCTCTCCTTCTCCCGAAGTGTGTGGGTGCGGCTGCGTCGCCACTCGGACCTGGGGGCCCAGGGATTGGGGTTCCGGGGTGACGTTCTCTCCCCCCGAGGGTTGCACAATTTCTTCCGCAGGAGGGACCACCGCCGCTGTCTCTCTGGCTACACGTTGGTCCCTCGCTAGGTGAGCTCTTCTGTTTCCTACCATGTCAAACTTTCGGATCCCCACGGACGGCGCCAAACTATTGGGAGCACACTTGCCGAACCCCCGCACTGGTGTGGAGAGAACAGCGAAGGTGGCCAAGCGTCGGAAGTAAAAGTGGAAGCGAAGGTTTTGAACTCAATTAATGCCGTAGTGCACTAATCCCAAAAGTTCCCCCTTCACACTGTTCACCCCTTGGTATTTATAGTGAATACCAAGGGGCACAGGTCAAATTACAAAAGGGTACAACAAAGATTCCTTGCCTCCACGCAGGAAGGAGGGGTAAAAAGGTAAGTACATAGTAGGGGCTGAAACCCTAGCCAGCTTTTCCCCTGTGCGCCGCCACCTGACTCAGATCGCCTTCGGGAATGGGACGGTGAGGCGTTGGCCTTTGATTCGTGCTCGCCTTCGGACCCACGACCTTCGCTGCTCGTCGGACCTTTGACTTCGGTCACCCTTGGCCTGTGTCCTTCGCCGCTCGCCGGACCTTCGACTTGCTCGTCTACCTTCAACTTCGGTCGCCCTTGGCCTGCGACCTTCGCCGCTTGCTTGGTCCGCTCTGAGTAGAGCGACCTTGGGATCCGGCGAGGGTCGCCTGCCGTGCCGCGAAGCCCCAACCTGCAGGGAGTGCAAAAGGGAGCATCGAGGGTCGAACTCACGCCCGAGGGTTAGAAAATTGATCCCGAAAGGAGGGGGACCTCGCGAGGTCACAAAGACCAAGCGAAGGTTGTTCTTGGCACCATATCGGGCGGCGTCCTTTCCGAGGGTCCCTTCCCCCAACATAGGGCTGGCGCCCACCACTAGGGTTAGCCCTAGGTCGGCTGGCTGCCCCCTATAAGTACCCCCCTCACTCATATGGGCTATAAATACCCCCTGGTGACAGTATCGTACCAACACACCCAAGTACCATCCCAAGCAAAGCAAGAGAAGCAAGTGAGAGTTAGGTTAGAAGCTTAGAGAGCTTAGGCCAGTAGGTAGCTAGTAGAGCAAGGCATCTTCGCCCTCGCGGTAGCGCTGCTCAAGGCTTAGCTCAAGAGTAGAGGCGTGCGAGTATCGGTTCTGGAGCTGGGAAGAGTCTTCCTTCATCTCCAGTTCAGGTTTTGCTCTTGTTACTCAAGCATTTACTATATTCTAGTTCATCATTTCAAGTATTACTTTATTCTACTTATCAGTATTGAGTGGTATACTTGATTGATTGCTTGAGTGCCTAGCTATCCTACAGTTCAATTCACTTAGCCATAGTAGTTAATCTCTAGTGAGCTTAGTGTTTGATCTTTGCCAATAGGTTGCTTAGTTAGTTTAGTGTTTATCTTATTAAGTCAAGTGTTTGCTCTGACGTCCGCAAGGGTGTCTCTATTCAAAGCTAGGGTAGAGATATTTAGAATATAGTTAAGCGTGGTGCTTAGTTATAGACTTACCTTCAGATACGGCTGGACCCCCGGATAGCTGTGGTAGCAAGCAGGTGGTGACAGCCCTGTGCGCCTTGAATTCCACCACGTAGTTGGCCCAGTTTAACAGTAAGGCTCGTTGTGCTAGTGTTCAACCTAAGTAAGTGGTAAAGGCTAGTACGCCTTGATACTTGACAAGATAGGAATAAAACTATACTCAACTTAGTTACTTTATTGTCTTTTGCCTGCCTTGCTTCGAAACTATCTCGCTTCGTAGTTATCTTGCTTTGTAGTTATCTAGGAGTAGTTAGTAGTTAGTTACCTTAGTTACCTTTAGTTATCCAATTCATTTATCTACCTATCCATCCACCTTACCTTAGCCATCCATTTCATCCTTACCTAGCCATCCATACATTCTTTCTAGCCTTTCATCTTCCCTTCTCCCCTTTTCTCTTTTCTCTTTTCTTCGACTCTCATCCCCTCCTTGGCTCAGCTCATACACCACCCTAGCCTTCCCTTGGGATCAAATAAATCGACACTTGGTACTCCCAGGCGAAGTGCTACTATGATAGTTCTGTGCGCTTGCAGAATCTCCTCCTGGTAGATTGCAATCTCTCTAGTTAGCTCCTACTAGTGTCGGGATTGACAACCCCGCTTGGCATTAGTAGATAGCTGCTTTAGCTCCACTCCTTTAGGTATAGTGTCCGGTCTTGCTTCAAGCACTTCTGACGCCGTTGCCGGGGATAGACTCCATAGTCTACTCCTAGTAACAACGTTAGCAAGTGCCAACAAGCATTTCTGGGCCGTTACCGGGGATAGTTGCCTAGCACTATCTTTAGTGAAGCTAAGAACTACCAACAAGCATTTCTGGCGTTGTTGCCGGGGAAGGCAATCAGTGTATCGGTTGAGTCCGTGTCGAATTTATCTTCGCTTAAGCTCCCGCTTAGCGAATCCCATCTTACCCCATTCTTTCTTTCCTTAACTCTTCTTATCTTTTTCCTTCATCTTCTTCAACTTCTTTCTTTCTTATCTCATTCTATCTTCACGATGGCCAATAAGACCATTCGTGAATTTTCTGCTCCTTCTGCAGCTAATGTAGCAATAGGACCAGGCGTGATCAATGCCAACCTCAATTTTGAGTTAAAACCGGCTCTGATCACGATGGTCCAAGCTAGCCCGTTCTGTGGCAAGGCTCATGAGGATGCCAATGCTCATCTCCAACAATTCTTGGAGATTTGGGGCACCTTCACCATTAATGGGATAACCCAAGAAGCCATCCGTCTTCATCTCTTTCCTTTCTCTTTGTTAGGAAAAGCGAAGCAATGGTTCTATACCGATTGCAACGCTGTAGACACATGGGACAAGTGTTCCAATGCTTTTCTCGCTAAGTTCTTTCCTATGGGCAAGACGAATGCTCTTCGTAACAAAATCTCTAGTTTTACGCAACAAGCCGAGGAATCTATTCCCGAGGCTTGGGAGAGAATGCAAGAGTACATCGCTGCTTGTCCGCACCATGGTATGGAGGACTGGCTATTGATCCAGAACTTCTACCATGGCCTAACCCCTCTCTCTAGAAGCCATTTGGATGCCGCCGCCGGCGGTGCATTCTTTTCTCTGAATGTTGCAGATGCTAAGGCTCTCATAGAGAAGATGGTGTCGAACCAAGGATGGAATGACGAAATACTACAGCCCCGTAAGCGAGGTATACATTCCCTTAAGGACGCCGACATGATCGTGGCCAAGATGGACCTGCTGGCAAAGAAGCTAGACAGATGTGAGAAGATGAACCAACAAGAGAGTGTCCAATCTCTGGAATCCTACATGACTTGTGAAGTCTGTGGAGAAACCGGACATTCTGGGAGCCACTGCCCCGAGCTACATGAAGATTTGAACTTCATCAACAACAATAACGGTTTCCGTCAACAGAATCAAGGATGGAATCAGCACTCCAATTCTCAAGGTAACAATTCATTCCCCCGCTCTAATTTTCATAATTCTGATAATTTCTCTTTCCTGAAAAATTTAGTTTACTCACAAGGTAAAACTATTGATTTCTTGAAAGAGAGATTAATGGCGAATGATAAAACCCTTGAGAATATAAATGCTAAATTGGGAGATTTCTCATCTGCTCTGAAAAATCAACTTAGCTTGAATAAGATGTTAGAAACTCAATTAGCTCAACTTGCTGCTATCATACCATCTTTTGAACCTGGCAAAATTCCTACTAAACCTGACATGGAAACTGCTAATATGGTTGAAATAAAATATTTTAACTATTATGAAGATCAAACCATGACTATTAAAAAGGGTGATCCTGGTAGTCCCATAATTAGATGCTTAATCTTTGGTGAAGTCTTTAAAAATGTCATGTGTGATTTAGGATCGAGTGTGAACATTCTATCTAAAGATTTTTATGAAAACTCATTCTTTCCACCCATGTCATCCACATCTGCCTATGTTGTGCTAGCTGATCAATCCACTTGCTATGTAGAAGGAATAGTAAATGATTTACCTGTTCATATTAGAGGCTCCTATGTTCCTGCTGATTTAATAATACTAGATATGAGAAATAAGAAAGATGTGCCTCTAATCTTAGGTAGACCCTTCTTGAACACTGTTAATGCTTGCATATATGTGGGAAGTGCTAAAATTCAAATGACATTAGGAGGGAGGAAGGAAATATTCTCCTTCTCCCATGGTCCCACATATGCCGCTAACATGCAGGTAGCAAAACCCATTCGTACCAAGAAGAGGCGCCCAAGAACAAGGTGGAACAGAAAGAATGAACCACCTCCTGAGTTGTGTGATTCACATAACAAGGGAGAGGTGCCAAAAGAAGAAGAACCAGATGGAGTACTAAGAGAAGAAGTGCCCAAGGAAGAAGATCCACCCGATAAGGATGAAACTCCATGGACCTAAGGTATGGTTTTACTTTTAATTTTTCCTTTCAATTTTCCCTTTTTCAAATAAATAACATATGTCATGCATGTAACTAAAAAAAATATCAGTTATCATTAGTTATATGCATAGGTATATGTTAACTTAGTTAGAATAATAAAATATCATAGGATAGTTTCCCTTTTCACAACATTAGATAGTTTCCCTTTTAATAAAATGAGAACAAGAGCTCCGACTGAGAAGAAGAAGGTCCTTCACCAAGCAAGAAGCCAGCTTGGGGGAGACTCCCGCTCCAATAAGGTATGTCTCAAGCCTACACTTTACATTCAGTTCTTAAATTCTATATCTTTTGAATGTCACATGCTTGCCTAAATAACCACTCCATGAATAAAATTGATAAAATCTGCTTAAACAAGTTGAAACCTGAATAAGATTTGAAATATGTCATGCAAATGCTATTGTTATGGTTTGAATGACTAGTCTTATCTAAGTGGTAGCTTTTGTGGGTTGCACATGCTTTAACTGAAATTATGCTTAGTGAGTAAAGTTAGTAAGAAATGGAGTAATTATTTAAACCTGCTAAGGTGAAATTAGGACCAGATCTGGAGGATTTCTTTTAAAAATTATGAAAAGCTTGCTAAAAGTTCCTCTTAGATTTTATCCCATCCCACCACCAGCCAAATATTTGTTAGTCATTAGTCAAAACCACAAAGAGCTTTGTTTGTGTTGAGCTTTGTTAGACCTCATAGATCTTAGTAGAGAAGCTTATCATATCTTTTGAATCAAGATTCACGCACACCCACCATAAATTGCCTACTTGCCACTTTGGAAGTTTGCAACCACCAAATAAATTGCTTATTCTCTACACCGAAGATATGCAATACCCTGCCAAACATCCCATTGCTAGCCTTATGCTTACTCCTACACTGGGAATAAGCATTTCTCCCTCTTCCCCCTTTTTCATTTCAAAAAAACCTTTCCTATAGATAAGCTGGGGAAATATAGAGCTAAAAGAGAGAGAGAGAAAAATGATCAAAGTAGCTCAAGAAAGGACTATGTGTAACACCCGGATTTTCCGAAGAATTCCATGTGCCAACTATATGTGTGCCCAGGAAGTCCACAAGACACATATAGCACCAAATATGGAATTTTCTCAAAGACAATGCTTTATTACATAGTGAAACATATTTATATTAAGACTTACATATAAAACAAAGTAGAGCAGAAACTACTCTTCGGGACTCCAAACTCCACAGGGACGGTTGACTGGGGGAACACCCGCCTAGAACTCTTGGAACATCTTCTGTAACTCTTCACTTGAATCCACCATCTGGTACCCATCCGAGATTTTTATGTGAACCAACGACAAGCGTCAGCTCACCATGCTCAGCAAGTACAACTACGGGGATGCAAGGCTCAAAGGCTTGACTCGGTTAACTGCGGTTAGCATTTTAAGTTGATCATATTTTATATTCACCTGATATTACTAGATGTATGAACCCTGTTGTCCTATGGTAAGTGATAATCATTAAGTTAAAAAGAGGTAAGCCACCAACCACCAACATACCCCACCATGGACTGCTTAAAAAGGATCCGAGCCGCTCGTATCCGTGAGCACGGCTGATATATCAGGTTTACACTCTGCAGAGGTTGTACACTTTCACCTTAGGCCGTGATTCCCATATGCCGGGGTTTGCAAAGCCCACATTACCTCCTCTATGGAAGTACGGTAGGGTTTCACTACGTAGCCTTTCACTAGCTACCCTAACAATTAGTAGCCGCAAGGTTTCAGCATCAAGGCGAATGGAGGCCCCCTTCAATATGGCACACCTGATAGCCGACCAGTACACATCTTGACAGGCAAGGAAGCCATTCTAAGCCTAGGCTCCCCTCTAGTGCCTTTCGGTAACTACTACAAGCTAGAGAAAGTCTAGTTACACAACTAAGATCAGAGCCATATAATACCCAAGGTTGCACGGGATCTCCCGGGTGGCCGCTTTAAAAGATAGTCCCTGGGGTGGGTCACTGAGCAACACCAGGCTCCAGTGCCCTAAATGTGGTTAAAAAGCCTCTTTTAACATTTGTTCCATAGTCATTAATCAGTATTAAACAATTAGCATTTATAGCGCGTAGCATTTCTAGTCATATTATGCAAAAACCATCCCATAGGTACAAGGTATACAGTTCAAGGAAACTAGTATGGTCCTATGGTTCATCATATTTGACACATGCATAATGATTACTGGGTCTTGCATTTAATAGGTAACAAGGAAACTGTAGGTTATACTTGCCTTCCAATAACTTGTGTTGATGGTCTCACTTCTTCAGAGATCTTCTTTCTGATAGCCTTGATCAACTTGAACTCTAAACGGGGTCAAAGGCACCACACAAAACATCCATTCCAATCATCACATGCAGAAAATATACTTCTATTAGAACAGTACACCAAGCATAAAAAACAGGTAGAGAAACATATATAAAACTATTCTACTCGTTGATACGATCACATGAACATAAAGATCACTCTAATCGGAGCTAAAACGAGAAAGTTATAAAGAAAACAAGTTTTAGGGGCATTTTTATAAACAAAAACCATTTTCCGGGGGCTAACTCGCGAAAACCGAGGACGTATGCGTAATTAAATGTAGTCGGCAGGGTCTCGCTCGTGAAACTGAGCGATCTGAACGGCGGGTTCTATAACCAAAAAGCTCAGGGGCCAAACAACAAGAAAACTGGACTGAAATCTAATTACTTTGTACTGCGCTTGGACTGCGGGTTTATTTCACAAAAGCTCGGGGGTCTTTTTGCAAAAGCGGCAGCGGCTGCGAGGCTGGCGCCGACAGGGCGCCACGCGGCGCGGCGGGATTGGCCGGTCCACCATGCGGCCGGTGGACCGCGGGCTGGGGCTGGTCTACGGGCTCGTAGACCCGGTCTATACCCCTTCGAAGGTTGGCATCTAATCTCGGCTGTCTGTAGCCGATCGGACGGCGCAGAAGACTCGGGGCGGCGCGAGGCGGCGGCGGGCGGCGGCCGAAGCCACCGGCGCACGGTGGCGCCATGGGAGGCGCTCAGGAGGCACCGCTAGGAGGCGCTCCGGGCCTCGGCTGGCTGCGCGGATAGCACCAAGGGGTTGCGGAGGCGAAGGCGAGCACGCTGGTGGGCTTAGCCGCGGCGGTGGAGGCTCACCACGGCAAGGTCTTCGGTGGCGGGATCTGCAGAGAGAGGGAGAGGTCGAGGTGAGCTCGGGGTTGCGCAAACAACAAAAGGAGGGCACCAAAACCACACGGGTGGTCGCGGCGTCACCTTCGGTGGGTCGGAGAGGGCTCAGAGCAGTCGGTGGAGCTTCGGGACGGCGAGCCGAGAGAGGACGAGAGCGGGAGGCGTGAGGGAGGGGCTCGGGGCTTTGCCCCGGGTTTTATATGGTTCGGGGGTGGGTGTTGGCGGCCGGTGAGTGCCCTACCGAGGCCGGTTGGAGGCCGAGTGGCCTTGAATGCCACTCGCGCGGCGGTTTTAGGAGGGGAGGGGTCGGCGGCGGCGAGCACTGAGCAGGTGCGTGAGGTAGGAGAAGGGGCAGGGGCTAACGCGCGGGGCTGGCTGTCAGCGGCTGGGGCAGGCGCAGGCCGCGGGGCGCGCTCGGGCGAGCTGGAGCGGGCCGCTGCAGCTGCGCGGGACGGCTGGGCCGCTGCTTGGGCTGGCGCGCGCGGAGGGAAGAGGCGAGCGCGGGGCAGGCCAGCTGGGCCGAGCGAGCGCGAGGAGAGGGGTGGCGTCTGCTGGCCGGGCTGTTTCTCCGGTTGGGCCAGAAGGGTGGGAAGGAAGAGAGAGAGAAAAGAAAAGGATTTTCCTTTCTATTTCTTTTGAAAACTTGTTCAAACTCAAATCAAATTTGAATTTGAACCACTCAGCACTATTCCTACACTCAAACAAAATATTATGCTCTAGTATGAATGCAACAAAAATGTTTCTAAGCCCCAACTTAATTTATTAATTCACCAAAAATTATTATTTGACCTATATGTTTCATGAAAAATAAATAAATAAAGCCATATTAAACTCTAATTTCCAAAAGGTGATTTTCAGGGTGTCACACTATGTCGTGAAGAAAAAAAAATGAGCAAAGTAGCTCAAAAGAGGACTAAGTCCTAAGAAAATGTGAGGACACATCTTTTGTCTACTCACTTTGTATCAAAAAAAAAAGAATTATCATTAGCTCTAGACCCCAGGAATTAACTAGGAAGGATTATGAAATATCTCTCTATACACTTCCACATAACCACACATGCACATCTTGATCAATTTTTATGATTTGCTGCTCCTTATGATCTGAGTGTCTAGCTTAGCAATAAACATCAGACAATTTGCTCATGGTTCTTAGCCTACCTATAACTCCACATATCATTCTTTAGAAATAGGAGAGGCTATATTTTGGCCTAAGTGAGGATTTAAACACCATTGAGTGATTGAGTGAATCTTGGAGGACTTAAGCAAGTTGTTATCTTTTGAAAACCTTGGAAAACCTCCAGACAGAATCCTAGTCAAACCTAAGCAAAATAAAAGTTTCCTATCTACTGCTTTATTTCACTCTTGCATGTTTGAAGTGAAAAGCTATAAGCCCCACATTGCTATGATTAATGATATATGCTAAGTTATTTCTCACTATACAATATGCACTTGCAGACATCTTAAGTTGCTATCTTTTTCATGCTCTATGCTTAAACCGCATTATTGCTCGAGGACGAGCAACAGGTTAGCTTGGGGGAGTTTGTTGACGGTCCTTAAACACCAGTTTTACCATCAACATTTGACCCTAAAGTCCACCAAAAAGGCATGAAATGTAGTCAAATAGGTTTCAAACTAACCAAATTCCACATGTCCATAGAATTCTATTTGAATGCAGGATTTGAACCAAATTTGGACATATGGACCCACCAGGAGACGAGCCCACTTAGCAGGGCCCAAATGGGCCTAAGGAGGGTGGCGCCCGCCACCCCTAGGTGGCGCCCGCCAGCTCTAAGTGGCGCCCGCCACTTGGGTTGGCCCAAGTTCCACCCCTGCCATGTCACCGATCCGTGTGACCTCCCCAGGGCCAAATCCTGGCCCTTGGTCACTAGGTCAGTGGCATCGGATGGCTCAGGATGAAGTGGCGTGGATCAAGGCTGAATGTCGGTTGCTAGGACATGCAACCGACCTCCAAACCGCCTCGGACAACCACCTGGATGCCGTTGAAGCCAAGGCGGTGCATCCAACAGTGAGGGAGGTGGCGGCCGCCACCTAGGGCTGGCGCCCACCACTAGGGTTAGCCCTAGGTCGGCTGGCTGCCCCCTATAAGTACCCCCCTCACTCATATGGGCTATAAATACCCCCCTGGTGACAGTACCGTACCAACACACCCAAGTACCATCCCAAGCAAAGCAAGAGAAGCAAGTGAGAGTCAGGTTAGAAGCTTAGAGAGCTTAGGCAAGTAGGTAGCTAGTAGAGCAAGGCATCTTCGCCCTCGCGGTAGCGCTGCTCAAGGCTTAGCTCAAGAGTAGAGGCGTGCGAGTGATCGGCTCTGGAGCTGGGAAGAGTCTTCCTTCATCTCCAGTTCAGGTTTTGCTCTTGTAACTCAAGCATTTACTATATTCTAGTTCATCATTTCAAGTATTACATTATTCTACTTACCAGTATTGAGTGGTATACTTGATTGATTGCTTGAGTGCCTAGCTATCCTACAGTTCAATTCACTTAGCCATAGTAGTTAATCTCTAGTGAGCTTAGTGTTTGATCTTTGCCAATAGGTTGCTTAGTTAGTTTAGTGTTTATCTTATTAAGTCAAGTGTTTGCTCTGACGTCCGCAAGGGTGTCTCTATTCAAAGCTAGGGTAGAGATATTTAGAATATAGTTAAGCGTGGTGCTTAGTTATAGACTTACCTTCAGATACAGCTGGACCCCCGGATAGCTGTGGTAGCAAGCAGGTGGTGACAGCCCTGTGCGCCTTGAATTCCACCACGTAGTTGGCCCAGTTTAACAGTAAGGCTCGTTGTGCTAGCGTTCAACCTAAGTAAGTGGTAAAGGCTAGTACACCTTGATACTTGACAAGATAGGAATAAAACTATACTCAACTTAGTTACTTTATTGTCTTTTGTCTGCCTTGCTTCGAAACTATCTCGCTTCGTAGTTATCTTGCTTTGTAGTTATCTAGGAGTAGTTAGTAGTTAGTTACCTTAGTTACCTTTAGTTATCCAATTCATTTATCTACCTATCCATCCACCTTACCTTAGCCATCCATTTCATCCTTACCTCGCCATCCATATATTCTTTCTAGCCTTTCATCTTCCCTTCTCCCCTTTTCTCTTTTCTCTTTTCTTCGACTCTCATCCCCTCCTTGACTCAGCTCATACACCACCCTAGCCTTCCCTTGGGATCAAATAAGTCGACACCTGGTACTCCCAGGCGAAGTGCTACTACGATAGTTCTGTGCGCTTGCAGAATTTCCTCCTGGTAGATTGCAATCTCTCTAGTTAGCTCCTACTAGTGTCGGGATTGACAACCCCGCTTGGCATTAGTAGATAGCTACTTTAGCTCCACTCCTTTAGGTATAGTGTTCGGTCTTGCTTCAAGCACTTCTGATGCCGTTGCTGGGGATAGACTACATAGTCTACTCCTAGTAATAACGTTAGCAAGTGCCAACAAGCATTCCTGGGCCGTTACCGGGGATAGTTGCCTAGCACTAACTTTAGTGAAGCTAAGAACTACCAACAGCGACGGTTCATGCGGTTGTTGTGGAACCGCGAGAACCGGTTGGCAAGCAAAGCCAACTCGTCATCCCCCAAGAACTCCAGCTACTCCTCTGTGACAGAAAGAAGAGAAGAAAGTGCAAAGCCTCCAGAGGGGTTAGCAGAAGAGCCAGAAACCAAAGCCATCGACGGGCCAGAAGGATTTTCATAAGAAGCCCTCGACATGGCGTCAATCTCACTAGACTTGAGCTTACTAAAGAGCTTGTCGCACATGAGGGTCTCATAGTTAGAAGATTCGACGATCGCCTGGACCTTTGAGTCCCACACCGATTGATCGAGAGTATGCAAAAGCTTCAAAGCCCTCTCATGATCGTCGAAAGGCAACAACTCCTTGTTCGCTCTCATCTTGTTGACAATCACCTGAAAGCGAGCGAATAAACTCTCTATGCTCTCGCCAGGCATATGTCTAAAGTTCTCATACTCCCGCTTATATGACTCGTAGAGACGGGATTTGACTTGAGTGGTTCCCTCATGGAAGCGCATGAGGGTCGCCCAAATCTCATGAGCCGTGGGGAGGTGAGAAATGCGATCAAACTCGGACATGCTCAAATAGGAGAAAAGAGCATTACGCGCTCGGCTATTGGCATCGTGCTCATCGATCTGAAGCTGAGTAGCACGAGCAGCCAAGACAACGTAATCGGCCTTGTTGCAAATCTCCCAAACAGAAGAGCCCATGCTCTAGAGATAGGCCGACATGCATATCTTCCAATACGCATAGTTCGTCCCATCGAAAAATGGCGGTTTGCCCACGCCGTGATACATGTCGCCTTCGGTGGATCTGGAACCGGTTAAGGTGGAAGATCCTTAACCCGCTCCGATACCAATTGAAGGACCGGAAGTGCTACCAGAAAGTGGCCAGAGGGGGGTTGAATGGGAGCTTCAAATTTCTTTTCAGAAACTTGTCGCCACTGTCCCGAGAATCAACCCCTAAGAGAAAACCTAGATCTTGCAAGTGTCCACGACCCTAGATGTAGAGTGGATGCTTCCAAGAAGCACAGCGAGACACTACACAACTCTAGAAACCCAACGCAAAAGCCAGAAATCAAAACTGACAATGGACGAATGAACAGCGGACAAAACAGCGCAGAAACATCTGCATCGGACGCTGGCCTGCGTCCGATGACGAGGCACCGGGCGCGTCTGATGCCAAAAGAACCTCTCTGGAACCTTACTGGACTGACATCGGACACTGCTACAGTGAAACCCTAGCGTCCGATGCTAGACCCCCGGCGCGTCCGATGACAACGGACGCTCCAATGGTCAGCGTTCGATGCTCCTTTAAAAACACAGTCAGATGACACGTGGCACCGGACGCGTCCGATGGAATGAACTCAGCGTCCGATGCTCACGGCTTGAGCATCCGATGGTCCCGATTCAGTGTTGTTCTTCCGTGAAATTCACCCGATCTCCTTCGAATCAAAAGCTCTAAGGCTTAGAGTTGGTATGAGGAGTTCCTAGGAGGTTAGTAAGCTATCCCAAAGAGATCATGGCTCGAACCTAACTCCAAATTGGTGAATCGGAAGAACTCGGGACAAAGGGAGCAAAACTCGATCCAAAACGAAAATCAACCGATCTACTAGCGCGTGAAGTTAGAGGTGATTTCCTTCAGTGGAAAGAAGTGCCTCACGATCTAGAACAACTCAGTTCAAATGGATTTGAAGAAGACGCACCGAAAAGAGAGACGATCACCGGGAAAAACATGGAGAAAAGCAACCCGTGAAGAACAACAACAAAACGCGAATCACAACCACGAAATTGCAACTATGTGGCTACCACATGCTACAATAGTGAGATTACGGTCTCACTTCCTCAAAATCTCACGAACACAGAGGTATGATTGTCTTCTCTGTGGATCTCAGTTCGCTACAGCAGGGAATAGGGAGAGCAGGAAAACCATAGGAAGAAAATAGCAAAGACTGAGATAGTTTGGGAGGTGGGTGTCTCCCCTACTTATCCTAACTCTAATTCCCACTCTACCCCTAATTATTTACAGAGCGAACCAGCTAAACCCTAAGGTTATTCTGGACCAACTCATGGTAGGTGGTGATCCGACGGCCATGCCCGCACAACTGGTAGCGTTGCCTCAACGCAACCTAATCGATTGCCGCCACGTGCCGCCACCGCTCTGCTTGTCCTTTTCCCGGACTCCGCCCCCCGGTTTTGTGGCTGAAACCGGGAAACCTGTCTTCACGACCATCCTCCAGTTTTGAGGCCGAAACCGGGAAACCCGACGTCCGTCGCCTGAGTTTTGTGGCCTAAACTCAGAAACCTGCCAGCGCCCAGGTTTTGAGGCCCAAACCTGGAAACCGTCCTCAGCCCGAGTTTTGTGGCCCAAACTCGGCAAACCCGCAGCACCCAGGTTTTGTGGCCCAAACCTGGAAACCGTCCACCGGTGGTTTTTCTGTGGCTCAACCACCTAACCGGCGCTGTAGAGTGGATGCACCACCCGTGCACCCCGTCCACCAACACGTGTCCCTAGGTCCTCGACCCGAGCAACACCGTGCCCCGCAAGTCTTCGCTCATCGCTGTCCCAGGCTGTTAGCCACCACAGCTGATCCTCAGGCCACCGGTCCCTCAGTCCAAGCCTCACGTCCGCCCTTCACCGCTCCCGGTTCGTCGGCACGGCACGTCTCTACTTGACCTTCATCTTGCCCTCGATCACTGTCTCTGTGCTCGACACCTGCACAACACAAGCCAAAGAACATGTGCATCAAACCCGTTGACAATCACTCATCACTCGAGACTCGGCATACACCCATGTATCCACACTTTTGATCCACCATGTCACCACTAGAGTCACTATCCAAATGTCCATTTGTGCCCATTGGAGTAGTTATTGCTTTTGCTTCATCTAACCCAAACTTCTTGAGCATGTCCTTGATGTACTTGCCTTGACTGATGAATGTGCCTTTCTTCATTTGCTTGATTTGTAGACCAAGGAAGTAACTAAGCTCTCCAAGCAAAGAAATATCAAATTCTTTAGCCATCATCTCCCCCAAACTCTTCACAAAAGTCTTTGTTGGTTGATTCAAAGATAATGTCATCCACATAGATTTGCAATACAAACAAGTCACTTTTAATCTTCTTGGTGAAGAGAGTGGTGTCAACCTTCCCAATTTTGAACCCTTTAGCTAACAAGAAGTCTCTTAATCTTTCATACCATGCTCTAGGTGCTTTTGCAACCCATATAATGCCTTCTTGAGCTTGTACACATGGTTGGGCTTCTTCAAATCTTCAAATCCGGGAGGTTCCTCAACATACACTAGCTCTGATGAATCCATTGAGAAAAGCACTTTTCACATCCATTTGATAGAGCTTGATGTTGTGAGAACAAGCATATGCAAGTAGGATTCTAATGGCCTCCAATCTAGCGACCGGTGCATAGGTTTCTCCAAAGTCAATGCCTTCCATTTGAGTGTATCTTTGTGCAACCAATCTTGCTTTGTTCCTTACAACAATGCCATCTTCATCTTGCTTGTTCCAGAAGACCCATCTTGTACCAATAACATTTGTGTTCTTTGGTTTTCCACTAACTCCCAAACATCATTGCAGGTAAAGTTGTTCAACTCTTCATGCATTGCATTTACCCAATCAACATCCATCAAAGCTTCTTCAATCTTGGTTGGCTCAATAGATGATACAAATGAGTAGTGTTCACAAAATGAAGCCAATCTTGATCTTGTTTGCACACCTCTTCTTATGTCACCAACAATTTGATCCAAAGGATGATCTCTTGCAATATGTGTTGGTTGGAGCACTTGTTGTGGTTGGACACTTGCACTTGTACTTGGATGAGCCACTTGAGAGCTACTAGCATCTTGTTGATCATGAGAACTACTCGAGCTTGCAACATCATTGCCATCTATGGTTGGAGGAGAGATCACTTGATCTTTGTCATCTTCAATGTCAATCACTTGCCTTGGCCTTATATCACCAATGTCCATGTTCTTCATAGCTTCCACCAATTGTGTTCCTCTCACATCATCTAGATTATCTTGTTCTTCATGAGAGCCATTGGTTTCATCAAACTCAACATCATGGACTTCTTCAACTATTCTTGTTGTGTTGTTCCACACTCTATATGCCTTGCTTGTAGTGGAGTAACCAAGTAGGAACCCTTCATCACACTTCTTCTCAAACTTGCAAAGTATTGTGCCCTTCTTCAATATGTAGCACTTGCACCCAAAGACCCGGAAATAAGCAATATTGGGCTTTCTATCGTTGAGGAGCTCATATGGTGTCTTCTTCAATAGAGGGTGACAATAGAGCTGGTTGCTATAATAACATGTCGTGTTGATCACTTCGGCCCAAAAAGAATCACTAAGCATTGATCTTGACATATCAATGAGTGTCATATTCTTCCTTTCAACTATCCCATTGGATTGAGGTGTGTACTTGGCCAGGAATTGATGCTTGATTCCAAACTCATCACATAGCTCATCAACTCCTGTATTTCTAAACTCACTTCCATTGTCACTTCTCACTTTCTTGATTCTTCTATCGAACTTATTTTGGCTTCTCTTGACAAAGGTTTTGAATGTACCAAACACTTCACTTTTGTCAACGAGAAAGAAGACCCATGTGTATCTTGTGTAATCATCCACTATCACAAAGCCATACTTGTTTCCCCCAATACTTGCATATGTAGTTGGTCCAAACAAGTCCATGTGCAACAACTCAAGTGCATGTGTAGTGCTCATCATTCCTTTGTTAGGATGTGTGTTTCCAACTTGTTTTCCCTTTTGGCATGCACTACAAAGCTTGTCCTTCTCAAAGTGAACATCTATTAGCCCTCTCACCATGTCATGCTTCACTAGCCTCTTTAGTTGCTTCATTCCAACATGTCCCAAGCGCCTATGCCATAGCCAACCCATGCTTGATTTGGTGAATAAGCATGTTGTCAATTGAGCTTCACTAGCATGAAAGTCCACCAAATAAAGGTTCTCATATCTAAATCCTTTGAACACCAAATCACTTCCATCAACACTCACTATCTCCACATCATCAACACCAAATATGCATTTGAATCCCAAATCAAACAATTGTGCCACGGATAATAGGTTGAAGTTGAGAGATTCCACTAACACTACAACACAAACCCCTCTTTAGAAATGCATAGCCTACAACGGAAATCTCGAGCGCTGCAAACCCTGCCACTAGCCACGCATCGCACAGTCAAACTTAGCCATCCCACGTAACCATGTCCGAGAAAATTGAGGAGGTTTGCATCTAACTTCCGGATAATTATATCCCTTCCTTCCGCAATATATCCATCCTTTCCTTTTGTTTATTTATTTTCTATCTCCCCATGCCAGATTAGAGTAGATCGAGGGGAGCACTTCCTGGGATTGTGATGTCGATGTCGCTGCCAGCGATCCATCTTTATCTTCCTGTCGCAACGTGAACTCAATTCCTCCATCCAATCTTGGTGCAGATGTTCTATTCTGGTAAGATCGCTCTTGACTCAACTTCTCTTGTAGCTCAAATCGAGCAATAATGGCAATTATTTTCCTTGATGTCTCCCTCTTCACGTCTTGATCTAGGACAAGGTGTGCTTCAAGGAGATAAATGGATCACATCCATATCTGCGCCGCAGCAGCATTTGATGTCCTTCAATGGACCCAATAACTCCATATTCTTTAGCCTATTATATTCTCCTATTTATTTGTTGAATTTAATATAACAAACCTCTGAATCCATCAGTTTAGACTTCAGATCAAGGAATGATCATTGATGTGATGCGCTCATGTGTTCGTCAACCTATCTTTGTCTCTTTCGCTCATTGCCCCATCTCGATTCCAATAACAACATGGTCCGTGGCAACAAAACCTACTACTCTTGTAATTGATTCTGGGCAACTTACAAATGGTCAGATATTTTTCAAATATTTTATTAAGCTTTTTGATTCAGATTCAGAGTTCTGTTTAGTTTGAACGTCCGTGACAGATTGCGTTCGCTAGTTCTCAACACTAATTGGGTACGC
Source organism: Coix lacryma-jobi var. lacryma-jobi (assembly GCA_009763385.1). NCBI lineage: Eukaryota > Viridiplantae > Streptophyta > Magnoliopsida > Poales > Poaceae > Coix > Coix lacryma-jobi. The sequence continues at coordinate 54,569,429 of CM019824.1, forward strand.
TTTAATATTTGCCACGTTCAATGCTTTAAGTACCCAGAATTTTTTATTCTAGGTTTCTAGATTCTTCCAGGCAAGTATCCGTACACCTTTTTCTGAGATTACTGTAAAGTTTATCAAATAATTAAGCAAAGTATTTAATCAAGCTAGCATACATTACAGGTTATGGAGAAAACATCTTCCAATTGTTCAAACGATGAATGAGGCATATTAAATACGGAGTAGCAGGTAAATGATCATTTAGCATATTATTGTTATTGTACATATGCAAATTTCAATGTATTAGCTAACCTGATTTGACCTCTTATTTGGTCAAAAAAAGATCTTAACACGTGCTCGTTAGGCTAACAGGTGCTCATTAGGCTACTTCCTACTGTATAAGACAGATTATTAAAATAGGTTTCTATTTCTTCTAAATAACACACTAATGGAGGGCTTGTAAATCAAGAAGATAAAGAGATGAGATATAGCAGAATGTGAGAATGGAGGGCTTGTGGCATTCCAGAGGACTTCTTTGTGTTTTATATTTTACTCCCATGTGAATATGTGAAAAATATTACGCCATGGATATAATGTCGTGAATGTATTCATTGTACTTCAATAATTTCTTTTAATATATGGATTATTGTTGTTATTTCTTCGGTGTGATCCGTGTTTAGTAAATCTTTTAATTAATAGAAACTGTAAAGGCACTATCTCATTATTTGCCTCCAAATTGGATTAATTTGTAATTGGTAGTTTATTCCTATATAAGGTACGCGGTGTTGCAATATCTAAATCTATACGTGGCAACTAACTATATGGTTTTTACAAACGCATATAAGTGTTGCCATAGCATATGAATATCCGTTACAACTTTGCAACGATTATTTATAGGTATTACCAACGCATATGTAAGTGTTGTAACAGACTCTTGCAATGCCACTTTTAGCAACACATAATAAATACGTTGGTATAGACCTCACCAACATATATATTGACTTTTAGCAACACATATATGTGTTGCAAAAAGGGGTGTTATCTTGTAGTGTAATAGCACATTGGAGATGCTCAAGTCATTGGATATTGCAATCTTGCCCAAGCCTTTGACCTTGCCTTTCTTGTTGTCACCAAATGTGATAGCATCCGCATGGTCATTACCACTAGTGTTGATTGATTTGAACATTCTTCCATCTTTGGTCATGTGTTGAGTGCACCCACTATCAAGCACCCAATGTCCTCCTCCCACTTTATAATTTACCTATAAAAGAGATCAATTCTTTTTAGGTACCCAAATCTTTTTGGGTTCTCCAAGGTTAGTCACCAAGCTCTTGGGTACCCAAATTGCCTTCTTCTTTGGGCCAACCATGGGTGCACCAATGTACTTAGCCTTCACACCATTAGTCCCCTTTGTAAGCATATAACAAGAATCAAGTCTAATAGATGAAACATGAGCATTGTACTTGTTCTTATTCTTGTTAAAGCAATTTTGTTCTACATGCCCGGATTGCTTGCAACTATTGCAAAACCGACCGTTGCTTTTCACAAAACAATTCTTGTGAGTAGCAAAGGCCGCCTTGCCCTTCTTGGGGGTATAGCCAAGTCCCTCCTTGTTGAGTGGACACCTTTGGCTACCCAAGCACTTAAGCAAGCGGGCATCTCCACCATAGGCATTGCCTAATGCATCAGTGAGCTCATACACCTTGTTCTTAAGGTTCTCATTTTCTACCACTAATGATGAATCACATGTAGTAGAAGTAGACATTTTGGTTGAGCTAGATGATGATGATGCATTGGTGCGAGCAACAATAATAGGAGCATAAAAAGATTCATCAAGTATATCACATGTGACTCCTACATTGAAAGTCTCTACAACATCCTCAATCTTACTTTCATCGAGGAGGGAGCAGTGGGCTTCCTTAAGCCTAGTGTGAGCTTGATCAAGCTTCTCATGGGCTTCCTCTAGCCTCTCATGAGTAGACTTGAGCTCATCAAAGGATTGCTCAAGAGCCTTGTTGGCCTTGCACAATTCTTTGCACTTCTTCCTCTTAGTCTCAATGTAAGAGTGAGCATCTTGTAGCATGCTCATGAGGTCCTCCTTTGAGTATTCCTCATCATCATCACTCTCACTCTCATCGAATGATACCTTAGTGGCCTTAGCCATGAAGCATGTCGATGGAGTGTCAAAGATAGAAGGCTTGCTTGAGATAGCAAGACTGGCCATAGCCTTCTTCTTGGTGGTCCTCCTCTCATCATCACTAGAATCATCATCATCACTTGAGGAAGCATCACTATCTCATGTCACAACATAAGAACCACCCTTCTTCTTTTCCTTCTTCTTCTCTTTCTTTTCTTTCTTTTCTTTCTTGTCCTTCTTCTTGCTCTTCTTGTGATCGTCATCATCTTCATCACTAGAGTATGGACAATCCGCAATGAAGTGATCCTTGCTCTTGCATCTATTGCACCTTATTGGTATAAATTAATGCACACTCTACTTTATCCGCAAGCGCACAGATAAAATCTACCGATGTAGCACTTCACCGGAGTAACCCAGTTTTAATATCGAACCCAAAGGAACGGATAGCGTGGAGTCTCAAGTGTATAACCCTTGAGTAACTAACAAGGACGGAGAAGCTAAAAGTATAGAGGGGATTACTAAGGCTATCTAAATCCAACTTAAGAGTGATATGTTTATTATTATTAATGGGGAAGTTGCCATAAAAGGTCACAAACAGAGTATGATTCTTTTATGCAAATGTATAATCCTACCGAGCCTACACACGGGTAAGTGGACTATAGAAGAATCAACAAGGCTATAAGAGTCACCCTTGCGAACTACCACTACTACCGGCGTTATAGGAGGCAAATATGAGCTATCAAGTCTAAGCACCACGCTTACACTATCCAACTACTCTAACTCTAGAGCGACTAGAATGAAAGTACTCAAAAGAGAGTCATTAAACCTTAAGAATAATAAGAACAATAGCTCAAACTTAAATATAGATGTCGATTACCGAAACAATCGTTGAAGCAAGCTGACGAAGAACTTGAATCCACAGGTACAAGATGAAGAAGTTGATCTGACAGGCCGGAACTCCTTCTTGATCTCTTCCTCTCTCTCTCTCTTTTCTAGTTCTAGAATAAGACTAGGTTCTAATCCTACTAGAGGGGTATCTAGTCTTCTACTTGAAAGCTAACTCTTGAAGTCTCTTCTAGGGTTTCTAATTGAAGCGTAGTCTTCTAAAGAGGGACCTTCTGTCTGACCTGAGGCTCAGGGGCCTGTTTATATAGCCCTGAGGGATCAACCGTGGCTGTTAGATCAAACCGACATCACGTAGGGCTGAGATGGATCCTTAAAGGCGGTAGAGGTAGCTTGCAAAAGACGGAAGCCAGCGGCGTCCAGGGGGGACCGACCGGTGGGCCCATGGGACCGGTCGGTCCCACAGGTTAGCAACCTATGGTGTCCTTCCTCGTGGTGTCTCTAGGTGTTCTCTGGAGTCTTCCGGAAGGTTCCTGACTTGACGAATGCGTTATCTCCCGTCGGTTTCCTTCTAGGGGAAGCAATCGAGGGTTGTTTCCTGGTTTAGTCCCTGCGGATTCACAATTCACCAAAACTCATGGAATTCATTAGTTTTAATCCCTATACTAAGGTAGAGTTTATATATTCATACATTTTCATGCTTAATTGACCTTTAATAATAAGAGTTAATTAGTGTCAACAAGCTCCCCCACACATAGACTTTTACTCGTCCTCGATAAAAGGTTGGATCATAACTATAAAACAATAATCCTTTCTGTTCATTTAGTGTGTTTACCATAAAACCTTGAGTAGTGGGAGAATAGAATAGTTGAAACAAATCACCCTTTTCTTTTAGTATAAGACATTGGAGTTTTTGAAATTTTTGAAACAAGTCATAGCTTTCCTTCTCCTTTGGTAGCACTTCAATTCCTTACCAAAGCATTTTATTTATGCAGAGCAGTTTTATGTTACTAAGTCAATGGAGAAGAATACTATACTCTTAGGTCAAGACATTAATCTTTTTAAACTTTGTCACTCTTACTGGCATATTGCAATTAGAGGGACCATGGGCTATCTTCTTTTTCTCTTTATCATATTTTTATCATAATACTTTTTCTTTCTCTTTTTCTTCTGAGGTATGTCGGACACTTGTCCATTTTTCTTTCCTCATATTTCATACTTTTGCATAGCCCATGCCTCTAATACAATACTACTTCGGAAGAGTGAATCTTTCTTTATTTGCAAGGATCTGATCTTTAGAGAATAATAAATTTCTCAACAAAGAGCTCAGTATAACAAGCAATAATAGATTGATTATGAATGACTTTGGCAGGTAATTTATTTACTACAAAGGAGAAGTGTTGCTAATCTTCTTTTTTTTAACCTTGCAAGTAAAATTCTCCAATGCTCATGCTTTAAGAATTGAGTTCTCATTATTCTTCTATCATATTCCACAAACAACTCTAGATAATATGGGTTTCTTCAAGTTTTTATCAAAGCAGGTCTTTTCAGAAAGGGTGTTATACGATTCTATACCATGAGCATGTCAAAATAATCTTCTTCTTTTTTCAGCAGAGTTTATGAATTGCATATTATTGACGAGAATATGTTTTTAAATCGAACAGAAGTTTAAACATCGAAAAATAGAGTGTAGTAGTTACGTACCGAACCGTGGACGAAGGAGGAGGCAAGGGGGGCTAACCCCTGACCGACCGGTGGGGTGCACCAACCGGTCGGTTGGGCTTAGGGCCCAACTGTGGCCTGCTTCGTGGTGCGTGATCTTGGTAACAATGTCTTCTGTTTTATGCAACTTTCGCGATCGGTTTTTGGTAATTCTGTCGTCGTCTTCTCCCCCATACTTATTTCTTGTTTTCTGCTAATCACAAAATGTGGAGACAAGACATATATCCAAAATAACAAGATAAAAGATAATTCTAACAAAAACTTTATTGATATTCAAGGCACTTTTATTACACGATGAATTAACTAAACAAAACTCTTAATAAAACAAGACTAAAACACGAGACTCTGCAAACACGAGTGCCTTATTAAACTATTGACAAATTATCTCTCACTTCTCTCCCTCGAGTAGATTTGCTAGCGTAGTGGCTACACTGACGACCTTATCCTTTAGGCTAATGTGTTTAGTTACATATTCATGCATTGTATTGGCCATCTTTTTTGTAGTCTTGGCTAGAGAAGCATATCTCTGTTTGAGCTCTAAGTTATCTCTCTCAAGGTCTTCAATCCTATCCCTGAGGTGATCTAACTGGGTAGTCCTTGAAGGACCGAGAGTGCTACCAGAAAGCGACCAGAGGGGGGGGGTGAATGGGTGCTTCAAAATTTCCTACCGGAAACTTGTTGCCACTGTCCCGAGAATTGACCCCAAGAGCAAACCTAGAGCTTGCAAGTGTCCACAACCCTAGATATAGGGTGGATGCTTCCAAGAAGCACAACAAGACACTATACAATTCTAGAAACCTAACGCAAAAGTCAGAAATCAAAACCGACAACGAATGAACGAATCACGGACGAAACTGCGCGAAAATAGTGGCATCGGACGCTGGCCTGCGTCCGATGGCTCAGCACCGGACGCGTCCGATGCAAACAGGACCTCTCTGGAACCTTACTGGACTAGCATCGGATGCTACTACAGTGAAACCCTAGCGTCCGATGCTTGACCCCCGGCGCGTCCGATGGCAATGGACGCTCCGATGGTCAGCGTCCGATGCTCCTCAAAAGACACTGTCAGACGACACGTGGCACCGGACGCGTCCGATGGTATGAAGCAACGTCCGATGTTCAAGAACACAGCGTCCGATGGTCCCGATTCTGTGCTGTTCTTCCGCGAAAATCACCCGATCTCCGCCGAATCAAAAGCACTAAAGCTTAGACTTGGTATGAGGAGTTCCAAGGAGGTTAGTGAGCTATCCAAGGGGAATCATGGCTCGAACCTAACTCCAAATCGGTGAATTGGAAGAATTCAGGATAAGGGGAGCAAAAACCGATCCAAAAAGAAAATCAACCGATCTACTAGCTCGTGAGGTTAGAGATGATTTCACGCGGTGGAAAGAAGTGCCTCGCGATCTAGAACAACTCAGTTCAAATGGATTTGCAAAAGACGCACCGAGTAGAGAGATCGATCACGGGGAAAAACATGGAGAAAAGCAACCCATGCACAAACAAAACGCGAATCACAACCACGAATTTGCAACCGTGTGGCTACCACACGCTACAACAGTGAGATTACGGTCTCACTTCCTCAAAATCTCACGGGCACAGAGGTATTCTTCTCTTCTCTGTGAATCTCAGTTCGCTATAGCAAGGAATGGGAGAGCAGGAAACCCTAGAAGCAAAAGAGCAAATGACTGAGATAATTTGGGAGGTGGGTGTCTCCCCCTACTTATCCTAATTCTAATTCCAACTCTACCCCTAGTTCTTTACAGAGCGATCTAGCCAAACCCTAAGGCTATCCTGGACCAACCCGAAGATGATGCTGATCCGACGACCACACTGTTGATGCTCACTAATGCTCATAATTAACCATCAACTATTGCATGAAATGACACTAAATGAATCACAAAGCATAGTTGTAGAGTTTGAAACTAACAAGTTCCACGAGTTTTGGTGCTCTCACTTGTTTTGTAGGACATCCATGTTTTTATCATATAAAAGTATCTCAAGTGATGAATTGGAGTGCACCATTGTGAAGAGCTCATCAAGACGATCGAAACAGACATATCATTCGCTATATTCGGAGTCCCGGATGAAAAGATATTAATTTCGCAATGAAATCTGCAAAAGAAGGATCTAGAAGACACCACGAGGTGGGCCACCACGTGGGCCCACTGGGCCAGACCGACCGGTCCCACCCCGGGACCGACCGGTCGGCCACAGAGCCCGTTTCGCCTCCGCCTTCTGGAACCTTCTTCCACCGCCTCCTAGGATGCATCTCCACCGTCCCTAAGGTCGGTTTGATCCAACGACCAAGGTTTCTCGCTCAGGGCTATATAAGCAGCCCCAGACTCCCCTCTCCAGGCATCTCCATCTTCATTATTCATCTCCACATCAGAAACTAGGGTTTCAATTAGAAGTAGAGGTCCCTCTAGATGAAACTCTTCTAGTTCATCTAGAATTAGATCTAGTTCTAGTTCTAGTTGTCCAGTTCATCTAGTTGTAATTAGAGATTGGATTAGAGAGAGGAGAAGGAGAGAGCTGAGGAGGAGCCAGATCTGTCGGATCTTCCTTGACATTGTATTGGTGCAGCATCTAGTTCGTCTTCAAGTAATCCCCAGGTTCTTCATTTACTATTTCCAAGTATTATATTTAATTTCAGTTCTTGCTTTCTTTTATTTACTGGATCTCCACTCGTATCGAGTGCTCTAGTTATTTGCAGTAATTAGAGTAGTAGACGTTAGTGTAGATGTGGTGTCTAGACTAGGGTTTACCTGAGTTTGCACCCAGCCCCACGGATATTGTGGTAGCCCCAGGTGGTGACAGCCCTGACGGCCGACGTAGTCCACCACGTTCGGGTTGGTGTTTGTAGGACCGTAGTCGGAGCTTCCTAGCCCCTTTCTCATCCCTTTTTGTGGCTAGTGTTCTGATGTCCCGAAGTAAGTGAAGTATAGTAAGCCTTTGATTAGATAGACCTGCTTAGAAAACCCTAAATCTCTCTCTAACCACATTATCGTTCTTTTCTTGGACGACTTGCCCCTTGATTAGTACACTTCACGTTCCCCGTGGAAATCGATACCCTGGAATATTCTTGGGTGAAAGCTACATCGGTATCCGTGCGCTTGCGGATTTTTCTATGTGCATTTAAAATACTCAACAACCTTTCTGGCGCCGTTGTCGGGGAACGGTAGCTCTGCTAGTTTCGAACCAAGTCGTCCATGTTTCTTTTCTTTTACCACCTTTTTCTCTTACCACCACCCTTACCTCACCACCACACTTCTTACCACATGAATTCAACTCCTATTTATAAATACTTCGCTCCAAAGGGCGAATTGTTGGAGCCACCACCATCATCACATCCTATCCTTACTGATGGCTACCAATTTCGTCCTGGCTTTATAGCCATGGTTCGGGAGCAACCCTTCTCTGGCTAGATGATGAAAACCCTCACACCCACCTTCGTGAATTTGAGCAATTGTGTTTTTTCTTGTTTATTGCTGGCATGACACAAGAGACCATTAAATGGAAATTGTTTTCGTTCTCCCTTTTTGGAAGAGCGAAACAGTGGTATGCTCATAACGTAAGAGGAGTAGATGGAAACTGGGATGAACTTCGAGACAAATTTTGTCTTGCTTTCTTCCCTCTTTCTCGAACCACTGCCCTTTGAATAGAAATTCTTACCTTTAAACAAAAAGAGAAGGAGACACTAGGAGCAGCCTGGGCTAGATTTATGAGCCTTGTCAACACTGACCCAGATCTTTCTTTGACTGAGGACATTATTTTACAACACTTTCATTATGGTCTTAGAAAAGAAGCTGCCCTTTTCCTTGACACCACTTCGGGAGGATCATTCATTCATAAAACTGTTAGTGAAGGAAAAGCCATCTTAGACAAAATCCTTGAAAACACTCCTTACACTAGCATTTTTGATGAATTCCCTGAAGAAGAAGTCGAGCCCAACCCCATCCAACGCAAGGAGGAACACACAACCAAATTTGAAAGTCCTTCAAATCCTTCTAATAATTTGGTTGCCATAGAACCTTCCATAGAGAAAACACCTCACACTTTAGAAAATGATAAACCCCATTCTTCGGTGTTCTTCTCTAAAATCGAGGAAGATGATATCAAAGAGCATGGAAGCTGCTTCATAAGCACCTCTTTAAATCCATGCTCATATGAGACATCTCCTGATTCAATTGGTCTGTCTAACATTGCCACACTTGAGATTTTCAACCCCCTCACACTTTCTATTTACAAAAACTTCAAAAGGGTGGTTGTAGATGCATATGTTTATCACAAATGCTGTAGATCTCGTTGTGCTCTTAAAGTTGATGTTGGAAGGGAAACCACTCACCAAACCACATCTTGAAGGTTTCCCAAAAGACAAGCTCAGTGTCCTAAAACAAGCACTTTTCAGATCAGTGTTTACCTTCCTCATATAGTGCCCTTGTGTAATGAGCATAGGGATATAATTGTTAAAATATTCCTTTGGGTATTCTTGTCACTAACCTTTTTAGGTCTGGAGCAAAATGTTCGAAGGAATGACAAACACAAGGTAGGTCCAACTAATTATCATGCAACATTGACTTTGTAAGAACATCTCTTACCATGTTGCTATGTTAGTTGCCTCTACCTTTAAGACATGCTCATGTGCTATACACTAATCATACTCTCTCATCACCATTTGAGTAAATCTCTTTAATGCTTAAATGCTACCTTCATTTGCTATAGTATATGTTTAGGTTTGAAGTACTTTCACACATCTCTTAAATGAAGCATGGTGCCTAGTTTAGGAGTGGTGTTCTTGCTTTCAAAGGCCTTTTAATTTAAGCATGCTTAGGTTAAAATGCCCTCTTAAATCAAATTAGACGTGGTGTCTAGGTTGATTTTTGAGCCGATAATATGCTATAGTGGATGTTGGATATTTTGTTGGACTAACCCTTGTAGGAAAACTTTCAATACCAATTTGGGGAAGTCCTGAGATGAACTCACATTGGAGAAGAAGAGACACATGAACTTCAACAACTTGCACAAGGGAAACACAACTCACTGATCATGGAGAAATGAGATCCATAGAACAAGACAAAAGATGAGTGCCACAAAACAATACCTACAATCAAAGCACTCACTCCATGGAAATAGGTGAACAAGTCTAAGCTGGGCCACTAGAAGACAAAGACCATCATGGGGGCACTCGTCTCTGAACCCTCAGATCAAATAGTACAAACACAAGTAGTGGGAAGTTATTCTCTCTTCTAATCAAGAGCTAGCTTGGGGATGAGGTGGAACGACTTCAACAACAACAAGGTCTACAAAATTCAACACATGAACATGTTGTTGAAGAAATTTGGGCATCCACCTTCCTCACAAGCCAGCTCGGGGGAGACACAATTCCGTTGTCTAGATCTTCTCAAAGGGGAGGAAGGAGAAATCCAGCTTCAACACTTTGATCAGTACAGACCACTAGACGCTATCCCACTCAGGAAGAAGAATATGATCCACCACTCATTCTTGGAAGATCGTTCTTGGAAACCTTCAATGTTGTCATCTATGTCAGACCTAGAGAAATCCACTTTTGGATCTTTGACCAAAAGGTTCACTGCATCTTCAACGATTACACCACTTATGAGCAGCCAAAGAAAACCAAGAGAAGACGATGACTCAGCCGACAAAGGAAGAACCACCTGCCAGGAATTGAGGGGATATCATAAAGGATGAAGCCACTGCACCACAAGAAGTAGAAGATGGAGAGACAATACCTAAGCCTACAAATCAAGAAAATAGTTGACAAAGTCTCCATCGTCTGGATCTATTGAAGACAAGACTCAGCTGGCCCACTATGAGATAAGCAAGAGAAGACAAGTTATTCATGAACAACAACCAGCTAGACAAGAAAAGCTTCCACAAGGTGGTTCGACACAATCACTCTTCAATGGTATAGCAACATCTCAAGGTAAGTGATCATCACTTTAAAAGCTTCTCCTTAATTCTAGTATGTGCATAAATAAGAACCAAACAAGTTTAAGTTGCACCTCACATGATCCAACCTAATCAACTCAACATGTTCAGTTCTTTACTTCTTGTTCTTAGCTTTACTCTCTTGAATCTCACTATCTTAACCAAATGAGCTAAGATGTTATCCTACCTTTGGAAGATGATATATCACAATCATGATCAACACATTATGCATAGATTATCCTTCCTTGGGTTAAGCAATCCGATCTGTTAAATATTTTAAGATGCTACTTTCATTTTCTGATCATATCACTCATGTTAAGATTGAATAGAGCACATAAACAACAAGTTCATCTTGTTCAATGTGCCTAAGGTTAGAGAGGAATGAACAAAACTTTTGGTTCTGTTGGTGTTTTTCCACCAACAGAGCTCATGCACTTGATCTCTACCTTGTCTTTATGAGCAGGACACACTCTTGAGCAAAATATGGAGGAGATTTATCAACTCCCAAATTCTACAGAGTGAAGGTCCTAGATCTACAAGAAGATGTGCACTAATCAAGATGCTGCCAGCTTCCACAACTAATGCTTCACTTCAAATTGCTGGGCAAACGAAGTACATGAGTGACACCATATCAAGAGGTGTAGTTATCAAGGTCTACCTATCAGGATAAAATGATGCACCTCAGGAATGAACATGGTGAGAAGTCCTGTTCAGAGGACTTAAAACATTGAACCCTCGCCGAAAGGTAAAATCGGTAGTTATCCATATTTATCCTTTCTGCATTAGTTTCTCTTTTTGCATGTTTACTTTCCATCATCATCTCTCCATAGCATATTTACTTTTCTGCATTAGCATTGCATAAAAAAAGAAAATAAAAATGTTTTACTTTTTGCACTGCATCATAAAACTTAAAGCCTCATGTGAATAATTTTGTGGTGTGTAAAAACCCATATGAAATATTCACCGTGGTTGCATAAAAATAAAAATAAAAAAAATGCATTCATTATCATTACATCATGAAAAATATTAAAATACAAAAAATAAGGAGAAAGAGATCTTACTGAAACTCTGGACAACTAAGGCTTAAGTGGCCAACCACTAACGCTTAATTAGTGCCACGAGTTTTGTTGTCTATTTGAGTTTCACAGGATTTGAAAGACCAAGAAAAGCTGACGAGTAGGTGGATGTTCCATTCACTGTTGGAGCACTGTTTCAACAACCATCAAACGTCAATCAAAACTCCAATAGAGGAAGAACATTTTTACCGCCAGTCCGCTGTACTACAAGATCAAACGACTACGTCAACATTCAGCTTGGGGGAAAGCACCCCCGTGTATCCAGGTAAGTATCTTTATCTTCTTAAGTTTTCTTTCTATACATAAATAAAAATAAAACAAAAAAAATATATGGGCACATGAAGGCTCACCATTATTAAAAAAAGAAAAATATATATATGGGCACATGAAGGCTCACCATTATTAAAAAAAAGAAAAAAATATATGGGTACATGAAGGCTCAACGCTACTAAGGGAACCGGCTTCGGGGAGACGCACCCTCGTTATCTTCATAATCCAGGTATGTATTATTCACTATCTTAGTTATTTATAATAAGTGTGTGTCAGGTTAGATAAATAGTGTGTTAAGTTTGCTTAGTTTATTTTAAAAAGTTAATAATAAAAGAAGAACTCTCTCTCTAATCTTTTACATGGAAATGATGAATAGTTGCTCTATCTAATTTCTTTCAAGTACCTAACTTTCAAGCACAAGTTCTCCTAATTAATAATGATGCTTTAAAATGAAATTAAATGCATGGGTAGCAAATGCCTGACCTAGAGTCTAGGTAGTTGATAGATATGACATGTGATGATCTGAGCTGCTATTACCTTGTTCTAAACAACACTAGAGTTCTGGAGAGTTTCCAATATTAATATGACTAATAATTGCATTGAGTTGAATTAAGCTTTATTGACCCTATGAGAAGTTATCATGCTATTGAATTGAAATCACTTACACATTCCATCCATTTTCCTCATAAATGCTCATGATTATTTATTCGTAATCTCTCAAAAGTTTGTTGGAAGCATATGGCTATTGAAAAAAAAGAGAAAAAAATCCGAGGAAATAAAAAGAGACAAGTGTCCGAAACCTCAAAAAGAAAGATCCCGAGGAAATAAAAAGGGACAAGTGTCCGGAACCTCGAAAAAAATGATGAAAAAAATGAATATCAGAAAAAATGGGCATGTGCCCGCCAGTAGAATTAGCCTGATAGCCATGTGTCTCTGATAAACAAAAGAGGGTGATATATTTCAAAAGAGCATCCGACTCCATTTTCCATACACATGCACTTCTCGATTCAATGGTGTGGTTGACTTTCTCTTTGGATCCATTGTTTAATTTGACAACATATGTTTTTAATCTTTTCTGAAAATTCATAAAAACTCCGGGATAATGGTGAAGAAAAAGAACTAGAGACATAGTGCTTGATTCGATCATTCTATCTTTCAATTACTCAGGATTCAAGGTAAAGTACTAAGCCCCATGATAAATAATATGATTTCTTTATGAGAACTTTTGTTTGAATGCATGTGTACTTGTTGGAAGTAAAGATATTATAGCAACTCCTGATCCACTTTTGGGTTTGACTTTGCTAAGGGACTAGCAAAGGGTAAGCTTGGGGGAACTTGTTGATGCTCACTAATGCTCATAATTAACCATCAACTATTGCATGAAATGACACTAAATGAATCACAAAGCATAGATGTAGGGTTTGAAACTAACAAGTTCCACGAGTTTTGGTGCTCCCACTTGTTTTGTACGACATCCATGTTTTTATCATATAAAAGTATCTCAAGTGATGAATTGGAGCGCACCATTGCGAAGAGCTCATCGAGACGATCGAAATGGACATATCAGTTGCTATATTCGGAGTCCCGGATGAAAAGACATTAATGTCGCAACGAAATCTGCAAAAGAAGGATCTAGAAGACACTAGAAGACACCACGAGGTGGGCCACCATGTGGGCCCACTGGGCCAGACCGACCGGTCCCACCCCGGGACTGACCGGTCGTCCACAGAGCCCGTTTCGCCTACGCCTTCTGGAACCTTCTTCCACCGCCTCCTAGGATGCATCTCCACCGTCCCTAAGGCCGGTTTGATCCAACGGCCACGGTTTCTCGCCCAGGGCTATATAAGCAGCCCCAGACTCCCCTCTCCGGGCATCTCCATCTTCATTATTCATCTCCACATCAGAAACTAGGGTTTCAATTAGAAGTAGAGGTCCCTCTAGATGAAACTCTTCTAGTTCATCTAGAATTAGATCTAGTTCTAGTTCTAGTTTTCTAGTTCATCTAGTTATAATTAGAGATTGGATTAGAGAGGAGAAGGAGAGAGGTGAGGAGGAGCCGGATCTGTCGGATCTTCCTCGACATTGTATTGGTGCAGCATCTAGTTCGTCTTCAAGTAATCCCCAGGTTCTTCATTTACTATTTCCATGTATTATATTTAATTTTAGTTCTTGCTTTATTTTATTTACTGGATCTCCGCTCGTATCGAGTGCTCTGGTTATTTGCAGTAATTAGAGTAGTAGACGTTAGTGTAGACGTGGTGTCTAGACTAGGGTTTACCTGAGTTTGCACCCAGCCCCATGGATAGTTGTGGTAGCCCTAGTTGGTGACAGCCCTGACGGCCGACGTAGTCCACCACGTTCGGGTTGGTGTTTGTAGGACCATAGTCGGAGCTTCCTAGTCCCTTTCTCATCCCTTTCTGTGGCTAGTGTTCTGATGTCCCGAAGTAAGTGAAGTATAGTAAGCCTTTGATTAGATAGACCTGCTTAGAAAACCCTAAATCTCTCTCTAACCACATTATCGTTCTTTTCTTGGACGACTTGCCCCTTGATTAGTACACTTCACGTTCCCCGTGGAAATCGATACCCTGGAATATTCTCGGGTGAAAGCTACATCGGTATCCGTGCGCTTGCGGATTTTTTTGTGTCCGTTTAAAATACTCAACACACGCCCGCACAACTGGTAGCGTTGCCTCGACGCAACCTCACCGATTGCCGCCATGTGCCGCCACCGCTCCGCTTTCCTTTTCCTGGACTCCGCCCCCGATTTTGTGGCCGAAACCGGAAAACCAGGCCTTCATGTCCATCCCCGGTTTTGAGGCCCAAACCAGAAAACCAGCCGCCCATCGCCTGAGTTTTGTGGCGCAAACTCAGAAACCCGCCAGCGCCTAGGTTTTGAGGCCCAAACCTGGAAACCGTCCTCAGCCCGAGTTTTGTGGCCCAAACTCAGCAAACCCGCAACACCCCTAGGTTTTGTGGCCCAAACCAGGAAACCATCCACCCGGTGGTTTTTCTGTGGCTCAACCACCAAACCGGAGCCGTAGAGGGGATGCACCGCTCGTGCACCCCGTCCACCGTTACGTGTCCCCAGGTCCTCGACCCGAGCAACACCATGCCCCGCAAGTCTCCGCTCGTCGCTGTCCCAGGCTGTCAGCCACCACAGCTGATCCTCAGGCCACCGGTCCCTCAGTCCAAGCCTCATGTCCGCCCTTCACCGCTCCTGGTTCGTCGGCATGACACGTCTCTACTTGACCTTCACCTTGCCCTCGATCACTGTCTCCGTGCTCGACACCTACACAACACAAGCCAAAGAACATGCGCATCAAACCCGTTTACAATCACTCATCACTTGAGATTGGGCATACACCCATGTATCCGCAATCTCCCCCTTGATGAGTGCATTGTCAACTACACACACAAATCATAATGGAATAGAAGAAAGAAGGAAGAAGAAGGAGAGAGAACTCGACCAAGTGACCCAAAAGCATAGCAAAACCGAAGAAGGTCAAGTGTAAAGAGCAAGATAACTTGGTCCCCAAAGACATGGGCAACGGCTCGACGCAACCAAGCAAAGCAAAGCTAGCCCTCATGAAGAGGTAGAACAGGCTCAACACCGCTAGCAAGAAAGCTCGATACCAACTGTTACCAGCTCAAAACAAAGAGCATGAAACCAATTGAAAAGCTGAAAGGCGTATGCTAGTCCCTCAAGAAAGAGGCAAAGGCTCAACACAACTAGCAAAGGTGCTCCGTACCAACTGAAAATCAAGCTCGAAAAAACTCCACCTCAAATGGTGCTCACAACCAAGAGATCTCCCCTTTAGTTCAACTCGGAAGGCACATGATTTTGAAAATATTTTTCTCCCCCTTAGTTGAACACGGAAAGCAAATGATTTGCAATTTCTCCCCCTTAGTTGAAAATGCACCATCAAGCAAAAATGCAAAAATCTCCCCCTTGGCAAAATGCATATGAGTCAGAAATGCAAGTTAGCAGCTTCAGGAGTATAATCAAGAGAATGCAAAAATGCTCTACATAGTTCTGATCTGATGACTCAACAATATCCATAAAATGCTAGCAAAGGCTCAAACTGATCATCAAATACGAAATACGAATATATGAGCAAAGTGAGCAATTTTTAGCCATTTAGAAAAGGTTGTTCACCACAAAATAGCACTACACATGTATAGGCAGGAATTCAAACAAGTGCTAAGCATGTATACAAGGTGAACTACCCCTAGCAAAGTTCAATCATCATGCTATAGAATGAAACATAGACTTGTGATTTCAAATTTTAATCGGAGTTGCAGCGTTGAAATTACAAAAGTTCAGAATTCAGCATGTGATTGCGAGAGGTCAAAAGCTTGTCATTGCCTAACTTTTCAACCGAGCGAAGCCTATGCATATGCAATCAGAAGCTTAAAGCATCAGTTTAGGTCATACACTACATGACTCAAGTTTAACTCAAATGTGCAATGAGAAACAGTCTCGATACCGTGATGTGTTGACAAGCAATCCCATCTCGATCTTTTCAATTCACTAAAAACTTGGTTCAATTTTATTGACAGAATATGAACATACCAAGCAAGTGAATGACTCAGAACTAGAGACATAGCAACCGAGCATATATGAGAAGCACGAGTGAATTCAACACAACCTACACATGTTAGTTGCATATCTCAATGGTGAACAATTTTCAGATTTTAAGTTCCTTAAGCAGGTTCACCATTCAAAAATAGCTCAGCTCACAACATGTATAAGTGATCAGAAAGAGCATAAGCTACAAGCATCATCATAAAGCATCGGAGCATACTAAACAGAGCATAATCACATTCTAAGGATTATATACATGAAGCTCAGAAAGATAAAGATGCATGATGGAATGCAAAAACAAGACAAACGAAAAAGAGTCAGTCTATGATACACGAACCAAAATGTTTCCCCCATCTAAAAGGGGAAACACACACCAAGCTCACCTCTCAACCGATTAAAGGTTGATTGGTCCAAAGGCTTGGTAAAAATATCAGCCAACTGATGATGAGTATCGACATGGCGAAGGTCGATATCACCCTTCTCATAATGGTCTCGCAAGAAATGAAAGCGCACATCAATATGTTTGGTCTTAGAATGCAGCACGGGGTTCTTAGCAATGCTAATCGCACTCGTGCTGTCACAAAGCAAAGGCACGCGAGAAAAACTCAGACCAACATCACGCAAAGTGGCCATCATCCAAAGCAACTGAGAACAGCAGCT
The DNA here is from genome assembly GCA_009763385.1 of Coix lacryma-jobi var. lacryma-jobi. Lineage (NCBI taxonomy): Eukaryota > Viridiplantae > Streptophyta > Magnoliopsida > Poales > Poaceae > Coix > Coix lacryma-jobi. Next base: position 54,586,647 of record CM019824.1, read on the forward strand.
AGCCGCAGCAACATATTCAGCCTCTGTGGTACACTGAGCGACACTAGACTGCTTGCGAGAAGACCAAGATACAAGAGAAGAACCAATAAACTGGCAAGTCCCAGAAGTGGACTTGCGCTCAACTCGGCAACCAGCAAAATCGGCATCAGAAAAACCACAAAGGGAGAGGGTGGAGGAAGCTGAATACCAAATCCCGAACTCAGGTGTGAAACGAAGGTACCTCATAATGCGCTTGACCGCCTGACGGTGAGAAATGCGCGGTGACGCCTGAAAGCGCGCACATAGACACACCACGAACAGGATGTCCGGGCGTGTCGCCGTCAGGTAGAGCAGCGACCCGATCATACTCCGGTACTCCTTCTGGTCCACAGCTTCTCCATCCACATCCGCATCAAGGGCCGTCGTGGTCGACATGGGTGTTGGAAGAGGCTTGGCCTCACCCATATCGAACCTCTTCAGCAAGTCTTTGTGAAGGACCGAGAAGCAACTAGAAAGCGACCAGAGGGGGGTGAATGGGAGCTTCAAAATTTCCTTTCGGAAACTAGTAGCCACTATCCCGAGAATCACCCTGAAAGACAAACCCTAGAGCTTGCTAATGTCCACGACCCTAGATGTAGGGTGGATGCTTCCAAGAAGCACAGCGGGACACTACACAACTCTAGAAAGACAGCGCAAAAACCCAAAACCAAATCTGAGAATGGATGAGCAAACGAGGGATGAATCAAGCTGAATCAGCAGCATCGGAAGCTGGCTAGCATCCGATGCCCTAGCACCTGCAGCGTCCGATGTGAACAGAGCCCCTCAGAAACCTTACTGCATACGCATCGGACGCTGTGAACAGTGAAATCTCAGCGTCCGATGGTCTCACTCCGACGCGTCCGATGCACAACGGAGCGTCCGGTAGTAGCATCCGATGCTCCTTAGAAAATGTCAGATCCTAACACGTGGCAACGGAGCCTCCGATGCCAAAGGGGTCAGCGTCCGATGCTACGAACTCGAGCATCCGATGCCCCCGACGCAGTGCAGTTCTTCCGTCAAATTCACTCGATCTCCTTCGAATCAAAAGCACTAGGGCTTAGACTTGGTGTGAGAAGTTCCAAGGATGTTAGTGAGCTATCCCACGGGGATCATGGCTCGAACCTAACTCCAAATCGAGGAATTGGAAGAAATTGGGGCAATGGAGCAAAAAACCGATCCAACACAAAAATCGTTCGATCTCCTAGACCGTGAGGTTAGTGGTGAATCCTTTCGGTGGAAAGAAGTGCCTCACGACATAGGACAACTTGGTTCAAATGGATTTGCAAAAGATGAACCGAGCAAAGAGATCGAGCGAAGGGAAAAACGGGGAGACAAAGGATTCCACGAAGAACACGAACAAATCGCAAATCACAACCACGAATTGCAACCGTGTGGCTAGCACACGCTACAACAGTGAGGTTACGGCCTCACTTCCTCAGAATCACCAGTACACAGAGGCAAGTCTCTCTGTGGATCTCAGCTAGCTACAGCAGGGAATGGGAGAGCAGGAAACCCTAAGTGCAAAAGAGCAAATGACTGAGATTCATGGGAGGAGGGTGTCTCCCGACTACTTATCCTACTACTAGCTTAAGTCTATTTCCTACTATACCCCTCTCTATTCTAATTACAGAGCGAACCAGCTAAACCCTAGGGTTATTCTGGACTAACTCGGTGGTAGTTGTATCTGACGGTCACGCCCACACAATTCGAAGCATTGCCTCGATGCAACCTCCAGATCGCCACCACGTGCCGCCCTCGCTCTACACCCCCGGTTTTGTGGCCCAAACCGGGAAACGAGCCTTTTCCAGCCAACCCCCGGTTTTGAGGCCCAAACCGAGAAACCAGCCCACCAGCTTCTGAGTTTTGAGGCCAAACTCAGCAAACCCTCAGCGCCCAGGTTTTGAGTCCCAAATCTGGAAATCGTCCTCAGCCCGAGTTTTATGGCCAAACTCGGAAACCCTCAGCCCGAGTTTTGTGGCCAAACTCGGAAACCGTCCACACCCAGGTTTTGAGGCCCAAACCTAGAAACCGTCCATCCAATGGTTTTTCCCTGGCTCTACCACCAAACCGACGTCGTAGATGGGATGCACCTCCCGTGCACCTCGTCCACCGACACGTGTCCCCGAGTCCACGACTCAGACAACACATGACCGCACTTCTTCACTTGTCGTCGTCATAGGTTGCCAGCCACCACAGCTGATCCTCGGGCCTCTGGTCCCTCAGTGCAAGCCTCACGTCCACCCTTCGCCACTCTCGGTCCATCGGCACGGCACGTCTCTACTTGACCTTCACCTCGCCTTCGATCACTGCATCCGTGCTCGACACCTGCACAACACAAGCCAAAGAACATGCGCATCATACCAGTTGACAATCACTCATCACTCAGAGACCCGGCATACACCCATGTATCCGCAATCTCCCCTTTGATGAGTGCATTGTCAACTACTCACACAAATCATAATAGAAGGAGAATAAGGAAGAAGAAAGAAGGAGAAAGAGAGAACTCAACCAAATGACCCAAAAGCATAGCAAAGCCGAAGAAGGTCAAGTGGAAAGAGCGAAAGAACTTGGTCCCCAAAGACATGGGCAACGGCTCGACGCAACAAAGCAAAGCAAAGCTAGCCCTCAAGAAGAGGTAGAACAGGCTCAACACCGCTAGCAAACACCAATTGGAAAATCGAAGCAAAATGCTAGTCCCTCAAGATAGATGCATAGAGGCTCAACACAACTAGCAAAGAAAACTCGATACTAATGCCTTTCGGTCAGCAAGAGACAGCAAAACTCCCCCTTAGTTGAACATCCAGGAGACATGCAAACTCTCCCCCTGGGAACTCCCCCTCAAATGAACACTCCAAAAGCACAAATGATTTGCAAATTCTCCCCCTTAGTTGAAAATGCACTAATCAAGTAAAAGACTCTCCCCATCAGAAAAGGCACCAACAAAAAGTGCGAACATGGGAGGTTCTCCCCCTTCCAACATGCATATGAGTCAAAATGCAAGTTAGCAGCTTCAGGCATATATTCAGGAGAATGCAAAGATGCTCTAAACAGTATAACTCCAATGACTCAACAACAGCATACAAGCTCAGCAAAGGCTCAAACTGATCACCAGATATGAAATATGAACATATGAGCAGAAAAGAGCAGTTTTGAGTCAAAAGGTATTCACCATTAAAATAGCACTAGCAATGTATGAGCAGGAGTCTGAACAAGTGCTAAACATGTATACAAGGTGAACTACCCCTAGCAAAGTTCAATCATCATGCTTAAGAATGAAACATACACTTGTGAATTCAACTTTAGATCGGAGTTGCAGCAGTGAAATTACACAAGTTCAATTATTAGCATGTGATTGCGAGAGGTTGAAAGCTTGTCATTGCCTAACTTTTCAACCGAGTGAAGCCTATGCCAAAGCAATCAGAAGCTTAAAGCTACGGTTTCAGTCATACACTACACGGCGCAAGTTTAACTCAAAGTGCAATGAGAAACCGTCTCGATACCGTGATGTGTTGACAAGCAATCCCATCTCGATCTTTTCAATTCACTAAACTTGGTTCAAATTTTAAACATGATATGAACAGACCAAGCGAGTGAATGACTCAGAACTAGAGACATAGCAACCTAGCATATATGAAAAGCACGAGTAAACTCAACACATCCTACACATGCTTAGTTGCATATCTTAATGGTGAACATTTTTAGATTTTAAGTATTTAAGCAAATTCACCATTTCAAAATAGCTCTGCTCACAACATGTACTACTGATCAGAAAGAGCATAAGCTACAAGCATCAATATAAGCATCAAAGCATACTACATAGAGCATAGTTACATTCTAGTGATTATAAACATGAAGCTCAGAATGTAAATGCGTATGCTGAAATGCAAAAGAAAGGAAAGACAAAAGAGTCAGTCAAATATACAAGATCCAAAATGTTTCCCCCCAACTAAAAGGGGAAACACACACCAAGCTCACCCCTCAACCGGTTAAAGGTTGATTCGTCTAAAGGCTTGGTGAAAATATCAGCCAGTTGATGATGAGTATCGACATGACGAAGGTCGATATCACCCTTCTCCTGGTGGTCTCGCAAGAAATGAAAGCGCACATCAATGTGTTTGGTCTTCAAGTGAAGCACGGGGTTCTTAGCAACGCTAATAGCACTCGTGCTATCACAAAGCAAAGGAACACGAGTAAAGCTCAGACCAAAATCACGCAAAGTGGCCATCATCCAAAGCAACTAGGAACAGCAGCTAGCCGCAGCAACATACTCAGCCTCCGTGGTAGACTGGGCGACACTAGACTGCTTGCGAGAATACCACGAAACAAGAGAAGAACCAATAAACTGGCAAGTCCCAGAGGTGGACTTGCGCTCAATACGGCAACCAGCAAAATCGGCATCGGAATAGCCGCAAAGGGAGAGGGTGGAGGAAGCAGAATACCAAATCTCAAACTCAGGTGTGAAACGAAGGTACCTGAATATCCGCTTCACCGCCTGACGGTGAGAGGTGCGTGGCGACGCCTGAAAGCGCGCACATAGACATACCGCGAACTAGATGTCCGGCCGTGTCGCCGTCAGGTAGAGGAGCGACCCGATCATGCTTCGGTACTCCTTCTGGTCCACTGCTTCTCCATCCACATCCGCATCCAGGGCAGTCGTCGTCGACATGGGTGTTGGAAGACGCTTGGCCTCACCCATATCGAACCGCTTCAGCAAGTCCTTGGTGTACTTGCCGTGGTGCACGAACGTCCCTTCTCGGGATTGCTTGATTTGCAACCCGAGGAAAAACGTCAGCTCGCCCATCATGCTCATCTCGAACTCCCTGCTCATAGTATCTGCAAACTTGGCTACCAAAGCGTGAGAAGAACCACCGAAAATGATATCATCCACGTAAATCTGGACCAAGAGAGTGTCTTTGCCTTGCCTGAGGAGAAAGAGCGTTTTATCTACACATCCCATTTTAAAACCCTTAGCAAGCAAAAAGGTTTTCAACCTATCATACCAGGCTCTAGGGGCCTGTTTCAAACCATATAAAGCTTTGTGTAGTTTAAAAACATGGTCTGGAAACTTGGGATTTTCAAAACCAGGGGGTTGCTCAACATAAACCTCTTCTTCTATGTAGCCATTTAAGAAGGCACTCTTGACATCCATTTGAAAAAGTTTGAAACCTTTGGATGCAGCAAAAGCCAAGAGTATCCTAATAGCCTCCAAACGAGCTACAGGAGCAAATGTCTCCTCATAGTCTATCCCCTCCTTCTGACTATAACCCTTCGCTACAAGCCTGGCCTTGTTTCTAACAACGTGGCCATCCTCTCCTTGCTTGTTTTTGAAAACTCATTTTGTCCCAATAGGCTTACACTCAGGAAGAGGTGGAACTAGAACCCAAACCTGATTTCGCTCAAAATTCTCAAGCTCCTCATGCATGGCATTGACCCAATCAGGATCCGTCAAAGCGTGTCCAACATCTCGGGGCTCAAAATTAGCAACAAAAGCAGAATGAGCGAAGTGCAAGATTTGCTGTGACCTGGACCGAGTGACTCGTTCGTCGATGTTGTCGATCATCTGCTGAGGCGGGTGCTGGCGCTGGATGTGTCGTGGCGCCTCCCGAGCTGAAGTGATCTCCCCCTCAAGAGCAGCTGGTGCCTCCCCGGGTACAAAAGGTACCGCTCGGGGTGGCGGATCCCACGGCCCCCAAGTCGAAGAAGAGGGATCAGGGCCGTGAGTCGTAGTAGAAGCTGCTCCTTGCGGCACAGCAGGTGGAGGGGGTGCTGGATCATCCATACCTTTAGCACCCTCGTCCTCGTCATCAAAAAGAGGCTCACCAACCTCATGATCACCTGCACGCTCAAAACGAGAAGAGGGACAAACCATGGTCTCGTCGAAGGTGACATCTGATGTCTCCATGACTCGGTTAGTATCAAGGTTAAGTACACGATATGCGCGAGTGTGAGTGCCATAACCCAAAAATACTCCGTCAGAAGATCGAGACTCAAATTTGTCCAAGTTGCCCTTTTTGAGTATAAAACAATGGCAACCAAAAACTCTAAAATAACTCACCTTGGGCAGTTTTCCAAAACACAACTCATAAGAAGTCTTTTTCAAGAAAGCTCGGAGAAAAATGCGATTGGAAATGTAGCATGCAGTGCTCATAGCTTCGGCCCAATATCGCCTAGGAGTCCTATGCTCATCGAGCATCATCCTGGCCATCTCAACAAGGGTCCGATTCTTCCTCTCTACAACACCATTCTGAGGAGGTGTGTAGGGGGAAGAAAACTGATGCTCTAAACCCAAAGAGTTACAGAACTTCTCAAAATCCGAATTCTTGAATTCGGAACCATTATCACTTTGAATTGCTCGCATCGAGTTCAAAGGGAACTCATTCTAAAGACGCAAAATCAGATTGCGAGCAAAGGAGAAAGTCTCGGTCTTCTCAGCTAAAAAGAAGACCCACGAATATCTCGAAAAGTCATCAACAACCAAAAGCACATACCACTTCCCCCCAACCGAGCTCACCCGAGCCGGACCAACAAGGTCCATGTGCAAAAGCTCTCCAGGGCGCTTGGTCATAACCTGAGTCACTGGATGGTGGGGAGCGGCAACCATCTTCCCATTTCTACAAGAGTGGCAAACAAGATCCTTCTCCATAGATAACTTGGGCAATCCTCGGATTAAGCCAAGTGAACTAAGCCTTGCAAGCAAGTCAAAGCTCAAATGTCCAAGTCTCCTATGCCACTTCCAAAGACCAGAAGAGGAAGGTCCAGCCACAAGACAACGAGAAGTACCAAAAGACTCCGAGAAATTCGCACGAAAGACTTTTCCAAAGGGCGAAATCAAACACACAAGATTGCCCTAAGGATCCAAAATACGACTGAGATTCAGTTTAAAACGAATCTCATAGTCGTCGTCAAAGAGTTGTGAAACAGAAAGAAGGTTAAAATGCAAGTTAGAAACAAGAGCAACATCGCGCAACACAAAGTGCTCATTAACTCGCACCGACTTGCGAGACAATACTTTACCTTTGCTATTGTCGCCGAAGGTTATGTACTCCTTTCCGGCAACAGGGCTAAGGCTGGAGAACCACTTGGCATTTCTGGTCATGTGCCTCGAGCAACCAGAATCCACCAACCAAATGTCCTCCAACCGTTTTACCTACATCAATAAAAAGACATAGGGTGAGCATACGGTCCAACACTGGGGTTAGTGAAGTAAGGGGAATACCAGTGTTGGGCCGGCTGCTCAAAAGAATGGTTAGCGGAAAAACCATTCCTAGCACGTCTACGAGAGGAGCGATCACCACGTAGAGGAAAACGTGGTGCGCTAAGGGAGGAGCGTCCATCGCGATACTCAAAACGCGGTGGGGGAAAACGCTCAACTACAAAGCCTCCACCACGGGGTCCATAACCTACAACTGCAGGCTCCCGCCGGGCACGCTCTCTACGAGGCCTAGGCCTAGCAACTTGAGGCACTGCGCCTCTAGGCCTAGCGTCTCTCCTCGGACCTCTCTGCTGCCTAGGCCTGGGAACTTGAGGTTCTGGACCTCTGGGCCTAGCAGCACGTCTCGGTGCTCTCCTCTGAACATTCGGCGCATGTACATCATGGAAAGGATGGTACATGTCCGGGTTGTTCATCTCCCTAGCACGGCGCGCCTCTCTCTTGCGCCTAAAGAAGAACGCGCTCAAGTGTCCATCTCTCCCACAAAAGTCACAATGATACCTCACCGCACGCAAAGGGGGTTGTTGGTACTCATGGCTGTGGGTGTGGATCACTTTGCCCTTCTGTGGCAACTCCTCCTGGATAGGTGGCATTGTGTCCAGCTTGTTTTTGAGGTGGTTGGGTTTGGGATGCCACACTTGGTTCTTGGGTGGAGCTCTCGGAGGTTCCTCAAATACCCCATCCTTGGTGTTAGGTTTGAGAGGCTCTTTGGGTGGAAGCTTGGTAAGTTTGGGAGTAGTGGTGGAGTTGGGCTTCTCACTAGGATTCAGACCACTCGACTCTCCAATCTTCCCAAAAGCAGAAAGATCAACACCCTGAGCAAGACCTACACCAGAAACTTCAGCAGCTCGCTTAAATTGGGAGATCATCATCCCGAGCTGTGGCTCACTACAAGAGACCCATGACAAGATGGTCCGAAGGTATGTGTTTTCTTCCTCGGTTTGCATCTTGTCATGCTTCACATTGGCTATATCCATCTCCAAACCCTCACAGAGAGCACACCTAGCCACACAAGTGCTACCTGAGTTGGCCTCTTCAAGAGACACAATCTTGGCATTCTTTTCTGCCAACTCAGATTGCAAGACAGGACAAGTCTTGCATGCACCCAACAGAGAAGGTCTAGCCTTCAGCTCATCCACCTCTCCTACCAACGCAACATACTTACCTCTCAAAGTGAGAAGGTCAGTCATGTGCGTGGTGCACATCTCACACTCAACCTCATCAGACACAACCACGGTGGACTTGGCAAACTCAAGCTCCCTCACCGTGTCCTCCCACTTCTGCCTAAACTCTTTGCGCTCTCTAGCGGCATGCCTAAGCAACTTATCCTGACTAAGGAGCGCGGCAGTAAGTTTCTCGACCTCAGCAGAAAGCTCGTCGTGTGTGAGAGATACCTGGGAGCTGTCGTCATCGTCGTCGTCGTTCCGAGGGGTGTGCTCCAGCTTGCCGTCGACCTCATCACCAAGCGCCATGGTGCAGAAGCCGTCGTCGTCGGCTAAGAAGCAGAGACCGTTCAGCTTGTCCTCGATCCTCATCTTCTTCTCGGACTCGTCATCGCTTGAGCAAGCGGAGTCATCATCCGAGCCATCGACGTCGCTGAGCGTGGCGAAGAACGCACGCTGCTCAGCCTGGGCCTTCTCCAAGTACTTCTTCTTGATGTACTCCTTGTTGAAGCCGCCCCTCCGCTTGTGCCTCGGGGGGACGTACTTCTCCTTGCGCTTGCCGGCGTCGTACTTGTGCCCATGATCGCCCTTCCCAGATGAATGCTTCTTCTTGGGACAGTTGGCGACGAAGTGGTCAGGGTCGCCGCACTCATAGCATCCTGAGCGTCCTCCTCCGCGGCGACGGTTCATGCGGTTGTTGTGGAACCGCGAGAACCGGTTGGCGAGCATTGCCAACTTGTCATCCCCCAAAGACTCAAGCTGGTCCTCTGTGACAGAAAAGAGAGATGAAAGAGCAAAACCTCCAGAGGGGTTAGAAGAGCCAGAAACCAAAGCCATAGTCAGGCCAGAAGGATTCTCATAAGAAGCCCTCGACATGGCGTCAATCTCACTAGACTTGAGCTTACTAAAGAGCTCGTCGCAGGTGAGGGTCTCATAGTTAGACGATTCGATGATCGCCTGGACCTTTGAGTCCCATACCGACCGATCAAAAGTGTGCAAAAGCTTCAAAGCCCTCTCATGATCGTCAAAAGGCAACAACTCCTTGTTTGCTCTCATCTTGTTGACAATGACCTGAAAGCGAGCGAATAAACTCTCTATGCTCTCACCAGGCATGTGTCGAAAGTTCTCGTACTCCCGCTTGTGCGACTCGTAGAGACGAGATTTGACTTGAGAAGTTCCCTCATGGAAGCGCATGAGGGTAGCCCAAATCTCACGAGCCGTGGGGAGGTGAGAAACTCGATCAATCTCAGACATGCTCAAACAGGAGAAAAGAGCGTTACGCGCTCGGCTATTGGCATCGTGCTCATCTATCTGAAGCTGAGTAACACGAGCAGCCAAGACAACGTAATCGTCCCTGTTGCAAATCTCCCAAACAGAAGAGCCCATGCTCTGAAGATAGGCCGACATGCGTATCTTCCAATACGCATAGTTCATCCCATCAAAGAACGGCGGTTTGCCCACGCCGCGATCCATGTCGCCTTCTGTGGATCTGGAACCGGCTAAGGTGGAAGATCCTTAACCCGCTCCGATACCAATTGAAGGACCGAGAAGCAACCAGAAAGCGACCAGAGGGGGGTGAATGGGAGCTTCAAAATTTCCTTTCGGAAACTAGTAGCCACTGTCCCGAGAATCACCCCGAAAGACAAACCCTAGAGCTTGCTAATGTGCACGACCCTAGATGTAGGGTGGATGCTTCCAAGAAGCACAGCGGGACACTACACAACTCTAGAAAGACAGCGCAAAAACCCAAAACCAAATCCGAGAACGGATGAGCAAACGAGGGACGAATCAGTGCTGAATCAGCAGCATCGGAAGCTGGCTAGCGTCCGATGCCCTAGCACCTCAAAAACCTTACTGCATACGCATCAGACGCTGTGAACAGTGAAATCTCATCGTCCGATGTGAACAGAGCCCCTCAAAAACCTTACTGCATACGCATCAGACGCTGTGAACAGTGAAATCTCAGCGTCCGATGGTCTCACTCCGGCGCGTCCGATGCACAACGGAGCGTCCGGTGGTAGCGTCCGATGCTCCTTAGAAAATGTCAGATCCTGACACGTGGCAACGGAGCCTCCGATGCCAAAGGGGTCAGCGTCCGATGCTATGAACTCGAGCGTCCGATGCCCCCAACGCAGTGCAGTTCTTCCGTGAAATTCACTCGATCTCCTCCGAATCAAAAGCACTAGGGCTTAGACTTGGTGTGAGAAGTTCCAAGGATGTTAGTGAGCTATCCCACGGGGATCATGGCTCGAACCTAACTCCAAATCAAGGAATTGGAAGAAATTGAGGCAATGGAGCAAAAAACCGATCCAACACGAAAATCGTTCGATCTCCTAGACCGTGAGGTTAGAGGTGAATCCTTTCGGTGGAAAGAAGTGCCTCACGACATAGGACAACTTGGTTCAAATGGATTTGCAAAAGATGAACCGAGCAAAGAGATCGAGCGATGGGAAAAATGTGGATACAAAGGATTCCACGAAGAACACGAACAAATCGCAAATCACAACCACGAATTGCAACCATGTGGCTAGCACACGCTACAACAGTGAGGTTACGGCCTCACTTCCTCGGAATCACCAGTACACAGAGGCATGTCTCTCTGTGGATCTCAGCTAGCTACAGCAGGGAATGGGAGAGCAGGAAACCCTAAGTGCGAAAGAGCAAATGACTAAGATTCATGGGAGGAGGGTGTCTCCCGACTTCTTATCCTACTACTAGCCTAAGTCTATTTTCAACTCTACCCCTCTCTATTCTAATTACAGAGCAAACCAGCTAAACCCTAGGGTTATTCTGGACAAACACGGTGGTAGGTGTATCCGACGGTCACGCCCGCACAATTCGAAGCGTTGCCTCGACGCAACCTCCAGATCGCCACCACGTGCCGCCCTCGCTCTGCACCCCCGGTTTTGTGGCCCAAACCGGGAAACCAGCCTTTTCCAGCCAACCCCCGGTTTTGAGGCCCAAACTGGGAAACCAGCCCACCAGCTTCTGAGTTTTGAGGCCAAACTCAGCAAACCTTCAGCGCCCAGGTTTTGAGGCCCAAACCTGGAAACCGACCTCAGCCCGAGTTTTGTGGCCAAACTCGGAAAGCATCCGCACCCAGGTTTTGAGGCCCAAACCTAGAAACCGTCCATCCGATGGTTTTTCCCTGGCTCTACCACCAAACCGACGTCGTAGAGGGGATGCACCTCCCGTGCACCCCGTCCACCGACACCTGTCCCCGAGTCCACGACTCAGGCAACACATGACCGCAAGTCTTCGCTTGTAGCTACCACAAGCTGCCAGCCACCACAGCTGATCCTCGGGCCTTTGGTCCCTCAGTCCAAGTCTCACGTCCGCCCTTCGCCACTCTCGGTCCATCGGCACGGCACGTCTCTACTTGACCTTCACCTCACCTTCGATCACTGCTTCCGTGCTCGACACCTGCACAACACAAGCCAAAGAACATGCGCATCATACCAGTTGACAATCTCTCATCACTCAGAGACCCGGCATACACCCATGTATCCGCACTTTGGTGTACTTGCCCTGGTGCACAAATGTCCCTTCTCGGGATTGCTTAATTTGCAACCCAAGAAAGAATGTCAACTCGCCCATCATACTCATCTCGAACTCCCTGCTCATAAGATCTGCAAACTTGGCAACCAAAGCGTGAGAAGAACCACCGAAAATGATATCATCCACGTAAATCTGGACCAAGAGAGTGTCTTTGCCTTGCTTGAGGAGAAAAAGTGTTTTATCTAGACATCCCATTTTAAAACCCTTAGCAAGCAAAAAGGTTTTCAACCTATCATACCAGGCTCTAGGGGCTTGTTTCAAACCATATAACGCTTTGTGGAGTTTAAAAACATGGTTTGGAAACTTGGGATTTTCAAAACCGGGGGGTTGCTGTACATACACCTCCTCTTCTATATAGCCATTTAAGAAGGCACTCTTGACATCCATTTGAAAAAGTTTAAAGGCTTTTGATGCAGCAAAAGCCAAGAGTATCCTAATAGCCTCCAAACGAGCTACAGGAGCGATAGTCTCCTCATAGTCTATCCCCTTCTTCTGACTATAACCCTTGGCTACAAGTCTGGCCTTGTTCCTCACAATGTGGCCATCCTCTCCTTGTTTGTTTTTGAAAACCCATTTTGTCCCAATAGGATTATAGTCTGGAGGAGGTGGAACTAAAACCCAAACTCGATTTCGCTCAAAATTTTCTAACTCCTCATGCATGGCATTGACCCAATCCGGATCCGTCAAAGCGTGTCCAACATCTCGGGGTTCAAAATCAGCAACAAATGCAGAATGAGCAAAGTGAGAGATTTGTTGTGACCTGGACCGAGTGACACATTCGTCGATGCTGCCGATCATCTGTTGAGGCGGGTGTTGGCGCTGGATGTGTCATGGCGCCTCCCGAGCTGAAGTGATCTCCCCCTCAAGAGCAGCTGGTGCCTCCCCGGGTACAAAAGGTACCGCTCGGGGTGGCGGATCCCACGGCCCCCAAGTCAAAGAAGAGGGATCAGGGCCGTGAGTCGTAGTAGAAGCTGCTCCTTGCGGCACAGCAGGTGGAGGAGGTGCTGGATCATCCATCCCTTCAGCACCCTCGTCCTCGTCATCAACAAGAGGCTCACCAACCTCATGATCACCTGCACGCTCAAAACGAGAAGAAGGACAAACCATGGTCTAATCGAAGGTGACATCAGATGTCTCCATGACTCGATTAGTATCAAGGTGAAGTACACGATAAGCTCGAGTGTGAGTGCCATAACCCAAAAATACACCGTTAGAAGAACGAGACTCAAATTTGTCCAGGTTGCCTTTCTTATGTATAAAACAGTGGCAACCAAAAACTCTAAAATAACTCACTTTGGGCTGTCTTCCAAAACACAACTCATAAGAAGTCTTTTTCAAGAAAGCTCGAAGAAAAATGCGATTGGAGATATAGCATGCAGTGTTCATAGCTTCGGCCCAATACCGCCTAGGAGTCCTATGCTCATCGAGCATCGTCCTGGCCATCTCTACAAGGGTCCGATTCTTCCTCTCTACAACACCATTCTATGGCGGTGTGTAGGGGGAAGAAAACTGATGCTCCAAACCCAAAGAGTCACAACTTCTCAAAATCCAAATTCTTGAATTCAGAACCATTATCACTTCTAATAGCTCGCATCGAGTTCAAAGGAAACTCATTCTGAAGACGCAAAATCAGATTGCGAGCGAAAGGGAAAGTCTCAGTCTTCTCAGTCAAAAAGAAGACCCACGAATATCTTGAGAAATCATCAACAACGACCAAAACAAGCCACTTCCCCCCAACCGAGCTCACCCGAGCTGGACCAACAAGGTCCATGTGTAAAAGCTCTCCACGGTGCTGTGTCATGACCTGAGTCACTGGATGGTGAGGAGCGGCAACCATCTTCCCATGACTACAAGAATGGCAAACAAGGTCCTTCTCCATGGACAACTTGAGCAATCCTCGGATTAGGCTAAGTGAGCTAAGCCTTGCAAGCAAGTCAAAGCTTAGGTGACTGAGTCTCCTATGCCACTTCCAAAGATCAGAGGAGGAAGGACCCGCCACAAGACAGCGAGAAAATCCAAACGACTCCGAGAAATTTGCACGAAAGACTTTCCCAAAGGGCGAAATCAAACATACAAGATTGCCCTGAGGATCTAAAATACGACTGAGATTCAGTTTAAAACGAATCTCATAGTCATCATCAAAAAGTTGCGAAACAGAAAGAAGGTTAAAATGCAAGTTAGAAACAAGAGCAACATCACGCAACACAAAGTGTTCATTAACTCGCACTGACCCACGAGACAACACTTTACCTTTACTATTGTCGCCGAAGGTGATAAACTCCTTTCCGGCAACAGGACTAAGACTGGAGAACCACTTAGCATTTCCGGTCATGTGCCTCGAGCAACCGCAATCCACCAACCAAATGTCCTCCAATTGTTTTACCTACATCAATAAAAAGACATAGGGTGAGCATACGGTCCAACACTGGGGTTAGTGAAGTAGGGAGAGTACCAGTGTTGGCCCGGCTGCTCACAAGAATGGTCAGTGTAAAAACCATTCCTAGCACACCTACAGGGAAAGCGATCACCACGCACAGGAAAATGTGGTCCGCTAAGGAAAGAGCGTCCATCGCGATAGTCAAATCACGGTGGAGGGAAACGCTCAACAAAGCCTCCGCCATGGGGTCCTTATCCTGCAAAGTCAGGACCCCGCCGGGCAACACCTCCCTGACGTCTAGGACCTTGAGGCACTGCACCTCTAGGCCTAGCAGCTCTCCTCGGAGCTCTCCTCTAAACATTCGGCACATGTACATCATGGAAAGGATGGTACATGTCTGCATTGTTCATCTCCCTGGCACGGCGCTCCTCTCTCTTGCGCCGAAAGCAAAACTCACTCAAGTGTCCATCTCTCCCACAGTGCTCACAATGGTACCTCACCCCTCTCATAGGGGGTTGTTGGTACTCACGGTAGTGGGTTTGGATCACTTTGCCCTTCTGTGGCATAAGCTCCTCCTGGATAGGTGGCATTGTGTCTAGCTTGTTCTTGAGGTGGTTTGGTTTGGGAGCCCATTGCTGTTTCTTGGGTGGAGCTCTCGGAGGTTCCTCAAACACTCCATCCTTGGTGTTAGGCTTGAGAGGCTCTTTGGGTGGAAGCTTGGTAAGCTTGGGAGTAGTGGTGGAGTTGGGCTTCCCACTCGGGTTAAGACCACTCGACTCTTCAATCTTCCCAAAAGACGAAACATCAACACTCAGAGCAAAACCTACACCTGGACCTCCAGCAGCACGCTTAAATTGAGCGATCATCATCCCAAGCCGTGGCTCAATGCACGACACCCATGACAGATGGTCCGAAGGTATGTATTTTCTTCCTCGGTTTGCATCTTGCCATGCTTCACATTTGCGATCTCCATCTCCAAACCCTCGCATAAAGCGCACCTCGACACACAAGTGCTACCCGAGCTAGCCTACTCAAGAGACTCAATCTTGGCATTCTTCTCTGCCAACTCGGATTGCAAGCCTGCACAAGACTTGCACGCACCCAACAACACGGGTCTAGCCCGGAGCTCATCCACCTCTCCAACCAAAGCAGCATACTTACCTCTCAAGGTGAGAAGGTCAGTCATGTGCTTAGTGCACATCTCGCACTCAGCCTCCTTAGACACGACCATGGTAGATCTAGCAAACTCAAGCTCCTTTACCATGTCCTCCCACTTCTGCCTAAACTCCTTTCGCTCTCTAGCTGCACGCCTAAGCAACTTATCCTGACTAAGCAAAGCGGCAGTCAGCTTCTCAACCTCAGTAGAGAGTTCTTCAGGAGTTTGAGATACCTGCGAGGAGTCGTCGTCGTGAGGGATGTCCTCCAGCTTGTCGTCGACCTCATCACCAAGGGCCATGGTGCAGAAGCCCTCGTCGTCGGCGAAGAAGCAGAGACCGTTCAGCTTGTCCGCGATCCTCTTCTTCTTCTCGAACTCATCGTCGCTCGAACCAGTGGAGTCATCATCCGAGCCATCGACGTCGCTGAGTGTGGCGAAGAAAGCACGCTGCTTAGCCTGGGCCTTCTCCAAGTACTTCTTCTTGATGTACTCCTTGTTGAAGTCGCCCCTCCACTTGTGCTTTGCGGGGACGTACTTCTCCTTGCGCTTGCCGTAGTCGTACTTGTGCCCATGATCGCCGTTCCCAGATGTGTGCTTGTTCTTCTTGGGACAATTGGCGATGAAGTGGTCGGGGTCACCGCACTCAAAGCATCCTGAGCGTCCTCCTCCGCGGCGACGGTTCATGCGGTTGTTGTGGAACCACGAGAACCGGTTGGCAAGTAAAGAAGTGAAGAGAGTGCAAAGCCTCCAGAGGGGTTAGCAGAAGAGCCAGAAACCAAAGCCATAGTTGAGCCAGAAGGATTTTCATAAGAAGCCCTCGACATGGCATCAATCTCACTAGACTTGAGCTTACTAAAGAGCTCGTCGCATGTGAGGGTCTCATAGTTAGACGATTCGATGATCGCCTGGACCTTTGAGTCCCACACTGACCGATCGAGAGTATGCAAAAGCTTCAAAGCCCTCTCATGATCGTCGAAAGGCAACAACTCCTTGTTTGCTCTCATCTTATTGACAATAACCTGAAAGTTCTCATACTCCCGCTTGTGCGACTCGTAGAGACGAGATTTGACTTGAGTGGTTCCCTCATGGAAGCGCATGAGGGTCGCCCAAATCTCACGAGCCGTGCGGAGGTGAGAAACGCGATCAAACTCGGACATGCTCAAACAGGAGAAAAGAGCGTTACGTGCTCGACTATTGGCATCATGCTCATCCATCTGAAGCTGAGTAACACGAGCAGTCAAGACAACATAATCGTCCTTGTTGCAAATCTCCCAAACAGAAGAGCCCATGCTCTGGAGATAGGCCGACATGCGTATCTTCCAATACGCATATAGTTCATCCCATCGAAAAACGGCGGTTTGCCCACGCCGCAATCCATGTCGCCTTCTGTGGATCTCGAACCGGCTAAGGTGGAAGATCCTTAACTTGCTCCGATACCAATTGAAGGACCGAGAGTGCTACCAGAAAGCGACCAGAGGGGGTGAATGGGAGCTTCAAAATTTCCTACCGGAAACTTGTTGCCACTGTCCCAATAATCGACCCCAAGAGCAAACCTAGAGCTTGCAAGTGTCCACAACCCTAGATGTAGGGTGGATGCTTCCAAGAACCACAGCGAGACCCTATACAACTCTAGAAACCTAACGCAAAAGCCGGAAATCAAAACCGACAACGGACGAACGAATCGCGGACGAAACTGCACGAAAACAGTCGCATCGGACGCTGGCCTGCGTCCGATGGCTCATCACCAGACGCGTCCGATGCAAACAGGACCTCTCTGGAACCTTATTGGACTGGCATCGGACGCTGCTACAGTGAAACCCTAGCATCCGATGCTTGACCCCCGGCACGTCCGATGGCAATGGACGCTCCGATGGTCAGCGTCCGATGCTCCCTAAAAGACACTGTTAGACGACACATGGCACCGGACGCGTCCGATGGTATGAACCAGCGTCCGATGTTCAAGAACACAGCGTCCGATGGTCCCAATTCTGTGCTGTTCTTCCGCGAAAATCACCTGATCTCCCCCGAATCAAAAGCACTAAAGCTTAGACAAGGTATGAGGAGTTCCAAGGAGGTTAGTGAGCTATCCAAGGGGAATCATGGCTCGAACCTAACTCCAAATCGGTGAATTGGAAGAATTCGGGATAAGGGGAGCAAAAACCGATCCAAAAAGAAAATCAACCGATCTACTAGCTCGTGAGGTTAGAGATGATTTCCTTCGGTGGAAAGAAGTGCCTCGCGATCTAGAACAACTCAGTTCAAACAGATTTGCAAAAGACGCACCGAGTAGAGAGATGGATCACGGGGAAAAACATGGAGAAAGGCAACCCGGCGAAGAACACAAACAAAACGCGAATCACAACCATGAATTTGCAACCCTGTGGCTACCACACGCTACAACAATGAGATTACGGTCTCACTTCCTCAAAATCTCACGGGCACAGAGGTATTGTTCTCTTCTCTGTGGATCTCAGTTAGCTACAACAAGGAATAGGAGAGCAGGAAATCCTAGAAGCAAAAGAGCAAATGACTGAGATAATTTGGGAGGTGGGTGTCTCCCCCTACTTATCCTAATTCTAATTCCCACTCTACCCCTAGTTCTTTACAGAGCGATCCAACCAAACCCTATGGCTATCCTGGACCAACCTGAAGATGATGCTGATCCGACGGCCACGCCCGCACAACTGGTAGCGTTGCCTCGACGCAAGCTCACTGATTGCCGCCATGTGCCGCCACCGCTCCACTTGTCCTTTTCCTGGACTCTGCCCCCGATTTTGTGGCTAAAACTGAAAAACCAGGCCTTCAAGTCCATCCCCCAGTTTTGAGGCCCAAACCGAAAAACCAGTCGCCCATCGCCTGAGTTTTGTGGCGCAAACTCAGAAACCCGCCAGCGCCCAGGTTTTGAGGCCCAAACCTGGAAACCGTCCTCAGCCCGAGTTTTGTGGCCCAAACTCAGCAAACCCGTAGCACCCCCAGGTTTTGTGGCCCAAACCTGGAAACCGTCCACCCGGTGGTTTTTCTGTGGCTCAACCACCAAGCCGGAGCTGTAGAGGGGATGCACCGCTCGTGCACCCCGTCCACTGACACGTGTCCCCAGGTCCTTGACCCGAGCAACACCATGCCCTGCAAGTCTCCGCTCGTCGCTGTCCTAGGCTGTCAGCCACCACAGCTGATCCTCAGGCCACCGGTCCCTCAGTCCAAGCCTCACGTCCACCCTTCATCGCTCTCGGTCCGTCGGCACGGCACATCTCTACTTGACCTTCACCTTGCCCTCGATCACTGTCTCCGTGCTCGACACCTGCACAACACAAGCCAAAGAACATGTGCATCAAACCCGTTGGCAATCACTCATCACTCGAGACTCGGCATACACCTATGTATCCGCAGTCCTTTTGCATTTAGCTACGATATTAGGAGTGGTGGGTACCTGTTGACACCTGGGGTGGCACGCAGAAGAAACCGCAAGCGCACGACTGTCAGTTGTAGCTTTTCACCTCAGAGTATTCCGGGGTATCGAATCCACGAGGAACGCGAAGTGATTTTGAGAAAACTAGGGGGTAAGGATATCTAGGATAGATGAAGGGAACGGGCACTATCTACTGAGGTAGATCCTAGTTCTATTAGACTTCTAGTGATTTAAGTTCTTTACTAGTGTATTGTGGGCGTACTAGCCTTTACCACTGACTTAGGTTGAACGCTAGCACAACGAGCCCTACTGTTAAACTAGACCAACTACGTGGTGGAATTCAAGGCGCATAGGGCTGTCACCACCTACTTGCTACCACAGCTTTCCCGGGGCCTAGCCGTATTCACTGGCAATATATAGCCTAAGTACCACACTTAATCTATATACTACTACTACTAGCCCTGTACTAGAACTAGAGCACTTGAAAGTAATATCAAGCAATGAAACAAACACACAAGTACTAAAAGTAAATACTTGAAGATAAAATAAGATACTAAGTTACCAAAGTTGAAGCGCAGAGCAGAGAGAAGTAGGGGTCTCCGACAACTCCGGAGCTCTCCAGACTTCTACTCTTCTCCTCTCCAGCTCCTCTTCTAGTGAGGCACTCACACTCTCTCTAATCTCTCTATCATAGCAAGTGTGCTACTCTAACCAACTAGTGGGGAATGGTGTGAGGCTCTCCGAATGAGAGCTCAAGGGGGCCTATTTATAGTGCTAGGGAGCTAGGGGGTACTTATAGAGTGAGGGGAGGTCGGTTAGGGTTTAGGGGGGTGGCGCCCGCCACCAAACCCTAGCGCCCGCCACCTCTCAGCCGTCCGTTGCAACCGCCATTCATCCAATGGTCCTCATTTACTCTCCCAAGTCGGTTTGAGGGCCGGTTAGGGTTCAGACACGTGTGCAAAGCCCACTATCCAGGTGACACTCTTCTTAGCCCTTGGATCAAACCGCCTTAATGTGCAATGGCCAAGATTTGAGCATGAGGTGACTCCCACGGATCGATGACGTGGCCTGGGCCACTTTTGGCATGAGTGACCTGGCGGCCGCTAGTAATAGGTGGCGGCCGCCACCCTACTCAGGGCCAAATGGGCCAGAGTGGCTTGGCCTTGCTCCTGGTACACTTGTTTGGCCCAAATTCCATCATTTCCTACATTAAGATAAGAAACTATGCACATGTGGAAATAGGTTAGTTATAAACCAAATCTTCTACTTTTTATGTTGTTTTACCTTGGTTTTGGGTGAAATGTTGATGGTGAAATGATGCTTTAAGCACCGTCAACAAGCTCCCCCACACTAACCTCTTGCTCGTCCCGAGCAAGCATGGACTTTAAGGAATGAAACAATTTTATTGAACTAAGCATTCACACAAGATGTTCAACTACCTATACTCATGTTAGTAACCTTTCCAAGTGGCTAATAAATCATACCCATGGCGGTTGAGAGATAGAATAGCTTGCAAGCAAGAGAAACACACTTTCCTCTTTTACATACCTTGGGGTTTTAGGGTATTTTCAAAATGAAAAACATGGTTCATTGAATCTCTCTTTAAATCTCAGGGCACTCATGGTGTATATCCTCACTTTATGGCAAAAGAAAATGCCAGAGTCTATCCTATGGTTTATGTGGAGTTTATAGGGAAAGGAATGGATGTAAGGCACTTCTATCTCTCTTTTATTGCTAAGTCAAGTTTAGGATCATGGGAGAGTATAGTCATGCACTAGCCAAGGTATAAGGTGGACTAACTCAACTCCTTTGTTCTTTTTGAAACTCTTCTCTTACCAAGGATCATGGCTATATGCATCTCTCTCTCTCTCTTTTTTTTGAAAACTTGGACACTTGTCCTTTTTAGAGCTTTTGCTCTTTTTTTTGAATACTTGGACACTTGCCCCTTTTTTAGAGCTTTTGCTCCTTTTTTTTAGATGCTATATAGCCATGTCCTTTGAAGGAATGAGAAAATTTATACAATTATTTTGGAACAAAATTTTGGAGGAGAACTACATGAGTATACTCTCAGTGTGAGAGTTCTCTCAAAAAGGCATGGTTTGCCTTGGCTTTTAGAGCATGACTAAACTCTTCTACCTAGATCAACTATTCTTGACAAAGCTCAAAGATTGATTTAGAAGGATTTATGGGCTGTTCTCCTACACTCTAATATTTTGGCTCTGGTAGGTGGATAGGAAAGAAAGATCATGAACCATGGTAATTTTGGTTTTCAAAATAAAAACTCCCAAGGTTGTAGCAGAGTACTAATGCAATTTCAATTACTACTTCTATATCTTATCAAACAACAACCAAGGTTGACTTTCCTATCCAAATGAGTAGGCTACTACACATGAATAAAAGGTAGAATAACATGTTATGTAAACACTCAATTCAAAAGAAATTGTTTCAGCATTTTTTTATTTCCTAGCTGCATTTTTAGTTCAAACCGAGACATCCAGTGATCCAAATTGTATAGAATTTAAAACACAGGTTTAAAGGTTCACCGGGGGTGTTTCGGCGCAGAGTGTCCTGGCGGCCGCCAGTAATAAGTGGCGGCCGCCATGGGCTTTGGCCCATGCGGCTTGCAAACAGCGTGGTAGTTACCTTGCTACGTTCAGGTTATAGCTTTGAACATTTTGTCACGTTTTACAGAGGTGTTTAGAGAGGGGATTTCCCCCACACTAGAAGTTTTGGTACTTTTTATTTTTAAAATGAACAAACTTGATGAAGGGAAAAGTAAGGGTGTCTTTTTATTCATTATATAAAGATTTCCTAAACAAAAGTTCTAAATTGAAAATTAAACAATCTAAAATTTAAATCAAGCAAAACTAAACTTAAACTAAATCAAACTAAAAATCTAACTAGACACCCTAATCTAATCTAATCTAATCTAATGTAACGGAGGAGCCTCGTAGAGATCCTCAAAGCCCGTCTCTTTGAAGAGACGCTTGATCTTCGAGGTGCAGCCCTTGAGGAGGACGGTGAACCGATCCTCCATGTCCATTTGCCAGAGGGCTATCTCTGAGACTTGATCCTCCAAGGCGCTTTTCTCCTTGCACAGCTTCTTCACCTCGGCGGTGAGTTTTTCGAGGGTTAACCCCTCCTCACCACTATTGACGGTTCTTAACGACATATTTCTACCGTCAACATGACCCATAAAAAGGAAGAAAGTCACATATTCTACTCACATATACCTTTACCGCTAACCAATTTCCACATGTATTGCAAAAGTATGTTTTGTAGACCATAAACTTGTATACAGGTGGAAAACGGATAAAAAGGCGCAATTCGACACGATCAAATGCGCAAAACAACAAGAGGAATAAAAGCCCATACAAAAGTGCTGCAAAATTCAATCAGATTCAGACCCAGCACGACGTTTCAGGCCAAATGGGCTTTGGCCCAGCCCATGGGGGCCCAGCTAGGGGGCGGCCACCTGGCCACCGCCTTTGCAGAGGCGGTGCAATCAATGCCCCTAAGGCGGTTTTGGGTGAATTTTGCAGCAAGCCCCCTCCTAAACTGACCTAAAGCACCTATATAAGGAGAGGGGGAGGGGAGGCAAAGGAGAACAATTCCATCTCATTCAAGAATTCACTCATCATTCATCAAGATGTAGTCCACAAAAAGATACAAGAGAAGAAGTAGAGAGGAAGAGCTTCACTCATATCCTTAGCCTCTAGGTTAGGAATAGAATAGGGAGCGAGATAGAGAGTAGAGTAAGAGAAGTAGCAAGTAACCGGCTCCATCCCCTAGTTGCACTAGTCGGGAGGCCGAAGTATTGACTACTTCCTGCGCTGTACCTCTGCAACCCGACTTACTACATTGGAGTAAGAAAAGGTTGAGTTCTACTTTTGTTCTAGTAAGTTCTTGAGCATTGTTATCTTGTTCTTACAATCTTGCGGGTTCGTTGTCCATCTTTTGGTGGATGCTCTAGTAGAGGATCCTCTGAATCATTTGGAGGGGTTCCTGGCCAACGCTAGAGTAGTAGCTAATAGCGTTGACGTGGTGTCTAAGCTAAGAGCTACCCTCGTTTGCCTCGTATCCCATGGGTGAGGGGTCGGCGGCAGGTGGTGACAGCTCTGTTTGCCCTTAGTTTCCCCCACGTTCGGATACGGCGTAGAGCTATAGGCCGGAGTTACTTGGCAGACCAGGTATAAGCCGGTGCCCGAAGTAAGGTTGTGAAAACACGTTACCTTGTTCGAGGCTTCTAAGCATTAGAAGAACCTCGCTACCTAAGTCGTTCCCCTCTTTTCTCTCTAGGGTTTATTAGATCCGTGACCTTGAACACTTCCGTTCCCTGAGAAATTATGATACCCTGAATACCACCGGGTGAAGTGCTACAACGGTATCTTCCGTGCGCTTGCGGACTTTGCTGCTTCGCTAAGAAATACCAACAAGCATTTCTGGCGCCGTTGCCGGGGATAGATTCAAACCCTATTCTTGGTAGCGACGCTAAGAAGTGTCAACAAGCATTTCTGGCGCCGTTGCCATGGAACGGTTGTCGTTTTTAGTCTCTGAACCTAGTTGCCCATGTATCCTTGTGTGGAAAGAAAAAAAAATCTTTATATTTTATCCTATGAAACACAAATATCATTCCCGTAAACCTACCTCCATGAAGCTGGATTCAAAGCCAAACCCTTTTTGCTTCATCAGAGGAGTTCCACAACCCACCACTTCCAGCAAAACCAAGAGAACTCCACCCCTGGATGATTGCCACGGTTCGGGCATTATCCTTCTTAGGGCACAAAAAAAATGAAAATTCATGCCAACACCTGCTAGATTTCGAGGAAATATGTTCATGTCTATGTGTTTTGGGCATGACACATGGACAATCCTCAAAATTTAAGCAGCGTAAGAAGGAGTCTGTAGGTGCAGCCTGGGCCCGTTTTTTTTAACGTTAATACGTGCAGGCCCAGACTTGTCATTACCCACTGACATACTTTTATGTCTCTTTTACGTGAGTCTTGACATAGATGCTGACCTATGCCTAGACATGACTATTGGAGGAAGATTTACAAATAAAATTATGACGGAACAAGTAAAGCTTCTTAGCCAACTTTTTTTCTTTCATCATACGGCTCAAACCCCTCCAGGAAACCATCATGTAGAGTGTGGGGCAGTCCTTATTAGTCGAATTCAAACTCAAACCATCCACATATTCGACTATTGAACCCCCACCCGAACCAAGAACACCGAAGGGACATGTAATCCATCCTTCGGAGTTCCTGATTGAATTCAAGGATTATGGCAGAACCTTGACCTTACCTTGGCACGAAAGGAACACGTTCCTTTTTAGGGAAGTTTCTCCTAACACGGAACCTTCAAAGGAGTGGTTAATGGAGGCGAAATGTTCTTCTAAAGCAATTTAGATTCTTTCACCTTCCATAACTACAACTTATTCGTTTAGGGGAACTTCCATAGAAGCCCTTCACAACATAGAAGTCGGGACTAATTTCATTTCTTGGCAGAATCCCTATTGGGCAACATGCCGCTAGTCCCGACTAACATGCTCTTCAAAGGTCCACCAGGGCTCTTTTTTTTTAGTGTTGTTGGATTGTTAGGGCTGTGCCATTAGAAATAAATGAAACCAAGGTTCACTTAGAATTTCATATCTATGCCATCCTTGACTTTGATCTTATGTTAGGTTTCCCGCTAGACCAACTCTCACCATTTAATGGGATCCTAGCTGAAAAGTTGGGAACGGCTGCTTCCGCTAACCCTAACCCTTGTCCTGAACATCAAGTGGTGAAGTAGCAACCCAACCACACCTTGTTTGAGGAGGCAAATTGCTTTTTCTCGTTCACTTCACACTTGGGTGAAATTGAACGACCTTTAACCTCGCTCAAACCAAGTCATGTCCCTCTGACCTAACAATTGTTGTTCTCGATGGTGGCCGAGAATCAACAAGTGGTTCTGCATGACACATCTTTGGAGAATAAAAACTCCCCTGGCCAAGGACATGCCCGAAACAACAACCCTAGAGACCAAACCAGATTCCACTTTTGAGCATGTTAACCTTATTTTTGAAACGTCTCATGTTTCATGCTCACCCATGGAGTCTCTAGAGTTTGTTTCGGACCATTTGCATCTATGTGGATCACAACCATTCTTGATTCTTGTTATCTAACTTTTCGAGAGGATGGCTGTGGATGCCTATGTTTTTCATAGACATTACAAACCCCGTAGTCGCATGATGGTATCGACCTTGCAGCTTGAACGCTTGTGCTCAATGTTCGGTGGTGTAGCTGGGAACTACACCACCATTAATAGCTGCAAGACGAGATTCCCATGGTCAAGCTTATGACCCTAATCAAAGCACTGCCGGAAGATACCCCGGATTATCATAAAAAAAAATCAATCAATACATACAAGATCATGTTGTCAAGCTAGAATGCACCCTCGGGTATTCTTGGTCGATAACCATTTCAGGTTGAAACTAAGAAGAACAAGGGACAGACGAGGCACTACAACATGGAGCTACATCGACCACACAACTCTGATGTTTTGGGACACACTCAAAAGGAGACCCCGACCTGACACCCTTGACTTTTTCACAAAAAGTTCAAGTGTGGGGGAGGACGACAAGAACATCATGTTCCATAAAAACTAAAGGTTATGCTAGCTCACCTTGCAAAAAAAATGAAGAGCAAAAAAATATATAAATATAGATAAATATATATATAAGAAAAAAATAAATAAAAAAAGAGAGAGATTGAAAAAAAATATATATTTATATATCTATAAAAAAGAGAGAGAGAGAGAGAGAGAGAATGGGAAAGGAAGGAGGAGCAGAGTGGTCTCATCATGATCCACCTGACTCCACCTCGTGCATACAAAGTCTTGGTACACTTATCATCTCATACAAGACTTGCATCGCCATATTCCACGACCTTTGCTGATGACATCAAGGCCCATGGTCTATACACATTACTCGTGTATGTGTTTGTGACCAAAGCCTTGGTGCCCACCTGAGTATGATCTTCAAGACACCACTACAGCTGGTTCAAAATTCAAGACTACAGATGCTGCCGATAAAACACACTCAGGTATGCAAAGGTAATAAATGCTCACCAACCCATTTGCTCATATTTGTCCCTTTACTTTTAAAATTTGTGCTTCCTTTTCTTATGCCATATGCTCTAGTTTGGATGGATTCCAACGATACATCCATAGGCTCTTTAAATTAAGCATGGTGCTTAGGTTAAACTAGCCTCCTTTAATCAAGTTTAAACATGGTGTTTAATTTTGATTAATGAACTTTGAGTTGTTGACATAAATAATAGAAATAATTCTTTTGCTAGAGATAAACTAAGGCTAGATTTGTGCTGCATGCTTCACCTTAGCCTTGTTTGAGTTAAAGAAGCTTGGTGAACAAATAAACTCTTGAAAAAAAAACTCTCTCGCTTTCTCTTTTCAAAATAATGGCAACCTTTGTGAGCCATGTTCTCATGAGCTTTGTGTTTCTCAATTTTCCTTAAGCATGGATATATTCTTTCTCTCTGTTGCTATCAAAAAAAATATATGGTGATAATAATAATAAAAAATAATAATAATAATAACCTTAGCGAAAAAAAAATTATTAAAATTTTAGGGATCCTCGGTAATCAAGCCGATAGAACCGTTGCTTGTTGTTGTTTGTTTTTGTTTTGTTTAATAAAGACAGGTACAGGCACAAGTGTGAGGGAGATCTCTCGAGCATAAACTCACACGAGCTCGAGATCTCCCCAACACAGTGCACAAACACCATCGGAACCATCATGCGAAGGAAAGTATGAATTCAACTTTTACAAAACTCCTTCATCTTCAACGGTGGTTTGTGCAACTCTACTCTCATGTTGTTCCTAAGTTTTTAATTTTAAAATAAATAAAATTAAAGATGCAAAACCTTTGGACATCATATAAATTCCACTCTTATATGTGATGTAAGATATGAGCTTCTTCCTCGTTGAAATGATGAATAGTTGCTCTGTTTTATTTCTCACCTATGCCTAGCTTATAACTTAGTTTCCACCAAGATTTGGGTTTATTGGTAAATAGCTCACTTAAGAACTTGAAACTGGTGGGATGCATATGCTTACTCTAGTCTAAAGTTGTTGCTAGTTATGACTTGGTATAAACAGAGAATTGCTATGACTTTGTTTTAAGAAAAGCGTGACATCCGGTGAATTATTTCAAAAAAAAAACCTTAAAATTCAAAAGTCCTCATATGCTTATACTCACATTGAGCTTTGTCAAATTGTTGTGACCAATATTGTAGATTCTTGTCATGCACTTATGATTTGAGATTCACGCACACTTGTTATCCATCAAATAAAACTCTTGTCAATTTTTCTTTCTCAAAAAGAACTCAAGAAGGAGTTATGGGCTATGCAAAAAGAAAAAAATGAATATCCATGCCAAAAGGCATGTTGGAAAAAATGGGCAAGTGCCCGCTGTAGAATTAGGGGTATGGAAATACCCACAGAAAAGGAAAAAAATGAATATCCATGCCAAAAGGCATGTTGGAAAAAAAATGGGCACGTGCCCGCCAAAGTAGAATTAGCCGAAAAGATAACCCATACTCTCAAAGGAATTATAAAGAGAAGAGACTTGACAAAGAGTTCAAAAAGAACAAAAATATACCACGCACTTGCACATCTCAATCAAGAGTTTATGACTTGCATCTCCAATGGTTCGGTTTTTGACTTAGCAATAAATGTGAAACATTTGAGGAACTTACTTTGATTTTCAAAAAAAAACTCTGGATTAAAAGCTGCTATAAGAACAAAAGAAAAGCATCTCTGTGAAAACCAGTCTGACATGCAGCAACCAAAGATTGGAGGAGGCTAACAAGCCCCACAGGTAACAAGGTACAAGGGTAAGTAATCAACCAGTATATTCAAACCCTGGTAGACACTTTGGTATAAACCTGGCATTAGTGAAAAATAACCGGCATGGAAGCAACTCCTGATCAACAACCATATCCTTAGCTTTTGCTCGAGGACGAGCAATGGGTAAGTGTGGGGAAGTTTGTTGACGGTTCTTAACGACATATTTCTACCGTCAACATGACCCATAAAAAGGAAGAAAGTCACATATTCTACTCACATATACCTTTACCGCTAACCAATTTCCACATGTATTGCAAAAGTATGTTTTGTAGACCATAAACTTGTATACAGGTGGAAAGCGGATAAAAAGGCGCAATTCGACACGATCAAATGCGCAAAACAACAAGAGGAATAAAAGCCCATACAAAAGTGCTGCAAAATTCAATCAGATTCAGACCCAGCACGACGTTTCAGGCCAAATGGGCTTTGGCCCAGCCCATGGGGGCCCAGCCAGGGGGCAGCCGCCCCCTGGGTCGGCCGCCCCCCTGGAGACGCCACCTGGCCACCGCCTTTGCAGAGGCGGTGCAATCAATGCCCCTAAGGCGGTTTTGGGTGAATTTTGCAGCAAGCCCCCTCCTAAACCGACCTAAAGCACCTATATAAGGAGAGGGGGAGGGGAGGCAAAGGAGAACAATTCCATCTCATTCAAGAATTCACTCATCATTCATCAAGATGTAGTCCACAAAAAGATACAAGAGAAGAAGTAGAGAGGAAGAGCTTCACTCATATCCTTAGCCTCTAGGTTAGGAATAGAATAGGGAGCGAGATAGAGAGTAGAGTAAGAGAAGTAGCAAGTAAGCGGCTCCATCCCCTAGTTGCACTAGTCGGGAGGCCGAAGTATTGACTACTTCCTGCGCTGTACCTCTGCAACCCGACTTACTACATTGGAGTAAGAAAAGGTTGAGTTCTACTTTTGTTCTAGTAAGTTCTTGAGCATTGTTATCTTGTTCTTACAATCTTGCGGGTTCGTTGTCCATCTTTTGGTGGATGCTCTAGTAGAGGATCCTCTGAATCATTTGGAGGGGTTCCTGGCCAACGCTAGAGTAGTAGCTAATAGCGTTGACGTGGTGTCTAAGCTAAGAGCTACCCTCGTTTGCCTCGTATCCCACGGGTGAGGGGTCAGCGGCAGGTGGTGACAGCCCTGTTTGCCCTTAGTTTCCCCCACGTTCGGATACGGCGTAGAGCTATAGGCCGGAGTTACTTGGCAGACCAGGTATAAGCCGGTGCCCGAAGTAAGGTTGTGAAAACACGTTACCTTATTCGAGGCTTCTAAGCATTAGAAGAACCTCGCTACCTAAGTCGTTCCCCTCTTTTCTCTCTAGGGTTTATTAGATCCGTGACCTTGAACACTTCCGTTCCCTGAGAAATTATGATACCCTGAATACCACCGGGTGAAGTGCTACAACGGTATCTTCCGTGCGCTTGCGGACTTTGCTGCTTCGCTAAGAAATACCAACAAGAATTTCTGGCGCTGTTGCCGGGGATAGATTCAAACCCTATTCTTGGTAGCGACTCTAAGAAGTGTCAACAACCACCCCTGTGCTCCATCTCGCCGGGGACTCTTGCCGGCGATGGGTTGAGACGGCGGCGCACGGATGGCTCGGAGAGCGACCCATTGGAGTCATGAGTGCTCATCTCGCGCTCACGCAGCCTCTTCTCATAATGCCCATCGGGCATTCTCACGCCATACACCTCTAATTTAGCCCTCTTTGGATTGGGGCTGTAGCTCCGGGTGTGGCTATCCGAGCCAAAGCTGACCCGGGTTTTCGCCCTGGATGGAGAGGGCGTTTCATCACCTCTGGCCTTGACGGCCGGAGACTTCCTCGGGGTGATCTCCCCTGTGGTCGGCCTGGTGGGCGTTCTCAATTTCTTCTCGGGTGGCGCCACTGGAGGAGGATTAAGACGGAGCGGAGACGAGGCCAGGGGGCGTTTCACCCCTGGCGGCCGCCCAGCAGGGGTGGCGCCCGCCACTGGAGTGGTGGTTGGTGCCTTCCCTGCACCCTCCGGTGGTGTCCCCTTGACATAAGTGTCGTCGGGCAGCACCATTGCTAAAGGAGGTACGTCAAGTACCTCCATGTCGTCGTCGATCAAAGATCGGATGATGGCTTGGGTGGAGGACGAGATGGATCCTTGAGGGTTATAGGACTCGGATTTCCGTGGAGACGACATGGTTTTGGAGGAGGCTTGGCTAGGCTTCGTGAATAGATGGAGGGAGAAGAAAGAGTTCTTCTTTTAAGAAGGGGGAGAAGTGGAGGGATAAGCCTTAGATGAACTAACACGTCCTCATCTCCTCCTTTCGCTCTCCCGAGCTCGGGATTAGCTGCCACGTGGAGAGGGGCTTCTAAACCACCACCTAGAGTGGCGGGCGCCAGGGTTTGGTGGCGGGCGCCAGTTGGGAGTGGCGGCCGCCACTCCTCCTTCGACGGTCATCGAGCGGGAGAAGGTAAGCCTCCTAAAATTCAAATTTCCGAGGTCGAAATGGTTTGGTTGGGCCTAAAGAGGCCTTTCTCGGGGTTTTGGATGGACTAGGTGTATGAAAAGGACAAGGGGTAAATTGGGTCTATCCATTAATTGTCTTGGGCTTGAGCTACTTCAAAGTTAATTATATCAATTTCGTTAAGCTCATTTTTATCAAAGTCATAGAATATTTTTAATCTTTGTCCATTGACTTTGAATATTTGCCCATCGTCACTTTCTAATGTGATGGCTCCATGGGAAGAGGTTGCAACAACCTTGAAGGGTCCTTCCCATTTGCTTTGAAGTTTACCATGTCCGAAAAGTCAAACACGGGAGTTAAAGAGTAAAACTTTATCTCCTACATTGAACTCTTTCTTTTTGATCCGTTTATCGTGCCATCTCTTAGTCTTCTCTTTATAGAGCTTGGCACTATGATAGGCTTTCTCTCGCCATTCTTCTAGTTCGGAAATTTGCATCTTCCTATTTTGGCCAGCCTGGTCAAGGTTCATGTTCCATTTCTTAATGGCCCAATGAGCTTTGAACTCAAGCTCAACAGGAAGATGACAAGTTTTCCCATAAACTAGTTGGTAAGGGGACATTCCAATCGGGGTCTTATAGGCGGTCCGATAGGCCCACAGAGCTTCGGGTAACTTATGTTTCCATCTCTTTCCCATTTCTTCTACCGTCTTTTGCAAGATATTCTTTATTTGTTTATTAGACATTTCGGCCTGTCCACTTGTCTGGGGGTGGAATGCAGTGGCTACATTATGTTGGATTCCTTGACTAGCTAAGAAATGTCGGAAGCTCTTATCTATGAAATGAGGGCCTCCGTCGCTAATAACTAGTCTAGGAACTCCAAAACGAGGAAAGATGTTCTCTTGGAACATTTTCTTCGAATGTTTAGCATCTGCCGCTCGACAGGGTATGGCTTCTACCCATTTCGAGACATAATCCACAGCCACAAGAATGTACTCGGCGTCATAGGATTTAGGAAAGGGGCCCATGAAGTCTATACCCCAAACGTCGAACAACTCAACTTGGAGATTGTTCACGAGAGGCATAGCATCTCGGGCATTAATGTTACCATGCTTTTGGCAATGAGGACAACGTCTCACATAGTTCTTTGTATCCTCGTACATTGATGGCCAATAAAAACCACTTTGCCATATTTTAGCATGTGTCCGAAAAGCTCCATAGTGTCCTCCATATTCGGCGGAGTGACATCTATCTATGATTTTCGTTGCTTCTTCTATGGGGACACATTTTCTCAAGAGTCCATCTGCACAGACCTTATAGAGATATGGTTCATCCCATAGGTGCGTTCTGCTTTGATATAGCAGTTTCTTTTTATTCTCCCTCGGCGGGACATAGCCGGTGACTATAAAATTCACGATGTTTGCATACCAAGGGTTGGTATATGTGACTTTTAAAAGGGTATCATCGCGAAGAAAGTCATTTATTGGGAGATTGTCCGAATTATTGACTTGTAGTCTAGACAAGTGATCAGCTACTGAATTCTCCACTCCTTTCTTGTCTCTTATTTCCAGGTCAAATTCTTGAAGGAGAAGGATCCAGCGGATCAACCTTGGCTTAGCATCTTTTGAAGGACCGAGGAGCTACTCGAAAGCGACCAGAGGGGGGGTGAATGGGAGCTTCAAGATTTCCTTTCGGAAACTAGATGCCACTGTCCCGAAATCAACCCCAAAAGCGAACCCTAGAGCTTGCTAATGTTCACGACCCTAGATGTAGGGTGGATGCCTCTTAAAAGCACAGCGGGACACTAGACAACCCTAGAAAGCCAACGCAAAAGACGGAACTCGAATCCGATCAAGAACGAACAAACCGCGAACGAAAACGCGCGAAACAGCAACGACCGGACTCTGCCTGCGTCCGGTCAGCTGGGACCGGACGCGTCCGGTCGTCAGAAATCGGCTCTGGGAGCTCCCTGTGTTGGACCGGACGCACAAGGCTCAAGCGTCCGGTCACAACCCTAGCGTCCGGTCAGAAACAGACAGACACAGGAACAGTGCTCCTGGTGCGTCCGGTCACTGCCAGGATCGAGCGTCCGGTCGAGTGAGTCCGGTCAGCACACAGAGAACCCTGCGTGGTGTTCAAACACCGGACGCGTCCGGTCACTCCGATGACAGCGTCCGGTCACCCCGCAGCAGCCCCGTTCGAGCACCGATTCGCCTCGACCTCACCCAAACCAATTCCTCTAGGGATCAAACTTGGTGAGATGAGTCACAAGGAGGTTAGTGAGCTATCCCTAAGAGATCATGGCTCGAACCTAACTCCAAATCGGTGAGTCGAAGAATTTCGGGGGAAAGGAGAAAAAGTGACCCGAAACAAAAAATCGATCGATCTCCTAGACCGTGAGGTTAGAGATGATTTCTTTCGGTAGAAAGAAGTGCCTCATGATCTAGAACAACTCAGTTCAAACGGAATCGCAAAAGATGAACCGAGCCCAAAGATCAAACGACGGGAAAACTCATGGCACAAAGCAATCCGCGAAGAACATGAAGAACATGAAATCAAAACGCGAATTGACACCAAGAGATGGGATCCAAGGTGAGGATACGGCCTCACTTCCTCGAATCAACAGTACACAGAGTGGAGTCTCTCTGCGGATCTCAACTAGCTAAAGCAGGGGATGGGAGAGTGGAAACCCTAGGTGCTAGGAAGCAAATGACTGCGCTAACTGAGATAGGGAGGAGGGTGTCTCCCCTGGACTACTTATACTAACCTAGCCTAAGTCTATTTCCTACTCTACCCCTCTCTACTCTAATTACAGAGCGGGCCAGGAAAACCCTAAGGCTAATCTGGTCCACCCGCTGGTGGTAGGTAGATCCGACGGCCACGTCCGCACGGTCTTCCGCGTCGCCTCCACGCAACCTTCAGATCGCCGCCACGTGCCGCCACCACTCTGCACCCCCGGTTTTGTGGCCCAAACCGGGAAACCAGCCTTTTCCATCAGCCCCCGGTTTTGAGGCCCAAACCGGGAAACCAGCCTCCAGCCCGAGTTTTGTGGCCCAAACTCGGAAACCCGCAGCGCCCGAGTTTTGAGGCCCAAACTCGGAAACCGGCCCACGCCCAGGTTTTAAGGCTCAACCTGGAAACCGTCACGCCCAGGTTTTGTGGCTCAACCTGGAAACCTAGCACCCAGGTTTTGAGGCCCAAACCTGGAAACCGTCCACCGTTGGTTTTTCCCGGGCTCTACCAACAAACCGGCGTCGTAGAGGGGATGCACCACCTGTGCACCCCTTCCACCAACATGATCGCACTTCTCCGCTTGTCGCTGTCGCAGGCTGCCAGCCACCACAGCTGATCCTCCGGCCTCCAGTCCATCAGTCCAAGTCCACGTCCGCCCTTCACCGTCCGATACATCGGCATGGCACGTCCGCCGCACGGCACGCCCACCCTTCATCGCGCCCGGTCCGTCGGCACGGCACGTCGCAACTTGACCTTCACCCGCCATCGATCACTGTCTCCGTGCTCGACACCTGCACAACACAAGCCAAAGAACATGCGCATCATCTCCGTTGACAATCACTCATCACATAGAGACTCGGCATACACCCATGTATCCGCAATCTCCCCCTTGATGAGTGCATTGTCAACTCCACAACAAATCATGAATAAGAAGAAGGAGGTAGGAAGGAGTGGGAAGAGAAAACCCAACCAAATGACCCAAAAGTCTAACAAAAGCCAAAGAAGGTCAAGTGGATGAAGCGAAAACTTGGTCCCCAAAGACATGGGCAACGGCTCGACGCAACCAAGCAAAGCAAAGCTAGCCCTCAAGAAGAGGTAGAACAGGCTCAACACCGCTAGCAGATACCAATTGAAGATCGGAGGACAACAAAAGCAAAATGCTAGTCCCTCAAGATAGAGGCACAGAGGCTCAACACAACTAGCAAGAAAATCACTCCGAACCAATTGGAAATCAGCCCAAACCAAATGGGAAAGCACACCAGACGATACCAATTGAAAGCCAAGTGAAAAAGCTTATGAAAGCTCATGAAAAGCTAGGAACATTTGCTAGTCCCTCAAGACAGAGGCAAT
Organism: Coix lacryma-jobi var. lacryma-jobi; assembly: GCA_009763385.1. Lineage (NCBI taxonomy): Eukaryota > Viridiplantae > Streptophyta > Magnoliopsida > Poales > Poaceae > Coix > Coix lacryma-jobi. Next base: position 54,620,960 of record CM019824.1, read on the forward strand.
GGCTCAACACAACTAGCAAACTCCCCCTCGACAAATGCAAGCAACTACGACAAATGATTCTCCCCTTAGTTGATCAACACACATATGATTTGCATAAATTTCTCCCCCTAGTTGAAAATGCACTTATCAAGGCCAAAAGGTATCGGAGAAGCAACTCCCTTCACATAAACTCCCCCTGAACACAAGATCTCCTTCCAAAATGCATATGAAGTCAAAATGCGAGTTAGGAGCTTCAGGTATATTGTCAAAAGAGTGCAAAGATGCTCTAATCAGTATAGCTCCAACATCTCAATTAAGCACTCAAATAGCAAGGGCTCAAACTGATCACTTATACGAAATATGAAGCATATGAGCATGTGAGCAGTTTTAAGCCAAAAGGATAGTCACCATCAAAATAGCACTAGACATGTATAGAAGGAATCCAAACAAGTGCTAAACATATATACAAGGTGAACTACCCCTAGTAAAGTTCAATCATCATGCATAGGAATGAAGCATATACTTGTGATTTCAAATTCATATCGGAGTTGCAGCGGTAAAAGAATTCACAAGTTCATTTTTAGCATGTGATTGCGAGAGGTTGAAAGCTTGTCATCGCCTAACTTATCAACCGTGCGAAGCCTATGCCGAAGCAATCAGAAGCTTAAAGCAATGGTTTCGGTCATACACTACATGGCTCAAGTTTAACTCAAGGTGCAATGAGAAACAGTCTCAATACCATGAGGTGTTGACAAGCAATCCCATCTCGATCTTTTCAATTCAACAATACTTGGTTCAGATTTTAAGCAAGTTATGAACAACCAAGCAAGTGAGTGACTCAGAACTAGAGACATAGCAACCTAGCATATATGAAAAGCAGGAATGGACTCAACACACCCTACACATGCTAGTTGCATATCTCAATGGTGAACATTTTCAGATTTATATATATTAGGCATAATTCACCATTCCAAAAAATAGCTCGCTCATAACATGTAACAGTGATCAGAAAGAGCATAAGCTACAAGCATCATCATAAGTATCGGAGCAATACTAACAAGAGCCTAATTACATTCTAGTGACTATAGACATGAAGCTCAGAATGTAAATGCGTATGTCCGACACAAGAAAATACCAATTGGAAAGACTCAAGAAACTCAAAAGAAAAGAGCCTCAAAATAAAAGAGTCAGTCTGTGATACAACTCAAAATGCTTCCCCCATCTAAAAGGGGAAACACACACCAAGCTCACCCCTCAACCTATTAAAGGTTGATTCGTCTAAAGGCTTGGTGAAAATATCAGCCAATTGGTGATGAGTATCGACATGGCGAAGGTCGATATCACCCTTCTCCTGGTGGTCTCGCAAGAAATGAAAGCGCACATCAATGTGTTTGGTTTTCGAGTGAAGCACGGGGTTCTTAGCAACGCTAATGGCACTCGTGCTGTCACAAAGCAAAGGAACTCGAGTAAAGCTCAAACCAAAATCACGCAAAGTGGCCATCATCCAGAGTAACTGGGAACAGCAGCTAGCCGCAGCAACATATTCAGCCTCCGTGGTAGACTGCGCGACACTAGACTGCTTGCGAGAAGACCATGACACCAGAGAAGATCCAATAAACTGGCAAGTCCCAGAAGTGGACTTGCGCTCGGTGCGACAACCAGCAAAATCAGCATCAGAAAAGCCACAAAGCGAGAGGGTGGAAGAAGCAGAATACCAAATCCCGAACTCAGGCGTGAAACGAAGGTACCTGAAGATGCGCTTCACCGCCTGACGGTGAGAAGTGCGTGGCGAAGCCTGAAAGCGCGCGCACAAGCACACGGCGAACTGAATGTCCGGCCGTGTCGCCGTCAGGTAGAGCAGCGATCCAATCATGCTGCGGTACTCCTTCTGGTCCACTGCTTCTCCATCCGTGTCGGCATCCAGGGCAGTCGTCGTCGACATGGGCGTCGGAAGAGGCTTGGCCTCACCCATGTCGAACCGCTTCAGCAAGTCCCTCGTGTACTTGCCCTGGTGCACAAACGTCCCCTCTCGGGATTGCTTAATTTGCAACCCGAGAAAGAAAGTCAGCTCGCCCATCATGCTCATCTCGAACTCCCTGCTCATAGTATCTGCAAACTTGGCAACCAAAGCGTGAGAAGAACCACCGAAAATGATATCATCCACATAAATTTGGACCAAGAGAGTATCTTTGCCTTGCTTGAGGATAAAAAGCGTTTTATCAACACATCCCATTTTAAAACCCTTAGCTAGCAAAAAGGTTTTTAATCTCTCATACCAGGCTCTAGGGGCTTGTTTCAAACCATATAAAGCTTTGTGGAGTTTAAAGACATGGTTTGGAAACTTGGGATTTTCAAAACCGGGGGGTTGCTGGACATAGACCTCCTCCTCAATGTAGCCGTTTAAGAAGGCACTCTTGACATCCATTTGAAAAAGTTTGAAACCCATGGATGCAGCATAAGCCAAGAGTATCCTAATAGCCTCCAAACGAGCTACAGGAGCGAAGGTCTCCTCATAATCTATCCCCTCCTTCTGACTATAACCCTTCGCTACAAGCCGGGCCTTGTTTCTCACAATGTGGCCCTCCTCTCCTTGCTTGTTTTTAAATACCCATTTTGTCCCAATAGGTTTACAGTCAGGAGGTGGTGGCACTAGAACCCAAACCCGATTTCGCTCAAAGTTCTCTAGCTCCTCATGCATGGCATTGACCCAATCCGGATCCGTCAATGCGTGTCCAACATCTCGGGGCTCAAAAGACGCAACAAAAGCAGAATGAGCAAAGTGCGAGATGTGCTGTGACCTGGAGCGAGTAACTCGCTCGTCGATGTCGCCGATCATCTGTTCAGGGGGGTGCTGGCGCTGGATATGTCGTGGCGCCTCCCGGGAAGAAGTGACCTCCCCCTCAACAGCAGCTGGTTCCACCCCGGGTACAAAAGGTACCGCGCGAGGTGGAGGATCCCACGGCCCCCAGGAAGAAGAAGTGTCGGGGCCGTGAGTCGTCGTCGATGCCGCTCTTTGCGGCGCGGCAGGTGGAGGGGGTGCTAGATCATCCATACCTTCAGCACCCTCGTCCTCGTCATCAAAGAGAGGCTCACCAACCTCATGATCACCTGCACGCTCAAAACGAGAAGAAGGACAAACCATGGTCTCGTCGAAGGTGACATCGGATGTCTCCATGACTCGGTTAGTGTCAAGGTTAAGTACACGATAGGCTCGAGTGTGAGTGCCATAACCCAAAAACACACCGTCAGAAGAACGAGATTCAAATTTGTCCAAGTTGCCCTTTTTGAGTATAAAACAATGGCAACCAAAAACTCGAAAATAACTCACCTTGGGCAGTTTGCCAAAACGCAACTCATAAGAAGTCTTTTTCAAGAAGGCTCTCAGAAAAATGCGATTGGAAATATAGCATGCAGTGTTCATAGCTTCGGCCCAATAGTGCCTAGGAGTCCTATGCTCATCAAGCATCGTCCTGGCCATCTCAACAAGGGTCCGATTCTTCCTCTCTACCACACCATTTTGGGGCGGTGTGTAGGGGGAAGAAAACTGATGCTCCAAACCAAGGCGGTTACAAAACTTCTCAAACTCAGAATTTTTAAACTCGGAACCATTATCACTCCGAATAGCTCGCATCGAGTTCAAAGGGAACTCGTTCTGAAGACGCAAAATCAGATTGCGAGCAAATGAGAAAGTCTCTGTAACACCTCTGGTGTTTAAGCATGTAATTAACTTGACATATCATCATTAGCATCATTAATCATCTTGATCATGATTTCATGTGTATGCAATTGCTTAGTGTATCATTTTATGTGATGTACCTCTATTGCAAAAACCCTTATTAGCCCATTTCTTCCTATAGGGGCAAAGTGGTAATTTCACCTCTGTGCCTAGTTCTATGTAATTCTTGTTCAAATTTAGTGCCCTGATGTTTGTTGCTTTGATCAAAGTTCAAAAATCAGATTTGATTTGAATTTTCCTTTTGCAAAACCCTAAAATCCCAAATCCTGGATTTATTCCCTTTTTATAACTTTTTCAAAATTCAAAATTTTGAGTTGGTTCAAAAAGCAAAGTTGTGAATCTGACCTAGAGGAACAACTTTGGTATTTACAGATTTCCATGTTTCTATATAAAATTTGAAGTAATTTCAAATTCATTCAAATTCCAGTTTTTGTCCCCTTTTCAGTTTTAAAAATTTATTCAAAAACTATTGAGTTTCAGGAAAAGTGTATATTAGCAAAGTTATAGGTTTTGTCAAATGGAACAACTTTCATATTGGAAGATTTTCAAGTTTCAGTATGAAATCCAGAGTAATTTTGATTTGAATCAAGTTTGAAAAAGTGTCCCCTTTACTGTTTTCAAATATTGTTCAAAAACTATTTGGAATTTGAAAATGTTCATATTGACAAAGTTGTAGATCTCATTTTTCTGAGCAACTTTGGTGTTTTGAGTTTTTGTCGCACAGTTCAAATTTTGAAAGTAATTTGCAAAATACAAAATCTGCTCAAAGTCAAAAGCTAGGGCATAGCCCTGTTCTTCTTCCCAGGCGAGCCAGGGGGGGGGGGGCCCGGCCGCGCGCCCTCGCCGGAGTCGCATGCCGCCGCGTGTCCGAAGCTCCTTCGGCCAAACCGACTCCACGCCGATGCTCAGCACTCGATTGCGCACGCGCCTGAGCCCCAGTTGACATCTTCCCCGACCCCTACCGCCCGCAGTGCGTCGCCGCCGCGTGTTCGCCGCCGGCGAACACAACGCCCGGACCCCGAACGCCAAACCGCTGACCCTCGGCCTCGCAATCGATTGCGCACGCGCTGAGCAGCCTTATCCTCGCCAGAGCACGCTCCGCCAGCTTCGCACCGCGGCTATAAAATGCCCGACGATGTCACCGGAGTTCCACACCACCTCCGCCACCGTCGCCAGCACTAGCCAGAGCCTCCGCTTCTCTCCCAGCTAGCCCAGAAGCTCCGCCAAGTCCTTGCGCAGCTTCACCACCCCTCAATTTTACCTCTACCGTCCCCAATCGCCCGGCGTAACCCCGACTTCCCCAACGCCGGCGAAGCGCCGTTGAGCTCGGGTTCGAGAAATTCCCACTCCCCGGCCGTGATCATCTTTCCCCGACCTCCGTTTCTTCTTCCTCGCATCCTTGTGATTCTAACCATGCCTTGGTGATCTCGTATGGTGCTCAGGATCGCCGTAACGCCGTCGCGACGCGGCTCTGCCCGCCGACGACCCCCGCTCCGTCGACCTCCTAGCTTCGGTCATCCCCTCGCCTCGCCACCGCGCGTCATCGACTGCCGGTGAGCTCCTGAACCTCTCCATGCCCTTGGTTTCGGCCGCAAGCCCCTGCCGTGGCCGGAACACCATCTCGCCGCCGTCGGGTGACTGCCGGCGGGAGGAAGACGAAGAACAGTGCCGTTTTTCTTTTTCTCCAAACATGTGAATAGTGTTCAAATTTCATCTTTTTGTATGATTTTCTGTGTGCATCCAAAAATGCTGAAATTTTTGTGGTAGACTCCTTATGCTCTGGAGTATTTTATAAAAATATAAAACATGACTTTTCTGCAAAAATTTGAAAATGAAAAATCTCCCTTTTAATTAATAAATGAAGGTTTGGTATTTTTGGAGAGTGATTTATAACTCCAAAAATCATGAGACAAATTTTTGTGAGCTTCTTATGCCATGTTTAGTCTCTGGTAAAATTTTGAAGTCTTTTGGAACAAGTTGATTTTTGAGCTTTATTTAAATAGTTGAATAGTGCCTTTTGCCAATTAATGTCTGATTTTATTTGAGCACCTTAATGACCTCCAAAAATTATGAAATTTGTTTTGCCATCTGTCTACACCATAATGAACTTATGTGATTAATTTGGTAATTTTTGGAGCAACTTCATAAAATGACCTTTTAAATAAAGTAAGAAAATGGAAAAGATGGATTAGGGTTGGTAATAAGTGCTTGATGATGTGATCTTTGGATTGATTGATGTTCATAGACCCCTCCCCTTTGGTCTATGATGTTTGTGATGCTATGTTTGGTTGATGCTTAAGATAATTATAATAAGGGCTTGTTTCATCAATATTGCTTAAGGAAGAAATGGTTACCTTTTATGCTCAACCTAGATTTCGATTATGCTTTGTTTAAGAGTACTCTAGAATCAGTGGAATTGTCTTGCACCATAAGTCCATATCATCATTCTCATGAGCATTCATCATTGCATCCGTATAGTTGACGAAGAAGGACCTGAAGTCGAGGTAGCCACCGAAGGATCTGTCCCCGAGGCAACCCCGAGCTCCGGCACCTACACCACCAACCCCGAGTCTGCTCTCTTTGCCATCCAAGGCAAGCCCCGGTGCATTTAACCCTTTCCTTGAATTTATAAAATGTTTTACTTAAATGCTTTTGAGTTAAATTATTGCATTAGGTTTATAGGAGTTGCGTGATATCCTATTTGATGCACTATCTACCTTGACCACTGATACACCCGATACCGGCTTTTCAAAAATATTTGAAAAATGCTTAGCAATGCTTATTGAGTTAGACTTTGCAATAAAATGCCAATTTCAAAAGTGCGATCACTTAAGAATATTTATGGGAATTTCTGGTTTACTCCCACTATTGGCTAAGTATCTGATCCGTACTTAGTCAATGGGAAGGAGAGGTTGTCCTTGCGTACGGTGCCGTCATGTCGTAGTCCGGGACTCGACAGTTGACACCGACCGGGACGGGTTGAAAAACTGACAGGACTGTTGCGCTTGGGTGAGATATAACCAAGGCACAGTTGCTGGCTGGAAAATTAGGGACCATCCGTATGGGGGCCTGCTGGGCAGGACTTGCAACTATTCACATACTACGGAAAGCTCTGGCTCCGAGAAATCCATTATTGGACCGACAACCGCGCACTGGGAGTGGAGAGATGGCGGAAGTAGCATGTACCCACGTGGGTTAGAGTCGCGGATTGGAGTGGTGTACTGTACTTCCGGGTGGCGTAGGACCGGGCCCAATCTTGGAGGAATCGTGGAAGACGAGTTGGCATATGCAAGCTTGGGTGCTACATATGCAGTGTGAATAGGGATCCTCAGCTGAGTATTCTTTATCCGGATTAACGTTGCTCCTCGGTTATGGAGACTTGTTCCATTGACTCTCAACGGAGAGTGGTTCTCAACTAGGAATGTTTTGAAATGTAAAATGAATCATGAAGGATGAAGAATTGAGGAATATTGAATCTTTCCAAATAAAATAAGGCTTTTAAAATAAAAAAAATGCTTTTCTGCAAAATACTTGATCTTGCTTAAGCTTTACCTTGACCACCCTAAGCCTTTCATTCCTGAGTCTCCTCCCCTTTTTCTTTAGTCGGTTAAGTCTTGTTGAGTACCTTTGTACTCAGGGTTTTATTACCCATGTTGCAGGTATGGCAGATTCCTCAGTATGCCTTGGACCCTGCTGTGTGACTGTTGTTCAGGAGGAGGCCGATGAGGCCGATGAGTGATTATTCACCCTCGGGCTGGGTGATGTATCTTTACCTTTAGTTGTCGTCATATGCTACTATGCCAACTCTATCTATTTGAACTATGGTCTGTAATAACTTCACTTTAAGTTTATGTTGAACCCTAGTTTGTAAAACTATTGTTGTCTAAGTCTTCCGCTATTTACTCCGATGTTATTTGTCAAAATGTTAAAGAGATTGTAACTGAATTGTGAGATGATCCTGCGGACAACGGGCACTGATGTAGCCCAGTAGCGGAACCGGTCTTAATCTCTTGGCTGTACGGATCGACTGTCAGTGGTTGACGGTGGTCAGTGGGCCATGGGATTAGGGCCGTTACGTTACAGAGTGGTATCGGAGCATCTCACTATGACGTCGCAATCTTTTTGCGAAAACTTCAAAATGTTTTTAACAAAAACTAAACTTGACTATTTTGAGTCCAAATTGCTTCTCTCATCTCATCTTGTCTTTGGCAACTAGTAGCAAGACAACTTGTATAAGCCCTATGTACCTTACCTTAGTAGTTGCATTGCCTTGTTCCGTAGGAACGATTCATGCATCATGTCATATTCACTTAAGTTATATAAAGAGTTTGTTGGGTTAGTATGCCTATACCTTTTTCTTGCTAGCCTTTCTCATCTATAACCTCTAGTCTAGATATGGCCATCATCAAGCGGACTGCTCGCAAGTCGACTGGACCGAAGTGGTGTGCCGCGTCACCAGCTGGCGCCACGCACCGGAGAAGAGACTGGAGAATCCTCCAATGGTCGTCGTTTTGCCCGCCGCACCCGCAAGCAGCTGAAGGAGGAAATCAAGAATCTGAAGGCTGAAATGGAGAATATGGAGCATGACTTCTACCTTTCCCGCATGGAGTTTTATGAGGCACGAGCGCTCTTGAGAAGCTAACCGGAACTGGTTCGCGCTATCCGAGCAGCGCAATGATGCAACATGGATCCGAGAGGATGTCACCAGAGCCCAGCTCCATGGATTGCAGCAGTACACCGCCCAGATTGAGCAGTACAATGATATGCTTCATGAGGAAGTGCATCAGCTGCATGATCAACTCCATCCCTTGGTACCCCCGGTTATGGAAGAACCTGAGGACGGAGTCGTGGAGGAACCTGAAGTGGAACACGAGCCCGATCAGAACGTGGAAGTGGAACCTGCTGAAGATGTCCACGTTGAAGATGAAGATGAGGAGGAAGAGCCTGAGCTTATCATCGAGGATGATGATGGTGACGAAGAGTTGATCTTCATCGATGATGACTAGACTCCTTGTGTCTGTACCTTCTGCTTACCTAAAACCTTAGACTAGGTTTGGGAGCGTTAGTCTGTCTGTTGCCAAGTCTGGCATGTATCTTTCCTTTCGTACCTTTTCCTTTATCAGTCTGTTGTCATCTTTATCAAGTCAGCTATCCTTGTAACAGTGAAGTTGTCAATCAAGTTGTTTCAGAACCTTTATCCTATATGCTGAGTTCCGAGTTGCTTATACAGATGCCTGTGAACACCCGTACCGGAGCCGGAGGTGCTGGAGATGACCGTCTCCCAAACCCTCCACCTGTACCAGCTACCCTAGCAGATGCCATTGCAGCCTTGGCCGCCGCTGCCAATCTGATGGCTCAGAATCAAGGGCAGCAGAACAACGGCAACCGTGGTCGCCGCAACAACCAAGAGACAACCTATGTGGACTTCACTGAAACACGACCACCGGTCTTCACAAAGGCCGATGAACCTCTCGAGGCTGACGACTGGTTACGCACCATGGAACAGAAGTTCAGTCTACTGCACTGCACAGAAATCCAGAAGCCTCGGTTCGCTTCACAGCAGCTCCGTGCTCCTGCAAGTGCCTGGTACGCCAACCTGTTGGCTGCCCAGCCAGAAGGTCACCAGCTGACCTGGGAAGAGTTCCGCACCGCTTTCAGAGCACATCACATCCCTTCGGGATTGATGAGAATGAAATTGGATCAGTTCTTGGCCCTGCAACAGAAAGATTCTACCGTCATGCAGTACGTAGGACAATTCAACCACCTCAGCCAGTATGCCGCCGACTATGTCAACACAGAGGAAAAGAAGAGAGATTGTTTTCTCAGGGGTCTGCACCCTAAGATTCGTAGAGGTCTGTCCAACAACCTGAACGGATCCTACCATGATGTCGTTGACCGTGCTGTTGCTTTCGAGGAAAGCAACCGCCAGTATCAGGAAGAGAAGAAGAAGAAGAAGAAGGCTGGGTCTAGCAGTTTCTCCAGCAACCATAAGCGCCCAAGAGTCATTTACCACCCCAGTCACCATCAAAACCGTGCCCCATACCCCCATCAGCAAGTGGTCGTTCGTACCGCAGCCACCACCCATAATGCCAACCAGCAAAGTGCCACTCAGCCGAACGCCCCAGGTGTTCGTGTCACCGCCCCACAAACAGCTTACAACCTCCCATGCTACAACTGTGGCCAAGTTGGTCACTGGGCTCGCGAGTGCCCAAAACCCAAGAAGAATGCCCAGTATGCACAGAAGGGTCCTGGAGGATCACAGCAGCAGCAGCACCACCGTGCACCGCAGCAGCAGCACGTCCAGAAGGGCAAGCTTGTCAGGAAAGCACGGGCAAGTCTACTTCACCACCGTCAGTAACATCCCAGAAGGAGAGCCCGTCATGCTCGGTAGGTTCCCTGTTGCCAATCATCCTGCAGTCGTCTTGTTTGATTCTGGTGCATCGCATTCCTTCATCAGTCGCACTTTTGTCATCAAGCATGAGTTACCCATGGGGGAGTTAACAAAAGAAAGTTTTTGCTTACTTTCGCCTGGAGGGACGGATAAATACTAAGGAAGTGGTCCGCAGCATACCAAGTAATGTTGGGGAACATGTCTTTCCTACCACCATGATAGTACTGCGCGATCAAGAGATAGATGTCATCTTAGGCATGAATTGGATGTGTCGTATAAAGCCATGATAGAATCTTGAATAGAGTTGTGAGAGTGGATATTCCTAACAGTACCTCCAAACTCTTTCTCCAACTTCCAATGCCTCAAAAGCCAACAACCACCCAGTTAAATACTGCCTATGCTCCGGAAATCAGGGATATTCCCGTGGTCTGTGAGTTCCCTGATGTCTTCCCAGAAGATTTACCTGGTCTGCCTCCTGACCGTAATGTTGAGTTTGCTATAGAGCTAAAACCCGGGACTGCTCCTATATCCCGTAGAGCTTATCGAATGCCTCCCAGAGAGTTGGCAGAGCTGAAGATCCATTGCAAAGAGCTATTGGACAAGGGTCTCATTCGCCCAAGTTCATCTCCTTGGGGTTGTCCTGCTATCTTTGTGAAGAAGAAGGACAAAAGCCTTCGTCTGTGCGTTGACTATCGCCCGCTCAACGAGGTCACCATCAAAAATAATATCCCTTGCCTCGCATTGATCTTCTGTTTGACCAGTTATCTGGAGCCAGAGTGTTTTCCAAGATCGACCTCAGATCTGGCTATCACCAAATAAAAATTCGTCCCGAAGATATTCCCAAACAGCTTTCACACCAGATACGGCCTCTATATGAGTACTTGGTCATGTCTTTTGGCTTGACCAATGCCCCCGCTCATTTCATGTATCTCATGAACTCTGTGTTCATGCCAGAGCTCGATAAATTTGTAGTCGTGTTCATTGACGACATCCTTGTTTATTCAAGAACTCCCAAAGATCATGCCAAGCATCTTCGTATCGTTCTCTCTCGTCTCAGAGATCACCAGCTGTATGCCAAGTTCAGTAAATGTGAATTCTGGTTGGATCGAATTCAATCCTTGGTCATGTCCTGTCCGATGAAGGTGTGTCAGTTGACCTGGAAAAGTGGCAGATATCTTGGACTGGAAGCCACCTACCACTGTCCGCGAAGTTCGCAGCTTCATGGGAATGGCTGGATACTATCGTCGCTTCATCCCAGATTTCTCCAGAGTTGCCAAGCCTATCACAGAATTGTTGAAGAATTCCGTGGATTTTGTTTGGTCACCAGCCTGTGAGCAAGCTTTTCAAGCCTTGAAGGAACTGTTAACACATCACCAGTCCTAGCTCAACCAGATATCGAGAAACCCTTTGATGTATACTGTGATGCATCTGGTACTGGTTTGGGTTGTGTTTTGATGCAAGAAGGTCGAGTGATCGCTTATGCCTCACGGCAGCTTAAGCGACATGAGGAGAATTATCCAACCATGACCTTGAGTTAGCAGCAGTGGTGCATGCTTTGAAGATATGGCGTCATTATGTTGGGCAGGTGCCTGCAATGTGTACACCGATCATAAGAGCCTGAAGTATATCTTCACTCAAGAAGAGTTGAACATGAGGCAGCGAAGATGGCTTGAGTTAATTAAGGATTATGATATCGAAGTGCATTACCATCCTGGTAAGGCGAATGTAGTCGCCGATGCCCTCAGTCGCAAGTCATACTGCAACTACTGACGACGAAGCCCTATGATCCTTGTTTCCTTGTGCCATGATCTTGAAAGGATGGGTATGAAATGGTACCACAAGGAACTCTGAGTAATGTCAGGATAGAGACCTCTATCAGAGAACAGGTCATCGCTGCACAAAAAGATAACCCTGGAATCAAGCACATCATCGAAAAGGTCCAGACCGGAAAGGCTGATTGTTTCAGGATCGATGATGTAGGAGTTGTTTGGTTCAAGAACCGTCTAGTAGTTCCAAGGTGCTTGAGTTGAGACAGTTGATCCTTGATGAGGCACACCTGTCTAGGTTTTCCATCCACCCCGGCAGCAACAAGATGTACCAGGATCTGAGGCAGAGATTCTGGTGGACAAAGATGAAGATTGAAATGCTCGCTATGTCGCTCGCTGTGATACTTGTCAGAAAGTCAAAACCGTGCACATGAAGCCTGGGGGAGAATTGCAGTCTTATCTGTACCTGCTGGAAGTGGGAAGATATCAGCATGGATTTTATTAATGGGCTACCAAGACCCGGAAAGGTTTTGATTCCATTTGGGTAATCGTGGACCGACTCACCAAACAAGCTCACTTTCTGCCAGTCAAGACCATTTACACCGTCCCCACATATGCCGCCTTGTACAAGAACAACATAGTGAAGCTTCATGGCATACCCAAGACCATTGTCTCTGACCGCGGTACCCAGTTTGTTGCTAAGTTCTGGAAGGCGTTCCATACCTCACTTGGAACCCAGCTCTTATACAGCACAGCATATCATCCTCAGACTGATGGACAGACGGAGCGAGTCAACCAAGTGCTGGAAGACATGTTGAGAGCCTGTGCTCTCACCTTCGCAGATACTTGGGATGATTGTTTGCCCTTGGCAGAGTTCTCATATAATAACAGTTACCAAGAAAGCATCAAGATGGCACCCTTTGAAGCACTGTACGGTCGTCGTTGTCGTACACCTCTCAGTTGGTCCGAACCTGGAGAAAGGGAATTCTTTGGAGTTGACCTGGTCAAAGATATGGAAGAGAAAGTCAAGCAGATACAGGAGAATATGAAGATTGCCCAATCTCGACAGAAGAGCTACGCTGACAAGAGACGTCGACCTCTGAAGTTTCAAGTTGGAGATTATGTATATCTCAAGGTCTCACCAACCAAAGGAGTCACTCGTTTTGGAGTCAAAGGGAAGTTAGCACCCCGCTACATTGGTCCGTTTGAGATTTGGAATGTTGTGGCAAGGTAGCTTACAAGCTAAGTTGCCGATCATCTCTCCGCAGTCCACAATGTTTCCATGTCTCCCAACTCAAGAAGTGTCTCCGAGTACCTGAACATGTCGTGGAAGTTGAAGGTGTCGAGCTAGAGCCTGATCTATCCTACTCAGAATATCCAGTTCGCGTGTTGGATCACAAAGATCGAGTTACTCGAAGGACTACCACGAGGTGGTACAAAATCCAGTGGAACCAGCACTCTGAAGAAGAAGCTACGTGGGAATCTGAAGACTTCTTGGCAAAGAACTATCCCGACTTTCTCGAATCCCTGTCTATGTAAAGTTTTGCCTTTATCCCTTCTTTGTTTTTTCTTTAGACGCAGAATCTCGGGGCGAGATTTCTTTAGGGGGAAGGCTGTAACACCTCTGGTGTTTAAGCATGTAATTAACTTGACATATCATCATTAGCATCATTAATCATCTTGATCATGATTTCATGTGTATGCAATGCTTAGTGTATCATTTTATGTGATGTACCTCTATTGCAAAAACCTTATTAGCCCATTTCTTCCTATAGGGCAAAGTGGTAATTTCACCTCTGTGCCTAGTTCTATGTAATTCTTGTTCAAATTTAGTGCCCTGATGTTTGTTGCTTTGATCAAAGTTCAAAAATCAGATTTGATTTGAATTTCCTTTTGCAAAACCCTAAAATCCCAAATCCTGGATTTATTCCCTTTTTATAACTTTTTCAAAATTCAAAATTTGAGTTGGTTCAAAAAGCAAAGTTGTGAATCTGACCTAGAGGAACAACTTTGGTATTTACAGATTTCCATGTTTCTTATAAAAATTTGAAGTAATTTCAAATTCATTCAAATTCCAGTTTTTGTCCCTTTTCAGTTTTAAAAATTTATTCAAAAACTATTGAGTTTCAGGAAAAGTGTATATTAGCAAAGTTATAGGTTTTGTCAAATGGAACAACTTTCATATTGGAAGATTTCAAGTTTCAGTATGAAATCCAGAGTAATTTGATTTGAATCAAGTTTGAAAAAGTGTCCCCTTTACTGTTTTCAAATATTGTTCAAAAACTATTTGGAATTGAAAATGTTCATATTGACAAAGTTGTAGATCTCATTTCTGAGCAACTTGGGTGTTTTGAGTTTTTGTCGCACAGTTCAAATTTTGAAAGTAATTTGCAAAATACAAAATCTGCTCAAAGTCAAAAGCTAGGGCATAGCCCTGTTCTTCTTCCCAGGCGAGCCAGGGGGGGGCCCGCCGCGCGCCCTCGCCGGAGTCGCATGCCGCCGCGTGTCCGAAGCTCCTTCGGCCAAACCGACTCCACGCCGATGCTCAGCACTCGATTGCGCACGCGCCTGAGCCCCAGTTGACATCTTCCCCGACCCCTACCGCCCGCAGTGCGTCGCCGCGGCGAAACACAACGCCCGGACCCCCGAACGCCAAACCGCTGACCCTCGCCCTCGCAATCGATTGCGCACGCGCGGCAGCCTTATCCTCGCCAGAGCACGCTCCGCCAGCTTCGCACCGCGGCTATAAATGCCCGACGATGTCACCGGAGTTCCACACCACCTCCGCCACCGTCGCCAGCACTAGCCAGAGCCTCCGCTTCTCTCCCAGCTAGCCCAGAAGCTCCGCCAAGTCCTTGCGCAGCTTCACCACCCCTCAATTTTACCTCTACCGTCCCCAATCGCCCGGCGTAACCCCGACTTCCCCAACGCCGGCGAAGCGCCGTTGAGCTCGGGTTCGAGAAATTCCCACTCCCCGGCCGTGATCATCTTTCCCGACCTCCGTTTCTTCTTCCTCGCATCCTTGCGATTCTAACCATGCCTTGGTGATCTCGTATGGTGCTCAGGATCGCCGGAACGCCGTCGCGACGCGGCTCTGCCCGCCGACGACCCCCGCTCGTCGACCTCCTAGCTCGGTCATCCCCTCGCCTCGCCACCGCGCGTCATCGACTGCCGGTGAGCTCCTGAACCTCTCCATGCCCCTTGTTTCGGCCGCAAGCCCCTGCGTGGCCGGAACACCATCTCGCCGCCGTCGGGTGACTGCCGGCGGGAGGAAGACGAAGAACAGTGCCGTTTTTCTTTCTCCAAACATGTGAATAGTGTTCAAATTTCATCTTTTGTATGATTTTCTGTGTGCATCCAAAAATGCTGAAAGTTTTGTGGTAGACTCCTTATGCTCTGGAGTATTTTATAAAAATATAAAACTTGACTTTTCTGCAAAAATTGAAAATGAAAAATCTCCCTTTTAATTAATAAATGAAGGTTTGTATTTTTGGAGAGTGATTTATAACTCCAAAAATCATGAGACAAATTTTTGTGAGCTTCTTATGCCATGTTTAGTCTCTGGTAAAATTTGAAGTCTTTTGGAACAAGTTGATTTTTGAGCTTTATTTAAATAGTTGAATAGTGCCTTTTGCCAATTAATGTCTGATTTTATTGAGCACCTTAATGACCTCCAAAAATTATGAAATTTGTTTTGCCATCTGTCTACACCATAATGAACTTATGTGATTAATTTGGTAATTTTTGGAGCAACTTCATAAAATGACCTTTTAAATAAAGTAAGAAAATGGAAAAGATGGATTAGGGTGGTAATAAGTGCTTGATGATGTGATCTTTGGATTGATTGATGTTCATAGACCCCTCCCTTTGGTCTATGATGTTTGTGATGCTATGTTTGGTTGATGCTTAAGATAATTATAATAAGGCTTGTTTCATCAATATTGCTTAAGGAAGAAATGGTTACCTTTATGCTCAACCTAGATTTCGATTATGCTTTGTTTAAGAGTACTCTAGAATCAGTGGAATTGTCTTGCACCATAAGTCCATATCATCATTCTCATGAGCATTCATCATTGCATCCGTATAGTTGACGAAGAAGGACCTGAAGTCGAGGTAGCCACCGAAGGATCTGTCCCGAGGCAACCCGAGCTCCGGCACCTACACCACCAACCCCGAGTCTGCTCTTTTGCCATCCAAGGCAAGCCCGGTGCATTTAACCCTTTCCTTGAATTTATAAAATGTTTTACTTAATGCTTTTGAGTTAAATTATTGCATTAGGTTTATAGGAGTTGCGATGATATCCTATTTGATGCACTATCTACCTTGACCACTGATACACCCGATACCGGCTTTTCAAAAATTTGAAAAATGCTTAGCAATGCTTATTGAGTTAGACTTTGCAATAAAATGCCAATTTCAAAAGTGCGATCACTTAAGAATATTTATGGGAATTTCTGGTTTACTCCCACTATTGGCTAAGTATCTGATCCGTACTTAGTCAATGGGAAGGAGAGGTTGTCCTTGCGTACGGTGCCGTCATGTCGTAGTCCGGGACTCGACAGTTGACACCGACCGGGACGGGTTGAAAAACTGACAGGACTGTTGCGCTTGGGTGAGATATAACCAAGGCACAGTTGCTGGCTGGAAAATTAGGGACCATCCGTATGGGGGCCTGCTGGGCAGGACTTGCAACTATTCACATACTACGGAAAGCTCTGGCTCCGAGAAATCCATTATTGGACCGACAACCGCGCACTGGGAGTGGAGAGATGGCGGAAGTAGCATGTACCCACGTGGGTTAGAGTCCGGATTGGAGTGGTGTACTGTACTTCCGGGTGGCGTAGGACCGGGCCCAATCTTGGAGGAATCGTGGAAGACGAGTTGGCATATGCAAGCTTGGGTGCTACATATGCAGTGTGAATAGGGATCCTCAGCTGAGTATTCTTTATCGGATTAACGTTGCTCCTCGGTTATGGAGACTTGTTCCATTGACTCTCAACGGAGAGTGGTTCTCAACTAGGAATGTTTTGAAATGTAAAATGAATCATGAAGGATGAAGAATTGAGGAATATTGAATCTTTCCAAATAAAATAAGGCTTTTAAAATAAAAAAAATGCTTTTCTGCAAAATACTTGATCTTGCTTAAGCTTTACCTTGACCACCCTAAGCCTTTCATTCCTGAGTCTCCTCCCCTTTTTCTTTAGTCGGTTAAGTCTTGTTGAGTACCTTGTACTCAGGGTTTTATTACCCATGTTGCAGGTATGGCAGATTCCTCAGTATGCCTTGGACCCTGCTGTGTGACTGTTGTTCAGGAGGAGGCCGATGAGGCCGATGAGTGATTATTCACCCTCGGGCTGGGTGATGTATCTTTACCTTTAGTTGTCGTCATATGCTACTCTGCCAACTCTATCTATTGAACTATGGTCTGTAATAACTTCACTTTAAGTTTATGTTGAACCCTGGTTTGTAAAACTATTGTTATCTAAGTCTTCCGCTATTTACTCCGATGTTATTTGTCAAAATGTTAAAGAGATTGTAACTGAATTGTGAGATGATCCTGCGGACAACGGGCACTGATGTAGCCCAGTAGCGGAACCGGTCTTAATCTCTTGGTTGTACGGATCGACTGTCAGTGGTTGACGGTGGTCAGTGGGCCATGGGATTAGGGCCGTTACGTTACAGTCTCGGTCTTCTCAGCTAAAATGAAGACCCACGAATATCTCGAAAAGTCGTCAACAACAACCAAAACATACCACTTGCCACCAACCGAGCTCACCCGAGCCGGACCAACAAGGTCCATGTGTAAAAGCTCTCCGGGGTGCGAGGTCATGACCTTAGTCACTGGATTGTGGGGAGCGGCAACCATCTTCCCATGTCTGCAAGAATGGCAAACTAGATCCTTCTCCATCGAAAGCTTGGGCAATCCTCGGATTAGGCCAAGTGAGCTAAGTCTTGCAAGCAAGTCGAAGCTTAAATGACCGAGCCTCCTATGCCACTTCCAAAGATCGGAGGAAGAAGGACTAGCCAAAAGACAGCGAGAAGAACCAAACGACTCCGAGAAATTCACGCGAAAGACTTTCCCAAAGGGCGAAATCAGACATACAAGATCGCCCTGAGGATCTAAGATGCGACTAAGGTTCGGTTTAAAACGAATCTCGTAGTCATCATCAAAAAGTTGCGAAACAGAAAGCAAGTTAAAATGCAGGTTAGAAACAAGAGCAACATCGCGCAACACAAAGTGCTCATTAACCCGCACCGTCCCACGAGACAATACCTTGCCTTTACTATTGTCGCCGAAGGTTATGTACTCCTTTCCGGCGACCGGGCTAAGGCTGGAGAACCACTTGGTGTTCCGGTCATGTGCCTCGAACAACCGGAATCACCAACCAAACGTTCTCCAACCGTCTTACCTACATCAATAGAAAGACATAGGGTGAGCAAACGGTCCAACACTGGGGTTAGTGAAATAGGGGGAAAACCAGTGTTGGGCCGGCTGCTCAAAAGAAGGGTTAGGGTAAAAACCATTCCTAGCACGTCTACGAGGGAAGCGATCACCACGCTGAGAAAAACGTGGTCCGCTGGGGAAGAAGCGCTCACCGCGATACTCAAACTGCGGTGGGGGAAAGCGCTCAACTAAGCCTCCGCCACGGGGTCCGTTACCTGCAAAAGCAGGACCCCGTCGGGCACGCTCTCTATGAGGTTTACGCCTAGGAGCCTGGGGCTCAACTGCTCTAGCGTCTCTCCTCGGAGCTCTCTCCTGCCTAGGCCTAACAAACTGAGGTGCTGGACCTCTAGCCTAGTCTCCCTCCTCGGGGCTCTCATCTCCTGCCTAGGCCTGGGGCCCTGACGTCCGGACCTAGCAGCTCTCCCCTGGGCCTTCGGTACATGTCCACCATGAGCTGGATGGTATATGTCCGGGTTCTCCATCTCCCGAGCCCTGCGCGCCTCTCTCTTGCGCCTAAAGCAGAACTCGCTCAAGTGACCATCCCTCCCACAGAAATCACACTGGTACCTCACCGCACGCACAGGGGGTTGTTGGTGACCAGGGCTGTGGGTGTGGCTCACTTTCCCTTTGCCCTTCGGTGGCAACTCCTCACGAATGGGTGGCATAGCATCAAGCTTGTTTCTGAGGTGGTTTGGCTTGGGTGCCCAAACTGGGTTCTTGGGAGGACTTTAGGGGGTTCCTCAACCACACCATCTTTGGTGATAGGCTTGGCTGGCTCTTTGAGTGGCAGCTTGGCAAGTTTGGGAGTAGTGGTGGAATTTGGCTTCTCACATGGGTTCAGACCACTAGACTCTCCAATCTTCCCAAAAACTGAAAGATCAACACTCTGAGCAAAACCTACACCAGGGCACCAACAGCTCGCTTGAATTGGGAGATCATCATCCCGAGCTGCGGCTCACTACTGGAGACCCATGACAAGATGGACCGAAGGTATGTGTTTTCTTCCTCGGTTGCATCTTGCCATGCTTCACATTGGCAATTTCCATCTCCAGGCCCTCACACAAAGCACACCTCGAGATACACGTGCTATCTGAGCTGGCCTTCTCTAAAGACTCAAGCTTGGCATTCTTCTCTGCCAACTCAGATTGCAAGACAGGACAAGTCTTGCATGCACCCAACAGCTGCGGCCTAGCACGGAGCTCATCCACCTCTCCAACCAACGCAGCATACTTACCTCTCAGAGTGAGAAGGTCAGTCATGTGCGCGGTGCACGACTCGCACTCCGCCTCCTCCGACACTACCACGGTGGACCGAGCGAACTCAAGCTCCTTCACCGTGTCCTCCCACTTCTGCCTAAACTCCTTGCGCTCTCTAGCGGCACGCCTAAGCAACTTATCTTGGCTAAGGAGGGCAGCAGTCAACTTCTCAACCTCGGAGGAAAGCTCGTCGTAGGTGAGAGATACCTGGGAGGTGTCGTCGTCGTCGTCGTTCCGAGGGGTACGCTCCGGCTCGCCGTCGACCTCATCTCCGAGCGCCATGGTGCAGAAGCCGTCGTCGTCGGCGAAGAAGCAGAGGCCGTTCAGCTTGTCCTCGATCCTCTTCTTCTTCTCGGCCTCGTCATCGCTCGAGCTGGCGGAGTCGTCATCCGAGCCGTCGACGTCGCTGAGCGTGGCGAAGAACGCGCGCTGCTCAGCTTGCTGCTTCTCCAAGTACTTCTTCTTGATGTACTCTTTGTCGAAGCCGCCCCGTTTCTTGTGCCTTGGGGGGACGTGCTTCTCCTTGTACTTGGAGTCGCGCTTGCGCCCATGTTCGCCCTTGCCCAAGTGCTTGTTCTTCTTGGGGCAGTTGGCGATGAAGTGGTCGGGGTCGCCGCACTCGTAGCATCCCGTGCGTCCTCCTCCTCGACGACGGTTCATGCGGTTGTTGTGGAACCGCGAGAACCGGTTGGCGAGCAAAGCCAACTCGTCATCTCCCAAAGACTCCAGCTGGTCCTCTGTCACAGAGAAAAGAGAAGAGAGCGCAAAGCCAGCTGAGGGGTTAGAGGAAGAGCCGGAAACCAAAGCCATGGACGGGCGAGAAGGATTTTCAAAAGAAGCCCTTGCCATAGCATCAATCTCACTGGACTTGAGCTTACTGAAAAGCTCGTCGCAGGTGAGGGTCTCATAGTTCGGCGATTCGATGATTGCCTGAACCTTGGAGTCCCACACCGAACGGTCAAGAGTGTGCAAAAGCTTCAAAGCACGCTCATGATCGTCAAATGGCAACTGCTCTCTGTTAGCCCTCATCCTGTTGACAATCACCTGAAAGCGAGCGAATAAACTTTCTATGCTCTCGCCAGGTTGATGTCTAAAGTTCTCATACTCTCGCTTGAACGACTCGTAGAGTCGGGTTTTGACTTGAGAGGTGCCCTCATGAAAACGCATGAGAGTGTCCCAGATCTCCCGAGCCGTAGCGAGATGAGAAACGCGATCAAACTCACCCATGCTCAAACAAGAGAAAAGAGCATTACGGGCTCGGCTATTGGCATCGTGCTCATCGATCTGCTGTTGACTCACACGAGCAGCCAAGACCACGTAATCAGGGGAGTTGCAAATATCCCAGATAGAAGCGCCCAAACTCTGCAAATAGGCCGACATACGTATCTTCCAATACGCATAGTTCGTCCCATCGAAAAACGGCGGTTTGCCCACGCCGCGATCCATGTCGCCTTCGGTGGATCTGGAACCGGCTAAGGTGGAAGATCCTTAAACCGCTCCGATACCAATTGAAGGACCGAGAAGCTACCGAAAGCGACCAGGGGGGGGGTGAATGGGAGCTTCAAAATTTCCTTCGGAAACTAGATGCCACTGTCCCGAAATCAACCCCAAAGCGAACCCTAGAGCTTGCTAATGTCCACGACCCTAGATGTAGGGTGGATGCCTCTTAAAAGCACAGCGGGACACTAGACAACCCTAGAAAGCCAACGCAAAAGACGGAACTCGAATCCGATCAAGAACGAACAAACCGCGAACGAAAACGCGCGAAACAGAACGACCGGACTCTGCCTGCGTCCGGTCAGCTGGACCGGACGCGTCCGGTCGTCAGAAATCGGCTCTGGGAGCTCCTGTGTTGGACCGGACGCACAAGGCTCAAGCGTCCGGTCACAACCTAGCGTCCGGTCAGAAACAGAAAGACACAGGAACAGTGCTCCTGGTGCGTCCGGTCACTGCAGGATCGAGCGTCCGGTCGAGTGAGTCCGGTCAGCACACAGAGAACCTGCGTGGTGTTCAAACACCGGACGCGTCCGGTCACTCCGATGACAGCGTCCGGTCACCCCGCCAGCCCAGCAACCCGTTCGAGCACCGATTCGCCTCGATCTCACCCAAACCAATCCTCTAGGGATCAAACTTGGTGAGATGAGTGACAAGGAGGTTAGTGAGCTATCTCTAAGAGATCATGGCTCGAACCTAACTCCAAATCGGGTGAATCGAAGAATTCGGGAAAGGAGAAAAAGTGACCCGAAACGAAAAATCGATCGATCTCCTAGACCGTGAGGTTAGAGATGATTTCTTTCGGTAGAAAGAAGTGCCTCACGATCTAGAACAACTCAGTTCAAACGGAATCGCAAAAGATGAACCGAGCCCAAAGATCAAACGACGGGAAAACTCATGGCACAAAGCAATCCGCGAAGAACATGAAGAACATGAAATCAAAACGCGAATTGACACCAAGAGATGGGATCCAAGGTGAGGATACGGCCTCACTTCCTCGAATCAACAGTACACAGAGTGGAGTCTCTCTGCGGATCTCAACTAGCTAAGCAGGGGATGGGAGAGTGGAAACCCTAGGTGCTAGGAAGCAAATGACTGCGCTAACTGAGATAGGGAGGAGGGTGTCTCCCCTGGACTACTTATACTAACCTAGCCTAAGTCTATTTCCTACTCTACCCCTCTCTACTCTAATTACAGAGCGGGCCAGGAAAACCCTAAGGCTATCTGGTCCACCCGCTGGTGGTAGGTAGATCCGACGGCCACGTCCGCACGGTCTTCCGCGTCGCCTCCACGCAACCTTCAGATCGCCGCCACGTGCCGCCACCACTCTGCACCCCCGGTTTGTGGCCCAAACCGGGAAACCAGCCTTTTCCATCAGCCCCGGTTTTGAGGCCCAAACCGGAAACCAGCCTCCAGCCCGAGTTTTGTGGCCCAAACTCGGAAACCCGCAGCGCCCGAGTTTTGAGGCCCAAACTCGGAAACCGGCCACGCCCAGGTTTTAAGGCTCAACCTGGAAACCGTCACGCCCAGGTTTTGTGGCTCAACCTGGAAACCTAGCACCCAGGTTTTGAGGCCCAAACCTGGAAACCGTCCACCGTTGGTTTTCCCGGGCTCTACCAACAAACCGGCGTCGTAGAGGGGATGCACCGCCTGTGCACCCCTTCCACCAACATGATCGCACTTCTCGCTTGTCGCTGTCGCAGGCTGCCAGCCACCACAGCTGATCCTCCGGCCTCCAGTCCATCAGTCCAAGTCCACGTCCGCCCTTCACCGTCCGATACATCGGCATGGCACGTCCGCCGCACGGCACGCCCACCCTTCATCGCGCTCGGTCCGTCGGCACGGCACGTCGCAACTTGACCTTCACCCGCCATCGATCACTGTCTCCGTGCTCGACACCTGCACAACACAAGCCAAAGAACATGCGCATCATCTCCGTTGACAATCACTCATCACATAGAGACTCGGCATACACCCATGTATCCGCATCTTTCTTTGTGAAGAGATATTTTAGAGCAGAGTGATTGGTATAAACAATCACCTTAGCTCCCACTAAGTAAGATCTAAACTTGTCTATGGCAAATACTACAGCCAAAAAGTCCTTTTCTGTGGTTGCATAGTTTAGCTAGGGGCCAGTCATGGTCTTACTAGCATAAGAAATAGCATAATGCTTCTTATCTTTAGTTTGACCAAGGACGGCCCCCACAGCATAATCACTAGCATCACACATAATTTTGAATGACAAATTCCAATCTGGGGGTTGAATGATTGGTGCCGAAGTTAGAGCCTTTTTCAAAATATTGAAAGCTTGTAGACAATACTCGTCAAATTTGAACGAGACGTCTTTTGCTAACAGGCTCGTAAGGGTCTAGCGACTTGTGAGAAATCCTTATAAACCTTCTATAAAAGCCGGCATGGCCCAAGAAGCTTCGGATTTCTCTCACATTAGTGGGTGGTGGCAATTGTTCAATTACATCAATTTTGGCTTATCCACTTCTATCCCACGTTCTGAAATTCGATGCCCTAGGACAATTCCTTCCCGCACCATGAAGTGGCATTTTTCCCAGTTAAGAACTAGGTCCTTCTCTTCACAGCATTGTAGGACTTTGTCTAAATTGCTAGGCAATCGTCAAAGGTTTTCCCATAGACCGAAAAGTCGTCCATGAATACCTCCATGATTTGTTCAATCATGTCGGAAAAGATGGACATCATACACCGTTGGAAAGATGCCGGCGCATTGCATAGTCCAAAGGACATGCGTCTATAGGCATAAGTTCCATACGGGCATGTGAAAGTGGTCTTACTTTGGTCATCTGGATGGATTGGGATTTGTGTGATAACCAGAATATCCATCCAGGAAGCAGAAGAAGAATGGTTGTCAATCTCTCTAGCATCTCATCTGTAAAAGGAAGTGGGAAATGATCTTTCTTTTGTGGCTTTATTCAGCTTCCTATAGTCTATACACATCCTCCATCCAGTGACACTGCGTTGAGGGATTATTAACTCATTTTTCTCATTCTTAACGACTGTCATACCTCCTTTCTTGGGAACTACTTGCACGAGACTTACCCATTCACTATAAGGAACTGGATAAATAATTCTCGCGTTGCAAGAGTTTCAGAACCTCCTTTTTCACGACTTCACGCATTAGCGTTATTAAGTCGTCTTTGGGGCCCTCTTGAAGAGGGTATCTCAGGATCAAGAGGGATGGATACAATGGGTGGCAGAGATTGGACTAATTCCCTTCAAATCTTGAAGTGAATAGCCAAAGACAGATCGGTGTTTTTCTAAGACAAGGGTCAACCTACGGACTTCCTCTTTAGATAGCTTACTGCTAATGATCACGGGAGTCTCAGGGTCATTGTTTAGAAAAATGTATCTCAGGCCTTCAGGCAGAGGTTTTAGCTCTATGGAAGGTCGAGATGGCTTTCCGATTCGTCTAAGCAACGGTTCATCTGTCTCGGCTTCTTCTTCGACAAAGAACTCAGAATCTTCTTCAAAATCAGGCTGAGCCAACTCATAAAGGGTAGAGGTTCTAGCTTGATCAAGAAGATCTGGTGCGGATACATGGATGTATGCCGAGTCTCTGAGTGATGAGTGATTGTCAACGGGTTTGATGCGCATGTTCTTTGGCTTGTGTTGTGCAGGTGTCGAGCTCAGAGACAGTGATCGAGGGCAAGGTGAAGGTCAAGTTGAGACGTGCCGTGCCGACGGACTGGGTGCGATGAAGGATGGGCGTGCCGTGCGGCGGACGTTGCCATGCCGATGTATCGAGCAGTGAAGGGCGGACGTGAGGCTTGGACTGAGGGACCGGAGTGCCTGAGGATTAGCTGTGGTGGCTGGCAGCCTGGGACAGGACGAGCGAGGAGGAGACTTGCGGGGCATGGTGTTGCTCGGGTCGAGGACCTGGGGACATGTGTCGGTGGACGGGGTGCACGGGCGGTGCATCCCCTCTACAGCTCCGGTTTGGTTGAGCGAGCGAGAGAAAAACCAACGGTGGACGGTTTCTAGGTTTGGGCCTCAAAACCTGGGTGCTCGGTTTCCAGGTTGAGCCACAAAACCTGGGCGCGGATGGTTTCCGAGTTTGGCCACAAAACTCGGGTGATGGGCGGGTTTCCGAGTTTGGGCCTCAAAACTCGGGCGCTGCGGGTTTCTGAGTTTGGCCACAAAACTCAGGCTGGAGGCTGGTTTCCCGGTTGGGCCTCAAAAACCGGGCGTTGCTGGAAAAGGAGGTGGTTTCCCGGTTTGGGCCACAAAACCGGGGGTGCAGAGCGAGGGCGGCACGTGGCGGCGATCCAGAGGTTGCGTCGAGGCAACGCTTCGGTTCGAGCGGGCGTGGCCGTCGGATCTACCTACCACCGCGGGTTGACCAGAATAGCCTTAGGTTTTAGCTGGTTCGCTCTGTAATTAGTTTAGGAGGGGTAGAGTAGGAAATAGGCTTAGTCTAGGTTAGTATAAGTAGTCCAGGGGAGACACCCTCCTCCCATCTCAGTTATCTCAGTTTTAGCCATCTCATTTGCTTCCTGCACTTAGGGTTTCCTGCTCTCCCATCCCCTGCTGTAGCTGAGATCCACAGAGAGACCAAGAACTCTGTTGTTGTTGATTTTGAGGAAAGGAGGCCGTATCTCCTTGTCCGTAGCGTGTGGTTGCGCTTCGGCTTGCAATTCGTGGCTGTGATTCGCGTTTTGTTCGTGTTCTTCGCGGAATCCTTTTTCTCCACGATTTTCCCGTCGCTTGATCTCTTTGCTCGGTTCATCTTTTGCAAAACCGTTTGAACCAAGTTGTTCTAGATCGTGAGGCACTTCTTTCCACCGAAGGAATCATCCTCTAACCTCACGGTCTAGGAGATCGATCGATTTTTAGTTTCGGGTCAAGTTTTCTCCCTTCCCCCGAAATTCTTCGATTCACCGATTTGGAGATAGGTTCGAGCCATGATTTCTTAGAGATAGCTCACTATACTCCTTGTGACTCATCTCACCAAGTTCGATCCCCAGAGGATTTGTTTTGGGTGAGATCGAGTCGAATCGGTGGACGAACAGCAGGAATTCGGGGTGATCGGACGCTCGGTTTGGGGTGACCGGACGCTGAGAGTGAGTCCGGTCGTTGAACTTTTCTCTGTTCAGTTTCGAGCTTCGACCGGACGCTTCATCCTATGCATGACCGGACGCGCCGGACACACTGTTCATCGTTGTTGTTTTTGAGTGACCGGACGCACAAGTGAAGACCGTACGCACTGTGTACCAGAGTCCGGTCCAACACAGTAAGGTCCCAAATCGGTTTTCGTTCGACCGGACGCGTCCGGTGCCTGCTGACCGGACGCAGGCAGAGTCCGGTCAGGTGCAGTCAGCACGTTTTCGTCCGCAGTTTGTTCGTCTGACCTTCGATTTGCGATCCGCTTGTTGCGTTGGATTCCCGACTCCATGCTCTACAGAAATCGGGCTCCTCGCTTTACAAAATAGCCTGAATTCACCCAAAACCCAAAACCCATCCCGTCACTAGTTGACTTGCGTGAACTTGGGTGAGGAAGTTTTTGTGGTGCCTCGCTGTGATCCCTGGGATCATCCACCCTCTTCCAAGGGTCGTGGGCATCACGTTTTTGGTAGTAGCTCTTGGGGATTGATTTTGGGACACATGGCCAAAGTTTCGTGAGAAATTTTATTGGCTCCCATTCACCCCCCTCTGGTCGCCTTGCTTTTGCATTCTCGGTCCTTCAATTGGTATCGGAGCAGGTTAAGGATCTTCCACCTTAGCCGGTTCCAGATCCACCGAAGGCGACATGGATCGCGGCGTGGGCAAACCGCCGTTCTTTGATGGGACGAACTATGCGTATTGGAAGATACGCATGTCGGCCTATCTGCAGAGTTTGGGTGCTTCTATTTGGGATATTTGCAACTCTGCTGATTACGTGGTCTTGGCTGCTCGTGTCTCTCAGCAACAGATCGATGAGCACGATGCCAATAGCCGAGCCCGTAATGCTCTCTTTTCGTGTTTGAGCATGGGTGAGTTTGATCGTGTTTCTCACCTCGCTACGGCTCGGGAGATCTGGGACACACTCATGCGTTTTCATGAGGGCACCTCTCAAGTCAAAACCCGACTCTACGAGTCATTCAAGCGAGAGTATGAGAACTTTAGACATCAACCTGGCGAGAGCATAGAAAGTTTATTCGCTCGCTTTCAGGTGATTGTCAACAGGATGAGGGCTAACAGAGAGCAGTTGCCATTTGACGATCATGAGCGTGCTTTGAAGCTTTTGCACACTCTTGACCGTTCGGTGTGGGACTCCAAGGTTCAGGCAATCATCGAATCGCCGAACTATGAGACCCTCACCTGCGACGAGCTCTTCAGTAAGCTCAAGTCCAGTGAGATTGATGCTATGGCGAGGGCTTCTTTTGAAAATCCTTCTCGCCCGTCCATGGCCTTGGTTTCCGGCTCTTCCTCTAACCCCTCAGCTGGCTTTGCGCTTTCTTCTCTCTTTTCTGTGACAGAGGACCAGCTGGAGTCTTTGGGAGACGACGAGTTGGCCTTGCTTGCCAACCGGTTCTCGCGGTTCCACAACAACCGCATGAACCGTCGTCGAGGAGGAGGACGCACGGGATGCTACGAGTGCGGCGACCCCGACCACTTCATCGCCGACTGCCCCAAGAAGAAGAACAAGCACTCGGGCAAGGGCGAACATGGGCGCAAGCACGACTCCAAGTACAAGGAGAAGCACGTCCCCCCAAGGCACAAGAAACGGGGCGGCTTCGACAAAGAGTACATCAAGAAGAAGTACTTGGAGAAGCAGCAAGCTGAGCAGCGTGCGTTCTTCGCCACGCTCAGCGACGTCGACGGCTCGGATGACGACTCCGCTGGCTCCAGCGATGACGAGTCCGTGAAGAAGAAGTTGGAAGACAAGTTCAACGGCTTGTGCTTCTTCGCCGGCGACGGAGGCCTGTGCACCATGGCGCTCGGAGATGAGGTCGACGGCGAGCCGGAGCGTACCCCTCGGAACGACGACGACGACGACGACACCTCCCAGGTATCTCTCACCTACGACGAGCTTTCCTTCGAGGTTGAGAAGTTGACTGCTGCCCTCCTTAGCCAAGATAAGTTGCTTAGGCGTGCCGCTAGAGAGCGCAAGGAGTTTAGGCAGAAGTGGGAGGACACGGTGAAGGAGCTTGAGTTCGCTCGGTCCACCGTGGTAGTGTCGGAGGAGGCGGAGTGCGAGTCGTGCACCGCGCACATGACTGACCTTCTCACTCTGAGAGGTAAGTATGCTGCGTTGGTTGGAGAGGTGGATGAGCTCCGTGCTAGGCCGCAGCTGTTGGGTGCGTGCAAGACTTGTCCTGTCTTGCAATCTGAGTTGGCAGAGAAAAATGCCAAGCTTGAGTCTTTAGATAAGGCCAGCTCAGATAGCACTTGTGTCTTGAGGTGTGCTTTGTGTGAGGGCCTGGAGATGGAGATTGCCAATGTGAAGCATGGCAAGATGCAAACCGAGGAAGAAAACACATACCTTCGGTCCATCTTGTCATGGGTCTCCAGTAGTGAGCCGCAGCTCGGGATGATGATCTCCCAATTCAAGCGAGCTGTTGGTGCCCCTGGTGTAGGTTTTGCTCAGAGTGTTGATCTCTCAGCTTTTGGGAAGATTGGAGAGTCTAGTGGTCTGAACCCATGTGAGAAGCCCAATTCCACCACTACTCCCAAACTTGCCAAGCTTCCACTCAAAGAGCCAGCCAAGCCTATCACGAAAGATGGTGTGGTTGAGGAACCCTCGAGAGCTCCTCCCAAGAACCCAGTTTGGGCACCCAAGCCAAATCACCTCAAAAACAAGCTTGATGCTATGCCACCCATTAGAGAGGAGTGTTTGCCTCAGAAGGGCAAAGTGAACCACACCCACAGCCCTGGTCACCAACAACCCCCTTTGCGTGCGGTGAGGTACCAGTGTGATTTCTGTGGGAGGGATGGTCACTTGATGGAGTTCTGTTTCCGGCGCAAGCGAGAGGCGCGCCGTGCTCGGGAGATGGAGAACCCGGACATGTACCATCCAGCTCATGGTGGACATGTGCCGAAGGCTCAGGAGAGAGCTGCTAGGTCCGGACGTCAAGGTCCCCGGCCTAGGCAGGTGATGAGAGCCCCTAGGAGGGAGACTAGGTCTAGAGGTCCAGCACCTCAGTTTGTTAGGCCTAGGCAGGAGAGAGCTCCGAGGAGAGACGCTAGTGCAGTTGAGCCCCAGGCTCCTAGGCGTAGATCTCGTAGAGAGCGTGCCCGACGGGGTCCTGCTTTTGCAGGTAACGGACCCCGTGGCGGAGGCTTAGTTGAGCGCTTTCCCCCACCGCAGTTTGAGTACCACGGTGAGCGCTTCTTCCCCAGCGGACCACGTTTTCCCGTACGTGGTGATCGCTACCCCCGTAGACAGACTAGGAATAGTTTTTACACTGACCGTTCTTTTGAGCAGCCGGCCCAACACTGGTATTCTCCTTACTTCACTAACCCCAGTGTTGGACCGTATGCTCACCCTATGTCTTTCTATTGATGTAGGTGAGACGGTTGGAGGACATTTGGTTGGTGGATTCTGGTTGCTCGAGGCACATGACCGGAAACGCCAAGTGGTTCTCCAGCCTTAGCCCGGTCGCCGGAAAGGAGTACATAACCTTCGGCGACAATAGTAAAGGTAAGGTATTGTCTCGTGGGACGGTGCGGGTTAATGAGCACTTTGTGTTGCGCGATGTTGCTCTTGTTTCTAACCTGCATTTTAACCTTCTTTCTGTTTCGCAACTTTTTGATGATGACTATGAGATTCGTTTTCAAACCGAACCTTAGTCGCATCTTAGATCCTCAGGGCGATCTTGTATGTCTGATTTCGCCCTTTGGGAAAGTCTTTCGCGCGAATTTCTCGGAGTCGTTTGGTTCTTCTCGCTGTCTTTTGGCTAGTCCTTCTTCCTCCGATCTTTGGAAAGTGGCATAGGAGGCTCGGTCATTTAAGCTTCGACTTGCTTGCAAGACTTAGCTCACTTGGCCTAATCCGAGGATTGCCCAAGCTTTCGATGGAGAAGGATCTAGTTTGCCATTCTTGCAGACATGGGAAGATGGTTGCCGCTCCCCACCATCCAGTGACTAAGGTCATGATCTCGCACCCCGGAGAGCTTTTACACATGGACCTTGTTGGTCCGGCTCGGGTGAGCTCGGTTGGTGGCAAGTGGTATGTTTTGGTTGTTGTTGACGACTTTTCGAGATATTCGTGGGTCTTCTTTTTGACTGAGAAGACTGAGACTTTCTCCTTCGCTCGCAATCTGATTTTGCGTCTTCAGAACGAGTTCCCTTTGAACTCGATGCGAGCTATTAGAAGTGATAATGGTTCCGAATTCAAAAATTCGGATTTTGAGAAGTTTTGTAACCGCCTTGGCTTGGAGCATCAGTTTTCTTCCCCCTACACACCGCCCCAAAATGGTGTTGTAGAGAGGAAGAATCGGACCCTTGTTGAGATGGCCAGGACGATGCTTGATGAGCATAGGACTCCTAGGCGCTATTGGGCCGAAGCTATGAACACTGCATGCTATATTTCCAATCGCATTTTTCTGAGAGCTTTTTTGAAAAAGACTTCTTATGAGTTGCGTTTTGGCAAACTGCCCAAGGTGAGTTATTTTCGAGTTTTTGGTTGCCATTGTTTTATACTCAAAAAGGGCAACTTGGACAAATTTGAATCTCGTTCTTCTGACGGTGTGTTTTTGGGTTATGGCACTCACACTCGAGCTTATCGTGTACTTAACCTTGACACTAACCGAGTCATGGAGACATCCGATGTCACCTTCGACGAGACCATGGTTTGTCCTTCTTCTCGTTTTGAGCGTGCAGGTGATCATGAGGTTGGTGAGCCTCTTTTTGATGACGAGGACGAGGGTGCCGAAGGTATGGATGATCCAGCACCCCCTCCACCTGCCGCGCCGCAAAGAGCGGCCTCGACGACGACTCACGGCCCCGACACCTCTTCTTCCTGGGGGCCGTGGGATCCGCCACCCCGAGCGGTACCATTTGTACCCGGGGAGGCACCAGCTCCTGTTGAGGGGGAAGCTACTTCAGCTCGGGAGGCGCCACGACATATCTAGCGCCAGCACCCGCCTCAGCAGATGATCGGCAACATCGACGAACGGGTCACTCGGTCCAGGTCACAGCAAATCTCGCACTTCGCTCATTCTGCTTTTGTTGCTAATTTTGAGCCCCGAGATGTTGGACACGCTTTGACGGATCCGGATTGGGTTAATGCCATGCATGAGGAGTTAGAAAATTTTGAGCGAAATCGGGTTTGGGTTCTAGTTCCACCTCCACCTGACTGTAGGCCTATTGGGACAAAATGGGTTTTCAAAAAAAAGCAAGGAGAGGATGGCCACGTTGTTAGAAACAAGGCCCGGCTTGTAGCAAAAGGCTATAGTCAGAAGGAGGGGATAGATTATGAGGATACGTTTGCTCCTGTAGCTCGTTTGGAGGCTATTAGGATACTCTTGGCTTTTGCTGCATCCAAAGGTTTCAAACTTTTTCAAATGGATGTCAAGAGTGCCTTCTTAAACGGCTACATAGAGGAGGAGGTTTATGTTGAGCAACCCCCCGGTTTTGAAAATCCCAAGTTTCCAAACCATGTCTTTAAACTTCATAAAGCTTTATATGGTTTGAAACAAGCCCCTAGAGCCTGGTATGATAGGTTGAAAACCTTTTTGCTTGCTAAGGGTTTTAAAATGGGATGTGTAGATAAAACGCTCTTTCTCCTCCGGCAAGGCAAAGACACGCTCTTGGTCCAGATTTACGTGGATGATATCATTTTCAGTGGTTCTTCTCACGCTTTGGTTGCCAAGTTTGCAGATACTATGAGCAGGGAGTTCGAGATGAGCATGATGGGCGAGCTGACATTCTTTCTCGGGTTGCAAATTAAGCAATCCCGAGAGGGGACATTTGTACACCAGGGCAAGTACACCAAGGACTTGCTGAAGCGGTTCGATATGGGTGAGGCCAAGCCTCTTCCAACACCCATGTCGACGACGACTGCCCTGGATGCAGATGTGGATGGAGAAGCAGTGGACCAGAAGGAGTACCGCAGCATGATCGGGTCGCTCCTCTACCTGACGGCGACACGCCCGGACATCCAGTTCGCGGTGTGTCTGTGTGCGCGCTTTCAGGCGTCGCCGCGCACCTCTCACCGTCAGGCGGTGAAGCGGATTTTCAGGTACCTTCGTTTCACGCCTGAGTTCGGGATTTGGTATTCTGCTTCCTCCACCCTCTCGCTTTGCGGTTATTCGGATGCTGATTTTGCTGGTTGTCGTATTGAGCGCAAGTCCACTTCTGGGACTTGCCAGTTTATTGGTTCTTCTCTTGTTTCGTGGTATTCTCGCAAGCAGTCTAGCGTCGCTCAGTCCACTACGGAGGCTGAATATGTTGCTGCGGCTAGCTGCTGTTCCCAGTTGCTTTGGATGATGGCCACTTTGCGTGATTTTGGTCTGAGCTTTTCTCGCGTGCCTTTGCTTTGTGACAGCACGAGTGCCATTAGCGTTGCTAAGAACCCCGTGCTTCACTCGAAGACCAAACACATTGATGTGCGCTTTCATTTTCTGCGAGACCACCAGGAGAAGGGTGATATCGACCTTCGCCATGTCGATACTCATCATCAACTGGCTGATATTTTCACCAAGCCTTTAGACGAATCAACCTTTAATCGGTTGAGGGGTGAGCTTGGTGTGTGTTTCCCCTTTTAGATGGGGGAAACCTTTTGGATCTTGTATAGACTGACTCTTTTATTTTGAGTTTCTTTTTCTTTTGCATTTTAGCATACGCATTCACATTCTGAGCTTCATGTTTATAATCACTAGAATGTAACTATGCTCTACTTAGTATGCTCCGATGCTTATATGGATGCTTGTAGCTTATGCTCTTCCTGATCACTAGTACATGTTATGAGCTGAGCTATTTTGGAATGGTGAATTTACTTAATAACTTACAATCTGAAAATGATCACCATTGAGATATGCAACTAGCATGTGTAAGGATATGTTGAGTTCACTCGTGCTTTTCATATATGCTAGGTTGCTATGTCTCTAGTTATGAGTCATTCACTTGCTTGGTCTGTTCATATCATATATAAAATTTGAACCAAGTTTTAGTGAATTGTAAAGATCGAGATGGGATTGCTTGTCAACACCTCATGGTATCGAGACTGTTTCTCATTGCACTTTGAGTTAAACTTGAGCCGTGTAGTGTATGACCGAAACCGTAGCTTCAAGCTTCTGATTGCTTCGGCATAGGCTTCGCTCGGTTGAAAAGTTAGGCAAAGACAAGCTTTCAACCTCTCGCAATCACATGCTAAATAATTGAACTTGTGAAGTCTTCACCGCTGCAACTCCAATATAAAAATGAAATCACAAGTATATGCTTCATTCCTATGCATGATGATTGAACTTTGCTAGGGGTAGTTCACCTTGTATATATGTTTAGCACTTGTCTGGATTCCTATCTATACATATGTAGTGCTATTCTGATGGTGACTATCTTTTTGGCTAAAAACTGCTCACTTGCTCATATGCTTCATATTTCGTATGTGTGATCAGTTTGAGCCTTCGCTTTCTGAGTGCTTAGTTGTGCCATTGGAGCTATACCGATTAGAGCATTTTTTGCACTTTTTTTATTATATGCCTGAAGCTGCTAACTTGCATTTCTGACTTCATATGCATTTTAGAAGGGGGAGTTTTGTTGGCTCAAGGGAAGAGTTTGTGCTTGATAAGTGCATTTTCAACTAAGGGGGAGAGTTTTTGCAAATCATATGTCTCCTGGCGTTCAATTAAGGGGGAGTTTTTGCTAAGGGGGAGATTTTCAGATCTTTATGCTCTTCTCTTGTTGGACCTAAGGGGGAGTCCCGAGTTGCTTGCACTTGTCGAGGGGAGTTTGCTAGTTGTGTTGAGCCGTTGCCTCTATCTTGAGGGACTAGCAAACATTTTCCTCATTTGGCATCGAGTTTGATTTCGATTGGTTCGAAGACTTTTCGATTGTTTTTCAATTGGTTCGGAGTGGTTTTCGTGCTAGTTGTGTTGAGCCTCTGTGCCTCTATCTTGAGGGACTAGCACTTTGCCATTTTTTAGCTCCGGTTTTCAATTGGTTTTCTGCTAGCGGTGTTGAGCCTGTTCTACCTCTTCTTGAGGGCTAGCTTTGCTTTGCTTGGTCGCGTCGAGCCGTTGCCCATGTCTTTGGGGACCAAGTTCTCGCTTCTTCCACTTGACCTTCTTCGGCTTTGCTATGCTTTTGGGTCATTTGGTTGAGTTCTCTTCCTCTCCTTCCTCCTACCTTCTTCTTTCATTTTATGATTTGTGTGTGTAGTTGACAATGCACTCATCAAGGGGGAGATTGCGGATACATGGATGTATGCCGAGTCTCTGAGTGATGAGTGATTGTCAACGGGTTTGATGCGCATGTTCTTTGGCTTGTGTTGTGCAGGTGTCGAGCTCAGAGACAGTGATCGAGGGCAAGGTGAAGGTCAAGTTGAGACGTGCCGTGCCGACGGACTGGGTGCGATGAAGGATGGGCGTGCCGTGCGGCGGACGTGCCATGCCGATGTATCGAGCAGTGAAGGGCGGACGTGAGGCTTGGACTGAGGGACCGGAGTGCCTGAGGATTAGCTGTGGTGGCTGGCAGCCTGGGACAGCGACGAGCGGAGACTTGCGGGGCATGGTGTTGCTCGGGTCGAGGACCTGGGGACATGTGTCGGTGGACGGGGTGCACGGGCGGTGCATCCCCTCTACAGCTCCGGTTTGTTGGTTGAGCCAGAGAAAAACCAACGGGTGGACGGTTTCTAGGTTTGGGCCTCAAAACCTGGGTGCTCGGTTTCCAGGTTGAGCCACAAAACCTGGGCGCGGATGGTTTCCGAGTTTGGCCAAAAAACTCGGGTGATGGGCCGGTTTCCGAGTTTGGGCCTCAAAACTCGGGCGCTGCGGGTTTCTGAGTTTGGGCCACAAAACTCAGGCTGGAGGCTGGTTTCCCGGTTTGGGCCTCAAAACCGGGCGTTGCTGGAAAAGGCTGGTTTCCCGGTTTGGGCCACAAAACCGGGGGTGCAGAGCGAGGGCGGCACGTGGCGGCGATCCAGAGGTTGCGTCGAGGCAACGCTTCGGTTCGAGCGGGCGTGGCCGTCGGATCTACCTACCACCGCGGGTTGGACCAGAATAGCCTTAGGGTTTAGCTGGTTCGCTCTGTAATTAGTTTAGAGAGGGGTAGAGTAGGAAATAGGCTTAGTCTAGGTTAGTATAAGTAGTCCAGGGGAGACACCCTCCTCCCCATCTCAGTTATCTCAGTTTTAGCCATCTCATTTGCTTCCTGCACTTAGGGTTTCCTGCTCTCCCATCCCCTGCTGTAGCTGAGATCCACAGAGAGACCAAGAACTCTGTGTACTTGTTGATTTTGAGGAAAGGAGGCCGTATCCTCCTTGTCGTAGCGTGTGGTTGCGCTTCGGCTTGCAATTCGTGGCTGTGATTCGCGTTTTGTTCGTGTTCTTCGCGGAATCCTTTTTCTCCACGATTTTCCCGTCGCTTGATCTCTTTGCTCGGTTCATCTTTTGCAAAACCGTTTGAACCAAGTTGTTCTAGATCGTGAGGCACTTCTTTCCACTGAAGGAATCATCCTCTAACCTCACGGTCTAGGAGATCGATCGATTTTTAGTTTCGGGTCAAGTTTTCTCCCTTCCCCCGAAATTCTTCGATTCACCGATTTGGAGATAGGTTCGAGCCATGATTTCTTAGAGATAGCTCACTATACTCCTTGTGACTCATCTCACCAAGTTCGATCCCCAGAGGATTTGTTTTGGGTGAGATCGAGTCGAATCGGTGGACGAACAGCAGGAATTCGGGGTGATCGGACGCTCGGTTTGGGGTGACCGGACGCTGAGAGTGAGTCCGGTCGTTGAACTTTTCTCTGTTCAGTTTCGAGCTTCGACCGGACGCTTCATCCTATGCATGACCGGACGCGCCGGACACACTGTTCATCGTTGTTGTTTTTGAGTGACCGGACGCACAAGTGAAGACCGTACGCACTGTGTACCAGAGTCCGGTCCAACACAGTAAGGTCCCAAATCGGTTTTCGTTCGACCGGACGCGTCCGGTGCCTGCTGACCGGACGCAGGCAGAGTCCGGTCAGGTGCAGTCAGCACGTTTTCGTCCGCAGTTTGTTCGTCTGACCTTCGATTTGCGATCCGCTTGTTGCGTTGGATTCCCGACTCCATGCTCTACAGAAATCGGGCTCCTCGCTTTACAAAATAGCCTGAATTCACCCAAAACCCAAAACCCATCCCGTCACTAGTTGACTTGCGTGAACTTGGGTGAGGAAGTTTTTGTGGTGCCTCGCTGTGATCCCTGGGATCATCCACCCTCTTCCAAGGGTCGTGGGCATCACGTTTTTGGTAGTAGCTCTTGGGGATTGATTTTGGGACACATGGCCAAAGTTTCGTGAGAAATTTTATTGGCTCCCATTCACCCCCCCTCTGGTCGCCTTGCTTTTGCATTCTCGGTCCTTTATCTGGTTCTGGTGGTTGTTCGGCAATAGAATTCAATGCACAAACGAAAGGTACTGAGTACTCTTTTCCACCGATTTGAGCATTAAAGTGCTCTTGACATGGTCCTTGCAAGGCAAGTATGGACCAAGGTTGTCCTAAGAAGACGTCAAAAAGGACTACATTGAAAATGTAGAAATCTAAGACCATGTCCGCTCCATCTACTTGGATGGGGACCATCTTTAGGATTCCTTCACTTTCCAAGATGTCACCATCTGGGTCTCTTAAACACCGTTTAGTTGGATGTAGTTGAAGGTCGGGGAATGTTCGAGATACGTAATTACTAGCAAGAACATTAATTCCCACGACAGGGTCGTAAAAGGCAAAGGCCCTTTCTCCCCTAATTCGACAATCTATTACGCTAGGTACTTTATCTATGCGAGGGATGTTTTCTGATACTTCGGCTTCCATTGTCCATTCATGACTCATGATAGCCGAAAGTTCCAAAAGACGCTCTCGGCTATAGATTCCATCAGAAGACTCAGGAAGTGGTTTGTCGGATGGGAGAGCTTGAACGGAGTAGTTCATAGCATTTCTGTAATCCTTAAACACATCATCCTCTATCTTGCCCAAAAATTCCGGAAGAATTTCTCTTCCAGATGTGGACGGAATAGGCTCCGCTAAGTCCAACGAGCTAGACTCGGGCTCTTCTTGGTGTTCTATGGTCAAAACTTGGGTTTCTACGACTTCTTCCTCAGGGATTTCATCGGAAACTCCAGTATAAGGAGTATTCTCGAGAACTATCGAGAACCTCCTTTCCACCTCATGGAGAAAGATGAAGAAACGCTCCACCTGACGAATGATCAAGGTGAAGAGTGCTCTCTTTCTCTAGACCGACATAAAAATGCTGAAGGAGCACTGGATCGGGTATGGCTAAATCGGGTCCTGAATTGATTAAACCAATAAAACGGTCCCAAGCCTCCCCTAATGTCTCCTTATCATTATGTCTAAAGGTCAACACTTCTACTCATAGTCATACCACTCGGTGGACAGGGAAATACGTCAAGATAAACTTGGTCCGTAAAGTTCCCCAGTCTCCTCTGGCACTTCCCACGGTTCGAGCATGCCATGTTTTAGCTGCTCCTGTTAGAGTGAACGGAAACAGCCTCCACTTGATAGTGTCAGGTGAAATGCCCGAAATGTTCAAGCATGCACAGACTTGCTCAAACTCACGTAGATGTATGTAGGGATTTTCTGATCCCGTAAACATGCTCTCCTGAACTTTATTAATAAAGTTAGGTCGCAGTTCGAAACTATCGGCATATATAGGTTGTGATGATAAATGTGGCTCTAATCGTGAACTCTTAGCAGCTGCGAATTGTAAGATAGATTGATTCTCCATGCGGAGAGGGTAAAGATGATTCTAACTCTAGTCTCAAAAATCAGCTACCATTCCCCGGCAACGGCGCCAGAAAAGCTTGTTGACACCTGGGGTGGCACGCAGAAGAAACCGCAAGTGCACGGCTGTCAGTTGTAGCTTTTCACCTCAGAGTATTCCGGGGTATCGAATCCACGAGGAACGCGAAGTGATTTTGAGAAAACTAGGGGGGTAAGGATATCTAGGATAGATGAACGGAACGGGCACTGTCTACTGAGGTAGATCCTAGTTCTATTAGACTTCTAGTGATTTAAGTTCTTTACTAGTGTATTGTGGGCGTACTAGCCTTTACCACTGACTTAGGTTGAACGCTAGCACAACGAGCCCTACTGTTAAACTAGACCAACTACGTGGTGGAAATCAAGGCGCACAGGGCTATCACCACCTGCTTGCTACCACAGCTATCCGGGGGCCTAGCCGTATTCACTGGCAATATATAGCCTAAGTACCACACTTAAT
This sequence comes from Coix lacryma-jobi var. lacryma-jobi, assembly GCA_009763385.1. NCBI lineage: Eukaryota > Viridiplantae > Streptophyta > Magnoliopsida > Poales > Poaceae > Coix > Coix lacryma-jobi. Next base: position 54,659,411 of record CM019824.1, read on the forward strand.
CTATATACTACTACTACTAGCCATGTACTAGAACTAGAGCACTTGAAAGTAATATCAAGCAATGAAACAAACACACAAGTATTGAAAGTAAATACTTGAAGATAAAATAAGATACTAAGTTACCAAAGTTGAAGCGCAGAGCAGAGAGAAGCAGGGGTCTCTGACAACTCCAGAGCTCTCCAGACTTCTACTCTTCTCCTCTCCAGCTCCTCTTCTAGTGAGGCACTCACACTCTCTCTAATCTCTCTATCATAGCAAGTGTGCTACTCTAACCAACTACTGGGGAATGGTGTGAGGCTCTCCGAATGAGAGCTCAAGGGGGCCTATTTATAGTGCTAGGGGGCTAGGGGGGTACTTATAGAGTGAGGGGAGGTCGGTTAGGGTTTAGGGGGGTGGCGCCCGCCACCAAACCCTGGCGCCCGCCACCTCTCAGCCGTCCGTTGCAACCGCCATTCATCCAATGGTCCTCATTTGCTCTCCCAAGTCGGTTTGAGGGCCGGTTAGGGTTCAGACACGTGTCCAAAGCCCACTATCCAGGTGACACCTGTAACACCTCTGGTGTTTAACTGTAATTAACCTGACATGTCATCATCATTAGTCATTAATCATTCTTGCCTTGCATTTATGTTTGCCTAGTACTTGTGTAGCAATCTCTTTTCAAAACCCTAAAAGCCCTAACCTTCCTATAAGGGCAAAAATGGTAATTTCACCTCTGTGCCTAGCTTTGTGTAATTCTTGTTCAGTTGGATGTCTTGAAGTTTTGTTGTGTTGGCCAAAGTTCAAAAATCAAAATCAGATTTCAAATCCCTTTGCAAAACCCTGATTTCCAAACCCTGGATTTTATCCCTCTTTTTGTAATTCAAAAATTATTCAAAATTTGAGGTTGGTCCAAAAAGCAAAGTTGTAGATCTGGCCAAGAGAAACAACTTTGGTATTTACAAATTTTCAAGTTTCTGTACAAAGTTTGAAGTAAATCCAAATTCATTCAAATTCCAGTTTTTGTCTCCTTTTCAGTTTTAAAAATTTATTCAAAAACTATTGAGTTTCAGAAAAAGTGTATATTAGCAAAGTAATAGGTTTTGATAAAAGGAACAACTTTCATATTTGCAGATTTCCAACTTTCAGTGTAAAATCAAAAGTAATTTTGAATTTATTCAAATCCCAAAAGTGTTCCCTTTTCTGTTTTCAAATGTGATCCAAAAACTATTTGAATTTGGAAAATGTTCATATTGACAAAGTTGTAGATCTTTTTTTCTGAACAACTTTGGTGTTTTGAGTTTTTCCTGTGCAGTTCAAATTTTGAGGATAATTTGCAAAATACAGAGATCAGCCAAAAGTCAAACCCTAGGGCATAGCCCTGTTCATCTTCCTCACGGTAGAGGGGGGGGGGCCCGGCCATGGCCGCGCGCCGGCGCTGCGCACGCCGCACGCCTGGCAGCTGCACGCGCGCCTCCAACCTGCCGCCGCTGTCCGCGCCATCATGCCGCACCCGCACGCGCGAAGCGCTGACCTCCGCCCCGTCCCCCACTGCTCCCAGCACGACGCCGCCGCGTGGCCGTCGCCGGTGAACGCACACCTGGCCCCTGCGCGCACGCCGTCCTTCCGCCGGCTTGCAATCGAGTGCGCACACCCCGGCCGAGCTCATCCACACCATCCCGTGCTCTCTACCGTCCCCGGCGGTGCCTATAAAAGGGACCGCCGGAGTCCGAGCTCCTCACTCGTCTCCGCCGCCGTCGCCAGCCCACTCCAGACCCTCCACCGCCCAGCCAACTAGCCCAACAGCTCCGTCTTGAGCTCGTGAAGCTTCCCCACTCTTCAATTTCATCTCTACCGCCTCCTATCGCCCGGCGTAGCTCGCCGTTCCCATCTTCGGCGGAAATCCAGCGAGCTCGGGTTCGTGAAATACTCCCTCTCCGGCCACGAATATCTTCCCCTGACCCCTGTGTCAGCTTCCTTGGTTCCGTGCAACTTTAACCAGGCCCTTGCGGTCTCGTGTGTTGCGCAGGGTCGTCGGAGCGCCGCTCGCCGCTCGCCGCCGAGAAAGCTCCGCCGAACCACCGCCCCGCCGAGCCCTGTCTCCGACCGTGGTAAGCACTCGAAGCCCCCTCGGTCTCTGCCTTTTAACGGCGCAAAGCTCGAGCCAGGCCTCGGGCGCACGCATTCACTGTTGGCTCGAGCCAGACCTCGAGCACACGTTTCCGTCTCGCCCGAGCCCAGCCTCGAGCGGACACACCCTCACCACTTCGCTCGAGCCAGGCCTCGAGCGGACTTGCGCACCCTCCGCTTCGCCGAGCCAGGCCTCGGACGAAACGATCGTTTTTCGTCTCGCCCGAGCCTCCCGGCCAGGCCTCGGACGAAACCCTTATTTCCGTCTCGCCCGAGCCTCCGAGCCAGGCCTCGGACGAAGCAGTCGCTTCCGCCTCGCCCGAGCCCGTTTCACCCGAACCCGCTTCGCTCGAGCCAGGCCTCGGCGAACACATGTCTTCCGATTCGCCCGAGCCTCCCGTTTCGCCCGAGCCTTGCGAGGAAAGAGCACAGTGCTCTTTTTTCCTCTTTGGGGAGTTGTGAATAGTGTTCCTTTTTCTTCTTTTTGTGTGATTTTTTCTGTGTTGCTCTAAAATTTCTGAAAATTTTACAATTGACTCTCTATACCATGTAGTATTTTTAGAAAAATATGAAACTTGACTTTTCTGCAAGATTTTAAAAATGTAAAATCCCTCTTTTATTTAATAAATGGATGGTTTTGGATTTTTAGAAAATCATTTATAACTCCAAAAATCTTGGGATAAATTTTTGTGAGCTTCCCATGCCATGTTTAGTCTCTGATGAAATTTTGAAGTCTTTTGGAACAAGTTGATTTTTAAGCATTTTTTTTAATTGTTAAATAGTGCCTTCTGTTAATTAATGTCTGATTTTATTTGAGCACCTTAATGACCTCCAAAAAATTATAAAATTTGTTTTGCCATCTATCTACACCATAATGAACTTATGTGATTAATTTGGTAATTTTTGGAGCAACTTCATAAAATGACCTTTTTAAATAATTAAGGAAAATAGAAAGAGTGATTAGGGTTCATGTTGTATGCCCTGTTTTTGCATTGTTCATGCTAGCATACTCATGTGCATGCATCATTTCATTCGTATAGTCACCGAAGAAGGAGTCAAGATCGAGGCAGCCGCCGACGAACCTGTCCCTGAGGCTACCCCGAGCTCCGACAACTGCCCTGCCGCCTTCGAGCCTGCCCTCTTTGCTCTTCAAGGCAAGCCCCGGTGCATTTAACCCTTTCCTTGAATTTATAAAATGATTTCCTTAAATACTTTTGAGTTAAATTATTGCATTAGGTTTATAGGAGTTGTGTGTTATCCTAATTGATGCACTATCCACCTTGACCACTGATACACCCGATACCTGCTTTTCAAAAGTATTTGAAAAATGCTTAGCAATGCTTATCGAATTAGACTTTGCAATAAAATGCCAATTTCAAAAGTGTGATCACTTAAAGAACTTTTATGGGAATTTGGCTTTACTCCCTGCCTGTTGGCTAAGTATCTGATCCATACCTAGTCAATAGCGAGGAGAGGTTGTCCGAGCGTACGGTGCCGTCATGTTGTAGTCCGGGACTCAACAGTTGACACCGACCGGGACAGGGTTGAAAAACTGACAGGACTATTACGCTTGGGTGAGATATAACCAAGGTATAGTTCTGGCTGGAAAATTAGGGACCATCCGTATGGGGGCCTGCTGGTCAAGACTTGTAACTATTCACATACTACGGAAAGCTCTGGCTCCGAGAAATCCTTGATTGGGACCGACAACCGCGCACTGGGAGTGGAGAGATGGCGGAAGTAGCATGTACCCACGTGGTCGTCGTACCTGGAAAGGAGTGGTGTACTGTACTTCCGGGTGGCGTAGGACCGGTCCAATCTTGGAGGAATCGTGGTAGACGAGTTGGCATATGCAAGCTTGGGTGCTACATATGCAATGTGGATAGGGATCCTCAGCTGAGTTTTATTTATCCGGATTAACGTTGCGCCTCGGTTATGGAGACTTGGTCCACTGACTGTCAACGGAGAGTGGTTCTCAACTAGGAATGTTTTGAAATGTAAAAAGAATCATGAACGATGAAGAATTGAGGAATACTGAATCTTTCAAAAATAAAATAAGGTTTACAAAAATGTTTTTCTGCAAAATACTTGATCTTGCTTAAGCCTTACCTTGACTACCCTAAGCCTCTCATTCCTTAGTCTTCTCCCTTTTTCTTTAGTCAGGTAAGTCTTGTTGAGTACCCCAGTACTCAGGGTTTGTTACCCATGCTGCAGGTATGACAGAGTCCCCGATGTGTCTTGCACCCTGCTGCGTGACCATCGTCCAGGAAGAGGCCGATGAGGCCGAAGAATAGTTGTACACCCTCGGGCTGGGTGATTATAAGTATCTTTGCTGTTCTCCACTACGTTGCCTATGTCTATTTCTATTATCAGAACTTGGTTTGTAATAACTGCACCTTAATTTCTATTTGGAACCCTGTTTTGTAAAACTAATGTTATTTAAGTCTTCCGCTCATTATTCCGATGTTATTTGTAAAAGTATGCAATGCTGTAACCGAATTGTGAGATGATCCTGCGGACATTGGGCACTGATGTAGCCCGGTGGCGAACAGGTCTTAATCACATGGAACATGGGTTCGGCTGTCAGAGGTTGACAGGGACACGTGGGCCATGGGATTAGGGTCGTTCCGTCACAGAGTGGTATCGGAGCATCTCACTTTAACGTTGCAGTGTTCGTTTTTGCAAAAACTTCAAAAGACCTTTTGAGTCCAAACAAACTAAACTTGACTATTTTGAGTCCAAATTGCTTCTCTCATCTTGTCTCTCATATGGCAACACTAGCTAGTGGAACAACATGTTTTAAGCCCTATGTACCTTTTTTTTTGCATTGCTTTGTTCCGTAGGAACGATTCATGCATCATGTCATAATCACTAAAGTTAACTTCCTCTCTAAGTTCGTTGGGGTAGTATGCCTTTACCTGTTCTTGCTAGCCTTTCTCATCCATCTTCTCTTATCCAGACATGGCCCGTATCAAGCTGACTGCCCGCAAGTCGACTGGACTGCATGGTGCGCCATGCCACCAGCTGGCACCACGCGCTGGGGAGGGGACTGGAGAATCTTCCAACGGTCGTCGCTTTCCCCGCCGCACCCGTAAGAACCTGAAGGAGGAGATCAAGGATCTGAAGGCTGAGCTGAAGAACTTGGAGCATGACTTCTACCACTCACGTCTGGAGTTTTATGAGGCACGAGCTTCCCTGGAGCAGGCCAATCGGAACACGGTTCGCGCTATCGAGCAGCGCAATGATGCTTGGACCCGCGAGGACGTTACCAGAGCCCAGCTCCACGGACTGCAGCAGTACACAGCTCAGATTGAACAGTTCAATGATATGCTTCATGAGGAAGTGCATCAGCTGTATGATCAACTCCACCCCTTGGTACCCCCGGTTATGGAAGACCCTGAGGACGGAGTTGTGGAGGAACCAGAAGTGGAACAAGGGCCAGGCGAGAACGAAGAAGTTGAACCTGTCGAAGATGTCTACGCTGAAGACGAGGACGAGGAGGAGGAGCCTGAGCTCATCCTCGAAGAAGACGACGACGAAGACATGATCATCATCGACGACGACTAGACTCGTAGTGTCTGTACCATCTGCTTACCTAAAACCTTAGTCTAGGTTTGGGGGTGTTAGTCTGTCTGTTGCCAAGTCTGGCATGTATCTTTCTTTTCGCATCTTTTCCCTTTATCGGTCTGTATCACCTGTCAGTCACCTTATCAAGTCATCAGTCTTTGTATCAGAAGAAGCTATCAGTCTGTTGTTTTCAGAACTCTATCTATGAATGCTAAGTTCCAAGCTGCTTAACAGATGCCTGTGAACACTCGCACCGGAGCTGGAGGTTCTGATGATGCCAACCTCCCAAACCCTCCACCTGTCCCAGCTACCCTAGCAGATGCCATTGCAGCCTTGGCCGCCGCTGCCAACCTAATGGCTCAAAACCAAGGACAGCAGAACTTTCACCGTGGTCGCCACAACATCAACCAAGAGACCACCTATGTGGAATTCACCGAAACTCGTCCACCGGTCTTCACTAAGGCCGATGAACCCCTCGAAGCTGATGATTGGCTCCGCACCATGGAGCAGAAGTTTGGTCTTATCAACTGCACCGACATCCAGAAGCCACGTTTCGCTTCACAGCAGCTTCGTGGTCCGGCAAGTGCTTGGTATGCCAACCTGTTGGCTGCCCAGCCAGAAGGTCATCAGTTGACCTGGGAGGAGTTCCGCACTGCCTTCCGTGCTCATCACATCCCTTCCGGATTGATGAAAATGAAGCTTGATCAGTTCCTGGCTCTCCAACAGAAAGACTCCACAGTCATGCAGTATGTGGGTCAATTCAATCATCTCAGCCAGTATGCCTCAGAGTATGTCAACACAGATGAGAAGAAGAGGGATCGTTTCCTCAGAGGACTGCACCCAAAGATCCGCAGGAGCTTGTCCAATAACCTGACTGGGTCTTATCACGATGTTGTTGACCGGGCTGTTGCTTTTGAAGAAAGCAATCGCCAGTACCAGGAAGAGAAGAAGAAGAAGAAAGCAGGGTCAAGCAGCTTCGCTGGCGGTCACAAACGCCAGAGAATCATCTATCACCCCAGCCACCACCACAATCGTCTACCTTACCCCAACCAGCAAGTGGTCGTCCGTACCGCGGCCACCACCCATAATGCCAACCAGCAGAGTGCCACACAGCCGAACGCCCCAGGTGTTCGTATCACCACTCCACAAACAGCCTACAACCATCCCTGCTACAACTGCGGCCAGCTTGGTCACTGGTCTCGTGAGTGCCCAAAGCCCAAGAGGTATGCTCAGAATACTCAGAAGAATCCTGGAGGATCTCAGCAGCAGCACCGTGCACAGCAGCAGCATGCTCAGAAGGGCAAGATTGTCAAGAAGCACGGACAAGTCTACTACACCGCTGTCAGCGATATACCAGAAGGGGAGCCCGTCATGATCGGTAGGTTTCCTGTTGCCAATCACCCTGCAGTTGTGTTGTTTGATTCAGGTGCATCGCATTCCTTCATCAGTCGTACTTTTGTCATCAAGCATGAAATATCAATTGAGGATTTAAAAGAAAGTTTCTGCATATTTTCGCCTGGAGGGCGTATAAGTACTAAGGAAGTGGTTCGCAGTATACCAGTAATGTTGGGGGAACATGTATTTCCCACCACCATGATAGTGCTTCATGATCAGGAGATAGATGTCATCCTAGGCATGAATTGGATGTGTCAGTATAAAGCCATGATCGACATCTTGAATAGAGTTGTGAGAGTTGATATTCCTAACAGTACCGCCAAACTCCTTCTCCAACTTCCAATGCCTCAAAAACCAGCAGCCACTCAAATAAATACCGCCTATGTTCTGGAAACCCGGGACATCCCCGTGGTTTGTGAATTCTCTGATGTTTTTCCTGAGGATTTGCCTGGTCTGCCTCCTGACCGTGACATTGAGTTTGCCATAGAGCTAAAGCCCGGGACTGCTCCTATATCCCGCAGAGCTTATCGAATGCCTCCTAGAGAGTTAGCGGAGCTGAAAACTCAGTTACAAGATTTGTTGGACAAGGGTTTCATTCGCCCAAGCTCGTCCCCTTGGGGCTGTCCTGCAATCTTTGTAAAAAAGAAAGACAAGACTCTCAGAATGTGCATTGATTATCGCCCACTCAATGAGGTCACCATCAAAAACAAATATCCCTTGCCTCGTATTGATCTTCTCTTTGACCAGTTAGCTGGAGCCAAAGTATTCTCCAAGATCGATCTCAGATCCGGCTACCACCAAATAAAGATTCGTCCTGAAGATATTCCTAAAACAGCTTTCACCACCAGATACGGCCTATATGAGTACTTGGTCATGTCCTTCGGTTTGACCAATGCCCCTGCCCACTTCATGTACCTCATGAACTCTGTGTTCATGCCAGAGCTTGATAAATTTGTGGTCGTGTTCATTGACGACATCCTTGTCTACTCAAAAACCCCTGAAGATCATGCCGAACATCTTCGTATCGTTCTATCCCGTCTCAGAGAACATCAGTTGTATGCCAAGTTCAGTAAATGTGAGTTCTGGTTAGATCAGATACAGTTTCTTGGTCATGTCCTATCCGCTGAAGGTGTGTCAGTTGACCCTGGTAAAGTGGCAGACATTCTGGATTGGAAGCCACCTACCACTGTTCATCAAGTCCGCAGCTTTATGGGAATGGCAGGATATTATCGTCGATTCATCCCAGATTTCTCAAGAATCGCCAAGCCTATCACTGAGTTAGTAAAGAATTCTGTGAAGTTTGTCTGGTCACCAGCCTGTGAGCAAGCCTTTCAAACTCTGAAGAAACTGTTAACTACATCACCAGTGCTAGCCCAGCCAAACATCGAGAAGCCCTTTGATGTCTACTATGATGCATCTGGTACTGGTTTGGGCTGTGTTTTGATGCAAGAAGGTCGAGTGATCGCTTATGCCTCCCGACAGCTTAAGCGACATGAAGAGAATTACCCAACTCATGATCTCGAGTTAGCAGCAGTAGTGCATGCCTTGAAGATCTGGCGTCATTATCTGTTGGGCAGTACCTGTAATGTGTACACTGATCACAAAAGCCTGAAGTATATTTTCACTCAAGAGGAACTGAATATGAGGCAGAGAAGATGGCTTGAGTTAATTAAGGACTATGATCTTGAAGTGCATTACCATCCGGGTAAGGCAAATGTGGTCGCCGATGCACTCAGTCGCAAGTCTTATTGCAACTGTCTGATGAAGAAACCCTATGATTCTTCTTTGTGCTATGAGCTAGAAAAGTTAAATATTGAAATGATTCCGCAAGGAACTCTGAGTAATATCAGAATAGAAACCCCTATCAGAGAGCAGATCATTGCTGCACAAAAAGATAACCCTGGAATCAAGCACATCATCGAAAAGGTCCAATCCGGAAAGGCTGATTGTTTCAGGATCGATGATACAGGAGTAGTATGGTTTAAGAATTGGTTAGTAGTTCCTAAAGTGCCTGAGTTAAGAAAGTTAATCCTTGATGAAGCACACTTGACTAGATTCTCCATCCACCCCGGCAGCAACAAGATGTACCAGGCTTTGAAGCAGCAATTCTGGTGGACAAAGATGAAGATTGAGATCGCCCGGTATGTCGCTCAGTGCGATACCTGCCAGAAAGTCAAAGTCGTGCACATGAAGCCCGGAGGGGAATTGCAACCTTTACCTGTACCTGCTTGGAAATGGGACGATATCAGTATGGACTTTATCAATGGTCTACCCAAGACATCAAGAGGTTTTGATTCCATATGGGTGATCGTGGATCGCCTCACTAAGCAAGCTCACTTCCTGCCAGTGAAGACCAGTTACACCGTCCCCACTTATGCCACTTTGTACAAGAACAACATAGTAAAACTCCATGGCATACCCAAAACCATTATCTCTGATCGTGGTACCCAGTTTGTCGCCAAGTTTTGGAAAGCGTTCCATGCCTCACTTGGAACCAAGCTCTTGCATAGTACAGCATATCATCCACAAACAGATGGACAAACTGAGCGAGTCAACCAAGTGTTAGAGGATATGTTGAGAGCATGTGTGCTCACCTTCGCAGATACTTGGGATGACTGTTTGCCCTTGGCAGAGTTCTCATATAATAACAATTACCAAGAGAGCATCAAAATGGCACCCTTTGAAGCACTGTACGGTCGCCGTTGTCATACACCTCTCAGTTGGTCTGAACCCGGAGAAAGGGAATTCTTTGGAGTTGACCTAGTAAAAGATATGGAAGAGAAAGTCAAGCAAATACAAGAGAACATGAAGATTGCACAGTCTCGACAGAAAAGTTATGCTGACAGGAGACGTCGACCTCTGCAGTTCGAGATCGGGGATTATGTGTACCTGAAGGTCTCGCCCACCAAAGGAGTCACTCGTTTTGGAGTCAAAGGAAAGCTAGCACCCCGCTACATTGGTCCGTTTGAGATTCTGGATCGTTGTGGCAAGGTCGCTTACAAGCTAAGTTTGCCCGATCATCTTTCAGCAGTTCATAATGTGTTTCATGTCTCCCAACTCAAGAAGTGTCTCCGGGTACCTGAACATGTGGTTGAAGTTGAAGGCGTTGAGCTAGAACCAGATCTGTCATACACTGAGTATCCAGTTCACGTGTTGGATCACAAGGATCGTGTTACCCGAAGAACCACCACAAGATGGTACAAGATCCAGTGGAACCAGCACTCTGAAGAAGAAGCCACCTGGGAATCTGAAGACTTCTTAGCAAAGAACTATCCCGACTTTCTCGAATCTCTGTAGATATAAGGTTTTGCCTTTTCCTTCTTAAGACGTGGAATCTCGGGGCGAGATTTCTTTTAGGGGGGAAGGCTGTAACACCTCTGGTGTTTAACTGTAATTAACCTGACATGTCATCATCATTAGTCATTAATCATTCTTGCCTTGCATTTATGTTTGCCTAGTACTTGTGTAGCAATCTCTTTTCAAAACCCTAAAAGCCCTAACCTTCCTATAAGGGCAAAAATGGTAATTTCACCTCTGTGCCTAGCTTTGTGTAATTCTTGTTCAGTTGGTTGTCTTGAAGTTTTGTTGTGTTGGCCAAAGTTCAAAAATCAAAATCAGATTTCAAATCCCTTTGCAAAACCCTGATTTCCAAACCCTGGATTTTATCCCTCTTTTTGTAATTCAAAAATTATTCAAAATTTGAGGTTAGTCCAAAAAGCAAAGTTGTAGATCTGGTCAAGAGAAACAACTTTGGTATTTACAAATTTTCAAGTTTCTGTACAAAGTTTGAAGTAAATCCAAATTCATTCAAATTCCAGTTTTTGTCTCCTTTTCAGTTTTAAAAATTTATTCAAAAACTATTGAGTTTCAGAAAAAGTGTATATTAGCAAAGTTATAGGTTTTGATAAAAGGAACAACTTTCATATTTGCAGATTTCCAACTTTCAGTGTAAAATCAAAAGTAATTTTGAATTTATTCAAATCCAAAAAGTGTTCCCTTTTCTGTTTTCAAATGTGATCCAAAAACTATTTGGATTTGGAAAATGTTCATATTGACAAAGTTGTAGATCTTTTTTTCTGAACAACTTTAGTGTTTTGAGTTTTTCCTGTGCAGTTCAAATTTTGAGGATAATTTGCAAAATACAGAGATCAGCCAAAAGTCAAACCCTAGGGCATAGCCCTGTTCATCTTCCTCACGGTAGAGGGGGGGCCCGGCCATGGCCGCGCGCCGGCGCTGCGCACGCCGCACGCCTGGCAGCTGCACGCGCGCCTCCAACCTGCCGCCGCTGTCCGCGCCATCATGCCGCACCCGCACGCGCGAAGCGCTGACCTCCGCCCCGTCCCCCACTGCTCCCAGCACGACGCCGCCGCGTGGCCGTCGCCGGTGAACGCACACCTGGCCCCTGCGCGCACGCCGTCCTTCCGCCGGCTTGCAATCGAGTGCGCACACCCCGGCCGAGCTCATCCACACCATCCCGTGCTCTCTACCGTCCCCGGCCGTGCCTATAAAAGGGACCGCCGGAGTCCGAGCTCCTCACTCGTCTCCGCTGCCGTCGCCAGCCCACTCCAGACCCTCCACCGCCCAGCCAACTAGCCCAACAGCTCCGTCTTGAGCTCGTGAAGCTTCCCCACTCTTCAATTTCATCTCTACCGCCTCCTATCGCCCGGCGTAGCTCGCCGTTCCCATCTCCGGCGGAAACCCGGCGAGCTCGGGTTCGTGAAATACTCCCTCTCCGGCCACGAATATCTTCCCCTGACCCCTGTGTCAGCTTCCTTGGTTCCGTGCGACTTTAACCAGGCCCTTGCGGTCTCGTGTGTTGCGCAGGGTCGTCGGAGCGCCGCTCGCCGCTCGCCGCCGAGAAAGCTCCGCCGAACCACCGCCCCGCCGAGCCCTGTCTCCGACCGTGGTAAGCACTCGAAGCCCCCTCGGTCTCTGCCTTTTAACGGCGCAAAGCTCGAGCCAGGCCTCGGGCGCACGCGTTCACTGTTGGCTCGAGCCAGACCTCGAGCACACGTTTCCGTCTCGCCCGAGCCCAGCCTTGAGCGGACACACCCTCACCACTTCGCTCGAGCCAGGCCTCGAGCGGACTTGCGCACCCTCCGCTTCGCCGAGCCAGGCCTCGGACGAAATGATCGTTTTCCATCTCGCCCGAGCCTCCCGGCCAGGCCTCGGACGAAACCCTTGTTTCCGTCTCGGCCGAGCCTCCGAGCCAGGCCTCGGAAGAAGCAGTCGCTTCCGCCTCGCCCGAGCCCGTTTCACCCGAACCCGCTTCGCTCGAGCCAGGCCTCGGCGAACACATGTCTTCCGATTCGCCCGAGCCTTGCGAGGAAAGAGCACAGTGCTCTTTTTTCCTTTTTGGGGAGTTGTGAATAGTGTTCCTTTTTCTTCTTTTTGTGTGATTTTTTCTGTGTTGCTCTAAAAATTCTGAAAATTTTACAATTGACTCTCTATACCATGTAGTATTTTTTAAAAAATATGAAACTTGACTTTTCTGCAAGATTTTAAAAATGTAAAATCCCTCTTTTATTTAATAAATGGATGGTTTTGGATTTTTAGAAAATCATTTATAACTCCAAAAATCTTGGGATAAATTTTTGTGAGCTTCCCATGCCATGTTTAGTCTCTGGTGAAATTTTGAAGTCTTTTGGAACAAGTTGATTTTTGAGCATTTTTTTAATTGTTAAATAGTGCCTTCTGTTAATTAATGTCTGATTTTATTTGAGCACCTTAATGACCTCCAAAAAATTATGAAATTTGTTTTGCCATCTATCTACACCATAATGAACTTATGTGATTAATTTGGTAATTTTTGGAGCAACTTCATAAAATGACCTTTTTAAATAATTAAGGAAAATAGAAAGAGTGATTAGGGTTCATGTTGTATGCCCTGTTTTTGCATTGTTCATGCTAGCATACTCATGTGCATGCATCATTTCATTCATATAGTCACCGAAGAAGGAGTCAAGATCGAGGCAGCCGCTGACGAACCTGTCCTTGAGGCTACCCCGAGCTCCGACAACTGCCCTGCCGCCTTCGAGCCTGCCCTCTTTGCTCTTCAAGGCAAGCCCCGGTGCATTTAACCCTTTCCTTGAATTTATAAAATGATTTCCTTAAATATTTTTGAGTTAAATTATTGCATTAGGTTTATAGGAGTTGTGTGTTATCCTAATTGATGCACTATCCACCTTGACCACTGATACACCCGATACCTGCTTTTCAAAAGTATTTGAAAAATGCTTAGCAATGCTTATCGAATTAGACTTTGCAATAAAATGCCAATTTCAAAAGTGTGATCACTTAAAGAACTTTTATGGGAATTTGGCTTTACTCCCTGCCTGTTGGCTAAGTATCTGATCCATACCTAGTCAAGAACGAGGAGAGGTTGTCCGAGCGTACGGTGCCGTCATGTTGTAGTCCGGGACTCAACAGTTGACACCGACCGGGACAGGGTTGAAAAACTGACAGGACTATTACGCTTGGGTGAGATATAACCAAGGTATAGTTCTGGCTGGAAAATTAGGGACCATCCGTATGGGGCCCTGCTGGTCAAGACTTGTAACTATTCACATACTTCGGAAAGCTCTGGCTCCGAGAAATCCTTGATTGGGACCGACAACCGCGCACTGGGAGTGGAGAGATGGCGGAAGTAGCATGTACCCACGTGGTCGTCGTACCTGGAAAGGAGTGGTGTACTGTACTTCCGGGTGGCGTAGGACCGGTCCAATCTTGGAGGAATCGTGGTAGACGAGTTGGCATATGCAAGCTTGGGTGCTACATATGCAGTGTGGATAGGGATCCTCAGCTGAGTATTATTTATCCGGATTAACGTTGCCCCTCGGTTATGGAGACTTGGTCCACTGACTGTCAACGGAGAGTGGTTCTCAACTAGGAATGTTTTGAAATGTAAAATGAATCATGAACGATGAAGAATTGAGGAATACTGAATCTTTCAAAAATAAAATAAGGTTTACAAAAATGCTTTTCTGCAAAATACTTGATCTTGCTTAAGCCTTACCTTGACTACCCTAAGCCTCTCATTCCTGAGTCTTCTCCCTTTTTCTTTAGTCGGGTAAGTCTTGTTGAGTACCCTAGTACTCAGGGTTTGTTACCCATGCTGCAGGTATGACAGAGTCCCCGATGTGTCTTGCACCCTGCTGCGTGACCATCGTCCAGGAAGAGGCCGATGAGGCCGAAGAATAGTTGTACACCCTCGGGCTGGGTGATTATAAGTATCTTTGCTGTTCTCCACTACGTTGCCTATGTCTATTTCTATTATCAGAACTTGGTTTGTAATAACTGCACCTTAATTTCTATTTGGAACCCTGTTTTGTAAAACTAATGTTATTTAAGTCTTCCGCTCATTATTCCGATGTTATTTGTAAAAGTATGCAATGCTGTAACCGAATTGTGAGATGATCCTGCGGACATTGGGCACTGATGTAGCCCGGTGGCGAACAGGTCTTAATCACATGGAACATGGGTTCGGCTGTCAGAGGTTGACAGGGACACGTGGGCCATGGGATTAGGGTCGTTCCGTCACAACACCCTTCTTAGTCCTTGGATCAAACCGCCTTAATGTGCAATGGCCAAGATTTGAGCTTGAGGTGTCTCCCACGGATCGATGACGTGGCCTGGGCCACTTTTGGCACGAGTGACCTGGAGGCCGCCAGTAATAGGTGGCGGCCGCCACCCTACTCAGGCCCAAATGGGCCAGAGTGGCTTGGCCTTGCTACTGGTACACTTGTTTGGCCCAAATTCCATCATTTCCTACATTAAGATAAGAAACTATGCACATGTGGAAATAGGTTAGTTATAAACCAAATCTTCTACTTTTTATGTTGTTTTACCTTGGTTTTGGGTGAAATGTTGATGGTGAAATGATGCTTTAAGCACCGTCAACAGTACCATGTTTACTGGTGGAGTGACCTTGATCTGTTCAAGGTGACCATGAACTCCATCAATGCGCGGACGCGGATTTGTAGACGTGTATTTAATGACAGTGGGTTCCCCAAACTTGTTCATCTTTAGCCCGACGAGTGTCTCATTGGGCCTAGGAGGAAGAAGCGGGATCTGCTTGGAGACGGAGAAAGTCGGGAGTCCTCTCGTCAGCACCGCTTGAGCGTAGAAAGCTTGTTGATGATGCGACAAGGTCTCTTCTGGCGGGATCATATCAACGGGTGTCGGTGAGTCAACGAGGGCGATCTCCTTGGACGGCGTTATGGCGAGCTCCTTTGATGCGGTGACGACAAGAGCCATCGAGTCGTTGGCGGGCTCGTTTAGGTCGATCCTTGGATAGGAGGCCATTAGCGCTGGTAGGAAGAGAGCTTTGCTGCTGGTTTCTGGAGGAGGCTGCAATGAATCTAGAGGCAGGTATGGGGCTGGTTTTATAGTTGAGGTGGCTTGGAGAGGAGGCATGATAGGTATGTTATGAGAGTTATCGATTCTGCAGATCAGGTTACCAGAATGGGTACGAGAAAGAGTCTGGACACGTAACGAAAGAAGGCAGACGGCGAGGGGACACCAGGGCAGACCGATCGGTCCCACCCTGTGGGCCCTTGTGGGTCCGTCGCTCGTGGTGTCTTTAAACTTGATCTTAATCCCAGAAAATATAACCCCGATGTGCAAACTTATCGGAAAAATGATGGTAGTGTAAATTTATGGGACAATGAAGAATTGGATGACATCCAACTCTTCAGGACTCTTTTCAGGTTCTAGAAAAAACTTAAGACGTTGCCCATTTACCTTGAATAGCGTACCTTCGTCATTTTGAAGTGTAATAGCTCCATGTGATGAAGTGGCTACCACCATGAAAGGTCCTTCCCATTTGCTTCGTAGTTTTCCATGCCCGAACAATTTTACCCTAGAATTAAAGAGTAATACCCTGTCTCTAGTGAAGGACCGAGAATGCAACCAGAAAGCAACCAGAGGGGGGGTGAATGGGAGCTTCAAAATTTCCTGCCAGAAACTTGTCGCCACTGTCCCGAAAATCAACCCCAAGAGCAAACCCTAGAGCTCGTAAGTGTCCACGACCCTAGATGTAGGGTGGATGCTTCCAAGAAGCACAGCGAGACACTTCACGACTCTAGAAACTCAACGCAAAAGCCGAAAAACAAAGCCGACAACTGACGTATAAACTGCGAATGAAACTGCACAGAACCTGCTATGACCGGACTCTGCCTGCGTCCGGTTAGGCGAAATCAGGTTTCAGAGCTCTCTGTAAACGACCAGACTCACGATGAATGGAGCGTCCGGTCACAAGCAGAGCGTCCGGTCAGTGAGTGACAAAACGGTGAACAGTGCAAGTGTTGAGTCCGGTCACACAGCAGAAGGAGCGTCCGGTCAACTTCAAAAACCTGTACGTGACATTCAACCACCGGACGCGTCCGGTCAACTCGATGACAGCGTCCGGTCACCCCGAGACTGCTTCGTTCGTCCACCGATTAGACTCGATCTCTCCCAAAACAAATCCTCTAGGGATCAAACTTGGGGAGAGGAGTCACAAGAAGAATAGTGAGCTATCTCTAAGAGATCATGGCTCGAACCTATCTCCAAATTGATGAATCAAAGAAATTCGGGAAAGGGAGAAAAACTTGACCCAAAACCAAAATCGATCGATCTCCTAGACCGTGAGGTTAGAGGTGAATTCCTTCGGTGGAAAGAAGTGCCTCACAACCTAGAACAACTTGGTTCAAACAGATTTGCAAAAGATGAATCGAGCAAAGAGATCGAACGACGGGAAAAATGTGGAGAAAAAGTAATCCACGAAGAACACAATCAAAACATAAATTACAACCATGGAATTGCAACCGTGTGGCTACCACACGCTACAATGGTGAGATTATGGTCTCACTTCCTGAAAAAAACTCACGGGCACAGAGGTATTGTTCTCTCCTCTGTGGATCTCAGTTCGCTACAGCAGGGAATGGGAGAGCAGGAAACCCTAGAAGCAAAAGAGGAAATGACTGAGATACTTTGGGAGGAGGGTGTCTCCCTCTACTTATCCTAATTCTAATTCCTAATCTACCCTTCAATAATTATAGAGCGAACCAGCTAAACCCTAGGGTTATTCTGGACCAACTCGAAGATATTTGTGATCCGACGGCCACGCCCGCACAACTCGTAGCGTTGCCTCCACGCAACCTCTCGATTGCTGCCACGTGCCGCCCTCGCTCTGCACCCCCGGTTTTGTGGCCGAAACCAGGAAACCAGGCCTTCACGTCCACCCCCGGTTTTGAGGCCCAAACCGGGAAACCAGCCACCAAGTCCGACCCCCAGTTTTGAGGCCGAAACCGGGAAACCCGACGTCCGTCGCCTGAGTTTTGTGGCCCAAACTCAGAAACCCGCAGCGCCCAGGTTTTGAGGCCCAAACCTGGAAACCATCCTCAGCCCGAGTTTTGTGGCCCAAACTCGGCAAACCCGAAGCACCCCCAGGTTTTGTGGCCCAAACCTGGAAACCGTCCACCCGGTGGTTTTTCTGTGGCTCAACCACCAAATCGGAGCTGATGAGGGGACGCACCGCCCGTGCACCCCATCCACCGACATGTGTCCCTAGGTCCTCGAGCCGAGCAATATCGTGCCCCACAAGTCTTCGCTCGTCGCTGTCCCAGGCTGTCAGCCACCACAGCTGATCCTCAGGCCATCGATCCCTCAGTCCAAGCCTCACGTCCGCTCTTCATCGCTCCCGGTCCGTCGGCACGGCACGTCTCTACTTGACCTTCACCTTGCCCTCGATCACTGTCTCCGTGCTCGACACCTGCACAACACAAGCCAAAGAACATGCGATCAAACCCGTTGACAATCACTCATCACTCGAGACTCGACATACACCCATGTATCTGCAATCTCCCCCTTGATGAGTGCATTGTCAACTACACACACAAATCATAATGAAGATAGAAGAAGGAAGAAGGAGAAGAGAGAACTCAACCAAATGACCCAAAAGCATAGCCGAAGAAGGTCAAGTGGAAAGAGCAAGACAACTTGGTCCCCAAAGACATGGGCAATGGCTCGACGCAACCGAGCAAAGCAAAGCTAGCCCTCAAGAAGAGGTAGAACAGGCTCAACACCGCTAGCAGAAAAGCTCGATACCAACTGTTACCAGCTTAAAAAGAAGAGCTCGACACCAATTGAAAACCTAAAAGGCAAATGCTAGTCCCTCAAGAAAGAGGCCAAGGCTCAACACAACTAGCAAACTTCCCCTCGAAAAGTGCACGCAACCAGGAAAAGTCCCCCTTAGTTGAACATCAAGAGGAACTCATGATTTGCAAAAATTCTCCCCCTTAGTTAGTTGAGCGCACGGGAAGCACATATGATTTGCAATTTCTCCCCCTTAGTTTAAAATGCACTTATCAAGTAAAAGTTCTCCCCTCAGAAAATGCACCAACAAAAGTGCCAGCACGCAAATATATTCCCTTTCCAAAATGCATATTAGTCAAAATGCAAGTTAGCAGCTTCAGGAATATAGTCAAAAGAATGAAAAGATGCTCTACACAATATAACTCCAACGACACAATTAAGCATACATGCTAGCAAAGGCTCAAACTGATCACCAAATACGAAATATGAACATGAGAGTAAAGTGAGTTGTTTTTAGCCAAAAGAGTATTCACCATCAAAATAGCACTAAGCATGTATAGACAGGAATCCGAACAAGTGCTAAGCATGTATGCAAGGTGAACTACCCCTAGCAAAGTTCAATCATCACGCTGCAGAATGAAGCATCCACTTGTGATTTCAGTTTTAAATCAGAGTTGCAGCGGTGGTGAAAATTCACAACTTCAAAGTCAGCATGTGATTGCGAGAGGTTGAAAGCTTGTCATTGCCTAACTTTTCAACCGAGCGAAGCCTATGCAAATGCAATCAGAAGCTTAAAGCATCGGTTTCGGTCATACACTACACGGCTCAAGTTTAGCTCAAAGTCCAATGAGAAACAGTCTCGATATCGTGATGTGTTGACAAGCAATCCCATCTCGATCTTTTCAATTTACTAAAAACTTGGTTCAAATTTTATTGACAGAATATGGGCAAACCAAGCAATTGAATGACTTAGAACTAGAGACATAGCAACCTAGCATATATGAAAAGCGCGAGTGAACTCAACACATCCTACACATGCTAATTGCATATCTCAATGGTGAACATTTTCAGTTTTAAGTTCATTAAGCAGGTTCACCATTCAAAAATAGCTCAGCTCGCAACATGTATTAGTGATCAGAAAGAGCATAAGCTACAAGCATCAACATAAAGCCTCGGAGCATACTACACAGAGCATAATTACATTCTAAAGATTATATACATGAAGATCAGAATGTAAAAGCGTATGCTAAAATGCAAAAGAAGACAAGACAAATGAAAAATAGTCAGTCTATAGTACACAAACCAAAATGTTTCCCCCATCTAAAAGGGGAAACACACACCAAGCTCACCCCTCAACCGATTAAAGGTTGATTCGTCCAAAGGCTTGGTGAAAATATCTGCCAACTGATGGTGAGTATCGACATGGCGAAGGTCGATATCACCCTTCTCATGGTGGTCTCGCAAAAAATGAAAGCGCACATCAATGTGTTTGGTCTTCGAGTGAAGCACGGGGTTCTTAGCAACGCTAATAGCACTCGTGCTGTCACAAAGCAAAGGCACGCGAGAAAAGCTCAGACCAAAATCATGCAAAGTGGCCATCATCCAAAGCAACTGAGAACAGCAGCTAGCCGCAGCAACATATTCAGCCTCTGTGGTAGACTGAGCGACACTAGACTGCTTGCGAGAAGACCACGATACAAGAGAAGAACCAATAAACTGGCAAGTCCCAGAAGTGGACTTGCGCTCAACACGGCAACCAGCAAAATCGGCATCGGAATAACCGCAAAGGGAGAGGGTGGAGGAAGCTGAATACCAAATCCCGAACTCAGGTGTAAAACGAAGGTACCTGAAAATGCGCTTCACCACCTGAAGGTGAGAAGTGCGCGGCGACGCTTGAAAATGCGCGCACAGACACACCGCGAACTGGATGTCCGGGCGTGTCACCGTTAGGTAGAGCAGCGACCCAATCATGCTTCGGTACTCCTTCTGGTCCACAGCTTCTCCATCCCTGTCCGCATCCAGGGCCGTCATGGTCGACGTGGGCATTGGAAGAGGCTTGGCCTCACCCATATCGAACCTCTTCAGCAAGTCTTTGGTGTACTTGCCCTGGTGCACAAACGTCCCTTCTCGGGATTGCTTAATTTGCAATCCGAGAAAGAAAGTCAGCTCGCCCATCATACTCATCTCGAACTCCCTGCTCATAGTATCTGCAAACTTGGCAACCAAAGCGTGAGAAGAACCATCGACAATGATATCATCCACGTAAATCTGGACCAAGAGAGTGTCTTTTCCTTGCTTGAGGAGAAAAAGCGTTTTATCTACACATCCCATTTTAAAACCCTTAGCAAGCAAAAAGGTCTTTAACCTATCATACCAGGCTCTAGGGGCTTGTTTCAAACCATATAAAGCTTTGTGGAGTTTAAAAACATGGTTTGGAAACTTGGGATTTTCAAAACCAGAGGGTTGCTGAACATACACCTCTTCTTCTATGTAGCCGTTTAAGAAGGCACGCTTGACATCCATTTGAAAAAGTTTGAAGCCTTTGGATGCAGCAAAAGCCAAGAGTATCCTAATAGCCTCCAAATGAGCTACAGGAGGAAAAGTCTCCTCATAGTCTATCCCCTCCTTCTGACTATACCCCTTGGCAACAAGTCTCGCTTTGTTCCTCACAATGTGGCCATCCTCTCCTTGTTTGTTTTTGAAAACCCATTTTGTCCCAATAGGATTACAGTCTGGAGGAGGTGGAACTAAAACCCAAACCCGATTTCGCTCAAAATTTTCTAACTCGTCATGCATGGCATTGACCCAATCTGGATCCGTCAAAGCGTGTCCAACATCTCGGGGTTCAAAATCAGCAACAAATGCAGAATGAGCAAAGTGAGAGATTTGTTGTGACCTGGACCGAGTGACACGTTCATCAATGCTACCGATCATCTGTTGAGGCGGGTGTTGGCGCTGGATGTGTCGTGGCGCCTCCCGTGCTGAAGTGACCTCCCCCTCAACAGCAGCTGGTGCCTCCCCGTGTACAAAAGGTACCGCTCGGGGTGGCAGATCCCATGGCCCCCAGGAAGAAGACGTGTCGGGGCCGCGAGTCGTAGTAGAAGCCGCTCTTTGTGGCACAGCAGGTGGAGGTGATGCTGGGTCACCCATGCCTTCAGCATCCTCGTCCTCATCATCAAAAAGAGGCTCACCAACCTCATGATCAACTACACGCTCAAAACGAGAAGAAGGACAAACCATGGTCTCGTCGAAGGTAACATCAGATGTCCCCATGACTCGGTTAGTATCAAGGTTAAGTACATGATATGCACGAGTGTGAGTGCCATAACCCAAAAATACACCGTCAGAAAAACGAGACTCAAATTTGTCCAGGTTGCCTTTCTTCAATATAAAACAGTGGCAACCAAAGACTCTAAAGTAACTCACCCTTGGCTGTCTACCCAAACGCAACTCATAAGAAGTCTTTTTCAAGAAGGCTCTCAGAAAAATGCGATTGGAAATATAGCATGCATTGTTCATAGCTTCGGCCCAAAATCGCCTAGGAGTCCTATGCTCATCCAGCATCGTCCTGGCCATCTCTACAAGGGTCCGATTCTTCCTCTCCACAACACCATTCTGAGGCGGTGTGTAGGGGGAAGAAAACTGATGCTCCAAACCCAAAGAGTTACAAAACCTCTCAAAATCCGAATTCTTGAATTCGGAACCATTATCACTTCTAATAGCTCGCATCGAGTTCATAGGGAACTCGTTCTGAAGACGCAAAATCAGATTGCAAGCAAAAGAGAAAGTCTCAGTCTTCTCAGTCAAAAAGAAGACCCACGAATATCTCGAAAAATCGTCAACAACGACTAAAACATACCACTTCCCCCCAACCGAGCTCACCCGAGCCGGACCAACAAGGTCCATGTGTAAAAGTTCTCCAGGGCGCTGTGTCATGACCTGAGTCACTAGATGGTGGGGAGCGGCAACCATCTTCCCATGTCTGCAAGAATGGCAAACAAGGTCCTTCTCCATGGTCAACTTGGGCAATCCTCGGATTAGGCCAAGTGAGCTAAGTCTTGCAAGCAAGTCGAAGCTCAGGTGACCGAGTCTCCTATGCCACTTCCAAAGATCAGAGGAGGAAGGACCAGCCACAAGACAGCGAGAAAATCCAAACGACTCTGAGAAATTCGCTCAAAAGACTTTCCCAAAGGGCGAAATCAAACATACAAGATTGCCCTGAGGATCTAAAATACGACTGAGATTCGGTTTAAAACAAATCTCATAGTCATCATCAAAAAATTGCGAAACAGAAAGAAGGTTAAAATGGAAGTTAGAAACAAGAGCAACATCACGCAACACAAAGTGCTCATTAACTCGCACCGACCCATGAGACAACACTTTACCTTTACTATTGTCGCCAAAGGTCATAAACTTCTTTCCGACAACAGGACTAAGACTGGAGAACCACTTGGCATTTCCGGTCATGTGCCTCGAGCAACCGGAATCCACCAACCAAACATCCTCCAATCATTTTACCTACATCAATAAAAAGACATAGGGTGAGCATACGGTCCAACACTGGGATTAGTGAAGTAGGAAGAGTACCAGTGTTGGGCCGGCTGCTCAAAAGAACGGTCAGTATAAAAACCATTCCTAGCAGGTCTACGGGGAAAGCGATCACCACGCACAGGAAAACGTGGTCTGCTAAGGGAAGAGCGTCCATCGCGATACTCAAAACGCGGTGGGGGAAAATGCTCAACAAAGCCTCCGCCATGGGGTCCGTATCCTGCAAGGTCAGGACCCCGTCGGGCAACACCTCCCTGACGCCTAGGGCCTTGAGGCACTGCACCTCTAGGCCTAGCTGCTCTCCTCGGAGCTCTCCTTTGAACATTCGGCACATGTACATCATGGAAAGGATGGTACATGTCCGAATTGTTCATCTCCCTAGAACGGCGCTCCTCTCTCTTGCGCCTAAAATAGTACTCCCTTAGGTGTCCATCTCTCCCACAGTGTTCACAATGGTACCTCACCGCTCTCATAGGGGGTTGTTGGTACTCACGGTTGTGGGTTTGGATAACCTTGCCCTTCTGTGGCAAAAGCTCCTCCTGAATAGGTGGCATTGTGTCCAGTTTGTTCTTGAGGTGGTTGGGTTTGGGATGCCACACTTGGTTCTTGGGTGGAGCTCTCGGAGGTTCCTCAAACACTCCGTCCTTGGTGTTAGGCTTGAGAGGCTCTTTGGGTGGAATCTTGGTAAGCTTGGGAGTAGTGGTGGAGTTGGGCTTCTCACATGGGTTCAGACCACTCGACTCTCCAATCTTGCCAAATGTAGAAACATCAACACCCGGAGCAAAGCCTACACCAGGACCTCCAGCAACATGCTTGAACTGGGAGATCATCATCCCAAGCTGCGGCTCACCACAAGATACCCATGACAAGATGGTCCGAAGGTATGTGTTTTCCTCCTTGGTTTGCATCTTGTCATGCTTCACATTCGCAATCTCCATCTCCAAACCCTCGCACAAAGCACACTTAGTCACACAAGTGCTACCCGAGCTGGCCTTCTCAAGAGACTCAATCTTGGCATTCTTCTCTGCCAACTCGGTTTGCAAGCGAGGACAAGTCTTGCACGCACCTAACAACATGGGTCTAGCCCGGAGCTCATCCACCTCTCCAATCAAAGCAGCATACTTACCTCTCAAAGTGAGAAGGTCAGTCATGTGCTTGGTGCACATCTCGCACTCAACCTCCTCAGACACGACTACGGTGGACTTAGCAAACTCAAGCTCCCTCACCGTGTCCTCCCACTTCTGCCTAAACTCCTTGCGCTCTCTAGCGGCACGCCTAAGCAGC
Source organism: Coix lacryma-jobi var. lacryma-jobi (assembly GCA_009763385.1). NCBI lineage: Eukaryota > Viridiplantae > Streptophyta > Magnoliopsida > Poales > Poaceae > Coix > Coix lacryma-jobi. The sequence continues at coordinate 54,683,387 of CM019824.1, forward strand.
TTATCCTGACTAAGCAAGGCTGCAGTAAGCTTCTCGACCTCAGTAGAAAGCTCATCGTGGGTCAGAGATACCTGGGAGGTGTCGTCGTCGTCGTCGTTCTGAGGGATGTCCTCCAGCTTGCCGTCGACCTCATCACCAAGGGCCATGGTGCAGAACCCCTCATCGTCGGCGAAGAAGCAGAGACCGTTCAGCTCATCCTCGATCCTCTTCTTCTTCCCGGACTCGTCATCGCTTGAGCCAGCGGAGTCATCATCTGAGCCATTGATGTCGCTGAGCGTGGCAAAGAATGCACGCTGCTCAGCCCGGGCCTTCTCCAAATACTTCTTCTTGATGTACTCCTTGTCGAAGCCGCCCCTTCGCTTGTGCCTCGTGGGAGCATGCTTCTCCTTGCGCTTGCCAGAGTTGTACTTGCGCCCATGATTGCCCTTCCCAGAGTGCTTGTTCTTCTTGGGACAGTTGGCGATGAAGTGGTCGGGGTCGCCGCACTCAAAACATCCCGAGCGTCCTCCTCCGCGGTGATGGATCATGCGGTTGTTGTGGAACCGCGAGAACCGGTTGGCAAGCAAAGCCAACTCGTCATCCCCCAAAGACTCCAACTACTCCTCTGTGACAACAAAGAGTGAAGAGAGTGCAAAACCTCTAGAGGTGTTAGCAGAAGAGCCAGAAACCAAAGCCATAGTTGGGCCAGAAGGATTTTCATAAGAGGCCCTCGACATGACATCAATCTCACTAGACTTGAGCTTACTGAAGAGCTCGTCACAAGTGAGGGTCTCATAGTTAGACGATTTGATGATCGCCTGGACCTTTGAGTCCCACACCGACCGATCGAGAGTATGCAAAAGCTTCAAAGCCCTCTCATGATCGTCAAAAGGCAACAGCTCCTTGTTCGCTCTCATCTTATTGACAATAACCTGAAAGCGAGCGAATAAACTCTTTATGCTCTCGCCAGGCATGTCTCAAAAGTTCTCATACTCCCGCTTGTGCGACTCGTAGAGACGGGATTTTACTTGAGTGGTTCCCTCATGAAAGCGCATGAGGGTCACCCAAATCTCACGAGCCGTGGGGAGGTGAGAAACGCGATCAAACTTGGACAGACTCAAACAAGAGAACAAGGCGTTACGTGCTCGGCTATTGGCCTCGTGCTCATCTATCTGAAGCTGAGTGACACGAGCAGCCAAGACAACGTAATCGGCTTTGTTGCAAATCTCCCAGACAGAAGAGCCCATGCTCTGGAGATAGGCCGACATGCGTATCTTCCAATACGCATAGTTTGTCCCATCGAAAAACGGTGGTTTGCCCATGCCGCGATCCATGTCGCCTTCTGTAGATCTGGAACCGGCTAAGGTGGAAGATCCTTAACCCGCTCCGATACCAATTGAAGGACCGAGAATGCAACCAGAAAGCGACTAGAGGGAGGGGTGAATGGGAGCTTCAAAATTTCCTGCCGGAAACTTGTCGCCACTGTCCCGAAAATCAACCCCAAGAGCAAACACTCGAGCTCGTAAGTGTCCACGACCCTAGATGTAGGGTGGATGCTTCCAAGAAGCACAGCGAGACACTTCACGACTCTAGAAACTCAACGCAAAAGCCAGAAAACAAAGCCGACAACTGACGTGCAAACTGCGAACGAAACTGCACAGAACCTGCTATGACCGGACTCTGCCTGCGTCCGGTCAGGCAAAATTAGTTTTCGGAGCTCTCTATAAACGACCGGACTCACGATGAATGGAGCGTCCGGTCACAAGCAGAGCGTCCGGTCAGTGAGTTACAAAACGGTGAACAGTGCAAGTGTTGAGTCTGGTCACACAGCAGAAGGAGCGTCCGGTCAACTTCGAAAACCTGTACGTGACATTCAACCACCGAACGCGTCCGGTCAACTCGATGACAGCGTCCGGTCACCCCGAGACTGCTTCATTCGTCCACCGATTCGACTCAATCTCTCCCAAAACAAATCTTATAGGGATCAAACTTGGAGAGAGGAGTCACAAGAAGAATAGTGAGCTATCTCTAAGAGATCATGGCTCGAACCTATCTCCAAATCGATGAATCAAAGAAATTCGGGAAAGGGAGAAAAACTTGACCCAAAACCAAAATCGATCGATCTCCTAGACCGTGAGGTTAGAGGTGAATTCCTTCGGTGGAAAGAAGTGCCTCATGACCTAGAACAACTTGGTTCAAACGGATTTGCAAAAGATGAAGCAAGCAAAGAGATCGAACGACGGGGAAAACATGGAGAAAAAGTAATCCGCGAAGAACACAATCAAAACACAAATTACAACCACGGAATTGCAACCGTGTGGCTACCACATGCTACAATGGTGAGATTACGGTCTCACTTCCTCAAAAAAAACTCATGGGCACAGAGGTATTGTTCTCTCCTCTGTGGATCTCAGTTCGCTACAGCAGGGAATGGGAGAGCAGGAAACCCTAGAAGCAAAAGAGCAAATGACTGAGATACTTTGGGAGGAGGGTGTCTCCCTCTACTTATCCTAATTCTAATTCCTACTCTACCCTTCACTAATTACAGAGTGAACCAGCTAAACCCTAGGGTTATTCTGGACCAACTCGAAGATATTTGTGATCCGACGGCCACGCCCGCACAACTCGTAGCGTTGCCTCGACGCAACCTCTCGATTGCCGCCTGTTGACACTTACTAATGTCGCTACCAAGAGTAGAGATAAACTCTATCCCCGGCATCGGCGCTAGAAATGCTTGTTGGTATAAATTAACGCACACTCTACTTTATCCGCAAACGCACAGATAAGATCTACCGATGTAGCACTTCACCGGATGTAACCCAGTTTTAATATCGAACCCAAAGAAACAGATAGCAGTGAGTCTCAAGTGTATAACCCCTGAGTGGCTAACAAGGACGGAGAATCTAGAAGCATAGAGGGGATCACTAAGGTTATCTAAATCCAACTTAAGAGTGATATGTTTATTATTCTTAATGGGGAAGTTGCCATAAAAGGTCACAAATAGAGTATGATTCTTTTATGCAAATGTATAATCCTACCGGGCCTACACACGGGTAGTGGACTATAGAAGAATCAACAAGGCTATAAGAGTCACCCTTGCGAACTACCACTTCAACCGGCGTTATAGGAGGCATTTATGATGAGCTATCAAGTCTAAGCACCACGCTTACACTATCCAACTACTCTAATTCTAGAGCAACCTAGAATTAGAGTACTCAAAAGAGAGTCACAAACCTTAAGAATAATAAGAACAATAACTCAAACTTAAATATAGACGTTGATTACCGAAACAATCGCTGAAGCAAGTCGATGATGAACTTGAATCCACAGGTACAAGATGAAGAAGTTGATTCGACAGGCCGGAGCTTCCTCTTGATCTCTTCCTCTCTCTCTCTCTCTCTTCTAGATCTAAATAAGACTAGGTTCTAATCCTAATTGAGGGGTATCTAGTCTTCTACTTGAAAGCTGACTCTTGATTACAACTAGATGAACTTGATCTAATTCTAGATGAACTAGAAGAGATTCATCTAGAGGGACCTCTACTTCTACATTGGAACCCTAGTTTCTGATGTGGAGATGAATAATGAAGAGGGAGATGCCTGGAGAGGGGGGTCAGGGGCTGTATTTATAGCCCAGAGCGTGGATCGTGAGCCCTCTCAACAGTGTTTAGATGATCGAGATCTTATTGGCTGTTCTTCTTGATTTGCTAACTTAGGTAATCTCTTCATCTTCTAACTCTTGTGGTGCAGTGGCTTCATCCTTCATGATGTCCTCCTCAATTCTTGGCAGTTGGTTCTCCCTAAGACATCTTCTCTTGGTTCTCTTTGGCTGCTCATAAGTGATGTAGAAGTTGAAGAATCAGCAAAAGATCCAAGAGTTGACTTCTCCAGGTCCGATATGGATGATAACATTGATGGTGTTCGAGAACGATCTTCCAAGAATGAGTGGTGGATCATATTCTTCTTCTCGACTAGGATAGCATCCAGTGGTTTGTACTAATCAAAGTGGTGAGTAGGAGATCAATATGTTTGAAGTTGGGTTTCTCCTTCCTCCCTTTGATTGTGAAACACATCTAGACAACAGAATCGTCTCTCCCAGGCTAACTTGTGATGTAGATGGAGTCCCAACAACATGTTCATGTGTTTGACTTGTAGATCTTGCTATTGTTGTAGTGGTACCATCTTGTCTCCCAAACTAGCTCTTGATTAGAAAAGAGGATAACTTCCCACTTCTTGTCTTGATGTCTTGGACAATGATGATTGCAGGCATAAGTTGTCTCATATGGGGTAAGTTGCATCCTGTTTTTCATCAGCGCCCAAGCAAGACTCAAAGCTATGCTAGCACCATTTGTGATTTGAGAGTAGGTTTGTGTGTCTATGGTTTGGGTTTTGGATCTTTAATGTTAAGACCAAACCATGGATGAACAAAATCTCTCTCCAGCATAATGTTAGTGGACATATACCCGAAGGATTGCAAGAATTTGAAACATGGGTTGTTGTCCATAACATATGTATTTTGCATCTATGCTAATAAAAAGATGTTTTTAGGATTACTTTAGCATAGACTAGTATTTTATGTGTTGGCTGCACTTTAACATGATTCAAGGCAAAAGATAACTTGCAATAGAAGATAAAATAATAAACTTTGATACTCACAGTTCTTTCATCCATGATGAATGAGCTGAGTCTTCATTGTGCAAATTTGTTGAAGTTCATTGTACGTCTTGCTTCATCTCCAATGTGAGTTCATCTCCTGGACTTTCCCAAATTGATTTTGAAAGTTTTCCTGCAGGGGTTAGTCCAACAAAAATATCCAATATCTACTATAGCATACTATCAGTTCAGAAATCAACCTAGACACCACGTCTAATTTGATTTAGGAAGGCATTTTAACCTAAGCACCATACTTAATTTAAAAGACTTTAGAGGTAAAATCAGCACACCTTTTAGCTCAAGAATCAAACCAGACACCAAGTCTTACTTTAATTCATGAAAACAGTTAAACTAAGCTCCATGCCTAATTTAAAAGGTGTATGATAATACTTCAAAACCAAAGAATATACTATAGCAAATAAAGATAACATGAAAGCATTGTAGAGATTTATTCAGATGGTGATGAAAGAGTATGATTAGTATATGAGCATATCCTAAAGTAGGGACAACCAACATAGCAACATGGCAAGAAATATTCATAGAAAGCCTGTAATTCAATGTTGCATGATGATTGGTGGGACATACCTTGTGTTTGTTGTTCCTTCGTTCTTTTCTGCTCCAGACCTGGAAAGGTTAGTGACAAGAATACCCGAAGGAATATTTTCATAATTATATTTCTATGCTCATTACAAGGATAGTGCAGCAGAAAGGTAGGCATAGCTCATAACTAGGCATTATGATGGGGTATAAGGATTCTACTGGTTATAGCTTGCTCATGGGGCAGTGATAGATAAGAGTGGAATTCAAAAACAACATTCATAAGAATGAAAACAAAAATAATGAAAAGACTGGGACAAAAAGGAAAAGATAAAAGTATGATAACAAGGTTATACTTAAGACGTAAAATGATCTACCGTTCCCCGGCAACGACGCCAGAAATGTTTGTTGACACTTACTAACGTCGCTACCAAGAGTAGAGATAAACTCTATCCCCGACATCGGCGCTAGAAATGCTTGTTGGTATAAATTAACACACACTCTACTTTATCCGCAAGCGCACAGATAAGATCTACCGATGTAGCACTTCACCGGATGTAACCCAGTTTTAATATCGAACCCAAAGGAACGGATAGCAGTGAGTCTCAAGTGTATAACCCCTGAGTGGCTAACAAGGACGGAGAATCTAGAAGCATAGAGGGGATCACTAAGGTTATCTAAATCCAACTTAAGAGTGATATGTTTATTATTCTTAATGGGCAAGTTGCCATAAAAGGTCACAAATAGAGTATGATTCTTTTATGCAAATGTATAATCCTACCGGGCCTACACACGGGTAGTGGACTATAGAAGAATCAACAAGGCTATAAGAGTCACCCTTGCGAACTACCACTTCAACCGGCGTTATAGGAGGCATTTATGATGAGCTATCAAGTCTAAGCACCACGCTTACACTATCCAACTACTCTAATTCTAGAGCAACCTAGAATTAGAGTACTCAAAAGAGAGTCACAAACCTTAAGAATAATAAGAACAATAACTCAAACTTAAATATAGACGTTGATTACCGAAACAATCGCTGAAGCAAGTCGATGATGAACTTGAATCCACAGGTACAAGATGAAGAAGTTGATTCGACAGGCCGGAGCTTCCTCTTGATCTCTTCCTCTCTCTCTCTTCTAGATCTAAATAAGACTAGGTTCTAATCCTAATTGAGGGGTATCTAGTCTTCTACTTGAAAGCTGGCTCTTGATTACAACTAGATGAACTAGATCTAATTCTAGATGAACTAGAAGAGATTCATCTAGAGGGACCTCTACTTCTTCATTGGAACCCTAGTTTCTGATGTGGAGATGAATAATGAAGAGGGAGATGCCTGGAGAGGGGGGTCAGGGGCTGTATTTATAGCCCGGAGCGTGGATCGTGAGCCCTTGGATCAAACCGACTTCGGGGTACGGTCGAGATGCATCTAGGGAGTCGGTTGAGGTAGCTTGCAAAGGAAGGAGCCAGGTGGGCCCAGGGGGAGACTGACCGGTCTCATGGTGGGACCGGTCGGTCCCACCAGTCATCCTCTGGTGGTGAGCTTCGTCGTGGTGTAATCTTGCGTCCCCTGGAGTCTTCTAGAAGTATCCTGACGTGGCGGTTACGTTATCTCCCGTCGGTTTCCTTCTATGGGAAGCTATTGATGCTGATTTCCTGGTTTAGTCCCTGCAGAATCATAACTCACCAAAACTCATGGAATATTGTCAATTGAATCCCTAAATCTTTGTTGGTGATCATATTCTTGCCCTTTTCATATTTATTTGTCACTTAATTATGATAGTTAACCAGTGTCAACACCACCACGTGCCACCCTTGCTCTACACCACGGTTTTGTGGCCGAAACCGGGAAACCAGGCCTTCATGTCCACCCCCGGTTTTGAGTCCCAAACCGGGAAACCAGCCACCAAGTCCATCCCCCGGTTTTAAGGCCGAAACCGGGAAACCCGACGTCCGTCGCCTGAGTTTTGTGGCCCAAACTCAGAAACCCGCAGCGCCCAGGTTTTGAGGCCCAAACCTGGAAACCATCCTCAGCCCGAGTTTTGTGGCCCAAACTCGGCAAACCCAAAGCACTCCTAGGTGTTGTGGCCCAAACCTTCAAACCGTCCACCCGGTGTTTTTTCTGTGGCTCAACCACCAAATCGGAGCTGATGAGGGGACGCACCGCCCGTGCACCGCGTCCACCGACACGTGTCCCCAGGTCCTCGACCCGAGCAATACCGTGCCCTGCAAGTCTTCGCTCGTCGCTGTCCCAGGCTGTCAGCCACCACAGCTGATCCTCAGGCCACCGGTCCCTCAGTCCAAGCCTCACGTCCGCCCTTCACCGCTCCCGGTCCGTCGGCACGGCACGTCTCTACTTGACCTTCACCTTGCCCTTGATCACTATCTCCGTGCTCGACACCTGCACAACACAAGCCAAAGAACATGCGATCAAACTCGTTGACAATCACTCATCACTCGAGACTCAGCATACACCCATGTATCCGCATCTAGGAGTGAAGCTCTTCTTCTTGATTCTCTTATCATGCCACCTTTTTGTTCTCTCTTTGTAGATTTGTGCATTATGATATGCCTTTTCATGCCATTCATCTAGTTCAGAGAGTTGCATTTTCCTCTTGACTCCTGCAGCTTCTAAGTCCACGTTCCATCTTTTGATTGCCCAGTGAGCTTTGAATTCTAGTTCCACTGGTAAGTGACTACGGATACATGGGTGTATGCCGAGCCTCTGAGTGATGAGTGATTGTCAACTGGGATGATGCGCATATTCTTTGGCTTGTGTTGTGCAGGTGTTGAGCACGAATACAGTGATCAGAGGCAAGGTGAAGGTCAAGTAGAGACGTGCTGTGCCGATGGACCGAGAGTGGCGAAGGGCGGACGTGAGGCTTGGACTGAGGGACCGGTGGCCCGAGGATCACCTGTGGTGGCTGACAGCCTGGGACAGCGACGAGCGAAGACTTGCGGTCATGTGTTGCCTGAGTCGAGGACTTGGGGACACGTGTCGGTGGACGGGGTGCACGGGCGGTGCATCCCCTCTACAGCTTCAGTTTGGTGGTAGAGCCAGAGAAAAACCATCGGGTGGATGGTTTCCAGGTTTGGGCCTCAAAACCTGGGTGCGGATGGTTTCCGAGTTTGGCCACAAAACTCAGGCTGAGGACGGTTTCCAGGTTTGGGCCTCAAAACCTGGGTGCTGCGGGTTTGCTGAGTTTGGGCCACAAAACTCAGGCGTTGGTGGGCTGGTTTCCCAGTTTGGGCCTCAAAACCGTGGGTTGGCTGGAAAGGCTGGTTTCCCGGTTTGGGCCACAAAACCGGGGGTGCAGAGCGAGGGCGGCACATGGCGGCAATCGGGAGGTTGCATCGAGGCAACGCTACAAGTTGTGCGGGCGTGGCCGTCGGATCCACCTACCATCGAGTTGGTCCAGAATAACCTTAGGGTTTAGCTGGTTCGCTCTGTAAGTAGTTAGGGGTAGAGTGGGAATTAGGAATAGTTAGAATTAGGATAAGTAGGGGGAGACACCCACCTCCCCATCTATCTCAGTTCATTTGCTCTTTGCTTCTAGGGTTTCCTGCTCTCCCAATCCCCTGCTGTGGCTAGCTGAGATCCGCAGAGAACCATACCTCTGTGTACTGGAGATTTTGAGGAAGTGAGGCCGTAACCTCACTGTTGTAGCGTGTTGTAGCCACACGGTTGCAGATCGATGTGTTGATTCGTGTTTTGGTTCATGTTCTTCGCGTTCTTCTTTTCTCCGCGTTTTTCTAGTCGCTCGATCTCTCTCCATACTGAGTCTTTGCGAAATCCGTTTGAATCATCTTGTTCGTTGTTGAAAGGAGATCATTTCCACCGAAGGAATTCATCTAACTCCTAATGAACTAGTAGATCGGGTTGATTTCGTTTTCGTGGCGCTTTTCGGTTCATACTCCTCCCCTTTCGATTTCCCGGTGTTTGAGTTGATTTGAGCGGATGATTTCTTGGGGATAGTCTCCTAACTACTCCGTGATCATCCTCTCCAAGTTTGGGAACGTGGGATTTTGGAGTGAATCGATTTGGTGAAGATTTGAGTTGAGGGCGACCAAAATCGCCCTTTCTGGGTGGTCGCGGACAGTACGCCGTCCACCCCGCAGACAGTCCGCGCGTCGGGGTCGAGCCAAACCAGTGGCTGCGGGCCTCGGCCACTTTGGTCAGATTTGACCGGTGGATAGTCCGCCGTTGGTTTTCGCGGATAGTCCGAGACTTGAGCAGGGAACTTTAGCAGCTTTGCTGTTTTGCGAGTTTTGCCGGCGGACAGTCCGCCACTCGCTCGCGGACAGTCCGGCAGTACCGTGGACAGTCCGGGACCCCAGGGCCGGACAGTCCGGGATTTGCCTGAAGGTTGCGTTTTAGTGCTTTTGCTCTCACGGCTTGTTCGCTTGGTTTCCGGACTTCTCGTTTGGCCCTAGAGTTGATCAAGGAACCTCTCTAGGTATCTTTGCTACTTGTTAGCATAGGTATTTAGGAGTTTCTCGACGTAGCCATCTATCTACGTTTGGGACTTGGTTTTTGAGGGTTGAACTCGCTCAGACACTTTTGGGTTTTGGTTTGCCATCGCTTTGTGGTGCCTCACTGTGATCCTAGGGATCATCCACCCTCTTCCAAGGGTCGTGGGCATCACGGTTTCCGTCGTAGCTTTTGGGGGTTGATTTTAAAGATTCGAAAGAATTTTTGTTGGCTCCCATTCACCCCCCCCCCCTCTGGTCGCCTTGCTAGTGCATTCTCGGTCCTTCAGTTACAAGTCTTTCCGTAGACGAGCTGATATGGAGACATTCCTAGTGGTGTTTTGTAGGCAGTACGATAAGCCCACAGTGCTTCAGGTAGTCTATCTTTCCATTGTGTTCACATCTCGTCAACTGTTTTCTGCAGAATATTCTTGATTTGCTTGTTTGATGTTTCTGCTTGGCCACTTGTCTGAGGGTGATAGGGAGTGGCAACATTGTGATGGATCCCATGATTTATCAGATATTTATGAAAGCCTTTGTCAATGAAGTGGGTTCCTCTGTCACTAATTACCATCCTTGGCACTCCAAATCTTGGAAATATCACCTCCTCGAACATCCTCTGAGAGTTTCTTGCATTAGCAGACTTGCATGGCACTGCTTCGACCAATTTTGAGACGTAGTCGACAGCAACTAAGATATACTCATGATTCCTTGATTTAGGGAATGGTCCCATGTAATCAATTCCCCAGACATCAAAGAGCTCAATCTGAAGGTTGTTAGTGAGTGGCATGGCATCTCTGGTGTTGATGCTGCCGTGCCTCTGACATGATCCACACCTCTGGACAAAGTCTTTTGTGTCTTGGTACATGGTTGGCCAGAAAAATCCACTTTGCCAGATCTTCGCATGTGTTCGGAATGCCCCATAATGTCCTCCATATGGTGAAGAGTGACAGCGTTCAATGATCTTGATTCCTTCTTCAGCTGGCACAAATCTTCTGAGTAATCCATCAGAGCATACTCTGAATAGATATGGATCATCCCATATGTGGATCCTACTCTCATAGATCAGCTTTTTCTTATTTGCTCCTGGTGGTACATACCCTGCAACTATAAAATTGACAATATCTGCATACCAGGGTTCAGATCTAGAGACTTGAAAAAGCATGTCATCGCTTAGTGAGTCATTTATAGGCAATTCCTGCGGATTTTCAAAATACATTCTAGACAAGTGATCAGCTACAGAGTTTTCTACTCCTTTCTTATCTTTTATTTCTAAATCAAATTCTTCGAGTAACAAAACCCATCTTATCAAGCGTGGCTTAGCATCTTTCTTAGTGAGCAGGTACTTTAGTGCAGCATGATCAGTAAAAACAATCACCTTTGATCCCACTAAATAAGATCTAAACTTGTCTATAGCAAAAACAACAGCCAAAAGTTCTTTTTCAGTAGTGGCATAATTAAGTTGAGGTCCCGTTAAAGTTTTGCTGGCGTAAGCGACTGCATGATGCTTTTTGTCCTTATATTGTCCTAGCACAGCTCCTACAGCAAAATCACTTGCATCACACATGATCTCAAAAGGTAGAGACCAATCAGGAGGTTGAATGATAGGTGCAGAAGTGAGTGCTTTCTTAAGAGTGTTAAAAGATTTTAAACATGCATCATCAAATTAAAAAGGAACATCCTTGGCCAAAAGATTTGTAAGTGGTCTAGAAATGTAAGAAAAATCTTTTATAAACCTACGGTAAAAACCAGCATGGCCAAGAAAACTTCGAATTCCTTTGACATTAATTGGTGGAGGCAAACGTTCAATTACTTCAATTTTAGCTTTGTCTACCTCAATTCCACGTTTTGACACTAAGTGACCTAGCACTATGCCTTCTTTAACCATAAAGTGACATTTTTCCCAATTAAGGACTAAGTGCTTTTCTTCACATCTTTGCAAAACCTTGTCTAAATTTTCAAGACAATCATCAAAAGTTTTTCCATAAACAGAAAAGTCATCCATGAAAACTTCCATGATTTCTTCAATCATATCAGAAAATATAGACATCATACATCTTTGAAAAGAAGCAGGTGCATTACATAATCCAAAAGGCATTCGGCGATAAGCATAAGTTCCGTATGGACATGTAAAAGTGGTTTTGCTTTGATCATCTGGATGGATTGGGATTTGGTGATATCCAGAGTATCCATCAAGAAAACAAATGAAAGAGTGATTGGCTAACCGTTCTAACATTTCGTCTATGAAAGGTAGCGGAAAGTGATCTGTCTTAGTTGCCTTGTTTAATTTTCTGTAATCAATACACATTCTCCAACCAGTAACAGTTCTTTGTGGAATTAATTCGTTCTTCTCATTCTTTACCACAATCATGCCTCCCTTTTTAGGCACAACTTGGATAGGGCTTACCCATTCACTATGTGGCACAGGATAAATGATCCCGGTGTGTGTTGATGCTCACTAAGTGTTATATTTTTAGCATCAACAAGGTCATATAACACAACACAATGACCTAAAATCAACCAAAAACCTTGTATGAACTAACAATTTCCACTTGTCCTTGAAGTTTATTTGAATGTAGGAAATTGCAGGGTTTTTGAGCAAAATGACCAAAAGGACCTACCAGGAGGCGAGCACACTCACCTGGGCTCACTTTGGGCCAAGGTGGGGTGGCGCCCGCCACCCATCAATGGCGGCCGCCAGGGGAGTGAGGCCCAAACTCCTCCCCTGCCATGTCACTGATCCAGGGGAGGCGTGCCACATTCATTTGCAGCCATTGATCTCTTAGGTTGGTGCATCCAAGGGCTAAGAAGAGATGTCACATGGATCATGACCAAATTGCCCATGTGACGGTTTTTCGACATGCAACCGACCTTGGAACCGCCTCTCTGGAGCTCATGGATGCCGTTGAAGCAAAGGCGGTGGATCCAATGGTCAGGGAGGTGGCGCCCGCCACCTAGGGCTGGCGCCCGCCACCACACTCACCCCCCTGACCTAACCCTAGGTCCATAAGTACCCCCAAGGTCCCTTAGGCTATAAATAGGACCCCCCGAGCTCATTTGTACTCAGACCTCACCTCATTAGTCCCACTCTCTTGTAAGCGAAGCTCTGGTGAAGTAACACTCTAGTTGAGAGACTTACAGTGAGAGCGAGAGTATAGAAGAGAAGAGCTGGAGTTGTAATAGAGGATCTTCCAAGAGTCTCTGGTATAATTTCAAGTCTTTCTTCATTTATCTTAGTGTTCTTCTACTTTCAGCATTTACTTTAAGTTCTTTACTTATTGTTCTTGTTGAGTGCTTTCGATCATAGATAACTTAGTGTTTAGTTTGTATCTAGTTCGGGTTCTTCGTTGAGTAATCAGTGCTCTAGTTTTGGACGCAAGATTAGAGTAGTATATATTAGTGTAAGCGTGGTGCTTAGACTAATTATACCTTAGTTTGTGGCTAGCCCCCCGGATAGCTGTGGTAGCAAACAGGTGGTGACAGCCCTGGGAGCCTTGAATTCCACCACATAGTTGGGTTAGTTTTTAAATCATAAACCTCGTTGTGCACGTCTGAGGTAAATAATCCAGAGGGTGTGTATGGTTCGAAGAACTAGATAAAATCTTTATTGCTAAGTTACTTGTGTTCGTAAGTGTGTAGGAAAACATTAATCTGTTCATCGGCCAGACCCCGCCGATTTAGTTTAGTAGTAGTTAGTCTTTCTTTCTTTTTAGTAGTAGTAGAAACAAACCCCCATTCATACATTTTGATCAACCCTGCTAGAATCACTAGTTGTTCATAGCAGTCCTAGTGTTAGTTCTGCCATAATAGCTTCCCTGTGGAAATAAATACGATACTCGGTTACTCCCGGGTGAAGTGCTACAATTGACTTATTCTGTGCGCTTGCGGAACTTACCAATAGTCATACGAATAGTTAGTTATACTTCTTACATTAAGAAGTACCAACAAGCCTTTCTAGCGCCGTTGTCGGGGATAGATTCCATAGTCTACTCCTAGTAACGACGTTAGCAAGAGTCAACAAGCATTTCTGGCGCCGTTGCCGAGGAAGCATTTAGCTAGAATTAATTCTTTGTGATTTCTATTGGATTAACCCCCGTAGTTCTAGCGGGTGTATATATATTGTTCGTTGTTTGTGATCGTTCAAGTAGCAATGGCCGGATTCAATCTTCAGAGCAACTATCAAGAAGATCCCGAGACCATTCCTAGGAGAGCGAGAGCTAATCTCACTCCTCCGAGGAAGAACCCGGAGCTTCGTGAGAGGAGTTCGTCAACACAAGAATCCTAGTCAAAAGTGACTGACGAACCAAGCTGCTCCACCGATCGATCAACACCAACGCCGACATCGTCATCAACATCGACGTCGACCAAAACACTCTGTGAGTATTCCATGCCTACTCTTGCTCACATTCCAGTGTTACCTTCTACTAGTAATGTAGATTTTGAGCTTAAACCTCACCTAATACGTATGGCTCAAGCTATTGCATTTAATGGCAAACCTTCCGAGGATGCCAATGCTCACCTCCAGAATTTTCTGGAGATATGTAGTACAATTTCTGTGCAGGGAGTTTCGCAGGATGCCATTAGACTTCGTCTTTTTCCATTTTCATTAGTGGAAAAAGCGAAGCAGTGGTTCCTCTTCAACTCTGGACACCTGCTGACATGGGTGAGATGCGCGGATCAATTCCTCAACAAGTTCTGCCTGATAAGTTGAACTATCCTTTTCCATAGCAACATTTCCAACTTTGGACAGGGAGACGAAGAAACAATCACTGAAGCTTGGGAGAGACTACAAGAGTATGTTGAAAACTGTTCCCACCATGGTATGCAAGACTGGTACTTGATCCAGAGCTTCTACCATGGACTCCAGCAAGAATCTCGACAACACATTGATGCTGCCACTGGAGGTGCATACCTCTCTCTCACTGTAGAGAAGGCAACCAAACTGATCGAGACAATGGTGGCGAATCAAGGATGGACAGAAAAACGTGCTAGAGGTATGTCTGAAATTAAGCAAGCTGATTCTGTTACCCTGCAAACTTTGGTAAAATTGCTAGAGCAAAGAATAAATGAGAAGAGAGATCATGCTACAAAGGAGTACTACGCCAAGCAAAGAGCCGCTTCGTCAAGTGAAGGTCAATCAGAAATTAAGAAAGAGGATGTCAAATCCCTTCTTAATAATGGTGGCTACGGAGAACCTCCAATTCCAATGATCCAACAATGGAATAATAAAGGTATGCCTCAAACCTCCGTATTTAATTCTCCTATTGGAAAATTAGTTTCTAATCAAGGTGGAATTAATGATAGCATAAATAATAAATTAATTGAACATGATAAAATGTTAGAAGGAATTTATGCTAAACTAAATGATTTTTCTGAAGCATTTAAGGAACAAATTAATTTTAATAAGAGATTAGAGCAAAAAGTAGATAACATTAAATCTCAAATTAAACACCATGAGGAATTAAAAGCTGTAACCACGAGAGGTGGTAAATCCACTCGTGATCCACCTCATCCTAATTTAGTTCCTAGTAGTAATTCTGTTGCAAAGAAAAATATTGTTAATGTTGAAGAAGACGAAGAAGAGGAGACCTCAGCTGAACCTTCATCCAAGGTACGAACTGCTCCTCATGAATTCTATGATACACATGTATTACCTTTTCCAGATTGAAACAGAAATCCGACGGAAGACGACCAATTCAAGAAATTCATCGAGGTAATTCAAAAATTATATATACATGTGCCATTTATTGACGCTATGCAGGTTCCAACTTATGAAAAATATTTGAGAGACATGCTCAATAAGAAGAAACCAATTTCAAGTAGGGATGTGGTTAAATTGACCGAAGATTGCAGTGCGGTCATTTTAAACCAACTCCCAGAAAAGAAGAAGGACCCAGGAAACCCAACGATCGCATGTTCAATTGGAGAGCAGCACTTCGAGCAAGCACTCTGTGATCTGGGAGCAAGCATCAGCGTCATGCCCAAGGTAATATATGATAAATTAAATCATCATACTTTGTCCCCTACTTCTATGTGTCTGCAGCTAGCCGATCAATCGCTCCGATATCCCGTGGGAATAGCAGAGAATATTCCGGTGAAAATCCGGAACCTCTTTGTCCCGCTGGATTTTGTGGTTCTGGACATTAAGCCCGACCACCGGACGCCATTGATCTTGGGACGGCCATTTCTGAGCACTGCAAAAGCCACCATTAATGTAGGAGCTGGAGAAATTCAGCTCCACATCAGTGGAAAGGAGGAGAAATTCCAGTTCACATCGTGACCGGAAAAACACCCGTCATCAAAGTTCGTCGGTGCCGATATTCCACCACAACCACCGTGAAGGCGACACTAATCGGGAATCCAAAGCGGCTAACCAAGATGTTTAGTAGGGAGATTAGGTGAAGCCTAGGGGGCTTAGGGCAGCCTTAGGGGTGGCGCCCGCCACCCCATTTGGCCCTTTTACACCTAGCCAATCAAGTAGACTATTATCCCTACCTCATAGACTCAAATAACACCAGGAGAGACCCATGCCTTTGCTCTTTTCAATGCACTGATTCATTCCCATGTCTCCTCCTCTCTCTTCATCTTCACTCCAACTTTTGGACACTTCTCCACTTAAAAATTCTGGTGAGGAGTGATGAGGAGAGCACAAGGTGAGAAAAGGAGTGGCTCTGAGTGGAAATTTCCCACAAAGTGGTGGCGCCCGCCACTTTTTCCTGGCGCCCGCCACCTCAATTTTCACATTTCTGCACGAAACTGCACCCGAGTAAGTTTCCCACCATCCTTGGTATAAAGTATGACCAGGATGAAGAAGTGGTCTTTGAAATTTTCAACCCACTTAGGAGGTTACACTCTTTGCACTTTGCACCGACACTACCACTTTATTGCCCACTTAGAATTTCAGTGGACATTACAAGGGAAACCTCATGTGTCGGTTGCAGAAATGGGCAATGTGGGGTGGCGCCCACCACTTATTGGTGGCGCCCGCCAGGGGGGGTTAAGCCTTCAGCCTTCCCCCTTCCATCCTCAGCCTATAAATACTATCCACACCCCATGCAAGTTCCTACACCTCACTCAAAACACAAAAACACCAGCCACCTTGAGCACTAGCAAGGAGATCATGGGCCCTCTCAAGAACTTCTTCACCGGCAAGAAGAAGAAGAGTAAGGGTGAGGGAAGTTCGTCGAGGGCAAACACTCACATTCACTTTGCTGGGAGTGATGAGGAGAGCGTCGGGTGGGGTACTCCATCTACCAACGAAATGTCGGTGGATCGGGACTCTCCGCCCACACACCAGGCTGGACCGACCATCCGCGTCCTGAACTCCGTCAATGATATCATCTGGCAGAGTGATCAGGAACGGCAGGCCCAGAACATCCTCAGTGAGAGGGAATTCGTTCACACCCGCCACATCGACGATGACTTGCTAAGTCGCACTGGTATGGACAGTGAGTTTCTCTATATTTCTCGAACCTTGGGATGGGAAGATACATGGAAGGTTAATGAGGAGGGAATCCTTCCCCTCACAATGGAATTTCTGGCCACAATGCAAATATCTGCTAATCACATAACATTTTGGCTTTTTAATGAAGAACATTCTTTAACGTGGAGGCAGTTCAGCAAGAATCTAAACTTTAATGATTCATGCTTGCTGAGCTTGGAATCTGCCTGTACGGGATTCAATAGAAATGAATTATGGAAAAGTATTGCTGGGAACAGAGACCTAGGCTTGCCCCGTACAAGTAATATTCATAACCCCACACTCAGGTTCTTTCATAAATATGTTAGTCTCACTCTTTTTCCAAGAACTGATTTAAGACCCATTAAAAAAGCCTGAGATGTTGTTGCTTTATGCTCTAGTAAACCACATAAAAGTATCACCCACCAAGGCCATGGCGGACTACTGGACTAAATTTAATCAACGCACTGGAAATATTGAAATGACATTATGGATAACTAGACTGGCCTTTAACATGGGTCTGCTGAACACCGCTATATACTCCTACATTACAAGGGACCGAGACCTTTTGACCATGGAGCACTTCTCGCAAGGGCACCTCTTGCGTGAGAACCAGGAGACCAGTGAGATTCACATGATCTACCAAGATTATATGAATAAAATCGCTCTTCCTGACATGTCACTTTGGTTGGTAAATGCACCAACGTTACTTTTGGCCCTAGAAATCGAGGCAGAGAAAAATCGCAGGTTGGCTCGAGAGAACACCATGCAGGTTCCCAGGAGGAGGACGCAAGCGCAGACCCGTGAAGCAGAAGAGGCCGCAAGAGCCGCATCAGCGGCACAGGAGTTTGACCCTTTTCATGCAGGGCAGTATGGAGGAGCGGCACACTATGGTCATTTGACACCCCCTGGCTCGCACCAAGCAGGAGGGTCGAACTGGCAGCAACCACAACATCCGCGGTGGGGATACGGCCATGAGGCATCCTTTCACTCATCCCAGTTAGGGAGTTCATCCCATTCCTTGGGAGGATCCACACGGTACACTGGCCGCGATGATGAGTTCTTCCATAGGGGAATCTCACCACAGGCCGCTCGTTGTTGGTAGTTCTTAGCTTCACTAAAGATAGAGCTAGGCAACTATCCCTAGTAACGGCCCAGAAATGCTTGTTGGAACTTGCTAACGTTGTTACTAGGAGTAGACTATGAAATCTATTCCTGGCAACGGCGTCAGAAGTGCTTGTAGCAAGTCCGGTCACTATACCTAAAGGAGTGAAGCTAAAGCAGCTATCTACTAATGCCAAGCGGGGTTGTCAATCCTGACACTAGTAGGAGCTAGCTAGAGAGAATGCAATCTACCAAGGGGAGATTCTGCAAGCGCACAGAACTATCATAGTAGCACTTCGCCTGGGAGTACCAGGTGTCGATTTATTTGATCCCAAGGGAAGGCTAGGGTGGTGTATGAGTCGAGTCAAGGAGGGGATGAGAGTCAAAGAAAAGGGAAAAGAAGAGAAGGGAAGAGAGGGGATGAAAGGCTAGAAAGGATATATGGGTGGATGGATAAGGGTGAAATGGATGGCTTAAGGTAAGGTGGATAACTGGATAGATAGAGGGGTAACTAAGGGTAACTAACTATTAACTACTAACTATGCCTAGATAACTACAAAGCAAGGTAACTATAAAGCAAGATAGCTACAAAGCAAGGCAGGCAAAAGTCAATAAAGCAACTAAGTTAAGTAAAGTTTTATTCCTATCTTGTCAAGCACCGAGGCGTACTAGCCTTTACCACTTACTTAGGTTGAACGCTAGCACAACGAGCCTTACTGTTAAACTGGGCCAACTACGTGGTGGAATTCAAGGCGCACAGGGCTATCACCACTAGCTTGCTACCACAGCTATCCGGGGGTCCAGCCGTATCTGAAGGTAAGTCTATAACTAAGCACCACGCTTAACTATATTCAAACTATCTCTACCCTAGCTTTGAATAGAGACACCCTTGCGGACGTTAGAGCAAATACTTGACTTAATAAGATAAACACTAAACTAACTAAGCAACCTATTGGCAAAGATCAAACACTAAGCTCACTAGAGATTAACTACTATGGCTAAGTGAATTGAACTGTAGGATAGCTAGGCACTCAAGCAATCAATCAAGTATACCACTCAATACTGATAAGTAGAATAAAGTAGACTTGAAATGATGAAATAGAATATAGTAAAGTGCTTGAGTAACAAGAGCAAAACCTGAACTGGAGATGAAGGAAGACTCTTCCCAACTCCAGGACCGATCACTCACACGCCTCTACTCATGAGCTAAGCCTTGAGCAGCGCTACCGTGAGGGCAAAGATGCCTTGCTCTACTAGCTACCTACTTGCCTAAGCTTGGCTAAACCCTAAGGTCTCACTTGCTTGCTTCTACTTGCTTTGCTTCTCTTGCTTGTGATGGTGTGTTGTGGTACTGGTGTGTGAATGAAGTGATGCCTCAGAGGGGTATTTATATTCTTGAGGAGTGAGGGGGGTACTTATAGGGGGCAGCCCACCAACCTAGGGTTAGGTCAGGTGGCGGGCGCCACTCCCTACTGGCGGCCGCCAGTATCCTGGCCGCTGGATGCACCGCCTTTGATCCTACAACCTCCAGGTGGTTGTCCAAGGCGGTTTGGAAGTCGGTTGCATGTTTGAGTAACCGCCATTCAGCCTTGATCCATGCCACTTCATCCTGAGCCATCCGATGCCACTGACCTAGTGACCAAGGGCCAAGATTTGGCCTTGGGGAGGTCACACGGATCGGTGACGTGGCAGGGGGCCAACCCAAGTGGCGGGCGCCACTTAGAGGTGGCGGGCGCCACCCCCCTTAGGCCCATTTGGGTCCTGCTGAGTGGGCTTGGCCTCTGGTGGGTCCTTATGTCCAAATTTGTTTCAAGTCCTGCATTCAAATAAAATTCTATGGACATGTGGAATTTGGTTAGTTTGAAACCTATTTGACTACATTTCATGCCTTTTTGATGGATTTTAGGGTCAAATGTTGATGGTAAAACAGGTGTTTAAGGACCATCAACAAGCTCCCCCAAGCTAACCTGTTGCTCGTCCTCGAGCAACAATGCGGTTTAAGCATTGAGCATGAAATGAAAAGCAACTTAAGATGTCTGCAAGTGCATATTGTATAGTGAGAAATAACTTAGCATATATCAATAATCATAGCAATATGGGGCTTATAGCTTTTCACTTCAAACATGCAAGAGTGAAATAAAGCAGTAGATAGGAAACTTTTATCTTGCTTAGGCTTGACTAGGATTTTGTCTGGAGGTTTTAAGGTTTTCAAAAGATAAAAACTTGCTTAAGTCCTCCAAGATTCACTCAATCACTCAATGGTTTTTAAATCCTCATTTAGGCCAAAATGTAGCCTCTCCTACTTCTAAAGAATGATATGTAGAGGTATAGGTAGGCTAAGAATCATGAGCAAATTGCCTGATATTTATTGCTAAGCTAGACACTCAGATCATAAGGAGCAGCAAATCATAAAAAATGATCAAGATGTGCATGTGTGGTTATGTGGGAGTGTATGGAGAGATATTTCATAATCCTTCCTAGTTAATTTCTAGGGGTCTAGAGCTAATGATAACTCTCTCTCTCTCTCTGTTTTTTGGATACATAGTGAGTAGACAAAAAGATGTGTCCTCACATTTTTCTTAGGACATAGTCCTCTCGTGAGCTACTTTGCTCACTTATTTTCTTAGGACATAGTCCTTTCTTGAGCTACTTTGCTCTTTTTTTTTTGATATCTCTCTTTCTTAGCTCTCGATTTCCCCAGATATCTATAGGAAAGGATTTCAGAATTGAAAAAGGGGGAAGAGGGAGAAATGCTTATTCCCAGTGTAGGAATAAGGCTAGCAATGGGATGTTTGGCAGGGTATTGCATATCTCCAGTGTAGAGAATAAGCAATTTATTTGGTGGTTGCAAACTTCCAAAGTGGAGAGTAGGCAATTTATGGTGGGTGTGTGTGAATCTTGATTCAAAAGATATGATAAGCTTCTCTACTAAGATCTATGAGGTCTAACAAAGCTCAACACAAACAAAGCTCTTTGTGGTTTTGACTAATGACTAATCAAATATTTGGCTGGTGGTGGGATGGGATAAAATCCAGGAGGAACTTTTAGCAAGGTTTTCATTATTTTTTTAAAAGACATCCTTCAGATTAGGTCCTAATTTCACTTTAGCAAGTTTAAAGAATTACTCCATTTCTTACCAACTTTATTCACTAAGCATGATTTCAGTTAAAGCATGTGCAACCCACAAAAGCTACAACTTAGATAAGACCAGTTATTCAAACCATAACAATAGCATTTGCATTACATATTTCAAATCTTTATTCAGTTTTCAACTTGTTTAGGCATATTTTATCAATGTTATTCATGGAATGGTTATTTAGGCAAGCTTATAGCATTCAAAAGATATAGAAATTAAGAACTAAATGTAAAGAGCGAGGTTGAAACATACCTTATTGGAGCGGGAGTCTCCCCCAAGCTGGCTTCTTGCTTGGTGAAGGGTCTTCATCTTTCTCGGTCGGA
This sequence comes from Coix lacryma-jobi var. lacryma-jobi, assembly GCA_009763385.1. NCBI lineage: Eukaryota > Viridiplantae > Streptophyta > Magnoliopsida > Poales > Poaceae > Coix > Coix lacryma-jobi. Next base: position 54,705,047 of record CM019824.1, read on the forward strand.
GCTCTTGTTCTCATTTTATTAAAAAGAAACTATCTAATGTTTTGAAAAGGGAAACTATCCTATGATATTTTATTATTCTAGCTAAGGTAACATATACTTATGCATATAACTGATGATAACTGATTTTTTTTAGTTACATGCATGACATATGTTATTTATTTGAAAAAGGGAAATTCAAAGGGAAATAAGAATTAAAAGTAAAACCATACCTTAGGTCCATGGAGTTTCATCCTTATCGGGTGGATCTTCTTCCTTGGGTGCTTCTTCTCTAAGTACTCCATCGGGTTCTTCTTCTTTTGGCACCTCTCCTTTGTCATGTGAATCACACAACTCAGGAGGTGGTTCTTTCTTTCTGTTCCACCTTGTTCCTTGGCGCCTCTTCTTGGTACGAATGGGCTTTGCATCCTGCATGTTAGCGGCATATGCGGGACCACGGGAGAAGGAGAATATTTCCTTCCTCCCTCCTAATGTCATTTGAATTTTACCACTTCCCACATATATGCAAGCATTAACAGTGTTCAAGAAGGGTCTACCTAAGATTAGAGGCGCATCTTTTCTATTTCCCATATCTAGTATTATAAAATCAGCAGGAACATAGGAACCTCTAACATGAACAGGTAAATCATTAACTATTCCTTCTACATAGCAAGTGGATTGATCAGCTAGCATGACATAGGCAGATGTGGATGACATGGGTGGAAAGAACGAGTTTTCATAAAAATCTTTAGATAGAATGTTCACACTCGATCCTAAATCACACATGGCATTTTTAAAGACTTCACCAAAGATTGAGCATCTAATTATGGGACTACCAGGATCACCCTTTTTAACAGTCATGGTTTGATCTTCATAATAGTTAAAATATTTTATTTCAACCATATTTGCAGTTTCCAGGTCAGGTTTAGCAGGAATTTTGCCAGATTCAAAAGATGGTATGATAGCAGCAAGTTGAGCTAATTGGGTTTCTAACATCTTATTAAAGCTAAGTTGATTTTTCAGAGAAGATGAGAAATCTTCCAATTTAGCATTTATATTCTCAAGAATTGTATCATTCGACATTAATCTCTCTTTCAAGAAATCAGTAGTTTTACCTTATGAGTAAACTAAATTCTTCAAGAATGAGAAATTATCAGAATTATGAAAATTAGAGCGAGGGAATGAATTGTTACCTTGAGAATTGGAGTGCTGATTCCATCCTTGATTTTGTTGGCGGAAACCGTTGTTGATGAAGTTCAAATCTTCATGTAGCTCGGGGCAGTGGTTCCCAGAATGTCCGGTTTCTCCACAGACTTCACAAGTCATGTAGGATTCCACAGATTGGACACTCTCTTATTGGTTCATCTTCTCACAGCTGTCCAGCTTCTTTGCCAGCAGGTCCATCTTGGCCACGATCATGTCGGCCTCCTTAAGGGAATGCATACCTCGCTTACGGGGCTGCAGTCTCTCGTCATTCCATCCTTGGTTCGACACCATCTTCTCTATGAGAGCCTTAGCATCTGCAACATTCAGAGAAAAGAATGCACCGCCGGCGGCGGCATCCAAATGGCTTCTAGAGAGAGGGGTTAGGCCATGGTAGAAGTTCTGGATCAACAACCAGTCCTCCATACCATGGTGTGGACAAGCAGCGATGTACTCTTGCAACCTCTCCCAAGCCTTGGGAATAGATTCCTCGGCTTGTTGCGTAAAGCTGGAGATTTTGTTGCGTAGAGCATTCGTCTTGCCCATCGGAAAGAATTTAGTGAGAAAAGCATTGGAACACTTGTCCATGTGTCTACAGCGTTGCGATCGGTATAGAACCATTGCTTCGCTTTTCCTAAAAGAGAAAAGGGAAAGAGACGAAGACGGATGGCTTCTTGGGTTATCCCTTTAATGGTGAAGGTGCCGCAAATCTCCAAAAATTGTTGGAGATGAGCATTGGCATCCTCATGAGCTTTGCCACAGAACGGGCTAGCTTGGACCATCGTGATCAGAGCCAGTTTTAACTCAAAATTGAGGTTGGCATCGATCACATCTGGTCCTATCGCTACATTAGCAGCAGAGGGAGCAGAAAATTCACGAATGGTCTTGTTGGCCATCGTGAAGATAGAACGAGATAAGAAAGAAAGAAGTTGAAGAAGATGAAGGAAAAAGATAAGAAGGACTAAGGAAAGAAAGAATGGGGTAAGATGGGATTCGCTAAGCGGGAGCTTAAGCGAAGATAAATTCGACACGGACTCAACCGATACACCGAATGCCTTCCCCGGCAATGGCGCCAGAAATGCTTGTTGGTAGTTCTTAGCTTCACTAAAGATAGAGCTAGACAACTATCCCCGGTAACGGCCCAGAAATGCTTGTTGGCACTTGCTAACGTTGTTACTAGGAGTAGACTATGAAATCTATTCCTGGCAACGGCGTCAGAAGTGCTTGTAGCAAGTCCGGTCACTATACCTAAAGGAGTGAAGCTAAAGCAGCTATCTACTAATGCCAAGTGGGGTTGTCAATCCCGACACTAGTAGGAGCTAGCTAGAGAGAATGCAATCTACCAAGGGGAGATTCTGCAAGCGCACAGAACTATCGTAGTAGCACTTCGGCTGGGAGTACCAGGTGTCGATTTATTTGATCCCAAGGAAAGGCTAGGGTGGTGTATGAGTCGAGTCAAGGAGGGGATGAGAGTCAAAGAAAAGGGAAAAGAAGAGAAGGGAAGAGAGGGGATGAAAGGCTAGAAAGGATATATGGGTGGATGGATAAGGGTGAAATGGATGGCTTAAGGTAAGGTGGATAACTGGATGGATAGAGGGGTAACTAAGGGTAACTAACTATTAACTACTAACTATGCCTAGATAACTACAAAGCAAGGTAACTATGAAGCAAGATAGCTACGAAGCAAGGCAGGCAAAAGTCAATAAAGCAACTAAGTTAAGTAAAGTTTTATTCCTATCTTGTCAAGCACCGAGGCGTACTAGCCTTTACCACTTACTTAGGTTGAACGCTAGCACAACGAGCCTTACTGTTAAACTGGGCCAACTACGTGGTGGAATTCAAGGCGCACAGGGCTATCACCACCAGCTTGCTACCACAGCTATCCGGGGGTCCAGCCGTATCTGAAGGTAAGTCTATAACTAAGCACCACGCTTAACTATATTCTAACTATCTCTACCCTTGAAGGACCGAAAATGCTAAAGCAAGGCGACCACAGGGGGGGTGAATGGGAGCCTAAAAGTTTCTTCTCAGAAATTGCGGCCTCTGTCCCAACAAAATCAACCCCAAAAGCTTCGGACTCAAACGCGATGCCCACGACCCTAGAAAGAGGGTGGATGATCCCTAGGATCACAGCGAGGCACCACACAAGGGAGCAAACCAAAACTCAAAAAACTCCGAGTCAAGTTCGGACACAAAAACTGACTCCCGGACGTAGATAGAGGGCTACGTCGGGATTCCTCTAAATACCGATGCTAACGCATAGCAAAGATATGTAGAGAGGTTCCTAGGTGAACTCTAGGAGCAAACGAGAAGTCCGGAAGCGAAGCGGAAAAGCCGGGAGAGCAAAAGCACTAAAACTCAACCTAGAGCCGATTCGCGGACTGTCCAGAGACCTGATCCTGGACTGTCCGCGCCAGGGGCGGACTATCCGCAAAACCCTGGCGGACTGTCCGCCGGCTAAACAGCAAAAACCGCAAAGCTGCTGATCCTCCCCTGCGCGACTCGCGGACTGTCCGCGCCTGTCAACGGCGGACTGTCCGCCGGTCACCCGAGAGGAAAAGGCCCGAGGCCAACAGCCACTGCTCGGCTGAAACCCCGATGCCCGGACTGTCCGCGGCCACTATGGCGGACTGTCCGCGGCTACGGTGGACTGTCCGGGAACCCCACGGTGGACTGTCCGCGACCTCCCAGAAAGCACAAAAACTGCACGGGACAAAACCAAAATCGATTGGATCTTCACCAAATCGAATGGGGCTGCAACCAAACTTCTCCCAAGTGTTCTTCTACGTGTTGGGAAGCTAATCCTAGGATATCATCGCTTCAAACCAACTATACCATGAGAAATCCGAAGAACACTAGAAAAGGGAAAGAACGAAGAACAAAAACGATTTCGGTCCGATCTACTTGTTCGTGAGGGTAGAGATGAATTCCTCCGGTGGAAATGTTCTCCTCACTTCAAAGAACAAGTTGATTCAAACGGAATCGCAAAAGATGCAGCGTAGAGGGAGATCGAGAGAGGGGAAAATCGTGGAGAAAAGAAGAACGCGAAGAACAAATTCAAAACGCAAATTCAACCACGAATTTGATCCTTGGATTCAGAGAAATGGATGATTGATTAAGCACTCGGTGTCGGGCTACAAGCCACTCCTAGCAAATCAAAGCTTGGATGGCGAAAAGCTCAAGAACAAGAGCCAGTCTCTCCCTAACCCTAGCCTCCTCTCACAAACAGCAAAATGAGAGTGACACCGCCCAAGGATCCGACTGCCCTAGCAGCCCCCTCATATATATATAGGCGCACGTCCGAAGACCAAAACGCCCTTACATTAAGCACTCGACCCAAATACCCCCCAGGGGTAAAACCATCCAGTCCTGACGATCATCATCCGACGGCCACGCCCGCACATCCGGTAGCTTCGCCTCGACGCGACCTCCAGGATGCCGCCACGTGCCATCACGTCGACCACCGCGCCTCCCTCGTGGATAGCTTCGCCGCCGCGCCAGCCTCTCCACGCCGCCATGTGTCGACCGTCCTTTCGGACCACCCCCTGGTTTTGAGGCCCAAACCAGGAAACCCGCCAGCCCAGGTTTTGAGGCCCAAACCTGGCAAACCGGCCACCCCGAGTTTTGAGGCCCAAACTCGGAAACCCACGAGCCTAGGTTTTGAGGCCCAAACCTGGAAACTGTCCTCGCCGAGTTTTGAGGCCCAAACTCAGAAACCGGCCACCCCAGGTTTTGAGGCCCAAACCTGGAAACCGTCGATGGTAGCTTTTTGAGGCTCAGCTACCGAACCCGCACCGTAGACGGGATTTGGTTCGCACACCCCGACCACCGGCACCGAGGCCGATGCATGTCCAGCCTCCACGCCGGGCACAACGCCTTCGCCATCCTCCTTGACTCGGCCGACGGCACTTGCGCCGCACGCAAGCCCGTGTCCGACCTCCCGCCAAGTGCAACGACACCTTCGTCTTCCTCCCGACTCGGCCGATGCATCGCACATCCCCATGTGCTCCTGCTCGCCGATGCCACGTGCCAGCTACCACAGCTGGTCCTCTGGCCCTCCGGTCCGTCGGTCCAAGCCTCACGTCCGCCCTTCACCGCTCTAGGTGCATCGGCATGGCACGTCCGCCGCATGGCACGCCCATCCTTCACCGCTCTCGGTCCGTCCGCACAGCACGTCTCTACTTGACCTTCACCTCGCCATAGACCATTGTCTCCGAGCTCCACACCTGCACATCAACACAGCCAAGAGACACATGTTGCACACACACACCAACACATAAACACAACACAACTCACACCACCGGTTAGTCATAAACAATAAGTGCATAGCGATATATAGACTCAACCGGGAAAAGCCTCAAACCTTCCTCATCAAAGTCAATCATTCATCATATATGTTCTCAATTTCCCTCTTGATGAATGCATTGACTAAAAATAAAACCACAAAGGAAGGGTTTGAAGGCAAGCCTCACTCAAGTGCCCAAAAGCCAAGTAAAAGCAAACACAAGGCCACTTGAGAGAGGAAGGATCATGAAAACTCCAAATAAAAGCTCTCGGTCCCGAAAGGAACGGGAAAAGCGGGCAAAGCCTCCACACAACCGAAGAGTCAAGTGAAAACAAGAGTTTCATGAAATCCCAAAAGGCACTCGAAAACCAATCTCAAATAAATTTGTCAAACAATCATCACAAAAGAAACCAAGGTACTTATCCACTTAGGTTTCGCTCGAAATTTCACTTGGGTTTCTAAATTTCTCCCCCTTGATGATTGAATTGACAAAAATTAGGCACAATAGATGGTTTGAGATACCAAAGCCAAAAACTTGGTCCCCAAAGACATGGGCAACGGCTCCACGCAACCAAGCAAAGGATCGGAGCAACAACTCAACAAAGAGCAAAACTCAAACACATAGAGCAAAAGACTTGGTTCCCAAAGGCATGGGCAACGGCTCGACACAACCAAGTCAAAAATGAGCTAGCCCTCAAGAAGAGGCATACAAAGGCTCAACACCACTAGCTCAAGGCTCAAGACCAATTGAGGCTGAAACAACGCATAAGAAAGCAAAACTGCTAGTCCCTCAAGATAGAGGCACAAAGGCTCCACACAACTAGCAGAAGACTTGATACCAATCAAAAGCAGCCACAAATTGGTGAAAATAGCTAGTTCCTTAAGATAGAGGCAAAGCGGCTCAACACAACTAGCTGAAGGCTCCACAACAATCGAAAATAGCAAGCAAAAACGGCTAGTCCCTCAAGACAGGCAAAACGGCTCAACACGACTAGCAAGCTCGATACCGACTGAGAAAACACAAAAAGAAGCTCAAAGTCAAATGGAGCACAAACACTCAAAGCACGTGGAGAAGCAGCAAAGCAAAAGCGGCTCCCCCTGAAAGCAAGCCTATACGCAAAGACTATGCAACATAGCTCATGACCCAACTACACTCCATACCAAAAGATGGATACCAATTGAAATACATAAAAGAGCTATACCAAATGAAAAAGAGCATAAAAAAGGTAAACTCCCCCTAGCTCAAAGCTCTCCCCAAAATGCATGACTCTCCCCTTTGTGCCAACACATAAGCCCCCCCTTGCAAACAGCTTCTCCCCCTTGACAAAAGGGAACATGCTGAGGGGTTTCGACATTCATCCACAAAGTTGACACAAACACAAGACAAGTCATCAACCAATGGCATATGAGAGTCAGTGAAAAGCATTGAAAGTGACCACCAAGAGTATCGGAGCTGGGGGTATGTACACTAAGCTAAAAATGCATGATATGCACGATGCAATAGCTTCAAGTGTATAGCAATCAGAATGAAAAGATGCTCAAAAAGGTGATGCCCTGAAAATATAGCAATCAATACAAATGCTAGCAAAGGCTCAAACTGATCAAATGAATACGAAATATGAACAATTAAGCATATGAGTAATTTTAAGCCATTTGAAAAGGAGTTCACCACTAAAATAGCACTTAGCATGAATAGACAGGAAATCAAACAAGTGCTAACTCAAGTATAAAAGGTGAACTACCCCTAGCAAAGTTCAATCATCATGCCATAGAATGAAGCATAAACTTGAGTTGTTTTTCAAATTTTATCGGAATTTGCAGCGGTATTAACACAAGTTCAAATTAATACATGTGATTGCGAGAGGTTGAAAGCATGGTCATTGGCTAACTTTTCAACCGGGCTAAGCCTATGCAAGAAAAGCAATCAGAAGCTTAAAGCACCGGTTTCGGTCTTACACTACACGGCTCAAGTTTAACTCAAATGTGCAATGAGAAACAGTCTCGATACCGTGATGTGCTAACACATGCAATCCCATCTCGATCTTTTCATTTCACTTAGACTTCGATCAAAATTTTAAGCACAAGGTAAATATGAACAATCCAAGCAAGTGAATGACTCAGTGCAAGAGACATAGCAACCTAGCATACAAAAGATAGCACAAGTGATCTCAACACATCCTACCCATGCTAGTTGCCACTCTCAATGGTGAACGAATTAAAAGTTTCATAATTGATTAATCAAATTCACCATTTGCAAAAATAGCTTAGCTCATAACATGTATCAAGTGATCAAAAAGAACCTAAGCTACAAGCATCATCATGGATAAGCAGGGCATACCAAAAAGAGCATAGTCTCATTTTCATTACTATATAGATGAAGCTCTAAAATGCAAAATGTACATGATGAAATGCATGCAAAAGCTAGTCTATCAAAATCAAAACAAAAATAGCCTAAAGAGAAAGACCCAAAACAAAAGGGTATCGGAGAAATCCAACTAAGATACAACAAGCAAAATGCTTCCCCAACAAAAAGGGAAACACACACCAAACTCACAAGAAAAGAGACAAGAACCGCTCAAGCAAAAACAGACAGCAAAACCCACATCGAAAAGACCACACAGCAGAAAGAGGTCGAAGAGGAAGAGTACCAAAACCCAAACTTAGACGAGTGTCGGACGTACCTCCTGAAGCGCATGACCTCCTGCTGGTGTGATACCTGAGGGGACGCCAGAAACTGCTGAACTCCGGGGTGCCTGCCTCGCCGGAGTCGCCTCCCCCTCGCCTGATGCTGTCGCTCCCACAGGTGCTGCTAGTGCTCGCTAGAGAGCTGCTCGAACGAAACCCCAAGTCGTGGAAGAAGTGGGATCGGGTCCGTGAGCCGAAATGCTCTCTCCAGGCTCCTGTTCTCCTGCACACTCAAAGGCAGAAGAAAACACAAGGCATTGTCTCGTCTAGTGTGACCTCAAGGTCTCCACGAAAATGGTTAGTCACATAATAAGCATAAGGTGAACTCTCAACAAAAGGAGATCTACCTATGAATGATACCGCGAGGAGATCTGAACTCAACCTAGTCAAGACTACCATGCAACAGGATAAAGCACTATATAGCAAAATGCAACCTAGAAACACGATCAACTCAAACACAGCCTAAACCTCAACACATGCCACAAAGCAAGATACTGATAGCAATAGATCCAAAAGCATGTAACATGATAAAATTGTGGAAAGGCTAGTGCTCAAACTAATCATATCAATAGGGTACATGTAGCTAACTAAAACTAGCACCTGAAAAGTGACACCTAATGAACATCATACCTCTACAAATCAAGTACATGGATAAATATGGTAAAACATGGCATAATGTTCATGAGGATCACAAACTAGCATGAAAAGTGGATAATCCACAAAAGCTATACATAAAGCTAGCATGACATGATATACAAGATAGCACATGCTAGACTAAAACAAAACATGTTACAAAAGAAAAAAGTACATGTAAGGACTATACAAGTGAGCATATGAAGGACCATCTCATACCACAAGGAATAGAACATGGATGTATAAGGTATGAGTGTAAAAGAATGCTCACCGAGTAGCAAAAACCTCTTTGGAGGCAAATCTAAGCGGGATGCAGAGAACCATCAAGACTTGATCACATCTAAAAGACCAAGTTCCATTCGGTGCATGTTCTCCACCCCGTGTCCTCATATCTACACACAAGAGGACAAAATAACCCGAGTCTTGGATCCCGAAGGGTTAAGCATGTACTTGGGAATCCAGGACTTGGTCACAAATCTCAACTTATCTTGTGGGTTAGCATGATGCATATGTTGGTTCAAATGCAGTTTTGAAATACCCTTGGAAGCATTCCTCAAAAGGACAACTCGAGGAGAAGAGCGAGTCGTACCACGGGAAAAGAGGCAAACATCTTCCAAGGTTTTTGTAGAAGAACCAATAGATGCACCATGAGAAGCATGACGTGGACCAAGAGAAGAAGCAATCGAAGCATGTCCACGACCATGACCTATCCCACTAGAAAAGGAGTCATAAAACCCATCAACAAAAATGGGCTTCTTACTAGGAACACAAGCGTTCATGCCATGAGAAGGGCTATGAACCACCATCTTCCTAGAAGAGCGAGCTTGGCGCAAACGTTTGGCACGCCGATAGCAAAAACTTTCTTGATGCCCATCTTTCTCACAAAAAGAGCAATGGTACAAAGGCCTACTGGAAGGCACACCATTCTCCGACAAGTGAGAAGTCCCTTGGGGCTTAGAACAAGAAGCATCAACGTTCAACTTGGTGCCGACACTAGGAGCACACGTGCCATGGGAAAGGCTACACGGCTTCCTAAAAGCCTTAGCTCGAATACACCGCTCGTGCTTGACACGGCGAAAACAAAAATCGAATGAGTGTCCATCCTTCTTGCAAAAGGTGCAATGGAAAACTGGATTGGGAGCATGAGTCCCAAAAATATGAGAAGCACCCTTGTCAAGAGAAGTCCCTTGGACACCACTCGAAGAAACAGCAAGGGTAGGAGTAGCTATGAAATAGCTATCCGAAACCTTGACACAAGTGCTATCGTCAAAAGACTCACGCGCAGCACAAGAACTCAACTCCGGTTGCAAAGAAGCAAACTTAGAAATATCAACATCGGAGTTGGAAGAAATGCGTGACTCAAAAGACTTAGCACAAAAACTCTTGCATCTTTTGGCTAAAACCTCTTTTTCAAACATGAGGCGATCACAAGTACCACAAGGAGCATTTTTTAGATTCTCCATCTCCTCTTTTATGCACTCGGCATATGTGGTACGCAAGAGCTCAACTTCCCTCTCAAGGTTGGCACTCATATCATTGTGCTCAACCAACTTAGCACTCATATCATCGCGCATTTGCTTCAAAACCAAAACTTCTTTTTCCAAATCAATGCATGATGTGCAAATGAAATCGGTGGAAGAAACATCACCATTCACATCAAGCAGAGAATCATGAATAGCATTAGAAGCATGGCAAGCATTTTTATTCAAAGAGCACAAGCTACAAGGCCTAGCATTTATTTCAATAATTTCAGCCCTAGCATGCTCAAGTTCATCTACACATGTGGAGTGAGTCAATTTTAGTTCATTAATTTCAGCATGTAAAGACTCACATGAAACACATGGTAACAAAGCATTCGACTTTAGCAAAACTATTTCAGTTTTAGCACAATCAAGGTCCTTGCTCAAGTCAATGCAAAACTAAACATGGTTTGGAAGCATTAGATATCAACATTTCATTCTCAGATTTTAAGCTGGCAAGGGAAAAGCATAGCTCATCATTCTTCCTAACCATGTCACTACAGGAGGTGCAAGGCAAAGATGCACTAGACTTCAGACTAGCAATGGAGCATTTCAACATTTTGACCTTTCTACGCAGGGTACTACACTGCTCAACAAAACTAGAATGAGCCTAATAAAGGTTGTGCAAGGTCACAAGACCACAAGCAAGTGTACCTCTCTTGTCCTTGCCAAGTTGATGTAGAAGATCCTCGGGTGAAAGTTCATCATCACGTAGAAGATTCAACAGCTCATTCACCTCGCGATCCCTCTCATCAACTGCACTCCTCCTTCTTGCCAAAATGTCGTCCTCGGTCGCATGTTGAAGACTCAATCCTAAGGACAAAGACACACGGGAAGAAGAACTTGGTGCCATCTCCAAAAGCACCGTTGCTGTTAGCCAAAACACAAGCTCAACACCTCGACAAGAAAAGTCAGAAACAAACCGCTCTCAAAAGGTCGTCTTCGCGGATCCGGAACCAGTTAAGGTAGAGAGATCCTTAACTGGCTCCGATACCAATTGAAGGACCGAAAATGCTAAAGCAAGGCGACCAGAGGGGGGTGAATGGGAGCCTAAAAATTTCTTCTCAGAAATTGCGGCCTCTGTCTGAACAAAATCAACCCTAAAAGCTTTGGACTCAAACGCGATGCCCATGACCCTAGAAAGAGGGTGGATGATCCCTAGGATCACAGCAAGGCACCACACAAGGGAGCAAACCAAAACTCCCAAAACTCTGAGTCAAGTTCGGACCCAAAAAGCGACTCTCGGACGTAGATAGAGGGCTACATCGGGATTCCTCTAATTACCGATGCTAACGCGTAGCAAAGATATGTAGAGAGGTTCCTAGGTGAACTCTAGGAGCAAACGAGAAGTCCGGAAGCAAAGCGAAAAAGCCGGGAGAGCAAAAGCACTAAAACTCAACCTACAGCCGATTCGCGGACTGTCCAAAGACCTGATCCCGGACTGTCCGCGCCAGGGGCGGACTATCCATGAAACCCTGGCGGACTGTCCGTCGGCTAAACAGCAAAAACCGCAAAGCTGCTGATCCTCCCCTGCGCGACTCGCGGACTGTTCGCGCCTGTCAACGGCAGACTGTCCGCCGGTCACCTGAGAGAAAAAGGCCCGAGGCCAACAGCCACTGCTCGGCTGAAACCCCGATGCCCGGACTGTCCGCGGCCACTATGGCGGACTGTCCGCGGCTACGGCGGACTGTCCGGGAACCCACGGCGGACTGTCCGCGACCTCTCAGAAAGCACAAAAAACTGCACGGGACAAAACCAAAATCGATTGGATCTTCACCAGATCGAATGGGGCTGCAACCAAACTTCTCCCAAGTGTTCTTCTACGTGTTGGGAAGCTAATCCGAGGATATCATCGCTTCAAACCAACTATACCATGAGAAATCCGAAGAACACTAGAAAAGGGGAAGAACGAAGAACAAAAACGATTTCGGCCCGATCTACTTGTTCGTGAGGGTAGAGATGAATTCCTCCGGTGGAAATGTTCTCCTCACTTCAAAGAACAAGTTGATTCAAACGGAATCGCAAAATATGCAACATAGGGGGAGATCGAGAGAGGGGAAAATTGTGGAGAAAAGAAGAATGCGAAGAACAAATTCAAAATGTGAATTCAACCACGAATTTGATCCTTGGATTCAGAGAAATGGATGATTGATTAAGCACTCGGTGTCGGGCTACAAGCCACTCCTAGCAAATCAAAGATTGGATGGCGAAAAGCTCAAGAACAAGAGCCAGTCTCTCCCTAACCCTAGCCTCCTCTCACAAACAGCAAAATGAGAGTGACACCGCCCAAGGATCCGACTGCCCTAGCAGCCCCCTCATATATATATAGGCGCACGTCCGAAGACCAAAATGCCCTTACATTAAGCACTCGACCCAAATACCCCCCAGGGGTAAAACCGTCCAGTCCTGACGATCTTCATCCGACGGCCACGCCCGCACATCCGGTAGCTTCGCCTTGACGCGACCTCCAGAATGCCACCACGTGCCGTCACGTCGACCACCGCGCCTCCCTCGTGGATAGCTTCGCCGCTGCGCCAGCCTCTCCACGCCGCCACGCATCGACCGTCCTTTCGGACCACCCCCTGGTTTTGAGGCCCAAACCAGGAAACCCGTCAGCCCAGGTTTTGAGGCCCAAACCTGGCAAACCGGCCACTCCGAGTTTTGAGGCCCAAACTCGGAAACCCGCGAGCCCAGGTTTTGAGGCCCAAACCTAGAAACCGTCCACGCTGAGTTTTGAGGCCCAAACTCGGAAACCGGCCACCCCAGGTTTTGAGGCCCAAACCTGGAAACCGTCGATGGTAGCTTTTTGAGGCTCAGCTACCGAACCCGCACCGTAGACGGGATTTGGTTCGCACACCCCGACCACCGGCACCGATGTCGATGCATGTCCAGCCTCCACGCCGGGCACAACGCCTTCGCCATCCTCCTTGACTCGGCCGATGGCACTTGCGCCACACGCAAGCCCGTGTCCGACCTCCCGCCAAGTGCCACGACGCCATCATCTTCCTCCTGACTCGGCCGATGCATCGCACATCCCCATGTGCTCCTGCTCGCCGATGCCACATGCCAGCTACCATAGCTGGTCCTCTGGCCCTCTGGTCTGTCGGTCCAAGCCTCACGTCCGCCCTTCACCGCTCTGGGTCCATCGGCATGGCACGTCTGCCGCACGACACGCCCATCCTTCACCGCTCCCGGTCAGTCGGCACAGCACGTCTCTACTTGACCTTCACCTCACCATAGACCACTGTCTCCGAGCTCCACACCTGCACATCAACACAGCCAAGAGACACATGTTGCACACACACACCAACACATAAACACAACACAACTCACACTCACGGTTAGTCATAAACAATAAACGCATTGCGATATATAGACTCAACTGGGAAAAGCCTCAAACCTTCCTCATCAAAGTTAATCATTCATCATATATGTTCTCAACCCTAGCTTTGAATAGAGACACCCTTGCGGACATCAGAGCAAATACTTGACTCAATAAGATAAACACTAAACTAACTAAGCAACCTATTGGCAAAGATCAAACACTAAGCTCACTAGAGATTAACTACTATGGCTAAGTGAATTGAACTGTAGAATATCTAGGCACTCAAGCAATCAATCAAGTATACCACTCAATACTGATAAGTAGAATAAAGTAATACTTGAAATGATGAAATAGAATATAGTAAAGTGCTTGAGTAACAAGAGCAAAACCTGAACTGGAGACGAATGAAGACTCTTCCCAGCTCCAGGACCGATCACTCGCACGCCTCTACTCTTGAGCTAAGCCTTGAGCAGCGCTACCTGCGGATACATGGATGTATGCCGGGTCTCTGAGTGATGAGTGATTGTCAACTGGGATGATGCGCATGTTCTTTGGCTTGTGTTGTGCAGGTGTCGAGCACGGATGTAGTGATCGAAGGCGAGGTGAAGGTCAAGTAGAGACGTGCCATGCCGATGGACCGAGAGTGGCGAAGGGCAGACATGAGGCTTGGACTGAGGGACCAGAGGCCCGAGGATCAGCTGTGGTGGCTGGTAGCCTGTGGCAGCTACAAGCGAAGACTAACGGTCATGTGTTGCCTGAGTCGTGGACTTGGGGACACGTGACGGTGGACGGGGTGCACGGGAGGTGCATCCCCTCTACGACATCGGTTTGGTGGTAGAGCCAGGGAAAAACCATCGGATGGATGGTTTCCAGGTTTGGGCCTCAAAACCTGGGCGCTGAGGGTTTGCTGAGTTTGGCCTCAAAACTCAGATGCTGGTGGGCTGGTTTCCCGGTTTGGGCCTCAAAACCAGGGGTGCAGAGCGAGGGCGGCACGTGGCGGCGATCCGGAGGTTGCGTCGAGGCAACGCTTCGGTTTGTGCGGGCGTGGCCGTTGGATACACCTACCACCGAGTTGGTCCAGAATAACCCTAGGGTTTAGCTGGTTCGCTCTATAATTAGAATAGAGAGGGGTAGAGTATGAAATAGACTTAGGCTAGTAGTAGGATAAGTAGCCGGGAGACACCCTCCTCCCATCTATCTCAGTCATTTGCTCTTTCGCACTTAGGGTTCCCTGCTCTCCCACTCCCTGCTGTAGCTAGCTGAGATCCGCAGAGAGACTTGCCTCTGTGTACTGTTGATTCCGAGGAAGTGAGGCCGTAACCTCACCGTTGTAGCGTGTGTTTGCGCTACGGCTGCAGATCGATGACTTGATTCGCGTTTTGGTTCATGTTCTTCGCGTTCCTCGTTTCTCCGCGATTTTCCCGTCACTCGATCTCTCTCTCTACTGCGTCTTTGCGAAATCTGTTTGAATTAACTTGTTCGTATTTGAAAGGAGATCATTTCCACCGAAGGAATTTATCTAACTCCTTACGAACAAGTAGATCGGGTTGATTTCGTTTTCGTGGCGCTTTTTCGTTCTTGATCTTCCCCTTTCGATTTCCCGGTGATTGAATCAATTTGAGCGGATGATTCCTTGGGGATAGTCTCCTAACTACCCCATGATCATCTTCGCCAAGTTTGGGAACGAGGGATTTTGATTTGGATCGAATTTGGAGAGATTCGTGAGAGGGGCCACTAAAATCGCCCTCTCTGTTCATCCGCGGACAGTCCGCCGTTGGACCCGCGGACAGTCCGCGCGTCGGGATCGAGCCAGGTCAGTGGCTGCGGGTCTCGGTAGCATTACTGTTCCTTGACCGGCGGACAGTCCGCGGAAGGAACTCGCGGACAGTCCGGGAGTCATCCAGGGACTGTTCAGCACCTTCGCGGTTTTGGCATTTGACCGGCGGACGGTCCGCCGTTGGGTCTCGCGGACAGTCCGAGAATGTCCAGTGGACTTGCAGCAGCACTGTGGTTTTGCTCGTTTAGCTGGCAGACAGTCCGCGACCTGAGCCCGGACAGTCCGCCACTGGGCAGACAGTCCGTGACCGTACTGCCGGACAGTCCGGGACTTGCCTGAAGCTTCTGGTTTTGTGCGTTTGCTCTCCTGGCTTCTTCGATTGATTTCCGTACTTCTCGTTTGGCCCTAGAGTTGACCAAGGAACCTCTCTAGGTATCTTTGCTACTTGTTAGCATCAGTATTTGGGACTTCTCGACGTAGCCGTCTATCTACGTTCAGGACTTGGTTTTTGGGGTGTGTTCGAGCCGGAACCTTTGGAGTTTGGTTTGCTTCTTCTTGGTGGTGCTCCGCTGTGATCCTAGGGATCATCCACCCTCTTCCAAGGGTCGTGAGCATCATGGTTATGGTCGCCGTTTCTTGGGGATTGATTTTGGGACATTTCGCCAAAGTTTCTAAAGGAAATTTTTGAGCTCCCATTCACCCCCCTCTGGTCACCTTGATAGTGCTTTCTCGGTCCTTCAATTGGTATCGGAGCAGGTTAAGGATCTTCCACCTTAGCCGGTTCCAGATCCACCTAAGGCGACCTGGATCGCGGCGTGGGCAAACCGCAGTTCTTTGATTGGACAAACTATGCGTATTGGAAGATACGCATGTCGGCCTATCTTCAGAGCATGGGCTCTTCTGTTTGGGAGATTTGCAATAGGGATGATTACGTTGTCTTGGCTGCTCGTGTTTCTTAGCTTCAGATGGATGAGCACGATGCCAATAGCCGAGCGCGTAACGCTCTTTTCTCCTGTTTGAGCATGTCTGAGTTTGATCGAGTTTCTCACCTCCCCACGGCTCGTGAGATTTGGGCTACCCTCATGCGCTTCCATGAGGGAACTTCTCAAGTCAAATCTCGTCTCTACGAGTCGCACAAGTGGGAGTACGAGAACTTTTGACACATGCCTGGCGAGAGCATAGAAAGTTTATTCGCTCGCTTTCAGGTCATTGTCAACAAGATGAGAGCGAACAAGGAGCTGTTGCCTTTTGACGATCATGAGAGGGCTTTGAAGCTTTTGCACACTCTTGATCGGTCAGTGTGGGACTCAAAGGTCCAGGCGATCATCGAATCGTCTAACTATGAGACCCTCACCTGCGACGAGCTCTTTAGTAAGCTCAAGTCTAGTGAGATTGACGCCATGTCGAGGGCTTCTTATGAGAATCCTTCTGGCCCGACTGTGGCTTTGGTTTCTGGCTCTTCTAACCCCTCCGGAGGTTTTGCTCTTTCATCTCTCTTTTCTGTCACAGAGGACCAGCTTGAGTCTTTGGGGGATGACGAGTTGGCAATGCTCGCCGGTTCTTGCGGTTCCACAACAACCGCACGAACCGTCACCGCGGAGGAGGATGCTTAGGATGCTATGAGTGCGGCGACCCCGACCACTTCATCGCCAACTGTCCCAAGAAGAAGCATTCATCTGGGAAGGGCGATCATGGGCACAAGTACAACTCCGGCAAGCGCAAGGAGAAGTACGTCCCCCCGAGGCACAAGCGGAGGGGCGGCTTCAACAAGGAGTACATCAATAAGAAGTACTTGGAGAAGGCCCAGGCTGAGCAGTGTGCGTTCTTCGCCACGCTCAGCGACGTCGACGGCTCGGATGATGACTCCGCATGCTCAAGCGATGACGAGTCCGAGAAGAAGAAGAGAATCGAGGACAAGCTGAACGGTCTCTGCTTCTTCGCCGACGACGACGGCTTCTGCACCATGGCGCTTGGTGATGAGGTCGACGGCAAGCTGGAGCACACCCCTCGGAACGACGACGACGACAACGACACCTCCTAGGTATCTCTCACCCATGACGAGCTTTCTATTGAGGTCGAGAAGCTTACTGTCGCGCTCCTTAGTCAGGACAAGTTGCTTAGGCGTGCCGCTAGAGAGCGCAAGGAGTTTAGGCAGAAGTGGGAGGACACGGTGAGGGAGCTTGAGTTTGCCAAGTCCACCGTGGTCGTGTCTGAGGAGGTTGAGTGTGAGATGTGCACCACGCACATGACTAACCTTCTCACTTTGAGAGGTAAGTATGCTGCGTTGGTAGGAGAGGTGGATGAGCTGAAGGCTAGACCTTCTCTGTTGGGTGCATGTAAGACTTGTCCTGTCTTGCAATCTGAGTTGGCAGAGAAGAATGCCAAGATTGTGTCTCTTGAAGAGGCCAACTCAGGTAGCACTTGTGTGGCCAGATGTGCTCTCTGTGAGGGTTTGGAGATGGAGATAGCCAATTTGAAGCATGACAAGATGCAAACCGAGGAAGAAAACACATACCTTCGGACCATCTTGTCATGGGTGTCTTGTGGTGAGCCGCAGCTCGGGATGATGATCTCCCAATTTAAGCGAGCTGCTGGAGGTTCTGGTGTAGGCTTTGCCTCGGGTGTAGATCTTTCTGCTTTTGGGAAGATTGGAGAGTCGAGTGGTCTGAACCCATGTGAGAAGCCCAACTCCTCCACTACTCCCAAACTGACCAAGCTTCCTCCCAAAGATCCGGTCAAGCCTACCACCAAGGATGGGGTGGTTGAGGAACCCCCGAGAGCTCCACCCAAGAACCAAGTGTGGCATCCCAAACCAAACCACCTAATGAACAAGCAGGACACAATGCCACCCATCCAAGAGGAGTTGCCACAGAAGGGCAAAGTGATCTACACCCACAGCCATGAGTACCAACAACCCCCTTTGCGTGCGGTGAGGTATCATTGTGACTTCTGTGGGAGAGATGGACACTTGAGCGAGTTCTGCTTTAGGCGCAAGAGAGAGGCGCGCCGTGCTAGGGAGATGAACAACACGGACATGTTCCATCCTTTCCATGATGTACATGTGCCGAATGTTCAGAGGAGTGCTCCGAGGAGAGCAGCTAGGCCCAGAGGTCCAGAACCTCAAGTTCCCAGGCCTAGGCAGCAGAGAGCTCCGAGGAGAGATGCTAGGCCTAGAGGCACAGTACCTCAAGTTGCTAGGCCTAGGCCTCGTAGAGAGCATGCCCGACGGGAGCCTGCAGTTGTAGGCTATGGACCCCGTGGCGGAGGCTTTGTAGTTGAGCGTTTTCCCCCACCGCGGTTTGAGTATCGCGATGGACGCTCCTCCCTTAGTGGACCACGTTTTCCTCTACGTGGTGATCGCTCCTCTCGTAGACGTGCTAGGAATGGTTTTTCTGCTAACCGTTCTTTTGAGCAGCCGGCCCAACACTGGTATTCTTACTTCACTAACCCTAGTGTTGGACCGTATGCTCACCCTATGTCTTTTATTGATGTAGGTAAAACGGTTGGAGGACATTTGGTTGGTGGATTCCGGTTGCTCGAGGCACATGACCGGAAACGCCAAGTGGTTCTCCAGCCTTAGCCCTGTTGCCGGAAAGGAGTACATAACCTTCGGCGACAATAGCAAAGGTAAGGTATTGTCTCACGGGTCGGTGCGAGTTAATGAGCACTTTGTGTTGCACGATGTTGCTCTTGTTTCTAACTTGCATTTTAACCTTCTTTCTGTTTCGCAACTCTTTGACGACGACTATGAGATTCGTTTTAAACCGAATCTCAGTCGTATTTTGGATCCTCAGGGCAATCTTGTGTGTTTGATTTCGCCCTTTGGAAAAGTCTTTCGTGCGAATTTCTCAGAGTCTTTTGGCACTTCTCGTTGTCTTGTGGCTGGACCTTCCTCCTCTGATCTTTGGAAGTGGCACAGGAGACTTGGACATTTGAGCTTCGACTTGCTTGCAAGGCTTAGTTCACTTGGCCTAATCCGAGGATTGCCCAAGTTGCATGTGGAGAAGGATCTTGTTTGCCACTCTTGTAGACACGGGAAGATGGTTGCCGCTCCCCACTGTTGACACTTACTAACGTCGCTACCAAGAGTAGAGATAAACTCTATCCCCGGCATCGGCGCTAGAAATGCTTGTTGGTATAAATTAACGCACACTCTACTTTATCCGCAAGCGCACAGATAAGATCTACCGATGTAGCACTTCACCGGATGTAACCCAGTTTTAATATCGAACCCAAAGGAACGGATAGCAGTGAGTCTTAAGAGTTTAACCCCTGAGTGGCTAACAAGGACGGAGAATCTAGAAGCATAGAGGGGATCACTAAGGTTATCTAAATCCAACTTAAGAGTGATATGTTTATTATTCTTAATGGGGAAGTTGCCATAAAAGGTCACAAATAGAGTATGATTCTTTTATGCATATGTATAATCCTACTGGGCCTACACACGGGTAGTGGACTATAGAAGAATCAACAAGGCTATAAGAGTCACCCTTGCGAACTACCACTTCAACCGGCGTTATAGGAGGCATTTATGATGAGCTATCAAGTCTAAGCACCACGCTTACACTATCCAACTACTCTAATTCCTGAGCAACCTAGAACTAGAGTACTCAAAAGAGAGTCACAAACCTTAAGAATAATAAGAACAATAACTCAAACTTAAATATAGACGTTGATTACCGAAACAATCGCTGAAGCAAGTCGATGATGAACTTGAATCCACAGGTACAAGATGAAGAAGTTGATCCGACAGGCCGGAGCTTCCTCTTGATCTCTTCCTCTCTCTCTCTCTCTCTTCTAGATCTAAATAAGACTAGGTTCTAATCATAATTGAGGGGTATCTAGTCTTCTACTTGAAAGCTGGCTCTTGATTACAACTAGATGAACTAGATCTAATTCTAGATGAACTAGAAGAGATTCATCTAGAGGGACCTCTACTTCTACATTGGAACCCTAGTTTCTGATGTGGAGATGAATAATGAAGAGGGAGATGCCTGGAGAGGGGGGTCTGGGGCTGTATTTATAGCCCAGAGTGTGGAACGTGAGCCCTTGGATCAAACCGACTTCGGGGTACGGTCGAGATGCATCCTAGGAGGAGGTGGAGGTAGCTTGCAGAAGACGGAAGGCAGCAGGCCCGGGGGGAGACCGACCGGTCTAAGGGTGGGACCGGTCCCACCTTGCGGCCTCTGGTGGTGATCTTCGTCGTGGTGCATTCTTGCGTCCCCTGGAGTCTTCTAGAAGTATCCCGACGTGGCGGTTGCGTTATCTCCCGTCAGTTTCCTTCTATGGGAAGCTATTGATGCTGATTTCCTGGTTTAGTCCCTGCAGAATCATAACTCACCAAAACTCATGGATTATTGTCAGTTGAATCCCTAAATCTTTGTTGGTGATCATATTCTTGCCCTTTTCATATTTATTTATCACTTAATTATGATAGTTAACCAGTGTCAACAACTCCCCCAAGCTTACCTTTTGCTAGTCCCTTAGCAAATATTTATTTGAAACTGTTACTATGCCTTTATAAAAAAAATCTTTCTTAATTATTCTAACTTTCTCATCTTACCTTTAACCATGGAGCTTTTGCCTTTACCTGGATCTTTAAACAATTGAAAGATAGAACAAGCAAGTTAAGCATCGTATCTCTAATTCTTTGATCAACCTTCATTCTGGAGTTTTTGTATATATTTTCAAAATAAAGCTCAGAGATTCCTTTGTATGACACTCTCAAATCGCTCTTTTATATTTTATGATTCCTCACTGATGCAATTCTCCTTCTTCTATTGATATATATCTGGAGCTTTAAGAAGTGAAAAGCATATCTTACTAAGTCAAAGTTCAAAGTTTAGGAAGAAAGATGTCATACTCATAGATCAAGACTTTAGAACATTTGAAATTTGTCATCTCTTACTGGCATATTGTAATTAGAGGAACCATGGGCTATCATTCTTTTTCTCATACTTTTGTCATAACTCTTTTCTCTTTCTTTTGAGGTAGTCGGACACTTGTCCCATTTTATTTCCTCCTTTTATACTTTTGCATAGCCCATGCCTCTAACACAATACTACTTCGAAAGAGTGAATCTTTTAATAAAACATTCTTGATCTCTAGAGCATGATAAATTTCTCAACCATAACTAAAAACTTAGAACAAAGTAAGTAGCCTTATCTTGAAATCATATTAATGGCTCTAGGTAGGAATTCATGTTATGTCATACAGGATCTCATCATGTGTTTTTAATCTTTTCAAAAAGTAAATCTCCAGAACTCTAGTATCTCTAAGAATTAGATAAACAGCAGCTCAAACCTTTTTATATCATATCTCACAATTATCTAGACTTTAGATCAAGCATTTGCCATCCACAGGTTTTAGGTTTAGAGTTCATTCAGAACAAGTTTATCCAAAACTCAAGAAAATGTAGGTTTAAACATTAAGTACTTAAAAAGGTAGAGCAAAAAGTTCATCATTTAAAATGAGCAAAATTAGGTTCTTATCCACCTAGGTATTTATTATATAATATCTTTATTTGGTTTTATAATAATTATTTATCTTTTCTATATTTATAAATTAACCTGGTCTACTAAATAGAACTAATAGTAATAAAAAGCAGTGATACTTATCGTGATAACTGATGGTGCTCTGCCCCAAGCTGGATCTTGACTTATACTTTTCCTCAGAAGTCGAGTAGACTAATAATGATTTCTTGAGTCCTTCTCTTCTTCTCTTCCTGCTGAATTCAAAGATAGACAACACAACTAGTGGAACTTGATTAAGCGTTAGTGATAAATATTCCTCCATTTGTCCGGTTGTTTTTAAAAGCTCTTAAAATTACTTATGTTCTTTCCATCCACTAAGCAGAGTTCAGCAGTGTTTCTATAGTATCTCTTAACGATGAGCCTTCATGTGCCCACATATTTTTGTCTTTTCCTTAGGGTGAGCCTTCATGTGCTCACATATTTTTGATGTTTTGAATTTATTTATGAAAAACTTAAAAGGATAGAGATACTGATATGGATACATGGGGGTGCCTTCCCCCAAGCTGAATGTTGATATAGTCACTTCGTAATGTAGCAAACTGGCAGTGGATATGTCCTTCCTCTATTAGAGCTTTGATTGATGTTGAAGTTGTTGGGACAGTGCTCAAACAGTGGATGGAACATTTACTTGCTCGTCAGCTTTTCTTGATCTTTCAAATCCTTTTGGCGAAGGTTCGGATATTTAGGTCCGACGAACCAGACCTTCCCTTGGTTCGCATCTCCCAAGGTATGTCAGACGTTTGGAAAGTTGTTATTGATTGTACCTCTGAGGTGCAGACTTTTTCATACTTTCTTGGTCTGAGTCTTCACTTCCTGTGGTTCACTGTCTTGAGGTTTCTCTCCCTTCTTTTCCGGGACAGTGTCGATAGCTTCTTCGTGATTGGCCTCTCTATTCTTAATAGTTGGTCTTCTTTTGCATTGAGAGCAGTGTCTTTCACTTCTGTTCTTCTTGGGTGCTTCATTGGGTATGTAGTTGATGAAGTTGCATCGTGCCTTTTCTCCAGGAAGGTGAAAATGAATTTCCTCTTGTAGATGATTGTACTTGTAGCGTAGAGGAATAGTCTTCCTAGGATGAGGTGGACATCATCGTCTTCCCCCATGTCGAGGATCAAGAAGTCTGTGGGGACTTCGTGACCTCTGATTCTGACTACGATGTCTGCCATCATTCCTTCTTGTTTATGCTTCTTGATATGGTGTCACTCATGTCATTTGTTCGTCCAGCAGTTTGAAGTGAAGCGTTAATTGTGGACGCGGGCAGCATCTTGCTCAGTGTGCATGTTCTTGTAGATCTAGGACCTTCACTCTGTAGAATTGGGAGTGACAAACTTCTCCATGTTTGCTCAAGAGTGTGTCCTGCTCATAAAGACAAGGTAGAGATCAAGTGCATGGGCTCTGTTGGTGGAAAAACACCAACAGAACCAAAAGTTTTGTTTATTCTCCTTAGGCACATTGCGCAAGACAACTTTTTGTTTATATGTTCTATTTAATCTTAACATGAGTGATAGGATCAGAGGATGAGCATGAAAGTAGCATCTTAAAATATTTAACAGATCAAATTACTTAACCCAAGGAAGGATAAACTATGCATAAAGTGTTGATCTTTTCATAATTGAGATATATCATCTTCCAAAAGTTAGATGCACAACATTTTAGCTCATTTAGTTAAGACAATGGGATTCAAGAGAGTAAAGCTATGAACAAAGATAAAAGGACTGAACATGTTGAGTTGATTAGGTTGGATCAAGTGAGGTGCAACTTAAACATGTTTAGTTCTTTATTTATGTTCATACTAGAATCAAAGAGAAACTTTTAAAGTGATGGTTACTTACCTTGAAATGTTACTTTGTGATTGAAGCGTGATGTGTTGAACCACCTTGTGGAAGCTTCTCTTGTCTCGCTGGTTGTTGTTTATGAATGGCTTGTCTTCTCTTGTTTGTCTCACAGTGTGCTTAAGAGGAGGAAGATCACAGTGGAATCATCGGTATCGACCTTCCTTCTCTTGTGTCGGCTAATCAATGAAGGCGTATTGTTCCTCGAGTATGCTGAGTAGGATCCTCTCTCTTTCTTGTATTAATTCTATACTATGAGGATGTAGGGGCAGTTCCGCATTCTTCTCTTGTCAACCTTTCTTGTTTTCCTTTCATTATTGGGTTGACAAGAGACTTGAATTTAGAGCTACTTCTCGAATGCCTCCATGAGAGTCTTTTGTCTTGTAATGTCACAACTGAGACTTGTCCTCTCAACAGTGTTTAGATGATCGAGATCTTATTGGCTGTTCTTCTTGATTTGCTAACTTAGGTAATCTCTTCATCTTCTAACTCTTGTGGTGCAGTGGCTTCATCCTTCATGATGTCCTCCTCAATTCTTGGCAGTTGGTTCTCCCTAAGACATCTTCTCTTGGTTCTCTTTGGCTGCTCATAAGTGATGTAGAAGTTGAAGAATCAGCAAAAGATCCAAGAGTTGACTTCTCCAGGTCCGACATGGATGATAACATTGATGGTGTTCGAGAACGATCTTCCAAGAATGAGTGGTGGATCATATTCTTCTTCTCGACTAGGATAGCATCCAGTGGTTTGTACTAATCAAAGTGGTGAGTAGGAGATCAATATGTTTGAAGTTGGGTTTCTCCTTCCTCCCTTTGATTGTGAAACACATCTAGACAACAGAATCGTCTCTCCCAGGCTGGCTTGTGATGTAGATGGAGTCCCAACAACATGTTCATGTGTTTGACTTGTAGATCTTGCTATTGTTGTAGTGGTACCATCTTGTCTCCCAAACTAGCTCTTGATTAGAAAAGAGGATAACTTCCCACTTCTTGTCTTGATGTCTTGGACAATAATGATTGCAGGCATAAGTTGTCTCATATGAGGTAAGTTGCATCCTGTTTTTCATCAGCGCCCAAGCAAGACTCAAAGCTAGGCTAGCACCATTTGTGATTTGAGAGTAGGTTTGTGTGTCTATGGTTTGGGTTTTGGATCTTCAATGTTAAGACCAAACCATGGATGAACAAAATCTCTCTCCTGCATAATGTTAGTGGACATATACCCAAAGGATTGCAAGAATTTGAAACATGGGTTGTTGTCCATAACATATGTATTTTGCATCTATGCTAATAAAAAGATGTTTTTAGGATTACTTTAGCATAGACTAGTATTTTATGTGTTGGTTGCAATTTAACATGATTCAAGGCAAAAGATAACTTGCAATAGAAGATAAAATAATAAACTTTGATACTCACAGTTCTTTCATCCATGATGAATGAGCTGAGTCTTCATTGTGCAAATTTGTTGAAGTTCATTGTACGTCTTGCTTCATCTCCAATGTGAGTTCATCTCCTGGACTTTCCCAAATTGATTTTGAAAGTTTTCCTGCAGGGGTTAGTCCAACAAAAATATCCAATATCTACTATAGCATACTATGAGTTCAGAAATCAACCTAGACACCATGTCTAATTTGATTTAGGAAGGCATTTTAACCTAAGCACCATACTTAATTTAAAAGACTTTAGAGGTAAAATCAGCACACCTTTTAGCTCAAGAATCAAACCAGACACCATGTCTTACTTTAATTCATGAAAACAGTTAAACTAAGCTCCATGCCTAATTTAAAAGGTGTATGATAATACTTCAAAACCAAAGAATATACTATAGCAAATAAAGATAACATGAAAGCATTGTAGAGATTTATTCAGATGGTGATGAAAGAGTATGATTAGTATATGAGCATATCCTAAAGTAGGGACAACCAACATAGCAACATGGCAAGAAATATTCATAGAAAGCCTGTAATTCAATGTTGCATGATGATTGGTGGGACATACCTTGTGTTTGTTGTTCCTTCATTCTTTTATGCTCCAGACCTGGAAAGGTAAGTGACAAGAATACCCGAAGGAATATTTTCATAATTATATTTCTATGCTCATTACAAGGATAGTGCAGCAGAAAGGTAGGCATAGCTCATAACTAGGCATTATGATGGGGTATAAGGATTCTACTGGTTATAGCTTGCTCATGGGGTAGTGATAGATAAGAGTGGAATTCAAAAACAACATTCATAAGAATGAAAACAAAAATAATGAAAAGACTGGGACAAAAAGGAAAAGATAAAAGTATGATTACAAGGTTATACTTAAGACGTAAAATGATCTACCGTTCCCCGGCAACGGCGCCAGAAATGCTTGTTGACACTTACTAACGTCGCTACCAAGAGTAGAGATAAACTCTATCCCCGGCATCGGCGCTAGAAATGCTTGTTGGTATAAATTAACGCACACTCTACTTTATCCGCAAGCGCACAGATAAGATCTACCGATGTAGCACTTCACCGGATGTAACCCAGTTTTAATATCGAACCCAAAGGAACGGATAGCAGTGAGTCTTAAGAGTTTAACCCCTGAGTGGCTAACAAGGACGGAGAATCTAGAAGCATAGAGGGGATCACTAAGGTTATCTAAATCCAACTTAAGAGTGATATGTTTATTATTCTTAATGGGGAAGTTGCCATAAAAGGTCACAAATAGAGTATGATTCTTTTATGCATATGTATAATCCTACTGGGCCTACACACGGGTAGTGGACTATAGAAGAATCAACAAGGCTATAAGAGTCACCCTTGCGAACTACCACTTCAACCGGCGTTATAGGAGGCATTTATGATGAGCTATCAAGTCTAAGCACCACGCTTACACTATCCAACTACTCTAATTCCAGAGCAACCTAGAATTAGAGTACTCAAAAGAGAGTCACAAACCTTAAGAATAATAAGAACAATAACTCAAACTTAAATATAGACGTTGATTACCGAAACAATCGCTGAAGCAAGTCGATGATGAACTTGAATCCACAGGTACAAGATGAAGAAGTTGATCCAACAGGCCGGAGCTTCCTCTTGATCTCTTCCTCTCTCTCTCTCTTCTAGATCTAAATAAGACTAGGTTCTAATCCTAATTGAGGGGTATCTAGTCTTCTACTTGAAAGCTGGCTCTTGATTACATCTAGATGAACTAGATCTAATTCTAGATGAGCTAGAAGAGATTCATCTAGAGGGACCTCTACTTCTACATTGGAACCCTAGTTTTTGATGTGGAGATGAATAATGAAGAGGGAGATGCCTGGAGAGGGGGGTCTGGGGTTGTATTTATAGCCCAGAGCGTGGAACGTGAGCCCTTGGATCAAACCGACTTCGGGGTACGGTCGAGATGCATCCTAGGAGGCGGTGGAGGTAGCTTGCAGAAGACGGAAGGCAGCAGGCCCGGGGGGAGCCCGACCGGTCTAAGGGTGGGACCGGTCGGTCCCACCTGGCGGCCTCTGGTGGTGATCTTCGTCGTGGTGCATTCTTGCGTCCCCTGGAGTCTTCTAGAAGTATCTCGACGTGGCGGTTGCGTTATCTCCCGTCGGTTTCCTTCTATGGGAAGCTATTGATGTTGATTTCCTGGTTTAGTCCCTGCAGAATCATAACTCACCAAAACTCATGGAATATTGTCAGTTGAATCCCTAAATCTTTGTTGGTGATCATATTCTTGCCCTTTTCATATTTATTTATCACTTAATTATGATAGTTAACCAGTGTCAACACCCACCATCCAGTGACTCAGGTCATGACCAAGCACCCTGGAGAGCTTTTGCACATGGACCTTGTTGGTCCGGCTCGGGTGAGCTCGGTTGGGGGGAAGTGGTATGTGCTTGTTATCGTTGATGACTTTTCGAGATATTCGTGGGTCTTCTTTTTAGCCGAGAAGACCGAGACTTTCTCCTTTGCTCGCAGTCTGATTTTGCGTCTTCAGAACGAGTTCCCTTTTAACTTGATGCGAGCAATTCGGAGTGATAATGGTTCCGAATTCAAGAATTCGGATTTTGAGAAGTTTTGTAACTCTTTGGGTTTAGAGCATCAGTTTTCTTCCCCCTACACACCCCCTCAGAATGGTGTTGTAGAGAGGAAGAATCGGACCCTTGTAGAGATGGCCGGGACGATGCTCGATGAGCATAGGACTCCTAGGCGATATTGGGCCGAAGCTATGAACACTGCATGCTATATTTCCAATCGCATTTTTCTTCGAGCTTTCTTGAAAAAGACCTCTTATGAGTTGCGTTTTGGAAAACTGCCCAAGGTGAGTTATTTTAGAGTTTTTGGTTGCCATTGTTTTATACTCAAAAAGGGCAACTTGGACAAATTTGAGTCTCGTTCTTCTGACGGAGTATTTTTGGGTTATGGCACTCACACTCGCGCATATCGTGTACTTAACCTTGATACTAACCGAGTCATGGAGACATCAGATGTCACCTTCGACGAGACCATGGTTTGTCCCTCTTCTCGTTTTGAGCGTGCAGGTGATCATGAGGTTGGTGAGCCTCTTTTTGATGACGAGGACGAGGGTGCTGAAGGTATGGATGATCTAGCACCCCCTCCACCTGCTGTGCCGCAAAGAGCAGCTTCTACGACAACTCACGGCCCCGACACCTCTTCTTCCTGGGGGCCGTGGGATCCGCCACCCCGAGCGGTACCATTTGTACCCGGGGAGGCACCAGCTGCTGTTGAGGGGGAGGCCACTTCGGCAAGGGAGGCGCCACGACACATCCAGCGCCAGCACCCGCCTCAGCAGATGATTGGCAACATCGACGAACGAGTCACTCGGTCCAGGTCACAGCAAATCTCGCACTTCGCTCATTCTGCTTTTGTTGCTAATTTTGAGCCTCGAGATGTTGGACACGCTTTGACGGATCCGGACTGGGTCAATGCCATGCATGAGGAGATTGAGAATTTTGAGCGAAATCGGGTTTGGGTTCTAGTTCCACCTCCTCCTGAGTGTAAGCCTATTGGGACAAAATGGGTTTTCAAAAACAAGCAAGGAGAGGATGGCCACGTTGTTAGAAACAAGGCCAGGCTTGTAGCGAAGGGTTATAGTCAGAAGGACGGGATAGACTATGAGGAGACGTTTGCTCCTGTAGCTCATTTGGAGGCAATTAGGATACTCTTGGCCTTTGCTGCATCCAAAGGTTTCAAACTTTTTCAAATGGATGTCAAGAGTGCCTTCTTAAACGGCTACATAGAAGAAGAAGTTTATGTTGAGCAACCCCCCGGTTTTGAAAATCCCAAGTTTCCAAACCATGTTTTTAAACTCCACAAAGCTTTATATGGTTTGAAACAAGCCCCTAGAGTCTGGTATGATAGGTTGAAAACCTTTTTGCTTGCTAAGGGTTTTAAAATGGGATGTGTAGATAAAACGCTCTTTCTCCTCAGGCAAGGCAAAGACACTCTCTTGGTCCAGATTTACGTGGATGATATCATTTTCGGTGGTTCTTCTCACGCTTTGGTTGCCAAGTCTGCAGATACTATGAGCAGGGAGTTCGAGATGAGCATGATGGGCGAGCTGACATTCTTTCTCGGGTTGCAAATTAAGCAATCCCGAGAAGGGACGTTTGTGCACCAGGGCAAGTACACCAAAGACTTGCTGAAGCGGTTTGATATGGGTGAGGCCAAGCCTCTTCCAACACCCATGTCGACGACGACTGCCCTGGATGCGGATGTGGATGGAGAAGCAGTGGACCAGAAGGAGTACCGCAGCATGATCGGGTCGCTCCTCTACCTGACGGCGACACGCCCGGACATCCAGTTCGCGGTATGTCTGTGTGCGCGCTTTCAGGCATCGCCGCGCACCTCTCACCGTCAGGCAGTGAAGCGCATATTCAGGTACCTTCGTTTCACACCTGAGTTCGGGATTTGGTATTCTGCTTCCTCCACCCTCTCCCTTTGCGGTTATTCGGATGCCGATTTTGCTGGTTGCCGTATTGAGCGCAAGTCCACTTCTGGGACTTGCCAGTTTATTGGTTCTTCTCTTGTTTCATGGTGTTCTCGCAAGCAATCTAGTGTCGCTCAGTCTACCACAGAGGCTGAATATGTTGTTGCGGCTAGCTGCTGTTCTCAGTTGCTTTGGATGATGGCCACTTTGCGTGATTTTGGTCTGAGCTTTTCTCACGTGCCTTTGCTTTGTGACAGCACGAGTGCTATTAGCATGGCTAAGAACCCCGTGCTTCACTCGAAGACCAAACACATTGATGTGCGCTTTCATTTCTTGCGAGACCACCAGGAGAAGGGTGATATCGACCTTCGCCATGTCGATACTCATCATCAACTGGCTGATATTTTCACCAAGCCTTTAGACGAATCAACCTTTAACCGGTTGAGGGGTGAGCTTGGTGTGTGTTTCCCCTTTTAGTTGGGGGAAACATTTTGGATCTTGTATATTTGACTGACTCTTTTGTCCTTCTTTTCTTTTGCATTTCAGCATACGCATTTACATTCTAAGCTTCATGTTTATAATCACTAGAATGTAACTATGCTCTATGTAGTATGCTCTGATGCTTATATTGATGCTTGTAGCTTATGCTGTTTCTGATCACTAGTACATGTTGTGAGCAGAGCTATGTTGAAATGGTGAATTTGCTTAAATACTTAAAATCTGAAAATGTTCACCATTAAGATATGCAACTAGCATGTGTAGGATGTGTTGAGTTTACTCGTGCTTTTCATATATGCTAGGTTGCTATGTCTCTAGTTCTGAGTCATTCACTCGCTTGGTCTCTTCATATCATGTTTAAAATTTGAACCAAGTTTAGTGAATTGAAAAGATCGAGATGGGATTGCTTGTCAACACATCACGGTATCGAGACGGTTTCTTAGTGCACTTTGAGTTAAACTTGAGCCGTGTAGTGTATGACCGAAACTGTAGCTGTAAGCTTCTGATTGCTTCGGCATAGGCTTCTCTCTGTTGAAAAGTTAGGCAATGACAAGCTTTCAACCTCTCGCAATCACATGCTAATAATTGAACTTGTGTAATTTCACCGCTGCAACTCCGATCTAAAGTTGAATTCACAAGTGTATGTTTCATTCTTAAGCATGATGATTGAACTTTGCTAGGGGTAGTTCACCTTGTATACATGTTTAGCACTTGTTCAAACTCCTGCTCATACATTGCTAGTGCTATTTTGATGGTGAATACCTTTTGACTCAAAACTGCTCATTTCTGCTCATATGTTCATATTTCATATCTGGTGATCAGTTTGAGCCTTTGCTGAGCTTGTATGCTGTTGTTGAGTCATTGGAGTTATACTGTTTAGAGCATCTTTGCATTCTCCTGAATATATGCCTGAAGCTGCTAGCTTGCATTTTGACTCATATGCATGTTGGAAGGGGGAGAACCTCCCATGTTCGCACTTTTTGTTGGTGCCTTTTCTGATGGGGAGAGTCTTTTACTTGATTAGTGCATTTTCAACTAAGGGGGAGAATTTGCAAATCATTTGTGCTTTCCGAGTGTTCATTTGAGGGGGAGTTCCCAGGGGGAGAGTTTGCATGTCTCCTGGATGTTCAACTAAGGGGGAGTTTTGCTCTCTTGCTGGCCGAAAGGCATTGGTATCGAGCTTTCTTTGTTAGTTGTGTTGAGCCTCTGTGCCTCTATCTTGAGGGACTAGCATTTTGCTTCGATTTTCCAATTGGTGTTTGCTAGCAGTGTTGAGCCTGTTCTACCTCTTCTTGAGGGCTAGCTTTGCTTTGCTTGGTTGCGTCGAGCCGTTGCCCATGTCTTTGGGGACCAAGTTCTTTCGCTCTTTCCACTTGACCTTCTTTGGCTTTGCTATGCTTTTGGGTCATTTGGTTGAGTTCTCTCTTCTTCCTTCCTCCTTCTTCTCTTTCTCTTCTTTCCTTTATGATTTGTGTGAGTAGCTAACAATGCACTCATCAAGGGGGAGATTGCGGATACATGGGTGTATGCCAGGTCTCTGAGTGATGAGTGATTGTCAACTGGGATGATGCGCATGTTCTTTGGCTTGTGTTGTGCAGGTGTCGAGCACGGATGCAGTGATCGAAGGTGAGGTGAAGGTCAAGTAGAGACGTGCCGTGCCGATGGACCAAGAGTGGTGAAGGGCGGACGTGAGGCTTGGACTGAGGGACCAGAGGCCCGAGGATGAGCTGTGGTGGCTGGCAGCCTGTGGCAGCTACAAGCGAAGACTTGCGGTCATGTGTTGCCTGAGTCGTGGACTCGGGGACACGTGTCGGTGGACGGGGTGCACGGGAGGTGCATACCCTCTATGACGTCGGTTTGGTGGTAGAGCCAGGGAAAAACCATCGGATGGACGGTTTCCAGGTTTGGGCCTCAAAACCTGGGTGCGGATGGTTTCCGAGTTGGGCCACAAAACTCGGGCTGAGGACGGTTTCCAGGTTTGGGCCTCAAAACTTGGGCGCTAAGGGTTTGCTGAGTTTGGCCAAAAAACTCAGATGCTTTTGGGCTGGTTTCCCGGTTTGGGCCTCAAAACTGGGGGTTGGCTGGAAATGGCTGGTTTCCCGGTTTGGGCCACAAAACTGGGGGTGCAGAGCGAGGGCGGCACGTGGCGGCGATCCGGAGGTTGCGTCGAGGCAACGCTTCAGTTTGTGTGGGCGTGGCCGTCGGATACACCTACCACCGAGTTGGTCCAGAATAACCCTAGGGTTTAGCTGGTTCGCTCTGTAATTAGAATAGAGAGGGGTAGAGTATGAAATAGACTTAGGCTAGTAGTAGGATACGTAGGCGGGAGACACCCTCCTCCCATCAATCTCAGTCATTTGCTCTTTCGCACTTAGGGTTCCCTGCTCTCCCACTCCCTGCTATAGCTAGCTGAGATCCGCAGAGAGACTTGCCTCTGTGTACTGTTGATTCCGAGGAAGTGAGGCCGTAACCTCACCGTTGTAGCGTGTGTTTGCGCTACGGCTGCAGATCGATGACTTGATTCACATTTTGGTTCGTGTTCTTCGCGTTCCTCGTTTCTTCGCGATTTTCCCATCACTCGATCTCTCTCTCTACTGCGTCTTTGCAAAATCTGTTTGAATCAACTTGTTCGTATTTGGAAGGAGATCATTTCCACCGAAGGAATTTATCTAACTCCTTACGAACAAGTAGATCGGGTTGATTTTGTTTTTGTGGCGCTTTTTCGTTCTTGATCTTCCCCTTTCGATTTCTCGGTGATTGAATCAATTTGAGCAGATGATTCCTTGGGGATAGTCTCCTAATTACCCCGTGATCATCTTCTCCAAGTTTGGGAATGAGGGATTTTGATTTGGATCGAATTTGGAGAGATTCGTGAGAGGGGCGACTGAAATCGCCCTCTCTGTTCATCCGCGGACAGTCCGCCGTTGGACCCGCGGACAGTCCGCGCATCAGGATCGAGCTAGGTCAGTGGTTGCGGGTCTCGGTAGCGTTATTGTTCCTTGACCGGCGGACAGTCCGCCGAAGGAACTCGCGGACAGTCCGGGAGTCGTCCAGGGACTGTTCAGCACCTTCGCGGTTTTGGCATTTGACCGGCGGACAGTCCGCCGTTGGATCTCGCGGACAGTCCGAGAACGTCCAGTGGACTTGCAGCAGCACTGTGGTTTTGCTCGTTTGGCCGGCGGACAGTCCGCGACCTGAGACCGAACAGTCCGCCACTGGGCAGACAGTCCGTGACCGTACTGCCAGACAGTCCGGGACTTGCCTGAAGCTTCCGGTTTTGTGCGTTTGCTCTCCTGGCTTCTTCGATTGATTTCTGGACTTCTCGTTTGGCCCTAGAGTTGACCAAGGAACCTCTCTAGGTATCTTTGCTACTTGTTAGCATCGGTATTTGGGGACTTCTCGACGTAGCCGTCTATCTACGTTCGGTACTTGGTTTTTGGGGTGTGTTCGAGCTGGAACCTTTGGAGATTGGTTTGCTTCTTCTTGGTGGTGCTCCGCTGTGATCCTAGGGATCATCCACCCTCTTCCAAGGGTCGTGAGCATCACGGTTACGGTCACCGTTTCTTGGGGATTGATTTTGGGACATTTGGCCAAAGTTTCTAAAGGAAATTTTTGAGCTCCCATTCACCCCCCCCTCTAGTCGCCTTGATAGTGCTTTCTCGGTCCTTCACTACCGCGACGGCAAAGATGCCTTGCTCTACTAGCTACCTACTTGGCTAAGCTTGGCTAAACCCTAAGCTCTCACTTGCTTGCTTCTACTTGCTTTGCTTCTCTTGCTTGTGATGGTGTGTTATGGTACTGGTGTGTGAATGAAGTGATGCCTCAGGGGGGTATTTATAGTCTTGAGGAGTGAGGGGGGTACTTATAGGGGGCAGCCCACCGACCTAGGGTTAGGTCAGGTGGCGAGCGCCACTCCCTACTGGCGGCCGCCAGTCTCTTGGCCGCTGGATGCACCGCCTTTGATCCTACGGCCTCCAGGTGGTTGTCCAAGGCGGTTTGGAAGTCGGTTGCATGTCTGAGTAACCGCCATTCAGCCTTGATCCACGCCACTTCATCCTGAGTCGTCCGATGCCAATGACCTAGTGACCAAGGGCCAAGATTTGTCATTGGGGAGGTCACATGGATCGGTGACATGGCAGGGGGCCAACCCAAGTGGCGGGCGCCACTTAGAGGTGGCGGGCGCCACCCCGCTTAGGCCCATTTGGGCCCTACTGAGTGGGCTTGGCCTCAGGTGGGTCCTTATGTCCAAATTTGGTTCAAATACTGCATTCAAATAAAATTCTATGGACATGTGGAATTTGGTTAGTTTGAAACCTATTTGAGTACATTTCATGCCTTTTTGATGGATTTTAGGGTCAAATGTTGATGGTAAAACAGGTGTTTAAGGACCATCAACACTCGTCATTCATCCTTTCATCTGGACGAGTGGATGCGTGATATGGGATACCTTCAGCACCAAATGAATGGACTCACCATGGATACTGCTGAAATCCATCCGGACTTGAGCCAACTGAACCAAAATTTCTAGGAATTCCGCCAGGAAACTGGTGGAGAACTGGGTAATATTTCTTCTCTCTTGCAGCAGAACCAGCAGAATTGGGACGACATGTACCGTCGTCAATGATGGATGTAACCCGACCACGCAAACAGCCAGCTTGGGGGAGGACCCCCGTCACGGAGGTAAGTATCACTACCGTCTTTATTACTGTCAGTTTTATTTTTATTTCAGTAATTTTGAGTTTTATCTTAGTTAATTTCTAGCCTAATTAAAAAAAAGTAGCAATAAATGAAACGCTCTCATCATAAGTCTTTCTAACAAATAAAAATGTATGCCATGCATTAGAGTTATCATGGGAAAACGTATGCTAGAACTAAACTTGAGACATGAGCATTAGACTAAGTAAAGGGGAAGTAAGTTTCTACTTTGACTTGAGCAAGTTAAGTTTGTGGAGTAGTTATTTTGAAAAAAAATTAAAAACTTGCTCTAAGTACTTCTGTGGCAAAGAAAGTCCTACCAAAGCCAAATAATTTTTACTCTTAGAGTAGGAGCTTCCACTTGCTGCATGTTAGTGTTGAGCTAGTTAGACCTTTGTTGATAGACATGGTAGAGAAACTTGTCATATTTTTAGACTAAGGAATTCACTTGCACCCACCTATATAGTGCTATTCTTACACTGAGAATACGCACACAACATGCCTTTATTTCCATTCATTGTTAGGAATATTCCATGGCAAAATATCATGCTCCATAATGAAATCTCAGGGACATGGCTATAGTTGAAAAAAAAAGAGAGAGCAAGTGCTCTAAAGTTAAAAAAAGAGCAAGTGCTCTAGAAAGAAAAGAATATTCAAAAGAGCAAATACTCTCATTCATAGCCATGATCCCACAAATGATATAAAAAAGGAGAAAGTGCCATGAAAGTATTAGCCACGATAAATACCACACACTTGCACATTCCTGGTCTGAACCTATGACTTGTTGCTCCTTTGCTCCATTTGTCTAACTTAGCAAAATTATGCTAGCATTGCATGCTCATTCTTATCCTACCCATTACACCCCACATAAAGTCTTAATGAGAGGATAATTCTTCCATTTCCACTTACAAATATGAGTGATTGAGTGAGCCATAGAAGTTACTAAGCATGCTTTCTTTTGAACAAAACTTGCAAAAACTCCACATATCTTGATTAGCAAAATAGGCAAGGGAAAGACAAACCTTCTTTCTTGCTGGTCTTTTGTTCTAATCTCGAGTGCAGGGAAAGCTACCAATTCCATGGTGATGAAAATAATATGGGCATACACAACAAAAACACAAAGTTTCCAAGATTCAAGTTCATGCTTGCTCGAGGACGATCAAGAGGTAAGCTTAGGGGAGCTTGTTGATGCTCACTAAGTGTCATATTTTTAGCATCAACAAGGTCATATAACACAACACAAGGACCTAAAATCAACCAAAAACCTTGTATGAACTAACGATTTCCACTTGTCCTTGAAGTTTATTTGAATGTAGGAAATTGCAGGGTTTTTGAGCAAAATGACCAAAAGGACCCACCAGGAGGCGAGCACACTCACCTGGGCTCACTTTGGGCCAAGGTGGGGTGGCACCCGCCACCCATCAATGGCGGTCGCCAGGGGAGTGAGGCCCAAACTCCTCCCCTTCCACGTCACTGATCCAGGGGAGGCGTGCCACATTCATTTGCAGCCACTGATCGCTTAGGTCAGTGCATCCAAGGGCGAAGAAGAGATGTCACATGGATCATGACCAAATTGCCCATGTGACGGTTTTTGGACATGCAACCGACCTTGGAACCGCCTCTCTGGAGCTCATGGATGTCGTTGAAGCAAAGGCGGTGGATCCAACGGTCAGGGAGGTGGCGGCCGCCACCTAGGGCTGGCGCTCGCCACCACACTCACCCCCTGACCTAACCCTAGGTCCATAAGTACCCCCCTAGGTCCCTTAGGCTATAAATAGGACCCCCCGAGCTCATTTGTGCTCAGAGCTCACCTCATTAGTCCCACTCTCTTGTAAGCGAAGCTTTGGTGAAGTAACACTCTAGTTGAGAGACTTAGAGTGAGATCGAGAGTATAGAAGAGAAGAGCTGGAGTTGTAATAGAGGATCTTCCAAGAGTCTCTAGTATAATTTCAAGTCTTTCTTCATTTATCTTAGTGTTCTTCTACTTTCAGCATTTACTTTAAGTTCTTTACTTATTGTTCTTGTTGAGTGCTTTCGATCATAGATAACTTAGTGTTTAGTTTGTATCTAGTTTGGGTTCTTCACTGAGTAATCAGTGCTCTAGATTTGGACGCAAGATTAGAGTAGTATATATTAGTGTAAGTGCGGTGCTTAGACTAATTATACCTTAGTTTGTGGCTAGCCCCCCCGGATAGCTGTGGTAGCAAACAGGTGGTGACAACCCTGGGAGCCTTGAATTCCACCACGTAGTTGGGTTAGTTTTTAAATCATAAACCTCGTTGTGAACGTCTGAGGTAAATAGTCTAGACGGTGTGTACGGTTCAAAGAACTAGATAAAATCTTTATGGCTATGTTACTTGTGTTCGTAAGTGTGTAGGAAAACATTAATCTGTTCATCGGCCAGACCCCACCGATTTAGTTTAGTAGTAGTTAGTCTTTGTTTCTTTTTAGTAGTAGTAGAAACAAACCCGCATTCATACATTTCGATCAACCCTGCTAGAATCACTAGTTGTTCATAGCAGTCCTAGTGTTAGTTCTGCCATAATAGCTTCCCTGTGGAAATAAATATGATACTCGGTTACTCCCAGGTGAAGTGCTACAATTAACTTATTCTGTGCGCTTGCGGAACTTACCAATAGTCATACGAATAGTTAGTTATACTTCTTACATTAAGAAGTACCAACAAGCCTTTCTGGCGCCGTTGCCGGGGATAGATTCCATAGTCTACTCCTAGTAACGATGTTAGCAAGAGTCAACAGGGTGCAAGAGTTTCAAAACCTCTTTCTTTACTACTTCTCTCATCGCATTGTTAAGCCTGCGTTGTGGCTCTCTGGATGGTGATATGTTAGGATCAGTAGGAATGCGATGGGTGCAGAAAGCGGGGTTGATTCCCTTTAGATCATGGAGTGAATAGCCAAAAGATGATTTATGCTTTTCTAAGACAGTGATCAACCTAGAGGTCTGTTCTTGAGTAAGACTATTATTTATGATCACAAGAGACTCAGGATTATTATTCAAGAAAGCATATCGAAGCCCAGAAGGTAAGGGTTTTAACTCTATGAAAGGTTTAGGAGATTCTTCTAAGGAATCTAGAGGATCTGGATCTGGTGTGTTATCTTCTTCCTCAGTGAAGAACTGTGCATCTTCTTCATATTCAGGTTCATTTATTATTTCAAGAGATGCTTCCTTAATTTCTTCCAAAGGATCTGGCTCGGGACATGATTCATTCTCAGCATTTAGAGAGTGAGTAATAAGTATGGTTCCTTTAAGATTTTTCCCAAGATGGAAGTTTAAGATCCCTGATTGTCCTTCATGAATGAGTTGCTTAAGTGGTTGGCCTATCAGCAGATTAAAATTTTTAATATCAAAGATATAAAAACTTAAGTGAAGTGGAGTGTTATCTACAGTGACAGGCAGGACATACATGATTCCTGAACTAGGAATAACATGCCCTAAAGGGTTTTTTAACAATTTAGCTGTTGGGGTAAGTGGCATTTGTTTTAATAAATCTTGAGTGAAGGTTTCAGACATAATGTTGGTTCCCACAACAGGATTATAGAGAGCTTCGAAGGGTTGTTGATAGATTTGACATTGAATATGTGTAGAAGGTGAATTTAAGCGGATTATATCAGTGGAAAGCTCTGATTCTTCTAACTATTCATGACTTATTATAGAGATTAGTTTCTTCGTAGTCTCTTTTAGGAAAACCTTATCAGTAAGTTCTTCTAAAGATGATTTTTGATTTGTGGTTTCCTAATTGTTTGGTATTTCGAGGTATTACCAAATTTGGTAAGATATTCATCCTCGAAATCAAAGGTATCTTCTAAGATTGAGGTTTCCCTCTCACTAGGAATTAAAGCTGAGGTTTGTTCATGATTAAGAATAGGATCAGCTTTTAGATTTACTTCTAGTGGTTCTTGTGGTTTAGCTTCAGGAGTAGGAGTGATTTGGGATAAGTTTTGCAACATTTCCCTTGCCTTGGAGGCTGGGGTATGTAGGAATGATCCGTTTGAAGCTAAGTTAAGGTAATTAGAAGTTTTTCTATTCAAACCATTATAAAAGTGTTGAAGTAAGACAGGGTCTGGAA
The DNA here is from genome assembly GCA_009763385.1 of Coix lacryma-jobi var. lacryma-jobi. Taxonomy (NCBI): domain Eukaryota; kingdom Viridiplantae; phylum Streptophyta; class Magnoliopsida; order Poales; family Poaceae; genus Coix; species Coix lacryma-jobi. The sequence continues at coordinate 54,743,999 of CM019824.1, forward strand.
AAGATAAGGCTGGACCAGAGCGGACAAGATTATCGAATCTTTCCCAGGCTGCAATTAGAGACTCATTATCCTCTTGGATGAAGGACAAAATCTCTAAGCGAAGACAAATAATTTTGGAGACAGGGAAGTATTCTAAGCAAAAGCTAGAGCAGAGTTATTTCCAATCCCCATTTTTACTTGGTGCAGTTTGAAGGTACCATGTTTTGGCTCTTCCCTCTAAGGAGAATGGAAAAAGTTTCCATCTAAGGGTTTCGTCAGACATGCCTGCAATGTGTAGGCACGCACAGGTTTGCTCAAACTCATTTAAATGAATGTGTGGGTTTTCGTCTTCTAGGCCAGAAAAAAGTTTGATTCTTAACCATTTCTATCAAGCATGGGCGTAGCTCGTAGTTGTCTGAAAGGATAGGCTTAGCAGATTTAGGCAACTCTAAGTCTACGACAGTGCGATAGGTATACTGGTTCAGTGGAATGGAATCTGTGGAGCTAGTGGTTGGCTCTGAGAAATCCATTGTGAAAAGAATAAAAAGATATAATAGCAAAGGGAAAATATAAAGTATAGTAAAAAGGTAAATGATAAAGTATAAAAGTATAATACAAGGTTATACTTAAGACGTAAGATGATCTACCATTCCTCGGCAACAGCGCTAGAAATGTTTGTTGGTATAAATTAATGCACACTCTACTTTATCCGCAAGCGCACAGATAAAATCTACCGATGTAGCACTTCACCGGAGTAAACCAGTTTTAATATCGAACCCAAAGGAACGGATAGTGTGGAGTCTCAAGTGTATAACCCCTGAGTAACTAACAAGGACGGAGAAGCTAAAAGTATAGAGGGGATTACTAAGGCTATCTAAATCCAACTTAAGAGTGATATGTTTATTATTCTTAATGGGGAAGTTGCCATAAAAGGTCACAAACAGAGTATGATTCTTTTATGCAAATGTATAATCCTACCGAGCCTACACACGGGTAAGTGGACTATAGAAGAATCAACAAGGCTATAAGAGTCACCCTTGCAAACTACCACTACTACCGGCGTTATAGGAGGCAAATCTGAGCTATCAAGTCTAAGCACCACGCTTACACTATCCAACTACTCTAACTCTAGAGCGACTAGAATTAAAGTACTCAAAAGAGAGTCATTAAACCTTAAGAATAATAAGAACAATAGCTCAAACTTAAATATAGATGTCGATTACCGAAACAATCGTTGAAGCAAGTTGACGAAGAACTTGAATCCACAGGTACAAGATGAAGAAGTTGATCCAACAGGCCAGAACTCCTTCTTGATCTCTTCTTCTCTCTCTCTCTCTCTTCTAGTTCTAGAATAAGACTATGTTCTAATCCTACTAGAGGGGTATCTACTCTTCTACTTGAAAGCTAACTCTTGAAGTCTCTTCTAGGGTTTCTGCGGATACATGGGTGTATGCCGAGTCTCGAGTGATGAGTGATTGTCAACGGGTTTGATCGCACATTCTTTGGCTTGTGTTGTGTAGGTGTCGAGCACGGAGACAGTGATCGAGGGCAAGGTGAAGGTCAAGTAGAGACGTGCCGTGCCGACGGACCGGGAGCGGTGAAGGGCGGACGTCAGGCTTGGACTGAGGGACCGGTGGCCTGAGGATCAGCTGTGGTGGCTGACAGCCTGGGACAGCGACGAGCGAAGACTTGCGGGACATGGTGTTGCTCGGGTCGAGGACCTGGGGACACGTGTCGGTGGACGGGGTGCATGGGCGGTGCATCCCCTCTACAGCTTCGGTTTGGTGGTTGAGCCACAGAAAAACCACCGGGTGGATGGTTTCCAGGTTTGGGCCACAAAACCTGGGGGTGCTTCGGGTTTGCCGAGTTTGGGCCACAAAACTCAGGCTGAGGACGGTTTCCAGATTTGGGCCTCAAAACCTGGGCGCTGGTGGGTTTCTGAGTTTGGGCTACAAAACTCAGGCGATGGACTTGGCGGCTGGTTTCCCGGTTTGGGCCTCAAAACTGGGGGTTGGACGTGAAGGTCTGGTTTCCCGGTTTTGGCCACAAAACCGGGGGCAGAGTTCGTGAAAAGGACGAGCGGAGCGGTGGCGGCACGTGGCGGCAATCGGTGAGGTTGCGTCGAGGCAACGCTACCAGTTGTGTGGGCGTGGCCGTCGGATCATCACCTACCATGAGTTGGTCCTGGGAAATATGTGAGAATGCTGAGTACGAGGTCCTTCCGGCACGTGTGGGTTAGATCCAGATTGACCAGCACGAGGCCAACTCGAAGGCCCGTAACGCTCTGTTGGGCAATATCTCCCTTCCTGAGTTCGAGCGTGTCTCTGAGCTTGAGACGGCATGAGAGATCTGGGTGAAGCTTCAGAGCTATCACGAGGAGACAGCCCATGTCAAGACCAGACTCTTTGAGACGTACAAGCGTGAGTACGAGAACTTTGTTCAGTTGGAGGGAGAGACGATTGACGCGATGTTCGCTCATTTTCAAACGATTGTGAACAAGATGCGTGTCAATCGGGCCAACCTACCCTATGACGATCATGAGAGGGCTCTCAAGTTGCTATACGCCCTAGATCAGAGGTTATGGGAGGTGAAGGTGTCGACTATCATAGAGTCTCCAGCTTATGACACCCTCACCGTGGACGAGCTGTTCAGCAAGCTCAAGTCCACCGAGATCGATCACCTGACTCAGGCCAAGCTGAAGAACCCATCTTCACATACTATGGCTTTGGTCTCAGGCATGGGTGGATCGACTCTTTTTGCTAACACTTCACCTCCTCTTGTTGCTTTGTTTTCTTTGCATACAGTCACGGAGGAGCAGTTGGAGGCGCTGGGAGACGACGAGCTCGCCCTCGCCATCACCCGGTTCTCGCAGTTTCACAACAACCGCCTGAATCGCTGGCGTGGTGGCGCATGCGAGGGCTGCTAAAAGTGTGGTGATCTAGACCACTTCATGGTGCACTGTCCCAGGAACAACAAGAAGTCTTCCGGCAAGAACCGCAACTCTAGGCGCAAGGGCAAGCAGGAGTACAAGACCGAGAAGAAGAAGGACAAGGACAGTTTCCGCCGAGAGGACCTGGAGAGGGCTTTTGATGTCGGTCGGCGTGTTCTCTTCACCGGCAAGGGTGACACCGACAAATCCTCCGACAGCGACTCCAGCGACGATGGGTCTGAGCACAAGACTGAAGATCGCTTCAACAGACTCTGCTTCTTCGGTAACTCCTCCAAGGGCTTGTGCACCATGGCCCTGGACGAGGAGGACTCCAAGTGCCAGGCGAAAGATGTCGATGACGCCAACAGCGACGACGACGACGACAATGCTTCCGAGGTATCAAATTCCTCTCTTGTCGATCGTCTCACTGATGAGCACGATAGCTTTGCAGAGTTAGTCCTTGCTTTGGAGAAGAGACTCAAGGAGGTTCTCCAAGAGCGCGGTGAGTTTAAGGCCAAAATGAAAGAGGCGCTTAAGGAGCTTGAGCTTGCAAAGTCCGAAGTGAGGGTGACTGATGAGGAGGAGTGCGATGAGTGCACTATGCATTTGACAAACTTTGCCACCCTGCAAACCAAGTATGCCTCTTTGATTGAGGTGTATGATGAGATGAAGAGTAGGCTAGACTTGGTGGGTGACTGCAAAGAGTGTCCCTCCCTGAAGAAGGAGCTGGAGGAAGTGAAGGAAAGGTCTTCTTTGCTGGGTGCGTGCAAGCTTTGTCCTAGCTTGCGAACTGAGTTGGCAGGAGTTAATGCCAAGCTTGCTGAAGCCTTGAAGGCCAGCTCAGTTAGCACCTTGTCCGCTCCATGTGAGCGATGCGTGGGGATGGAGCTTGAGATTGCCAACTGTCGGCATGACAGGATGCAAACCGAGGAGGAAAACACATACCTTCGGTCCATTCTGAGTTGGGTGTCATGCAGTGAGCCGCAGTTGGGCATGATGATCAGTCAGATCAAGAGGGGAACTGATTGCTCGGGAGTAGGCTTTGCTTTAGGTGGAAAGGGCACTAGTGTCTTTGGCAAGATCGGTGAGTTTAGTGGAGTGAACCCTAGTGAGAAGCCATCCTCTATCCCTAAGCTTACCAAGATCACCCCACCTGAGCCTCCTAAGCCTATCACCAAGGATGGCATCCTTGATGAACCTCCCAAGGCTCCACCTCGCAAGCATGTGTGGGTTCCCAAACCTAACCATCTTAAGAACACACTTGACACCCTTCCTAACGTCTCTAGTGATCCCCTTCCGAAGGGCAAGCAGCCAGCCAGAGTGAACAACCCTCGCAACAATATGAACCAACAACCCAAGAGAGTGGTGAGGTTCAAGTGCGAGTACTGTCACCGTGAGGGTCACCTAGCTGAGTTTTGCTTTCGGAGGAAGAGAGACGCTATGAAGGAGTTGGAGCTGAACAACCAGGCCAGGCACCACCCTCTCCATGGTGTGCAAGGTCGGGGAGTTCAGAGGCAGGGCGCTAGGCCTGGAGGTGCACCCCCTCAAGTAGCTAGGCCCCAGGCAGCTAGACCACGGGGTGGTGGTCGTGCCGTCGCAATTCCGGTCATCCTCAATACGATCGTGAGCCGAGTGTAAGAGGCTTTGCTGCTCAATCCCATAGCGGACCACCTTTTCAGTATGGTGGTGATGGCTTAGCTCAGATGGGATAGGTAGGTCAGTTTGGAGGTTTTCCGTTCCATAGCGGACCACCCTTTCAGGTTGGTGGTGATCGCTATCCACCCATGGGACGAGGACAGCTTGGTGTTGCTACTAACACTTTTTCTGGGCCTATGACACAACACTGGTATCCTTCTCAGTATACTAACCCAAGTGTTGTGCCATATGCTCACTTCCTGCCTTCCTATTGATGCAGGAACTTCGGTTGGAGAACATGTGGCTCATGGATTCCGGGTGTTCGCGCCACATGACCGGAAAGAAGGAATGGTTCTCCAGCTTTAGCCCCATGATGCACAAGGAGTACATCACTTTCGGGGATAATAGTAAAGGTAAGGTTGTTTCTCATGGAGCTATTCGACTCAATGAGAACTTTGTTCTTAAAGATGTTGCTTTGGTTTCTAAATTGCATTACAATTTGCTTTCTGTTTCGCAACTTCTTGAGGATGATTGTGAAGTGCGTTTTAAGAAGGGTTTGAGTCGTGTTTTAGACCCTCGGGGAGATCTTATTTGTTGGATCGTCCCTTTTGGCCGTGTTTTCAGAGCTGACTTTTCTCGTTCTTTCGGCTCTGCTAGATGTTTGATGGCTGGTCCTTCTTCTGATTTGTGGAAGTGGCATAGGAGGCTTGGTCACTTGAGTTTTGACTTGCTTGCAAGACTTAGCTCACTTGGCTTAATCCAAGGATTGCCCAAGCTTAAGTTTCAGAAGGACCTTGTTTGCCATCCCTGTCGTCACGGGAAGATGGTTGCTGCTTCTCACCCACCTGTTAGCTAGGTGATGACAAAGCGACCCGGCGAGCTCTTACACATGGACACAGTTGGTCCAGCTCGGGTTTGCTCAGCGGGTGGGAAGTGGTACGTTCTAGTGATCGTGGATGATTTTTCGAGGTAATCTTGGGTGTTCTTTATGGAGGGTAAGGATGAAGCTTTTCCTTTTGCTCGTGATTTGATTTTGAGGTTGAAAACTGACTTTCCCCCTGATACCATTAGAGCTATTCGTAGCGATAATGGTACTGAGTTTGATAACTCATAGTTTGCCTCTTTCTGTTCTGCTAATGGAATCGAGCATCAGTTTTCTTCTCCTTATGTCCCTCAGCAGAACGGTGTTGTTGAGCGCAAGAACCGGACCCTTGTTGAGATGGCCAGGACGATGCTCGATGAGCATAGGACTCCTAGGCGTTTTTGGGCCGAGGCAATCAACACCGCTTGCCATGTTTCAAATCGCATCTTTCTTCGGGCTTTCATGAAGAAAACATCTTATGAGTTGCGTTTTGGTCGGGTACCCAAGGTATCTCATTTTCGGGTGTTTGGGTGTAAGTGTTTTATCCTGAAGCAAGGCAATTTGGACAAATTTGAATCTCGCTCTGCTGATGGCATGTTTCTTGGTTATGCTTCGCATTTGTGCGCTTATTGAGTTCTTAACCTTGAAACTAACCGGATAGTGGAGACCTGCGAGGTCACATTCGACGAGACTATGCCTTGTGTTTCTTCTGCTTTTGATGTTGCAGGAGAACAGGAGCTGGGAGAGACCATTTTTGTGGAGGAGGAGCAGGAGAATGCTGATTGGGGTGATCCCGAGCCAACTCCACTGGCTGCCCCCGTCGACCCTACGACGACTACTTCAGCTCGAGGACCCGATCCCATGACTTCTTCTTCTTGGGGTCCTCTAGAGCCACCTCTCCAGCGAGCACCCTCTGCACCTCAGGGAGCGACAGCATCTGGCGAGGGGGAGGCAACTTCGGCGAGGCAAGCGCCTCGAAGCGTTCAGCAAGTTCACCCCCTGCGGCAGATGATCGGCGGCATCGACCAGCGAGTCACGCGGTCGCGAGCGTATGAAATCTCTCACTTTGCTCATTCTGCATTCGTTGCTTCTTTTGAGCCCAAAGATGTTGGACACGCACTTTCTGATCCTAACTGGGTCAATGCCATGCATGAGGAGCTAGAAAACTTTGAGCGAAACCAAGTTTGGACCCTAGTTCCACCTCCACCAGAATGCCACCCTATAGGTACCAAATGGTTTTTCAAAAACAAAGAGGGTGAGGATGGGATGGTAGTGAGGAACAAGGCTAGGCTAGTAGCCCAGGGTTTTTGCCAAAAAGAGGGGATAGATGTCAAGGGTTTTAAGCTTTACCAGATGGATGTCAAGAGTGCTTTCTTGAATGGGTATATAGAGGAAGAGGTTTATGTTAGGCAACCCCCTGGTTTCGAGGATCCCAAGTTTCCAAACCATGTTTATAAACTTTCAAAAGCTTTGTACGGTTTGAAACAAGCCCCGAGAGTGTGGTATGACCGTTTGAAAACCTTTTTACTCTCCAAGGGTTTTAAAATGGGATGGGTCGATAGAACTTTGTTTCTCCTCAAGCAAGGCAACGATACCCTGTTAGTCCAGATTTACGTGGATGATATCATCTTTGGTGGCTCTTCTCATGCGCTTGTTGCCAAGTTTGCAGATACTATGAGCAAGGAGTTTGAGATGACTATGATGGGTGAGTTGACTTTCTTCCTCGGGTTGCAAATTAAGCAAACCCGAGATGGGACATTCATGCATCAAGGCAAATACATGAAGGACATCCTGAAGAAGTTCGACATGGGCGAGGCCAAGCCTCTTACGACGCTCATGTCGACAACTGCGGCGATGGACGCGGACCAAGACGGAGAGCCGGTTGGTCAGAAGGAATACAGAAGCATGATTGCGGATACATGGGTGTATGCTGAGTCTCGAGTGATGAGTGATTGTCAATGGGTTTGATCGCATGTTCTTTGGTTTGTGTTGTGCAGGTGTCGAGCACGGAGACAGTGATCGAGGGCAAGGTGAAGGTCAAGTAGAGACGTGTCGTGCTGACGGACCAGGAGCGGTGAAGGGCGGACGTGAGGCTTGGACTGAGGGACCGGTGGCCTGAGGATCAGCTGTAGTGGCTGGCAGCCTGGGACAACGATGAGCGGAGACTTGCGGGACATGGTGTTGCTTGGGTCGAGGACCTAGGGACACGTGTCGGTGGACGGGGTGCACGGGCGGTGCATCCCCTCTACAGCTCCGGTTTGGTGGTTGAGCCACAGAAAAACCACCGGGTGGACGATTTCCACGTTTGGGCCACAAAACCTGGGTGTGCTGCGGGTTTGCCGAGTTTGGGCCACAAAACTCGGGCTGAGGACGGTTTCTAGGTTTGGGCCTCAAAACCTGGGCACCGGCAGTTTTCTGAGTTTGGGCCACAAAACTCAGGCGATGGGCGGCTGGTTTCCCGGTTTGGGCCTCAAAACCGAGGGATGGACTTGAAGGCCTGGTTTCCCGGTTTCGGCCACAAAATCGGGGGTGCCAAGTCCGGGAAAAGGACAAGCAGAGCGGTGGCGGCACGTGGCCGCAATCAGTGAGGTTGCATCGAGGCAACGCTACCAGTTGTGCGGGAGTGGCCGTCGAATCACAGCTATCTTTGAGTTGGTCCAGAATAACCCTAGGGTTTAGCTGGTTCGCTCTATAATTAGAGAGGGGTAGAGTAGGAATTAGAATTAGGATAAGTAGAGGGAGACACCCTCCTCCCAATTTATCTCAGTCATTTGCTCTTTGCTTCTAGGGTTTCCTGTTCTCCCATTCCCTGTTGTAGCTACTGAGGTCCACAGAGAACCATATCTCTGTGTACTGGAGATTTTGAGGAAGTGAGGTCGTAACCTCACTGTTGTAGCGTGTGGTAGCCACACGGTTGCAAATTCGTGGTTGTGATTCACGTTTTTGGTTGTCTTCTTCGCGGGTTGCTTTTCTCCACGATTTTCCCGTCGATCGATTTCTCAACTCGGTGCGTCTTTTGCAAATCCGTTTGAACCAAGTTGTTCTAGATCATGAGGCACTTCTTTCCACCGAAGGAATTCTCCTCTAACTTCACGAGCTAGTAGATCGGTCGATTTTTGTTTCGGGTCAAGTTTTTCTCCCTTCCCTTGAATGTCCTCGATTCATCGATCTGGAGATAGGTTCGAGCCATGATCTCTTAGAGATAGCTCACTATCCTCCTTGTGACTCCTCTCACCAAGTTTGATCCCTAGAGGATTCGTTTTGGGTGAGATCAAGTCGAATCGGTGGATGAACTACCCAGTTTTGGGGTGACCGGACGCTCACTTCGTGCTGACCGGACGCTCGGTCAGAGTCCGGTCGTTGAAGGCTTTGACCAGTTCATTTCCGTTGACTTGACCGGACGCTCTGGGAGGTCTACCACCGGACTCACTCGTGCTACTGTTCATAGTTTTTTATCTTGACTGACCGGACGCTCGAGGTGTGACTGGACGCTCAGGGACCGTGAGTCCGGTCACAAACAGAGAGTTCCCAAATCGGTTTTCTCTCGACCGGATGCGTCCGGTGGGTGTTGACCGGACGCAGTGTGAGTCCGGTCAGTGCTGTTTGTGCAGGTTTTCGTCCGCAGTTTGTTCGTCCGACTTTCGATTCAAGATCCGCTTGTTGCGTTTGATTCCTAACTTCGTGCTCTACTGAAATCGGGCTTCTCGCTTTTCAAAATAGCATGAATCCCCCTCACGTTGCTCGGGGGAGGTTGAGGTTACCCAAAGTTCATCCTATCACTGGTTGACCTGCGTGAACTAGGGCGAGGGAATTTTTGTGGTGTCCCGCTGTGTTCCTAGGGAACATCCACCCATTCTCTTGGGTCGTGGACATCACGCGCATCGGTTTTTGCTCTTGGGGTTGATTTTTGGGACAGAGGCTTAAAGTTTCTGAAAGTAAATTTAAAGCTCCCATTCACCCCCCCCCCCCTCTGTTCGCTTTCTGGTAGCACTTCCGGTCCATCAATTGGTATCGAAGCAGGTTAAGGATCTTCCACCTTAGCCGGTTCCAGATCCACAGAAGGCGACATGGATCGCGGCGTGGGCAAACCGTCGTTTTTCGATGGGATGAACTATGCGTATTGGAAGATTCGCATGTCGGCCTATCTCCAGAGCATGGGCTCTTCTGTTTGGGAGATTTGCAACAAGGCAGATTACGTTGTTTTGGCTGCTCGTGTCTCTCAGCTTCAGATCGATGAGCACGAAGCCAATAGCCGAGCACGTAACGCTCTTTTCTCCTGTTTGAGCATGTCCGAGTTTGATCGCGTTTCTCACCTCCCCACGGCTCATGAGATTTGGGCGACCCTCATGCGCTTTCATGAGGGAACCACTCAAGTCAAATCCCGTCTCTATGAGTCGCACAAGCGGGAGTATGAGAACTTTTGACATATGCCTGGCGAGAGTATAGAGAGTTTATTCACTCGCTTTCAGGTCATTGTCAACAAGATGAGAGCGAACAAGGAGTTGTTGCCTTTCGACGATCATGAGAGAGCTTTGAAGCTTTTGCATACTCTCGATCGGTCGGTGTGGGACTCAAAGGTCCAGGCGATCATCGAATCGTCTAACTATGAGACCCTCACTTGCGACGAGCTCTTCAGTAAGCTCAAGTCTAGTGAGATTAACGCCATGTCGAGGGCTTCTTATGAGAATCCTTCTGGCCCGACTATGGCTTTGGTTTCTGGCTCTTCTGCTAACACCTCTAGAGGTTTTGCACTCTCTTCACTCTTTGCTATGACAGAGGAGCAGTTGGAGTCTTTGGGGGATGATGAGTTGGCTTTGCTTGCCGACTGGTTCTCGCGGTTCCACAACAACCGCATGAACCGTCGCCGCGGAGGAGGACGCTCAGGATGCTTTGAGTGCGGCGACCCCGACCACTTCATCGCCAACTGTCCCAAGAAAAACAAACATTCTGGGAAGGGCGATCATGGGCACAAGTACGACTCCGGCAAGCGCAAGGAGAAGCACGTCCCCGCAAGGCACAAGCGGAGGGGCGGCTTTGACAAGGAGTACATCAAGAAGAAGTACTTGGACAAGGCCCAGGCTAAGCACGTGCGTTCTTCGCCATGCTCAGCGACGTCAACGGCTTGGATGACGACTCTGCTGGCTCAAGCGATGACGAGTCTGGGAAGAAGAAGAGGATCGAGGACGAGTTGAACGGACTCTGCTTCTTCGCCGACGATGAGGGTTTCTGCACCATGGCCCTTGGTGATGAGGTCGACGGCAAGCTGGAGGACATCCCTCAGAATGACGACGACGACACCTCCTAGGTATCTCTGACCCACGACGAGCTTTCTGCTGAGGTCGAGAAGCTTACTGCCGCCTTGCTTAGTCAGGATAAACTTCTTAGGCGTGCTGCTAGAGAGCGCAAGGAGTTTAGGCAGAAGTGGGAGGATACGGTGAAGGAGATTGAGTTTGCAAAGTCCACCGTGGTCGTGTCTGAGGAGGTTGAGTGTGAGATGTGTACCAAGCACATGACTGACCTTCTCACTTTGAGAGGTAAGTATGCTGCCTTGGTTGGAGAGGTGGATGAGCTCCAGGCTAGACCCATGTTGTTGGGTGCGTGCAAAACCTTTCCAGGCTTGCAAACCGAGTTGGCAGAGAAGAATGCCAAGATTGAGTCTCTTGAGAAGGCCAGCTCGGGTAGCACTTCTGTGTCAGGGTGCGCTTTGTGCGAGGGTTTGGAGATGGAGATTGCCAATGTGAAGCATGGCAAGATGCAAATCGAGGAAGAAAACACATACCTTCGGACCATCTTGTCATGGGTGTCATGTAATGAGCCGTAGCTTGGGATGATGATCGCTTAGTTCAATCGAGCTGCTAGAGGTCCAGGTGTAGGTTTTGCTCCGGGTGTTGATGTTTCTGCTTTTGGGAAGATTGGAGAGTCGAGTGGTCTGAACCCGAGTGAGAAGCCTAACTCCATCACTACTCCCAAACTTACCAAGCTTCCACCCAAAGAGCCTCTCAAGCCTAACACCAAGGATGGGGTGTTTGAAGAACCTCCACGAGCTCCACCCAAGAACCAGCAATGGGCTCGCAAACCAAACCACCTCAAGAACAAGCTGGACACAATGCCACCTATCCAGGAGGAGCTTATGCCACAGAAGGGCAAAGTGATCCAAACCCACAACCGTGAGTACCAACAACCCCCTATGAGAGCGGTGAGGTATCATTGTGAATATTGTGGGAGAGATGGACACTTGGGTGAGTTTTGCTTTAGGCGCAAGAGAGAGGAGCGTCGTGCCAGGGAGATGAACAATTTGGACATGTACCATCCTTTCCATGATGTACATGTGCTGAATGTTCAGAGGAGAGCTCCGAGGAGAGCTGCTAGACCTAGAGGTGCAGTACCTCAAGGTCCTAGGCGTCAGGGAGGTGTTGCCCGATGGGGTCCTGACTTTGCAGGATATGGACCCCGTGGCGGAGGCTTTGTTTAGCGTTTCCCTCCACCGCGTTTTGAGTATCGCGATGGACGCTCTTCCCTTAGCGGACCACGTTTTCCTGTGCGTGATGATCGCTTTCCCCGTAGACATGCTAGGAATGGTTTTTACACTGACCGTTCTTTTGAGCAGCTGGCCCAACACTGGTATTCTTTCTACTTCACTAACCCTAGTGTTGGACCGTATGCTCACCCTATGTCTTTTTATTGATGTAGGTAAAACGACTGGAGGACATTTGGTTGGTGGATTCCGGTTGCTCGAGGCACATGACCGGAAACGCCAAGTGGTTCTCCAGTCTTAGTCCTGTTGCCGGAAAGGAATTTATCACCTTCGGCGACAATAGTAAAGGTAAGGTGTTGTCTCGTGGGTCGGTGCGAGTTAATGAGCACTTTGTGTTGCGTGATGTTGCTCTTGTTTCTAACTTGCATTTTAACCTTCTTTCTGTTTCGCAACTTTTTGATGATGACTATGAGATTCATTTTAAACCGAATCTCAGTCGTATTTTAGATCCTTAGGGCAATCTTGTATGTTTGATTTCGCCCTTTGGGAAAGTCTTTCATGCGAATTTCTCGGAGTCATTTGGTATTTCCCGTTGTCTTGTGGCTAGTCCTTCCTCCTCTGATCTTTGGAAGTGGCATAGGAGACTAGGACACCTGAGCTTCGACTTGCTTGCAAGACTTAGCTCACTTAGCCTAATCCGAGGATTGCCCAAGTTGTCCATGGAGAAGGACCTTGTTTGCCATTCTTGTAGACATGGGAAGATGGTTGCCGCTCCCCACCATCCAGTGACTCAGGTCATGACTTCGCACCCTGGAGAGCTTTTACACATGGACCTTGTTGGTCCGGCTCGGGTGAGCTCGGTTGGGGGTAAGTGGTACGTGCTTGTTGTTGTCGACGATTTTTCGAGATATTCGTGGGTCTTCTTTTTGACTGAGAAGACTGAGACTTTCTTCTTTGCTCGCACTCTGATTTTGCATCTTCAGAACGAGCTCCCTATGAACTCGATGCGAGCTATTAGAAGTGATAATGGTTCCGAATTTCAGAATTCAGATTTTGAGAAGTTTTGTAACTCTTTGGGTTTGGAGCATCAGTTTTCTTCCCCCTACACACCGCCCCAAAATGGTGTTGTGGAGAGGAAGAATCGGACCCTTGTAGAGATGGCCAGGACGATGCTCGATGAGCATAGGACTCCTAGGCGATATTGGGCCGAAGCTATGAACACTGCATGCTATATTTCCAATCGCATTTTTCTGAGAGCTTTCTTGAAAAAAGACTTCTTATGAGTTGCGTTTTGGTAGACAGCCCAAGGTGAGTTATTTTAGAGTCTTCGGTTGCCACTGTTTTATTTTGAAGAAAGGCAACCTGGACAAATTTGAGTCTCGTTCTTCTGACGGTGTATTTTTGGGTTATGGCACTCATACTCGAGCTTATCGTGTACTTAACCTTGATACTAACCGAGTCATGGAGACATCTGATGTCACCTTCGATGAGACCATGGTTTGTCCTTCTTCTCGTTTTGAGCATGCAGGTGATCATGAGGTCGGTGAACCTCTTTTTGATGACGAGGAAGAGGGTGCTGAAGGTATGGATGATCCAGCACCCCCTCCACCTACTGTGCCGCAAGGAGTGGCTTCTACTATGACTCACAGCCCCGACACTTCCTCTTCCTGGGGGCCATGGGATCCGCCACCCCGAGCGGTTCCTTTTGTACCCGGGGAGGCACCAGCTGCTGTTGAGGGGGAGATCTCGTCTGCTCGAGAGGCGCCATGACACATCCAGCGCAACACCCACCTCAGCAGATGATCGGCAGCATCGACGAACATGTCACTCGGTCCAGGTCATAACAAATCTCTCACTTTGCTCATTCTGCATTTGTTGCTGATTTTGAACCCCGAGATGTTGGACACGCTTTGACGGATCTGGATTGGGTCAATGTCATGCATGAGGAGTTAGAAAATTTTGAGCGAAATCGGGTTTGGGTTCTTGTTCCACCTCCTCCAGACTGTAATCCTATTGGGAAAAAATGGGTTTTCAAAAACAAACAAGGAGAGGATGGCCACATTGTGAGGAACAAGGCCAGACTTGTAGCCAAGGGTTATAGTCAGAAGGAGGGAATAGACTATGAGGAGACTTTTGCTCCTGTAGCTCGTTTGGAGGCTATTAGGATACTCTTGGCTTTTGCTGCATCCAAAGGTTTCAAACTTTTTCAAATAGATGTCAAGAGTGCCTTCTTAAATGGCTACATAGAAGAGGACGTTTATGTTGAACAACCCCCCGGTTTTGAAAATCCCAAGTTTCCAAACCATGTTTTTAATCTCCACAAAGCTTTATATGGTTTGAAATAAGCCCCTAGAGCCTGGTATGATAGGTTGAAAACCTTTTTGCTTGCTAAGGGTTTTAAAATGGGATGTGTGGATAAAACGCTTTTTCTCCTCAAGCAAGGCAAAGACACTCTCTTGGTCCATATTTACGTGGATGATATCATTTTCAGTGGTTCTTCTCACGCTTTGGTTGCCAAGTTTGCAGATCTAATGAGCAGGGAGTTTGAGATGAGTATGATGGGTGAGTTGACATTCTTTCTTGGGTTGCAAATTAAGCAATCCCGAGAAGGGACGTTTGTGCACCAGGGCAAGTACACTAAGGACTTGCTGAAGAGGTTCGATATGGGTGAGGCCAAGCCTCTTCCAACACCCATGTCGACCACGATGGCCCTGGATGCGGACAAGGATGGAGAAGCTGTGGACCAGAAGGAGTACCGAAGCATGATCGGGTCGCTGCTCTACCTGACGGTGACACGCCCGGACATCCAGTTCGCGGTGTGTCTGTGCGCGCGCTTTCAGGCGTCGCCGCGCACTTCTCACCGTCAGGCAGTCAAGCGCATTTTCAGGTACCTTTGTTTCACACCTGAGTTTGGGATTTGGTATTCAGCTTCCTCCACCCTCTCCCTTTGCGGTTATTCCGATGCCGATTTTGCTAGTTGCCGTGTTGAGCGCAAGTCCACTTCTGGGACTTGCCAGTTTATTGGTTCTTCTCTTGTATCGTGGTCTTCTCGCAAGTAGTCTAGTGTCGCTCAGTCTACCACAGAGGCTGAATATGTTGCTGCAGCTAGCTGCTGTTCTCAGTTGCTTTGGATGATGGCTACTTTGCGTGATTTTGGTCTGAGCTTTACTCGTGTTCCTTTGCTTTGTGATAGCACGAGTGCTATTAGCGTTGCTAAGAACCCCGTGCTTCACTCAAAGACCAAACACATTGATGTGCGTTTTCATTTTCTGCGAGACCACCATGAGAAGGGTGATATCGACCTTCGCCATGTCGATACTCATCATCAGTTGGCTGATATTTTCACCAAGCCTTTGGACGAATCAACCTTTAATCGGTTGAGGGGTGAGCTTGGTGTGTGTTTCCCCTTTTAGTTGGGGGAAACATTTTGGCTCTTGTATCATAGACTGACTCTTTTTCGTTTGTCTTTGTTTTCTTTTTGAGCATACGCATTTACATTCTGAGCTTCATGTATATAATCTTTAGAATGTGACTATGCTCTGTTTAGTATGCTCTGATGCTATATGTTGTTACTTGTAGCTTATGCTCTTTCTGATCACTGGTACATGTTGTGAGCTGAGCTATTTTTGAATGGTGAATTTGCTTAATGTACAATAAAACGTGAAAATGTTCACCATTGAGATATGCAACTAGCATGTGTAGGATGTGTTGAGTTCACTCGTGCTTTTCATATATGCTAGGTTGCTATGTCTCTAGTTCTGAGTCATTCACTTGTTTGGTATGTTCATATTCTGTTTTAAAATTTGAACCAAGTCATAAGTGAATTGAAAAGATCGAGATGGGATTGTTTGTCAACATATCACGGTATCGAGACTGTTTCTCATTGCACTTTGAGTTAAACTTGAGCCATGTAGTGTATGACCGAAACCGCAGCTTTAAGCTTCTAATTGCATTTGCATAGGCTTCGCTCGGTTGAAAAGTTAGGCTATGACAAGCTTTCAACCTCTCGCAATCACATGCTGAATTTAAACTTGTGTAATTTCACCGCTGCAACTCCGAGTATAAATTGAAATCACAAGTCTATGTTTCATTCTATAGCATGATGATTGAACCTTGCTAGGGGTAGTTCACCTTGTATACATGTTTAGCACTTGTTCGAAATCCTGTCTATACATGTGTAGTGCTATTTTTGATGGTGAATACCTTTTTGGCTTAAAACTGCTCACTGTGCTCATTTGTTCATATTTCGTATTTGGTGATCAGTTTGAGCCTTTGCTAGCATGTGTGATTAATTGTGTCGTTGGAGTTGTACTTTGTAGAGCATCTTTGCATTCTATCGACTATATTCCTGAAACTGCTAACTTGCATTTTGACTCATATGCATGTTGGAAGGGGGAGTTTTTACTTGATAAGTGCATTTTCAACTAAGGGGGAGAAATTGCAAATCATATGTGCTTCCCGTGTGCTAAACTAAGGGACCGAATTTTTGCAATTCATGAGTTCCTTTTGATGTTCAACTAAGGGGGAGTTTTCCTGGTTGCGTGCACTTTTTGAGGAGGAGTTTGCTCGTGATGAGTTTTTGACATTTCCAATTGGTTCGGAGCGGTTTGCTAGTTGTGTTGAGCCTTTGCCTCTCTCTTGAGGGACTAGCAAACATTTTTCAGTTCGATTGGTTTCGATTTTTATTTTTCAATTGGTATCGAACCCTTTCTTGCTAGCGGTGTTGAGCCTGGTCTACCTCTTCTTGAGGGCTAGCTTTGCTTTGCTTGGTTGCGTCGAGCCGTTGCCCATGTCTTTGGGGACCAAGTTGTCTTGCTCTTTCCACTTGACCTTCTTCGGCTTTGCTATGCTTTTGGGTCATTTGGTCGAGTTCTCTCTTCTCCTTCTTCCTTCTTCCTTCTTCTATTTTCATTATGATTTGTGTGTGTAGTTGACAATGCACTCATCAAGGGGGAGATTGCGGATACATGGGTGTATGCCGAGTCTCGAGTGATGAGTGATTGTCAACGGGTTTGATCGCATGTTCTTTGGCTTGTGTTGTGTAGGTGTCGAGCACGGAGACAGTGATCGAGGGCAAGGTGAAGGTCAAGTAGAGACGTGTCGTGCCGACGGACCAGGAGCGGTGAAGGGCGGACATAAGGCTTGGACTGAGGGACCGGTGGCCTGAGGATTAGCGGGTTTGCTGAGTTTGGGCCACAAAACTCGGGCTGAGGACGGTTTCCAGGTTTGGGCCTCAAAACCTGGGCGCTGGCGGGTTTCTGAGTTTGGGTCACAAAACTCAGGCGATGGGCGGCTGGTTTCCCGGTTTGGGCCTCAAAACCGGGGGATGGACTTGAAGGCCTGGTTTCCCGGTTTCGGCCACAAAACCGGGGGTGCCAAGTCCGGGAAAAGGACAAGCAGAGCGGTGGCGGCACGTGGCGGCAATCGGTGAGGTTACGTCGAGGCAACGCTACCAGTTGTGCGGGCGTGGCCGTCGGATCACAGCTATCTTCGAGTTGGTCCAGAATAACCCTAGGGTTTAGCTGGTTCGCTCTATAATTAGAGAGGGGTAGAGTAGGAATTAGAATTAGGATAAGTAGAGGGAGACACCCTCCACCCAATTTATCTCAGTCATTTGCTCTTTGCTTCTAGGGTTTCCTGCTCTCCCATTCCCTGTTGTAGCTACTGAGATCCGCAGAGAACCATACCTCTGTGTACTGGAGATTTTGAGGAAGTGAGGCCGTAACCTCACTGTTGTAGCGTGTGGTAGCCACACGGTTGCAAATTCGTGGTTGTGATTCACGTTTTTGGTTGTGTTCTTCACGGGTTGCTTTTCTCCACGATTTTCCCGTCGATCGATTTCTCAACTTGTTCTAGATCATGAGGCACTTCTTTCGACCAAAGGAATTCTCCTCTAACTTCACGAGCTAGTAGATCGGTCGATTTTTGTTTCGGGTCAAGTTTTTCTCCCTTCCCTTGAATTTCCGCGATTCATCAATCTGGAGATAGGTTTGAGCCATGATCTCTTAGAGATAGCTCACTATCCTCCTTGTGACTCCTCTCACCAAGTTTGATCCCTAGAGGATTCGTTTTGGGTGAGATCAAGTCCAATTGGTGGACGAACTGCCCAGTTTCGGGCTGACCGGACGCTCACTTTGTGCTGACTGGACGCTCGGTCAGAGTCCGGTCGTTGAAGGCTTTGACCAGTTCATTTTCGTTGACTTGACCGGACGCTCTAGGAGGTCTACCACCGGACTCACTCGTGCTACTGTTCACAGTTTTTTGTCTTGACTGATCGGACGCTCGAGGTGTGACCGGACGCTCAGGGACCGTGAGTCCGGTCACAAACAGAGAGTTCCCAAATTGGTTTTCGCTCGACCGGACGCGTCCGGTGGGTGTTGACCGGACACAGTGTGAGTCCGGTCAGTGCTGTTTCTGCACGTTTTCATCCGCAGTTTGTTCGTCCGACTTTCGATTCAAGATCCGCTTGTTGCGTTTGATTCCTGACTTCGTGCTCTACAGAAATCGGGCTTCTCGCTTTTCAAAATAGCTTGAATCCCCCTCGCATTGCTCGGGGGAGGTTGAGGTTACCCAAAGTTCATCCTGTCACTGGTTGACCTGCGTGAACTAGGGCGAGGGAATTTTTGTGGTGTCCCGCTGTGTTCCTAGGGAACATCCACCCATTCTCTTGGGTCGTGGACATCACGCGCATCGGTTTTTGCTCTTGGGGTTGATTTTTGGGACAGAGGCTTAAAGTTTCTGAAAGGAAATTTAAAGCTCCCATTCACCCCACCCCCCCCCCCTCTGGTCGCTTTCTGGTAGCACTTCCGGTCCTTCAATGATTGGCTCGCTTCTGTACCTGACGGCGACGAGGCCGGATATACAGTTTTCTGTGTGTCTGTGCGCTCGTTTTCAGGCATCCCCTCGGACTTCCCACAAGCAAGCAGTTAAGCGCATCATGAGGTACCTCCGATACACTCCTGAGTTCGGACTTTGGTACTCTTCTTCTTTGACTCTTTCGCTTTGTGGTTATTCTGATGCGGATTTTGTCGGTTGTCGTCTTGAGCGTAAGTCTACTTCTGGGACGTGTCAGTTTCTTGGCTCTTCTTTGGTTTCGTGGTCTTCTCGCAAACAGTCGAACGTAGCCCAATCTACTACAAAAGCCGAGTATGTTGCCGCTGCCTTTTGTGCTTCGCAGCTTTTATGGATGGTTGCTACTTTGCGTGATTTTGGTCTAGATTTTAGTCGGGTCCCTTTGCTTTGCGACAGTACTTCTGCCATTAGTGTAGCAAAAACCCTGTTCTTCACTCCAAGACCAAACACATCGATGTCAGCTTTCACTTTCTTCGTGATCACTACGAAAAGGGCGACATTGATCTTAGGCATGTAGACACCCATAACCAGGTTGCGGATATCTTCACCAAGCCTTTGGACCTCTCAACTTTTGCTAGGTTGAGAGGTGAGCTCGGTGTGTGTTTCCCCTTTTAGATGGGGGAAGCATTCTTGATGTACCATAGACTGACTTTCTGATCCTTTTTGTTTTTGGGTCTTGAGTCTTTTTTATTTTGATTTGGCTCCGATTCTGACTTCATCTTGCATACATCTTGCATTTTCGAGCTTCATGTTTATATTCTTTAGAATGAATTTATGCTCTGATTAGTGTATGCTTCGATGATATATGATGATGCTAGTAGCTTAGGCTCTTCTTGATCACTGCTACTTATTTTGAGCTAAGCTATTTTTTAGAATGATGAACAGGTTTAATGAACTTAAAATTTGATACTTGTTCACCATTGAGATTGGCAACTAGCATGTGTAGGATGTGTTGAGGTCACTTGAGCTATTTCATATATGCTAGGTTGCTATGTCCCTAGTTTTGAGTCATTCACTTGCTTGGATTGTTCATATTCTACTTAAAATGAACCAAGTTTTAGTGAATTGAAAAGATCGAGATGGGATTGCTTTGTCAGCACATCACGGTATCGAGACTGTTTCTCATTGCACAATTGAGTTAAACTTGAGTCGTGTAGTGCAAGACCAAAACCGATGCTTTAAGCTTCTGATTGCATATGCATAGGCTTAGCACGGTTGAAAAGTTAGGCAATGACAAGCTTTCAACCTCTCGCAATCACATGCTGATTTTAAACTTGTGTTAATAACCGCTGCAAATTCTCCGATAAAATCTGAAAACACAAGTCTATGTTTTATTCTATAGCATGATGATTGAACTTTGCTAGGGGTAGTTCACCTTGTATACATGTTTAGCACTTGTTTGATTTCCTGTCTATACATGTTCAGTGCTATTTTGATGGTGAAACTCCTTTCTGAATGGCCTAAAACTGCTCACTTGGCTTATGCATTCATATTTTCTATTTGGTGATTAGTTTGAGCCTTTGCTAGCACTTTTGCATGTTGCTTAGTAGTCGGATCAGCACTCTTTAGAGCATTCATTCACTCTTTTGAGTATAAACCTGAAGGTGCTAACATGCATTTTTGACTCATGTGCATTTGCTTGACTCCGATAGGCATGACCTAGCTCCGTTTGACTTACTTGAGCCCTTTTCCCCTCTTTTTTGATTGCAAATTGCCCCAAAGGGGGAGAATATTTCCAAGGGTAGAATTTCTTAGACTTTCTGTGGTGACAATTTGCAATTTATGCTTCACTTGCTGAGGGGGAGTTCTTTGAGTGAGGGGGAGTTTTTCTGTCTATGCTGCTCTGAGTCAGTTTTTTATTTTGATATCGATCTTTTCAGCTAGTTGCGTCGAGCCTCTGTGCCTCTGTCTTGAGGGACTAGCTGTCTTCACCATGTTTTGATGGTTCTTGATTGGTATCGGGCTTACTGCTAGTTGTGTTGAGCCTCTGTGCCTCTATCTTGAGGGAGTAGCAGTAGCTACTTCTTATGCAGTCTTCATTTGGTTTCGAGCTTTCAGCTAGTGGTGTGGAGCCCGTTCTGCCTCTTCTTGAGGACTAGCTTGTTTCTGACTTGGTTGCGTCGAGTCGTTGCCCATGTCTTTGGGAACCAAGTCTTGTGCTCTGATTTCGCTCGAGTTTTGCTCCTTGATGAGTTGTTGCTCCGATTTCTTGTTTGGTTGTGTCGATACGTTGCCCATGTCTTTGGGGACCAAGCTTCGCTTATCTTGAGTTGTTCTTCTTTGGCCTTTTCTTTGGCTTTTGGACATCTCGAGTGAGTTTTTCTCCTTCTATCTAATTCTGCTTTCTTTTATTTTGGTTACGGTTACTATGAGTTGACGATGCACTCATCAAGGGGGAGATTGAGAACACAAGGTTGATATGTGCCCTTGTGGTTCCCTTCCTGGGTGATGAGTGATCGATCAACGGGCAACATGTCTCTTGGCTGTGTTGATGTGCAGGTGCGGAGCTCGGACAGTGGTCGAAGGTGAGGTGAAGGTCAAGTAGGGACGTGCCGTGCCGACGGACTGGGAGCGGTGAAGGGCGGACGTGGAGCTTGGACCGATGGACCGGGAGACCTGAGGACCAGCTGTGGTAGCTGGCACGTGGCGTTGACAAGAAAGAGCACATGGGGATGTGCGGTGCATCGGCCGAGTCGGGAGGAAGGTGATGGCGTCGTGACACTTGGCGGGAGGCCGAGAAGGATGGCGAATGCACTGTGCCCGGCGTGGAGGCTGGACATGCTCTGACATCGGTGCTGGAACTTGGGGTGTGCGAACCACATCCCGTCTTGGGCACGGGTTTGGTAGTTGAGCCTCGAAAAACTACCCTCGACGGTTTCCGAGTTTGGGCCTCAAAACTCGGGGTGGCCGGTTTCCGAGCTTGGGCCTCAAAACTCGGCGTGGACGATTTCTAGGTTTGGGCCTCAAAACCTGGGCGCGCGGGTTTCTGAGTTTGGGCCACAAAACTCAGCCGGAGGACAGGTTTCCCGGTTTCAGCGTCAAAACCGGGGGAAGGCCCAGGTTTCCCGGTTTCGGCCTCAAAACCGGTGGGAGGTCCACGAAAAGGACGGTCGACGCGTGGCGGCGTGAAGAGGCTGGCGCGGCGGCGCAGCTATTCGTGAGGTAGGCGCGGCGGTCGACGGGGCGGCATCCTGAGGCTTGCGTCGAGGCGAAGCTAAGGATGAGATGGGCGCGTGGCCGTCGGATCATCGAGAAGCAGAGTTGGACCGGGATACCCCTAGGGTTGGCCGCTTCGCTCTTGTATCTAGGAGTAGAAGGGGATTATTGTTTGAGGCTATAAATAAGAGAGGCACCCCTCCTCTCTCTCTCTATCCTAGCAGTCATTTGTTCCTAAGCACTCTCTCTCCTTAGCCCTTGCTTAGGTTCTAATCATACCTAGCTGCTAGCGATCCGCAGGGAAGACTCAATCATGTCTCTGTGTTTTGTGAAGTTTAGGAAGTGAGACCGCAATCTCACGATTGTCTCGTGTGGTCGCCACACGGCTGGAATTGATCGATTCGCGTTTTGAGTTTGTGTTCTTCGTGTTTCGGTTTTTCATCTCCCGAAGAATTGCCTCGTTCTTCCTCTCCGCGAGATGGTTTTTGATTCCACTTGAATCAATTTGTTCTTGGTCGTGGGCTCCTTCTTTCCACCGAAGGATTTCCTCTGTAACCTTACGAATCCATAGATCAGGTCGATTTCGTGTTCGTTCTTCCTTTTTTCCCCTTCCCGGTGATCTTCGAATTACTCCCTATTGACTTGGTTTGGTGCGATGATTTCTTAGGATTAGCACCCCAATACGTAGAGGAACACCTAGGAGGAGTTTGATCGAAGTTCCTTTTGGTTTGGTGAAGTTCCGATCGATTTGCCTCTTTGTCCCGAGCAGAATTGTGCTTTCTGTTCATCCGCGGACAGTCCGCGCCCCCAGCGGCGGACAGTCCGGGGATCAGGATTTGGCTGGTTCAGTTCTGCGCAGCGAGTTACTGTTCTCGGTCTCGTGACCGGCGGACAGTCCGCCGGTGACCCGCGGACAGTCCGGGGTCACATCGGACGCAGTACAGTGCTGGCATCGGATGCTAGGGTTTCACTGTTCACGTGAACCGCGGATAGTCCGGCGTGCAAACCGCGGACTGTCCGAGAGTCATCTAGAACTTGGTCAGAATAGTTCTGTTTCTGGTCTTTTGCCGGCGGACAGTCCTCACCTCCAGTGGCGGACAATCCGGCGTTCAGCGGACAGTCCGGGACCCTAACCCCGGACAGTCTGTGATCCTGCTGTTTGTGCAGTTTTGCTCTGGGGCTTTGGCAGTTGCTTTTGGGGTTTCTCCGGGGGTTCCGCTGTACCACTAGGACATCTCCTAGGGTATCCACCTACTCGTAGGTCATGAACTCTCCGGTCGTCTAGAGTCTTTGCTTTTGGGCTGACTTTCTGGGACAAGGGCCATCCTATTCACGAGTTGAATTTGAGGCTCCCATTCACCCCCCCCCCCCTCTGGTCGCTAACCCGGTCCTTCATTGTAATTCATTTAGTGTCATTTCATGCAATAGTTGATGGTTAATTATGAGCATTAGTGAGCGTCAACAGTGCAGTAGCAGGTTTGGCGGTGTCGAGGTTGCACGCGTTGAGAGAGGTCGGCCGGGCTCCCCCGTCGTGCGCATGGAGAACGTGAAGTCGGGGTTCGCGTCGAGGCCCGTCAGTTCGTCCTCCATTCCCGAGCTCGGATTAGACGAGTCCCCGACAGGGGGCCTCGCGTCACCCGCCAGGACTGGTGGGAATGCCATAGACGTGAGCCTAGACGCGAACTGGTGGCGGTGGTGGCGTCAGCTGCGCCTCCCCCTCGTCGGGGAAGCGTGGTGGTGTGGTCGCCGTGCGACCCCTTCTATGCGTGGGGGCTCGACGCGCTCGCTGCTCGGATCGCCGATCGAGAGCAGAGCCATGTCATAGCCACGGCCGAGAGACACGGAACTCCAAGCTCCCAAAACGGATCACCGTAGCGCGAGGAAGTGGCGAAGTGGGGTTGGCCATCCAGAAAAACAGCGGGAAATCGTTAGTAACACGCGGTACCCCTACCTGGCGCGCCAACTGTCGGTGTTCGGAACCCGGGGGATCAACACCAACGAGTCAATTTGTGATTGCGTGCTCCCTAATCCGGATGGTGATGCAAGAAGAATACAGACAATTTATCCTGGTTCAGGCAAGAGAAGGCCCTAGGTCTAGCGGAGGAAGAGAGTTTGTATTATCCTGCACCAAAATGCTTGTACAGAGGCGAATACAAGCGTGTGAGAGAACGAGGGGTGTGAAGGAAGGAGCTAGAACTAGAGAACCGGGCTCTGGAGTCCTAGGCTATGGAGGAGGGTTGGAGAGTTTGAGTGCTAGAGCATTGTGTTGTGTGAACATCCCAGAACGTATGCCATGGCATCCCCTTTTATTGGCGAAGAGGAGGCACAGAGGTACATGAGCTTTAGGGCTGGCGTAGGCAATGACGATGTCGTTCATGTCGGTGCCGCTGTAGCGACGTGCGTCGTCGGGATGGGTCCGTCCTGTGGCGACGTGCTCCGTGTCATCGTTGTCGTCCTTGTGACGTGCGACGATGCAGGTGAAGGACGATGCCCATGCGCAGTCGTGCGAGATGTCGCGTCGGGAATTGTTGGGGCGCTGACCGGTCCTGGCGGAGCCATCCTCGAGGTGGTGGTCGAGACGGTCGAGGCTCCCACGGGTAGGGTCGAGCCCCGGAGAATGCAGGAAATGTGTTGACGTCGGCACCTCGAGGAGGTGCCTGTCGAGGCACAATGCTCGGTATGGAGTATCTGCACTGCACGTTGTGCTTGTTTCCCCGGTATGGGCAGTTAAAGTTAGATTTAACCGGGGTACGATCCACTGTGGCGCTCGTTGTAGCCATGCAACTTAGACAGGAGCAGGTGGAGCGCATTTAATGCTCTTGGAGTCGTACAGGAGGTAGGTATTCGAGGAGGTGTGCGGCAAGGCGGTCGAGGTCTGCCTCATTCGCTCAGAATGGTTTCGTAATCGAGGGGTGTTCGGGGGATGCCCCTCGAGGGATGTGTGGCGAGGTGGTCGCGACCTTCCTTATGAGTGCTCGAGGGAGTACCCCTCGAGGGGTGCTCAAGGAGTGAGGGGGTATGAGGCAAGGCGGTCGAGGCCTGGCTCGTTCGCTCGGGGAGTTTTCGTCATCGAGATCTGCCTCGTTTGCTCGGGGAGTTTTCGTAATCGAGGTGTTCCCTGAGGGGACTTGGCGTGGTCTCGAGAAGGGATTCCTCGAGGGTGTGTAGGCTGCGCTGCTGAGGTCCATTCGTGGGCCGGCCCAATATAGATC
This sequence comes from Coix lacryma-jobi var. lacryma-jobi, assembly GCA_009763385.1. Classification (NCBI taxonomy): domain Eukaryota; kingdom Viridiplantae; phylum Streptophyta; class Magnoliopsida; order Poales; family Poaceae; genus Coix; species Coix lacryma-jobi. The sequence continues at coordinate 54,769,099 of CM019824.1, forward strand.
GGTACTTGGGCTGGTTTGCGTATTGAGGTTGATTGATGATTGTAGATTTGTCGATGTTTAGTTTTTCTTTATCGAGGTTTTGGGGTACCCCTTTTCTTTATACCTGATAGGTATATTATAAAAATATAACTAATAAAAAATCTAATAATACTTATTTTATTATTTAAATTTAATCAAATTTATAAAATTTCTGCTCAGTCCGTCTCTTCCTCGCCAACCCTGGCTCTGCTCCCCTATGCCCCTTCAACAAGCAAGTATTCTTGCTCATAGCCACGTCAGCGACGGAGCACTCTCACGAAACGGTGGCATTCGGCGCGGTAATGTGGCATCGCACGCTTATATGTACGCGTGGAAGTTCATAGTGGCGACATAGATGGGCAGTGATACACGTCGAAGCCTATGATGCGGGTTGGAGTGGCGCCATCGGCTCACGCGGACGCGGGTTCCCACTCTTCTTGTTTTGAGTTTAAAACTGTACAATATAAGTTTAAAATTGTAAAATGTTTATTGGCGCCACACTACTCGGTACACATGTCATGATCTGACCACGCTAGCTCAGTTTCGTGCCATGACAAGTGCGGTCACAACTCACGAGTCACAACCCAAAACCCGGTGGCCGGTATGGATGGAATACTGCCACTAAGCGAAGGCGGCTTAAGCAAGAAGCAAGTGAAGTCGTCGTGAGCCGAGCATATTTTCCTTCCTTCTTGTGCGGGGCGGACCGTATCCTTTTCACCGATCCCGCGTATTGCTCCCCCGTGTGTACAGTATAGTACGTACTCCCTCCATCCCAAAATGTTGGTCGTCCGGAAAGCGTGTATGTGGGGGAAACACGGATTTCTAGAGACAGACATTTTGGAACGGAGGGAGTAGATAAAAGCTGTCGCACACACTCGCTCACCTGACCCTGCTACAGTGCTAGTGTGCTACGTCACCATCGCCTCTTGGCTTTTTGCCCGGCGTGCTGCTTGTGGCCGGCGCGGGATAGTTACGCTCACTAATCCCTCCCTCCACTGATACTCGATCTTTTATTCCCTGCTGCCGGTGCCGGGGAACCTAAAGTTGTGCAAGTTTCAACAAAACGCACTCTCTTCTTATCTTTGGTGCCGATCGAATTGCCAAATGGCAAATGATGGTTTGCTTCCATTACTGATGATAGCGATCCATCCTTCTGGACTGCTTCAGCCCACGGCCCACGGCGGTGGTGCTTGATTCGAATGCTTCATACTTGGGTTGGGTCCAGTACGTACTCCAGTCCAACAAGGCATCCAGCAATCAGCATCATCATGTAGACTGGTTCTCTTCCCATGACTATGAACACAAGCATAAGACCAACCGCACTGGAAGCTGTATATCATCCTCTAAAAGATATAGAGTAGCAAATAGAGTGAAAAAAAACATGCAGCGGCATACGCTAAATGGCTTTCGGTCCGCGTTCGTCCGCCAAGTTTGCAGTGAGCGCGTCTCCGCTATAGGCGTCGACCCCGGGCCAAGCGCCGGGAACGCCCACGAGAGGAGGCTACAAACCGTAAAACCAAATTAAATTCCGATTGCACCATTAAATTCGTTACAATTAATTCTTCAAAACTAGATCTCGCATGGATATATTTAGATAAAGTGACAAGTGGGTCTATAATGAATAAAGGATGATATAGAGGATGGATGAATGCGGGAAAAATGAGTATAGAGAAGAGAATCTTGATGACTAGATAGTATAGAGGAAGATGAGTACGGATAGTCTAAGAGATGTACTATCTGGTAAAGTACGTTGCAGTTGTGTGTCAGGCTTATCTATCGGCTCTAAAGTTTATGCCATGCTCTAGTATCTTTTAACCAAAACTGGCTACACTTTACAACACTCTTCTTCTGCCTTTTGACATACCCTCCTTCCGAATCCATCCAAGTGCAGTGCCATCATATCCTTATTCTTCTGCACTGTCCATGATACTACTGTACCCATCACGGTGGATGCTCCTTTCTTTCTTGTTGGTGCTCGATACATACTTCAGTTAAGCTCTTCTCCGTTATGGAGTACTTACAAATGGTACGTAGTGGTGACAAATTCTTGCAAAACAGAAAAGGAACAGAAAGTTACTAGTGCCAAAATTTTATTTTATTATCTCTCTTTATCCTATACTAATTAGAAGAATGCTCCACACGTTGTTAGGGAAATCATAGGTAAAATTATTTTTACTCATATCTACTAAATTTATTAGTGGATGATTTTTAACATTGTGATATGAACAACTCATATTTCCGCAAGTATTTCAAACTCCACTGGCATTTTATCTTAGAGCATCTCCAAGAGTTTGCCAAAACCACTTGCTATCCTTTGTTTTTTTGGCAAAACTAGAAAAAGAAGGCTCCAACAGTTTGGCATATGACTTGGCAAATTTTGCCAACTTGCCAAAAACCAGCCCATCACTCCCATATTTGTGAGTGATACGGGACTTGCCAAAATGTCGTTGCTCCTCCCTTCGCGTCGGGCGGTGGCTCGCCGGAGGCCGTCCCCGTGTCGCGCTCGCTGGGAGCAGGGAGCCGGGCGGTGGCTCCCCGTATCGTCCCCGTGCGTGCGCTCCCCGTGAAGAGGAAGAAGGGCAGCTACACAATTTTATTTCACTTTCTGGATGAAAGGACCGTGACGCCTAAGAGGGGGGTGAATTAGGTAACTTAAAAACTTCTACTCTAAACTATGGCCTCTAATTTCCACCTAAACAAAACCTATGCAAGAAAGTAAACTATCTAAAGTGCAACTAAGGTTTTGCTAAGTGTGTTTGCTATCTCTACCGCAAAAGGAGTTATGCTACCTAGTTTTCAAACCTATCAACTAGCATATCAAGCTATGAAAGGTAAAGCACATGAACTAGATAGCAATGTAAATGCGGAAGCTAAAGAGTGTGATAGAGATGCAAACTCCCGTCGACGACTCCGGTATTTTTACCGAGGTATCGAGAAGCGCGCAAGCTTCCCCCTAGTCCTCGTTGGAGCCCCTCGCAAGGAATCCCTCGCAAGGGCCAAGCTCCCGGTCGGGTAACTCCGTGGATAGCTCCGGGCCTTCCCCACGCGCAAGTGGGTCTCCGGTTAAGCCACTCGTGGCAAAGCCTCTCCTGGATGCTCCCCGCCGTCTTCACTATCAAGCTTCCGGCCGAAGCGCCGCGGGCCTTATTCCCTTCGGTACACGGAGGCGGCCACACCACAAACGCGATTGGTGTGATCTCGCAAGACTTACAAGCCCCACCGATGTACAACCACGGTGCGCGCAAGCACCGAGAGATAAGAGGTTTTCAACCTCACTAAACACTAGGCCTAACACCTAGAGCAAGCGCAAAGCGGTGGTCTAACTAGCCTAAGCACTTCGCAAAGCACCTACACTAATCACCTAGTATATTCACTAAGCACTTTGGTGGCTAGAGCAACTAAATATGTGTCTATGCACTATGGTCACTTCCTTGAGCTCCAACCTTGTTGTTTTGGCCGGCCATGGGGGTATTTATATAGCCCCAACCAAATAGAGCCGTTGGGCAAAGGGATGGGCTTTTCTGCCATTGACCGGACGCTCGTCACGACCTGACCGGACGCGTCCGGTCCCTCCAACGGCTAGTTGCCAGCCTGCACAGGCACTGATCGGACTCTGACATGAGTCCGGTCACATACGATCGGACGCGTCCGGTCGCGTTTTCGTGCCTCTGGAACCTCTCTGAGTTCGATCGGACTCTGCTGAGCTCCAGCGTCCGGTCGACGTCGTAGCATCCGGTCACGTGGACGTGCTGAGGAACAGTAGCATCGGACCGTCCGGTCGCTACTGTCACAGCGTCCGGTCACTTTGACGTGGCGCTGCTGACTGGGTGAACTGACCGGACGCATCCAGGCCAGCGTCCGGTCACTGCGAAGCAGCGTCCGGTCACTCCTTTTTCTTCGTTTCTTCGCGATTTCTTGCGCCGTCTTGGTTCCGTTCTTGTGCATTGGACTTTGCTTGATCTTTAGGGTCTTCAACTAAGCTTCTAGAGTCTTGCTTGAGGTGTTGATCGTCGGATCACCACGTCGCCTTAGTCCAAGTCACATTTGCACCCTATTGGACTACAAAACAAACACTTGCAAATGCATTAGTGTAACACCTCTGGTGTTTAAGCATGTAATTAACTTGACATATCATCATTAGCATCATTAATCATCTTGATCATGATTTCATGTGTATGCATTTGCTTAGTGTATCATTTTATGTGATGTACCTCTAATGCAAAAACCCTTATTAGCCCATTTCTTCCTATAGGGGCAAAATGGTAATTTCACCTCTGTGCCTAGTTCTATATAATTCTTGTTCAAATTTAGTGCCCTGATGTTTGTTGCTTTGATCAAAGTTCAAAAATCAGATTTGATTTGAATTTCCTTTTGCAAAACCCTAAAATCCCAAATCCTGGATTTATTCCCTTTTTGATAACTTTTTCAAAATTCAAAATTTTGAGTTGGTTCAAAAAGCAAAGTTGTGAATCTGATCAAGAGGAACAACTTTGGTATTTACAGATTTCCATGTTTCTATATAAAGTTTGCAGTAATTTCAAATTCATTCAAACTCCAGTTTTTGTCCCCTTTTCAGTTTAAAAAGGTTATTCAAAAACTATTGAGTTTCAGAAAAAGTGTATGTTAGCAAAGTTATAGGTTTTGTCAAATGGAACAACTTTCATATTGGAAGATTTTCAAGTTTCAGTTTGAAATCCAGAGTAATTTTGATTTGAATCAAGTTTGAAAAAGTGTCCCCTTTTCTGTTTTTGAATATAGCTCAAAAACTATTCGGAATTTGAAAATGTTCATATTGACAAAGTTGTAGATCTCATTTTTCTGAACAACTTTGGTGTTTTGAGTTTTTGTCGCACAGTTCAATTTTTGAGAGTAATTTGCAAAATACAAAATCTGCTCAAAGTCAAAAGCTAGGGCATAGCACAGTTCCTCTTCCCCGGCGAGCTAGGGGGGGGCCCGGCCGCGCGCCCTCGCCGGATTCGCATGCCGCCGCGTGTCCGAAGCTCCTTCGCCCGAACCAACTCCACGCCGATGCTCAGCGCATCATTGCGCACGCGTCTGACCCCCAGTTGACAATGCTACCGTCCCCCACCGCCCGCAGGACCTCGCCGCCGCGTGTTCGCCGCCGGCAAACACAACGCCCGGTCCCTGCGTGCCAAACCGCTGACCCTTGGCCTCGCACTCGATTGCGCACGCACTGAGTCACCTTATCCGCCCCCGCGCGCGTCTTGCCAGCCTCTCGCCGCGGCTATAAGAACCCCGCCGAGCCGGCCGGAGTGGAAACCAGCTCCGCCACCGTGGCCAGAGCAAGCCCGAGCCTCCGCCTCTCTCCCAGCTAGCCCAGAAGCTCCGCCAAGTCCTTGCGCAGCTTCACCACCCCTCAATTTGGTCGCTACCGCCTCCATTCGCCCGGCGTAGCTCGTCGTTGTCATCTCCGGCGAGAATCCCGTCGAGGTCGGGATCGTGAAATACTCCCTCTACGGCCTTGATCATCCTCCGCTGACCCCCACATCACCTTCCTTACTCCTTTGCGCCTCTGACTGCCCCCTTGTGGTCGCTTATGTCGCGCAGGATCGCCGAGTCGACGATCGCCGCCGTGAGCTTCCCGCCGGTCACCGTCGACCACCTCCCTCCGTTCATCCCCTCACCGCGCTGAGTCCTCGAATCGACCGCCGGTGAGCTCCTGAACCTCTCCATGCCCTCGGTTTCGCCGCGGAGTGACTGTAGTGCCCGGCGCAGCAGCGCCGCCGCCGTCAGCCGGCCGCCGGTGAGCGAGGGAGAAGAACAGTGCCGATTTTCTATTTCTTCAAACATGTGAATAGTGCTCTGATTTCTCTTTTTTGTGGTATTTTCTGTGTTGATCCAAAAATTCTGAAATTTTGATGGTAGATTCTTTACACCTTGAAGTATTTTATAAAAATATAAAACTTGACTTTTCTGCAAAAATTTGAAAATGAAAAATCTCCCTTTTAATTAATAAATGATGGTTTTGGATTTTTAGAAAAAGATTTATAACTCCTAAATTTTTTAGATCACTTTTTGTGAGCTAGTTATGCCATGACAAGTCTCTGGTGAAATTTTGAAGTCATTTGAAACAAGTTGATTTTTGGGTATTTATTTAATTCCTAAATAGTGCCTTTTGTTAATTAATGCCTAGATTTAATTGAGCACCTTAATGACCTCCAAAAATTATGAAATTTGTTTTGCCATATACTTGTACCATAATGAACTTGTGAGATTAATTTGGTAATTTTTGGAGCAACTTCATAAAATGACCTTTTTAATTAATTTAGGAAAATAGAAAAAAAATGATTAGGGTTGGTAATAAGTGTTTGATGATGTGATCTTTGGATTGATTGATGTTCATAGACCCCTACCCTTTGGTCTATGATGTTTGTGATGTTATGATTTGATGATGCTTAGGATAATCATAATAAGGGCTAGTTTAATCAATATTGCTTAAGGAAGAAATGATTACCTTTTATGCTCAACCTAGATTTCAATCATGCCTTGCTTAAAAGTAATCTAGAATCAGTGGAATTGTCTTGCACCATAAGTTCATATCATCATTCTCATGAGCATTCATCATTGCATCCGTATAGTTGACGAAGAAGGACCTGAAGTCGAGGTAGCCACCGAAGGATCTGTCCCCGAGGCAACCCCGAGCTCCGGCACCTACACCACCAACCCCGAGTCTGCTCTTTTTGCCATCCAAGGCAAGCCCCGGTGCATTTAACCTTTCCTTGAATTTATAAAGTGATTTCCTTAAACGCTTTTGAGTTAAATTACTGCATTAGGTTTATAGGAGTTGTGTGCTATCCTAATTGATGCATTATCCACCTTGACCACTGATACACCCGAAGCCTGCTTTTCAAAAGTGTTTGAAAAAGGCTTAGCAATGCTTATTGAATTAGACTTTGCAATAAAAATGCCAATTCCAAAAGTGTGATCACTGAAAGAAACTTTATGGGAATTTCTGGTTTACTCCCACTATTGGCTAAGTATCTGATCCGTATTTAGTCAATGGGAAGGAGAGGTTGTCCTTGCGTACGGTGCCGTCATGTGTAGTCCGGGACTCAACAGTTGACACCGACCGGGACAGGGTTAAAAAAAAACCGACAGGACCTGTACTCTTGGGTTAGAGTCCCGAGGTGCTTGTCGCTGGCGGAAAAATGTAGGGACCATCCGTATGGGGGCCTGCTGGTCAAGACTTGTAACTATTCACATACTGCGGAAAGCTCTGGCTCCGAGAAATCCATTATTGGACCGACAACCGCGCACTGGGAGTGGAGAGATGGCGGAAGTAGCATGTACCCACGTGGGTTAGAGTCCCGGATTGGAGTGGTGTACTGTACTTCCGGGTGGCGTAGGACCGGGCCCAATCTTGGAGGAATCGTGGAAGACGAGTTGGCATATGCAAGCTTGGGTGCTACATATGCAGTGTGGATAGGGATCCTCAGCTGAGTATTATTTATCCGGATTAACGTTGCTCCTCGGTTATGGAGACTTGGTCCACTGACTGTCAACGGAGAGTGGTTCTCAACTAGGAATGTTTTTGAAATGTAAAATGAATCATGAATGATGAAGAATTGAGGAAAAACTGAACCTTTCAAAATAAAATAAGATTTACAAAAAAATGCTTTTCTGCAAAATACTTGATCTTGCTTAAGCCTTACCTTGACTACCCTAAGCTTTCATTCCTGAGTTTTCTCCCTTTTCCTTTAGTCGGGTAAGTCTTGTTGAGTACCTTTGTACTCAGGGTTTTATTACCCATGTTGCAGGTATGGCAGATTCCTCAGTATGCCTTGGACCCTGCTGTGTGACTGTTGTTCAGGAAGAGGCCGACGAGGCCGATGAGTGATTATTCACCCTCGGGCTGGGTGATGTATCTTTACCTTTAGTTGTTGTCATATGCTACTCTGCCAACTCTATCTATTTGAACTATGGTCTGTAATAACTTCACTTTAATTTTATGTTGAACCCTGGTTTGTAAAACTATTGTTATCTAAGTCTTCCGCTATTTACTCCGATGTTATTTGTCAAAATGATCAAAAGATTGTAACTGAATTGTGAGATGATCCTGCGGACAACGGGCTCTGATGTAGCCCAGTAGCGGAACCGGTCTTAATCTCTTGGCTGTACGGATCGACTGTCAGTGGTTGACGGTGATCAGTGGGCCATGGGATTAGGGCCGTTACGTTACAGAGTGGTATCGGAGCATCTCACTATGACGTCGCAATCTTTTTGCGAAAACTTCAAAATGTTTTTTTTTTAAAAAAAAACTAAACTTGACTATTTTGAGTCCAAATTGCTTCTCTCATCTCATCTTGTCTTTGGCAACTAGTAGCAAGACAACTTGTATAAGCCCTATGTACCTTACCTTAGTAGTTGCATTGCCTTGTTCCGTAGGAACGATTCATGCATCATGTCATATTCACTTAAGTTTATAAAAGAGTTCGTTGGGTTAGTATGCCTATACCTTTTTCTTGCTAGCCTTTCTCATCTATAACCTCTTGTCCAGATATGGCCATTATCAAGCGGACTGCTCGCAAGTCGACTGGACCGAACGGTGTGCCGCGTCACCAGCTGGCGCCACGCACCGGAGAAGAGACTGGAGAATCCTCCAATGGTCGTCGCTTTCCCCGCCGCACCCGCAAGCAGCTGAAGGAGGAAATCAAGAATCTGAAGGCTGAAATGGAGAACATGGAGCATGACTTCTACCTTTCCCGCATGGAGTTTTATGAGGCACGAGCCGCTCTTGAGGAAGCTAACCGGAATGTGGTTCGCGCTATCCAGCAGCGTGATGCAACATGGATCCGAGAGGATATCACCAGAGCCCAGCTCCATGGACTGCAGCAATACACCGCCCAGATCGAGCAGTACAATGATATGCTTCATGAGGAAGTACACCAGCTGCACGACCAGCTTCACCCCGTGATTCCACCAGTTGTTGAGGACCCCGAAGACGGAGTCGTGGAGGAACCTGAAGTGGAAAACGAGCCCGATCAGAATGCGGAAGTGGAACCTGCTGAAGATGTCCACGTTGAAGATGAAGATGAGGAGGAAGAGCCTGAGCTTATCATCGAGGATGATGATGATGACGAAGAGTTGATCTTCATCGATGATGACTAGACTCCTTGTGTCTGTACCATCTGCTTACCTAAAACCTTAGTCTAGGTTTGGGAGCGTTAGTCTGTCTGTTGCCAAGTCTGGCATGTACCTTTCCTTTCGTACCTTTTCCCTACCAGTCTGTTGTCATCTTTATCAAGTCAGCTATCTTTGTACCAGTGAAGCTATCAATCAAGTTGTTTCAGAACCTTTGTCCATATATGCTGAGTTCCGAGTTGCTTATACAGATGCCTGTGAACACCCGTACCGGAGCCGGAGGTGCTGGAGATGACCGTCTCCCAAACCCTCACCACCTGTACCAGCTACCCTAGCTGATGCCATTGCAGCCTTGGCCGCCGCCGCCAATCTGATGGCTCAGAATCAAGGGCAGCAGAACAACGGCAACCGTGGTCGCCGCAACAACCAAGAGACACCTATGTGGACTTCACTGAAACGCGACCACCGGTCTTCACAAAGGCCGATGAACCCCTCGAGGCTGACGACTGGTTACGCACCATGGAACAGAAGTTCAGTCTACTGCACTGCACGGAGGTCCAGAAGCCTCGGTTCGCTTCTCAGCAGCTCCGTGGTCCTGCAAGTGCCTGGTACGCCAACCTGTTGGCGGCCCAGCCGGAAGGTCACCAGCTGACCTGGGAAGAGTTCCGCACTGCTTTCAGAGCACATCACATCCCTTCGGGATTGATGAAAATGAAGTTGGATCAGTTCTTGGCCCTGCAACAGAAAGATTCCACCGTCATGCAGTACGTGGGACAATTCAACCACCTCAGCCAGTATGCCTCCGACTATGTCAACACAGAGGAAAAGAGAGAGAGATGTTTTCTCAGGGGTCTGCACCCTAAGATTCGCAGAGGTCTGTCCAACAATCTAAACGGATCCTACCATGATGTCGTTGACCGTGCTGTTGCTTTTGAGGAAAGCAACCGCCAGTATCAGGAAGAGAAGAAGAAGAAGAAGGCTGGGTCTAGCAGTTTCTCCAGCAACCATAAGCGCCCAAGAATCATCTACCACCCCAGTCACCACCAAAATCGTGCCCCATACCCCCATCAGCAAGTGGTCGTACGTACCGCGGCCACCACCCACAATGCCAACCAGCAAAGTGCCACTCAGCCGAACGCCCCTGGTGTTCGTGTCACCACCCCACAAACAGCTTACAACCATCCATGCTACAACTGTGGCCAAGTTGGTCACTGGTCTCGCGAGTGCCCAAAACCCAAGAAGAATGCCCAACATGCACAGAAAGGCCCTGGAGGATCACAGCAGCAGCACCGTGCACCGCAGCAGCACGTCCAGAAGGGCAAGCTTGTCAGGAAGCACGGGCAAGTCTACTTCACCACCGTCAGTAACATCCCAGAAGGAGAGCCCGTCATGCTCGGTAGGTTCCCTGTTGCCAATCATCCTGCAGTCGTCTTGTTTGATTCTGGTGCATCGCATTCCTTCATAGTCGCACTTTTGTCATCAAACATGAGTTGCCCATGGGGGAGTTAAAAGAAAGTTTCTGCATACTTTCGCCTGGAGGGCGGATAAATACTAAGGAAGTGGTCCGCAGTATACCAGTAATGTTGGGGAAACATGTCTTTCCTACCACCATGATAGTACTGCGCGATCAAGAGATAGATGTCATCTTAGGCATGAATTGGATGTGTCAGTATAAAGCCATGATAGACATCTTGAATAGAGTTGTGAGAGTGGATATTCCTAACAGTACCTCCAAACTCCTTCTCCAACTTCCTATGCCTTCAAAACCAGCTACCACACAGCTAAATACTACCTATGATCAAGGGATCCGAGACATCCCTGTAGTCTGTGAGTTCCCTGATGTCTTTCCTGAAGATTTACCTGGTCTGCCTCCCGACCGTGATGTTGAGTTTGCTATAGAGCTAAAGCCCGGGACTGCTCCTATATCCCGTAGAGCTATCGTATGCCTCCCAGAGAGTTGGCAGAGCTGAAGATCCAATTGCAAGAGCTATTGGATAAGGGTCTCATTCGCCCAAGTTCATCTCCTTGGGGCTGTCCTGCTATCTTTGTGAAGAAGAAGGACAAAAGCCTTCGTCTGTGCGTTGACTATCGCCCGCTCAACGAGGTCACCATCAAAAATAAATATCCCTTGCCTCGCATTGATCTTCTGTTTGACCAGTTATCTAGAGCCAGAGTATTTTCCAAGATCGACCTCAGATCTGGCTATCACCAAATAAAAATTCGTCCCGAAGATATTCCCAAAACAGCTTTCACCACCAGATACGGCCTATATGAGTACTTGGTCATGTCTTTTGGCTTGACCAATGCCCCTGCTCATTTCATGTATCTCATGAACTCCGTGTTCATGCCAGAGCTCGATAAATTTGTAGTCGTGTTCATTGACGACATCCTTGTTTATTCAAGAACTCCTGAAGATCATGCCAAGCATCTTCGTGTTGTTCTCTCTCGTCTCAGAGATCACCAGCTGTATGCCAAGTTCAGTAAATGTGAATTCTGGCTAGATCGAATTCAATTCCTGGTCATGTCCTGTCCGCTGAAGGTGTGTCAGTTGACCCTGAAAAAGTGGCAGATATCTTGGATTGAAGCCACCTACCACTGTCCGCGAAGTTCGCAGCTTCATGGGAATGGCTGGATACTATCGTCGTTTCATCCCAGACTTCTCCAGAGTTGCCAAGCCTATCACAGAGTTGTTGAAGAATTCCGTGGATTTTGTTTGGTCAACAGCCTGTGAGCAAGCTTTTCAAGCCTTGAAGAAACTACTAACTACATCACCAGTCCTAGCTCAACCAGACATCGAGAAACCCTTTGATGTATACTGTGATGCATCTGGTACTGGGTTAGGCTGTGTTTTGATGCAAGAAGGTCGAGTGATCGCTTATGCCTCACGGCAGCTTAGGCGACATAAGGAGAATTATCCAACCCATGACCTTAGTAGTTAGCAGCAGTGGTGCATGCTTTGAAGATATGGCGTCATTATCTGTTGGGCAGTACCTGCAATGTGTACACCGATCATAAGAGCCTGAAGTACATCTTCACCCAAGAAGAGCTGAACATGAGGCAGCGAAGATGGCTTGAGTTAATCAAGGACTATGATATCGAAGTGCATTACCATCCTGGTAAGGCAAATGTAGTTGCCGATGCCCTCAGTCGCAAGTCATACTGCAACTGTCTGACGATGAAGCCCTATGATCTTTCCTTGTGCCATGCTCTTGAAAGGATGGGTATTGAGATAGTTCCGCAAGGAAGCCTGAACAATGTCAGGATAGAAACATCGGTCAAGGAACAAGTCATCGCTGCACAGAAAGATAACCCTGGCTGGGATCAAGCACACATCGAAAAGGTCCAGACCGGTAAGGCTGATTGTTTCAGGATCGATGTGTAGGAGTTGTTTGGTTCAAGAACCGTCTAGTGGTTCCCAAGGTGCCTGAGTTGAGACAGTTGATCCTTGATGAAGCACACACTGTCTAGGTTTTCCCTCCACCCCGGCAGCAACAAGATGTACCAGGATCTAAGGCAGAGATTCTGGTGGACAAAGATGAAGATTGAAATCGCTCGCTATGTCGCTCGCTGTGATACTTGTCAGAAAGTCAAAGCCGTGCACATGAAGCCTGGAGGAGAATTGCAGCCTTTATCTGTACCTGCCTGGAAGTGGGAAGATATCAGCATGGATTTTATCAATGGGCTACCCAAGACTAAGAAAGGTTTGATTCCATTTGGGTAATCGTGGACCGACTCACCAAACAAGCTCACTTTCTGCCAGTCAAGACCAGCTATGCCGTCCCCACGTATGCCGCCTTGTACAAGAACAACATAGTGAAGCTTCATGGATCCCCAAGACCATCATCTCAGATCGTGGTACTCAGTTTGTCGCTAAGTTCTGGAAAGCGTTCCATACCTCACTTGGAACCAAGCTTTTGCATAGTACAGCATACCATCCACAAACAGATGGACAAACTGAGAGAGTCAACCAAGTGTTAGAAGATATGTTGAGAGCCTGTGTGCTTACCTTCGCAGATACTTGGGATCAGTGTTTGCCCTTGGCAGAGTTCTCATATAATAACAGTTATCAAGAAAGCATCAAAATGGCACCTTTGAAGCACTGTACGGTCGTCGTTGTCGTACACCCCTCAGTTGGTCTGAGCCCGGAGAAAGAGAATTCTTTGGAGTTGACCTGGTCAAAGATATGGAAGAGAAAGTCAAGCAGATACAAGAGAACATGAAGATTGCCCAATCCGACAAAAGAGTTATGCTGACAAGAGACGTCGACCTCTGAAATTTCAAGTTGGGGATTACGTATATCTCAAGGGTTCACCAACCAAAGGAGTCACGTTTTTGGAGTAAAGGGAAAGTTAGCACCCCGCTACATTGGTCCGTTTGAGATTTTGGAATGTTGTGGCAAGGTAGCTTACAAGCTGAAGTTGCCCGATCATCTCTCTGCTGTCCACAATGTTTTCCATGTCTCCCAACTCAAGAAGTGCCTCCGAGTACCAGAAATGTCGTGGAAGTTGAAGGTGTCGAGCTAGAGCCTGATCTATCCTACTCGGAATATCCAGTTCGCGTGGTTGGATCACAAAGATCGAGTTACTCGAAGAACTACCACAAGGTGGTACAAATCCAGTGGAACCAGCACTCTGAAGAAGAAGCTACTTGGGAATCTGAAGACTTTTGGCAAAGAACTATCCCCGACTTTCTCGAATCCCTGTCTATGTAAAGTTTGCCTTTTTCCCTTCTTTGTCCTTTCTTAGACGCAGAATCTCGGGGCGAGATTTCTTTAAGGGGGAAGGCTGTAACACCTCTGGTGTTTAAGCATGTAATTAACTTGACATATCATCATTAGCATCATTAATCATCTTGATCATGATTTCATGTGTATGCATTTCTTAGTGTATCATTTATGTGATGTACCTCTATTGCAAAAACCCTTATTAGCCCATTCTTCCTATAGGGGCAAAATGGTAATTTCACCTCTGTGCCTAGTTCTATGTAATTCTTGTTCAAATTAGTGCCCTGATGTTTGTTGCTTTGATCAAAGTTCAAAAATCAGATTGATTGAATTTCCTTTTGCAAAACCCTAAAATCCAAATCCTGGATTTATTCCCTTTTGATATAACTTTTTCAAAATTCAAAAAAAAAATTTTGAGTTGGTTCAAAAAGCAAAGTTGTGAATCTGATCAAGAGGAACAACTTTGGTATTTACAGATTCCATGTTTCTATAAAAAAGTTGGAAGTAATTTCAAATTCATTCAAACTCCAGTTTTTGTCCCCTTTCAGTTTAAAAAGTTATTCAAAAACTATTGAGTTCAGAAAAAGAAAAAGTGTATGTTAGCAAAGTGTAGGTTTTGTCAAATGGAACAACTTTCATATTGAAGATTTCAAGTTCAGTTTGAAATCCAGAGTAAATTTGATTGAATCAGTTTTGAAAAAGTGTCCCTTTTGTTTTTGAATATAGTTCAAAAACTTTCGGAATTTGAAAATGTTCTATTGACAAAGTTGTAGATCTCATTTTTCTGAACAACTTTGGTGTTTTGAGTTTTTGTCGCACAGTTCAAATTTTGAGAGTAATTTGCAAAATACAAAATCTGCTCAAAGTCAAACCCTAGGGCATAGCCCTGTTCCTCTTCCCCGGCGAGCTAGGGGGGGGCCCGGCCGCGCGCCCTCGCCGGATTCGCATGCCGCCGCGTGTCCGAAGCTCCTTCGCCCGAACCAACTCCACGCCGATGCTCAGCGCATCATTGCGCACGCGTCTGACCCCTAGTTGACAATGCTACCGTCCCCCACCGCCCGCAGGACCTCGCCGCCGCGTGTTCGCCGCCGGCAAACACAACGCCCGGTCCCTGCGTGCCAAACCGCTGACCCTTGGCCTCGCACTCGATTGCGCACGCACTGAGTCACCTTATCCGCCCCCGCGCGCGTCTTGCCAGCCTCTCGCCGCGGCTATAAGAACCCCGCCGAGCCGGCCGGAGTGGAAACCAGCTCCGCCACCGTGGCCAGAGCAAGCCCGAGCCTCCGCCTCTCTCCCAGCTAGCCCAGAAGCTCCGCCAAGTCCTTGCGCAGCTTCACCACCCCTCAATTTGGTCGCTACCGCCTCCATTCGCCCGGCGTAGCTCGTCGTTGTCATCTCCGGCGAGAATCCCGTCGAGGTCGGGATCGTGAAATACTCCCTCTACGGCCTTGATCATCCTCCGCTGACCCCCACATCACCTTCCTTACTCCTTTGCGCCTCTGACTGCCCCCTTGTGGTCGCTTATGTCGCGCAGGATCGCCGAGTCGACGATCGCCGCCGTGAGCTTCCCGCCGGTCACCGTCGACCACCTCCCTCCGTTCATCCCCTCACCGCGCTGAGTCCTCGAATCGACCGCCGGTGAGCTCCTGAACCTCTCCATGCCCTCGGTTTCGCCGCGGAGTGACTGTAGTGCCCGGCGCAGCAGCGCCGCCGCCGTCAGCCGGCCGCCGGTGAGCGAGGGAGAAGAACAGTGCCGATTTTCTATTTCTTCAAACATGTGAATAGTGCTCTGATTTCTCTTTTTTGTGGTATTTTCTGTGTTGATCCAAAAATTCTGAAATTTTGATGGTAGATTCTTTACACCTTGAAGTATTTTATAAAAATATAAAAGTTGACTTTTCTGCAAAAATTTGAAAATGAAAAATCTCCCTTTTAATTAATAAATGATGGTTTTGGATTTTTAGAAAAAGATTTATAACTCCTAAATTTTTTAGATCACTTTTTGTGAGCTAGTTATGCCATGACAAGTCTCTGGTGAAATTTTGAAGTCATTTGAAACAAGTTGATTTTTGGGTATTTATTTAATTCCTAAATAGTGCCTTTTGTTAATTAATGCCTAGATTTAATTGAGCACCTTAATGACCTCCAAAAATTATGAAATTTGTTTTGCCATATACTTGTACCATAATGAACTTGTGAGATTAATTTGGTAATTTTTGGAGCAACTTCATAAAATGACCTTTTTAATTAATTTAGGAAAATAGAAAAAAAATGATTAGGGTTGGTAATAAGTGTTTGATGATGTGATCTTTGGATTGATTGATGTTCATAGACCCCTACCCTTTGGTCTATGATGTTTGTGATGTTATGATTTGATGATGCTTAGGATAATCATAATAAGGGCTAGTTTAATCAATATTGCTTAAGGAAGAAATGATTACCTTTTATGCTCAACCTAGATTTCAATCATGCCTTGCTTAAAAGTAATCTAGAATCAGTGGAATTGTCTTGCACCATAAGTTCATATCATCATTCTCATGAGCATTCATCATTGCATCCGTATAGTTGACGAAGAAGGACCTGAAGTCGAGGTAGCCACCGAAGGATCTGTCCCCGAGGCAACCCCGAGCTCCGGCACCTACACCACCAACCCCGAGTCTGCTCTTTTTGCCATCCAAGACAAGCCCCGGTGCATTTAACCTTTCCTTGAATTTATAAAGTGATTTCCTTAAACGCTTTTGAGTTAAATTACTGCATTAGGTTTATAGGAGTTGTGTGCTATCCTAATTGATGCATTATCCACCTTGACCACTGATACACCCGAAGCCTGCTTTTCAAAAGTGTTTGAAAAAGGCTTAGCAATGCTTATTGAATTAGACTTTGCAATAAAAATGCCAATTCCAAAAGTGTGATCACTGAAAGAAACTTTATGGGAATTTCTGGTTTACTCCCACTATTGGCTAAGTATCTGATCCGTATTTAGTCAATGGGAAGGAGAGGTTGTCCTTGCGTACGGTGCCGTCATGTGTAGTCCGGGACTCAACAGTTGACACCGACCGGGACAGGGTTAAAAAAAAACCGACAGGACCTGTACTCTTGGGTTAGAGTCCCGAGGTGCTTGTCGCTGGCGGAAAAATGTAGGGACCATCCGTATGGGGGCCTGCTGGTCAAGACTTGTAACTATTCACATACTGCGGAAAGCTCTGGCTCCGAGAAATCCATTATTGGACCGACAACCGCGCACTGGGAGTGGAGAGATGGCGGAAGTAGCATGTACCCACGTGGGTTAGAGTCCCGGATTGGAGTGGTGTACTGTACTTCCGGGTGGCGTAGGACCGGGCCCAATCTTGGAGGAATCGTGGAAGACGAGTTGGCATATGCAAGCTTGGGTGCTACATATGCAGTGTGGATAGGGATCCTCAGCTGAGTATTATTTATCCGGATTAACGTTGCTCCTCGGTTATGGAGACTTGGTCCACTGACTGTCAACGGAGAGTGGTTCTCAACTAGGAATGTTTTTGAAATGTAAAATGAATCATGAATGATGAAGAATTGAGGAAAAACTGAACCTTTCAAAATAAAATAAGATTTACAAAAAAATGCTTTTCTGCAAAATACTTGATCTTGCTTAAGCCTTACCTTGACTACCCTAAGCTTTCATTCCTGAGTTTTCTCCCTTTTCCTTTAGTCGGGTAAGTCTTGTTGAGTACCTTTGTACTCAGGGTTTTATTACCCATGTTGCAGGTATGGCAGATTCCTCAGTATGCCTTGGACCCTGCTGTGTGACTGTTGTTCAGGAAGAGGCCGACGAGGCCGATGAGTGATTATTCACCCTCGGGCTGGGTGATGTATCTTTACCTTTAGTTGTTGTCATATGCTACTCTGCCAACTCTATCTATTTGAACTATGGTCTGTAATAACTTCACTTTAATTTTATGTTGAACCCTGGTTTGTAAAACTATTGTTATCTAAGTCTTCCGCTATTTACTCCGATGTTATTTGTCAAAATGATCAAAAGATTGTAACTGAATTGTGAGATGATCCTGCGGACAACGGGCTCTGATGTAGCCCAGTAGCGGAACCGGTCTTAATCTCTTGGCTGTACGGATCGACTGTAGTGGTTGACGGTGATCAGTGGGCCATGGGATTAGGGCCGTTACGTTACAATTAGTCCAATTTGGTTATGTTGTTCATCAAACACCAAAATCCGAAGTTAAATGGTCCGAGGTCTATTTTCCTTACAATCTCCCCCTTTTTGGTGATTGATGACAACACGACCAAAACAAGCAAATAATAGATACATAATTTAAAATGCAATCTACTTGCTAGGATGCAATGCAAAGGCAAGATCATATGATGCTTAAAAGATACCAAATTGAAATACATTTCTTCTAGCATATCTTGCCCTTGCCATAGAGTTCCTCTTTGTGACTTTATGGATTAAGACTCCCCCTAACTCCATAAATCACTTCGTCCCTTTTTGAACCATTCCCATGAAAATAACCATAGAATTTTTTAAAATTTGATTTTGGTTATTTTGTTTGTTTTAGTTTGGGCTTGATTTTGGTCCCTACACATTCTCCCCCTTTGGAATCAAACACCGAAAAGGAAGACATTAAAGCTCTAGAGAGGAAACATTATATAAGCTAAACTCCCCCTAAGTATATGCATACATATGTTGTAAGGCTAAAGCATATGCATAACCGACAAAATAAAGCATAAAGGAGTTTAAACTATATAATGTATGGAGAGAGCATATAAGAGTATCAAAGTGAAATCAACATAAGGTTATCGGTTAGGAATACCATATGTAGATACCAAATGAATTCTCATCACATATGATGCTTGTCTCCGGGAACTCCATTTTCCTTGCAATGAGACTACTACACACATGATAGACTTGAAAGTAGTGTTAGTCTCAAAGCTTCCAAAATGTAGAGTAAACTCCCCCTAAAAGTGTGCATACAAGTTGGAATACTTGTGGGAGACATGCACATTGACTTGTAAGGTCAAACTACCATTTTCATACTGATATTACAAGAATTGTGACATCAATTGAGGATGGTAATTAGGATAGTTTATCTACACTTTGGACTTTGGCACATATAAGATAAATACAAAGTAAAAGAAGCTATGTGTCGTGCTTCTAACCAATTAAAACCATGTAGAATTGCTCTAAGAATGTGAGTGATACCGAGCAAAACTACCATATGATAAGCCTAATTTGCATGATAAAAGATATGAACATACTAATGCAAACATAGGCAATGAAGGAACTAGATGCTAAAAGTAATTGCAAGAAATTATACCATTGAAAATAATTGCAAGAATTTAAATCTAGTTACCTAACATGGGAGGGGGAACTTGGGTCCATAGTGCCTACTAACATACTTGGCAATGACATGATCCAATGTGATGCACCCCATGATATGCACCCAAAACTTTGCCAAGTCTCCAAATTCCCCGAAAGCCAATCTTGCTACTCACTTCCCTTTCGGGATCCAAACCTTTTTGGTGCTCTTCATGGTGGAGATAATGTCCTTTGGCACCCAAATGCGTTTGGTTCCATTGTTGGCTTGCTTGTTCACCTTGATGGCCACCACCTTGTCATTCTTCTTCTTCTTCAAGAGATACGGTGTGGAGGCCTTCTTGTTCACCTTGTTGGTGTAGGTGTTGGAGAGCTTGCTTGTTTGCTTTTTGTTTTTCTCTTTCTTCTTTTGTCCCCCATGCTTCACCTTGCACTCATAGGACTTGTGGCCTTCCTTGTGGCAAAGGTAACAAACCACGGTTTGCTCCTCATCAAGCTTCTTCACTCCCTTGACGGTGTTATCTTGATGAGTTCGGGTTTGCTTCCCCTTGCCTTTTGCTTGGGTCAAATCCTTGGTGAGGCGAGCCACTTCTTGCCTTAGTAGCTCATTCTCCATTGCAACTTCTTGTGTGCATGTTTCTACAATCACATTCTCAACATAAGCTTGTTTGCATATGGGTGAGTCTAAATCAAGTAAGTCAATGCAAGAAGTAGAGGCATCCTTTTTAGGCATATCAAAGATTGATTTCTCAATTTTAGGTGCCTCGGTGGGGTTTGCTCCGATGGTTTCAAGATTAGCAACTTTATTGGTTAGCTCATCACAATGTTTGCACATAATTTCCATTTTGGCAAGCAAACTTTTGTAAGCATCTTGTGTGCTAGCTAACTTTGCTTTTAGTTTTTCATTTTTCTTAGCAAGTTGCTCATCATTACTTGTGCTATCATATGTGCTTATACTAGCCTCAAGTTTCTCAATTTTATTAGATAGCTCAACATTTAAGTTTGAAAAAGTTTCATATTGATCTAGCATAGTATTGTAGGCTTGTTGAGAACTATCTAATTTTTCTTTTAAGACCTTAATCTTCTTTTGTTGGCTAGTACAAGCTTTAGCATATTTAAGATTATCTTGCACAAGTTGATTGTAAGAAGGTAGCTCATCATCACTATCACTATCTCTATCACTATCACTAGAGATAGGGTTTGTGTTACCTCGTGCCATAAGGCACATATGCGAGGAGCTTGATGATGAGTGCTTGCGGCCATGCCTCTTGTGTTGGACTTCATCATCACTTGATGAATCATCCCATGTCTTGATGGTGGTGAGAGCTTTGGCCTTGCATCCCTTCTTTTTCTTGTCATTGGGTGTGGGCTTTTGTTTTGGACAATCTTCCACAAAGTGCCCTTTCTTGTCACATCTATAGCATCCCTTTTTCCTTTGCTCTCTTCTTTGATTGGTGAAGAGGCAATCTTTTATTGTGATGGGCACACCCTTGACATTGAGCTTGCGGATCATCCTCTTCACTCCTTTCATGAGCTTGATTGTTTCTTCTTCATCTAAGGAGGAGTCGGATGAGGTGGAGGCTTGATCATCATCACTTGATTCTTCATCTTCATCATCCTCTTCTTCACTTGAGGAGCTTGAGCTTGTCTCAACTTGCTTTTTGCCCTTCATCTTTTTGTGCTCACATGGGAGAGCAATATCTTTGCTTGATGAAGCGGCTTCTTCTTGACCCATCTTGCGTGACATCTCAAACGCCACCAATTTGCCAATGACAATGGCCGGGGTCATGGTGCTCAAGTCCTCCATGTTGTGGAGGATGGTGATGATGGTTGCATATTTGTTCTTTGGAAGCATGGAGATGATCTTCCTCACAATATCCGCATCACCTAGCTTTGTAATTCCTATAGAATGGAGCTCATTGATAATTAGATTCAAACGAGAATACATATCACGAACAAGCTCATTATCATTCATTTTAAAGGAATCATAGCTTGTTTTAATTAGGTGATGTTTTTGCTCACGTACATTACTTGTGCCATCATGGAGCTCATGTAGTTTTAACCAAATTTCATGAGATGTTTGCAAAGTAAAAACTTGGTTAAAGACATCCATGCTAATAGATTCAAACAAGCAATTCTTAGCTCTAGCATTAAGATGAATTTTTTTTTCATCACCCGCGGTAGGCTTCTCGGGATTCTTAATGGGTTTCATCCCGTCGCGGGTGACTCTCCAAACACCTAGATCAACGGCTTCTAAAAAGCAAGCCATCCTAGCACTATAGTAAGGGAAGTTAGTGCCGTCAAAGTGTGGAGGCCTAGAGGTATCCATCCCAACCTCTCTTAGGGGCGTCGGCTCGAAGGCGATTAAGCCAAGAGTCCACAAGAGAGCCAACCGGCTCTGATACCAATTGAAAGGACCGTGATGCCTAAGAGGGGGGGTGAATTAGGCAACTTAAAAACTTCTACTCTAAACTATGGCCTCTAATTTCCACCTAACAAAACCTATGCAAGAAAGTAAACTATCTAAAGTGCAACTAAGGTTTTGCTAAGTGTGTTTGCTATCTCTACCGCAAAAGGAGTTATGCTACCTAGTTTCCAAACCTATCAACTAGCATATCAAGCTATGAAAGGTAAAGCACATGAACTAGATAGCAATGTAAATGCGGAAGCTAAAGAGTGTGATAGAGATGCAAACTCCCGTCGACGACTCCGGTATTTTTACCGAGGTATCGAGAAGCGTGCAAGCTTCCCCCTAGTCCTCGTTGGAGCCCCTCGCAAGGAATCCCTCGCAAGGGCCAAGCTCCCGGTCGGGTAACTCCGTGGATAGCTCCGGGCCTTCCCCACGCGCAAGTGGGTCTCCGGTTAAGCCACTCGTGGCAAAGCCTCTCCCGGATGCTCCCCGCCGTCTTCACTATCAAGCTTCCGGCCGAAGCGCCGCGGGCCTTGTTCCCTTCGGTACACGGAGGCGGCCACACCACAAACGCGATTGGTGTGATCTCGCAAGACTTACAAGCCCCACCGATGTACAACCACGGTGCGCGCAAACACCGAGAGATAAGAGGTTTTCAACCTCACTAAACACTAGGCCTAACACCTAGAGCAAGCGCAAAGCGGTGGTCTAACTAGCCTAAGCACTTCGCAAAGCACCTACACTAATCACCTAGTATATTCACTAAGCACTTTGGTGGCTAGAGCAACTAAATATGTGTCTATGCACTATGGTCACTTCCTTGAGCTCCAACCTTGTTGTTTTGGCCGGCCATGGGGGTATTTATAGAGCCCCAACCAAATAGAGCCGTTGGGCAAAGGGATGGGCTTTTCTGCCATCGACCGGACGCTCGTCACGACCTGACCGGACGCGTCCGGTCCCTCCAACGGCTAGTTGCCAGCCTGCACAGGCACTGATCGGACTCTGACATGAGTCCGGTCACATACGATCGGACGCGTCCGGTCGCGTTTTCGTGCCTCTGGAACCTCTCTGAGTTCGATCGGACTCTGCTGAGCTCCAGCGTCCGGTCGACGTCGTAGCATCCGGTCACGTGGACGTGCTGAGGAACAGTAGCATCGGACCGTCCGGTCGCTACTGTCACAGCGTCCGGTCACTTTGACGTGGCGCTGTTGACTGGGTGAACTGACCGGACGCATCCAGGCCAGCGTCCGGTCACTGCGAAGCAGCGTCCGGTCACTCCTTTTTCTTCGTTTCTTCGCGATTTCTTGCGCCGTCTTGGTTCCGTTCTTGTGCATTGGACTTTGCTTGATCTTTAGGGTCTTCAACTAAGCTTCTAGAGTCTTGCTTGAGGTGTTGATCGTCGGATCACCACGTCGCCTTAGTCCAAGTCACATTTGCACCCTATTGGACTACAAAACAAACACTTGCAAATGCATTAGTCCAATTTGGTTATGTTGTTCATCAAACACCAAAATCCGAAGTTAAATGGTCCGAGGTCCATTTTCCTTACACTGGATCTTTATGCAAAATGTTAAGATACATAGCTTTATATATAAGGGCTTAGTTGTTTTGTCGAAAGTCCAGGGTTCCTGATGCAAAAGTTATTTTTGTTTTTAGCAAGTTAAAAATAGCAAATTGTTAGAGATGCTCTTATTTTTTACTTGTCATATGTTTTAGCAACTTGCCAAATCACAAGATATGGCAAGTGAGTTTTGGCAAACTCTTGAAAATGCTCTTACCATGCAAAGTATTTACATACGTTATAGGGAATGTTCTCGTGGAGCTAATGTGATAGTAACGCTACAGTTCAAGAGCTAAAGCTGGCACTCCGGTGCGGTAGTCAGGGCATAGCGGTATGCGTTTGCTTCAAACACGCTATATAATACGTCACTCGATGAATTTTCTCTAAAAAACAATAATACACTTGGATGAATTGAATAGCACGCAAAAGCGGGTCGAGGTGCCGGCGACGAACGTCGGGGCAGTCCCTATTCCTGCACGTCCATCGCGCATCTCCTCCAGGCCCGTTACCCGACAGGCACCTTTTATTTGGGTGCAGATGTGACATTCGTGGGGCCCACGTGTCATCCCCAAAGCATCGACATGGATGCCCGCCGTCATCATTTGATCATCTCGCAGTTTGCGGTATGGGTTGAAAGTTGAAAGTTGAAACTTGAGTGTAAAAGCGAAGAAGCATGGATGCCATTGTCCCGAAGGATCAGGAATTTCAGGGCGCCCGATTTCGTCACGATCGATGATCATGGGTTCATGGCCACTGTCTTCGCAGTTTGCCCCGGCTGCTCTCTGTGTGCACACATCTCGGTGTAACCTGTCCATATCTACTAGTATAAAATAATGCTAGCTCTAAGCTGATATAAAATATGAAAAATGTAATAAAACATATTATATCGTAAAAATAAGCTAGGTGGACTATTTTTTGAGTTTACGGCTTGGTTCGCTTGAATTTAAAGTCATTACAGTTGATTTACATGACTGATTTGTTGTGAGAAAGAAATACTATTTTATAGCTGTTTTATATAGATTAAAACGACTGACACATTTGAAGCCAATATAGCCTATTTTTACACATTCAATTGATGATTAAAATATAATATACCTAACTTCGAAGCTAAATCAGTAATGACGTGACGAGTCGCAAATTGCAATGATTGCAAAGCTGAGTGAAAATTGTGCGAAGGTCGCCGAAAAAACGATTGCAAAGATCATTTCGAGCTTCCAGATCCAGCGGGATCACCAGTGTCCGTGAGCCAATTAGTAGATCACGAGGCCCAGCCCATTAGCAAAAAACCCAAGGCCCTTTTCCCTTTCCTCTTCTCTCGTACGTTCCACGAGCCCACAACCCCCGGCGCTCTTGTCAAAAAAAAAAAAAAAAAAAAAAAAAAAAAAAAACTCGGCGCCCCTGGCCTTGCCACCACTCCGCGCCATGGACCTGGAGCTCGAAGCCGCGGGGAGCAGCGGAACCAGGGCGGTGTCCCTCTCCGTTGACTCCCCAACGGCCGACCTAGGCCGCGGGGACATGGGCGGTGGCGGTCCCTCCCCGGACCGCACCGTCTCGCGCCGCCACGTGTCCCTCCGCCTTCTCGGTGTCGGCGGCGGGGTCGCATTCGAGGTCGTGGGCAGGAACCCCGTCGTCGTCCGCTCCCCGGACGGTGGAGGCGGAGGCGAAACCAGCAGGGTGTTCCGTCGCGGGGAGAAGGGCGAGCTCCGCGCCGGGGACGCGCTGTCGCTGTCGCTCAAGGCGCCTGCGTTCTGGGCGGTGCGGGCGAGGGAGGGGAGCGGGGACGGGGACGGGGACGCGGATGTCGAACCGGCCGTGCTGGATGCCGTGGCGCGGCGGGAGAGGCGTACGCGGGAGCGGAAGGAGAGAGAGAGGGAGAGGCGAGCTGCGGAGGAGGCTATGGAGGTCACCGAAGAGGAAGAAGGGGGAGCCTTGGACTCTGATGTCGAGGGTTTCGACATCGATTTAGCAGACGTAGATCCAGTTCGAGGTGACCTTCTGTTCTTCTTTCATGCATTTTCCGGGAAGGGTTAAAATTTTCCACATTCCACTACAAATTTGAATTTATTGCATAGCTTTTTTAGCAAATATTGTTTGACTTTTAAGTATGAAATTGATACTGCACTCAGTTTAGGTCAGGTTGAAGTGTGTGGTTTCCAATGAACTGGGTTTCAGTTTTACCATCTGTGTTCTGCTTGTGTTAGCTGATGATAGATTCAGAATACTTTGGCTGCCCTGTCGATTTCTAAACTTACGCTCATATGGGGCACAACAGAAACAGTTTGGTGTGGATTCTGGATTTTCTATTTGTTGCAAACCTGAGGAAACTCTATAGTCCTATTAATAGGCATGTGTTGACGGTGAACGATTCCATTCCTATGACATTTGCAGTGGCATAAACTCATATGATCATATGATCTGCATGGGCATCGGTGAACAAAACAAAAATATTTTCATATGGTTAATTGTAAAACTCTGGTAGTGGACTACTCACTACCAGTCAATGCTCTTCATTAATATCTTATTTGAGAATTAGTAATTTTCCAGTGCGTTATATTCCGCTGTTGGCTGTTACTAGGAAAAGGCATTAATGTTAAAATAGGTACTGCAATGTTTCGTCTGAAATATGTTTCTGTCTAATTGAGCAGCTATGGTTTTGTCTGCAGAATTTGGGTTCTTGTCGATGGGCCATGAATTTGACGGTTTCCCAAAGGGAAGGATTCGTGCTCCAAAGGATTAGAATTGGTTTCTAGAGGAAACAAAGAGGAGCTCCGACGATGAAGTTAGCAGTAAGAGGAGAGGTAGATCGAAAGTTCAGAGTTGGAACAAGAAGAAAGATGGAGAAGGCGAAGATGAAGACTGGACTGGTGAGAGTGAGGATGAAAAGGAGTCCCTGGCAAGAGTTCCTAGTCTGAAGAGACCAAAGTATGCAACAAGATCTAAAGGCCCAGAAAAGCCTAGTAAGGAAAAGTCAAAGGTTGGAAGTAGCAAAAGCATCGATGAAGATGAAGGTTCCGAGGATGAAGAGGATGAACAAGATGAAACCCTGGGAGGTTTTTTAGTTAATGACGAGGATGACGAGCCTATGGAAGAGCTGAGCGATGAAGAGGAGGAATTCGACGATGAGGAAGATGATTGATAACCACGTGAAAAATTAACCTTCTCAGTGATGGAACTGATACTGATAAGTGACTAGTAGTGTGTTTGTTCTCCTTTGAACTTGTGTAAAAATAATGTGTGAGAGCTCACAACTGTTGGGAGTGTTGTTACTTCTGAAAAATTGACGTTTTTGTTTGCTCAGCTGATTGATCGATACATCTATCTGTTTGTCCCCTTGGCTGCCCATCGCAACAATGAACCGAATTTTCTCTGCGACACGGCCACGAGTCTGCATGAAAGCAATCCCGATTCCGTTTAAAATCAGTTTTGCACTATCAAAATCAATGTCTTGGTCAAGGTACGATGTTTCTTCATATTGGGCGATAGCGATGTCCA
Organism: Coix lacryma-jobi var. lacryma-jobi; assembly: GCA_009763385.1. NCBI lineage: Eukaryota > Viridiplantae > Streptophyta > Magnoliopsida > Poales > Poaceae > Coix > Coix lacryma-jobi. The sequence continues at coordinate 54,795,713 of CM019824.1, forward strand.
ACACGTGATTGTTTTCACAAGTAGGTGTAAATGATATGGACATTTTTCAACCAATTGAAGAGCTTTAGGACAGTTTGAAACTACTCTACGAACTCTGCTTCATAAACTCCACCGTGAAACATAGTGAAATCTACATGTGAACCCCACATCAAAAGCTAAACACATTACAAATCAATATATGTATAAATCCTAATCCATTCAACCCAGTTTTATATTAAAACCAACATAACCTAACTCACTAAGTAAATCAACCAATTCCCACTCATTCAATGTATACCCATTTGAAAACACAATCCATTAAACCTATCTGAACCCAATCCATTAGCACCCATTTGAAAACACAATCCATTAAACTTATTTGAACCCAATCCATTAGCACTTTAGCAAGGTGAATCCAGACCATAACCCCATCTATGAGGTCATCAAATTCCAAAGAAGACATCCCAAAGTTCTTTTATTTTAGATAGAAGAAATGTTTCTCATCTGCTAGGTGAATTCTTAGGCTCCATTTGACATGGTTTTCACCGCCTTTTAAAGCCGTTTGAGCTGCTTTGTACCAAACAGGGTAAAACCAAATGGCTTCATCCAAGAAATTTTTCAAATTGTGCTCTTACAATGGATATATGGAGGATGGTGCTAAAAAATAGTGGCTTCATACAGTTTCACCTTGCCTTGGTGGGTCATGCATGAGTAGGGATGACAATGGGTATGTGTTGCTCGTACCCTTATCCAGGAAGACATATTTTACCTACTAATTTACTTATACCCATGTTTGGATAGGAGTTTTTTTTTTCATACCCTTACCCATACGGGTAACAGTTACCCATGGACCGTGGATTACCCATGTGCAAAAATGTTTGCAAATCAAAATTACGTATATCAATATATTAGGCTCCCAATTCCAACTAAAACATCACACTTTACAAAATCAATAGTCAATTCATCAAACAAATTAGCTACATGAATAAAGTTTACGTATAGTTTGAGTATTATTGAGCTTGAGTTATGCGATGGTGAATTTGGACCTAGGATTTCTATAAATTGAATCGAGTTTAATTTACCCATGGGTTAATGAGTATGGACTGCAGTCCCACACTCTTACCAAAAGTGTAGCCATACCATTGCTCTAATAGGTTTTTTACCCATTGAGTGTTTCCAGTAGAAATTAGCATTTTTATACATGAGGTCCTCTAAGAGCATATATGTTTTTACTTATAAAGCTGTTTTGCAAAACGGTTCTATCGTCACTAATGGAGCTAAAACAAAAAAAAGTTTCATTGGTGAAGTGGAGGCATATCAAACACAGGACGTCTCTACAACTAAAAAGCATCAAATGTCCAGGTCTACCAGACAGGACCAAAACTCCCTACTTCATGATATGCCACTACAGCCTTTTCTCCACCCCTCATATGCCACTTTTAAAACAATTATTTTTCTACATCTTGCATCATATCACTTCGCACCTCTTTGAGAATCGTTCAGACTCCCTTCTCTTCTATTCTTAAATCAAACATAAGAAAAAGATATATATTTGTCCAATTATTTTATTATTAATCTAATATAAGACATCACAGAGCATAACTCTTGAATTTTAGTGTAATCTTGTCTATAGGACTCCACCTCATGTGCAATAGGACTCCACCTCATGTGCAATAAATCAATAATTTGTTTAGTTCGTAAACTTATGCGTACTAATATGATAATGTTTTTAAGACATTGTTTATAGCTTTGATTTGAGATAAATATATTATCCGCATTAAAAATATTACCTAAGTTTTTACAAAAGATGAAATATGGTGGTATATTTATTGATTTATTGCACGTGAGATGGAGTATTAAATGCTATAAAATATGACACTTTTTAATAATAATATACACGTTTATATTAAATTATTGTGGTATATTTTTCTCGTCGCAACGTACGGGCATTATCCTAGTTAGAAAAAGTACATCAACTGGCCGAATCGGACAGCTGCATCCATCACCATGGGTTTGCATATTGCGGCACACCACCATCATCGGATCCTACAAAACAGACGTAGAATCCGAATTAGCAGACCGTCTATTACAGACTTAATAATTCAATAATAATAATAATATAATATCACAATCAAATAGCAAGGCTAATGATGCTAAGAACTTGTTTAGTTTCCCCAATTTTCCCTAAATATTTCTAGATTCCCCGTCACATCAATCTTTAGCTACATGCATGAAGCATTAAATGTAGTAAAAAAATAACTAATTGTACTTTTAGTATCTACATGTCGAGACGAATCTTTTGAGTCTAGTTGGTCTATGTTTGAACAAAGTTTGTCAAATAACAACGAAAGTGCTACAATGTGTTTTCCAAATATTTCTGAGAACTGAACAGGCCCTAAACACACACCAAATGACCCCCAGGGTTCAATCCAGAGGCAAATTCCAGTACCGTACCACAGTACCAGTGCCGCCAGCGCCATTGTAATGTATCCATCATATATATCCCAATATGACATTGCCAGTGACACAGGCAATGTGCATGACTCATAGTCAAAGGTAGTTGCTGAGTGGCGCAGGCAGCACCATTGCAGCTGCACCCCCGCACGCTCTCCACCTTTCGTGGTGATCACTGATCGATCAGGGGGTCTCAGGCATAGTAAATTAGACCGGACCGAACCGGCAGTCGGACCGCTAAAAGACCGAACCAGAGACTATAGCGGCTTGGTTCACTTAAAAGACCGTTTGTGCAATTGAACCGCTAAAAACCGTTCGAACCGACCGGTTTTCAGTGAACCGGGCGGTTCGTTATGAACCGAGGTGGTTTTTTATCTTGACAAAAAATGCCCTCTGTATGAACGGAAGGAGGTGATCTGTGTAATTTGGCACTTGTTATTTGAATTTCTGAACCTGTGGGTTGTGGCCAATGGGCTGTGATGTGTGATTGTGAGACACTGATTGTAAGACTATATTTGTGTGATGTGTGACTGTGTGAAGGTGAGACTATGTTCAATATGTTGCTACTTGCTACGAACCTTATGCTTGTGTGTAAACTGTGAAGATGAACCTTATTATGTTATCATGCATCAAAAGCTAAATTACCATGTTTCATCTATCAATTATATTATAGGATAAATTTTTCCTACTCCCTGAGAGTAGGAACTCTCATGTGGTATATCTCTAGATTTATGATGTATATAGCCTAACGAAGTATATGTACGTGGAGTATATAATGATACTAAAATATCTACAACAATATTTATGTTGAGTATATATGTATACATAGAGTATATAGTTATAATTATTTTATATAGTACTGTAATGATATTTATAGTAATATATTAAAAAATATAGGCTATGTTAATTTTTTTCAGGTAGTAAGATTTCAAGTATCTTAAAATAAGTATGTAAACTACTCAAGGTGATAAATAAGTATAAATCCATACATAATGTTGATTATTGAAGATGGGAGTAACTACTCCCGGGAGTATATAAAATTTACCCTTATTATATATATATATATAATTAAACATCATATATATGCACCGGTTCAAAGTATTTGTTGCCGGTTCGACTAATCGGTTCAATTAAAATGGACCGGCGGTTCAATCGGTTCTTAACGGTTGAACCAATGAACCATTGAACCGATCGCCTCGTCGGTTCGATCTCCGGTCCGGTTCGAAAAACTATGGTCTCAGCTCAGGGACTCGGCGAGCCAATCTGCTGCACAAGCTCCTCAACCTCTTTCTCGTCCATCTCCGCCCACGGCTCCACTGGCTCAGTGGCAGCCGCGGCCGCGACGAGCTCCTCAACCTCTTTCTCGTCCATCTCCGCCCACGGCTCCGCCGCCTCAGTGGCAGCAGCTGCGGCAGCGACGAGCTCATCCACCTTGGCGTCGATCTCCACCTGCTCCTCCCCGAGCAGCTCGTACCATATCATGTCCGTGGCGTTAGCGGTGTCGGAAATCTGCGCCGCTGCCACGGCCGCCGGGATCGGAGCCGCCTCGACCTCGGCGCCCGCTGCCAGCGCCAGCTCCTCCAAGGCGAGGACGTCAACTGCGTCCGGGGCGGCGTCGAGCAGCCGCCGCTTCCTGCCGGCCTCTACGTGCGCGCCGTCGCGGCGCGCCAGCAGGCCGTCTAGGAAGACCGGGTTCCCGATGGCGCGCGCCAGGAAGGCGGTGCACTGCTCCTGCCGCCGCTCCGTGCCTCGCACGCGCCGCTCCATGTCCAGCAGCTGCGCGCGGGCCTCCTCCTGCTCGCGCCGCAGCCGCGTCAGCGCCTCCCGGTCCCGCCGCAGCCTCTCGACCTCGGTGTCACGGTTGCCGCCGGCCACCGCCGAAGACGGAGACGGAGACGCTGTGGATCCCACGGAGCCCCCGCGGCGCCACCGGATGTTCACGAGGAGGTGCCGTTGCCCCGTGAGGAAGTCAGCGTGCGCGAACTCCCACCTGTCAGGGCTCACCTTGCGGAATCCCTGCACAACATTGCATTGCAAATTAGCAAGGAGAATCAGCAAATTGATTAGCAGAAGGATAACTACACTAGCGTTGCAATGTTTGTTAATTATAAATTGAGATTTGATTACGGACGTAGGTGTTAGAGCTGCCGGAGGAAGGTGGAGAAGTTGCCGTGCTTGAAGCTGTTGTCTGGTGACTAAAATCCTACTTAGAATAGGACTAAGAAAGGTGTGCTATTAGGACTTCTAGTTCTACTAGGTCTTGAGTGTAGAATCCTACTAGGAGTAGGACTCCTATTTGTATGTATGAGGGTCTTGGAGGGGACTATATAAATTAAGGGGTAGAGGTCATAGGCATCGCAACAAGATCACATCAAGATCACAAGCCAACACAAGGGGTCTCATCCAAGGCTTGTACGGAGCAATTAGGAGCGCTCAAGAGGATTAGACTAGACAGTTCTATTACACTAGATTCTTGTATAGGGCAAGAATCAGTGGGTCCTGGAGGGTCAAGTAGGGTTGTGAGAGAGCGACAATCTCTTGTACTCTTTTGGAGTTGTGCTAATAGAATTTGCGGTCGGCTTTGCCAAATCCTAATCTCTTGTCGTGGTTGCTTCATCATCATCTAGGGTTTTCTACGCGATTCGACTACATCGTTCTTGATACAGTGCTAGCTTGTGTCATATTCGCAACATCCTTTCAAAGATCCGAAGGCTGCTGCGCATAACTAGAGGTATCAGATTATAACAAGTGGTATCGGAGCCAATGTCGAATTGATTTGATTTTGTGAGAAGATTGACAGGGCTAGGAAGCACAAAATTAAGGCGATATCAGGGATGTGGAATCAAGTAGAGAAATTTGATGGCAAAGGGAATTTCAGCGTGTGGCAATGTGTGATACAAGATGTGCTTGTCCAACAAGGTTTGATTGATGCTCTCGAGGGCACCAAGCCGGACAAGATAACTGATGAAGAATGGAAGGTGATGGAGCGAAAGGCTGTCAGTATAATTCGACTATGTCTCTCCAATGAGGTAAAGTACTCGGTAATCAAGGAGAATTCACCGACGAAATTATGGAAGAACCTAGAAGAGTTGTATACGGCAAAGTCGCTGACAAATCGGTGGGTACTAAAGCGTCAACTATTTAGGTTACGCATGGAGGAAGGTACACGATTCGTCGACCATCTAAATGTCTTCAACAAGCTTGTCACGCAGCTGATTAGTGTGGATGAGAAAATTGAGGAGAACGATAAAGTAGTCATATTGGCTTCATCCTTACCACCATCGTGGGAGCAGCTAGTGATGAATATTCTCGTCGGGAAGACTCATCTCAACTTCAACGAAACAGTTGCATATCTACTGGAGGCAGAGTCCTTAAAGAAGCCGCAGGATTCTTCATTCTCGGGTGATCAAGCTTTGACTGTTTCAAGTGGAGCAGGAAAAGTCAAGAATCATGAGAAGAAGAAAGACAAGAGCAAGGGACAACGTACATGCTATCTATGTGACAAGGAGGGTCATATGATAAAGGACTGTCCAAGTTTGAAGACTATGAGAGGAACATGCTCAGTGGAAAGTGACGATGAAGGTGACGTACTTATCGTCAGTCAATCAGGTACTATTCATGATTGGATATTAAATTCAGGAAGTTGTTTCCATATATGTTCGGTGAGGGAGATGTTTGACGAAGGATTTCTACACCCAGCGAATGGAATTGTTCACTTAGCGGATTGCCAGGAGTATGCAATAACTGAGGTGGGAACAATTACATTGGAGATGCATAATGGAACACTTTGCACACTGACGGGAGTTCGGTATATCCCGGGATTGAAAAAGAATCTAATATCTGTGAGGTCGCTAGAACTTTGTGGATTATCACTTCAAGGTGGAGTCATGCGAGTTACTTGCAAAGGGCAGGTAATTATGAAAAGTATCTGGATTAATGGAGGATATCGAGTGATAGAAAATCTTATGGGTGATGCAACCATGAGGAGATTTGGTAAAAATCCTGATCAGGAGAAGGAAGTCGTCTCGACAACGGCAGGTGCTCAAATCTCAATTGTGGTCAAGTGCAAGGCTACAAAGACGGTTGCAAAATCTAACAATCGTAGAGGCGAAGCTACGCGTTGTTGGAGGAAGGAAGACGTGGTCAGACTAACCACGCAGTACCAACGAGTAGGTGGATCTCGAAGGCGGTACAAACCTATGACATGGAGGGCCAAAGGAGAAGGTGGTGTGATTAACCAAATTACACCACGATGGAGCTCTCAAATGGAAGGTTCAGGCACTCCAGCCTAGAACTGACAAGCACATTGTGGTGATGTGCATGAGCCTCTGTGGTAGAGGCACTCTCGAGGTGGGAGTATAAATAAAAAAGAAGAAACCGATTTGGAGCAAATTCTTGGAGGAGCACGATGGCTTCAAAGGATTAGAGTCAAGGTGGAGTTTGTTGTATGGTGACTCAAATCCTAGTTAGAATAGGACTAAGAAAGGTGTGCTATTAGGATTAGAATAGGACTAAGAAATATGTGCTACTAGGACTTCTAGTTTTACTAGGTCTTGAGTGTAGAATCCTACTAGGAGTAGGACTCCTATTTATATATATAAATCAAGGGGTAGAAGCCATAGGCATCGCAACAAGATCACAACAAGATCACAAGCCAACACAAGGGGTCTCATCCAAGGCTTCTACGGAGCAATTAGGAGCGCTCAAGAGGATTAGACTAGACAGTTCTATTGCACTAGATTCTTGTATAGAGCAAGAATCAGTGGGTCCTGGAGGGTCAAGTAGGGTTGTGAGAGAGCGACAATCTCTTGTACTCTTTTTGAGTTGTGCTAATAGAATTTGCGGTCGGCTTCGCCAAATCCTAATATCTTGTCGTGGTTGCTTCATCATCATCTAGGGTTTTAGCTTGTGTCATATTCGTAACATCCTTTCAAAGATCCGAAGACTGCTGCGCATAACTAAGGATATGAGATTATAACAGAAGCGGCGCGGAAGGTGCCCCGCCGCGAAGGCGTGTGGATCCCACACCACGAAGCTGTTCCGCGCAGCGCCCCACGAGATCACGCCGTCCGTCGCCGGGTCCTCCACCAGCTCGAACGTTTTCGCCAGGAACGGCGGAACAGTAGACCCCGGCGGCGGCGTCTGCCAAGGCTCCGGCGCTGGCGTTGCGCCGGCTCCCGGCCAGTGCCCGCCGGCATCGCTGTCAGTGTCCACGTCCAACACCACCACCACTTCGTCGTCCTCCTCCTGCTTGACCGTTGTCACGGCTGGGCGCTCCATCCGGCGGAGGACGCGCCGCAGCCCGCAGGTGCTGCTATGAGTTCGTCGCGTTGAGTACGCTGGTGGGTAGGTTGGTGTTTTGGCGGGAGACATGGGCGGTGTTCCGCTATTTATAGAGGGGATGGAATATTCTAGAAAGTACGAGAAGGAAGGGATGGAGCCGTATTTTCTTTGGAAGCTTCTCACGGGCGCCAGAGAGCTCGCGGGAACGGCTGGGCCGCGAGATAGTTTTCCTGGTCATTGCATTTCAATTATTTTTTATCTTTTCTTTGCATGATTTTCTTTGGAAAAAGTCTACTTTTCGTCCCTGAACTTTCGCGAAAGTCCGCTTTTCCTCCCTCAACCGCAAAACCGGACAAACTACCTCCCTCAACTTTTCAAACCGTGCGTTTTACCTCCCTGGAGTGGTTTTGAGGGCGGTTTTGCTACAGTGAAGGGTGGTTTTGCTACAGTGATGGCAGTTTTGTCTTTTTCTTTTTTATTTATTTCGGCTGAATTTTTAAAAAACCGTAGTAAATTATAGAAAAATTATAAAATAAAAAATTTAATTTTGTTGGACTCCACATGAGTAGATCTACACAGTTTATATATAATATGATATGATTTAGTATAAAATTTTTGCTATGAAGGTTTTTTCCATTTATTTCGGCTAAATCTTTGAAACGTTATAGTAAATCATAAAAAATAAAATACAATTTTGTTGGACTTAACAGGAGTAGATCTACACATGAACATATAATATGGTATGTTTTATTATAATGTTTTTGCTCTAGTTTAAGATCTGTACTTTTCTATAACTAATTAAAATAATTTAAAGTTGCATCATTTATAATTATTTTGATGGACTAAAACATATCATATTATATGTTCATACATAGATCTACTCATGTTAAGTCTAACAAAATCGGATTTTATTTTTTATGGGTTTTCTATGATTTACTATAACGTTTAAAAGATTTGGCCGCAATAAATAGAAAAGAACAAAACCTTCACAGCAAAAACTTTGTACAAAAGTATGACATATTATATATAAACTGTGTGGATCTACTCATGTGGAGTCCAACAAAATTAAATTTTTTATTTTATAATTTTTCTATAATTTACTACAGTTTTTTAAAAATTCAGCCGAAATAAATAAAAAAGAAAAAGACAAAACTGCCGTCACTGTAGCAAAACCATCCTTCACTGTAGCAAAACCGCCCTCAAAACCACTCCAGGGAGGTAAAACGCATGGTTTGAAAAGTTGAGGGAGGTAGTTTGTCCGGTTTTGCGGTTGAGGGAGGAAAAACGGACTTTCACGAAAGTTCAGGGAGGAAAAGTAGACTTTTTCCATTTTCTTTTGAAAAGTGCTGTGCATGATTTTGATTTGGGATGAGTGGCCCGCTGCTGCCGTGCCAGTTGCGGGTTGCCAGAATCATTTGGATCTGGGAGTAGAATTGATTTGAACGCGAATTTGGGCTGGGCTGGGCTTGGCCGGGAGGCCGGAAGCTGGCCTGGTCCATGGATTGAAAAGAATTTAATGGGGGCCTATTTAATGGAGCCGGATTCAGTGATTTTATGAGTCACAACGTAACTTTGCCTCAATCTCCACCATCCAGCTAGCATCTAAGAACATCTTCAAGAGTTTGCCAAAATCACTTGTTATCCTTTGTTTTTTTGGCAAAACTAGAAAAAGAAAGCTCCAACAGTTTGACATATGACTTGACAAATTTTGTCAACTTGCCAAAAACCAGCCCATCACTCCCATATTTGTGAGTGGTACGGGACTTGCCAAAATATCGTTGCTCCTCCCTTCGTGCCGCCCAGCCCATCCCGCGCCAGGGTCGCAGCTTCCGCCACCGTCTCCGCTGCGGAGGGGGCCGGCGCCACTGTCAGGGGTGGACGCGGGCGCCGGAGGCCGTCCCCGTGCCGTGCTCGCCGGGCGGTGGCTCGCCGGAGGCCGTCCCCGTGGCGCGCTCGCCGGGAGCAGGGCGCCGGGCGGTGGCTCGTCGGAGGCCGTCCCCGTGCCGCACTCACCGGGAGCAGGGCGCCGGGCGGTGGCTCGCCGGAGGCCGTCCCCGTGCCGCACTCGCCGGGAGTAGGGCGCCGGGCGGTGGCTTCCCGTGCGTGCGCTCCCCGTGAAGAGGAAGAAGAAGGACACCTACACAATTTTTCTAGATCTTTATGCAAAATGTTAAGATACATAGCTTTACGTATAAGGGCTTAGTTGTTTTGTCGAAAGTCCAGGGTTCCTGATGCAAAAGTTGTTTTTGTTTTTAGCAAGTTAAAAATAGCAAACTGTTGGAGATGCTCTTATTTTTTACTTGTCATATGTTTTAGCAACTTGCCAAATCACAAGATATGACAAGTGAGTTTTGCCAAATCACAATGGATGCAGATCAGCCCATACAACAGGCAACGCACAACAGGCCAGCACGACGCAATTTCAAGAAAAAAATATCTATCAGTTTGCAAATTGAAGAAAAAAATGACTGCTCACTAGCGGCAGCTCACTCTCAAAAATAAACTGGTAGTCAACAAAATAATATTACTAAAAACAACACACATAACTATCTTTGTCAGCTTTCTAACAATGTTGTGGTGTCTAAAGATGTGAGTTTTGTTCGCTTAAACTTATCAGCCGATTTATTAGTTGTACTTTAATTTATTCTGTCTCACAGAATACTATTGAACCAAACAAAATTAGCCATGGATGAAAATGATTTTTTTATATTTAACCTTTTTAAAAATAATTTTTTAAAGATATGGTGTGTGTGAACGTAGAGGAGAATTTTTATATTTTAACTATTTTTATTTAATACTTTAAAAATAATCATGTCTAAAAAATATTTACAGATCTAATCCTTTTGGTTACGCCAATGTCGTCGATGTGACCAAATAATGTTGTCGAGCCGTATGCATTGGCAAGACAACATATTCACGTTGAATGGTGTTTCTAACGTGGAGAATCTTGTCACGCCACTCCCGCTGGTGTGACGCAGTCTTGTCGCGCCATCGGAAGTGACATGACAAGATTGAATTTTTGAAAAATCATAACTTTTCAATACGACAACGGATGAAGATGATTTTTTATATAGAAATTGTAGAGATCAATGAGATCAACAATTTTCTAGTTTTGAGTTTTTTTCATTTAAGAAAGTTTAGATGCTCAAAAAAATAATATAATATTCAACAATCGCGCACTTGCACTTGCCGCATTAGAAAAACTTGTTTGACAGAGTTAGTAGTTATTTTTTGCTTCAAGTTTAAAACTTGTTTGACGAGATTTTGTACAATCTTTTCTCATACGTGTCATGAAGAAGCATCTTGTGCATGCTTTAAGAGAAGAAAAAAATATATGGTTTGGCATCTCGTTAATGACGAGCGAGGCAGCCGCCGCTACGAGGTGGCGCCAGGAGCATGAACAAGATGCGACTCCACGGAGGTGGCAGTTCGGTCTACACGTGCTGATCGACACGGACGAAGGAAGGGGCTCGGCGGGGAGGCAGCCACACGGCGCCTCGTCCAGGCCTCGCACATCACCGCCCAAGGAGAATATACGCCGGTGCCAGAGGAGGACCGCAATGAGGCAGCCTCTGTTCATCTACTAGGCGCCACCGTCTACGCCATGAAACAAGGAGGCAGCCGCACTTGCACATCACTGCACCGAGAAGGAGATAGCGACGGAGCTTTCTAGCCACGTCGAGAAAGAGATCGGTTCAAGTTGGCCATGGTGGGAGCGCACCGTCGCATTCCCGCCGGCTAAGATCATCCATGACTAGACCATCGTCGTTCGTCGATGCCGGCGCCGCGCACCACTCCCAGGAGGACGTTAGGAGGCGGATCAAGATCTGCAGCCAGAAGCGGAGGAGGCAACCACACGACGTCCTTGTCCAGACCGTGCACGACGGCTGACGACTACGGTGCAGCTGCAGCACGATCTGCATCTCACGCATCTTGTTGAGGCCACAGGCTGCCATCATGAAAGCGCCACTGGAATCACGACCGACCAGGAACAGATTGACGGGAAGATGCCCGACTAATCACCATGGAGTCCGGCGGTGCCGATGGAAAGGCTGCACAGAGGGAACACAGCCATGCATGCAACCTGACTGCGCCTAACACTGGCGAAACTCCATCCGAAGCTGCCGCCCCATGGAGCAGCGTCGAGCCCATGCGACGGAACGAGGCAACACAAGGAAAGCCAAAGCCACGGCGGCCAGACTGCACGTCAAGATGAAGGCCTATCTCAACGTTGAGGCAGATGTACGTAGGTACGCACCGCTGGCTAGAGGTGGTGGTCGCCTCGACTCTGCGTTCGCGTCGTCGAGTCATGCTGCTCGGGTCATATTCTTCCACGGTGACCGGACGAGCACGTCGAGGCGGAGCAGGCACGCCCCAACATCGGAGGAGTTCACCGAGTCGGGAGTGACGCCACAAGGACTGCACCAGGCCAGGAACGGTGCCCCAAGACCCTGACGTCAGGCGACTGCGCGTCGAGCCAAACATGACGCTCCGACACTGAACAAATGTGTCGACACCCAACGAGACCATGCGGAGCCGAACCGGAGTTGACGCCCTGACGTTGGATGACCACGCTGGGCCCGGAGCGATGTCGGGATGACCACGCTGAGCCGGAGTCGACGCCCCGACGCTGGTCGACCGCGCTGAGCCGGAGTCGACGCTGGATGACTGCGTGAGCCCGACGAGACACCCCGATGCCGAACGGTTGCGTGCACAAGATCAACAAAGACGCTGTGACACATGACGGAGGCAGCGCCCCTACGCCGCGCCATTATATGAGAGTCCCGAGCTAGAGAGGATGATCAAGGCATGATCAAAGTCCACGATGGATGAACGACGCCAGCCACGATCAATGGCAGCTACAATATTTAATTAATCTATTATCTAGTTTCTCTCGTATTTCAAGTATTATGCAGAATGGCTCCGACTACATCTACATCGACAACCACGAGCCGACTGACACTATCATGGTGGCGAGTCTGGACGGTCTCTACATCTACATCGACAAGCACTCGTCGCTCGACATCACCGAGGAGGCAACACGAGCAGGCGAAGTTGGCAGTCCAGCTGCGCTACACCAACTGAAGGGCTGACGAGGCCTTCTTCTACTTCTACGACTTGTACCACGACCAAGCTCTACACCGTACCTCGGCGACGCTGCCGAGGTCGTCCGAGATGGTTCAGCTACACCGTCTCTATGCATGATCAACTACCACTACAACCACTACGTGTCGTTCGATACCGACGAGGCCAACGATGCAGGCGGGCACAACTAATGTTCTAGCTCCTCTGTACCGGCTTATGGACCGATGAGACCATCACGCCGACGCCACTCACACCTACATCTACACCAACACCACATGCATGGAGAATGTGAAGCGAAGACCAACGACGACGACCAACACAGCTTAATCGGAGGTACTCTATGAGCCTGACTCGCAGGGGTAATTAACTAGGAGCCTTCCGAGGCCCTGGGAACCAGAAGACCACATCGCCTATGTTAACCCAAGTCAGATCACTGCGAACAGGCTACTTGTGGAGCGCATATGTATCGGGAACCTATATTTGTATTTTGCTAAATATGAATAAAGTTTGTGTTCCCTCTGTTTATTTATTTTGTGTACTTTTAGTACACTGACACGTCCGCACATTTATTTCCTACACACAGAGAAATATTTCCGTATTTTTCTGCGGAAACAAAACTGTTACAAGCTTTTGCTTGAAATCACTTGTGCGTGGCCTGCTTTGTGGTCTGTATATGATCCTCAAAAGTCCCTATAACCGTTAGATGCTAGCTGGATGGTGGAGATTGAAGCAAAGTTACATTGTGACTTTGCTCAATAAAGTCACTGAATCCGGCTTCCTATTTAATGTGGATTTTGAAAGAAAACGGTCTGACTCTTTTGTTGACAACACTTAAAAATAAATTATAGACTTTATAAATGAATTGTACAAATATATATATTTTTAAAAATATCCAAATACTTTTTCAAAAATAAATATAAATTTAAAAAATACTGATACTTGGTTCAATATTAGAAAAGAATTTAAATTTGAAAAAAATATTGTCGGTGTTTCGAACCGGAGGGTCCTAGCACCGGCATGTGAATTTGTATCTGCGTGTTCCTAGATCCAGATGGTGATGCAAGAAGAACACAGGAGGTTTATACTGGTTCGGGCAAAGTGCGCCCTATGTACAGTGTGAAATGCGGAGTTTATGTTATCTTGCACCGGGATGCTCGTAGTAGGGGTACAAGCCGGTGAGAGAGGGTGCTGGACCCAGGTCTCGTGTGGGGATGAACGAGTTGTGTGTGTTCTAGTTCGGTGGTTGTGCTGACAGCTTGTCACTTGATCGTTGCCCCTCTCAGGGACGTCCCCGACTCCTCCTTTTATAGCCTCAAGGAGGGCACGGGTTACAATGACATAGTATGTGGGTGCTCTTAGTCAAAAAGGTGGAGGCGAGCTACTGTTGCTCTACAGTGACAGTATGGTCGTCGTGTTTGTCGTCGTGGCCAGGCACGTCCGGTGTTATTGCGATGCAGGGTCGGATCCCTCTGTCCCGTCCTTGCGTCTGTCGGTTTGTGCCGAGTCTTCCGGTCGATGGGTCGGACTTCGTCCGAGGCCCGGTTGCGAGGCCTCGGGCGAGACGGAGTGTGGACTCATCCTCCGAGGCCTGCCATGGAGGACTCAGGGGATGAGGTCATGTGGACTGGCAATTCACAGTGACGGGTGTACTTGATGCACAGGGATTTTGACTCTCGAGGAGAGCCGAGTCCTCCGCTGCGCTGTAGCTTGTTAGATGGTCGTACGTCATGGTGGTCCCGGAGTGGCTATAGTACTGAACAGTGCCACCGGGTGGGGCTTCCCACGCCCGGATCTGCCGGTGGCGGAAAAAGAGGATGTGATTCTCGTCTTGTCTTCCCACGCCTCCTGCATGCCCCTGCCCTGCCCTGACAGCAGGTGTCAGCGCGTTCCAGGGAGGGGTGCGGTTCTGTTCGACAGGACGCGGGCGCAACAGGCGGTGGTGCGGTTGTCAGAACTGAGGAGCGGGGAGCTTCCTTCTTGCGGAAGGCTTGAGGGGTAGTGGAGCGCTCGCCCGAGGCCTGACGCGGAGGGCTCGGGCGAGACGGAGATCGATAGTTTGCTCGAGGCCTGGCTCGAAGGGCTCGGGCGAGGTAGAGAATCGAGCATTCGCCTAAGACCCGGCGCGGAGGGCTCGGGAGAGACGGAGAAAGGACGTTCGCCTGAGGCCTCGCTCGGAGGGCTCGTACGAGACGGAGAACGAGCGCTAGCCCGAGGCCTAGCTCGGAGGGCTCGCCCGAGGCCTGGCTTGGAGGGCTTGGGCGAACGCCCGAATTGTTGGGCCACCGTAGCCTGCTTCCGCTTGACAGGTATTCTGGCCTTGGCTTGGGAGGCCAAGCAGCGTCGATTGCCTTCTTGGCCCTGTTTATGCTTTTCCGAAGCAGAGGTTTTGGGGTACCCCTTTTCCATACACTCGACAGTAGCCCCCGAGCCCCTGGTGGAGTGCTGGCACTCGAGCTGGGGGACACGAAATCAGGATCATAGGGTACCTAAAAACTCCTCGGTGGGGGACGCGCGAGCGTTCCCCACGAGGGTAGCCTCCAAGCCTCTAGGGGGATGCTGGCATTCCCTCAGAGGCTCAGCCGTCGCTTGACAGTTATCGTCGAGTTCCTTGCTGAACTCTGGTGGTGAAGGACCGAGAAAGCTATCCAAGGCGACCAGAGGGGGGGTGAATGGGAGCTTCAAATTTCTTTCGAAATGTTGAGGCCTCTGTCCCACAAAATCAACCCCAAGAGCAAACTCGAGACATGTGATGTCCGCGACCCAGAGAGTGGGTGGATGTTCCCTAGGAACACAACGAGACACCACAAAAACTTCCTCACCCAAGTTCACGCAAGTCAACTAGTGACAGGATGGACTTTGGGTAACCTCAACCTCCCTCGAGCAACGTGAGGGAATTCAAGCTATTTTGCAAAACGGGAAGCCCGATTTCAGTAGAGCATGAAGTCGGAAATCCAACGCAAAAACCCAAAATCAAATCTGAACTCGTACGAGCAAACTGCGGACGAAACAGTGCAAAACTCACTGCATCGGACGCTGGCCTGCGTCCAATGTTCAAGCACCGGACGTGTCCGATGCAAAATGAACAAATCTGGGACCTTACTGCATGGTCATCGAATGCTGGCTACAGTGAAGCCCTAGCGTCCGATGTTCACCCCTCGGACGCGTCCGATGGCAACAGAGCGTCTGATGGTCAGCGTCCGGTGCTCCTTCAAAAACACTGTCAGGTGACACGTGGCGTCTGAGCGTCCGATGTGATGAACTTAGCGTCCGATGCCCCCAAGACCAGCATCCGATGCCCCCGAAACTGCACAGTTCTTCCGCGGATTCAACCCGATCTCCTCCGAATCAAAATCTCTAAGGCTTAGACTTGGTATGAGGAGTTCCAAGGAGGTTAGTGAGCTACCCCTAAGAGATCATGGCTCGAACCTAACTCCAAATCGATGAATCGGAAGAATTCGGGGCAAAGGAGACAAAAAATGATTCGAAATGAAAATCGATCGATCTACTAGCTCGTGAGGTTAGAAGTGAATTCCTTCGGTTGAAAGATGTGCCTCACGATCTAGAACAACTCAGTTCAAATGGAATCTCAAAAGACTCAACGAGGAGGGAGAACAAGTGACGGGAAAATCGTGGAGAAAATGAAGAACGCGAAGAACAAGTTCAAAACACGAATCGAACCACGAATTGCCAGCCGAAATTCGTCCCCATGAGGAGACAATAAGATTACGGTCTCGTTTCCTCAAAAATTAAATACACAAAGGTATTGTTCACCGTCTCTGCGGATCTCAGTAGCTACAGCAGGGAATGGGAAGCAGGAAACCCTAGAATGAAAATAGCAATGACTAAGATAATCTAGAGGGAGGGGCTGCCTCTCCTTATATAACATAATACAATTATTCCCCTTCTACCCCTACTGCTAATGACAGAGCGAACCAGCTAAACCCTAGGGTTATTCTGGCCCAACTCGAAGAAGATGCTGATCCGACGGCCATGCCTGCACAACTGGTAGCGTTGCCTCGACGCAACCTCACCGATTGCTGCCACGTGCCGCCACCGCTCTGCTTGTCCTTTTCCCGGACCTCGCTCCCCAGTTTTGAGGTCCAAACTGGGAAACCAGCCTTCACGACCAACCCCTGGTTTTGAGGCCCAAACCGGGAAACCAGCCTTCCATCGTCTGAGTTTTGTCGCCCAAACTCAGAAACCCGCCAGCGCCCAGGTTTTGAGGCCCAAACCTGGAAACCGTCCTCAGCCCGAGTTTTGTGGCCCAAACTCGGCAAACCCGCAGCACCCAGGTTTTGTGGCCCAAACCTGGAAACCGTCCACCGGTGGTTTTTCTATGGCTCAACCACCAAACCGAGCCGTCGAGGGGATGCACCGCCCGTGCACCCCGTCCACTGACACGTGTCCCCAGGTCCTCGACCCGAGCAACATCGTGCCCCGCAAGTCTCCTCTCATCGCTGTCCCAAGCTGTCAGCCACCACAGCTAATCCTCAGGCCACCGGTCCCTTAGTCCAAGCCTCACGTCCGCCCTTCACTGCTCCCGGTCCGTCGGCACGGCACGTCTCTACTTGACCTTCACCTTGCCTTCGATCACTGTATCCATGCTCAACACCTGCACAACACAAGCCGAAGAACATGCGCATCAAACCAGTTGACAATCACTCATCACTCGAGACTCAGCATACACCCATGTATCCGCAATCTCCCCCTTGATGAGTGCATTGTCAACTACCAACACAAATCATAATGAAGTAGAATAAAGAAGAAGAAGAAGGAGAAGAGAGAAATCGACCAGATGACCCAAAAGCATAGCAAAGCCGGAGAAGGTCAAGTGGAAAGAGCAAAACAACTTGGTCCCCAAAGATATGGGCAATGACTCGACACAACCAAGCAAAGCTAGCCCTCAAGAAGAGGTAGAATAGGCTCAACACCGCTAGCAGGAAAGCTCGACACCAAATGAAATATCAGTTGACAATCAAGCAAAATAGAACTAGCCCTCAAGAAGAGGCAGAACAGGCTCAACACCGCTAGCGAGAAAGCTCGATACCAACTGAAAGAATGCCAACTGAAAAGCAAAAGAGCTTGATACCAAAAGAAGAGCATATAGGCAAAGTCGCTAGTCCCTCAAGAAGGAGGCAAAGGCTCAACACAACTAGCTACTAAAAATGCTCCAAACCAATTGAAATTTCATCAGACAAAGCGAGCAAACTCCCCCTCCAATAGTGCACACAACAGAGATATGATTTTATGATTTCTCCCCCTTATGATTTGACAAATTTCTCCCCCTTAGTTGATAATGCACTATCAGGCAAACTCCTTCCTTCCAAATGCATATGAATCAAAAATGCATGTTAGCAGCTTCAGGAATATACTCGATAGAATGAAAAGATGCTTTACAAAGTATAACTCCAATGATTCAACAAGAAGCATACATGCTAGCAAAGGCTCAAACTGATCACCAAATATGAAATATGAACATATGAACAAAGTGAGCAGGTTTGGCCATTCAGAAAGTGGACGTTCACCATAAAATAGCACTGAACATGTATAGACAGGAAGTCAAACAAGTGCTAAACATGTATACAAGGTGAACTACCCCTAGCAAAGTTCAATCATCATGCTATAGAATGAAACATACACTTATGATTTCAGATCTTAATCGGAGTTGCAGCGGTGAAATTACACAAGTTCAAAAAATTCAGCATGTGATTGTGAGAGGTTGAAGGCTTGTCATTGCCTAACTTTTCAACCGAGCTAAGCCTATGCAGAAGCAATCAGAAGCTTAAAGCGTCAGTTTCGGTCATACACTACATGACTCAAGTTTGACTCAAATGTGCAATGAGAAATAGTCTCGATACCATGATGTGTTGACAAGCAATCCCATCTCGATCTTTCCAATTCACTTAACTTGGTTCAATTTTATACCAGAATATGAATAGACCAAGCAAGTGAATGACTCAGAACTAGAGACATAGCAACCTAGCATACATGAAAAACACAAGTGAATTCAACACATTCTACACATGCTAGTTGCATATCTCAATGGTGAACAATTTTCAAATTTTATGTTCATTGAAGCAAGTTCACCATTCATAAAATAGCTCAGCTCACGACATGTATTAGTGATCAGAAAGAGCATAAGCTACAAGCATCATCATATAACATCGGAGCATACTAGATAGAGCATAATCACATTCTAAAGATTATATACATGAAGCTCGAAATGCAAAATGCATGATGAAATGCAAAGACTATCAAAAACAAAACAAAAGAAAAGAGAGTCAGTCAATGATACAATAGACAAAATGTTTCCCCATCTAAAAGGGGAAACACACACCAAGCTCACCTCTCAACCTAGCAAAAGTTGATTGGTCCAAAGGCTTGGTGAAGATATCAGCCAACTGATGATGAGTATTGACATGGTGAAGGTCGATATCACCGTTCTCATAATGCTCTTACAGAAAATGAAAGCGCACATCAATGTGTTTGGTCTTAGAATGCAGCACGGGGTTCTTAGCAACGCTAATAGCACTCGTGTTGTCACAAAGCAAAGGAACGCGAGAAAAGCTCAGACCAAAATCACGCAAAGTGGCCATCATCCAAAGCAATTGAGAACAGCAGCTAGCCACAGCAACATACTCAGCCTCTGTGGTAGACTGAGCGACGCTAGACTGCTTGCAAGAAGACCAAGATACAAGAGAAGAACCAATAAACTGACAAGTCCCAGAAGTGGACTTGCGATCAAGTCGGCAACCAGCAAAATCGGCATTAGAATAACCGCAAAGGGAGAGGGTGGAGGAAGCAGAATACCAAATCCCAAACTCTGGAGTGAAGCATAAGTACCTCATAATGCGCTTGACCGCCTGACGGTGAGAGGTGCACGGCGACGACTGAAATCGTGCGCAAAGACACACCGCGAACTGGATGTCCTGGCGTGTCGCTGTCAGGTACAACAGCGATCCGATCATACTCCGGTACTCCTTCTGGTCCACAGCTTCTCCATCCACATTGTTGGTAGTTCTTAGCTTCACTAAAGATAGAGCTAGGCAACTATCCCCGGTAACGGCCCAGAAATGCTTGTTGACACTAGCCAACGTCGTTACTAGGAGTAGACTATGGAATCTATTCCAGGCAACGGTGTCAGAAGTGCTTGAAGCAAGTCCGGTCACTATACCTAAAAGAATGAAGCTAAAGCAGCTATCTACTAATGTCAAGTGGGGTTGTCAATCCCAACACTAGTAGGAGCTAGCTAGAGAGAATGCAATCTACCAGGAGGAGATTCTGCAAGCGCACAGAACTATCGTAGTAGCACTTCGCCTGGGAGTACCAGGTGTCGATTTATTTGATCCCAAGGGAAGGCTAGGGTGGTGTATGAGTAGAGTCAAGGAGGGGATGAGAGTCAAAGAATAAGAAAAGGGAAAGGAGAAAGGCTAGATAGAATATGTGGGTGGATAGGTAAGGGTGAAATGGATGGCTAAGGTAAGGTGGATAACTAGATAGATAGAATGGGATAACTAGGGATAACTAACTAATTACTAACTACTAACTATTAACTAGATAACCACGAAGCAAGATAACTACGAAGCAAGATAGGTAAATGCCAAACAAGCAACCAAGTTAAGAAAAGTTTTAATCCTATCTTATCAAGTATCGAGGCGTACTAGCCTTTACCACTGACTTAGGTTGAACGCTAGCGCAACGAGCCTTACTGTTAAACTGGGCCAACTACGTGGTGGAATTCAAGGCATATAGGGCTGTCACCACCTGCTTGCTACCACAGCTATCCGAGGGTCCAGCCGTATCTGAAGGTAAGTCTATAACTAAGCACCACGCTTAACTATATTCTAACTATCTCTACCCTAGCTTTGAATAGAGACACCCTTGCGGACGTCAGAGCAAATACTTGACTTAATAAGATAAACACTAAACTAACTAAGCAACCTATTGGCAAAGATCAAACACTAAGCTCACTAGAGATTAACTACTATGGCTAAGTGAATTGATCTGTAGGATAGCTAGGCACTCAAGCAATCAATCAAGTATACCACTCAATACTTATAAGTAGAATAAAGCAATACTTGAAATGATGAAATAGAATATAGTAAAGTGCTTGAGTAACAAGAGCAAAACCGGAACTGGAGATGAAAGAAGACTCTGCCCAGCTCCAGGACCGATCACTCGCACGCCTCTACTCTTGAGCTAAGCCTTGAGCAGCGCTTCCGCGAGGGCAAAGATGCCTTGCTCTACTAGCTACCTACTTGCCTAAGCTCTCTGAGCTTCTAACCTAACTCTCACTTGCTTGTGTTGCTTCTTGGTGTGGTATGGGATGGTACTGGATGGTACGAATAAAGCGGTGCTACCAGGGGGGTATTTATAGTCTTGAGGAGTGAGGGGGGTACTTATAGGGGGCAGCCAACCGACCTAGGGCTAACCCTAGTGGCGGGCACCAGCCCTAGATGGCGGTCGCCACCTCCATCACCGTTGGATGCACCGCCTTGGCTTCAACGACATCCAGGAGCTCCAGAGAGGCGGTTGGTAGGTCGGTTGCATGTCCAAGTAACCGTCATTCGGCCTTGATCCACGCCACTCACTCCTGAGCCGTCCGATGCCACTGACCTAGTGACCAAGGGCCAAGATTTGGCCTTGGGATGGTCACACGGATTAGTGACGTGGCAAAGGGGGAGAGTTGGGCCTCTCCATGTGGCGGGCGGCACATTTGGGTGGCGGGCGCCACCTCTGGTTGGCGGGCGCCACGCCACTCGGGCCCAAATGGGTCCTGGTGAGTGGGCTCATCTCCTGGTGGGTCCATTCTCCAAATTTGGTCCAAATCCTGCATTCAAATAAAAATCTATGGACATGTGGAATTTGGTTAGTTTGAAACCTATTTGACTCCATTTCATGCCTTTTTGGTGAACTTTACGGTAAAATGTTGATGGTAAAACAGGTGTTTAAGGACCATCAACACACATCCGCATCCAGGGCCATCGTGGTCGACATGGGTGTTGGAAGAGGCTTGACCTCACCCATATCGAACTTCTTCAGGATGTCCTTGGTATACTTGCCCTGGTGCATGTTGATGGTCCTTAAACACTTGTTTTACCATCAACATTTTACCCAAAAATTCACCAAAAAGGCATGAAAAGTAGTCAAATAAGTTTCAAACTAACCAAATTCCACATGTCCATAGATTTTTATTTGAATGCAGGATTTGAACCAAATTTGGATAATGGACCCACCAGGGGCCGAGACCACTCACCAGGGCCCATTTAGGCCCTAGTGGGGTGGCGCCCAAACTTCTCCCCTGCCACGTCACTGATCCGTGTGACCACCCCAGGGCCAAATCTTAGCCCTCGGTCACTAGGTCGGTGGCATCGGAGGGCTCAGGAGGGAGTGGCGTGGATCATGCATGCCGCCATGCAAAGAAGCACATGTTGAATTAAAGAAGCACGTGCTTAATTCCTCTCCACCATTGATCTGAAGGAGGTTGATCCAAGGGCTCTCATCCATCATCACGCGGATTGATGATGTGGCGGTGGAGTAGCCCCTACTCCACCTCTCTACTATAAATACCCCCTGGAGGTGTCACTTCACTTCAAGCAAGGAAAGGAAGGAAGAAGCAAAGCAAGGCTAAAGCTAGAGAGCTAATAGCTTACGATGTAGCCAAGCTTAGGCAAGTAGGTAGCTAGTAGAGCAAGGCATCCTTGCCTCGTTGCCCTCATGGAAGCACTGCTCAAGGCTTAGCTCAGGAGTAGAAGCGTGCGAGTGATCGGTCCTGGAGTTGGGAAGAGTCTTCATCCTTCTCCAGTTTAGGTTTTGCTCTTGTAACTCAAGCACTTTACTATATTCTAGTTCATCATTTCAAGTATTACTTTATTCTACTTACCAATATTGAGTAGTATACTTGATTGATTGCTTGAGTACCTAGCTATCCTACATTTCAATTCACTTAGCCATAGTAGTTAATCTCTAGTGTGCTTAGTGTTTGATCTTTGCCAATAGGTTGCTTAGTTAGTTTAGTGTTTATCTTATTAAGTCAAGTATTTGCTCTGATGTCTGCAAGGGTGTCTCTATTCTAGGCCAGGGTAGAGATAGTTAGAATATAATTAGGCGTGGTGCTTAGTTATAGACTTACCTTCAGATACGACTAGACCCCCGGATAGCTGTGGTAGCAAGCAGGTGGTGACAGCCCTGTGCGCCTTGAATTCCACCACGTAGTTGGTCTAGTTTAACAGTAAGGCTCGTTGTGCTAGCGTTCAACCTAAGTCAGTGGTAAAGGCTAGTACGCCTCGGTACTTGACAAGATAGGAATAAAACTATACTTAACTTGGTTGCTTATTTGGCATTTGCCTATCTTGCTTCGTAGTTATCTAGGAGTAGTTATTAGTTATTAGCTATTTGTATTAGTTATCCTTAGTTATCTTTTCCCCTTATCTACCTATCCATCCACCTTACCTTAACCATTCATTTCATCCTTACCTATCCACTCGTAAATTCTTTCTAGCCTTTCATCTCCTCTCTTCTCTTCTCTCCTTTTCCCTTTCTTATTCTTCGACATTGTTGGGGGAAGGAACCCTCGGCAGAAGCGATGCCCAAGCTGGTGTCCAAAGAAACAACCCTCGCGCAATCTATGTGTCCTTGCGAGGTCCCTCTCTTCTTCGTTTAGTACCCTAACCACCGAACACTGGTCCGGTCCTCGTTGCTTTGTTGCATTCTGTGCAGGTCGAAGTCGACAGTCGCACTGCAAGCAACCCTCGCTGGCTCACAACGCCACCTTCGCTTGGAGCGAAGGTTCAAGCAAGCGGCGAGTGGGCGCTGTCGCGAAGGCAAGCGAAGCCGAAGGTCCGGCGAGCACGGCCGAAGGTCAAATCTTCGGTCTCCTCCCCCGAAGGCAAGTATAGCCGGAGGTCCGGCAGACGGCGAAGGGGTGTGGGCCCATGGGCGAGCACGGCCGAAGTGCAAAACCTCCGCACCTCTCCCATGAAGGTGAACAAGGACCAGGTGGCGGCGCATTAGAGGATGGCCGATTAGGGTTTCCGCTTCAGCTGTGTGTTTACGCTTTTGCCCTTCCTCCCTGCGTGGGGGTGAGGAATCTTCCCTGTACCTTTCTGTAATTTGGCCCGTGCCCCTTGGTATTCCCTATAATACCAAGGGGGGTGAACAGTGTAAGGGGACGACTTTTCGGGAACCGAGCATCTTTCCACTTCCGCCTTACCTTCGCTACCGCTTCCGACGCTTGGCCACCTTCGCCCTTCCCCTGCACAAGTGCGGAGGTGTGGCAAGTGTGTTTCCAATAGTTTGGCGCCGACCGTGGGGATCGAACAGAGTTTGAAATGGCGGGAAACAGAAGAGCTCACCCAGCGAGGGACCAACGTGTAGCCAGAGAGACAGCGACGGTGGTCCCTCTTGCGGAAGAAATTGTGCAACCCTCGGGAGGAGAGAACGTCACCCCGGAACCCCAATCCCTGGGCCCCCAGGTCCGAGTGGCGACGCAGCCGCACCCACACACTTCGGGAGAAGGAGAGGGAGAAGAAGAAGAGATGGGCCTCGAGGCCCTTGAAAGGCTCGAGGCTGAGCTGCAAGAGAAGAAGAGGCACCTGGAGCAGCTTGAGAGGCATAACCGACTGCGCTCGATCAGACAAAGGGCAGACGAAGCCAGAGAGCAGCTTCGCCGAATGGAGGAATCCCTCGCTGAGGCAGAAGCCGAGGCCGAAGGCTGGAACAATGAGGAGATGCCCCCGCTGCAAGAGGGGAATGAGGAGCCGAATCAAGGTAACCTTCGTCACCATCCACCACCCCCACCACCACCAGCACACCCAGAGCCATATCCTGTGAGACACCCAAACTTCCGCCAACTCTACCCAGATGAGAGAGAACAAAACCTTCGCATTCAGCGAAGGCATCAGCAACACCAAATGTCGTATGATCCAAAGTCACCACTCTCCCAAATACTCCAAACTCAGCCCTGGCCACCATGTTACAATCCACAAAACCTACCTCGCTATGATGGACTTTCCGACCCTCGCCAGTTCATCATGAGCTACGAAGCAGCAGTTGCCGCAGCAGGCGGTGATGAATCAATAATGGCAAAATCCTTTGTCATCATTCTACGAGACATCGCACAAACATGGTACAGCAACCTTTGCCCCGGAACTGTGGATTCCTGGGCCACCCTCAGAGGCAAGCTGTGTACAAATTTCAAGGGCATCACTCCAGCCCCGTCAAACCCCATCGAGCTGTTCAATTGCAAGCAAGAAGAGCGCGAGCCGCTCCAAGATTACTAGCGAAGGTTTATTCAAATCAGAGCAAGGACCCCGGGAATATCTGACGAGGCTGTCATCCTCGCTGCAGTCAGTGGCCTGCGCCCAGGACCATGCTCCTCAAAATTTGCCAGAAAACCGGCAAGCTCAATCGAAGAGTTGCATGAAACAATGGAAAGATACTGTAGAGCCGATATGGACTTCAGAGCGAAGTCCGATGCTCGAAGGTCTCAGCAGAGGCCACAGCCGAGGCCTCAACCGAGAGAAAGCAACCTTCGCCAAGAGCCAAGCAACGTCGGTGCAATCAACAAAGCAACAAATTGCGAAGATCAAAGACGGGACGCTCAACCTCCGAGCAACCGAGCCCCGCAGGGTTTGCCACCTCCGCCGAATCAGCGGTACCAGCAGCGAGATCCTGCCAAAATGTATTGTTACTTCTGTGGAATGGGAAAAGGACACACAACAAAGCAATGCGAATGCTTCGCCAAGGGAAAAGAATACCAGGAATCCAGGAAAGCTGCTTCGTCCGACACCCGAACCATCAACCACACAAGGAAACCATGTTTCCACCCACCAAATCCACCATACCACTATACCCCCATAAACTACGGCCTACCTTCGCAACAACCCTCTTACACTCATCACCCACTCAACCAAACCTCTTATCAGCCAACCACCATCCCGCAACGCCAAAATCCAACTTACACAGTCACATACCCAACTACCCCCCAAAACCAAATTCCAACTACCTACCAAGCTAGCAACGCTCTGCCACCACCACCGCCGATCCCCGTGTTACCAGCACCACAACCTGTCAAAGCCGAAGCCCCGAGCCAAACGACCATCAACAATCCAACATCAACCTTCGGTGTGATTCTAGCTATCACCAGAGGATCAAATGAAGACCATGGTAACAAACGGCAGAGGAAGGAACATGCCAGATGAGTCCACCACGTAGCCGTCGAAGTACCCCATAGATTTGGCCGTTGGTCTCACGTCCCCATAACCTTCGATTCCAGTGACATGAAGCTGAGAGATTACCCTCACACCGATGCTATGGTGATCGAAACCAACCTCGCTGGGTGGACTGTCACCAAAATACTGGTCGATACAGGAAGCTCCGCTGATATCTTGTTCGCTTCAACCTTCGACAGCATGAAGCTTGATAGAAACCTTCTGCAACCTGCAGACAACCCCCTATACGGCTTCGGTGGTCAACAAGTGAGAGCTATCGGAAAAATTTCTCTGCCTGTAACCTTCGGCGACGAAATCAACTGCAGGACGGAGCATATAACATTTGACGTTGTCGACATGTTCTACCCATACAATGCCATTTTTGGCCGAGGGGTCACAAACGCGTTCAATGCAGTCATCCATCCCGCTTACCTATGCATGAAGCTTCCCGCTCCAAAGGGTGTGGTCGCAGTATTCGGGGACCAGGACATTGCAAGGACAGCTGAAGGAAACGTAGCCCCGGGGCAGCGCAATGTACACAATTTGTCAAAACCTCAAAACCCCGGTATCAGCGACGAGGGTGAAGTCTGCAATGACAGAGTGAAGGCAGCGCCAAAGGAGGAAACCAAACAAGTACAACTCTTCGAGGGTAACGCCGAAAGAAAGGTGATCATCTCAGCCAATCTAGACCCTCAGTCTGAAGGCAACCTCATCACTTTCCTCAAAGGAAACTCCGACACCTTCGCTTGGTCCGCAGAAGACCTAAAAGGAGTCAACAGATCAATGATCGAGCATAGCCTGAACATCAAAACGGGCTATCGCCCAATCAAACAAAAGCTCCGCAAGATGTCAGAAGAAAGAAAGGAGGCAGCGAAGGCTGAGGTGAAAAGGCTTATGGACGCAGGCGTCATTCGCCCAGTCAAATACCCAATCTGGCTCTCAAATGTGGTCCTAGTCCAAAAGAAGAACAAAAAATGGCGAATGTGCGTCGATTTCACTTGCTTGAACAAAGCCTGTCCGAAGGATGACTTCCCCCTCCCAAACATAAGCACCCTGGTCGACAGAGCGGCAGGTTGCCAAATGCTATCCCTCCTTGATTGCTTTTCAGGCTATCACCAAATTTGGATGAATGAAGAAGACGAAGAAAAAACAAGTTTTATCACACCCTCGGGCACCTTTTGCTTCCGAAGGATGGCAGAAGGTTTGAAAAATGCAGGCTCAACCTTCGCTCGCATGACCTCTGAAGTTTTCAAGGATGAGCAGGCTGTCTCTGCCTATGTCGACGACCTCGTTGTCCAGAGTGAACTAAAAGAGAACCACATACCAGACTTATCGAGGGTATTCAGCAACCTCCGGTCCGTCGGACTGAAACTAAACCCAGAAAAATGTGTTTTCGGGGTAAGCGAAGGTAAATTGCTAGGTTGCATCGTCTCAGCCAGAGGAATCGAAGCTAACCCTGAGAAGATTGATGCCATCATGAGCATGGAACCTCCGGCGACCAAGAAAGCAGCTCAGCGTCTGACCGGTCGTTTAGCAGCACTCAGCAGATTCATCTCCAAATCCGCAGAGCGAGGGTTACCCTTCTTTGAAACACTCAGAAGCAACGCTCCATTCAACTGGGGTTCCCAGCAGCAAAAGGCCTTCGAGGAGTTGAAAAAGTATCTGACCAGCATGACTACCCTAACCAGCCCAAGCAAGGGAGACTTATTGTTACTCTGCGTCGCGGCCTCGCCACACGCAGCAAGCGCAGTCCTCATCAAGGAGCTCCGCGAAAACAACAAGACCAGACAAGCCCCAATCTACTATGTTTCAGAAACCCTCGAAGGCCCAAAGAGAAACTATTCGGAGCTTGAGAAAATAGCATACGCCGTCGTTATGGCATCAAGAAAGCCCAAGCACTATTTCCAGGCGCACGAGATCCATGTACCTTCGTCGTACCCCCTCGAGAACATTTTCAAAAACAACGAAGCAGTTGGAAGAATAGCAAAATGGGCAGTCGAGCTTAACAGTTATGCCATAACCTTCGTTGGCAGAACAGCAGTCAAATCACAAGTGCTGGCTGACTTCATAGCAGAATGGACACCCGACCCTCGCCCCAGTGAGCTGCAGCAGGACCAGTTTTGGATCGTTTACGTCGACGGGGCCTGGGGTGCAACTGGAGCTGGTGCCTCGGCCGTTCTAATCTCGCCCTCCGGGTCGAAGCTGAGATACGCAAGAAGGCTTGACTTCAAGTGCACAAACAACTCTGCAGAGTACGAAGCTGTGATTCTGGGACTCTCAAGACTGCGATCGTTATCAGTTCGAAGGGCACTCATCAACACAGACTCTCAAGTCATTGCGGGGCACATTGAAAAGAACTACAAAGCAAAAGATCCAGAGCTCCAAAAATATTTTCAATATGTCCGAAGGCTAGAATCCTTCTTCCTTGGCATAACTGTAAAAGCAATATCAAGAACCAAAAACAGCGAGGCTGATTGCTTAGCCAAAGCAGCCGCGCAGCAGCTACAGCTTCCACTGGATGTTTTCTACGAGGTTACCACTCGGTCAGCCTTCGAAGCTCCCGAAGTCAGCATCAAGCGGATCAGCGCAATTCAGTGCGAGGACTGGAGAGCACCTATCATGGCCTACATCAAAGGACTCCATGAACCCAACTCTAAAGAAGAAGAGAACAGACTAAAACAAAGAGTGCGAGGGTACAAGATTGTGGATAACACCCTATTCAAAGCTTCGGTAACCTCACCTTGGCTCAAGTGCGTGTCACAGTCCAAAGGTAATGACATTCTCAAACTCATCCACGAAGGTATATGTGGTTCACACAATGGCCCGAGGGCACTAGTAGGAAAAGCTTTCCGGCAAGGTTTCTACTGGCCAACCGCGCTGAGAGATGCTGAAACCATCGTCAAGCAGTGCGAGGGTTGTCAACTGACAGCAAAAAACCAAAACACCCCAGGGGCTCTCACAACCCTCATATGCCCAACTTGGCCTCTGCAAAGGTGGGCAATGGATCTCGTGGGTCCACTACCGACGGCTCCGGGGAACCTTCGGTATGCGGTGGTAGCAGTGGAGTATTTCACAAAATGGACTGAAACAAGACCGCTGTCCTCCATAACCTCCCTCGCAGTAAAAAAGTTTTTTTGGCAGCAAATAGTTTGTCGCTTCGGAGTTCCCCAATATCTAACCGTCGACAATGGTACCCAGTTTGACAGCGAGGTTTTCAAAGAATTCCGCGCACAAATCGGAACAATTCTATGCTTCGCCTCAGTCCGACACCCGCAATCCAACGGCCTGGTTGAAAGAGCCAACGCAACAATCTTCCAATCCATATCCAAAAAGTTGCAAGGCAGACCCAAAGGCAAATGGGCAGACGAGCTAACTTCAGTCACCTGGTCTCACAATACCTCCGAATGCAGAGCAACCAAATTCACACCCTTCAAACTTCTGTTCGGCGAAGAAGCCGTGCTACCAGAGGAGCTAAAATACGTTTCACCAAGAACAACCCTCGCAAATGATGAGCCAGCTAAGCTGATTGACAAAGATTTACTAGAAGAAACAAGATGCAGCGCAGTGCACAACCTTCGCAAGTATCAGGAAGAGACCAAAAAATGGAGAGATAAAAAGGTCAGAATCAAAAACTTGCAGAAGGGTGACCTCGTCCTCATCCGTAAACAAAACGCCAACATGGCCGGAAAGTTTCAACCTAAGTGGACAGGCCCGTTCCTGATCGCAGAATGCAATCGTCCGGGCTCCTTCCATCTCTCTGACAGCGAAGGCAATATCCTACCACACACCTGGAACATTGACGACCTTCGCAAATTCTACCCATAGCGGAGCCTTAGCGAGCCCTCGCGATATGTAATCTTTGTCGCATATTACGTTATCTACATTCATGTACTTAACAAAAACTGGAGCTGCACTCTTTTTCCTTACGAAGGGGCGTAAGGTTTTTTAACGAGGCAGTATCCAAAGCAATAATACAGGTTAGAACCCCCAAAAAAGTAAAATCTCCAACCCTCTACTCCCTAACATCGAAAAAGCGGGTCTCTTTCAAGAGCGCTACATTCGATGAAAACCTGCTAAGATTGCTTCGAAAAACATTCCTTTTCTTTTCAAAGCAAACTTCACCTCCGCCTAAGATAAGGGGAGGCGCGAAGTCCCAAAAAGTTGAGCACCCTGGCACAAACGACAGGGGCTCACAAAAAAGCAAACTTCACCTCCGCCTAAGAAAGGGGAGACGCGAAGTCCAAAAAAGTCGAGCACCCTGGCACAAATGACAGGGTCTCGCAAAAAAGCAAACTTCACCTCCGCCTAAGATAAGGGGAGGCGCGAAGTCCCAAAAAGTCGAGCACCCTGGCACAAACGATAGGGGCTCGCAAAAAAGCAAACTTCATCTCCGCCTAAGATAAGGGGAGACGCGAAGTCCAAAAAAGTCGAGCACCCTGGCACAAACGACAGGGGCTCGCAAAAAAGCAAACTTCACCTCCGCCTGAAATAAGGGGAGGCGCGAAGTCCAAAAAAGTCGAGCACCCTGGCACAAACGACAGGGGCTCGCAAAAAGCAAACTTCACCTCCGCCTGAAATAAGGGGAGGCGCGAAGTCCAAAAAAGTCGAGCACCCTGGCACAAACGACAGGGGCTCGCAAAAAAGCAAACTTCACCTCCGCCTGAAATAAGGGGAGGCACGAAGTCCAAAAAGTCGAGCACTCTCGCACAAGCAAAGTCAGGCCTCGGGCGGGTGCACTTTCTCCGTCCCGCCCGAGCCCTCCAAGCCAGGCCTCAGGCGGGTCCACATTCTCCGTCCCGCCCGAGCCCTCCAAGTCAGGCCTCAGGCGGGCGCGCATTCTCCGTCCCGCCCGAGCCCTCCAAGTCAGGCCTCGGGCGGGCGCGCATTCTCCGTCCCTCCCGAGCCCTCCAAGTCAGGCCTCAGGCGGGCCCACATTCTCCGTCCCGCCCGAGCCCTCCAAGTCAGGCCTCGGGCGGGCGCGCATTCTCCGTCCCGCCCGAGCCCTCCAAGTCAGGCCTCGGGCGGGCCCACATTCTCCGTCCCACCCGAGCCCTCCAAATCAGGCCTCGGGGGGCGCACATTCTCCGTCCCGCCCGAGCCCTCCAAGTCAGGCCTCGGGCGGGCGCGCATTCTCCGTCCCGCCTGAGCCCTCCAAGTCAGGCCTCGGGCGGGCCCACATTCTCCGTCCCACCCGAGCCCTCCAAGTCAGGCCTCGGGCGGGCGCGCATTCTCCGTCCCGCCCGAGCCCTCCAAGTCAGGCCTCGGGCGGGCCCACATTCTCCGTCCCGCCCGAGCCCTCCAAGTCAGGCCTCGGGCGGGCGCGCATTCTCCGTCTCGCCCGAGCCCTCCAAGTCAGGCCTCGGGCGGGGCGCGCATTCTCCGACTCGCCCGAGCCCTCCAAGCCAGGCCTCAGGCGGGTCCACATTCTCCGTCCCGCCCGAGCCCTCCAAGTCAGGCCTCGGGCGGGCGCGCATTCTCTGTCCCGCCCGAGCCCTCCAAGTCAGGCCTCGGGCGGGCGCGCATTATCCGTCTCGCCCGAGCCCTCCTAGTCAGGCCTCGGGCGGGTGCGCATTCTCCGTCTCGCCCGAGCCCTCCAAGTCAGGCCTCGGGCGGGTGCACTTTCTCCCGCCTCGCCCGACCAATGTGGCACCCTCGTCCAGCAGAGTCTCGGCATAGCAACTGTCGCACCGTTTTGCAAACCGCAAACCCCAAAACCATCGACCCTTGTAGCACCCTCGAAAGAATGACTATTGATGTACGGATCGCTGTCCTCGCCAAATCAGCGTGTTAAAAAGCATTGCGCGAGCCTCGCAAAAGAAAAAGGGGGCGTCGCTGTTTTTTCAAAACAAGCTCATGAGAGCAAATGCGCGAGCCTCGCAAAAGAAAAAGGGGGCGTCACTGTTTTTTCAAAACAAGCTCACGAGAGCAAATGCGCGAGCCTCGCAAAAGAAAAAGGGGGCGTCGCTGTTTTTTCAAAACAAGCTCATGAGAGCAAATGCGCGAGCCTTGCAAAAGAAAAAGGGGGCGTCGCTGTTTTTTCAAAACAAGCTCACGAGAGCAAATGCGCGAGCCTCGCAAAAGAAAAAGGGGGCGTCGCTGTTTTTCCAAACAAGCTCACGAGAGCAAATGCGTGAGCCCCGCTAAAGGAAAAAGGGGGCGTCGCGGTTTTTTCAAAACAAGCTCACGTCAACAGTGCACGAGCCTCGTTAAAAGCAAAACGGGGCCTCGCTATTAAACAATATAAGAAACATTAAATAGCGCAGCAAACATGGCACACAACCCAAACATCTTTCTCATACTGTTACAAAGTAACGTTACAACAACAAACATATCCAAAAAATAAAAAATTCTTTACAAGGAACTATCGCTCCCCTCAGTCAACATCAAATCACCGAAACCTTCGGCCTCCTCAAACCCCCCCCCCCCCCTCTACTGGAACCAGGGGTCCCCACAACAAAGGAGCTGCAGGGACAATCGGCAGCTCCCCGGATAAAACCCTCGCCCTATACATGTATCTATGCCTCGTCTCACTAACTTCCAAAGGTTCTTCCTTCGGAATCAAAAGCGCCCCATCCGAACTAACACCAAGCTCCCTTTGCCCGAATAAATATTCCAAAGCTGTGTTCTCATCAATATCATCATCTCCGCTAGCTTGCGGGACCAAAGAAGATCCAAACAAATAGCGGTCGGCTTGACGATCAGTATAATCTGCCTCGCGCCAAAAACGATCCGACCTACCATTCTTTAAATCATACCTTCGCACCTTTGACCACCAAAAACGTTCAAAGGAAAGCGAAGGATGTTTAAACTTAGCGCGAGCCCATGATTCAACAGTTATAAAAACATCTTGGTAATTTAACATCAGCGGAGTGACGTCCAACACTTTTAGCACGGTTCCATCAGGAACCTGCACGTTTCACAAAAATACAAAAGTTGTTTCAGCTTCATCAAGTCTCTACAACCACAGTATCTACAAAACAGCCACCTCACCACAACAATCCCAGGGATCACACCTGACCAGCTTCCCCTCGGATAGTCTCCAAACCCTCGCCAACGGCGACAGTCGAGGTCCCAGCTGACGTCTCCTCCGCCGTGGATTCCTCCACAGTAGCCTCGACATTCGTAGCAGGCTCCTCTTCCACCGCCGTTGCCTGCGCCGTGTTTCCTTCAGTGATCGGCACGTCCCCGATCAACGCCTCAATCTCGGCGAGCGTAACCCCCGCACAACTTGGCTCAGGGACGGTTTCGGAGCCACCCCTCGCTGCAGCTTCCGTGGGCGGCGAGGGCATCGCATCTTGTCGAGCCTATAAGCAAAACAAAAGACAAACCTCGCCAAAATCAACAACAACCCCTCTAAAACAAACCAACAAAATCTAAAATCTTAAAAAGGATGCGAACCTGACGTGTAGCCTCGACAGCTTCTTCGAAGGCGAGAGCTCGGCCACCTCCGGAGATCCAAAACTTGCGAAGCAAACGCATCGCACAGTTCTGAACTTCTGCGTCATCAACCTTCATCCGGCGAACTTCATCAACCGATGGAAAGGCATGGTTCGGCCTTTTGATCTTGCGAAGATGATCACAATCTGCCAGACGAAGCGTGCTCGCCATTGCCAAGGCCCCGACGTAGCCACCAAAATCGGCTGCATTGGAAACTAACGAGCTAAACACATCAAGCTCGTTACCCAACCAGCCCTCGAAGGCCTCCGCGTCAGCTGCAGGCAATGGCTCTCCGGCAGAGCCTCCAGCCTCGGTCAGACAACAATAAAGTTTACGTTTAACTTTCTCCATACTCGCCCGCCAAGATCTGTTCAAATCCCCTAGCCGACCCTCGGCCTCGGCCAAAGCCTTGTCTTTCTCCTCTCCCGCGGCAATCAGATCAGCATTACGCTTCGCCAGTTCAACTGCCTCCTCTTGAGCCTTCGCGGCCTTCTCCGAAGCATTCTTCAGTTCAATTTCTTTATTCTCTAGGCTCCGGGCCAGTCTGCTATTCTCCTTCTCAAGATCAGTAATATGGTTTCTCATAAATTCCATGTCGGAGCCAACCTTCCGCCTCGCTGAGCGGTTCAAGAGCATTAGCTCCGCCAACTTGACGTCAACGTCGTCGAAGGTGTCACCAACTGCTTGGTCCGCAAGTAGAACCTCTGCCTCCGGCACACAAATGCAGCCGAAGATTCGGCCTAGAAAACGCCTTTCCTCCGGGCTACACTGCAAGTGGCAATCCCGAAGGTTCGGACTAGTGAACAGCTCAGTTGCCGGATCAGAAATCCCAAGCTTTTTAGCATATTCCGGGAGGCTCGTCCGACTCGCCTCGCCGAACGGTCTCTTTCCCCGGGCTCGCGCGGAGTCAAGTTCCCCATCAAACTCAAACCCCTCCACCCAAAGGTGCGAGCCCGCAAAGCTGGGAATCGACCCTCGTCGAGGGCTACCCGGCTCAATATCATGAGCGATATCAACCGTGCCCTGGGCAACCATCGTTCCAGCACCCGGCGAGGCTCCACCTCCAATGGACACCGCCTCATCCGTGTCATGTCCATCACTAGAACTCTCGCTGCTTTCATCGGATGAACCCTCGTCCGTCCCCCCCTCCTTTCCGTCCTTCTCCTCCACCTCATCATCATCAGATTCATCCTCGTTGCCCGAAATCTGAATCAAAGCGCTGATCCCTCCAACGCGAGGCACGCGTCCCCAAACTGTTCCGGCACCCCGGCCGCTTGGGGCTACAGCTGAGGAGGAGGAAGTACCTGCAGCACCAGTGCCAGCAGCGACCTTCGTCGCAAGCACCTTCGCTCGGCCGCTAGCTCCGCCACGGCCTCGACCACGGCCCCTCTTTGGCCGAGAGACGATCTCTTTTTCTTCCGAAGCTTTACGCTTCCTCTTCTTCGGCGCGTCATCACTCGACGAAGCAGGCCAATTAGCATAACGAATGCCAAGAATGTCAAACATCCTGTTTACCCGACCTTCGCTACCAACAGAGCTGTGGATAGCCTTGACCTCCAACGTGGATAGCTTCCCAACAAGCTCCTCCGCCCACTGCTGAACCCGCTTATAGATAGTTTCGTTCCCATCCTCGCGCCTTGGAAACTTCTTAAGAGTTTTCTCCCAAACCTTCTCCAGATCCAAACTCGGCTTTTTCAAGCCCCTACCCTCGTACCTGGGGTCACTCTCCGCCGTGAACCACGTCCGCCTCCGGCCAAGAGGCCAAATCTTGGCACAACAATATTCCTCCACTAAATCACGCGCACACTGAGAACGCGCAACAACCCTCAGGCAATCAACAGCAGCATGAGCCTCGACGCTCATCTTAGCTTCGGCGCTCACATCTCCAAGCACCGGAAGCTCACCGCAAAGCTCGGAGCTATCACTGCTTGTAATAGAACCAAAACTCCTACCACCCGCTGCTCCACTTGTTCTTCTGCGCCTGCACCGGCAGCTCCGCGCCGGCACGATGGCAGAAAGTGTACACCGCGAACTATCCAAGGCTGCTCTTTCCCTCGCTGTCCGTAATCTTGCGAGGCTGCATATGAACGCGATGAGTGCGAACAAAACCCTCGACATGGGGGACAATCCCCTGAGATCTGTAGGCCCAGACATAAACTGACATCTTTGTGAAGCAAGAAGGCGTAAGCTGATGGAAGCACAAATTGAACCTTCGCAGGACCGAAGTCACGAAGGAATCAGCTGGGAAGCGAAGACCAGCCGAAAGGAACTCCTCAAACACTACAACTTCATCCGCGTCCGGCTTCGGCACTGTCTCCCCAACACTGGTCCTCGCCTTGCCCTCCTCAATCCAGCCCCACCTCACATATGATGCAATCTCACTGGCACAAACCCGGCTCAGACCAAACTCGAAGGTAATACCTTCATCCGCGACAACAGGAGAATCAGCCCGAGCAGTCTGCTTCAATCTAGCCATCCCTTCGGCTACCAAAGCTATCAAACAGCAAGCACCCGCCTCTACCCTCGCGCACAAGCTAAAACAAACCTTCGCTACAAAGCAAATCGCGACAGCAGGACAACTATAGCAGAGGAAAGCACAATCCAACCCATTCACCAACCCTCTCTATTTATAGGCCAGGAAACGAACCCGCACACCCGACAAAATCGGCACAGCAATCGAAAAACGCGCGCCAAAAACGAAACGGGCTTCAACAGTACAAACAACACTACAATGGCCCAGCCCAAAGCAGTCGCGGGCGTCGCTATCGAGGGTCCCATTTACTGTCCCCATTGAAAGACGCTGCTTGGGCCTAAACACGGTTTTTCAGATCCAAGACAACGAGGGGCTACTGTTGGGGGAAGGAACCTTCGGCAGAAGCGACGCCCAAGCTGGTGTCCAAAGAAACAACCCTCGCGCAATCTATGTGTCCTTGCGAGGTCCCTCTCTTCTTCGTTCAGTACCCTAACCACCGGACACGGGTCCGACCCTCGTTGCTTTGTTGCATTCCGTGCAGGTCGAAGTCGACAGTCGCACTGCAAGCAACCCTCGCTGGCTCACAACGCCACCTTCGCTTGGAGCGAAGGTTCAAGCAAGCGGCGAGTGGGCGCTGTCGCGAAGGCAAGCGAAGCCGAAGGTCCGGCGAGCACGGCCGAAGGTCAAATCTTCGGTCTCCTCCCCCGAAGGCAAGTATAGCCGGAGGTCCGGCAGACGGCGTAGGGGTGCGGGCCCATGGGCGAGCACGGCCGAAGTGCAAAACCTCCGCACCTCTCCCATGAAGGTGAACAAGGACCAGGTGGCGGCGCATTAGAGGATGGCCGATTAGGGTTTCTGCTTCAGCTGTGTGTTTACGCTTTTGCCCTTCCTCCCTGCGTGGGGGTGAGGAATCTTCCCTGTACCCTTCTGTAATTTGGCCCGTGCCCCTTGGTATTCCCTATAAATACCAAGGGGGTGAACAGTGTAAGGGGACGACTTTTCGGGAACCGAGCATC
The DNA here is from genome assembly GCA_009763385.1 of Coix lacryma-jobi var. lacryma-jobi. Lineage (NCBI taxonomy): Eukaryota > Viridiplantae > Streptophyta > Magnoliopsida > Poales > Poaceae > Coix > Coix lacryma-jobi. The sequence goes on from CM019824.1 coordinate 54,832,651, forward strand.
TTTCCACTTCCGCCTTACCTTCGCTACCGCTTCCGACGCTTGGCCACCTTCGCCCTTCCCCTGCACAAGTGCGGAGGTGTGGCAAGTGTGTTTCCAACAGACTCTCATCCCCTCCTTGACTCGACTCATACACCACCCTAGCCTTCCTTTGGGATCAAATAAATCGACACCTGGTACTCCCAGGCGTAGTGCTACTACGATATTTCTGTGCGCTTGCAGAATCTCCTCTAGGTAGATTGCAGTCTCTCTAGCTAGCTCCTACTAGTGTCGGGATTGACAACCCCATTTGACATTAGTAGATAGCTGCTTTAGCTTCACTCCTTTAGGTATAGTGACTGGACTTGCTACAAGCATTTCTGGCGCCGTTGCCTGGGATAGATTCCATAGTCTACTTCTAGTAACGACGTTAGCAAGTGTCAACAAGCATTTCTGGGCCGTTACCGGGGATAGTTGCCTAGCTCTATCTTTAGTGAAGTTAAGAACTACCAACAGTGCACAAATGTCCCCTCTCGGGATTGCTTAATTTGCAACCCGAGAAAGAATATCAACTCGCCCATCATGCTCATCTCAAACTCCCTGCTCATAAGATCTGCAAACTTGGCAACCAAAGCGTGAGAAGAACCACCGAAAATGATATCATCCACGTAAATCTGGACCAAGAGAGTGTCATTGCCTTGCTTGAGGAGAAAAAGTGTTTTATCAACACATCCCATTTTAAAACCCTTAGCAAGCAAAAAGGTTTTCAACCTATCATACCAGGCTCTAGGGGCTTGTTTCAAACCATACAAAGCTTTGTGAAGTTTAAAAACATGGTTTGGAAACTTGGGATTTTCAAAACCGGGGGGTTGTTTCACATACACCTCTTCTTCTATGTAGCCGTTTAGAAAGGCACTCTTGACATACATTTGAAAAAGTTTAAACCCTTTGGATGCAGCAAAAGCCAAGAGTATCCTAATTGCCTCCAAACGAGCTACAGGAGCAAACATCTCCTCATAGTCTATCCCCTCCTTCTGACTATACCCCTGGGCAACAAGTTTGGCCTTGTTTCTCACAATGTGGCCATCCTCTCCTTGTTTGTTTTTGAAAACCCATTTTGTACCAATAGGATGACACTCAGGAGGAGGTGGAGCCAAAACCCAAACCCGATTTCTTTCAAAATTTTCTAACTCCTCATGCATGGCATTAACCCAATCAGGATCAGATAAAGCATGTCCAACATCTCAGGGTTCAAAATCAGCAACAAATGCAGAATGAGCAAAGTGAGAGATTTGTTGTGACCTTGACCGAGTGACACGTTCGTCGATGCCGCCAATCATCTGTTGAGGCGGGTGTTGGCGCTGAATGTGTCATGGCGCCTCCCGAGCTGAAGAAATCTCCCCCTCAACAGCAGCTGATGCCTCCTCGGGTACAAAAGGTACAACCCGAGGTGGCGGATCCCACGGCCCCCAAGTAGTCGACGAAGAGGGGTTGGGGCCGTGAGTCGTCATCGTAGAAGCCGATGCTTGCGGCACAGCAGGTGGAGGTGGTGCTGGATCATCCATCCCTTTAGCACCCTCGTCCTCGTCATCAAAAAGAGGCTCACCAACCTCATGATCACCTGCACGCTCAAAACGAGAAGAAGGACAAACCATGGTCTCGTCAAAGGTGACATCGGATGTCTCCATGACTCGGTTAGTATCAAGGTTAAGTACACGATATGCATGAGTATGAGTGCCATAACTCAAAAATACATCGTTAGAAGAGCGAGACTCAAATTTATCCAGGTTGCCTTTCTTAAGTATAAAACAGTGGCAACCAAAAACTCTAAAATAACTCACCTTGGGCAGTTTTCCAAAACACAACTCATAAGAAGTCTTTTTCAAGAAAGCTCGGAGAAAAATGCGATTGGAAATATAGCATGCAGTGTTTATAGCTTCGGCCCAAAATCGCCTAGGAGTCCTATGCTCATCGAGCATCGTCCTGGCCATCTCTACAAGAGTCCGATTCTTCCTCTCTACAACACCATTTTGTGGCGGTGTGTAGGGGGAAGAAAACTGATGCTCCAAATCCAAAGAGTTACAAAACTTCTCAAAGTCCGAATTCTTAAACTCGGAACCATTATCACTTCTAATAGCTCGCATTGAGTTCATAGGGAACTGTTTCTGAAGACGCAAAATTAGATTGCGAGAAAAAGAGAAAGTCTCAGTTTTCTCAACTAAAAAGAAAACCCACGAATATCTCAAAAAGTCATCCACAACAACAAGCACATACCACTTCCCTCCAACCGAGCTCACCCGAGCCGGACCAACAAGGTCCATGTGTAAAAGCTCTCCAGGGCGCTTAGTCACGACCTGAGTCACTGGATGGTGGGGAGCGTTAACCATCTTCCCATGTCTACAAGAATGGCAAACAAGATCCTTCTCCATGCACAACTTGGGCAATCCTCGGATTAGGCCAAGTGAACTAAGCCTTGCAAGCAAGTCGAAGCTCAGGTGACCAAGTCTCCTATGCCACTTCCAAAGATTATAGGAGGAAGGACCAGCCAAAAGACAACGAGAAATTCCAAACGACTCCGAGAAATTCGCACGAAAGACTTTCCCAAAGGGCGAAATCATACATACAAGATTGCCCTGAGGATCCAAAATACGACTGAGATTCAGCTTAAAACGAATCCCATAGTCATCATCAAAAAGTTGCAAAACAGAAAGAAGGTTAAAATGCAAGTTAGAAACAAGAGCAACATCACGCAACACAAAGTGCTCATTAACTCACACAGACCCACGAGACAACACCTTACCTTTGCTATTGTCGTCGAAGGTGATAAACTCCTTTCCGGCAACCGGACTAAGACTGGAGAACCACTTGGTGTTTCCGGTCATGTGCCTCGAGCAACCGGAATCCACCAACCAAATGTCCTCCAATCGTTTTACCTACATCAATAAAAAGACATAGGGTGAGCATACGGTCCAACACTGGGGTGAGTAAAATGGGAAGTGTACCAGTGTTGGGCCGGCTGCTCAAAAGAACGGTTAGAAGAAAAACCATTCCTAGCACGTCTACGGGGAAAGCGATCACCACGTTGAGGAAAACATGGTCCGCTAAGGGAAGAGCGTCCATCGCGATACTCAAAATGCGGTGGGGGGTAATGCTCAACTACAAAGCCACCGCCACAGGGTCCATAGCCCACAAATGCAGGCTCCCGTCGGGCACGTCCTCCTTGCGGCCTAGGACCTTGAGGCATTGGACCTCTAGGCCTAGCAGCTCTCCTCTGATCATTCGGCACATGTACATCATGGAAAGAATGGTACATGTCCGCATTGTTCATCTCCCTTGCACGGCGCTCCTCTCTCTTACGCCGAAAGCAAAACTCTCTCAAGTGTCCATCTCTCCCACAGTGCTCACAATGATACCTCACCGCTCTCATAGGGGGTTATTGGTACTCACGGTAGTGGGTATGGATCACTTGGCTCTTTTGAGGCATGAGTGTTGGTAGTTCGTAGCTTCACTAAAGATAGAGCTAGGCAACTATCCCCGGTAACGGCCTAGAAATGCTTATTGGCACTTGCTAACGTTGTTACTAGGAGTAAACTATGAAATCTATTCCTGGCAACGGCGTCAGAAGTGCTTGTAGCAAGTCCGGTCACTATACCTAAAGGAGTGGAGCTAAAGCAGCTATCTACTAATGCCAAGCGGGGTTGTCAATCCCGACACTAGTAGGAGCTAGCTAGAGAGGTTGCAATCTACCAGGAGAAGATTCTGCAAGTGCACAGAACTATCATAGTAGCACTTCGCCTGGGAGTACCAGGTGTCGATTTATTTGATCCCAAGGGAAGGCTAGGGTGGTGTATGAGTTGAGTCAAGGAGGGGATGGGAGTCGAAGAAATAAGAAAAAGGAAAAGGGGAGAAGGGAAGAGAGGGGATGAAAGGCTAGAAAGAATATATGGGTGGATAGGCAAGGATGAAATGGATGGTAAGGTAAGGTGGATAACTAAATAGATAGATGGTAAATAAGGGTAACTAACATAACTAACTACTAACTAATAACTACTCCTAGATAACCATGAAGCAAGATAACTACGAAGCAAGACAGTTATGAAGCAAGGCAGGCAAAAGTCAATAAAGCAACTAAGTTAAGTATAGTTTTATTTCTATCTTATCAAGTATCGAGGTGTACTAGCCTTTACCACTGACTTAGGTTGAACGGTAGCACAATGAGCCTTACTGTTAAACTTGGCCAACTACGTGGTGGAATTCAAGGCGCACAGGGCTGTCACCACCTGCTTGCTACCACAGCTATCCGGGGGACAAGCCGTATCTGAAGGCCGGTAAGTCTATAACTAAGCACCACGCTTAACTATATTCTAACTATCTCTATCCTAGCTTTGAATAGACACTCCCTTATGGACGTCAGAGCAAATACTTGACTTAATAAGATAAACACTAAACTAACTAAGCAACCTATTGGCAAAGATCAAACACTAAGCTCACTAGAGATTAACTACTATGGCTAAGTGAATTGATCTGTAGGATAGCTAGGCACTCAAGCAATCAATCAAGTATACCACTCAATACTGATAAGTAGAATAAAGTAATACTTGAAATGATGAAATAGAATATAGTAAAGTGCTTGAGTAACAAGAGCAAAACCTGAACTGGAGATGAAGGAAGACTCTTCCCAGCTCGAAGACCGATCACTCGCACGCCTCTACTCTTGAGCTAAGCCCTAAGCAGTGCTCCCGCGAGGGCAAAGATGCTTGCTCTACTAGCTACCTACTTGCCTAAGCTCTCTGAGCTTCTAACCTAACTCTCACTTGCTTGTGTTGCTTCTTGGTGTGGTATTGTGTTGATGATGATTGAAGTGATGCCTCAGGGGGTATTTATAGCCTTGTGGAGTGAGGGGGGTAGTTATAGGGGGCAGCCAACCAACCTAGAGCTAACCCTAGTGGCAGGCACCAGCCCTAGGTGGCAGCCGCCACCCTCATCGCCGTTGGATGCACCGCCTTTGCTTCAACGACATCCAGGAGCTCCAGAGAGGCGGTTGGTAGGTCGGTTGCATGTCCAAGTAACCGCCATTTGGTCTTGATCCGCGCCACTTCCATCTGAGCCGTCCGATGCCACTGACCTAGTGACCAAGGGCCAAGATTTGGCCTTGGGATGGTCACACGGATCGGTGACGTGGCAAAGGGGGAGAGTTGGGGCTCTCCATGTGGCGGGCGCCACATTTGGGTGGCGGGCGCCACCTCTGGTTGGCGGGCGCCACCCCACTCAGACCCAAATGGGTCCTAGTGAGTGGGCTCATCTCCTGGTGGGTCCATTCTCCAAATTTGGTCCAAATCCTGCATTCAAATAAAAATCTATGGACATGTGGAATTTGGTTAGTTTGAAACCAATTTGACTACATTTCATGCCTTTTTGGTGAACTTTAGGGTAAAATGTTGATGGTAAAATAGGTGTTTAAGGACCATCAACAAGCTCCCCCAAGCTAACTTGTTGCTCGTCCTCGAGCAACAATGCGGTTTAAGCATTGAGCATGAAATAGATAGCAACTTAACATGTATGCAAGTGCATATTGTATAGTGAGAAATAACTTAGCATATATCATTAATCATAGCAATGTGGGGCTTATAGCTTTTCACTTCAAACATGCAAGAGTGAAATAAAGCAGTAGATAGGAAACTTTTATCTTGCTTAGGTTTGACTAGGATTCTATCTGGAGGTTTTTCAAGTTTTTCAAAAGATAACAACTTGCTTAAGTCCTCCAAGATTCACTCAATCACTCAATGGTGTTTAAATCCTCACTTAGGCCAAAATGTAGCCTTTCCTATTTCTAAAGAATGATATGTGGAGCTATAGGTAGGCTAAGAATCATGAGCAAATTGTCTAATGTTTATTGCTAAGCTAGACACTCAGATCATAAGGTGCAGCAAATCATAAAAATTGATCAAGATGTGCATGTGTGGTTATGTGGAAGTGTATAGAGAGATATTTCATAATCCTTCCTAGTTAATTTCTGGGGTCTAGAGCTAATGATAATTCTCTCTCTCTCTTCTTCTTCTTTTTGAATACATAGTGAGTAGACAAAAGATGTGTCCTCACATTTTCTTAGGACATAGTCCTCTCTTGAGCTACTTTGCTCATTTTTTTTTTCTTAGAACATAGTCCTTTCTTGAGCTACTTGGCTCACTTTTTTTGTATCTCTCTCTTTTTTTAAGCTCTAGATTTCCCCAGATATCTATAGGAAAGAATTTTTGAAATGAGTAGGGAAATGGAGAGAAATGCTTATTCCCAGTGTAGGAATAGCATAAGGCCAGCAATGGGACGTTTGGCAAGGTATTGCATATCTCCAGTGTAGAGAATGAGCAATTTATTTGGTGGTTGCAAACTTCCAAAGTGGAAAGTAGGCAATTTATGGTAGGTGTGTGAATCTTGATTCAAAAGATATGATAAGCTTCTCTACTAAGATCTATGAGGTCTAACAAAGCTCAACACAGACAAAGCTCTTTTTGGTTTTGACTAATGACTAACAAATATTTGGCTGGTGGTGGGATGGGATAAAATCTAGGAGGAACTTTTAGCAAGGTTTTCATAATTTTTTTTAAAAGAAATCCTCCAGATTAGGTCCTAATTTCACCTTAGCAAGTTTAAAGAATTACTCCATTTCTTACTAACTTTACTCACTAAGCATGATTTCAGTTAAAGCATGTGCAACCCACAAAAGCTACAACTTAGATAAGACCAGTTATTCAAACCATAACAATAGCATTTGCATGACATATTTCAAATCTTATTCAGGTTTCAACTTGTTTAAGCAGATTTTATCAATTTTATTCATGGAATGGTTACTTAGGCAAGCATGTGACATTCAAAAGATATAGAATTTAAGAACTGAATGTAAAGTGTAGGCTTGAGACATACCTTATCGGAGCGGGAGTCTCCCCCAAGCTGGCTTCTTGCTCAGTGAAGGATCTTCTTCTTCTCAGTCAGAGCTCTTGTTCTCATTTTATTAAAAAGGGAAACTATCTAATGTTGTGAAAAGGGAAACTATCCTATTTTATTATTCTAGCTAAGTTAACATATACCTATGCATATAACTAATGATAACTGGTGATAATTTTTTTTAGTTACATGCATGACATATGTTATTTATTTGAAAAGGGAAAATTGAAGGAAAAAATTAAAAGTAAAACCATACCTTAGGTCCATGGAATTTCATCCTTATCGGGCGGATCTTCTTCCTTGGGTGCTTCCTCTCTAAGTACTCCATCGGGTTCTTCTTCTTTTGGCACCTCTCCTTTGTCTTGTGAATCACACAACTCAGGAGGTGGTTCTTTCTTTCTGTTCCACCTTGTTCTTTGGCGCCTCTTCTTGGTACGAACGGGCTTTGCTACCTGCATGTTAGCGGCATATGCAAGACCACGGGAAAAGGAGAATATTTCCTCCCTCCCTCCTAATGTCATTTTCATTTTACCACTTCCCACATATATGCAAGCATCAATAGTGTTCAAGAAGGGTCTACCTAAGATTAGAGGCACATCTTTCCTATTTCCCATATATAGTATTATGAAATCAGCAGGAACATAGGAACCTCTAATATGAACAGGTAAATCATTAACTATTCCTTCTATATAGCAAGTGGATTGATCTGCTAGCACAACATAGGCAGATGTGGATGACATGGGTGGAAAGAATGAGTTTTCATATAAATCTTTAGATAAAATGTTCACACCTGATCCTAAATCACACATGGCATTTTTAAAGACTTCACCAAAGATTGAGCATCTAATTATGGGGACTACCAGGATCAGCCTTTTTAACAGTCATGGTTTGATCTTCATAATATTTTATTTCAACCATATTTGCAGTTTCCATGTCAGGTTTAGCAGGAATTTTACCAGTTTTAAAAGATGGTATAATAGCAGCAAGTTGAGCTAATTGGGTTTCTAACATCTTATTAAAACTTAATTGATTTTTCAGAACAGATGAGAAATATTCGAATTTAGCACTTATATTCTCAAGGGTTTTATCACTCGTCATTAATTTCTTATTCAAAAAATCAGTAGTTCTACCCTGTGAGTAAACTAAATTTTTCAAGAATGAGAGACTATCAGAATTATGAAAATTAGAGCGGGGGAATGAATTGTTACCTTGAGAGTTTACAGGCTGATTCCATCCTTGATTCTGTTGACGGAAACCGTTATTGTTGTTGATGAAGTTCAAATCTTCATGTAGCTCGGGGCAGTGGTTCCCAGAATGTTCGGTTTCTCCACAGACTTCACAAGTCATGTAGGATTCCAGAGATTGGACACTCTCTTATTGGTTCATCTTCTCATAGCTGTCTAGCTTCTTTGCCAGTAGGTCCATCTTGGCCACGATCATGTCGGCTTCCTTAAGGGAATGCATACCTCGCTTACGGGGTTGTAGTCTCGCGTCATTCCATCCTTGGTTCGACACCATATTCTCTATGAGAACCTTAGCATCTGCAACATTCAGAGAAAAGAATGCACCATGGGCGGCGACATCCAAATGGCTTCTAGAAAGTGGGGTTAGGCCATGGTAGAAGTTTTGGATCAATAGCCAGTCCTCCATACCATGGTGTGGACAAGCAGCGACGTACTCTTGCAACCTCTCCCAAGCCTCAGGAATAGATTCCTCGGCTTGTTGTGTAAAGCTGGAGATTTTGTTGCGAAGAGCATTCGTCTTGCCCATAGGAAAGAATTTGGTGAAAAAAGCATTGGAACACTTGTCCCATGTGTCTACAGCATTGCGATCAGTATAGAACCATTGCTTCGCTTTTCCTATCAAAGAGAAAGGAAAGAGACGAAGACGGATGGCTTCTTGGGTTATCCCCTTAATGGTGAAGGTGCCGCAAATCTCCAAGAATTGTTGGAGGTGAGCATTGGCATCCCCATGAGCTTTGCCACAGAATGGGCTAGCTTGGACCATCGTGATCAGAGCCGGTTTCAACTCAAAATTTAGGTTGGCATCGATCACGTCCGGTCCTATCACTACATTAGCGGCAGAAGGAGCAGAAAATTCACGAATGGTCTTATTGGCCATTGTGAAGATAGGACGAGATAAGAAAGAAAGAAGTTGAAGAAGATGAAGGAAAAAGATAAGAAGAGTTAAGGAAAGAAAGAATGGGGTAAGATGGGATTCGCTAAGCGGGAGCTTAAGCGAAGATAAATTCGACACGGACTCAATCGATACACCGATTGCCTTCCCCGGCAACGGCGCCAGAAATGCTTGTTGGTAGTTCTTAGCTTCACTAAAGATAGAGCTAGGCAACTATCCTCGGTAACGGCCCAGAAATGCTTATTGGCACTTGCTAACGTTGTTACTAGGAGTAGACTATGAAATCTATTCATGGCAACGGCGTCAGAAGTGCTTGTAGCAAGTCCGGTCACTATACCTAAAGGAGTGGAGCTAAAGTAGCTATCTACTAATGCCAAGCGGGGTTGTCAATCCCGACACTAGTAGGAGCTAGCTAGAGAGGTTGCAATCTACCAGGAGGAGATTCTGCAAGCGCACAGAACTATCATAGTAGCACTTCGCCTGGGAGTACCAGGTGTCAATTTATTTGATCCCAAGGGAAGGCTAGGGTGGTGTATGAGTTGAGTCAAGGAGGGGATGAGAGTCGAAGAAATAAGAAAAAGGAAAAGGGGAGAAGGGAAGAGAGGGGATGAAAGGCTAGAAAGAATATATGGGTGGATAGGCAAGGATGAAATGGATGGTAAGGTAAGGTGGATAACTAAATAGATAGATGGTAAATAAGGGTAACTAAGATAACTAACTACTAACTAATAACTACTCCTAGATAACCACGAAGCAAGATAACTATGAAGCAAGACAGTTATGAAGCAAGGCAGGCAAAAGTCAATAAAGTAACTAAGTTAAGTATAGTTTTATTCCTATCTTATCAAGTATCGAGGCGTACTAGCCTTTACCACTGACTTAGGTTGAACGGTAGCACAACGAGCCTTACTGTTAAACTGGGCCAACTACGTGGTGGAATTCAAGGCGCACCGGGCTGTCACCACCTGCTTGCTACCACAGCTATCCGGGGGTCCAGCCGTATCTGAAGGTAAGTCTATAACTAAGCACCACGCTTAACTATATTCTAACTATCTCTATCCTAGCTTTGAATAGAGACACCCTTGCGGACGTCAGAGCAAATACTTGACTTAATAAGATAAACACTAAACTAACTAAGCAACCTATTGGCAAAGATCAAACACTAAGCTCACTAGAGATTAACTACTATGGCTAAGTGAATTGATCTGTAGGATAGCTAGGCACTCAAGCAATCAATCAAGTATACCACTCAATACTGATAAGTAGAATAAAGTAATACTTGAAATGATGAAATAGAATATAGTAAAGTGCTTGAGTAACAAGAGCAAAACCTGAACTGAAGATGAAGGAAGACTCTTCCCAGCTCCAGGACCGATCACTCGCACGCCTCTACTCTTGAGCTAAGCCCTGAGCAGCGCTCCCGCGAGGGCAAAGATGCCTTGCTCTACTAGCTACCTACTTGCCTAAGCTCTCTGAGCTTCTAACCTAACTCTCACTTGCTTGTGTTGCTTCTTGGTGTGGTATTGTGTTGATGATGATTGTAGTGATGCCTCAGGGGGGTATTTATAGCCTTGTGGAGTGAGGGGTACTTATAGGGGGCAGCCAACCGACCTAGGGCTAACCCTAGTGGCGGGCGCCAGCCCTAGGTGGCGGCCGTCACCCTCATCGCCGTTGGATGCACCGTCTTTGCTTCAACGGCATCCAGGAGCTCCAGAGAGGCGGTTGGTAGGTCGGTTGCATGTCCAAGTAACCGCCATTTGGTCTTGATCCGCGCCACTTCCATCTGAGTCGTCCGATGCCACTGACGTAGTGACCAAGGGCCAAGATTTGGCCTTGGGATGGTCACACGGATCGGTGACATGGCAAAGGGGGGGAGTTGGGCCTCTCCATGTGGCGGGCGCCACCTCTGGTTGGCGGGCGCCACCCCACTCAGGCCCAAATGGGTCCTGGTGAGTGGGCTTGTCTCCTGGTGGGTCCATTCTCCAAATTTGGTCCAAATTCTGCATTCAAATAGAAATCTATGGACATGTGGAATTTGGTTAGTTTGAAACCTATTTGACTACATTTCATGCCTTTTTGGTGAACTTTAGGGTAAAATGTTGATGGTAAAATAGGTGTTTAAGGACCATCAACAATGAGCTCCTCATGGATTGGTGGCATAGTGTCTAGTTTGTTCCTCAGGTGATTGGGTTTTGGAGCCCATGTCTGTTTCTTGGGTGGAGCTCTAGGAGGTTCAACAAACACCCCATCCTTGGTGTTAGGTTTGAGAGGCTCTTTGGGTGGAATCTTGGTCAGTTTGGGAGAAGCACACTCTCCCATCTTACCAAAAGAAGAAGCACACTCTACACCCTGAGCAAAACCAACACCAGGACCTCCAGCAGCACGTTTGAATTGGGCTATCATCATCCCAAGCTGCGGCTCACCACAAGACACCCATGACAAGATGGTTCGAAAGTATGTGTTTTCTTCCTCAGTTTGCATCTTGTCATGCTGCACATTAGCAATCTCCATCTCCAAACCCTCACACAAGGCACACCTAGACACACAAGTGCTACCCGAGCTGGCCTTCTCAAGAGACACAATCTTGGCATTCTTCTCTGCCAACTCGGATTGCAAGCCTGCATAAGACTTGCACGCACCAAGCACTGAGGATCTAGCTCTAAGCTCATCCGCCTCTCCAACCAAAGCAACATACTTCCCCCTCAAAGTGAGAAGGTCAGTCATGTGCTTGGAGCACATCTCGCACTCATCCTCCTCAGTCACGACAATGGTTGACTTGACAGATTCAAGTTCCTTCACCGTATCCTCCCACTTCTGCCTAAACTCCTTCCGCTCTCTAGCAGCACGCCTAAGCAGTTTATCTTGACTAAGAAGGGCGGCAGTAAGTTTCTCGAACTTAGCAGAAAGCTCATCAGGGGTCTGAGATACCTGGGAGGTGTCGTCGTTGTCGTTCTAAGGGATCTCCTCCAGCTGGTTGTCAACCTCCTTGCCGAGGACCATGGTGCAAAAACCCTTGTTGTCGGCGAAGAAGTAGAGGCCGTTCAGCTTGTCCTCAATCTTCTTCTTCTTCTCGGACTCGTCGTCACTTGAGGAAGCAGAGTTGTCATCCGAGCCATCGATGTCGCTGAGCGTGGCGAAGAAAGCACGCTGCTCAGCCTAGGCTTCTCCAAGTACTTCTTCTTGATGTACTCCTTGTTGAAGTCGCCCATCCGCTTGTGCTTAGCGGGGACGTACTTCTCCTTGCGCTTGCCAGAGTCATACTTGTGCCCATGATCGCCCTTCCCAAATGCTTGCTTGTTCTTCTTGGAACAGTTGGTGATGAAGTGGTCGGGGTCACCACACTTGAAACATCCAGAGCGTCCTCCTCTGTGGCGACGGTTCATGTGGTTGTTGTGGAACCGCGAGAACCGGTTGGCAAGCAAAGCCAACTCGTCATCCCCCATGAACTCTAGCTACTCCTCTGTGACAGAAAGAAGAGAAGAAATTGCAAATCCTCCAGAGGGGTTAGCAGAAGAGCCAGAAAGCAAAGCCATCGACGGGCCAGAAGGATTTTCATAAGAAGCCCTCGCCATGGCATCAATCTCACTGGACTTGAGCTTACTGAAGAGCTCGTCACATGTGAGGGTCTCATAGTTAGGTGATTCAATGATTACCTGAACCTTAGAGTCCCACACCGACCGATCGAGAGTATGTAAAAGCTTCAAAGCCCTCTCATGATCGTCAAAAGGCAACAACTCCTTGTTAGCCCTCATCCTGTTGACAATCACCTGAAAGCGAGCGAATAAACTCTCTATGCTCTCGCCAGGCATGTGTCGAAAGTTCTCATACTCCCACTTGTGCGACTCATAGAGACGAGATTTGACTTGAGTGGTTCCCTCATGGAAACGCATGAGGGTTGCCCAAATCTCTTGATCCGTGGGGAGGTGAGAAACGCGATCAAACTCAGACATGCTCAAACATGAGAAAAGAGCATTACGGGCTCGGCTATTGGCATCGTGCTCATCGATCTGCAGCTGAGTAGCACAAGCAGCCAAAACCACGTAATCGGCCTTGTTGCAAATATCCCAGACAGAAGCACCCATGCTCTGAAGATAGGCTGACATACGTATCTTTCAATACGCATAGTTTGTCCCATCAAAAAATGGTGGTTTGCCCACGCCATGATCCATGTCGCCTTCTTTGGATCTGGAACCGGCTAAGGAGGAAGATCCTTAACCTGCTCCGATACCAATTGAAGGACCGAGAAAGCTATCCAAGGCGACCAGAGGGTGGGGTGAATGGGAGCTTCAAATTTCTTTCGAAATGTTGAGGCCTCTGTCCCACAAAATCAACCCCAAGAGCAAACCTGAGACACGTGATGTCCACGACCCAGTGAGTGGATGGATGTTCCCTAGGAACACAACGAGACACCACAAAAACTTCCTCACCCAAGTTCATGCAAGTCAACTAGTGACAGGATGGACTTTGGGTAACCTCAACCTCCCCCAAGCAACGTGAGGGGGATTCAGGCTATTTCGCAAAACGGGAAGCCCGATTTCAGTAGAGCATGAAGTCGGAAATCCAACGCAAAAACCCAAAATCAAATCCGAACTCGTATGAGCAAACTGCGGACGAAATAGTGCAAAACTCACTGCATCGGACGCTGGCCTGCGTCCGATGTTCAAGCACCGGACGCGTCCGATGCAAAATGAACAAATCTGGGACCTTACTGCATGGTCATCGGACGCTGGCTACAGTGAAGCCCTAGCGTCCGATGTTCACCCCTCGGACGCGTCCGATGGCAACGAAGCATCCGATGGTCAGCGTCCGATGCTCCTTCAAAAACACTGTCACGTGACACGTGGCGTCTGAGCATCCGATGTGACGAACTCAGCGTCCGATGCCCCCGAGACCAGCGTCCGATGCCCCCGAAATTGCACAGTTCTTCCGCGGATTCAACCCGATCTCCTCCGAATCAAAAGCTCTAAGGCTTAGACTTGGTATGAGGAGTTTCAAGGAGGTTAGTGATCTACCCCTAAGAGATCATGGCTCGAACCTAACTCCAAATCGGTGAATCGGAAGAATTCGGGGGCAAAGGAGACAAAAACTGATTCAAAATGAAAATTGATCGATCTGCTAGCTCGTGAGGTTAGAAGTGAATTCCTTCGGTTGAAAGATGTGCCTCATGATCTAGAACAACTCAATTCAAACGGAATCTCGAAAGACTCAACGAGGAGGGAGAACAAGTGACGGGAAAATCGTGGAGAAAACAAAGAACGCGAAGAACAAGTTCAAAACGTGAATCGAACCATGAATTGCCAGCCGAAATTCATCCCCACAAGGAGACAATGAGATTACGGTCTCGTTTCCTCAAAAAGCAAATACACAGAGGTATTGTTCACCGTCTCTACGGATCTCAGTAGCTACAGCAGGGAATGGGAAGCAGGAAACCCTAGAATGAAAATAGCAATGGCTGAGATAATCTGGAGGGAGGGGCTGCCTCTCCTTATATAACATAATACAATTATTCCCCTTCTACCCCTACTGCTAATGACAGAGCGAACCAGCTAAACCCTAGGGTTATTCAGGACCAACTCGAAGAAGATGCTGATCCGACGGCCACGCCTGCACAACTGGTAGCGTTGCCTCGACGCAACCTCACCGATTGCCGCCATGTGCCGCCACCGCTCTGCTTGTCCTTTCCCAGACCTCGCCCCCCGGTTTTGAGGCCCAAACTGGGAAACCAGCCTTCACGACCAACCCCCGGTTTTAAGGCCCAAACCAGCCTTCCATCGCCTGAGTTTTGTGGCCCAAACTCAGAAACCCGCTAGCGCCCAGGTTTTGAGGCCCAAACCTGGAAACCGTCCTCCACCTGAGTTTTGTGGCCCAAACTCGGCAAACCCGCAGCACCCAGGTTTTGTGGCCCAAACCTGGAAACCGTCCACCGGTGGTTTTTCTGTGGCTGCGGTGGCCCTTGGGACCATGCACCGCCGCCGCCACCTCTCCCATCCCCGTGCTCCCTCCCTCGCTCCAGCGTCTCCAAGCACCACTGCCGTCACCATAGGTGACCTCGGACCCAAGCTCCGGCATCCACACCACACAGGCCACCTCCAACGCCCCCACTTGACCTTAAGGCACCGCAAGAGCACGCCGCCCCGAGCCGTCGAGGGGATGCACCGACCGTGCACCCTGTCGACCGACATGTGTCTCCAGGTCCTCGACCCGAGCAACACCGTGCCCCGCAAGTCTCCGCTCGTCGCTGTCCCAGGCTGTCAGCCACCACAGCTGATCCTCAGGCCACCGGTCCCTTAGTCCAAGCCTCACGTCCGCCCTTCACCGCTCCCGGTCCGTTGGCACGGCACGTCTCTACTTGACCTTCACCTTGCCTTCGATCACTGTATCTGTGCTCAACACCTGCACAACACAAGCCGAAGAACATGCGTATCAAACCAGTTGACAATCACTCATCACTCGAGACTCAGCATACACCCATGTATCCGCAGGTGGTTCTCCTTCCGGTGGGTGCGCACGAGCGCACCCACCGGGTGTAGCCCTCGAGGCATTGGGGGAATGAGGCATTCGCCCAAGGGCTGGAAATCTCGTGTATACACAAAGGAAGGTGGTTAGCCGTATTCCCCGAGCCCCCGAGCCCCTCGATTGCCGATCGACGGCTTTGGGCTCGGGGACGGCCCAAGGTCTTTCGACCTTGTCTCGGGTGCGAGGCGAGCCCCCGAGCCCTTTTTTGCAAAGGGTCGGTCAGGGGTGACCTCGTCTTAGTCTTTTGACCCTCACGCATCCTTTTCGCAAGAGAGAGGGGTGGTGATGTCGTGCTACCCTTGGTGGGTATCGGTCACGGCATCACCGGTGAGCTGTTAATGGGTAAATCCGAGTGTGTGCCCGTGCCCCGTTTGATAGGGATCGGGTAGGGGCCCGGAGGCGCACACATAGAGACAGAGGACAGTCACCGGGGCCCGAAACCGTTCGATTAGTTCCGAGGGCTCGTTGCCTCCCTCCGTAGGGATCCCGTCTGTGACTGTCTAGCTAGCCTCATATAGGACTTTGGATGCCTTGAGCGGTCGAGCTCAGGCTTGGCTCGGGCCATGCGATAGGCGCATCCGATGTCGTCCCTGACTCTGTTATCCTGGGGTGGCTATCGAACCCTCGGAGGGGCCAGCCTTCGAACCCCTGGAACGAACGGGCCTGGTGCCCTGGGTTCCTTCGCTGGGAAGGAGTCAGAGGTAGGTTACCTTTTTCGTTGGAGCGGCGGGCGCGCCTTTTTAGGCGGCTTTCTTGGGGACATGGACGGCGCCCGTTGTGGACGTGTGCGGGGGCCCACGTGCAGACATTCAATGCTTGTGTGCTGTGACACCCCAATTTTAAGAACAAAATTGGAGCACAATATATGTATGCCAGGATCAATTTTCATACATATATCCACCTCATAGTAAATATCAAAACAATGCTTTATTAATAATAACGAACTTTATTACATAAATGACCCTCGGGTCTGAAATAAAAAAAAAAGTACAGACTCTCATGATAACAGACGCTAATGAAGACTCTGAAGTAGTCGCGGAAGTCTGGACTCCATCTCCACAGGAAGGTCGACCGGGGGTAGCGCCATCCTAGTACAGGTCGTCAGGGTCGAAGCCACCGTCCTCTGGATACTCCGGCTCCTCGTGAACGTAGCCACCAGTGTCTCCGTAATCGCCAGCGTCTGGGTGGGGTAGCAGGGGGACAAAGAGGAAGGGTGAGTACATCGAAATGTACTCCGCAAGTGTAGGAAATAAATGCTTATGAGGCTTATAACAACGGTAGGCTGACTTTGTTTGACTCAAGCGCCTAAAGCGACACACCCTATTAATCCTATTAATCCTATGCACCTATTTACTAGGTTATAGACAGACTCTGTAGAAAAGTAACCACACTCGGAGTCGCACCGAGCAACCAACACCTGAAGTCCATCAGATGACCCGAACCCAAAACCAACCAGTAACCAACTAATCTCAAAGAAGTCCAAGCCGCTCGTGACCGTGAGCACGGCTGATATATCAGTTTTACACTCTGCAGAGGTTGCACATCGTTACCCATGAGTCGTGCAGATCCCGTCACGCTAAACACTGCCGAGGTGTATAGCAGGTTGCACTGCAAGGCCTTTACAAAACTCCCTCCAAGTCCGTTTTACACGTTCACTAAGGTTTCACCGCTAACAGTGGATATACGCACCACTGCAGAAGCCCCCTCTTGTGCCACAAATCCGACCCCGTGTAAACCCTCAACTTGGAGGCAATTAATTACTTGGCCAGGTCCAGCCCATCCAGATCCCATGGTTGCGCTGTCAAGCCGGGTTACATGCTCTGAGAACCGGGTCCTAGGGATCCAGGCAGGATAAATCTAGCACGAGCCCCGAACCAAAAACCAAATAAGAGCTGCCAAGTCCATGGCACAAAACCACCAATACGGGTCCATCCTGCCGGATTTACCTAATATCCATGTTACTACAAAATTACCATGTCCACATTCGTTTCATAAATCATTAATCAAGATTATAAACATTATAGCTCCCATCCCAAACATGACTGCAGGGCTAAGCAAAACACCTACCCGAACATCCCAAAACAGGTGACAAGGATAACATATACAAATTCTAGTAAACCCTAACATGGGATTCAAATTAATGACAAGCATGCATCTACAAGATCTAACTACTCTAGTACCAAAAGTAAAATAAGGTAGGTGCAAGATGTTCAAGGACACTTGCCTTCGGACTGGGTCGAATCAACTGGGTCGCAAGGATGGTCTGGAGCGTCCTCGTACTCCGCACTCTCTGGCCCAATCAACATACATGGCACATGCCAAGCGAAATGAATAACAGTACAACAAACAGTATGAAAACAGTAAACTAATAGATCTACTGCGTAGAGAACGAAATTATGAATCTAACGCAAGTTGAATGGGTCGAATCGGAGTTAAAACGAGCAAGTTATAAGCATTTGAATATGGATGGCAATTCTGTAGTTAAACCGAACTCAAATTCGTATTTAAAATAAATAAAATCTGAAAAAGAAAGTGGCGCGGACCGGGTCTCATTTTCCCGAAAGCTCAAGGGCTAGGGCGCTATTTTTGCAAGACTCAGTGAACATCGTGATGGAGTGCGGGTTTATTCCTCAAGAAGTGGAGGGGTTTTCTGCAAAAGGATGAGGACGGCTGGCGCGGCTGCTGACCGTGAGCCACGTGGCGTAGCGCGACTGGTGGGGTGTTCCACGGAGCTCGTGGACGCGATGGCGTGGCACGGTGGGCGGAGTCCACCGGCTTGTGGACTGGGTCCATACCGCTTCGATCGGCGAGATCTAATCTCAGCCGATCAGCCGAGATCGGATGGCTGAGAGCGAAAGGGGAGGGTCAGGGTGACCGCCGGCGGGGTTTGGCACGGCGGCGCCTGTCTCCAGTGCGGTGGCGCCATGGCCAGGGCGTCTGGCGTGCTCGGGGAAGGCACCTAGGGTACGGTAGAGACTATGGGACATGGTGGGATCGAAAGAGGACCTTACAGCGGTCTCGGTGGTGGTGCTCTTGGCGCCGGTGGAGATCCAGAGACGGCGGACGACGTGGAGGTCGCGGCGGCGGAGCTGCGGAGCTCTGGCGTGGTCGAGGGAGGCGTGCTCCGGCTCAGGTCCGTCCCGGGGTGGGTCTCCTAGGCGCTGAGCACCTCGGCAAACACGATGGAGGGCAGGGATGAGGGCGGTAGCTGGCCCTGCAGCGAGGTGGCGAGCTCGCGCCGGCTCGGCAATGGCGAGAGCGGCGGCAGAGTGCAGATGCAATCGGTGGGGCGTCTGGGGACCAGAGGAAGGGTGGGCGCGACGCGGTGGGGGTGGTACTTGTAGGACGGGGCGAAGGGTGGCGGCGGGTGCGTGCAGAAAGATCCCGAGGGGGGGGGATATGGAGGACGAGATCGCGCGGCATCGCGCGAAGGGCGGAGCGTCGGGTTGGGGAAGTGAGCGCTCGCAGGCGGATGGGAGCGGTGGTGTGCGCGCCTGCGCGGGTGGATGCGCGGTGTCGGCGTGGAGCAGGCCGCGGAGGGGAGAGAGGAAGACGGGCCGGCCGGCTGGGCTTGGCCCATGCGGAGGGAGGAGAGTGATGGTGGCCCGGGGAAGCAAGGGAGGACGTGGGCCGAAAGGGTGAGGAGGGAGAGAGCGGGCCGGGAGAGGGGAAAAGAGAGGGAGTGGGGAGGCAGCGGGCTGGGCCGCGCGCGAAGAGAGGAGGAGGGGTGGGTTGGGCCGGCTGGAGAGAATGGGGAGGGTTGAGGCCCTTGCCAATCCTTTTCCTTTTCTTTCTAAATTCATTTTGAAATCCAAATTCAAATCTGTTTCAAAACAAAACTAGTTTGAAAATTTTGGAAACATCTTCTCTAGGTTTTGTAAATAAAACTTGATTTTGATTTTGTAAAATTTCATAAACCTTCTTATTTGTTTTTCCAAATAGGATAAATCCGATTCGCCCTATACGGGTTTAATAAATCATTTACCACACAATAAAAATATGCAATGGCATGAATGCAACATGAAAATGATAAATAAATTTTATTTTCCTCCTCTAATAAACTAGCCAACCTATTTAATTTCTAATTCCTTTTATTAAATTGGGGAAAAATTAAATCAGGGTGTTACAAACCTACCCCCCTTAGAAGAATCTCGTCCTCGAGATTAGGAAGAGTCGGCGAAGAGATGAGGAAAATCTGCCCGAAGATCATCTTCTTTCTCCCATGTGGCTTCTTCTTCGGAGTAATGCTTCCATTGCACCTTGCAGATTTTAATCCTCTTGTTGCGAGTGCCTCGTTCCATCGTGTCCAAAATCTTGATCGGCTCGGAGAAAGTCAGATCATCCCGCAGATCAAGCTCCTCCAGTGGCAACTGCTCCTCTGGAACTCTGAGGCATCTCTTCAGCTGGGATACATGGAATACATTATGGATACCTGCCAGTCGTGCAGGCAACTCCAGCTGATATGCAACTGCGCCTTTCTTGTCAATCACCTTGAAAGGGCCAATGAATCTCGGAGACAACTTCCCCTTGACATTAAACCTCCGAAGACCTCTGAAAGGTGACACCTTCAGATAGACATAGTCCCCAATCTGGAATTCCAGCTCCCGTCGTCTGACATCTGCATAACTCTTCTGTCTAGACTGAGCTGTCTTCAGGTTGCTTCTGATCTGCCTGACCTGTTCCTCAGCTTCCTCTATAGACTCGGGGCCAAAGACTTTCCTTTCTCCAACCTGATTCCAGAACAGAGGAGTTCTGCACTTCCTGCCATACAGTGCTTCAAACGGTGACATCTTCAGACTGGCCTGATAGCTGTTGTTATATGAGAACTCTGCATATGGCAGACTCACATCCCAACTCTGGCTGTTCTGAAGCGCACTGGCTCTCAACATATCCTCCAGAATCTGATTCACCCTCTCTGTCTGACCATCAGTCTGAGGGTGATAAGCCGAACTGAAACTGAGGCGAGTGTCCATAGACTCATGCAACCGCTTCCAGAATCTGGATGTGAACTGTGTACCTCTGTCGGATACTATGATCTTAGGTACTCCATGCAAGCATACAATGCGGGTCATGTACAGCTCTGCCAGCTTCGGACCCTGATACGTCTCCTTGACCGGAATGAAGTGAGCCACCTTGGTCAACCGATCAACTATGACCCAAATGGAATCATATCCGGACTGTGTCCTGGGCAAACCAGTGATGAAATCCATGCTGATCTGTTCCCATTTCCACTCTGGAACCTGCAAAGGCTGTAGCAAACCAGCTGGTCTCTGATGTTGGGCCTTAACCCTCTGACATGTGTCACACAAGGCCACATACTCTGCTACTTCTCTCTTCATCCCATACCACCAGTAATACTGCTTCAGATCCTGGTACATCTTGGTACTACCTGGGTGAAGAGAGTAGGCTGAATCATGAGCTTCTCTCAAGATCAACTCCTTGATAGCCTTCACATCCGGAACAAAGATCCTGCCTCTGAACCATAAGACACCCTGACCATCCTCTGCGAAGCCTGGGGCTTTGTCCTCCTTGATCAACTGTCTGATCTCCAGAAGATACTCATCAGTGAGCTGCCCTACCCGGATATCACGCTCAAGTGTCGAATCAACCTCTAAGGCTACTGCATCAGTGTGGCCAAGAATACCCAAGTTGAGCTTCACAAACTCCTCATGCAACTCGGGCTGCTGCTCCTTGATCTCAAGCACATTACAGTAGACCTTCCTGCTCAAGGCATCTGCAACAACATTCGCCTTGCCTGGATGATAGTTGATACTCAGATCATAGTCTTTGATCAACTCGAGCCATCTCCGTTGGCGGAGATTCAGATCTGGCTGGGTGAAGATGTACTTCAGGCTCTTATGATCAGTGTATATCTCTGTCTTCTTGCCCATCAGATAGTGCCTCCAGATCTTCAGAGCATGAACAACAGCTGCCAACTCAAGATCATGTGTAGGATAATTTAGCTCATGCTTCCTGAGCTGTCTCGAGGCATAGGCAATCACACGACCTTCCTGCATAAGCACACATCCCAGGCCCTGACGCGAAGCATCACAATAGACCGTGAAGTTCTTCTGGACATCTGGCATGACAAGAATAGGAGCAGAGGTCAATCTCGCTTTCAGCTCCTCGAAACCAGTCTGGCATTCAGGGGACCATACAAACTTGGCACCCTTCTCAGTCAATCTCGTCATCGGCTTCACGATCTTGGAGAATCCCTCAATGAATCTGCGATAATATCCTGCCATACCGAGGAAACTCCGAATCTCAGTAACGCTCTCAGGTACCTTCCAGTCCAATATATCTTGGACCTTGCCTGGATCCACTGATACACCACCCTCTGAGATGATATGCCCCAAATACGCTACCTTCTTCAACCAGAACTCGCATTTGCTCAGCTTCGCATACAACTGATGCTCTCTGAGCTTCTGCAACACTAATCTCAGATGCTTCTCATGTTCTTCTTCAGTCTTCGAGAATATCAGGATATCATCAAGGAACACCACGACGAACAGATCCAAAAACTCCATGAAGACCTTGTTCATCAGATACATGAAGAAAGCTGGGGCATTAGTCAAGCCGAAGGACATCACTGTGTACTCATATAGCCCATATCGAGTTACGAATGCCGTCTTCGGGATATCAGCTTCACGAATCTTCAGCTGATTATAACCTGTTTGCAGGTCAATCTTCGAGAACACATGAGCACCCTTCAACTGATCAAACAGATCATCAATGCGAGGAATCGGGTACTTGTTCTTGATGGTAGCTTCATTTAATGCGCGGTAATCAACGCACATCCGCAGACCTCCATCCTTCTTCGGAACAAAGATCACAGGGGCTCCCCACGGGGATGTACTAGGACGAATATGCCCCTTCTCTAACTGCTCTTGGATCTGCGTCTTCAGCTCGGCTAGCTTTTCGGCATCCATTCTATATGGTCGCCTGTATATAGGTGCAGTGCCAGGAACTAAATCAATAGAGAACTCAATCTCACGATCAGGTGGCATACCTGGCACTTTCTGGAAGACATCAGGGAACTCCTTAACAACTCGGATATCAGGTACCACGACTGCCTCATACACTCTGGCTGCCTTCATCATCCTTGGCGGTGCCTGATATAGAACCTCGGTGCCGTCTGGATGCTTCACCGTGATGGTCCGTTGAGCACAATCGATAATGCCATGATATCTGCCCAACCAGTCCATACCCAGAATAATATCCACCTCTTGCGACTCCAGGACGACGAGATGAGAAGGGAAGGCTACCCCCCTTATGAATAAGCTTACATTGGGGCATATATACTCTGTCAACATTTCTCCTCCAGGAGACTTGACTAGCAGCTTGCTTTTCAACAAAGACTTAGGCAGGTTACATCTTGCTATGCATGGTGCTGATATGAATGAATGCGATGCCCCAGAATCGAACAACACAGTAACAGGATATGCGTCAATGGAGAACGTACCAATCACCACATCGGGAGCCTCCTGAGCTGACTCCAGTGCCACATGGTTCACCTTCCCATGCCTGAAGTTCTGGCCACCATTCCTGTTCTGGTTCTGCTGTCGAGGTGCTGGTGGAGCCTGCTGCCTGGTCGGGCACTGGTTGGCCAAGTGCCCAAGCTGGTGGCACTTGTAGCACGGACCAAGCTGACCTGCCCCCTGTGCTGGACGGGGCTGCTGCGGAGCTGGAAGACCCTGGCGAGGTGCCTGAGCCTGGCGAGGCGCTGCTGCTGCTGCTGCTGCTGAGGTGGAGCCTGGTACTGTGGAGCTGGGTGCCTGTACTGAGGAGCGGGCTGCCGGGACTGGGGCGGGCGGTACTGCTGCTGCTGGGGAATCTGCCTGGAAGCTGAGGCAGGTGGAGCGTAGCGGGGACGAGTAGAGCTGCCTGAGGACTGTCCCTGGTACGTCATCTTCCTCTTGCGATCTGCATCGAGGTCCTTCCGTTCCTTCTCCACCGCGAAGGCACGGTCAACCAGCTTCTGAAATGAGGAATACTCATTTGAAGCTAGGGCATAGCGGAGTCCTGGGTTAAGCCCATGCCTAAAGCAGATAACAGTTTTATCATTTATTAGGTAACGAAAAGAATGAACAAGGGTATATGAAGAATATATTTAATATGAAAGAATGACAGAGATCTTGCCTGAAGCACTCCTGCTTCTTATCATCCGTGTCCACGTCATCTGGGGCGTAACGGGACAGCTGGCTGAACCGCGTGAGATACTCACGCACTGTCATCGCGCCCTGCCTGAGATCCTGGAACTCGCGGCGCTTCACCCTGATCTCGCCGAGAGGGACGTACTGGTCGCGGAATGCCCTGCGGAACTCCTCCCAAGTGATCGAGTCGGCGTCCGCATGAGCTGCGGTGTACGCAGTCCACCAGTTCTTCGCCGGGCCCTGAAGCTGGTGCGAGGCGTAGAGGGCCTTATCAAGGTCCCCGACATGGGCAAGCTGCAACTTGCCTGTAATCGTCTCGAGCCAATCATCTGCGTCCATTGGCTCTATGGCGTGGTGGAACACTGGAGGGCGCGTCGTCATGAAGCTCCTGAGAGTGTCATCCGGTCGGGGTGGCTGTGCAGCTCCTGCACCCTGAGCACCCTGGGCAGCCTGCGCCATCTGCTGCATGTGCTGCATGATCTGGGCCATGTTCTGCATCATCTCATTCTGCACCTGGGCCATCTGGAGCGGGTCGTACGGGGGCGGAGGTGGATGAGGCGGCTGGTTGCCACCTGCCCCGCTCCCGCCAGCATTACCGGCGTTACCCGCGCTGCTCCTGGTGTCAACCATCTGTTACATTTTCCACGAGTAAGAGTGAGATGTGATAGATAGATATATAACAACCCTGGTTTGGTTAATTAATTTGATTAGTAAAATATTTAAACAAATGATGTCGCTGCAACCTGACGGTCGCAACACACCAACAATCATTACAAAGAACCAAAACATTACATATGCACAAGTACATGTCATTCAACGACCTACGAGATCACATAATTATGGAGGGCTTCTTACGAGTTTGGAGGACCTACTTTTAAACAAAATTTGAATTTTCAGCAGAGACAGGCTACAGAAGTGGGAAAAGGGGTCAGACTTTATAAAAATAGTTTTGTAAATTCGACGACTGACTAGGGTAGCGTCCTACGGTCAACACAGCTTTGATACCACTCTGTGACACCCCAATTTTAAGAACAAAATTGGAGCACAATATATGTATGCCAGGATCAATTTTCATACATATATCCACCTCATAGTAAATATCAAAACAATGCTTTATTAATAATAACGAACTTTATTACATAAATGACCCTCGGGTCTGAAATAAAAAAAAAAGTACAGACTCTCATGATAACAGACGCTAATGAAGACTCTGAAGTAGTCGCGGAAGTCTGGACTCCATCTCCACAGGAAGGTCGACCGGGGGTAGCGCCATCCTAGTACAGGTCGTCAGGGTCGAAGCCACCGTCCTCTGGATACTCCGGCTCCTCGTGAACGTAGCCACCAGTGTCTCCGTAATCGCCAGCGTCTGGGTGGGGTAGCAGGGGGACAAAGAGGAAGGGTGAGTACATCGAAATGTACTCCGCAAGTGTAGGAAATAAATGCTTATGAGGCTTATAACAACGGTAGGCTGACTTTGTTTGACTCAAGCGCCTAAGCGACACACCCTATTAATCCTATTAATCCTATGCACCTATTTACTAGGTTATAGACAGACTCTGTAGAAAAGTAACCACACTCGGAGTCGCACCGAGCAACCAACACCTGAAGTCCATCAGATGACCCGAACCCAAAACCAACCAGTAACCAACTAATCTCAAAGAAGTCCAAGCCGCTCGTGACCGTGAGCACGGCTGATATATCAGTTTTACACTCTGCAGAGGTTGCACATCGTTACCCATGAGTCGTGCAGATCCCGTCACGCTAAACACTGCCGAGGTGTATAGCAGGTTGCACTGCAAGGCCTTTACAAAACTCCCTCCAAGTCCGTTTTACACGTTCACTAAGGTTTCACCGCTAACAGTGGATATACGCACCACTGCAGAAGCCCCCTCTTGTGCCACAAATCCGACCCCGTGTAAACCCTCAACTTGGAGGCAATTAATTACTTGGCCAGGTCCAGCCCATCCAGATCCCATGGTTGCGCTGTCAAGCCGGGTTACATGCTCTGAGAACCGGGTCCTAGGGATCCAGGCAGGATAAATCTAGCACGAGCCCCGAACCAAAAACCAAATAAGAGCTGCCAAGTCCATGGCACAAAACCACCAATACGGGTCCATCCTGCCGGATTTACCTAATATCCATGTTACTACAAAATTACCATGTCCACATTCGTTTCATAAATCATTAATCAAGATTATAAACATTATAGCTCCCATCCCAAACATGACTGCAGGGCTAAGCAAAACACCTACCCGAACATCCCAAAACAGGTGACAAGGATAACATATACAAATTCTAGTAAACCCTAACATGGGATTCAAATTAATGACAAGCATGCATCTACAAGATCTAACTACTCTAGTACCAAAAGTAAAATAAGGTAGGTGCAAGATGTTCAAGGACACTTGCCTTCGGACTGGGTCGAATCAACTGGGTCGCAAGGATGGTCTGGAGCGTCCTCGTACTCCGCACTCTCTGGCCCAATCAACATACATGGCACATGCCAAGCGAAATGAATAACAGTACAACAAACAGTATGAAAACAGTAAACTAATAGATCTACTGCGTAGAGAACGAAATTATGAATCTAACGCAAGTTGAATGGGTCGAATCGGAGTTAAACGAGCAAGTTATAAGCATTTGAATATGGATGGCAATTCTGTAGTTAAACCGAACTCAAATTCGTATTTAAAATAAATAAAATCTGAAAAAGAAAGTGGCGCGGACCGGGTCTCATTTTCCCGAAAGCTCAAGGGCTAGGGCGCTATTTTTGCAAGACTCAGTGAACATCGTGATGGAGTGCGGGTTTATTCCTCAAGAAGTGGAGGGGTTTTCTGCAAAAGGATGAGGACGGCTGGCGCGGCTGCTGACCGTGAGCCACGTGGCGTAGCGCGACTGGTGGGGTGTTCCACGGAGCTCGTGGACGCGATGGCGTGGCACGGTGGGCGGAGTCCACCGGCTTGTGGACTGGGTCCATACCGCTTCGATCGGCGAGATCTAATCTCAGCCGATCAGCCGAGATCGGATGGCTGAGAGCGAAAGGGGAGGGTCAGGGTGACCGCCGGCGGGGTTTGGCACGGCGGCGCCTGTCTCCAGTGCGGTGGCGCCATGGCCAGGGCGTCTGGCGTGCTCGGGGAAGGCACCTAGGGTACGGTAGAGACTATGGGACATGGTGGGATCGAAAGAGGACCTTACAGCGGTCTCGGTGGTGGTGCTCTTGGCGCCGGTGGAGATCCAGAGACGGCGGACGACGTGGAGGTCGCGGCGGCGGAGCTGCGGAGCTCTGGCGTGGTCGAGGGAGGCGTGCTCCGGCTCAGGTCCGTCCCGGGGTGGGTCTCCTAGGCGCTGAGCACCTCGGCAAACACGATGGAGGGCAGGGATGAGGGCGGTAGCTGGCCCTGCAGCGAGGTGGCGAGCTCGCGCCGGCTCGGCAATGGCGAGAGCGGCGGCAGAGTGCAGATGCAATCGGTGGGGCGTCTGGGGACCAGAGGAAGGGTGGGCGCGACGCGGTGGGGGTGGTACTTGTAGGACGGGGCGAAGGGTGGCGGCGGGTGCGTGCAGAAAGATCCCGAGGGGGGGGATATGGAGGACGAGATCGCGCGGCATCGCGCGAAGGGCGGAGCGTCGGGTTGGGGAAGTGAGCGCTCGCAGGCGGATGGGAGCGGTGGTGTGCGCGCCTGCGCGGGTGGATGCGCGGTGTCCGGCGTGGAGCAGGCCGCGGAGGGGAGAGAGGAAGACGGGCCGGCCGGCTGGGCTTGGCCCATGCGGAGGGAGGAGAGTGATGGTGGCCCGGGGAAGCAAGGGAGGACGTGGGCCGAAAGGGTGAGGAGGGAGAGAGCGGGCCGGGAGAGGGGAAAAGAGAGGGAGTGGGGAGGCAGCGGGCTGGGCCGCGCGCGAAGAGAGGAGGAGGGGTGGGTTGGGCCGGCTGGAGAGAATGGGGAGGGTTGAGGCCCTTGCCAATCCTTTTCCTTTTCTTTCTAAATTCATTTTGAAATCCAAATTCAAATCTGTTTCAAAACAAAACTAGTTTGAAAATTTTGGAAACATCTTCTCTAGGTTTTGTAAATAAAACTTGATTTTGATTTTGTAAAATTTCATAAACCTTCTTATTTGTTTTTCCAAATAGGATAAATCCGATTCGCCCTATACGGGTTTAATAAATCATTTACCACACAATAAAAATATGCAATGGCATGAATGCAACATGAAAATGATAAATAAATTTTATTTTCCTCCTCTAATAAACTAGCCAACCTATTTAATTTCTAATTCCTTTTATTAAATTGGGGAAAAATTAAATCAGGGTGTTACATGTGCGCACTCGTATCAAGCGGATTTCCGCAATCATGAGATCCCCCGGCGTGCGCCGCATTAAATGTGCATGAATAGTGACCGGCCAGGATCTGGTCGTTGGTTTTCACCTTATAAATACGCCCCTTGGAGATTTCAGGGCGGTTCCTTTCCTCATTCGCTCGTCTTCCTCCCCCGTCCAACCACACAAAAGCAGAGGAAGGGAGGGAGAGACCGGGCCAGCGGCGGAGTAGAGGGTTGTGAGGAAAGGAAGAAAGGAAAAAAGGAGAGAGAGAGAGAGAGAGAGAGAGAGTTTGTGCGACATTCTCCCCTCGTGACATCCGTGCCCCCCACCCCTTCATCATTCCGGATGGACGATGCTGCTGAGCCGTGGGGTGCTTCCGTCGCCACCCCAGAGAGACTGGCGGAGCTGGTGCAAAAGGGGCTCCTCCGGGGCTTATTCAGCTCTGATAGGCCGGAGTGGATCACTCCTAGTCCAGAGGAGGAGGAGCCGAGGCCACAAAATGACTATGTGGCCAGCTTCGTCGCCTTCCACCAGCGCAGGTTTGGAATGCCGGTGGGCCAGTTCCTCCGGGCCCTTCTCTCCTACTACGGGCTCAAGCTGCACCACCTCGCCCCCAACTCCATTTCGCAGGCGGCCATCTTTGCGACCGTCTGTGAAAGTTTCCTAGGGATGGAGCCCCACTGGGAGCTCTTGATTCTCCTCTTTCGGGGTGAATTCTTCATGAAGGCAGTTTTGGATGGTCGGAGGTTGATGAGGTCGGGGAGTTGCGTGCTCTGCGTTCGCCAGCATAGGGCGAGCCTGTACATCCCGTCACAGGTGACCACCTCGAACAAGGACTGGCGCATGGGCTGGTTTTACCTTCACAATGATGACGGCCTATTGTCAGCATACACCGGCCGCATCATTGAGTCACGACCGGACTCCTGGAACTATGGTGTCATCGATAGGAGGCAGAATCGGCTCGACCCGCTACTTGAGGCCTTGGCGAGGCTACGGAAGGCGGGTCTTATGGCCGGGATGATCGTGGCCTGGTTCCACCAGCGGTGCATGCTGCCGCTGATGAACCGGCCCTTGATCATGGCGAAGATGAGGGACGACACGCCTCTCCTGCAGGGGTGCCAGATGAGGGCGTCACCACCCACCTATCCTGAGCTCGTTCGCTGGGCGAAGGATGCTGTGAAGGAGGTGAAGGATGTGAACAAGTTGCTCAATATTCCGATACCCCTGTTCTGTGGGTACATTAGTTTGGTAAGAGGATCAATCTTTTGGGTGTGTTGCTCCGGAGCTTTATCTTCCGTGTTCAGTCCTTACTACCTTCTCTTTGCACGGACTACGGTCGGTCAGCGCCTCGAAACCTCCCCTTCCCGAGGAAAGGGAGGAGAGGCGACGCCGGGCCGAGGAGAGGAAGAAGAGGAAGGATGATAGGGATGCCAGGCGGGTCAAGCGTCGGAAGGACCATGATGACTTGCAGAGGCATCAGCGGCAACAGAGGCTCCATGGCAAGCCGGAAGAGTCCTCCCCCACGGAGGAGGATTCCGATGATGAAGACGAGGAGGGCTCGGAGGGGGATTTCGAGCCCCTGGCGGGATTTCCAGACGTGAACCGTTCGCAGGTACGGTCGGTGAGCCCTGCGATGGGCGCGTTCGGGGCGCAGGCGGCAGGCAAGAGCCCTGCTCCTGCCCCGGGTGCGGGTGGCGAGGCTTCTGCGCCCCGTGGGGGTGACGGGTCTATCTAGGGTCCGTTGCCGCCGCCGTCGGTGGGGGTTTCGATGGAGATCCTTGAGACAGAGCTCCCGCCTCCCCCGAGTGGGGTTCCCCCCGCTAGGACACCGTGGCTGCAGACCCCATTTGTGCCCTCTGCGAGGAGGGCCCCGAGGGTCGGGTGAGAGCATTCGTCGCTTACCCATCCTGTGTTCGTTCGTTGGGGATTTTTCTTTATGATGTGTATCTTTCTTTTCTTGTCTCAACGGGAAGCGTTCTGCGGAGGCCTTACACCTCCACCCTGGGAAGGCGCTGAAAGAGGTAGCAACCTCCTCCGTCGGCGCGGTGGTGTCACCGTCTATGATGCCACCACTGCCGGGGTCCGGCGGACTGGTCGTCACCCCCGAAATCGCCGGGCTCCCACAGGGGGCCCCGGTCTCTGGTGGGGCGCCATAGGAGGCCCTTGCTTCTGGGGCGTCGAGGGACGAGGGCGCCCCGAGAGCCTCGACCGTCGAAGTCGAGGCCGCCAAGGCGGCTGAAGCAGAGCCGTCCTAGGCCGTTGCGCCTGAGGCTGGGGTTGACGTCCTGCCTCAGGGGTCGCGTTTGCCGGAGGAGATCCATAACATCTCTTCCGATGAGACTTCCCCAAGAGATGGGAAAGCAGAGGCGGAGGGCGCCGCCGAGGCTACCAGCGTGCCGCCAAGGCTGCCAGTGCCAGAGATCGGAGGAGGGGGCAAAAGCTCGGCCCTTGCCCGCTTGGGAGGTCGTTCTCCCGCTTGGGGGGGCCTCGAGTGGAGTGGAGGGATCCAGCTCATCCCGAGGCCGAGCCGGTGTTCATCCTCGATGACGCCCCCGTGGTCGGAAACTGGAACGACCTCTGGCATCTAGGCTCGCTCCTCACGCGGTCGTTGAAGACGTCCTTGACGTTGGTGGAAAGGGACTTCCCTCGGGCCATCCAGGTGAGGGCCCTCGTTTGGGCGATCCTCTTCTTCTTGTTCTATCATAAAGCGAATTAATGTTCAGTTGATTATCTGCCTTAGGAACTTATGGAGGCCTCCCGAGCTAAGTCGGATTTCCTCCGTCGGGAGAGCCACGTCTGGGAGCAGCTTTAGACGTCGAGCGCTGAGCTCGCCCGCACCTAGAAGCACTTTGCCGAGAAGAGTACCGAGGCGGGCGGGCTGAGCCTCCGCTTCTCAGACCTGACCGCCGCGGTCGCCGAGGCCAAAGAGCACGCCGCTCGGGAGGCGGAGAATGCTAAGGACCTGGCGTTGCGGCTGGAGGAGTCCGAGAAGACGGCTGAGGCTATCCGCGCTCAGGCTGCCGAGGAGGCATCCAAGGCGCGGGCCCTGAGCGCGGACTTGGAGCAGGCTCAAAAATTGGCTGAGGCCTTGGCCACCGATGCCCAGAAGTGAAGGGGAGGCAAAAGGTGACCTTTTGTTCCGTAGGCCTCCTGGTTTTATCATCGTGTTTTTTGATCTTTTGACGAGTTGTGTCGATCTTCTGCAGAGCTGAGGGGGAAGCTTGCTGAGGTGGAGGAGGCCTCGGCTGCCCTGCAGTCGGTCTATCAACCTGAGGCCTCGGATCACCAGGCCCTGCAAGATGCAGCCGCCGAGGCTTGCGCGACTCTCGGGGCCATAGATGGCCAGTCGGAGAGCTCACTGACAAGCCGTCTGGCCACCCTGAGGGGTCAGGTGAATGACCGGGTGCGTGGTGCCCTTCATCTTGGGGTGAATCGGGCCTTCGCCGTGATCTCCAGCCACTACGACGGCCTCAACTTCGGCGTCGTTAGCCAGGGCTATATCTTGCCGGATGATGAAGATGAAGCTGAGCGGGAGATCGCGGAGTTTACTGAAGGACCGAGAATGCAATAGCAAGGCGACCAGAGGGGGGTGAATGTGAGCTCAAAAATTTCTCTCGAAACTTTGGCCTTTGTCCCACCAATCAACCCCCAAAAGCTTCGATCGAAACCGTGATGCCCACGACCCTTGGAAGAGGGTGGATGATCCCTAGGATCACAGCGAGGCACCAAGCCAAACGACAAAAGCACCAGTACAAGTTCAATCCCTAAAGACCAAGTCCCGAACATAGATGGAAGACTACGTCGAGAAATCCCCAAATACCAATGCTAACAAGTAGCAAAGATACCTAGAGAGGTTCCTTGATCAA
Organism: Coix lacryma-jobi var. lacryma-jobi; assembly: GCA_009763385.1. NCBI lineage: Eukaryota > Viridiplantae > Streptophyta > Magnoliopsida > Poales > Poaceae > Coix > Coix lacryma-jobi. The sequence continues at coordinate 54,864,552 of CM019824.1, forward strand.
CTCTAGGGCCAAACGAGAAGTCCGGAAACCAAGCGGTGAAGCCGGGAGAGCAAAAGCACTAAACCGCAACACACAGCCAAATCCCGGACTGTCCGGACCCTTGGTCCCGGACTGTCTGCGCCAGGGGCAGACTGTCCGCGGTTCCCTGGCGGACTGTCCGCCGGTCAAAAGTGCGAAACAACACAGTTGTCGAAAGTCCTCTGCTCGGGCCCGGACTGTCCACGCCTGTCAACGGCGGACTGTTCGCCGGTCACCCGAGGCAAACAAAGCCGAGTCGCGTGACCACTGCTCGGACTGTCCGCGCCCCCAACGGCAGACTGTCCGCGAGTGCCCAGTGAGGGCGATTTCGGTCACCCCTCACACGAATCCTCCCCAAATCCAACTCAAATCACAATCCCTTGTTCCCAAACTTGGAGAAGATGATCACAAGGTAGTTAGGAGACTATCCCCAATAAATCATCCACTCAAATCAACTCAATCACCGGGAAATCGAAAGGGGAGTAAGAACGAAAAAGCACCACAAAAACAAAATCAACCCAATCTACTTGTTCATGAGGAATTAGATGAATTCCTTCAGTGGAAATGATCTCCTCATTATAAAGAATAAGTTGATTCAAACGGATTTTGCAAAGACGCAGTAGAGAGGGAGATCGAGTGACGGGAAAATCGTGGAGAAACGAAGAACGCGTAGAACATGAACAAAACACGAATCAAGTAATCGATCTACAACTGTGTGGCTACCACACGCTACAACAGTGAGATTACGGTCTCACTTCCTCAAAATCTCCAGTACACAGAGGTATGGTTCTTTGTGGATCTCAGTTGCTATAGCAGGGGATTGAGAGAGCAGGAAAACCTAGAAGGCAAAGAGCAAATGGCTGAGATGGAATGGGAGGAGGGTGTCTCCTCTACTTATCCTAATTCTAATTCCTACTCTACCCCTCACTAATTACAGAGCGAACCAGCTAAACCCTAGGGTTATTCTGGACCAACTCGAAGATGCTGGTGATCCGACGGCCACGCCCGCACAACTGGTAGCGTTGCCTCGACGCAACCTCACTGATTGCCGCCACGTGCTGCCTCAGCTCTGACCGTCCTTTTCCCGGACTTCGCCTCAGGTCCTCGACCCAAGCAACACCGTGCCCGCAAGTCTTCGCTCGTTGCTGTCCTAGGCTGTCAGCCACCACAGCTGATTCTCGGGCCCCCAGTCCCTCGGTCCAAGCCTCACGTCCGCCCTTTGCCACTCTCGGTCCATCGGCACGGCACGTCTCTACTTGACCTTCACCTTGCCTTTGATCACTGTATCCGTGCTCGACACCGGCACAACACAAGCCAAAGAACATGCGCATTATCCCAGTTGACAATCACTCATCACTCAGAGACTCAGCATACACCCATGTATCCGCATTTACCAAGGCCATCGAGGCCCCTGGGGAGGCCCTGGCTCGGTTTTTTGAAGAGGACGTGGGGCTTCCCCCAGCTGCGCCCTCGGCTCCTGAAGACCCGGTGACTGTTCCTGCGGACGAGCCTCAAGAGGAGAAAGAAAGTTAGTTTTTTGGACTACCAAGCCCTTGTGTTGTGTCCTTCGTGGTAGGACACTTTTTGGAAGAAAGAACATGCTCGCGGCCTTCAAGGCTTAATGTAAAAATGTTTTCACATTTCATTCCTTGTTGCCTGTTTTTTGCCTTTTTTGCGTGTGGAGGGATCTCGGTGGAAACCCTTAGGGCACTTAGGCTACCTTTCGAGGTGAGGGTAACGACAAGGGGAGTCTTCCTGCCCTGAGGCGAAGGTAGCTCTCACGACTTGGTTATTCGACTCTTAGGGTGTCCTTCGTGACCCTTTAGGTTTCGCACGCTAGTTCCTTCTCATGCACAAAATAAAAAGACTAGGAAAATTTTGAAAACATGAGCAAAAACGTAGGTCTCTGGGGACGTCGGGTCGGGGAGACCCCTCTCCTTGTAGCCCCCGAGGGAGGTTTGGCCCTCTGCCGGGGGCAGAGCCGAGCCTCACTTTGTGGATCGATGAAAGGGTTCCCCGAGCCTTCGCGCTCATGCCTCGGGGGTATCCCCAGGACGTATATGACAAAACAGACGAGCTAGAGGCGCCTATTAATTGCATATTCTGGGAAGACAAAAGTATAACGCTTATAAATTTAGGGAAAAAGTGACGTAGCTGCTCCTTTCCCTTCCCAGGCTACGACTTCGATGTCGATGAGGAAGGTCCTGGTAGCGAGGAGGACGACGACGATGATGATGGAGCGCCGAAGCTTGAAGCCTGCGAGCATATCTGGCAAGAAGGCTCATGTAAATAATTAGTGTTTTGCAATGTTGTGGCCCTTCGTGGCCCGAAAGACTTATGAGCTTTTGATATGATGACAAAAACATCCTTGCCGCTCGAGTTTTCTATTTTCTTTCTTTTGCCTGAGTTATGCTTTTTTGACTAAGTTTTTCGACACATGCTCAATGGCCCTCGCGGGGGGGAGGTGAGCGGAGGTACCGTAGCCCCGAGGCGTAGGAGAGCTCCCGTCTCAACGTCCCTCAACCCTTAGGGAACTCGAGGTGTTTTCTATTAGTCACGAAGCACGTTCGAGGCATAGAAAAATAAAGTAATGTCGAGTTTGGGAAAAACCGTGCGAGTCTTTTGGGAACTTAAGGGGTTATCCCCCTGTCAGCCCCCCGAGGGACTCCTGACTCCTGATTTGATAGAGTCGAGGCTACCTCTGTTTTGAACGAAAGAAAGTGCCTTGAAACGATGACTTTTATTCATTCATAATACGATGTTGTACAGAACATGAGAAATGTTTAGGGCTTCAAGGCCCTAGGGTAGAAACGACATAGTTGTTCCGAGTTAGAGTCGGGGTTGTCGGGGGAGATTGGCCGGGCTCCCTTGTTGTGCGTACGACAAAGGCGAAGTAGGGGTTCCGTCGAGGTCCCTGTTGATGCGCCAACTGTCGTGGGGGAGTGAGCTGATGGCGTCCTCGGTTGTCCTGCCTCAGACGCAGCACTAGTACTAGATTGCCGACGTTGAAGCCTCAGCCTAGGATGCGTCGGGTGTGGTCCCACTGGAGGTCTTCCTGGTACTCGGTCGAATGCAGCAGCGCTATGTCCCGGACCCCGTCGAGTTGGTCCAGGGTGACCGAGGCTTCCGAGAGGGACGCTGTTCCTCCTTGTTCGGAACAGTCCTGCGTTTGTCAAAAAGGTGGGGGCGAGCTACTGTTGCTCTACAGTGACGGTATGGTCGTCGTGCTTGTCGTCGTGGCCAGGCACGTCCGACGTTATTGCGATGCAGTGTCGGATCCCTCCGTCTCGTCCTTGTGCCTGTCGGTTTGTGCCAAGTCTTCCGGTCGATGGGTCGGACTTCGTCCGAGGCCTGACTGCGAGGCCTCGGGCGAGACGGAGTGTGGTTTCATCCTCCGAGGCCTGCCATGAAGGGCTCAGGGGATGAGGTCGTGTGGACTGGCAATCCACAATGATGGTTGTACTTGATGCATATGGATTTTGACTCTCGAGGAGAGCCGAGTCCTCCGCTGCACTGTAGCTTGTCAGATGGTCGTACGTCGTGGTGGTCCCGGAGTGGCTATAGTGCCGAACAGTGCCACCGGGTGGGGCTTCCCATGCCGGGATCTGCCGGTGGTGGAAAAGAGGATGTGACTCCTGTCTTGTCTTCCCACGCCTCCTGCATGCCCCTGCCCTGTCCTGACAGCAGGTGTCAGCGCGTTCTAGGGAGGGGTGCGGTTCTGTTTGACAGGACACGGGCGCAGAGCGGTGGTGCGGTTGTCAGAACTGAGGAGCGGGGAGCTTCCTTCTTGCGGAAGGCTTGAGGGTAGTGGAGCGCTCACCCGAGACCTGGCGCGGAGGGCTCGGGCGTGATGGAGATCGATCGTTTGCTCGAGGCCTGGCTCAAAGGGCTCGGGCGAGGCGGAGAATCGAGCATTCACCTGAGACCCGGCGCGGAGGGCTCGGGCGAGACGGAGAAAGCGCGTTCGCCCGAGGCCTCGCTCGGAGGGCTCGGGCGAGATGGGGAACGAGAGCTAGCCCAAGGCCTAGCTCGGAGGGCTCGGGCGAGACGGAGAACGAGCGTTCGCCCGAGACCTGGCCTGGAGGGTTTGGGCGAATGCCCGGATTGTTGGGCCGCCGCGGCCTGCTTCCGCTTGACGGTTTTCGGGCCTTGGCTTGGCGGGCCAAGTAATGTCGATTGCCTTCTTGGCCCTGTTTATGCTTTTCCAAAACAGAGGTTTTGAGGTACCCCTTTTCCATACACTCGACAAATATAAAACTACTTCCATACTTTTTCTCTAAAATCATGCTCTACTTTTTTATCACGAGGATGTGAAGATTTAACTCAAAATTCAGCCACACCATCAAGCCGTGCCAACACCCTTGTTATTGAGGAGGCGCATTGTGGTCTAGACCCAAAGATCAAGTCGACGGTTTCAATATAATTGCGTGGGTGGTACAAACCTTTTTTAGAGCACTACTTCCCATCCCTAAATAATTGTCGCTTTCTAAAAAATATTTTTGATAAAATATATATTGAAAAATATTAATATTTATTGTACATAATTAGTATTAAACATTTTCTATATTTCAGGCGCTCGAATAGTTTTGTCTTTTTTCTTTCATTGAAAAAAAAATATTATTTATTTATTGCGGTTAGTGCTAATAGATTTGGACCATTTGATGGGGATATGAAGGTTGTTAGTCGTTGTCTGAACGGATGTTATATCTCAGTCACCTGAAATATAGCATATCTCTTAGTATTATTGGAAAGATCTTTTGATATAGTTTTTTAACAAATTTATTTGGAGATATAAATATTGCATACATTTGCTACAAATCGAATCAAACTTGCGTTGAACACACTAACAACACTAGATATTAGGGACAAAGGGAGTAATGAGAATCACTCCTCCCAACGCATGTAGAAAAATCTTACACAGATTTTGATGAGGATAATCACTTTTCTATTTACACTTAGCTATAAGGCTAGTCTCAATGATATTTCATTGGGCGTTTCATACATATTTAATAGGATGCCATGATAGCTGACTGTACTTTTTGTATGAAACGAAGAGGAGAGAGAATAAATTCATTTCATGGCCACAAAATGAGTGGGCAATGTTTCCAACACATGAAACCATATGAAACTCGACTGAGAAGGATTTGTTCGTTTCATCGGAGGGGAAGGTGTGCTGAGAGAGATGGTGGGACCCACGAGGTGCTAAAATAACCTATGAAACCATGTGATGAAATTATGTATCAAGAGAGACGACTCGTTTCATGTTCAATTTCACAGTCTTGAAAACTGAGAGATGAAACTATGCACTGAAAGTGGCCTTATAGCTCAGTTTCACGTTCCGTCAGTTTTTTTTTTGAAATGACTCCGTTATAATGTTTGGCCATGAAGCAGTTAGAGGGGTGTGGCTCGAGGTAAATTCTATGGTGTCTATAATTTTATTAAACTTCTTTGAGTGTATGGACACCTGCAATCACTTACTAGCAATGACCTTATTAATTGTACGATATTTCCTAAAGTCCAGAGAAGATAAAATGAATGATAAGAATCATCGCAATAAATAAAATGATAAGAAGATGAAATTTCTATTCATGTCAATCGTTGCCGGTCGTGGCGTTCATCCTTGGAAGATTTTTTTTGGGTGGGGGTTTGACCATTTGTCATCTACAGTACATTTTTAATAAGAAAAATCATTAATTGAAATACTTTATAAATCTCGTTAGTTCTTTATTTGCATTTGATTAATTCACGGAAACCTATGATAGGATAAGATGCATTCTCATTTTTCAGCACTACCGTGGTTTAGATGACTTGTTCCAATAGAATAGAATCTGAAATTTATGTGTAATATATTCTTTCAAAAGCAGATGTCGATGCCATAATTCTTTGCTTGACCAACATCATTCTGTGATTATTTCCTTTGACAACTTGAAAAAAAAAAAGAACTTTTGCGCCTTTCCCCTTTTCTGCTTGGAGGAATGTGCTCGACACACCGGGTTCCACTCATGTCTAATTTGTTTACTGCAAACGTCGCAGAGCACTATCAGGGCAACGAATGTGCCCTGCTTCAAGCATCCCGCAATCCCAGGGACAAGCTTGTGGATCCGCAGGAGAGAAAGAGCACAGCACCTAGGAAAGCTGGGATCAATGGAGATGACAGGCGCCGCAGCATGGTTGCCGTACGTCACCACGGTGGCGTCCTGCGCCGTCGGCGTCTTCTTCCTGCTCTACTTCTACGCGCCACACTGGGCGGTCAGGGGCGTGCCGGGGCGCCGGCGTTGCCCGTGGTGGGGCACCTCCGCTGCTCGCCCGCCACGGCCCTGACGTCTTCGCTCTCCTCGCCAAGAAATACGGCCCGATCTTCAGGTGGCAGAAGGCCACAACGATTCGTCTGCTTGATCTTGCAAAACCGAGTGCTTTTTTTTTCAGCACTTTTCCTCCTAGATTTCAGTTTGTTTTCATCTGTTTGGAAGTAGCATTCGTGTGCGAATGAATGAGGTTTAGCCATGGCTCCAGGTTCCATTTGGGGAGGCAGCCTCTGGTGATCGTCGCTGACCCGGAGCTCTGCAGGGAGGTTGGCGTCAGGCAGTTCAAGCTCATCCCCAACAGGAGCTTGCCGGCGCCGATCGCCGGCTCCCCTCTCCACCAGAAGGGGCTCTTCTTCACTAGGTAACTGTCATCAGTTCGTCTTAGCCTCTCTGTCCACCGTGCCAACGCTGGCATCTGTATCATCAAATCGATACTATACCATTGCGATCTGATCAGGGACGAACGGTGGTCGGCGATGAGGAACACGATCATCTCGCTGTACCAGCCATCGCACCTCGCCGGCCTCGTCCCCACCATGCAGCACTGCATCGAGCGCGCCGCGGACGCCATACGGGCGGTCCAGGAGGAGAACGGCGACGTCGACTTCTCCGACCTCTCGCTCAAGCTGGCCACGGACATCATCGGGCAGTCGGCGTTCGGCGTGGATTTCGGCCTGACGGCGAGCGGCCCCGGCGGCGAGGCCGCGGAGTTCATCAGGGAGCACGTCCACTCCACAACCTCCCTGAAGATGGACCTGTCCGCGCCGCTCTCGGTAGCGCTCGGCCTCGTCGCGCCCGCGCTGCAGGGCCCGGCACGGCGGCTGCTGAGTCGCGTCCCGGGGACGGCCGACTGGAGGGTCGCGCGGACCAACGCGCGGCTCCGCGCGCGGGTGGACGAGATCGTGGCGGCGGCGCGGGCGCGCGGGCGCGGCGGCCACCACCGCCGCGGCGGCGATGGGAGGAAGGACTTCCTGTCAGCGGTGCTCGACGCCCGGGACCGCAGCGCGGCGCTGCGGGAGCTGCTCTCGCCGGACCACGTCAGCGCGCTCACCTACGAGCACCTCCTCGCCGGGTCGGCCACCACGGCGTTCACGCTCTCGTCCGCAGTGTACCTCGTCGCCGGACACCCGGAGGTCGAGGCAAAGCTGCTGGCGGAGGTGGACGGGTTCGGGCCGCGCAGCGCCGCCGTGCCGACCGCCGACGACCTGCTGCACCGGTTCCCCTACCTTGATCAGGCAAGTGACGCGACAACGCAGCGTCACGGGAGCGGACGAACTGGAACGTACGTAACATGCATTTGCATTTGCAGGTCATAAAGGAGGCCATGAGATTCTACACAGTGTCGCCACTGATCGCCAGGGTGACGTCTCGACGAACAGAGCTTGGAGGCCACACGCTCCCAAAGGTACCGATTCACCACCAGGCGTTGGGCATTGGCATTGGCATGGTGTTCGTCCTGTTCATGCATGGTTCACTCACCGCGCCCAGGGCACGTGGCTGTGGATGGCGCCGGGCGTGCTGTCCCGCGACGCCGCCAACTTCCCGGACCCCGGCGCGTTCCGGCCGGAGCGGTTCGACCCGGCGAGCGAGGAGCAGCGCGGGCGGCACCCGTGCGCGCACATCCCCTTCGGCATCGGCCCGCGGGCGTGCGTGGGGCAGCGGTTCGCGCTGCAGGAGGTGAAGCTGTCCATGGTGCACCTGTACCGGCGTTTCCTCTTCCGCCGGTCGCCGCGGATGGAGTCGCCGCCCGAGCTGCAGTTCGGGATCGTGCTCAACTTCAAGAACGGCGTCAAACTCGTAGCAGTCGAGCGGTGCGCTGCCATGTCGTAATATCGTGTACGGACGGATGGCAAGGGCAAGAGCTAAGTCACCAATGCCGTAGTAGTGGTCACCTGGTGTTGACGGTCACGTAAAATTAAATTTAGGAGAATTATTCGGCTTCTAATATTAGGATCGAATTTGTCTTCTATTATTTCGTATTTGATGATCAGATGTTCTAGGTCAAATGGGCCTGATCATTTTGGACTTCCGATCAGTCAATGTTTGTGTCCGACCAGGTGACACTAGTCGGAGGCCTTATAGTTATGATGAAGGCTAAATCCGGCAACAATTCATGGGCTAATAAAGCCCATTGAGGCTGATTTAGATCAATCTGGTCGATCTAAGATCGGCGAGATTATGGTTACCTTGTTGTATCCGGATTGGATTCTATATTGATAGAGTCCGGATAGAAAACTTGGAGATCGTATCTGAAGACGTTTCCTATTGGGATAAGACCAACCCCCTCTCTATATATGAGAGGATCATGGCCGATTGAAGCATCCAACACCAATCGATCAAAATCAAGTTACCCGAACAGCAAGGTAGAGGGAAAAAGGGTAAAAGAGGATAGTAGATTGATTTTGATCGATTGGTGTTGGATGCTTCAATCGGCCATGACCCTCTCATATATATATATAGAGGGGGTTGGTCTTATCCCAATAGAAAACGTCTTCAGATACGATCTCCAAGATTCCTATCCGGACTCTATCAATATAGAATCCAATCCGGATACAACAAGGTAACCCTAATCTCGCCGATCCTTAGATCGACCAGATTGAACTAAATCAGCCTCAATGGGCTTTATTAGCCCATGAATTGTTGCCGGATTTAGCCTTCATCATAACTATAAGGCCTCCGACCAGTGTCACCTGGTCGGACACAAACATTGACTGATCGGAAGTCCAAAATGATCAGGCCCATTTGACTTAGAACATCTGATCCATCAAATACGAAATAATAGAAGACAAATTCGACCCTAATATTACAAGCCGAATACTTCTCCTAAATTTACTTTTACCTGTGACACTTTTGAGTGTCAACATATGTCCCCCTGTTTTTAGGTGATCTTTAGCAAAACCTAAAAACAAACCGAACAACAACGATGTCCAACTCATCGGCTATTCGATAATTAAGGATAAACTTCCTGACTATTTTTATTCTAAGGGCGATACATGTATCGGCCATCGTTTGGAAGGCGCTCAGGCTTCTTGCCAAACACTTGGAAAGTACTTTTTCAAATACCTTCCGTTTATTGCTCTTGGGAGACTTTCACCTTGCAACGTCTCCAGCACATATGCATTCCCGAATATTACCTTGATCACTTTATAAGGACCTTCCAAACTCGGCGACCACTTGCCAAACTTGTTACTTCTCGACCCGAGTGGTAGTATAGTTTTCCATACTAACTCTCCCACTTGGAACGATTTGCTTCTCACTTTCTTGTTGTATGCTCTGGCAACCCGGGCTTTGTCCTTCTCCATCTCCTTAAAAGCTTTTAATCTTTTATTGGTTATTTCATCTATGTTGTCCATCATGGCATCATGGTACATAACAGCAGATAAATTATTCTGTCTAGCTAGTCTATATGCATCCAGATTTACCTCGACGGGCAGCACTGCTTCTTGCCCATATACCAGCTCGAAAGGAGTGACTTTTGTAGCACCATGCCTTGACACACGATGAGCCCATAAAGCCTCAGACAAAACCTCATGCCACCTTCTTGGGTTGTCCTCAATCTTCTTTTTGATAAGCTTGATCAAAGTCTTGTTACTAGACTCAGCTTGGTCGTTAGCTTGAGCATAGTATGGAGACGAATTGAGCATCTTTATTTTGTATAATTCGGCAAAATCTCGCACTTCCTTAGAAATAAAAGACGTCCCTTGATCTGTGGTTAACGTCTGAGGTATGTCGAATCTATGTATAATATGTTTAGTAATAAACTCAATTACCTCCTTATGTGTCATATTCTTCAAAGGCACCGCTTCAGTCCATTTAGTGAAGTAATCTGTACCGACCAGAACAAAACGATGTCTCTTTGAAGATGGGAGATGAATTTGGCCAATGAAGTCTAGCCCCCAACCACGAAAAGGTCATGGTTTGACAATAGGATGAAGCATAGCAGCAGGTGCAAGCTGTATATTTCCAAACCGTTGACATTCTTCGCATCCTTTGTAGTAACGAAAATAATTGGCCATCATTGTGGGCCAATAAAACCCAGCTCTGCGCAATAGCCATTTCATCTTAGGCGCCGATTGATGTGTACCACAAATACCTTCATGAACTTCTCCCATAGCCACCTTTGCTTGATCAGATCCCAAACACTTAAGCAACAAATCTTCGGCAGTTCTTCGGTAAAGCTCATCATTATGTAGTACATATTTAAATGCACTCCGCCGAACACTTTGATCAGCCTTAGTACTTGGATCATTAAGATATTTAAGTAGGGGAGTTCTCCAATCTTCCAAATCAGTTCCATTTATTTCGGACCGATTTAGAGTTTCTTCAGACAAATTAATCATTCCAAGATCGACCAGGTCAATCGGACGGATTAACTGACTTGATTCATAAACAAACTGGTCGGCCTTAGTACTTACCCAAGTATGCTCAACACATACCTGGTCTCCATGGCAAGATGTCCGAACTGGTCTTAAAACAAACTGGTCGGCCATAGAAGCCGACAATACTTCTGCGTGCTGTTGTACCGGCTTTACGTAAAAATTGTGTTTACTAACATTATAGCCAGATGCTTGCTGAGCTAACATGTTGGCTTTATGATTTTCATGCCTTGGTATATGCCGAATCTGGAATTCGGTAAAATGAGCAATGATGTCAAGGCACATATCAAGATAAACATTTAGCGATTCCTCTAAACATTGAAAATTACCAGCAACTTGTTGTACTACTAGTAAGGAATCGCCATAAGCTTCAACATGCTTAACCTCCATGGAACATAATATTTCTAAACCGAATAAAAGAGCTTCATATTCGGCCTGATTATTAGTACACAAGTAATCTAACCGGCTCAACATTTCAAACTCAGCACCATTAGGAGAAATGATGACCACACCAACACCTTGGCCATCCTTACAAGCCGATCCATCAAAATAAAGTTTCGATGAATTAAAAGTAAAAGTAACCGATTTCATCCTCTAAACTAATACCATGCTCAATAATGAAATCGGCAAGAATTTGACCTTTCAAAGTTTTCAATGGTTCATAGGTCAAGTCAAACTCAATTAATGCATACGCCCATTTGCCAATCCTTCCTCTAAGGATTGGCCGATATAACATGTGCCTAATTACATCGGCCTGACATGCAACAACACATGTACTAGATAACAAATAGTGTCTCATTTTAGCACAAGCATAGTACAAGGATAAACATAATTTCTGGATATGGGCGTACCTTGTCTCGGGATCAAGAAGACGGCGACCAATATATGCAATTACATATTCTTTACCTCCATCTTCTTGTGTTAAGACAGCTCCAATGACCTTCTCTTCGGCAGCAACATACAATCTGAAGGGAACTCCTCTCTTGGGCGCTCGAAGAACTGGTGGAGATGACAAATATTCCTTTATCTTTTCAAATGCTTCTTGCTGCTCTGCCCCCCAAGCGAACTCAGTCTCGTTCTTCAGCTTTAATATCGGGGTAAAAGGAATAATTTTCACGGACAAGTTTGCAATAAATCTCCTCAAGTAGTTCACCTTTCCCAAGAACTTCTGCAAGTCCTTCTTGCATGTTGGCGCTTGAACTTTCTTGATCTTTTTTATCCTTTTAGGATCAATCTCTATGCCTTTGTCATGAATAATGAACCCCAAAAACTTCTCGGCCGATACACCAAAAGCATATTTTAGTGGGTTCATCTTCAAACCATAGCGGCGCATTCTCTCAAACGCTAAACGCAAATCAGCTAGATGAGACATATGGGCAGCCGATTTGATCACAATATCGTCAATATATACCTCCATGACTATCCCAATCAAATCATGAAAGATCAGATTCATAGCGCGTTGATAAGTAGCGCCTGCGTTCTTTAATCCGAATGTCATCACGACCCATTCGAAGAGACCAACAAACTCAGGACAAATAAAGGCCGTTTTGGACATGTCCTCTTCGGCCATGAATATCTGATTATAACCAGCATTGCCGTCAAGAAAACTAACAACCTGGTGTCCTGAAGTATCATTGATCAGCATGTCGGCTATAGGCATAGGATACTCGTCTTTAGGAGTGGCTCTATTTAAATCTCTAAAATCAATGCAAACTCTGATTTTCCCAGTGTCTTTCTTCTCCACGGGCACGATGTTAGAGACCCACTCTGCATATCTGCATGGTTGAATAAATCCCGCTTGCAATAACCGATTATTTCCTCCTTAATCCGGTCATATATTGTAGAATTAAAGCGGCGAGGATGTTGTTTGAATAGTCAGAATCCCGACTTGATAGGAAGCCGATGCTCGACAAGTTCTCGACTTAATCCAGGCATCTCTGTATAATTCCATGCAAAGCAATCAAAAAACTCTTTCAATAGGGCGATTAATCTTAGCTTATAATCAGCCTCAAGATTTTGATTTACAAAGGTCGGCCTTGGTACAGAACCATCCCCAATATCTATTTGTTCTAAAGGGCCGGCCAACGTAAAACCTTGGCCCAACTTATTGAGCTCATCAAAATCATCAATAGCCTCACAAGTATCGATCTCGTGAGCCCGATATTGTTCAACACGATGCTTTAACCAATCAACATTAACATCCATTAATTTACACGATAATGTTGAGCCGATTGTCAATCGGCTTTAAAGACACCGGTACAAAACCTTCCTTAGTGACACTAACAAATTGAAAATCAGAAAGGTCCCGACCAGATAAACAAGCAATAGCATCATGCCCCCCGAGCAAAGGAGTATCGGTCGTAGCCACATAGGCCGACTAATCTGAGTGCACTACCTCAACATCGTCTCCTACCCATTGGATAAGAAACTGATGTAGGCTAGAAGGTATGCACCGATTAGCATGAATCCAGTCGCGCCCCAGTATAAGGTTGTAACTACCTTGTATGTCGGCGACGAAGAAAGCGGTGGCCAAAGTCTTGCTCCCAACGGTCAGCTCCATGGACGCAACCCCCTTGGCCGGAATGGGCTCTCCTCCTCCGACTCCAATGATAGTCATGTTGGTCTTGATCAACTCTTCATCGGTACCGCCAAGCTTCTGATAAAGTGAGTATGGCATCAAATTCACAATTGCCCCACTGTCGACCAGCATTTTGTGAACTGGTGTACCATTGATGTGACCCTTTACATGTAACGGCTTAAGATGATTGACGGATTCCTCTGGTTTCTGGAATACAGCAGTCTGCGTAGCGAAGTTGAACTCCGCTGCCGTTGAATCATCTCCGACCACGTAATAGTCGGCCGATAAATAAACTACATTGACCTCCGCCCTTTCTGGGGAAGGTTCATAGTCCACCATCTCCTCATCTGGTTTTTCAGATAATTCTTCACTGGTCGCAATAATACCAGTGGAGGAAACAAGGTTATTAAGAAGCGAGGCTAACCCCATCAGTACATTAGGAGCTGATTCGGTCCTATATCCTGATCGGGTCGACTCTCCTCCGGATCTAGTAGTAGCCGATTCAACCTGCTCGACCACTAAACTGGTCGGCACCTGTCCTGAAGTGGTCGGATTCATGTCCGACCTAACTGGTTTTGAAACCACCTGAGTAGTCTTAGTGTCTAGACTGGTCGGTTCAAGATCCGACTTGTTTGATTCCTCAATCGTTAAAGTCGGCTTTTGGTTACAAGCCGGCTCTTCACCTCCTCGCTTGCCCTGAGGGAAAATAGGATGTGTTGAATTAAATATGTCTTCCCTCATTTTGTCAAGCCGCTCCTTCCTCTGTTTGTTGCAGCGGGCCCTCTGTAGCTTCCTTCGCTGAGTCTTAGTCAAACCAGGAGGACACCATCTAGGCTGCATGTATTTGGGGTCACGCTCGACAGGTTTCTCTGCTTCTGGCTCAACCGAAGTATCTTGAGCTTCTGGGGCCTCTTCAGCTGGTGGCTCCTCAACCACCATCGGCTCAGGTTCATTGGCAAGAGGGACTTCCATAGACCCGATTGTAATAGTGGGAACCGGGTCGGATCTGGTCGGAGAGGCGATAGGAACACTTTGCACCTTCTTAGGTACATAGACTTGCCGCATCTGCATCTTTCTTGCCTCCTGAGAAGTTAAAATCCTCGATGCGACCAGCCGATTCTGACTAGAGCTCTGCTGATCACCCAAGCGATCAAACACTGAGACTCTCGCAGACTGATTAGTAGGCATTCTCTATCCTGGCTGATAATACATATGCGCCGGCATAGGATAGGGCACCCATACTCCTTGAGGACCCCATTGCGGTGGCGGCGAAATAGGAGGGGCCCACTGATAGCAATACGGGCCAGCCTTTGGTGCCGAATACGTCGCCTGAGAAACCATCATCTGTTTGGATTTCTCATCCTCACGCTTTGGAGGAGTAGATTCTCTTTTTTTTAAGGGCCGATTCTGGGAATCAGCCTTTTGCTGCTTGTATTTAGCCATGAGCTTATCAAAAGTGCATGGTTCCCTAGCAACTTTCCCTTTACTCCTGTCCGCATTAGTCTTCCAAGTGCCAACTTCAAGTCTCTGCGGGACAAAAGTGCGGATGACACGTACCCCGGAAAGGGTAGAGTTTTCAGATATTGTTACACCGACTGTATTAGTCGGTTTATTGACCCTACCGGAATTGGCAGAGACCGACTTTACCTGGTCGGCCTTCTGCTCCGGCTGCTTTGAAGACGAACCGGACTGGTCGGCTTGAGGACCCGACCTGGTCGACCTTTGTTGTGTTGCTCTGGTCTCGAAATATCTTTGTTTATACAGGTGTTGCGCTGACCCTGCAATAATGGTGAGCTTGCTCTTGCTGTCATCACCCTTCTCAAGCACCACTTTGCGCCCCGAATCATTCTCAATATTCGGTGCGACTCGTGGTTCGCCGATAACAACATTCTTGCCTTTGGTCGTACCGGCTTGCTCTGGACGAATCATAATGGCAGGACTCCCTGCTTCCACCATGTGTACTGGGAAAGGAGTAGTACTGATCTGCATCTCAGTTAGACTCAATCGTCCTTGATTGAGGGCCGATTGGACCTGTCGACGGAAAACATTGCAATCATTAGTGGCATGAGAAAAAGAATTATGGAATTTGCAGTAAGCTCTCCTTTTTAATTCGTCGGGTGACGACAAAGTATAATTAATTTTAAGATAACCGAATTTAAGCAATTCATCAAATATTCGGTCGCATTTAGAGAAATCAAAAGTAAATTTCACTTCCTCACCCCGATTCTTCTGAATCGGTTTAAGGGAAGGACAAGTGACTAATTTATTCTGCGCTGGCCATAAAATCTCAGCGGCGTAAATATCTTTAGACTCATCGTCAGAACTATCAGAATTTATCTCGGCAATATGCACGCCCGACCGATGAGTCTTATGAGGATCATAGGGTTCTTTGAAGCGCGATTCTATCGAAACGGCCTTTTGCAACAATTGATTTACGTTAAAGAAATCATGATGCTCAAGTTTGTCTTTGATCTCTCGACGTAGGCCGACTAGACATAGATCTGTTAGATCTCTGTCGGAGATCCTCAAATGGAAACATCGGTTTTTAATTTCCTTAAAACGTTTAAAGAAATCGGCCACCGACTCGCTACGTCCTTGCCGAACCGATGTAAGATGTGACAACCTAGTTTCTTGGACTCCGTCATAAAAGTGATTGTGAAATTTTTCCTCTAATTCAGCCCAAGAACCCACGGTGCACTCTGGTAGTGACGTAAACCAGGCGAAAGTTGTACCAGTAAGAGACAAAGGAAAATGTCGTATGTTCATGAAATCTAAAGTACTAGCTTCGCCCATTTGAGCGAGGAACATGCTGATGTGTTCCATAGTTGATTTACTGTCGTCACCACTAAACTTATAAAAATCTGGTACCCTCCAACCGTCTGGTGCTTTCATAAAATCGAAATACGAAGGATATGGTTTAGAATAAGTGGTCCTGGTAGGTTGGAACTGGACCCCTAAACTAGTCTCAAGCGACCTAGTTATTTCATCCTTAAACCGATTTATGGCTCGTCCAAAATCGGTATTGGCTAGATCGTTGGTACCACCATGCATGGGATTGTGGCTTGGTGACTTCGGCGGATTAGGTAACACCGTTCCCTGTCCTCCCGAAGTTCTGTTTGTCGAGGTACCCTGGTCGGTTTGCATAGTCCGACCAGTGCCATGATGAACATGGTTGGTAGTTGTCGAGGTACCGGCTTCACCACCCCTGTTCTCAGCAAACCCTAATTGCCCAAAATTAACGTGTGAAGTTTGTCCTCTAAAAGAATTAAAAGGCATGCCGAACTGGGGTTGCCCAGTTGGGACTTCGGGTTCGACAGTTTTGCCTTCTATCTTATCCATGCGATCGCTAAGCAATTTAAAAGAATGCTGGATAGTATTGGTAAGAGTTTTTGAAGAATCAATCAGCATTGCGGAATAATTGGCATGGGTAGGGTAAGGATCTTCAGGTACCTTATCTTTTACCTTGTCAGAAGCGTCTTCAGCGTTTGTATTTGTCGCGGTAGGGACGATCTCGCTGAAGTCCGACTCCTTGTCCTATGTGACTCTGCCGCGCCGATCCTTTGAACAGCTCTCCAGGAAGGCCTTCAGGACGGCGTCAAGCTTAGCCTGCGCTTGTTGCTTCAACTCGTCGGGGAGTTCGTCGATGCCAGAAGGACGGACGATGTTGTCTTTGTCAGTAGCACCGTCTTTGTCGCCCATGTTGGTAGTAGATGAGTTTTCAATCTTCCCTAGTGGAGTCGCCAAAAAGGTGTGTTGACGTCGGAAGTTACCCGAATCACACACCAGCAGGGCTAGAATGCCCGGAGAGGTTGCGGTTCAACCTGAGACAGCAGGGGCCCTGGCTAAACCGACGAAAACCGATCTAAAGACCGGTCTTGATCGATCTAGGGTTTTGGGCTTCTGTGTTGGTAACTCTAGAACTCCTCCCGGGAAGACCCGTCGGGGAGAAGCACGTAGAGGTTGTTCTAGGACCAGCAAGGCCGCCTAGAACGCCGTCGAATCTCGCCGGGAGATGCGCCGAATAGCAAGGTAGAGGGAAAAAGGGTAAAAGGGGATAGTAGATTGATTTTGATCGATTGGTGTTGGATGCTTCAATCGGCCATGATCCTCTCATATATATAGAGGGGGTTGGTCTTATCCCAATAGGAAACGTCTTCAGATACGATCTCCAAGTTTTCTATCCGGACTCTATCAATATAGAATCCAATCCGGATACAACAAGGTAACCCTAATCTCGCCGATCCTTAGATCGACCAGATTGATCTAAATCAGCCTCAATGGGCTTTATTTGCCCATGAATTGTTGTCGGATTTAGCCTTCATCGTAACTATAAGGCCTCCGACCAGTGTCACCTGGTCGGACACAAACATTGACTGATCGGAAGTCCAAAATGATCAGGCACATTTGACTTAGAACATCTGATCCATCAAATACGAAATAATAGAAGACAAATTCGACCCTAATATTACAAGCCGAATATTTCTCCTAAATTTACTTTTACCTGTGACACTTTTGAGTGTCAACACCTGGACGACTAGTTTCATGGAAACTTTGGTGTAAACACTGTTCCAGTGCTTTTCCTCTCTACAGCTAGTCACCAAGGAAAGCTTGTCACCAGAAGCATTTCATCGAACAACTCATATGCATAGAGGAAACAAGTGAAACAAGCTACTAACAAGTCACAGGCATTTCGCCAAACAAACAAGCTACAGTACCAGGTAGCAGGCATTTCACCAAACGCCCCCGTCTCTGCACGAACAGAACAAGGGGAAAGAAGCTGATATACAGCAAGCATTTGGGCAAACAGGCACGAGCAACTCCAGCCCAGTCTTTAAATAGGCCTCTATTCTAATTTTAGGGACTTGAGCAAAAAAAACAACAACTCTAATGGGCCTTCTACTTGTACTCTTATTTTTGAAGGACTCCTATAATTTAGTTTAAAGCCCCCAGCAATCCGGGCCTCCTATCCCGTCGAGCGGGCGCGCCGCTTGCCTGTCGCCGCGCGGAAGCGGCCCCTGCTGCTTCGGGACGCCGATGGGAGCTCCGTCCCTCTTCACCGCGAGGACGAGCGACGACGCTTCTTCCTCCCTCCTCCGACGGGCGGCAGACGCGATCTCGGCTCCGATGGGCGGATGCTGCCCGGCTTCGCGACGACCCGACGGCGAGCGGCTTCCACGTGCGGCTTTCCCGAAGGACGAGCGACCCTCCCTCCTCCGACGGGCGGATGCTGCCCGGCTTCGCGACGAGCGGCTTCCCCGGCCTGTACGAGCTCGTTTCCCTTTCCTATCGGTATAGTTTAGTTGATAGCTTATCAATCTCTATCTGTATCCGAGAGATTTGAGGGTTTAAATTTGGGTACTGTTATTGGAGTGAAATTAAAATCTAGACCAACAAAAATAGGGTAGAGCCCCCAAATCAAAAGTAGGGGCTCTGATTTGGGTGCTCCGGCTAGAGTTGCTTTAACACAGCAGTTCATCGAACATCTCACGTGCGCTCCATCAGAGTCGTTGGTTCAGTCAAGATGGACATGAACCGCTCAGGTGCACCGGCAGAGTTTGGCCCATGCTGCAAGGCACAAACTTTTTTTGGGTTCTTTCTCGAAGGGCAATTGGTTCGTGTTAGAAGTTTTATGTAATTTGTTAGCTCTGTTTATTTGAATTTATTCACGACTGATTTTAACTATTTCGATAGTATTCTATAAGAGAGAAATAAACCGAAATACGGCTGATAAGTTTAAAGAAACACAACCTTTGTTTTTCCTCTTTGTTCCTTAATTTTTGCTCGGACTTTACTTTAAACTATTTTTTTCTATTTTTTTTCAATAAATAGAGTAGAGGATTCCCTTTTCTTGTTTGTCTTAAGAAATGACAATACTAACATTTCTAGGGGGTTAATATCATCTGTGGTTCAACAAATATTAGTACTTTTGTTGCTTATATAAAAATATCACTGTGTGATAAATTGGTTCCATCGAGATTGTCATGGACATGGACCGCTCGCGGATAGAGTTTCGCCCATGCTGCAAGGCACAAACTCCTTTTGGGTTCTTTTTTAGAGGACAATTGATTCATGGTTGCATGCTTTGTTGTAACTTTTTTTTTCTTTGTTTCTTAACTTTTGCTCGTACTTGCTTTAAACTGTTTTTTTCTATTTTTTTTATAAAATACAGTAGGGGATTCCCCTGTTTTGTTTGTCTTAAGAAATGACAATACTAACATGTCTAGAGGGTTAATATTATTTATGGTTCAACAAACATTGGTACTTTTACTGCTCATATCACTACTACAACAGGACCACTCCTTTAGCAAACCCGAATAAGTGTTGGTAGAATATATATCAACACATCCTACGTGGCTACATGCGTTGCTTAAAGTAGCGTTGTAAAGGTCTACTGCAACACACATATATATTGCTAAGAGGGGTATAAATGTTACAAGCTAGCAATGAATATGCAGCAACATGATGTGTTGCTAGCAGAATATGTCACGTGCTTCTAAGATTTCTTTTTACAATTTATATATGTTGCTATTTAGTATAAATAGCTTGCTAAATTGATTGGGTATCCTAAATCCAGCAGCCACAAAGCACAAAGTAATATATCTAAATAATTGGTATTAAGTAAACGATTCATAAGTAAATACAATAAAATGTCATAATCTGTAATTGTATATAATGATTCACTAACGAAGAAGTTCCACGATGAAATGAAATATACACTGGTGTGACACCACTAATAAAATACTAATCTTCAGGGGAGAAATCTTATTCTTCATCCTTGAATCATCTGAACTTCTAAAATATCATATATCTGTCGTATGCGAAAATTGTTAACACCGAGTTTTCGCACTATGACAAGTGGACCGGCACTATGATGATTCGGCGAACGCCGCCGCTTGAAGGATTCGGCAGACGGCGGATGCGGTCGGCTAACTCAATGTATTCGGCAAGGCTGTGAAAGCGATTAGTCAACGGCGAGCAGATTCGGCAACGTAACGCTACGGTCGGTTACCTCAAGCCAAGTCGGTTTGCGACGAATACGGCATGTCAAGAAGATTTAGCGATGGGAATCTCGTCATTTTAGCGCGTGCCGGTTATTAAAGGAAGCTTGGAGCAAAAGGCATCATGTTTTTGATAGTTTCCTAATTTATCATTGTAATCGTATCCTTCTAGGACTCAGAGAACACCAGGGTATAAATATAAACCCTGAGGCTATTGTAAAGAAGGTTCACAATCAATACAACCAACCCGGCCCCGTGCCGTCTTCGAGTCCAAGTCGTGTCGTCGTGTTCTTCGAGAGGGGCCATCGATCCGTCGACCTCCGTAAGTTCCGGCAACCTTGTTATCATGTCTAGTATCGTGCGGCGGATTTAGATATGGTGCAAGTAGTCTCGTACGTTAAGCTTAGTATCGTGCGGCGGATTTAAGCTAATGACGGGAAGTCTTTGTTTATGTCTTGTATCGTGCGGCGGATTGAGACACAAATAAAGATAGTTATCGGCTCTATTAGATGTGGCAGTCTAGTAGATTCATTAAGTTACCTTGTGTTATATGTTTTGTTATGTTTATTTCATCGTAACACTTTTGCCCAATCTAGATACCGTTCGGTTCGGCTTTATCTTTTATAGATCTGCTTTGTTCTCTCACGTTTATTATTGTAAAGTCTTTTATGTAGTAGATCTATTGTTCGTAATAGCCGATTGGATCGTATCTGGATTGCCACGTGGTGAGGGTTCATGCATGTTAAGTATGTTTGACCTATGATAGAGCCAGGTGTCGTGCGGCAAGCGCAGGCTTTAGATTAGCTTAGTCATGCTTAGTTTGTATGTTCAATCCCCATGGACCCCAACTCGGTCGTACAATCGAGATTGGTTAAGTTTTAACTTATATTTAATACGTCATGCAAGTACGATTCTCATGCAAACGTGTTCGGCAACCTGTTATCCACGTAACTTTGTTCATATTGCCGAATAATCTTTTAAACCTGTTGGCAGATAGCTCTCATAGCTATATGTCGTCGTAAGTGGCTTCAGGGCCGTACATCTTGGAACTGTCTGGTCATACCCGGCACGTTCCAGCTTTGTATTTAACAGTTTATCTCCCTTGTTAGTTGCAGGGCAAACTGACTGGCACGCACCGGACTTCTGAGCACCCGGGCCACATTTGAAGCCAGCTTCTCCGGCTTGCTGTGTGATTGGTACAGTGCGTCACTTTTGGTGCCAACACACTTTTTGGCACGCCCGGTGGGACACCTTTTTCCTGCAGCAATGGTCGAAGTCATTGAAGCTGAGGCCAGCAACAAGGCGGGGCTCGTGCAGGTGCAGCTTGCTGAACTACCTGACGAGTACAAAGAGCAGGTGGATAATGCTTGTGCCGAGTTCCAGGCCAAGTGCCTAGAAGCCTTTTCCAAGAACAAGAGCGGAAGGGTTCGCCGTCTGCACGATCTGCCGAAGCCCGTCCAGCTCAACTCGGATGATCCCGGGGAAGCGGAGGCAGTGTTGAAGATGTCTCACATAATCAACGAAGCTGTCTCTGGCGCCATCGGTCGCATGCATGGGGCGTTTCTCAACACTTTCCGTACCATCATGAACGCCCAATTCGGCCCCAAGGCCGATGAACTTATGGAGGCGGAGTTTGGCCCTATAGCAGGACCACATCTTTTTAATCTGCCGAATCACCTCAAGGGGGCAGGAGCCGCTGGTGAGGAGACCCCGCCTAAGGCTCAATCAGGCGGGCTCGCCACTCAAGAGAAGCGCATGCCAGAGGGCCAATTGCCGACCATGGGTCAGCTCACGTTCGGCACTAAGGGTCAGACACCAGAGTCAACACGCATGATCTCCTCGCAAACCTATAGGCTCATAAAGGACTACTATGGAAACGGGTACCATGAGATGCTTGAGCCTCACAACATAGAGGGTGCCCCACATCCAGGATACGGGAAGCCGACGGCCGAGAAGACCGCCGACTCTAATGTCGATGTCATGCTAGAGAGGATGGCAGATATGATGCAGCGCACTTTCGGCCTGAAGCCTAAGGGTACTCATGCTTACAGATCTCCGTTCCCCGAATGGTTCCACCGTGTGGCTCTGCCGCCCAGAGTCAAAGTGCCGACAGACCTGTCCAGGTTCTCCAGCTTAGACGACACTAGCACGGTAGAGCACATCAGTCGCTATCTGCTCCAGCTTGGAGAGGCCAATACCGAGGATGCCTTCAGGGTTCGGTACTTCCCGTCATCGCTCACTGGGCCGGCGTTCGCTTGGTTCACGTCTCTGCCACCGGGCTCTATTCTCTCTTGGGCAGACTTGGAACAGAAGTTCCATACGCACTTCTACACGGGCACCAAGGAGAAGAAGCTGGTGGACATCATGTATGTGCGCCAGAGGCCAAATGAGACGCCGCAGGACTACCTGCGCAGGTTTAGGGAAGTCAAGAGCCAGTGCTTCGGCATGTACCTGCCGGACGACCAGCTTCCACCATTGGCTGTGGCAGGCATGCTCCCGAGCATCAGAGACAAGCTCTTCGGCCAGGAGTTTGAAGACCTGGGTCATCTCTCTCGCCGGCTGAATGAAATGACTATCCAAGCGCAAGGCTTCCGGAGGGAAGGGCGCTTCCAGAAGGACAATGTCGCGGCCCAGATGTATCAGGCTTTCTTGGACGAAGCCGATGACTATACCGATGCCGAAGATGAGGTGGCCGCTGCAGAGCTCAGCTGGGATAAAGAGCCGACCCAGGCCAACAAGCAATGGCTGCGCCAGCAGAAAGGGGCATACGACTTCGACGTCACCAAGGCCGACAAGCTCTTCGAGTTTCTGGTCGCCGAAGGGAGAGTTAGGCTACCCCCGGATCACCCGATGCTGCGTCCTGGAGGGGTTAAAGACAAGAAATACTGCGGCTTTCATAACACTAACACTCATTCTATTAATGATTGCCGTGTGTTCAGGACAAGGATCCAGAAGGCCATCCAGGATGGGCACATCAAGTTCAATGGCAAGATGAAGATCGATGCCAACCCCTTCGCCCAGAACTCCGTGTTCGTCTCAGTGAACATGGTAGCCCCGGAGGATCCCAGAGGCAAGGGCAAGGTCAAAGTCCTCACCTCCAACAAGGCGCGCGAGTCTGGCGCAGTGGATCCCGATCGGCAAATCACTGGCGATGAGCTCCGACAGCACGCCCAAGCCGCGAATAGCCGATACGAGCACGGAGAGTCGTCTTCCAGGCGCAGGCCTACCCACAGAGATCTCCTTAACAAGTGGCGCCGGCAAAATGAGAAAGAGCAGAGGCGTTTCCAACGCGAAGAGCGGGAACTCGCGGGGAATACCAGCGTGGAGACGGTCGCACGGGAGAGCACCGGTATCATCTGGAGGAGAGGGCTTACCACAGAGAACAGGCCCGTCGCTGGAAACAAGAGCACCTCCAAGAGCGGGAGCAAGCTCACTAGGGCTGTCCGTTCTTCCGCCACTGCTGGAACGAAGGCTTGAAACTGCCTGCCGTCAACAACTGCCCCGAATGCAGCGATCAGTACAGGGGGTATAGGCAGGATCGGGTCAACCGCCGTCCCGTCCACGAAAGGTTGGGAGCGCGCATCCCAATGGACGATCGGCGCCTAAAAATGAGGAGCCCGGATCGGCGAGCCAAGAGATATGCCGACCAGGAGTGGGTGCACCACCAAGGTGACAGCGAGGAGGCACAGCCCCGCCCATATAGATGGCAAGAAGGGCAGTGGTGTCCGCCAGGGCTCAGAAAGAGCCAGAAAAGGAGGGTGCAGCGCCTCCGGAATAGGGAGTTGGAAGAAGCAGCTGCCGATGGGAAGAAGCAAGAGTGGCGTCCGAAGGAAAGCCAGACAACACTGGCAAAGGCGCTGGCGTGGCCATGACTTTCTTCCTTCCCCTGGAATTCATGGCTCCAATCGGCCAGGGGGCACAGGACGAAGCGCGTTCGGACTCCGACGAGGCCGAGCACAACGAGCTCGCGGCACAGCTCGTGTTGTCTCAGAAGGCAGCATTTGACAAGCCAGCCAAGCATCGGCATTTGAAGCCGTTATATGTCAAGGGGTACGTCAACGGAAAGCCGCTAACCAAGATGTTTGTCGATGGCGGCGCAGCGATTAACATCATGCCTTACGCCACCTTCAGAAAGCTGGGCATGAACGATGAAGACCTGCTCAAAACGGATATGGTACTCCGTGACTTCGCCGGTAATCCCTCTGACACTCGGGGCGCCGTGCACGTGGAATTGATGATTGGGTCCAAGACGCTCATTACGACCTTCTTTGTCATTGATGGCAAGGGGGCATATAGCCTGCTTTTGGGCAGAGATTGGATCCATGCCAACTGCTGCATACCTTCAACCATGCATCAAATACTCATACAGTGGGTTGGGGATGACATCGAGGTTGTCCAAGCCGACGACTCGGTGAGTGTTGCCACCATTGAACCCACTTACTGGGAATTCGACGGAGTAGACTGCTTCTCCGATCGCGTGTGGGGAGAAGGTCCTATCAACGTCTATGGTAGAGATCAACAGCCGATCCAAGCAATCGGCTCCCAAAGCTTCTATTAGATGGACAACCCAACTGACAGCAGCGAGGGCAAACTGGGACGTGGCTTCGCATCGGCCGACCAACTGGAAGAAGTGGATGTTGGCGACACAAGTAAAAAAAGGCCGATGTTCATAAGTTCTAATTTAGACCCTGATTTCAGATTGCTACTAGTAAATCTTTTAAAGGAGTTCAAAGACTGTTTTGCGTGGGACTACACAGAGATGCCTGGATTACATCGGTCCATTGTTGAGCATAAACTGCCGATCAAGCCTGGATACCGCCCATACAAACAACCTCCGCGCAGGATCTACAAGGAGGAGGTATTGGCCGACGTGAAAAAGGAAGTGGAAAGATTACTAGAAGCTAAATTCATTCGGCCGTGTCGATATGCGGAATGGATCTCCAATATTGTCCCGGTGTACAAGAAGAACGGGAAGATGAGAGTCTGCATCGACTTCCGGAACCTCAACAAAGCCACTCCTATGGACGGTTATCCGATGCCAGTGGCCGATTTGCTAATAGACGCTTCGGCCGGTTTTGAAATTATAAGCTTTATGGACGGCAATGCGGGATACAACCAGATCTTCATGGCCGCAGAGGACGTGGCAAAGACCGCCTTCAGGTGTCCTGGCCATTTAGGGTTGTTTGAATGGGTTGTCATGACTTTTGGTTTGAAAAATGCCGGTGCTACTTACCAGCGGGCCATGAATTACATATTCCATGAGCTGATCGGCAAGATCGTAGAGATCTACATTGATGATGTGGTGATCAAATCCAGAAGCAAGGAAAGACACTTAGCCGATTTAAGGAAGACCTTGGAGTGCACGAGGAAACATGGTTTAAAGATGAATCCAACCAAGTGTGCATTTGGGGTGTCGGTTGGTGAGTTTCTGGGATTCCTGGTCCACAAAAAGGGGATCGAAGTCGGCAGGAAGAGCATGGAAGCAATTGATAAGGTAGTGTCGCCGACCAATCTCAAAGAACTTCAGTCACTGCTCGGCAAAATCAACTTTGTCAGAAGGTTCATATCCAACTTGTCTGAGCGCGTGCTGCCATTTTCTCCACTATTGAAGCTCAATAAAGATCAGGAGTTCGTGTGGGGTGACGTGCAACAGAAGGCTTTCAATGAAATCAAAGAATACATGAAGGCGCCACCAGTGTTGGTTCCTCCACAACTCGACAAGCCTTTCAAGTTGTACGTGGCGGCCGACAACCTAACGATAGGGTCGGCCCTCATGCAAGAATTCGAAGGAAAAGAGAGAGTCGTAGCCTATCTTAGCCAAAAGCTACTGGACCCCGAAACAAGGTATTCGGCTACGGAAAAGTTGTGCTTGTGCGTTTTCTATTCCTGTACCAAGTTTCGGCACTATCTACTGAATGCCGAATGTGTGGTAGTATCAGAGTTTGATGTAATCAAGCACATGTTATCAATGCCAATTTTAAGTGGGAGGATCGGTAAATGGGTTTTAGCTCTTTCGGAATTTGACTTGCGTTTTGAATCGGCAAAGGCTGTTAAAGGCCAGATTATGGCTGATTTCGTCACTCACCATCGTGATCCTAACGCTAACATAGTAGCCATTGCCCCCTGGGCATTGTTTTTTGATGGATCGTCGTGTAGCAAAGGTGGTGGAGTCGGGATCATGTTGATTTCTCCCAAGGGGGCACCTTTCAAATACTCTATACCGATCGAGTACCCGGTGACTAATAACCAAGCAGAGTATGAGGCACTGCTTCGAGGATTGTGGTTGCTCGTGGATGTTAAGGCAGACGCCGTAGAGATCTTCGGTGACTCGGAGTTGGTGATCAGGCAGCTGACAGGTGAGTACGAGTGCAAAAACGACGCGCTGCAGGAATATCTCGAAGGTTGCCAGGAGCTCCTTAGACAGTTTCGATCGGCAACCTTGCAACATATTCCTAGGGGGCAAAACGAAGAAGCAAACCAGTTGGCTCAGGCAGCATCCGGGTATAGGGAGAATCAAAACATTTTTGCACTTGAGGAAGAGCAAACAACAGCATCCGGGTATAGGGAGAATCAAAACATTTTTGCACTTGAGGAAGAGCAAACAACCCCAGAAGATGATCAAGCAGTCCCAAGTGATAATCAGGCAATTGAAGACTGGAGAGACAACATTGCCGATTACCTCAGGGACCCATCCAGGAAAGTCTCCCGAAAACTCAGGTACAAGGCTCTTAAGTTCACGCTCTTGGACAATCAATTGTACTACAAATCCATAGATGGGGTTTTGCTTAAATGCCTGAACCAAGACGGGGCTAGGAAACTGATGTATGAGGTGCACGAAGGCGTATGTGGTGCACACCAGTCGGCTCACCGTATGAGATGGTTAATCAGGAGGACTGGATATTTTTGGCCGACTATGCTCGAAGATTGCTTTGAGTACTACAGAGGTTGTCAGGATTGCCAGCGATTCGGCAATGTGCAAAGGGCCCCAGCATCGGCCATGAATCCGATCATTAGGCCTTGGCCTTTCAGAGGATGGGGCATTGATTTGATCGGCCAAATCCACCCTCCATCTAGCAAGGGACATAAGTTTGTTTTGTTAGCCACGGATTATTTCACTAAGTGGGTTGAAGCCATCCCATTGAAGAAAGTGACATCAGAGAACATGGTGTCCTTCGTCAGGGAGCACATCATTTACCGATTCGGCATCCCTCAGTCCATCACTACCGATCAGGGAACTCAGTTCACTTCCTCGGAGTTTTGTGGCTTTGCCGAAGGGATGGGGATTAAGCTATATAATTCCTCTCCTTACTATGCACAGGCCAATGGACAGGCAGAGGCTTCTAACAAAATCATGATTAAAATCATTCAAAAGAAGATCGAAGAGAAACCTAAAAGGTGGCACTTGGTACTCAACGAAGCTTTGTGGGCTTACCGAATGGCTTGTCATGGGTCGACTCAGACGTCGCCATACGAGTTGGTCTACGGGCATCACACAGTGCTACCATGGGAATTGCAATCGGGGTCAAGACGAGTTACATTGCAGAACGATCTAACCAAAGGGAATTACAAAGATTTGATGATGGATGAGCTAGAAGATTTGCATTTGATTCGTCTCAAGGCCTTGGAAAATATTGAAAAGAACAAGATACGCGTTGCCAAGTACTACAACTCGAAAGTGAGAGAAAAAGGATTCGAAGAAGGAGACTTAGTTTGGAAAATTATCTTGCCAATCGGTACCAAAGACAAGGTATTCGGCAAATGGTCCCCTAACTGGGAAGGGCCTTTTCGAATTCTGAAACGTGCTCCGGGTAATGCGTACATTCTGAAAACCCTCCAAGGAGAAGAGTTTACTAGGGCAATTAATGGACGTTATCTAAAGAGATTTCATCCTAGCGTGGAGGTCGGTGCATAACGGAATCAAGGACTAGCGGGCACCAACGGCCGATACAAGGTTGTATCGCCCTTAGCACAAAAAATGGCTGATAGGTTCTATCGCCCTTAGAGCAAAAAACAGCCGGCACGGCATGCGTCGCCTCTAGCGCAAAAAACGCAGAAATACAGGGCCAAGTGCACGCGGTGCTGTGCAATCGGCTAGATAAATCAAACGCTCAACAAGCGCAGGACGGGAGAACAGATTGTGCGCATGAACATAGCAGAATAGAACATTGTTCATGAGTTGGGGCGGTACGAAAGTGCGGATCAGTTACCAAGCACCTTGTTGATGACCGTCTGCGGATTGGTGACTGCGGCGAGGGAGTGAGCATGATCCTCGTAGGAGTCCAGAAAATCGTCGATCTGCTCGATGTCCTCCGGACATGCCCCGCCGGGGAAGCCAACCGGCGTCACGGAGAAGTCCTCCTCCGTGCGGACCGTTAGCGCCGACAGCCCCAGCGCCACGCCGTGGTGCACACCCTGCAGGGCGACCTGCTCGACGCGGCCATGCACATTGGCCAGGCGCGCCTCGGCGGTGTCGCCCTGGGCGTTCACCCGGTCTGCGACGGCGTTCGCCGCCATCTTCAGGCGCTCCAGCTCTTCAGACAGCGCTGTGAACGACGAGTTGAAGTGGATCGGTTAAAAGATCAACAAGAACGACCGAAAGCCGATCTAGGATTGGGTGTCCATACCCGTGATTGCGTCGCAGAACTGCCGGCGCTGGTCCTCCCACTCCAGCTGATCGATCCCGTACTGCTTCGAGACGGCGGCCAGCTCTTCCCGGGACTCGTCCCGCAGCGCCATGAAGTTCAAAGCGTCGTTGTGGTCGTAGAGGCCGCCGTCGGAGTCCCGGTCCGGGCTCGCCTCCCAAGGATGGGAGTGGTAGGAGAGGCTGTCGGAGGAGCTCGATGAGCCCGATGGTGGAGCCTCTGGCCTCCCCGGTGCTGGAGAAGGCCGGGCATGCCCGCCGGCGGAAGAGATAACGGGGACCCTGTCGGCGAGCAGTAACAGAGCGTGAGCGAGGTTTTCAAGAAACTGCCACACAGGACGTAAGCGAGGATGTCCTACCCGCGCTGACGGAGGCGCCGAGCGCGGCTCCCTTCGGCCTCCTCAGCCGTCGGGCGCTTGCCGCGGTCATCTTGGCTCGCCATTGCACTCGGAAAGTTAGGGTTTTCTGGGGCGGAGCGAGCAAGGAAGCCGAGGCGGCGAGAGTACTAGAGGAACGGATGCAAGATTGGGAGAAGGCAGGACTCCAGGGACGATTTATGCCGAATATCAACCGACGGATTGGGGTTTTTTCTGCTTCCCAAGATGGGCCTCTACAGTGATGGGCTGTGCAAATCGTCTGAATGCACTCACGTGTTCGGCGGGGAATAAAGCGCCTGGCTTCGGCAAAATTGCCGATTTAGGTGTTCGGGACAAACACTGGCCAGATTGCCGAACAGGTTCACACAGTTAAACACGATGTCATCAGAACGGTAACCGATTGGATGCAAAATACAGATATATTACAAGGTGCAAATGGCCAAGTACATGGAATGGAATATGCTTTGATCCCGAAAGATCAGTCACAGATTGACGTCAAGAAGATAGATAAAAGGACTTCTTATTCACATAACAAGAGTCAATTACAAATGAAGGATCAGTTCGTCCATGTCATTCTATTTCTAATCGGAAGATCAGAATCGAAAGAGTCGGCCAAGTCTGTTCCGGCTTCCTTCATATCCTCAACTGAACGTGCTATCCTAAATTCTAGTCCTCGCTCACAAACGTCAAAATGACGGTAGTCGGCGCCAGAATGGATCCGGACGGCATTGAAGGCAAGTGCTGCGCCGTAGCCCATGCCGGCCCTAGAAATGTCAGGAAGGGCCCGCTTGATCTCATTTACCTGCCTTAGAGCCACCGTGCCTGACACATTGGCTGAGGTAGCAAGGTCGGCAATAGCGGCTTCGAGGGAGTGGAGCCTAATCTCCAGAGCTGAAAGAAAGAGGGGTCAAGCAGAGGAAAGGGATAAGAAAAGGACGGTTGGGGAATGCTTACTGATGGCTTGTTCCCAAAAAGCATCGCGCTCCTGAGAGATTTGAGTAATCTCCCGATTCTTCTTTCCTAGATCAGACTGGAGGTCTGTGACCTTCTGAGCCAGGTCCTCGGTGAGGTCGTCGCCAATCCTCCTGAAGAGAAAACAAAATGAAGCCTAAACATCCAAAGCGAAAAGATCAAAGAAGAAGCAACCTTCTCTTAGAAGTGCTGGTGTCGCCGAGCTCGAGACTGTAACGGCTTGCTTGGGAAGACATTTTCCGGTTCAGGGCAAGAGAAGAGAGGGTTTTTCTAGATGAAGAAGCTGAACAGAGGAATTCGGGAAGCTCAGGCCGAAATAGAATAGAGAGGAAATTTTAAAGGATCTCGAGTGCATCGGGAGGCGAGTCGGCAGCTGTGATGATTAATGACGTGGGAAGTCGGATGCTTCCAGAGACTCTACAGTGGTGCGAAAAGGAGAAAATGAATTTTAGAATAAAACATTTATCCCAAAATTAGGGGGCATGTGTTAACACCGAGTTTTCGCACTATGACAAGTGGACCGGCACTATGATGATTCGGCGAACGCCGCCGCTTGAAGGATTCGGCAGACGGCGGATGCGGTCGGCTAACTCAATGTATTCGGCAAGGCTGTGAAAGCGATTAGTCAACGGCGAGCAGATTCGGCAACGTAACGCTACGGTCGGTTACCTCAAGCCAAGTCGGTTTGCGACGAATACGGCATGTCAAGAAGATTTAGCGATGGGAATCTCGTCATTTTAGCGCGTGCCGGTTATTAAAGGAAGCTTGGAGCAAAAGGCATCATGTTTTTGATTGTTTCCTAATTTATCATTGTAATCGTATCTTTCTAGGACTCAGAGAACACCAGGGTATAAATATAAACCCTGAGGCTATTGTAAAGAAGGTTCACAATCAATACAACCAACCCGGCCCCGTGCCGTCTTCGAGTCCAAGTCGTGTCGTCGTGTTCTTCGAGAGGGGCCATCGATCCGTCGAACTCCGTAAGTTCCGGCAACCTTGTTATCATGTCTAGTATCGTGCGGCGGATTTAGATATGGTGCAAGTAGTCTCGTACGTTAAGCTTAGTATCGTGCGGCGGATTTAAGCTAATGACGGGAAGTCTTTGTTTATGTCTTTTATAGATCTGCTTTGTTCTCTCACGTTTATTATTGTAAAGTCTTTTATGTAGTAGATCTATTGTTCGTAATAGCCGATTGGATCGTATCTGGATTGCCACGTGGTGAGGGTTCATGCATGTTAAGTATGTTTGACCTATGATAGAGCCAGGTGTCGTGCGGCAAGCGCAGGCTTTAGATTAGCTTAGTCATGCTTAGTTTGTATGTTCAATCCCCATGGACCCCAACTCGGTCGTACAATCGAGATTGGTTAAGTTTTAACTTATATTTAATACGTCATGCAAGTACGATTCTCATGCAAACGTGTTCGGCAACCTGTTATCCACGTAACTTTGTTCATATTGCCGAATAATCTTTTAAACCTGTTGGCAGATAGCTCTCATAGCTATATGTCGTCGTAAGTGGCTTCAGGGCCGTACATCTTAGAACTGTCTGGTCATACCCGGCACGTTCCAGCTTTGTATTTAACAGTTTATCTCCCTTGTTAGTTGCAGGGCAAACTGACTGGCACGCACCGGACTTCTGAGCACCCGGGCCACATTTGAAGCCAGCTTCTCCGGCTTGCTGTGTGATTGGTACAGTGCGTCACTTTTGGTGCCAACAAAAATATATAGTGCTTCATTGATTAAGAACATATTTAGAAAGATGTGATTTTTTTAATTGAAAAATCTCAGTGAAGGAAAATAATTGAGCCTATATACATGATCCAGAGAAGCTCTTCTAGAACTAGAGTTCCATTCATATCCTTTTTATACGGTGACACAACCCTGACAGAAAAGAATGGAGTTAAAATCATCAAAATCGATGGAGGTGCTCTAATTTTTGAACTTGAAGTTCTCTCAAATTAGAACTAGCAGTGTAGAGAGTTTGGATATCTAAGCTATGCATCAGAATGTCAATATTTAGCATGGTACAGTTCTATTTAATTTTGTGTAGCATAAGCATGCATCATCAGATGAAGTTACATAAAAATGTGTATATTAAAACCTTTTTTTGCACAAGATGTATCCATCTCCTATACATTGAACTGACTTATCATCAGAAATAAGTCAGAAACTTTTTAGATAGCTAGAGAAATTTTATGGAATTCAAGTAGAAGCTACAAGTAATATTAAACTAGAGATCAGTTCACAAGTATATACTAATGATCCAAATCAAACTATGTCGACAAAGATCATTCAGAAGATACCCTTAATGACCCTGCAAGATGTGTTCTTCAGTCACCTCCACATCGCTCTACATCATAGAATTATAGTAAAATATTTAGAAGATTTACTATTGTCTGCATAAGTTCAAGAATTTATTAAGAAATATATAGCACGTACAAAAATATTATGAGAGAAGGAACGAAATTATAGAACTGACGTAACGAAGCACGTACCAAACCATTTGTCCCCATCTCCAAGTTGGTGTTGTAGTATATAAAAACATCATTGTGTGATAAATTGTAACCATACATTATCGTGTGTTCGTAATCATCAAGGCTAGTAATTTCTCCGTAGTAGTCAATTAATGGTTGATGCATGTTACTTTAGTGGTTAACACTCAAGACATGAGTTGAGTTTATCCTAGCTCCGGATTCGAAGCCTACGCTTAGCGGAGAGTTCTTTTATGTTAAAATGCTAAAAAAAAGTTCCTTATTATCCGTCCTTATATCTCCGGAGGGCAAGTAGCAAACAAGATTGGAGTTTTCTCTAGGTTCCTTTCGTCAAGGGAGCGCTTCTAGGTTTCATCATATTGGATAATGTGGAAACCGTTTCTAAGGTTTTACTTGAGGTGTTGATCAT
Organism: Coix lacryma-jobi var. lacryma-jobi; assembly: GCA_009763385.1. Classification (NCBI taxonomy): domain Eukaryota; kingdom Viridiplantae; phylum Streptophyta; class Magnoliopsida; order Poales; family Poaceae; genus Coix; species Coix lacryma-jobi. Next base: position 54,897,719 of record CM019824.1, read on the forward strand.
TGAAACATTAGTTTATCTTCGTCCAAGTCACGTTTACACCTAATTAGACTACAAAACAAACACTTACAGACACAATAGTTCAATTTGGTTGTGTTGATCATCAAACATCAAAATAAGTCAAATAGGATGGGGTCCATTTTTCTTATAATATTAAACTCCAAACAGAGAACAAAGTTGTTTTATTCTAAATCCAGTGACGACCTTCTTTTGCTACCCTTGGTTTCCTTTTTGTCGATAAATATTTTGTACTCCTATAAAAGCAATAATTTGTGAGTTTTCACTTAGTGAAGCATGTATGAAAAATAATCATGAAAATATTAGTTATGCAACATGTCATGAGTTCTTAGTAGCAACAGTTGAGAGGTAAAAATCTTAGGTCATCATCACAAGCTCAAGGAACTCCCCTTCATAATTGCATTGAACCACTTGCTCAGTGGAGAGGCCCTGAACCATGCCTATCCATTTTAAATGTTATCAGTATTTATTAAACGACAACTCGTCTACAGATTACTCGAGACGATTTGTCAGGTGGGCTTCGACGATAGTAGGACTCAGCAGGAACACAAAGACAACAACGATTTATACTGGTTCAGACCGCTAGAAACTAAATATTCTTGTATGTGTACACGAGACACATACCAAAAGATCTTTTTGTTGTCATTTGCATTCTATTTTGATCTTTAGAAATTCTTTTACCATAAAAAGAATGTAACATAGTTTTCTAATAATTATTTAGAGATTATAACGAGACTAATATAGACATATGGTTCCAATAATTTAAATAGCAATTATGTTATCTTAACATAAATAATGACATGGCTATCAAGAGACAATTAATAATAAACAAAATCTATTTATACATAAAGACAAATCATGTATTTTTTTTGCTCGTAGCAAGTGTACGACAAATTGCTACATAAGGTTACTATAAACCACTGTAAATATCAAAGAGACAAATTTATTCTTATATTATATACTTTTTCGCCCTTCTTCCTAATTAGGGGGTGTTTGCTCACCTCCTAGAGTTTAGTCACTAAAGTTTAGTCACTTTTATAGTCACTAAAGTTCCAAACACCCCCATTAGAAGTCACTTTTAACATTACAACTCTAGTAACCTCCACTAAATTTTAGTGACTAAACTCTAGGGGGTGGAACCAAACACCCGCTTAATTACATGAAAAATAGATTAAAAGTTGTCAGTTAGCCGTTCGTCGGGAAGCAGGGGCAATCCACGAATGGAAGGGATCACTTTTTCTAGACGGTATGCCGTATGCGCGGGTTGGGTCATTGCGCGAGTCACGATGACGCTGAGTCACACGGTCGATGCGCGCGCGTAGGCGGTGACGCACGGCCGTTCAAGACCACGGTGGCACGCGGCAGGCTGGTGGCAGCCGAAAGCGAGACGACGTGTCGCTATCGTGACTTGCGTTGGGTCTGCGTTGGGTGGATCACAACCACTAAACTTTCTTTAGTCATTAAACTTTAGTCATTTTTAGCAGCTAAAAAAACTTTTTAATCCCTTTTAATGAAGTATTTGACATTTTAACTATTAAAAATGATTAAAGTTTAGTGACTAAAATTTTATGGATGAGATCCAAATATCCCCTTAGTCTGGTCGGTAAACCTCATCATACGTAGTACACACTTCACACTCTGCTGGTGGGGGGTGCAGAAGAAGAGAAGGTATAGCCGCCGGCGCCGGTCAGGGACGGGGAGGAGACGCGCGCAGGCGAAGCAAGCAGCGTGCGGGTTGCCGGCGGCGATGATTGGTCTTGTAATCACGGAGCTGAGACCGCGTGGCGACGGTTGTGGCCCGCGTGTGCTCTTCTCGGTTTTCCTGCTGCTCCTTGCTGCTGCCCTGCTGTCGTCACCGGCGCACGTCTCGGCGGCGGCCGCGATTACCAGGGGTGATTTTCCGGAGGGGTTCGTCTTCGGCGCCGGCGCATCGGCGTACCAGGTAGGAGTACTGCTCTTTGTTGGTGCTTCGTGGCAAACTGGCAATGGCAGGCGACTGGGACAGAGGTGGCGTTGAATGAAGTCAGTCTTGTTTGTGTTGGCAGATCGAAGGCGCTTGGGCAGAGGACGGGAAGAAGCCCAGCATCTGGGACACGTACACGCACAGTGGTTAGCTACTACCATTCTCTCTCTTTCTATGTCTACTTGTATATGGTTTGGACATCGGAAACTATGAATTGGCTCTCAACTCAACTTGCTCCCAACTTTTCTTATGTGCTTTGCACTGTCCACTGTGTAGGCTATTCGATTGGCCATGCGACTGGGGACGTGGCTGCGGATCAGTATCACCATTACAAGGCCTGTCGTCTACTAGTCTATTATCTCTTTTCCTTTGTTTTTTACTCTAGTTTCCATTTCGAGGACCAACCCTGACACAGCAAACTGAATCTGATGCATGCACAATATGGCATATGCAATTTCAGGAAGATGTGAAGCTAATGCATGACATGGGCTTGGACGCCTACAGGTTCTCAATTGCCTGGTCAAGGCTCATTCCAGGTACGGTGCTAGACGCACAGACACAGGGGACACGGGGGACGGGATGATCCTTTGTTCTGTTTGCCACTGTAATTAGGCAGCCATCGTCTTATTTGTGTTGTGTGTAGATGGGCGTGGAGCTGTGAACCCAAAGGGGTTGGAGTACTACAACAGCCTCATAGACGAACTCCTCAGATATGGTCAGTTGTTGCTTCGTTGCATCTATCATGAATCCATTTCAGAGTCTCATTTGTTGCTCTGATCAATGGTTTCCGGCTGGGCTATCATCGCAGGAATACAGCCTCACGTGACCATCTATCACTTCGACCTCCCCCAGGCTCTTCAAGATGAATACAACGGCCTGCTCAGTCCGAGAATCATGTACGTACTCCTAACACGATTGGAGCGCGAGACCTGAGTAGTATTTGTATGAACCATTAATGGTATGCCATACGTGCGCAGCGATGATTTCACGGCCTACGCAGAGGTGTGCTTCAGGAGCTTCGGCGACCGCGTGAAGCACTGGAGCACGGTGAACGAGCCCAACATCGAGCCCATCGGCGGCTACGACCAGGGCTACCTGCCGCCCCGCCGCTGCTCCTACCCGTTCGGCTTCGGCTTCGGCGTCACCTGCACCCGAGGCAACTCCACCACGGAGCCCTACGCCGTCGCCCACCACCTTCTGCTCGCCCATGCGTCGGCTGTCTCCCTCTACAGACGCAAGTATCAGGTCAGGTGTCTCATATTGCATTGGTTGGACACTGATTACTCTGATGATATATTGGTATCATGATACTGTCTACCTGCACAGGGTGAGCAAGGAGGACAGATTGGACTCACATTGCTGGCCTGGTGGTATGAGCCGGCCACACACAAACCTGAGGATGTAGAAGCGGCTGCAAGAGCAAATGACTTCACAATCGGATGGTATTTCTGAAACTCGAGGGATTCTGGTTCTAATTGAGTGGTGGTGAATACTGATACACTAGCCAGCAGGGCGGGCACTCAAATCCAATTCACAAAACAACTGATTACCTCTAGGTTCATGCATCCCTTGGTGTACGGCGACTATCCAGCCGTGATGAGGAGGATCGTGGGGTCAAGGCTGCCGGCGTTGACGGCGCAGGAGTCGGCCATGGTGCGCGGCTCATTCGATTTCGTCGGGATCAACCAGTACGGTGCGATCTTGGTCGAAGCAGACCTGGGCCAGCTCCAACGGAAGCTGAGGGACTACTACGGCGACGCGGCTATAAACTTCGTCACACGTACGTAATCAGCAGGCCTTTGTTAGTTAGTTACTACTGTAGTTGTGTTCATTCATGCTTTTATTATGCCAAAATTAAAATCGACGACTTCAGTAGTAATAGTGTCTCTTTCGTTCTTACTACAGTATTGTACAACTACTGCTTGAATTTTTGCAGTGCCGTTTGAGAGCACAATGAGAATGAGGAACCACCAGGTGAGTTCACACAAAACCCACTAAAACTCTTTGCCCACACGGACAGCATATCATCGCTGTCGCTTCCATCCGCGGCTGATCGAAAAGGGTTTCAATTTCTTGTGGTAACAAAACAATGCAAGGAGCCTCAGCTTGGGCTGCGGAACAATGAGGCGCCATGGGCTCTGAACAAAGTGCTGGAATACCTGCAGGCTCAGTACGGAAACCCTCCAGTGATGATCCACGAGAACGGTGAGGCCAAACCCAAACTCTTTTCCTTTCGATCTACTAGTAGCTGATCGAGCACCTGATTGATGATTCTCCCGTGCCGTCGTCGTCGTTGTTGGGCTGGCTTTGGCTGGCCTGTTGGCCACCGGCCCACCACCGTCCACCACCAGGAGCTGGGCACGAGCCGGACCCGTCCGGCGGCTTCCTGTACGACGACGACTTCAGGGCCCATTTCCTGCAGGCGTACATCGAGGCGGCGCTCGGTTCCGTCAGGAACGGGTCCGACGTGCGCGGCTACTTCGTGTGGTCCTTCATGGACGTGTTCGAGTACCTGTTCGCCTACAGGTTCCGCTTCGGCCTCTACGGCGTCGACTTCGCCGCCGACGACCGGACCAGGTACCCTCGGAGCTCCGCGCGATGGTACGCCGGCTTCCTCAGCGGGGGCGGCGGCGACCTCAGGCCGGCGTCGGCGTCGCCTCTGGGACACGGGTACACCTATTCGGTGTAAAACCGACTCGTCGCGAGAAAACAAGTAGAGGATGGATGTTACTGTGTACGTTCTTATTATACCATCATATCCGCGACTCGACTGTGTCGTGGTTCGTGTGCGGCCTTTCAATCAGTTCTGTATTTGTTTGGATTGGATTGGAGGAATAATTTCAGTTTTGTTGTACGTTAATAAGCTGGCGGCACATTTTTCCTATTGTTTTTTTTGTAATTTAGTCTCTTTTTAAAAAATTTCACGTTTACCCTTTAGTGACATAATCCCGTCTTTGGATCCTGGGGTCGGTGCTGTGACTGCCGACGCCGAGCTTATACGGCTTGGCGTTGCGAGTCATGACACCGAGGTACTCGTCACGGTGTCGAGGTGGCACTGACATGGCAGCCATCTCGGTGTTGAGGTCAACGCCATAGGTCATGGCGCTGAGCTCGGCGCCATAGATCTTGACGTCGAGCTGTCTACACAACCCTTCTCTCTATTTTTTCGTGTTGATTTGGTTTATATTTTTTTTACGAATCAACCCTAGATATAGTATTGCTTAGTGTTTGTAATGAATTTTATACTTTCTATAATGTTATTGTAGGATGCTAAGACGATAAAGTCAGCCATGGATGGTATTCTATTATCATTTTTGTAGAGTATGTTTGTATTTATAAGCACGAAATCAAAAACCCTAATTTAGGTTTAACTGTAGTTATCGCGTCATGTGACCAGGAATGCCTTTGATCCATTATGTAGACTATATCTTTCTAGCGTACATATACATTAGTTGTGTCATACCTTTTATCTATCATACTAGAGTAATTCAATCGATTATGTGACATAGATATATTAGGTAGAATTGTTGGATATGTGGCTTGCAACACACTATTATGCTACTGCAAAAAGCTTCACTATTTGTGTTACTAATAGTGTTTGTCTAAGTATTTTGTAGATTTTTAATTAGGCTATTCACCCCCCTAGCCATTGGACCTTTCATCTAGCCACCAAAGTGCTTAGTGAAATACTATGTGATTAATGTAGGTGCTTTTGAGAAGTGCTCTAGGTGTTATCCCTAGTTTTTAGTGAGGTTTGCATACCTCTTACCTACTGATGCTTGCACACATCGTTGTTGTACATCGGAGGGGATTATAGTCTTGCGAGATCACACCAACCATGTTTATAGTGTGGCTGCCACTGTGTACTGAAGGGAACAAGGCCCACGACACTTTGGCCGGAAGCTTGACAGTGAAGATGGCGGGGAGCGGTTCAGAAGAGGCTTTGTCACGAGTGGCTTAATCGGAGACCCATTTACGCGTGGGGAAGGTCCGGAGTTATCCACGAAGTTATCTGGTCGGGAGCTTGGCCCTTGCGAGAGATTTCTTACGAGGGGCTTCAACGAGGACTAGGGGGGAAGATTGTGCGCTTCTCTATACCTCGGTAAAAATACCGGATCCATCGACGGGAGTTTGCATCTCTATCTTACTCTTTCGCATTTAATTTACTATCTTGGTCATGTGCTTTACCTTTCTAGCTTAGTTGATAGGCTAGTTAATAGGTTTAGTAGCTAGGTTGTATAACTCTTTTTGAGGTAGAGATAGTAACAAACATAACAAAACTTTAGTTGCACATTAGATAGTTTACTTTCGTGCATAGGTATTGACTAGGTGGAGATTGGAGGCCTTAGTTTGAAGTAGAAGTTTTAAGTTTCCTAATTCACCTCTCTCTTAGACGTCACGGTTCTTTTAGGTGTTAATTTTAAAATATCTTATTTAAAAATGTTATTAATAAATAAAATGTCTTTTGCTGTCTAGTCCGTCCTTTGAATTGCAGAAGTTTCACTCCATAAGAATGAGACACATGGCAATTGGCGTCATAACCGTACCGTGGGAGAGAATTGCACAAGTCTTCCACTCCATAAGAATGAAACACATGGCAAATGGAAGGAGGGATGTCAATAATTCTCACTATTAGTTATTACTCCCGCCATTTCAAATTGTAGTCATTCTAAAAATTTTAAAGAGCCAGAGCATCTCAAGTTTGACCAAAACTAAAAAGAAAAACATAAAGATCTATATAACATCAAGTAGGTATAATATGAAATATAACTAATGCAGAATCTAATGATAGTTAGTATCATAAATGTTATTATCTTATTATATAAATTAGGTCAAACTTATTTTTTTTTTGACTCTCCAAGTTTTTTAGAATGACTTACTACGTATTATTTAAGATAAATAGAGTACAACTTACAACAATCGTGCCATATGGATTGATTGGGGAGGCGGATGGCTACTGTGGAACTACAGTGTTTTCAGTGGAAACAAAGATGCTTATAGATACATACTCCCTCCGTCCCATTGAGAGTGTCGCCCGGGAAGCGTGTTTGTGAGGGGACACGATTTTTTAACGACACTTTCAATGGGACGGAGGGAGCAGTAAGCAAGAGTATGTGTTTGTTTAGTCTGCATAGATACAGTGATTTGGAAACACCTGTCACGGGATGACTGATGGAGTGATGGGTCACTGTGTTTTGGTCAGTATGGTTGCACGCGTGACTGATGGAGTGATGTGTCACAGTCTTATAGTGTGGTTACATCCGTCATGGGAAGGCTAAGAGCATCTCCAATCGTTATGCATTTGGAGCTATGCATTTTAGGCAATTGGAGCACCCCCAAATAAAAATGGCAAGGCTAAATTCGGGTGTTCTCCAACCGTTATGCAAAATGCATAGTCCAACATGTATTTTTTTTCCCGAAAATATTTTTTTCTCGGCAAGAAAACCGCGGAGGGAAAGAGAATCGCGCGCCAGGGGAGACCGAGAAAGCCGGGATGTGTATTTGCATAGCCGGACTCCTTTGGCATATATGCCAAGTTTCCCCCTCCAAATGCATAGCTATGTAAAATGCAAAGTCCAAATGCATAACGATTGGAGGGGTTTTTTTAGAGTTTTATGCATTTTGGTAAATGTATAGCCCAAATGCATAATGATTGGAGATGCTCTAAGTTCTACCAGACGCTGTTGCGCCTTCACCACTCCATAATGTCCTAGCATAAATTGATTTCGAGGAGTTAAATCTCTTAAAGTTTAAGCAAGTGTATATAACAATTTACTAATATTATGATGACAATAAATATTATTAATAAATTTATTTGAAGTTATAAATGTTGATTTTTTTAATATTCATAGTCATTTTAAAAAAATTAGTAATTTATTTTGGGATAAATAAATTACTGGGATATGTACGCAACAGTACCTTGAAGCCTCGACTCGAACTGTGCCAATTCGCCGTCACTGTGGTCTGTGGCAGAGATTGGATGGAATCGCAAAACTGCAAAAGTCTTCCACTCGAGTGAAACACATGGCTCGTCTCAAAAAAAAAAAAAAATGAAACACATGGCAAATGGAAGGAGAGATGTCAATTATTTATTACTAGTAGAGTACAGTACTTCTTTCGTCCTAAAATAAATGCACATCTACGTAAAAGACAAACTAGTTTTATTTGTCTTTTTCCACTTTCTCATTTTTCGAGATATAATAATTACATCTTTCTAGAGGTATAAATGTAATTTCACACTAACCTTAGGCCAATCTCAATGATGAGTTTCATTTTATTGTTTCTGAAACTGCCATGTCATATGAAATAAAATAAAACTTGAATAAAACTCTCCATTGAGAGTGAGAGTTTCATTGTAAAGTTTCATGAGCATTAAATTTCATGACTAATAGAGAGTTGCTATTCGTGCCAAGAGAGTTTCATCTAGATGAAACTCATTTTTTCTCTCACTTCTTAAATACATTGTCATGTCATCAACAATGCTTATGTGACAACCTATTTAATACAAATGAAACTCAAATGAAACTCCCATTAAAATTGGTCTTAGCATCTTCATTTAAACTTTACAGGTGTATTTATTTTGGGACGGAAGGAGTATTAATTACGAACCTCATGCCACAGGGTGGGTGCCTATATGTTTCGGCAACGTGCCTCATCCGGTCATTGCGTTATGAAGAGGAAGATTTATGATGTCACAAGCCAAATCATTATCCTGATCTGATGCACTATCTATCGGGTGTTGAAGCGTGCTGTCACGGGATGACAAAGGTCCAGAACCGGGATAATAAATAGAGGGCGCCATTGCTGATCTCTCAGCAGCAGGAGCGACGGCAATAGAGAAGGAACCGTGCAGCTGGCTCGCAGAAGGCAATGGCAGCGGAGCATGATGCGAGGAAAGGTGTCCCGTCCCTGCTTTCCTCGCAGCCCGGCGAGGAATGCATTGCCTCTGACATCACCCAGGTGCGTTGTGTGCACGCTGGAGTTTCTCTCCTTTTGTTTTTTATATTTTAATAAATAGAAAAAAGAGAGAGAAAAGGTTAGCTCTTAATTAAGAGTAGACTCATACATATATTTCAAGATTATATGATAGTTTTATGTGAGTCTAATCATACTATGAGTTATTGCTAAAAACTAGTGCTATTAAAAACGTTGAGTTAGAGCTAGCAACTAACTTACTCCCTCCGTCCACAAATGATATTCGTATTAGACTAGTCAAAAAGTCATACAAAATATACTTTGACCATTAATTTCTCTTATAATATAAAGTTGGTGACTAAAAACTCAATAGCATCTTAGAGACACTTTTAACACGAATCTATTGATGTAAGTTTTATACTCTAAACTTTTATACAATTTGATTAATTGTTGGTCAAAATTTATAAAGTTTGACTTTTTGACTAGTCTAATACGAACATCATTTGTGGACGGAGGGAGTATACTATTACGGGTGCCCTTAAATTGCTAAGGCTAGTCTCAGTACCGTGAGTTTTATGATGTGGTTACCAAAGTTGACACATCATCTTTTATGTTGGCAACTGCGATAATAGATTTTATCAGGGTGAAATTATATAAATCTCTCTCTCTTGAGAATTAGCATGGCAAATTATAAATCTGTGTGCCCCAAGTCAGTCTTGTTCACTTGAGCTACTCGACTTACTTTAATTCATACTCTCTCCATATCAGTAAAAGATGTTATTTCAGACAGTGACAGTCTTTAAAGCATAATTTTGACCACTTGTTTTCTTTAAAAATATTTGTTGCAAAGTGGTATATGTATATTTTTATAAAAGTATTTTTGAATTCAAATTTATTTATAATTTTTACATCTCTAAACTTAATAATTTAAAAATTATTCATGATTTATATTCCTAATATTTAACTTAAACCTTATTCAAAACGACTTTTTTTACCAACTTGAAGGGAGTATAAATCAGTACTCAAACAGTATTTTTCTGAGCCAGCCGAATCGGCTTAAAGAGAACCGAACATGGCTTAAAGGGCAGCCGAACAGGCATCAAGAGTGGCATAACCTTGTTGGATCCAAAGACAGGTACTGGGTAGGGTTGTTGTCTGATTCTTAGCAGCAGAACTGAACACATGTTTCTCCTTGTGTTCAGCTGATAGGTTGGACGCCACTGGTAGAAATGAACAAGATTGCTAAAAGAGAGGGCATAGAAGCACGGCTGGTCGGCAAGATGGAAACATACCAACCCCTTTGCTCGGTTAAGGACAGGAATGCTCTCCGGTGTGTTCAACACTTTAACTCGCATAAACTCCAACCATGTTGCTCTATACAATTAATGCGTGGCCTATTTTTCCTGTAAATTTTGTGAAGAGGCATGCTAGTATTTTAAATTTCATTCATAGACAGGGATCATAAAATCCTTGCTGGCATTAGAAATGACCACAGCAGTCACATGAGTGGATCCTGTCTGCAGAATGATTGAAGATGCAGAGGAAAGGGGCCTCATCTCACCTGGCATTACGACCCTGATTGAGCCCACAAGCGGCAACCTTGGTATTGGATTAGCGTCCGTTGCTGTCCAGAGAGGCTACAGGTTCATCGCTGTTATGCAGGCTAAGCATTCCCTTGACAAACAGATGCTATTAAGATTTTTGGGCGCGGAAGTAGTACTGACAGGTGAGAAGTAGGATCTTAGGCTCAGCTACTAGAAACAAAAATAACCCAGAAGAAAGAAGTGCCTCGTGTAGTATTTTTATTTCAGCGATATTCTCTGTTAAAAATTTACTGACAGTTGCTCCTCTCTCTGTGCTTTCCTGGTTCTATTATACAGTAGATTGTTCTCTCTTACAGAACATTTACAGGTTAAATTTCCAGTAGTAGGCTTTAAGTGATGCCTATTCTTTCATTTGCTGCAGATCCTGCAGTTGGCTATGATGGAATGATCGACAAGGTGGAAGAGCTGATCAAGACCATACCAAATTCACAATTTCTGAATCAAGCAACTAACCCAGCAAATCCAGAGGCACACTTCAAATGGACTGGTACTAATATCAGAAGAAAAAAAAGGCTATCTTTGCAATAACAACTGTAACTTCATCTTCAGTTAAGAGCCATTTTGTCTTGAAAACTAGTCCCAGGTATCAAAAAGATTGGTACAGTTGATGTGGTTATTTTCTGAAAACATCAGGACCCGAGATATGGAAGGACACAGCAGGCAAAGTGGATGTTTTTGCGGCGTCAGTTGGTTCAGGAGGCACATTGACAGGCGTAGGAAGGTACCTGAAGATGAAAAATCCATCAGTAAATATAGTCTGCATCGAGCCTGCAGAAAGCGCTGTAATTTCAGGTAACCAACCACATAGCCCGCCCCATCTGTAATTTCAGCTATCTACACTTGCTTGAGAGAACTGGACAGATAAAAGGACCAACCAACAACTGGTTGGTAACACATTTGTTATACTGAGCAGGTGGTGCGCCAGGGAAACACCAGATTCAGGGCACGGGGCCTGGTTTCATACCCCAAATGCTGGACACTTCAATCATCGATGAGGTTGTGACGGTGAGCACAGAGGAAGCCATGGTGATGGCAAGAAGGCTGGCCAGGGAGGAGGGGCTGCTTGTCGGCATATCTTCCGGGGCAAACGTGGCTGCTTGCCTGAAGGTAAAATGCTCGAATCTCAGGCTGCTCTGGTAGAATGAATATGGCTGATTTCCATGAGCCTGCTGCCTGCTCTAGATTGCTGGCAGGGAGGAGAACAGGGGGAAGATGATTGTCACCGTGCTCCCGAGCGCTAGCGAGCGGTACATCAACTCCGATCTCTTTGCACATGTCAGGGATGAATGTAGTACCATCACCTTCTGATGTCTTGGGCTCTTTGGACGGTTTGCAAGAAGTAGTATGTAACTTCTGCGTCCGCCGTCCGGCATTGATTGGATTGTCAAGTTACACTTGCTTCCACAATGATTGAGTTACACTTGCTTCCACAATGATTGAGCAGAACCTTAGCTACCTGGCAATGGCAAGCAAGAAAAATCGAGAGTACAAAATGTTCATTTACAAAATCTGTCCCGGAGGACATTTGTAGTAGTACGAAATTTCTGTTCACAAATGTCCACAAATGTAAGGATTCGAAATTTCTATTCTAATAAGACAACTTAAACAAGATAACTTTTTTCACACAAAGCGGCCAGACCAAGCCACCATAACTAGGGCCACGAGTAAGGCCGGTTCATGCCTTTAACTGTAGGACGTATGTCTGTAGATAAGCCGAAAAACTCGAAACTCGCTAGCTCACTTGTTAATGGCTCAGCTTGAGCTCGACTTGTTGTATAATGAACCAGCTTGTTTTATAACGAGCCAGCTCGATTTATAATGAGCCAGCTCGAGCTGGCTCGCGAGTTTCATTAGCTCGTATGAGCCAATTAATTCACAAGCCAACAAATTCAAATTAGCTATTGTAGAATGTTCAAGCATCCAGCAATATGGTGGAAATCATATTTGTTCTTATTTGTTCTTACATGTTCACGTACAGGCATGAAGAAATAATCATATAAGGAAAATTATGTTTTTATATGTAGATATTATTCTTTGTTAAATTTACATGTACTTTGAGAAACTGTGTTTTTATGATTTGAGCTCTATAACGAGCCGAGCCGAACTGCTCTTCTAGCTCATTAGTATAACAGGCCGAATCGAGCCAGCCTGCTAACGAGTCAAGCTATAACGAGCCAAGCTGACTCGATATCCAGGCCTATTTGTATGCAAGTTTGGCCAAGACACCCAATCACCGATCATAATGAACAGGGGTACTGGTATGTGGCAATCACCCAATCACCGCACGCAGATCATGACTGACAGTAACATAATTTTAGATAAAATGGACTAAGGCCCTGTTTAGTTCTCTCCATTTTGTAAAATTTTCCATCACATCAATGTTTGGACGCATGCATGAAGTATTAAATATAGGTAAAAAACTTTTAAGTATGTACATGTCGAGACGAATTTTTTGAGTCTAGTTGGTCAATGTTTAGACAAAGTTTGTCAAATAACAACGAAAGTGCTACAGTGTTTTATTTTGCAAAATGAATGCATCTAAGCACACCCTAATCCCAATCCATCTGTGCACTGTCCCTTATTCAGATGTCAGTATGTCACGTCACAGGAGAAAACAGGAGCCTTACATGAACAGTAGGTCAGATAATCCTCTTTATGCTCTCCCACAAAGAAAATACACACATCTAAAAGGGATGCTGATTCGTTATTCCTTCCAGCAATATTAGTAGTACACGACGTGAACAGATCACAAGCTACCTAAAGCCATGTATCAGGGCTCAGAACAAGTTCATCAGGTTTTGATGTCTATTCTATGAAAGTCGTTCTCCCTGTATCCCAAGACGTGGGCCTTCTTTCATTTGGGAGCTCATTTTGACCTTACGTCGTGACATACATTGCACATATTACATCTAGCACGACATTATGCACACAGCACTGCTGACATATAGACTGAAAAATGTACAGAATCCACATGTCATAAGCACTGCTTGATAACCGTTGACGTTGTATCGCTGGTAATGTACACGCTGCATCCCCAGCACGGCCGCCTGGAATGGGAGCATTTGCAAGCTGACTATAGCTGATGGTAACAATGGAAAAGGGTGCTGCTGCTGCTTCCTGCTGCGTCGCTCCAGTCTGCTTCTGATAATTTGTGTTAAGGTACATGTTTCTGCCGAACTATCTGCTTGCCTGGGCCTGCCTGTTCATGACATCATGGTAGTACAAAAGGACACACATCGGCTGCCCGACTATACTGAAGAAGAACCAAAATATCATGTTGCCCACCTGCCAAGTAAGATGATGGTTAGGTAGTGGGAAAAGGCAATGAAAAAAAAACACAATCTGACATACAGCGTACCATTATATTCTGGAACGTAGCCTGGAGATATCTTGTCAAGAATACCAACGGTATCTGAGTCAGACATCAATGGTGTCAGGCTATGTGAAAACAGTGGAAAGTATAATTGTATACAGGACGTAGCATTGTTCTTATGGATGCTATGATGGATATCAAAACGTGAGGGAATAGACACTAATGGAACTCAGAAAAAAACAGGGATATGATGATTACACATGGTACTCAATTCCAATTTCCAAATTTTAAGTCATTCTAGCTTTTCTAGATACGTAGCTTTTGCTACACATCTAGAATTCTAGATATACACAATGTTTAGATGCACAACTCTTACTATGTATCTAGAAAAGCTCATATGTATGTACAAAAGCCAGAACGACTTATAATTTGGAACGTAGTAGTTATATTGGTGTTACTTCTATACCTGAAACATGATCCCAGAAAATGCCCAGAATTTGAAAATGTGGCACGGCACCGCAATACATATCTGCGAATTCACAAGTAAAAAGAAATGTGGTGATGATAAGTTGGCACATGAAGACGAAAGATCAAACGTATTGTTGGTAATGTGCTGAGTGGAATTCGAACAAGAGCATGTCTTAGGAAAAAATGAAATTGAAACAACCATGAACTAAGTATATATTGTTACATAATAAGTTCTGAAGAACTTTAGTACCTCATGAAATACAGCTGAAACCAGAAACGATATTAGAATAGCTACACCCTGCAGTGTAGATACAATATGAATTTGAGAAGTAGGCACTGAAAATCATGTCAGTTCTGCAAAGTTGAAAAATATAAAAGATCAACAAAATTTTATGTATGTCCATGTATTCACATTGTCTAATTTGTATTTGGCAGTCGGCAGACAGCAGCATTAAGAAATTGTTGCTAAGTCAATAGCAGATATCCTTTGTCTTTTATTTTATTCCACATTTGTTTCCAGTCAATATTATTTGCATAGTAAATCAATTTGGTAATGAGAATTAACTCTTGACCAGTACTATTCTGATTTTCTCACAACAGTTTCAGCCACTTGTTCAGTTGTGTTCACTGTTACTATGACGATTGAGTGCTAATACTCTGTCCAACCCTGCTTCCCCATTTTCTAAAAAAACGACATTTGTATATTGTGAATTCTATATTAACATCGATGTGGAAAGTAAAGATATTACTTTGGGACTGTTCTGCATAGATGGATTAAGTAATTATTTCAAACTAAACTGCATTTGGAGAATTCAAAAACAAAAAAGAACAAATGTAGAGTTGTGTAGACAGACATATAGAAGCAATTACCCTGGAAAAGCCTTTCCTTATACATGGAAAATATATGTGTCTGATGATCCACTTATGAACAGGCTGACAAAAGGTAGAGTAATTGTCAGTTATTCGAAGGATATCAATATCAATTAATTAGACAAATATCTCAAGATCAGTGACAGCGGTTATCAGTCACTACCCTCACAACTGTCCATAGTTAAGGAAGTCTCAACTAAATAAAAGAGTATCACTACCATCACAACTGTCATTAGTTACGTAACGAAGTTTCAACTAAATAAAAGGGTATATAATCTGAAGATGGAAGTAATAAGAAGATTACCATGTTCCACATCCTCCAGTACTGAGGCCCCAAAATACCATCGCATTAAAGTGCATGAGAGTATAATTAATGTCAGTCCTATTTGAAGTTCTCACTCGAAAAGAAACGAACTCAGCTTTTAACAGGCATCTCACCTCTTCAACAGTTTTAGCATTCCACCAGTCCTTATAGAATTCACGGTCACCGAAACACAGAAGTTCAGCTAGAATGTTCAGCCTGAAACCAAACCAAAAGAGCAAACAAGAAAGCCATGGAAATTGAAATATCAAAGTCCAGTGCAGGTCAAACCCAATTGATGTATTATATAAAACAATCACTATCACACAAAATTAAGGTACTGTTGAACTGAAGCAAGATACTAACCATAAATGAAAAAAGCAATAGAACATGCAAAGCCATACATATAATGTTGGCACTGAGAGTTTTAAGACTCTTTCTATAGCATTCAAGAAATTTCCTTTCAGTGGATGTTTGGAATTCTTCACAATTGGGTTTATATACTGCAAAATAAAAGAAATTGATAATTTAATCCAAAGTTCTGCATAAATAGAAGTTACTTAAGGAATGTAGAAGGCTCACTTGCTCAATTATGAAGCCCATCAGGCCAGTAAAAACCAGGCACTTTATAAGTTGTCGGGTCACCCAACCCTTCCTAATACATGTAGTTCGAGGATAAGTTGGCTGCATAACATGCCAAAGTGACATCAGGAAATCCATGTTTTGTCACTGGCATAACTAGATAGATGTGATGAAGAAATGCAGAATGTAGACATTAAAAACAAAGACAGGGCACTGGTCCCAGAATAGCACCTGGTAACAAAGTGTTGGGGCAAACATGAAGTACGCTAGACTTTTAAAGGTTGGATCTTTCATACTCTCAGGATCAACATAATTTCCATATGCAGCACCCTTAAAATAAGAATAGCAATAGTAGTTACTTGCATGAAAAATGAAAATAAAGGGATATAGTCATATGCCTACCATTGCCTAAGAGTATATATGATCAGCCTATGTAACAAAATACTGTATGAGAAGCTATGAAAAATGTTTGACCCTACTGATGGTAACATAAATTGATTGGCACCACATTTCATCGCATGCAAAAAAATTGAAACCAGATACAAAACATTAAGAAAAGTTTGATCTACTTCAGAAGATTTGGAAGTGGGACATATTCTACTTCAGAAGATTTGGCCACCAAAATGAGTTTTAAGAAAAGTTTGATCGACAACAAATTAATTTTGAGAAATCTGCAACCTGTAAACAAAATATCTGAACTGGTTCAGATTAACATGTCAATGCATTACCTTTTCAGTACTTTTGGACAATACCCTTATATCATAATTTGTATGTGCATAAGAGACAAGCTTCATCCACATGATGCTCGCAAGAAACATTAGCATGAATCCAGATAGCACTGCTGAGTCGCACCTGAAATTTTTGTAATATGACTGAACTGATAATCCAAAATTCATGCATGAGACACAATCTTTTTAAGTAACATTTCTTGGCAATCATAACAAACTTAAACTAAACAGCATAAGTCATGAATCAACATTCTTCACTCTCACTGACAATATAGTCTATGAAAAGGTAACTTGGTCCCGCTGCCTCTTTTTGAGAAACAACAATGACAAAACGAAATTCTACTACTTCCACCATCAACATCAGAAATACTACAGCTTGTTTTTTCAACTTCCCAGCATGTGAATAAATATGTCCAAGTTTTGTTGTAAAATGGAAGTATCATATTCACATTAGGAAAAGGGTTTCAAGCTACATGAAAGAAACAAAATATCTGCAT
Organism: Coix lacryma-jobi var. lacryma-jobi; assembly: GCA_009763385.1. Classification (NCBI taxonomy): domain Eukaryota; kingdom Viridiplantae; phylum Streptophyta; class Magnoliopsida; order Poales; family Poaceae; genus Coix; species Coix lacryma-jobi. The sequence goes on from CM019824.1 coordinate 54,914,975, forward strand.
AATAAAATGTGTATCAATATTGATGGACTAACAAATCTTCCCAATTAGATGGCTGTTAGTGAACAAATCAAGACAGAGTAAGACAGTAAGGATTTCTTCTACTAGAGATAAATGAACATTTGCAAGAGATTTTATCACCAGATACATTTTTGTCTCGAATGCGCAGGCGAGCTGAGTATCTTTGTCATATAGAGAGGAATCACCAGATACAATTAAATAGAAGTGTTACGTAACCACCTTTTTATCCATCCAATTTGCATAGTATAGTAGGTAACTAAATGTCTGAGACACAATAATGTAGTTGGCCACCATACCACTAAGTACAGCAAATTACAAATAAGATGAACTGAATGTTCCATACCATGAAATACTAGAGCTCAAGGAATGTCAAAAGCAGATGCATCCAAACAAACTGCAAAGCAGAAAAGAAATGCTTACTTAAGAGTCACAACAACTGGATAGACAATGACAGATATTGTAATAATGATATGGAGTAGAATAACCACCTGCAAGAGGTGTATATAAGTCATAAACAGTAAAATGGGACTTGAAAGATGCAGAATAGAGGATGGTCTAGTTTTATACCAAATTCAATCCTCAACACTTACACCTAAGAACTAACAAAAGGGAACTTCTCTAAAAAGACTACAATCCTGAAGACAAACTTACATGTTCACCAATGAGATTTCTTCTAATCAGCTTCTCAGCCATTAGTGCAACAAGTGGGAAAACTGGTAAAGTGAGGCTGCAATTCACAGATTGATTACTTCTGTAAGGTTTACAGGTTTTATTTGAAACCCATCTGAAAAAAAATGATAAAAAAACATCTACCAGCACATTAGAAGGGGCCAGTCACCCAGCGATCTTGCACTAAACCAAAATCCAGCTCTTATCAATAGGCCATACTGCACCAGCAAATTTAAACAAAATATGGAATGTGTCAGATTTACACTAGACAAATGTGCAGATAGAAGATCAGGTGTATCTCTGAAGGAGATGGATTGAGGGATCTGTAGATGAAGGTGAGGAAAATGAAAAAAAAAGTAATAAACCTTCATTAAATTCTCAATAATGAGTCTGCTGTTGACTGCAATCAGAACAACGATGCATAGATTCAGAAGACCGGCATGGCTCTGCAATCAGGAGAACGGCTTATTTTCAGGACTTCAATTCTCCATGGCAACCAAGAAATATGGCTTGCTAAATTAAGGATTCACTCTCAGTTAAAGAAGTATAAGATAAAATGATATATGGAATGCTGATATTATAATCAAGCTAGCATAGACTCAATTATGAAAGCGTTGTCCACTGTGTAATCCCAGGAACCGTGTAGGAGGAATGTAATGTACAAAAGTTCATGCAACACACATAGGATTATTTATCATCCAAATAAGCATTCATCTAAAACTCTACCTTCAAAACAGGTTTAGAGTATGTGCAGAAACAACAAAGTCTAATAAAAGTACCACTAAAAAATTACATCTTATGTGTTTTTGCTGTAATTTGAGCCCTGTTAACATTACACTGGGAAAAGGGCTCCTGGAGTAGCAAACAGAAATAATAAGGTCCTGTTTGGTTAGACCCCCTAAAGTTTAGTGCCCCATAGAGTTTAGTGACCATGTTTGGTTATATAGTGACTAAAGACCACTAAAGTTTAGTCACTTTTAGCTACCTCTTCATGACTAAAGACCCCTAAATTTTAGTGGCTCCTAAACTTTACTTTAGTGAGGTGTTTGGTACTTTATGACTAATTTTAGTGGCTAAACTCTAGAGAGCTCTAACCAAACAGGCCCTAAGTCAATGACAATAAAATCTGTCCAATAATATGCCTATTAAAAAATGGAGGGCTAACCAGTTAAAACTTAAAAAGTGGTCCAGCACAGCAGTATGCAGATGCACAGTTATATGGTCCTCAACCAGAAGCAATGCCCCAAGCAGGAAAGCCAAGTAGTACAAACAATGTAACACACATTGTAGTTAGAAAAGTCAGAATTTGATACTAGTGGGGGAACTGCAGCTCCGATTCTGAAGCAACTGGCTCGCCCGCATCAGTAAAGTAGTACCACCAACAATGAATTCAATGACTCATTCGCTCATCCAGTCATCCGTTTCCACAAGCCTAAAGTAGTACCACCAACAATGAATTCAATGACTCGTTCGCTCATCCAGTCATCCGTTTCAACAAGCAAAAGCTCTTCGGGTGGTAACGGTTACGCTCGTTGTATGCTGCTTCAGCCGGCCCATGCCAAATTCTACTTGGCATGCATCTGGCACCCGCGCACTGGTCCCCCTGATCCCAAAACAAGCAAACACCGACTTCAATCGCAGCAGCATATGCCCCCTACGAAACGAATTGTGCCCATCCGAGTACACAGCGCACAATCTATCCACGATTCCGATGTCCAGGCCCACAATAAACATCCGTGCACACGCGAGATGGCAACCGACGAGCACTATTAAGCTACCGATGGCGCAAAGTGTGATTTGAACACAAAAAAAAAAAAAAACAGAGGCAGAGTTGACTGGAAGCAACAGCAAAAATTGCAGGATTTTGCAACTGGCGTGGATCGAAGCACGAGTGCGGGGATCGAAGCAAATCGCTTACAGACGTCGAGCCTATGCATTGGTGCCTCACCTGCCGGAAGATGGCGTCGGAGCTGAGGGGGCTCTCCTTGACGCGGCGGTGGGCGGGCGCCGACGCGCGGTAGTATAGCATCTCGTGCTGCTGCTGCTCCTGCGGCGGATTCGTCGGCGGTTGCGGCTCGCCGTTCTCCCGCCGGCCTCCGGAGGAATCGCCGGCATGGTCGCCGGCGTCGGCTGAGGGGGCGCGGCGGAGGCGGAGGGAGGACGACTCGCCCGCGTCGGCGCCGGGGCCGGCGCGATCGGAGGCGGCGGCCATGGAGGGGGGCGGGGCCATGAGAGGAAGGAAGGTTCCAGAAGGTCCGGGAGCGCGTGTTTGGGGGCGGCGGTGGCGGTGGTGACCTTGGTGCCTGCCCCCTGGATGGAGCCTGGTGGGAAGGGGAGGAGCCGAGGTGCGGGTTTTGATGCGGGTGTTGGGCCGCGCGGCGGCTGACGCACAAAAGCGCGGGGCGAGATGGCGGCATCGAAAAGGAGACACGTGGACGGGCGAGCTTGCCAGGCGTCCTCTCCGTCTCCGGGGCGTGGTTGGCAGGGTCCGGTCGGGCGAGTCGACGCAGCAGGCGGGCAGCCTGTCGGTCTCGTCTCGTTTCATCGACCGTTCGAGCCGCGTTGAGGTTGAGGATGGCACGTCCCGCTTGGGCAAACGTACCTATATAGTAATAATGAAAAGTGGAGAAAATCAGACTTGGCGATCGAGATATTTGCGTGTTCCACACTTGTAAGCACCACCTATATTTATTTATGATTCTTGCTATTTATTTATCGATAGGTCCTTTTATTAAATCTGTCACATTTCTATACGTTTAATTTATATTTTAGCATTTATACTATAACTACTCCCTCCGTACCCATATTAGTTGACGTTTAGGACAGCGACATGGTCTTCAAAACGCAACTTTGACCTCTTATTTTTATAAAAATATTTATGGAAAAATGATATATGTATACTTTTATGAAAGTATTTTTCAAGACAAATATATTTATATAATTTTTATATTTATAAACTTAAAAACTTAATAGTTATTGATGATTTATATTCTCAATGTTTGACTCTAATCTTTTCTAAAACGTCAACTAATATGGGTATGAAGGGAGTATCTCCTAAGTCGTATTTATATAAAATCTGCGTAGACAGATAGCTAGACAATTTCTTATTCTATTATTAGTGTAATGACCAGTAAAATGCATGTGTTGTATCGCTAGTCTGCTAATACTACGTTTTGAAATACTAAATTCTATAGCTTTTCGAGTATCCCCTGCCATTTTATTTTTGCATTGGACTCACCAGCATTACTCCACATATTCATTGAAAAAAGAACACACATTTTTTGATAGCAGATTCTTGGTTCTACCGATTTTGCAGCTCAGCCTAAGGGTCGTTTGATGACAACCACAAACGTTTTGGGTTCTTACGAGAACCGGTTACTAAATAGGTTTAGATGAGAAACGTTTCTTTCGAGAATTGCTGCTAGAAGTGTTCCATTCGAGAATCACTAGAAATGTTTCTCATTCTATGCCTAGCAAGGAGAAACACATGTTAGCTGGTTTTGCGTGATAAAAAAAACTATATTAGCAACCAAAAATTTCTAGTTCGTTTTTTTTAAGTAAAACATGTTAAAAATGGGTTTTATTTAAATTATTTTTCGCTAATAAAAAGTTCTCCTTTTTAAAAGATAATTTTGTTTATATGATTTTTAGAATAAATATTTTTAATCAAAATCTAGCTAGTAGTTAAACAATTTCATGAAGTGGTTCTAATTCATCATCAGAAACGTTTCATGAGATAATCTAAATCCAAATATTTCTATGAGAATTTGGATTCCTATCAAACACACACTAAGTCATCATCTAATCATAATTTATCCAACAGTTTTAGAATTTTTGTTGAGAATCATGTTTGTTTCATGTTTAAGTCCACAAATTATATTCCCTCCATCCTAAAAATGCACACAACACACATACTTTGGGCATGTTCGCTTCAGCTTATGAGTCGGCTTATCAGCCGTTATAACAGTGTTTTTCTCTCACAACAAATTAGTTGTTTGTTCCTATTGACTTCAACGACTGCCAACGCATGAAGCTGACCATAATTAGTGAATAAAACAACTAAATGCTTAATATCAAATGATTAAACTACGAGCAACTACTACTTTTATAAAAAAATTCTTTATCTGATTAAAATTAAATAAACTTTAAATTAATTAAGTTTATATAAAATAATATTGTTATTCTATAACTCCAAAATTTATATAAAATATATTTTATAATAAATATAATAATGCTTATTTAGTATAATAAATAAATAGATCAGTATTTTTAACTTCACTCTATTCTAAAATTAATCATTTTGAGACAAAGGGAGAATATCCCTATCATAAGAATAACTTTAGGAGACATCCTATCTAACAAACAGAAGCAGATATATCTAGGGCCCGTCTATGATAGATGGCCTCTAAAACAATATTCGTCTTCGTTAATCGATTAATAGAGACGGATATCTTAAGAGGCTCACTATAAAATAATTGTTCAAAATAATTAATAACTTTTCTGTATGAACGACAAAAATGAACCTTATATTAAACTTGTATCTTTAACCTGGTCTACAACTTTATAATTAAGAAGTTTTTTTATTTGAATCCGTTTTCAGTTCCAAAATATTATTTTATTATTTTAGATTTTGAAATTTAAAATCTAAATTTTTGAAACAAGACATTGTTATTTACTAAAGTTATAGTTCTCAATACAATCTGCAATTTTTTAGTTAAAAAGTTTTTTTATTCGAAATTGTTTACAATCCTAAATATATGTTTTAAGTTCTTAGATTTTAAAATTCAGACTTCTACAATTTCTAAATGGTCTTTAATGTTCATATGGGTAATACAAAGTTGCAATGCCTGGCCCATATATAAGTTTGTTGTTGATAATATTTTTACTTGAAGCTATTGTCACACCCAATTTTAAGAACAAAATTGAATGTATAAACTTATGTGCACCCAGGAATCAGTCGCACACATAAGGGACAAATTACAACGAAGGCATCATCACTGTGCTCAATACATAGCGTATTTATTACAACTCAACAAATAAAACTAAACATAACAAGCGGAAGATAAATAACTCTCGACGAAGCTCCACTCCACAGGGACGTCGACTGGTGATCCGCAAGACTAGAAATCCTCTGGGAACTTATCTTGCTCATACTCAAATCCATCTGTTACCCATCCGGGATTTTTATCCAAAAAGAAGAAAATATAACAAGCGTAAGTACATCTCGTACTCAGCAAGCAACATGGGGTTATGCAGCTCAAAAGGCTTGACACTGGTTTACTGCGGTTAGCATTTTTAGTTGGTCAAGATTTTAGCTTTAGATAATCATCAAGTTGTGCTTGCAAACCCAAATATACCACATGAATAATAATATGGCAACATCTTCAGAGTCACAAATATGATAGTAACGTGAACAAAAGTAAATTTTGTTTAAGTGGTTAGCCTGCAAGTTTTCCGAGCCGCTCGTGACCGTGAGCACGGCTGATATATCAGTTTATTACTCTGCAGAGTTTGTACAACTTTACCCGTGAGCCGTGATCCCCATGTGCCAGGGTTGCAAATCTCATATCACCTCTTCCAAGGAAGTGCGGCAGGGTACACTATGAAGTCTTTCGAGGTTCCCCTAACAAGATAGTGGCCACTAGGTTTCCAATCGGCAAGCAGATATAGGAACCCCCTTTCCGATAGCACATTCCTTCCCGGCTATACACATGAGACCAGAGGCTGTCCTATACCCGAGTCGGCGAGCCCCTTTTGTGCCCTTTCGGGTAACCACCATCAAGCGAGGAGAGGTCCTCGAACCAACTAAAACCAGAGCCATGTAGCCCTCACGGTTGTACTGTATGTCCCAGCTTTTGCCCGCAGAAGATCATTTGAAGGGGGCCAAGAGCACGAAGACTCCCACGCCCGAGTTCACATTACCAAGAATAAGATAAGATCAGAAGTTGCACATATCATTAGTTAGATTATTAGATCTTATTTGAAGGTTTACAGCACTAGCAGATCTACCCATATGCACTTAACCCATGGTAACAAGGTACAGGTTGAACATCAAGATAAAACCTATGGTTATCATTTGACACATGCACATGATTGGTAGATGAAAGTGCGTAGGTAACAAGGATGATCCCATGTATACTTGCCTTGATCCGTGTACTCCTGGTTCTGGTCCTCCTGCTGGTCGTAGTAGATCTGATCTTGGTCACCCACGTACTGCTCACCGTCTGAACTCGAATACAACGCAACATACAAGCATCCACACACACATGCATTGCAAACAGATCTAACATTAGAACAGTACACCAACAGATTTAAATAACTAAACAAAAGTTGTAAAACAGATCTATTCGTCACTACGATCACATAGACGTTTGGATCACCGAAATCGGATTTAAAACGCAGAAGTTACGGCCTAAACAAGATTATACAAGGCCTAAACGAGACTGACCTAAACGTGAAATAAAACTTTTGCAAATCTAATCTACAGTGGTACTACTGCGTAGAACACGAAATTACGAAACTAACGCAATTTGTATGGATCAAAACAGAGTTAAAATGAGCAAGTTATGGATAAAATGGTGCAGTGGCAGTTCTGTAAATAGATCAAACTATTTTCGAAATAAAATAAATCGGAAATTCGGATTTAACCGCGCCGGCAGGGACTGCGGGTTAATTTGGCAAAAACCGAAGGACTCTTTAGCAAAATAGCCGGCGAAGGGGTATCGATGCGTTTCGGCCGTCCGATCTAATCTGGCGATCCGGATTAAATCAAAGGAGGGTGAGGGCGGCGCCGCCGACTTGCACAGTGCCGGTGCGGCGGCTCGGACCTTCCTCGGCGGCGGAGGCTCGCCGGAGTTGGCCGACTCGGCGATTCCGGCTGCCATTCGCGAAGCGGAAAAGACCGGAAGAGAGAGGAAGGGATGGCGAGCTCACCCAACCACAAAACGAAGCAGGAGATCGATCGAGGACGGCGCACGGAGGAGATTAGCGGTCGGCGGAAACTCTGCAGGTCCGACGACCAATTAGAGAGCAAACGGAAGATACTAAATGGATTTGAAAGGTTTCTGAGAACCCTTACGGAACGGTGGTGCTTCGGAGAGGGTTCAAATCGACGGCCAAGCGTCGAATTGCCGAGAATAGCTCGGCGGCGGCGGCTAGGGTTTCGGTGATGGCGGAGAGCTCGGCTGACGGCGTTGGTGACTAGTAGATGGGAAACCGGAAGCGACTGCGGCGCGGGGCTCTATATAGAGCTCGAGCACGCCCGGGATAAGGCCTCCCCCGAGGTCTTTGGGCGACGCAGAGCAACGAGCGCGGAGCGGAAGTTTCGGGCGGAGGTTGGGGACGCTACTGACAAGCGGGCCCCACCTGTCAGTGAGAGCGAGCGCGGGTCCCAGCTGGCAGTGATACAGCGCGCGAGTGCAGCGGCAGAGCGGTGCGGCGGTGCGGCTTGCGCGCGCTAACTGGGCCGGCCCGGCAGCTTGGGCCGCACGGCAGGGAGAAAGGAGGCAGGCCGAAAGAGAGGGAGGGAGAGGGCCTTCGGGCCAGATTTGGAAGAAGGGAGGGAAAAACAATGTTTTTGCCTTTTCTTTTCATTTGCAAATATTTTTCCAAATCCTTTCCAAAACAAATTTTGAATTCCAGTTTTCAAATTTGAACTTCACTCAAACAAAAGAATGCAGCAGCATGTATGCATCATCTTGTTACTAAACTAGGATAAATTTTATTTCCCCAACATTTATTTATTTTGCCTATGTTATAATGCCACAATAAACTTAAATAAATCATATTAATCTATTTTGAACTAAAGAAAAATTTAGGGTGTTACAAACCTACCCCCCTTAACATGAATCTCGTCCTCGAGATTCGGCTGCTGCTTACTCGAACAACTGCGGGTAAGCCTTCCTGAGCTCATCCTCTCTTTCCCAAGTAGCCTCTTCTACGGTATACTGATTCCACTGTACTTTGCACATCTTAATAGCACAGCTCCTGGTAATCCTTTCAGCTGTCTCCAAAATTTTCACTGGGTACTCCTTATATGTCAGATCTTCCTTCACAGTTAGTTCCTCTAGCGGTATTTGTTCCTCTGGAACCCGTAAACACTTTTTCAACTGGGAGACATGGAACACATCGTGTACTCCTGACAAACTCGCTGGTAACTCCAACTGGTATGCCACTTCCCCACGCCTTTCTAAAATCTGGAATGGTCCCACATATCTAGGTGCTAACTTGCCCTTCATGTTAAACCTCTTTACACTGCGCATAGGAGTTACTTTTAGGTACACAAAGTCCTCTACCTTAAAGGTTAAGTCCCTTCTACGAGTGTCAGCATAGCTCTTCTGTCGGGACTGGGCTATCCTCAAATTATCCCTGACTTTCCTTACATGTTCCTCAGCATTCTTGAGCACATCTGGTCCGAACACTTGGCTCTCCCCTGTTTGATTCCAGAACAACGGAGTCCTACATTTCCTTCCATACAAGGCTTCAAATGGTGCCATTTTGAGACTCTTTCGGTAACTATTGTTGTAGGAGAACTCTGCATATGACAAACTTTTGTCCCAACTGGTACCATACTGCAGAGCACAGGCTCTCAGCATGTCCTCTAGAATCTGATTGGTCCGTTCCGTCTGTCCATCTGTCTGAGGGTGATAAGCTGTACTAAAAGTCAACTGTGTCCCTAACGATTCGTGGACTTTTCCCCAGAAATGTGATGTGAACTGAGTGCCTCTGTTAGACACAATCTTCTTGGGGACTCCATGCAAACACACTATTCTTTCCATATATAGCTCTGCCAATCTTGCTCCTGTATAGGTGGTCTTAACTGGTAGAAAATGAGCAACCTTAGTGAGTCGATCCACGATCACCCAAATTGAGTCATATCCTCGTTGGGTGCGTGGTAAACCAACTATGAAATCCATGCCCACTTCTTCCCATTTCCATTCCGGTACCTTCATAGGTTGTAGCAATCCGGCAGGTCGCTGGTGTTCAGCCTTGACTCGCTGACAGGTATCACATATTGCCACATATTCTGCTACATCTCTTTTCAGGCCATACCACCAATACTTTTCTTTCAGATCCAAATACATCTTAGTGCTACCCGGGTGAATGGAGTAGGCTGACTCATGTGCCTCTTTCAAGATAGCCTCCTTAATGGACTTCACATCAGGTACACAGATCCTCTTACCAAACCACAAGGTACCATCCTCATCTAGCTTGAAACCGGGTGCCTTCCCAAGTACTATATTCTCAGATATCTCCTTTAACTTTTCATCCTGCAGTTGAGCTTGACGTATGTCCTTCTCAAGTGTGGGCATTACTTCCATCTCTACTGCATTAGCGACAAAACCCAGATTTAGATATGCCATCTCCTCACATAATTTCTCTGACCATTCTGTGACTAAGAGCTCATTCACATGACTCTTCCTACTCAGGGCATCTGCTACAACATTCGCCTTACCTGGATGATAATGCACCTCCAGGTCGTAGTCCTTAATTAACTCCAACCATCGGCGTTGTCTTAAGTTCAGATCTGGCTGAGTGAAAATGTATTTCAGGCTTTTGTGATCCGTATAGATATCACTAGGATGTCCTATAAGATAGTGTCTCCAAATCTTCAGTGCATGAACCACTGCGGCTAACTCCAGATCATGGGTAGGATAATTCAACTCATGCTTCCTCAACTGCCTCGATGCATAAGCAACAACCCTACCTTCCTGCATCAGAACACATCCCAGGCCCATACGAGAAGCATCACAGAAGATGGAGAACTTCTTACTTAGATCAGGTAAGACTAGAACTGGGGCTGTAGTCAACCTCTTCTTCAACTCCTCAAAGCTGGCTTGGCACTTATCAGTCCATAGAAATTTGGCATTTTTCTCTAACAGGGCGGTCATAGGTTTAGCTATTTTAGAAAACCCCTCAATGAACCGTCGATAGTATCCTGCCATTCCCAGGAAACTACGAACCTCACTTACATCCACAGGTGGATCCCAATCCAACACATCCTTAACCTTGCTTGGGTCCACAGCTATTCCTCCATTAGAGATAACATGACCCAGAAAAGCAACTTCTCTCAACCAGAATTCACATTTACTCCGTTTTGCATATAACTTATGCTCACGGAGTTTCTACAAAACCAACCTTAGGTGTTCCGCATGTTCCTCCTCATTCTTAGAATATATTAAAATGTCATCGATGAACACTACCACGAACAGATCTAGGTACTCCATGAAAACCTTATTCATCATGTACATAAAGTGTGCGGGGGCATTAGTCAATCCAAAAGACATAACAGTATACTCATATAGCCCGTATCTAGTAACAAAGGCTGTCTTAGGGATATCAGTAGCTCGAATCTTGATCTGGTGGTATCCCGATCGAAGATCGATCTTAGAGAATACACAAGCACCTTTTAACTGGTCAAAGAGGTCATCAATTCTAGGCAAGGGATATTTGTTCTTAATTGTGACTCTATTCAGGGTCCGATAATCAACACACATACGCTGACCCCCATCCTTCTTATCAACAAAGATAACTGGTGACCTCCAAGGTGAGGAACTAGGACGAATAAAACCCTTTTCTTGCAACCCTTTTAATTGTTTCTTTAATTCTTCTAGTTCATCTACCCCCCATTCTATATGGCCTTTGAGCTATAGGTGCAGTTCCAGGCAATAACTCAATAATAAACTCGACATCTCGGTCAGGTGGCATACCTGGTAGATCATCGGGAAAAACATCCTGGAATTCTTCCATCAGCCAATCTTGTGGTTGGTTATCTTTCTCTAACTGGTTCACCACAGCCTTCGGCTGCTCCTTCATGACCACATCAATTCTGAGTCTGTCCCCACTAGGAGTTGTCAACTCCACTACCCTCTCCTGACACTGGATCACTGCCCGGTGTTGTTTCATCCAATCCAAACCCAAAATTATATCGATTCCCGCTGTTCTCAACACGATGGGTCTCACTTGGAACTCTACCCCCCTTAGACTCACACTAGTTGAAAGACACTGATATGCAGCTCTCATATAACCCCCAGGTGAATTTACTGCTATAGGATTGTTCATGGCACACAAAGGCACACTATGTATTCTAACAAAATCTTGCGAGATGAAAGAATGCGAAGCACCGGAATAAAAAAGAACTGTGGCAGGGATGGAATTAATACTGAACGTACCCATCATTACTTCTGGTGCCTCCTGTGCAGTTTCAGCAGCCATGTGGTTCACACGTCCAACATTAGGTGCCACCCTCTGGTGGTTCCCCTTCTGGTTGTTCTGCCCCTGAGGTGCGGGTTGATTCTGCTTTCGGGGACAATGGTTGGCATAATGTCCCTGCTCTCCACAACGGAAGCACACATTGGGGTTTAGCGCCCCTCCTCTTGCTGGATTGTTGGCAGGCACTCCCTGACGAGGCACCTGTTGACCTCCCTGCATCTGTTTCTGCCGTCGTTGCTGTTGGAACTGATTCCGCTGCTGGTTCTGCCCTCCTCCCCATTGATTCAGAGGTCCTTGAATACGCAGTTGGTTTTGGGGTGGAGGATTCATGCGGGGGCGAGTGTTGTTGCTGGATGACTGCCCCAAGAACTTCCTTTTTTTGGCCTCCATCTCCTTGCGCTTATTGTCTATAACAATAGCGCGATTGACCAGTGTCTGGTAATCAGCATATACATTGGCCATAAGCTGAAGCTGTAGACCATCCTGCAACCCCTTTAGGAAGCGGCGTTGCTTGTCCTTGTCCTCTGCCACATCATTGGGAGCATAACGTGACAGTTGTGAGAACTTGTCACGATACTCTGCCACAGACATTGACCCTTGCTTCAGGGCCCTGAATTCTTCCTGCTTCAGTTCCACTAGACCATCCGGTATGTGATAGGAACGGAACGTTTGCTTGAATTCCTGCCAGGTGAGTGCAGGTGCATTGTTGGGACGTCCATACTCGAAAGACTCCCACCAATCCTGGGCAGCCCCTTGAAGTTGCCCTGAAGCATATAAGACCTTCTCGAGGTCGGTGCACTGAGCTATGTTCAGCTGCTTCTCAACTGCTCGCAGCCAATCGTCAGCATCCAGTGGATCAACTGCGTGGGTGAACACTGGAGGGTGCCCCTTCAGGAACTCTCCCCTCTTGTCCCTCACATGCAACGGCGGTGGTACTCCTGCTGGCTGGTTGTGCAGGTGTTGCATCATTGTTTGCATAAATTGGGTCTGGATGCCCATCAACTGTTGAATGTCCACTGGTGGTGGTGGTGGTGGATTCACAGGTGCCCCACGACCACGGCCACGTACACGTCCACGTCCACCTCCAATACCACCTCCTCTGGCAGCCATCTGTGTTACAAAAATATGCAAGTTCATTTAGTGATCAGAGAGTAGCATTGGGGTAAGCATATGGAATAGAAGTGAAACGGTTTCAGCAGTAACAGTCAGGTAAATCAGTCATATCTCAAGTTCCAGATATCGAATTAAGGAGTTCTTTAAACTGTTGGAAAGATAATGAAATTATCTACAACTTTTATTCAGATCATTTCCCCAGATTCTGTCATTAACGTACCAAAAACAGAACACAAGCGAAACTGTTTTGTCCTCCAGACTGCGCAGAAACCTTAACTTGTGACAGCCATATCTCACAAACGAAAAATGATTTTTAGGTGATTCCAGTGGGGTTTGTTAGATATGGAAGTCTAGTGGTTACCATAAAAATTTCACTGTATTTGGTTGTACGGATCTGGAGATATGTCGAAAAGAACGCAGACTGCTCCAAGTAGAACAGCAGAAACAGCATATACGTAAACCCAGAAACTTTACTAGCTCATATGAAAACTCATCTAAGAGATTTGCGGACAAGCCCACAATCTCACAATCATAGAAAGATCCCAATCAAACATGTTCATAATGATAAGCAAATGATCAACAAGTTCCAAACCTCACTAACAAGACACGACTAACGATCTAATGACGATTATTACAGAGCATGGTAACTAATCTATGGCGCTGTGTCGGTGTAGGTGTAGGGTTCCTCATTCTCCTTGTAGAGTGGGGGCATCCCTAGCTGTGCCCTGAGGTGGTCGATCTCATCTTGATATCGCCGTGCAGCAGCTTGAGCATTGCCTAGCTCAATCATCAGGTTGTCCTTGTGAACCTGCACCTCGCACAGGTGATCCACTGCAATGTCCATGGCGGGGTTGACACCAGGGGGCATCAACACAACCCAAGTGTCCTCCTCAGGTCTGTTGCGCGGCAGGTACCTGTACTTGTCATGCCTCATGGCCTCGAAATGACGACCATGATAATGCAAGTAAGCCACCTCCGCAGCATCTTCTAAGCTGGAGTGCAGTGTCTGACGTCTGGCCCCATGGGTGTGGGTAGACTCATGCTGCTCGGAGTCCAGACCTTCATTCCAGGAGGTGATGGTCAAGAAAGTCTCCCAGCGGGTAGCCTCCACTGGGTGGTAATGCTCAACACTCATGTAACGAAACTTGGCCTTCAAGTCGGGGTAATACTTCCCCAACATCTTCATCAGCAGCTTGTGGTAGTAGGCGGTGCCGGAGGGCTTCGGGAACAGGGTCCTGCGGCGCCAGCCCGCCTCGTCATCTTCCGGCAGCACAGGAGATGGCGACGGAGTCGGTGTGCGTGTAGACACCACGGGGTACACCGGTACAACTGGTGGCGCCGACGCAGATGCAGGTGTCGGTGTAGGCAGCGGCGTCGGTGTCGGCGTCGGGGCAGGTGCTGAAGCAGGTACTGGAGCAGGTGCTGAAGCAGGTACTGGAGCGGAGGTGTACTCTGGTGATGCATCTGGTGTCAGGTACCATTCCTCGCCGTCACGTCCAGTGATGTCATGGACCAACACCATATCCTCCACGGGCTCCTCCATGGGCTCCATCTCCTCCTCATCATCTGAGATCATGATGATATCGTCCTCCTGAGGCTCGTAGGAGACCATCGGTGGAAGCTGTCCTCCGGTGCTGATGCGGGCAGTCTTCTTGGCACGAGGCATCTATCAAAGTTTTAAGGATAAGTTGAGGTTAGATCAACAATTTTAAAATAGAATATGAGGAAGTAGAATAAAACTTTTTGACAATTTACAAGAGTTAAATGCAAAAGCAAGATCCAGAAGAGTAAAAAGAGACTAACACGACCCTTTCTACCTAGGCTTGCGTCCTACAGTCAACACGGCTCTGATACCAATTTGTCACACCCAATTTTAAGAACAAAATTGAATGTATAAACTTATGTGCACCCAGGAATCAGTCGCACACATAAGGGACAAATTACAACGAAGGCATCATCACTGTGCTCAATACATAGCGTATTTATTACAACTCAACAAATAAAACTAAACATAACAAGCGGAAGATAAATAACTCTCGACGAAGCTCCACTCCACAGGGACGTCGACTGGTGATCCGCAAGACTAGAAATCCTCTGGGAACTTATCTTGCTCATACTCAAATCCATCTGTTACCCATCCGGGATTTTTATCCAAAAAGAAGAAAATATAACAAGCGTAAGTACATCTCGTACTCAGCAAGCAACATGGGGTTATGCAGCTCAAAAGGCTTGACACTGGTTTACTGCGGTTAGCATTTTTAGTTGGTCAAGATTTTAGCTTTAGATAATCATCAAGTTGTGCTTGCAAACCCAAATATACCACATGAATAATAATATGGCAACATCTTCAGAGTCACAAATATGATAGTAACGTGAACAAAAGTAAATTTTGTTTAAGTGGTTAGCCTGCAAGTTTTCCGAGCCGCTCGTGACCGTGAGCACGGCTGATATATCAGTTTATTACTCTGCAGAGTTTGTACAACTTTACCCGTGAGCCGTGATCCCCATGTGCCAGGGTTGCAAATCTCATATCACCTCTTCCAAGGAAGTGCGGCAGGGTACACTATGAAGTCTTTCGAGGTTCCCCTAACAAGATAGTGGCCACTAGGTTTCCAATCGGCAAGCAGATATAGGAACCCCCTTTCCGATAGCACATTCCTTCCCGGCTATACACATGAGACCAGAGGCTGTCCTATACCCGAGTCGGCGAGCCCCTTTTGTGCCCTTTCGGGTAACCACCATCAAGCGAGGAGAGGTCCTCGAACCAACTAAAACTAGAGCCATGTAGCCCTCACGGTTGTACTGTATGTCCCAGCTTTTGCCCGCAGAAGATCATTTGAAGGGGGCCAAGAGCACGAAGACTCCCACGCCCGAGTTCACATTACCAAGAATAAGATAAGATCAGAAGTTGCACATATCATTAGTTAGATTATTAGATCTTATTTGAAGGTTTACAGCACTAGCAGATCTACCCATATGCACTTAACCCATGGTAACAAGGTACAGGTTGAACATCAAGATAAAACCTATGGTTATCATTTGACACATGCACATGATTGGTAGATGAAAGTGCGTAGGTAACAAGGATGATCCCATGTATACTTGCCTTGATCCGTGTACTCCTGGTTCTGGTCCTCCTGCTGGTCGTAGTAGATCTGATCTTGGTCACCCACGTACTGCTCACCGTCTGAACTCGAATACAACACAACATACAAGCATCCACACACACATGCATTGCAAACAGATCTAACATTAGAACAGTACACCAACAGATTTAAATAACTAAACAAAAGTTGTAAAACAGATCTATTCGTCACTACGATCACATAGACGTTTGGATCACCGAAATCGGATTTAAAACGCAGAAGTTACGGCCTAAACAAGATTATACAAGGCCTAAACGAGACTGACCTAAACGTGAAATAAAACTTTTGCAAATCTAATCTACAGTGGTACTACTGCGTAGAACACGAAATTACGAAACTAACGCAATTTGTATGGATCAAAACAGAGTTAAAATGAGCAAGTTATGGATAAAATGGTGCAGTGGCAGTTCTGTAAATAGATCAAACTATTTTCGAAATAAAATAAATCGGAAATTCGGATTTAACCGCGCCGGCAGGGACTGCGGGTTAATTTGGCAAAAACCAAAGGACTCTTTAGCAAAATAGCCGGCGAAGGGGTATCGATGCGTTTCGGCCGTCCGATCTAATCTGGCGATCTGGATTAAATCAAAGGAGGGTGGGGGCGGCGCCGCCGACTTGCACAGTGCCGGTGCGGCGGCTCGGACCTTCCTCGGCGGCGGAGGCTCGCCGGAGTTGGCCGACTCGGCGATTCCGGCTGCCATTCGTGAAGCGGAAAAGACCGGAAGAGAGAGGAAGGGATGGCGAGCTCACCCAACCACAAAACGAAGCAGGAGATCGATCGAGGACGGCGCACGGAGGAGATTGGCGGTCGGCGGAAACTCTGCAGGTCCGGCGACCAATTAGAGAGCAAACGGAAGATACTAAATGGATTTGAAAGGTTTCTGAGAACCCTTACGGAACGGTGGTGCTTCGAAGAGGGTTCAAATCGACGGCCAAGCGTCGAATTGCCGAGAATAGCTCGGCGGCGGCGGCTAGGGTTTCGGTGATGGCGGAGAGCTCGTCTGACGGCGTTGGTGACTAGTAGATGGGAAACCGGAAGCGACTGCGGCGCGGGGCTCTATATAGAGCTCGAGCACGCCCGGGATAAGGCCTCCCCCGAGGTCTTTGGGCGACGCGGAGCAACGAGCGCGGAGCGGAAGTTTCGGGCGGAGGTTGGGGACGCTACTGACAAGCGGGCCCCACCTGTCAGTGAGAGCGAGCGCGGGTCCCAGCTGGCAGTGATACAGCGCGCGAGTGCAGCGGCAGAGCGGTGCGGCGGTGCGGCTTGCGCGCGCTAACTGGGCCGGCCCGGCAGCTTGGGCCGCACGGCAGGGAGAAAGGAGGCAGGCCGAAAGAGAGGGAGGGAGAGGGCCTTCGGGCCAGATTTGGAAGAAGGGAGGGAAAAACAATGTTTTTGCCTTTTCTTTTCATTTGCAAATATTTTTCCAAATCCTTTCCAAAACAAATTTTGAATTCCAGTTTTCAAATTTGAACTTCACTCAAACAAAAGAAAGAATGCAGCAGCATGTATGCATCATCTTGTTACTAAACTAGGATAAATTTTATTTCCCCAACATTTATTTATTTTGCCTATGTTATAATGCCACAATAAACTTAAATAAATCATATTAATCTATTTTGAACTAAAGAAAAATTTAGGGTGTTACAGCTATCTAGAGTCTCAATTATTTATTTTTAATTAACATATTATGGGATTCAAAATTTAAAATTTTCAAACAGACTTAGATGGAGACACTTTCTATATCATAGTTCTAGTGCTTTAAAGTTTTTTAACTGAAACTTATTTCATTTAATTCATTTAGTATAAAAATATTCAATACAAGATTATAAAACATTAATAAAAAACGATAGTGCCCTATAAGCATATGGTTTATTGGTAGAAAGGTTTTGTATGTGTTGAAAGGTCTTGTCATTGAGCATCGAAGACTTATATTTTTATGGTTTTTTTGTTTCTAGAACCCATTAATAGATACGTGCATCTTAACGCGGCTGCCTCTGTAAAATAACAGTTCAAATCTTCAAAGATATATTTTTATTTTCTAAATTCTATTAATAGAGACAGACATCTTAACATGAACAGAGATGGACATATAAACCACCTCCATAAATGGCCATTAAAAATAATCATTTTTTTAGGCAACCAAGTTGCATCTCTGTAAATAAAGAAGACCGCCGCTCAGTGTATATAATGTCACATCAAATAGAGATAGAGAATAAGACCATGAGAGTGACAAAGTTCTTGTAATATCTTTTAATATATACATATTCTCATTAACTTTCTTTTATAATAACACTTGCCTCACAGCCAATATATCTCAAAGAAAACAAAGACCAATACAAAAAAAAAACAATAAGACATAAAATGGCCTCTAAAAAAATAAGAGTTAAAGACCAACTTGGTCAATTTCTTTCTTCGATCGTCCACTGCTTATCAGGAAAACCCTTGCATATTATTGATACGTCTCTCAACCTCTTATCAGAAAAACCCTTGCATATTATTGATATGTCTCTCAACCTAACATAAGGTAACACATGCACACCTTCTTTCAACTTGTTGGCTTTAATATTGACCGACTAACCTACTCCCGTAGGACGTAGGACGTGCCGCATGAACCTGGTCTGATTAAACTAGGAGCGAACTACTATTTTCATAAATAAAATACAAATCTTTATTTAATTCAGACTAAATTGTTCTAAACATAACAAAACTAAGTTCATAGAAAATGCTATTAATATTATATGACTCTAAATATTTATACCAAAATAATTTTTTGGTAAATCTAAACATCCATATTTAGTATGATAATTATTAATTGTTATATAAATTTGATGAAATTTTAAACCTAATACCATTTTAAAAGAATATCACAACAAATAAAGATAGAGAATAAAATATCATAGGTACATATGACCATGAGAATGACTGGACCAGGTTTTGGTAGAATGAAGTTCTTATATAATCTATATAAAAAATCCTCAACTTGATTTAATAAAGTATTGATTGGTGCCTTAACCACTAATGATATTGAACGAGAAAACATATATACCTCTTATAAAAGCTAAGGGACTATATATCAGCATTATTGCATGAATACCTCTTTTTTTATATATATATATATCACTAGAATTATTTTATCTCAACATACAAGTTATCCATGTTGAAAGCCCTAGTTTGGTTTTGGATTTATTGATGAAACCTATTGGACTAACTCTATGCTCAAGTGTGTAGGAGATAGGTTGGTCCAAGACCAAGTGATGGAGCTAGATGGATGGTGATATCCACATGATGGTGATCAAGTGCTCCAAACCTTTAAAAAAAGAAAGAGAAAAACAAAATGGGCTCAAGGCGAAGGTATAATTGTAGGGCCATTTTGTTTTGGTAACCAAGACACTATAGAGAGTGTGATCATATTTAGGATTGGTAGTCATACTATTAAGAGGAGTGGAACTCGTTTGTGAAATACAATTATCAAAGTGCCACTAGATGATCTACACTTTGCATGTGCATTTAGATTCTTTGAGTGCTAACTTCCCTTGGAAAAGTACTAATGCTAACTCACGTACACAAGTGGGAGAAACTTGGTGGAGTTAACACATTTGCACAATAGATGAAGTAGAGATTGATTCTGTGCTCTCTGAGTAGCACCGGACGCTGCATTGGACACACAAGATGCACTGTACGTGTGTCCAATACCTATGACGTGGCTTAGGCAGAGCAGACAGAGGTGCATCGGACGCTCAGTTGAGTCCGATGTGGTCTCATTGGACGTGTTCGATGTTTGCAGGAGCTCTCTGGATGCTCTCTGCATAGACATCAGACGCTGGCCTTGGCACGCCTAATGTGATCTTGTAGTAGAGTCTGATGTTTTTGCAGCTAACCGTTGAACTCTCTGACCTCTCTGACAGGGCATTGGACGCTGGACCGTTGCATCCATTGCGTGCGTCCAATGCCACATAAATGGCGCGTACTTGTTTCTAGCCGTTGGGATCTGACGACTGTGGTTGAACGAAGGGAACACGTGGCCTCCATCTATGCATCGGACGTTGGGTCATGCGTCCGATGCACCCGACAGTCACGTCCAATGACCCCGCAGAAAACTGAGGTTTGGGGGCAACGACTCCCTCTTGTGAGGGGCCTCTATATAAGTGTGTTGGCCGGCTTTGGCTCACTCTCTTGGACATTTTGATTGCCATAAACTTTTTTGTGAGCCTAGCCACGTCTCTCTCACTCTGTTTGATTGATTGTTCATTATTTTTGAGAGATTGGGAGATCCAAGTGCATTGCATGAGTGTATTCATCTAGAGGCACTTGGTGATTGTGTTTCGCTGCGGATTTTGCTCGTTACTCTTGGTGTTTGCCGACTACCTAGACGGCTTGGTGCAATGAGGATCGTTGAGCGAAAGGTGATGATTATTTCCGGCTCTAATCGGTGGATTATGAGGGGTTTCTTGTACCTTCCCCGCGGAAGATCACAAAAGGTAACTCTAGTGGATTGCTCATATTTTGTGGATCCCCATCTTGTGGTGCGGTTGTGCGGTACCCTATTGAGGGTTTGGCGTGTGATGCCAATTAGCTCGTGAACCTCCAAGTGTGTGAATCGCTATAACGAGGATGTAGCTTACTGTAAGAACCTGTGTAGCCTAGAGGGTGGGGGTGAATAGGCCTGTCAAAAATCATAGCTCAAAACTTTGTTAGTGAAGCCTGGCACTACCGCCCTGAGCCCAGCACTGCCGGCCTCAACCCGGTACTACCGCGCTAGCAACCTACCCGAGCCTGCAATTCAAAATCCAGCCACAGAAAACCAAATCTATATGAATACAAATGTTGCTCTTGGTCTCCTGAACCTACAGAAACAACTCAACCAAGCAAAATGTGTTGTATGTAGTAGATCGGGGCCGAACCCTAAAATCAACCACAAGCTCACAAGTATGATGAATGAACACAAGTTAGCACAAGAGACAAGTGATTTATCCCGTGGTTCAGCTCGCCACCAAGGCTTGCCTACCTCCACGTTGTTGAGGATGACCAATTAGGTCAAGAGCTTTGCAACTCTTCCTCGATCTCAAGTCAAGGAACCAAATCCTTGAGGTGAGGGGTAATAATACTAGCTGCACAAGTGATTACAAACCTCCCAAGGCCGCCACACAAGTTGGCAAGCTCAAGGGCGACGCTTAGCCGGCTAGGGTTCCAAGAACCCAAGAGTAATAGAATCAAATCCATCGGCTATGGCTCAAATCAAGTGCTCTAGGCAGTATATCTCAGCTAGGGCTTCTCTTTGGTGAAGGTTTGAGCCTCTAACTCACTTGGAATCAATGGGAATTGATGAAGGACGACCCGATCTTCCGTGAGGTAGCTGGTAAGTTCGATTGGTGGAGATCTCGACGTTGGCGATCTGGCTTCAAATCAGACATGATTCAAACCCTGCAACCGTTACACCACTGCTCTATTGGTTATCAACCAAGCATAGCTTGATTTACCTCGCCAAGAAGGCTAATCCTGCAAGCGAATCAAAGAACACAAGCAAGAAGGTAAAACACGCAATCTAAAATTGCAAATATGAATTTATGCGAATATCAATAGAGGGTTCAAGAACTCGGTTTCAAAGGACTAATCGACACAGTGGAGGAGATCAAGAACGGGGGCCCTGGATCACTGTAAAAGGATTCGACACCACAGTTACAATGAACGATTCAGTTCCTCGATGGAAAACTAAACTCTAAACAAAACCCAAGACCTAACGACGACGACAGCGACTAATTATAGGGTTTAGGTTGTCGTCCCTGCTGGACGCGCCCCCTAATGGGCTCTAAGACGATACACGACCCATCGGACCAAAAGACGGTGTCGCAGCACCCTGGTAGATTCTGGATGCTGACTTGTTTCGACAATTCCCATTTACTCCGAACGTATTTTGACGTGATTCCAAAGCCATTGGTTAGCTTATCAAATTATCTTTCCAAGCATATCTGGTTCGTCGAAAACGGAGTCCGTATGCGTCCGAGGCGTTGATTTTACCCGGGACTGCTCCTGAATTCCGAGGGTGACGAGGTAGCTGAGTTGGAGACGGATTGCAACTTGGGGAAGACCATGACGTCGGTGTGTCCAGCATGGCGATGTCCTCATCAGGAATCATAGATTAGGTGAGAGAGAGCTTGAGAGCCTTCAATGGGGAGAGAGAGCCTTGTCTGGAGGTAGGAGAAGAGTTATGGTCGAGTGTAACCGTTGGGGTAGCATGAAGGTGGAGTAAATACCCCCTGCAAGCCAACAGTTGAAACAAGTCATGGCAGTGCCGGCCTTAGCCCGGTAGTGCCGCGGCCCAGCACTGCCGTGCCCTGGGGCGGCACTGCCGCGTCTACCAGAAGACAAACATAGATCAGAATTTTGTGCAGCTGTCTTTGGTTAAAAAGTAAGGATGGCTAGGTTGGTTTTGAGCACATGATATTCAGCCATAGTGGTACATTTGCATTTCCCCTTGATAGTACAATATTCCTATAACTCAAATTCATATAAAAGAGCTTGTTGTAGCACTTTGAGTCTGGAACCGATGAAATATAGTATGAGGGGTCCACCAACACATGAACACCATCCTCTTTCATTATAAACCTGCTTGTCATCTTGATAAATCTCATTAGCTCTTTAATCGTGTGGACATTATCACCAAACCGCACAATTAGGGCTTGATTGCACTTACAATCTCCCCCTTTTTGGTGATTGATGACAACACAATTAAAGTTTACAAGAGAAGGGTATGGAACTTGAGATTTAGAAGCAAGGATGTGAAACCTCCCCCTTAATGTGTGAATGAGAGCTGAAATCTCAAATTGGCATTAGAGACCAACTTTCACATATCAAAAGTGTAGAAATAGGTTCAATTTCACATTCAATAGCTTTGTGGGGTGCAGCAAACTGTGTCAAGAACAAATATGTGATGTGAATGACAGTTTATGCACATCAGAGAGATTTGCTGCCTATTTGCCTGAGCGGTACTGCCGCTCTTGGCGTGGCACTGCCGCTCTGGCTTTCAGACAACAAAAACAGCGGAAATTAACACAACCACAAAGCATATGATTTAACAAGTCTAAACAGGATATGACAAACTAAATAAACATACAATTGTACATGCCCACAACCAAATCTAAGAAGTAGCAACATAGAGTAATATTACAAAATAGAGTTTTGATCGAAACCAACTCTCACAACTACTCAAACTAATGGGACATGAAAAAGAGTGTTGTACCCCCTTCTCTTCACCTAATTCTCCCTCTTTGGCAACAAGTCACCAAAAAGAGATAAGTAGAGAGAAGAAAAGAGTGTCCAAACACTCACTCATCGTCAGAAGCAATCTTGTCCCACTGAACTTCCTCGATCTCCCCATCGTCATCATCATCGTCACCACCATCGTCGTCGTCAAAAGACTCTACAACAGCGTTCCCACCGCGGTGAGTAGTGCTGGTGTAGCGAGTCGAGGCACGAGAAGGACGACGTGACGACTCAGGAACCACCTCCTCCTGCTCCTCATCGTCATCTGAGTCCATGTCGTCTATGTCGAGGCTGGAGAGGTCAAACTGAGGTGGAGAGTGGGGTGGAGGTAATGGAGAACGACC
Organism: Coix lacryma-jobi var. lacryma-jobi; assembly: GCA_009763385.1. NCBI lineage: Eukaryota > Viridiplantae > Streptophyta > Magnoliopsida > Poales > Poaceae > Coix > Coix lacryma-jobi. The sequence goes on from CM019824.1 coordinate 54,938,737, forward strand.
AGACCGCTCTCACTCTGCACGCTACTCAACAAGTGCCTGGTGAGCTGTCTGGGCTGCGTAGGTGCAAGTAGAGAACAACACCTTAATCCATTTGGCCAATTTGCTCTTTCTCTTCCTACGAGAGGTAGAGTAGGAGCTCTCCGGCCTATCAACTGTTGTAGCTGCTGCTGCTGCCCTCTTCTTCTCAGCTCTATTGGATCGTGCAAACCATCCTTGGTGAAAGTGTAGCCGGAGACCATCTCTATGATATACATGATGTAGGGAGCATAAATCACTGCTTTCCTAGCATCCTCGGTTGCCACCTGAAGCTCAGTCCAAATAAAGATGGAAATGGAGAACTGCTAAGCCCTGGGTGCCATTCTAACTAACATGTTCCTGCCATATCCATAGAGGTTAGAATGGGAACCCCCTTTGGGGTTGATAGTCTGCCTAAATAGGTTGTTCAACATGTAGTAGTACCCCTTCAGCCCTTTAACCAAGCCATCCACCTTCCAAGGATCCTCATACATGAAGGCAATCTCATTATCAGTCAAGGTCCTCTTCTGATGCAGACTATCAAGCTTTCTATCCTCGCTGCCCAAACCGAGGATCCTAGCAAAGGTCTCCAAAGAAACCTTGTAGTGATGACCCTCAGTCATCCAATGCATCTCCTCCACAACATTATCCACATAGAGCGTGGCATGGAACTGATGTATGATTTCTGTGTTCCAGTTGTAGCTAAACCCCATCAAGTCATACATATTTCTAGCTTTGCAGTATGCTACCACTCTATCAATGTCACGATCATGCTTAGCCTCAGGATGCTCCCAATCAACATACTTCATATTTAGAATCTTTTGCTTCTTGGCATTGTACAGAATTGAACAATAGAAATCTAACTGAAACTCACTCCAGAACCTGTAATCAATGCCCATGTCCTTATGAGTGTTGTAGGGATTGATTTGACGTTGTGTCTTCACTAAGTTGAACTGTTGGTAATATGACACAGGCTGTCTTTCTTTGGTGTCTTGAGGAGGTCTTTCCTGCACATCCTCAGGACAGGGTTGCAAGTGGAACCTGCTGACCTCAACCAGATGCTCAGGAGTGTTGGGATAGAGATCATCCCTTATCTGTCGGCCTTGCATCTGTATGCGAGCTTCATCTTGAATCTGCTGACTAGGGCTTACAGCCTCCCCCTGAGAACTCATACCACCCTGCGAGAACGCTGCTTACTTCTCCCTCTGCTTGGATCCATCTTCTGCTTCACCCTTCTCTCATCACGGTCTCCCACCATCTAAGACATGGAAACTGTGGATTAGTAGGTTGCACAAGGAAGGAATAGGCTACTGCAAGGTAATAGATTTAGATGGGTGTGGTGTTGCTTGGATCAAACCTCTGCTCAAGGTCCGGCACTGCCGCGCGGGCAGACAAGGTCTGAGCCAAGAAACACCAAATCCATCATCTCTACTACCTCTTAGTGACCTACATTTCCTTTTACAACTTCTAAGCACAACAACCATAACGCATTTTGTCATTCGGGAAAACTAGGGTTAGGGATTTGAAATGTCACCTTGAGATGAGGTTGAGGGGGGAGAAGACCCTTAGGAAAGGGAGGGCGGTGCTGCAGCGGAGGAGGTCGTCGTGCGGCACTGCCGGTGGCCAGAACCGCCGGGAAAAAAAAACCCGGTGAAGAGTCGGCTGCCTTCTTCCCTTGAGCGCCTATGAGAGAGATAGAGAAAGAGAGAGGGCGCCCGTGGATGAGAGTGAATGAGAGAGAGGATAAGATGTGGAACCGCATGGTAGAAAAGGAAATAGTTTTCCCATTGGTCCCACGTGGTAACAAAGTTGATTTAGGTTGAATCGAAAAGTCGCGGCACTGCCGCTCCAACCGCGGAACTGCCGGGGCCCGGCACTACCGCGGGTTGGCCCGACACTGCTGGACAGCTACCACAGAGTAGATAGATTTCTAAATTACTACATCTCTTCCTTGGAGTAGACAAGTACTACTTGCATGTTATGACCAGTAACAGTTAAACAATACAGAACAATGGTCATTTCAAGCAAGTCTCTTTCTCAAAGATTTTGAAACACAATGTATAAATGTTTTTAAAATCAGCTTTGCCTAGGTCATACTAGATGATCAATCAAGCATACTAGGTTTTAAACTACGTTACGAGAGTCAAGGATATTTAGTTCACTCCTCAAAGCACAAAACCTTGACTCATCTAGAGGCTTAGTGAAGATATCGGCTAATTGTTTGTCGGTGCTCACATGACGAATTGCGATATCTCCTTTGGTTTCATGGTCTCTCAAGAAATGATGTCGGATGTCTATATGCTTGGTTCTTGAGTGACTTATGGGATTATTTGCAAGTTTTATGACACTTTCATTATCACACAAGAGTGGGATATGGGTAAAATGACATCCGAAATCATGAAGTGTTTGCCTCATCCAGAGTAGTTGAGCACAACATGCACCCGCTGCAACATACTCGGCCTCAGCTGTGGAAAGGGCTACACAATTTTGCTTTTTGGAACTCCAAGACACTAAGGACCGTCCAAGGAATTGACATGTTCTCGAAGTGCTTTTTTGATCTACTTTACAACCGGCATAATCGGAATCCGAATAACCAAGTAGGTCGAACTTGGAGCCCTTGGGATACCACAAGCCAAGGTTTGGAGTGTGAACTAGATATCTCAAGATTCTCTTAACAGTCACTAAGTGACACTCTTTCGGGTTTGCTTGAAATCTAGCACACATGCACAAACTAAGCATAATATCGGGCCTAGATGCGCACAAATAGAGTAGAGAGCCGATCATGGAGCGATATACCTTGATGTCCACGGCTTTCCCTTCCTCATTTAGATCAAGATGTCCATTAGTTGGCATGGGAGTCTTGATAGGCTTGGCATTCACCATGTCAAACTTCCTCAACATATCATGGGTGTACTTGGTTTGGCAAAGAAAAGTTCCTTCCTTCACTTGCTTGATTTGAAAACCAAGGAAGAACTTGAGCTCACCCATCATAGACATCTCAAATCTCTTAGTCATGATCCTACTAAACTCATCACAAAAGGATTTTTTAGTACTACCAAATATTATGTCATCAGGACATATATTTGGCACATAAAAATATCTCCATTGACTTTATGAGTGAAGAGAGTAAGATCGGCTTTGCCTATTTCAAAGCCTTGTTTGAGCAAGAATTCCTTAAAACATTCATACCATGCTCTAGGTGCTTGCTTAAGCCCATAGAGCACCTTATGGAGTTTGAAGACGTGATTAGGGAACTTGGGATCTTCAAAACATGGTGGTTTCTCAACATACACTAACTCTTGTATAGGGCCATTGAGAAATGCACTCTTCACATCCATTTGATATAGCTTGAAGTTGTGATGGGCTGCATAGGCTAAAAGAATCCGAATGGCTTCTAGTCTAGCAACCGGTGCATATGTTTCTTCAAAGTCCAAGCCCTCTACTTGAGTGAAGCCTTGAGCTACCAATCTTGCCTTGTTCCTTGTCACCACACCTTCTTCATCTTGCTTGTTGCGGAAGACCCATTTGGTTCCAATGACATTGGTATTTGGTCTTTCCATAAGTGACCATACTTGGTTACGCTCGAAGTTGTTGAGCTCTTCTTGCATGGCCATCACCCAATCTGGATTTCCAAGAGCTTCTTCTACCTTGAGAGGTTCCAAAGAGGAAACAAACGAGTAATATTGACAGAAATTTGCCAAATGAGAGCGTGTTGTTACCCCCTTTCGAAGACTCCCAAGGATGTTGTCAACGGGATGGTCCCGTTGAATAGTTTGCTTGAGCCTTGGATGATCTATGAGTTCTGCTACATCTTCGACATCTTCTTCATCTTGCTCGAAGATGGGTTGTAGGTTCATTCCACAAAGTGGAGTGGCTGCAGCTGCCCTGGAAGTGCCTGGTACTGCTGGGCTCTGCCCGGCACTGCCGGGGACTGTATGTCACCAGTCCCAGCAGGGACTTCAGCTTGAGGACCATCCTGATCAGTAGCCTGTTGTTCTTGTGGTCTAATATCACCGATGGCTAATTGCTTGATTGCTTCGCAAGGTGGTTCCTCATTTCCTACAACAACTTCATCAACTTGCTCTACTTGAGAGTCGTTAGTTTCATCAAATGTCACGTCTATCGCTATTTCAACCTTGCTGGAGGCTTTGTTGAAAACACGATAGGCATGCTCGTTTGATCCATAACCGAGAAGAAAACCTTCATCAACCTTAGATGCGAACTTAGAGGCTTTGGGCTTCTTGTTCAATATGAAACATTTGCACCCAAAGACTCTAAAGTAAGACACCTTTGGCTTGTTACCGGTGAGCAGCTCATAGGAAGTCTTCTTTCTTCTCTTGTGGAGGTAGAGACTGTTGATTGCATGACAAGCGGTATTGACGGCTTCGGCCCAAAAGATGTCCGGCGTCTTGTACTCATCTAGCATTGTCCTTGCCATGTCAATGAGTGTTCTAATCTTCCTCTCTACCACGCCATTTTGTTGAGGGGTGTATGGAACTGAAAACTCGTGCTTGATGCCCTCCTCATCAAGAAACTCTTCCACTTGGGTGTTTCAGAATTCGGTTCCATTGTCACTACGAACTTTCTTGATGTTGAAACTGAATTCCCTTTGAGCTCTTCGTATGAACATCTTGACCTTCTCTTGGACTACACTCTTGTCATGCAAAAAGAATACCCAAGTGAAACGAGAAAAATCATCAACAATAACAAGACCATGTTTGTTACCGCCGATGCTAAGGTAGGCAACCGGTCCAAAGAGATCCATGTGGATCAACTCCAATGGATGAGTAGTAGTGTCATAGCTCTTTGGTGGGTGAGGTACGCCTACTTGTTTTCCGGCTTGGCAAGCTCCACATACTCTGTCTTTCTCAAAATCAATATTGGTTAGTCCTAGGATGTGGTTGTCTTTTTGAAGTTTGGCCAAGTTCCTCATCCCAACATGAGCTAGTCGGCGATGCCATAACCAACCCATGCTAGATTTTGCCACTAAACAAGTCTCAAGTTTAGCTTCACTTTTGTTGAAATCAACTAAGTAAAGCTTCCCTTTCAAACGACCCATAAAGACAATAGAGGAATCCTCCCTTCTAAAGACTTCCACACCCTCATCCGTAAAGAGACAATTGAAACCCATCCCACACAATTGCGAGACGGATAGCAAGTTGTAACTCAACGAATCAACATGTAAGACATTAGTAAGTGAATGCTCAAGTGTAATGGCAACTTTACCAAGTCCTAACACATCCCCCTTGGAGTTATCACTGAATATGATGTTTTCACTTGCATTTGAAGTTGGGGAATATGATGAGAACATACTCCTTTCTCCGGTCATATGATTTGTACATCCACTATCAAGCACCCAACTTGATCCACCGGAGGAGTATGCCTGCAAAACAAGTTTAGTTCCTAGATTTAGGTCCCCAATTTGGATTGGGGCCTTGCAAGTTAGTCACAAGTATCTTAGGAACCCAAATAAACTTGTCGGCTGTCTTCTTGTTATCACCAACATATTTCGCAACAACTTTGCCACTGTTGTTGTGCTCTAATATGTAACAAGATGACATGCTCTTCCTTGGAGCTTCGGTCTTGGGTTGATGTGCAAACTTGTTTTTAGTCACCCAAATCGATTTCATTGGTTTCTGATGAACTTGCTTCTGCTAGGGCACATGCTTGTGTTGTGTGTGAGACTGAGCAGAAGGGGGATTGGTAGCCTTCCCTTTCTTGGGGCGCGGCACTGCCGACCTTGGGGCGGCACTGCCGGGCCCCGGCAATGCCGCCTTCTGGCGAGGTGAAGGACCGGAAGTGCTACCAGAAAGCGACCAGAGGGGGGGGGGGGTTGAATGGGAGCTCCAAATTTTCCTTTTGGAAACTTGTTGCCTCTGTCCTGAGAATCAACCCCAAGAGCAAAACCGATGCGCGTGACGTCCACGACCCAAGAGAATGGGTGGATGTTCCCTAGAAAACACAGCGGGACACCACACAAATTCCCTCGCCCAAGTTCACGCAGGTCAACTAGTGACAGGATGAACTTTGGGTAACCTCAACCTCCACCGAGCAACGCGAGGGGGATTCAGGCTATTTTGTAAAGCGAGAAGCCCGATTTCTGAAGAGCACGAAGTCAGGAATTCAACGCAACAAGCGGATCTCAAATCAGAAGTCGGACGAACAAAACTCGAATCACAACCATGAAATTGCAACCGTGTGGCTACCACACGCTACAATAGTGAGATTACGGTCTCACTTCCTCAAAATCTCACGAACACAGAGGTATTGTTCTCTTCTCTGTGGATCTCAGTTCGCTACAGCAGGGGAGAAGGAGAGCAGGAAAACCTAGAAGGCAAAATAGCAAATGACTGAGATAGAATGGGAGGAGGGTGTGTCCCTCTACTTATCCTAATTCTAATTCCTACTCTACCCCTCTCTAATTACAGAGCGAACCAGCTAAACCCTAGGGTTATTCTGGACCAACTCGAAGATGCTGGTGATCCGACGGCCACGCCCGCACAACTGGTAGCGTTGCCTCGACGCAACCTCACCGATTGCCGCCACGTGCCGCCACCGCTCTGCTCGTCCTTTTCCCGGACTTCGCCCCCTGTTTTGAGGCCCAAACCGGGAAACCAGCCTTTACGACCAACCCTCGGTTTTGAGGCCCAAACCGGGAAACCAGCCATCCATCGCCTGAGTTTTGTGGCCCAAACTTTGAAACCTGCAGCACCCAGGTTTTGAGGCCCAAACCTGGAAACCGTCCTCAGCCCGAGTTTTGTGGCCCAAACTCAGAAACCATCAGCGCCCAAGTTTTGAGGCCCAAACCTGGAAACCGTCCTCTCAGTGGCTTTTCTATGGCTCAACCACCAAACCGAGCCGTAGAGGGGATGCACCGCCCGTGCACCCCGTCTACCGACACGTGTCCCCAGGTCCTCGACCCAAGCAACACCGTGCCCGCAAGTCTTTGCTCGTCACTGTCTGTCGAGGGAACACCAAAGGGGTACCCCCAATTGACGCAAAACAAACAAGTTAAACCTAGAACACCAATTAATAAGAGGAGAAACTAGTCTAGCTCCCTAAAAACCAAACCCTCGAGGCCGGCCGCACCGACCCTCCGCCAGGAAGCTTAGACTCGCCAAAGCCTTACCGACCGCCTCCCGACAACCTACCCCTTGAGCCCTGGCACCTAGGCCTCGAGCCCACCACAGCCGTACACCGCTCCTCGAGACCCCGCGCGGGGACCTCGAGCCTCTCAAGCACGATAGCCTATCCCTCGAGACATTTCACATCTCCTTCGAGCAGCGCCAGACTTCGGATGCCAATCCCACACTGCGCATTTAATGCGTTCACCTACTTCGGTCACGTCCTCTGAAACCCGACGTGCGCCACAGTAAACCGGAGCCACAGTCAAATCTCGCTTTCACCTCAAGTATGGGTAAAAAGGCGCAAGTACAGCATTGTCCGGCCATACCTTGCACTGTAGCACCCTCGAGCCACCTCTCGAAACCTGGATTCCCGCTGTTCGGCCGGGCTTTCCGGGACTAGCCCATACCTACGGGGGCTCGAGCCCCACGTAAACACCACCTCGAGGCCGGCCCTGCGCCCCTCGAGCCCTGACGGCTTTCCTGCTATTGGAGGACAGGTACCCCCAAGACCCGGAGGAACCCTGCCACGTTATGTACGCGCCGGGATGGGCGCTGCATGACCTCCACGTCGCCACGTCTCCACGTCCGCGCCAGGGATGGAGGCCATGCTTCAAGGACGCTTCAACAGCAGCCCCCACGCCGGCTACAGTGACCCCGACAAGACAGAATTCCTACCCTCTGTCGTATTGGGCATCATACATCCCGACTCCTGTATCATCCCTGTGTAACCCTGGCCTCCTCTTGCTCTATAAAAGAGGACACCAGGGGTCTTCACGCACCCGGGGGGGGACACAACTCCACGATAGACAAGTCTAGATCCATCTCCACTCGGGTCAGCACACAAGCCCATACAACACCATACCTAGACGAGTCCGGACTTCGGTCCAAGCTTGTTGAGCTTGTAACGCCCCTGTACAAGCACTTAGGTGCAAGTAATACAAGAGCATCCTCCCCCCGCTGGACGTAGGGCCTTCTTCGCCCGAACCAGGATAAATCCTTGTGTCATCTTGCATCACCATCCAAGAAGAGAGCACGCGATCATAATTACTAGTTGGTGACATACCCCCGGGGTAGAAACACCGATAGTTGGCGCGCCAGGTAGGGGCTCTTCGCGTGTCCGAGCCGATTTCTCGTTGTTTCTTGGATGGCTTCTCCCACTCCTCCGTTCTCTGCTGGTGGCGTCGTCTGGTTCGGGAGCCTCAAGTTCCTGGCCACCGGCAGCGGCAACGAGCTGACCCTGCTCTCCACGGAGGGCCCGAGCGGAGGGCGTGTCACGCCACCCGACGCGGGGGCGTGGCGCGTCGCCCGCACCACCACGCGACGCCACCTCCCGAGCGACGCCGTCGCCACCATCGTCGCCAGGCGCAGGCAGTGCCCGCGGCGTGCACCCACTTCCCCGCGGCCGACGCAGAGTCCCCGAGGGGAAACCTGCCCGGCGCGCGGCCGGAGACTTCCAGGGCGCGTGCGCACTCCCCCAGCGAGTTCGCGTTCGTCACGCGCACGGACCGGGAGCCTGGCCAGAGGCCCCCGAGCCGTGCTCCGTCGACACCACCTGGCCTCCTCCCGCACGGGGTGTACCGCGCTCGACGCCAGCGGTTCCCGTTTGGCCTCAACAACTCCGCGGCTGTTTACGCCCACCGCCTCGACGAGCGCCGTCAGGACCGGGCGGCCGCAGAGCGGGAGGAGCGTCCGGGCGTACTCCTACGAGCCACCACCGACCTGGAGATCGTCTACCCCGCGCACGTCGACCGCGGCCTCTCACGAGCCGTCGAGCCACCTCGTCGAGCCACCTTCGGGGAGTGGTACCGCGAGCTGCAGTCCCGGCACGAGCCAGGGCGGCGCGGCATCAGCAGCTCCGACTCCGATGAGTACGACTACCACGACCCTGACCTCTGGGACCCCACCAGGGAGTGCTTCCAGCTCGAGGGGGTCGTGGACGATGCCGAGGACGACGGCGACGACGACACCAGGCCGGCGCTCAACCTCGAAGAGCCCGGAAACGTGGCTGCGGCAGGAGGATCACGCGTTCAGGGGAGGAACGAACCCCCGGCATCGGCTGCACCATCTCAGCACGGCGACGACTGGGCGGCGCAGCTCGCGCAGCTACGGGAGGCCATCGCCAAGGCTGAGGAGGAACGACAGCGCCTGCTGCAACTCGAGAAAACTATAGCACAGGAACCAGCCCAGCATCGAGGTGCCGGTGTTCGTGGCCGCGCTCGAGAGGTCCACCGGCATATCCTCGAGGACGGGGCACCAGCACGCCCCGAGGTGCGTTTCCCGCGAGCCGGGCAGAACGTGGTGGCGGCGGCAATGCTGCTCCGTGATCTACCCGTCGTCTCCAACCCTGACGCCAGGCGCATGCTCGGGGAAATGAAAAACCTCCTCGAGACAGCCGCTGTGCAGCAGGCCGAGAGCTCAGCCTCGCGACGGCGCGGGGCGGCCTCGGGGAAACCAGCAAACACGCCCCGCAACGAGCGCGAGACATCCGTCCACCAGCCGGACGCCTCTCGAGCTAGGCCAGTCCGGGAACGGATCGTCGACAACCGGCCACCTCGAGACCCCAATGACGCCCGCAACGACATCAACCGCCGGCGCAAGGACAAGGGGGCCCAAGAGCGTGGCTATAGCGCCCATCGAGGGGGGCGCTATGACAGTGACGAGGACCGGCAAGCCCTCGAGCCCCCGGGCCTCAGAGTCTTCAGCCGGGCCATCCGTAGCTCAACCCTCCCCGACCGCTTCCGACCACCGACCAACATCGTGAAGTATGACGGGGAGGTCGAGCCCAAGCTCTGGCTCTCGGACTTCCGCCTAGGCTGCCAACTGGGCGGAGCGAAGAGCGACGACCGTGTGATCATACGCCAACTCCCACTTTACCTCTCGGACACCGCCCGCCGGTGGCTCGAGGGGCTCCCGCCGGATCGGATCCATGACTGGGCCGACCTAGTCAGGGTCTTCGACGGGAATTTCAAGGGGACTTGCGTGCGCCCAGGCAACCCCTGGGATCTACGGCGTTGCAGGTAGGCAGCGGACGAGCCCCTCCGCGACTTTGCTCGGCGATTCTCGAAGCAGCGCCTCGAGCTCCCCCACGTGCCTGATGAGGACGTCATCTCAGCGTTCCTCGCGGGCACGACATGCCAAGAGCTAGTTCATGAGCTAGGGCGCTACCGTCCCAGGACGGTCGAGGACCTGATGGATCATGTCACCAGCTTTGCCTCAGGCAACGAGGCAGTGGGGGCCTTCTTTGGCCGCTCCACGGACAAAGGTAAGGCGGTGACCGCACCGGAGGGCTCGAACAAGGGCAACGACGCCAAGAACCGCAACAACAACAACAACAAAAAGAAGAAGAACTAAAGCAAAGGTCAAAAGGCGAAGCGCGACGCCGACGACGACGATGAAGAAGTGCTCATGGGCGCCCTCGACCATAAGAAACCTCGAGGCCCCCCTGACGGGGCTGTTTTCGACCAGATGCTCGAGGACCCCTGCCCTTATCACAAGGGCCCCGTGAATCACAAGCTAAAAGACTGACGACTGCTGAAGGGCTTCTACGCCAAGCTCGACGACAAGAAGGAGGACACGTCTAAGGGCAAGGACAACAAACGATGCGACGACGGGGACGCGGGGTTCCCCCCAGTGCGTGACTGCTTCATGATCTACGGGGGCCCAACCGTCGGGCTCTCAGCTCGGGAGAGGAAGAAGGAACGCCGGGAGGTCTTCGCACTCCGCCACGACACTCCCGGGAGGTAACAATCTGCAGCCATAACAAACTCCAGAATCTCAAGTGCTGACATCACAGATGAATCTGGCAAACTCATTTGCAGCACCTTTAATTCTTGAAAAAAATCATTGGTCTCAACATCGGATGAGTTATTGTGCGAAAATGTTTCCACAAAATTTTCACAGTGCAGCCAAAGCTCAGCTTCCTCCAAAGATTTCAAATTTTCTGAGTTGAACAAGAACCCAAAAATGCTCTCAAATTTTTTCATCTGCTCAAATCTACTCATCAATGAAGCAATTGCAGCATCAATCATAACATTGAAGTACTCTATTCTAAAATTGTCCACAGCAGAACGTTGTAGTTCCTCCTCATCATCATCTTGTTCATCAAATTGTTTCTTTCTCTTGGATTGACGTCTTGTACGAAACTTTGGCTCTACACCCAATTCAGATGCAATGGCTTTTGCTGTACCCATACTAGAAGTGAAACCTTCATCTCTATACTTCTCAAAATATGATATAACTCCTTTAATATGTTTGAGAGTAGCATCTATGCTCACAATTTTAGATTGCAACTTCTTGCTAACCTTATTTATAGAGAATAAAATGTCATGCCAAATAACCAGTCCAACTAAAAATTCAAAATTCTCAAGTGCACTCACCAAAGATTGACATTCACTAACTGTCATTGCATCACTAGTTGGATCCTTCTCTAGTGCTTTTAAAGCTGATCTAATTTGAGGAGCTTGGAATCTGATAGCTTGAACACTTTTAATTTGGCTTTCCCATCGTGTATTAGACCATGATTTAACTGTCAATCCAGGTACATTGTCCTTCAAAATCTTCCACCTTTTGGTAGATTTTGCAAACAATGTGTATATGCGTTGGACGATACCAAAAAAAGAAATAGCATGCCTGCAAGATTTTAAATATTAGAAAAATAAGATTCAAACTTTTCCCAAATATTAGCATATTACAATGAAAACAATGCATTATAGTTTACCTGCAAGATTTCCCCATATCACAAAGAGGAAGATTCAGACTATGACATGCACACGACATATATAGTGCTCTTGGATTAATTTGTTGCAAGCGTGTCTGAACACCTTGGTGTTGCCCCTTCATATTTAAACCATTATCATAGCCTTGTCCCCTCACATCATCAATATTCAAATCAAGAGAGGCCAATGCACTTTTCAATTCAGTAAAAAGACCCAATCCCGATGTGTCATCTACCTTCAAGAACTCTAGGAAGAACTCCTCTACCCTTGGAACATTCCTAGACATATTCACACACCGAATTATTAGAGTCATTTGTTCTTCATGGCTCACATCTGGAGTACAATCTAAAATCACAGAAAAATACTTTGCATCCTTTATGATCTTTAATATAGTTTCTTTCACAGATTGTGCAAGGAGGGAAATCATCTCATTCTGAATTCTATGCCCAAGATAATGATGACGAATCTCACTATTTTGAATGCGCCTAATATGGTCTTGCATCACAGGATCAAACTCACCCATCATTTCAACTGTGCCCAGAAAGTTACCATTGTTAGCTTGGTATAATTTCTCATTTTTTCCTCGAAAAGCCAAATCATGTTTAGAAAGAAACTTGACAGCAGCAACAATTCTTATTAAAACTTGTCTCCAACGATCTCTCTCTGCAATTTGCCGTTGCAAATCATCATCAATTGTTTTATTTTTACTCAGCCTTAGCCTAAGTTCATTCCAAGTATTCATGTTTCTTATATGCTCAACACTATTCTCATGTTGCTTGAGTCTTTGACTAATATGTCTCCAGTCCCTCAATCCATCATGTGCTAGCAAACTTTGGTTCTGATCTGATCTGAACAATTTACAGCAAAAACAAAAAACTTTGTCCACATGCTTAGAGTAAACCAACCATTTTCTATCAACCTCCTCACCATTGCTTAGCTTTCTAGAATAGTAACCATATCCAAAACGTCTATTAAAATTATCTGCAGGGAACTCAAGATTCAGTTCTCTCACCGGGCCCTTTTCAATCAAAATATCTCTACTTTTATTGTCAAGATTCCCCCAAGTTCTAGGATCAAAGAAATCAGGAAATGAAGTTTGCTGCACATCATCAATTGAATTCTCAGGTTGAGAGGAAAGCTGTACATTTTCGTTCTCTGTAGCATCGACTTGTTCACTAGAATTATCATTAACTGGTTGCTCTTCTTCTTGATTAACAGGTGCATCTATAGGGTTGTCATCACGAACTGGAACAGCAGTACTTGAAGCTAAAGAAAATTTATCTAAAGCACCTTGTTGTGACTGAACAAACTGCTCTTGTTCTCTTTTCCGTTTCTTTTTGCAGCCCCTGACAAATGTTTCTTAGGTAACATTCTGAAAGTCTAATACTTGAGTACTTGGCCTAAATTAGAAGACAAACGTGACTATATGAGTACAAAGAAAACAAAAATTGAGGAAAAATCAAATTGGCAGAAGGGCAAAAATTACCAAGATGAGATGTCCTCGCCGGGCCCTGATTCAGCCTTCAGGCAATTAGCGTTGTGCGCCTGTGCCTTTGTCTACTGAGTTACTATCTTACTGACTGCCATCGTCAGTCGTCACTCTTGTTTGGATGGGGGATGGAAGGAATCAAGGAACAACGATCTGATGATTTGCGGCTGCAGGCGGCTGTGCGGAACTGCATATGCAAAGAACGGAAGTGTGGGCGTCGGGCGATCGGGCACTGCTGGCGGCTGCTCGACTCCTTGTATTACTTCCTAGAAAAAGGCCGATGATTTGTTGATTGCTTCACTGTTGGGCCGGCTATAGCTAAAGGCATAGGGGTCTTACATATTTAGGTCTGGGCCCCCATTGCGTCTGGGCCCTAGGCCGTCGCACTCGGTGCACCCCCCATAGGGCCGGCACTGCACTCCCCAGTACCTCGACTGGTCCGACGCGCCGATCACATTCGACCGTAACAACCATCCGGACCATGTCGTAAATCCGGGGGCGTACCCCCTCGTCGTCGACCCCGTCATCGTCGACGTACGGTTCTCCAAGGTGTTGATGGATGGGGGCTCGAGCCTCAACGTCATATACCTCGAGACTCTCGACCTCCTGGGGATTTCGAGGGATCAGCTCCGACCTAGCGTCGGGGGGTTCCACGGAGTCGTACCAGGGAAGAAGGCCCACCCCTCAGGCGCATCGACCTGCCGGTTTGCTTTGGCACGCCGGCTAACTTCCGTCGGGAGACGCTTACCTTCGAGGTGGTTGGATTCCAAGGGACCTACCACGCCATCATCGGCCGGCCAGGCTACGCCAAGTTCATGGCGGTTCCCAACTACACGTACTTGAAGCTCAAGATGCCGGGGCCGAAAGGGGTCATCACCATCGACACCTCCTACGAGCACGCGTACCACTGCGACGTGGAGTGCGTCGAGCGTGGGGAGGCCAACGTCCACCTCGACTCGCTCGAAGCCCTAGCGGCCCTGGCCACCGAAGAGGCCCCTGAAGCAAAATGCCATGCCGGCGCCTTCGAGCCGGCAGAGCACACCAAGCTGATACCCGTCGACCCGACCTCGACCGATGGCAAGACGCTGGCCATCAGTGCCAGCCTCGAGCCTAAATAGGAAGCAGTGCTCGTTGACTTTCTCCGTGCGAACATCGACATGTTTGCGTGGGCCCCTCGGACATGCCAGGCATACCGAGGGGAGTCGCCGAGCACGCCTTGGAGATCTAGGCCGGGTCCAGACCGGTGAAGCAACGCCTGCGCCGCTTCGACGAGGAGAAGCGCAGGATCATCGGCGAGGAGGTGCACAAGCTTTTGGCGGCTGGATTCATCAAGGAGGTATTTCACCCGGAGTGGCTAGCTAACCCTGTACTAGTTAGGAAAAAGAATGGAAAAATGCAGATGTGTGTAGACTACACTGGTCTGAATAAAGCGTGTCCAAAAGTTCCATTTCCTTTACCTAGAATTGATCAGATTATCAATTCCACTGCGGGGTGTGAAGTACTTTCATTTCTCGATGCGTATTCCGGCTACCACCAGATTAGGATGAAAGAATCCGACGAGCTCGCTACCTCTTTCGTTACACCTTTTGGTATGTATTGCTACGTTACAATGCCCTTCGGCCTTCGAAACGCCGGGGCAACGTACCAACATTGCATGCAGCATATCTTTGGCGAACACATAGGCAAAATCGTCGAGGCCTACGTCGATGACATCGTGGTTAAAACCAAGAAAGTCGGGAACCTCATCAGCGATCTCGAGACCACGTTCGAGTGCCTCCGGGCCAAGAATGTGAAGCTCAACCCCGAGAAATGTGTCTTTGGTGTGCCCTGGGGCATGCTACTTGGCTACATTGTCTCACAACGGGGGATCGAGGCCAACCCCGAAAAGATCTCAGCAGTCATGAGGATGGGCCCAATTCGAGACCTCAAGGGCGTACAGAAAGTGACAGGCTGCC
Source organism: Coix lacryma-jobi var. lacryma-jobi (assembly GCA_009763385.1). Classification (NCBI taxonomy): domain Eukaryota; kingdom Viridiplantae; phylum Streptophyta; class Magnoliopsida; order Poales; family Poaceae; genus Coix; species Coix lacryma-jobi. Next base: position 54,954,038 of record CM019824.1, read on the forward strand.
TAGCTGCTCTCAGTAGGTTCATCTCGAGGCTAGGGGAAAAGGCGCTACCTCTCTACCGCTTGCTGAAGAAGACGGAACGCTTTGCATGGACCCTTGAAGCCGAGGAGGCCCTAACCAAGTTGAAGGGGTTGCTGACTTCCGCGCCAATCCTCGTGCCACCACGACCGGCCCAGGGTGACGATCCCCCCGAGTCCCTTCTCCTCTATGTGGCCGCAACCACTCAGGTGGTCAGCGCGGTCATAGTCGTCAAGAGGCACGAGGAAGGTCGTGCGTTGCCGGTCCAACGGCCGGTGTACTTCACCAGTGAGGTGCTCTCCGAGGCCAAGGTCCGGTACCCGCACATCCAGAAGCTGCTCTACGACATCATCATCATGAGGCGCAAGCTCCAGCACTACTTCCTCGCTCATCCCGTAACGGTGGTGTCATCCTTCCCCCTCGGTGAGATCATCAACAATCGGGAGGCCACGGGGCGCATCGCCAAGTGGTCCGCCGAGCTAATGGGAGAGGCCATCACCTACGCCCCGCGAAAAGCCATCAAGTCGCAAGCGTTGGCAGACTTCGTTGCTGAATGGACCGACACCCAGCTCCCGCCGGCACAAATCCAAGCCGAGCTCTGGACCATGTACTTCGACGGATCCCTCATGAAGACGGGGGCAGGCGCAGGCCTGCTCTTCATTTCACCCCTTGGAGTCCACATGCGCTACCTGCTACGCTTGCACTTCCCCGCCTCCAACAACGTCGCTGAGTACGAGGCCCTCGTTAATGGGCTGCGCATCGCCCTCGAGCTCGGGGTCCGACGCCTCGACGTTCGAGGGGACTCGCAGCTCGTCATCATCTAGGTTATGAAGGCTTCAAGCTGCATCGATCCCAAGATGGAGGCATACTGCGGGGAGGTGCGCAAGCTAGAAGATAAGTTCTACGGCCTCGAGCTCAACCACATCGCTCGAAAGTACAACGAGGCCGCGGACGAGCTGGCTAAGTTAGCATCCACGCGCGGCACCGTCCCCCCAGATGTCTTCTCGAGGGATATCTTTGAGCCATCCGTAAAAATCGGCCCGGGGGCTGGCCCCTCGACGCCACCCCTCGAACCAGACACGGGGGCTCGACCTTCAACGCCACCCCTCGAGAATGACCCCTCGACATCCGCTGAGGCAATGCAGATCGACGCACCTGCCTCTTCATCATCACGACCCCTCGACTGGCGGACGCCCTTCCTCGACTACCTGACGCAAGGCGTGCTACCAGAAGACAAGACGGAGGCCCGACGCATCGCTCGAAGGGCCAAGACCTACGTCATCTACGGCGACGAACGAGAGCTGTACCGTCGAAGCCCATCAGGAATCCTTCAACGCTGCATCCCCCTCGAGGAGGGACGCAGGCTCCTCGACGACATGCACTCGGGGGCTTGCGGCCGTCACGCAGCGCCAAGGGCCCTGGTAGGGAACGCCTTCTGACAGGGCTTCTACTGGCCAACCGCCATCGGAGACGCCAACCGCCTGGTCCAAGCTTGCCAAGGGTGTCAGTTCTACGCCAAGCAAACGCACTAGCCCGCGCACGCCCTGCAGATGATCCCCATCACTTGGCCGTTTGCCGTCTAGGGGCTCGACCTCGTGGGTCCCCTCAAGATGACAACTGGAAAGTACACGCATGTGCTCGTGGCCATCGACAAATTCACCAAGTGGATTGAGGCCAAGCCCATAGGCGACCCCACCTCCGAGAAGGCTGTCGAGTTCATCGCCGACATCATGTACCGGTTTGGGGTGCCTAACGTCATCATCACCGACAATGGCACCCAATTCACGGGCAAAAAGTTCACCAACTTCTGCGACGACAACAACATTCGCGTGACCTGGGCCTCGGTCGCGTACCCTCAATGCAACGGCCAGGTCGAGCGCGCCAACGGCATGATACTCCATGGGCTGAAGCCGAGGCTGTTCAAGACCCTCAAGAATTTTGGAAAAGGGTGGGCTGCAGAGCTCCCCTCGGTGCTGTGCGGCCTCAGGACTACGCCGAGTCGAGCCACCGGGTTCACTCCGTTCTTCCTAACCTACGGTGCCGAGGCTGTCTTACCTACGGACCTCGAGTATGGCTCCCCTCGACTTCGAGCCTACAATGGGCAAACCAACGACGAGAGGCTTGCCAACGCCAAGGACCAGCTCGAGGAGGCTCGAGACGTGGCGCTCATCAACTCCGCGCGCTACCAGCAAATACTTCGCCGCTACCACGACAAGCACGTGCGCAAGAGGGACCTGGCGGTAGGGGACCTCGTGCTTCGACGTCTGCAAGATAATCGAGGGCGCCACAAGCTCACCCCTCCATGGGAGGGTCCATACACCGTAGCTGAGGTGCTCAAGCCAGGAACGTACAAGCTCTACGACGGTCAAGGCAGGATCCTGGCGAATGCGTGGAATATATCTCAGCTACGTCGCTTCTACCCTTAAAGGCCTCGAGGCCTTGTTCATTTTGTTGCTTTGTACAAACATGTCAAACATGAATGAACAAACTCGCGCACTATCATTCATTTTACTTAGCAACTTAAGGTAGCCTCGACCCTGCCTTGCTCAAGGTCGAGCCTCCCTCGGGGGCTGACAGGGGGAACCCCCCCAGACTCCGGAAAAAATGCGTTTTCTTTTCAAAAAATTCGACCCTCGTCTCGATTCGCACCTCGAGCATACTAGCAGCGTCTAAATCCGTAAATACCCCGAGCCTCCAAGAGTCGGGGGGCGTCGACGTAGACGACCACCTATGCCCCCGGGCTACGGTACCCTACCTACGCCTCCCCTCGAGGTACTCGTGGCGTGTATCGAAGGAACACGGACCAAGCCGGTTGAAGCTCGAGCTAGCGACAAAGAGAAATGATCGAATAAATTTGAAAAGAAAACAACTTCTTTAAATAAACAAGTCATATACACATATTGACCTCGACGGGCCATAAGTCATGATTTGAATTCTTACAAGGGCCTCGACGCCCAAATTTGGCACGCAGGCCTCATTCTTCATCCATCTGGAATTCCTCCCCAAGCTCTTCTGCCGCGGGCTCAGCCTTGACATCCGGGCCAGGAGGAGGGGGGCCACCCGCACCACTGTTCGCATCGAGAGGCAGCACGTCCTCCTCGAAGAGCTTCGTGAACGCCGCCCCCGGCCTCTCCACCTTCTCCAGGATCTTGTCGACGCGGCGGTCGTTCCATTCTTCGTCCTTCCCCTCGATCTCGACGAAGCCCTTGGCGACGACGTTGACCGGGTAGCGGAAACCGGAACGGACGGCCGCGAACGCCTGCTTCACGCCGTGATGGAGAGCGCTCCGGACGCGGTCTCGCGCGGCCACGTCAAAATAGCACAGGGCATCCATCAGGGCATCGCCTCGAGCCACCGCGCCCCCTGCCGCGGCCACCGGGTCGACACCCCACATGGAGCTGAGCCGATCGAGGGTGCAGCGCGCCCGTTTCGCCACCATGGTCTCACCCCGAAGTTGCTCCACGAGAGTCTGATTCGTCTCACGGAGCTCCTCGGTGGTCTTCTCGACGTCTATGCAACAAACAGAAGGGGGTAAGTCCGTGGTGTGGCAAGAATCCCGAAATCAAAGCAAGACAGGGCATGAAGATTACCTTGGCAGTGCACGCCCAGAGCGGCGAAGTCGCTGGTAAGGACCTCGACGCGCTGCTCTAGTGCATGCTTCTGGGACAACACGTCGAGCTTTTCGCCCCTAAGGTCCTCGACCAGCTTGCCCGTCTGCGCAAGGGCCAGATCCTTCCGGACCACCTCCTGCCGCGCTGCCTCCTTTGCAGCCAGGGCGGTGGCGGCCTCGCTCTTGGCCTCCTCGGCCTCTTTCTTCGCCGCCTCCGCTGCAGACCGGGCGGTGGTGGCTTCGTTTTGGGCGTCGACGGCCTCCTTCTTCGCCGCCTCCGCTGCAGACCGGGCGGTGGCAGCCTCGCTTCGGGCGTCGGTGGCCTCCTTCTTCGACGACTCCACCACGGACAAAGCGGTGGTGGCCTCCCTCTTAGCTTGGGCGGCCTCGTCTCGAGCCGCCTGGGCCTTCGCCTGCGCCGCGTTGAGCCGGCTCGCCATCTGCGCATTCCGACCCAGCTCGGCGCGGAGCTCCTGGAGCTCCCCCTCTGCCTTCGCAAGAGCGGCCGCCACCTGCGTGGACTTCTCCGCCTCCTCCGAGAAGGACCTCTCCGCCTCCGCCACGAGCTCAGCCACCTCCCTGAAGATGGACCGCGCCTCCCGCGGAACCCCCTGCCGAGCCGGCCGCTCGACGGGAATCATGGCGCCGGACGGGCTCGGCGCGTCAGGATACGGCCACGCCGATCGATCAATCTCGACGAGGGGAGGCCCTCCTCCTCCGGCTCGAGCGGCGCCCGCTGCGGCCCACCAACCGGCGGCACAGGCTGCGGCTCCCTCCGCCCCTCCGCCGTCTCCTCCCGCTGCTCCGTCCCCTCCCGAGGCGACGGCGCAGCCTCACGTGGAGGAGGGGACTCGAGCGGTAGCGGATCGCTCGAGGGGTGGCTCGTCCCCAAGCTCTCCTCCCTCGCCGGGCCTTCCGGCGTCTTGTCGACCCCGGCCGATGCCTCGAGCACTTCCTCCAGCGTTGAGCCCTCGACTGGGGGCGGCACCTGCTCCAGCTCGTCCAGAAGCTCCTCCACCGTCGGCACCTTCTCCACCGACGCCTCTCCCTCCTTCCCCTTCTCCGCGGGCCGGCTCGCGTCGACCGGGGACTCGAGGGCCGCCGACCCTTCAGCCCCAGACGCCAACGGAGCCATGCTTGTCTCGGGAGCTCCCCCTGAGATGGCCATCGCGACGGGGGGAGGAGTGGCCCTCTCGATAGGCGCCACCTGAGGAGGAGGAGGAAGAGGAGGATGCGGTGCCGCGATGGACGCGGTGGCGGCAAGCTCGGCGCCAGGAGCCGTGGTCCCTGCTGAAAAAGGAGAACAACGTCGACAGAAATAGGAAAAAGCTTTGACCCCCGTGGTCGATGGCGTCGGCCTCACCAAGATCCGCGACGGCCATCTGGCTTCCCCGAGCCATGGCTGCTCGAGCCTTCGCCAGCCAAGCGGCCTCCCCAGCGGAAGAAGGAGCCATACCTCGAGGTGCTTGGACCTCGGCAGAACTCGAGGTCTTGGCCCGCTTGGACGCCGCGGGGACCATCTCCTACCGGGGGCGCTTTTCCCTGAAAAGCCAGAAAACAGCACATATCACCAAAGGTAAAAAGGTAAAGTTTCCCTACCAACGAAATTAAGGAGACCTACTCACCCAAAGCGAGGGCGGGGCTTCTTCCCCGAATCGCCGGACCCGCTCAAGGGCTTCGAGCCCGCCCCATGGCTCGAGCCACGCCCCTGAGCCGTCTCCACGTGGCTTGGACGGGGGAAGGCTCCCGATGCATCCCGTGGCTCGACCCCAGCGGAGAGCTCTCCTTTTGTCTCCCGTCCCGAGGGGGCGACCACGTCTCCTTCGAGCGGTCATCTTGACACCTTTCCCGCCGCGGGCTCCGAGACCTGCTCTGGCGCTCGTGCTGACGGCCGCGCCCCCCCGCGCCTGCCTCCTTCTCCCGGCGGCGATGCGGCGACGGGCTCCGGGGTCGCTCGCGACTCTCGTCACAGGACGACCAGGGGCTCCCCCCTCGACGGTCATGGTGGCGCGGGCTCGATGTCACCCTCGACGCCTTGCGATGGTCGGGCCCGGAGTCCTTCTCGACGTGTTGACCGCTCCTCGACGGCCGGCCCTTCTCGAGACCCCCCGCCTGGGTCGACGCGGTCGCGGCCTCCTTCCGCGCCGCAGCGATGGCGCTCTTGGTTCGAGGTTTCCTCGCGTCAGCGGGCACGTCCGGTACGGAGCTCGACGTGCCCTGAGCCTCCGACGAGGCTGGGCCTGACGGAGCCTTCCGCAGCTGCGCCCCGCGTGATCCCTTCGCCGGGGGAACCTCCAAAACATTCTCCTGCACAGAGGAGCGATCAGCCCTGACGTCGACGACCCCCGCGCGCCTCAAACGCGCATCCATCCCTTCGTCATCACTCTCCTCCTCATCATCGTCCTCCTCCTCCGAGCTCGAGGAACTGAGCTCGGGGGACTCCTCTCCAGGCTCCCGGTTACGACGAGCCTTCGCGAGCTTCTGTTCCCGGGCCGACCGGCGCAAGTTCCTCTCTTTTTCTTTCTTCTTCTTTGCATCCTTACTTTTCTTATCTTTCTGAGCAGAGAGGCGCCTCACTTGTCTTTCCGCGGCGTCCTCCCTCACCGGGGGCCTCGACGCGTGACATGTGAACAACCCCTTCAAGAAAACAAACTTGATAAAAAAAACCATAAGGAGAGTAAAACAAGATTCAGAAAAAGAGAAAGGAGGGGAGGCTCGAGACAACCTGACTCGAGGGTGGCTTACCAGGTCAAGACACCCCTCGTCAGGCGCCATGGGGATCAGGTTGGTGTCCTCGGGGACAAACGACCCATGGACTGTGATCGACACCCGGGAGATGCCCTCGCTCTGAGGCAGCCTTTCCTCGGCCATCCTCGACTCGTTCAGCGCCTCGAGCGGGGCCTTTGGTCCCATCTCATGCATGAGGAGGGGGCGGTCTGCCAGAGGAAGGACCCTCTGCTGGTGGAACGCCTAGATAACCGCCTGGACGGTCAAACCCTTGTCCTCCACCAACGACCGCATCGTCTTCATCAGCGGCATCAGGTGGCCCTGCCGGTCCGTTGCGACGCCCCAGGTCCACTTCTCTGGGCGCTGGGTGATGACCCCACCGGTGTACTGCGGAAGGAGCCCGCCCTCGTTCCACAGGTAGAACCAATGGTTGTCCCACCCCGCCTGGTTGGTGGAAAGCTTGTAGCGGAGGTATTCGCGGGGGACGTTGGCCGACGAGGTCCCAGTCCTCGCGGTGACGGTGAGAGAGCCCACACGCACGAGCCTCCTCCCGCTAGGTTTCAAGGCCTTGAGGAAGAGCTCACCCCGGAAGAGGTGGACGAACATCTCCCAGTGCGGCTCGATCTTCAAATATCCCTCGCACACCGCGGCGAAGATGGCGGCGTGCGAGATTGAGTTGGGGGAGAAGTGTTGCAGCTCCACCTCGAAGCGGTGAACTAGCCCCCGCATGAAGCGGCTCGGCGGAACGCCAAGCCCCATGCGGTGGTAGCGCGTGAAGCTCACCACATACCCCTCCGGCGGGTGCGGCTCCCGGTGATGCTCCGACGGAAGAACCCACCACGCGGGTCCCTCCTGCGGGTTGGGACGGAGGAGCCCCTGGGCCACCAGCGAATCCAGCTCGTGTTGCGTCGTCTTCGACGAGTTCCAGTCTTCGGCCGGCAGCGCTGGAGTCTGAGTGGCCATGGCGGCGACGGCGCGGATTCGAGCAGCGGACGGGCGGCCGGGAAGATTCCCAATTGCAGGCTCGGGAAGAAGGCGTGCGGAGGCTACGGTGGCGGTGAAGGCAAAGGCAAAGTAAAGGGTTCCTCTCCTCTCTTTCGATATTTATAAGAGGAAACCCCAACGGGCGGGGTTTCCCACGACGGCGGAAAAAGTAACCGCACGCATTTAATGTGCTCACCTAACCGCATCTCGAGCTGGTCGACAGGTACACGCGGCAACTCCGCACTCGTTCCACTCCTCCGGGCCCACCACGGTCGCCGCTCTGACTTCTTGTCAGTCGCCCTAGCGCCACGATCTCCACTACCTCGCCTAAAAAGGCGCGCCCAACGGGCAGAAGGTTTCCAAGCGATGGAGGCTTCTTCAGGAAGGTAAAAACGGGCCCCGGCCCTAAGTCTCAAAGCAGCGAAGGCTGGCCCTCGAAGAGGGTTCGACAGCCGGCTTCGAGCACCCGAGTCAGGGACACCAAGGGGCGCCAATCGCAGCATCGCTCGAGGGCCAAGCCCTCGAGGGCCCTCACGTGTATCCAAGGCGGGGAGCACGACATGCAGTGAGATCCCCTCGGAGGGAGGCATCGAGCCACCGGGTCCTATCGAATGGATCCGACACTCCTGCGGACTGAGCACCCATGCTTTATGAGATCGCCTTCGGGCTATAGTCGACCCCATCGAACGGGGCACGAGGTCTCACTTGGATTCCCCCGTTACCAGCTCACCGGGAACCTCGATACTCGCCCGCTCGTGGTAGTACGAGGCATCCCCCCTCGCATCCGATCGAAAGGACTCGCGGGACGACAAGCCAGGGCAATCGGCGTGCCGGACGGCTCGAAGTGCCGGCCGGTCGGTTCAGCCTGGCACCCCTCGACGAAAGAGGGTAAAAAACTCGGGGGCTCGACACTCCCGAACCTAAAAGACGTAACTGACACTCACACTCGCACGCGTAAGAAAGCCCATGAGGGAGTCCTAACCACTCCCCCATGGCCTCGGGGGCTACACCCGCGGGTGTCGCTCGCGCGACACCCGCGGAATCCACAGCCAAACCCTCGAGAACCAGTCAGCTAACCCTCACGATCCCGCAGAGGAGCCCTTGCTCGAGTGCAAGCTCTCAAACAAGGGCTCGGGGGCTACTGTTTGGGGAACACCAAAGGGGTACCCCCAATCGACGCAAAACAAACAAGTTAAACCTAGAACACCAATTAATAAGAGGAGAAACTAGTCTAGCTCCCTAAAAACCAAACCCTCGAGGCCGGTCGCACCGACCCTCCGCCAGGAAGCTTAGACTCGCCAAAGCCTTACCGACCGCCTCCCGACAACCTACCCCTCAAGCCCTGGCACCTAGGCCTCGAGCCCACCACAGCCGTACACCGCTGCGGATACATGGGTGTATGCCGGGTCTCTGAGTGATGAGTGATTGTCAACTGGGATGATGCGCATGTTCTTTGGCTTGTGTTGTGCAGGTGTCGAGCACGGATGCAGTGATCAAAGGCGAGGTGAAGGTCAAGTAGAGACGTGCCGTGCCGATGGACCGAGAGTGGCGAAGGGCGGACGTGAGGTTTGGACTGAGGGACCAGAGGCCCGAGGATCAGCTGTGGTGGCTGGCAGCCTGTGATGACTACAAGTGAAGAAGTGCGACCATGTGTTGACTGAGTCGTGGACTCGGGGACACGTGTCGGTGGACGGGGTGCACGGGAGGTGCATCCCCTCTACGACGTCGGTTTGGTGGTAGAGCCAGGGAAAAACCATCGGATGGACGGTTTCCAGGTTTGGGCCTCAAAACCTGGGTGCGGACGGTTTCCGAGTTTGGCCACAAAACTTGGGCTGAGGACGGTTTCCGAGTTTGGCCACAAAACTCGGGCTGAGGACGGTTTCCAGGTTTGGGCCTCAAAACCTGGGCTCTGAGGGTTTGCTGAGTTTGGCCTCAAAACTCAGAAGCTGGTGGGTTGGTTTCCCGGTTTGGGCCTCAAAACCGGGGGTTGGCTGGAAAAGGCTGGTTTCCCGGTTTGGGCCACAAAACCGTTGGTGCAGAGCGAGGGCGGCACATGGCGGCAATCTGGAGGTTGCGTCGAGGCAACGCTTCGAATTGTGCGGGCGTGGCCGTCGGATACACCTACCACCGAGTTGGTCCAGAATAACCTTAGGGTTTAGCTGGTTCGCTCTGTAATTAGAATTTAGAGGGGTAGAGTAGGAATTAGACCTAGGCTAGTAGTAGGATAAGTAGTCGGGAGACACCCTCCTCCCATCTATCTCAGTCATTTGCTCTTTCGCACTTAGGGTTTCCTGCTCTCCCATCCCCTGCTGTAGCTAGCTGAGATCCACAGAGAGACTTGCCTATGTGTATTGTTAATTCTGAGGAAGTGAGGCCATATCCTCACTGTTGTAGCGTGTGGTAGCCACACGGTTGCAAATCGTGGTCGTGATTCGCATTTTGTTCGTGTTCTTCGCGGAATCCTCTTTCTCCACGTTTTTCCCGTCGCTCGATCTCTTTGCTCGGTTCATCTTTTGCAAATCCGTTTGAACCAAGTTGTTCTAGATCGTGAGGCACTTCTTTTCACCAAAGGATTTCACCTCTAACCTCATGGTCTAGGAGATCGATCAATTTTCGTGTTGGATCGGTTTTTGCTCCATTGCCCCGATTTCTTCCAATTCCTCGATTTGGAGTTAGGTTGGAGCCATGATTCCCATGGGATAGCTCACTAACATCCTTGGAACTCCTCACACCAAGTCTAAGCCTTAGTGCTTTTGATTCGGAGGAGATCGAGTGGATTTCAAGGAAGAACTGCACTGCGTCGGGGGCATCGGACGCTCGAGTTCGTAGCATCGGACGCTGACCCCTTTGACATCGGAGGCTCCGCTGTCACGTGTCAGAAACTGACATTTTCTAAGGAGCATCGGACGCCACCATCGGACGCTCCGATGGGCATCGGATGCGCCGGAGTATGACCATCGGACGCTGAGATTTCACTGTTCACAGCGTCCGATGCGTATGCAGTAAGGTTTCCGAGGGGCACTATTCACATCGGACGCTGCAGGTGCTAGGGCATCGGACGCTAGCCAGCTTCCGATGCTGCTGTTTCAGCACTGATTCGTCCTTCGTTTGCTCATCCGTTCTCGGATTTGGTTTTGGGTTTTTGCGTTGGCTTTCTTTAGTTGTGTAGTGTCCCGCTGTGCTTCTAGGAAGCATCCACCCTACATCTAGGGTCGTGGACATTAGCAAGCTCTAAAGGTTTGTCTTTCTGGGTGATTCTCGGGACAGTGGCTACTAGTTTCTGAAAGGAATTTGAAGCTCCCATTCACCCCCCCTCTGGTCGCTTTCTGGTAGCACTTTCGGTCCTTCAATTGGTATCGGAGCAGGTTAAGGATCTTCCACCTTAGCCGGTTCCAGATCCACGGAAGACGACATGGATCGCGGCGTGGGCAAACCGCCGTTCTTTGATGGGACGAACTATGCGTATTGGAAGATTCGCATGTCAGCCTATCTTCAGAGCATGGGCTCTTCTGTTTGGGAGATTTGCAACAGGGATGATTACGTTGTCCTGGCTGCTCGTGTCACTCAGCTCCAGATCGATGAGCACGAGGCCAATAGCCGGGCACGTAACGCCTTGTTCTCCTGTTTGAGCATGTCCGAGTTCGATCGCGTTTCTCACCTCCCCACGGCTCGCGAGATTGGGCGACCCTCATGCGTTTCCACGAGGGAACCACTCAGGTCAAATCCCGCCTCTATGAGTCGCACAAGCGGGAGTATGAGAACTTTCGACATATGTCTGGCGAGAGTATAGAGAGTTTATTCGCTCGCTTTCAGGTCATTGTCAACAAGATGAGAGCGAACAAGGAGCTGTTGCCTTTTGACGATCATGAGAGGGCTTTGAAGCTTTTGCACACTCTTGATCGGTCAGTGTGGGACTCAAAGGTCCAGGCGATCATCGAATTGTCTAACTATGAGACCCTCACTTGCGACGAGCTCTTTAGTAAGCTCAAGTCTAGTGAGATTGACGCCATGTCAAGGGCTTCCTATGAGAATCCTTCTGGCCCGACTATGGCTTTGGTTTCTGGCTCTTCTAACCCCTCTGGAGGTTTTGCTCTTTCGTCTCTCTTTTCTGTCACAGAGGATCAGCTTGAGTCTTTGGGGGATGATGAGTTGGCAATGCTCGCCAACCGGTTCACGCGGTTCCACAACAACCGCATGAACCGTCGCCGCGGTGGAGGACGCTCAGGATGCTATGAGTGCGGTGACCCCGACCACTTCATCGCCAACTGCCCCAAGAAGAAGCATTCATCTGGGAAGGGCGATCATGCGCACAAGTACGACTCTGGCAAGCGCAAGGAGAAGTACGTCCCCACGAGGCACAAGCGGAGGGGCGGCTTCGACAAGGAGTACATAAAGAAGAAGTACTTGGAAAAGGCCCAAGCTGAGCAGCGCGCGTTCTTCGCCACGCTCAGCGACGTCGACGGCTCGGATGACGACTCCGCTTGCTCAAGCGACGACGAGTCCGAGAAGAAGAAGAGGATCGAGGACAAGCTGAACGGTCTCTGCTTCTTCGCCGACGATGATGACTTCTGCACCATGGCGCTTGGTGATGAGGTTGACGGCAAGCTGGAGCACTCCCCTCAGGACGACGACGACGACGACTCCTCCCAGGTATCCCTCACCCACGACGAGCTTTCTGCTGAGGTCGAGAAGCTTACTGCCGCGCTCCTTCGTCAGGACAAGTTGCTTAGGCGTGCCGCTAGAGAGCGCAAGGAGTTTAGGCAAAAGTGGGAGGACACGGTGAGGGAGCTTGAGTTTGCCAAGTCCACCGTGGTCGTGTCGGAGGAGGTTGAGTGTGAGATGTGCACCACGCACATGACTGACCTTCTCACTTTGAGAGGTAAGTATGCTGCGTTGGTAGGAGAGGTAGATGAGCTGAAGGCTAGACCTTCTCTGTTGGGTGCGTGCAAGACTTGTCCTGTCTTGCAATCTGAGTTGGCAGAGAAGAATGCCAAGATTGTGTCTCTTGAGGAGGCCAACTCAGGTAGCACTTGTGTGGCTAGGTGTGCTTTGTGTGAGGGTCTGGAGATGGAGATTGTGAATGTCAAGCATGACAAGATGCAAACCGAGGAGGAAAACACATACCTTCGGACCATCTTGTCTTGGGTCTCTTGTAGTGAGCCGCAGCTCGGGATGATGATCTCCCAATTTAAGCGAGCTGCTGGAGGTTCTGGTGTAGGTCTTGCTCAGGGTGTTGATCTTTCTGCTTTTGGGAAGATTGGAGAGTCGAGTGGTCTAAATCCTAGTGAGAAGCTCAACTCCATCACTACTCCCAAACTGACCAAGCTTCCACCCAAAGAGCTCGTCAAGCCTACTACCAAGGATGGGGTATTTGAGGAACCTTCGAGAGCTCCACCCAAGAACCAAGTGTGGCATCTCAAACCCAACCATCTAAAGAACAAGCTGGATACAATGCCATCTATCCAGGAGGAGTTGCCACAGAAGGGCAAAGTGATCCACACCCACAGCCATGAGTACCAACAACCCCCTTTGCGTGTGGTGAGGTATCATTGTGACTTCTGTGGGAGAGATGGACACTTGAGCGAGTTCTGCTTTAGGCGCAAGAGAGAGATGCGTCGTGCTAGGGAGATGAACAACACGGACATGTACCGTCCTTTCCATGATGTACATGTGCCGAATGTTCAGAGGAGAGCTCCGAGGAGAGATGCTGGGCCTAGAGGCGCAGTGCCTCAAGTTGTTAGGCCTAGGCCTCGTAGAGAGCGTGCCCGGCGGGAGCCTGCAGTTGTAGGCTATGGACCCCGTGGCGGAGGCTTTGTAGTTGAGCGTTTTTCCCCACCGCGTTTTGAGTATCGCGGTGGACGCTCCTCCCTTAGCGGACCACGTTTTCCTCTACGTGGTGATCGCTCCTCTTGTAGATGTGCTAGGAATGTTTTTTCTGCTAACCGTTCTTTTGAGCAGCCGGCCCAACACTGGTATTCCCCTTACTTCACTAACCCCAGTGTTGGACCGTATGCTCACCCTATGTCTTTTTATTGATGTAGGTAAAACGGTTGGAGGACATTTGGTTGGTGGATTCCGGTTGCTCGAGGCACATGACCGGAAACGCCAAGTGGTTCTCCAGCCTTAGCCCTGTTGCCGAAAAAGAGTACATAACCTTCGGCGACAATAGCAAAGGTAAGGTTTTGTCTCGCGGGTCGGTGCGAGTTAATGAGCACTTTGTGTTGCGCGATGTTGCTCTTGTTTCTAGCTTGCATTTTAACCTTCTTTCTGTTTCGCAACTCTTTGATGATGACTATGAGATTCGTTTTAAACCGAATCTCAGTCGTATTTTGGACCCTCAGGGCAATCTTGTGTGTTTGATCTCGCCCTTTGGAAAAGTCTTTCGTGCGAATTTCTCGGAGTCTTTTGGCACTTCTCGTTGTCTTGTGGCTGGACCTTCCTCCTCCGATCTTTGGAAGTGGCATAGGAGACTTGGACATTTGACCTTCGACTTGCTTGCAAGGCTTAGTTCACTTGGCCTAATCCGAGGATTGCCCAAGTTGCATATGGAGAAGGATCTTGTTTGCCACTCGTGTAGACACGGGAAGATGGTTGCCGCTCCCCACCATCCAGTGACTCAGGTCATGACCAAGCGCCCTGGAGAGCTTTTGCATATGGACCTTGTTGGTCCGGCTCGGGTGAGCTCGGTTGGGGGGAAGTGGTATGTGCTTGTTATTGTTGATGACTTTTCGAGATATTCGTGGGTCTTCTTTTTAGCTGAGAAGACCGAGACTTTCTCCTTTGCTCGTAATCTGATTTTGCGTCTTCAGAACGAGTTCCCTTTGAACTCGATGCGAGCAATTCGGAGTGATAATGGTTCTGAATTCAAGAATTTGGATTTTGAGAAGTTTTGTAACTCTTTGGGTTTAGAGCATCAGTTTTCTTTCCCCTACACACCCCCTCAGAATGGTGTTGTAGAGAGGAAGAATCGGACCCTTGTTGAGATGGCCAGGACGATGCTCGATGAGCATAGGACTCCTAGGCGATATTGGGCCGAAGCTATGAGCACTGCATGCTACATTTCCAATCGCATCTTTCTCTGAGCTTTCTTGAAAAAGACTTCTTATGAGTTGCGTTTTGGAAAACTGCCCAAGGTGAGTTATTTTCGAGTTTTTGGTTACCATTGTTTTATACTCAAAAAGGGCAACTTGGACAAATTTGAGTCTCGTTCTTCTGACGGAGTATTTTTGGGTTATGGCACTCACACTCGCGCATATCGTGTACTTAACCTTGATACTAACCGAGTCATGGAGACATCAGATGTCACCTTCGACGAGACCATGGTTTGTCCCTCTTCTCGTTTTGAGCGTGCAGGTGATCATGAGGTTGGTGAGCCTCTTTTTGATGACGAGGACGAGGGTGCTGAAGGTATGGATGATCCAACACCCCCTCCACCTGCTGTGCCGCAAAGAGCGGCTTCTACGACGACTCACGGCCCCGACACCTCTTCCTCCTGGGGGCCGTGGGATCCGCCACCCCGAGCAGTACCATTTGTACCCGGGGAGGCACCAGCTGCAGTTGAGGGGGAGGCCACTTTGGCAAGGGAGGCGCCACGACACATTCAGCGCCAGCACCCCCCTCAGCAGATGATCGGCAACATCGACGAACGTGTCACTCGGTCCAGGTCACAACACATTTCTCACTTCGCTCATTCTGCTTTTGTTGCTAATTTTGAGCCCCGAGATGTTGGACACGCTTTGACGGATCCAGATTGGGTCAATGCCATGCATGAGGAGTTAGAAAATTTTGAGCGAAATCGGGTTTGGGTTCTAGTTCCACCTCCTCCTGAGTGTAAGCCTATTGGGACAAAATGGGTTTTCAAAAACAAGCAAGGAGAGGACGGCCACGTTGTTAGAAACAAGGCCAGACTTGTAGCGAAGGGTTATAGTTAGAAGGAGGGGATAGACTATGAGGAGACGTTTGCTCCTGTAGCTCGTTTGGAGGCAATTAGGATACTCTTGGCCTTTGCTGCATCCAAAGGTTTCAAACTTTTTCAAATGGATGTCAAGAGTGCCTTCTTAAACGGCTACATAGAAGAAGAGGTTTATGTTGAGCAACCCCCCGGTTTTGAAAATCCCAAGTTTCCAAACCATGTTTTTAAACTCCACAAAGCTTTATATGGTTTGAAACAAGCCCCTAGAGCCTGGTATGATAGGTTGAAAACCTTTTTTCTTGCTAAGGGTTTTAAAATGAGATGTGTAGATAAAACGCTTTTTCTCCTCAAGCAAGGCAAAGACACTCTCTTGGTCCAGATTTACGTGGATGATATCATTTTCGGTGGTTCTTCTCACGCTTTGGTTGCCAAGTTTGCAGATACTATGAGCAGGGAGTTCGAGATGAGCATGATGGGCGAGCTGACGTTTTTCCTCGGGTTGCAAATCAAGCAATCCCGGGAAGGGACGTTCGTGCACCAGGGAAAGTACACCAAGGACTTGCGGAAGCGGTTCGATATGGGTGAGGCCAAGCCTTTTCCAACACCCATGTCAACGACGACTGCCCTGGATGCGGATGTGGATGGAGAAGCAGTGGACCAGAAGGAGTACCGAAGCATGATCGGATCGCTCCTCTACCTGACGGCGACACGCCCGGACATCCAGTTCGCGGTGTGTCTGTGCGCGCGCTTTCAGGCGTCGCCGCGCACTTCTCACCGTCAGGCGATGAAGCGGATTTTCAGGTACCTTTGTTTCACACCTGAGTTTGGGATTTGGTATTCTGCTTCCTCCACCCTCTCGCTTTGCGGTTATTCGGATGCCGATTTTGCTGGTTGCCGTATTGAGCGCATGTCCACTTCTGGGACTTGCCAGTTTATTGGTTCTTCTCTTGTTTCGTGGTCTTCTCGCAAGCAGTCTAGTGTCGCTCAGTCCACTACAGAGGCTGAATATGTTGCTGCGGCTAGCTGCTGTTCCCAGTTGCTTTGGATGATGGCCACTTTGCGTGATTTTGGTCTGAGCTTTACTCATGTTCCTTTGCTTTGTGACAGCATGAGTGCTATTAGCGTTGCTAAGAACCCCGTGCTTCACTCGAAGACCAAACACATTGATGTGCGCTTTCATTTCTTGCGAGACCACCAGGAGAAGGGTGATATCGATCTTCGCCATGTCGATACTCATCATCAACTGGCTGATATTTTCACCAAGCCTTTAGACGAATCAACCTTTAACCGGTTGAGGGGTGAGCTTGGTGTGTGTTTCCCCTTTTAGATGGGGGAAACATTTTGGATCTTGTACAGTAGACTGACTCTTTTTCGTTTATCTTTCTTTTCTTTTGCATTTTAGCATACGCATTTACATTCTGAGCTTCATGTCTATAATCACTAGAATGTAACTATGCTCTATGTAGTATGCTCCAATGCTTATGTTGATGCTTGTAGCTTATGCTCTTTCTGATCACTAGTACCTGTTGTGAGCCAAGCTATTTTGAAATGGTGAATTTGCTTAATAACTTAAAATCTGAAAATGTTCACCATTGAGATATGCAACTAGCATGTGTAGGATGTGTTGAGTTCACTCGTGCTTTACATTTATGCTAGGTTGCTATGTCTCTAGTTTTGAGTCATTCACTTGCTTGGTCTGTTCATATCATGTTTAAAATTTGAACCAAGTTTTAGTGAATTGAGAAGATCGAGATGGGATTGCTTGTCAACACATCACGGTATCGAGACTGTTTCTCATTGCACTTTGAGTTAAACTTGAGCCGTGTAGTGTATGACCGAAACCGTAGCTTTAAGCTTCTGATTGCTTCGGCATAGGCTTCGCTCGGTTGAAAAGTTAGGCAATGACAAGCTTTCAACCTCTCGCAATCACATGCTAATAATTGAACTTGTGTAATTTCACCGCTGCAACTCCGATCTGAATTTGAAATCACAAGTGTATGGTTCATTCTTAAGCATGATGATTGAACTTTGCTAGGGGTAGTTCACCTTGTATACATGTTTAGCACTTGTTCAGACTCCTGTTTATACATTGCTAGTGCTTTTTGATGGTGAACACCTTTTGACTCAAATCTGCTCATTTTCTGCTCATATGTTCATATTTCATATCTGGTGATCAGTTTGAGCCTTTGCTGAGCTTGTATGCTGTTGATTGAGTCATTGGGGTTATACTATTTAGAGCATCTTTGCATTCTCCTGAATATATGCCTGAAGCTGCTAACTTGCATTTTGACTCATATGCATGATTGGAAGGGGGAGCATCTCCCTTGTTAGCACTTTGGTTGGTGCCTTCTCTAATGAGGAGAGTCTTTTACTTGACTCGTGCATTTTCAACTAAGGGGGAGAATCTTTGCAAATCATATGTGCTTCCCGGGTGTTCATTTGAGGGGGAGTGTTTTCTTGGTTGTATGCACTAGTCGAGGGGGAGCTTGAGCTTTGTTGTCTCCTGTTGGCCGAAAGGCATTGGTATTGAGCTTTCTTTGCTAGTTGTGTTGAGCCTCTGTGCCTCTATCTTGAGGGACTAGCATTTTGCTTCGATTGGGTTTTGCTAGCGGTGTTGAGCCTATTCTACCTCTTCTTAAGGGCTAGATTTGCTTTGCTTGGTTGCGTCGAGCCGTTGCCCATGTCTTTGGGGACCAAGTTGTCTTGCTCTTTCCACTTGACCTTCTTCGGCTTTGCTATGCTTTTGGGTCATTTGGTCGAGTTCTCTCTTCTCCTTCTTCCTTCTTCTCTTTCTACTATGATTTGTGTTGGTAGTTGACAATGCACTCATCAAGGGGGAGATTGCGGATACATGGATGTATGCCGGGTCTCTGAGTGATGAGTGATTGTCAACTGGGACGATGCGCATGTTCTTTGGCTTGTGTTGTGCAGGTGTCGAGCATGGATGCAGTGATCGAAGGCGAGGTGAAGGTCAAGTAGAGACGTGCCGTGTCGATGGACCGAGAGTGGCGAAGGGCGGACGTGAGGCTTGGACTGAGGGACCAGAGGCCCGAGGATCAGCTGTGGTGGCTGGCAGCCTGTGACGACTACAAGTGAAGAAGTGCGACCATGTGTTGCCTGAGTCGTGGACTCGGGGACACGTGTCGGTGGACGGGGTGCACGGGAGGTGCATCCCCTCTACGACGTCGGTTTGGTGGTAGAGCCAGGGAAAAACCATCGGATGGACGGTTTCCAGGTTTGGGCCTCAAAACCTGGGTGCGGATGGTTTCCGAGTTTGGCCACAAAACTCAGGCTGAGGACGGTTTCCGAGTTTGGCCACAAAACTCGGGCTAAGGACGGTTTCCAGGTTTGGGCCTCAAAACCTGGGCTCTGAGGGTTTGCTGAGTTTGGCCTCAAAACTCAGAAGCTGGTGGGCTGGTTTCCCGGTTTGGGCCTCAAAACCGGGGGTTGGCTGGAAAAGGCTGGTTTCCCGGTTTGGGCCACAAAACCGGGGGTGCAGAGCGAGGGCGGCACGTGGTGGCAATCTGGAGGTTGCGTCGAGGCAACGCTTCGAATTGTGCGGGCGTGGCCGTCGGATACACCTACCACCGAGTTGGTCCAGAATAACCCTAGGGTTTAGCTGGTTCGCTCTGTAATTTGAATTTAGAGGGGTAGAGTAGGAATTAGACCTAGGCTAGTAGTAGGATAAGTAGTCGGGAGACACCCTCCTCCCATCTATCTCAGTCATTTGCTCTTTCGCACTTAGGGTTTCCTGCTCTCCCATCCCCTGCTGTAGCTAGCTGAGATTCGCAGAGAGACTTGCCTCTGTGTATTGTTAATTCTGAGGAAGTGAGGCCGTATCCTCACTGTTGTAGCGTGTGGTAGCCACACGGTTGCAAATCGTGGTCGTGATTCGTGTTTTGTTCGTGTTCTTCGCGGAATCCTCTTCCTCCACGTTTTTCCCGTCGCTCGATCTCTTTGCTTGGTTCATCTTTTGCAAATCCGTTTGAACCAAGTTGTTCTAGATCGTGAGACACTTCTTTTCACCAAAGGATTTCACCTCTAACCTCACGGTCTAGGAGATCGATCGATTTTCGTGTTGGATCGGTTTTTGCTCCATTGCCCCGATTTCTTCCAATTCCTCGATTTGGAGTTAGGTTGGAGCCATGATTCCCATGGGATAGCTCACTAACATCCTTGGAACTCCTCACACCAAGTCTAAGCCTTAGTGCTTTTGATTCGGAGGAGATCGAGTGGATTTCGAGGAAGAACTGCACTGCGTCGGGGGCATCGGACGCTCGAGTTCGTAGCATCGGACGCTGACCCCTTTGACATCGGAGGCTCCGCTGTCACGTGTCAGAAACTGACATTTTCTAAGGAGCATCGGACGCCACCATCGGACGCTCCGATGGGCATCGGATGCGCCGGAGTATGACCATCGGACGCTGAGATTTCACTGTTCACAGCGTCCGATGCGTATGCAGTAAGGTTTCCGAGGGGCACTATTCACATCGGACGCTGCAGGTGCTAGGGCATCGGACGCTAGCCAGCTTCCGATGCTGCTGTTTCAGCACTGATTCATCCTTCGTTTGCTCATCCGTTCTCGGATTTGGTTTTGGGTTTTTGCGTTGGCTTTCTTTAGTTGTGTAGTGTTCCGCTGTGCTTCTTGGAAGCATCCACCCTACATCTAGGGTTGTGGAAATTAGCAAGCTCTAAAGGTTTGTCTTTCTGGGTGATTCTCGGGACAGTGGCTACTAGTTTCTGAAAGGAATTTGAAGCTCCCATTCACCCCCCCTCTGGTCGCTTTCTGGTAGCACTTTCGATCCTTCAACCGCTCCTCGAGACCCCGCGCGGGGACCTCGAGCCTCTCAAGCACGATAGCCTATCCCTCGAGACATTTCACATCTCCTTCGAGCAGCGCCAGACTTCGGATGCCAATCCCACACTGCGCATTTAATGCGTTCACCTACTCCGGTCACGTCCTCTGAAACCCGACGTGCGCCACAGTAAACCGGAGCCACAGTCAAATCTCGCTTTCACCTCAAGTATGGGTAAAAAGGCACAAGTACAGCATTGTCCGGCCATACCTTGCACTGTAGCACCCTCGAGCCACCTCTCCAAGCCTGGATTCCCGCTGTTCGGCCGGGCTTTCCGGGACTAGCCCATACCTACGGGGGCTCGAGCCCCACGTAAACGCCACCTCGAGGCCGGCCCTGCGCCCCTCGAGCCCTGACGGCTTTCCTGCTATTGAAGGACAGGTACCCCCAAGACCCGGAGGAACCCTGCCACATTATGTACGCGCCGGGATGGGCGCTGCATGACCTCCACGTCGCCACGTCTCCACGTCCGCGCCAGGGATGGAGGCCACGCTTCAAGGACGCTTCAACAGCAGCCCCCACGCCGGCTACAGTGACCCCGACAAGACAGAATTCCTACCCTCTGTCGTATTGGGCATCATACATCCCGACTCCTGTATCATCCCTGTGTAACCCTGGCCTCCTCTTGCTCTATAAAAGAGGACACCAGGGGTCTTCATGCACCCGGGGGGGGGACACAACACCACGATAGACAAGTCTAGATCCATCTCCACTCGGGTCAGCACACAAGCCCATACAACACCATACCTAGACGAGTCCGGACTCCGGTCCAAGCTTGTTGAGCTTGTAACTCTCCTGTACAAGCACTTAGGTGCAAGTAATACAAGAGCATCCTCCCCCCGCTGGACGTAGGGCCTTCTTCGCCCGAACCAGGATAAATCCTTGTGTCATCTTGCATCACCATCCAAGAAGAGAGCACGCGATCATAATTACTAGTTGGTGACAAACCCCCGGGTAGAAACACCGACACTGTCCCAGGCTGTCAGCCACCATAGCTGATCCTCGGGCCACCGGTCCCTCAGTCCAAGTCTCACGTCCGCCCTTCGCCACTCTCGGTCCATCGGCACGACACGTCTCTACTTGACCTTCACCTTGCCTTTGATCACTGTATCCGTGCTCGACACCTGCACAACACAAGCCAAATAACATGCACATTATCCCAGTTGACAATCACTCATCACTCAGAGACTCGGCATACACCCATGTATCCGCAATCTCCCCCTTGATGAGTGCATTGTCAACTACTAACACAAATCATAATGAATAGAGGAAGGAAGGAAGAGGGAGAGGAAACTCGACCAAATGACCCAAAAGCATAGCAAAGCCGAAGAAGGTCAAGTGGAAAGAGCAAGACAACTTGGTTCCCAAAGACATGGGCAACGACTCGACGCAACCAAGCAAAGCAGAGCTAGCCCTCAAGAAGAGGTAGAACAGGCTCAACACCGCTAGCGAGGAAACTCGATATCAATAGAAAAATCAACTAAAAATCAAGCAAAACAGAGCTAGCCCTCAAGAAGAGGCAGAACGGGCTCAACACTGCTAGCGAGGAAGCTCCATACCAACTGAAGAAAGCTAGATATCAGCTGAAGAGCATGAAAGCGAAGGTGCTAGTTCCTCAAGAAAGAGGCAAAGGCTCAACACAACTAGCTACCAAAAATGCTCCAAACCAAACCAACTGAACACAGCAGCGAGCAAACTCCCCCTCGAATAGTGCACACAACCATGATTTGTCAATATATTTTCTCCCCCTTAGATGAAAATGCACTATCAAGCAAATTTCTCCCCCTTGACAGAATAACTCCCCCTTCAAAAATGCATATGAGTCAATATGCAAGTTAGCAGCTTTAGGAATATAGTCGATAGAATATGAAGATGCTCGACAGAGTTTTGCTCCAATGACTCATAAAATGCACGGAATGCTAGCAAAGGCTCAAACTGATCACTAAATACAAAATCTGAACATTTGAGCAACAAGAGCAGTTTTCAGCCAAAAGGTATTCACCATTAAAATAGCACGAAGCATGTATAGACAGGAAGTCAAACAAGTGCTAAACATGTATACAAGGTGAACTACCCCTAGCACAGATCAATCATCATGCTATAGAATGAAACATAGACTTGTGTATCCAAATTTTATCGGAGTTGCAGCGGTTAGATTACACAAGTTCAAATTTTAGCATGTGATTGCGAGAGGTTGAAAGCTTGTCATTGCCTAACTTTTCAACTGTGCGAAGCCTATGCAGAAGCAATCAGAAGCTTAAAGCAACAGTTTTGGTCATACACTACACAGCTCAAGTTTAACTCAAAGTGCAATGAGAAACAGTCTCAAAATTGTGATGTGCTGACAAGCAATCTCATCTCGATCTTTCCAAAATACTTGACTTGTTTCAGAATTTAAAGCAGAATATGAACATACCAAGCAAGTGAATGACTCAGAACTAGAGGCATAGCAACCTAGCATATATGAAAAGCACGAGTGAATTCTACACATTCTACACATGCTAGTTGCATATCTCAATGGTGAACATTTTTAGATTTTAGGTTTATTACACAAGTTCATCGTTCACAAAATAGCTCAGCTCACAACATGTATCAGTGATCAGAAAGAGCATAAGCTACAAGTAAAGCATCGGAGCATACACTATACAGAGCATAGTCACATTCTAAGGATTATGTACATGAAGCTCTGAATGTAAACATGCAAAATGAAATGCAAGGATGCATGAAGAAACCAATTGAAAAGCAAAAAGTCAGTTTATAATACAAGAACCAAAATGTTTCCCCCATCTAAAAGGGGAAACACACACCAAGCTCACCTCTCAACCTAGCAAAAGTTGATTGGTCCAAAGGCTTGGTGAAAATATCAGCCAACTGATGATGAGTATCGACATGGCGAAGGTCGATATCACCCTTCTCATAGTGGTCTCGCAGAAAATAAAAGCGCACATCAATGTGTTTGGTCTTAGAGTACAGCACGAGGTTCTTAGCAACGCTAATAGCACTCGTGTTGTCACAAAGTAAAGGAATGCGAGAAAAGCTCAGACCAAAATCACGCAAAGTGGCCATCATCCAAAGCAACTGAGAACAGCAGCTAGCCGCAGCAACATACTCAGCCTCTGTGGTAGACTGGGTGACACTAGACTGCTTGCGAGAAGACCACGATACAAGAGAAGAACCAATAAACTGGCAAGTCCCAGAAGTGGACTTGCGATCAATAGGGCAACCAGCAAAATCAGCATCAGAGTAACCGCAAAGGGAGAGGGTGGAGGAAGCAGAATACCAAATTCCAAACTCTGGAGTGAAGCATAAGTACCTCATAATGCGCTTGACCGCCTGACGGTGAGAAGTGCGCGGCGACGACTGAAATCGCGCGCACAGACACACCGCGAACTGGATGTCCGGGCGTGTCGCCGTCAGGTACAGCAGCGACCCGATCATACTCCGGTACTCCTTCTGGTCCACAGCTTCTCCATCCACATCCGCATCCAGGGCCGCCGTAGTCGGCATGGGTGTTGGAAGAGGCTTCGCCTCACCCATGTCGAACTTCTTCAGGATGTCCTTGGTGTACTTGCCCTGGTGCACGAATGTCCCCTCTCGGGATTGCTTGATTTGCAACCCGAGGAAAAACGTCAACTCGCCCATCATGCTCATCTCAAACTCCCTGCTCATAGTGTCTGCAAACTTGGCAACCAAAGCGTGAGAAGAACCACCGAAAATGATATCATCCACGTAAATCCGGACCAAGAGAGTGTCAATGCCTTGCTTGAGGAGAAATAGCGTTTTATCCACACATCCCATTTTAAAACCCTTAGCAAGCAAAAAGGTTTTCAACCTATCATACCAGGCTCTAGGGGCTTGTTTCAAACCTTATAAAGCTTTGTGAAGTTTAAAAACATGGTTTGGAAACTTGGGATTTTTGAAACTGGGGGGTTGTCTCACATATACTTCCTCTTCTATGTAGCCATTTAAGAAGGCACTCTTGACATCCATTTGAAAAAGTTTAAACCCTTTGGATGCAGCAAAAGCCAAGAGTATCCTAATTGCCTCCAAACTAGCTACAGGAGCAAAAGTCTCCTCATAGTCTATCCCCTCCTTCTGACTATACCCCTGGGCTACTAGTCTGGCCTTGTTTCTCACAACATGGCCATCATCTCCTTGTTTGTTTTTGAAAACCCATTTTGTCCCAATAGGGTGACACTCAGGAGGAAAAGGAACCAAAACCCAAACCCGATTTCTTTCAAAATTTTCAAGCTCCTCATGCATGGCATTGACCCAATCTGGATCAGATAAAGCGTGTCCAACATCTCGGGGTTCAAAATCAGCAACAAATGCAGAATGAGCAAAGTGAGAGATTTGTTGAGACCTTGACCGAGTGACACGTTCGCCGATGCTGCCGATCATCTGTTGAGGCGGGTGTTGGCGCTGGATGTGTCATGGCGCCTCCCAAACTGATGTAGCCTCCCCCTCAACAGCAGCTGGCGCCTCCTCGGGTACAAAGGGTACCGCTCGAGGTGGCGGATCCCACGACCCCCAAGATGACGAAGTGTCAGGGCCGTGAGTCGTAGTAGAAGCCGCTTCTTGTGGCACAACAGGTGGAGGGGATGCTGGGTCGTCCATCCCTTCAGCACCTTCTTCCTCATCATCAAAAAGAGGCTCGCCAATCTCATGATCACCTGCACGCTCAAAACGAGAAGAAGGACAAACCATGGTCTCGTCGAAGGTGACATCAGATGTCTCCATGACTCGGTTAGTGTCAAGGTTAAGTACACGATAAGCACGAGTATGAGTGCCATAACCCAAAAACACACCGTCAGAAGAACGAGACTCAAATTTGTCCAGGTTGCCTTTCTTAAGTATAAAACAGTGGCAACCAAAGACTCTAAAATAACTCACCTTGGGCAGTTTTCCAAAACGCAACTCATAAGAAGTCTTTTTCAAGAAAGCTCAGAGAAAAATGTGATTGGAAATGTAGCATGCAGTGCTCATAGCTTCGGCCCAATATCGCCTAGGAGTCCTATGCTCATCAAGCATCGTCCTGGTCATCTCTACAAGGGTCCGATTCTTCCTCTCTACAACACCATTTTGAGGGGGTGTGTAAGGGGAAGAAAACTGATGCTCTAAACCCAAAGAGTTACAAAACTTCTCAAAATCCAAATTCTTGAATTCGGAACCATTATCACTCCTAATAGCTCGCATCGAGTTCAAAGGGAACTCATTCTGAAGACGCAAAATCAGATTGCGAGCAAAGGAGAAAGTCTCGGTCTTCTCAGCTAAAAAGAAGACCCACGAATATCTCGAGAAGTCGTCAACAACAACAAGCACATACCACTTCCCCCCAACCGAGCTCACCCGAGCCGGACCAACAAGGTCCATGTGCAAAAGCTCTCCAGGGCGCTTGGTCATCACCTGAGTCACTAGATGGTGGGGAGCGGCAACCATCTTCCCATGTCTACAAGAATGGCAAACGAGATCCTTCTCCATGGATAACTTGGGCAGTCCTCGGATTAGTCCAAGTGAACTAAGTCTTGCAAGCAAGTCGAAGTTCAAATGTCCTAGTCTCCTATGCCACTTCCAAAGATCAGAGGAGGAAGGTCCAGCCACAAGACAACGAGAAATGCCAAAAGACTCCGAGAAATTCGCACGAAAGACTTTTCCAAAGGGCAAAATCAAACACACAAGATTGCCCTGAGGATCCAAAATA
The DNA here is from genome assembly GCA_009763385.1 of Coix lacryma-jobi var. lacryma-jobi. Taxonomy (NCBI): domain Eukaryota; kingdom Viridiplantae; phylum Streptophyta; class Magnoliopsida; order Poales; family Poaceae; genus Coix; species Coix lacryma-jobi. The sequence goes on from CM019824.1 coordinate 54,979,843, forward strand.
CGACTGAGATTCAGTTTAAAATGAATCTTATAGTCATCATCGAAAAGTTGCGAAGCAGAAAGAAGGTTAAAATGCAAGTTAGAAACAAGAGCAACATCACGCAACACAAAGTGCTCATTAACTCGCACCGACCCACGAGACAACACTTTACCTTTGCTATTGTCGCCGAAGGTGATAAACTCCTTTCCGGCGACCGGACTAAGACTGGAGAACCACTTGGCGTTTCCGGTCATGTGCCTCGAACACCCAGAATCCACCAACCAAACGTTCTCCAATCGTTTTACCTACATCAATAAAAAGACATAGGGTGAGCATACGGTCCAACACTGGGATTAGTGAAGTATGGAGAATACTAGTGTTGAGCCGGCTGCTCAAAAGAACGGTTAGCAGAAAAACCATTCCTAGCACGCCTACAGGAAGAGCGATCACCACGTAGAGGAAAACGTGGTCCGCTAAGAGAGGAGCGCCCATCGCGATACTCAAAACGCGGTGGGGGAAAGCGCTCAACTACAAAGCCACCGCCACGGGGTCCATAGCCTACAACTGCAGGCTCCCGCCGGGCACGACCTCCTCGCGGCCTAGGCCTAGGAACTTGAGGTTTTGGACCTCTAGGCCTAGCAGCGCGCCTCTGAACATTCGGCACATGTACATCATGGAAAGGATGGTACATGTCCGGGTTGTTCATCTCCTTTGCATGGCGCGTCTCTCTCTTGCGCCGAAAGCAAAACTTACTCAAGTGTCCATCTCTCCCACAGTGCTCACAATGGTACCTCACCGCTCTCATAGGGGGTTGTTGGTACTCACGGTAGTGGGTGTGGATCACTTTGCCCTTCTGTGGCATAAGCTCCTCCTGAATCGGTGGCATGGTGTCCAGCTTGTTCTTGAGGTGGTTTGGTTTGGGAGCCCAGGATTGTTTCTTGGGTGGAGCTCTCGGAGGTTCAACAAAGACCTCATCCTTGGTGTTAGGCTTGAGAGGCTCTTTGGGTGGAATCTTGGTATGCTTGGGAGTAGTGGTGGAGTTGGGCTTCTCACATGGGTTAAGACCACTCGACTCTCCAATCTTCCCAAAAGACGAAACATCAACACTCGGAGCAAAACCTACACCTGGACCTCCAGCAGCTCGCTTGAATTGGGAGATCATCATCCCGAGCTGTGGCTCACCACTAGACACCCATGACAAGATGGTTTGAAGGTATGTGTTTTCCTCCTCGGTTTGCATCTTGCTTGTCATGCTTAACATTAGCGATCTCCATCTCCAAACCCTCACAAAGAACACACCTAGCCACACATGTGCTACCCGAGTTGGCCTCTTCAAGAGACACAATCTTGGCATTCTTCTCTGCCAACTCAGATTGCAAGCCCTCACAGGACTTGCATGCACCCAACAACGAGGATCTAGCCTTCAGCTCATCCACCTCTCCTACCAACACAACATACTTGCTTCTCAAAGTGAGAAGGTCAGTCATGTGTGTGGTGCACATCTCACACTCCTCCTCATCGGTAACAACTACGGTGGACTTGACAGATTCAAGTTCCTTCACCGTATCCTCCCACTTCTGCCTAAACTCTTTGCGCTCTCTAGCAGCACGCCTAAGCAACTTATCCTGACTAAGGAGCACGGCAGTAAGCTTCTCGACCTCAGCAGAAAGCTTGTCGGGGGTCTGAGATACCTGGGAGGTGTCGTCGTCGTCGTCGTTCCGAGGGATCTCCTCCAGCTCGCCGTCGACCTCCTTGCCGAGGGCCATGGTGCAGAAGCCCTCGTCGGCGGCGAAGAAGCAGAGGCCGTTGAGCTTGTCCTCGATCCTCTTCTTCTTCTCGGACTCGTTGTCGCTTGAAGAAGCGGAGTCGTCATCCGAGTCGTCGACGTCGCTGAGCGTGGCGAAGAACGCACGCTGCTCAGCCTGGGCCTTCTCCAAGTACTTGGTCTTGATGTACTCCTTGTTGAAGCCGCCCTTCCGCTTGTGCTTCGCGGGGACGTACTTCTCCTTGCACTTGCTGGAGTCGTACTTGTGCCCATGCTCCGCCTTGCCGAAGACTTGCTTGTTCTTCTTTGGGCAATTGGCGATGAAGTGGTTGGGGTCGCCGCACTCGAAACATCCCGAGCGTCCTCCTCCGCGACGACAGTTCATGCGGTTGTTGTGGAACCGCGAGAACCGGTTGGCGAGCAAAGCCAGCTCATCATCCCCCATGAACTCCAGCTGCTCCTCTGTGACAGAAAGAAGAGAGGAAAGTGCAAAGCCTCCAAAGGTGTTAGCAGAAGAGCCAGAAACCAAAGCCATCGACGGGCCAGAAGGATTTTCATAAGAAGCCCTCGCCATGGCATCGATCTCACTGGACTTGAGCTTACTAAAGAGCTCGTCGCACGTGAGGGTCTCATAGTTAGGCGATTCGATGATTGCCTGAACCTTGGAATCCCACACCGATCGATCAAGAGTATGGAGTAGCTTGAGAGCTCTCTCATGATCGTCGAAAGGTAACATCTCCTTGTTAGCTCTCATCCTGTTGACAATCACCTGAAAGCGAGCGAATAAACTTTCTATGCTCTCGCCAGGCATATGTCAAAAGTTCTCATACTCTCGCTTGAACGACTCATAGAGACAGGTTTTGACTTGAGAGGTTCCCTCATGGAAACACATGAGGGTAACCCAAATCTCCCGAGCCGTAGCGAGGTGAGAAACGCGGTCAAACTCACTCATGCTCAAGCATGAGAAAAGAGCATTACGGGCTTGGCTATTGGCACCGTGCTCATCAATCTGATGCTGAGTGACACGAGCAGCCAAGACCATGTAATCGGCAGAGTTGCAAATATCCCAAATGGAAGCACCCAAACTCTGCAGATAGGCCGACATGCGTATCTTCCAATACGCATAGTTCGTCCCATCGAAGAACGGCGGTTTGCCCACGCCGCGATCCATGTCGCCTTTTGTGGATCTGGAACCGGCTAAGGTGGAAGATCCTTAAGCCGCTCCGATACAAATTGAAGGACCGGAAGTGCTACCAGAAAGCGACCAGAGGGGGGGGGGGGGTGAATGGGAGCTCCAAATTTTCCTTTTGGAAACTTGTTGCCTCTGTCCCGAGAATCAACCCCAAGAGCAAAACCGATGCGCGTGACATCCACGACCCAAGAGAATGGGTGGATGTTCCCTAGGAACACAGCGGGACACCACAAAAATTCCCTCGCCCAAGTTCACGTAGGTCAACTAGTGACAGGATGAACTTTGGGTAACCTCAACCTCCCCCGAGCAACGCGAGGGGGATTCAGGCTATTTTGTAAAGCGAGAAGCCCGATTTCTGAAGAGCACGAAGTCAGGAATTCATCGCAACAAGCGGATCTCAAATCGGAAGTCAGACGAACAAAACGCGAATCACAACCACGAAATTGCAACCGTGTGGCTACCACACGCTACAATAGTGAGATTACGGTCTCATTTCCTCAAAATCTCACGAACACAGAGGTATTGTTCTCTTCTCTGTGGATCTCAGTTCGCTACAGCAGGGGAGAAGGAGAGCAGGAAAACCTAGAAGGCAAAATAGCAAATGACTGAGATAGAATGGGAGGAGGGTGTCTCCCTCTACTTATCCTAATTCTAATCCTACTATACCACTCTCTAATTACAGACCGAACCAGCTAAACCCTAGGGTTATTCTGGACCAACTCGAAGATGCTGATGATCCGACGGCCACGCCCGCACAACTGGTAGCGTTGCCTCGACGCAACCTCACCGATTGTCGTCACGTGCCGCCACCGCTCCGCTCGTCCTTTTTCCGGACTTTGCCCCCGGTTTTGAGGCCCAAACCGAGAAACCAGCCTTTATGACCAACTCCCGGTTTTGAGGCCCAAACCGGGAAACTGTCCTCAGCCCGAGTTTTGTGGCCCAAACTTGGAAACCATCAGCGCCCAGGTTTTGAGGCCCAAACCTGGAAACCGTCCTCTCGGTGGTTTTTCTGTGGCTCAGCCAGCAAACCGAGCCGTAGAGGGGATGCACCGCCCGTGCACCCCGTCTACCGACACGGGTCCCTAGGTCCTCGACCCAAGCAACACCGTGCCCGCAAGTCTTTGCTCGTCGTTGTCCCAGGCTGTCAGCCACCACAGCTGATCCTCGGGCCACCGGTCCCTCAGTCCAAGCCTCACGTCCGCCCTTCGCCACTCTCGGTCCATCGACACGGCACGTCTCTACTTGACCTTCACCTTGCCTTTGATCACTGTATCCGTGCTCGACACCTGCACAACACAAGCCAAAGAACATGCACATTATCCCAGTTGACAATCACTCATCACTCAGAGACTCGGCATACACCCATGTATCCGCACGAGGCACTGCCGCGGTCCGTGCAGGCTGAACTGTACCAATCTGGCCCTTCTTCTCAAACTTTACACACTTGTAGCCATTCACTGTTTTTATTCCATTGGTTTTGGCTCCTTTTTCGTGCCCCAACCCATCTTTTATGGAAGGACGCCTTCCATTTTTGAACTTGGGCTTGCTCTTCTCTTGTGTCTTCTCACTAGCACTTGTGGTAGACTTGATGCAGCCACTTGCAATGAAATTGGTCAATCTTGCTATCTCCTTTCTCATGGCCTCCATGTTCACAAGGTTAGTGGAATAGGCATTCAAATCAACATTATAGAATTTTTCACAACCTTCACTAGTGGAGGGAATAGAAGTGACATTTGCTTTAGGGAGAGTTGAGTTGATTTCCCAAAGAAGGTTATATTGCAGCTCAAGCTCTTTGTGCCTTTTATCCAAGCTACAATGCTTTTCCTTGAGTGCAATATGAGCCTTATTTAGGGAAGCATGTTCATCTTGCTCTTTGGCCAAAGCCTCATTCAAGATGTCCAACTCACTTCTCTCTAATGCAAGCGCCTCCTTGCAAGCAATATAGAGATCCTCTTGTTTGATGAGGACATCCTCTCTAGATGCTAACTCAGCTTGCACACTTTCTAATTCCTCCATTAGCTTAGTGATAAAGAGTTTGGTTTTCTTGTCCAAATTTTTAGTTATCATATTTATCTCTTCATCACTAGATTCATCATCACTAGAGGAATCACTAAGTTCACTACTAGAGATGTCACTAGGTGGAAGAGAAGGTTTAGGAGTGTGAGTCTTTTTCACCTTCTCTTTCTTGGCCATGAGACAAATGTGGGAGTTGCAATCATCATCACCATCGGACAAGTTGTTGAATAACCTTGGTGAAGGAGATGACTTTTGAAACACTATTGTTGCTATCTTCTCATCTTCTTCACTTGAGGTTTGTACGGTTGATTCCCATTCATGTCCAATGTGTGCTTCTCCCATGTACCTCTTGTTGTTTTTCTTGTAAATGGCCTTGTCATCTTTCTTGCCCTTGTTGAAATTGTTGTCCTTCTTCTCATGTGGGCAATGTGCTATGAAATGATCGGTGCTACCACAATTGTAGCAAGTTCTCCTTTTCTTGTTTGGAATTCTTCTTTTCACAACCTTGTAACCTTCCTTCTTGAGCCCCTTGCGGTATCTTCTCATGAATAGAACTACATCTCCAATTGCTTCATATTCTTCACCTTCACTTCCACTCTCACATGAAGATGATGTGTTGTCCTCAACTTCAAGTTTCTTCTTTTGTTGCTTGGGCTTGCTTGTAGAAGCTTGCTTGCTTGATTTTGGTTTGCTTGAAGTTGCTTGCTTTGTTGATTTTCTTGCCTTGAGTGCCACATCCTTGATTTTCATCCCATATAGCTTAGCTTGCAACTCTCCAAGCTTCCTTCTTTCATTTGCTTCCTCTCTTTGCATATCAAAAGTGATGATCCTCCCAAGTACATCACTAGGTGTGAATTGCTCAAACTTCTTCTTGTCTCTAATCAATGTCACTACGGTCTCATTCCTTGGTGAATATGCTTCCAACATGATCTTCACAACCTTGTGATCATTGATTTCACTTCCACCTAGCCCTCTAATCTTCCCAACAATAACCATCAACCTATCAAACATTTCTTGTGGGCCTTCACCATCACAAATAACAAACTGGTTGAGCTTAGCCATCAACAAATCAATCTTGGACTGCCTCACTTTGTCAACTCTCTCATGAGCAATGTGCAAAGTGTCCCAAATCTCTTTCGCAATCTCAACTCCCATGACCTTGTTGTACTCATCACCATCCAATGCACTAAGTAGCACACTAGTTGCTTGGGCATTGAGATGAATGTTGCGGAATTTGTCTTGAGTTGGATTCTTTGGATCAACCGATGCTTCAAGACCATTGTGCACTATCTCCCAAATGCCTGGATGGAGACCAATAAGATAGGTCTTCATAATGTGCTTCCACTTGGCAAAGTTAGTCCCATCGAAACGAGGTAACTTGCCCGCGAGCACATTGATGAAAGGCCTAGAATCATGGTTAGTCAAACTAGAATAGTTAAAGGATACGACTCCATATGACTTCTTGGTCTCCTCCATCTTCTTCTTGTTGCCCTTGGGAAGATAGGAGATGTCATCATCTCCATCTTCGGTGCTACTTGAGTCATCACTCAAGTTCACATTCTTCTTTGCTTGAAGCTCTTCCTTTTTCTTCTTTTCTTCTCTTCTCTTGGCTCTTTCTTCTCTTCTAATCTTTCTTTCTTCTTTTCTTTGAGCCTTCTCCTCCTTAGCTTTGAGGGCTGCTGCATCTTCTCTTCTTTTGGCTTTTGCTTCTCTTCTTAGTCTTCTTTCTTCTTTTCTTCTTGCAAGCTCTCCATTTGACACATCCAATTGAGGAAGTGTCCTTCCACTTGCTGTGGAGATGCTTTCGCTGCTGCTAGTGGTGTGTACTTTCACGTCGAACTGTGTGGGTTGTACGACACTAGCATCACTCGTTCCTCCGTCGGTGGCCATACTCTCGCACGGTGAAGTGCTGTATGAGAGACCAGGCTTTGATACCACTTGTAAGGACCTATGTAGCCTTGAGGGGGGGGGGGTAAATAGGCCTGTCAAAAATCACAGCTCAAAACTTTGTTAGTGAAGCTCGGCACTACCGCCCTGAGCACGGCACTACCGGCCTCAGCCCGGTACTACCGCGCTAGCAACCTGCCCGAGGCTGTAATTCAAAATCCAGCCATAGAAAACCAAATCTATATGAATACAAATGTTGCTCTTGGTCTCCTGAACCTACAGAAAAAACTCAACCAAGCAAAATGTGTTGTATGTAGTAGATCGGGGCCGAACCCTAAAATCAACCACAAGCTCACAAGTATGATGAATGAACACAAGTTAGCACAAGAGACAAGTGATTTATCCCGTGGTTCAGCTCGCCACCAAGGCTTGCCTACCTCCACGTTGTTGAGGATGACCAATTAGGTCAAGAGCTTTGCAACTCTTCCTCGATCTCAAGTCAAGGAACCAAATCCTTGAGGTGAGGGGTAATAATACTAGCTGCACAAGTGATTACAAACCTCCCAAGGCCGCCACACAAGTTGGCAAGCTCAAGGGCGACGCCTAGCCGGCTAGGGTTCCAAGAACCCAAGAGTAATAGAATCAAATCCACCGGCTATGGCTCAAATCAAGTGCTCTAGGCAGTAGATCTCAGCTAGGACTTCTCTTTGGTGAAGGTTTGAGCCTCTAACTCACTTGGAATCAATGAGAATTGATGAAGGACGACCCGATCTTCCGTGAGGTAGCTGGTAAGTTCGATTGGTGGAGATCTCGACGTTGGCGATCTGGCTTCAAATCAGACACGATTCAAACCCTGCAACCGTTACACCATTGCTCTATTGGTTATCAACCAAGCACAACTTGATTGACCTCGCCAAGAAGGCTAATCCTGCAAGCGAATTGAAGAACACAAGCAAGAAGGTAAAACACACAATCTGAAATTGCAAATATGAATTTATGCGAATATCAATAGAGGGTTCAAGAACTCGGTTCCAAAGGACTAATCGACACAGCTGTCGGTGTTTGTTAACCAGCAACTCATCTTGAGGGATCTCAGACGATTTGTTCCGTGGGGATCGGCGTTCGTAGGACTCGGCGAGTACACATGGACAACGATTTATACTGGATCGGGCCACTAAATAGCGTAATATCTTACGTCCAGTGCGGCGTGTGCCTTGTGTTATGATTCAAGATTCAATTTCCTCAAAGCAAGCGCCTGCTTCCCCTTATATATCCGGGTGAAGCATAGCACAGCCCGAGTCCTAGTCGGTTACAACAGGAGAGTCCTATTCTAATTACAAGACTTCCTTTAAGAACTCAACTAGGTTATAATGAGAGTCCTAATCCATGTAGACTTCGTATCATGTCCTAGGATCTCCCGTGCCATCCAGGGTTAATCTGAGTACTCATCTTTTGATGATATCTCTGACATCCTGGTTCGTCAAGCCCCCGAGCTCTTCATCATTTCTTCAAAACGTTATCTTCTGGTTTCTCTTTGAGAATCTCCGAGTAATGTCCCGAGAAATCTTGAAGTGCTCCGTAGGTAAAGAACTTCTATGGTGTGCATTTTTTCCTGAAAATGCACTCATAGGGTGTAGCCCCCGAGCCTCTTGTTATTTATAATAACTTTGAGGATCTTTTGAGCCCTTTTTGAGTAATCCTTGGATAAGAAAAAACATTTTCTTTATGGTATATACCCTGCATCCCCCGAGCCTGAGTTCCGAGTTCTGAGTAGTCGGTTCTTAGGGTCCTTAAAGTATATTACCGGGTAATCCATAAAGGAAATCAAAAGTTGATACACGATCATGATCTGTTGCTTAACCCATCCGAGTAATAAATTTTCAGCTTCAGGTGGGTAATGTTTTCATCAAACATCCCTTATCACCCCCCACTGTCTAAAAATTACTTTGAAGTCAGCAATAATTGACCAAAGACTGTTCCAGTTGTCCGTATTTATAGTTCTTGTCATTTTCCACAACTGCAAACTTTGTCGTCTTCCTCTTGAAGTGAGCATGGGAATCAAACCTATTACTAATGCCAGGCTTCACATGTGCAACAGTACATAGGGTAAATTATTGACTCTCTGGTCACTTACATTCATGGACAATGTTCATAGACCAAGATGGACCGCCTATAAATACCCTGCCTGGGAAGCAAGGAGACCATATCCTTCCAAGTATATGACTTCTCTTAGTCCCATGAGGATTGTAGTATTTGGAGCGGAGATGTCCGAGCCCCGCGGTATCTTCCTTATGTAAGATAGTTGACGTGTCTAGAAGAACTCTTGTGAAGGGACCATCCGCTAGGGTGGTTTCCAAGTGGTCGCAAGCAGAGGGATACAGAGGTACGCCTAGAAGAACTCTTGTGACTACCACTCGTAGATAACCTCGGTAGTCACATGTTGTCAAAAGGTAGCGAGGGTGATGGTGTAAGTGCAATCAAGCCCTAATTGTGGGTTTTGGTGATAATGACCACACGATTGGAGAACTAATGAGATTTATGAAGATGACAAGCAGGTTAATGATAAGAGAGGATGGTATATATGCGTTGGTGGACCCCTCATATGTTATTTCATCGGTTCTGGACTCAAAGTGCTATAACAAGCTTTTTCATTTTGAATTTGAGTTATAGGAATGCCGTACTATCAAGGGGGAATGCAAATACATTGCTATGGCTGAATGATATGTGCTCAAACCAACCCAAGCCATCCCTATTTCCAACCAAAGATAGCTGCACTGAAATCAGATCTTTCTCTGTCTGCTTGGTAGGCGCGGCGGTGCCGCTCAGGGCGCGGCAGTGCCGGGCCGCGGCACTGCCGCGACTTGTTGTAACCGTTGGAAGGCAGGGGATATTTACTCCATCTCCCTGCCACCCCAACGGTTATCCACGACCATAACTCTTCTCCTACCTCCAAACAAGGCTTCCTCTCCCCATTGAAGGCTCCTGAGCTCACTCTCACCAAATCTTTGATTCCTATTGATTCCAAGTGAGTTAGAGCCTCAAACCTTCACCAAAGAGAAGCCCTAGCTGAGATCTACTCCCTAGAGCACTTGATTTGAGCCATAGCCGTTGGATTTGATTCTATTGCTCTTGGGTTCTTGGAACCCTAGCCGGCTAGGCATCGCCCTTGAGCTAGCCAACTTGTGTGGCGGCCTTGGGAGGTTTCTAATCACTCGTGCAGCTAGTTTATTACCCCTCACTTCAAGGATTTGGTTCCTTGACTTGAGAACGAGGTAGAGTTGCAAAGCTCATGACCGAAGTGGTCAACCTCAACAACGTGGAGGTAGGCAAGCCTTGGTGGCGAGCTGAACCACGGGATAAATCACTTGTCTCTTGTGCTTACTTGCTTTCATATTTCATACTTGTGAGCTTGTGATAGATTCTAGGGTTTGGCCCGATCTACTTCATACTACATATTTGGCTTGTTAGAGTTGGTTCTGCTGGTTCAGGAAACCTAGTGCTACATTTCCATTCATATAGATTTGGTTTGCTGTGGCTGGATTTCCAATTGCAGGCTTGGACCAGTTGTCTGCGCGGCAGTACCGGGCTGAGGCCGGCAGTGCCGGGACGCGGCAGTGCCGGGCTCAGGGCGGTAGTGCCGGGCTTCGCTAATTGAGTTTTGAGTTGTGATTTTTGACAGACCTATTCACCCCCCTCTAGGCCACACAGGTCCTTACAAGTGGTATCGGAGCATGGTCTCTCAGCAGCACTTCACCGTGCGAGAGAATGGCCACCGACGGAGGAACGGGTAACCCTAGTGTTGTGCAACCCACACTCGAAGTGGAAGTGCACAGTGCTAGCAGCAGCGAAAGCATCTCCACAGCAAGTGCAAAGACACTTCCTCAATTGGATGTGTCGGCCAGAGAGCTCGCAAGAAGAAAAGAAGAAAGAAGGCTAAGGAGAAAAACAAGAGCTAAAGCAAGAGAAGATGCTGCAGCTCTTAAAGCTAAAGAGAAGAAGGCTCAAAGAAAAGAAGTAAGAAATATTAGAAGAGAAGAAAGAGCCAAGAGAAGAGAAGAAAAGATGAAGAAGGAAGAGCTACAAGCAAAGAAGAAGGTGGACTTGAGTGATGACTCAAGTAGCACCGAAGATGGAGACAATGACATCTCCTATATGCCCAAGGACAACAAGAAGAAGAAGGAGGAGACCAAGAAGTCATATGGAGCCCTATCCTTTAACTATTCTTCTATGACTAACCATGATTCTAGGCCTCTCATCAATGTGCCCGCGGGCAAGTTACCCCGTTTCGATGGGACTAACTTTGCCAAGTGGAAGCACATTATGAAGACCTATCTTATTGGTCTCCACCCAGGTATTTGGGAAATAGTGCACAATGGACTTGAAGCACCGGTTGATCCGAAGAGCCCCACTCAAGATGAATTCCGCAACATTCATCTCAATGCCCAAGCCACTAGTGTGTTACTTAGTGCCTTGGATGGTGATGAGTACAACAAGGTCATGGGAGTTGAGGTTGCAAAAGAGATTTGGGACACTTTGCACATTGCTCATGAGGGAGTGGACAAAGTGAGGCAATCCAAGATTGACTTGTTGATGGCAAAGCTTAACCGGTTTGTGATTTGTGATGGTGAAGGCCCACAAGAAATGTTTGATAGGTTGATGGTCATTGTTGGCAAGATTAGAGGGCTAGGTGGTAATGAAATCAATGATCACAAGGTTGTGAAGATCATGTTGGAGGCATACTCACCAAGGAATGAGACCGTAGTGACATTGATTAGGGACAAAAAGAAGTTTGAGCAATTCACACCTAGTGATGTGCTTGGGAGGATTATTACCTTTGACATGCAAAGAGAAGAGGCAAATGAGAGAAGGAAGCTTGGAGAGTTGCAAGCTAGGCTAGATGGGATGAAGATCAAGGATGTGGCACTTAAGGCTAGCAAGCCATCAAGGCAAGCAACATCAAGCAAGGCAAAGTCAAGCAAGCAAGCCTCTACAAGCAAGCCCAAGCAACAAAAGAAGAAAATAGAAGTTGAGGACAGCTCATCATCCTCAAGTGAAAGTGGAAGTGAAGGTGAAGAATTTGAAGCAATTGGAGACATAGCTCTTTTCATGAGAAGATACCGCAAGGGGCTCAAGAAGGAAGGTTACAAGTTTGTGAAGAGAAGGTTTCCAAACAAGAAGAAGAGAACTTGCTACAATTGTGGTAGCACCAATCACTTCATAGCACATTGTCCACATGAGAAGAAGGACAACAACTTCAACAAGGGCAAGAAAGATAACAAAGGCAATTACAAGAAACACAACAAGAGGTACATGGGAGAAGCTCATGTTGGACATGAATGGGATTCAATCGCACAAACCTCAAGTGAAGAAGATGAGAAGATAGCAACAATAGCATTCCAAAAGTCATCTCCTTCACCAAGGATATTCAACAACTTGTCCGATGTTGATGATGACAACTCCCACACTTGTCTCATGGCCAAGAAAGAGAAGGTGAAAAAGACTCCTAAAACCTCTTCTCCACCTAGTGACATCTCTAGTAGTGAACTTAGTGATTCCTCTAGTGATGATGATTCAAGTGATGAAGAGATAAACATGATAACTAAAAATTTGGACAAGAAAACCAAACTCTTTATCACTAAGCTAATGGAGGAATTAGAGAGTGTACAAGCCGAGTTAGCAATAAGTGAGGATGCCCTCATCAAACAAGAGGACCTCTATATTGCTTGCAAGGAGGCTCTTGCATTAGAGAGAAGTGAGTTGGACGTCTTGCATGAGGCCTTGGCCAAAGAGCAAGATGAACATGCTTCCCTAAAGAAGACTCATGTTGCACTCAAGGAAAAGTATTGTGACTTTGGTAAAAAGCACGAAGAACTTGAGCTGCAATATTATCTTCTTTGGGAAAGCAACTCACCCCTCCCTAAAGCAAATGTCACTTCTATTCCCTCCACTAGTGAAGGTTGTGGAAAATGCTATAATGTTGATTTGAATGCCTATTCCACTAACCTTGTGAACATGGAGGCCATGAGAAAGGAGATAGCAAGATTGACAAACATTATTGCAAGTGGTTGTGCCAAGTCTACAACAAGTGCTAATGAGAAGACTCAAGAGAAGAGCAAGCCTAAGTTCAAGAACGGAAGACGTCCTTCCATAAAGGATGGGTTGGGGCACGAAAAAGGAGCCAAGACTAATGGAAGAAGGACAGTGAATGGCTATGAATGTGTGAGGTTTGAGAAGAAGGGTCAGATTGGTACAGTTCAGCCTGCACAGACCGCGGCAGTGCCGCGCCAGAAGGCGGCAGTGCCGGGCCCCGGCAGTGCCGCCCCCAGGCCGGCAGTGTCGTGCCCCAAGAAAGGGAAGGCTACTAGTTTCCCTTCTGCTCAGTCTCACACATAGGACAAGCAGGTGCCCAACCCAAAGCAAGAATCTCAGAAGCCAAAGGAATCTATTTGGGTGACCAAGAACAAGTTTGCACATCAACCCAAGATAGAAGCCCCAAGGAAGAGCATGTCATCTTGTTACATATTAGAACACAACAACAGTGGTAAAGTTGTTGCGAAATATGTTGGTGATAACAAGAGGACAGCCGACAAGTTTATTTGGGTTCCTAAGATACTTGTGACTAACTTGCAAGGCCCCAATGTCAATTGGGGACCTAAATCAAGGAACTAAACTTGTTTTGCAGGCATACTCCTTCAGTGGATCAAGTTGGGTGCTTGATAGCGGATGTACAAATCATATGACAGGAGAAAGGAGTATGTTCTCATCATATTCCCCAACTTCAAATGCAAGTGAAAACATCATTTTCGGTGACAACTCCAAGGGGGATGTGTTAGGACTTGGTAAAGTTGCCATAACACTTGAGCATTCAATTACTAATGTCTTACATGTTGATTCGTTGAGTTACAACTTGTTATCCGTTTCACAATTGTGTGGGATGGGTTTCAATTGTCTCTTTACGGATGAGGGTGTGGAAGTCTTTAGAAGGGAGGATTCCTCTATTGTCTTTACGGGTCGTTTGAAAGGGAAGCTTTACTTAGTTGATTTCAACAAAAGTGAAGCTAAACTTGAGACTTGTTTAGTGGCAAAATCTAGCATGGGTTGGTTATGGCATCGCCGACTAGCTCATGTTGGGATGAGGAACTTGGCCAAACTTCAAAAAGACAACCACATCCTAGGACTAACCAATGTTGATTTTGAGAAAGACAGAGTATGTGAAGCTTGCCAAGCCGGAAAACAAGTAGGCGTACCTCACCCACCAAAGAGCTATGACACTACTACTCATCCATTGGAGTTGATCCACATGCATCTCTTTGGACCGGTTGCCTACCTTAGCATCGGCGGTAACAAACATGGTCTTGTTATTGTTGATGATTTTTCTCGTTTCACTTGGGTATTCTTTTTGCATGACAAGAGTGTAGTCCAAGAGAAGGTCAAGATGTTCATACGAAGAGCTCAAAGGGAATTCAGTTTCAACATCAAGAAAGTTCGTAGTGACAATGGAACCGAATTCCGAAACACCCAAGTGGAAGAGTTTCTTGATGAGGAGGGCATCAAGCACGAGTTTTCAGTTCCATACACCCCTCAACAAAATGGCGTGGTAGAGAGGAAGATTAGAACACTCATTGACATGGCAAGGACAATGCTAGATGAGTACAAGACGCCAGACATCTTTTGGGCCGAAGCCGTCAATACCGCTTGCCATGCAATCAACCGTCTCTACCTCCACAAGAGAAGAAAGAAGACTTCCTTTGAGCTGCTCACCAGTAACAAGCCAAAGGTGTCTTACTTTAGAGTCTTTGGGTGCAAATGTTTCATATTAAACAAGAAGCCCAAAGCCTCTAAGTTCGCATCTAAGGTTGATGAAGGTTTTCTTCTTGGTTATGGATCAAACGAGCATGCCTATCGTGTTTTCAACAAAGCCTCCAGCAAGGTTGAAATAGCGATAGACGTGACGTTTGATGAAACTAACGGCTCTCAAGTAGAGCAAGTTGATGAAGTTGTTGTAGGAAATGAGGAACCACCTTGCGAAGCAATCAAGCAATTAGCCATCGGTGATATTAGACCACAAGAACAACATGCTACTGATCAAGATGGTCCTCAAGCTGAAGTCCCTGCTGGGACTGGTGACATACAGTCCCCAGTAGTACCGGCCACAACCCCGGCAGTGCCGGGCAGAGCCCAGCAGTACCGGGCACTTCCAGGGCAGTTGCAGCCACTCCACTTCGTGGAGTGAACCTACAACCCATCTTCGAGCAAGATGAAGAAGATGTCGAAGATGTAGCAGAACCCATAGATCATCCAAGGCTCAAGCAAACTATTCAACGGGACCATCCCGTTGACAACATCCTTGGGAGTCTTTGAAAGGGGGTAACGACACGCTCTCATTTGGCAAATTTCTGTCAATATTACTCGTTTGTTTCCTCTTTGGAACCTCTCAAGGTAGAAGAAGCTCTTGGAGATCCAGATTGGGTGATGGCCATGCAAGAAGAGCTCAACAACTTCGAGCGTAACCAAGTATGGTCACTTGTGGAAAGACTAAATACCAATGTCATTGGAACCAAATGGGTCTTCCGCAACAAGCAAGATGAAGAAGGTGTGGTGACAAGGAACAAGGCAAGATTGGTAGCTCAAGGCTTCACTCAAGTAGAGGGCTTGGACTTTGAAGAAACATATGCACCGGTTGCTAGACTAGAAGCCATTCGGATTCTTTTAGCCTATGCAGCCCATCACAACTTCAAGCTATATCAAATGGATGTGAAGAGTGCATTTCTCAATGGCCCTATACAAGAGTTGGTGTATGTTGAGCAACCACCGGGTTTTGAAGATCCCAAGTTCCCCAACCATGTCTTCAAACTCCAAAAGGCGCTCTATGGGCTTAAACAAGCACCTAGAGCATGGTATGAATGCCTTAAGGAATTCTTGCTTAAACAAGGCTTTGAAATAGGCAAAGTCGATCCTACTCTCTTCACTCATAAAGTCAATGGAGATATTTTTGTATGCCAAATATATGTCGATGACATAATATTTGGTAGTACTAACAAATCCTTTTGTGATGAGTTTAGTAGGATCATGACTAAGAGATTTGAGATGTCTATGATGGGTGAGCTCAAGTTCTTCCTTGGTTTCCAAATCAAGCAATTGAAGGAAGGGACTTTTCTTTGCCAAACCAAGTACACCCATGATATGTTGAGAAAGTTTGACATGGTGAACGCCAAGCCTATCAAGACTCCCATGCCAACTAATGGACATCTTGATCTCAATGAGGAAGGGAAAGCCGTGGACATCAAGGTATATCGCTCCATGATCGGCTCTCTTCTTTACTTATGCGCATCTAGGCCCGATATTATGCTTAGTGTGTGCATGTGTGCTAGATTTCAAGCTAACCCGAAAGAGTGTCACTTAGTGGCCGTTAAGAGAATCTTGAGATATCTAGTTCACACGCCAAACCTTGGCTTGTGGTATCCTAAGGGCTCCAAGTTTGAACTACTTGGCTATTCGGATTCCGATTATGCCGGTTGTAAAGTAGATCGAAAAAGCACTTCGGGGATATGTCAATTCCTTGGATGCTCCTTAGTGTCTTGGGGTTCTAAAAAGCAAAATTGTGTAGCCCTTTCCACAGCCGAGGCCGAGTATGTTGCAGCAGGTGCATGTTGTGCGCAACTACTTTGGATGAGGCAAACCCTTCGTGACTTCGGATGTAATTTCACCCATATCCCACTCTTGTGTGACAATGAAAGTGCCATAAAACTAGCAAACAACCCAGTGAGTCACTCAAGAACCAAACATATAGACATCCGACATCACTTCTTGAGAGATCACGAAATCAAAGGAGATATCGCAATTCATCATGTGAGCACCGACAAACAACTAGCCGATATCTTCACTAAGCCTCTCGATGAGTCAAGGTTTTGTGCTTTGAGAAGTGAACTAAATATACTTGACTCTCGTAACGTAGTTTGAAACCTAGCATGCTTGATTGATCAAATAGTATGACCTAGGCAAAACCAAATTTCAAAACTTTCATATATTGTGTTTCAAAATCTTTGAGAAAAGAACTTGCTTGAAATGACCATTGTTCTGTATTGATTGATTGTCACTGGTCATAACATGCAAGCTGTACGTGTCCACTCCAAGAAAGAGGTGTAGCAGCTTAGAGATAAATCTGTTCTATTGGTAACTGTCCGGCAGTGCCGGGCCAGCCGCGGAACTGCCAGGCCCCGGCAGTGCCGCGCTGGGCGCGGTAGTGCCACGACTTGTTGGTTCAGCCTGAATCGACTGTTACCGTGTGGGGCCAAAGGGAAAATTTTATCCACTCTTACCATGCGGTTTCTATCTCTCTCTCTCATTCTACCCAGCTCGTGACTATCCTCTCCTCCTTTTCTCTCTCTCTCTCGGGTGGTCAAGAGGGCGACCGACGACCTCCTTCTTCTCCGGGCTCCTTCCCGGCGAGAGAGGCCACCGGTGGTGCTGCTCCGGGTTCCCCTTCGGCGCAGCCTCCATCTTTCTTCCCCAAGGGTCTCCTTCCCTCTCCTCTTCTCAAGGTGAAACTTCAAATCCCTAACCCTAGTTTTTCCCGATTTATAAAATGCGCCATGGCTATTGTACTTAGAGGTTGTAGAAGGGTTTGTAAATGATAGAGAGGCAGTGGGAATGATGGATGTGGTGTTCCTTGGCTCAGATCTGGCCTGCCTGCGCGGCAGTGCCAGGCCCCGGCAGTGCCGTGCTCTGAGCGGCAGTGCCGGACTACAAGCAGGGATTTGATCCAAGTAACACCATATCCATCAAAGTCTATTGCCTCACTATGACCTACCAGCTCTTATGCAGTCGTCTAATTCACAGTTTCCATGTTTTAGATGTCGGGCGGAAGAGGAGATGAGAGAAGGGTGAAGCAGAGGATGGATCCACTCAGGGGGAGGAGCAAGCAGCCATCTCGTCGAGGTGGCTCTAGCTCCCAAGGGGATGTTTCAGCAAGGCAGCAGATCCGAGATGAGGCTAGACTGCAGATGCAAGGGCGACAGATTAGGGATGACCTTTATCCCAACACTCCAGAGCATCTGGCAGAGGTCAGCCGAGCACACTTGCAGCCATACACAGAGGATGTGCAGGAGAGGCCACCTCAGGACACCAAGGACAGGCAGCCTGTGTCCTACTACCAGCAGTTCAGCTCAGTGAAGACACAGCGCCAGCTCAATCCCTACAACCTTCAGAAAGATATGGGCATTGACTACAGGTTCTGGAATGAGTTCCATTCTGACTTTTATCGTTCAGTCCTGTACAATGCCAAGAACCAAAAGATACTGAGTATGAAGTATGTGGATTGGGAACACTTGGAGGCCAAGCATGATCGTGATATCAACAGGGTAGTGGCAACTTGCAAGGAAAGGAACATGTATGACTTGATGGGTTTCAGTTACAATTGGAATACCGAGATCATCCATCAATTTCATGCAACGCTCTATGTTGATAATGTGGTGGAGGAGATGCATTGGATGACCGAGGGACGTCACTACAAGGTCTCTTATGAGACCTTTGCTAGGATTCTCGGTTTGGGCAACGAGGATAGAGAGCTTGATAGTCTGCACCAGGAGATGACATTGACCGATAATGAGATTGCTTTCATGTATGAGGATCCTCGGAAGGCAGATGGGTTGGTCAAGGGGCTGAAGGGCTATTATTACATGTTGAACAACCTTTTCAGGCAGACTCTCAACCCCAAGAGTGGGTCTCATTCTAACCTCTATAGATATGGCAGGAACATGTTGGCTAGGATGGCCCCCAGGGCGAACCACTTCTCCATTTCCAGCTTCATTTGGACTGAGCTACAGATGGGAGCCGAGGATACTAGGAAGGCAGTGCTCTATGCCCCCTACATCATGTACATGATTGAGATGGTCTCCGGCTACACTTTTGCTAAGGATGGGCTGCATGAGCCTTATAGAGCAGAGAAGAAGAGGGCAACAATAGTTGACAGGCCAGAGAGCTCCTGCTCTTCCTATCAGAGGAAGAAGAAGAGCAAGCTGGCCAAATGGATTAAGGCCATCTTCTCTACTTGCACCTACGCAGCCCAGACAGCTCACCAGGCACTTGTTGAGCAGCGAGCAGAGCAGGAGCGGCCGGGTCATTCGCCGTTACCTCCACCCCGCTCTCCACCTCACTTCGACCTCTCCAGTCTCGATTCAGATGATATAGACTCAGATGACGACGAGGAGCAGGAGGAGATAGTGCCTGAGCCGTCACGTCGTTCTACACGTGCCTCGACCCGCTACACCAGTACTACCCATCGTCATGGGAAGGCCGTTGTAGAGCGACGACGACGATGACGATGACGACGACGACGATGGTGATGATGATGAGGGCGAGATTTCGTGGGACAAGTTAGCGTTTGATGATGAGTGAGTGTTTGGACACTCTTCTCTTCTCTACTTCTCTCTTTTTGGTGACTTGTTGCCAAAGGGGGAGAATTAGGCGAAGAGAAGGGGGTACAACACTTCTTTGTTCATGTCCCCATCTTTTAGTAGTTGTGAGTTGTGAGAGAGTTTGTCGGTCAAAACTCTAATTTGTAATACTCTATGTTGCTACTTCTTAGACTTGGATGTGGACATGTACTTTTATCTACTTATCTAGCTTGTCATATTCTGTTTAGATTTGTTGATTATTATGCTTTATGGCTGTTTTAAATTCCGCTGCGTTTGCTGACTGTTAGCCTGAGCGGCAGTGCCGCTCCAGGGCTGCGCCTAGAGCGGCAGTGCCGCTCTGGCTGACAGGCAGCAAACCTCTCTGATGTGCTTAAACTGTCATTCGCATCATGTATTTGTTCTTGACACAGTGTTTTGCACCCCACAAAGCTATTAGATGTGAAACTGAACCTCTTTACACTTTCAAATATGTGAATGTTGGCCTCTAATGCCAATTTGAGATTTCAGCTCTCATTCACACATTTAGGGGGAGGTTTCACACCTAAGCTTCTAAATCTCAAGTATTGTACCCTTCTATTGTAAGCTTCAATTGTGTTGTCATCAATCACCAAAAAGGGGGAGATTGTAAGTGCAATCAAGCCCTAATTGTGGGTTTTGGTGATAATGACCACACGATTGGAGAACTAATGAGATTTATGAAGATGACAAGCAGGTTAATGATAAGAAAGGATGGTGTATATGCATTGGTGGACCCCTCATATATTATTTCATCGGTTCCGGACTCAAAGTGCTATAACAAGCTTTTTCATTTTGAATTTGAGTTATAGGAATGCCGTACTATCAAGGGGGAATGCAAATACATTGCTATGGCTGAATGATATGTGCTCAAACCAACCCAAGCCTTCCCTATTTCTAACCAAAGACAGTTGCACTGAAATCAGATCTCTCTCTGTCTGTTTGGTAGGCGCGGCAGTGTCGGGCCGCGGCACTGCCGGGCTTTGGCTGGCACTGCCGCGACTTGTTGTAACCGTTGGAAGGCAGGGGATATTTACTCCATCTCCCTGCCACCCCAACGGTTATCCACGACCATAACACTTCTCCTACCTCCAGACAAGGCTTCCTCTCCCCATTGAAGGCTCCCAAGCTCTCTCTCACCAAATCTTTGATTCCTATTGATTCCAAGTGAGTTAGAGCCTCAAACCTTCACCAAAGAGAAGCCCTAGCTGAGATGTACTCCCTAGAGCACTTGATTTGAGCCATAGCCGGTGGATTTGATTCTATTACTCTTGGGTTCTTGGAACCCTAACCGGCTAGGCGTCGCCCTTGAGCTAGCCAACTTGTGTGGCGGCCTTGGGAGGTTTCTAATCACTCGTGCAGCTAGTTTATTACCCCTCACTTCAAGGATTTGGTTCCTTGACTTGAGAATGAGGTAGAGTTGCAAAGCTCATGACCTAAGTGGTCAACCTCAACAACGTGGAGGTAGGCAAGCCTTGGTGGCGAGCTGAACCACGGGATAAATCACTTGTCTCTTGTGCTTACTTGCTTTCATATTTCATACTTGTGAGCTTGTGATAGATTCTAGGGTTTGGCCCGATCTACTTCATACTACATATTTGGCTTGTTAGAGTTGGTTCTGCTGGTTCAGGAAACCTAGTGCTACATTTCCATTCATATAGATTTGGTTTGCTGTGGCTGGATTTTGAATTGCAAGCTTGGACCAGTTGTCTGCGCGGCAGTACCGGGCTGAGGCCGGAGTGCCGGGACGCGGCAGTGCCGGGCTCAGGGCGGTAGTGCCGGGCTTTGCTAATTGAGTTTTGAGCTATGATTTTTGACAGGCCTATTCACCGCCCCTCTAAGCTACACAGGTCCTTACAGATGGTCTTCCCCCCGAGTTCCTTGAGTACTGTGGTGGTACCTCAAACCCACCTTGGTATGCACTGAAAAGATAGTGTCTACCCAAGGTTCTGTGTCTGCTTTACTGCGTCTCACTAAACCCGATCCTTGGTGCACTAGGCATCAAGACTCTGTACCTTGATTACACTAGAGTAGCGTTTTACATCCTGATTGTACTTTTGCTAGTAGTTGCTGTATCTCAAGATGTATCCACATATCTCTGTTGTAATTCCGAGTAATAATAAATAAGATCCGGGTACTTGAAAAATTTTCTGAGTCCTTTGTCTTGTGCTCCGAGTACTAATTATATCTTGTGAAAGAAGGAAACTTGTCTGTTTGTTGTGTGCATGTTCACTGTTACTGACGCCGTCTGAAACATTCCCCCAACCGTTAGGGTTTTGAACAGTTTCATAACTCCATTTGGAAAGGGTGAACGGTTGCCGAAACAGATCTATAATAAGCCACCGTTGGGCCTGTGTTTTCCTCATGCTTTCATCAAGCCATTGTCCTCAGGGTTAGCAATCCTTTAGCCAATCCACAGTTGATGCACAGAAAATCTCTTGTCACCAATATGGGTCCCAAGAGACAATCCGTTGCGGAGAAGAAGAAAGCCAGAATCACCACCACCGGAAGGCCTCATCATCCAAACCCTCCTACTGAAGTCTTAGCGTGGAAGATGCCAGATACCAGGTAGACGGAACTGGCTTACTTGGCACAGCAAGGATTGCTTCGAGCACAACCGCTTGATGGGTGGAGAGTACCAACTGACCATCGCGCTCCCGCCCCCAATACCACGGAGATAGTTATGTTCAAATCCTTCGTGGAGCGAGGATTGGGGCTTCCGGCGTCTGACTTCCTGCGGGGGTTGCTGCACTATTATGGTTTGACTCTCAACCATATCACTCCCAATGCCTACTTCCACATTGCGATCTTTACCCATCTGTGTGAAGCTTTTCTGGGTATCTGCCCTTCCTTTACTCTCTTTCGTTACTTCTTTTGGGTGAAGTGTCAACCCAGTGATGCTAGCGTAGAGGTAGTCGGAGGGGCTAGCATCCAACTTAGGCTAGAGGTAGCTAGTCAATATATAGTTGTAGAGTTATCGGAATCTGTCCGAGATTGGCCCGCCGGGTGGTTTTATATGGCAAACCCGCCACCAGCCCTTCATCGCCATGATGGATGGCCGCCGCAGAAGTGTCGTGAGTGGAAGGACAAGATTACTACGGAGGAAGTAGAGACTGTCCAACCCTTCATTGACATGATTGATGGGTTGAAACTCAGCGGACTGACCGGTTACACCGTCGTCCAAGACTTTGTTGCGCATCGCATCCATCCTCTTCAACAGCGAGCCAATTTTGGCTTCGAGTATCTGGGTACGAAGGACCTGGGTCATCATGACGCGAAGCAGCTGCCTGATCATGAGATCCTGAGGCGGGTGAACCAACTGCTCAAGAGCCGTGAACATCTTGTTCCGGTGATGATGACATTCTGCGCCATCAATCCGCCTCCTCAAGTGAATAGGTGATCTGTCTTGTCTTTGAGATTCTTAGTAGATATCCTTCTGACTGGACCAAATTTTATATAGGGCCAGGGGAGGGATAACAATGATTGTCCTCCCCTGCCTCCAGCGGCTGAGGAGGGCGGAGGCATAGCTCTGGGGGGTCCTATCCGAAGTGAGGACCTGCCAAACAAACCAAGCTCTGCTGATGATATTGATTGGCTTGACACAGGCTCAACTGACTCTGATGTCATGCTCATAGACCCGGAAGCCGCGAGTAGCCGAAAGAGGTCTCCGACGCCATTGCAAGAGGCCAGAGGACCTGTCCCCAAGAAGGCTCGCACTGGTAATCGCCGTGCTTGTCAAAAAGTACTTTTATCAACCGAATTGGCTAAAAAGCATTGTAATATTAGTGCTCCGGGTAAGAAGAAACTCGAGTACTCTGTAGTCTTTCTGATATTGGATTTTGATAAGCCCTTGTATTATATCCTTATTTTTTTCAGATGTTGAAATAGCCCAGGAGACTTCCAGTGGTGCGGTTCCTGAAGAGATTCCGGCTCCAGACCCGGAGAAGAAGCCACTCTTGAAGCTGTCGCGGGTTTTGAAGCTCACAAAGTAAGTCGTAAAACTTTCCTTGGAGTACCCGTCTATTTCTGGTACTAGCATAGGTACTTGTTTGTTGTAGGAAAACGAAGCCGGCTGCGGCACTCTCTGCTGCTGTCCCCGAGGCCCGGGCGGTAGAAGAGTCGGAGGTGCTAGACAAGGAAGAATCCAGTGCTCCTCCTATTTTTAGCCAGGTAGATCCTCTGCCCGGCTCCTCTCCATCGGGTCCTCAGGTCAATACAGCGCCTGAAGTGGATATGCTTCCATTGCCTCAGGTTGGTGTGCCATACTCAATCTTCCGTTCTCCTGCTCAGTTGGAATTTGACCGAGTAATCAATGAGTGGTTTTTCCGCACTCGACAGCCGGATGAGCCGACTCTGGAAATGGTCTTGGCCGACGTCCGTGCTGAAACTTCCACTCACCCACAAGGAGGATCCACAGATGCCCCCGAGTCTTCGCGCCAAGGAGCGACACTTGATGTTCTGTGGTATGACCAAGACCTCACCCGGCTGAAAGAGTTGAGTGAGCAAGTGGCGGGACCTGTCGAAGCGCTTCGCAATTTTGTTGAGGTGATTATCTTGAAGTCTTCTTCATATGTTGTAGTCTCATCCGAGTACTTATAGTATTGTGTCTACGTAGGGCTTCGATGTAAAGGTCAAAGAGCAAATTACTCAGATTCGCCAGGAGATGTCCCGTGAGAATCAGGAGCTCAAAGATTACATCGCCCATGATCAAATTAGCCAAAAGGTGGCTACTCAGCTGCTGCACAATCGCATTAATGAATTGCAAGGCAATCTTAAGGTTGTCGTTGCTGAGCGCGATGCAGCCAACAATCGAGAAGTTGCGCTAATTGCCAAAGATGCTGCCTTGGAGCAAAAACTGAAAGAGCTCAAAAAATCTTCCAAGAAACAGGTGGCTGGTAAGTTGACAGTACTGCCCCGAGTCCTTATTGCTTGTTGCAGACTAGTGACCCTTATCTAAATGGTGTTGTTTTAGATGCGAATACATTGGCTTCCGGGTGGCAGAATGCTTTCAACCGGAAGGAGGCGGAGCTCGAGGAGGTATATGCTGATGCCCAAAATACTCTTCAAGAAGCCAAATTGATGCGTGAGGGTGCTGACCAGGACCTCCTGCAGGCTTTGAAATCTACGAAGGAGTCGCGGGAAGCCCTCGAGTCTTCGCAAGCTTCATTGAAGGCGTTAGAGCGTGCCATCGAGCCTATCCTGAATATGATTCCGCGCCCTGAAGGAGTCAACGAATCCTTGATTGATCGGGCCAAGGCTGCACCCGGGCGGCTGGCTCAGTACATCAAGGATATGTCGACTTCGTTGGTGCAGGGTCTAATGGTGACACTGCGTCTGCATCTGCCGTCCTTCGACTTGTCATCCCTCATGACGCTCCCTGAAGGTAACGGTGATGAGGATCTTGCGGCGATGCAGGAGGAGGTGAAGGCCGTAGCGGAGGAGTACTCGCAGATTTTAGATCTTGTAGAGTAGTGCGTCCTCCTTGGTTCTGTGGCCATAACCTGTATCTCCTGTAAACAATTATCATGAAGCATAGAGAATCAAAGCATAAGTTACTTTTGAGACTTGCTGATTTCATATATTGTCGACTCGTCATTGCAAAAAATGTTTTGTCAATGTGTCGTAGTGCGGATGTATGACCAGGCGTCTTATTAGACGGGTCTATCCAGGTGCTCTCTAGCACTTTAAGCTTGGGTCATGCGACTTCATTTCTCTAATAGTCTTTTATTGATCATATAGAGAACTTAGTATGCCCGAGTACTACTCTTAGTACCCTTGTGCAAGGGATAAATTTGATCAAGCACCTCTAAAGGACCAAACATTGGTACTTGTTGGGTGAATCATATCCTCTTGGTAGTCGCAGCTTGAGTGCAGAAGTAGGCGGACCTCTGTCCAGTTGATTAAGTAACAGGGTGAGTACTACTCTCCTTGTTATGCCTTATAAGAACTAGTAGCTACTTTTGTAGATACTATATTCGTTATGGGCTGATAGCCAGGTATTAAATTGTACTATCATTTGAGTTGTATTGAGCTCGAAGCTCGTAACTCAAGTTTGGTTGCCACTGAACCAATCCATCCGAGTAATATAATATATTAGTCGGTGGGATACAATAGCTAAGGCTTATTGTATCGTTGATGAATTTCATCGACTAAGTAGTCGAGATGAAGATAAAAATAAGTCATGAAGCTTTTGTTTCTGATGAACTTCCAACTTTATTAATATCCGGGTAATGAGTACATTTGCCCTGAGTCAAATTTGTAGCGTAGTCCTTAGGTATGGAATTTCTTAAGATGCTCAATATTCCATGAATTTGGCAATGGAGAACCATCCTCGGTGACTAGCTCAAATGACCCGGGTCTTGTTACTTTAGATACTATGTAGGGTCCTTCCCACGGACTCATAAGCTTGTGGCGTCTTGTAGTATTATGAATCTTCTTCAAGACCATGTCGCCTATTTGGAAAGTACGGTGATGGATGTTCTTGTCATAGTAGCATCTCATCCCTTGAAGGTATCTTGCTGACTGAAAGAGTGTGGCTAATCGGGCTTCTTCAAGACTGTCGACTTCTAGTCGCCTTGTATCATTAGCCTCACCTTCATTGTACTGCTCTGTTCGTGGGGAGTTCCAGATTAGGTCTGCCAGGAGGATTGCTTCCGTTCCATATGTCAGGAAGAAAGGAGATTGGCCTGTTGCCCGACTTCGCTGTGTCCGTAGCCCCCAGACTACCTTAGGCAGCTCTTCGATCCACTTCCCGCCATGATCTTTTAGAAGGTCAAATAGCCTTGGTTTTAACCCGGCGAGAATGAGGGCATTTGCTCGTTCAACTTGACCATTTGATTGTGGATGAGCCACGGATGCGTAGTCTATCTTAATTCCACAATCGCTGGCCCATGATTTGAACTCGCTAGCCGTGAAGGGGGACCCAAGATCAGTGATAATTCTGTATAGCATCCCAAAGCGATGGAAGATACTCTGCATGAATTGTACCGATTTGAATGCATTGAACTTGACCAATGGCATATACTCAATACACTTGGTAAATTTGTCGATTGCGACGTAAATGTACTCGAATCCGCCTGGAGCACGCTTGAGGGGACCCACCATGTCGAGTCCCCAACATGAGAAGGGCCATGACGAAGGAATACAGATCAACTCATGTGCGGGTACATGTTGTTGTTTGGCGAAGAACTGGCATGATTGGCAGCGACGGACTAAGTCTTCTGCATCTTTCAAGGCTGAGGGCCAATAGTACCATGATCTGAAGATTTTTCCAACTAATGTCCTTGATGCTGTATGGTTGCTGCAACACCCGAAATGAACCTCATTTAGGATTTCTCTGCCTTCTTCCGGTGAGATGCACTTGAGGAGGACTCCTGATGAAGCGCCGCGTCGATATAGCCTGTCTCCGACTAGAACAAAATTTTTGCTACGTCTGGTGACCTGCTCTGCAGCAATTTTATCACTGGGCAGTTTATGCTCCTTGAAGTAGTCGATGAAAACTTGTGTCCAGTCGGGTGCTAGAGTTAGAATCTGAGCGGAGGGTGCCGGGTCAACCTCTTCCTTCTCTTGGATTGAGGGTTTGGATAACTCATGTATGAATGTACCATTGGGAACCATGGCTCTATCGGATCCCAATTTTGCTAGGATATCTGCTGCCACATTAAGGTCCCGAGTAATATGAATGAGTTCCAGCCCTGAAAAGTGTTTTTCCAGCTTACGGACTTCCGCGCAATAGGCGTTCATTGTTTCCTTGGTGCAGTCCCAATCTTTGTTAACTTCATGAATTACCACGAAAGAATCGCCATAGACTAGGAGTCGCTTGATGCCCAATGTGACCGCTAGCTTGAGCCCGTGAAGTAGTGCTTCGTATTCGGCTTCATTGTTGGTAGCAGGCCACATTATCTGGAGGACGTACTTGAGCTGCTCTCCGGCGGGCGATACAGGTAGTACTCCGGCTCCTGCTCCATCGAGTTTTAAGGACCCATCGAAGTACATCTTCCAATGCTCAGGAATAGCGTTGTCTTGGTTCTGTTGTATTTCTGTCCACTCAGCGACGAAATCGGCCAGGGCTTGTGACTTGATTGCTTTCCTTGGAGTGAACTTGATGTTGAGCGCCCCTAACTCGACTGTCCACTTGGAAATTCTTCCGGTAGCATCGCGGTTGCGAAGGATTTCTCCCAGTGGAAAGTTTGTTACCACTGTTATCTCATGAGCTTCGAAGTAGTGTCGTAGCTTTCTTTAAGATATAAGCAGAGCATAGAGTAATTTTTGTACTTGCGGGTACCTGACCTTTGAATCGGAGAGTACCTCGCTGATGTAGTATACTGGTTGCTGGGTGTTATAGATGTGCTTGTCATCTTTGCGCTCCACCACAATTGTCGTGCTCACAACATGTGTGGTGGCTGCAATATAAAGCATCATTGGCTCCCTGGGTCCTGGTGGCGTCAGTATTGGTGAAGTGGTGAGGTATCCTTTGAGTTGTTCAAAGGCCCTGTCTGCTTCTTTTGTCCATTGAAATTTATCCCCAGCTTTGAGTAGTTTGAAGAAAGGCAGTCCCTTTTCTCCCAGCCGTGAGATAAATCGGTTGAGCGCGGCCATGCACCCGGTGAGTTTCTGAACATCCCTGACTGATGTAGGTGGCTTCATATTGATGATAGTTGTGATCTATTTTTGACTAGCCTCGATGCCTCGATGACTAACAAGGAAACCGAGTAACTGTCATGAGGGTACTCCGAAGACACACTTCGTGGGATTGAGCCTCCATTGGTAAGCGCGTAGCCGGGTAAAAGTTTCCTCTAGGTCTGATATGAGGGTAGTCGGATCCTTCGTCTTTATGACCACATCATCAACATATGCTTCCGCGTTGCGTCCGATTTGGTCGCCAAAACAATCTTGGATAGCACGCTGATAAGTATCCCCTGCGTTCTTCAACCCAAAGGACATGGTTTTATAACAGTAGGCGCTGAAGGGAGTTATAAACGATGTCTTAGGTTGGTCTTCTTCTTTGAGGGCAATCTGATGGTATCCGGAGTAGCAATCCAGAAATGACAATAGAGCAGAGCCGGCGATGGCATCAACTATTTGATCTATCCGCGGTAATCCAAAGGGATCCTTTGGACAGTGCTTGTTGAGGTCTGTGTAGTCGACACACATGCACCACTCGGTGTAGTTCTTCTTCTTGACTAGTACTGGATTAGCTAACCATTCGGGGTGGAGGATTTCTCTGATAAACCCGGCCGTGAGTAATTTAGCTATCTCCTTCTTGATTGCCTCTTTCTTCTCCGGTGAGAATCGTCGTAGTCTTTGCTTGATGGGTCTAGAGCCCTCTTTTAATTCCAATTTGTGCTCAGCCAAGTTCCTTGGGACTCCCGGCATATCGGCCGATTTCCAAGCAAATATATCTTTGTTTGCTCTAAGGAACCTAGTGAGCGCGAGTTCCTATTCTTTAGATAGGTGAGCACTGATAACCGCTGTCTTAGAGGGATCACCGGTTTCCAGGTCAATGGTTTTTGTAGAGACTTCTGCTGATGGTTGGATAGCACCCGCCTTCTTATTTGGGATTTCTGAATCTCCAGGCTTGGTGTTATGCACCATCTGTGCGAGTTCTTGTACTTCCAAGTTGAGTTGAGCCTTTTCATCGATTTGGACAGCCTCTGTGTCACAATCAAATGATCGCTTCAAGTCACCCCTGAAGGTTAGAATTCCCTTAGGACCCGGCATCTTCAGTAGAAGGTATGGGTAGTGAGGTACTGCCATGAACTTGGCGATAGCTGGTCGTCCAAATATGGCGTGGTATGACGACTCGAAGTCGGCTACCTCGAAATTGATGTACTCAGTTGAAGGGTCGAGATGGCGGACTAGAGGGGGGTGAATATTCCTTTCTAAAATTAAACGTACCGGCTAACCGAAACAAATGCGGAATTAACAACTATCGGTCTAGCCAAGACTACACCCCTCTATCTACACTCTCAAACACCTTATAAAAGATCCTAAACAAAGCAATTAAGGTGTCGGGCTAGCTAGAGCTCACCTAAACAATTCTAGCTTGCAAGGTTACACAAACCTAAGCAACTAGTACTCAATCAATCGGGGAGCTCCTACACATTCCACTAAGCAAAAGCACAAAGCCTAAGCTCACTAGCAATGCTCAATAACAAGGCTACGCAAGCCAAATTAGAGAGCTCAACTTAGCTATACAAACTAAGCAATGTGACTAGCAAGACTACAAGTCAACTAGTCACTCACGGGATTAACTTCTATCCTACACAAGCTAAGAAGGTAACTAGCATGCTACACAAGCTAACTAATTGCAAGAGCAACTACACTAGCACAAGTATATGAACAAGTAAATACAAGATAGTGAATGGAGTTTGCAAACCACCAAGAAGATGAACACAAAGTTGACACGGTGATTTTTCTCCCGAAGTTCACTTGGTTGCCACCAAGCTAGTCCCTGTTGTGTCGACCACACACTTTGGTAGTTCGGCGGCTAATAGGCACCACACCTAGCTCGACGCCGCAAGAACTCACCCACAAGTGAGGGTAACTCAATGACACACTCTACTAGTGTTGCTCTTCGCGATCCCCGCGAGGCGAGCACAATGCCCCTCACAATCCTTCTCCGGAGCCACGCACAATCTTCACGCGGGCTTCACGACGGAGACTCGATCACCAAGCCGTCTAGGAGGTGGCAACCTCCAAGAGCAACAAGCACCACCAGCTTGCAACACGAACACCTAGTGCCACTCGATGCAATCTCTCAAAGCAACGCACTAGAATCGCTCACTCGCAATAGATTCGCACACTAGCAAGCACAAGCGAGTTAGAGGGCTCCTAAGCACTCCCCAACCATGGACACTAAGTCCCTAGGGTGCTCAACCTCTCCGAAGGGCCGGCCACCCCTCTATTTATAGAGGGGAGCCACCAACTAGCCGTTTTCCCCTTTTCCCGAGCTTCCAAGCCTTCGGTCGGTACTACCGACCAAAGGGTCGGTACTACCAGCGGTCAAAATGGCCGTTAGAATCGCCTTTCTAACACGGGCGGTAGTAGGGTCGGTACTACCGGCCCCTATAGCGGTACTACCTCTAGGCCAGATCTAGATCTACACAGAACGCCTTCAAACTTTCTCCAAACGTCGGTACTACCAACCGGGGGGTCGGTACTACCGGGGGTCGGTAGTACTGTCCCTATGGCGGTACTACCTTTAGGCCAAATCTAGATCTACACAGAGAACCTTCAAAACGACTTCGATCGCCGGTACTACCGACCAGGGGTCGGTACTACCGAGGGTTGGTAGTACCGGCCCTATGGCGGTACTACCTCTAGACCAAAAATGGCCCAACACAGAGAGCATGCGATCTGTTCGCGGAGGGGTCGGTAGTACCAGCCTTATGGTGGTACTACCTCTAGGCCAAAAATGGCCCCAACACAGAGAACATGCGATCTGTTCGCGGAGGGGTCGGTAGTACCGGCCTTATGGCGGTACTACCTCTAGGCCAAAACTTCTCCGCGCTAAAACGGCCATAACTCTTAGCTCCGAACTCCGATTTCGATGATCTTGGACATTTTGGAAAGCTTATTCAGAGGGCTACACAACCCACATGAATACAAGATCCAAAGCACAAAGGATTAGTACAGTTTTCCAATCCAAGATCTATCGCTCCTCTTTTTCCAACCTGAAAGTGCATTCGCCCCCAATGTGGGTTTTGGCTAATTAATGACAATCAAATTAGGGACTAACCAGTTTATAAAAGCATGTATGCAGGTGTTAGTCCTTTGAAAGATTTGAAACGTTGAAATCTCGTGAACAAAGCGCGTAGGATATTGTTGGACATAAAGATGCCTAGCTCAAGTGGTAGTTTAAAATTTCAATTTTAAACTTGAGTTATAGGTAAGCCGGACTATGAAGAGGGTCACAAAGTAAGTTGGCTAGATGTGGAGAAAAGTGCTCAAATCGACTAACCTTAGTTCGCTTGAGAGACACCGCACAATCACGAACACGTAGAGGGTAAATTCTTTTGGTCGGTGGTACTGACCATTGGTGGTCGGTGGTACCGACCACAGCTTCTCTGCGCAGCGCTCAGACACCCTCTCTGTGTTGGTCAAAAATGACCTGGCGGTAGTACCGCCATAACCTCGGTACTACCGCGCGCGGTGGTACCGACGCAAGGTCGGTAGTAACCTGGTTTGCAACCCTCTCTGGATAGAGTTGTTTTTGACCTAGCGGTGGTACCGCCATCACCTCGGTAGTACCGCCCGCGGTGCTACCGACCCATGGCCGGTAGTTTCCAATTTTGCAAGGCTCTCTGTTTCGCGCTGTTTTTGGCCTGGCGGTAGTACCGCCATTACTTCGGTAGTACCGCCCGCGGTGCTACCGACGCAAGGCCGGTGGTAACCAAGTTTGCAGAGCTCCCTGTGTAGAATTGAAAAAGGCTTGGCGGTGGTACCGCCATCACCTCGGTACCACCGGGATCGGAGGTACCGACGAAGGTCGGTGGTACCCTGGCTTTGCGAGGCTCTCTGTGTTGTGTTGAATATGACTTGGCGGTGGTACCGCCATAACCTCGGTACCACCGGCCTCGGAAGCACCGACGCAGGTTCGGTGGTTGAAAGTTTTTCAGGGCTCTCTGGACTGACTAGCTTTTGACTTGGCGGTGGTACCGCCATTACTTCGGTACCACCGACCTCGGAGGAACCGACCCTCGGGCGGTAGTTTCCGAGGGACCGAGTCCCTAACTGAGTTGCTCTCTGTTCGAGCTTGTTTTGGCCTGGCGGTGGTACCGCCATTACCTCGGTACCACCGGCCTCGGTGGTTCCGACCTTGGCCCGGTGCTTGTCAGTTTGACCAGATCTGTGTGTATGCGACCGTTGTGTCATGGTCGGTGGTACCGACCATGGCTGGTCGGTGGTACCGACCAGCCTCGGGACTGAGGGAGTATAAATGCCTCCCCTCTTCACTTTTCACGGTTAGGGACAGAGACTATACACTTATTGCTGACCTAACTCTAGACAAACTCTCTCCAAGCATTGACTCACCCATCTCTTCCCCCTTTGCTCCTAGATTCATTCCCTTGCAAGATTTGAGCTAGGGAAGTGAGATTCGAGAGTGGGAAACATCAATCTTCGACTTGAGCACTTGGTTTCCATCTTGCCGGCTTGTTTTGTGTCTTTTACTCTTGAGCTCTTCGAGCTCTAGCCGGTTAGGTGTTCTTCGTGGTAGCCCGTATTGATTTACTTGTGAGGGCTCCCCGAAGCGTTTGTATTACCCTGAGAATTCTAGTAGAGATACTCTCGTAGCCTTTGTGGTTACTTGAGTGAGGCGAGGAGGTGAAATAGACTCCGACCTTTGTGGTCACCTCAACAACGAGGAAGTAGGCACTCCTTAGTGGATTGGCCGAACCTCGGGATAAATCTTGTGTCCCGTGTGCTTGTTGTTGTTGTCCCTATTTTCTCTACTTCTCTTGTTATTGTGTTCTTCGTGTTCTTCCTATCCCTATCTTGTTCTTAGGTTGGGAAGGCTCGATCTATATCAAGGGGAGCAACCAAGGTTTCGTGAGAGTAGTTTTACCATAAATTATTCTTCGGAAAGTTGGCTAGAAACTTGTTTTATCTTCATATCTTACTTTCATCGGATTTGTAGTTTCTTTTAGGATCCCGGTTGTGCCGTTTGTTTGTGTTGGTAGTACCGGTGTTTCACACCCGGTAGTACCTACCCAAACAAACCGGCCTCTCCGGTTGCTATCTAACTACATCTTATAGTTTGTGAAGTTTCAGATAGTCAAAAATCACCTATTCACCCCCCTCTAGGCTGATTCGGTCCTTTCACAACCAAAGCTTTCTCTGAAACTTCTCCGAGTTGATCCAAATCAACTCCAACACCTTCTCCTTTGCAAATGTGCCAACACCACCAAGTGTACACCATCATGTGCATGTGTGTTAGTATTTTCACAATCATTTTTCAAAGGGTTTTCACTTGTTCTCACCACGCCACTCGATCCTAGCAACATCGCAATGTTAGATCGCTCAAGTGGCACTAGATGACCGATATGCAAACAAGTTTGCTCCTCTTGATAGTACGACCATGTATCCTAAACCCGATCATAATCTTCTCTACACACCTATGACCGGTGAAATGAAATGCCCTATAAGTATACCTTTGCCTTGCGCATTCCATTCCATCTCCTCCGGTGTTGATGCAACACATGCACCAACCTATCATCAAATGATATGATCCACTTCATATCATCACATGACCTCCATGGTCCATCGATCTTGACCTCACTTGATCTTCACCATTGCTTCGGTCCTTCGGCGCCAAGTCTTTGCTCAAGCCTCCCGACACTCGGTACCAACGGCTTCAAAGCCTCCAACTTGCCCTTCACCTTCGCAACCAGTCCATCAAGTCAAGTCTTGCCTTGATCTTCACCATCTTAGCCACATGACTCCATGTCATGTCTCATATGCAATAAGCTCCTTCATTTCTCATTCATATGTGAACTAATTTCCTGTGTATCTCACATAAGCACATATTAGTTCACCTAGGTTGTCACTCAATTACCAAAACCAAACTAGGACCTTTCATCAGTCCGGTAATTAATCCGAGTTCCATAAGTGACGGGTAGTATGATCCTTCCTAGTGGTATGGCTGCCTTTCTGGGTACTATGCCGTAAAAGGGGGCGCTTGATGGTGTGAGCTGGGTTGCGAGGTCCAAATTCATCTTGCGTAGGGTGCTTGCAAAGATAACGTTGAGTCCTGCTCCTTCGTCGATGAGTACTCTTCCCAGTTTAAACCGGGCGACCGTAGGATCCAAGACTAGCGGGTAATGTCGTGCATTGGAGACATTGGTCCATTGGTCTGCTCGAGAGAAATTGATCGGACACTCGGACCAATCCAGGAATCTGGGGGTAGCCGGCTCTGTAGACATGATCTCTCATAGGGAAAGTTTCTGGAGACGTTTGCTGTCGCTGGTGGTTACTCCCCCAAATATGACATTGATGGTCCCTTTGGGGTGTTGGAAACCACCGGCGTCCTGCTGAGGGTCGTCAGCTACTTTCTTCCCTTTATCTTTCTTGTTTCTATTGAAGTCAGAGTTCAAGCCTCGCTCCTTGAGCTGTCGACAATTCCTGGCCTGATGTCCTCCTTTCGGATGGAAAGGGCACGGTCCGTCGAGTAAGTCGTCAAAGGTGGATGGCTTGTTTCCTTTCTTCTGAGGCTCCATAGCCGCTACAGTGTTGTCCCCGATTCTCTTGCGGGTGTTTTGCTGAGCAGCTTGATTGCCTCTCTGATTGTTTCCTCGATCACCATGCGTGTTCCTCTCAGGAAAGCGTTCCTGTGTGCGTTCTTCTGTCGCCATCATGGAATTTACTGCCCGATGAAACTCGTCGGCGGTGGTCAGGTCATGCTTGATGAAATCTTTGTAATTGTACCTTTCGCAAATTCCGTTGCCAAAAAGGTCAATTACTTCTCTGTCCGTGATGTCAGAGACTGTGGAGCGAATTTCTGAGAAGCGTCTGTAATACTCCCGCATTGTCTCGTTTTTCTGCTGCTTGCATGTCCTGAGCTTAGTCCGGGGATCTTATCTCTCGGGGACACCCGCAAAGTTCTCTATGAAGATGCGATGGAGTTGTTCCCAGGAGTCAATGGACTCGGACTTAAGTCTGTCAAACCATGCAAGTGGCATTGTTTCTAGAGCCATGGGGAGAAAAAGTGCTTTGACGTCGTTGCTTCCTCCTGCCAATTCGACTGCTTGAGCGTATAGCCTGAGCCATCGTTTTGGTTCTGTCTTCCCATCGTACTTTGAGTAGTTTTCAGGTTTGAATTTTCGTGGGAATGGGACTGCTCGGAGTCTTTGGGAAAAACAAGGGAAGCGATCGACTGCGTCGGATGCTGCGATTGCGACTCCTCGGTATGATGATTCGACTCCTCGGTTGGCCAAGCGACTCCTTGCTGGAGCCCGACCGAGTCGTTCATGAACAGGTCGCCTCTGGCTTGGATGGGATGATGCTTGTTCGTCGGCCAAAGACTCAAGATTTCGCCCTTTGAGCTGTAGCGCGGTAGTTTGAAGCATGACTAGCCGTCGCTCTTCTTCGGGGGTACGATTGTTCTTAGCTCCCATCTCAGTAGCCAGAGCGATGATGTTTTAGTAAGGTGTCTGGTAGACCTTGTGACAAGCAACCCTCATGAACTCAGGTTCAAGGTTGTGGGAACAATCGGCTCGTCGTCGATTGTGATCATTCTGAGATTGGTTCTCCTGATCATGCTGGGTGCGAGCTTGGTGCTCCGCTTCCTCTTCCAGACGCCTTCGGCTATTATATTCTTCAAGCCGTATTTGGTAACGTTCCATGGCCTCTTTTCGATGATTTGCTCGCCTCCTGCGGGCTTCTTTGGCCTGGTTCCTCCTAATTTTCTCGGTCTTCATAGACTCGATTTCTCCGGGTCCTTCTGGATCATTATCATATATCATACTCGGGGTTTCGTCATCTCGGAGGACATCTGGAGGAGTTGGAGGTCGTAGAGATGATTGGTGTCCTGCCATGAAGACCTCGCAAGTATAGCCCTAATTTGTTGGCCCCAGTGTAACCGACTCCAGAGTAGAGGCACTAGAATTTAGCTCTGTTGAGGTGCCGTGTTCCTCAGAGGGGAGCTGATGCCCGTGCTGGTACGGAAGAATTTGGTCAATCGTGCCAATCAATCTAGCCGGGGCTGATTGTAGTGGCCAATGGACGATACTGCCTTCCTGGGTTGAGCTGAAGACAAGTCCCTGTTGGGCTCCAATCAAGGGAATCTGTTGACACTCCTTGAACTTCGCATCAATTAAGTTTTTGTAGCAATCAGCCGAGTTCCGCGGTCCAAAAGTAACGCCAGGTCTGGTGTCCGAGTCCTTTTCGGTCTCAGAATTAGAGCCCGAGTAGGAGTCGGAAGCTTCGGCCTGATCTTCGGAATCTTGCGGACCTTGGATTGCGAGGTTTGCTAGACTCTGGGTGAGATCATCCATCTTTGGCATAACTTGCGCTTCTGATTCGTTGTGAAGATGTCGATGCAGCTTCCCTTGATCGTCCGCGATGCAAGTCTACGAGCCAAAAACGAAAATTGATCCCGCCGAGAACATGTTGACGTGGTTCGTCGAGCTCTTGATCGTCGAATCACCGAGAGCCCCTACCTGGCGCGCCAACTGTCAGTGTTTGTTCACTGGCAACTCGTCTTGAGGGATCTCAGACGATTTGTTCAGTGGGGATCGGCGTTCGTAGGACTCGGCGAGTACATAGGGACAACGATTTATACTGGTTCAGGCCGCTAAATAGCGTAATACCTTACGTCCAGTGCGGCGTGTGCCTTGTGTTATGATTCAAGATTCAATTTCCTCAAAGCCTGCGCCTGCTTCCCCTTATATATCCGGGTGAAGCATAGCACAGCCCGAGTCCTAGTCAGTTACAACAGGAGAGTCCTATTCTAATTACAAGACTTCCTTTAAGAACTCAACTAGGTTACAATGAGAGTCCTAATCCATGTAGACTTCGTATCACATCCTAGGATCTCCCGTGCCATCCAGGGTTAATCCAAGTACTCATCTTCTGATGATATCTTTGACATCCTGGTCCGTCAACAGTGGAGGAGATCAAGAACGGGGGCCCTGGATCACTGTAAAAGGATTCGACACCACAGTTACAATGAACGATTCAGTTCCTCGATGGAAAACTAAACTCTAAACAAAACCCAAGACCTAACGATGACAGCGGCGACTAATTATAGGGTTTAGGTCGTCGTCCCTGCTGGACGCGCCCCCTAATGGGCTTAAGACGATACACGGCCCATAAGACCAAAAGACGGTGTCGCACACCGTGATAGATTCTGGACGCTGACTTGTTTCGACGATTCCCGTTGACTCCGGACGTATTTTGACATGATTCCAAAGCCATTGGTTAGCTTATCAAATTATCTTTCCAAGCATATCTGGTTCGTCAAAAACGGAGTCTGTATGCGTCCGAGGCGTTGATTTTACCCGGGACTGCTCCTGAATTCCGAGGGTGATGAGGTAGCTGAGTTGGAGACGGATTGCAACTTGGGGAAGACCATGGCGTCGGTGTGTCCAGCGTGGCGATGTCCTCATCAGGAATCATAGATTAGGTGAGAGAGAGCTTGAGAGCCTTCAATGGGGAGAGAGAGCCTTGTCTGGAGGTAGGAGAAGAGTTATGGTCGAGTGTAACCGTTGGGGTAGCATGAAGGTGGAGTAAATACCCCCTGCAAGCCAACAGTTGAAACAAGTCACGACAGTGCCGGCCTTAGCCCGGTAGTGCCACAGCCCAGCACTGTCGTGCCCTGGGGCGGCACTGCCGCGTCTACCAGAAGACAGACATAGATCAGAATTTTGTGCAGCTGTCTTTGGTTAGAAAGCAAGGATGGCTAGGTTGGTTTTGAGCACATGATATTCAACCATAGTGGTATATTTGCATTCCCCCTGATAGTACGACATTCCTATAACTCAAATTCATATAATATAAAAGAGCTTGTTGTAGCACTTTGAGTCTGGAACCGATGAAATGTAGTATGAGGGGTCCACCAACACATGAACACCATCCTCTTTCATTATAAACCTGCTTGTCATCTTGATAAATCTTATTAGCTCTTTAATCGTGTGGACATTATCACCAAACCCCACAATTAGGGCTTGATTGCACTTACAATCTCCCCCTTTTTGGTGATTGATGACAACACAATTAAAGTTTACAAGAGAAGGGTATGAAACTTGAGATTTAGAAGCAAGGATGTGAAACTTTCCCCTTAATGTGTGAATGAGAGCTGAAATCTCAAATTGGCATTAGAGGCCAACTTTCACATATCAAAAGTGTAGAAGTAGGTTCAGTTTTACATTCAATAGCTTTGTGGGGTGCAACAAACTGTGTCAAGAACAAATATGTGATGCGAATGACAGTTTATGCACATCAGAGAGATTTGCTGCCTATCTGCCTGAGCGGTACTGCCGCTCTTGGCGTGGCACTGCCGCTCTGGCTTTCAGACAACAAAAACAGTTTGCTGCACCGAGGATTAAATTTTTGTGTCATCATTGTTCGAGGATTTCATTTGGTATTCATTATGTTCATCTCTTTCCATGGCGATATATCCACTCTATCACTTGTATTACATTTGCTACATTTTTGCAAGTGATAATTCTATTTTCTTGTTGTTAGTCAAAGTAATTATCTTTTGTAGGTGTAATTATTATTGCTTCTTTGCTCACTTAGTTGTAAATGACATAGATTTTGTGTGACATAGAGATCATAACTAACTAGAATCTTGCACTTTTATAGAGCTAGCGCAAAATTCGCTTCGTTATTTAGTTATCTAGCATAGTTGTTTAAGTGTTGTTATAGAAATTTCTATAGGCTATTCACCCCCCTCTAGCCATTTATTAAAACCCACGTCAGCAGCTTATTAGTGCATCCATGCAATTATGCACCTATCTATTCATTCATTCAAGTTATTTACATCAACAAGCCACAACCCTAGTCACATCATCAACTAACATATATTATTTGTCCATATCGGTATATCACATTATCCACTAAAAATTATTTGCGACATCTACAACAACACATTGAGTATTTTTCTAGTTTTATCAAACATTGGCTCTAATCAAAGGGGTGGTACAATCATTTAGAGCTATTTATTAGTTGTTCTAGCTTAGAGAACTAGCTAACAACTAGTGATTGAGAAGGTTACTATCATAAGGCACCAAACACTTAGATCTACCTACTGCTTTTAATTTATGTGTCACATCCATCTCAATAAGAGATAAATTAGAAGTTTAATTATTTAATATTGTAACTTTTACATGTTGCTCAGTGCTACTATGATCCTAAAAAAAGAAAATGTTTGGATGAGATGTAAATGTTGGGGCTCTAAACATCTAGACGTATGCGAGGGACTAGCTCATCATGAAGAGCTGGTTTTTCCCTCTCTTCTCTCTCTCTCTCCTCTATATAGAAAAACAATGATACACTCTATGATCCAACTGAGTTGGTATTGTTAAAGGTGTCCTTATTAATTACAATCCAAATAAGGATTTAGATATTCTTAACAACTAATTGTTAGTTTTAAGGGACCCAACCAAATATATATTCTAGGAAAGGAGACGTATTTTTGATTAATAAAGTTGAATTGCATCTATTTTTTAAAAATATAAATTGTTGTCTACTCCAATCTTAGGATGCTTTTGTTTTAGTTTCTAAAAATGCTTCTGCTACTAAAATCAGAACACCAACCAAGCTACTGGAACTTGAAGTTGCTTTTCCAAAAAGTTGTTGCTTTTGTATAGTACAATTTTCACA
The DNA here is from genome assembly GCA_009763385.1 of Coix lacryma-jobi var. lacryma-jobi. Taxonomy (NCBI): domain Eukaryota; kingdom Viridiplantae; phylum Streptophyta; class Magnoliopsida; order Poales; family Poaceae; genus Coix; species Coix lacryma-jobi. Next base: position 55,019,438 of record CM019824.1, read on the forward strand.
TCACCTTAGACCCTATTTTTGACTTTCGGCTTTTTAAATGGGTGGAAACAGAGAAAAGTTTTACCATTGTTTTAAGGAATATATAGAGGGGGTATGTTTATAGTTGTTTCAACTCAGTACATAGCTCAAAAGCAGATTTTTCACAGCTCACAGTCGAATCAAATGAGCCCTTAGTTTAATATGTTAGGCGGAACATTGGAATATTGAGGGATAGATTTTTTTTCACCCTTAAGAGAATGGTGGGCATCTTGTTTTGTAGATAGAGAGAGAGAGAGAGAGGCCAGATGGTTGATACTCCCCTCATTTAAGTTACTGTTCATTTTAGTTGTGTCCTAACTCATTTTTTCACACTTTGACTAGATATAGAAAAATACATCAAAATTTTGTAACATCATATTAGTTTTATTAAATTCTCAATGAATATGCATTTATTTCAAAGATGTTATTATACTTTCTTTTCTATAGACTTAGTTGAATGTAAAAAAAATAAACTTTTATAAAAAGCTAAAAATCTAACTTAGAACAAAAACTGACATATGATTTAGAACAACGTGATTAAACATGGCATAAGCATGCCGCCCTTGTCGAAGAGCTAGCGTGGATATTGTTGTTCTTTTTAACAACAAACAATTTTATTTCAGCAGCAACGAGCAGTCATGCAGATTGTATGTTTATAGACTTAAGTGCATCCAAGACCGGGCACGACTCGAGTGTGAACTATAAGAGCATGCAGGCTCAAAATAGGAATTAACAGAGAGGCAAAGAATGCCTGTCTAGCTAGGGCATCAGCTTTGTTGTTGAGGTTTCTATTAATTTTGAAGATCTTTGCTTGGCGTCGGAACAACTGGGTAATAAAGGATTTCATCCTCCAGTCCGGAGGATGGTTCGATCTGCTGTATTTAAAAAGTGAACGAGTTGTTAGGAATCTGATAAAAAGATGATGTTGTTGAAATTGAGAAGGTCGTTAATTGTTGCTGCAAGTGCCAGAGGCCTTGTTTAGATTGAAAAGGTGAGATTTTTTTTTGTCAACTGTAGCACTTTCGTTGTTATTTGACAAACTTTGTCAAATCATGTACTAACTAGGCTTAAAAGATTCGTCTCGACATGTACATACTAAAAGTACAATTAGTATTTATTTTACCAACATTTAATGCTCCATGCATGTGTCCAAACATTGATGTGATGGTGATGTGATGAAGAGAGTGAAAAAAAGTTTGATTGTTTTTTTTTTTTACAAGTTATTTATAGATTCTTTGCTAAAGGAACGATATGTCAAATGGATAGCTGAGCTCTACCTTTCTCAGTATTAATTTGGCCAAGAAAGGAAAAAGAGTGAAAGAAAAGAAAATGACTTGCTCATATTTTTGTTGATATACTATTTTTTTTTTTGTCACAAACACTGCCTTCAGAGTGGTCGTATTGTTGAATTATATACGTAGTAGTGGGCATGGCCCAACGCAATCATGGCCTCGCCCTCATGGATTAGTTCATTCATCGACACACATGTAAAGCCTGGTTCAGTTCGCGAAATGTGGGGTGAAAAGTTACTGTAGCATTTTTGTTATTATTTGACAAACTTTGTGCAAACATGGTCTAACTGGACTCAAAAGATTCGTCTCGATATGAATAGACTAAAAGTACAATTAATTATTTTTTACCTACATTTAATGCTCCGTGCATACGTCTAAAGATTAAATGTAACGGGCGCAACATTTTTAGGCAAATTTGGTGAACTGGACATGGCCTAAGTCGGCTTTAATTCGTACAAAGCAGTTGTAGAATAATATTTTTTTTCTCAGAATAAATTAGTCGTTTCAGCTTATCAGCAGATTTATAAATTCTGCCAAACATAGCCTTAAGATTAAATCTTCAACTTAACATGTCTCCGCTTAAAAGAGGAGTTTAGGCCTTCAACTCTGGCTCAAGTCCTGTAGTGTCCTGTAGTTTTATTTCCCTTCCTTTCTCGACAAAATGCTTCTCTTTGTAGGTTTTTTATGCGGAATTATTCTATTCTTTACTGATATGAATACTAATTTTGATGGGGGAAATATATGAGAAATATTATTCAAAATAAATAAAAAACAGACGAGAAAAGAACTGGTGCCATAGACTTTCGAACTAGAACAAGAATATCACAAACTTTATTTTTCTTATATGAACCGCGACATCCCGTTTTGCCGAAAGTCGTATGCATCTATCCAGCAGGACATGTATTAGGCATGCCCGTCCACGGTTTCAACAAGCAACCAAAGATGCGATTTGGGCATTAGGCAAAGATAATATTCGGAATTCGGATGGCAGTCACCATCATCTCTCAGTCACCATCAGATTCCCGGTGATTGCAGCTTGCTGCCTTTGAGCCTTGAGGGGGGTACCCCGTCTCCGGTTCACGCTTCACCCATGGGCCATGGTTGGCTTTTCCGCTCGGAGGAATCACGCGGATCAGAAACGGTTTTATCTGCTCCGGTCGACGCTAGCGTTTGGGCCGAAAAGGAACGAGATGACACGAATCGCAACTTGCTGGATTGGATCGCGTGCCGACGATAAAACTAACACGCTGTCAGAAAAACCAAACCCCCACACTTCGATCCCAAGTCCCTCTATGTCAGCACCCCGCACCCGGGCGTACCAGAGGCTGCTGCCGTTCCTAGAAGGGGAAATAGGAAGAGAGTAAAGAATGTCAAGTTGGCTGGGCTAGAGTGGGCCTGTAATACGTGTGCTGTAAAGCCCATAGCTGGCTGAGAGTATATGTAGCAGAGGAGAGGGATACTCCAGGTCATGTCAAAACTCAACTATTCAGTATTATCAATTATCCGGTCCTCTGTCGGCCGCCCCCATCCTCCAGATTCTTCTTCTTCCTCGCCCTTGCTCCAAATCTTCCTTCCCAAACTCTATCCCGTCCTCACCGGATCACCGGCGTTGACATCTGGTATCACATCCTTCGTTCTCCGGCCAAGGGAGAGTGCTGGATCCGCTTCCTCACCCCCACTTTACGAGGTTCCAGCGAGCCAGAGGAGCCATGGACCCAAACGTCCGCCAGGCATTCGACGAATTGTTCCAGAGGCTGGACGAGTCCGACGCGAAGTGGGAAAAGCGGTTCTCCGACTCCGACGCCAAGTGGGAGAAGCGAATCGCGGACTCTGAGCGAGTTCGCGCCGCTCTCAGCGCGGAGGAGGTGTGCGCGCGCTCGGAGCTCGACTCTGCGTTCGATGCTCGGATCTCCTCCCTGGAGTCGTTCTGCTCCGCCCAGTACGACGCCTCCATCGTCGCCGACAACTGGGGAGCCTCCCTCTCTGAGCAAGTCACAGATCTCGAGCAGCGCGTGGCGGACGTCGAGTTGGTGCGTTTTTCCGAGATCCGCGACGAGAGGGACGATCGCGTGGAGGCGCTGGAGGCCGTCGTGGCGGATCTGAACTCCTGGCGTCCGGGCGTGGATGCCTACCTCGACACCGTTCGTCTACAGCTGCTTCGTCTCGGCAAGCAATGGGATCGCGTGGTCTCCGAGCTTCCCTCCTCCGGCCAGGCCGTCCTGACGACGCCGCCTCCACCTGCCAAGCGGCCGGGAGCTGGGACTTCGTTCGATTGGCCCAAGGGGCACCGCGGCGAATCGACTGCACGGGTGGGGAACTATGGCTCAGTCATGACCATTGTTCCTCCCCCGGCATATGGTATGTCCGAGCACCCCCTTCCAAATTTCTGTGTTCCTCCGCAGCTCACTCATCACCCTCCACCGCACGTTCCACCAAATTTTTCCCCATTCAAACCTTACGAGCCGAGCTTCCACCCTCCCGATCCACCAACTTCTTTCCACCGTACCCCAGCCCATCAATCTACCCTAACCAGTTTTCATAATCCCCCAGATCCCAGTTCTGTGACCCACCACCCACAGCCAAATTTCTCCCAATCCCTCGGCCAGCTGCCAAAAATGCATTTCCCAAAATTCGATGGTGAAAACCCCAAGTTATGGTTATCCAGAGCCAAATCCCATTTCGAGATGTATTCGGTGCACCCTTCTATTTGGGTTCGGGTTTCCACCCACCACTTCACCCACGCTGCCGCTCGTTGGTTCCAATCCATCGAAGATTCTCTCCAAAACATCTCATGGGATTCCTTCTCGGCTTTAGTCATGGAGCGCTTTAGCCGAGATCAGCACGAACTTCTTCTCCGCCAATTATTCAATATTCGCCACACTTCCTCAGTATCCGACTATGTCGAGCGTTTTACTGATCTCGTGGAACAGCTCAAAGCCTATAACTCCAATCCAGACAAGCTCTACTACACCACTCGATTCATTGATGGCCTCCGTGATGACATTCGTGCTGTCGTTTTAGTGGCTCGTCCCCAAGACCTGGACTCTGCGTGTACTCTTGCATTGTTACAGGAAGAAGCTGCAGATCATGGACAACGCAAGGACTTCCGGAGGGCGGAATATACTCCGCTCGCCAAGGCGGCCACTCCCAAAGCGCCGCTTCCCCTGCCTCCTCCTCCCCCTCGGCCAGCGTTTCCCTCGCTGTCCGAGGACCGTCGTAGGCATGAAGATCGTCGTCCAGGCCCCCCCCCCCCCCCCCCGCTCGACGACAAGCTATCGGCGCTTCGCTCCTACCGCAAGGCTCGTGGACTTTGTGTCCGCTGTGGCGAGAAGTGGGCGCCTGGCCACAAGTGTGCGGCCACCCCCCAACTCCACGTGCTGCAGGAAGTTTGGGAGCTCTGTCAGGGGTACTTCCCTGATCCAGATCTCGACGAAGAATCTGAACCGGCCGCTACTTCAGAGGTTTTCATGATCCTCTCGTCAGCCGCCATGTCCGGTCAGTTGGCTCCTCGTACCATGCAGTTCCACGGATTATTGGTCGGGAAACCCGTGTTGATTCTGATTGATTCTGGAAGCAGTCATTCCTTCTTAAACATATCTTCGTCAGTGCATGCCCCTCCTGCCCGTCAGCTGCAGGTTCCAGTTTCAGTCAAGGTTGCCGATGGCAGCACTGTTGTCTGCTCAAGTGAGATTCCTAATGCAGAATGGTCTGTCCAGGGGTATACCTTCCATTCTACATTACGCCTGCTGTCCCTGGGCTCTTATGATATGATTGTTGGCATGGATTGGTTGGAGGCCTTCTCTCCCATGAAGATTCATTGGGCTCACAAATGGATGTCCATCACTTATGGCTCTGATCAAGTTTTGCTCCAAGGCATTCTTTCGAATTCGGCTCAATGCTCTCCTCCTCAGCTCCTCCACATTGCCTCCGATGCTTCAGTACATGAGTTGCCAACTCCTCCACCCTCAGTGCAGGCCCTGCTCTCGGAGTTTGCTGACCTGTTTTCAGAGCCGTCAGATCTCCCTCCTCGTCGGCAGTGCGACCATACTATACCCCTCTTGCCAGGGTCTGTTCCAATGGCCATCCGTCAATACCGCTACAAGCCTGCCTTGAAAACAGAGATTGAGCAGCAGGTGTCTGAACTACTCAAATCCGACATGATACGGCCGAGCTCCAGCCCCTTCTCCTCTCCAGTTTTGCTGGTTCGCAAGAAAGACAATTCTTGGCGCATGTGTGTGGACTATCGCATGCTGAATGCTATGACTGTCAAGTCCAAGTTCCCAATACCGGTAATCGATGAACTCCTTGATGAGCTAGCCGGGGCTAACTGGTTTTCTTGCATTGACCTCCGCGCCGGGTTCAACCAAATTCGTTTAGCACCCGGCGAAGAGTTCAAAACAGCTTTTCAAACACATGAGGAGCAGTTCGAGTACACTGTGATGTCTTTCGGTCTCACTGGTGCTCCCAACACCTTCCAGGGTGCTATGAACTCTACTTTGAAGCCGCTTCTCCGCAAGTGTGTGATCGTCTTCTTCGATGACATCCTCGTTTACAGTCCCACATTGGATTCTCACATGGGTCACCTTCGTAGTACTTTCCAACTGCTAGCAGCCGATCACTGGAAGGTCAAGCTGAGCAAGTGTCGGTTTGCCCAGGAATCTATATCCTACCTTGGACATATTATTACCAGTGCTGGTGTGGCCACTGATCCCTCCAAGATTCAGTCTATTCAACTCTGGCCTACTCCTCAGAACATCAAGGAGCTCCGCAGTTTCTTGGGTTTAGCCGGCTATTATCGGAAATTTGTGCAAAACTTTGCTATCATGGCTCGTCCACTGAACGATTTGCTGAAAAAGGGCACTCTGTTTGTTTGGACGCAAACTCATTCGGACGCTTTCAGCGCTCTGCGGTCTGCTCTGATTTCAGCACCTGTACTCGCTCTTCCAGATTTCAGCAAGCAGTTTCAGTTGCAGACCGATGCTAGCGAAGCCGGCGTCGGCGCCGTGCTTCTCCAAGATGGTCATCCATTGGCTTTCGTTAGCAAGTCGCTCGGCCCTCGCACTAAAGGCCTGTCTACATATGACAAGGAATATCTGGCAATAATAGTAGCAGTGGAACAATGGCGCGCATACCTGCAACACGCAGAGTTTGTCATTTTCTCGGACCATCGCAGTTTAATGCATATCTCTGATCAGCGGTTGCACACCCCGTGGCAACTCAAGATGTACACTCGGTTGGCTGGGCGACAGTACAAAGTAATCTACAAACCGGGTTCTTCCAACCAAGCTGCTGATGCTCTGTCCCGTCATCCGGCTCCGCCTGCTCAGTTACAAGCATTGTCTGTTGTCTCTCCTTCCTGGATCCTAGATGTCACAGCTGGTTACTCCAAGGACCCAGTTTCAGCCAAGCTGCTGCAACAGCTATCCATTAATCCTCAGTCCCGTCCACCGTTCACTCTCAGAGACGGTATCCTGCGTTTCAGGGGCCGCATTTGGGTCGGTGCTAATCACCTCTTGCAGCAGCAAATCATTTCTGCTCTTCATGACAGCGCCTTGGGTGGGCACTCGGGTTTTCCTGTCACCTTCAGCCGAGTTAAACAGCTATTTGCTTGGACTGGAATGAAACAAGCAGTCAAGGACTATGTGGCTGATTGCTCTATTTGTCTTCAGGCCAAGCCCGACCGGGTCAAGTACCCCGGCCTTCTGTCTCCCCTACCAGTACCTTCGGAATCTTGGCAGGTGATTTCTATGGATTTCATTGAGGGCCTTCCTACCTCAGGTTCTGTCAATTGTTTGCTGATAGTGGTTGATAAATTCAACAAATATGCCCACTTCATCCCGCTGCACCACCCCTTTACAGCAGCAAAGGTGGCTCAGGCGTTCCTGGACTCGGTTTTCCAGTTACACGGACTTCCTACACACATCATTTCAGATCGTGATCCGATTTTCACAAGTTTATTCTGGAAGGAGTTATTCCGTCTTGCTCAGGTTACTCTGGCAATGTCTTCAGCCTATCATCCACAGTCCGACGGGCAGACGGAGCGAGTCAATCAATGCCTAGAAACCTATCTTCGATGCTTTGTCCATTCTTGCCCACGGCAATGGCTCAAATGGATTCCTCTTGCAGAGTTCTGGTACAATACAAGCGAGCACTCCTCCTTGGGACGTTCCCCATTCGAGGTATTATACGGGCACCCTCCTCGTCATTTTGGGATTACTGACTCTGTTGTTTCTCCTGTGCCGGATGTGGTTTCCCTGATAGCCGAGCGCTCCACAATGCTCGTGGCCGTTCGTCAGCACCTTCTTCGAGCACAGCAGCGAATGAAATCCCAAGCTGACAAGCGTCGCACTGAGCGGTCCTTCTCCATCGGCGACTATGTGTACCTTCGCCTCCAACCATATGTTCAGTCCTCTTTGGCGCCTCGCTCACACCACAAGCTCTGTTTCAAGTTTTTTGGGCCATACAAGATCATCGACAAAATTGGTGTCGTGGCCTACAAGCTGGAGCTGCCGCCATCATCTTCTATTCACCCCATCTTCCACGTCTCCTTACTCAAGCCAGCATCTTCAGCACCGGCTTCCTCAACTACAAGGCTGCCCGACCCTGACCACTCGTTGCAGGTACCGGAGCGTGTGCTGCAGCGCCGACTTCACCCTCGCCGCCAAGGCTCCGTACCTCAGCTCCTCATCAAGTGGTCCGACCTCGACGCAAGCCTGGCTACCTGGGAAGATGCGGTCGCCATCCAACAGGAGTTTCCAAATGCTCCGGCCTGGGGACATGCCGGTCCTCAAGGGGTGGGGGATGTCAGCACCCCGCACCCGGGCGTACCAGAGGCTGCTGCCGTTCCTAGAAGGGGAAATAGGAAGAGAGTAAAGAATGTCAAGTTGGCTGGGCCAGAGTGGGCCTGTAATGCGTGTGCTGTAAAGCCCATAGCTGGCTGAGAGTATATGTAGCAGAGGAGAGGGATACTCCAGGTCATGTCAAAACTCAACTATTCAGTATTATCAATTATCCGGTACTCTGTCGGCCGCCCCCGTCCTCCAGATTCTTCTTCTTCCTCGCCCTTGCTCCAAATCTTCCTTCCCAAACTCTATCCCGTCCTCACCGGATCACCGGCGTTGACACTCTAAGAGCAAGGTTAATAATGCAGCCTACTAGCAGGCTGCAAGGTTCGTTACAGCCTTCTCTCAGTCTGCTCATACAGTAGTTAGTTCTTCATAATTAATATATGGCCCACGAATCTGTCTCACATAATTTCTTGGTTTTTGTGTCTGAGCCGGCTGTAAGCTTACAACCCGCTTCTCCTCTCTCTTGTTATCTCTCTTTCACCTCAGCATTTAGCTAAAAGTGAAAGTGATCTCTGTTTTTCTTTAATCCTGCCCTGCAGCTGTTGAATCGCTAGACTTTTTGGCTGGCATGAGCACGCAACTTCATTTCTCTTCCTTTTTCGGCATCCATCCTGATTCCTATAAGTTATAGTACTGAACTGGCATTGCAGTTTTGCCTGTGCCTGTCTAGCCTGGACGAACCGGGAAAAAAAACTGTATGGTATCAGCATTAGTATAGTACTACCATCTCACCCTGCTAATGGATTGGATTCAAATGGGTTTAATGGATTGGATTTTCAAATGGATACACTATAAACGGATGGAAATGAGTTCATTTACTTAGCGGGTTGGGTTGGGTTGGATTTAATATAAAACTAGATTTGAATGGGTTGGGTTGGATTTAATACAATACTTACACTACTAGAGAATAGGTCTTTGGACGATCTATCAACTGAGCTTTAGTCTCGGTAAAAATTTGCGTTCGGGGCTAAAGACTTTTAGTCCCGATTGGTATTACCAACCGGAGCCAAAGGTGAATTTAGTCCCGGTTGGTAATACCAACCGGGGCTAAAGGGCGGTTGGTGGAACCAACCGGACCTTTAGTCCCGGTTGGTAATACCAACCGACCCTTTAGCCCCGGTTGGTGGTACCAACCGGGACTAAAGGTCCTTTTAGCCCCGGTTGGTGTTAGCAACCGGGGTTAAAGGTCCTTCACGAGTGGATTCAAAAGGAAAACGTCCAGAACTACATCATGTGAGTTGCGTAGCTCAGTTGGTAAGCATGTCTGAGGCGAGATGTGCTGAGTTCGAATCTCACACAATACACATTTATTTTTCCTCTCTGGACCTTTAGCCCTGGTTGAAAGCACCCGGGACTAAAGGTCGGGACCTTTAGTCCCGGATTCTTAGCCCCGGTTGGGATACCCGGGGCTAAAAGCCCATTTCAACCGGGGTTAAAGGCCCTTTCTCCAGTAGTGTTATTAATTTGTAATGTGTTTAGCTTTTGTTTCTAGGGCTCGGCTTTAGCGTGGGGCCCATATATTGATGTGGAAGTGTCAATTGGCATATATTAGCTGCTTGTTAAATTAAATTATTTGCAACAAATTTCAGTCAATTCAACTAAAATTTTATAGTGTGAACACGAGCTTTTATTTCTAGGGTCCGACTTTGGTGTGGGGCCCACATGTCGATTTGGCAGTGTCAATTGGCATAAAGTAGTTGTTTGTTAAATTAAATCATCTGCAATAAATTTTAGTCAATTCAGGTAAAATTTTATAGTATGAACACGAGCTTTTATTTCTAGGGTCCAACTTTGGTGTGGGGCCCACATATCGATCTGGCAGTATCAATTGGCATAAAGTAGTTGTTTGTTAAATTAAATCATTTGCAACAAATTTTAGTCATTTCAGGTAAAATTTTATAGTGTGAACGTGAGCTTTTATTTCTAGGGTCCGGCTTTAACGTAGGGCATACATATTGATATGGCAATGCCAATTGACATAAAGTAGCTGTTTGTTAAATTAAATCAACTGCAACAAATTTCAGTCAATTCAGATAAAATTTTATAATATGAACGCAAGCTTTTATTTTTAGGGTCCGACTTTGATGTGGGGCCCACATATTGATCTGACAGTGCCAATTCGCATAAGGTAGCTGCTTATTAAATTAAATCATCTGCAACAAATTTCAGTCAATTCAGATAAAATTTTATAATGTGAACGCGAGCTTTTATTTTTAGGGTCTGGCTTTGATGTGAAGTCCACATATATAACACAAGTTTATATTTACATCTTATGTAAACTCATGGGTTCTTATAGCAAATCCACTGGTTTAGTCACTTTATGGGTTGAAATGGGTTGGGCTAAAAGTATAATAATGTGGGGTGGGTGAGTTAAAAAGAGAGTTTATTTGAAATGGGTTGGGTTGGATACAAGGTGGATTTTAATCCATTAGCAGGGTGACTACCATCAAGTATTAAGACCGGTTCGCCTGCCAGATTTTCTTCCTATTTGATAGAGCTCCTAGAGCTGATTAACTGCTCAATCTAGCAGGAGCTCTGTCAAACAGTTTTTCAGAGAAAAAAGTGTGTAAGGAAAATAGACCTCGGACCATTTAACTTCGGATTTTGGTGTTTGATGTACAACATAACCAAATTGGACTAATGAGTTTGCTAGTGTTTGTTTTGTAGTCCAATAGGGTGCAAATGTGACTTGGACAAAGGCTACGTGATGATCCCATGATCAACACCTCAAGCAAGACATTTGAAGCTCAGAATAAGACCCTAAAGATTAAGCAAAGTCCAAGGCACAAGAATGGAACCAAGACGGCGCAAGAAATCGCGAAGAAACGAACAAACAGGGACATCGGAAGCTGCTCAAAAGCGTCGGATGCACCGATGCCAAACCCTAGCAAGGGTTAGCGCCAGCAGAGACATCGGACGCACCGATGGTACCACATCGGACGCACCGGTAACACTGTGCGTTGTGCACAGCGTTACATCGGACGCACCGATGCTACATCGGAAGCTACAGTCCCTGCATCCGATGACTGAACAGAGAGGTTCCAGAGAGGCTCTGAAGACATCGGATGCATCCGATGGTCATGCATCGGATGCTTGTCAGAGTCCGATGTGACTCAGTGCCAGGTCGGCAGAACTAGCCGTTATGTGACATCGGACGCGCGTCCGATGCTCCCATCAGGAGCGTCCGATGCTACGCAGGAAATCCCATCTTTGGTGTCCAACGACTCTATTTGCTTGGGGCCCTATATATATCCCCATGGCCGGCCAAAATAGAATGGTTGGAGCTCAAGGAAGTGTACCAAGTGTATAGACACATATTTAGTTGCTCTAGCCACCAAATTGCTCAAGTGATATACTAGATGATTAGTGTAGGTGCTTTGCGAAGTGCTTAAGCTAGTTAGACCACCGCTTTGCGCTTGCTCTAGGTGTTAGGCCTAGTGTTTAGTGAGGTTAAAAACCTCTTGTCTACCGGTGCTTGCGCGCACTGTTGTTGTACATCGACGAGGCTTGTAGTCTTGCGAGATCACACCAACCGCGTTTGTGGTGTGGCCGCCTCCGTGTACCAAAGGGAACAAGGCCCGCGACGTTTCAGCCAGAAGCTTGTTAGTGAAGACGGCGGGGAGCATCCGGGAGAGGCTTTGCCACGAGTGGCTTAACCGGAGACCCACTTGCGCATGGGGAAGGACCGGAGCGATCCACGGAGTTACCCGACCGGGAGCTTGGCCCTTGCGAGGGATTCCTTGCGAGGGGCTCCAACAAGGACTTGGGAGAAGCTTGAGCGCTTCTCGATACCTCGGTAAAAATACCAGAGTCGTCGACGGGAGTTTGCATCGCTATCACACTCTTTAGCTTCCGCATTTATATTGCTACCTTGTTTATGTGCTTTACCTTTCCTAGCTTACCCTTGCTAGTTGATAGGTTTGGAAACTAGGTAGCATAACTCCTTTTGTGGTAGAGATAGCGAACACACCTAGCAAAACCTTAGTTGCACTTTAGATAGTTTACTTTCTTGCATAGGTTTTGACTAGGTGGAAATTAGAGGCCATAGTTTAGAGTAGAAGATTTAAATTGCCTAATTCACCCCCCCCCCCTCTTAGGCGTCACGGTCCTTTCAAAGTGATCCTTTGTGGATTCCGTGAAATGATTCTCTATGAGCTAGAGGTTGAGAGATAAAAAAATAGTTTCACCTGATTCTGTGAAGTGATTCTTAATCATGATTTTGAGAGTTATTTATAAACCTGCTAACGGGTCGGGGGAGGGGGCGGAGGGAACGAGTATGTTAGGGCAGGTTCTCAAATAGGGTGTTTGTTGACGGGTGCAAATATGTGCTATTTCCCTACGGGTCAGGGCGGGTTTGAGTTACAAAGAAAACGGGTCAGGACAGGTGAAAGCTCTAGATTGGTTTTGGTTAATTGATGAAACCTATTTGGTCTAATCCTATGGCTAAACATGTGTGTAGCTAATGAGAAATAATTAAGACAAAACCAAGTGGTGGAGCTAGCAAGTTGACAACCATGGAGGAGATGGTGATGACCACATGCAATCAAGTGTTCACATGCTCTACACCTGGTGAAACATGAAACAAAGAGAAGAGGAGGAGCAAAGAGTCCCGAAGGAAAAGGTATAACCTATAGAGCTCTTTATTTTGTTGATCAAGACACTTAGAGAGTGTGATCACATTTAGGATAGATAGCCATACTATCAAGAGGAAGAGGAGATAATTCACGACTTATGCGGTATTCAAGTGCCACTAGGTGATCTCTAACATGTTGATGCATTAGACCTAGTGAGTGACTAATAAAACCCATGAAAATACTTTAGAAAATGCTAACACACATGCACAAGGGGTGAAACACTTTAGTGTTAGCATATGAAAGCAAGGGAGGAAGTTAGAAAGCGAAAGGTGGTGAGAAAGGGACATTGGACGCTCCTGACAGAAGCATCGGACGTTGTCCTAGTGCGTCTGATGGCAAACCCTAGCTAAGTCTGATGCTATAGGGAGCATCGGACGCTACATCGGATGCTACCGTAACACTGTTCAAGCGTCTGATGCAGGTGACGTGGCGCGAGCAAACTAACCTGAGAGCATCGGATGCTACCTTGCGTCCGATGTGCACCCATCAGATGCGTCCGATGTGTTTGGGAGCATTCTGGAACCTCTCTGCATAGCCATCAGACGCTGCCCTGGTGCGTCTGATGTCTGCGTCTGATGTGAGGCCGATTTGTGCTGAAATAAGTGTGAAGGCATCGGCGCGACTGATGCTTGGCGTCAGCGCGTACGATGCCACTTTGACTGGCGCTAGAAGTGATATAGCTGTTGGGATCGGGCGGTTCTAATTCATATAAGTTGGACACGTGGTGCTCATCGGAGCATCAGACACTGGGGCAACGTCTGATGCCCCCGATTCGGCGTGTCCGATGCTAGCAGTTTTTGCCCAATGGCTAGCCCCTTGTGTGTGGGCTATTTAAGTGGATTGGCCAGCTTACAAGGGTTCTGTTGACGCAAAAAATTGGTACTCTCAACATGCCAACACACTCGCACACGGTCCTCAGACAACATGTGGAGCAGAGTCTGGATCTCCTGGACCTTCGAACGATGGCGGTGCCGACTCTTGGCGAGAAACGACTCCGAGGTATGCCAGCCAACTTGACCTGCAGTTGACAAGGAGAAAGAAAAAATATATCAAATTGTGGAGCCTGCAGTTCCAAATTGTACGGCTCTGAGATAGCCATTGTCAGAGGATTTTGACTACAAAGTCAACTCCCAAAAGAGTAAAGCATATAAACCTTGATGAAGCAAAAACAGATATTCGACATGTAAAAAGATATAAGAAAACAACTAGCCGATTCAACTTAGATGATGAGAGACATATGGATCTACGTATATGTCAAAACAGCATAAAACTAACGGATCGACTAATTACATCGGTAAATCTGCTTATTAACAATGAGGTGTCTCCATACAGCCATAATAACAAATAATCGACAAAATAACCTAATCATCAACAGTGGGGTGTCTCCATGCAGCCATAATGATGATCAAGTTAGATTACGTCTGATATGATTAACAGATTTGCTAGCTTTAGACTGCAAAGACATATACGTTATGAATAAAGCGCAACTGGATCGGCTATTTTAGTCGATACAGGGTCCATGAAGCACGAACAAGATCTATCTATCAGAACTATGATTTGGTCTAAGATTAAACAAATTTACTTTAACGTGCCTATCAGTGGGGTTCGAAAATACAGCCGTAACAAGCATATTAAATCAAATCTATTTATTCTTAGATTAAACCATAATTTAAACAAATATCTTGAACGCACAGCATGTAACAATCGAGATCGGCAAGTTAGTCGATGAGAGTCTAAATCGGCTATCTCCTGTTGATATAAGCATGGAAAAGCTTTGGATAGCCGATTCAGATGACGTTTTGAGCTTGAGCCAACTTGTCAATCATGATTGGGCAGGATATTGTTGAAACAAAAACAAACTTTAAAAAGCATGAACAATATCGATAACTTAATGAATCTATTAGATTGCAAAATCTAATAGAGCCAATAACTAGCCAAGATCGACTATTGCGAGAGATTGGTCAAAGCCAAGACAGTCTTACAAAAGGCAAACTTAAACTGATAACTGACCCATATCATAGCTTAGCAAGAGTTTGGTCGATGTCAAATGCAACCTTATCAAACAATAACACAAGCCATTGGAAAAAACTTGCAAACAAATTGGAGATCGATCTAGCCAATGCAGCCCTGCCTGGTTGAAGGATTCGCCGAGATCTACTTTACTCCTACTCCTAAGGGTTTGGCCGTAGGCCAAAGAATTGTTTGATTGATTGATTGTCTTTTACAAAGATCAGGTCTCTAGCTATTTATAACCCGAAAGACTCTTATTCTAATGCGACTAGGATACAATATAGTATAAACAAAATACGACACAGACTCCAACTCTTCTGGTGAAACCCGACACGTCTTCTAAGCTTGAACCTGGTCCACGTGAATTCTCCAATTATATCTTGAACCTAAAACAAGCTCTTTCCTTATTTGGCTGATTTCCTTATTTAACCAACCGCTTGTGTCCACAAATGGAAAGTCTTCCTTGGTCAAAAATCTGGTGTTAACGGGTTCTCTCTTACATATTTTGATCCTCTAGCATCCTTGTGAGCATAGCCAAGCCTCCCCACTCATCTCTAGACTTGATTTGGTCATTTGCAAGTGAGATTGAGTGATCTAGTGCTAAGATTTGAAAGAGTTCATTCTAGTGGTACTAGTTCTTCGTGAAGGACCGAGAATGCAATAGCAAGGCAACCAGAGGGGGGGTGAATGGGAGCTCAAAAATTTCTCTCGAAACTTTGGCCTTTTGTTCCCAAAATCAACCCCCGAAAGCTTCGATCGAAACCGTGATGCCCACGACCCTTGGAAGAGGGTGAATGATCCCTAGGATCACAGCGAGGCACCACAAAGTGATAGCAAACCAAACTGCAAAAACACCGGAGCGAGTTCGACCCCCAAAAACCAAGTCCCGAACGTAGATAGACGGCTACGTCGAGAGATCCCCAAATACCTAAGCTAACAAGTAGCAAAGATACCTAGAGAGGTTCCTTGGTCAACTCTAAGGCCAAACGAGAAGTCCAGAAACCAAGCGAAGAAGCCGGGAGAGCGAACCCACAAAACCGGAGTACACAGCCAATTCGTGGACTGTCCGGCCCTGGGGTCCCGGACTGTCCGTGGTACACCCGGACTGTCCGCAAGCATGGGGAAGACTGTCCGCCGGTCAAATGATCAAAACAGCAAGGCTGCTGAAGTCCCCTGCTCAAGTCCCGGACTGTCCGCAAAATCCAACGGCGGACTGTCCGCCAGTCACTGAACAGAAAAACAGCCGAAGAACACAGCCATTGATCTAGCCAGCCCCCGACGCGCGGACTGTCCGCGGCTGGGATGGCGGACTGTCCGCCAACTCCCAGTGAGGGCAATTTTGGTCGCCCTTCAACCAAATCTTCTCCAAATTGATTCAAACCAAAATCCCTTGATCCCAAACTTGGAGAGAATGATCACGAGGTAGTTAGGAGACTATCCCCAAGAAATCATCTGCTCAAATCAACTCCAACAACGGGAAATCGAAAGGGGAGGAGTATGAACGAAAAAAAACACCACAAAAACGAAATCAAGCCGATATACTTGTTCGTGAGGAGTTAGATGAATTCCTTCGGTGGAAATGATCTCCTCACTAAAAAGAACAAGTTGATTCAAACGGATTTCGTAAAGACGCAGTAGAGAGGGAGATCGAGTGACGGGAAAATCGCGGAGAAACGAAGAACGCGAAGAACACGAACAAAACGCGAATCAAGTCATCGATCTGCAACCGTGTGGCTACCACACGCTACAACAGTGAGGTTACGGCCTCACTTCCTCAAACACTCCAGTACACAGAGGTATGGTTCTCTGCGGATCTCAGCTAGCTACAGCAGGGGATTGAGAGAGCAGGAAACCCTAGAAGCAAAGAGCAAATGACTGAGATAATGGGGAGGTGGGTGTCGCCCCCTACTTATCCTAATTCTAACTATTCCTAATTCCCACTCTACCCCAAACTACTTACAGAGCGAACCAGCTAAACCCTAAGGTTATTCTGGACCAACTCGTGGTAGGTGGTGATCCGACGGCCACGCCCGCACAATAGGTAGCGTTGCCTCGACGCAACCTCACCGATTGCTGCCACGTGCCACCACCGCTCTGCGTCCTTTTCACGGACTCCACCCCGGTTTTGTGGCCCAAACCGGGAAACCAGCCTTCACAGCCAACCCCCGGTTTTGAGGCCCAAACCGGGAAACCAGCCTCCAAGTCCATCCCCTGATTTTGAGGCTGAAACTAGGAAACCCGCCAGCGCCCAGGTTTTGAGGCCCAAACCTGGAAACCGTCCTCAGCCCGAGTTTTGTGGCCCAAACTCGGAAACCATCAGCGCCCAGGTTTTGAGGCCCAAACCTGGAAACCGTCCACTTGGTGGTTTTTCTGTGGCTCAACCACCAAACCGAAGCTGTAGAGGGGATGCACCGCCCGTGCACCCCGTCCACCGACACACGTCCCCAGGTCCTCGACCCGAGCAACACCATGTCCCACAAGTCTTCGCTCGTCGCTGTCCCAGGCTGCCAGCCACCACAGCTGATCCTCAGTCCACCGGTCCCTCAGTCCAAGCCTCACGTCCGCCCTTCACCGCTCCCGGTCCGTCGGCACGGCACGTCTCTACTTGACCTTCACCTTGCCCTCGATCACTGTCTCCGTGCTCGACACCTGCACAACACAAGCCAAAGAACCTGTGATCAAACCCGTTGACAATCACTCATCACTCGAGACTCGGCATACACCCATGTATCCGCAATCTCCCCCTTGATGAGTGCATTGTCAACTACACACACAAATCATAATGGAAACAGAATGAAGGAAGAAAGGAGAGGAGAGAACTCGACCAAATGACCCAAAAGCATAGCAAAGCCGAAGAAGGTCAAGTGGAAAGAGCAAGACAACTTGGTCCCCAAAGACATGGGCAACGGCTCGACGCAACCAAGCAAAGCAAAGCTAGCCCTCAAGAAGAGGTAGAATAGGCTCAACACCGCTAGCAAACACCAATTGAAAAATCAAAGCAAAATGCTAGTCCCTCAAGACAGAGACACAGAGGCTCAACACAACTAGCAGAAAGCTTGACATCAACTGAAAAGCCCGAAACCAACTGAAGCAAAGATGCGACTGCTAGTTCCTCAAGATAGAGGCAAAGGCTCAACACAACTAGCAAAGCGCTTCGAACCAATTGGAAATTTCAAAAATTTATCACGAGCAAACTCCCCCTTGCATGGTGCACACAACTGATTCCTCTCCCCTTAGTTGAACATGGGAGGCATGATTTGTCCAAATTCTCCCCCTTAGTTGAAAATGCACCATCAAGTGAAAAATGCAACAATAAGTCTCAAGCAAGGTCTCCCCCTGGAAAAATGCACCATCAAATGTGCCAACAAGAGAAGTTCTCCCCCTTCCAAAATGCATATGAGTCATAGTGCAAGTTAGCAGCTTCAGGAATATAGTCAAGAAAATGCAAAGATGCTCTAAACAGTATAGCTCCAATGACTCACTGGAAAGCATACAAGCTAGCAAAGGCTCAAACTGATCACCAAATATGAATTATGAACATATGAGCAAAGTGAGCAGTTTGTAGCCAAAAAGGTATTCACCATCAAAATAGCACAAGAACATGTATAGACAGGAAATCAGTCAAGTGCTAAACATGTATACAAGGTGAACTACCCCTAGCACAGTTCAATCATCATGCTATAGAGTGAAACATAGTCTTGTGTATCCAAATTTTATTGGAGTTGCAGCGGTTAAGATTACACAAGTTAAAATTTCAGCATGTGATTGCGAGAGGTTGAAAGCTTGTCATTGCCTAACTTTTCAACTGTGCGAAGCCTATGCAGAAGCAATCAGAAGCTTAAAGCAATAGTTTCGGTCATACACTACACAGCTCAAGTTTAACTCAAAGTGCAATGAGAAACAGTCTCGAAACTGTGATGTGTTGACAAGCAATCCCATCTCGATCTTTTCAATTCACTTAAAACTTGGTTCAGATTTTATTGACAGAATATGAACAGACCAAGCAAGTGACAGACTCAGAACTAGAGACATAGCAACCTAGCATATATGAAAAGCACGAGTGAATTCAACACATCCTACACATGCTAGTTGCATATCTCAATGGTGAACATTTTCAAGTTTTATGTTTGTTAAGCAGATTCACCATTCAAAAAATAGCTCAGCTCACAACATGTATTAGTGATCAGAAAGAGCATAAGCTACTAGCATCAGCATATAGCATCGGAGCACACTAAATAGAGCATAATTACATTCTAAAGATTATATACATGAAGCTCAGAATGTAAAAGCGTATGCTGAAATGCAAAAGAAAGACAAAGCAAACGAGAAAATAGTCAGTCTATGATACAAGATCCAAAATGTTTCCCCCATCTAAAAGGGGAAACACACACCAAGCTCACCCCTCAACCGATTAAAGGTTGATTCGTCCAAAGGCTTGGTGAAAATATCAGCTAACTGATGATGAGTATCGACATGGCGAAGGTCGATATCACCCTTCTCATAGTGGTCTCGCAAAAAGTGAAAGCGCACATCAATGTGTTTGGTCCTCGAGTGAAGCACGGGGTTCTTAGCAACGCTAATCGCACTCGTGCTATCACAAAGCAAAGGAACACAAGAAAAGCTCAGACCAAAATCACGCAAAGTGGCCATCATCCAAAGCAACTGGGAACAGCAGCTAGCTGCAGCAACATACTCAGCCTCCGTGGTAGACTGGGCGACACTAGACTGCTTGTGAGAGGACCACGATACAAGAGAAGAACCAATAAATTGACAAGTCCCAGAAGTGGACTTGCACTCAATGCGACAACCAGCAAAATCGGCATCGGAATAACCGCAAAGGGAGAGGGTGGAGGAAGCTGAATACCAAATCCCAAACTCAGGTGTGAAACGAAGGTACCTGAACATGCGCTTCACCGCCTGACGGTGAGAAGTGCGCGGCGACGCCTGAAAGCGCGCGCACAGGCACACCGTGAACTGGATGTCCGGGCGTGTCGCCGTCAGGTAGAGCAGCGACCCGATCATGCTTCGGTACTCCTTCTGGTCCACAGCTTCTCCATCCTTGTCCGCATCCAGGGCCGTCGTGGTCGACATAGGTGTTGGAAGAGGCTTGGCCTCACCCATATCGAACCTCTTCAGCAAGTCCTTGGTATACTTGCTCTGGTGCACAAACGTCCCTTCTCGGGATTGCTTAATTTGCAATCCGAGAAAGAAAGTCAGCTCGCCCATCATACTCATCTCGAACTCCCTGCTCATAGTATCTGGACCGAGTGACACATTCGTTAATGTTGCCGATCATCTGCTGAGGGGGGTGTTGGCGCTGGATGTGTCGTGGCACCTCCCGTGCAGAAGTGATCTCCCCCTCAACAGCAGCTGGTGCCTCCCCGGGTACAAAAGGTACCGCTCGGGGTGGTGGATCCCACGGCCCCCAGGAAGAAGAAGTGTCGAGGCCATGAGTCGTAGTAGAAGCCGCTCCTTGCGGCACAGCAGGTGGAGGGGGTGCTGGATCATCCATACCTTCAGCACCCTCATCCTCATCATCAAAAAGAGGCTCACCAACCTCATGATCACCTACACGCTCAAAACGAGAAGAAGGACAAACCATGGTCTCTTCGAAGGTGACATCGGATGTCTCCATGACTCGGTTAGTATCAAGGTTCAGTACACGATAAGCTCTAGTATGAGTGCCATAACCCAAAAATACACCGTCAGAAGATCGAGACTCAAATTTGTCCAGGTTGCCTTTCTTCAATATAAAACAGTGGCAACCGAAGACTCTAAAATAACTCACCTTGGGCTGTCTCCCAAATCGCAACTCATAAGAAGTCTTTTTCAAGAAAGCTCGGAGAAAAATGCGATTGGAAATATAGCATGCAGTGTTCATAGCTTCGGCCCAATATCGCCTAGGAGTCCTATGCTCATCGAGCATCGTCCTGGCCATCTCTACAAGGGTCCGATTTTTCCTCTCTACAACACCATTTTGGGGCGGTGTGTAGGGGGAAGAAAACTGATGCTCCAAACCCAAAGAGTTACAAAACTTCTCAAAATCCGAATTCTTGAATTCGGAACCATTATAACTTCTAATAGCTCGCATTGAGTTCAAAGGGAACTCGTTCTGAAGACGCAAAATCAGATTGCGAGCAAAAGAGAAAGTTGAAAGTCCTTGTTTGGTTTTGGATAATTGATGTCACCTAGAGTACTAACCTTGTCATGAAGTGTTTATGAGCTAGGCTGGTACATTCCAAGTACGGGAGCTAAATGATGATCATGGTATTGGTGGTGATGACCAAAAGATAGATCAAGTGCTCCACATTTGGAAGAAGAAGAAGAGAAAAACAAAATCCTATGGAGATCAAGGCAAAGGTATAAATAGGAATTTTGTTTTGGCACTCAAGACACCGTAGAGGGTGTGAGTGCATTTAGGATAGATAGCCGTACTATTAAGAGGGGAATATCTCAGTGATCACGGTTATCAAGTGCCACTAGGTGGATTCATACATGCATATGCATTAGGACCTAGTGTGCTAACTCGAATCCTTTGAATATGTTTGTGAAAATGCTAACATACATGCACATGATGTTGTACACTTGTTGGTGTTAGCACACTTGCAAAGGAGAAGTTGTTGGAGTTGGTTTGGATCAACACAGAGAAGAAAATGGAGTTTTCTGTGTATGGTCGGTGGTACCGACCAGGGTGGTCGGTGGTACCGCCCATAGGTGTTGCGTGCAGCCCTCTCTGTGTTGGGGCGTTTTTGGCCTGGCGGTAGTACCGCTATAACCTCGGTACTACCGCCGGCGGTGGTACCGACCAGAGGGTCGGTGGTACCGTGGCTCTAAGGGGTTTCGCGAGGCTCTCTGTAGATTTGAAAATGGCCTGGTGGTAGTACCGCCATTACCTCGGTACTACCGCCCGCGGTGGTACCGACGCAAGGTCGGTAGTGGCTTGCTTTTCGCAGAGCTCTCTGTTTGCGGCCGTTTTTGGCCTGGCGGTAGTACCGCCATAGCCTCGGTACTACCGGCCTCGGAGGTACCGACCAGAGAGTCGGTGCTTCGCCTAAATCAGCGGGACGTGTGTTAAACGGCTAGTTTGACTCTGTCGGTACTACCGACCAAGCGCAGAAAGGTAGGGTTCGGGCCGTCGCCCTCCCCTCTCTATAAATTGACCGTGGCCGCCTTTTGGGGTTTCTTCTTGACTCTCCGACTTCTTGAACATCCTCTTGAGCAAGTTTTAATCCCTCCCTCCGATCTCTTTGCTTGTTAGTGCGAATCCAAGTGAGATCGAGAGATCCAAGTGCATTTGCTTGTGAGTTTGCATCTAGTGGCACTTGGCGATTGTTGTTGCTGCGGATATTCTTATTATTCTTGGTGGTTGCCGCCACCTAGACGGTTTGGAGCAGCGGAGGAGATTAGGCACGAGTGGTGATTGTTCGTGGCCATCTCCCGGTGATTTGTAAGGGGTTTCTTGTACCTTCCCCGGCGGAGCGCCAAAGGTAACTCTAGTGGATTGCTCGTAGCTTGTGGATCCCCATCTTGTGTTGGTTGTGCGGCACCCTATTGAGGGTTAGGCGTGTGATGCCTATTAGCGCGTGAACCTCCAAGTGGGTGTATCGCTACAACGGGGACGTAGCTTGCCGGCAAGCAAGTGAACCTCGGAAGAAAAATTATTGTGTCAACCTGTCTCCGTGGTATTCTTTGATATTCATTTATTAATCTCTTGCCGGCTCGGTATACACACCTCAATCTCTTGCACTTACATTTGTTACTTTCTTGCAAGTTAATATTATACCTTGTTGTTAGTTACATTCTCTTATCTTGTGTAGTGATATACATTATTGCTTATTTAGTTGCTGAATAGT
Organism: Coix lacryma-jobi var. lacryma-jobi; assembly: GCA_009763385.1. Taxonomy (NCBI): domain Eukaryota; kingdom Viridiplantae; phylum Streptophyta; class Magnoliopsida; order Poales; family Poaceae; genus Coix; species Coix lacryma-jobi. The sequence continues at coordinate 55,042,093 of CM019824.1, forward strand.
TCCTTTGATTTTGTGTGACTTAGAGTTTGTGGTTATCTAGAATTGTGAATAGGTGGCTTGCATCTGTGTAGAGCTAGCGCAAATTTCGCTTCGCCATTTAGTTGTCTAACTAGTTTGGTTAAGTGTTGTTGTAGAAATTTTTATAGGCTATTCACCCCCCCCCCCTCTAGCCATTTAGGACCTTTCAATTGGTATCGGAGCAAGGTCACCGTTTATTTGAGGCTTAACAACCTTCGGTGTCAAAATGGCTCATATCAACAACACAAAAAGGCCACCCCAATTTGATGGCACAAACTATGGCTATTGGAAGGCAAAAATGACCACTCATTTAAAGTCAATCAATAGAAAGATATGGCAAGTTGTGGATGTCAAGATTGAGATAGTCGATCCGGAGCATCTCACCAATGTCGAAGAAGAGAAGATGCAGAACAATGACATTGCTCTCAGTGCTATTCATGATGTCGTTGATGAGAGGGTATTTGAGCAAATCAAAAATTTGGAGATGGCATATGATGCTTGGAAGAAATTGGAAGAATCATTTGAGGGCACTCAAGCAGTGAAAGGAGCAAAAGCATACATTCTCAAAGAAAAGTTTGCTAGCTTCAAGATGAATGAAGATGAAAGTGTTCCAGAGATGTTCCATAGGCTTCAAGTGTTTGTCAATGATCTCAAAGCACTTGGAGAAGAAGTGAAGGACAAAGACTTCTCTCATAAATTCTTGAGATGTCTTCCCAACAGATTTGGCATGTTAGTCACGTTGCTTGTAAGAAGCGGTTTGGACACTATGACACCAAACCAAGTTCTCGGAGATGTAATGACCGATGACACCTACAGAGATGTGAATGATCAAGAAGTAAAGAAGGATGAGAAGAAGAAGAGTGTGGCATTCAAAGCCAAAACATCATCATCAAAGAACAAGGGCAAAGCAAAGAAAGAAGATTCTAGCGAAGATAACTGCTCAAATGATAGTGATGACGATGATGAAGAGATGGCTCTATTTGTCAAAAGGTTTGGCAAATTCATGAAGAAGAAGGGCTACCGGGCAAGGAGGAAGAAGACTTCATACAAGAACAAGGATGAACCAAGGAGGTGCTTCAAGTGCGGTAGCAAGGACCATCTTGTTGCTCAATGTCCGTACAACAGTGAAAATGATGATAATGACAACAAGAAGGACAAGAAGAAAGAGAAGAAAGAAAAGAAGAATTACACAAAGAAGAAGAAGGGGGAATCATATATGGTCACTTGGGATAGTGATGCATCCACAAGTGATAGTGATGAAGATAGTGATAATGAAGATAGCAAGACAAGCAAGAAGAAGGCACTTGCAAGTGTTGCTATCAACAACAAGCCTTCAATCTTCGACACTCCATCATGCTTCATGGCAAAGGCCACAAAGGTACTATCTGATGATGATGAGAGTGATAGTGATGATAGTGATGATGATGAACCCACTAAAGATGAATTAATCGAAATGCTTGATGATGCTAGAGAACACTTTGATAAAAAGAGAAAGGAGTGCAAAGAATTGCAAAAGAGACTAAAAGCTCTTGAGCAATCCTTTGAGGAGCTCAATGCTACTCATGAGAGGCTAGTGGAAGCCCATGAGGAGCTTGGCAATGCTCACACTAAGCTTAAGGAAGCTCACTCCTCACTTGTTGATCAAGCTAAAACTGAAAAAGTGATTAAAACATGTGACATAGGAATAGCTTGTGATATAATCGATGAATCTTTCTATAAGCCTATTATTATTGCTGCTACTAACCCTTCATGTAGCTCATCATCTACCACTACTACTTCATCTATGGATGATGGCTTCACTTGTGATGCCTCACTCATGGTTGAGAATGAGACATTGAAGAAGGAGGTAAATGAGCTCACTCACGCCTTAGGTAAAGCCTATGGTGGTGAGGCCCGCTTGCTTAAGTGCTTGGGTAGCCAATGTTTTTCTCTCAACAAAGAGGGATTGGGCTATACCCCCAAGAAAGGCAAGGAGGCTTTTTCTACTCACAAGACTAGTTTTGTGAAGAGAAATGGTCGGTTTTGCACTAGATGCAAGCAAAGTGGGCATGTAGAGCAATATTGCAAAAACAAGAACAAGAACGCTAATGTATCCTCTATTAAATTTGATTCTTGTTATTTGCTTACCAAGGGTGTTAATGGCATGAAAGCTAAATTCATTGGTACACCAATTGTGGGCTCAAAGAAGAAAGCTATTTGGGTACCAAAGAGTTTGGTCACTAATCTTGGAGGACCCAAAAAGGTTTGGGTACCTAAAAAGGATTGATTTGTTCTTGTAGGTCAACTATAAAGCCGGAGGGAGGCATTGGGTGCTTGATAGTGGGTGCACTCAACATATGACCGGGGATTCAAGAATGTTCAATTCAATCAATTCAAGTGGCAATCATGGTTTTGATTCTATCACATTTGGTGACAATGGCAAAGGCAAGGTTAAAGGGCTTGGTAAGATTGCAATATCCAATGACATGAGCATTTCCAATGTGTTGCTAGTTGAGAGCTTGAACTTCAATTTACTGTCAGTTGCTCAGTTGTGTGATCTTGGTTTCAAATGCATTTTTGGAGTTGATGATGTAGAAATCATAAGTGTAGATGGTTCTAATTTGATATTCAAAGGATTTAGATATGAGAACCTATACTTGGTTGATTTCAATGCTAGTGAAACCCAGCTGTCAACATGCTTGTTCACTAAATCTGGTTTGGGTTGGTTATGGCATAGAAGGCTTGGTCATGTTGGAATGAAACAGTTGAACAAAATAGTGAAGCATGATTTAGTTAGAGGCTTGAAAGATGTCACTTTTGAGAAGGATAAACTTTGTAGCTCTTGTCAAGCTGGCAAACAAGTTGGTAACTCCCATCCTAAGAAAAGCATGATGAGTACTAGCAAAGCATTTGAGTTATTGCACATGGATTTATTTGGACCAACAACATACACTAGCATCGGTGGAAGTAAATATGGCTTTGTGATAGTGGATGATTACACTAGATACACATGGGTCTTCTTTCTTAGTGATAAAAGTGAAACTTTTGATATCTTCAAAACTTTTGTCAAGAGATGTCAGAATGAGTTTGAAACAACAATCAAGAAAGTTAGAAGTGACAATGGGAGTGAATTTAAGAATACAAGAATTGATGAGTTGTGTGATGACTTTGGCATTAGACATCAATTCTCACCCAAGTATACTCCTCAATCAAATGGGATTGTTGAAAGGAAGAACAGAACTTTGATTGATATGGCAAGGTCTATGCTCGGTGAATACAATGTCAGTCATTCTTTTTGGGCCGAAGCTATCAATACGGCTTGCTATTGTAGCAACCGTCTCTATTGCCATGGCATGCTAGAGAAGACACCATATGAGCTATTAAATGGAAGAAAGCCAAATATCGCATACTTTAGAGTTTTTGGTTGCAAATGTTATATATTGAAGAAAGGTGCAAGATTGAGCAAATTTGAGAAGAAATATGATGAAGGATTCTTACTTGGATATTCAACAACAAGCAAAGCATATAGAGTTTGGAACTTGGCTAGTGGTATTATTGAAGAAGTGCATGATGTTGAATTTGATGAAACTAAGGGTTCTCAAGAAGGAAATGAAAATCTTAATGATGTGAGAGGCACTCAATTGTCAAATGCAATGAAGAATATGGATATTGGTGATATTAGGCCAAGACAAGTGGATGATAATGAAGATGACCAAATGTTCTCCTCCAATGAGCAAGTTGATGCAAATCAAGCTAGTGGTTCTCATGATCAATCAAGTGCTAGTGAAGATCAACAAGCTAGTTCATCTCAACCAAGCAATCAAGTGCAAATCCTCCAACCAACCAATATTGCAAGAGATCATCCCACAGATCAAATTGTTAGGGATATTAGAAGTGGTGTGCAAACAAGATCAAGATTGGCATCATTTTGTGAGCATTTTTCTTTTGTGTCATCATTTGAGCCAACCAAGATAGAAGATGCATTGATGGATGTTGATTGGGTAAATGCTATGCATGAAGAGCTAAACAACTTCACCCGCAACCAAGTTTGGGAACTTGTTGAGAGACCAAAGAATTACAATGTAATTGGAACCAAATGGGTATTTCGAAATAAGCAAGATCAAGATGGGATAGTAGTAAGAAACAAAGCAAGATTGGTAGCTCAAGGTTACACTCAAGTTGAAGGTCTTGATTTTGGAGAAACATATGCACCGGTTGCAAGAATGGAAGCAATTAGAATTCTATTGGCTTATGCATGTGCTCATAATATCAAGTTATATCAAATGGATGTCAAAAGTGCATTTCTCAATGGGTATATCAATGAGTTAGTATTTGTAGAACAACCTCCCGGTTTTGAAGATGACAAGAAGCCCAACCATGTTTACAAGCTCAAGAAGGCGTTGTATGGTTTGAAGCAAGCACCAAGAGCATGGTACGAGAGGTTGAGAGATTTCCTACTCTCTAAAGGGTTCAAGATGGGCAAGGTTGATACTACTCTCTTCACCAAGAAGATTGGCAAAGACTTGTTTGTGTTGCAAATATATGTTGATGATATTATCTTTGGGTCCACCAACCAAGAGTTTTGTGAAGAGTTTGGGAATATGATGGCAAATGAGTTTGAGATGTCTATGATTGGAGAGCTTAGTTACTTCCTTGGTCTTCAAATCAAGCAAATGAAGAATGGCACTTTTGTGAGTCAAGGCAAGTACATCAAAGATATGCTCAAGAAGTTTGGTCTAAATGATGCAAAAGCTATTAGTACACCTATGGGAACAAATGGACATTTGGATAGTGATGCTAGTGGCAACATGGTGGATCAAAAGTTGTATCGGTCTATGATTGGAAGCTTACTCTATGTGACCGCTTCTAGGCCGGACGTCATGTTTAGTGTATGCATGTGTGCAAGATTTCAAGCTTCACCAAGAGAGAGTCACTTGAAGGCAACTAAAAGAATATTGAGATATTTGAAGCATACACAAAATGTTGGATTGTGGTATCCCAAGGGGTCAAACTTTGAGTTGATTGGATATTCGGACTCCGACTATGCAGGATGCAAAGTTGATAGAAAAAGCACATCGGGCACATGTCAATTACTTGGAAGGTCACTTGTATCATGGTCATCGAAAAAGCAAAACAGTGTTGCACTTTCAACCGCCGAAGCAGAATACATATCCACAGGGAGTTGTTGTGCTCAATTACTTTGGATGAAAGCAACTTTGGATGACTTTGGAATTAAACTCAAACAAGTACCATTGCTATGTGACAACGAGAGTGCAGTGAAGCTCACCAACAATCCAGTACAACATTCAAGAACAAAGCACATTAACATTCGCCATCACTTCATAAGAGACCATCAACAAAAGGGCGATATTTCAATTGAGAATGTTGGTACCGATGATCAACTTGCCGATATATTCACCAAGCCACTTGATGAAAAGAGATTTTGCAAGCTAAGGAATGAATTGAATATACTTGATTTCTCAAATATGAGTTGATGCACCCTCCATTATATGACATGCCTCTCCTTCGACAAAGCAAAGGTAAAATTGTTTGGCATGACATTCATTCTTGCTAAGGATATGTTTAGTGCATTTAGTCATTCCTTGCATCTTATAGGCTCATTCATGAAAATAAAATACTTTTGATGTACATATGGTACCACTATTGCTTCTATGTTTGATATGATCTAGTGGTAGCATATGACATGTTTATGGGCTTGTGAACCTAGTGTTTGATCTTGAAAACAAGCATTCAAGTGTTTAACCGACGTGAGTAAGATAACCATTGAAAGATGTGTGAAGAAGCTTACTCTAGAGCAAACCGTGTTAAATATCTTATGTTTGTTTGCTAGGTTGAACCATACTATGAACTTGATCACCCTATTGATTAACTTAACTCCTACTAAAATTGGTGTGCCTTTTATGGTACTTAATGACAAAGGGGGAGAAATAGTTACTAAGATAGATAGATATAACAAAGGGAGGATCTTTTTAAAATTTGAGCATATAAGTTGGGGGAGCAAGCTCATGAACTTATTGTTGCATTTGAATGTGCATATTCATATGAGTGATTGCATGTTGAATGTGCATATTCATATGAGTGATTGCATTGTAAAAATTTAAATTCAATATACATGCTTGTGTGATGTATGCTAGAAGTAATTTTTGAATGATGATTTGTGAACTAGCATGCATAAGTGGTAGCTAGATGTAATCTGTTTTTGCAAAGTGGTACTAGAACCTTTTATATAATGTTGATCTCATAAGGTATCTAGTGGTTTTTGTAAGTCTAGCTAATCAAGATGCTAAGGATGGTGTACATTGGCAACTCCGATTGGTATCACGCTTCAAAGGTCCATTCTTTATACCTTAGCATCATTTGATAGTATTACTCTCCCACATTTCATATCTATGCATATGTGCCGAACTTGAACCAAACACTATAGCACATATGTAGGGGGAGCGAATACTAACAAAGTGGTGACTCAAATTTTCAAACATATATCTTTGCGAAAGGTTGTCATCAATTACCAAAAAGGGGGAGATTGAAAGTCCTTGTTTGGTTTTGGATAATTGATGTCACCTAGAGTACTAACCTTGTCATGAAGTGTTTATGAGCTAGGCTGGTACATTCCAAGTATGGGAGCTAAATGATGATCATGGTATTGGTGGTGATGACCAAAAGATAGATCAAGTGCTCCACATTTGGAAGAAGAAGAAGAGAAAAACAAAATCCTATGGAGATCAAGGCAAAGGTATAAATAGGAATTTTGTTTTGGCACTCAAGACACTGTAGAGGGTGTGAGTGCATTTAGGATAGATAGCCGTACTATTAAGAGGGGAATATCTCAGTGATCACGGTTATCAAGTGCCACTAGGTGGATTCATACATGCATATGCATTAGGACCTAGTGTGCTAACTCGAATCCTTTGAATATGTTTGTGAAAATGCTAACATACATGCACATGATGTTGTACACTTGTTGGTGTTAGCACACTTGCAAAGGAGAAGTTGTTGGAGTTGGTTTGGATCAACACAGAGAAGAAAATGGAGTTTTCTGTGTATGGTCGGTGGTACCGACCAGGGTGGTCGGTGGTACCGCCCATAGGTGCTGCGTGCAGCCCTCTCTGTGTTGGGGCGTTTTTGGCCTGGCGGTAGTACCGCTATAACCTCGGTACTACCGCCGGCGGTGGTACCGACCAGAGGGTCGGTGGTACCGTGGCTCTAAGGGGTTTCGCGAGGCTCTCTGTAGATTTGAAAATGGCCTGGTGGTAGTACCGCCATTACCTCGGTACTACCGCCCGCGGTGGTACCGACGCAAGGTCGGTAGTGGCTTGCTTTTCGCAGAGCTCTCTGTTTGCGGCCGTTTTTGGCCTGGCGGTAGTACCGCCATAGCCTCGGTACTACCGGCCTCGGAGGTACCGACCAGAGAGTCGGTGCTTCGCCTAAATCAGCGGGACGTGTGTTAAACGGCTAGTTTGACTCTGTCGGTACTACCGACCAAGCGCAGAAAGGTAGGGTTCGGGCCGTCGCCCTCCCCTCTCTATAAATTGACCGTGGCCGCCTTTTGGGGTTTCTTCTTGACTCTCCGACTTCTTGAACATCCTCTTGAGCAAGTTTTAATCCCTCCCTCCGATCTCTTTGCTTGTTAGTGCGAATCCAAGTGAGATCGAGAGATCCAAGTGCATTTGCTTGTGAGTTTGCATCTAGTGGCACTTGGCGATTGTTGTTGCTGCGGATATTCTTATTATTCTTGGTGGTTGCCGCCACCTAGACGGTTTGGAGCAGCGGAGGAGATTAGGCACGAGTGGTGATTGTTCGTGGCCATCTCCCGGTGATTTGTAAGGGGTTTCTTGTACCTTCCCCGGCGGAGCGCCAAAGGTAACTCTAGTGGATTGCTCGTAGCTTGTGGATCCCCATCTTGTGTTGGTTGTGCGGCACCCTATTGAGGGTTAGGCGTGTGATGCCTATTAGCGCGTGAACCTCCAAGTGGGTGTATCGCTACAACGGGGACGTAGCTTGCCGGCAAGCAAGTGAACCTCGGAAGAAAAATTATTGTGTCAACCTGTCTCCGTGGTATTCTTTGATATTCATTTATTAATCTCTTGCCGGCTCGGTATACACACCTCAATCTCTTGCACTTACATTTGTTACTTTCTTGCAAGTTAATATTATACCTTGTTGTTAGTTACATTCTCTTATCTTGTGTAGTGATATACATTATTGCTTATTTAGTTGTTGAATAGTTCCTTTGATTTTGTGTGACTTAGAGTTTGTGGTTATCTAGAATTGTGAATAGGTGGCTTGCATCTGTGTAGAGCTAGCGCAAATTTCGCTTCGCCATTTAGTTGTCTAACTAGTTTGGTTAAGTGTTGTTGTAGAAATTTTTATAGGCTATTCACCCCCCTCTAGCCATTTAGGACCTTTCAAAAGTCTCGGTCTTCTCAGACAAAAAGAAGACCCACGAATACCTTGAAAAGTCGTCAACAACAGCAAGCACATACCACTTCCCCCCAACCGAGCTCACCCGAGTCGGACCAACAAGGTCCAAGTGTAAAAGCTCTCCAGGGCGCTGTGTCATGACCTGAGTCACTGGATGGTGAGGAGCGGCAACCATCTTCCCATGTCTACAAGAATGGCAAACAAGATCCTTCTCCATCGACAACTTGGGCAATCCTCGGATTAGGCCAAGTGAGCTAAGTCTTGCAAGCAAGTCGAAGCTCAAATGTCCTAGTCTCCTATGCCACTTCCAAAGATCAGAAGAGGAAGGTCCAGCCAAAAGACAACGAGAAACTCCAAATGACTCCAAGAAATCCGCACGAAAGACTTTCCCAAAGGGCGAAATCACACAAACAAGATTGCCCTGAGGATCCAAAATACGACTGAGATTCGGCTTAAAACGAATCTCATAATCGTCATCAAAGAGTAGCGAAACAGAAAGAAGATTAAAATACAAGTTAGAAACAAGAGCAACATCACGCAACACAAAGTGCTCATTGACTCGCACCGACCCACGAGACAACACTTTACCTTTGCTATTGTCGCCGAAGGTGATAAACTCCTTTCCGGCGACAGGGCTAAGACTGGAGAACCACTTGGCGTTTCCGGTCATGTGCCTCGAGCAACCGGAATCCACCAACCAAACGTCCTCCAATCGTTTTACCTACATCAATAAAAAGACATAGGGTGAGCATACGGTCCAACACTGGGGTTAGTGAAGTAGGAAGAATACCAGTGTTGGGCCGGCTGCTCAAAAGATCGGTTAGAAGAAAAACCATTCCTAGCACGCCTATGGGGGAAGCGATCACCACGTTGAGGAAAACATGGTCTGCTAAGGGAAGAGCGTCCATCGCGATACTCAAAACACGGTGGAGGAAAACGCTCTACAACAAAGCCACCGCCACGGGGTCCATAGCCTACAACTGCAGGCTCCCGCCGGGCACGTCCTCTCCGCTGCCTAGGCCTGGGAACTTGAGGTTCTGGACCTCTGGGCCTAGCAGCACGCCTCTGAACATTCGGCGCATGTACATCATGGAAAGGATGGTACATGTCCGCATTGTTCATCTCCCTAGCACGGCGTGCCTCTCTCTTGCGCCGAAAGCAGAACTCACTCAAGTGTCCATCTCTCCCACAGTGCTCACAATGGTACCTCACCGCTCTCAAAGGGGGTTGTTGGTACACACGGTTGTGGGTGTGGATCACTTTGCCCTTCTGTGGCATAAGCTCCTCCTGGATATGTGGCATTGTGTCCAGCTTGTTTTTTAGGTGATTGGGTTTAGGAGCCCATTGCTGGTTCTTGGGTGGAGCTCGTGGAGGTTCTTCAAACACCCCATCCTTGGTGTTAGGCTTGAGAGGCTCTTTGGGTGGAAGCTTGGTAAGTTTGGGAGTAGTGGTGGAGTTGGGCTTCTCACTTGGGTTCAAACCACTCGACTCTCCAATCTTCCCAAAAGCAGAAACATCAACGCCCGGAGCAAAGCCTACACCAGGACCTCCAACAGCTCGCTTGAATTGGGAGATCATCATCCCGAGCTGTGGCTCACCACTAGATACCCATGACAAGATGGTCCGAAGGTATGTGTTTTCCTCCTTGGTTTGCATCTTGTCATGTTTCACATTAGCGATCTCCATCTCCAAACCCTCACACAAAGCGCACCTAGTCACACAAGTGCTACCCGAGCTGGCCTTCTCAAGAGACTCAATCTTGGCATCCTTCTCTGCCAACTCGGTTTGCAAGACTGGACAAGACTTGCACGCACCCAACAACAGGGGTCTAGCCCGGAGCTCATCCACCTCTCCAACCAAAGCAGCATACTTACCTCTCAAGGTGAGATGGTCAGTCATGTGCTTGGTGCACATCTCACACTCACCCTCCTTAGACATGACCACGGTGGACTTAGCGAACTCAAGCTCCCTCACCATGTCCTCCCACTTCTGCCTAAACTCCTTGCGCTCTCTAGCAGCACGCCTAAGCAACTTATCTTGACTAAGCAAGGCGGTAGTAAGCTTCTCGACCTCAGCAGAAAGCTCGTCGTGGGTGAGAGATACCTGAGAGGTGTCGTCATCGTCGTCGTCGTTCCGAGGGGTGTCCTCCAGCTTGTCGTCGACCTCATCACCAAGGGCCATGGTGCAGAGGCCGTCGTCATCAGCGAAGAAGCAGAGGCCGTTCAGCTTGTCCTCGATCCTCTTCTTCTTCTCGGACTCATCATCGCTTGAGCAAGCAGAGTCATCATCCGAGCCATCGACGTCGCTGAGCGTGGCGAAGAACGCACGCTGCTCAGCCTGGGCCTTCTCCAAGTACTTCTTCTTGATGTACTCCTTGTCAAAGCCGCCCCTTCGCTTGTGCCTCGCGGGGACGTACTTCTCCTTCGCTTGCTGGAGTCGTACTTGTGCCCATGATCGCCCTTCCCAGATGTGTGCTTCTTCTTGGGACAGTTGGCGATGAAGTGGTCGGGGTCGCTGCACTCAAAGCATCCTGAGCGTCCTCCTCAGCGGCGACGGTTCATGCGGTTGTTGTGGAACCGCGAGAACCGGTTGGCGAGCAATGCCAACTCGTCATCCCCCAAAGACTCCAGCTGGTCCTCTGTGACAGAAAAGAGTGAAGAAAGTGCAAATCCTCCAGAGGGGTTAGCAGAAGAGCCAGAAACCAAAGCCATAGTCGGGTCAGAAGGATTTTCATAAGAAGCCCTCGACATGGCGTCAATCTCACTAGACTTGAGCTTACTAAAGAGCTCGTCGCAAGTGAGGGTCTCATAGTTAGACGATTCGATGATCGCCTGGACCTTTGAGTCCCACACCGACCGATCAAGAGTGTGCAAAAGCTTCAAAGCCCTCTCATGATCGTCAAAAGGCAACAGCTCTTTGTTCGCTCTCATCTTGTTGACAATGACCTGAAAGCGAGCGAATAAACTCTCTATGCTCTCGCCAGGCATGTGTCGAAAGTTCTCGTACTCCCGCTTGTGCGACTCGTAGAGACGGGATTTGACTTGAGAGGTTCCCTCATGGAAGCGCATGAGGGTCGCCCAAATCTCACGAGCCGTGGGGAGGTGAGAAGCGCGATCAAACTCGGACATGCTCAAATAGGAGAAAAGAGCGTTACGCGCTCGGCTATTGGCATCGTGCTCATCCATCTGAAGCTGAGTAACACGAGCAGCCAAGAAAACGTAATCGTCCCTATTGCAAATCTCCCAAACAGAAGAGCCCATGCTCTGGAGATAGGCCGACATGCGTATCTTCCAATACGCATAGTTCGTCCCATCAAAGAACGGCGGTTTGCCCACGTCGTGATCCATGTCGCCTTCTGTGGATCTGGAACCGGCTAAGGTGGAAGATCCTTAACCCGCTTTGATACCAATTGAAGGACCGAGAATGCAATAGCAAGGCGACCAGAGGGGGGTGAATGGGAGCTCAAAAATTTCTCTCGAAACTTTGGCCTTTTTTCCCAAAATCAACCCCCGAAAGCTTCGATCGAAACCGTGATGCCCACGACCCTTGGAAGAGGGTGGATGATCCCTAGGATCACAGCGAGGCACCACAAAGCGATAGCAAACCAAACTGCAAAAACACCGGAGCGAGTTCGACCCCCAAAAACCAAGTCCCGAACGTAGATAGACGGCTACGTCGAGAGATCCCCAAATACCTAAGCTAACAAGTAGCAAAGATACCTAGAGAGGTTCCTTGGTCAACTCTAGGGCCAAACGAGAAGTCCAAAAACCAAGCGAAGAAGCCGGGAGAGCCAACGCACAAAATCGGAGTACACAACCAATTCGCGGACTTTCCGGCCCTGGGGTCCCGGACTGTCCGCAGTACACCCGGACTGTCCGCAAGCAAGGGGCGGACTATCCACCGGTCAAATGATCAAAACAGCAAGGCTGCTGAAGTCCCCTGCTCAAGTCCCGGACTGTCCGCAAAAACCAACGGCGGACTGTCTGCCAGTCACTGAACAGAAAAACAGCCGAAGAACACAGCCACTGATCTGGCCAGCCCCCGACGCGTGGACTGTCCGCGGCTGGGATGGCGGACTGTCCGCCAACTCCCAGTGAGGGCGATTTTGGTCGCCCATCAACCAAATCTTCTCCAAATTGATTCAAACCAAAATCCCTTGATCCCAAACTTGGAGAGAATGATCACGAGGTAGTTAGGAGACTATCCCCAAGAAATCATCCACTCAAATCAACTCCAACAACGGGAAATCCAAAGGGGAGGAGTATGAATGAAAAAAAACACCACAAAAACGAAATCAAGCTGATCTACTTGTTCGTGAGGAGTTAGATGAATTCCTTCGGTGGAAATGATCTCCTCACTATAAAGAACAAGTTGATTCACCGCTCTCGGTCCGTCGGCACGACACGTCTCTACTTGACCTTCACCTTGCCCTCGATCACTATCTCCATGCTCGACACCTGCACAACACAAGCCAAAGAACCTGCGATCAAACCCGTTGACAATCACTCATCACTCGAGACTCGGCATACACCCATGTATCCGCACTTCGCGTCGGCAGCGAGTTTCTTGTTACTCTTGGCATTTGCCGGTGCTTAGATAGCTTGGAGGTGATTGGTGAAGTTGGCAAGAAGTGGAGATTGTTCTTGACACCACCGACCGAGTTGTGAGGGTTTTTTTGGGCCTATTCCCCGTCAGAGTGATGAAAGGCACCATTAGTGGATTGTTCGTGTCATTGAGCTACCTCTCTTGTGGTAGATTCTTGTGGAGCTTGTGGAGCTTGGCGTGGTGCCAATTACCCACTGGATCACCAAGAGTTAGTCGACACAACGGGGAGTAGCGTGCCAGCAAGCACGTGAATCTCGGGATAAATTGGTGTCTCCTGCATGCTTTATTGTGTTTGTCTCGGTGATTGGACTCCACTATCATTCTTGGTGATTGGCTCTCTACACGGATATTCACCGGTGATTGGCTCTTCAAAGGCGACCCCGGAGGCTCGGTGAAAATCATCTTAATTAGCTCCTTTATTTATTGCTTTCACATTCATTTGAGCTAGTTCATTGTATCTCTTGTATCATTTATTTTGGTAGCTATATCTTGTATAGATAATTTATTAGTATTCCTCCTAGTCATTGACTATTTTTTGTGTCATTCATCTTGCTACATATATGTTGTATTGATAGCTTGTTGTTCATCTTCTAGAAATTAATTATTTGTGCTACAATTCATTTCTACCTTTGATCACTAGTGTAAACTTAATTGCTCTTGTGTGACATAGAAATATTAGATAGAATTGTTGGATAGGTGGCTTGCAACACACCCTTTAGGCTAGTGCAGAAATCTTTGCCGTTTGTGTTGCTAACAAGTTTGCCTAAGTGTTTTTGTAGATTTTAATTAGGCTATTCATCCTCCTTTAGCCAATTTGGACCTTTCAGCGGGTCAGCGAAAAGAATTGTGCTCATGTATCTCTGGTGCTCGGTAGTACGTTTTTTTTTGCTTGTGGCGGGTTGAATTCAAACGAACGAGACAGATTAGGGTGGGTTTATTCACTAAATATTTGGGTGGGGCTGTGACGGGTGAAGACTTCATGTGACAATGGGTTAGGACGGGTGTGGGGGGGTTTGTCCCCATTAGCATATTTATTTATTTATGCTGAAGATTTAAAGATAATTATTTTCATCCACAAAATCACTTCTTCCAGAGAATCAGAATCAAATGAAGGTCTCCCAAATAAGCTCTTAGTTGCATTGTCGCTGTTGTTGTAGCAGCCTGGCAACCCTGCAGCTAAAAGCAATATTCAAATCAAACATCCCATGCACCATCTGTTGGCGCCAAACAACATGACACTATCTGATGGTGCCAAACAAGCCCATGCACCTGCCAGTTCATTACACCATATCAGTTACTTAACAGTTCATTACAGGTCATGCACATAGCACAATATAAAGTTCAATACAACACATTCACATAATAGTTCATTACACTTAATACATTTGACCCAACTCCAACCATTAGCAATCATGCATAAATGGACAATTTACAAAACTTGTAGCCATTACAAGCCGCATATCGAACAACAAGAACAAGACACAAATACAACAAATCCCGGTCTCCATCTGCTATCTTTTTTCATGTCATCGTGCACCCTATGTACACCCTTGCCTCAAGCAGCCGTCATCACCTGCATCCAACAGATTCACATGACCACCGACATCTACCACAAAATGTATAACTCAGGGTATTTGCAGTTTCATACATGTCCCCTACAGTAGTGCAATTCCAGCAGTGACCCAATGAAGCGCATGTACCATATTATGACTAGCATTCAATGTCACCTAGTTTGCCATGTCGTAGTTTGGAGGTCACTCCATGGTCCTCCCTACCATGTTGAATCCATTGTGCTCCAACAAAAAATTATGCAGCGCAAAGCATGTAATAATCATCTTCCATTGTTTCTCTCGCTCAAACAACGGTACTCCATATTCTAAGATTTGCCACTTATTTTTTACCACCCCAAATGCCCGTTCCACAACATTGCGAAGACATGAATGCTTGTAGTTAAATTTTTCCTCTAAATTCTCTACCCTTCTTTGGCTAAATTCAGGGATATGGTACCTTGTACCGCGGTATGGGCCCAAAAATTTAGTATGCACTATATATCTAGAGTCTAGATAGTACCTACCTACAAACCATTAATGATATGCAACATTACTTACAAAAGTACGACACTAACTTTGTTGTATGAACTCCATAAACCTACAAGCTTACCTGTCGGTGGATGCAAACAACTTGGTAAATGCAAACAATCATTCAACACCGACATGTCATGCACAGTCCCCACACCCACAAATGTGAACCGACCCATGTCCACGACACCTAACATACTGAAGCTTGTCCATCTTTTTATATTTAGATAATTGTCATAGACATGTTTTGGCACTCTTATATGAACGTGGGTTCCATCTAAAGCCCATATGCACCCATCAAACCAAGGTGCAAATTCATTCAGTCTAGGATGAATTGTGCATAGGTAGGATCCTTAAGGCTAAGAACAGTTTGTGCAAATGAGAATATGGAATTTGTTACTTCTCCCATCTTCCTACTAACTATGTCCAATGGCCTCTTAAATCTATCCGCTATCTTTTTACCACCATGTTTTGTCCCACGGCCCAAAGGAACATACCTAATGCCTCAACTGACTCCAATTATTGTGTAGATCTTAGCCCATGGTCACGAACTAAGTAATGATGCAACTGATACAATGTGTTGGGATACATATGAATGTTGATGTAGCACTTGCTCCCCTAGCATAGGTTCTGTTCAACCCATTGTCATCCAGTCACCTTTGGTAATTCGAAGCTGGGGTTGATCACTGGAGCTGGAGTACACATGTGAAAGCCCTAGTTTGGTTTTGGCTAATTGATGAAACATATTTGGTTTAATCCTATTGCTAAGCATGTGTGTAGCTTATAAGAAAGGATTGTGACTAAGCCAAGTGGTGGAGCTAGCAAGATGGCAACCATGAAGGATGGTGATGGCCATAAGCACTGAAGGGATCAAGTGCTCTACCATTGGTGAAATGAAGAAGAGAAGAGATGGAGCAAAGAGGCCCGAAGGCAAAGGTATAACCTATAGGGCTCTCTATTTTGGTGATCAAGACACTTAGCGAGTGTGATCACATTTAGGATACATAGCCGTACTATTAAGAGGAGATTATTCATGGCTTATGCGGTGTTCAAGTGCCACTAGGTGTTCTCTAACATATCGATGCTATAGACCTAGTGAGTGACTAACAAAACCCCTTGGAAAATGCTTTGCAAAATGCTAACACACTTGCATACAATGATGTACACTTGGTGGTGTTGGCACTTTTGGGATAAGGGGATGTTAAGGAGTTGTGGAGAAGTGGGAGAAACTAGTGTATAGTTCTTCTCCCTCCTGTCGAGCTTGCGAGGCAGGATTCAGCGGTTTTCGAAAATGAAGTATTGTGCTCGGGGAGCATCGGACGCTGGGCCGATGGTTAACCCTAGATTCTGTCAGAAGTTGAAGGAGCATCGGACGCTGGCAACGGACGCTGAGGAAACACTGTTGCAGAGTCCGATGCAGGTGACGTGGCGCGAGCTTGTTGTCCAGGAAGCATCGGACGCTGGCCTGCGTCCGATGCCAATCCATCGGACGCGTCCGATGTGATTTGACCCTTTCTGGAACCTCTCTGCATGGTCATCGGACGCAGGGGTTGAGCGTCCGATGTGAGGGTGTTGGAGCGTCCGATGTGGCGCAGAAAAGTGCTGAACGAGCAGTGGCATCGGAGCGTCCGATGCCTGGCATCGGCGCGTCCGATGCCTGGCATCGGCGCGTCCGATGTCACATTAGCCATGGCACGAAGGAAAATGACCGTTGGGATCGGGCGGCCTGTATTCATATCAGGGAGACACGTGGCTCCATCTGGAGCATCGGACGCTGGGGCAGCGTCCGATGGTCGCGCATCGAAGCGTCTGATGGTCGCGATTTCAGCCCAACGGCTAGGCCAACTTGAGTGGCCTATTTAAGGGGCTTGGCCGGCTCACTTGGTTTCACTCTTGCACATTCTTATTCCTAAGCATACTAGTGAGCTTTGGCAAGCCTTCCAACTCATCTCCCAAGTTTATTTGATCAAACCAAGTGAGATTGAGTGATCTAGTGCGTGATTTGAAAGAGTTCAATCTAGTGGCACTAGTCCTTCGCATCGGCTTTGAGTTTCTTGTTACTCTTGGCATTTGCCGGTGCCTAGACGGCTTGGAGGTGTTGTGGTGTTGTTGGCAAGAGAAGGAGATTGTTCTTGGACACCACCGATCGTGATTGTGAGAGGTTTTGGAGCCTCACCTCGCCGAAGCGGCAAGAGGCATCCTTAGTAGATTGCTCGTGTCATTGAGCTACCACACTAGCGGTAGATTCTTGTGGCGCTCTTGGTGAGCTTGGCTTTGTGCCAATTAGCCACCGGGTCACCTAGTGTTGGTCGACACAACGGGGACTAGCGTGCCGGCAAGCACGTGAACCTCGAGATAAATATTGGTGTCTCGTGTGCTTATTGTGATTGCTTTCATATCGTGGTGATTGGTCTTCATATTCACATTCTTGGTGATTGGCATCACAAGTGGATTTCACCGGTGATTGAATTTCTACTAGACGATCCCGAAGGCTCGGTGAAATCACTTCTATCTAGCTTGTTTACTTTGTGTATTTACTTTGAGCTATTCCTCTTGTGTAGATACTATCACTTGTTGTATATCTCTTGTTATATTCCTTGTGTAGCTAGTTGTGATTAGCTTGCTTAGTCTATTTATTGCACATACTTGTCTCATATACTTTTTGTGTATCATACTTGTACTAGAGCTAGATAACTTTATTCCGCATTAGATATTAGCTCTAGTTGATTGTGTGACATAGAAATATTAGGTAGAATTGTTGGATAGGTGGCTTGCAACACACTATTAGGCTAGGGCAAAAAGCTTCGACATTTGTTATACTAATAGTGTTTGCCTAAGTAATTTTGTAGATTTTTAATTAGGCTATTCACTCCCTCCCTCTAGCCAATTTGGACCTTTCAACATGGATGTTGCATAAGCTACTACAGTAGTTCCAAGCGTCACCAGGTCCACGATGTAAATGCCAGAGCTAGCATTATTGCAAGTACTGTTGCTGGTGTTCGATTCCTCTCTGTAGCTCATTCATAAACCAACCTGCGAACATAGTGATTAGTATACAAATTCCAAAATGTGCTCAAACAAAAAGAACGTTGTAGGAATTTCACCAGGTCCATGATGTAAATGTCAGAGCTAGCATTATTGCAAGTA
Source organism: Coix lacryma-jobi var. lacryma-jobi (assembly GCA_009763385.1). NCBI lineage: Eukaryota > Viridiplantae > Streptophyta > Magnoliopsida > Poales > Poaceae > Coix > Coix lacryma-jobi. The sequence continues at coordinate 55,060,362 of CM019824.1, forward strand.
CTGTTGCTGGTGTTCGATTCCTCGCTGTAGCTCATTCATAAACCAACCTGCGAACATAGTGATTAGTATACAAATTCCAAAATGTGCTCAAACAAAAAGAACGTTGCAAGAATTAGTGCATATCTTATCGGACACCCGACTTCTACAGCTATAGCTTCAATAGGTCACTGGTCCCTAAAAAATACATAATCAGTACACCAAACAAAGGACAGAAAACGTGCAATTTGTCACACATCCATTAGCAACAATTCGCATAGATTATTTGGTTCAACAACAAACAATGTTTATTGCAGCACACAACGCCACATTATATTGATGGAAATTAAACTCAGTTACAATAGCAATAGCTAAGATTGCAAATTTAATGAAACAAGCAAGACTCTAATATGATCATCGCAGACGACGATGATAGAACTACTTGTGCAACCAGTTAAACTCGATCCATTGCAGGCAGCCATGAGTTGTTGTCATTGTTGTGAAGGCCCTACAATTGATTGGATCTTTCATAAGATATAGGGCTTTGTTGAATAGATTGGACCCATCATGAATACCATCTTCTCCTAAAAGTTGTTTTGCCTTGTCGACCTCCTCTTAGGCATGGCTCGGCCTCCATTCACGTGACATCTTGACGGATTCTGAGATGTCTCTGACACAGTCCTCCAAGCTAGTAGTCTTTGATTTTTTGGGAGGGTGAAAGCCCTAGTTTGATTTTGGTTAATTGATGAAACCTATTTGGTCTAATCCTATGGCTAAGCATGTGTGTAGCTAATGAGAAATGATTAAGACCAAGCCAAGTGGTGGAGCTGGCAAGGTGGCAACCATGATGGAGATGGTGATGACCACATGCAATCAAAGTGATCAAGTGTTCTATACTTGGTTAAACAAGATAAGAAGAAAAGAGGAGGAGCAAAGAGGCTCAAAGGCAAAGGTATAATCTATAGGGTTAGTCTAACTCCATAGTTGCCATCATCATCTTTTGGCAATCACAATCACAATCTATAGTCTAACCTATAGGTATAACCTATAGGGTTATCATCATCTTTTGGCAATCACAATATATCTCCGTGGTTGTCATCTAACTTCATCTTGGTCTTGGACCAACTTATCTCATCTACGTACGTAGACATAGGGTTAGTCTAAATAGCTTTCATCAATTAGCCAGAATCAAACTAGGGCTTTTAGCAAGCCGCATTAGTGCAACACTTGCACCGGCCCCACACCTACCAAGATGAGCTAATGCATCAAATGACATCCCCCTAGTGTGTCGGTTACTGCCCTAGTTCATTCGGCTTCCTCGCAGTCTCCCTCCCTCCTCTCTCTCTCTCTCTCTCTCTCTCTCTCTCTCTGTGCGCCCTCTTCCACCGCATCTCCCAATGTTTAGCACCACATCTTGTCATTGCTAGCTAAATTGACCATGATTTGAACAAATACTTGATTACATTGTTAACTATTGCCTAAAGACTTATACTTGTTTCTGTTTTTTGGTGGTATTATTTATTTGTTGGTTTCTATGTAGTTTTGAGATGTCAAGGTTAAGTATTGCCTTACACCTTGATTGCCATGATGGCATGGTTCAGGTTACCTTGAGAGGCAACAAATGTTGTCATGATCACTTTGGAAGCTAACTGGGATGTTAACTTGTGAGCTTTCTGTTTAGCATAACTGTCCATGTAGTTAGGAGCTTCGTGTTAATTTGTCAGATGTGACTCTGTTAGCTTCGTGTTAATTTATTAGCGGTCAGGAGTACAAGGGTGACCCAGTGGATTGGTACGAACTTGTTTTTAATGAAAATAGTTTTATGGTGATGGTAAGTCTACTGGTTTAAGATTATGCATGCTATCAAACACTAAAAGTATATGCAGTTAAATTTCCAATACAGGCAAACCAAACACCACTTCATAGTATCAGTCTCCACTATACCTTATGTCGGATAGGTCAATAGACAACCAATCAGACCTATAACGCCTTCCATGATGACAAAGATAGAGTAGTTTATTTCTTTAATATCAAGTGCTCACCGAGAAGGGTAGAGAAAAAAAAAACAGTATGTTATATCAGTGAAGTACTCCCTCCGTCCCATAGACAATGACGTTTTTAACTTTTTGGACTTCTCATTCGACCGTTCGCCTTATTTAAAAATTTTATACAAATAATAAAATAAATAAATCATTATTAAAGTATCTCTAGTGATAAAATAAATTATAACAAAATAAATAATATTTATACAAAAAAAATTGAATAAAACGAAGGGTCAAACGAGAAGTCTAAAAATCTAAAACGACACTTTTAATGAGACAGAGGGAGTAAGGGGCCGTTTGGCAGAGCTCCACGGAGCGGATTCTCGGGGAGAATCACTCCCTTTGCCAAACGTATTTTTCAGCAAAAAGTGATTCTTTACCGATTCTGTGAAGTGATTATCTGAAATGAACTAAGAGACTGAGAGCTGAAAAAAATAGCTTTACCTGATTCTGTGAAGCGATTTTCTATCCTCATTTTGAGAGTTTATACTAAAGAATTAAAGAGAAGCACTTCACCAGAGAATCAGGGAGTACAACGGGAGAATCAAGGAGCACAGCTCAACTTTTGCATTTCACTCCACTACTGTAGCTGTAGTACCAAACATCTCACACCTAGTAACAGCTTGCTTTGTCAACCGGGTTATCAAGGCCCAACAAAATAAGTTGGATGCCACCAGCTGAAGTTCTATATTTGCCAACGGCAGTAACATGACAAATTGCTCAATCCAACTTATACATCCTTTCTGCTGCGCGCATCAAGAACTGATGCATACAACCAGAGATGACACCACAACATATCACCAGCCATAAGATAAAGAACCGCTAACACAAGAGATGCTTCTGCAACAATTATTGACTGCCATCTGAACTCATCTAGAAGGCCGCAATCGTTTGCCAGTCTAACTTACAATCAGATAAAAAATGAAAATGTTGGGGCCCAAACTTTTGGCAACTCATCTTCCCTTATTATTTCTTCTCTTTTCAACAAATGATCAATTTACAACTGTTTTAAGGCTACAAATCAATGGAATCGACCCCCCACCCAACCCTGGACTAACCTCTTGTCTATGTACATCGCGGAAACAACAGCTATGTCACTTCACCACAAAAAACCAGGGGATGCGCATCAGTTCCTACGCTTTCTCATCATTTGTTCCTATGCTTTGAGGTTGGCTCGTGTCTTGATTGGCTTTAGCTTAACTCCCATGCTCTCGGGGGAGAGGAGCTCTGGTGATATGCAAAACGGGTTCAGAGGGCTACGCGGGCTACAGTTTATCTGGCTTGGCCTGTACAGGCCATATCCCATGAGGAAGTACTCCATTGGTATCAGCATTGCGTGAGGTTGCTCCTCCGTCACAACCGAACCACAAGCTTGTACCTGTAGAAACACCAAGCTTGGTACGTAAAACCCTAAAATCAATGTAAATGTTAAAAAAAAAAAATATCTGTGTGCAAATTGATACCTCCACAAGAGCACTGTATCGCCTATCAAGCTTTGCAGTCATGTGAACAGCTTCAGCATGGAACTGGGAATTCTCACCAACAAAAATCAGTGTTCTGCACTGAAGCTGCTTCAGGTTCTCTGTCAAGTCTTTTCTCCTGTAATAAAGCATGGCAAAATATTTGGTTCCACTCATCCACTGACTCAGGTATGACCATATAAGCTTTATTAGAGATAAAAAGGACATACTCATTGATAGTTTGGATAAATCGCCACACATTCATGCACTGCCGTTGATCTAGAAACTTCATTGAATAAAAGGAGGGTTAAACATCATAAACAAATACATTGTAACTGATAATGGATGAGAATTCTTAGTGCATACGCTTCTACAAGCCTGCACAATATCTGATTCGGGTTCAGTTGAGCCTCCACGTACTACCTAAGGATCATAAAATTCAACTGAAAATTTTAAACAGCTATGCAAATATCACATCACATGACATAACCTGAGCCATTTACTGACCTTTCCAAAGTAGCGCTGCAACAAAATATCCTTCACGACATTGCACATGCCATAATAATATAGTAAATTTGACATTACCTAAGAAAAAACATTGTCAGTACACAATCATTGTTCTGAAGGTAGATTCTTAGAAGCTAAATATCGAATAGCTACCTTATTATAAAACCACTCAGACCATGTGGGAGCTTTACACAGAGGTGAAACAAGAATAAGTCCTAGTACTCGCTCTCTATACTTTGTCTGCAATAAAGAACTTAAATTACTAAGCAGTTGTGCAAGAAGCAAAGAACACACTAGTTTAGAAGAAATGCATACTGCAAACAGAGTAAGAATGTATGCGCCTGCAGTGACACCTAAGCACATAACTGAATCCAGTCTGGAAGTACACAAAAAAATGAACAAGTTAGTTCATAAATGTCGAGAGAAGTTATGAGAACTAACACTTTATTATTAATGTGCAAATATCTTACCCAAAGAAATCAAGTATGTCTGCGATTTGATCCGCTAAGTCATCAACAGATGCCACAGGTGTGCTCGGCAAAATCGGAGCAGCTCCTAACTGCATGATTTTTCCAAAGATTGGTAAACCATGCAACCAAGAAAATGTTGATTGAGAATCACCAAATGCATCATGTTAAGATAAACACAGAAATAATACACTTCACTGTAACAGAAAACTCCACTGACCTCATGTCCTGGGGGGCTGATATGGTAAATGCAAAAATTATGAAGCAGCAATGAAGCTGCTTCAGGACAGAAGAGTAGTCCTTGGAAGCAAGACATATCTGATCAACAATAAGGAGTTAAGTCAAAGTGCTGTGGAATTCTTAAGTAACCTAGCATAGGGTAACCATGATTGTAAAACTTACGGTTCAAGGCAATATCTGGGTAAGTAATAAGAGCAGGCTTATCATGGTCACCATATATGGCAACAGATACAGATCCATGGTTGGTTTGTATATGATGTTCCTGAGGAAAACAAGAGGAAATTGTCAACATTGGAAGAAAAGATGTCAATAACAATTACTAATCCACCAAGTTGTGCTTCACAACAGATAAAATCTAAATGAAAATGATTCGCGTGGGTGGGTCGGTGGAGAAGGTGGAGGTGAGTGGAAACTTGTGATACCTATCAGATTCATGTGCATTCCCTGCAATTAAATCTATGCCTCTATGAGACGCTCAATTTGTAAGTTAATGATCTGCAGAGACATTTCTTTCTCCAAATGAAAGAGAGAAACCAGCAGTACCTAAAGATTATTGGGAGGGGTTTGTAACCAAACCAAAGCAAAGTTTGTAAATCACAACTGAAGTTATCTGATTCCTTCATGTTACACTAAAGCTTGTAGAGTGCTAACAAAGAAAAAAGGCATAACAGCTCCATTAAAACGTGGCGTGTCATGGTAAGGGTTTCTAGACCACATCTCCTTAGAAAAAGGGGGAAATATAGCACTAAGTGCCAATAAGAAGTGATTCCTACCAAGCAAATAGCTAAAAATATAAATATCAAGAAAAGCATATGCTAGGAAAAATACAATTAGCTGTACTTTTCCACCACAGGAAGGATATGTATGACGACAAGTGGCAACAACAACATCATAGCCATCCTAACCTGTCAGGAAAGAGACTAGTACACTTAATTATCATTCTTAATAACAGAGCTAAAAAATATTTTTGAGTAATCCTGAGTGCCCTCTCCGCAGATTTCTGCGGGGGTAAGGTTTGCCTAGGTTATTCCCTTCCCTAGACCCCACTAGTGTGGGAGCCTCTGGCACTGGGTCTGCCCTAATCCTGAGTGCAATTTCAATCCAAACCATTGGATCATAAATCCTACAGTTACCATGTAGGCCGCCAGGATCATATGTGGACCTGGCTAAGAGAAGTCCAGTTAGCAGAGAAGAGGCCGCTACAAAAATATCTGTGAGTGTGAGATGCAACCAAGCATACAATTTTGTCAACTAATCAGTGGGTCTCACACTCCACATTTTGATATAGAAAACTTAGCCAACCATACTGATTCTTAGACAGCCTTTTTGGCCCCTCTGCACTAACCTACTGATTTTCTCCCTACATCCTTTTCACAGGTATTGCCAAGAATAATTTCCATACAAGCTAATGGTGATTGGTTTATCTTAAAAAATGATACCACAGGTCTGTAGCTATATAAAAGATCAAATTGAACAGCATCAGATTTCACAGACAGAGTACATATTCCCATTCCACAACCGATGAATGAACAAAGCTAGAACAGCATCCACAGAAAAATGGGAGCTTTAAATCCATCAGAACTTACTCCAAATCAATTTGCAGTCATGCCTAGAGTTTAAGTTTCTTCCACACAACGTGGAAGGATTTAGCGGGCGGAACTTGGCTAGAAAGCGCAGCTAAAGCACTAAACAATTGGAGATAACAATTAATTAAAAAGAAACAAAGGGGGGCAGTTAGGACACCCAAGCTACAACCCAAAAGCCTCAAAATCACATCTTTATGGTTTCTTTTCTTCTGGTGATAAGCACGCACAAAGCAAGCGACTCATTACTTAAATTGATCTGCAAGGTACACAAACTCATATAGGACCACATGACCAAACGAGGACCATAAACCGCCAGAAAATAAATCGGCATGGGCGAAGGCAGGTAGAAGCCAGCACCCACTTGAGGATGCAACCCAAAAAGAAAAAAAAAATCATAGCACCGATGGTACACGACGGCTGTCAACTCAGCAGACACCGAGGCGCATGAAGCAAGTGGCAGGCCAGTGGTAGCAAACGATGACATATCTGGGGAAGCAGCAGCAGAGAAAAGGTAAAGCAGAAGAAAACTGCCAAATTACGAGCAAAAAATAACACGAATCCAGAAGCAAGTGCGCCCCAAAGTTACAATCTAGGTGGTCGAACTTGAAATTCAAACTATGATAAGCCGAATTCTGATTCAACAAACAAGACAGGCGAAAATCCTACAAGAAAACAAGGTTTGAATCTGAAACCAACAATACAATGCACCCAAAACAAGCAAGCACAGCTAGTGAAAATAAAGAAATGCCGCTCCCTCTTGCAACTCCAAACCCTAGCACGCAGCAAAGAACTAAATCGAAACCGAACTAAACCCCTAGCACCATCAACTTCGCATCTTCCGGCCGTCCAATCCAAGCCTCTCAATCCGCGCTACCCTGCCCGCCGTCTCCCTCCCGATGAACAGAAATCACCCGTAGCAGCGAAGAAAGCAAGGGGGAGTAGGGGGCTGCCCAAACCTTGCCGCCGAAGGAGATGCGCTCGACGTCCACCGACACAACGGAGCCGCCAGAGTCGCCCATACCCGCCGCCGCCGCCGCCGCCGCAGCCGAGCGCACGGGCTTTGCTGTCAAGCTGGCGTGGCCTCTCCTGTCGCTCCCTCCCCCTCTCCTGTCGCCTCCGGTTTCACCTACTACCACCCCTTCTTTCTCTCTCCAAGATGCTCCGGCCGCCGCTTGCTTGCTTCCCCACCTTCGCATCTTGTTGAGTTCTTGGCCTTCCGCTTATAAACCGAGCGTCTTCAGCGGCGCAGCGCTACCTGCGTTTTATTTAGCCCTAGGAAGTTTCCGATTATTACGATCCAGTCCAGCTAACAGAGAAAGAGGAAACCGACAGGCCAAGAGTCCATCGTATATCTACCGCCGGTCATGGCTCAAGAGCACGTTTTCAGGTGTAGTACGTACTCCTGCTTTGACCGTATACTCCCTCCGGTCTCTTTTTATGTGTGGTTCAGTTGAACCTATTTAATTTTGTTTGAAAATATATATAATAAAAATAGTAATATTTGTGGTACATAATTATTATATTGATAGATCATTAAGTTTATTTTATATAAATTTATTTAGAGAAATAAATATTGCTTATATTTTCTATAAATCCAGTTATAAACTTAAAAAGTTTGATCGGAACGTTTTCCATGACGACATTTAATTAGGGACAAATAGAGTATATTTTTTCAGGCTCAGTTTTTAGCATATTTGTTTTTAAGGTATATTTTAAAGTATTGTTTAGGAACATGTAATTGTATGCCTATATTAGTACATATAAACATTTTTTCTAATTTATTATTTTAAATTTACTACTTACTTACTATAGTAGATATGGTCCATTCCTCAATGCACATCTGCCCCCCCCCCACCCACCCACCCACATACACACACACACTCCCCATTTGACCATGATTGTATTCCTTTTTATTTCCAATAATAAATGTTTTATTTTTTTCCTTTGGCTGAGAAATTTCTTAGTTTAGGATTGGATGAGCATTTTTTTGTTTTAATATCAGGGCACTTAATTCTTTCCGTATTACTGATTTGATAAAAAAAACTAACTTATTTTTTGTTTCTTTTTTATAATATAATATTTTAGACTATTTTGGCGAATATGATTCTCCCTCTAACATTGTTTGTATATATAAATATAAAATAGACATATTTCAAATTTTCTAGAGGCAATTATTGTCAATAAGTCGACTGAAAGGCAACTTGGAGATTAAGGAACATGAAACATACGGAGTAGACTCCAATGGCAAACAATATTGTATTCCTTGCTCCTTTGTTGAGGACATCAGCAAGCGGAACAAGAAGCTTGTGAGCTAAAGTTCCAGAGAATCACTGTCAAATCGTTCTTTATTGGCATTAGACTCATCACTTGTATGATATTTATTGTGTATTCAATTCATATGTAGCTTTCTCATCATGGTGTTTACATCCAACAACATCTTACCAAACTGCCAGTACGCGCTAGAAATGTTGGCTGCGTCCACGGTCCACCAGGCACCAGTGATGTGTGTTTCCGCTTTGGTGCTACATATATGCTTGCTTGGTAATCCTGGTTGCTCAGACGTCTCTTCGCTGGATAAATATTATAGAGTACTCAATGTTACATATTATTAGAAATGCATATTAAGAGCTGATGCAGCTTTCATGCACTAGGTAGGGGCTGGGGCTAAGAGGACACGAGTATCCGTCATCATAAAAATATAATATTGTTTATTTTTCTGGTTTGGACTGCTTGCTTGCATTGGCTAAGAGGACACGAGTATCCGTCATCATAAAAATATAATCTAGGAATATACAAATGAAAAAGGCAAACCGTAGAGAAGTGTTTTTTTCACGAATTAAGTTTGGAATCTGAAGAAATATAAACTTCGAATCTTGATGGTGAAACGTGCAGGGGTGGGAACAAGGGGGGCGGGCGCAGCCTAGGTCTCATATGAACTTAAATTTTCTACTAAAATTTTAAAAATTTAACATTGTTGGCCCCTAACATTTAGAAATCTCTAGCTCAGCCCCTGGAAACTTTTTTTTTTGAGCATAGAAACATGCATGCATGTAGCCATGCAATGCAATGCAAGGATAATCATTTGCAATTTGTAGTAGCTTGTACGATTTTTGTGACTTATAGTTATTATTGACAATATCTGCTCTATTTTCAGTAGCATGACACTTATTATTCAAATCGTACTTTGAGTCCCAAAATAGAAGATGAATCAATCGTCATAAGTGCTGAGATTTCAACCACATGAATCCGTGTGCTCCTGTAGGACTGCTAACTCCTAGCTGGTGTTATATATACTACTCCGTATGCTCCTATAGGACTACTAACTCCTAGCTCATCTAGGCAAATCCGTGTGCTGTGTGGCCACCAGTACTGAGATGTGTAGGCCTACGCCCCCATGCATCCCTCGATTTTTTTTGTCGCGCGCGTCTCCAAAAACTCCTAGAACACTTCCTTGACATGTACACGCTGGATGCGGACACGAATTTTCAGTAAAACTAAGCGTGCATGCATCACGCGCTCGTGCACGTGACATCGACAGGAATGCACCCAGCCACCACAACACAAGAGACGTTTTATCAACAAAAAAACACACACACACACACACACAAAACAAGAGACGCGTGCGCTGTTATTGGTTAGGCAACGCACAGTCGCACAGATGCGATGCGTGTTTCAGGCACGGGGGCAAGGGATTCAGGAAGGAAAACCTGCCCGACAGGCACGAATCCGACGACAGAGGGTTGAAAAACTCGATCGTTTCGTCTCATCCTGTTGTTCATCGTTTGGACATCGCTTTTGCGCACCGTGCAAGTCAAGTACATTGATAAACACAAAAAAAAAACTCAACTTTCTCAGAGAATCTAAGTGAATCACTCATCTCTATTTTGTATACAAACGAATAAGTTTTAAAAACATACTTTCTCAAATTCTCACTGACGGACCAGGATGTCTGAGATAGCATCAGTTGATGATTACTCCGACTAATCCCGGGCGGTACGTGAGATCCGAAGACTTGTTATGAAGTGTACTTGGATTAGGACTCTCGTTGTAACTTAGTCGAGTTCTTAAAGGAAGTCTTATAATTAGAATAGGACTCCTTTGATGTAATCGACTAGGACTCGGCCTGCGCTATGACTTACCCGGATATATAAGGGGAAGCGGGCGCAGGCTCCAGACGATCGAACATTGAATCATAATCATACACAAGGCACACGCCGCACTGGACGTAAGGTATTACGCTATTTAGCGGCCTGAACCAGTATAAATCGTTGTCCCTGTGTACTCGCCGAGTTCTACGAACGACGATCCCCACCGAACAAATCGTCTGAGATTACTCAAGACGAGTTGCCAGTTAACAAATACCGACAGCTGGCGCGCCAGGTAGGGGATTTCGGCGATTCGACGACCAAGAGCCCCGCGAACCACGACAACATGTTCTCAGCGGGGGCAATCTTCGTTTTTGGCTCATGGACTTGCGTCGCGGACGATCAAGGAAAGCTACATCGGCAACTCCACACGAAATCAGAAGCGCAAGTCACGCCAAAGATCGATGATCTCACCCAGAACTTAGCGGATCTCGCAATTCAGGATCCGCAAGATTACGAAGACCAACTAGAGGCATTCGACTCCTACTCAAACTCAAGTCCCGAGGAAAAGGACCCGGATGCTACTCACGGCACTACCTTTGGCATGCGGAATTCTGCTGAAAACTTTCAAAACTTGATTGATGCAAAATTCAAAGAGTATCAACAGATACCTTTGACAGGAGCTCAACAAGGACTCATCTTCAGTTCTACTAAGGAGGGTAACATTGTCCATTGGCCAATTCAGTCCGCTCCGGCTAGACTGGTTGGCACAATCGACCAGCAACTTCCATACCAGCACGGACATCAGCTCCCCTTTGAGGAACACAACACCTCAACAGAACTAATCTCCAGTACTTCTACTTTGGAATCGGTTACGCCAGGATCAACAAACCAGGGCTACACTCGTGAAGTCTTTATGGCGGGTGAAGGGTCGAGATGGCGGACTAGAGGGGGGTGAATAGTCCCTTTTAAAACTTAAACTTAATCGCAGTGGAGCGGCTAACCGAAACAAATACGGAATTAAAACTATCGGTCTAGCCAAGACTACACCCCTCTACCTATACTCTATGACACCTTACGAAAGATCCTAATCAATGCAAATAAGGTGTCGGGCTAGCTAGAGCTCACCTAACCAAATCTAGAAGCAAGGTCACACAAGCCTATGCAACTAGTACTTCAAGCACGGGGGAGCTCCTATGCAATCTAGCAAACAAAGCACAAAGCCTAAGCTCACTAGCAATGCTCAATAACAAGGCTACACAAGCCAAATTAGAGAGCTCAACTTAGCTACACAAACTAAGCAACTAAACACTAGCTCAAGGATTAGTATTGCAATACAAGCTAGTGTAAACAGCAGGTAGTCGGTACTACCGGGCTATAGGCCGGTACTACCGACGCCGGTACTACCGGGATTCTAGGTCGGTACTACCGAGCACCTGCAGGGAGCTACGAAATTGAAGGGGATGAGATGCAATCTCAGATCTAGCAATTACCCCACTTCCCTAGATGATGTAGATGATGAATGTAGCTTCCTTACGTCTTGGTTCCTTGCCAAAAAGGTAGATCGAGTCTTCCCAACCTAAGATAGAGTGAAGGAGGGAGGAAGAACACGAAGAACACAAACAAGCGTAATATGCAAGGAACAAAGAACAATAAGAGCAACAAGAGACGGTGACACAAGATTTTATCCCGAGGTTCACTTGGTTGTCACCAAGCTAGTCCCCGTTGAAGCAAGCCCAAGGTTGCCGCCGATCCTCTTGCTAGTGGTGACCCTAAGTCACGCTCTCCACGATGGAGTGCTCACCAAGAGCTCTAGCATTCGATCCGGCCGGACCACTTGGCGCTCTTCACGCCTCTTCTCCACTAGAGTTGCTCTTCGCGATCTCCCGCGGGGCGAGCACAATGCCCCTCACAAAGCTTCTCCGGAGCCACGCACAATCTTCACGCGGGCTTCACGACGGAGACACGCACCAAGTCGTCTAGGAGGTGGCAACCTCCAAGAGTAATAAGCACCATCGGCTTGCAACTCGAACACCTAGTGCCACTCGATGCTATCTCTCAAAGCAACGCACTAGGATCACTCTCTCACACAATCGGATAAGCACTAAAGCATATGTGTGTTAGAGGGCTCACAAGCACATCCACACAAGCCACCAAGGCTTTGGAGTGCTCCAGCAGCCGGCCCAAAGCCGGCCCCAACGACTATATATAGAGGGGAGCGGCCAACTAGCCGTTTCCCCTTTTCTGCGCTTCGGTCGGTAGTACCGACCCCCTGGGCGGTAGTACCGACAGTGTCAGAACTAGCCGTTACACACGGCGCGTTGACCAAAACGAACAACCGACTCCTGGTCGGTACCTCCGACGGTCGGTAGTACCGGCCCTATGGCGGTACTACCGACAGGCCAACTTTGGATCTACACAGAGAGCATCCAAAACTCCTCCATACCATGGTACTACCGACCCCCTGGTCGGTACTACCGAGCCCGGTACTACCGGCCCTATGGCGGTACTACCGGTAGGCCAAAACTGGCCACTTCCAGAGAGCTTCCAAACTCCTCACACCTCGAAACCTCGAACGGTCGGTAGTACCGACCCTATGGCGGTACTACCGGTAGGCCAAACTCAGCTCAACACAGAGAGCCTACAAAACCCTTCAGGGCCACGGTACCACCGACCCTCTGGTCGGTACCACCGCGGGCGGTAGTACCGAGGTTATGGCGGTACTATCGCCAGGCCAAATCAGCCCCAACACAGAGAAGGTTGCACGCAGCACCCATGGGCGGTACTACCGACCCCCCTGGGCGGTACTACCAACCATACTCAGAAAACTTCCCTTTTCTTCTCTGTGTTGATCCAAATCAACTCCAACAACTTCTCCGTGTTGATCCAAATCAACTCCAACAACTTCTCCTTTGCAAATGTGCCAACACCACCAAGTGTATACAACCTTGTGCATGTGTGTTAGCATTTTCACAAATATTTTTCAAAGGATTTTCACTTGCACTCACCACGCCACTCGATCCTAGCAACAACGCAATGTTAGATCGCTCAAGTGGCACTAGATGACCGATATGCAAACAAGTTTGCTCCTCTTAATAGTACGGCCATCTATCCTAAACCCGGTCATAATCTTCTCTACACACCTATGACCGGTGAAATGAAATGCCCTATACATATACCTTTGCCTTGTGCATTCCATTCCCTCTCCTCCATGTGTTGATGCAACATATGCACCAACCTCGATCAAATGATATGATCCACTTCATATCATCACATGGCCTCCATGGTCCATCGATCTTGACATCACTTACTCTTCACCATCGCTTCGGTCCTTCGGCGCCAAGTCTTGCTTAAGCCTCCCGACACTCGGTACCAACGGCTTCAAAGCCTCCAACTTGCCCTTCACCTTCGCAACCGGTCCATCAAGCCAAGTCTTGCCTTGATCTTCGTCATCTTAGCCACATGACCACATGTCATGTTTCATGTGCATTAAGCTTCTTCTTCACATGTGTGAACCTTGCAACATCTTCCAAGCCATTTCACCTCTATGGCATATGTTGCTCACACATGATCACCTATGGACTAATCACCTGTGTAATTCACTTCAAACACATATTAGTCCACCTAAGTTGTCACTCAATTACCAAAACCAAACAAGGACCTTTCAGCGGGGCATCAGTCATCTCTACGACCTCCAGCCCCCCAGATGTCCTCCAGGATGATGAAACTCTGAGTATGATATCTGATAACGATCCAGAAGGACTCGGAGAAACCGAGTCAATGAAGGCTGAGAGAATCAGGAGGAACCAAGCTAAAGAAGCTCGCAGAAGGCGAGCAACTCATCGCAAGGAAGCCGTAGACCGCTACAACGTACGACTCGAGGGGTATAATACTCGGAGGCGTCTAGAGGAGGACGCAGAAAATCGAGCTCGCGCTCAACGTGACTAGGAGTGCCAGTCACAAAACGAGCACAATCGTCGACGAGACGATTGCTCCCGTAACCTCGAACCTGAGTTTATGAGGGTCGCCGGCCACAAAGTCTTCCAGACTCCGTACCAAAACATCCTGGCTTTAGCTACGGAGATGGGGGCCAAGGCCAACCGAACCCCGACGAAGAACGACGGTTAGTCATGCTTCAAACTACCGCGCTTCAACTACGAGGACGGAATCTTGAGTCCCTAGCCGATGAACAAGCTTCATCTCACCCAAGCCAGAGGCGGGCTGTTCAAGAGCGACTCGGTCGAGTCCCAGCAAGGAGTCGCCTGGGCCACCGAGTACTTGATCAAGCTGAGGGAGGAGCCGAATCTTCATACAGAGGAATCGCGGACGTAACATCCAACGCAGTCGATCGTTTCCCCTGCTTTTCCCAAAGGCTCCGAGCAGTCGCGTTCCCGCAAAAATTCAAACCCGGGAACTATTCAAAGTACGACGGGAAGACAGAACCTAAACGATGGCTCAGGCTGTATGCTCAAGCAGTTGAGTTGGCCGGTGGAAGCAATGACGTCAAAGCACTCTATCTCCCAATGGCCTTAGAAACAATGCCGCTTGCTTGGTTCGACAGGCTTAAAGCCGAGTCCATCGACTCCTGGGAACAACTCCATCGTATCTTCATTGAAAACTTCGTAGGTGTCCCAGAGAGATCAGATCCCCGGACTAAGCTCAGAACCTGTAAGCAACAGAAAAACGAATCAATGCGGGAATACTATAGGCGCTTCTCAGAGATCTGCTCCACAGTATCCGACATCACAGACAGAGAAGTAATTGACCTCTTTGGCAACGACATTTGCGAAAGGTACAATTACAAAGATTTCATCAAGCAGGACCCGACCACCGCTGACGAGTTCCATTGGGCCATAAACTCCATGATGGCGATAGAAGAACGTACACAGGAACGTTTCCCCGACAGAAACACGCAAGGTGATCGAAGGAACAACTAGAGAGGCAACCAGGCACCACAGCAAAGCACCCGAAAAAGGGCAGGAGACAATACTGTTGCTGCCATGGAGCCTCAGAAGAAGGGGAACAAGCCATTCACCTTTGATGACTTACTCGACGGACCATGCCCCTTTCATCCGAAAGCCGGCCATCAGGCAAGGCACTGTCGACAACTCAAGGAGCGAGGCTTGAACCCCGACTTCAACAAAAACAAGAAGGACAAAGGCAAGAAGACAGCTGAGGACCCTCCGCAAGACACCGGTGGTTTTCAACACCCCAAAGGGACTATCAATGTCATTTTCGGGGGAGTAACCACTAGCGACAGCAAGAGGCTCCAGAAGCTTTCCCTACGGGAGATCATGTCTACAGAACCAGCGACTTCTAGGTACCTTGACTGGTCCGAGCATCCGATCAGCTTCTCCCGAGCGGACCAATGGACCAGCGTCTCCAATGCAGGGCACTACCCGCTAGTCCTGGATCCCACGGTCGCCGGGTTTACACTGAGCAGAGTACTCATCGACGGAGGAGCAGGACTTAACGTCATCTTTGCAAGCACCCTACGCAAGATGAATCTGGATCTCGCGACACAGCTCACACCATCAAGTGTCCCCTTCTACGGCATAGTACCCGAAAAGGCGGTTGTACCACTCGGAAGAATCATATTACCCATAACGTTCGGAACTCAGATCAATTACCGGACTGAGTACATCAGTTTTGAGGTAGCCGACTTCGAGTCATCATACCACGCCATATTTGGACGACCAGCCATTGCCAAATTTATGGTAGTACCCCACTACCCGTACCTTCTCCTGAAGATGTCGGGTCCTAAAGGAATCTTAACTTTCAGAGGTGACTTGAAGCGATCATTTGATTGTGACACAGAGGTTGTCCAAATCGCTGAAAAAGCTCAACTCACCCAGGAGTTACAAGAACTAGCTCAGATGGTGCATAATACCAAGCCTGGAGATTCAGAAATCCCAACTAAAAAGGCGGGTACTATCCAACCATCAACAGAAGTCCTTACAAAAAGCATCGACCTAGAAACCGGTGATTCCTCCAAGACTGCAGTTATCAGCGGTCACTTATCCAAAGAATAGGAATTTGCGCTCACCAAGTTCCTTAGAGCAAACAAAGATATATTTGCTTGGAAACTGGCTGATATGCCGGGAGTCCCAAGGAACTTGGCTGAGCACAAATTGGAATTAAAAGAAGGCTCTAGACCTATCAAGCAAAGACTACGACGATCCTCACCAGAGAAAAAAGAGGCAATCAAGAAGCAAATAGCTAAATTACTCGCAGCCGGATTCATCAGAGAAATCCTCCACCCCGAGTGGTTAGCTAACCCAGTGCTAGTCAAGAAGAAGAACTCTGCCGAGTGGCGCATGTGTGTCGACTACACAGACCTCAACAAACACTGTCCAAAAGATCCTTTCAGATTACCAAGGATAGATCAAATAGTTGACGCCACCGCAGGCTCCGCTCTATTGTCCTTTTTGGACTGCTACTCCGGGTACCATCAGATTGCCCTCAAGGAAGAAGACCAACCTAAGACATCGTTTATAACTCCTTTCGACGCCTACTGTTATAAAACCATGTCCTTTGGGTTAAAAAATGCAGGAGCCACTTATCAACGAGCTATCCAAGATTGTTTGGGTGATCAGATTGGCCGCAACTCAGAAGCTTATGTCGATGACGTGGTCATAAAGACAAAAGATCCGACTACCCTGATATCAGACCTGAAGGAAACTTTCAACCGACTACACGCATACCAATGGAGACTCAATCCCACAAAATGCGTCTTCGGAGTACCTTCGGGCCAATTACTCGGTTTTCTTGTTAGCCATCGGGGCATCGAGGCCAGCCAAAAACAAATCACGACTATCATCAACATGAAACCGCTCACCTCAGTCAGAGATGTTCAGAAGCTCACCGGGTGCATGGCTGCACTAAATCGATTTATCTCATGGCTAGGGGAAAAGGGATTACCTTTCTTCAAATTACTTAAGGCTGGCGATAAATTTCAGTGGACGGAAGAAATGGACAGGGCCTTTGAACAACTCAAAGGATACCTAACCAATTCACCTATACTGACACCACCATAACCCAGGGAACCGATGATGCTTTATATCGCAGCTACCACACACGTCGTAAGCACAGCGATCGTGGTCGAGCGCAAAGATGTCAAGCACATCTATCACACCCAGTGACCAGTGTACTACATCAGCGAGGTACTCTCCGATTCAAAGGTTAGATACCCACAAGTACAGAAATTACTCTACGCCCTACTCATATCTTCAAGAAAGCTACGGCAATACTTCGAGGCTCATGAGATTACAGTCGTCACGAATTTTCCTCTGGGAGAAATCCTCCATAATCGTGATGCCACTGGGATAATTTCCAAGTGGGCAGTCGAATTGGGGGCACTCAACATCAAGTTCACTCTGAGGAAAGCAATCAAGTCACAGGCTCTAGCTGATTTCGTCGCCGAGTGGACAGAGATACAGCAGATCCAAGACAGCGTTATTCCTGATCACTGGAAGATGTACTTCGACGGGTCTCTAAAACTCGGAGGAGCAGGAGCCGGAGTACTTCTAGTATCACCTGTCGGAGAGCAGCTCAAGTACGTTCTGCAGATATTATGGCCTGCCACCAACAATGAAGCAGAATATGAAGCACTACTCCATGGACTCAAGCTGGCAGTCGCACTAGGCATCAGGCGACTCCTAGTCTATGGCGATTCTTTCATAGTAATTCACCAAGTCAATAAAGACTGGGATTGCACAAAGGAAACAATGAACACCTATTGCGTGGAAGTCCGCAAGCTGGAAAAACACTTTTTTGGGCTAGAACTCATTCATATTACCCGGGATCTCAATGTGCCAGCAGACATCCTAGCAAAATTAGGATCCGACAGAGCCATGGTCCCTAGTGGTACCTTCGTACATGAATTATCCAAACCCTCAATCCAAGAGAAGGAAGAGGTTGAGTCAGCACCATCCATCCAGGTTCTAACTCTAGCACCCGACTGGACACAAGTCTTCATTGACTTCTTCAAAGAGCACAAACTCCCAAGTGACAAAACTGCTGCAGAGCAAGTCACTAGACGTAGTAAAAACTATGTTTTAGTCGGGGACAAGCTATATCGACGTGGAGCTTCATCAGGAATCCTCCTCAAATGCATCTCACCAGAAGATGACAGGGAAATCTTAAACGAAGTTCACTCTGGGTGTTGCGGCAACCACACAGCTTCAAGGACACTAGTCGGAAAAATCTTCAGATCAGGGTACTATTGGCCCTCAGCCTTGAAAGATGCAGAAGACTTAGTCCGCCGCTGTCAATCATGCCAGTTTTTCGCCAAGCAGCAGCATGTACCTGCACACGAGTTGATCTGCATCCCTCCATCATGGCCTTTCTTATGTTGGGGACTCGACATGGTTGGTCCTCTCAAGCGTGCTCCAGGTGGATTTGAATACATCTACGTCGCAATCGACAAATTCACAAAGTGGATCGAGTACATGCCCTTGGTCAAATTCAATGCATCCAAGTCAGTACAATTCATGCAGAGCATCTTTCACCGCTTTGGGATCCCGCACAGAATCATCACCGATCTTGGGTCCCCTTTCATGACTACTGAATTCAAGTCCTGGGCCAGCGACTGCGGAATCAAGATAGACTATGCATCAGTAGCTCATCCACAGTCCAACGGTCAAGTTGAACGAGCCAACGCCCTGATTCTTGCAGGATTAAAACCAAGACTATTTGACCTCCTAAAAGATCACGGCGGAAAGTGGGTTGAAGAATTGCCTAAGGTAGTCTGGGGGCTGCGGACACAACGAAGTCGGGCAACAGGCCAAACTCCTTTCTTCCTGGTATATGGCACTGAAGCAATCCTCCCGGCTGATTTAATCTGGAACACCCCACGAACAGAGCAGTATAACGAAGGCGAAGCTGATGACACCAGACGGCTAGAAGTCGACAGCCTCGAAGAAGCCCGATTAACCGCACTCTTTCAGTCAGCGAGGTACCTTCAAGGGATGAGACGCTACTACGACAAGAACGTCCATCACCGCACTTTTCAAGTAGGGGACCTAGTCCTGAAGAAAATTCAGAATACCACAGGGCGCCACAAGCTTATGAGTCCATGGGAAGGACCTAACATTGTATCCAAAGTAACAAGGCCCGGGTCATTTGAGCTAGTCACTGAAGATGGATCTCCACTGCCAAATTCATGGAATATTGAGCACTTGAAGAAATTCCATACCTAGGGACTATGCTACAAACCTGACTCAGGGCAATTGTATTTATCAGTCGGATATTAATAAAGTTTGGAGTTCATCAGAAAAATAAGAACCTTCAAATTATCTAGGCTTTCCATATATTTCATCATGACTACTTGGTCGCATAAAAATCTCTGCAATAGCAGGGCTCACCACCGACTAATATTTAATATTACTCGGATGGATTGGTTCAGCGGTAACCATTCTCGAGTTACGAGCTTCGAGCTCAATACAACTCACAGGGTAGTACGGCTTAACACCCGGCTATCAGCCCATAGTGAATATGATATCTACAGTAGTAGATACTAGTTCCTATAAGGCATAACAAGGTGGGGTAGTACTCGCCCTATTACTGGACAGAGGTCCACCTACCTTCGCACACAAGCTGCGATCATCAAGAGAATATGATCCACCCAGAAGGAACCATCGTTACGGTCCTTCAAGAGGTGCCTGATCAGAATTATCCCTTGACCAAGGGTACTAAGATTAGTACTCGGGCAAGACTAAGTTCTCTATATGATCGTTATAAGACTACTAGAGAAACAAAGTCACACGACCCAAACCCAAGTGCTAGAGAGCACCCGGATAGACTCGTCTCATAAGACGCCTGGTCATACATCCACATTAAGACAGAAACAACCCATTGACGAGAAAATTCTTGCAATGACGAGTTGATACGAGCTTCACAAAGATTCAAAAGTAACTAATACTTTGTTTCTTCATATTTTACAATAACTGTTTCCAGGGAATACAAGCGGTAATCAAACGATCAAGGAGGCTAAGCTACTCTACAAGATCTAAAATCTGCGAGTACTCCTCCGCCGCGGTATTCACCTCCTCTTGCATCGCTGCAAGGTCCTCGTCGCCTTTACCTTCAGGAAGGGTCATCAGAGCGGACAAGTCGAAAGACGGCAGGTGCAACCGCAGCGTCGCCATCAGACCTTGCACCATAGAAGTCGACATATCCTTGATGTATTGAGCCAGCCGTCCAGGCGCAGCCTTGGCCCGATCAATCAAAGTTTCTTCGACTCCTTCTGGTGCCGGAATCATGTTCAGGATGGGCTCGATGGCATGTTCCAAGGCCTTCAAGGAAGCTTGCGAAGACTCAAGGGCTTCCCGCGACTCCTTCGTAGACTTCATAGCCTGCAGAAGGTCCCGGTCAGCACCCTCACGCATCAATTTGGCTTCCTGAAGAGTACTTTGCGCATTAGCAAATACCTCCTCAAGCTCCGCCTATTTCCGGTTGAATGCGCTCTGCCACCCAGAAGCCAGCTTATTCGCATCTGTATAAATATCAGTCGGTTACTATATCATTAGCTAACAAAAAGGAGCAGACCGACACAGAAACTTCAAGTTTACCCTCAAGCTGCTTTTTGGAAGCCTTTTTCAGCTCCTTCATCTTCTGCTCCATAGAGGCAGCTTTGGCTATTAGCCCAACCTCACGGTCGTTAGCAGCGTCACCCTCCGTCGCCACTTCCTTGAGGCTACCTTGGAGTTCATTGATGCGGTTATGCAGAAGCTGGGTGGCTACTTTTTGACTGATCTGGTCCTGGGCAATGTAGTCCCAGAGCTCTTAGTTCTCACGGGACATCTCCTGGCAAATCCGGATGACCTGATCCTTAACCTTGAAGTCAAAGGCCTGCATACAAACAATATTGTGAGTACTCGGATGCAACTACAGTACAACAAGAGTAAATCGAGAATCTTACCTCAATAAATTGGTGAAGAGCTTCAACAGGAGCTCTCACTTGATCGCTCAGCTCCTTCAACCGGGTGAGGTCCTGATCATACCCGGATACGTCGAGAGTCGCCCCCTGGCATGAGGACTCGGGCACATCTACAGACCCTTCCTGTTGACGAGTTGAGTCTTCTGCACGGATATCCGCCAAAACCATCTCCAGGGATGGTTCATCAGGTTGTCGAGTGCGGAAAAACCACTCATTCATTACTCGGTCAAATTCCAACTGAGCAGGAGAACGGAATATCGAGAAGGGCACACCAACTTGAGGCAAAGGATGCAGATCCACTTCATATGTTGTATCGACCTAGGGACCCGACGGAGAGGAGTCGGGTAAAACATCTACCTGACTAAAGACAGGAGGGGCGTTGGTTTCTTTGTCCACCATCTCCGACTCCTCTACCGCCCGAGTCTCAAGGACCGCATCAGAGACTGCTGCAGTCGACTTTGTTTTCCTACAACAAGAGGAGTACCTATGATTAGTTCCAAAAATATGTGAGCACTCTAAAAGTAAAGTTCTGTAACTTACTTTACGAGCTTCAATGGCCGTGGCAACTTCAAGAGAGGCTTCTTCAGTAGCGGGTCTGGAGCCGGAGTTTCTTCAGGAACCGCACCACTTGAAGTCCCTTGAGTTGTCTCAGCATCTGGTACAAAAACAGATATAAGACCAAAGTTTATCAATCCAAATACAAAAAGAGTACAAGGTCCTCGGGTTTCTCCTTACCAGGAGCACCCATATTACAGTGTTTTTCAGCCAGAGCTGGTGACAAAAGTACTTTTCGAACAGCACGGCGCCTACCAGTACGAGCCTTCTTTGGGATAGTTTCCCCGACATCTTAAAGTGGATTCGGTGACCTCTTCCGGCTACTCTCGGCTTCTGGGTCTATAAGCATGACATCAGAGTCAGTTGAATCTGTGTCAAGCCAGTCAAGATCTTCAGGAGAGCTTGGTTTGGTGGGAAGGTCCTCACTTCGGATAGGACCCTCCAGAACTATGCCTCCGCCTTCTTCAGTAGCCGGAGGCAGGGAAGGGCAATCATTGTTATCTCTTCCCTGGCCCTACAAGAGAAGAGCATTCAGTCAAGTCAGAAGGATATCTATTTAGAACCTCGAAGACATGACAGGACAATTACTCACCTGAGGATGTGGGTTGATGGCGCAGAATGTCGTCATCACCGGAACAAGGTGTTCACGGCTCTTGAGCAGTCGGTTCACCCTCCTCAGGATCTCATGATCCGGCAGCTGTTCGGCGTCATGACGACTAGGGTCTTGTATACCCAGGTACTCGAAGCCAAAATTGGCTCGTTGTTGAAGAGGATGGATGTGCCATGCAACAAAGTCTTGGACGACAGTGTACCCGGTCAATCCACTGATTATCAACCCATCCATCATATCAAGGAGGGGTCGGATAGTTTCTAATTCCTCATTAGTAATCTGGTCCTTCCACTCACGGCACTTCTGCGGCGGCCATCCATCGTGACGATGAAGAGCTGGCGGGGGATTACCCATGTAGAACCATCCGGCAGCCCAGTCTCGTACAGAATCCGACAACTCAACAGTTATATACTGGCTAGCTACTTCCAATCTAACCTGGATACTAGCTCCTCCGACTACTTCGACGCTAGCATCACTGGGTTGACACTTAAACCAGAAGAAGTAGCGGAAAAGAGTAAAAGAGGGACAAATTCCCAGAAAAGCTTCACACAGATGGGTGAAGATTGCAATATGAAGACACGCATTAGGAGTAATATGGTTGAGAGTCAAACCATAATAATGCAGCAATCCACGGAGAAAGTCAGAAGCAGGAAGCCCCAATCCTCACTCCACGAACGACTTGAACATGACGATTTCAGTTGTGTTGGGGGCGGGAGCACGATGGCCAGAAGGTACTCGCCATCCGTCAAGAGGTTGTGCTCGCAATAATCCCTGTTCTGCTAACCACGCCAACTCCGTCACCATGGTATCTGGTTGTTTCCAAGCTAGTACATCAGTAGGAGGGCATGGATGCTTTGGCCTTCCAGTGGTGGTGATCCTAGGCTTTTTCTTCTCCATAGCAGTTTGTCTCTTGGGACCCATGTTGGTGACGAGAGATTTCTTGCGCATCAATTGAGGATTGGCTAGGGGATTTGTAACTCTGAAGGCAAAAGTTTGATGAAAGCGTGAGGAACATACAAGCCCGACGACGGCTTATTATAGATCTATTTTGGCAACCGTTCATCTCTCACAAATGGCGTCGAGAGACTGTTCAAAACCCTAACGGCTGGGAGAACGCTACAGACGGCGTCAGCTACAGTCAACAGACAAGTTCCCTTCTTTCACAAGACAAACTTAGTACTCGGAAATCAAGAAAAAGGACTCGGAAAATATTCCAAGTACCCGGATCTTATTTATTATTACTCGGAATTACAACAAAGATACATGAAAACATCTTGAGATACAGCAACTACCAACACAAGTACCATCAGGATGTGAAACTCTACTCTAGTATAATCAAGGTACAGAGTCTTGATACCTAATGCACCAAGGACTGGGTTCAGTGAGACGCAGTAAAGCAGACACAGAACCTTGAGTAGACACATGAGCCTTTTTAGTGCCTCCCAAGGTGGGTTTCAGGTACCACCCCAATGCTCAAGGAACTCCGGGGAAGACCATCACCCTCGCCGCCCTTTTGACAACCTGTGACTCCGAGGTTATCTACGAGTGGTAGTCACAAGAGTTCTTCTAGGCGCACCTCTGTATCCCTCTGCTTGCGACCACTTGGAAACCACCCTAGCGGATGGTCCCTTCACAAGAGTTCTTCTGGGCACTTCATCTACTCTACAAAAGGAAAACGCCCGGGGGCTTGACCATCTCAGCTACTAATATTACAATACTCATGAGGCTAAAAGAAGTCATACACTCCTAAAAGATATGAACTACTTGCTTCCTAGGAAGGGTATTTATAGGCGGCTTCTTCTTGGTCTATGGACATAGTTTATCAACAAGAGTGTCCGCCGGAGCAATAATTCAACCAATGTACTGTGGCACATGTGAAGACTGGCACTGGTGATTGATTCTCATGAGCACTTCAAGAGGAAGACGACAAAGTTTGCAGTTGCAGAACAAGACAAAAATCATTAATACGTACAGTTGGAACAGTCACCGGTCAATTATTGCTGGCCTCATGGTAATTTTTATTCAATGGGGGTGATAAGGGATGTTTGTTGAAAACATTACCCACCTTAAGCTGACTATTTATTACTTGGACGGTCTTATCAATGAATTGGTGGCATGTTCCGATTCCTTAAAACCTTTACGGATTACCCGGTCCTGTATTTAGAAGATCCCAAGCACCGACTACTTTAGTACTTGGAACTTAGGCTCGGGGGCTGCAGGGTATAATCTATAAAGAAAATGTTTTTTCTTATTTGAGAATTACTCAGAAAAGGCTTCAAAGATCCTCAAAGTTATTATAAATAACAAGAGGCTCGGGGGCTACACCCTATGGGTGCACTTTTTGGAAAAAGTGCATGCCATGGATTTTCTTTAACTTCGGAGCACTTCAAGATTTCTCAAGATATTACTCGGAGATTCTCAGGAAGAAACTGGAAGATAATGTCGTGAAGAAATAACGAAGAGCTTGGGGGCTTGACGGACCAGGATGTCTGAGATAGCATCAGTTGATGATTACTCCGACTAATCCCGGGCGACATGTGAGATCCGAAGACTTATTATGAAGTGTACTTGGATTAGGACTCTCGTCGTAACTTAGTCGAGTTCTTAAAGGAAGTCTTGTAATTAGAATAGGACTCCTTTGATGTAATCGACTAGGACTCGACCTGCGCTATGACTTACCCGGATATATAAGGGGAAGCGGGCGCAGACTCCAGACGATCGAACATTGAATCATAATCAAACACAAGGCAGACGCCGCACTGGACGTAAGGTATTACGCTATTTAGCGGCCTGAACCAGTATAAATCGTTGTCCCTGTGTACTCGCCGAGTCCTACGAACGCCGATCCCCACCGAACAAATCGTCTGAGATTACTCAAGATGATTTGCCGGTTAACAAACACCGACACTCGCCGGCTTTCAATTATTTTTTATGGAAATCAATTCTCTATTGATGATCTTCACCTTGCTCCCTCCTAGTAATCTAAGGTAACGTTGGTTGAGAATCAAGGTGGGGTGGGATGACCCATCTCTAGTTTATGGGACGGGACGGGAATAGGACAACTCCAATTTTAATTTCGTTCAACCAATCCATTTTCAATTTGGTTTCAAGACATCAACCTACTAATAGATGGAGACCACATGTCAGTTTTTATATGTTTTCTTTTCTTCCTCCTCTCCTTATCCTTCTTGTCTCCATCCCCTACCTCGTGTTCGCGCCTGCGACCAGCCGGTAGTGCCCGTGTCCATCGCTGGGTAGCCCACTCTCGCTGTCAGGATGTCCGCGCTCGCGCCGGCGGAGCCCGCAACCACGACGGTGCTCGCCTTGATCGTCGAAGCCTTCCCCCGCACCCATCTACCCCTGCACCGCCCTTGGAGCCCGCTAGCCAGAGCCCCAACCGTGTGCTTGCCCACTAGAGCTCGTCTAGGGGAGCTCGCCCACTCTTGCACACCTCGCCTGCCGGAGCTCGCCCACGTTCGTCAAAAGTTGTTGATTGCTCATCTGTCGGAGGCCGCCGCCCATCTGTCCACTGAAGCCCCTACGCTCGCCCAAGCCTTCACCACTACCTGCCCGTCCACCAGAGCCCATGTGCCTACCCAAGCCTTCATCGTCGGCGTGCACCCTCCTCTTCCTTCCCGCATCTTGGTCGCACGCTTTGTGGCTCATGCTCGTCCGCATAGCCGCACCGAAGATAGGGGAGACACTCGCTCGACCGGTCGTGCCCAAAGCCTAGAGCGCTGCTCGCTCGCTCGTCCGCGCCCAGAACTTGCAGCACTGCCTCATCCCATATCTGGAGCGTCGTCCCGCCCCTGTGTCCATCCCACCTTGGCCGCCCCTGTCCCCTCGATTTTCTGGGACGGGAGTCACTGAGAAAATGAAACTTCCATTAAAGAGAAGCAAATGAAACACTTTTATAAAATTTCTTGTAGAATCGAGAATGAAGTTTCCATTTTGTACATGCCAGATCATGAATTATTAATTGCAGCCAATCTCCGAAAAGTCCCGATTGTTTTAATTTTTGGAATGGGATATTTACGGAATCCCCATGAATAGGATAAGAAGAAATCTGTCTCGATATCAATCCCCTTGCCCCTCATTCTTTAAGAATCAAAAGGATCCCATGGAGGTAACACCACTGATCATACCATGATGGATATGGTTTCTTGTAAGTAATTGTTGAATTCTTTGGCTTTAAGCTAAATTGCTTTTGCACCGTATCAATCACTTGATTCATTAGTTGATCCACTTGACCCATTACCATATTCTAATTGTCATAATTCTGCTGACCAACATTCTCAATCCCTTGGTAGATATTTTGAGTTCCTTGACCAGCAATCTGATATCCAAGATTTTCATAAGCATTTAGAGTGTAACCTTAAGTCACGTAATGATATCCTGGAGGAATCTCTTCTGGTGCCACTCTTCCTTGATAAGGTAGAGCATTGAAATCGCTGATGATTCTTCTACTACCGGGAGCAAAATTTGCAGCTGATTGACTAACACTGTAATCCACCATCGGCTGTTGCACAGAGTGCTGCACGTTTCCTCCTCCTTGCTGGTTAGAAGGACCTGCCAATGCATGACCATTACCTGGCGGTATAACATGTGTTGCAATGCCCTCAATTCTTCCATTATTCTGCTGTGAGTAAACGAGTAAACTAGTCATCTGAATCCTGCATTCTGATTTAAAGCCTCCTTCATAGCATTTGTCAAACTACTAAAAAAACACTTCATTATGACTTGCAAGTGTTGCACTCATAGCTCTGGAGATAGTTACATTGCATTATGAACAGCAGTGTCATTTGGATCAATCTGCCATCAAGGATCACTCTGGGTAAATAATTTCTCTGATAAACCTTCCCATTCTGATCTTTAGCGTATGAAAATAAACATTTATCCTGAAATTGTTGGGATGTTGTCTCTTTACGCCAGTCCTCGAGGAGTTCATCCAGAACCACATTAAGAATTGTTTGACTACTTCCTTCAAACATGATGATAATTGTGGTCTCACTAAGCGTGCCAAAAATGTGTTGACGCAAAAATGTGACTGTGCACAACACACTTGGAGGCCCACAAGATCGTGAAGTAGAAGACTTCGAGATTCCGTAAGCCTCAAAAACAAACTGGACCAGGTAGAGATGGACCAAAGGTATGTCAGTCAATTTGATCCTGTAATTGACAAAGAAGAATGAAAATGTCAAATTATGGACCTACCGGTTTATCCCATATAGTTTCAAGATACGTGGCTCTAAAAAGCCGAAGATCAAAAGAAATTGACTAGAGAGTCAATTCCTATGCAGTATGAGGCATGCATTAAATAAAGACTAAATAAAAAGGCCAATTCACATACATGTAATCGAGATAATTCAATTAATCGATCTAGTTTAGTCGATGAGCATTAATAAATGTATTCAAGATATGTAACATGCATGTATAATCATCAAGCATTAACCAATCTCGTACACTCACTGAGTATATTCAAAACATCGTTAACAGTGGGGATCCCGAGGATGACAGACTTAATAACGGTGTATTCTATGTATAAAACGAGTATAAGAGATCGATCGATAATAAGCCAAGCTATGCATACACATTACCGGTGAAAGCACGACTGTATCGGCTATTTAGCCGATAAGGGGTCCATAAAGCACAAACAAGCTTATTTTTCTTAATTATAAGTAAATCTAATATCAAAGCAAACCTGATCTAATTCTAACGACAGTGTGGTCCGGAAATACAACAATAACGCATAAAACCAGATCAAATCTACTTTAACCTTCAATTTATCTATAACTAGTCAAATAGCTTGAACGCACAACACGTAACAATCAAGATCAACAGATTAGCTGATACAAGCCCGTATCAACGGTTTTGATCATGGTTAACTCAAAGGCATGTAAAACAATAGATCTTAATAAAATTCAATGCTAGACAGTCAATCTTGATTGGACAATGATATTGTTGCAAATAAATAAATTAATTAAGACAAACAATATCGGTAACTTAATGAATCTACTAGATTACCGATCTAATAGAATCGATAACTATGACTTTGTCGATCCGAGCTTAAATAATATCAAGATAGCAAAATCAAAAGGATAACTAGCTTAGATTGATTACATGTAAGAGATTGAAGCAATGCGGCCTTACAACTAAAATCTAAACTGATAACTAGCTTAAATCAAACTTACACGAGTTTAACAATGCAACCGTACAAATACAAGCAAACCGGAGGTTGGACCTAACCGATACAGCTCTTCTTGTTTGAAGATCTTGCCGGAATCTATGTTACTCCTACTCCTACTCCTACTCGAGGTTTTACAATAACTAGGCTTTACTATTTATAGCCCAAGATACGAGTCCTAACCAGACATGGCTTCTACATAAATACTATTGAAAGCATCTAGACCCCTAGTGAGTTTTGATGATTAGATGACAACATAAGATCATTGTGACTAACGTGTGTTTTGCAGAAACTGAGAGTGTTAGGTCATAATAATGGTGACGATAGGGGCAAATGGTTTTCATGCCCCCTAAGCGATGGAAATCGATTCGGTTTTCAAAGGATGGACAACGAAGGCGGAGATAGGCTAGTTCTAAGTGTCACATGGTGTTGGAGGACACTTAGATTAGTTTAGGTCTTTGTTTTTCCTTTGGCCGTATTATAAAGGAGAGCGTGAATGAGTAGCTTGACATAGGTGAGTCTATTGAGGTAGGTGGTGTGCACACTTGTTATTTCATAGCTCTAGGTAGCTCAAAGATAACCCTTTTGTCATGAGGAACAAAAGTCGTTAACATCTCTTAGCATCACTTCACATAATGGTGCCAAAAATATGGGCAAACAATTCTTAACGTCATTACCTTTAAAGCTAGGTTGTCACCACTAGCAGCAATACTACAGATGTGGTTGTATTTATGATCATGCCGTTGTAAAATATGAAATAAGATTATCCGCAAGCGCACAGATAAAATACACCTGTTGTAGCATTTCACCTAGGAGAGTTCCAAGGTATTGTTATTTATATTATGCCTCTACATCTAAGTTCTCAAGAGAGTGGCAGGATACAAACTCTACAAACTAAGACACACACATGTTTATGATAAGAGTTCCACTAGATCTTCTCAACACAGGAATAATTCATAACAAATATAAGATAAATAGAACAGGATAAACCAAAAAGAGTTCCATCGAGCATTTTCCATCCAGGGTTTGATCATAACTAAAACTATAAAGAGATAGATTAACTTCCTAATATGATTCTAATTATAGGTCATAGACTACATCAATTAATGCAATTATATTTAGCAATCATGGTTACAATAACTTATATTTATACGCAGGAGACATCACTCGTGGATTATCAGATCTAGAGTCTATCCCCTCCAGGTGACCGCGTCTTACTAGGCCTATATTTGGGGAGTGGACTACAAAGGAATCAATGAGGCTATAAGAGTCACCCTCACGAACTACCACTTGCTGGCCTGGAATATAGGATGCATTCGTAGGTAAACAACGTATAAGCACCGCGCTTACACAATGTTGACCAATCACCCCTTGATCATCATAATGAGCACTATATGAACAAGAGCATAAACATAATGATACCCTATCTATGCTAAACATATAATCAAAGTAGATGATGAACATTATAATTTTGAACATGAAACAATAACAAGTCATATCAAGTATCAACTAGAACAAGAACTAGAATAGGAATAAGAAGTAGAAGATCAATTATAACTAGATTAAGAACACAAGGTTGAACTAGAAGAACTACAAGATGAACTAGAGCACATAGATGATGAACTAGAAGACAATTAGACAAATAGAAGAACAATGTTGATACAAGAGAGAAGTTACAAGGCTTTACCTAGCCTCCTCGCGACTAGATCCGGAATCCGAGCTTCCCTCGACTCTTCTAATTCTATTCTAGCTATGCCCTAGGATGGTGGAGCTCTTGGTTGTCCTCTCAAGGAATACCTCTGAACTAAATGATCTGATGATGGATTGAATGAATGAAGATTTGATTGCCCCAGGGGGGGTCTGGGTCTGCTTATATAGGCTGGTGGGATGAACCGTAGCCTTCGGATCAAACAGACCTTGATCAAGGGCCTAGATATGAAGTAGAGGTTGGTTAGGTCACGTCGCGTGAAGGGAGGTGGATGACAGGTGGGACTAGGTTGGCCGGCCTGCAGGTGGGGTCGGCCGGCCCCACTTGTCAGCCTCTGGTTCCCTTCTTTGTCCTGGTGTCTTCTAGTGTCTTCTAGATCCATCCAGCGCAGGAGTTTGGTTGGTTTTGCGCAAGTAATCATGGTGTGGTTGGATTCTTTGTCGTCATCTTCCTGTCTGGTCCCTGGACAATTCTGGTTTACTGCAGCTGATGGAATTTTGTCTGTTACACCCTTGGACTTTGTATGGATAATGTTTCTAGAGTGTTCTAGAGTCTTCCAAGTCGTATTCATCAAGGACACCAAATATGGCAGATGATATGTCCATTTCGATCGTCTCGACGAGCTCTGCACGATATTGAGTTTGCCCACTGTCTGACATAGTAGCAGCTGGAGGAGAGGCCATCTGTCCCATGCTTACTTACCTGTCGGGTCTGGCAGATCTTTTTGGGTGGACTGGACTAGGTGCGACAGTTCTATGCCTCACTATGGAATGACCCAGAGCACCGATACATTCACTTTGTTATCAGGGGTCGTGACTACAGACTGTACAACACCAGAGCTCGAGAGTTCCTTGGTTTGACAACACACGAGACTCAGATTCACTCTCTGTGCGATGGAGAGACAGAGCCTCCACGATTAATGATGGCAACGGTGAATTCCCCATCGGGGAATGACCCACCATCCCCGTCCCCGCGGGGCAACAAATTCCCCGTCCCCGTCCCCGTGAAAGCTCGCGGGGGAGATTTTCTTCCCATCCCCGTCCCCGTTCGGGGAAATAATCCCCGTGGTTATCCCCGTCCCCGCTTACTTATCCTAACATCACCCATTCACATAATCAGAAATTTGAATTAGTAGCATACAAACGAATCAATAATACAAACACATCACAAACTCAAAAAATAAATCACAACATATATTCCACCAGGGAGATCCATTTCGGCATGGCACCCTCACAACGAGTCAACGACGCTTCAAAGCTCCAATCAACAGAAAAATATTTTCTTGGATGGGAGAATGGAGAAAGGCAACCAAATTAAATACATTAGTGAACAGCTGTCATAGCATCCTCCCGGACTCCCAACTCCAAGCGACGCTAGCTGCTTCTCCTTGCTGGCTCCAAGCAGCACACACCCATCTCGATCTGAACCTCCGGCGACTGGATCCATCTTGCGCAGGACGATAGGAGCGACCAGCGGGCTTTGCGGCTCACGCCATCACGCACACCAGTGGCGGCGCAGCAGATGAACACGGACAACTGCGGAGGTGCAAGGATGGTGGACAACCGAAGCTGTGAGGTGGGGGTGCTGTGTTATTCTCATTGACGGCTGAAGAATGGATAGAGTTTGGTCTTGTGGAGGATCCTAGTTTTAGGAACACGTATATATACCAGGCTACAAGATTGGGCCTTTAATGGGCTGAAAGTTATTTCTCTGCCGTCTGTAGGTAAGCGGGGCGGGTTGGGGGGGATCGGGGACGGGGACCAGGGAACCATCCTCGTCCCCGCGAGCCCCGACGGGGATAGATTTTCTATCGTATCCATCCCCGTGGGGAATAATTTGAGCCCATCCCCATCCCCTAATAGGGGAATTCCCCACGTGGAATCGGGGATCGGGTCCCCATTGCCATCTTTATCCACGATGTCCACACGCAGGGACAGTTCCTTTGACAGAGCTTGTTCGTGCCTACTTATGAGAGTCATTTGGAGAGGGGTCCAGTCGACGTCCTCGTGACCTTACGTTGATGATCCGTCTCCTGAACGAGGTCATGAGGCGCACTCTTCTACCTCAGACAGTTTACAGAGAGGGTTTGACACATATTCAACTTTGGCTTATTCACCACCTAGTCGCTCAGCTTTAGTTCAATATTTGAGATCTGATAGTGTTAGAGATGGAGGACACACTAGCTGAGGGTTTCAAGGGACATCGACAGCTTCCGTACGCTCACTGGATCTGTGTTATAGTGAGGAAGCTGATTCCAGACTTGCTTGTTCCATTTTTGCAGTCTCCCATCGAGTTTCTTGTTTACAACACGTGACAGATCATGGGAGACAGCACAGACACTCGCCCGAGACAGCCATGACAGAGGCCCGCTATCAGAGAGACAGAGGCAGAGCAGGATGAGGTTTTTAGGCAGATTGTAGAGGTAGAGCTAGCAGACCTCGAGGCCTAGCCAGATGAGCCAGAGCTTCTGGGTCTTCCTACGGACAACTCAGATGATGACTACGCACCTCTGCCGAGGATGACAACGCGTGCTCACGACACAGAGGCCGATACGTCTAGTACAGCTGGCTCTGATCTCGCGCTTCTTGCTATTCTCTCACGGATGGAGCAGCAGCAGGACCGGCTCACCCAGGAGGTGCAGCGACAGGCTGAGGAGCAGCACCGTCAGGCACAGGAGCAGTCCAGACTAGCAGAGGCACATGCAGTGGCCACAGCTCAGGCACAGGAGCACCAGGATGCTCTCCAGAGGCAGATGATCGAGCTACAGAAGCGGACCTTAGCCTTCATGGAGAGGATGGCTCAGTTACCTCAGTTACCGCCATCACAGTTTCAGCAGCCGCAACTTGGACCGTCGACCTCGTTCTACTCGTCTGTACCTCCTTTGACGGTCTCGCCCTTTCCTCAGGTTTCATAGTGGTTCACTTCTCTGATGACAGGGTAGCTGCAGGGGTTCACACTGATTCACTCAGGCTTCACTCTGACTTAGACAGAGTCTATACTTGTGACCCCTCGGAGCTTGGAGGCTTCTTTCAGCGAGTTCACGAGCCACCCCACACTGCCACAGTTTAGTTGCCCGTGACTTCTGCTCCAGCTTCGGCTCCAGCTATAGGGACTACAGAGACTCTACCTTTGTACATAGCTTCGTCAGAGCCACCGGTCAGTCAGAGCCAGACTCTTCTAGCTTCGTCAGCTCCAGAGGCTCCGTTGACTGTGTCAGTGGTAGAGACCGAGACCGTTGACCCTCCACCAGAGTCAGAGACTGCACAACCCAAGACTGCACAGCCAGACACTCAGCTTCAGGGCCAGACTCCTCCTCTAGAGCCACAGCAGACAGACACAGTGCCAGAGCCTGTTGAGCAGACCAAGACTGCTTCACCTTCACTCCTAGAGATAGAGGGTCAGCCAATTCAGAGTTCTTCGTCTGACGAGGATGCCTTAGTTGCTCAGTTCGAGGCTCTTCCTCGTGGTTCGACGCTCAGCTCGTCTGCTCCCGTCCCGCCTTCTGACCCATAGTTTTGGTACTTGATGCCAAAGGGAGAGAGGGAGCGTATGTTAGACTCAGGGGGAGCGTGTGAGAGGTTTTCAGTTCTTTTGTTGTGACTTATGCACTCATGTTTACTTTATGTATTGTATTATATGTGTGTGACTTATGTTTCCTTGTGACATGCTTTGCTTATCTTCATATATACATATCATGTCACATGTTTATGCTCATTTACTTTGCTTCCGCGCTTATTCTCCGATAAATGAGCTTTTACATAAGTACTTGTCTTTCATTCATATCTACTATACCTAAGGGTGTGTTTAGTTGGAAAATTTTGCAAAAAAAATTCCTGTAGCACTTTCGTTGTTATTTGACAAACTTTATCCAAATATGGACTACGTAGACTCTAAAAATTCGTCTCGACATGTACATATGAAAAGTACAATTAGTTATTTTTTTACCTACATTTAATACTGTATGCATGCGTCCAAACATTGATGTGATGGAAAATTTCGCAAAATGGGGGGACTAAACAGGGTCTAAATAGGAGATCCCCACTACCATATTTTCCTACAATTTCGTGGAGCCACGTCATCACCCTGTTTAAGTCCAACAATCTCCCTTCTGTTGAAGTCACGTTCACATTGAAAGAAAGGTGAGGCGACACCGTGCGTTTTAAATCCAGGTGCATGACTACTGGGCATCCTCCGTCTGTCTCGCTTGCTAAACCACGACCACGAGCTAGGATTGCCTTTAAATTCTTTTAGACCAATCTCAATGGTGAGTTTTATTTTGGTGTTTCCAAGACTGCCATGTCATATGAATCTCAATGGTGAGTTTTATTTTGGTGTTTCCAAGACTGCCATGTCATATGAGAGAAAATGAAACTTGAATGAAAATCCCCATTGAGAGTGAGAATTTCATTCTAAAGTTTCATAGGCATTAAATTTCATGACTCATAGAGAGTTGGTATTCGTGCCGAGAGAGTTTCATCATCTAGATGAAACTCATTTCATCTCTCTCTTCTTAAATACATTGTCATGTCATCAAAATCGTTTATGTGGCACCATATTTAATATAAATGAAACTGCTATTGAGATTGGCCTTACGCGTGCGAGTGCTGGAAGGCAGGCCTCCACGAGCACAAGGCCAACATCGCCTGGTCGTCGTCAGTTCGTCACTGTTGTCGTTGTCATCCTCTACCTCATCAGACATCAGCTGTAGCACCTACAAGAACGCGCAGGCGGCCACCACCATCTTTGGAGTTCGTAAGCTGCCGATGATGTGCTTTTTTAAACATTTTCATAGTTCTGCACACTGCCATTGTTGGAGCCTAAAGCCTAAAGGACAAGCCTCCGCTACTATAAGTTCCCCTCTCATTAAATCAGTATTGCACTTAGAAAAGGATCCGGACCCCAACTAATCTGAACGTCTGTACTCCTTAGTCCTTATAGAGTTCTCTGCCATCAGGTGAAGGTTTTTTCAGACTTGACAACTGTGTATTATCTAATCCTTCAAAAGAAGTTGACAGCAGATTCTAAAAGATACGTTCTCCATGTGGACGACTGTAGTCCTACGAAATTTTCTTCTCCTTTTTGTTCTACCAGTTGGTCCGGAGAAAAATAAAATGACAAAAGTAAAGTAATATTTACTTTCATACTATTTACTTTTTATGTTCTAATTTTGCAACTAAATCAGGATTAAGTTTGTATAGTGGTTTGTAACTAAATCCAGATAAGTTTGTACAGTGGTTCGTTAAAAGATAGAGCAATAAAATGGTGTTACTTTTTATTATATTCACACTTATCAATTGTTTATCTAAATTTATCTCTCAAATCCCACGGCAACACAATATAGTTGGCTGGTATTATCAATTCTCTCTTCATAAATTCTTCAAGTATACCGTAACGCAGCAACGCGCGGGGTATTATCTAGTATGTTGAGTACTTATGTTGACTTGGTTTGTATAAGCATGCCTAACCCCCTTTGCTCTTATTGTCACATGCTTATATAAACCAAGCGGTTGAAAACCTCACCTCTCTTTCAAACATACTTGAGGTTGTCATCAACCACCAAAAGGGAGAGATTGAAAGCATCTAGATCCCCTAGTGGGTTTCAGTGTGAAAGGATCAAGATGCCCAAGAGGGGGGTGAATTGGGCTTTTCTAAACTTTTTGCAAGAATTAAAACCTATCAAGCCCAATTAACCTCTTTGTGCCTACAAGTGTGTCTCTTTAAACTCTACCACACAAAAGACTATCTCTATTCCATTCAATTATGAAGAGACAACAAGTAAATTGCGGAATTGAATTGCTCAAAAGTAAATGCGTATGTAAAGAGAGTAGAAATGACTCGGCGATCTTTTTTCAAGGTATCGAGGTGTTGGCACACCCCCTAGTCCTCGTTGGAGCACCCGTGCAAGAGTATCTCTCCCCCTTGATCCGCACAAGGATCAAGTGCTCACTATGAGCTGATTCTTCGCCACTCCGACCCGGTGAATCGCTTACTACCGGTCACAACTTGGCTTGGGTCATCCACAAGAAATCTCACTTGACCAACACAAGGCTAATGAGATGGGTGGATGCACACTTTCTACTCTTTCTTCACTAATGAGGTGTTTGATCACTCAATTATCAAATATCTCAACCTTACTAGGCCTCTTGCACTCACTTGCAATCACAATGTGTTTGTCAACCTTTCAAATGAGCAAGAGAGACAACATGAAGGAGGTGGAGGCATATTTATACCTCCCCAACTCAAAACATGCACGAAGGGGTACAACCAGCCAGTTACACACTGACCGGACGCACCTGTCGGGGTGACCGGACGCGTCCGGTCAGTGCCCAACGGCAAGCTGACACCCTGTAAGGGCAATCAAGCCCTAATTGTGGGTTTTGGTGATAATGACCACACGATTGGAGAACTAATGAGATTTATGAAGATGACAAGCAGGTTAATGATAAGAAAGGATGGTGTATATGCGTTGGTGGACCCCTCATATGTTATTTCATCGGTTCCGGACTCAAAGGGCTATAACAAGCTTTTTCATTTGAATTTGAGTTATAGGAATGTCGTACTATCAAGGGGGAATGCAAATACATTGCTATGGCTGAATGATATGTGCTCAAACTAACCCAAGCCATCCCTATTTCTAACCAAAGACAGCTGCACTGAAATCAGATCTATCTATGTCTGTCTGGTAGGCGCGGCAGTGCCGCCCAGGGCGCGGCAGTGCCGGGCCGCGGCACTGCCGGGCTAAGGCCGGCACTGCCGCAACTTATTGTAACCGTTGGAAGGCAGGGGATATTTACTCCATCTCCCTGCCACCCCAACGGTCACCCACGACCATAACTCTTCTCCTACCTCTAGACAAGGCTTCTTCTCCCCATTGAAGGCTCTCAAGCTCTCTCTCACCAAATCTTCGATTCCTATTGATTCCAAGTGAGTTAGAGCCTCAAACCTTCACCAAAGAGAAGCCCTAGCTGAGATCTACTCCCTAGAGCACTTGATTTGAGCCATAGCCGGTGGATTTGCTTCTATTACTCTTGGGTTCTTGGAACCCTAGCCGGCTAGGCGTCGCCCTTGAGCTTGCCAACTTGTGTGGCAGCCTTGGGAGGTTTGTAATCACTCGTGCAGCTAGTTTATTACCCCTCACTTCAAGGATTTGGTTCCTTGACTTGAGAACGAGGTAGAGTTGCAAAGCTCATGACCTAAGTGGTCAACCTCAACAACGTGAAGGTAGGCAAGCCTTGGTGGCGAGCTGAACCACGGGATAAATCACTTGTCTCTTGTGCTTACTTGCTTTCATATTTCATACTTGTGAGCTTGTGATAGATTCTAGGGTTTGGCCCAATCTACTTCATACTACATATTTAGCTTGTTAGAGTTGGTTCTGCTGGTTCAGGAAACCTAGTGCTACATTTCCATTCATATAGATTTGGTTTGCTGTGGCTGGATTTCGAATTGCAGGCTTGGACCAGTTGTCTGCGCGGTAGTACCGGGCTGAGGCCGGTAGTGCCGGGGAGCGGCAGTGCCGGGGTCAGGGCGGTAGTGCCGGGCTTCGTTAATTGAGTTTTGAGCTGTGATTTTTGACAGGCCTATTCACCCCCCCCCTTAGGCCACATAGGTCCTTACAAGTGGTATCAGAGCCTGGTCTCTCAGCAGCACTTCACCGTGCGAGAGAATGGCCACCGACGGAGGAACGGGTAACCCTAGTGTTGTGCAACCCACACTCGAAGTGGAAGTGCACACCGCTAGCAGCAGCGAAAGCATCTCCACAGCAAGTGCAAAGACACTTCCTCAATTGGATGTGTCGGCCGGAGAGCTCGAAAGAAGAAAAGAAGAAAGGAGGCTAAGGAGAGAAGCAAGAGCTAAAGCAAGAGAAGATGTTGCAGCTCTTAAAGCTAAAGAGGAGAAGGCTCAAAAAAAGAAGAAAGAAAGATTAGAAGAGAAGAAAGAGCCAAGAGAAGAGAAGAAAAGATGAAGAAGGAAGAGCTACAAGCAAAGAAGAAGGTGGATTTGAGTGATGACTCAAGTAGCACCGAAGATGGAGACGATGACATCTCCTATATGCCCAAGGACAAGAAGAAGAAGAAGGAGGAGACCAAGAAGTCATATGGAGCCGTATCCTTTAACTATTCCTCTATGACTAACCATGATTCTAGGCCTCTCATCAATGTGCCCACAGGCAAGTTACCTCATTTCGATGGGACTAACTTTGCCAAGTGGAAGCACATTATGAAGACCTATCTTATTGGTCTCCATCCAGGTATTTGGGAAATAGTGCACAATGGACTTGAAGCCCCACTCAAGATGAATTCCGCAACATTCATCTCAATGCCCAAGCCACTAGTGTGTTACTTAGTGCCTTGGATGGTGATGAGTACAACAAGGTCATGGGAGTTGAGGTTGCAAAAGAGATTTGGGACACTTTGCACATTGCTCATGAGGGAGTAGACAAAGTGAGGCAATCCAAGATTGACTTGTTGATGGCAAAGCTCAACCGGTTTGTGATTTGTGATGGTGAAGGTCCACAAGAAATGTTTGATAGGTTGATGGTCATTGTTGGCAAGATTAGAGGGCTAGGTGGTAATGAAATCAATGATCACAAGGTTGTGAAGATCATGTTGGAAGCATACTCACCAAGGAATGAGACCGTAGTGACATTGATTAGGGACAAGAAGAAGTTTGAGCAATTCACACCTAGTGATGTGCTTGGGAGGATTATTACCTTTGACATGCAAAGAGAAGAGGCAAATGAGAGAAGGAAGCTTGGAGAGTTGCAAGCTAGGCTAGATGGGATGAAAATCAAGGATGTGGCACTTAAGGCTAGCAAGCCATCAAGCAAGG
Source organism: Coix lacryma-jobi var. lacryma-jobi (assembly GCA_009763385.1). NCBI lineage: Eukaryota > Viridiplantae > Streptophyta > Magnoliopsida > Poales > Poaceae > Coix > Coix lacryma-jobi. Next base: position 55,099,553 of record CM019824.1, read on the forward strand.
CAATGTCAAGCAAGGAAGCCTCTACAAGCAAGCCCAAGCAACAAAAGAAGAAAATAGAAGTTGAGGACAGCTCATCATCCTTAAGTGAAAGTGGAAGTGAAGGTGAAGAATTTGAAGCAATTGGAGACATAGCACTTTTCATGAGAAGATACCGCAAGGGGCTCAAGAAGGAAGGTTACAAGTTTGTGAAGAGAAGGTTTCCAAACAAGAAGAAGAGAACTTGCTACAATTGTGGTAGCACCGATCACTTCATAGCACATTGTCCACATGAGAAGAAGGACAACAACTTCAACAAGGGCAAGAAAGATGACAATGGCAATTACAAGAAACACAACAAGAGGTACATGGGAGAAGCTCATGTTGGACATGAATGGGATTCAACCGCATAAACCTCAAGTGAAGAAGATGAGAAGATAGCAACAATAGCATTCCAAAAGTCATCTCCTCCATCAAGGCTATTCAACAACTTGTCCGATGTTGATGATGACAACTCCCACACTTGCCTCATGGCCAAGAAAGAGAAGGTGAAAAAGACTCCTAAAACCTCTTCTCCACCTAGTGACATCTCTAGTAGTGAACTTAGTGATTCCTCTAGTGATGATGACTCTAGTGATGAAGAGATAAACATGATAACTAAAAATTTGGACAAGAAAACCAAACTCTTTATCACTAAGCTAATGGAGGAATTAGAGAGTGTACAAGCCGAGTTAGCAATAAGTGAGGATGCCCTCATCAAACAAGAGGACCTCTATATTGCTTGCAAGGAGGCTCTTGCATTAGAGAGAAGTGAGTTGGATGTCTTGCATGAGGCCTTGGCCAAAGAGCAAGATGAACATGCTTCCCTAAAGAAGACTCATGTTGCACTCAAGGAAAAGTATTGTGATTTGGGTGAAAAGCACGAAGAACTTGAGCTGCAATATAATCTTCTTTGGGAAAGCAACTCACCCCTCCCTAAAGCAAATGTCACTTCTATTCCCTCCACTAGTGAAGGTTGTGGAAAATGCTATAATGTTGATTTGAATGCCTATTCCACTAACCTTGTGAACATGGAGGCCATGAGAAAGGAGATAGCAAGATTGACAAGCATCATCGCAAGTGGTTGTGTCAAGTCTACAACAAGTGCTAATGAGAAGACTCAAGAGAAGAGCAAGCCTAAGTTCAAGAACGGTAGACGTCCTTCCATAAAGGATGGGTTGGGGCACGAAAAAGGAGCCAAGACTAATGGAAGAAGGACAGTGAATGGCTATGAGTGTGTGAGGTTTGAGAAGAAGGGTCAGATTGGTACAGTTCAGCCTGCACAGACCGCGGCAGTGCCGCGCCAGAAGGAGGAAGTGCCGGGCCCCGGCAGTGCCACCCCCAGGCCGGCAGTGTCGTGCCCCAAGAAAGGGAAGGCTACCAGTTTCCTTTCTGCTCAGTCTCACACACAGCACAAGCAGGTGCCCAACCCAAAGCAAGAATCTCAGAAGCCAAAGGAATCTATTTGGGTGACCAAGAACAAGTTTGCACATCAACCCAAGATAGAAGCCCCAAAGAAGAGCATGTCATCTTGTTACATATTAGAACACAACAACAGTGGTAAAGTTGTTGCGAAATATGTTGGTGATAACAAGAGGACAACCAACAAGTCTATTTGGGTTCCTAAGATACTTGTGACTAACTTGCAAGGCCCCAATGTCAATTGGGGACCTAAATCAATTAACTAAACTTGTTTTGCAGGCATACTCCTCCGGTGGATCAAGTTGGGTGCTTGATAGCGGATGTACAAATCATATGACCGGAGAAAGGAGTATGTTCTCATCATATTCCCCAACTTCAAATGCAAGTGAAAACATCATTTTCGGTGATAACTCCAAGGGGGATGTGTTAGGACTTGGTAAAGTTGCCATAACACTTGAGCATTCAATTACTAATGTCTTACATGTTGATTCGTTAAGTTACAACTTGTTATCCGTTTCACAATTGTGTGGGATGGGTTTCAATTGTCTCTTTGCGGATGAGGGTGTGGAAGTCTTTAGAAGGGAGGATTTCTCTATTGTCTTTACGGGTCGTTTGAAAGGGAAGCTTTACTTAGTTGATTTCAACAAAAGTGAAGCTAAACTTGAGACTTGTTTAGTGGCAAAATCTAGCATGGGTTGGTTATGGCATCGCCGACTAGCTCATGTTGGGATGAGGAACTTGGCCAAACTTCAAAAAGACAACCACATCCTAGGACTAACCAATGTTGATTTTGAGAAAGACAGAGTATGTGGAGCTTGCCAAGCTGGAAAACAAGTAGGCGTACCTCACCCACCAAAGAGCTATGACACTACTACTCATCCATTGGAGTTGATCCACATGGATCTCTTTGGACCGGTTGCCTACCTTAGCATCGGCGGTAACAATCATGGTCTTGTTATTGTTGATGATTTTTCTTGTTTCACTTGGGTATTCTTTTTGCATGACAAGAGTGTAGTGCAAGAGAAAGTCAAGATGTTCATACGAAGAGCTCAAAGGGAATTCGGTTTCAACATCAAGAAAGTTCGTAGTGACAATGGAACCGAATTCCGAAACACCAAAGTGGAAGAGTTTCTTGATGAGGAGGGCATCAAGCACGAGTTTTCAGTTCCATACACCCCTCAACAAAACGGTGTGGTGGAGAGGAAGAATAGAACACTCATTGACATGACAAGGACGATGCTAGATGAGTACAAGACGCCGGACATCTTTTGGGCCGAAGCCGTCAATACCGCTTGCCATGCAATCAACCGCCTCTACCTCCACAAGAGAAGAAAGAAGACCTCCTATGAGCTTCTCATCGGTAACAAGCCAAAGGTGTCTTACTTTAGAGTCTTTGGGTGCAAATGTTTCATATTTAACAAGAAGCCCAAAGCCTCTAAGTTTGCATCTAAGGTTGATGAAGGTTTTCTTCTCGGTTATGGATCAAACGAGCATGCCTATCGTGTTTTCAACAAAGCCTCCAGCAAGGTTGAAATAGCAATAGACGTGACGTTTGATGAAACTAACGGCTCTCAAGTAGAGCAAGTTGATGAAGTTGTTGTAGAAAATGAGGAACCACCTTGCGAAGCAATCAAGCAATTAGCCATCGGTGATATTAGACCACAAGAACAGCAGACTACTGATCAGGATGGTCCTCAAGCTGAAATCACTGCTGGGACTGGTGACATACAGTCCCCGGCAATGCCGGCCACAACCCCGGCAGTGCCGGGCCCCGGTAGTGCCGGGCAGAGCCCAGCAGTACCGGACACTTCCAGGGCAGCTGCAGCCACTCCACTTCGTGGAGTGAACCTACAACCCATCTTCGAGCAAGATGAAGAAGATGTTGAAGATGTAGCAGAACCCATAGATCATCCAAGGCTCAAGCAAACTATCCAATGGGACCATCCCGTTGACAACATCCTTGGGAGTCTTCGAAAGGGGGTAACGACACGCTCTCATTTCGCAATGTCAATATTACTCGTTTGTTTCCTCTTTGGAACCTCTCAAGGTAGAAGAAGCTCTTGGAGATCCAGATTGGGTGATGGCCATGCAAGAGGAGCTCAACAACTTTGAGCGTAATCAAGTATGGTCACTTGTGGAAAGACCAAATACCAATGTCATTGGAACCAAATGGGTCTTTTGCAACAAGCAAAATGAAGAAGGTGTGGTGACCAGGAACAAGGCAAGATTGGTAGCTCAAGGCTTCACTCAAGTAGAGGGCTTGGACTTTGAAGAAACATATGCACCGGTTGCTAGGCTTGAAGCCATTCGGATTCTTCTAGCCTATGCAGCCCATCACAACTTCAAGCTATATCAAATGGATGTGAAGAGTGCATTTCTCAATGGCCCTATACAAGAGTTGGTGTATGTTGAGCAACCACCGGGTTTTGAAGATCACAAGTTCCCCAACCATGTCTTCAAGCTCCAAAAGGCGCTCTATGGGCTTAAACAAGCACCTAGAGCATGGTATGAATGCCTTAAGGAATTCTTGCTTAAACAAGGCTTTGAAATAGGCAAAGCCGATCCTACTCTCTTCACTCATAAAGTCAATGGAGATATTTTTGTATGCCAAATATATGTCGATGACATAATATTTGGTAGTACTAACAAATCCTTTTGTGATGAGTTTAGTAGGATCATGACTAAGATATTTGAGATGTCTATGATGGGTGAGCTCAAGTTCTTCCTTGGTTTTCAAATCAAGCAATTGGAGGAAGGGACTTTTCTTTGCCAAACCAAGTACACCCATGATATGTTGAGAAAGTTTGACATGGTGAATGCCAAGCCTATCAAAACTCCCATGCCAACTAATGGACATCTTGATCTCAATGAGGAAGTGAAAGCCATGGATATCAAGGTATATCGCTCCATGATCGGCTCTCTACTTTACTTATGCGCATCTAGGCCCGATATTATGCTTAGTGTGTGCATGTGTGCTAGATTTCAAGCTAACCCGAAAGAGTGTCACCTAGTGGCCGTTAAGAGAATCTTGAGATATCTAGTTCACACACCAAACCTTGGCTTGTGGTATCCTAAGGGCTCCAAGTTCGAACTACTTGGCTATTCGGATTCCGATTATGCCGGTTGTAAAGTAAATCAAAAAAGCACTTCGGGGACATGTCAATTCCTTGGATGCTCCTTAGTGTCTTGAGGTTCTAAAAAGCAAAATTGTGTAGCCCTTTCCACAGCCGAGGCCGAGTATGTTGCAGCAGGTGCATGTTGTGCGCAACTACTTTGGATGAGGCAAACCCTTCGTGACTTCGGATGTCATTTCACCCATATCCCACTCTTGTGTGACAATGAAAGTGTCATAAAACTAGCAAACAACCCAGTGAGTCACTCAAGAACCAAACATATAGACATCCGACATCACTTCTTGAGAGATCACGAAATCAAAGGAGATATCGCAATTCATCATGTGAGCACCGACAAACAACTAGCCGATATCTTCACTAAGCCTCTCGATGAGTCAAGGTTTTGTGCTTTGAGAAGTGAACTAAATATACTTGACTCTCGTAACGTAGTTTGAAACCTAGCATGCTTGATTGATCAAATAGTATGACCTAGGCAAAACCAAATTTCAAAACTTTCATATATTGTGTTTCAAAATCTTTGAGAAAAGAACTTGCTTGAAATGACCATTGTTCTGTATTGATTGATTGTCACTGGTCATAACATGCAAGCTGTACGTGTCCACTCCAAGAATGAGAAGTAGTAGCTTAGAGATAAATCTGTTCTGGTGGTAACTGTCCGGCAGTGCCGGGCCAGGCGCGGAAGTGCCGGGCCCCGGCAGTGCCGCGACATGCGCGGCAATGCCGCGACTTATCGATTCAGCTTGAATTGATCTGTTACCGTGTGGGGCCATGGGAAACTTTTTCCTATTCTACCCGACGATCCTACCTCTCTCTCTCTCTCTCCCTCATTCTTACCCGAGCCCGTGAAAACCTTTTTCCCCTCTCTCTCGGGCGGTCTGAGGGCGACCGGCGGTCGGCTTCTCCTCCGGACTCCTTCCCAGTGAGACAGGTCACCGGTGGTGCTGCTCTGGGTTCTCCTTCGGTGCAGCCTCCATCTCCCTTCCCCAAGGGTCTCCTTCCCTTTCCTCTCCATCTCAAGGTGATATTTCAAATCCCTAACCCTAGTTTTCCCGATTTGCAAAATGCGCCATGGTAGTTGTTCTTAGAGGTTGTGGAAGGGTTTGTAGATGATAGAGAGGTAGTGGGAATGATGGATGTGGTGTTCCTTGGCTCAGATCTGGCCTGCCTGCGCGGCAGTGCCGGACTATGAGCAGGGGTTTGATCCAAGTAACACCCTATCCATCAAAGCCTATTGCCTCACTATAACCTATTAGCCCTTATGCAGTCTTCTAATTCACAGTTTCTATGTTTTAGATGTCGGGCGGAAGAGGAGATGAGAGAAGGGTGAAGCAGAGGATGGATCCGCTCAGGGGGAGGAGCAAGCAGCCATCTCGCCGAGGTGGCTCTAGCTGCCAAGGGGATACATCAGCACGGCAGCAGATCCGTGATGAGGCTCGTTTGCAGATGCAAGGGCGACAGATTCGGGATGACCTTTATCCCAACACTCCAGAGCATCTGGCAGAGGTCAGCCGAGCCCACCTGCAGCCATACACAGAGGATGTGCAGGAGAGGCCTCCACAGGACACCAAGGATAGACAACCCATGTCTTACTACCAGTAGTTCAGCTCAGTTAAGACACAGCTCCAGCTCAACCCCTATAATGCTCAAAAGGATATGGGCATTGACTACAGGTTCTGGAATGAGTTTCATTCTGATTTCTATCGTTCAGTCCTGTATAATGCCAAGAAGCAAAAGTTTCTGAGCATGAAGTATGTTCATTGGGAGCATTTGGAGGCCAAGCATGATCGTGATATCAACAGGGTAGTGGCAACTTGCAAGGAGAGGAACATGTATGACTTGATGGGTTTCAGTTACAATTGGAATACCGAGATGATCCATCAATTTCATGCAACGCTCTATGTTGATAATGTGGTGGAGGAGATGCATTGGATGACCGAGGGACGTCACTACAAGGTCTCTTATGAGACCTTTGCTAGGATTCTCGGTTTGGGCAGTGGGGATACAGAGCTCGATAGTCTGCACCAGGAGAGGACATTGACCGATAATGAGATTGCTTTCATGTATGAGGATCCTCGGAAGGCAGACGGGTTGGTCAAGGGGCTGAAAGGCTATTATTACATGTTGAACAACCTTTTCAGGCAGACTCTCAACCCCAAGAGTGGGTCTCATTCTAACCTCTATGGATATGGCAGGAACATGTTGGCTAGGATGGCCCCCAGGGCGAACCACTTCTCCATCTCCAGCTTCATTTGGACTGAGCTTCAGGTGGCAGCCGAGGATGCTAGGAAGGCAGTACTCTATGCCCCCTACATCATGTACATGATTGAGATGGTCTCCGGCTACACTTTTGCTAAGGATGGGCTGCATCAGCCTTATAGAGCAAAGAAGAAGAGGGCAGCAGCAGCAGGGGCAGCAGCAGTTGACAGGCAAGAGAGCTCCCGCCCTTCCTATCAGAGGAAGAAGAAGAGCAAGCTGGCCAAATGGATTAAGGCCATCTTCTCTACGTGCACCTACGCAGCCCAAACAGCTCACCAGGCACTTGTTGAGCAGCGAGCAGAGCCAGAGCGGGCGGGTCGTTCGCCGTTACCTCCACCCCGCTCTCCACCTCACTTCGACCTCTCCAGTCTCGATTCAGATGATTTAGATTCAGATGACGACGAGGAGCAGGAGGAGATAGTGCCTGAGTCGTCATGTCGTTCTACACGTGCCTCGACCCGCTACACCAGTACTACCCATCGTCATGGGAAGGCCGTTGTAGAGTCCGACGACGACGTTGACGATGATGACGACGACGATGGTGATGATGATGAGGGCGAGATTCCGTGGGACAAGTTAGCGTCTGATGATAAGTGAGTGTTTGGACACTTTTTTCTTCTCTACTTCTCTCTTTTTGGTGACTTGTTGCCAAAGGGGGAGAATTAGGCGAAGAGAAGGGGGTACAACACTTCTTATTCATGTCCCCATCTTTTAGTAGTTATGAGTTGTGAGAGAGTTTGTCGGTCAAAACTCTAATTTATAATACTCTATGTTGCTACTTTTTAGACTTGGATGTGGACATGTACTTTTATCTGCTTTTCTAGCTTGTCATATTCTGTTTAGACTTATTGTTTATTATGCTTTGTGGCTATTTTAAATTCCGCTGCGTTTGCTGACTGTTAGCCTGAGCAGTAGTGCCACTCCAGGGCCGGTAGTGCCGGGCTCCGGCAGTGCCGCGCCCAGAGCGGCAGTGCCTCTCTGGCTGACAAACAGCAAACCTCTCTGATGTGCTTAAACTGTCATTCGCATCACGTATTATTCTTGACACAGTTTGGTTGCACCCCACAAAACTATTAGATGTGAAACTAAACCTACTTTTCACTTTTGAAAATGTGAATGTTGGCCTCTTATGCCATTTTGAGATTTCAGCTCTCATTCACACATTTAGGGGGAGGTTTCACACCTAAGCTTCTAAATCTCAAGTATTGTACCCTTCTATTGTAAGCTTCGATTGGGTTGTCATCAATCACCAAAAAGGGGGAGATTGTAAGTGCAATCAAGCCCTAATTGTGGGTTTTGGTGATAATGACCACACGATTGGAGAACTAATGAGATTTATGAAGATGACAAGCAGGTTAATGATAAGAAAGGATGGTGTATATGCGTTGGTGGACCCCTCATATGTTATTTCATCGGTTCCAGACTCAAAGGGCTATAACAAGCTTTTTCATTTGAATTTGAGTTATAAGAATGTCGTACTATCAAGGGGGAATGCAAATACATTGCTATGGCTGAATGATATGTGCTCAAACCAACCCAAGTCATCCCTATTTCTAACCAAAGACAGCTGCACTGAATTCAGATCTATCTATGTCTGTCTGGTAGGCGCGGCAGTGCCGCCCAGGGCGCGGCATTGCCGGGCTAAGGCCGGCACTGCCGCGACTTATTGTAACCGTTGGAAGGCAGGGGATATTTACTCCATCTCCCTGCCACCCCAACGGTCACCCACGACCATAACTCTTCTCCTACCTCCAGACAAGGCTTCTTCTCCCCATTGAAGGCTCCCAAGCTCTCTCTCACCAAATCTTTGATTCCTATTGATTCCAAGTGAGTTAGAGCCTCAAACCTTCACCAAAGAGAAGCCCTAGCTGAGATCTACTCCCTAGAGCACTTGATTTGAGCCATAGCCGGTGGATTTGCTTCTATTACTCTTGGGTTCTTGGAACCCTAGCTGGCTAGGCGTCGCCCTTGAGCTTGCCAACTTGTGTGGCAGCCTTGGGAGGTTTGTAATCACTCGTGCAGCTAGTTTATTACCCCTCACTTCAAGGATTTGGTTCCTTGACTTGAGAACGAGGTAGAGTTGCAATGCTCATGACCGAAGTGGTCAACCTCAACAACGTGGAGGTAGGCAAGCCTTGGTGGCGAGCTGAACCACGGGATAAATCACTTGTCTCTTGTGCTTACTTGCTTTCATATTTCATACTTGTGAGCTTGTGATAGATTCTAGGGTTTGGCCTGATCTACTTCATACTACATATTTGGCTTGTTAGAGTTGGTTCTGCTGGTTCAGGAAACCTAGTGCTACATTTCCATTCATATATATTTGGTTTGTTGTGGCTGGATTTCCAATTGCAGGCTTGGACCAGTTGTCTGCGCGGCAGTACCGGGTTGAGGCCGGTAGTGCCGGGGAGCGGCAGTGCCGGGCTCAGGGCGGTAGTGCCGGGCTTCGTTAATTGAGTTTTGAGCTATGATTTTTGACAGGCCTATTCACCCCCCTTTAGGCCACACAGGTCCTTACACACCCGTACGAAGTGTTGATCGGACACTGGCATGTGTCCGATCAGCACCGACCGGAAGCGTCCGATCGCATTTTTCCCTCTCTGGAACCTCTCTGAGTTGGATCGGACTCGCCCCCTGGTCCGTCTGATCACTCACTGATGTAGCGTCCAGCGACCAAACTCTAGCTTCGGCAAGTTGCACTGACCGGACGCATGCCTAGCGTCCGATCACTTGGCAACTCAGTGTCCGATCATCAAATGAAGCCCAAAATGTCTTCGATTCGCGACGCTCCCTTCATGGACTTTCTTCCTCATGATCTTTGGGACCTTTCTAAGCTACCTAGGGCTTCGGTTAACAAGTGTGCACCACACCTAACTCAAAAGTCTCACATAGGTCAAGCTACCCATTCAAACTCCCCTTAATAGTACGACTAGAGAGAAAAACAAAGACCTATGCTACTTTTAGTGTCCTCCAACACCATATGACACTTAGAACTAGCCTATCACCGTCTTCGTCGTCCATCCTTTGAAAACCGAAACAAAGTCGAGCAATAATGGGACATGAATACCATTGTGCCCAATCGACCATCATTACCATGACCTAACTCGATTGTTTCTGCAAAATACACGTTAGTCACAGTAATTTTACGTTGTCATCCAATCACTGAAACCCACTAGGGGCCTAGATGCCCACAATCTCCCCCTTTTTGGTGATTGATGACAACCTCAAGTATGTTTGAAAGAGAGGTGAGGTGTTCAACCACTTGGTTTATATAAGCATGTGACAATAAGATCAAAAGAGGTTAGACATGCTTATACAAACCAAGTCCACATAAATACTCAACATATAAGAATGAATAACAAGTACTTATGAACAAGCTCATTTATCGGAGTATAAGTGCAGAAGCAAAGTAAATGAGCATAACCATGTGACATGTAATATAATACGATTGAAGCATAACATGTCATAAACAAAAGTCACACGCATATCATACAAGTGCATAAGATAAACATGTATGCATATGAGTGCAAGGATCACACAAAAGAACCAAAATCTTCTCACACACTCCCCTTGAGTCTAACATACGCTCCCTCTCCCCCTTTGGAATCAAGGACCAAAACTAAGGGTCTGAAGGCGGGACTGGAGCAGACGAGTCGAGTGACGAGGTACGCGAAACAGCCTCGAACTAAGCAACTAAAGCCTCCTTGTCAGACGATGGACTCTAAGCTGGCTGACCCCTGACACTGGAAGTGAAGAAGAAGCAGTCTGGGTCTGCTTAGCAGTCTCTGGTGCTTCCGCATTTACTTGTTGCTATTTCATTGTTGAAATGTCATGCTAGAGTAGGAATCGACTAGGTGTAGTCTTTTGTGTGGTAGAGTTAGTGAAAACACACTTGTAGGCACAAAAGGGTGACATTGGGCTTGCATAGGATTTAATTATCGCAAGAAATTTTAGATTAGCCCAATTCACCCCCCCTCTTGGGCATCTTGATCCTTTCACATAGCTTGCTCAAGGAACAATATGCTACTCTTAAGATAGATCATGATGCTCTAGTTTTGCATATTATATTCTTGCAAATGAGTCGCATGATGCTTCTAACCTTGTTGTTAAGTGTGACATAGCAACATCATGTGATGACTTGGTTAGTGATTTCATTGAGCAAAGATCTAGTGGCAAGGGCAAGCAAGTGGTTGTGGCCGAAAGCTATGATGACTATCTCAAGATCAAGAATGAGAGTGCAAAGCTCAAGAGTGATCTAGAGAAGCTATCAACCAACAAGCCAACTGTCATTGAAACACAAGATGGAAGCTATAGCATGTCACTTGAGCTTGATATGCTAAAAGAAGAGAACAAGAGGCTCAAGATGGAGAGAGATTATAAGTTGACACCATCCACCTTGGCCCTCCAACAAGAGAATCACAAGCTCAAGAAAGAGAAAGAGCATTTAGCCACCGGATTGAAGAAGTTCACCAAAGGTCAATGTCTTCAAAGTGAGCTACTCATAAACACCGTGATGAAGACCGATAGAAGTGGTATTGGCTACTTGGAAGAAAGGTTGAAGCAACACAAGAACCGCAGTCAACACAAGCCAAAGCACAAGCCAAGAAGATGCTTTGAGTGTGGAAGAGAGGGACACTTTGCTCATGAGTGTGAAGCACCACCACCCACACCCTTGCCCAAGCATGCTAGACCCTTTGCCTTCAATGCTCACTACATGCTTAGGAAAGATTCTAGTGGAAAGATCAAGGTGCCGCACCCGGTTTTGGAGATCAAAACCAAGTACTCATATACGTGCACCTAGGATGTCCAAATACACGTATAATCTCAAATTGCATAATGTATCAAAGTAAAGTACTTATTACAATGCATAAACATCACGTTTATTACAAAGTCTTGCTCAAAGGCATAACATAGCAGAAACGTAAAGTAGACGAGCCACCACGGGGACTCCAACTTGGGGACATCAACTATTACTCCTGAACATCCTCTGGAAACTCCTCAAATCCACCATCTGGTACCCATCCAGGATTTTTCATTGAATTACAACAAGTGTAAGCGCACCAGCTTAGCAAGAATAACAAAGGGATCTATGAGGCTCAAAAGGCTTGACTTGGTTTGACTACGGTTAGCAATTTTAGTTGGTCAAGTTTTATTAAACCTACAATACTACTTTAATGATAAACCAACCCAAGTTAAAGTAGTGATTAGTCATGATTATAACCTTCCCAAGCCAACCATATTCCAGAACCATTATGCGTGTAGGATCCAGGTCGCTCGTGTCCGTGAGCACGACTGTTATAACAAGTTTTAAAATGTCTGCAGATATTGTACAACTTTACCCCCAAGACGTGATTCCCATATGTCAGGGTTTGCAAAGCCCACATCGCCTCTACCAAAGAAGCACGACAGGGTTTCACTACATAACCTTTCACAAGACACCCTAACAAATTAGTAGTCGCTAAGGTTTCAATGGCAAGTGTGTTATAGGTGTCCCCCTTCGAGAGGCACACATGAACGTCGCATAGTACACACCAAGGTAGGGGAACAACCATACACCACGAGGCACTCCCCTCTTGCGCCTTTCGGTAACCACTAACAAGCTAGAGACGTACAAGTTATATGATTAAGGTCAAAGCCATATGACACTTGGGGTTGCACGTGACCTCCTGGGTTGCTGCTTCACATAGTGACTTAAGCACAAACCAGGTGCTCAAGCCTCCTAGACCAAGTTACTAAAAAGATCCATTTTAGTACATTGCATATGATCATTAGTCAAGTTAAATATTTGTTTTGGTTATGCGCGGCAACAACTAGCTGCCAACATGCATCCCAAACCATAGGTGACAAGGATATGTGGTACAAAAGTAACTAGGTAAAGATTCTATGGTTATTCAATTTAGACACATGCATATGAATGAATTTAACATGGTTCATAGGTACAAGGGGCCTTTGTTACACTTGCCTTCCTCAAAGTTGTTTTCCTGGTACTCCTGGTCCTCAACCTGCTCTTCAACAACCTCGAACTGCTCACCTTCTACTCGCATCAAGTAGACACCAATCAAGCATCCATACCAAGCCATTACATGCAAACAAAGGTACTTTAATTAGAACAGTACACCAAAAAGTGAAGCACAGAGGGCATTGGTTTGTTGTTGGAAGTTTGAAATCTTTCCACAAAGGGCATTGGTTTTGCCCAACGGGAAGAACTTATTCAAGAATGCGTTGGTGCATCTCTCCCAGGTGGTGGCCTCAGGGTGAGTGGCATCGGATGCTGGGTGAGTCAGACACTTTTTGGGCAGACATCAGACACTAGCCTCGGACGCTCAAGTAGCACTATTCCTACGTCTGATGCTTATGTAGTGAGGTTCTAGAATCGTCCTGTTCACATCGAACGCGTTAGGGGCTTAGTGTGGTAGAACCGCCTAGGTAAATCCACTTCCAAGTACACTTGCCTTCCATTAGGCACTAAGCGCACTTGAGAGTGTCTAAACTTGGCAATTCCGTCGAGCACACCCCAAGGGAGAACTCGAAACAATCCACATTTCTCGCCAGGATCCAATAATGAGTAGAGCTTACATAACACAATCCAAGCCAATATACTACAAGTCTTAGGATTTAATTATTACAAGCCATTGTTCAAGTGTGAAAAGTAAATGGTGCGAAAAATAACAACTAGTGAAGATCTAGGCAAAGGGGTGAGGACTCGGTCTGTGCCCACCAGAGGAGTCCTCCAAACAAGCTGCTCAAGCTACACCTGCAACAAAGGTTACAACAAACTTTGAGTACTCGAATGTAGTCGCAAGTCTTACCGAATGGGAAATATAGATCCCGACTCACAAGAATTATGAAAGGCTATATGGCTCTGGTTTTCCATTGTTTGCAAAAGAGCATTTTTTTAGGAAGAAAGTTGTAACATGTTATTTAGCCAGATTAGTTGTTACTCCTATTTCTATGTAAGCACCTATTCTATTTCCAAGAAAGTGGTAAGCAAAATAGTATAGTTCTCCATCCTTAGTTCCAGCTGTTAAACTACGCTGTCGAACAATAGCCATGCCGGTATCATTTAAACAATGGCGATTCGCGAATCAATGTAGCGCAGCTGGGTACCCCGAAAACACACGCCTCATTTGCACCAAAGTACAAACAAGACCAACTTGTCAACCTCCTGCCAAGGGGTCCAGTATCCGCGTCCAGGACCGGGACTCCAAGCCCCCACTCACCGGCCCCGCCGTGAGTGGTGCAAGGACCTCCTCCTACCAAAAACTAACAGTCGGATCACATAGAGCTGGAAACCGAGGCAAGAAGTTAGCTAGCCTTCCCGCTCCCATAAGCAAGTATGTGTTCGGGATAAGAGGATCTGTGATATGGCTATCACCTACAACAACAGACGGTCCCTAAGCGACACAGACAGGGAAACGGTGCAACGAAAGCTAAGCCCGTGGCCGCGAGACATGACTCGTCACACCCACCAGAACCAAACCACATCCTCCCTGTCCGGTCTCAGTTTCTTTCCATCATCATCAGTTTAAAGTAGAGCACCTACTTTGTGAGCAACGACAGGTCGCCCACACTACCGTTCATCCTAAGCATAGCGCTAGTCGAACTTGTACTAGTAGGACTCATGGGATATGTATATATGCAGGTGGGTTTCATATAACTCCTGAAAACATAAATGCACAACATACATATATTCATATAGAGATATTCAAAATTATCGGTTATGCACCGGGGCCTGCCTTGGTTAGGCGCAACTGGAACAAAATCAGTAAGAGGCGGTGGTGGTGGAAGCTCTTCTGGCACCGCGAGTACCTCCTCGTACTCCTCAATCACCTCCTCGAACTCTTGGTCGTCGACAACCACAAACTCCTCCTGCTCGTCACCTATATGCATGTGATGATGATGCAATGCTTAGCATGGATTAACAACTAGCAAACAAGTGCACACACAAGCTACTAAAGCATTACTCACTTACTTCAGCAAGGTACCATCAGATTATACTAACAGCAAAGTTATAACAACTCTAACCATAGATTAAACTAACTAACTCATATGATCCTTTATCTTCTTCTATTTATTCTAAGGAGCTAACTAGTTGAACTATCAAACAGTCTGATATGCAGTTACAAAAATTACAGTAGATAGTTAATATTACAGACAGGCTATCATAAAAATTTTAGAGCTATAGCTGGTTTATCCTAAAAAATCTTACAAGTTTTATTCTAAGCAAATAGCATTTTAGCATTTATTTAATGATTACTAGAATTACACAAACTAGTATGAACCAAACATACCAACAGGTAGATCATGATTTTAGTAACACAATAAAACTTATTTCACTAATTTAGAACACTCCTATGATTTGATATGAATTTTAGAAGATTCTATACTTGGGATAAAAGATAAACTAATTCTTATAGGAAAAACAGCTGACTGGGCCACAACTGGCCATGGCCCAGAAGAGCGCGCGGCTCGGCGGCCTGCGAGGCCGAGGCCCAGTGGCGCGACCTGGCCCGAAGGCCCACCAGAGCGGCCCAGCGGAGAGAAGTCGGTGGCTCCTCTCTCTCCTCGCGACTTTGCAAACTAACCCCTAGGGTTCCGAATAACTACGACAAGGTCCGAACACTATTCTATCCTCTCTCTGACAAACTCATATAACCCCCTAGCCTTTACCTCATTCACGCGCGCGGGTCCTTCTTCGTGGGTCCTTCTTCCTTCTCTCGCCTGCCCGATCGCACAACCCGGCGGTGGAGCTCGGACTCCAGCCGTGAATGGCTCGCCGCCGACGAGACGAGGCCGACGGGGATTGCGACCCACCACACCGCCGCCGCGGAGCCCGATGAGGAACGCGGGGGCCCTGCTGCAGCTCCCACGAAACTGACAGGCACACGGCGTTGCCCTCAGCGGCCACTGACAGCGAACGCCGGCGAAGGAAGGGGGGAAAAGTGGCGCGACCGAGCGTGGATGGCTAGAGCACCAGACCAAACCCGGCACGACCCACTGGAACGACCGAACAGAGAGGAGCACGAGAGCTTCGGTGGTGTGGTTCGACGGCGATGGCGAGAGCTCAAGCGGGGATGGCTGGCTTCAAGGGACTCGAACCTGGCTCGGTTAAGGAGACAACATGAACACCAGAGACGCCCCACGACGGTAACGTGCGAACAGCAACGCGCACAGCGCCCATGGATAGGGAACGTGCATGAGGTGACCGCGGCCAGACCTGACGAACAGACATGTCGTGGCCACGGTTTGGACGTGAGCGTTCCGGCCGATCCTCATAACTGCGGCACTTGGCTCCAAAAGAAACATGAGACACGAGACTTTACCCTATCGAACGACGCAGAGGGCACCCTGAATCGACCAACCCACGAGAAGAACAGTTTGCTGGAACTTTTCAGCGTCAAGCCAAAACAAGGTCAAAACAACAAACACCCGTGTGCATCCCCGACCACTTCTGAACCCAGGTTTTTGGCATCATCCGCTCGGATTCAGCCCAGACACCTCTAGACAAAGTTGGAGATCCTCCAACATACTTCCAATTTCCTTTAAGGCTCAAGACCAGATGAGGCTTGGTTCAACGAGAAAGACAATGCCAAGATGGCAGTGTCACTGCATCCGCTGAGTGCAGACAAGTTGCGATTTGACGGTCCAAGGGAGCCCGACCAAGGCTCAACTTTTCACACACTCTGACTCGAAACATCTACTCCAACTTTTGTTTTTGGATCTACCCCAAACGCTACACAGATAAGGAGAACGTGGGATGCCAACCTCAAGAACGCTCCAAGACTATAGCCTTAGCAGATTTTTCTAAGTCCTCGGCTTCCCCAACAACAGATTTGAACTTGTTATACCTTTTTGACCAGCTTCCAAGCCGAACTAGCATTTGGTCACAAAACCAAATTTGTTGACCACGATCCCCTTTACAACTTTTTTAAAGGTCCAACCTCATAGCAGCCGTGGAAACTGTAGTTTGACTATAGCCAAACATGCATCGTGAAAAAGGTTGCAACATTGGTTTTGGCCGTTTTTAGGCATCTTCCGCACATTTTCTCAACAGAGACGCTTACTAACTTTTGTTCGGGATATCTAAAGGAGGGAAAAGAACCAGATATGAAGGCTTGGGTGGTAACATATGGTCACGACTTAGTTAAAAGACATTAAGGCGACGTCGGAGCGACATTTCATGAAACCACCGGAAGAGCGATTAACTTGGTTTGAGAGACGATTATGGATTCGATGAGAGACAAGGATTGAGTTTAGACTCCACCAAAGGTTTTCGCTAAAACAAGCATCACGTTCCTCACCAAAACTTGGACCAAAACGCGACAGCTAACAAGTTATTATTATTATCTACCAAAGCAACATAAGTTTTATTTAACACAACCATATGCAAGCAAACTAACATGATGCTCATGACAAGTTTTAGTAAGTTGTTTTACGCGGTAATACCGTGGGTGTTACACTAAGGCATCGAACGCTCCTAAAGTTCGATGCTCGTTGTTTCAGCGTTGTTTTGTCCGTAGCTTTTGCGTTCAACTTCTGTTTTGAGATCCGGCTTTTGCGTTGAGTTCCCGACTTCTGTGGTGTCCCACTGTGTTCCTAGGGAACATTCACCCAATCATTTGGGTCATGGACATTACGTGTGTTAGCTTTACTTTTGGGGTTTGAACTTGGGACAGAGGCTATCTATTTCTATAAAGAAATTTGAGGCTCCCATTCACCCCTCTCTAGTCACCATTTTGGGTCCTTCACACATGAGTAGAGTTGGTCTTAGTTATAGTTGGGTGTTTATAATTTGACCATGTGGTATCATAGGAATCTACCTCACCTGTTGTTCTCCTGAGTTAACTAGTTTACTTTATCTTAGTGATCTATCCCTTGAGTGTAATTATACTTAACTCTTATCATTATCATTCACCCCCAATTTAATCTAGTCGGTATGTTAATTATTAGATACATGATAAGTTAATCATCAACTTCCTTAACCATTGTTTCTCTATGGTAAAATATAAATAACGATACCTAAAATACTCCCAATAAAATCCTATTATGGTGTTATGTGAGCTTGCAGAATCCTTCATATTTTATTTACACTTAATAAATACCAACAACAGCATGTGAACCTCGGGCTAGGTCCAGTGTTCTTCAGGTGTCGCGGGCTCAGGGAGTCCTCTGAGCAGCGGCGCGGTTGCCGCTATGTTCTGGCTTCAACGGGCGAAGAGTTGGGGGCTTGTGTTGTCTTCGTAGATACTCCAGTGCACGTCACGGGCACGTGCATGCCTATTTGCACCAAATTTTGGCCTAGACGCGAGAACATAGTGGTATGTTGAAAATACCATCTGATGGAATCGACTTGGAATCGATATTGGCTGATTTTAGGGGATCGGCTATTTTTGTCACTTGGATCGACATTATGATGAGTTGGTTGTTCCTCAAAGCTTTTATCAAAATCAAGGGTCCAGGATTGATGCTCGTGAGGCTCGTGCCCAAGAGAAGAACCAGACATGTCGAACTTTGTCAAGAAAGGAAAGGGTGGAGTCCAAGTTATCTATAATAGTAGAAGTTTTGTTTCCTTTTTGGTTTTGTAACTAGAATTCATATTAGAATAGGACTCACTCTAGGGTGTAAATATTAACCTTGGCTATTGTATGGATCAATCAATACAACAGGCTTCATGCCAAAAACCCTAGGAGTAGGAGTAATGTAGATTCGGCGAGTTCTTCGTCAAGCTAGGCTGCAACAACCTCGTTCAATCTCTAGCTTGTTGTAAGTCCCATCATGGTTATGTTATAGTTTTATAAGGCTACAACGGCCTCATCCAATCTCTTATGATGCTTTGACATAAGCTAGTTATCGTTGATCACGCGTTGAACAATCTTTTGCTTAACGTGTCATCAATAGTTATCGAATCTATTTAAACCAGTAAAGTTCGCTTTGCCGTCTTGGGTAGTTTTAGTTATCGATACTGTTATAATTAATATTCTTTTAATTATAACATTATCTCTCAACTAAGTTTGAAGTAGATCGGTCTTAAACCTTTTTGTTTGATCGTTTACTAAGCTCATTCATGCAGATTATTTACATGATGATTAAGCCTATTAGATCGGTCGTTTTTCTTTAAACTTATGCCTCACATGGTATGCATTCAAGGGTAAAATTAGACTCCTGCTTAGGATTTGTTAGTCTTTTCTAGAAATTCTATTACAGTTGTAGGAGTTTCATTCGATCCCCACTCTTAGAGTTAGTTATCTAGATTCAGATGTTGTCGGTTGATAGATCCTGATCATGATGATGAATGTACACTTTTATTTGTTCACCATGTTAGCATTAGCTAATTAGTTGATCGTCTATGCTCTGACAAATACAACATGTGTTTCTAAAAATCTTTAGTTTGTTCATGCATGATGCCCTTGATATGTGATTTGAAGTACAGGTGGAATTGTTAATCTCTTCTGATGACTTTATTATGATTGTAACGACCCAGTTTGATCTCTACTTTTAAAGTGATTCAGATTCAGACGATGTCGGTTGACAGTTTTACTCATTATAGAAAATTATATGTGTTATTTGTTGATTACATGAATATATTAGATGGTTGAATTCATATATATTGTAGTCTTTACTATTGATATGATTTTGGTGTATTACACTTATTCTCGTCCTGATTAATCATTTTACACCATGATCTGTCTCTTATACACTTTGATGGGCTAATTTAACTGAACTGTCATGCATATCAGAAACTGCCAATCCTTTGTAATTTACTCGATCATGCAGGTTGTCGACTGTCTAGTCTTGAAAGTGCATGCTGTACTTAAGCATGGTTTTGGATGACTTGATGACAATGTTGATTACAGGTCTAATATGTTTGCTACGTGTGACACAGGAAAAATCTTATCTCACAATATATTTGAAATGAAAGGCAAAGCCAAAATGATGGATTGTTGTATGATATTCATGTTACAAGCACAAGACAACAATGAAAATGATATTGATGAAAAGGCTACTCTATTGTGGGATAATCATGGCTCATGCATGTGCTAACAAAGGATTCAAAGCAAAGTGTGATTGAATGACTTGAGATGGTGAAGATAGCAAGGAAAGAGTCTTTGAGGTACTAAGCAAGGGTGAAGGGCAAGCGACGGCTTGGCGGCCGAAGAACCTAGCTAGGGTGAAGAAGAAAGTACTTGCATTTAGTCGAAGGATCAATCAAGCTTGAAGATTACATTGAGTGGAAAATCAACATCCCTAGCAACAATGTTGATTGAAGTGACTTGACACATTTGAGATTTCTTCATATCACTTGTATGGAGTCAAGTCACATGCTCAAGATGGCTATGCTCGAGGGATATCTACTTCTAAACATGACAAACATTCCTCTAAATGAAAAAGGTGATAGAGAAGCGGCTTTGGTTCGATAGAGATCAACTCAAGAGGTTTAAAACTTGTTTTTTCAATTTGTCTTGAGTAGATAGGAATGCGTTATTATTAAGAGGGATGCAACATATAGTAGATGATTCTTCATAAGTGCTCAAACCAACCCAAGTGAGACATGAGAGTGGTAGAACTGACTTTCTCCTTAGTTCTGCCTGTTCTATCTTTCAGAGTCCATACCGGAGGTGTCCGATATTTGCTGACTTCTCGGTTCCCCTTTGTGGTGGATCGTCGGAAGTTTCGAGATTTAACCAGAAGTTCCAACCTTTTCAGAACAACATGCCCCAGATCTCTGTCTCAGTCTCGTCGGAAGTTCCGATGTTTCATGTTGAAAGTTCTGACCTTTAACTAGGTTTTGATAGTTGGTTAGTTAAGTATTTTCTCACGAAGCATAGTCATACCAGACATGTCCGGTATGACCTGACAAAGCCAACGGCTAGTTTCGTGGGAGGGGCTATAAATACCCCCCAAGCCTTCTCTTTTGAAGGCTGCTAATTCTGCTCGTTGCTATACTCATTCTAGAGCCTCAAAAAAACACTTTCCAACCCTCTCATGGTGAGTGATTGACCTCTAATTGCCAAATCCATTTGTGGGTTGAGAGAAATTCAAAATTAGAGAGCAAGCCACCACTTGAGCACTTGTGCAAATCGTCGATCTTGTTGTGTGCATTCGTTACTCTTGGACTCTTTGGTCCT
The DNA here is from genome assembly GCA_009763385.1 of Coix lacryma-jobi var. lacryma-jobi. NCBI lineage: Eukaryota > Viridiplantae > Streptophyta > Magnoliopsida > Poales > Poaceae > Coix > Coix lacryma-jobi. The sequence goes on from CM019824.1 coordinate 55,120,506, forward strand.
AGACGGCTAGGCATCGCCGTTGAGCACCCAAGAGCTTTGTGGAGTGCCTCAAAAAGTTTGTGAAGGTTTGATCTCTCCTCAAAAGAGATCAACTAGTGAAAGGAGCATTGGGGGTGAAATAGACCGCGGCTAGAGTGACCGGTGGTGTCCTCTAGAGCTCACCTTTGTGGTAGCTCACAGCCGGCTCAACGGTGAGTAGGACCCGAGGGGGCACCAAACTTTGGTAAAACAAATATCATCTTATCTCTTTATTACTTTCAATATTTGTGTGGCTCGAGCTTCCCCTGTAGGTTCTGTGTGTTGAGAATATATATAGATTGTATCTCTGCAGGGTGTGACTATATTGAGAAGAAACCGGAGTCAATTTGGAGCTTAGGGCAGATTTCACAAATATTAGACGTGTCCGGTATACCTACTGGATGTGTCCGATATTAGCTCTTTGTGCAGAATCTTTTATATCTTGCTCTAATCATTTGTGGTGCAGGGAATTGACTCTATATTCATTTTATATCCTTCATATACTGTGTGTTTGTGTCTTGTTGAGGGATTGATTTACTCTGATTGAGAGCTTCCAAGTAACACTTACTAATCGCTTCCGTATTTTAAGGTGTTAATTTTCAGAAACGCCTATTCACCCCCCTCCAGGCGGCATCTTAGGTCCTTTCAAGTCTATGTCCTTTAAAATTGTTTTTTCAGGCCACATATTTGGAACTATATGGAGCAACACCGACATGTTCCACCTTAAGTTACTAATCAACTTGTTCCTTGTCAATTACAGGGTCAAATTGACTGACACGCTTGTGACCGATCAAGTCAAGACCAGCCTGCTGAAGAAGTAACACGGATCGAGGAACCTCTCTCCTTCGATCTTCGACTGCAGTGTGCTTGCTTGTGGATTTTTCACATCAATAATGCCCTCCATCCGCGTGGCGCATAATCTCATGATCAAGCGCTTTGCGCTCCTCCTCGAGATGGTGTCAGACATCCTCTAGCTCCCTCTATCACACCCTAAGTTGCTCCACTGGCTCTGGTGGGAGCCTGTGGCCCCCTTAACCTCTTCGTCGAAGTTGTCATCGTGGGTGGTCTCCTCCTCCTCATTGTCAGTGGTTTCAATGAACCCTTCAGGGTTGTCCGCCATGAAGCACTTGCGAGAGGGATGATGGCTCCCGTTGTTGGAGTCAGAGTCAGAGACCAACCTAGATTCTCCTATGAGAAGGTTGTGGAATGATTTTGCAACATAGTTCACCATGCCCACTAACTCGTCGTTCGCGTGTAGTGGACGCATGAATTGTGCTATGTGGCAGCCTACGACCCTTGTGGTGTTGTGGAGGTCGAATGGAAATGCCGCCGAGGCGCTCCACACGCTGCTATCCGAAGAGAGTGGTCTCCTCCGGCAAGATACGCCATGGTGTTGCCAAAAGAAAAAGTGAGGACGCGCAAATCCTCCTAGGATGGGAGGGGGCCAAGGAAGGCGTTGAGCTGGCGCTCTAGCCTCTCCCAGTCGAAGGTAAGGAGCTGGTTGCTTCGGGGGTGCGTGTCTCCAAGAAGCACAACCACATTTCCTCAAGGGCCTCGACGACGGTGTCGAGGCTAGCTGGACGAGGGAGCGAGACGGGTTGAGGGACTCACACCAGCTCCCCTTACGAGGTGACAATAAAATCTAGGCTCCTGAAATGCACATGCGCGTCCGAGGCTCAGCTCACGCCATGGGAAGCCATTCATAGCCTAGCGGTGATGTCGAAACACGTAAAGACCTCTACTTGGCCTGCCAACTATCAGTGTTCTAAATCATAAACTAGTAAATTTATCATGGATGCACATTTATGCTCGGATGATGAGACGGAGGACACAAGGATTATACTAGTTTGGGCAGAACGTCCCTACGTCCAGTGTTGAGCTGCTTGCGCTACCGACTCTATTTGTAGTAGGGGTTACAAACGGTCGAGAGAGGGAGAAGGCCCCCAAGTCTCTGGTGTTCGTGGATGTGGGTACATACGTGAGCTTCGAAGGTCTTTGTGAACATGAGCGTTCACATCCCTTCGTTCGGTGCCTTGCCTCCCTTTTATAGGCCAAGGGGAGGGCTCATGTTACAATAGAGAGAGAAAAGAGAGAAAAGAAGGAAGAGAAAAAAAGGAGAAGGGATGCATCATTCTCCTCTTTGCTTGGTGGGTCCTATCGACCCCACCGATGGTGTGAGGGACGTCCTCCATGCCGTCGTACTATTGGGAGTTGACATTGCACACCTCCATCATCGCCTGATCATGGCACCCCATCCTGTCCTAGCAAACGAAGTGGCGACGAACATCCAGGGTGGGGAGCCGTACAAGAGTTGGTGGTATAGTCTGAGACTATAACGGTCATGGGCGATGTGAAGCTCTGTTTATGGAGGGTGTTGTGGCCTGCTCTTCGCCTCCTCGAGAGGTTGGTAGTTTGACTCGTGTCCTGGTGCCGATGACAGTTGGGGACGTCTCACACCCCTATGAGGCTCGCGTCCTCGTCCGACTCTCGAATTGGCGCTCTCGAGCGAGGCGGAGCCATCTCTACGGTAGTTGAGCCAGGCGGAGACCCTCCCCGAGACAGTGGAGAAGGATCGTGTCCTTTCCCACCCTATCTGTTGGTGCTATCGGTGACCCATACTGTTTGGGTCGTACGGGAAGCTCGCAACACAATGTCCCTCTATTGCACTTCATGGGCCGTCGTGAGCATCAACATATGGCTCATCACGCTCGTGGATCGTGTCAAGGCGTGTGCTTCACATCCGGAGCAGTTGGCAACAATGTGTGACCCTCACCATCCTCACTCCTTTCTCGATATCGGTCCCCCGCTTTCGGGCGAGGTGGAGCCTACACCCTTTCGGCCAGGCGTGATGTATTCTGTCTTTTGGGGTCGAACATAGAGGGATCCCTCCTCTTGCTCCAGGTTGAGACGAGATCTATACCCATGAGGTCGAACGAGGCGAGGTCCATCCCCTAGGGTCGGATGGAATCACTGTCCAGCTATTCCTAATTTCTTGGCTGAATATGTCATCGAGGGCGTTAATTTCTCTTCTTGTGGCTACCCTCGATACCTGTACTCGACACTATTACACACTCAGTGTATATTAGGGCACTCATAGTGCAGACTCTATATAAAGTCTAAGTCTATTTATTACCTCAAAAATATCATAGACTTGGAGTCTAAATAAGACTTGGAGTCTTAGTTTTTCTTCCTCTTTCTCCAATAACTACACTGCCACATCAACAAAATATAATAAATATGAGTGTAATAAATAGATTTAAACTCTATGATAGAGTCTGCATTGTGAGTGTCCTTGTAGATTTACGGTGTATTCGAATTCTTTCATATTCCTTGTGCAAGAAAATATTTTGTTCTTTCGCAAGGGTCCACATGTAAAAAGCCGCACCACGTCACTTCATGTCATGAGAGAGAAATATGTGCGAGCTCGCATAAACACAAGGACAACAGGGTATAGAGAGAGAGAGAGAGACTCAAGAGAGACAGAGGAGGGAGACCCTCGGCCTCCCCCTCCCCCCTCCCGGCCGCCCCCACATCACTTCACCTCTGTCGTCGCATCGCACCCCCACCCCCTCTGGCTCTGGCCCTCTCCCTCCTCCGCTCGATCTCCCATTCTTCCTCGTCTCCGCCGCCGCCTGCCCCCACCTCTAATCAACGCCCAACGCCCAGTATTCCAGAACCTTCTCCTCCCCGGGAACCTTCGTCCCCCTCCCCGATCCGTGGCGCCCCTGATGCAGTGCCCGCTCGGCACGATCGCGTGACGGACGGCCGCCATGGATCCCCCAGGCCCCGGCGACCAAGGCGAGGCTACGCAGCCGCAGCTGCAGCCGCTGGAGTGGCGGTTTGCTCAGGTCTTCGGCGAGCGTGCCGCGGGCGAGGACGTCCAGGAAGGTACACACGTGCGCATGAGCTCGAGATCCGCTTGATTTGTGGAAGCTCTGTGCTTGGCTGCCCCGATGGGATGCCCTGAAGTGATGGGAATCAATAGGGCTAGTGGTGGGATTGGAGTTGTGCGGGTTTGAGAGATTTGGTCCGGTAGGAAATGCGCGGCAATGATGGCGCGACCCCCTTAATATTACCTGTCAGAAAAGGCATGGCTTTGGATTGTGTAGAATGGACTACCACGGTGCGTGTAGAATGGATTCGGTCATTCGGAGGGTTTGAGAGTTTGTTTGGCTGCAAATGGACTCCTTTTTAGCCTTCGGGCGGCTTAATCGTTAAGGTACTAACCGACTGGGGTTTGAGTAATGTGGTCACAGATAGTTGTCTTGGCTTTGTGTTTTTAAGAATGCAGAAAGGTGGTAAGAAGTTCTGGAGCTTGTGAACTCAGTGGGACATGTTTTGTTTAAGGAGTTTCTTCGGCATGTGATATCATATTGCAAACTTGAACTGGACTTAAGAGGTTGATTGATCTCATGGATTGGAAAACTGGAAGAGTTTATAGGTGTCTATAAGTAATGTTGTGTTTCTTGTCTGGTTGTGGTTCAGCATCTGCTTTGGCTTGTCGCCTTGTAGGAAATTTGTAGGCTAAAGTTCTGGACATATGTTATCTGGATGGACACACTAAATGTGGTTCATCTATGGAATTCCTTATATCACCGTGGCACATTGGTCCAGTGGTGTTCGTTTGATAACCTCTTTTAGACAAAATAATAGCTTTCAATGTGTGGAACTGATGACTGATGCTTCTTAGTATGGAAACTTTATTTTCAGAATAGTCTGCTGGAAGAGAGGTTATGATGACAGCAGTGGATGTCTTTGACATTTTGTTGTTTTATTTAGAATTGAACAGAACGCTACATATGGCATTGAGATTTTATTGTATTCCGAGGATTTATGTCATGAATTGGGCTTATTGGTCATTCGATAAATAACCTTTTTTTTATTTGGGACTTGAAGGATGTCTATTGCGGAGTATATACCATACATTGATAATGTCATCTAAACCTAGTTTCCTTCCAGACCCACTATGCTCTTTAATAAGCGAGAAATTTCCACTTTTGTGTGAGTGAAGAATGTTGCCTTGCATGTTGATTTAACACCCTTCTTTGTTTTCAGTTGACATCATCTCTGCAATTGAATTTGATAAATCTGGTGATCATCTTGCCACTGGGGATAAAGGAGGACGTGTGGTTTTATTTGAAAGGACAGATGCCCGGGATGTAAGCACCACATGTTTGAACTTAACTTGGTTTTGATTTCACAATTTTGCCCTAATAAGTTGTTATACCAGCAGAATGCCAGCCGGAGAGAACTGGAGAGACAAGATGTTCCAGTTACTAGACACCCAGAGTTCCGCTACAAAACGGAATTTCAGAGTCATGAACCTGAGGCATGTTAATAGGCAGTTTTTCTGTCATTTTCTTTAAAAGGTTCTCTTTTGCCATATGTTTATACTGACACAAGAAAAGCTGAGAAGTTGGTGATGGAAATAATAACTCCAATGAAAGAATAACTTTTGTTGCACAGGCCTTGGTACTATATTTATGTTTCATAATTGCAGTATGCACTTCTGATCATAAAAATAAAGCATTGCTGCACGCAAGTACCATGTGCTATTCTTGTTTCCTTTTGGAAATTAATGGTAGATTGAAGGAATATCAGGGTTCTTAATTTTTTATGTTATTCTTGTAGTTTGACTACCTCAAAAGTTTGGAAATAGAGGAAAAGATCAACAAGATCAAGTGGTGCCAGACAGCCAACAATGCTCTCTCCCTTTTGTCTACAAATGATAAAACAATAAAATACTGGAAGGTATGGATGCTAGTTACTTCTAGAAGTGCTTTTCAATTTTCCTAACCACTTCATTTTTTAATCCCAATTCCATACTTAAATCTTTAGTGTAAATCTAGCCTGGATGTAATGTAACTGCATGTAAGTTGTTGAGTATTAGCATCCCCTTTTTTCTCATTGTTGGTAGCACCTTAGAGGTTTGTGTTGAACTAAGTCTTGTCATTTCTGAAAAATAATTATTGAATTTGTGCCAAAATTGGCTTGTTAAATACATAGATTTGGTTGTGATACCAATTATATCATTTATTACTACCTTTTGAATTTTGTGGACACAAAAAAGTGTACAATCTGTTTTTTTTATTATATGTAGCATCACTGCATTGCATTTTTTTAATTGTCTCTTCTATCAATTGCAGTCTGTTTTTTTGCTTTCCTTACTCCCTGCTTTAATTACTGTCCAGGTTCAAGAGAAGAAAGTAAAACGAGTTGCAGTCATGAATTTGGACAGTTCCCAAAGTGTAGGAAGTAGTTCCACTGCTATTGCAAGTACCAGTAGTTCTAAGGCACCTCTTCCAAATGGTGGATGTTCTGATAAGTTTGGTTGCCTGAATAATGATCTTTCATTTCCACCTGGAGGCTACCCATCACTACGTTTGCCAGTGGTAAGCTATACTCAACATCTTATATATTATCAGCTCTAGCATTTGAAATTGTAGTTATATAAATTTTAAGTGGAAGATATGCAAAACTGCAGTTATTTAGTCCAACTCACTTTGCTTTCAACCATATGCAGGTTACCAGTCTAGAAGCAAACCCTGTTGCTAGATGTCGACGTGTATTTGCTCATGCTCATGATTACCATATAAATTCTATTTCAAATAATAGGTCAGTCATTCCAGACATTGAATTTTATCTTTTCAACGGGATCTCTTTTGCGCTCTTTCTTTTCCATGGGTTCATATGCATCTCTTCCAATGTTCCTTATGTTTGGTTTTCCTTGCTCTTGAGCAGAAAGTAGGCTAAACTAATAAAGCATATATTGTTGAAGAGTTAGTATTTAGTGTCCTTCTTATCAGCTAAGCTTTGCATGTTGTTCTTCCTTGAATTAGTTTTCTTGTTAGTATGTTTCATTGACCAAAACTTAATAATAAGTTTCAATACTTGTCTTGCTAGTATGTCAAATCTTAAGGTCTTTGCAGGTACTTGCATTCTTCATTGGTTGAAACCCTAGTGTTGCTAGTGCTTCAAATCTTTACCTTCTTGCTGGTATTTGCATTCTTTTCACCTTCAATGTACTGAGCTCGACCTGTGTGGGGTAAGACAGCCCCCTGAGCATTTTGCTAAGAAGACGCCGTTCTCACACAGGTCCAGAAAACCCCCGAATCCCTGCCCCACCATACACAGCGACACCATAGCCCATGTGAGAACGACCACGACCTAGGCTGGACTTTGGACCTGTGCTTTAGTGTGGGATAACCAAGGGGATTTTTTTCAACCCGAGTCTGAAATTCGCTCCCATAGAATCACGTAACCAACTCAGCCAGAGGCCCATTCGCCTATGTACTGAACTTAGATATGGCAAACTGAATCTATGCCAATGAAACACAAGTATTATGCAAGAGTAGCTTGTATGCCTTTTGTAATGGGGCATTGCTCACATAGTCACATGCCTACTCTTATTCAGTTTTGTTTGCTATGTAGAACCAGCATAGTCTTCTGGTGGTCATATTCCTGCAGGGTGCAGATTCCAAATACTTCATCAATGATAGTATCTGTGGGCATTGTATTGATACATATTCTTGTATTGTTTTGTTAATCCACAGTGACGGTGAGACATTCATATCAGCAGATGATCTCCGAATAAATTTATGGAACTTGGAGATAAACAGCCAAAGCTTTAACATTGTTGATGTGAAGCCTACAAACATGGAAGATCTAACAGGTAATTTCACTTAGTCATAGTTTCTTTTTTTTTACTTGTTTTCCTAAATGTTGCAAATTTACCTGAGGAAGTTTTACCTTTCCATTTAGGAAAAAAAGATTGCAATATTCCTGGTTTGACATGTTGACATACCAAAATGTGCCGACTATACAACATGTCTTTATTGTTAACGGCTGAATAGAGTTTTAACGATTGTGACTTTGTTCTTCTTCTCGGAGAATAAATAACGTTTTTTTTCTCTAGAGGATTTGAATAAGAATAGGATTTAATATGGCTCCCCCATAGTTGTTTCATTGTTTTGGTTGCTAGCTTTTCCAAGCTAGGAAGACTTTTGGTTGCTAGCTCTGGTTCATCACCATTTTGTAGTTTCCCACCACTTAGCTCTGATCTTCACTGTCGGGAACTCGTGATTTTTCCAAAACTCGAAGCAAGTGATCCTTCATTGTGTTGCGCACTTGGGCTTGTGTACATGGGGGCACATGGATGCATCTACGTATTTCTGCAAATTTCTATTAATTTAAGATATGAACAGAGACATCTTGATAGTCTTTTCTTGATTAGGCCTTATTCTCTTAGCCTTCCTATTGATGGGGCATCTGTAGACTGCAGAATAGCATATTGTCAATTGGCTACATGATTGATTATGAATTTTGACAAGTATATTATCATGTTTTCACTATCTTTAAGTTGTAGCATGGTATCTTGAGAAACAAATTCGCATGACATAGGCAGTGCAGATCAACAAAAGAAAATTGTTCCTGCCATATTGTTTTGGTACATTGTTTTGCACAGCCTTTTCTTGTATTGGTTTCTGTATGGTGCGATCTGTTCTGCTCTATAGTGTATTATTAGAAATAATGGTAAGAGTAAGATCATCTACCAAAAAGGAAGCTGCAAATAGAGTTCCAGTTCTAGTTTGCATTGACTAATTAATGCAATGAAACGAGAAGTTCACATATTGTCTTCACTCCTCTTTTTGGTATGTTAACACAGTGTTCTTGTTTTCTTAAACAAGTGGGATGCATCAGAAACTCCTTGTTCTATTCTGTTATCTTAACTTGGCATTGGCACAGGACACATTTAATCCTAGTAATAAGTGGCAATCTCATATATATAAATACAGAGCACATGGGCTTGGAACAATGTTGTAACTTGATGTTGATGTAGCTTGTGGGCTACTGTATTGTGCTAGATATACTAAGCTACGACAATTGATGTTCTATTTGAATTTTGTGAATATTTTTTCATTTGGAATCTGATATTGATGGAATTTTGCTAATTAAATCATAGAAGCACAGCACCACAGATGTAATCTGTGGATAATTTTGACCATATTCAAACATTGATATAGAAGACATTCTTCATTTGGGAGATGGGTTGTAAATTAAGGGATTGTAGCTTTCATAAAGTAGCTACCCAACTGGGATGAAAAACCATCCAATCTGAGCATCTGACACATGATATTTTATCTATTTATTGATATAAGCATGGTATTGTCCCTTTGCCATTTTGAAGATTATTTGAAATCTGGTAGGCTCTTTTTCTTATAATTACAAGTCTTATTGCTATTCTTGCTTTGCATATGCACTTCCTGATTTGTTCAAATTCATATTTCAGAGGTGATTACATGTGCCGAGTTCCATCCATCCCATTGTAATACACTGGCCTATAGTAGTTCAAAGGGTTCTATCCGACTTATTGATCTACGTCAATCAGCACTGTGTGACAACCATTCCAAAATGTTAGTTACTCCCCCTGTACTTCTCTCTCTAACATTTTATCCTTCTGTGGCAATGTTGGGGCCTCTATGAAGGATTGGGAATATGTACAGTCATTTATATTGCGTAAGTTATTGTATGTTTTATGAGTTAACAAAGGGCCAATAAACAGATTTGAGGAACATGAAGCACCTGGATCAAGATCCTTCTTTACGGAAATTATTGCATCAATTTCTGATATAAAATTTTCAAGGAAGGGTAGATATATTCTTAGCCGTGATTATATGACTCTCAAGGTGTGTAGTAGCTTCTCTTGTTCTCTCATTGCCTTTGAATGTTGTCACTCTTAGTCTTAGTACATACTCTGTTCATTTCTACATGTCATATTAGCTTTGTCCCACGTCAAACATTTCTATCTTTGACAATACATTTTTTTAAAAAAATATATAGGTCAAGAACATAAAATTTATGTTTTTAGATTCTCTATGAGAAATACTTTCATAATATATAATTCGCATGTTGTGAAACTACATAGATTTTTTGAAATTGATGGTCAAACATAGAAATGTTTGACTTAAGAGAAACTTAATACGTCATGCAAAGAAAATGGAGTAACATTTTCAATGATTTACAACTGCTCCAAGTCAAAAGCTAATTGGTGTCTTATTGTTTGAGGAAAGAAACAGCTGGTTACCTCTTCTTTGTAGCACTGAGTACCTGTATAAAAATGAATCTACTGTCAGACATACTGCCCTTTGAAGTAGTCCAATGGCAACTTGTCTGTTGACACCAATATGCATGATTAGGAACTGTTCTATTGTTTGAGCTATGCTTAGTACTCCCTCTGTTCCAAAATATAAGACGTTTTAGCTTTTCTAGATATATTGCCTTTACTATGTATCTAGACATAGTGTATATCTGAATGCATAGCAAAAGTTATGTATCTAGAAAAGCCAAAATGTCTTACAATTTGGAATGGAGGGAGTAACTAGCAGAAAGAGCCTATGAGATTACTTATCATGTTTTTGCTCCATACTCAGCTATGGGATCTTAACATGAATTCAGGCCCTGTTTCAACCTTCCAAGTCCATGAACATTTGAGACCTAAGGTGAAATTCTCTCAACTGCACGATTAAGAAAAGAAGTCATTTGATGAACAAAATTAATGTAATTTTATGCTATCACCTACTTTCAGCTCTGCGATCTGTATGAGAATGATTCAATTTTCGACAAGTTTGAGTGTTGTCTTAGTGGGGATGGACTTCGTGTTGCAACTGGTTCTTATGGGTATTTCTTTCACCCATTATTGACTGCATTGTCATTTTACAAAAATCCTGTCTATTAACACTTTCATTTCCTGGCGTCTTCAACTGCAGTAATGTATTTCGTGTTTTTGGTTGTACTCCTGGAAGCATGGAGGCAACAACTTTGGAAGCAAGTAGGAATCCAATGAGGTATATTTTACTTGCGCCTTCCAATCTTAGTCATAATTTCTTCACTGTTGTGGCCATGACCTTGGTTTGGTTTGTGCTTTAAGCCTACCTCTACCTATCCATTACTGGGGACAGGGGCACTTCCATTTGTTTAATAAATTGTCTAAGATCTTTAATGTTTATTAGTTCATAATATTGAACGCATGTCACCCTAGTTATAGGGAACGGAACCCTAGCCATCCTATTTGGGAACAGAGTGTCACTGGGTGAGTGCTTTATGAAACAAAACACCGGGGAGCTAAGCTGTTCCATAAAGTCTATCAGCAGTATTTATCCACATCATTTTTCTCTTTTATAAACATAGGTGTCCACTGCTCCATTATATTGAATATAGTTAGATGTTCAAAATTCAAAAGTTTTTAGAGTACCATTTTACTGTTGCCCTCTTTTTTCACATTTGAATTGACATATTTTCATAACTGCTCTTTATGCAATTATAATACTAAGCTTATTGTTGGTTTTGGGGCGAGATTAGGCGTCAGACTGCAAATCCAGCAAGGCCTACACGGACACTAACTTCTTTTACCCGTGGTGTTCGGAGAGGTGACTAGTTCTCATCAACATTGACTCCTGCAACAGTATTGATTATTTTGTTCACGCAGCCATCATCAACCTAATGTAATTACAGGTGGAGAAAATCAAGGAGTTGATGCTAATGGGAATTCATTTGACTTCTCAACGAAGCTGCTCCACCTTGCATGGCACCCGACTGAGAATTCCATTGCATGTGCTGCTGCAAATAGCTTGTATATGTATTATGCGTAGAGAACGTCCTACAGAAAATTTGTTGTTTTTTTTTGGCTTGCTCTCGGTGAGATGGCCCAGGGCCCTTCAACTGCAACCAGAGAGATGGTGCAGGACATTGTCGTCAGTTCTGCCCCTTGGGGCCAGATGCCGCCGATGTCCACAAGATCACCCATTGTTGTGCTAACGGACTGCGGCCTGTTGATTCTTTAGTACATGTGTAAATTATAATTCTAAACATGGAAAGTTTTGATCCAAATATTCAATCGTGGCAGTTGTATTGGGAGTCGGTGGAAGGGACATATTGAAGATAAAATTCTGCATTGGACTTGGGAAGACCTGCATTGCAATGGCTGTAGTATGATAGACAATCCTTAGCATGTAATGCCACCTAGACAGTGCTAATGTTATTTTTGGACTTGAATGTCAGAAAGATAGATATTACCCAGTTATTGTAGCTATTTATCTTAGCTACCGTTCTATTCGTTAGACTGTTGAAATAAGGCAGCACTGAGATAATTGTGCTCTTTTTTCTTACAACAATATAATTGTGCTCGTTTCTTTCTTCTGAATGGCCTTTGAACAGGCATTTCCAAGAACGGAATGCACTGCATTAAAGCATCTCTAGGTTCATGTAAGGCTGGCCATGTGGCAGGCCCTCATCTTTTGTATAGCGGTGCGTCATTATGCTTTTAATTGAATGTAATAACATTGGCATGAACTCCAACTAGTTTCAAAATTTCTGTGGGAAATTCTATCAGTTCTGTATTTTTGTGGAGGGTAGGGTAATTTTTGTTGAATGTGTAGTAAAAAGATCACATTTAAATGCATTACGTTGTCAGACTGAAATTTACATACATATAGGGAAAATATTTTCTACTCCTAGGGAGTAGTTACTCCCATGTTTATATCTCTAGATTTATGGTATATATGACCGAACGAAGTATATTTATATGAAGTATATGATCATACTAGACTATCTATGGAAGTATATACGTCAAGTATGCATGCATACATAGAGTATGCGGATATACTTATTTTATATACAACAGTGAGTGATATTTTCGTAATATATTAAAAAGTATGGGTTCCTTTGAAATTTTTTAGTGTATTAAGACATGAAATATCTTAACATGAGTATATAAACATACTCAAAGTGATAAACAAGTATGAACACATACACAACATGGTGTTTTGAAGATGGGAGTAACTACTCCCGGGAGTATAGAAAACTCACCCTATATATATATATATATATATATATATATATATATATAGAACTACTATTTAGGATTTGGAAAAAATGACTTGGGAAAAGTTGTAATTTAGCAACTTGCTAAAACTTTTGACAAGTAAATTTTTCATGTATTTCCAATAATTTGGTAAAAATAACATAGAAAACTATTCCAACTTGGTAAAAATAACATAGAAACGCCGGATAGCAAGTGAAGCTGACTTGGTAAATATAGCAAGTAGATGGCCTCTGATTCCAACTTGGAAAAATTTAGCAAGTCATATACCAATCTGTTGGAGAACGTTTTTTCTTCTTTTCCCAATAAAAAGGATAGCAAGTCATTTTTCCAAACTATTGGAGATGCTCGACACTCTAAATAATATTTAGAGCGTCGGTGAAGCATCCTAAATCCCACAACCGTAAATGTTGTTACCAACAACCATCTTTTTGTATGCACTAGCAAAGCGAGCCCGCAACCGTAAATATTTTAGCCCGCAACCGTAAATGTCGTAGAAGGAAGAGAATGATCTGGATAACATTTACAGTTGTGGGATGAGAATTAGCAGTAACTTTTACGGTTGATGATGGAAGAGAGAATGGTGTGGCTGCCATTTACGATTGTGTGATGAGAATTAGTAGTAACTTTTATGGTTGCGGGAACTGATGACTAGTGATGCTCTAAATAATATTTAGAGCGTTGCGCTTCAAATAGCGGGGTCCTATATATATATATATACACACACATCAGAATAGCCGCATCTATGGCCTCCTTCATTCTGCTTGGAGAAGAACCCACCAAGCATATAATATTGAGCTTTTTACCTATATGGCCTTAGAAATAATGACTCTTTCTTATATGGTTTTTTTTATTTGAACTTACTTCTATGGCCCTGAAACGAACTTTTATTCCTTCTATGGTCTTCCATCCGTTTTTGCTACTTGACGGTGTTAAGTCAAAGATAAAAAGACAGTTTTACCCCTAGCATAAAAAATTTGCAGAGTAATATTTTTGTTGTATATTAAAATTAATATAAAAAAATAAATTCACACATGACAATATTTCACATAAAAGAAATATTGTTGCGTATAAATTTATTTGTTTAATATTATTCTAAATATACAACAAACAAATAAAATTGTAATTTTTTATACCAGGGGCAAAATGTTTTTTTACCTTTGAATTAACACCGTCAAGTGACAAAAACGAACGGAAGACCATAGAAAGAATTAAAGTTTGTTTCAGGGTCATAAAGGTAAGTTTAAAAGAAAAAAGGTCACACAAGGAAGAGTCATCTTTTACGAGGCCATATAGGTAAAAAGCTCTATAACATTCTCTCATGCTAGGATTATGCTTCACCAACCTGCTAGTGCTTGTTATCGGGTAAGGACACTAGGATTTTTACTAGAAATAGAAGAGTTACACAAAGTTCGCGAAATGATGACAAGGGTTTATGTACTAAGAATAGACGAGCTTTTTTGGATTGAATCTGAAGACGTGGAAAGGAAAGGTTAGTCATGCAATAAATTCTCCTAAAACTCAATTCTCATGCTGCCACGTCATCCTTATTTGCCAAATGTTTAATCTGCCTCTGGCAATGCCATCTCTTCGACTATTCCTCTAACATTCACCAACGCTTCACATTTGCGATGCAAAAACGACCGGCAGGACGAACTGCAGCACCGCGGCTGATGGAGAGAAGCGCGTATAGCCAGCTTGGTCACGGAGGGGCTGGGGGAAGGAGTGCAACCAACATATATCGGTAGAATAAAAACAAATTGTTTCTTCACTTCCTTAATCTATATGGCCACATTTGTTTACTATTGCGGCTGCAATGATAGCTGTCGGCTCTAGCTATCTCAATGATGCACTACCTGAAAAATCAACGAAGAGAACGCCCCCCTCATTATTGTAGGGGCGGCTGGTTTTGGAGCCGCCCTTACAGTAGCTCGGCCACTGCAAGGGCGGCTTGTGTTACCGGCCGCTCTTACTGTGTGTGGGGGATCATGACCCGATTTTTTTCACAGGCCCGACAAAGGCCCATTGCCTCATACTGCTAGCATATATATATTGTCACCTAACCCTAATCTGAAAGTCCACAACTCCCAGCTTCCACCCCGCCTCCATCGCGCCTCGCACCACCTCTCCTCACGTCGGCCCCGCGCCTCCCTTCCCTCCTCCCGGACGACGACGATGGCGGAGCAAGCACGCCGGCCCCGAGCACGACGCGCCTCCCTCCCTCCCCTCCTTCCGGACGACGGTGCCTCCCTCCCCTCCTCTCGAGCAGGTCGTGGCGGCGAGGCCAGATCTGCCCCCGGCGAGGCCGGATCCGGCGACGACGCATGAGGCGGCGCGAGTCCTCTTCCTCCCACGAGCACGCCGGCCCCGAGCACTCTTCCTCCCATGACGATGGCGCCTCCCTCCCCTCCTCCCGAGCAGGCCGTGGCGGTGAGGCCAGATCCGGCACCGGCGCATGCGGCGGCGGAGTCCTCTTCCGCCCCTCCTCCCGTACGACAATGACAGCGGAACGAGGCCATGGCGGCGCATTCTCCTTCAACGACGAGGCCAGATCTGACCCCGGCGATGCCGGATCCGACAACAGTGAGTCCTGATCCGGCCCCGGCGAGGGCGGATCCGCAGGCGACGGCGCACGCGACGGCGATGCATCAACGGAGCTGCGGCAGCAGATCTGGGTCCATGGCGGCCCAGATCTGAGCCCATGTGGGCTTTTTTCTTTTTTTTTTTTGGTTTTCAGTTTTCCACTGTAAGGGCGGCTGAATATGAAACCGCCCCTATAGTGAAATCTACTCTAAGAGCATTATAGAAAGAGCGCTTCGTCCAGCCGCCCTTACAGTGGCTTATTAGCCGCCCCTATAGTGCTATCCTGTAGTAGTGATGGTCACCACCACTTTAACTTTGGTAGAGAATGTTGCAATCAGTACTCCTATACAATATTTTTTTTTACTAAAAAACCACCTGTATTGAAAGCGTACATATTATACATATGCCAAATCGAATAAATTTTGTCACCTATCATCTACAAATTTAGGGTATGTTTACTATTGCGGCTGCAATGATAGCTGTCGGCTCTGGCTATCTCAATGATGGTCACCACCGCTTTAACTTTGGTAGAGAATGTTGCAGCCACAATAGTACTCTTATACAATATTTTTTTCTTTTTTTTTACTAAAAAAACACCTGTATTGAAAGCGTACAAATTATACATATGCCAAATCGAATAAATTTTGTCACCTATCATCTACAAATTAAGGGTATGTTTAGTTTTAAGATATAAAATTTTAAATATCACATCGGACGTTACGTAGGGTGTTGCATGAGGTATCCGGATACTAACATAAAAAAACAAATTACAGAATCCGTTCATAAATCACAAGATGAATTTTTTAAGCCTAATTATTTTGTCATTAGTACATGTGTTATTGTAGTACTTTAGTGTCAAATCATGGACTAATTACACTTAAAAGATTCATCTCACACATTACATGTAAATTATGTAATTAATTATTTTTTAGTCTATATTTAGTACTCCATGCATATGTACCAAGATTCGATGTGATATAACGTAAAGTTTTTAGTTTGAAACTAAACATGGTCTTAAGTTGTTGATGACTTCATATATCATTGAAAGTATCTCATTCAAATATTTTCAACATTAAACTGCAAATAGGTCATCTAAACTATAACCACAAATGGTCACCTAAATTTATAACCTTAAATTCCCGCAGCAACGCGCGGGGAATTCAACTAAATGGATCATGGTCCTTATCCTTTCTTCACAATCCAACTTGATCCTTTTCTAATTTTAGTTCAAAATCATATAGTATTACGGCCCGATCCTTATTGGGTCTGATCCTTAAATTTGTTAGGCAAAATTAGAGGACCCTTTACCACCTCTGATTATATATATACTAGATGTATAGATCAAAGTGACATAGTTGACTTGATTGATTCATCACCTCATATAAATCCAGATACATTGTTTTGTAAATGTTATCTATTGAAAAGAAAAGAAGTGAAGCGAGTAACCAAAAGCAACCCAATCAACCACCAAAAGCAGAATAAGAAAAGAACGTGTACTGGAAGGACCGGTACAGAAAAGGCTAGGTAAGAACAACAACTGCCACATTCAATGTCGCCCACATAGAAAGGAAATGTCTAGAGACTTTATGAGAGGGTTGTGCGGGGATATTGTCCCCGTATACCCCCGTGGACCTACTTGGGCCGGTCGTCAAGTACGGCCCAATCAGAAGGCCATGCGGCTCGCGACCAGGCCGTCGCAACCGCCAAGGACTCTCCTGAAGCCTTGCTCGCCAAGGAAGATCTTAATAGATAGTCTCGGATTCCTTACCTAAAGGGACCGATTGTAATCTGTTAGGATTCAGCAATTGTAACCTGCTCCCCGGCTATATAAGGCGAGCAGGGACCCCCTCCAGTCTCACATCATATTTCAATCCCGCAATACAAACCAGCCACCAGAACATAGGACGTAGGGTATTACGGCGACTTGTCGACCCGAACCTATGTAAATCGTCGTCTCTCGTCCCTATGTTTACGCTTGTGTAGACGTCTCGCACGCCTCCTCAAACTAATCTACTACCTTGGGCATAATCATTGGTAGACTGTTGTCGACGAAATATGGTCGACAGTCTACCGAGGGGTATGCCCAAGGTAGTAGATTAAGCGGTGGAGGCGTGCGAGACGTCTGCAAAAGCGTAGACACAGGGACGAGAGATGACGATTTAGACAGGTCCGGGCCGGCAAGTCGCCGTAATACCCTATGTCCTGTGTTCTGGTGGCTGGTTTGTATTGATGGATTGGAATATGGCGTGAGTTTGGAGGGGATCCCTGCTCGCCTTATATAGCCGGGGAGCAGGGTTACAACTTGCCGAATCCTAACAGATTACAATTGGTCCCTTTTGGCAAGGAATCCGGGTCTATCTATTCGGATCTTCCTTGTCGAGCAAGTCATTAAGAGAGTCCTTGGCGGCCGCGATGGCCTGGTCGCGGGCCGCAAGGCCTTCTGGTTGGGCCGTATATGCAGGAGATCCCAAGTCGTGCCATGGGGGTATACGGGTGTAATATCCCCACAGCTAGTCCCCGACCACTTTGCATCCATTGTGCTGGGCGTCGTGAAGTCTTCCGAGCAGGTTGGGTCTGGTCGCATGTCAGTGAAGGCATCTTCCGACCAGGTCGCCTGGTCGCGATTGCACTTGTAGTTGGCTTTCGACCAGGTTATGCTGGGCGCGAACGTAGCAGCCAGAGCTGTAGCCGAAGTGTAGCCGTGTGGAGTATTCTGTGTCATCCTGCAAAAAGGGATACAAGGTGCTGCAAGAAAATTTTTGAAGATATTTCATCTGGTGAAGTGTATCCACTTGGGACTTAGCTAGACACCAGTAGCCGACAACATTCCGGTGAAGTCCGAGCTAGTCCGCATCAAGCTGCAAAAGAAAAAGATGAACAATACATTCACCGCTAGGTGAAGTGTATCCACTTAGTCCCCGAGCTTGGGAGTAGGTGCTGTAGGCACTTGGTGCCGAGCTTGTAATTTTCCTGCAACGAAACAGAGTCATTTTTACAACAGAAAAAATGACGTGTGTACACGTAGTCCCCGGGCCTATTGTAAAAAGCAACATGGTTCTTGTAGCAGGGCCAGAAAGAATACATTAACACAAATACGAGGGGGAAGTCCCCGAGGGTAAAGTTGAAAATCTACGGTCACCGGGAGTAACTGTGGCACCGACCAGTGACTGTAGAGTTTATTGCACGTGGCCTGAAATGAATATTAGAGCTGACGGGTATGGTCAGTCCCCGTGCATTAGTATCGCATTTATCAGCATAGAATAATTAAAACCGAAGAAATAATGAAGGCGAACGGATAGAACGTTTTTGCCAACCAATGGCCCAGCGGCCCATTAAGGCGGATGCGGGGACGGGTGCGCGCGCGGCTGCCGCAGGCGACGTGGCGGTCGTGGGGGTAATGGGCACGGGTTCCCAGGAACCCTGGAGCCGAAGGGTCGGGCCGCACCGTATAAAAGGGGGGCGCGGACGGCGGCGGTTCCCCACTTGCTTCCTTTGCATTCACCTCGTAGCCCTCGTCTGCTCCACTTCCTTCTTGCACACGAGCAATTCCGAGCACCAGTCCACTGTAGCAGCAGATCTAGATCCATATCCGCACCTCGTCGCTGTCAATGGCGGGCGGAAGGCGCACTCGCGGAAGCACGGCTAAGTCGAAGAAGGCGATGAAGGCGAAGTCTGACGACCGTATC
Source organism: Coix lacryma-jobi var. lacryma-jobi (assembly GCA_009763385.1). Lineage (NCBI taxonomy): Eukaryota > Viridiplantae > Streptophyta > Magnoliopsida > Poales > Poaceae > Coix > Coix lacryma-jobi. Next base: position 55,139,670 of record CM019824.1, read on the forward strand.
GAGGTGTCGGTCTGGGCGCGCGGGTGGACGCGGAGCGTTCTCCATCGGGAGAATCTGGAGGAGCTCATCTATGCTGGCCTGCTCCTGGACAGCGTCACCGGTGGTTGGAGGGAGGCGTATCTGGAGGACTGGCCGACGCCGAACACCTCCGAGCTTGTCGTCTTCGAGGCATTTTTCAGGTGCGGGTTTGGCATCCCGGTCCACCCCTTTCTCCACGGCCTGCTGGAGTATTACTAGGTTGCACTGTGCAACTTGACCCCGAATACAATGTTGCACATCGCGGTCTTCATCCATTACTGCGAGGCGTATCTAGGCATCGAGCCCCACTTCAACCTCTTCCATCATTTCTTCCGCCTGAAGATCAACGGCACCGGTTCGTCGGATATCGTCGGGTCGTTGTACCTCCAGCTGCGGGACAGAATGGCGGAGAAGTACATCGTGATGCCGCTACCTTCAAAGGCGATGGAGTACAAGACCAAGTGGTTCTACATCCATCATGAAGCGTCGAGGCCGCCGTGCGACCCGACCTTTGAGCCGAAGGTGCTGCCGTTGTGGTCGGAGCATCCCGGCGCGACGGCGATGGAGTAGGTGGAGGAGCTCCTGAAGGTGGTCGACAAACGGTGTGTCGACGGGGTGGCGGTGGCGTCGAACTTCATCAAGAGGCGCTGCCAGCCCTGCAAGGAGAGGGCACACCCAGCATACGAGTACGCTAGGGACGCAGATGATCAGACGTGGGAGGCGCCGGAGCCCCTATCGGCGCAGGAGGTGTTCCTGCGGGTCGTGGTTCTGTTCGACCTGCAGAAAAGGATGAAGCTGGAATATTTGTGGAAATTGTATTCCCTGGAGTACCCTCCGCCGAAGGTTAGTGTCTTTGCCCTGCGTGTGTTCGTTAAAATGCGTAAGCGGATACTGAATGTCGAAAAATTGTAACGCAGGGTCGTGAAGCATTCTTGTCACAGGCGCCGTCGAGGGCGTGGCCGAAAGGCGTTGACCCGCCCCGGGAGAACGTCGACGATGACGGTCGCGGCGCGGCGGAGGTCAACGTGGAGGAGATCGAGAGCAGCGGGGAGGAGGGGAGCCGAGTCCCCGAGCCCCGTTCTGGGGGGCGGCGAGCCCGCGCTAACCCGAAGGGAAAGCGCCAGGCCGCCCCTGCGAAAAAGAAGAAGGTGTCGCTGGAGACCGGCGACGCCTTCACCATTGATGAATAAGCGGTGAAACGTCGCCGCGTTGTCCTCAACTGGTCGGACGACGAGTCTGACAGTGGAGACGAAGTCCCGCTGAGTGCCCGTTTCGGGCAAGGGTCCTCGGCGGGGCGCGGGGGCGGAGCGGCGAAGGCGAAGCCGAAGCCGAAGGCGTCGTGGATGCCGGAGCGGGCACCGGAGGCCCGGGAGTCGTCGGGCGGGGCGGCCGGTGGTTCTAAGCCGTAGGGGGAGTCTGTGGGCGGTGGAGCGCATCCGCGCTCTCGTCGGTTCTCGCGGGAGAAGAAGGTGTCCGGCCTGTAAGTGTCCCTTTTGCGTCTTGTGCATCTTACCCTGGTCGGGTTGGAGTGTTGACAACATGTCTGTGCCCCTTGCAGGTCGGCAGATGCCGAGGAGGTGCCGAACACCGAGGTCGGAGGTCGGAGGGAGGCGGGCCCTCCGGTGGAGACTAACATCAGCGGGTCGACGAAGTCGGCCGCGCCGAAGGGGGCGTCGAAGGCGACAGAGGACGTCGAGGCATCCACAGTCCTCGAGCCTCGGGAGGCAGAGCAACCGAAGGCGTGTGAAGTCCCCGAGCCTCAGGAGGCAGAGCGGTCTGTGTCCCCACCGCCTGGGGCCAGTTCTGGAGCAGGCGGAGCGACGAGCGGAGCTGCGGCGCCGGTGGCCGGGTCCTTGGGTCGTGGGGCCCGGGGAACAAAGAGGAAGGCAACGGCGCCTACCTCGCCAGAGATCGAGGAGGTGGAGCGTCTGGAGGTGGGTCCGGCCAAGCGCCCTGTCCGTCGCTTCCGCATCGAGGGTGACGAAGTCATCGAGGTTGACGACGAGGCGGCGAGCGCGGCGACGGACGCCGTCATCGGAGACACGTCAAAGTTGCTGGAGAAGATCTAGGTGGGCACGTTCACCTTTCATTGTTTACCTTTAAATGACTTTTGTTCATTCTGGTCGTCGTTTGCCTGCAGCACCTGTTCAAGGTCGGGGAAGAGCGTAAGCTCGCCATTGACCGGATGGCGCCTGTTGACGCTCACTAAGTGTCATATTCTTAGCATCAACAAGGTCATATAACACAACACAAGGGCCTAAAATCAACCAAAAACCTTTTAAACTAACGATTTCCACTTGTCCTTGAGTTTTATTTGAATGTAGGAAATTGTAGGATTTTTGAGCAAAATGACCAAGAGGACCCACCAGGAGGTGAGCACACTCACCTGGGCTCACTTTGGGCCAAGGTGGGGTGGCGCCCGCCACCCATCACTGGCGGCCACCAGGGGAGTGAGGCCCAAACTCCTCCCTTGCCACGTCACTGATCCAGGGGAGGCATGCCACACTCATTTGCAGCCATTGATCACTTAGGTCAGTGCATCCAAGGGCCAAGAAGGGATGTCACATGGATCATGACCCAATTACCCATGTGACGGTTATTTGGACATGCAACCGACCTTGGAACCGCCTCTCTGGAGCACCTGGATGCCGTTGAAGCAAAGGCGGTGGATCCAACGGCCAGGGGGGTGGCGGCCGCCACCTAGGGCTGGCGCCCGCCACCACACTCACCCCCCTGACCTAACCCTAGGTCCATAAGTACCCCCTAGGTCCCTTAGGCTATAAATAGGACCCCCCGAGCTCATTTGTACTCAGACCTCACCTCATTAGTCCCACTCTCTTGTAAGCGAAGCTCTGGTGAAGGAACACTCTAGTTGAGAGACTTAGAGTGAGAGCGAGAGTGAAGAAGAGAAGAGCTGGAGTTGTAATAGAGGATCTTCCAAGTCTCTGGTATAATTCCAAGTCTTTCTTCATTTATCTTAGTGTTCTTCTACTTTCATCATTTACTTTAAGTTCTTTACTTATTGTTCTTGTTGAGTGCTTTCGATCATAGATAACTTAGTATTTAGTTTGTATCTAGTTTGGGTTCTTCGCTGAGTAATCAGTGCTCTAGTTTTGGACGCAAGATTAGAGTAGTATATATTAGTGTAAGCGCGGTGCTTAGACTAGTTATACCTTAGTTTGTGGCTAGCCCCTCGGATAGCTGTGGTAGCAAACAAGTGGTGACAGCCCTGGGAGCCTTGAATTCCACCACGTAGTTGGGTTAGTTCTTAAATCATAAACCTCGTTGTGCACGTCTGAGGTATATAGTCCAGAGGGTGTGTACGGTTCGAAGAACTAGATAAACTCTTTACTGCTAAGTTAGTTGTGTTCGTAAGTGTGTAGGAAAACATTAATCTGTTCATCGGCCAGACCCCGCAGATTTAGTTTAGCAGTAGTTAGTCTTTCTTTCTTTCTTTTTAGTAGTAGTAGATATCAACCCCCATTCATATATTTCGATCAACCTTGCTAGAATCACTAGTTGTTCATAGTAGTCCTAGTGTTAGTTCTGCCATAGTAGCTTCCCTGTGGAAATAAATACGATACTCGGTTACTCCCGGGTGAAGTGCTACAATAGACTTATTCTGTGCGCTTGCAAAACCTACCAATAGTCATACGAATAGTTAGTTATACTTCTTACATTAAGAAGTACCAACAAACCTTTCTGGCACCGTTGCCAGGGATAGATTCCATAGTCTATTCCTAGTGACGACGTTAGCAAGAGTCAACAAGCATTTCTGGCGCCATTGCCGGGGAAGCAATTGGCTAGAATTAATTCTTTATGATTGCTATTGAATTAACCCCCGTAGTTCTAGCGGGTATATATATTATTCGTTGTTTGTGATCGTTCAAGTAGTCATGGCCGGATTCAATCTTCCGAGCGACTATCAAGAAGATCCTGAGGCCATTCTTAGGGGAGCGAGAGCTAATCTCACTCCTCCGAGGAAGAACCTGGAGCTTCGTGAGAGGAGTTCGTCGAGACAAGAATCCCAGTCAAAAGTGACTGACGAACCAAGCTGCTCCACCGAATGATCAACACCAACGCCGACATCGTCATCAACATCGACGTCGACCAAAACACTCTGTGAGTATTCCATGCCTACTCTTGCTCACATTCCAGTGTTACCTTCTACTAGTAATGTAGATTTTGAGCTTAAACCTAACTTAATACGAATGGCTCAAGCTATTGCGTTTAATGACAAACCTTCAGAGGATGCCAATGCTCACATCCAAAATTTTCTAGAGATATGTAGTACAATTTCTGTGCAGGGAGTTTCGCAGGATGCCATCAGACTTCGTCTTTTTCCATTTTCATTAGTGGAAAAAGCGAAGCAGTGGTTCCTCTTCAACTCTGGCCACCTGCTGACATGGGTGAGATGCGTGGATCAATTCTTCAACAAGTTCTGCCCGATAAGTCGGACTATTCTTTTCCGTAGCAAGATTTCCAACTTTGGACAGGGAGACGAAGAAACAATCACTGAAGCTTGGGAGAGACTACAAGAGTATGTTGAATACTGTCCCCACCATGGTATGCAAGACTGGTACTTGATCTAGAGCTTCTACCATGGACTCCAGCAAGAATCTCGACAACACATAGATGCTGCCGCCGGAGGTGCATACCTCTCTCTCACCGTAGAGAAGGCAACCAAATTGATCGAGACAATGGTGGCGAATCAAGGATGGACAAAAAAACGTGCTAGAGGTATGTTTGAAATTAAGCAAGTTGATTCTGTCACCCTGCAAACTTTGGTAAAATTGCTAGAGCAAAGAATAAATGAGAAGAGAGATCATGCTGCGAAGGAGTACTACGCCAAGCAAAGAGCCGCCTCGTCAAGTGAAGGCCAAGAAGAAATTAAGAAAGAGGATGCAAAATCCCTTCTTAATAATGGTGGCTACGGAGAACCTCCAATTCCAATGATCCAATAATGGAATAATAAAGGTATGCCTCAAACCTCCGTATTTAATTCTCCTATTGGAAAATTAGTTTCTAATCAAGGTAGAATTAATGATAGCATAAATAATAAATTAATTGAACATGATAAAATGTTAGAAGGAATTTATGCTAAACTAAAAGATTTTTCTGAAGCATTTTAGGAACAAATTAACTTTAATAAGAGATTAGAGCAAAAAGTAGATAACATTAAATCTCAAATTAAATGCTATGAGGAATTAAAAGCTGTAACCACGAGAGGTGGTAAATCCACTCGTGATCCACCTCATCCTAATTTAGTTCCTAGTAGTAATGCTGCTACAAAGAAAAATATTGTTAATGTTGAAGAAGACGAAGAAGAGGAGACCCCAGCTGAACCTTCATCCAAGGTACGAACTGCTCCTCATGAATTCTATGATACACATGTATTACCTTTTCCAGATCGAAACAGAAATCCGACGGAAGACGACCAATTCAAGAAATTCGTCGAGGTAATTCAAAAATTATATATACATGTGCCATTTATTGACGCTATGCAGGTTCCAACTTATGCAAAATATTTGAGAGGCATGCTCAATAAGAAGAAACCAATTCCAAGTAGGGATGTGGTTAAATTGACCGAATATTGCAGTGTGGTCATTTTAAACCAACTCCCAGAAAAGAAGAAGGACCCAGGAAACCCAACGATCGCTTGTTCAATTGGAGAGCAACACTTCGAGCATGCACTCTGTGATCTGGGAGCAAGCGTCAGCGTCATGCCCAAGGTAATATATGATAAATTAAATCATCATACCTTGTCCCCTACTTCTATGTGTCTGCAGCTAGCCGATCAATCGCTCTGATATCCCGCGGGAATAGCAGAGAATATTCCAGCGAAAATCCGGAATCTCTTTGTCCCGGTGGATTTCGTGGTTCTGGATATTAATCCCGACCACCGGACGCCATTGATCTTGGGACGGCCATTTCTGAGCACTGCAAAAGCCACCATTGATGTAGGAGCTGGAGAAATTCAGCTCCACATCAGTGGAAAGAAGGAGAAATTCGAGTTCACACCACGACCGGAAAAACACCCGTCATCAAAGTTCGTCGGTGCCGACATTCCACCACAACCACCGTGAAGGCGACACTAATCGGGAATCCAAAGCGGCTAACTAAGGTAAGTTAGGCTAAGGTAAGTCTTTATCCCCCATTTAAATTTTCGTTTTTACTTAAGCAAATTAATTTTCCTGCAAAATAGATGTTTACTAGAGTGATTAGGTGGCTCCTAGGGGGCTTAGGGCAGCCATAGGGGTGGCGCCCGCCACCCCATGCTGGCGCCCGCCACCCTAGGTTGCACTAGGGAGCACTAGCCAATCTCTAGACTATTACACCTACCTCCTAGACCCAGATAACACTAAGGGAGACCCATGGCTTTGCTCATTTCAATGCAATCACTCACTCCCAAGTCTCCCCATGTCTCCCTCTCTTCACTCCACCTTTTGGACACATCTCCACCCAAAAATTCTAGTGCACATGTGATGGAGAGTGACAAGGAGAGCACTAGGTGAAAGGAGGGGTGAGTTGGAGTGAAATTCAGCCAAGGAGGGTGGCGCCCACCACTTATTGGTGGCGCCCGCCAGGTGGGAGGGGCTCTCAGCCTTCCCCCTTCCATCCTCAGCCTATAAATACTACCCACACCCCATGCAAGTTCTTACACCTCACTCAAAACACAAAAACACCAGCCACCTTGAGCACTAGCAAGGAAGTCATGGGCCCTCTCAAGAACTTCTTCACCGGCAAGAAAAAGAAGAGTAAGGGTGAGGGAAGTTTGTCGAGGGCAAACACTCACATTCGTTTTGCTGGGAGTGATGAGGAGAGCGCCGGGTGGGGTACTCCATCCACCAACGAAATATCGGTGGATCGGAACTCTCCGCCCACACACCAGGCTGGACCAACCATCCGCGTCCTGAACTCCGTCAATGATATCATCTGGTAGAGTGATCGGGAACGGCAGGCCCGGAACATCCTCAGTGAGAGGGAGTTCGTTCACACCCGTCACATCGACGACGACTTGCTAAGTCGCACTGGTATGGACAATGAGTTTCTCTATATTTTCCGAACCTTGGGGTGGGAAGATGCATGGAAGGTTAATGAGGAGGGAACCCTCACAATGGAATTTCTGGCCACAATGCAAATATCTGCTAATCACGTAATATTTTGGCTTTTTAATGAAGAACATTCTTTAACATGGAGGCAGTTCAGCAAGAATCTAAACTTTAATGATTCATGCTTGCTGAGCTTGGAATCTGCCTGTACGGGATTCAATAGAAATGAATTCTGGAAAAGTATTGCTGGGAACAGAGACCCAGGCTTGCCCCGTACAAGTAATATCTACAACCCCACGCTCAGGTTTTTCCACAAATATATTAGTATCACACTCTTTCCAAGACCTGACTTAAGACCAATTAAAAAGCCCGAGATGCTGCTGCTTTATGCTCTAATAAACCACATAAAAGTATCACCCGCCAAGGCCATGGCGGACTACTGGTCTAAATTTAATCAACGCACTGAAAATATTGAAATGACATCATGGATAACTAGACTAGCTTTTAACATGGGTCCGCTGAGCACCGCTATATACTCCTACATTCCTAGTAACCGAGACCTTTTGACCATGAAACACTTCTCGCAAGGGCACCTCTTGCGTGAGAACCAGGAGACCAGTGAGATTCACATGATCTACCAAGATTATGTGAATAAAATCGCTCTTCCTGACTTGTCACTTTGGTTGGTGAATGCACCAACGTTACTTTTGGCCCTCGAAACCGAGGCAGAACAAAATTGCAGATTGGCTCGAGAGAACACCATGCAGGTTCCCAGGAGGAGGACGCGAGCGCAGACCCGTGCAGCAGAAGAGGCCGCAAGAGCCGCAACAGCGTCACAGGAGTTTGACCCTTTTCATGCAGGGCAGTATGAAGGAGCAGCACACTATGGTCATTTGACACCCCCTGGCTCGCACCAAGCAGGAAGGTCGAATTGGCAACAACTGCAACATCCGCGGTGGGAATACGGCCAGGAGGCGTACTTCACTCATCCCAGTTGGGGAGTTCATCCCACTCCTTGGGAGGATCCACCCGGTACACTGGCCGTGGTGATGAGTTCTTCCATAGGGGAATCTCGCCACAGGCCGCTCGCCATTCGTCCTTTCATCAGGACGAGTGGATGCGCGATATGGGATATCTTCAGCACCAAATGAATGGACTCACCATGGATACTGTCGAAATCTGTCAGGACTTGAATGAGTTGAACCAAAATTTCCAGGAATTCCGCCAGGAAACTGGTGGAGAACTGGATAATATTTCTTCTCTCCTGCAGCAGAACTAGCAGAACTGGGACGACATGTACCGTCGTCAGGGATGGATGTAATCCAACCACGCGAACAACCAGCTTGGGGGAGGACCCCCGTCAACGAGGTAAGTATCACTGTCATCTTTATTTCTGTCAGTTTTATTTTTATTTCAGTAATTTAAATTTGAGTTTTATCTTAGTTAATTTAATTTAAAAAATAAAGAAAATAAATAATAAATAAATAGTAATAAATGAAACGCTCTCATCGTAAGTCTTTCTAAATAAAAATGTATGCCATGCATTAGAGTTATCATGGGAGAACGTATGCTAGAACTAAACTTGAGACATGAGCATTAGACTAAGTAAAGGGGAAGTAAGTTTCTACTTTGACTTGAGCAAGTCAAGTTTGTGGAGTAGTTATTTTGAAAAAAGTTAAAAACTTGCTCTAAGTACTTCTGTGGCAAAGAAAGTCCTACCAAAGCCAAATAATTTTTACTCTTAGAATAGGAGCTTCCACTTGCTGCATGTTAGTGTTGAGCTAGTTAGACTTTTGTTGATAGTCATGGTAGAGAAACTTGTCATATTTTTAGACCAAGGAATTCACTTACACCCACCTATATAGTGCTATTCTTACACTGAGAATACGCACACAACATGCCTTTATTTCCATTCATTGTTAGGAATACTCCATGGCAAAATATCATGCTCCACAATGAAATCTCAGGGACATGGCTATAGTAGTTAAAAAAAAGAAAAAAAGAGCAAGTGCTCTAGAAAGAAAAGAATATTCAAAAGAGCAAGTGCTCTAGAAAGAAAATTCAAAAGAGCAAGTGCTCTAGAAAGAAGAGAATATCCAAAAGAGCAAATGCTCTCATTCATAGCCATGATCCCACAAATGAGATAAAAAGGAGAAGTGCCATGAAAGTAGTAGCCACAATAAATACCACACACTTGCACATTCCTGGTCTGAACCTATGACTTGTTGCTCCTTTGCTCCATTTGTCTAACTTAGCAAAATTATGCTAGCATTGCATGCTCATTTTATCCTACCCATTAAACCCCATAAAAAGTCTTAGTGAGAGGATAATTCTTCCATTTCCACATACAAATATGAGTGATTGAGTGAGCCATAGAAGTTGCTAAGCATGCTTTCTTTTGAACAAAACTTGCAAAAACTCCACATATCTTGATTAGCAAAATTGGCAAGGGAAAGACAAACCTTCTTTCTTGCTGGTCTTTTGTTCTAATCTTGAGTGCAGGGAAGGCTACCAATTCCATGGTGATGAAAATAATATGGGCATACACAACAAAAACACAGAGTTTCCAAGATTATACAAGTCCATGCTTGCTCGAGGACGAGCAAGGGGTAAGCTTGGGGGAGCTTGTTGACGCTCACTAAGTGTCATATTCTTAGCATCAACAAGGTCATATAACACAACACAAGGGCCTAAACTCAACCAAAAACCTTTTAAACTAACGATTTCCACTTGTCCTTGAGTTTTATTTGAATGCAGGAATTTGCAGGGTTTTTGAGCAAAATGAACAAGAGGACCCACCAGGAGGCGAGCACACTCACCTGGGCTCACTTTGGGCCAAGGTGGGGTGGCGCCCGCCACCCATCACTGGCAGCCGCTAGGGGAGTGAGGCCCAAACTCCTCCCATGCCACGTCACTGATCCAGGGGAGGCATGCCACACTCATTTGCAGCCATTGATCACTTAGGTCAGTGCATCCAAGGGCCAAGAAGGGATGTCACATGGATCATGACCCAATTACCCATGTGACGGTTATTTGGACATGCAACCGACCTTGGAACCGCCTCTCTGGAACTCCTGGATGCCGTTGAAGCAAAGGCGGTGGATCCAACGGCCAGGGGGGTGGCGGCCGCCACCTAGGGCTGGCGCCCGCCACCACACTCACCCCCCTGACCTAACCCTAGGTCCATAAGTACCCCCCTAGGTCCCTTAGGCTATAAATAGGACCCCCCGAGCACATTTGTACTCAGACCTCACCTCATTAGTCCCACTCTCTTGTAAGCGAAGCTCTGGTGAAGGAACACTCTAGTTGAGAGACTTAGAGTGAGAGCGAGAGTGAAGAAGAGAAGAGCTGGAGTTGTAATAGAGGATCTTCCAAGTCTCTGGTATAATTCCAAGTCTTTCTTCATTTATCTTAGTGTTCTTCTACTTTCATCATTTACTTTAAGTTCTTTACTTATTGTTCTTGTTGAGTGCTTTCGATCATAGATAACTTAGTATTTAGTTTGTATCTAGTTTGGGTTCTTCGCTGAGTAATCAGTGCTCTAGTTTTGGACGTAAGATTAGAGTAGTATATATTAGTGTAAGCGCGGTGCTTAGACTAGTTATACCTTAGTTTGTGGCTAGCCCCCCGGATAGCTGTGGTAGCAAACAGGTGGTGACAGCCCTGGGAGCCTTGAATTCCACCACGTAGTTGGGTTAGTTCTTAAATCATAAACCTCGTTGTGCACGTCTGAGGTAAATAGTCCAGAGGGTGTGTACGGTTCGAAGAACTAGATAAACTCTTTACTGCTAAGTTAGTTGTGTTCGTAAGTGTGTAGGAAAACATTAATCTGTTCATCGGCCAGACCCCGCCGATTTAGTTTAGTAGTAGTTAGTCTTTCTTTCTTTTTAGTAGTAGTAGATATCAACCCCATTCATATATTTCGATCAACCTTGCTAGAATCACTAGTTGTTCATAGCAGTCCTAGTGTTAGTTCTGCCATAGTAGCTTCCCTGTAGAAATAAATACGATACTCGGTTACTCCCGGGTGAAGTGCTACAATAGACTTATTCTGTGCGCTTGCGGAACCTACCAATAGTCATACGAATAGTTAGTTATACTTCTTACATTAAGAAGTACCAACAAACCTTTCTGGCGCCGTTGCCAGGGATAGATTTTATAGTCTACTCCTAGCGACGACGTTAGCAAGAGTCAACAGCGCCGATGGCCGAGGAGAACGAGCGGCTCCGGGCGGAGGTATGGCGCGTCGAGGGCCAGTTCGCTGTCTTGGAGGCGCATCTGGAGGATGCCCACGCATGTTCTCGGGAGCTTGAGAAGATCATCCAGCAGCAGGGGCAGGAGAATTTCCAGCTTCAACTATGGGCCGACAAGGCCGACGAGTTTGCCGCACGTGAGTTGACGACGCTATACTCCCTTTTGCTTAGTACGCCATCTGGTCGGAGTCCTGAATCGTGGAGTTGTCTTCGCAAAGGCGATGCAGGCGGGTGAGGAGAAGCGTCTCCTGGTCGAGGAGAAGGCGAAGTCCGACGAGGAGGTGCGCAAGTGGCAGGCCATGCATGCCGGTGAGTCTTCTTGGTGAAGTGCGGTCGGGGCTGGTCGTCTTCTTACCCTTTGCTTTGGCGTTTGCAGCTTACCGCGAAAATGTGCAAATACAATTTGCAGATCTGGAGCGACGGATAGAAGGTTACCATGACCGCTTCTGGTCGCTGGCGGAGGAGGTGCCCCCCTTGGTGCAATGCATCGATGAGGAGCCTTTCTTCCTGATGGAGAAGGAGCGGCGGATCGGCGACCACGTCGTCCAGAAGGCGCGTGGCCTGTGGGGGCATTTCCAGGCGTACACCAAGGTAGCGGCGCAGAGTGTGGCGGCTCATGGCCTCGCCATTCTTCATTCGCATTATCCGTGGATGGAGATGTCGAGGCTGGGCGCTGGCTTTGCGGTGGACACGTCGGAGGCCGAGATGGAGCATCTGGAGGAAGAAGTCGAGCCTACCGCCGAAGCCCTCGTCGGCGGTGTAGATTTATTTGGAACCGGTCACCAGTAGTTTGTATATTAGGAGATAGTCTGTAAATAGACTCTTGGGCGAACTGAATCAGAACTTGAAGCATGTCAGCGTGTTCTGTTCGTTCCCCGAATTCCGCAGACCCAACAGTCGTGAGCCGTAGCGATGAACAGTTCGGCCTTGGGTTATCCCAGGATCCGTAGCGTAGAGCGCGGAGCTCGTTTGTGCGTAGGAGTCAAGGGCGTCACCCAAGGAACCTCTGCTGGCATCCTATAGCGCAGAGGGCGAGCGCTCGTGCACACGTAGGGAGGTACCACGGTCAAGGTCTTTTCCGAGAGGCTCGATCGAGGTGTGACATGGGTGAATGGAGACCATTGTCGAGCGCGTGGGTGGCGCGAATGCGAGGCACTGAGCTTATAACCTATGAATTCTCAGCCCAAGTTAGCCTTTCCTTCATGGCGTAGAGGGCAGACGCTCATGCACGCGTAGAGAGGTCGGGACGTCCCTTGGGAGAGCTGCTGGTCACCGTAGCGCAGAGGGCGGGCGCTCATGCACGCGTCCGGTGGTAACAGCAGCCCCAACTCTGAGTTTTCATCGGCATTAGTCAGGTTGCTTGTAGACCAAATGGAGAACGTGCGCATAACCAGCGCATACAGGCACTGGAACGTATAGGTCTCAACCCAAGCTTAGCCTGCCCTTCGTAGAGCAGAGGGCGGACGCTCATGCACGCGTAGAGAGGTCGAGACGTCACTCGGGAGGACTACTGGCCACCATAGCGCAGAGGGCGGGCGCTCAGGCACGCGTCCGGAGGTGGCAGTAGCCCCTGCTCTGAGACTCCTTTAGCATCAGCTAGGCTGTTTGGAGAAATTGGCGAGTCGTCCGGAGATGAGTTGGAGAGGTCGACGAGCCGTCCGGAGACGTATTGGAAAAATTGGTGAGCCGTCCGGAGACGAGTTGGAGAGGTCGGGGAGCCATCCCTTAAGCGTAGAACTTTCTAAGGTGCTCGATAATCCAGGAGTTGGGTACGTCGATTCCTTCAATGTCGGCGAGACGATAAGCGCCTGGTCGGGTGACCTCTTTCACCATGTAGGGACCATCCCAATGTGAAGATAGTTTGTGCAGGCCGTCGGTCTTGAGTTTCCGCTTGAGGATGAGGTCGCCGACGACGAAGGATCGATCTTTTACGTTGCAGTTGTAGTAGCGGCGAACTCCTTCGAGGTACTTGGCGGTGCGAAGGCAGGATGCCAGCCGTTCTTCTTCAAGGCGGTCGAGGTCATCGCAGCGAGCCTTGTCGGAGGCTTCCTCATCATAGTTTTTGACGCGCGAAGAGCGGAAGACGACATCGGCGGGGATGACGGCTTCGGAGGTGAAGACCATGAAGTACGGTGAAACGTTGGTGTTGCGGCTGGGTTGAGTCCGGAGACCCCAGAGCATGGAGGGGAGCTCGCACATCCAGCAACCAGGGTGCTTCTCGTCCTTCTGGTAGAGGCGCTTCTTCAGGGCGTCAAGGATCATGCCGTTGGCGCGTTCAGCCTGGCCGTTAGCCCGAGGATGGGCGACGGAGATATACTTGATGAGGACGCCGTGCCCTTCGCAGAAGTCCCAGAAGACATTGTCGGTGAAGTTGGAGCCAAGGTCGGTGATGATGGAGTTCGGGAGACCGAAGCGATGAATTATCTCGTCGATGAAGGAGACGGCGTTCTTGGCTGTCGCTTTGGTTATTGGCTTTGCTTCGATCCTCTTGGAGAATTTGTCGACGGCGACGTAGATCCACTTGAAGCTTCCCGGAGATGGTCGGAAAGGGTCAATCATGTCGAGTCCCCAGCAAGCGAAGGGCCACGAGGCTAGTATCGCTTGGAGTTCTTGCGCAGGAACGTGGGTTTGTTTGGCGAAGAATTGGCACCCCTCGCAGGTGCAGACGAGCTGTTCGGCGTCGGCGACTACTGATGGCCAGTAGAAACCTGCACGCAAGGCCTTGCGTACCAATGTTTTTGCAGCTGCGTGATTCCCACATTCGCCGGCGTGAATGTCGAAAAGGATCTGGAGGCCATCTTCTCTAGAGACGCATTTTTGGAGTACTTCGTTTCTGGAGTTTTTGCGCATGAGCGCGCCGTCGACCAGGACATAATTGTTGACGCGGCGAATGAGGCGCTCAGCTTCCGTCTTGTCTGCGGGAGCAAGGTCCTCGGAGAGATACTTGATGAAATCCTCGGGCCAGTCGGGCGGTGCTATGGAGGTGGTTCCCACTAGTTGTCCTGTCAGTGGCGTCGTGGCATCCGGTGACGAGGCGGAGCTTGAGTAGTCGGCGATGGAGGGCTCGAGCAGGTCGTGAACAAATACGCGGGTGGGGGCCAGAGATCTTGATGACGCCAGCTTGGATAACTCGTCGGCCGCCTGGTTCCGATCTCGCGGTAGGTGGTGATATTCGACTCCGAAAAACTTATCTTCAAGCTTCCTGATGGTGGCGCAGTAGGCGTTCATCTTGTTGTTGGAGCAGTTCCAATCCTTGTTGAGCTAGTTGATGACGAGGGCGGAGTCGCCGTACACCATGAGGCGCTTGACGCCTAGCTCGCTGGCGATATGGAGACCATGGAGGGCGGCTTCATACTCGGCGGCATTGTTGGAGGCTGGAAAGAGTAGCCATAGAGCGTAGCGGAGCTTTTCACCGGAGGGAGATGTGAAGAGGAGACCAGCGCCGGCGCCATGCAGGGTGAGGGAGCCATCGAAGAAGAGGGTCCAATGTTCTGGTGCTTCTAGTGGTACTGGAGTTTGGAGGTCCGTCCATTCGGCGACGAAGTCAGCGAGTGCTTGCGACTTGATGGTCTGGCGACCCTGGAAGGCGATGTCGTAGGAGCCGAGCTCGATGGCCCACTTGATGATGCGTCCCGTAGCGTACTTGTTGTGGAGAATGTCCCCGAGGGGAATTCCGTGACAACGGTGACCCGCTCGGAGCTTTGGAAGTAGTGGCGTGGCTTGCGTGCGGTAATAAGGACCGCGTAGAGGAGCTTTTGTACCTGGGGGTATTGGATTTTGGAGTCGTTCAATACCTCGCTGACGAAGTAGCAGGGCTGCTAGACAGGGTAGGAGTGGTCGGCTTCTTCACGCTCGACGACGATGACGGAGCTGACGACCCGGTTTGTGGCAGCGATGTAAAGTAGCAAGGGCTCCTTCTCCTTAGGTGCGGCGAGCACAGGAGGTTGAGTGAGGTACTTCTTCAGGTTGGAAAAAGCGCGGTCGGCCCCAGCGTCCCAGACGAATTTTTCGCCAGCCTTGAGGAGCTTGAAGAAGGGTAGCCCCTTTTCGTCGTGCCTGGAGATGAAGCGGCTGAGGGACGCCATGCACCCGGTGAGCTTCTGGATGCCCTTCACATTGGACGGAGCTCTCATGCGGAGGACGACCGAAGTCTTGTCGGGGTTTGGGCGAATGCCGTCGCGGCTAACGATGTTGCCGAGGAGGTTTTCAGACGATACGCCGAAGATGCACTTGTTAGGGTTAAGTTTCCACTTAAACCTATTGAGGGCCTTAAACGTTGCCTCGAGGTCGGAGACGTGTGTGTTGGCGGCACGTGTCTTGACGACGACGTCATCCACGTAAGCTTCGACCCTCTCTGGAATGAGGTCCTTCAAGCAATCCTGGATTGCGCGCTGATACGTGGCTCCGGCGTTCTTCAGCCCGAACGACATGGTCGTGTAGCAATAGGCGCCGAAGGGTGTGATGAACGCCGTCTTGATTTGGTCCTCCACCTTCAAGGCAATTTGATGGTAACCAGAATAGCAATCGAGAAAGGAGAGAAGTTCGCACCCGGCGGTGGAGTCGACGACCTCGTCGATGCGAGGGAGGAGGAAGGGGTCCTTAGGGCAATGCTTATTGAGGTCGGTGTAGTCAACGCACATACGCCATTCTTTATTCTTTTTTAGTACAAGGACCGGATTGGCTAACCAATCCGGGTGATACACCTCTTTGATAAAACCGGCAGCTAGGAGCCGGGTGAGCTCTACCCTAATTGCCTCCTTCCTGTCTGGTGCGAAGTGACAGAGCTTTTGGCGAACCGGCTTGGCGGTTGCGGAGACGTTCAGGGAGTGCTCGACGAACTTCCGTGGAACTCCGAGCATGTCCGCTGGTTTCTAGGCGAACACATCGACGTTGCTCCGTAGGAAGCTGACAAGCGCATCTTCCTATTTGGGGTCGAGGTTGGTGCCGATGATGGCAGTCTTCTCCGGAGCGCCGTCCACCTGGGCCACCTGCTTCGTGTCCTTTGATTTTTTGCTGGAATGCTGGTCGGAGGTCTCCAGGATCTCGAGATCTTCGGGGAGGAGCTTGGCGGCATCGGCGATGCAGTCTTGGACGCCCTGGAGCTGTTGGCGTGTTTCGACGGAGTTGATTGTCTCCTGCTCGCACTCGTACGCCATCTGGAGATTTGCCCGGAGGCTGAGGATGCCTTTCTTCATCGGGATCTTGAGCATGAGGTAGGCGTAATGTGGAACAGCCATGAGCTTGGAGAGCGCCGGGCGACCGAGGATGGCGTGGTAGGCGGTGTCGAAGTCGGTGACGATGAAGGTGATGTACTCCTCACGGAAGTGGTCGGGCGTGCCGAACTGCACTAGGAGAGTGATCTGCCCGACGGGCATGGACGGTTTGCCTGGCACAATGCCCCAGAAAGGGAAGTTCGCCGGGAAGAGGTCCCGCTTGGAGTAGTCAAGCTCGCGGAATGCCTATGCGAAGATGATGTTCAGGGCGCTCCCACCGTTGATGAGGACCTTGTGGTAGCGGCAGCTGAAGATTACCGGATCAATGACGAGAGGAAAACGCCCTGGGTACTTGTCATCCGACCACTGGTGCTCCCTGGAGAAGGTGATGGGGCGCTCTGACCAGTCGAGGTAGCGAACGTTGGCGGGGTCGTCGGTGATGGCCGCCACGGAGGCGATGTCGCGGCGCACTTGGCGTCGCTTCTGCTCGGTCTCGATGACGACGTTGCCACCGAAGATGGAGAGTGTCCTCTCCGGTGCTCGAAAGGCGAGCTCATGTGCGTTGGCATCTTTGTCCTTGTCGTTGTCGTTTCGCAGCCGCTTTTCGTCGCTTCCGCGAACGTTACGGGCGATGGTGTCGCACTCGCGCATGGAGTGCTTGGCGCCTTTGTGGAGAGGACATGGGCCGTTGAGGAGCTTCTCGTAGTCGTTGTCGTAAGTGCATTTCGGCCGAGTATTGGTGTTGGCGATGTAGCGACGGTCCCGCCGACGGTGATCCGTCCTCTGACGGGAAGATTCCGGGCGATCATGACGGCGATCCCGATCGTCGTGGTGGTCGCATTGCCCAGAGCGGTGGTCGCATCCTTCATTGCACCGTTCATTGCGGCGATCATCATCACGGCGACGCTCCTAGGATCGTGACCGGCGACGCGGGCGTTCATGGTGGTGATGGGCGTCTTCAGCGTTGGCGTAGGAGTTGGTGATCGTCATTAGTTCGGTGACCGTGGCTACCTTCTTCCGGATGATCTTGTCACGGAGCTCCAAATGGCACAGACCGTTGGAGAACGTTGTAACATCCTGGGTTTTTGACCAACCAAAAATACGAGCTTTTTAAAACTTTTTCCTGCAACGAGTGGAACATGTAGCCGCTAGGTTAAACGTTAGTCAACATAGCGTGTTTGCTCCCGAAACGTTGCACTCATATAGAATTGCTTGTAGACGTGTGCCTGTGTTCTCGAGTCGGTGTCAGGGTTTGAGTCGTGTCAGTGTCGGAGTGCACAAATCCATCGTGATCTCCTCTCCTCCTTTTTGGGACTTGTCCCGATCTCTCTTGTATTCCCCAAAAGATCTTCGGGTCATATTAATTTATGACTCGAGCAAAATCCTTTCCCTTTTCTCCCCTCTTTTCTAATTTCGAATCTGCTCCAACTCCTTTTAAACACCGTTCATGAATTCACTCCAAATCTTCAGCTGAACCTTTTTCCTAAAGTGATCGTTGAACTCAACCCCAACTTGTTCATGTCCCCCTCTGAATCCTTTTCGAAATCCATCCTTGATTTCCCCTTTCAAATTCCCTTCAAACTCCTTCCGGATGTATTTCGAATTTTTGCACAAACTCCTTTTGAAACTCTCTCTCTTTTCTTGTCAAAAATGGGAAAAACAACCCCTCCTCGTTCTTGGGCCCTAAGCCCCGGATGGCCCAACTCCTCTCCTCATTTCCATCTCCCCTCCCACCAGCCGAATGGAACAAAGCCCAGTCGATACTCTCTCTTCCCTCCTCTATTCACCATGTGGGCCGAAGCCTCCTCCCTCCTGGCCGCTCGCGCTTGCAGCCCAGCCTCTCTCCCCCTTCCCACTTGTGCAGGCCCAACTCGCCTCCTCTCTTCCTCCGCTCGGCCCACCAGGACTCCCTCCTCATCTCCTCCTCCTGCACAGGCCCGTGCACGGCCGCCCGGCCCAGCTGGCCAACCCGGCGCCCCCCTGGGAACCCTAGCATGGGCGCGGGCGCTCCCTCCAGCCGCCGCCACTGCCAAGAGCGTGCCCATCCGCCCCCTCGACGTCCGGGCCGCGCGATGGAGGCCACGCGTCCGAGAGTACGGATGCCAAGGCATCTTGCCGTCCGCGCCACCAGAACCCTAGCTCGACGCGTATAAAGACCCTGGCCACCGCATCGCTCCACAGTCTTCCCACCCAGCTGCCGCCGTTCTTCCTCCCTCTTCTTCTACCTTCAGTCGTTGTTCTCCGCTCCACCGGCCACGCTTGCCGCACCCCCGCCTCGGCCGAGCACACCGGAGCCTCTACCGCCTCGCCATCACCACCGCGACGCCGTGCTCCTCCGTCGCGGCGTCCGTCTCAGCAACCAGCCGCGACCACGGCCGACCAAACCGTGCGCCGGCCGTGGCCACGACGTCGCGCACTACTCCTTGCATCGAGCCCAACCGACAACGACCACGCCACCACCTCCAACCTCGTCGCTGCGAGCGGCAAGGGGTCGAGCGAGCCGACTGCAGCGTGCCTTCCCCAACGCGCCTCCGGCCTCCCTCGTTGCGCTTCGCCCCCGACGTGCACGCAGCTGCGGCAGCCGCCTGCTCGACGCCTCTCCATGTTGCGTCCGGCCAGCCGGTGCCATGTCGGGGCTTCTCCCTTGCACTGCCGGTGAGCCCCCCCGCAACCAAAGCCTCCGCTTTTCCCTTCTCGCAGTCGTACATCGACCTGAGACCGGCCTTCGTGCCGTGGCTTACACTATCGCAGGACCTCGTCGTCCTGCTGCCACCTCGT
The DNA here is from genome assembly GCA_009763385.1 of Coix lacryma-jobi var. lacryma-jobi. NCBI lineage: Eukaryota > Viridiplantae > Streptophyta > Magnoliopsida > Poales > Poaceae > Coix > Coix lacryma-jobi. The sequence continues at coordinate 55,158,984 of CM019824.1, forward strand.
CGGAGTTTCCCTTGCGTCATCACAGCAGCAACCATGATGACCGCGACGGCGAGCGCCAATAGTTCGGCAAGGCCGCGCGTCGCAGTTCGGTCGGTGGCGCCCTGCTGTCCGGCTGTACGCGCCTTGCTGATTCGGCCAATGGCGCCCTGCTGTCCGGCTGTGCGTGCCCTGCTGTTCGGCTAACCGTGCGCTGCTGTTTGGCCAAGGCGCGCAGCTGTTCGGTCGACGATGCTGGTTCACCGAAGACCCGTCCTTCGCGCCATCGTCAAGGTCGAACCCGTGAACCTCCGTCGACGCCACCCTTGGACGTCGACACAAATCGCTTCATTTTGTTCATCTTCATACTATTGTCATTCATACTTACTCATATATGATCTATACTTGCCTGCGCCAAGCCTTCGCGCCGAGCCTTCGCGCCGGTCTATTCCTATGCAATGGATATGTGCTACTCCATGTGGTTATGTCAGTTGTCGTTGTTGTCATGCTCGTGTCGTTGGCGATAGACCGTGCCTTCCAGCCGGTCCTTTGTTCGTCTGTGGACCGCGCCTTCGAGCCGGTCGAGGGGTCGTCCCTCGCTCGGACGTTATGATCGTGGGTTCGTCCCGCCGTGGTCGTAACGCCGAGCGTAACTCGTCCCTCGTAGTTGTTGATATTTGTTTGGTTGGCCTCGAAGTGCTACGAGCGTTAGCTCCTGACCCTAGCACTAAGACGTGGCCACTGGGGTTCGATATTGGTTCCGATATCGATGCGGATGTTACCCGCACACGATAGCCCTCTGTGACCTAGTCTAGTGGGAGGAGGATTGGAAGTCAACGACTGTGGAACGACGAGTGCCAACTCGTTTGGGTGAAGTTCATGGCCGCGAGTTACCTCGCCATGACCATCGGACTCCATCCGTTTTGTCGTGTTTTTGTCCTAGCCACCTCGTATGCTTGCACTACCTTGACTGTTGCATTCCTTCGACTCTCGCAGTGACAACCGCACCGCTACAAGCCGTAGGTATAGCGTTGTGCTGATTTAGTGCACGGAGGTCGTGGTGCCCTACGAGTTGGCTTAGGTCGAGCTTCTCTCATTCATTGGCTACCGCCTTTGCCATGGCGTGTTGGTTGAATGAATGCAGAGATCGCTCATCGCTCTTCTCTTTTCTCCCTTAAGTTTGATCTCCGCCGATCTAGTAAGGCGTGGATCGAGCCCTTCTGTTTTCAACCGCTCTGATCCCTGTCAATTGCAATGACTGTCAGTTGAAGCCCCGTGGAACCAAGTTCCCCGTCTTTAGTCTGTCTTTTTTGCATGTTGGTCGTGTTTATGTAATAGTCTTGCTTCTTGATCCCATTCCTATGATTCCCGTCTACTACTATGGCATGTGGATCAAAGGAAGGTGGATCCCCGTTTTACTTCTTCTTTTGCTTCTTTGCACTTGAGCCCTTGTATGCTTGTACCTATTCTAGACCGAAGCGCTCCTAGAACCTCACGGTGACAACCGCACTGCTACAGATTCTAGGAACGTCTAGTGCCATTTAGTGCACACGGGTCGAGGTACCCTATGAGTGGATTGAGTGTTTGTGTTCGTGGTATGTCACTCCCTTCGATGCCCGTCTTTGACATGGCACGTGCATAGAAGGAAGTGAGACTACCTTTGCTTCTCTTTTCCCTTCCTGTTCTGTTCCCTCTTCTCGATTCTCGTCGATTACAATGGCGTATGGATCAAGCAAGAGATCAGAACTACCCCTTCCCCTGTTGGTCGATCTATTCGATCTCGTCCTTAGCCGTGACGACTGGATAAAGACCGATCCCTCGTTCTAGTCGGCAAAGCTAAGGTCTATGTCATGATCTCGGTTCCATGCGAGTCGACTCGATCGACCGTAGGAAAACATTCACACCGAGAACATGTCATAGATGTGCTTAGCCGAGTTTATCCTTCGCCTCTTTGAGCCCGAGGAAAATGAACTCACTTTGTGAGGGCTAGTATTGTTTTTGCGTAATGTTGCTTAAGTCGGGATCGGGTCTCAACCATTTTACTCGAGCCGTATAGGTCGACTCGGTCGGCCCGGGAAGTACGAGCTAGGTTGTGACTCGAGCTTGTGCTTAGCAAGCATCCGCTCCTGCATCTTTTCGAGCTCGAGGATCGGATGTCCTCCGCGAGGGCTGAGTCCTTTCTCAGTTTAGTGTCCTTCGAGTCTTTTCGAGTCTAGCTGTCGCGTCAGTGTTTTGATTTGCCCCTGTTGTCTTGTTTGCCGGTCTCGCGAGGTAGTTGCGTCAGGAGCAACGTTGGCCGATATGGAACCCATTGGAGGAGACCGAGGACGACACCAGGACCCGAGGAGAACGACTACAAGGACATCAGAGATCTCGGACTAACAACGTAACAGGTGCCACAACCCATCCAACCTCGTAGAATCCTATTAGACATGCAATAATGTAGCTGCTAGTGCTTTACTATTTACAAATGAACTGTGATAGGTTGCATGTTAGATTGCTTGTGAAGCCTATACCTTGACACAACCCTTTCCCCTGCACACCCGCTGTTAGGCTAGACACCGCTTACTTTATATATACTTGCTACTCACTTCTACTATGCATTATATCTGTGATGTGATGCTTGGTGGATGTTTGCTGGTGGGTGGCTGAGGCACGTGGTGCCGTAATAACGGGAAGGTGACTTGGGGAGATCTTGGCGTGTGTTTTGGGTGCGTGTGGTGAGGGTTGAGTCGACTGGACAGGATCTACGATGAGTCCGGTGACGAGTCTTGCCGAGGGGATGTGACCTGGGCATCCCCTGGGGAGTACCTGTGGCGGGTACATTGTGATCTTGGGAATAATCCTAGGGAGGAGTGTCTTCGCGAGACGAATCCCCGGGATAGAGGTGCTGTGTCAGCACGGGGGTATCGGGGATACCCCGAGGAGGAGATATCTTGTCTGGTCACCTAGGACGTCGAGAGGCTGGCTCATAGTACCTTCGTGCGCACCACTTTTTCTTGTATGGGCATAGAACCGTTCCTACCCCCTGGGCGAAACGATGCCATTACTGCTAGGCTGGAAGGTGATAAGTGTACGGAGGTAAGGGCTGAAGACCCACACCCTCCTAAGACAACGTGGTGTTTTATTTGGTACGCTAGGATCCACGTCTCACAGTCTCAGCGTTACGGTGGATTTCCACCGGGGTGCCCCAGGGCTGACTGGTAGGATGACATCATTGCGGATTAGGGGGAAGTTCGGAATCAGCTTAGACGAGCTGGATCGTCGAGGATAGCTAACCTGTGGTTCCAGGCGTACACGCTCTGCAGAGTTGATCAATCTATACGTATAGCCGTGTCCCCGATCATGGACAATCCTATAGCTTTACTCCTCCTGGCTTAGTGAGAGGTGCTTCTTCTTCCCCCCCTGGATTGATAGGTCCGGCGCTGGCCGTTGAGGCAAGGTACGAGTAGGAGTCGTCCTTGCCGCCTAGAGAGTGCGAGTGTGGTGAGATGTGTATGTGTGTGGATGGGATGGATGGATTGATGGCCGTATGGTCGGATGTTCGGTCGATGACCGAATGGAAGGCCATGTGGCCGGGTATTTGGATTAAAACTTGACGATTATATATTTATAAAATATTGATTACCTGCATAGGAAAACTACAGCCATAAATAGATTCCTTTTGCTCTACCCTTGCATTTCACATACCACATAGCAAATGCAAGCATAGGATGGGAAAATGTGGCCAGTACAAACTGTACTGAAAATTAACGACAGGTTTGGACGACTTCTACCGCGACGATGGTGGAAGCTAGATGGATTTAATTCTCGTTCCTATACGCAAGTTTGGATGAGAAGATGAAGACGGAGTCTTCGCCCGCTGCTACAACAACTTGATGATGCCTTTGAAGGAGGAGCCTTCAGTCGCCGACGTTCTACGCCGACTCCAGCGTCATTAGGTGTGCGTTACCGATATAGTTTGTACTAGGTGGTGTTTCCATATGATGTAATGGCTTGTAATTTGTACTTCCGCGTTGTATGAACTATGGTAACAACTGAATAATGATAATGTGATGGTTTGAGACTTTTTGGACTATCACATTATGAGGTATCTGCGGATTTCCCTTCGAGGAAATCGTGGGTCGTTTTAGTTGGTATCAAAGCCATACTTGCCTGTAGGACGAGACTTTAGGACCAAACACTAGAATAGAAGCCAAAATTCCTGCTTGTTGGTAGAACCATAAGTGCTAACACTTGTTTCCCCCTCTGCCTTGAGTTCCAATGCTAACTGGCTTACACCCTTCTGGAAAAGTTGACCTATAGGAAACAACCCTCCCTTTTTACTGCCTACGCCAGATCGGTAGTTGTGTGAGGCTTGAAGGCTTTGGAGTCGCCTTAAGTCAACACTATGCATATAGGAGTTGTAATGCTGCCTGAATGTCTGGATCTTTGTCGTTCTGCTTAAGCTTTTGTGCTTCTTGATTGTCTGAATGTAAGTTATAGAAGATGTTTTTGCGTGAGATTCCAGGTGTTGGTAACCTTATAGGCTAAACCCAAGCCGCCCTATGACTAAGTAAGAAACCCCGACTAACCGAGTGGGAAAGATAAAGCCAATGCATCATGTCTTTCGAGACCATTTCAAAAATGTTTTCGGCTTTCCAACCAAACAAATTTTCAAAACTTCTCTCCCCTCTTTTGATTGAAAAGTGTCTCTTCTTTTGCAAAGACTATTCTATTTCAAAGGAAAATGGTTTTACAAAGTTCTCAAAAAGGTTTTCCCTTTTCAAAAGAAAACAGATTTAGTTCCCTTCCCGAACTGTTTCCTTTCAAAAGCTATTTGCGAAGCAGTGTGAAAACAGTTTTCTTTTCAAACGTGTTTCAAAACTCGTTTTCAGGAAACCAAGTTGTGTTTTCTCCCAACAAAATATTTTCCAACCAACGGTCCTTGGCCCGATTTTGTTTCAAACAGTTTTTATTTCAAAAAAAAGGCCAAGTTCCACTTTCCAAAATTAACTTTGCGTTCAAAAAAAATGCCTTGCAACTATTTTATCAAACAAAATCTTTGTGAAAAGGATGTCTTTCAACCATTTTAGAAAGTATTTGTCAAACGAAAAGAGTTCTTCCAAAGTTTATTTCAAAAGTTGTTTTGAAAATGGTTTCTGAAAAACAAAGTTGTTTGCGAAATCTTTGCTTTTCAAAAGGCACAGTTTAAAATCAGTTTCAAAACTAGTTTTGTTTCAAACAAAAGGGAGCAATGCCCCGTTTCAAAAACCTTGGTGTTTTCAAAACTGCTTGTTTCGAAGGTTTTAAAAATAAACAAGTGTGTTTTGTCTTTGAAAACAAAAAGACTTTCAAAAGACATTTATTGCAAAACCTGTGTCAATTTCAAACATCTTCAAAACCCGACTTGGATTTAAAAAGTTTTGCAAAACGTTTCTTTGAAAGAATTTTAGAAACTCCGTGTTCTCGCTATTTCAAAAATCTTTTAAACCAAAGTTTGTTTGGAAAAGTTTTACAAAATGGTTTGATTTAAAAATGCTTTCATTCCGAACGGCTTACAGTTCTTGAAAAATCTTTTCAAAAAAAGTTCAAAAAAAGGACCTCTTTAAAAGCTTTGGTTTTATAAACTAAAAACTTATTTTGAACCTTTTAAAAAGCTCTTTGTAAAGCTTGTTTCAGTTTCAAAAATTTTGAGTTTCAAAACTAAAATGGGCTGTGACCTATTTTAAAAACGTCCTTGTTTTAATTTCAAAATTCAAAGGTCGCTGCCCTCTTCTTGCAAAAAATTACAAAACAAAGGATTTTAAAATTATTTTCCACAAAGAAAACTTTCTAAATGGTTTTTAAAGGTTTTCCCTCCTCTCTCCCTCTAGCATAGGATATCGAGTTGTTGACGGTAACTTTTGGTAGTGTGTCGTGCCTATTACCCACGGTGCCGCGACCAAACCTGGGGCCCCATGTGTGATGCATCCACATGGCTTGCTGCCGGGCGTACGCTGGTATTGAGGTATGTGACCATGATCGCTCCGAGTGATACCTGCATACCACCGAGATCCTAAGCTTAGCTTTCAAAACCACTTTCAAAAGTGTCCATTTTAAAAAAATGGTTTTGATACAAAAACAAAAGGTGATTTTGACTTTCGAAAATTCTTCTTCAAAAGTCCTATGTTGGTAAAACTTCTGAAAGAAAAGAGGTTTTTATTTAAAGAAAAAAAAGGTTGTGTTGGTTTCAAAAATCCTCCTTCCAACGTCCTGTTTTGATTTAGCAAAGTTTTAAAGCCAGAGTCTTGTTTTACTCAAAACTTTTGTAAGAAAAGAGTTTGTGAAAAGTTTTCAAAGGGTTTTATTTCAAATAAAACTCTTTTGCCTTCAAAACCTGTGACCCTTTTTAATGTTTTGAAAACCTTGCCTTTATTTCAAAATGTTGTTTGAAAAGAAGTTTTCAAAACTCTCGTTGGTGTTTATTTTGAAAAGTTTGAGAAAATCTCCCTCTTTTCAAACAATCGTTTCAAAAGAAAGAGTTTATGAAAATCGATTTTTGAAACCTTTTCAAAATGTCTTGTGAAGAGAAAAAGGTTTTAGTTTCAAAATTCAAAACTGATTTCAAAAATGGATTTTGTTTTTGTTTGAAAAATCGTTGTTGAAAGGAAATGTGTTTTCACAAAATGGTACCCGATTTGTTTTACAAAAAAAACGCGGTGCATGAAAAATGATTTCAAAATTGCGTTTGGAACTTGTTTTCCAAAACTGTGGTTTACAAAATGCTTTCAAAAGGTTTACAAAATGTTTTCAAAAGGGTTACAAATGCTTTCAAAAGGTTTACAAAATGCTTTCAATGTTGTTTGAAATAGTTTTCCAAAACCGTGGTTTACAAAGAAAATGTTTTCAAAAGGTTTTGGAAACTTGGTTTGTGAAAGACTTCAAAAAAACTTTCCCCTACCTATGTTTTTGCACACTAGCTTTTCCTCAAAAACGTTGTTTTAACAAAGTGCTTTTATTTGTTAAGAAAAACAAACTCTCCCTTTTCAAAATGTCTCATTGCAAAATGCTTATGCTTGAAAAGGTTTTTACCAAAAACTCTACTTCAAAAGCTCTTTTGCAAAATGCATTAGTGCATATAGGATGCCTAGCGGAAACCATCAACCCTAGGTCAAGCCTACCAGTCTAACCTTCTTGTGACAGAGACCCCTAAATCTCGAGGACGAGATTCCTGTAAGGGGGGTGGTCTGTAACATCCCGGGTTTTTGACCAACCAAAAATACGAGCTTTTTAAAACTTTTTCCTGCAACGAGTGGAACATGTAGCCGCTAGGTTAAACGTTAGTCAACATAGCGTGTTTGCTCCCAAAACGTTGCACTCATATAGAATTGCTTGTAGACGTGTGCCTGTGTTCTCGAGTCGGTGTCAGGGTTTGAGTCGTGTCAGTGTCGGAGTGCACAAATCCATCGTGATCTCCTCTCCTCCTTTTTGGGACTTGTCCCGATCTCTCTTGTATTCCCCAAAAGATCTTCGGGTCATATTAATTTATGACTCGAGCAAAATCCTTTCCCTTTTCTCCCCTCTTTTCTAATTTCGAATCTGCTCCAACTCCTTTTAAACACCGTTCATGAATTCACTCCAAATCTTCAGCTGAACCTTTTTCCTAAAGTGATCGTTGAACTCAACCCCAACTTGTTCATGTCCCCCTCTGAATCCTTTTCGAAATCCATCCTTGATTTCCCCTTTCAAATTCCCTTCAAACTCCTTCCGGATGTATTTCGAATTTTTGCACAAACTCCTTTCGAAACTCTCTCTCTTTTCTTGTCAAAAATGGGAAAACAACCCCTCCTCGTTCTTGGGCCCTAAGCCCCGGATGGCCCAACTCCTCTCCTCATTTCCATCTCCCCTCCCACCAGCCGAATGGGCCAAAGCCCAGTCGATCCACTCTCTTCCCTCCTCTATTCACCATGTGGGCCGAAGCCTCCTCCCTCCTGGCCGCTCGCGCTTGCAGCCCAGCCTCTCTCCCCCTTCCCACTTGTGCAGGCCCAGCTCGCCTCCTCTCTTCCTCCGCTTGGCCCACCAGGACTCCCTCCTCATCTCCTCCTCCTGCACAGGCCCGTGCGTGGCCGCCCGGCCCAGCTGGCCAACCCGGCGCCCCCTGGGAACCCTAGCACGGGCGCGGGCGCTCCCTCCAGCCGCCGCCACTGCCAAGAGCGTGCCCATCCGCCCCCTCGACGTCCGGGCCATGCGATGGAGGCCACGCGTCCGAGAGTACGGACGCCGAGGCATCTCGCCGTCCGCGCCACCAGAACCCTAGCTCGACGCGTATAAAGACCCTGGCCGCCGCATCGCTCCACAGTCTTCCCACCCAACTGCCGCCGTTCTTCCTCCCTCTTCTTCCACCTTCAGTCATTGTTCTCCGCTCCACCGGCCACGCTTGCCGCACCCCCGCCTCGGTCGAGCACACCGGAGCCCCTACCACCTCGCCATCACCACCGCGACGCCGTGCTCCTCCGTCGTGGCGTCCGTCTCTGCAACCAGCCGTGACCACGGCCGACCAAACCGTGCGCCGGCCACGGCCACAATGTCGCGCACTACTCCTTGCATCGAGCCCGACCGACGACGACCACGCCACCACCTCCAACCTCGTCGCTGGGAGCGGCAAGGGGTCGAGCGAGCCGACTGCAGCGTGCCTTCCCCAACGCGCCTCCGGCCTCCCTCGTTGCACTTCGCCCCCGACGTGTACGCAGCTGCGGCAGCCGCCTGCTCGACGCCTCTCCATGTTGCGTCCGGCCAGCCGGTGCCATGTCGGGGCTTCTCCCTTGCACTGCCAGTGAGCCCCCCGCAACCAAAGCCTCTGCTTTTCCCTTCTCGCAGTCGTACATCGACCTGAGACCGGCCTTCGTGTCGTAGCTTACACTATCGCAGGACCTCGTCGTCCTGCTGCCACCTCGTGGGAGTTTCCCTTGCGTCATCACAGCAGCAACCATGATGACCGCGACGGCGAGCGCAAATAGTTCGGCAAGGCCGCGCGTCGCATTTCGGTCGGTGGCGCCCTGCTGTCCGGCTATACGCGCCTTGCTGATTCGGCCGACGGTGCCCTGCTGTCAGGCTGTGCGCGCCCTGCTGTTCGGCTAACCGTGCGCTGCTGTTTGGCCAAGGCGCGCAGCTGTTCGGTCGACGATGCTGCTTCACCGAAGACCCGTCCTTCGCGCCATCGTCAAGGTCGAACCCATGAACCTCCGTCGACACCACCCTTGGACGTCGACACAAATTGCTTCATTTTGTTCATCTTCATACTATTTGCATTCATACTTGCTCATATATGATCTATACTTGCCTGCGCCGAGCCTTCGCGCCGGTCTATTCCTATGCTATGGATATGTGCTACTCCATGTGGTTATGTCAGTTGTCGTTGTTGTCATGCTCGTGTCGTTGGCGATAGACCGTGCCTTCCAACCGGTCCTTTGTTCGTCTGTGGACCGTGCCTTTGAGCCGGTCGAGGGGTCGTCCCTTGCTCGGACGTTATGATCGTGGGTTCGTCCCACCGTGGTCGTAACACCGAGCGTAACTCGTCCCTCGTAGTTGTTGATATTTGTTTGGTTGGCCTCGAAGTGCTACGAGCGTTAGCTCCTGACTCTAGCCCTAAGACGTGGCCACTGGGGTTCGATATCGGTTCCGATATCGATGCGGATGTTACCCGCACACGATAGCCCTCTGTGACCTAGTCTAGTGGGAGGAGGATTGGAAGTCAACGACTGTGGAACGACGAGTGCCAACTCATTTGGGTGAAGTTCATGGCCGCGAGTTACCTCGCCATGACCATCGGACTCCATCCGTTTTGTCGTGTTTTTGTCCTAGCCACCTCGTATGCTTGCACTACCTTGACTGTTGCATTCCTTCGGCTCTCGCAGTGACAACCGCACCGCTACGAGCCGCAGGTATAGCGTTGTGCCAATTTAGTGCACGGAGGTCGTGGTGCCCTACGAGTTGGCTTAGGTCGAGCTTCTCTCATTCATTGGCTACCGCCTTTGCCATGGCGTGTTGGTTGAATGAATGCAGAGATCGCTCATCGCTCTTCTCTTTTCTCCCTTAAGTTTGATCTCCGCCGATCTAGTAAGGCGTGGATCGAGCCCTTCTGTTTTCAACCGCTCTGATCCCTGTCAATTGCAATGACTGTCGGTTGAAGCCCCGTGAAACCAAGTTCCCCATCTTTAGTCTGTCTCTTTTGCATGTTGTGTCGTGTTTATGTAATAGTCTTGCTTCTTGATCCCATTCCTGTGATTCCCGTCTACTACTATGGCATGTGGATCAAAGGAAGGTGGATCCCCGTTTTACTTCTTCTTTTGCTTCTTCGCACTTGAGCCCTTGTATGCTTGTACCTATTCTAGACCGAAGCGCCCCTAGAACCTCACGGTGACAACCGCACCGCTACAGATTCTAGGAATGTCTAGTACCATTTAGTGCACACGGGTCGAGGTACCCTATGAGTGGATTGAGTGTTTGTGTTCGTGGTATGTCACTCCCTTCGATGCCCGTCTTTGCCATGGCACGTGCATAGAAGGAAGTGAGACTACCTTTGCTTCTCTTTTCCCTTCCTGTTCTGTTCCCTCTTCTCGATTCTCGTCGATTACAATGGCGTATGGATCGAGCAAGAGATCAGAACTACCCCCTTCCCCTGTTGGTCGATCTATTCGATCTCGTCCTTAGCCGTGACGACTGTATCAAAGACCGAACCCTCGTTCTAGTCGGCAAAGCTAAGGTCTATGTCATGATCTCGGTTCCATGCGAGTCGACTCGATCGACCGTAGGAAAACATTCACACCGAGAACATGTCATAGATGTGCTTAGCCGAGTTTATCCTTCGCCTCTTTGAGCCCGAGGAAAACGAACTCACTTCGTGAGGGCTAGTATTGTTTTTGCGTAATGTTGCTTAAGTCGGGATCGGGTCTCAACCATTTTACTCAAGCCGTATAGGTCGACTCGGTCGGCCCGGGAAGTACAAGCTAGGTTGTGACTCGAGCTTGTGCTTAGCAAGCATCCACTCCTGCATCTTTTCGAGCCCGAGGATCAGATGTCCTCCGCGAGGGCTGAGTCCTTTCTCAGTTTAGTGTCCTTCGAGTCTTTTCGAGTCTAGCTGTCGTGTTAGTGTTTTGATTTGCCCCTTTTGTCTTGTTTGCCGATCTCGCGAGGTAGTTGCGTCAGGAGCAACGTTGGCCGATATGGAACCCGTTGGAGGAGACCTAGGACGACACCAAGACCCAAGGAGAACGACTACAAGGACATCAGAGATCTCGGACTAACAACGTAACAGGTGCCACAACCCATCCAACCTCGTAGAATCCTATTAGACATGCAATAATGTAGTTGCTAGTGCTTTACTATTTACAAATGAACTGTGATAGGTTGCATGTTAGATTGCTTGTGAAGCCTATACCTTGACGCAACCCTTTCCCCTGCACACCCGCTGTTAGGCTAGACACCGCTTACTTTATATATACTTGCTACTCACTTCTACTATGCATTATATCTGTGATGTGATGCTTGGTGGATGTTTGCTGGTGGGTGGCTAAGGCACGTGGTGCCGTAATAACGGGAAGGTGACTTGGGGAGATCTTGGCGTGTGTTTTGGGTGCGTGTGGTGAGGGTTGAGTCGACTGGACAGGATCTACGACGAGTCCGGTGACGAGTCTTGCCGAGGGGATGTGACTTGGGCATCCCCTGGGGAGTACCTGTGGCGGGTACATTGTGATCTTGGGAATAGATCCTAGGGAGGAGTGTCTTCGCGGGACGAATCCCCGGGATAGAGGTGCTGTGTCAGCATGGGGGTATCGGGGATACCCCGAGGAGGAGATATCTTGTCTGGTCACCTAGGACGTCGAGAGGCTGGCTCATAGTACCTTCGTGCGCACCACTTGTTCTTGTATGGGCATAGAACCGTTCCTACCCCCTGGGCAAAATGATGCCATTACTGCTAGGCTGGAAGGTGATAAGTGTATGGAGGTAAGGGCTGAAGACCCACACCCTCCTAAGACAATGTGGTGTTTTATTTGGTACGCCAGGATCCACGTCTCACAGTCTCAGCGTTACGGTGGATTTCCAACGGGGTGCCCCAGGGCTGAGTGGTAGGATGGCATCGTTGCGGATTAGGGGGAAGTTCGGAATCAGCTTAGACGAGCCGGATTGTCGAGGATAGCTAACCTGTGGTTCCAGGCGTACACGCTCTGTAGAGTTGATCAATCTATACATATAGCCGTGTCCCCGGTCATGGACAATCCTATAGCTTTACTCCTCCTGGCTTAGTGAGAGGTGCTTCTTCTTCTCCCCCTGGATTGATAGGTCTGGCGCTGGCCGTTGAGGCAAGGTATGAGTGGGAGTCGTCCTTGTCGCCTAGAGAGTGCGAGTCTGTCGGATCAACTTCTTCATCTTGTACCTACGGATTCAAGTTCATCATCAACTTGCTTCAGCGATTGTTTCGGTAATCAACGTCTATATTTAAGTTTGAGCCATTGTTCTTATTATTCTTAAGGTTTGTGACTCTCTTTTGAGTGCTATAATTCTAAGTTGCTCTAGAGTTAAAGTAGTTGGATAGTGTAAGCGTGGTGCTTAGACTTGATAACTCATCATAAATGCCTCCTATAACGCCGGTAGTAGTGGTTGTTTGCAAGGGTGACTCTTATAGCCTTGTTGATTCTTCTATAGTCCACTTACCCGTGTGTAGGCTCGGTAGGATTATACATTTGCATAAAAGACTCATACTCTGTTTGTGACCTTTTATGGCAACTTCCCCACTAAGAATAATATAAACATATCACTCTTAAATTGGAATTAGACAGCCTTAGTGATCCCCTCTATACTTCTAGATTCTCCGTCCTTGTTAGCTACTCATGGGATAGACTTTAAGACTTAACACTATCCGTTCCTTTGGGTTCGATATTAAAACTGGGTTACTCTGGTGAAGTGCTACATCGGTAGATCTTATCTGTGCGCTTGCGGATAAAGTAGAGTGTGTGTTCATTTATACCAACAAGCATTTCTGGCGCCGTTGCCGGGGATAGAGTTTATCTCTACTCTTGGTAGCGACGTTAGTAAGTGTCAACAAGCATTTCTGGCGCCGTTGCCGGGGAACGGTAGATCAACTTAAGTCTTAGTTTAACCTTGTAATCATAATTTTATCTTTTTCCTTTTGTCCCAATCTTTTCATTATTTTTGTTTTCATTCTTATGAATGTTGTTTTTGAATTCCACTCTTATCTATCACTACCCCATGAGCAAGCTATAACCAGTAGAATCCTTATACCCCATCATAATACCTGGTTATTAGTTATTCCTACCTTTCTGTTGCACTGTCCTTGTAATGAGCATAGAAATATAATTATGAAAATATTCCTTCGGGTATTTTGTCACTAACCTTCCCAGGTCTAGAGCAGAAAAGAACGAAGGAACAACAAATGCAAGGTATGTCCAACCAATCATCATGTAACATTGAATTACATTCATCCAATCTTGATTTGTGCAAAATCCAAGCTTGGGGAATATGCTTTCTAAGAATACTTCTTGCCATGTTGCTAAGTTGGTTGCCCCTGCTTTAAGATATGCTCATACACTAATCATACTCTTTCATCACCATCTGACTAAATCTCTACAATGCTTTCATGTTATCTTTATTTGCTATAGTATATTCTTTGGTTTTGAAGTATTTTCATACACCTTTTAAATTAGGCATGGAGCTTAGTTTAACTGTTTTCATGAATTAAAGTAAGACATGGTGTCTGGTTTGATTCTTGAGCTAAAAGGTGTGCTGATTTTACCTCTAAAGGCTTTTAAATTAAGTATGGTGCTTAGGTTAAAATGCCTTCCTAGATCAAATTAGACGTGGTGTCTAGGTTGATTTCTGAACTGATAGTATGCTATAGTAGATATTGGATATTTTGTTAGACTAACCCCTGCAGAGAAACTTTCAATATCAATTTGGGAATGTCTGGAGATGAACTCATACTGGAGATGAAGCAAGGCGTACAATGAAGACTCAGCTCATTCATCATGGATGAAAGAACTGTGAGTATCAAAGTTTATTTATTATGTCTTCTACTACAAGTTATCTTTTGCCTTGAATTATGTTAAAGTGCAGCCAACACATAAAATACTAGTCTATGCTAAAACAATCCTAAAAACATCTTTTTATTAGCATAAATGGAAAATACATAAGTTATGGATAATAACCCATGCTTCAAATTCTTGCAATCCTTCGGATATATGTTCACTAACATTACGCAGGAGAGAGATTTTGTTCATCCATGGTTTGGTCTGAACATTGAAGATCCAAAACTCGAACCATAGACACACAAACCTACTCTCAGATCACAAATGGTGCTAGCCTAGCTTTGAGTCTTGCTTGGGCGCTGATGACAAACAGGATGCAACTTACCTCGTATGAGACAACCTATGCCTGCAATCATCATTGTCCAAGACATCAAGACAAGAAGTGGGAAGTTATCCTCTTTTCTAATCAAGAGCTAGCTTGGGAGACAAGATGGTACCACTACAACAATAGCAAGATCTACAAGTCAAACACATGAACATGTTGTTGGGAGTCCATCTACATCACAAGCCAGCCTGGGAGAGATAATTCCGTTGTCTAGATGTGTTTCACAATCAAAGGGAAGAAGGAGAAACCCAACTTCAAACATATTGATCTCCTACTCACCACTTTGATCAATACAAACCACTAGATGTTGTCCCAGTCCAGAAGAAGAATATGATCCACCACTCATTCTTGGAAGATCGTTCTTGAACACCATCAATATTATCATCTTTGTCGGACCTAGAGAAGTCAACTTTTGGATCTTTCGCTGCATCTTCAACATCTACATCACTTATGAGCAGCCAAAGAGAACTAAGAGAAGATGTCGAAGGGAGAACCAACTGCCAAGAATTGAGGAGGGCATCCCAAGAACTGAGGAGGGCATCATGAAGGATGAAGCCACTGCACCACAAGAGTTAGAATATGAAGAGATTACCTAAGTTAGCAAATCAAGAAGAACAGTCGATAAGATCTCCATCATCTAGACACTGTTGAGAGGACAAGTCTCAGTTGTGACATTACAAGACAAAAGACTATCATAAGGCACTCGAGTAGCAGCTCTAATTTCAAGTCTCTTGTCAACCCAATGATTAAAGGAAAACAAGAAAGGTTGACAAGAGAAGAATGCGGAACTGTCCCTACATCCTCATAGTACAGAATTAATACAAGAAAGAGAGGGGATTCTAGTCAGCATACTCGAAGAACAATGCGCCTTCACTGATAAGTCGACACAAGAGAAGGAAGGTCGATACCTATAAAGATGATTCCACTGTGATCTTCCTCCTCTCAAACATACTGTGAGACGAGTAAGAGAAGACAGGCTCGCTAGACAAGAGAAGCTTCCACAAGGTGGTTCAGCACAATCACTTTCCAATGACAAAGTAGCATTCAAGGTAAGTAACCATCACATTAAAAACTTCTTCTTGATTCTAGTATGAACATAAATAAAGAACAAAACATGTTTAAGTTGCACCTCACTTGATCTAACCTAATCAACTCAACATGTTTAGTCCTTTGATATTTGTTCCTAGCTTTACTCTCTTGAATCTCACTGTCTTAACTAAACGAGCTAAAATGTTGTGCATCTAACCTTTGGAAGATGATATATCTCAATTATGAAAAAAAGATCAACACTTTATGCATAGATTATCCTTCCTTGGGTTAAGTAATTTGATCTGTTAAATATTTTAAATATGCTACTTTCATGCTCATCCTCTGATCCTATCACTCATGTTAAGTTTGAATAGAACATATAAACAACAAGTTTGTCTTGTGCAATGTGCCTAAGGTTAGAGAGGAATAAACAAAACTTTTGGTTCTGTTGGTGTTTTTCCACCAATAGAGCCCATGCACTTGATCTCTACCTTGTCTTTATAAGCAGGACACACTCTTAAGCAAAACATGGAGAAGTCACTCCAAAATTCTACACAGTGAAGGTCCTAGATCTACAAGAACATGCACACTGAGCAAGATACTGCCAGCATCCACAATTAACGCTTCATTTCAATCTGTTGGGCAAACAAATGACATGAGTGGCACCATATCAAGAGGCATAAACAAGAAGGAATGATGGAAGACATTGTAGTCAGAATTAGAGATCATCAAGTCCCCACAGACTTCTTGATGCTCGACATGGAGAAGACAATGATGTCCACCTCATCCTAGGAAGACCATTCCTCTGCGCTACAAGTGCAATCATCTACAAGAGGAAATCCATTTTTCACTTTCCTGGAGAAAAGGCATGATGCAACTTCACCAACTACATGCCCAATAAAGCACCCAAGAAGAACAGAAGTGAAAGACACCGCCCTCAACACAAAAGAAGACAAACTATCAAGAATAGAGAGGCCAATCACGAAGAAGAAGCCATCGACACTGTCCCAGAAAAAAAAGAAGAAAAACCTCAAGACAGTGAACCACAGGAAGTGAAGACTCAGACCAAGAAAGTATGAAAGAAAAAGTTTGCACCTTAGAGGTACAATCAATAACAACTTTCCAAACGTCTGATATACCTTGGGAGGTTTGAACCAAGGGAAGGTCCGGTTCGTCGGACCTAAATATCCGAGCCTTCGCCAAAAGGTAAAAACCGGTAGTTATCCTCATATTTACTTTTCTGCATATATATCATATTTAATTCTTAGTTATTTATTGCATCATCATATTTAATTCACAAATATTTTAATTTCTACCGGGCGTGCCAAAAAGTGTGTTGACGCAAAACGTGACACCTCACGCCAAGCACATAGCAAGCCGTAAAGCTAGCTTCAATCGGGTGCCCGGAATGTGCTGAATCCGGAGACGTGCCAGTCGGTTTGACCTGAATGTGCTCGCTGTTACAGCCGATGTAGCGGGTACGACACCCCTGAAGCGGGTGAATGAAGTTAACCGAATCCTCCCCATCATCTCTAGGGCCGGCATGGGGTACGGCGCAACGCTCGCCTTCTCCGCCGTGAGGATTCATTCTGGCGCTGATTACCGCAGATTTGATGTCTTCGAGCAAGAACTGGAGGATAGAGTAGAACATTCCGTAGAAGATATGAAGAAAGCCGGGACAGATCTGGCAGACGCCTTTGATCACTTTCTCCCGATTAGGCGTAGGATGGAGTGAACGAACTGATTTTTATTGTAAACTTGAACCCTCCTTCTGTAAAATAAGAAGCTCCTTTCATTCGCTCGGTTTTGAAAATCAATCTGCGGTTGATCCTTCGAGATCAATGCGTGCTCCATTTTGCGCACCAGCCACTGATTTTTTTTTACTTCAACGGCGATGTACACTACATCGGCTATTGCTGATAATAGCATCAGATACCTTCACCTTGCGGACAATTTGTTGTAATCGGTCATCTTAGATTCAAAGTTCCGGCTTTCTCTTATCATGATGACATTAAGGTAGCATCTCTTAAAGGATTTTTCGATCTTCAGCTCTCTGCTCTCAGTGTCAATCGGTAACATGAGTTCCCAAACTACTAATTAAAACCGAACGACTCTTAGCCGAATCCTATCAGCTTTCTGATTCTAGGGTCGTAACCTCTTCCAATCACTAAAAACCTGGCTTGGCCCAATAACGGCCCATAAACCATGAAAACCCTACTCCGATGCTTGGTCCTTCAGTATGCAAGCCATGGTTCTATAAATATGACCCTACACAAGCCGCCACTCTTGACTTCAGCCAAACAGCTTGACTCGCAGAAAGCTTCCACCCCTCAGCCTCGGCTCAAACCAGAGAGAAAATCTTCCGCTTGTATTTCCATCAATGGCAAGCAATGGCGACCACGACAATCATAACGTTGGAGACGAAATAGGAGGAAGCCAAGCATCCACTCACCAGCGTCATGGGTAAAAATGAACTCCCTGCCCCCTTGCGGTAGCTTTCTTGCTTGTCTATCTCTGATTCACTGTTCGTTTCCTCTCCAGAGCAGGATCTTCCCCCAGTCGAGCTTGGGTTCTTCCTCCAGAAACGGTAGCTCCAATGATTTCTTTCAACTTTTTCCCAAGCCACTAGATTATGAGTTTGATGATTCACTCCAGCAGACCTGTTTGTATACTCCTTGGTGCGAGGAAGAGGGTAAAGTCCAGAAAGAACTGGAAGATGTATTTAAGAAGCACGGCATTGAGGAAGCTGAATGGGTAGATCAATGGAAACAGTTCTGCAGTATCATCACAGGTTAGCAGAATCTCGGTTCTTCTCCTTCTCCCGATTTTGCTTTCGCCTAATATACCCCCTTTTTTTATCAGCCTTGTCTGCAGAGAATGACCGCTTGAAAGCGGCAGCAAACAGAATTGTCCTTAAGGCGTGGGGATTCAGCTGAAGCTCGTCTTGACGCCGTGGATGGCCGCATAGATCAGGCCGTCATCCAAGGTGTGCACGCCGGGGTTTCCCTTGGGCTATCAGCAATGAGCTCTTGGACCAAAGAAGATTACTCCTTCCTACCAGTTGGCTTCGCAGGCGGGGATCTGGATGAATTTGAAGACCTTGAAATCTATGATAATCATGCCGCTGCTATTGCCGAGATTACTGACCCGCAATCCATTGTAAACAAATTATTTCAAGGGTAGCTTGTATCAGGATAAATCTGTGAGTGAAGCTTGTAACACATGAGACTTGTTCCCCTGAATAATGTCTACTTGCATCTTCGATAATCTCAGTGATTTTTCTGATTACGGCATTTCTTCAGAGAAAATGTTTCCCGAACGCATGACGTCATCTTAGCCGACTAGATCTCGTTTTTGATGTGTCATGTCACTTGGCATCTTGTTTACTGCACTTCACCTTTCTCTTCTCCCAATAAACCTACCACTCAAAAAACGCTAGGATTACCGGGTCATGAACACTCTTGCACTAAAGGCGATATAAATAATATCGGCTATAACTTAAACTTCTTGGAACATTTTTCTGCTAAAGACGATGCTCTTTCACATCGGCTGTATATAAGTATCCTTGAATCCGCTCCAGACACAATTTCCACGCATTCGGCTTTTAACAAATAGTGCTGAAGCTTTAGTCCACAAGCGACGCATATATAAACAAAATTTCTCTACAGCCGAATACCCTTCTCCGGGTTTAACAGTTTTGGCTAAAGCTAGCTGCTACTTATCTCTTCCTTTAAACTTAAAATAAGGGCTGATCCTGCTGTAAGGCTATTGGCCGCCACGTACAACTTGAAATGATTACCAAGTTGAGGAAATGCCTTCATGCGCTTTTTAATTTCACCAAGTCCCTTCGTTGTACGTCACTCTTCACGAATTCTTGATTTCCTTTGAGTTTCAGTAATGGAGAAATAAGCAGAACTTTTAAACACCCGAGACCCAAACTTGGTACACATCGGTCCTATTTCGTCTTCATCATCAATATTTTATTCCTTGTCAGCCGATATGAAACTTGGTCCCAATTCTTCTCCATTACCATCAGCTGGACTATTTAAAAATTACTCTGAGAGCCGATCGTCTGAATTGGCTGTTGGTCCTTGTCGAAAACATTCACAGGACCTACTTCCCAAGCTCTCCCAGAGAAGCACTCGACACCATCATATTCCCAGTAGATGGGCTCCGTATTAGCAACACTTACCGAATCATCAGCATGGACAATTTCGATATCATCTCCGATCCACTGGATAAGGAATTGATGCATAGTTGACGGCACACAACAGTTTGCATGTATCCAATCTCTTCCTAATAGTAAACTGTATGCCCCCTTGCCATCAATGACGAAGAAAGTAGTGACCAAGGTTTTAGTTCCGATTGTCAACTCAACATGAACTGCCCCCCCCCCCCCGAGTATCAGAGGAATTACCAGCAAAGTCTCTCAACACCATGTCAGTCTTCAATAAGTCTTCACTTGCCATCCCAAGTTTTCTGAAGGTGGTATATGGCATGATGTTTATGGCAGCCCCTCCATCAATGAACATCTTGCTTAGTGGATTGCCATTAACATACCCCCTCATATAAAGTGGCTTCAAGTGCTGGTGCTTAGCTGGTTTATCAAATACCGCTCGTTGAGCTAAAACAAGATGAGCCAACAACTCCTGGAATTCATCTTCATCAAAGTCTGAATACACCTCATCTCGGACATCCTGGTCTCCGGGACCTATGAACTCTGATGGAAGAAAGAAAGCCATGCATGCATCAGCCGAACGATCATTTCCATCCAGCTTTTCTTTGGGTCGCCAGACTCGCTTTATCTCGGCACTTGCTTGCTCTAACTCTCTGTTTCTTAGGCGCTGCACCCTTCTCTTCTGGCTCCTTCTCAACCCTGGCGGACACCACTGTCCTCTCTGCCAGACATACTCGTGGTACTCTTCTTCTCCAGTGCGAGTCCAACTGCGATTGGCAAATCCTCTTCCCTGCCAATCTTTAGAATTATTTATTTTTAAACGCCGATCGTCCTCAGGGACTCGTGCCCCAAGCCTTTCATGGACAGAACGGCGGTTGACTCGAGATTGCCTATACTCAGAATATTGATTACTGCACTCAGGGCAGTTGTTCTTAACAGGCAGCTTCAAGCCTTCATTCCAACAGTACTGGAAAAACGAGCACTCCCAATGAGATTGTTCTTGCTCCCTCATATCTTCTCGTTCCTCTTGGTACATCTCCTCTTCGTACCTTCGTTGTTTCTCCAGGAACTTCTGTTCTTCATAAAATCTCTACTTCTGGTACCGTTCCTGTTCCCAACGCCATTTATTCAGCAGAATGCGCGTCGTAACCTTGGGTCTGGAAGTTTCACTCGTCTTAGCTCGGCTATTCTGGAACCGAACCCTCTGCTGAAGCTCTTTATTTGTAATTTGCCGATCAGGGTCAACAGCACCAGCTTCCCTCGCTCTATCAGAGGTTAACACTTTCATTTTTCTCTTGCCTCTGGGATCAGCTGCATTGACCATATTAACAGAGAAAGACACAGTATTCTGTCCAAAAGGGCTATCATCAACCTTCATCTTTCCATCAAACCTCAGATGCCCGTCATGGATAGCTTTCTAGACTCGTACTCTGAACACTCGACAATCATTTATGGAATGGGATCTAGTATTATGAAAACCACAATACTTCTTATCCTTGACTCCTTCGGGATGTAGCATAGGGTGACCTTCCGGCAACTTGATGCGTCCTTCCTTCAACAAATACTCAAATAATTTATCTGACTTGGAAACATCAAAGTCATAAGTACTTTTTGTTGCCTCAGCCATCGCTGGTTGACTTGAGTCAGCTCTTTAGCCCAGACTATTTCGGCTGCAGCTATTTCATCTTCATTATCGTATTCAGCTGCCTCTTCTAGAAAAGCCTGATACATTTCAACAGCCACATCACCCTTCTGGAATTGATTATTCCTCTTGAATCCTTGGGCTTGACTGCTCATCGTTGCCAACCTCTGCGATAACTGCCCGAGGTCATCAAACTCCATGCCGAATAGTTTCTCTTTGATACTCGGCAACATACCAGCTATGGCTATCCCCGATAATTGGTCGTCCGGCAAATTCAGAGAATAGCAAAGATTCTTGGTTTCCCTAAACCGGCATAGATATTCTTGTGGCGTCTCGCCAGGTTTCATCCTCAGGCTCATGAGATCGACTAACTTCTTTTCGCTGGTACCCGTGAAGAAGTACGAGTGGAATTTCTGTTCCAGCTCTACCCACGTATTGATAGAATTTGCTGGCAGAGAAGCAAACCACGAGAAGGCTGGTCTTGCCAACGATAGTGGGAAGTACCGAATCCTCCAAGCTTCATCCGTAGACGCCTCTCCAAGTTGCATCAAGTATCGGCTGATATGTTCTATGGTACTGGTGTCATCTTGGCCTGAAAACTTGGCAAAATCAGTGGGAGGCTTCACCCTTGGAGGAAGTGCTACCTGATTATACCACTCTGGGTAAGGGGATTTGTAAGCATATGATTGACCCTTTGGTTTTAGGCCGAATTGATTTTGTATCATATCAGCCACCCTATGCATAATGAGGTCAATATTCGAATCGGGAGCTGCTTGTGCTTGCCCCCCAGGATGTAGTCCTGCCAAACTCTTGTAGCCTGGATTCGGAAGGGTGTTAATTGCGCTATAATCAACGAACTCTTGATATCCATCTCCAAACATATTCCTCTGTATCTTGTTTGCTGTAGGAGATACTTTAGAAGCAGATTGTGGGACGTTCCCCGTCGTGCCGAACGTGAGCTGGCCATAAGTTTGGGGAGGTTGTTGCGTCTCATGAGGAACAATCCCACCTATGCTTGGGCCAGCTCCACCTCCTTCTGTGATCTTTCGATGTTGAGGTACCGGGAACAATAGTGGTCCTTGCATTGGGCCGGCAGCTTCTTCAAAGCGTTTATCCGCTGTTGGACCGAAAATGCTAACCATGACAGCACGAAGAGTATTCAGGAAAGCTGCCTGATGATTGGTCATGGCTTCCGATACAGCTTTGTATACTAATTCAGTCATCTTTCGAATAGCCTCCTCTTCGTTATTGTCAGACGACTCTGACTGGTGATGAGGAATGATCTTCGGGAATTCTTGCTTCTGGAAGACCCTGCCGCTCTTGTTCTTGGAGAAAGACGCCAAGCATTTGTGCTGGAATTCATCACAAGCTTGCTATACTAAATCCTTTAAGTCTGGCAGTAACTCATCCATGGTCACATCTAGAATTTGATCATCGCTGATCTCAGGCATCTTGAAACGAAGTGGTCCCACCGGGCGTGCCAAAAAGTGTGTTGACGCAAAACGTGACACCTCACGCCAAGCACACAGCAAGTCGAAAAGCTAGCTTCAATCGGGTGCCCGGAATGTGCTGAATCCGGAGACGTGCCAGTCGGTTTGACCTGAAAACCAATAAGGGAAAAAACTGTGAGAATACCTTTGGAACATGCCAGATAAAACCAGACAGTTCCATATGTACGGCTTTGGAAGCCAATCACGACGGCACACAGCTATAGAAGCTGTTTGTCAGAGCATGTTTATAAAGTCATTCGGCTAGTATGAGAACAGAGCATGTAAAGCATATTAACTACCGAATGCATATGTAAAGAAAGACATGCTTGAACAAATTGAAGATATTATAAACAGGTAACTTGCAAATATAGATCTATTCAAATAACACATGCATAGGCTAATCCAACTAATCTGCCGCACGTTTAGTCTTCATAAACCGGTCAGGCGTAAACTCAAGCGAAGCTAATCCACCGCATGATACCACTTGCTATAAGCCTACACCACTTCTTATAATTAGATTAATCCACCGCATGATACAATCTAATTATAACAAGCTAAAAGCATGTATGTATTTGAACAGATCTATAAAGGCGCATTACTCGTGTAAGCTTAACCAAGATCGGCAAACCAGCCGAATTGGGGTCCATGAAGAAGGAACAAACAAGCAAGCATGATTAAACTAATCTAAAACCTGCATCTGTCGCATGACACCTAGTTTCATTAAAGCCTAACCATGATTGATATGCATGAACCCACAACATGTAACAACCTAGACTGAAAGTTGATTCAGCCATCATGATCTTATGATTAAAAGAGGGCACAAGCAAACTCGTGCGACAAGGCCAAAACAAAGATCAATCTAGATTGGGCAAAACAGTGTTACAAGAATTAAATAAATAAAACATATAACACATGATAACTTAATGAATCTATTGGATCTGCCAAATCTAATAGGACCGATAACTATTTTTACTCATGACTTAATCCGCCGCACGATACAAGGCATAAGCAAAAACTTCCCGTCATAAGCTTAAATCCGCCGCACGATACTAAGCTTAACATACGAGACTACTTGCATCATATCTAAATCCACCGCATGATACTAGACATGATGGCAAGGTTGCCGGTACTTACGGAGGTCGATGGATCGATGATTCCTCTCGAAGAACTCGACGACACGACTAAGGACTCGAAGGTGGCACGGGGCCGGTTTGTATTGATATGGTTGTGAACAATTTTACAATGGTTGAGGGTTTATATTTATACCCTGGACGAAACACGAGTCCTAAACGATTACAATTTGCATAATAAAATATGGAAAGATACAAATTCTACTTCCCAATTCTTCGGCATCCTCCATCATCACGTGTCTTCTTATGCAAGTCGGTTTTATTCTGCAACTTCTATCTCCCGAATGGAGCTACCGTCTTGTAAAATAGCCGACCACACAAGCATGCTCCGAAACCCTGAAGACCAAATAGCCATCCGATTGCTTGCCGAATCCTTCCTTCTCTGCTGGCTGGGTCCACCTGTCATACTCTTACGCGTGGAAGAATTTGGTGTCAACACAACGCTATTAACAAAACTAGCTTGGGGGAGACGCACCCCCGTTATCTTCGCGATTCAGGTATGTCTTTATTACTACTACTACTACTACTATTAGCTTTATCTTAAAGTGTGTTAGATTAAATAAATAAAATAGTGTGTCTAGTGTGTTTTAAGAAGTTGATGACCAAAGAAGAACCTGCTCTCTCTAATCTTTTGCATGGAAATGATGAATAGTTTCTCTATCTAATTTCTTTCAAGTACCTAGCCTTCAAAGCATGAGTTCTCCTCATTAATAATGATGCCTTAAAATAAAATTAAATGCATGGTTGGCAAATACTTGATCTAAGGTCTAGGTAAATGGGGATATGACATGTGATGATCCGAGCTGCTATTATCTTGTTCTAAACAACACTAAAGTTCCGGAGATTTCTAAATATGAATATGACTAATAATTGCATTGAGTTAAATTAAGCTTTGTGACCCTGTGAGTAGTTTATCATGCCATTGAATTGAGATCACTTTCACATTTCATCCGTCTTCCGCATAAATGCTCATAATTATCTGTTGCTATCCTCTCAGAAGTTTGTTGGAAGCATGTGGCTATTAAAAAAAGAGAAAAAAAGAAGAGAAAAACAAAAACAAAAAGAAAGAAAGAAAGAAAGATCCGAGGAAATAAAAAGGGACAAGTGTCCGAAACCTCAAAAAGATAGATCCCGAGGAAATAAAAAGGGACAAGTGTCCGGAACCTCGAAAGAAAAAAATGTCAGAAAAAATGGGCACGTGCCCGACAGTAGAATTAGCCTAATAGCCATATGTCTCTGATAAATAGAAGAGAGTGAGTACATTCAAAAGCATCTGACTCCATTTTTCCATACACATGCACTTCTTGATTCAATGGTTGGTTGACTTTCTCTTTGGATCCATTGTTTAATTTGACAACACATGTATTAAAGCTTTTGAAAATCAAAACTCCGGGATAAAGGTGAAGTAAAAGAACTAGAGACATAGTGCTTGATTTGATCGTTCAGTCTTTCAACTACTCAAGATCTAAGGTAAAAGTAATAAGCCCCATGAAGAATAACATAATATATTTTGGAGAATTTTTGTTTAACAGCAGGTATACTTGTTGGAAGTGAAGATATTGTAGGAACTCCTGATCCATTGATAAGTTTTGGTTTTGCTAAGGGACTAGCAAAGGGTAAGCTTGGGGGAATTGTTGACACTGGTTATCGATCAA
The DNA here is from genome assembly GCA_009763385.1 of Coix lacryma-jobi var. lacryma-jobi. NCBI lineage: Eukaryota > Viridiplantae > Streptophyta > Magnoliopsida > Poales > Poaceae > Coix > Coix lacryma-jobi. The sequence continues at coordinate 55,184,471 of CM019824.1, forward strand.
AATTAAAGGATAAATAAATATGAAAAGGGCATGAATTCAATCACCAACAAACGTTTAGGGTTTTAATTGATAATATTCCACGAGTTTTGGTGAATTGTGATTCTGCAGGGACTAAACCAGGAAACCAGCACTGATTGCTTCCCCTAGAAGGAAACCGACGCGAGATAACGCAACCGACACGTCAGGAATATTCTAGAAGACTCCAGAGGACACCAGAAGACACCAGGAGGTCGACCACCACGAGAGGATGACAGGTGGGATCGACCGGTCCCACCATGAGACCGGTCGGTCTCCCCCCGGGCCTGCTGGCTTCCGTCTTCTGCAAGCTACCTCCACCGCCTTTGAGGATCCATCTCAGCCCTATGTGAAGTCGGTTTGATCTAACGGCCACGGTTGATCCCTCAGGGCTATATAAGCAGCCCCAGACCCCCCTCTACAGGCATCTCCATCTTCATTATTCATCTCCACATCAGAAACTAGGGTTTCAATTAGAAGTAGAGGTCCCTCTAGATGAATCTCTTCTAGTTCATCTAGAATTAGATCTAGTTCATCTAGTTGTAATCAAGAGCCAGCTATCAAGTAGAAGACTAGTTACCCCTCTAGTTAGGTTTAGAACCTAGTCTTATACTAGAACTAGAAGAGAGAGAGAGAGAGAGAGAGAGAGAGAGAGAGAGAGAGGAAGAGATCAAGAAGGAGCTCCGGCCTGTCGGATCAACTTCTTCATCTTGTACCTGCGGATTCAAGTTCATCATCAACTTGCTTCAGCGATTGTTTCGGTAATCAATGTCTATATTTAAGTTTGAGCCATTGTTCTTATTATTCTTAAGGTTTGTGACTCTCTTTTGAGTGCTTTAATTCTAAGTTGCTCTAGAGTTAAAGTAGTTGGATAGTGTAAGCGTGGTGCTTAGACTTGATAACTCATCATAAATGCCTCCTATAACGCCGGTAGTAGTGGTTGTTCGCAAGGGTGACTCTTATAGCCTTGTTGATTCTTCTATAGTCCACTTACCCGTGTGTAGGCTCGGTAGGATTATACATTTGCATAAAAGACTCATACTCTGTTTGTGACCTTTTATGGCAACTTCCCCACTAAGAATAATATAAACATATCACTCTTAAATTGGAATTAGACAGCCTTAGTGATCCCCTCTACTTTAAGACTTAACACTATCCGTTCCTTTGGGTTCGATATTAAAACTGGGTTACTCCGGTGAAGTGCTACATCGGTAGATCTTATCTATGCGCTTGCGGATAAAGTAGAGTGTGCATTAATTTATACCAACAAGCATTTCTGGCGCCGTTGCCGGGGATAGAGTTTATCTCTACTCTTGGTAGCGACGTTAGTAAGTGTCAACAGTCGTTCATCATCGCGTCGTCGCCGTCGGTCGATGTTGCGTTGCTCCCGATCGACGCGTTCGCCTTCCGTTTCGTTCGGCGATGGAGGACTGTCGGCGGAGACGTTGAAGATGATGCCACCGCGATACGGTGGGAAGTCGACCTCGGATTTGGTGGAGATAATGGTCGTAGACCACGTGGAGGTGGAGCCGTTTGTCGTGGTAGATCCGGACGCCGAAGTCGCCGAGACGGTGTCGCTGGAGATTTCTTAGAGAGTCACCATGCCGACGAGTGGAGCTGGAGTCGTCCGGGCGTGCACACTGGTCGGAGGCATCTAGTCGGAACCAGAAGACTCGAGCTGGTCGGAGAGCTGTCACAGCGCCTGATGCTGATATGTAGGGACCGCGCCGCGTAGCCCGAAGGGCATGGTCGTTGGAAACGAAACATGGCGACGAGCCGGACATGGATCCGATCTGGGGCGGCAGGCGGGCCGAGCGTTGGAGACTCCCGATGGTGTACCTGAAAACTATTGAAGGCAAGGTTGGTCGGAAAGCTGTATGCGAGCTACCTCGATGGCGTCGATGCATTCCATGATCCTTTGGTTGGCCCGGTCAATACCTTCAATCAGGTCGTCGCAAGGGACGATTCTTGGCGGGCGGCATGTCGGCACGGCGACGGGACGAATGGGCGGCAAGGCGCCCAGCATAGGGAGTTGCGCAAGTTCCACGGTTTCCGGAGCGGGGACGTGGTCACAGACGGTCCAGATCATAGATCCGATCTGGAAAGTTGCGCCGGCCTCCGGGAGAACCATGGATCGAGGGAAGGTGACTGCTTGGCAGATCATGGTGTCGTAGCACACACCCCCTACCTGGCGCGCCAACTGTCGACGAAATATGGTCGGCAATCTACCGAGGGGTATGCCCAAGGTAGTAGATTAAGCGATGGAGGCGTGCAAGACGTCTGCAAAGCGTAGACATAGGGACGAGAGACGGCGATTTAGACAGGTTTGGGCCGACAAGTCACCATAATACCCTACGTCCTGTGTTCTGGTGGCTGGTTTGTATTGATGGATTAGAATATGGCGTGAGTTTGGAGGGGATCCCTACTCGCCTTATATAGCTGGGGAGCAGGGTTACAACTTGCCGAATCCTAACAGATTACAATCGGTTCCTTTTGGCAAGGAATCCGGGTCTATCTATTCGGATCTTCCTTGTCGAGCAAGTCATCAGGAGAGTCCTTGGTGGCCGCAACAGCTTGGTCGCGGGCTGCAAGGCCTTCTGGTTGGGCCATATCTGCAGGAGAGCCCAAGTCGTGAAATGGGGGTATACGGGTGTAATATCCCCACAGCTGCTGATCATATTTCGTCGACAGTTGGCGCGCCAGGTAGGGGGTGTGTGCTACGACACCATGGTCTGCCAAGCGGTCACTTTCCCTCGCTCCATGGTTCTTTCGGAGGCCGATACCACTTTCCAGATCGGATGTATGATCTGGACCGTCGGTGACTGTCCCTGCTCCGGAGACCGTGGAATCTGCGCACCTTCCTGTGCCTGACGCCTTGCCGTCCACCCAGCGCGTCATCACGCCGGCGCCCCGCGCGCCGAGTATCGTTCCCTACGACGACCTGATCGAAGTCATTGACCGGGCCAACCAAGGGATCACGGAGTGCATCGAGAGGTACCTCGCGTGCAGCTCTCCGGTCGTCCATCGCCCACGTACGCCATCGGGAGTCTCCAGCGCTCAACCCGCCCGCCGCCCCAGATTGGATCTGCACCCGACTCGTCGCCACGCCTCGTCAACAAACTCCATCCCCTTCAGACTACGCGGCACGACATCTACGTTCCAGCACCAGGCGCTACGACAACTCTTCGACCAGCTCTGACCAGCCCGCGCGACCAGGCGACTGCGGCTCCAATCGTCGGCATGGTGACTCTCCACGAGATCTCCGACGACACCGTCTCGGCGACTTCGGCGTCTGGATCTACTACGTCGGGCAACTCCACCTCTACGCAGACTACCACTGTCGTCTCCACCGAATCCGGTGCCGACTTCTCGCCATATCATGGAGGCATCAGCTTCAACATCTTCGCCAACAGTGCTCCACAGCCGAACGAGACGGACGCCGAACGCGCCAACCGGGAGCAGCGCAACATCGAACGACAACGCCGACACGACGATGAACGGCGTGACCAGGAGCGCCGCGATGACGAACGTCGTGACCGGGAACGCCGAGATCGAGAGAACATTGGAGGTCGCGACCTCCTCTACGAATTCGATAGGGTCGACGATCAGCCTGTCTACCCGACCCAAGCGCCAATCTCGCTGTCGTCGCCAACGAGCTCTCCAAGTTTCCTATCACCCGGAGCTTTGGAAGATCGTCGCCCATGTCAAAGCTATCGCGGTGCAGTGCAACGAGAAAGTGCGTCGCTCCTCTCCATCTGGCTCCTCATATAGCAGGACCCCTCAGAGTCCGCACCACTCCCACAGGAGGCCATCACCGCCGCAACACGACCAGGAAGTCTCCCAAGGAAACCGCGACGCCCATCTAGCTCCGGCGCCCGACGCCTCGACTGGGCCCGCCCTTTCTCCGCTCGGCTCCGAGCCGTCCAATGGCCTCAGGGCTTCAAGGTCAACATGGTGGACAAGTACGATGGGAAGGCCAACACCGAGCAGTGGCTAACCACGTACGAAATCGCCATTCAAGCCGCTGGGGGAGGATCGGACGTGATGGCCAAGTACCTCCTTGTCATGTTGTCTTCCTCAGCAAACAGTTGGCTCCACAAGCTCGCTAAAAACTCCATCGACACCTAGGAGCAGCTGAAGGAAGTCTTCATCAATACATACAGCGCTACCTGCGTACAGCTAGGGACGCGATACGATCTACAAAACGTCCACCAGGACCGCGACGAAAGCCTCTAGAGCTACATCCGCCGCTTCTCCAACATGCGGCTGACGATTCTGAAGATCGCTGACACGGAGGACATCTCCACCTTCTCCAACGGCCTATGCCACAAGGAGCTCCGCGACAAGATCATCCGCAAGAAGGTGGCCACCATCACCGAATTGATGACGATCGCCAACTCCTATGCCGACGTCGACGATGCTCATCGCGATCATGAGCGCCCACGTCGCCGATCATGATCCCAGGAGCGCCATCGCGATGATGAACGCCGCGACGAACGGCGCGATGGAGGACGCGACCACTGCTCTGGACACTGTGACCGTCGTGACGATCAGGACCGCCGCCATGATCGCCCCGAGTCTTCTCGTCAGAAGCTGGATCACTGTCGGTGTCATCACCGCTACATCGCCAACACCAACGCTCGTCTGAAGTGCACCTACGACAACGAGTACGAGAAGCTCCTCAATGGTCCCTGTCCTCTCCACAAGAACGCCAAGCACACCATGCGCGAGTGTGACATCGTCGCCCAAAACGTACGAGGAAGCGATGAGAAGCGGCCACGCAACGACGATGACAAGGACAAAGAGGCTGACGCTTAGGAGCCCACTTTCTGGGCACCAGCGAGGACACTCTCCATCTTCGGCGGCAATGTCGTCATCAAGAGCGAGCAGAAGCGGCGCCAAGTTCGCTGAGATATCGCCTCCGTGGCGGCCATCACCGATGACCCCACCAATGTCCGCTACCTCGACTGTTTGGAGCGCCCCATCACCTTCTCCAGGGATGACCAGTGGTCGGACGACAAGTATCCTCGGCGTTTCCCCCTCGTCATCGACCCGGTAATCTCCAACTGCCGCTACCGAAAGGTCCTCATCGATGGAGGGAGCGCCCTCAACATCATCTTCGCCTCGGCCTTTCGCGAGCTCGACTACTCCAAGCGGGACCTGTTCCTGGCGAACTTCCCGTTCTGAGGTATCGTCCCGGGGAATCCTTCCATGCTCCTCGGGCAGATCACCCTCCCGATGCAATTCGGCACGCCCGACCACTTCCGCGAGGAGTACATCACCTTCATCATCGCAGACATCGACACCACCTACCACGCCATCCTCGGTCGCCCAATGCTCTCCAAGCTCATGGCTGTTCCACACTACGCCTACCTCGTGCTGAAGATTCCAACGAAGAAAGGCATCCTCAGCCTCCGGGCAAACCTCCAGGTGGCGTACAAGTGCGAGCAGGAAACCATCAACTCCGCGGAGACGTAACAACAAATCCAAGGTGCCCAGGACTGCATCGCCGACGCTGCCAAGCTTCGCCCCGAAGATCTGGAGATTCTGGAAAACTCCGACCAGCGCTCCAACAAGAAGTCGAAAGACACGAAGCAGGTGGCCCTGGTGGACGGAGCTCCGGAGAAGACCGCTGTCATCGGCGCCAACCTCGACTCCAAATAGGAAGAAGCGCTCGTCATCTTCCTACAGCGCAACGTCGATGTGTTCGCCTGGAAATCAGCGGACATGCCCGGAGTTCCACGGAAGTTCATCGAGCACTCCTTGAACGCCTCCGCGATTGCCAAGCCGGTTCGCCAAAAGCTTTGTTGCTTCACGCCAGACAGGAAGGAGGCAATTAGGGTAGAGCTCACCCAGCTCCTAGCTACCGATTTCATTAAAGAGGTGTATCATCCCGATTGGTTAGCCAATCCGGTCCTTGTACTAAAAAAGAATAAAGAATGGCGAATGTGCATTGACTACACCGACCTCAATAAGCATTGCCCTAAAGACCCCTTCCTTCTCCCTCGCATCGACGAGGTCATCGACTCCACTGCCGGGTGCAAACTCCTCTCCTTCCTCGACTGCTACTCCGGCTATCACTAAATTGCCCTGAAGGTGGAGGACCAGATCAAGATGGTGTTCATCATGCCCTTCGGCGCCTACTGCTACACCACCATGTCATTCGGACTCAAGAACGCCGGAGCTACATACCAGCGCGCAATCCAGGATTGCTTGAAGGACCTCATCCCAGAGAAGGTTGAAGCCTACGTTGATGATGTTATCGTCAAAACCTGCACCGCCGACAGGCTCGTCGCCGACCTCGAGGCAACCTTTAAGGCCCTCAATAGATTCAAGTGGAAGCTCAACCCTAGCAAGTGCATCTTCGACGTACAATCAGGGAACCTCCTCGACAACATCGTCAGCCATGATGGCATTCGCCCAAACCCCGATAAAACTTCAGTTGTTCTTCACATGTGACCTCCCTCCAATGTGAAGGACATTCAGAAGCTCACTGGGTGCATGGCGTCCCTCAGCCGTTTCATCTCCAGGCTCGGCAAAAAGGGGCTACCATTCTTCAAGCTCCTCAAGGCAGGCGAAAAGTTTGTCTAGGACGTTGAAGCCGATCGTGCTTTCTCCGACCTGAAGAAGTACCTCACCCAGCCTCCTGTGCTCGCCGCACCTATGGAGAAGGAGCCTTTGCTGCTCTACATCGCCGCCACAAACCGGGTTGTCAGCTCCGTCATCGTCGTCGAACGCGAAGAAGTCGGCCACACCTACCCCGTCCAATGGTCATGCTACTTCATCAGTGAGGCGTTGAACGACTCCAAGACTCGGTATCCCCAAGTCCAGAAGCTGCTCGATCCTTATCACCGCTCACAAGCTGCGCCACTACTTCCAAAGTTCTGAACGGGTCACCGTCATCACCGAGTTCCCCCTGGGGGACATACTTCGCAACAATGATGCTACGGGGAGCATCATCAAGTGGTCCATAGAGCTCGGCTCCTACGACATCGCCTTCCAGGGTCGCAAGACAATCAAGTCTCAAGCACTTGTCGACTTCATCGCGGAATGGATGGACATCCAGACCCCAGTACCGACGGAGGCGCCCGAGCACTGAGTCCTCTTCTTCGATGGGTCCCTCACCTTACACAACATAGGAGCCGGCTTCCTCTTCACGTCCCCGTCTGGCAAAAACTACGCTACGTGCTATGACTACTATTCCCGGCTTCAAACAACGCCGTCGAGTACGAAGCTGCTCTCCACGGTCTCCGAATCGCCAGTGAGCTAGGCGTCAAGCGCCTCATGGTCTACGGTGACTCTGCCTTGGTCATCAACCAGCTCAACAAGGATTGGAGCTGCTCCAACGACAAGATGAGCGCCTACTGCGCAACCATCCGGAAGCTTGAAGACAATTTCTTCGGCGTCGAATACCATCACATCCTGCGCAACCGGAACCGGGCGGCCGATGAGTTGTCCAAACTAGCGTCGTCACGATCTCCGGTCCCAGCTGGCGTATTCATCCACGACTTGTCCGAGCCTTCCATCGCCAACCCCGCAAGCTCCGCTTCACCGATTGACGCCACGTCCCCCTCCCCACCGGCGCCACAACTGGTCGGCGCCATCCCGACGCTTCCATCCGACTGGCGGGAGGACTTCATCAAGTACCTCTCCGAGAACCTTGTCCCTGGTGACAAGGTTGAAGTCGAGCGCCTTGTCCGTCGCGTCAACAACTACATCCTGGTCGACGGTGCGCTCATGCGCAAAAACTCCAGAGATGAAGTGCTCCAAAAGTGCGTCTCCAAGGCAGATGGCCTCGAGATCCTCTTCGACATCCACACCGGAGAATGCGGGAACCACGTCGCTGCAAAGACCCTGGTGCGCAAGGCCTTCCGGGCGGGATTCTACTGGCCATCAGCGGTCGCCGATGCCGAACGGCTCGTACACACCTGCGAGGGGTGCCAGTTCTTCGCCAAACAAATACACGTTCCCGCGCAAAGAGCTCCAAGACATACCAGCCTCATGGCCCTTCGCCTGCTGGGGGCTCGACATGATTGGCCCATTCCGACCAGCTCCGGGTAGCTTCAAGTGGATCTACGTCACCATCGACAAGTTCTCCAAGTGGATCGAGGCCAAACCAATCACCAAAGCAACCGTCGAAAACGTTGTCTCCTTCATCGATGAGATTATACACCGCTTCGGCCTCCTGAACTCCATCATCACCGATCTCGACTCCAACTTCACCGGTAATGTCTTCTGGGACTTCTGCGAAGGACACAGTGTGCTCATCAAGTACGTCTCCATCGCCCATCCTCAAGCCAACGGCCAAGCCAAGCGCGCCAACGGAATGATCCTTGACGCCCTGAAGAAGCGACTTTACCAAAAGGACGAGAAGCATCCCAGTTGCTGGATGCGCAAGCTCCCCTCCGTGTTATGGGGTCTCCGCACCCAGCCCAGCCACAACACCGGCGTTTCACCCTACTTCATGGTCTTCGGCTCGGAGGCCGTCATCCCGGCTGATGTCGTCCTCCGCTCCCCGCGAGTCGAGAACTACGATGAAGAGGCCTCCGACCAGGCACGCTCCGATGATTTTGATCGCCTCGAGGAAGAACGGCTGGCATCCTACCTCCGTACCACCAAGTACCTCGAGGGAGTTCGCCGCTACTACAACCGCAATGTCAAGGACAGATCCTTCATTGTCGGCGACCTTGTCCTCAAGCGGAAACTCAAGACCGATGACCTGCATAAGCTCTCCTCGCATTTGGATGGCCCCTACATGGTGAAGGAGGTCACCCGACCAGGCGCCTTTCATCTCTCCGACCTCAAAGGCATTGACGTGCCCAACTCCTGGAGCATCGAGCACCTTAGATGATTTTACGCCTAAACGGCTTGTACCATCTACCCTTCATGATGAATAAAGATTTGTCGATGTGTTCGCCTCTCCATTTTGTCTCCAAACGATTCACCGACCTCTCCAAATGATTCGCCGACCTCTCCAAATGACCTGTCAATCTGTCCAAACAGCCTGGCTGATGCTGAAGGGGTTTCAGAGACGGGGCTACTGCCACCGCCGGATGCGTGCATGAGCGCCTGCCCTCTGCGCTATGGCGACCAGTAGCCCTCCGGCGTGACGTCCTGACCTCTCTACGCGTGCATGAGCGTCTACCCTGTACCCTCTACGCTACGAAGGGAAGGCTAAGCTTGGGCTGAGAATTCTGAGGCTACACGCTCAGCGCTCGCATTCGCGCTACCCACACGCTCGACGAACGGTCTCCATTCGCCCAGGCCACGCCACGATCAAGCCTCTCGAAAAAGACCATGTCCGTGGTACCTCCCTACGCATGCACGAGCGTCTGCCCTCTGCGCTATGGGATGCCAGCAGCGGTTCCTTGGGCGATGCCCTTGACTCCTACGCGCAAACGAGCTCCGCGCTCTACGCTACGGATCCTGGGATAACCCAAGGCTGAACTGTTCATCGCTACGGCTCACGGCTATTGGGTCTGCGGAATTCGAGGAAAATGCAAAGCACGTCGACTCATTAAAGCTTTGCCTCTTTTCGCTCAAGAGTCTATTTACAAACTATTCTCCTATGCTACGTTCTACTACTGCCCTGCGGCAAAAAAGATCTACATCGGCGACCAGGGCCTCCGCGGCCGGCTCCGCCTCCATCTCCAGACGCGCCAACTATCGACGAAATATGGTCGATAGCCTCCATCGGCGACCAGGGCCTCCGCGGCCGGCTCCGCCTCCATCTCCAGACACAAGGACACTAAGTCCCCAAGGTGCTCAACCTGCTCCAAGGGCCGGCCACCCCTCTATTTATAGAGGGGAGCCACCAACTAGCTGTTTTCCCTTTTCCCGAGCTCACACGGCCACGGTCGGTACTACCGACGAAAGGGCCGGTACTACCGGCGGTCCAAATGACCGTTAAGACAGCCTTCCTAACACAGTCGGTAGTAGGATCGGTACTACCGGCAGGCCAAAACTTCCCCTACACAGAACGTCTCCAAACTTCCTCCAAACGTCGGTACTACCGGCCTTATGGCGGTACTACCTTTAGGCCAAAAAGGCCCAACACAGAGAACATGCAATCTGCTCACCGAGAGGTCGGTACTACCGACTTCAGCAACCTGACCTCCGCGCTAAAATGACCATAACTTTTAGCTCCGAACTCTGATTTCGATGATCTTAGACATTTTGGAAAGCTTATTCAGAGGGCTACACAACCGACATGAATACAAGATCCAAAGCACAAAGGATTAGTACAGTTTTCCAATCCAAGATCCATCGCTTCACTTTTTCAACCAAAGCTTTCTCTGAAACTTCTCCAAACTTCTTCTCCTTTGCAAATGTGCCAACACCACCAAGTGTATACAACCTTGTGCATGTGTGTTAGCATTTTCACAAACATTTTGCAAAGGATTTTCACTTGCTCTCACCATGCCACTCGATCCTAGTAACAACGCAGTGTTAGATCGCTCAAGTGGCACTAGATGACCGATATGCAAACAAGTTTGCTCCTCTTAATAGTACGGCCATCTATCCTAAGCCCGGTCATAAACTTCTCTACACACCTATGATCGGTGAAATGAAATGCCCTACAAATATACCTTTGCCTTGCGCATTCCATTCCATCTCCTCCATTGTTGATGCAACACATGCACCAACCTAGATCGAATGATATGATCCACTTCATATCATCACATGGCCTCCATGGTCCATTGATCTTGACCTCACTTGCTCTTCATCATTGCTTTGGTCCTTCGGCGCCAAGTCTTGCTTAAGCCTCCCAACACTCGGTACCAATGGCTTCAAAGCCTCCAACTTGCCCTTCACCTTCGCAACTGGTCCATCAAGCCAAGTCTTGCCTTGATCTTCACCATCTTAGCCATATGACCACATGTCATGTTTCATGTGCATTAAGCTCCTCCATGATCATCATATGTGTGAGCTTCACATCAAGTCCAAGCCATTCACCTCCATGGCTCAAGTGCTCACACATATGTACCTGTGGACTAATCACCTATGTAATTCACTTCAAACACATATTAGTCCACCTAAGTTGTCACTCAATTATCAAAACCAAACTAGGACCTTTCAATCTCCCCTTTTTTGGTAATTGATGACAACTCTACAAAGATATGTAAATTAAGCTTATTCCAAGTTAGCACTTCACAAGAATGTAAATTGCTAACTTGGTTTGGATTCTATGTTACTTATCCAACATTAAGACCATATGAAAAGATTTGGATAAGCACCATACAACCCGACTTTGTAGTGTTAACTCCCCCTACATGTGTGCTCAAATGGTTTGGTTTCAAGCTTGCACACATGCATAAATATGAAATTTGTGGGAGTGTTAGCACTACTAAGTGATGCTAAGGTATACAAGATTGAAAAGTACCTTTGAAGCGTGTATACCATATTTTAAAATCATCCTTAGCATCAACCTTGCTAGAAACAAGTGAAACTAGATACCACATGAGATCAACATTATAATCAAGGTTCTAGTTACCACTTGTTACACTAAGACTATGCTCTAAATACCAATAGAAGGAAAACAATCATCATTCAAGTCTTAGCTCTAGCAAATATTACACACAAGCATATATATCAAATGTAAAACATATGCATTATGCAAGCAAGCAAATGTAATGCACAAACAAATGCATCAAATATGTATTCATGAGCTTGCTCCCCCTACTTGTGTGCTCTCATTGTCCAAGAATTTTGATCCTTTTATATTCTTCAATCTTGCTCCCTCTTCATCCATGTCCATCTTCTTTTCTCCCCCTTTGTCCTTGACATATCATAATTGACATATCGCCACAATTTCTCCCCTTATATCATATCTTTGGCACTTTCTCCCCCTTTGTCATCAATGACCATAAAAGGTATGCTCTTTTCTCACAAAGGGTGACACTAGGGTAGATGGTTGACACTTGAGTCTTCATTTTTTATGGACACCACCATATGTGTTGGAATGACACCATGTGTAGGATCTTTGACCTTGATACCAATAGATGGGGCACCTCCCCTATGTCATAGCATGGGTCATCCAATTGATAAGCTTGAGCTTCTTGTTGGTGAGGGATACTTTACTTGATTTGATCACTTAAAGTTGAGGATCACTTGAAGTCTTGTAGGATACCACTTGAATGAAAGTTTAAACTTGATATCCATTTGCATTATTGTCTTCTTCTTGAACTTTTGTCATGAGCCTCTCATTTGTGACTTGAACTATCAAATTTGCACAAGATATCTAATTTGGTTTGCTCTAGAGTAAGCTTCTTCACACATCTTCTAATGGTTATCTTACTCACGTTGAATTAGACACTTGAATGCTCATCTTCTAGATCAAGTACTTGGGTTCACTAGCTCATGAACAAACTCATATACTAACCACTAGATCATATAATCAATCAAGCAATAGTGGTAGGCTATGAATTTAAAATTTTCATTTGTTATGCATGATCCTATTGAGCATGTACTATATGCACTAACCGCATACTAGTAAGGGATGAAATGATCATGCACATTACAATGGTATCTTTGCTATCTTGGAGTAGAGGATAGTCATTTGATTCCAATTAAGCTTCAAATAGCAATGTGAAGTCCATTTCAAAGCTTGGTGAAGATCAATAGATAACGAATATGAATTCCATCTTCACCCATATGAATTGAGAACCACTAATGATCAAGTGCACTATCTTGTTGTGGTTGACTTGCTTATTCATTTGATCATAGCTTGCATATATGAATACTACTCATGATTTGCTTCTCTATCTTGGGTGTTGCTTGCTTTCTTTCTTGATCAATCTCTTGATTTCTCCAACTAAGCATCTTAAATGCCCCTTTAGATCACCACTTCCATATTAGCCTTCCAAGCCTTGCTTGGTTAACCTACCAAAGGCGGCAAACCCCTACAAAAGGGAGAAGTGACCTCTCTCCAAAGAATCATCCTCGATACTCACTTGAATTGACTTTGTTTGATTGATCCATTTGAACTCTTCTTGAAATGTGACTTTGAATCCATCTTTGAGTCCTTTTCTTTCTTCCAAATGATCTTCATTTGAGACTAGAACTTGAGCTTCATCTTCATTTTGATGTTGGTCTTGATCTCCAATTTGAGTACCAAATTGTGTGTCAAAAACACTCCACAATCAAGTAACCTTGTACTCATCTTTGTCATGTTTCTAACTCATATCAAAACCAAACATAGGTCCCTCAACCACTTATAAACATGATTCCAACTTGAGGGCCTTTCAATCAAAGTGACTCTAGATCAATCCAATAATTGTCACTTTTCTGGCAGATTCTGTCCACTTCAATGAACAGATCATATCTCACAATATATTGATCCAATTACCATGAAATTTGGTGGAGATGTGCCTCACTAAGTGTTCTAGTAGCCATAAAAATTTGAGCTTCGTTGGACTTCTAGATTGCTACCAGATTTTGCATATTTATACACTACTACATGCTGAAAATTGTTGCACTTGTGTTGACAAGATCCACTCCAAAACCGAAGCATCACTTATCCAATTATCATGAATTTTGCACAGCAACTAATACCATAAGTGTAGAGCATGTGTACCAAATTTCAAGCCAATCCAAAAAGATTTGATCATTCAAACATGACTATCATCACGACGTATTCGCCGCAAAGCCGGCGCCCACCCTCGCCATCTCCATCCGCGGATAATGCGAACGAAGGATAGCAAGGCCGTGAGCAGCCACGCTCTGCGCCGCCGCCTTGGTGTATGCCTAGAAATGCCCCCACAGGCCCCGCGCGTTCTGCACGACGTGGTCGCCGATCCTCCTCTCCTTCTCCGTCGGGAAGAATGGCTCCTCATTGGTGCACTGCACCAAGGGGGCCACCTCCTCCGCCAGCGACCAGAAGTGGTCGTGATACCCCTCGATCCTCCTCTGCAGATCTGCAAATTGTATTTGCATGTTTTCCCGGTAAACTGCATACGTCAAGGCAAGGAATAAGGAGATAACTCCAACGCCTCCGACCACACATCGTCAAGAAGACTCGCCGGCGTGCATCGCCTGCCACTTTCGGACCACCTCGTCGGACTTCGCCTTCTCCTCGACAAGGAGACGCTTCTCCTCGCTGGCCTGCACCAGCTCTGCAAAGGCAATATCCTCCAGGCGCGCCTCCAGGCCAGCAAACTAGCCCTCGACACGCTTGACCACCGCCCGGAGCCGCTCGTTCTCCTTGGCCAACGACGCCACCTTATCAAGGGCGAGCTTGCGCTCCTCCCCGACCTTCAGCAGGTGCTGCAAACAAACGTCGACCGAAGGATAAACAAGAGTCGTCCGAGAATAATCTACAAGGCGGAAGTCATGCTCACCTAGATCCTCTCCATCACCTTCGTCGCGTCACCCATAAGGGCATTCGTCTCCGCGGCCGCCACCTCGTCGTCGACATAGATGATCTCGTCATCCATGACGCGGAATTGACGAACCAGTCCCTTGCTGGGCTCCTTCTCTTCCCGGTCAATCTCCTCGATCTCCAGCGAGGAAGGCTCCGATGCCTTCCTCTTCTTCTCCTGGGCACGTCGGCCCAAGGGCTGTGCCTCCGGCGCCACATCCGGCCCTGCCGCGTCGCCTCCTCTGCCAAGACCGGCACTCATTGCTGGGGACTCCGACAGTTCTGCCTCCGGAGGCTCGGGGACTTCGTATGTCGCGCCCTCCTCCGTCGCCCCCCTCGTTGTCTTCGGCGAGGCCGACCTCGCCGGCTCGTTAGCCTCGGCATCCCGTCGAGGGCTCGGCTCCCTCCAACCACCCTCCTGGGTATCCGGCACTCCCTCGGCGTCTGCCGACCTGCGCAAGGAACAGACGGATCGTTGACACGCTCCTCCGACCAAACCTCAAGCTGCAAGATGAGTGAGAGACACTTACAGGCCAGACACCTTCTTCTTCTGGGAGAAGCACTGAGAGCACGGACGTCCGCCGTCTCCTGTCGACTTCTCCTACGGTTTCAGTGACGTCGCTGCTTCGCCAGCCCGCTTCTTTGGCTCCGGGGTCCTCGCCAACTTCTGCGGCTCCGGCACCCGCGTCGCTTTCGGCTTCAGCTTCGCTGCCCCACTGCTCCTCCCCGCCGAGGAGCCCTGCCCAAAGCGGGCGCTCAGCGAAACTCCGTCGTTGCTGTCAAACTCCTCCTCTGACCAGTCGATCACCACACGGCGCCTCTTCGCTGCCTCCTCGTCAATACTAAAGGCGCCACCGGTCTCCAGCGACGCCTTCTTCTTCCCCTTCTTCGCAGGTGAAAGGTCCAAATTGGCTAGAGGGTGGTGAATAGCCTAATTAAAAATCTACAAAATCACTTAGGCAAACACTATTAGTATAACAAATGGCGAAGCTTTTTGCGCTAGCCTAATAGTGTGTTGCAAGCCACCTAACCAATAATTCTATCTAATATTTCTATGTCACACAAACAACTAGAGCTAGTAGCTAATACGGAAAGAACAAACTAACTCTAGCTCAAGTATGATATACAAGAAAGTATATGAGACAAGTATGTGTGATAGACAAATCTAGATAACTAAACACAATTAGTTACACAAGAGATATATCAAGACAACGTATATATAAGGAATTTCAACAAGTGAAATAGCTCAAACTAAATGAACAAAGTAAATGAGCTAGATAGAAGTGGTTTCACCGAGCCTTCGGGATCGCCTTGTAGAGAACCAATCACCGGTGAAATCCACTTGTGATGCCAATCACCAAAGATTTGAATGTGAAGACCAATCACCAAGATGGAAACACAATCACAATAAGCACGCGGGACACAATGATTTATCCCGAGGTTCACGTGCTTGCCGGCACGCTACTCCCCGTTGTGTCGACCAACACTAGGTGATCCGGTGGCTAATTGGCACCAAGCCAAGCTCACAAAGAGCACCACAAGAATCTACCGCTAGCGAGGTAGCTCAATGACACGAGCAATCCACTAAGGATGCCTCTTGCCGCTCCGGCGAGGTGAGGCTCCAAAACCTCTCACAATCACGAACGGTGGTGGCCAAGAACAATCACCAATCTTGCCAACTCCACCTTGTTGACGTAAAATTTCGGTCGGTCACGCCAACACACTCGAGCGCACGGTCCTCAGAGGGCGTACGGAGCAAGGTCCGGACCTTTTGAACCTTCAGTAGATGGTGGTGTCGAATCTTAGCAAGATCGACTTTAGGCGTGTTAGTCAATTTGACCTGCAATCAATAAGGAGAAGAAATAGTTGTTAAATTGTGGAACCTGCTGGCTTAGTTCCAGACAATTCCAAATTGTATGGCTCTGATATAGCCACTTGTTGCTAGGATATTGACTACAAAGTCAACTCCCAAGAAATTGCATAAATTATTGAAAAATATATAAGGCAAAACGGCTATGATATATGTAAAGAAGTATTCAGAGCAGATAAATAGCCGATAAGCCTAAGCGTGTTAACATAGTAAAGATCTATGTGTTCATCCAAGCGACATGAAACCAACGTATCGACTAATTGCACGAGCAGTTCTATTTGTTAACAGTGGGGTGTCTCCATACAACCATAACAACAAATAGATCGATTAAATAGCTTAAACATCAATAGTGGGGTGTCTCCATACAGCCATAATGATGATCAAGCTAGATCACGTCTTATGCAAAGAGTAGACTCGTTAATTCCAAGCCACTTGAAAGAACACATTATGAAGAAAATATAACTGGATCGGCTATTTTAACCGATGCAGGGTCCATGAGGCATGAACAAGATCTACCCGTAAAAACCATGATTTAATCTAAAATCGAATAGACCTAATCTATCATGTATATCAGTGGGGTTCGAGAATACAACCATAATAAACATGCTAAACCAGATTTGTCCATTCTTAGATCAAACCATGATTTTATCGAATATATCGAACGCACAACATGTAACAACCAAGATTGACAAAATAGTCGATGAGAAGCTTAGATCGGCTATTCTCTCTTATGTCAGCATGTAAGATCTTTAGGTAGCCGATCTAAACTACTTTTAAGCTTTAACTGCTTTGTCAATCTTGATTGGGCAAGATGTTGTTTAAAACATAAAGAAACATAAAACATAAAACAGCATCGATAACTTAATAAATCTATTAGCTTGCCAAACCAATAGAGCCGATAACTAGTCAAGATCGACTAAAGCAAGAGATTGATCAGAGTCAAGACAACCTTACAAGAGACGAACTTAGACCGATAACTAGCCATATCATAGCTTAACAAGAGTTTGGTCGATGCCAAATACAGCCTTATTGCACAATGACACGAGCCATTGGTGAAACTTACAAGCAAAACGGAGGTCGGTCGAAGCCGATACAACCCTGCTTGATTGAAGGTCTCGCCGAGATCTACGTTACTCCTACTCCTAGGGTTTTGGTCGAGGGCCGATGTGTTGATTGATTGGATGTCCTTACAAAAATCGGGTTTCTAACTATTTATAGCTCGGTTGACTCCTGTCCTAACATGACTAGGTTACATAATAGGTAAAATAAAAACGACTCGGACTTGAACTCCTTGGCCGAGTCCAACACGTCTTCGAAGCCCATCATGCTGGTTCACACGAATTCTTCTGGTCACGCTTGAACCAATATAAGCTTCTTAATTTTTTCTGACTGATTCCTTTCTTAATAAACCAGTCATTTGTGCTTACAGAATAATAATCCTTTCAGTCCAAAATCAGGTGTAAACACACCTCAACTCCTCCAAGTCATCTAGGCACCGACAAATGCCAAGAGTAACAAGCAACTCAAAGCCAATGCGAAGAACTAGTGCCACTAGAATGAACTCTTTTCAAATCTTAGCACTAATCACTCAATCTCACTTAGTTTGATCAAATCAACACTAGAGATGAGTTGGGAGGCTTGGAAAGGCTCATAAGGATGCTTAGAGATCAAAATGTGCAAGAGAGAACCCAAGTAAGTTGGCCAAGCCACTTATATAGGTCACACAAAATGGCCTAGCCGTTGGGCTGAAAACTCGACCATCGGACACGCAGGTGTCAGGGCCATCGAATGCTACCCCAGCGTCCGATGCTCCGATGAGCACCACATGTCCCCCTGATATGTATCTGAGCCGCCTGATCCGAACGGTCATATTCTTTCGCGCCACGGTTAATGTGACATCGGACGCGCCGATGACAGGTGTTGACATTTGTTATCTATCAAAATTAAAGGATAAATAAATATGAAAAGGGCATGAATTCAATCACCAATAAAGGTTTAGGGTTTTAATTGACAATATTCCATGAGTTTTGGTGAATTGGGATTCTGCAGGGACTAAACCAGGAAACCAACACAAATTACTTCTCCTAGAAGGAACCCGACGGAAGATAGCCGAACCGACGCATCAGGATTATTCTAGAAGGACCTAGAGGACACCAGGAGGCCGGGCACCCCGAGAGGCCGCCAGGTGGGACTGACCGGTCCCACCCTAGGACCGGTCGGTCAGCCCTGGCCCCGCTGGACTCCGCCTTCTGGAACCTTCCTCCACCGCCTACGAGGATGCATCTCAGCCGTACCTAAGATCGGTTTGATCCAACGGCCACGGTTCCTCGCCTAGGGCTATATAAGCAGCCCCAGACCCCCCTCTCTAGGGCATCAGATCAGATTGATCTCATTCATCACAAGATCAGAATCACAAGAGAAGAAGATCATTCAGAAACCCTAGGACTACATCCACCTAGAATAGTTAGATAGAATAGGATTAGAGGAGGCAAGCTTCGCTTGGATTCCAGATCTAGTCACGAGAAGGCTCGGTAAACCCAAGATCTTCTCTCTTTTATTAACATTATGGATCTAATTATGTTTCTAGTTCATAATTGCTCTTCTAGTTCATCATTGTTCATCATTGTTTATGTTCTAGTTCGTCGTCTAGTTCTAGTTCATCGTCTAGTTCATCTTCTAGTTCATAATCCAGTTCTAGTTCATGTTCTAGTTCGTACTTTAGTTCTTCTAGATGATCTAGTTCATCTTATTGTTCATCCCTATGTTCTAGATAGCAATACAATTGATATGACTAAGACATCAATAATTATATTCTTAATTATATTGCTTACAGTGTGCTTTGATTATATATTTGGCATAGGTAGATCACCATTATGTTTATACTCATGTTCGTATAGCGCTCATCTTAATGATCATTGGGTGGGTGATAGATATTGTGTAGGCATGGTGCTTATACACTATTTATCTGCGAATGCGTCCTACGTTCCGGATAGAGTGGTAGATCGCGGGTGTGACACTCCTGTTGAGTCCTTTGTATTCCACCTCCCGAATGTAGTGTTCAGTATGGCTCAGTTAACTCATGGTTTAGGGGTTACTCTGTTTGGCACCTTTACTATGGAGTTGCCTCTTGATTATAAATATGATATGACCTAGCCAATGATTGCCAAATATGTCTGCACTAATCAATGTATACTATGACTTGTAATTAGAATAACTTAGGAATATTTCTTATTAATGTCTGTTCTAATCATCACCTGCTAGGTAGTAATGTTCTAGGATTATCTTTGATTGATTTGCTCTCTGTCATCATTTATCATTATCATTATCATTGCTTCTACTATCTGATCCATGTTTAGAGTAATGAGTGTGTTATCAGTCTTTATCATAAGTGTGTGCCACATTAATTGCTGTTAAGTCCTCACTAGTGTAGTACCATCATACTTTGAATTGATTAGTCTCTAGGATAAATATAAATAATGATACCTGAGACTAGCTTGGGTGAAATGCTTCTACAACGGGTATATTTATCTGTGCGCTTGCGGGTAAATATTTATCTTTAGATCCAGTGCTCTGATATAATCACATTGCTAGCTTCATGTTGGGGATGACAACTTGACGTTAAGTGATGCTAGTAGTGCCCCGTACATTCCTTAGTGCCTTCACTAGATTATTGTTTATGAGGTTCATTCTTAGGGTGATTCCATTAAGGAGTGTCAACAACAGGCATCAGACGCTCTGATGCCACTGCTCATTTCAGCACAGCAATGCATCACATCGGACGCGTCGGAACCCTCACATCTGACGCTGAACCCCTGCGTCTGATGACCACGCAGAGAGGTTCCAGAATGCACCCAAACACATCGGACGCGTCAGATGGTTTGGCATCTTACGCAGGCCAGCGTCTGATGCTCCCTGGAAAGCTAGCTCGCGCCATGTCATTACCATCGGACTCTGCAACAGTGTTTCCTCAGCGTCCGTTGCCAGCGTCTGATGCTCCTTCAGCATTAGTCTGTAGCTAGGGTTAGCCATCGGACGCTCGGCCCAGCGTCCGATGCTGCCGCCTTTAGCGTCCGATGCTTCTAACTCAGCACCTTTCGCTTTCTAACTTCTACCCTTGCTTCCATGTTGAAAGGTCCTAGTTTGGTTTTGGTAATTGAGTGACAACTTTAGGTGGACTAATGGTGTTTATGTGAGATACGCAGGTGATTAGTCCACAGGTACATGTGTGTGAGCACCTGAGCCATGGAGGTGAATGGCTTGGACTTGATGTGAAGCTCACACATGTGATGATCATGGAGGAGCTTAATGCACATGAAACATGACATGTGGTCATGTGGCTAAGATGGTGAAGATCAAGGCAAGACTTGGCTTGATGGACCGGTTGCGAAGGTGAAGGGCAAGTTGGAGGCTTTGAAGCCATTGGTACCGAGTGTCGGGAGGCTTAAGCAAGACTTGACGCCGAAGGACCGAAGCGATGGTGAAGAGCAAGTGATGTCAAGATCGATGGACCATGGAGGCCATGTGATGATATGAAGTGGATCATATCATTTGATCAAGGTTGATGCATGTGTTGCATCAACACATGGAGGAGAGGGAATGGAATGCGCAAGGCAAAGGTATACTTGTAGGGCATTTCATTTCACCGGTCATAGGTGTGTAGAGAAGATTATGACCGGGTTTAGGATAGATGGCCGTACTATCAAGAGGAGCAAACTTGTTTGCATATCGGTCATCTAGTGCCACTTGAGCGATCTAACATTGCGATGTTGCTAGGATCGAGTGGCGTGGTGAGAGCAAGTGAAAATCCTTTGAAAAATGTTTGTGAAAATGCTAACACACATGCACAAGGTTGTATACACTTGGTGGTGTTGGCACATTTGCAAAGGAGAAGGTGTTGGAGTTGAATTGAATCAACTCGGAGAAGTTTTCGGAGAAATCTTTGGTTGAAAAAGAGAAGCGATGGATCTTGTATTGGAATTCTGTACTAACCCTTCGAGAGTTGGATTAGCTTTGTATGTGGGATGTGTAGCCCTCTAAATAAGCTTTCCAAAATGTCCAAGATCATCGAAATCGGAATTCAGAGCTAAAAGTTATGGACGTTTTAGCGCGGAGGTCTTTTTTGGCCTAGAGGTAGTACCGACCCTGAGGCCGGTAGTACCGACCCCTCCACGAATAGATCGCATGCTCTCTGTGATTGGGCCATTTTTGGCCTAGAGGTAGTACCGCCATAGGGCCGGTACTACCGACCCTCGGTAGTACCGACCCCTCTGTGGGCAGCGCACAAACTCTCTGTTCGGAGGAGTTTTGGCCTAGAGGTAGTACTGCCATAAGGCCGGTAGTACCGACCCCTGTACACAGCGCGCAAACTCTCTGTTCGGGAGACGGTTTGGCCTACCGGTACTACCGCCATATGACGGGTAGTACCGGGCCACGGTAGTACCGACCCTAGGGGTCGGTGGTACCGAGGTTTGGAGGAAGTTTGGGAGCGTTCTGTGTAGATCTAGATTTGGCCTACCGGTAGTACCGCTATAAGGCTGGTAGTACCGGGGGAGGTAGTACCGACCCTACTACCGCCCGTGTTAGAAAGTCATTTCTAACGGTCTTTTGGACCGCCGGTAGTACCGGCCCTTGGGTCGGTAGTACCGACCGAAGGCGTGGAAGCTCGGGAGAAGGGGAAAACGGCTAGTTGGTGGCTCCCCTCTATAAATAGAGGGGTGGTCGGCCCTTGGGAAAGGTGGAGCACCCTAGGGACTTTGTGTCCATGGTTGGGAAGTGCTTAGGAGCCCTCTAACTCACATATGCTTATTAGTGCTTATCCGATTGTGTGAGTGAGCGATTCTAGTGCGGTGCATGAGACATTGCAAGAGTTGGCACTAGGTGTTCGAGTTGCAAGCCGGTGGTGCTTATTACTCTTGGAGGTTGCCACCTCCTAGACGGCTTAGTGCTTGTCTCCGTCGTGAAGCCCGCGTGAATATTGTGCGTGGCTCCGGAGAAGCTTTGTGAGGGGCATTGTGCTCACCCCGCGGGAGATCGCAAAGAGCAACTCTAGTGGAGAAGTGGCGTGAAGAGCGCCAAGTGGTCCGGCCGGATCGAACGCTAGAGCTCTTGGTGAGCACTCCATCGTGGAGAGCGTGACTTAGGGTCACCACTAGCAACAGGATCGGTGACAACCTTGGGCTTGCTTCAACGGGGACTAGCTTGGTGGCAACCAAGTGAACCTCAGGATAAAATCTTGTGTCCCCGTCTCTTGTTGCTCTTATTGTTCTTTGTTCCTTGCATATTACGCTTGTTTGTGTTCTTTATGTTCTTCCTCCCTCCTTCACTCTATCTTAGGTTGGGAAGACTCGATCTACCTTTTGGCAAGGAACCAAGATGTGAGAAAGCTACAATCATCTTCTACAACATCTAGGGAAGTGGGGTAATTACTAGATCTGAAATCGCATCTCACCCACTTCGATTTCGTAGCTTTCTGCAGGTGGTCGGTAGTACTGACTAGATGAGTCGGTAGTACCGGTACTCTATACCCGGTAGTACCGACCCTACTACCGGCCCTAGTACTGACTGCATGTTCTTTACACTAGCTTGTATTTCAATACATATACTTGTGCTAGTGTTTAGTGGCTTAGTTTGTGTAGCTAAGTTGAGCTGTCTAATTTGGCTTGTGTAACCTTGTTATTGAGCATTGCTAGTGAGCTTAGGAGCTTTGGGCTTTGCTTACTAGATTGCGTAGGAGCTCCCCCGTGCTTGAAGTACTAGTTGCATACGCTTGTGTGACCTTACTTCTAGAATTGATTAGGTGAGCTCTAGCTAGCCCGACACCTTATTTGCTTTGTTTAGAACCTTTTGTAAGGTGTCATAGAGTATAGGTAGAGGGGTGTAGTCTTGGCTAGACCGATAGTTTTAATTCCGCATTTGTTTCGGTTAGCCGCTACGATTAGTTTTAAAAGGACTATTCACCCCCCCTCTAGTCCGCCATCTCGACCCTTCACATGTGCCAACACCAAAGTGTTTCACCACTTGTGCACGTGTGTTAGCATTTTGCAAAGCATTTTCCAAGGGTTTTGTTAGTCACTCACTAGGTCTAAAGCATTAATATGTTAGAAAACTCCTAGTGGCACTTGAACATCGCATAAGCCGTGAATTAACTCCTCTTAATAGTACGGATATGTATCCTAAATGTGATCACACTCACTAAGTGTCTTGATCACCAAAACAAAGAGCCCTATAGAATATACCTTTGCCTTCGGGCCTCTTTGCTCCATCTCTTCTCTTCTTCATTTCACCAATGGTAGAGAACTTGATCTCTTCAATTGCATGTGGCCATCATCATCGTCCATGGTTGCCACGTTGCTAGCTCCACCTCTTGGCTTGGACTCAATCCTTTCTTAAAAGCTACACACATGCTTAGCAATAAGATTAGACCAAATAGGTTTCATCAATTAACCAAAACTAAACTAGGGCTTTCAGTAGGGGCAGCCTGGCGTTTCCCCTTCGGGTCGCCACGCGCCCGCTGCCTGCTCGACTGGGGCTCGGGGACTCGGCTCCCCTCCTCCTCGCTGGTCTCGATCTCCTCCTCATCGACCTCCTCCTCGTCGACCTTGCCTCGGGCACCTCCGCCGACATGTTCACGTCGTGGATCGACACCCTTCGGCCATGCCTTCAATGGGGACCGCGAAATGAATGCGTCGTGCCCCTACATCGTCACTCATCGGAAGTCAACGTCTACTTGGGCATTTCAACAAACAGCGATAGGGCGTAAAACCATACCTTCGGCGGAGGACGCACCAAACAATACGATCGTCGGACCGGCTCCGGCCTCGTCCGCTTCGTCAGGTCGAACAACACGTCGACCCGGAGCTATATCTCCGACTTTGGTAGCGGCTCCAGCGCCTCGCGTGTCCCGTCGTCGTCATCGCCAGCGTACTCGAGTGCCGGGTGGTCCCTCTCCTTGCAGGGCTGGCAGCGCCGCTTCACGAAGTTCCACGCGACTGCCACCCCATCGACACTTCCCCGGTCCATCACCTTCAAGAGCTCTTCGACCTGCTCCATCCCCACCACACTGGGACGCTCTGACCAGGAGGGCAGCACTTTCGGCGTGAAGGCTGGGTCACACGGTGGTCGCGGCGCCTCCTGGTGGATGTAGAACCACTTCGATTTGAACTCCATTGCCTTTGAAGGCACTGACATCATGATATACTTCTCCGTCGTCCCGTCCCGAAGTTGAAGGTACACCGACCCGACGATGTTCGACGAACTGGTGCCGTTAATCTTCAGCCGGAAGAAGTGGCGGAAGAGATTGAAATGGGGCTCGATGCCCAGATACGCCTTGCAAAAATGAATGAAGACCACTATGTGCAACATGGTGTTCGGAGTCAAGTTGCACAACGCAATCTGGTAATACTCCAACAGCCCGTGAAGAAAGGGGTGGACCCGAATCCCAAAGCCACACCTGAAGAATGCTTCAAACACCATGAGCTCTGGGGTATTCGGCATCGGGAAATCCTCCAGATAAGCCTCCCTCCACCCACCGGTCACCTCATCTGGAAGCACGCCGACGACGATGAGATCCTCCAGGTTCTTCTTCCAGAGGACGCTCTGGGTCCACCCCACCGCCCAGCTCGGTTTCTCCACCAGGTCGTCGGACCTCGCCTCTGACACCTTCTTCGCCTTCGCCGCCGCCGCCTTCGACTGCTTGCCACGCGCCATTGTTGTGGCAGAATCTCCCGGTAATGTGGCCCCACATGCACACGTCACCGTCTCCCTGAGCTCTAATGATTGTGCATGTGTACCACGTCACTGGAAAGATTTGTCGGGTGTCCCTGAGGGAACCCCGAACTATCCACAAACCACAGGATCATCATCATGCAGGGTGGAATAATTACTACAACATTTGTTACAAAACTCCATCAGAGTGTGGAAGCAAGATAGATAAACTTTACAAAACATGAATATGTTACTTTTTACAATAAACTTAACTTAGATTGCGGAAGTAGAGAAGTACTATGGAGCCACACTTAAGTAGAGAACCTAAGTTGGAGAAGAAGAGCAACCAGATCATGTCGAGCCCACTGACATGATCGTGATCGACATCACCTGTTAGAAACCTGCAACAGGGAATTAACAAACCCTGAGTACTATTGGTACTCAGCAAGACTTATCCGTCAACAGAAAAGACTTCAGGGTCATGCTGGTTAATGGGATATAATGGGGCTAGCAAAAGAGAAGAGATTTACAGAAAAGCTTACTAGCCTAGTTCAATGATTGAACATTTTGAAAATATCATTTATTATCAAGATATGCTATTCTAAGAATTCAAATCATAAAACTTTTCTCATTCCTTTCTAGAGTTCCATAGATTAATACTACGTTGAGGGTGCGAGGATCAAGTCTCCTTTTCTCATAGAGCAACGACGATTCGAACCGCTTTTATACCCGACCGGGGCTTCTCAACCACACGACATATGCAGGACCCTAAACCTTCACATATCGTCACTTGCAGGACTCTAACCTCCTTGTGCACGACATGTGTAGGACTCTAACCTCCATATGTCCACCTTACTCACGGATCCTCCAATGCAGGAATAGCTCCACGCCACCCGAGAGCACCGTACTCCTCACTGCTAGCTTCCATGCCCGGAGGGTACATGCTACTCTTGCCATCTCTCCACTCCCAGTGCGTGGTAAAATATCACCTGCATTAGATTAGCCGAAGCTCGGCTTCCCACAGTATGTGGCCGGTACTATCAAGTTCAAGATCCAAGGGCCAACAACAAACGGTTCCTAAGCGACACGGACATGACAAAGCACGACCAGGCCTTCCTGTCGTACTTAGCCACCGGCACAACAGGTAACCTATCGGCTCAACGGCACGATCAGATAAACTTGTTGGCCAAACCACAATAACATTAACCACGTCTTGCCCGGTCTCAATTTCATTTCATTACCACCATTCTTTGTACCTAAGAGAGGTATCCTAACATTGATGACTCATCATCTCTTAGTTTTCTCAAGGCCTAAGCGAATGATAACATCATCATTGTGCAGCTTGGCTACACATTTTCAAATAAAAGGGTATCAAGGATGGTATAGAGATATCCAACCAGTACTGCAACTACTGGTGTCATTCAACTCCTAACACCTAATGCATTTGATAAATCATAAGTGATATAAGCTTTGTAAAGTTGAAGAAGATGTTTAAATGCACCGGGGCTTGCCTGTGTTGCAGGGAAGACAGGATCCACACAAGTTAGTGCCTTCATCTTGAGTTAAAGTCTGCTCGACGAAGCTTGTCCAACAAGGATCTCTTTCTGAGGCTTGTTCGACAAGGGTGATCACCAAAGCTTGATCAACACGACTCTAACACTCTCGTGCACTACACGTAGATACAAGATGTATGCTTTAGTATGATGCCATGCGATGCATGCTAAGGTGCAGGACAAATAATTTCATAACAAAATCTAAACAGGCTAAGGAAAGTCGAGTACAACTTTCCTTCACAGTAAAGTTGCAAGCCAACAAAACCAACTTGCAACCTACCGACTAAGGTTCCTAACATAACACACGACTATCACCAAACAATCTTAGGTTGGTTAACTAATGTGACTAAGGTTCATATGAAACATCAACCAAGCCATGGGATGACATGATAGAAATGTCCCATGGTCTTCATTCATGGACCAAGTTCACATCAACATAATCCAAGAAAGGTTGTCCAGCTTTTGGACAGATTTACACATACTACTTCAACCATCTATAACCAGAGCTACCAACATCCAAAAGGGGTGATGTTAGACAATTTGGAAATCTTAACAAATTGTCTGCAAACTTGTTATGGTCACCTAGGGCTGGTTCTATAGGAAACTAGGTGAAACAGCTGGGACAAACATCTCTGTCCAGATTCTGGACAGGGTTGATTATCCAACTTCAAACACCTATAACAGGGGTTCTAGGTCACCAAAAGTAGTGATCCTTAACATTTTGGAAAGATTATAAAGTTTACTACAACTTTCTTATTATGGTCAAAAGGTGGTTCTCTAGTTAATTAGCTCAAGCAACTCAATTACTCAGATCTGGCCAAAAGATAGGGCAGATCTGACTTGTTGACTTACAAAAACCATAACTCCCAATCTAGCAGGCCTAAAATCATGAAATTTTAGGACAAGCTGGATATAGAAGTTTTCTACAACATTGGTATACAAACCATTTCCAGAAAACCTAGTTTTTTTTATGAACTAAGCTTCTCAATGCAATCTGCTCCCGCAACCACACAACATGCAAGAAAGATCAAGTATAAGACTTAATCTACAAACAAGATCATACAAGACAAACCCAATTTATGAACAGAAAACCATCAAACAAAGAAGTATTAAGGTAATAAAGGTTAACCCTAACCTTTTACTTATTACCCTTGCTAACTAATTACTTAATAAAGTTTTATTAATTAAATAAAGAAATTAGGGTTAAAATAAAGTTTGTCAAATTGAGCTCAAACTTTTAGTGATGGTTGATTATGACAAGCTATAGTTGCAAAACAATTTTCATGATTTTTGGACATATATTTAAGCCTACAAAAATTATCAAAGACCCATTTATTAATTAAATGGCCTATTTAAATCACCATAAAAAATTATTAAACTTTCAAGTTTCATATTTTTCATGAATAGAGCACATCACAAGGATTACAACAAATTTATTTCACAAATTTTGGAGCACCAGAGAATTATCTAGGCATTAATCAAACATCGGCACAAAATACACTTTAGAAAAAGAAAAAGGATAAAATTCCTTTTCTCACCTTCCCTCCTTCCACCCACATCCGCTAACAGGCGGGCCAGGGGTCAACCGCCCTGGCCAGGCTTTGACCGCACGAACAGGGCGGCGGTAAGCCACGCCGCACGCTGACGGCGGCCTCACCGGCAACGGGGAGGACACTGACGTGCTCGGGGAAACATCACGCATCGTCCTAGGGAGTTAGTTGAGCTTCTAGGGCACCGGAGCTTGCCTGTCGTCGGCCATGACGACTCGACAGCGAGCGGCCCGGGGGCACGACTGTGCTCTGACTGCTACAGCGGGATAGCGGCCCAGCGGACGACTTCTAGGGCACCGGGGACTCACCGTGGCTCTTCGGTGCTGCACGGAGAAGGCAGAGTTGCGCCGGGGCAAACTAGCCACGGCGGAGCAGAGACAGCGGCGGTTCTGCCGGAGCTAGGGAAGAACGCGCTAGCGCGGGGCGTTACCGGCGACTAGAGCTTGTGCAAGCGGACTCAGGAGAAGGGCAAGGCATCTACTACGCTGCTGGCGAGGTGGAGCGGGTCGGGGCAAAGCAGCGGCAGTGAACGGCCTCGGCAGATACTCGACGGCAGCAGGCTCTGCTCTTGCTAGGAGCAGAGATGGGAGAGGAAGAAGGTGTGCACGACATGAGAACAGGGCGGTTGCGGGGGTTTCTAGAGGGAGCTACCTCCTGCTTGAAGTCGTCCACGTTGATGGACGCACGGCGCACAGCGCTTGGCCGGCCGATGCGGCGGCGGCGTTATCGGCCAGGAGCAGAGCACCTCTGTTCTTTCCCCCCTTGCTGAGCACCGTAGATCAGAGACATGAATCATTTTCTTTCTTTGATTTCATCCAAAACTACTACACGACAAACAAAACTCCCAACATGAAAGTTGTTCCAAAAATTAGGATCCACAACTTTCATTTAAGGAGCACACCCAAAATATGCTTGGACTTTAAAATCATATTTTGAATTTGAAATGCACTCAAACTTAGATTCAAAATTACTTTTGAATTTTCTAAACAACTTCAAATTTTACCAATATAAAAGTTGTTCCTTATGAAATTATCTACAACTTTGTTTTTAGTCATATATCAAAATTTTGCTTAATTTTTGAACTACACAAAAGGGGGTAAAACTAGGGTTTAGAAAATTAATTTCTAATCTGAAACCAATTCAAACTAGCTTTCCAAATTACTCTAGATTTCCTTTAAGAACTTGAAAATCTACCTTAATAAAAGTTATTTCTTTTAATCTCTTCTACAACTTTGCTTAAAGAACCAAAGTCTAATTCTTTTTAGTTTTTGAAATCTAGTTTAGGGGTCAAATTCAGGGTTTGAAAGATTTCCAATCTATTCAAACTTTTGTACAGAAACTTGGAAAACTTTGAATACCAAAGTTGTACCTCTCAATAAGAGCTACAACTTTGCCTTTGGAATCATTTTGAAATTTGACATCCTTTTTGATTTATAGAAAAGGGAAATAAAGAGGACTATTAAAACTAGGTTTTCTTCACACTTGTCATTCATGTGATTCACCTCAACAACACATTCAAACAACATACAAACCAAACATGGAAGTCATCACTCAAGATCATACAACACTCATGTCAAACGTATAAAGCATCACATTTATGCCTTAAACATCACATGCTTTTATGCCATGATGCTTGTTGATTATGCAAACTAATCATCTAAATTAGGGTTTATATTTTGCTTAACACCTGGGGTGTTACAATTGCTTACTCGAATAGGCGGATCTGGACTTGGATCTAAGGATGAACAGGAAGTTGGCGCTCGAGCTCCACTCGTGTGGGGGAAGGAAAGCAAAGGGGGCGAACGCTCTGAGAAATGGATGCAGCAAGCAAGTGAGGAACCGTCGCCGCGAGCTCCGCCTTTTATATCGCGCAGCCCGATCCCTCGACTCCAGGGTTTGTGGGGGCATGCGCCCACTTCCCCCATGACTGCCACATCGCCCGCGGCGGTCGCACGCGTGCACGCCCTCCACGTCCCTCTTAGTGGGCCGTTGGGCCTACAGTTTGCAAATACGGCCTGCACGTTCGACTTCTTCATTTTTATGACTCTGTTCATTTTTCTCCCGTTATGACTAATGGTCGCATTGATTCTTGGGATCAACCCCACCAGTTAGTTGTGCCTTTTTCTCAGGTGAACAGTAATCGCTACTGTAATTAGTCGACGCCACACAAAAATTCCTCGATCACACTCGGGGACTTCAGAATTTCGTATTCATCCTCGGGGACTTCGTCTGTAATTTTTTTCGTGCTATTATATTTTCTTTGACCCTGCTACAAGAACTGCTTCTTATAGCGGGCTCGGGAACTACGTGTACACACGTCATTTTTTATAAAATTACCGTGTTTGTTTTCTGCAGATATTTTACAAGCTCGGCACCACGTGCCTACAACACCTACTCCCAAGCTTGGGGACTAAGTGGATACACTTCACCTATCGGTGAACGTATTTTTTCTTTTTCCTTTGCAGCTCGACCTGGACTGACACAGACTTCTACTGGGACGTCGTTGGCCCTTGCAGTCTGGTCACGCTCCAAGTGTATACAATTCACCAGAAGAAAGATCCTCAAAAATTTTCATGCAACACTTTGCATCCTTCTGGCAGGACGACGCTGAACACTTCACGCGGCTGTACTGCGTTTTCGACTACTACTACGACATCAACAACCAGTCTAATCTAAGCCTGGACGAAAAACTCGAAACTCGCTAGCTCACTCGACTCGCTCGTTAATGGCTCGGCTCGAGCTCGACTCGTTTTATAATGAGCCAGCTCGTTTTATAACGAGTCAGCTCGATTTATAACGAGCCGGCTCGAGCTGGCTCGCGAGCTGCTCGTTAGCTCGTACGAGCCAATTAATTCACAAGCCAACAAACTCAAATTAGCTATTGTAGAATGTCTAGGCGTCCAGCAATGTGGAGGAAATTATATTTGTTCTTACGTGTTCATATAGGTAAGAAGATATAATCATACAAGAGAAATTATATTTTTATATGTAGATATTATTCTTTGTTAAATTATTTACATGTACTTTGAGAAAATTATGTTTTTATGATTTGGCTCGTGAGCCAAACGAGCCAGCTCGAGCCCTATAATGAGCCGAGCCGAGCTGTTCTTCTAGCTCGTTAGTATAACGAGCCGAGTCGAGCCAGCCTGCTAACAAGCCGAGCTATAACGAGCCGAACTGTAACGAGCCAAGCTGGCTCGATATCCAGGCCTAGTCTAATCTGGTCGGGAGTCTACTCCAAGTGCATCCGCGACCAGGTGACCTGGTCGGAAGACGTCTTCAACAACATGCGACCAGGACTGACCTGCTCGAAAAGCTTCGCAATGTCCTGCACAACGGATACAAAATGCTGGGGGACTAGCTAGTTGTGGCGATATTGCCCCCGTATACCCCCGTGGACCTACTTGGGCCGGTCGCCAAGTACGGCCCAACCAGAAGACCTTGCGGCTCGCGACCAGGCCGTTGCAACCGCCAAGGACTCTCCTGAAGTCTTGCTCGCCAAAGAAGATCTTAATAGATAGACCTAGATTCTTTACCTAAAGGGACCGATTGTAATTTGTTAGGATTCGGCAATTGTAACCCTGCTCCCCGGCTATATATGGCGAGCAAGGTCCCCCTCCAGTCTCACGTCATATACCAATTCCGCAATACAAACCAGCCACCAGAACATATGACGTAGGGTATTACGACGACTTGTCGGCCCGAACCTGTCTAAATCGTTGTCTCTCGTCCCTGTGTTTATGCTTATGTAGACGTCTCGCACGCCTCCTCAAACTAATCTACTACCTTGGGTATACCTCTTGGTAGACTGCCGACCATATTTCGTCGACAGGTTGCGTGAGGACACTCTAAACAATAAGTCTATCACTAGAGAGCCTATTATCACGGAGAACAAACAATATATTTCTGTTGTTGTGTGGCTCATTGCGGATGCATCATGGCCTTTATGGGTCCATAATAAATTCTAGTGATTGGGTTATCGTAGAATCCAGTATAGAACCTATTTACATCCCATCAGTAGATGAGTGACAGATGAAGACATTCACGTGACACGATATATGCAGCCATCGCCTTCGGCTCCTTTCAACGTGAGCCAACGTTAGCAGACATATGAGTTCGTGCACAAGTTTGACACTGCCACCATCAAACATTATTTCATGCATGACGTCGGAACAAGAGTCTTTAAGGTATATGGTCTTTGCCATGTTTTGCCACTATTACGAAATAACTCACACGGATCGGTGAGCGTTAACATCATTTCATGGTTATATATACTTTTCGATTTATAATTTAATAATGCTACTAATTGCAATTTCTGATTTCATATTTGACTTTATAAGGATGCCTAAAGAATGCGAAATGAACTTGTGATCCAACTATTGTCATACCAAAAAAATTTGTCTTAGACAAGAAGTGATACACAATAGCTAAATAATCATAATAAACCACTATACCACAGCCCAAAATTAGCGTCGGTGGGGGACGTTAAAAGTCTTGATTTAACGTCGAGAGATCTGACGTTAAAGATTACGGACGGATGGTCGGTCGTTATATCTCGTTTTGATCACATACCGTCAGACGTTAATTCTATTTAGCTTTAATGTTGGACGGTCCGACGTTATATCTTACTTTTAGCGACCCTCGGCTCGTCAGAACAAATTAGCTGCCCTACCACAAATTTCTAAAATTCAAAATTTAAATTGTTTCAAAAACAAAGACTGATAGAGAAATGAACAAAATAAAATTTATAGGTATTTATGTATTTTATAAATTTGTTGTTCATGACTTTTTCATTCCAGATCATTTGCTATCCAAAAAATTTGTTCATATTTCCAATATTTTGAAATTCAAATTTTAAATTATCCAAACAAACTCATATGAAAAATAAACAAAACCAAAGTTATAGATATCAATGATTTCTACTACTTTGCTGTAGACAGCATAATCATTTGAAATCAATTTTTATCTCTTAAAATTTAATATATTTCTATCAGCAAAAGAAAAGGAAAAAGCAAAAAAAATCTCTTGGGCTAAGACGACTCTATTTTTATCCAAAATG
Source organism: Coix lacryma-jobi var. lacryma-jobi (assembly GCA_009763385.1). Taxonomy (NCBI): domain Eukaryota; kingdom Viridiplantae; phylum Streptophyta; class Magnoliopsida; order Poales; family Poaceae; genus Coix; species Coix lacryma-jobi. Next base: position 55,217,580 of record CM019824.1, read on the forward strand.
AGCGATAGGCCCAATACCACTCATAGGCCCAGCTACAACTTGTTGATATCAGCCGTCCATCTCTTGATCCAATGGCTGAAAACCATTTTTCCCCAAACCCTAGCTTATCTTCACCAAACGCACAGGAGCCCACCTCATCTATCTCTCTCTCGGTCTTTGCTTTCACGGGCTCACCTTCTCAACGCCGACGCTCTTCAACTCTTCCCGGCATGGCGCGGGCACGGCCCCTGCCTGCTCCTGTGGCGGCGCGGCAGGGTCCCTTGCCTGCTCGTTCGGCGGCGGGGCGTGGTCCCTCGCCTGCTCGCGCTGTGGCATCGGCGTGCGTGGCCGTGTGCGGAGGCACTGCAAGGCGGTGGCAGCCACGAGCCACGGGCGGAACCCTAGCCGTTGGCCGCCGTTCTTCTCCCAAACCGGATCGACTACAGAATGGTTGCCCTTCTCCACCCCGTCGACCAGATCCGCGACATGGCAACCCTTCTTCTCCACGCCTCCTCCTCCATGGGGCCCTTTGCCGGCGACGAGCTCCCAGGTATGTGCTTTTCCCAGAAACTTTCAATACAAGATCAACAATATGGTTGGGGGTTCCCAGAAACTTTCAATACAGGATCTTACCATACGAACTTTTATTTCAATTTCATATCAAAACATGAGTTATATTTTGATTGTTTATTTTATAAACACTTATGTAATATCACTATTTTGAACATTACACTTGTGGTATATTTTTTTTGATATAATAATAGTACAACACATGTTTTTATATGGTATATATTTTTGGTAGTTACGTATGAGCATTTACCTATATATTGTTGAGGGTAAATCATTAAGTGTCTCTTTAGTTAATGAGAAACTATGGCCTAGAACTAATCCGACTCGGATTGGGTGTGTGATTTATAAGAGCTTCACTATAACAGAACAGGCTTTTGGACGATCTATCAACTGAGCTATAGTCTCGGTAAAAAATTACGTCTGGGGCTAAAGACTTTTAGTCCTGGTTAGTAAAACCAACCGAGACTAAAGATGAACATTTAGTCCCGGTTGGTATTACTGTTGGTGCAAAAAGTGACACCTCGCACCAAGCACACAGCAAGCCGAAAAGCTAGCTTCAATCGGGTGCCCGGAGTATGCTGATTCCGGAGACGTGTCAGTCGGTTTGACCTGAAAACCAACAAGGGATAAAAACGTGAGAATACCTCTGTAACATGCCGGGTGAGACCAGACAGTTCCATATGTACGGCTTTGAAAGCCAATCACGACGGCACACAGCTATAGAAGCTGTCTGTCAAAGCATGTTTGTAAAATCATTCGGCAAGTACGAAAACAGAGTACGTAAAGCATATTTAATTGTCGAATGTGTATGTAAAAAAAGATATACTTTGAACGAAATAAAGATGTTATAAACAGGTAACTTGCAAAAATAAATCTATTCAAATAACACATGCATAGGCTAATCCAACTAATCTGCCGCACGTTTAGTCTTCACAAACCCGTCAGGCATAAACTCAAGCGAAGCTAATCCACCGCATGATACCACTTGCTATAAGTCTACACCACTTCTTATAATTAGATTAATCCACCGCATGATACAATCTAATTATAACAAGCTAAAAGCATGTATATATTTGAACAGATCTATAAAAACTCGTTACTCATGTAAGCATAACCAGAATTGGCAAACCAGCCGAATTGGGATCCATGAAGAAGGAACAAACAGGCAAGCACGATCAGACTAATCTAAAACCTGCATCTGCCGCACGATACCTAGTTTTATCAAAGCCTAATCGTAATTAACATGCATGAACCTGCGACATGTAACAATCTGGATTGAAAGTTGATCCGACCGTCATGACATTATGATTAGCAAAAGCACAAGCAAACTTGTGGAACAAGGCCGAACAAAGATCAATCTAGATTGGGCAAAAGAGTGTTACAAGAATTAAATAAATAAAATATATAACACATGATAACTTAATGAATCTATTAGATCTGCCAAATCTAATAGAGCCGATAACTATTTTTACTCATGACTTAATCCGCCGCACGATACAAGGCACAAGCAAAAACTTCCCGTCATAAGCTTAAATCCGTCGCACGATACTAAGCTTAACATACGAGACTACTTGCATCATATCTAAATCCACCGCATGATACTAGACATGATAACAAGGTTGCCGGTACTTACGGAGGTCGACGGATCGATGATTCCTCTCGAAGAACTCGACGACACGACTAAGGACTCGAAGATGGCACGGGGCCGGTTTGTATTGATGTGGTTGTGAACAATTTTTACAATAGCCAAGGGTTTATATTTATACCCTGGACGCAATACAAGTCCTAAGAGGACACGACTATGAAATATTAAAGGAAAATACAATATTCTTGGCCTTCAACTCCTTTTGGAATCATCATTACCTTAATTGTCGCAATTTTGTTGCCCGATCGGCTCTCGCTTCTGTCGTTTCAATGAAAACTCCCTTTTCTCAGAATAGCCGACCGCATGAGCAGTTGCCGAATCCTTGGAAACTAGCCGACCGCATGGATACTTGTCGAATGCCTTATACGTCCATCTCCGCACACTGGACATGCATGTTGTCCTCTAGCCTTTCCTTCATCGTGAAGTCATTCATGCTAAATATAGAAGTGGACGTCGAGATGTGCATGCTTTATATATATTGCCTTCTTTGCATGGTTGCCATATCACAACGCCACCAAATCCAACTCCTGGCCAATGAGATCAGAACCCTCTGCTTCTTAAATACTCGTTTAATCTGTCACGGTCATGGTCGATTATCCTCGTGATCGGCCTCTCTTGCCATATCTATTTCCTGAATGGAGTAACCGACCGCTTCGCCATCTACTGAATGCTCTTCTCACTGCTCGTTGGGTCCACCTGTCATCTTCTCAATGTTGACCAAAATCCAGTGTTAACACAGGCCCCCCTAGTTCGGAGTATGAATTGTCATGCTTCGAACTATTTGATCTATGTTGGTCTTCTTCAAAAAGCCAAGAAATCCACTGATAGCAATAACATTTTCTCACCATGTTTCCACAATTTTGCCTGTAAAACAATAATTCTCCAATACAAGTGGAAACAAGTTAGTTACAAATGCATATGTGTATAAATATTATAGTTCTTCTATTTTATTGATCAGAAGATGCTGCAATGTCGACTACATCTCAAATGTATCATATTTTACAACTAAAATTTCTTTTAAACTTGAATAAAATGGTACCTTACTCATCCATCCGTCTCTTTAATTATGGGGCTTTAGATCTCACTGAGTCTCCAAGCGATTGCAAAACCGAATAGCTACAGAAATGCTTATCTTTTACCCCTTGATCACTTTTCATCCGGAGTTTTTATCATTATATTTATATAAAATCGTATCACATAATATTGCAAAGTCAAAGACTCGACCATAAGGAGATACAAGTCATAAACCTAGATCAAGAAGTGCAAGTGAATATTTTTATTACTTTTTCTTTTGCATATGTCATTCTCCCTACCTTTTAAAATTATGAGGCTACTGGGCCTTCGGCCATCTTTTATTTTATTTGGCGGTCACTTGACCTTTTCTTTTTCATATTTTTATTTGGGCGGTTTGTCCTTTTTCTTTCTCAGTTTTGGCGGACACGTGTCCGTCGTTTTTATTTCTGAGATTTATAGAATAGCCTCATATTTTTAATCAAAGAGAGAATGCACATGCAAAACATTTATTAGTTTATAACGTGTACGTGAATCTTGATCTTGAGAATATGACTATAATCTCAACTAGTAGTCACAATGATTTGACAGCGCTCAATATGACATTAAGTAAATTTTATTATTTCATTAAATCTTCGAATTTCAAGTATCTCTCAGAATAATGTCATAGCAAATTCTACCTCTATTCATATCCCACAACAACTTTCAGACAAAGTTTAAATTCTATGCAACCCACAAATCTCAAAAACTTCAAGATAAATATAATAACCATTAGACCCAAATCTTAAAGAAATCAAAGCTATAAACCAGACACAGGTGAAACATAAAACAGAGCATCTATTTATCATTTCAACAATGGATAACCCAAAATATTTATATCACATATTCATAGAGTGGAATTTTTAAGGTTTTTTTTTAGTGCAGAGACGCAACATGAGAGGTTTCGCTTTTTAATGATTTTACTTTTAAGCTCTGAAACTATTAGAGAAGCGAGGGTAAAATTACACAAACCACCATTGAAGATGAAGCAGGTATTCGTTTTGTCCTTCTTCACGATGGATCGCTCGATGTTGTACGATGTGTGCATGTTGATCTCAGGCCCCCCGACACGTAGTCACAGCGGCATAATCGATGATTCACTAGTGTCCTCCTTTCTCTCATCCGAGACGTCTTCGCCGAATACGGGTTTGAAAATATTTGAAGCCAATCATAAACGTCAATCCTTCTTCTGCAAATGACTGGCTGCTTCAGATCCTGTAGCTGTTCTGACTATAAGTGAACTTGTCACCATTGCATGTGTCTTGTTGGCACCACCTTATTCAAGGCCATCAGCAAAAGTATCTCTTTCAATATGAAGTGTGTTGAAAACGTTTTAGTCGATGGTCTTCTATCGGTCGTCCGGTTCCTAACGTCCTTTGTGCCTCTGATGTAGCTTTTCATAATCTTATCACCAGATTGAGCTTTGCGTTACTCAGGGAAAGGTAAAGTTATATTAATAGGAGCCAAAGGTTCTGTCTTATCGGTTTTTGCTTAGTATGCCTTTGACTTTCTTCTTGTTGAGGAACTGGAATGTTTTAGGTGAGCATGCTGTCAGGTAACTCACGGTAGCTTCGAAGAACGTCATTTTTGATGAAGCTGAGTGTGCCGTAGAGGACGAATACGACTTCGGCGGTGCGTGGATGTGTGCGTGATGATAACTCCAGCCGATTCATGTATGCATATCGGCCAATTAGTATATTTTCTCGTGTTGTTGTATCCACCGATTCCTTTTCTGAATAGCCGATTCCAAAGATGACATGCAGATAATTAGCTATCGACCAACTTCCCTCGGCATGACCCCTTGATACTCAATCGGCTAATTATAGCAGCATGCAAGTAAATCTGAGTTTGGACTTTATCTCTTTGAATATCTCCATGGAAATCTTCCTTTTATTTATCTCTTCATGTGCATGTCGTGTCATGATATATTTGGAGACCGATACATTCATGCATGATGTATTTGAAGCCATTTTATTTTTAGGAGAAACCATATCAGCCAATTCTATCTTTAGGAGAAGTTCATTAGCTTCTTTAATTGGTTTCTATGTCCCTGCACGGAGCAAATCCACCCATGCATGCTATTTGCGTCTTCGTGGATGCCATGTACACTCAGTTGATCAGCAGCTATCCCGTGCGTACACGTTGAATCGGCTTTGACAATCAAACAGGAATTGTTGTCCCACTGGGCGTGCCAAAAAGTGTGTTGACACAAAAAGTGACAAATTGCGCCAAGACACACAGCAAGCCGAACGAGGCTAGCAAAAACTTCCCGTCATAAGCTTAAATCCGTCGCACGATACTAAGCTTAACATACGAGACTACTTGCATCATATCTAAATCCACCGCATAATACTAGACATGATAACAAGGTTGCCGGTACTTACGGAAGTCGACGGATCGATGATTCCTCTCGAAGAACTCGACGACACGACTAAGGACTCGAAGATGGCATGAGACCGGTTTGTATTGATGTGGTTGTGAACACTTTTTACAATAGCCAAGGGTTTATATTTATACCCTGGACGCAATACAAGTCCTAAGAGGACACGACTATGAAATATTAAAGGAAAATACAATATTCTTGGCCTTCAACTCCTTTTGGAATCATCATTGCCTTAATTGTCGCAATTTTGTTGCCCGATCGGCTCTCGCTTCCATCGTTTCAATGAAAACTCCCTTTTCTCAGAATAGCCGACCGCATGAGCAGTTGCTGAATCCTTGGAAACTAGCCGACCGCATGGATACTTGCCGAATGCCTTATACGTCCATCTCCGCACACTGGACATGCATGCCGTCCTCTAGCCTTTCCTTCATCGTGAAGCCATTCATGCTAAATATAGAAGTGAACGTCAAGATGTGCATGCTTTATATATATTGCCTTCTTTGCATGCTTGCCACATCACAACGCCACCAAATCCAACTCCTGGCCAATGAGATCAGAACCCTCTGCTTCTTGAATACTCGTTTAATTTGTCACGGTCATGGTCGATTATCCTCGTGATCGGCCTCTCTTGCCATATCTATTTCCTGAATGGAGTAACCGACCGCTTGGCCGTCTACTGAATGCTCTTCTCACTGCTCATTGGGTCCACCTGTCATCTTCTCAATGTTGACCAAAATCCAGTGTTAACAATTACCAACTCGGACTAAAAGGTCTCCCAACCTTTAGTCCCGGTTGGTAATACAGGGTGACCTTTTAGCCCCGGTTGGTGTTACCAACCGGGACTAAAGTCCTCTCGGTTGGTTTTACCAACCGGGACTAAAGGTCCTTCACGAGTGAATTCAAAAGCAAAACAACCAGAACTATATCACGTGGGTTGTGTAGCCGAGTTGGTAAGTGTGCGCGTGAAGGACCGAATTGGCGACCAGAGGGGGGTGAATGAGAGCCATAAAATTTCTTTCAAAATGTTTAGGCCTCTGTCCTGAAAAATCAACCCCAAGAACAAAGTCGACGCGCGTGATGTCCACGACCCAAAAGATTGGGTGGATGTTCCCTTGGAACACAGCGGGACAGCACACACGCGATTAACCAAGCACACCACAAAAACTGGAGCTCCGGAAAGGAAGCACTGCACTCCTATGGAGAAGAAGAAAGTGCCCAACCAAAAATACTTAAGCCAACTGGTGACAAAAGTACTTTAGAATGTTCCTTACAAAGTTAGAAAACCAACGCAACAAACGGAACTCAAATTGGAGCTCAAACGCAAAAACTACGGATGAAACAACGTGAAAACTGCACTGACCGGACGCTGGTACTGCAGCAACACTGTAGCACCGGATGCACTGTAGGAATTACTGTAGCGTCTGGTCGTACTGTAGCAGCGTCCGGTCAGCCCGAAAACAGCGCTGTTCAAACACCAAATCGACCCGAAACTCAGTCAAATCAACTCCAAACTTCACCAAATTTTGCATAGATGATCACAACTATGTTGGTGAGCTATCTCTAAGAGATCATGGCTCGAACCCAAATAGAAATTCGTGAATTGCAGATCTCGTGCAAAAGGGAAAAGTTTAGAACCGAAAACGAAATCCGCCCGATCTATGTGCCCATGAGGAATTAGATGAATTCCTTCGGTGGAAAGATGTCTCTCATGATGCTACACAAGATGGTTCAAACGGATTTTCAATCCATCCCTTCAAACGGAAAATCTCGCGAAAGAATCGAAGGGAGAAACGAAGAACGCGAAGAACAAAATCGCAAAACGAAGAGGAGCACGAATTTGATCCTTGGATTTCAGCAAGATGAAAGATTGTATTAGCTCGTGGTATTGGGTTACAAGCCTTCTCATCCTTCGCTTCGCCTCGACGCAAGCTCCAGGATGCCGCCACGTGCCGTCACCATCGACCGTCGCGGCTTCTCACCGATAACTTCGCCGCAACGCAAGCCTCTCGGTGCCGCCACGCGTCGACCGTCCTTTTGGACCTTCCCCCGGTTTTGAGGCCCAAACCGAGAAACCTGCCAACCCAGGTTTTGAGGCCCAAACCTGGAAACCGTCCACCCCGAGTTTTGAGGCCCAAACTCGGAAACCCGCGAGCCCAGGTTTTGAGGCCCAAACCTGGAAATCGTCCATCCCGAGTTTTGAGGCCCAAACTCGGAAATCGGCCACCCAGGTTTTGAGGTCCAAACCTGGAAACCATCAATGGTAGCTTTTTGAGGCTCAGCTACCGAACCCGCACCGTAGACGGGATGTGGTTCGCACACCCCGACCACCGGCACCGACGCCGATGCATGTCCAGCCTCCACGCCGGGCACAACGCCTTCGCCTTCCTTCTTGACTCGGCCGACGGCACTTGCGCCACACGCAAGCTCGTGTCCGACCTCCGCCAAGTGCCACGACGCCATCGTCTTTCTCTCGACTCAGCCGATGCATTGCACATCCCCATGTGCTCTCGCTCGCCGATGCCACGTGCCAGCTACCACAGCTGGTCCTCTCACCCTCTGGTCTGTCAGTCCAAGCCTCACGTTCGCCCTTCACCGCTCTGGGTACATCGGCATGGCACGTCCGCTGCACGGCACGCCCATCCTTCACCGCTCCCGGTTCGTCGGCACGGCACGTCTCTACTTGACCTTCACCTCGCCATTGACCACTGTATCCGAGCTCAACACCTGCACATCAACACAGCCAAGAGACACATGTTGCACACACACACCAACACATAAACACACACAACTCAACGCTACCGGTTAGTCATAAACATTAAGCGCATAGCGAAAAATGACTCAACCGGGAAAAGCCTCAAACCTTCCTCATCAAAGTCAATCATTCATCATATATGTTCTCAATCTCCCCCTTGATGAATGCATTGACTAACAATAAAATCACAAAGGAAGGGTTTGAAGGCAAGCCTCATTCAAGTGCCCAAAAGCCAAGCAAAAGCAAACACAAGGCCACTTGATATGAGGAAGGATCATGAAAACTCCAAATAAAAACCCTCGGTCCTGAAAGAAACGGGAAAAGCGGGCAAAGCCTCCACACAACCGAAGAGTTAAGATAAAACAAGAGTTTCATTAAATCTCAAAAGGTACTCGAAAACCAATCTCAAATAAATTGTCAAACAATCATCACAAAAAAACCAAGGTACTTATCCACTTGGGTTCACTTGGGTCGAAATTTCTCCCCCTTTTTCTCCCCCTTGATGATTGAATTGACAAAAACTAGGCACAAGAGATGGTTTGAGATACCAACATCGAAAACTTGGTCCCCAAAGACATGGGCAACGGCTCAACGCAACCAAGCAAAGGATCGGAGCAATAACTCAACAAAGAGCAAAACTCGATCACATAGAGCAAAAGACTTGGTTCCCAAAGACATGGGCAACGGCTCGACGCAACCAAGTCAAAAATGAGCTAGTCCTCAAGAAGAGGCAGAAAATGGCTCAACACCACTAGCTCAAGGCTCGATACCAATTGAGGCTGAAACAACGCATTAGAATGCGAGACTGCTAGTCCCTCAAGATAGAGGCACAGAGGCTCAACACAACCAGCAGAAAACTTGATACCAATCACAAACAGCCAAAAATTGGTGAAAACAGCTAGTTCCTCAAGATAGAGGCATATAGGCTCGACGCAACTAGCTGAAGGGTCCATACCAATCGGAAATACCAAGCAAAAACTACTAGTCCTTCAAAAGAGAGGCAAAAACAGCTCAACATGACTAGCAGGCTCGATATCGACTGAGAAAAACCACAAGAGAAGCTCAACACTAAATGGAGCACAAACACTCGGAGCACGCGGAGAAGCAGCAAGACAAAAGTGACTCCCCCTGAAAGCAAACCTACACACAAAGGCTATGCAACAAAGCTCACAATGAAGGATACCAAGTGAAACACATAAAAGAGCTATACCAATTGAAGAAGAACATAAAAGAGCTAAACTCCCCCTAGCTCAAAGCTCTCCCCAAAATGCATGACTCTCCCCTTTGTGACAACACATAAACTCCCCCTTGCAAACAGCTTCTCCCCCTTGACAAAAGGGAACATGCTGAGGGGTTTTGACATTTTTCACAAAGTTGACACAAACACAAGACAAGTCATCAACCAAAAGCATATGGGGGTATCATATGGTGTATCGGAGCTGGGGGTATGTGAAAGTGCATGTTGCACTTAAGTGTGATTTTGGTTGATTTGATGACAATGTTGATTAAGGATCTAATATGTTTGCTAAGTGTGACACAGGAAAATGATTATCTCGCTATGTACTTAAAATGAAATACAAAGCCAAAATGATGGATTGTTGTGTGAAGATCATGTCACAAGCACAAAACAACAATGAGAATGATATTGATATAAAGGGTTATCGTATTGTGGGATAATCATAGTTCATTTATGATTGCTAAGAAAGGATTCAAAATGAAGCATGGTTGAATGGCTTGAGATGGTGAAGATAGCAAGAAAAGAGTCTTTGAGGTACTAAGCAAGGGTGAAGGGCAAGCGACGGCTTGGCGGCCGAAGAACCTAGCTAGAGTGAAGAAGAAAGTACTTGCATTTAGTCGAAGGATCAATCAAGCCTGAAGATCGCATCTAGTGGAGAATCAACATTCCTAGCTACAATAATGATTGAAGTGACTTGACACATTTGGAACTCCATTCTATCACTTGCATGAAGTCCAGTCACATGCTCAAGAAGGCTATGCTCGAAAGATATCTACTTGCAAACACGACAACCATTCCTCTCGATATGAAAAATGAAGACAAGCGACTTTGGTTCAAATGGAGATCAACTCAAGAGGTTTAAATCTTGTCTTTCAATTTATCTTGAGTAAATAGGGAAGCCGTACTATTAAGAGGGATGCAACATATAGTAGATGATTCTTCATAAGTGCTCAAACCAACCTAAGTGAGACATGAGAGAGCTAGAGCTAACTTTCAGCTAAGTGTTGCACTGTCTGTCCATACCGGACATGTCCGGTATGCATACCGGACATGTTTGGTATGAGCCCAAAGCAGTGCGGCCATCCTTCTGGCCTAGTGATGAACCTGGTGAAGGGAGTCCATACCAGACATGTCCGGTATGCATACCGGACATGTCCGGTATTTGCGGAGTTCTGCCTCGCAGCCTGTGTACGGGCGGTACTACCGACTCTTGCGTCGGTACTACCGACAGGTACTACCGGAGTAATAGCGGTACTACCGGTAGGCCAAATTTGGCCCAACACAGAGAGGTTGTAAAACCCCCTCTTAACTGGCGGTACTACCGACCTGGGGGTCGGTACTACCGAGATCCTTTTAGGGGTTTGAAAAGATGGTTGGTTAATGGTATTTCACACGCAGTGAAGTCATACCGGACATGTCCGGTATGCATACCGGACATGTCCGGTATTTGCGGTTTGGTGGCTAACAGTATCTTTGTGATGGGCGGTTCTACCGCCCCCTGGGTCGGTACTACCGACCGGTACTACCGAAGTTATAGCGGTACTACCGGTAGGCCAAAATTGGTCCAACTCAGAGAGGTTGCGAAAACCCTGTGGTAACTAGCGGTACTACCGACCTTATGGTCGGTACTACCGGGCTCATTCGGGAAGTTTGAAAGTTGGCCTGTTCAGTGTGTTTCTCTCGTAGCAAAGTCATACCGGACATGTCCGGTATGCATACCGGACATGTCCGGTATGAGCTGACTCAGCCAACGGCTATAAAACGGCTAGTTTCGAATGTGGGCTTATAAATACCCCCAAGCCTCCACCTTTGGAGGCTGCTGATTCTACTGGTTCCCACACTCATTCTAAGCCTTTCAAAACACTTCCCAACCCTCTCTTAGTGAGTGATTGTCCTCTAATTGCCAAATCCATTTGTGGGTTGAGAGAGATTCAAAATTAGAGAGCAAGCCACCTTTTAAGCACTTGTGCAAATCGTCGATCTTGTTGTGCGCATTCGTTACTCTTGGACTCTATGGTCCTAGACGGTTAGGCGTCGCCGTTGAGCACCCAAGAGATTTGTGGAGTGCCTCGGAAAGTTTGTGAAGGTTCGATCTCTCCTCAAAAGAGATCAACTAGTGGAAGGAGCATTGCGGGTGAAATAGACCGCGGCTAGAGTGACCCGTGGTGTCCTCTAGAGCCCACCTTTGTGGTAGCTCGCAGCTGGCTCAACGGAGAGTAGGACCCGAGGGGGTGCCGAACTTCGGTGAAACAAATACCGTGTCATTCCTTTGTGCTTTACTTTCGGCTATTTGTAATTCTTCGTTGTGCTAGTTGTTTTGCAAGCAATCAGTTCTATATATACATCATACATAGTGATTGCAGGTTGTGTGAGAAATTGGAGAAGAAAAGGAGCAGTCCCGCACAACCCGTGCATACCGGACATGTCCGGTATTTGCTGACTGCGCCCAAGTTGTTTAATCCTTGAGCTAATCTTTGTGGTGCAGGGTGATAGCCTCTAGGTGTATTTAATACAAGTCATATACTTTGCGTTTGTCTTTTAAGGGGTTGTTTTACTCCGATTGGGAGTTTCCAAGTAATTGGAAACTCACATACTAATTGCTTCCGCACTATAAGTTGTAAATTTTCAGAAAAGCCTATTCACCCCCCTCTAGGCGACACCTTAGGTCCTTTCAGTATGTACACTAAGCTAAAAATGCATGATATGCACAATGCAACAGCTTCAAGTGTATAGCAATCAGAATGAAATGATGCTCAAAAGGGTGCTGCCCTGAAAGTGTAGCAACCAATACAAATGCTAGCAAAGGCTCAAACTGATCAAATGAATACGAAATATGAACAATTAAGCATATGAGCTGTTTTAAGCCATTTGAAAAAGGAGTCCACCACTAAAATAGCACTTAGCATGAATAGACAGGAAATCGAGCAAGTGCTAACTCAAGTATAAAAGGTGAACTACCCCTAGCAAAGTTCAATCATCATGCAATAGAATGAAGCATAAAATTGTGTTATTTTCAAATTTTTATTGGAGATTGCAGCGGTATTAACACAAGTTCATATTAAAAGCATGTGATTGTGAGAGGTTAAAAACATGGTCATTGCCTAACTTTTCAACCGGGCTAAGCCTATGCAATAAAAGCAATCAGAAGCTTAAAGCACCGGTTTCGGTCTTACACTACACGGCTCAAGTTTAACTCAAAAGTGCAATGAGAAACAGTCTTGATACAGTGAGATGCTGACACATGCAATCCCATCTCGATCTTTTCAATTCACTTATACTTGGATCAAATTTTAAGCATAAGGTAAAAATGAACAATCCAAGCAAGTGAATGACTCAGTGCAAGAGACATAGCAACCTAGCATACAAAAGATAGCTCAAGTGATCTCAACACATCCTACCCATGCTAGTTGCCACTCTCAATGGTGAACAAAATAAAAGTTTCATAGTTGATTAGTCAAGTTCACCATTTGCAAAAATAGCTTAGCTCATAACATGTATCAAGTGATCAAAAAGAGCCTAGGCTACAAGCATCATCATGAATAAACAGGGCATACCAAAAAGAGCATAATCTCATTCTCATTGCTCTAAACATGAAGCTCTAAAATGCAATATGTACATGATGAAATGCATGCAAAGCTAGCCTATAAGGAACGGAGCAAAAGCTAGTCTAAAAAGGAAGACCCAAAACAAAAGGGTATCGGAGAAATCCAACTATGATACAACGAGCAAAATGCTTCCCGAACTAAAAGGGAAACACACACCAAACTCACAAGAGTAGAGCCAAGAAACGCTCAAGCGACAGCCAGCAAAATCCACATCGAAAAGACCACACAACAGAAAGAGGTCAAGAAAGAAGAGTACCAAAACCCGAACTCACAAGTGTGTCGGAGGTACCTCATGAAGCGCATGACCGCCTGCTGGTGTGATGCCCGAGGGGACGCCTTGGTCCTTGGGTTCTTCGTCCTTGTCTTCTTCCATTGCAACTGTCGTCGCCATGGGCGTCGAAAGAGGCTTGGCCTAACCCATGTCAAACCCATCATCCACATCTCAACCTTCCTGCTCATAAAATCTGCAAACTTGCCAACAAGACTATGAGCGGAGCCACCAAAGGTGATATCATCCACATCCATCTGAAACGAGTCAGAAAGTATGTGTCCAACATCTTTGGGCTCAAAAAGGGGCAGCAAAAGCAGAATGAGTGGAATGAGACACAGAAAGACCTGGACCGCATCTCGTGCTGGTCAATGTCATCGTCCATCTGTAGAGGGGTGAATCTGCTGAAAGATCCATAGCGCCTACCTCGCCAAAGTCATCTCCCCCTCGCCAGATGCTGTCGCTCCCTGAGGTGCAGCTAGTGCTCACTGGAGAGCTACTCGAATGGAACCCCAAGTCGTGGAAAAAGTGGGATCAGGTCCGTGAGCCGAAATGCCCTCTCCAGGCTCCTGTTCTCCTGCAAGCTCAAAAGCAGAAGAACCACAAGGTATCATCTCGTCCAGTGTGACCTCAAGGTCTCCACAAAACGGTTAGTCACATAAAAGCATAAGGTGAACTCTTAACAAAAAAGAGTCCTACCCATGAAAGATACCGCAAGGAGATCTAAACTCAAACTAGTCAAGACTACCATGCAATAGGATAAAGCACTATATAGCAAAATGCAACCTAGAGACATGATCAACCCAAAACACAGCCTAAACCTCAACACATGCTACAATGCAAAATAATTATAGCAATAGATCCAAAAGCATGTAACATGATAAAATTGTGGAAAGGCTAGTGCTCAAACTAATCATATCAACAGGGTACATGTAGCTAACCAAAACTAGCACCTGAAAATGATACCTAATGAACATCATACCTCTACATGTAAAGCTCATGGAGAAATAAGGTAAAGCATGGCATAATGTTCATGAGGATCACAAACTAGCATGAAAAGTGGAATAGCCACCAAAACTATACAGAAGGCTAGCATGACATGATATACAAGATAGCACATGCTAGACTAAAACAAAACATGATACAAGAGAAAATGTACATGCAAGAACTATACAAGTGAGCACATGAAAGACCATCTCATACCACAAGACATAAATCATAGATGTACAGGGTATGAGTGTAAAAGAAAGCTCACCAAGCTATAAAAGCCTCTTTGGAGGCAATTCTAAGCGGGGTGTAGAGAACCATCAAATCTTGGTCACATCTAAAAGACCAAGTCCCATCAGGCGCATGTTCTCCACCCCGCGTCCTCATATCTACACACAAGAGGACAAAGTATCCCGAGTCTTGGATCCCGAAGGGTTAGCAAGCATATACTTGGGAACCCAAGACTTGGTCACAAAACTCAACTTATCTTGTGGGTTAGCATGATGCAAATGCTGGATCAAATGCAATTGTGAAACACCCTTGGAAGCATTCCTCAAAAAGACAACTCGAGGAGAAGAACGAGTCGTACCTCGAGAAAAGAGGCAAACATCTTCCAAGGTTTTTGTAGAAGAACCAATAGAAGCACCATGAAAAGCATGACGTGGACCAAGAGAAGAAGCACTAGAGGCATGTCCATGATCATGACCTAACCCACTAGAAAAGGAGTCATAAAACCCATCAAGAAAGAGGGGCTTCTTACTAGGAGCACAAGCGTTCATGCCATGAGAAGGGCTATGAACCACCATCTTCCTAGAAGAGCGAGCTTGGCGCAAACGTTTGGCACGCCGATAGCAAAAGCTTTCTTGATGCCCATCTTTCTCACAAAAAGAGCAACGGTACAAAGGCCTATCGGAAGGCATACCATTCTCCGACAAGTGAGAAGTCCCTTGGGACTTAGAACAAGAAGCATCAACAACAGACTTGGTGCCAAGACTAGGAGCACACATGCCATGGGAAAGGCTATGCGACTTCTTAAACGCCTTAGCTCGAATACGCCGCTCGTGTTTGACACGGCGAAAGCAAAAATCGAATGAGTGTCCATCTTTCTTGCAAAAGGTGCAATGGAATATCGGATTGGGAGCACGATTTCCAAAAATATGAAAAACACCCTTGTCATGAGAAGTCCCTTGGACATCACTCGAAGAAATAACAAGATTAGGAGTAGCTATAAAAGAGCTATCCGAAACCTTGGCACAAGTGCTATCGTCAAAAGACTCACGCGCAACATAAGAACTCAACTCCGGTTGCAAAGAACCAATTTTAGAAGCATCAACATCGGAGTTGCAAGAATTGCGTGACTCAAAAGACTTAGCACAAAGACTCTTGCATCTTTTGGCTAAAACCTCATTCTCAAACATGAGGCGATCACAAGTACCACAAGGAGTGTTTTTCAGATTTTCCATCTCCTCTCTAATGCACTCGGCATATGTGGTACGCAAGAGTTCATTTTCTTTTTCAAGGTTGGCACTCATATCATTGTGCTCAACCAACTTGGCGCTCATATCATTGCGCAAAACTTTCAAAGCCAAAACTTCTTTTTCCAAATC
The DNA here is from genome assembly GCA_009763385.1 of Coix lacryma-jobi var. lacryma-jobi. NCBI lineage: Eukaryota > Viridiplantae > Streptophyta > Magnoliopsida > Poales > Poaceae > Coix > Coix lacryma-jobi. The sequence continues at coordinate 55,233,663 of CM019824.1, forward strand.
AATGCATGATGTGCACATGAAATCGGTGGAAGAAACATCACCATTCACATCAAGCAAAGAATCATGAGTATCACTAGAAGCATGACAAACATTTTTATTCAAAGAGCATGAGCTACAAGGCCTAGCATTTATCTCATCAATTTCAGCCCTAGCATGCTCAAGTTCATCTACACATGTGGTGTGAGTCAATTTTAATTTATTAATTTTAGCATGTAAAGACTCACAAGAAACACATGGTAACAAAACATTTGACTTAAGAAAGGCTATTTCAGTTTTAGCACAATCAAGATCCTTGCGTAAGTCAATGCAAACTAGACATGGTTTGGAAGCGTTGGATTTTAACATGTCATTTTCAGATTTTAAGCTAGCAAGAGAAAAGCATAGCTCATGATTCTTCCTAACCATGTCACTACAAGAGGTGCAAGGTAAAGACGCACTATACTTCCAACGAGAAAGACCACATCTCAACCTAGCAATAGAGCATTTCAAGTTCTCGATCTTCCTATGCAAGGTATCACAAAGCTCATCATATCTAACGTTATCATCACAACAAGCTTCATATCATTGGGACAAAATCCCAAGACTAGCGAGAAGTGTACCTTTCTTGGCCTTGCCAAGTTCACGAATACGATCCTCCGTTGAATGCTCATCATCTCCTAGGAAGTCCAACAAAGCATCCACCTCACGTTCTGCCTCAAGAGCCGCACTCCTCCTTCTTCCGGAAATGTCATCCTTGATCGCACGTCCATGATTCAAACCTAAGGACAAAGACACATTGGAGGGGGAACTAGATGCCATTTCCAAAAGCACCGTTAGTGTTAACCAAACAAAAGCTCAACACCTCGATAAACAAAGTCGGAAGAAAAAACCGCTCTAAAAGGTCGCCTTCGCGGATCCGGAACCGGTTAAGGTAGAGAGATCCTTAACTGGCTCTGATACCAATTGAAGGACCGAATTGGCGACCAGAGGGGGGGTGAATGGGAGCCGTAAATTTTATTTCAAAATGTTTAGGCCTCTGTCCCGAAAAATCAACCCCAAGAACAAAGTTAACGCGCGTGATGTCCACGACCCAAAAGATTGGGTGGATGTTCCCTAGGAACACAGCGGGACAGCACACACGCGATTAACCAAGCAGACCACAAAAACTGGAGCTCCGGAAAGGAAGCACTGCACTCCTATGGAGAAGAAGAAAGTGCCCAACCAAAAATACTTAAGCCAACTGGTGACAAAAGTACTTTAGAATGTTCCTTACAAAGTTAGGAAACCAACGCAACAAATGGAACTCAAATCAGAGCTCAAACGCAAAACTACGGACGAAACAACGTGAAAACTGCACTGACCGGACGCTGGTACTGTAGCAACACTGTAGCGTCCGGGCAGTGTAGCATCGGGGCGAACTATAGCAGTTACTGTAGCACCGGACGCACTGTAGCAATTACTGTAGCGTCCGGTCGTACTGTAGCAGCGTCCAGTCAGCCCGAAAACAGCGTTGTTCAAACACCAAATCGACCCGAAACTCAGTCAAATCAACTCCAAACTTCACCAAAATTTGCATAGATGATCACAACTATGTTGGTGAGCTATCTCTAAGAGATCATGGCTCGAACCCAACTAGAAATTCGTGAATTGCAGATCTTGTGCAAAAGGGGAAAGTTTAGAACCGAAAACGAAATCCGCCTGATCTATGTGCCCGTGAGGAATTAGATGAATTCCTTCGGTGGAAAGATATCTCTCATGATGCTACACAAGATGGTTCAAACGGATTTTCAATCCATCCCTTCAAATGGAAAATCTCGCGAAAGAATCGAAGGGAGGAAACGAAGAATGCGAAGAACAAAATCGCAAAATGAAGAGGAGCACGAATTTGATCCTTGAATTTCAGCAAGATGAAAGATTGTATTAGCTCGTGGTATTGGGTTACAAGCCACTCCTAGCAACAAAAAGCTCGGATGGCAAAAAGCTCAAGAACAAGAGCCCTCCTCTCCTCTAACCCTAGCCTCTCCTCACAGTAGCAAAATGAGAATGACACTCTCCAAGGATGGCTGTCCAACACAACCCCTTCATCTATATATAGGCGCATGTCCAAATGACACAAACACCCTAACATGAAGCACTAACCCAAATACCCCCTAGGGGTAAAACCGTCCAACTCTGGCAGTTTCCATCCGACGGCCACGCGCCTTCTCATCCTTCGCTTCGCCTCGACGCAAGCTCCAGGATGCCGCCACGTGCCGTCACCATCGACCGCCGCGCCTTCTCACTGATAGCTTCGCCGCAACGCAAGCCTCTCGGTGCCGCCATGCGTCGACCGTCCTTTTGGACCTTCCCCCGGTTTTGAGGCCCAAACCGAGAAACCTGCCAACCCAGGTTTTGAGGCCCAAACCTGGAAACCGTCCACCCCGAGTTTTGAGGCCCAAACTCGGAAACCCGCGAGCCTAGGTTTTGAGGCCCAAACCTGAAAACCGTCCATCCCGAGTTTTGAGGACCAAACTCGGAAACCGGCCACCCAGGTTTTGAGGTCCAAACCTGGAAACCGTCGATGGTAGCTTTTTGAGGCTCAGCTACCGAACATGCACCGTAGACGGGATGTGGTTCGCACACCCCGACCACCGGCACCGACGCCGATGCATGTCCAGCCTCCACGCCGGGCACAACGCCTTCGCCTTCCTTCTTGACTCGACCGACGGCACTTGCGCCGCACGCAAGCCCATGTCCGACCTCCGCCAAGTGCCACGACGCCATCGTCTTCCTCCCGACTCGGCCGATGCATCGCACATCCCCATGTGCTCTCGCTCGCCGATGCCACGTGCCAGCTACCACAGCCAGTCCTCTGACCCTCTGGTCCGTCAGTCCAAGCCTCACATCTGCCCTTCACCGCTCTGGGTACATCGGCATGGCACGTCCGCCGCACGACACGCCCATCCTTCACCGCTCCCGGTTCGTCGGCACGTCACGTCTCTACTTGACCTTCACCTCGCCATTGACCACTGTATTCGAGCTCAATACCTGCACATCAACACAGCCAAGAGACACATGTTGCACACGCACACCAACACATAAACACACACAACTCAACGCCACCGATTAGTCATAAACATTAAGCGCATAGCGAATAATGACTCAACCGGGAAAAGCCTCAAACCTTCCTCATCAAAGTCAATCATTCATCATATATGTTCTCAGCGCGAGGCGAGAGGTGCTGAGTCCGAATCTCATAGACGCACATTTATTTTTTTCTTGTGGGAGGCTTTAGCCCCGGTTGAGAGCATCCGGGACTAAAGGTCCCGGATTGCTAGCACCGGTTTCCCAGCCCCCGTTCTCAACCGGGGCTAAAGCTCATATCTGTACTAGTGGGGCTAAAGCTCATATCTCTACTAGTGCTTGTTCCGTTGTTCAGGATTCATAACCTAAAAATATCCCTAGTTAGAATAATCATGTAATTTGTATAATAATATTTTTTTATTTGGATTGGTTCCTGATTTTATCCTCAACAACCGAACGGTCCCTAAGGTTTCTTCAACCGAAATAGTTTCTAGCTCTGTTATGAGATAAACAAACACGCCGGAAGGAGGTTATTAGATGAGTCTCAATGAGATTTTATGGAAGGTTTCATGCACATTTAATAGGATGTTATATCAACAAACTGCATGAAACGAGGATGAGAGAGAATAAGTTTGTTTCATGGTTACGAAATGATAGGGACGACGTTTCCAACACCACGAAACGGGGATGAAACCCGCGTTGAGGAGTTCAGGCGTTTCGTCGGGCCACACCACGACATGCGGGAAGAGACAGAGGAGAGAAGATTGGGACAGTGAGACCTACAAAAATAGTAAAATACACTATGAAACCGTATGATGGAACTTTTTTTTTTGAAACTGGGTATAAATTCTCGTTACTCAACGATCGACAAATCGTCAGCTACAAAGACACAGACTGAGTCTGAAATAGAGCTCAACACTTGAGGCTCGCCCACATTACATAAATGACTTGCATCAGGAGGGAGCCCTATTTCATATTAAGTTTCACGTGTTGAAAATTAGGAGGTGAAAACTTAATATTAAGAGTGGGCTTACGAGTACAGGAGTATGCCAGGCCCATGAGCCCATCCGGGATCCAGGGGCATAGAATGGTCGAATCTACAGTACGAGCGTCCGCAAAGTCGAGCAAAATAATAACGGAGCATCCTGGTCCTACGGGCGCAACAGGCTACACCTCTTATCTCGCGCTCTCCGAACCCTCGCCCGAAACCCTTCCGCCGCCGTTCCGCCGCCAACCCTCGCCGCTCTTCCTCTGCTAACCGTTGCCTCCGGGTTCCGGCCGCTGTCTCGGCTCTGTCCTGAAGTCGTGGCGTACGGGGGATTCACTTTCATCCGACGCCATCTGGCCTCCTCTTCCATCTCGCGGGTAAACCCTAGCCCATGCATCGGGCAGCGGACCGAATCTGCGGAAACGGTTGCTGTATTGGTTGGATTCGTTGTAGTCTCGTTCGGTCTTGGTGCTAAAACATCTAGGGTTTCCTTCTTTCCTCGCAGGCTCTTGTTCGTGCGCGTGGATCGTTTTGCCCGGGTCTCCTGCCCGTGCAGGAGCCCCTAGGTGGGCGCGACCGCCATGTTTCCTCCCAAAGGGCCCAATCACTACGGCCAGCAGCCGCCTTATGGCGGGCAGCAGCCGTACGGCCAAATCGTAAGGCTCTGTGAAGGTTCTGGCTGCTTTCTTTGTTGCTAGACGCAGATTCGTTGTGAATAATCATTTGTGTTCCTGCCCGAATGTTTTCTCTATTTCAGCCTAGTAGCACTGGATTTGCAGCCCCGACAGCGGCAGGTGGCACTGATGGTGGTCGGTTTGGTGCGCGTGCAGGACAAGGGGCTGCTGCACAGTATGGAGGGCCTTATGCATCAGTGTATGGCACGCAACAGGTGGTTAACTATAACTGCTTTGTTCTTTTCTAGATGAAATCTGCAATTCAGCACACAATCAATATCCATTGGTGTTGATTCTCAACCATTAATATGATTGGTGCACTTGTTCATCTTATCGTTTAAAGTTGCAATTTGAAACACAAGAATAAAGGACTTAACGTTTTTTTTCTTGTTTTGAAAGTTAGGTGGAAAAGGTCATCTTCTGTTTGGATTATGCAAAACAACTGTCCATCAAGTCCACTAATTGATAATGTTAGAACAGTTTGTGCAACAATTTAAGCAAATTGTGTCAGACTACACTTTTTGGAACAAGAAGTACTTTCAGAAAGAGAAGTTGGTTAACAAAAAATCCATTTATTAGGTTTCCCTGTACAAAACATGCTAAGCTATGTTATTACCTCCAGTTAGGATTTTACGTCCAGTTACACTCCCAAACTGCTAAGATTTTGCATTTTACATCTATATAACTGGTTATTTAAAACCATAATACTAAGTTCGTAGCCTATGAAGGAATTTGTGCCAATCATTCATGTACACTTCTGTTACTTGAGCTGCGTTTAGCCCCTGTTTTAGTCACGCAAGTGACTCTTCCTCGTGTCAATCCCTGCCAATCACATGTTTCAGCTGTTTCAGTCACTTCCTCTTATGGTTAGAGTTCACTTTTCGTGACCTTTAACTTGTACTATTACAGTTGCAAGCATTTGGTTCCCATAATTGTGTTGCCAAGTATCTCAGCTGAATATCCTCATTCTTTTCAACAGGTTGGTGGACTTGGTGGCAAAGGTCCAGCTTCTTCAAGTCTTTCTAGCTTGCCAACTCGTCCAACTTCGCTCACTGAGTCCAAATTCTCATCTGCACCTGTGGGGTCTGGCCTGGCAAGACCAAACGATGACTATATGGCTGTGCGTGGTTACGCACAGAAGCTAGACCAATACAGCACTGATTATCCACTAGATAGAAGGATGTATGGTGAACACTCAGCCAATCTTGGCAGGAGAGATGGCCTCAGTGATTTGGATAGAAGATACACCGATCAAATAGCTACTGGTCATCAGGTTTCATTCTCTCTGTTTTTTCCTTTTGCCTTTCTCTAGATTGTAAATAATCAGTGCACTCTTGTAACCCTTTTGTTTTTTCTCAGGTTCATGATCATATGGAGCAGGTAGATTTTTGTTTCCCTACTTACAAAATCTGTTTTGTTCTTTCTGATAACATGTCGTCTATTGAATCCTGTTAATTTCCTAGGGTTCATCGATGCGCCACCAGCAGCTCCTGAAAGGTCAGCTGCAGCCTGGATCTGATACGAGGTACACTATCTCCCTGTCAGGTTATATGTGATGAATCTAGAATGTTGTTGGATTATTGTTAGAATTTTACTGTCACACATGATATAACAGTGCATCAATTGAATGACCATGTGTTTGCTAAACAATTTCTGCCGTAGTCTTTGTTTCCGTTAGTTGTTTTGGTACTTCTCATTGATATTCTTGGAAGACTAATCAGTAGCAATCATTTGTGCGTTTATCACTACAATAGAACATAGCGCATGCACTGAGTATAGTATGCATTTCTGGCAGACAAGCCGATTACTTTGCAGGAAGGTCTGCTCCAGTCCATCAAGCATCCCAGGAAATTGGTGTGTATGGAAGAGTTGAAGCTGATAACCGCAACATGTCCATTCTTGGGACTGCTCCATATGGAAGACAACAAGCAGCCTCGTTGTTGGAAGGAGCTCCGAGGACAAACATTGACAGCCTCTATGGACAAGGATCATCAAGCACTGGTTATGGCGCAGGTCTTCCTCCTGGACGTGATTATGCCTCGGGGAAAGGCCTACTCCATCCATCTTCAGATCCTGATTACCGAGATAGCATCTTACCCCGTGTACATCCAGGCGTCTCAATGGTTGATGATCGTAGAGTTGATCGGATTGGTTATCGTCGTGAACTGGATCTAAGAGATGAAGAACGCAGAAGGGACCTAATACTGGAAAGAGAAAAGGAAATTGAATGGGAACGTGAACGTGAACGGGAACGCGAATTACGGGACTTTCGAGACCGTGAAAGAGAACGTGAAAGGGATCATGAAAGACTACTAAGAGAACGCGAAAGAGAAAGGGAACGTGAACGTGAAAGAGAGCGTGAAAGAGAACGCCTTCGTGAGCGTCGGGAGAAGGAGAGAGAGCGGGATAGGAAGCACGGAGCTGATCCAAGGCGGGAGCACACTCCACCTAGAACTTCTGGTGATCGGCGGCGCTCTTCTTCTGTTAGATCTGAGAAGCCTGTGCGGCGAATTTCCCCTCGACGTGATGCTGTGCATAGGTGGACTTCCATGTTTCTTCTGTAGCTTTGTGGATGAAATAGGTTGCTGCTTCGTCTTTCGTGCAGCTTTTTAAACTAACATTTTTATTTGTTGTGCTGAAGGCATCGTTCACCTGTTAAAGAAATAAAGAGAGAATATATTTGCAAGGTAAATAGAAACCTGTGTCTGTCAGTGTTATTGCTGAAATCAGTTGACATTGTTAGTTCTTCACTAGCCCCCTTGATGCATACTGATCTTAATAAGGTTCCTTGGTTCTGGTCCATCTTCCATCTTCATCTATTCTTCCTTTTGCCATTCTATTAGGCTTCTCTCTCCCTGGTGAAGAATCTTTGCTGTCTTTTTCTTGTAGTATGGAAAGTCATGATTCCCTTGAAATTCGACGAGCGTTCGCGCCTTACCTTGATCTTTGATTGCACAAGAATATATGATTGAGCAGCCATGAATGATTGTCTTCCTTTTTCTGTTCTCTCTTCCCTTTATATTTAATGTTTCACCAAGACATTTTTCTATGTACAGTTATGGGGTTGTTTCATTTTGCATCCTGCTATGAATTTGATGCTAACTATGATGTTGTTTGCAGGTTTTACCATTTCGCTTCGTGGATGATGAGAGGGATTATCTGTCCTTGACAAAACGATATCCGAGACTTGCAATTACTCCAGAATTTTCTAAGGTGGAGCATTCTGTCCATTGACCTTTTGCTTCTGATTGATATTCAATGTGGCTTTTGATATTCTCTGCCACTCCGATTTGTATAATGCCGTTGTGCAGATTGTCTTAAACTGGGCTAAAGAAAACTTAAATCTTCCTCTGCATACACCAGTGAGGTATGCCTTTTTTTTAAGAACGCATTACTATGCATAAATACTGTTATACATATGTTCCTTCTTGGAGTTCTCATGTTTCCAATTAACTGTACAATTTGCATTGTCACAATTGCTGTGAAACAGTTTGGAGCATGATATCCATGATTTAGATGATGGTGCTGATGAAGGAGCAACTGAGAAAACATCAAGCTTTAATACTCCAGCCACCATTTGGAATGCAAAGGTCTCTATCTACAGTTTTGTATCTGCTTCAGTTTAGGATTTTTTTTTTTCCGTATGTGTTTCAAGTTGTAGATAAATTGCTGATCTGGAGTAACTCGTTATACTGTCATACATGGTATAAGTGAATCTGAAGTAAATATATGGCATATAGTTTCATGCCTGTTTGGATGTTGTATTTGAAAGACCACAGTATTTGAACAACATCAGCAGTATTTTATGTTATCGAGGAAACTGCAGTATTGCTACTCATGTTTGTAGGAATTGAGAACAATTTGTTGTTGCATGCAAATAGATCAGTGCGTAACTTTGTTTGCTGCCTTAAGTTACCAAAGGGCATTAAAATACTGTTCTTTTTTTTGGGCATTGATATGCTTGCTTGTGCTTATCTCACTTCCGGGGATAACCACCATATGGATTAACAATTTTTGTTACATGACTTTTGAAGTATAGGAATCTTTTCCAAGTTATTATCCTGTTGCAGTGCTGCTTATAAATGTGATTGTGTGCAGGTACTGTTGATGAGTGGCATGAGCAAAGGTGCCTTTGCTGACATAACTTCATTGAGAAGTACCGAGGAACGAGTTGTGCACTTGAACAATGTCTTAAAATTTGCTGTATTCAAGAAGGATCGCTCTCTTTTTGCAATTGGAGGTCCTTGGAATGCAGCAGTAGATGGTGGTGACCCCTCAGTTGACTGTTCTTGCTTGATTCGAGCTGCCATCAGGTATGCTGTTATCAAACAAGGTATAATGACCAACTTGCACTTGTACTGATATCCTACTTGGACAGATGCGTTAAGGAAATGGTTCAGGTTGATCTATCTAGTTGCACCCACTGGAACCGTTTTGTCGAGGTACTTGTGAATATATATTTCTCAGCACTTTAAAGAAACTTTGTATGTACTGCATGCTATTTTTCATGGAAAATATCCTTGTACCTGACACTGCTACCCTTTTTTGTTGTCCATCTTCTCTTTCAATTTAAGATTTAAGAAATGTATGTTCCTTTGTTTAATAAGAGAAACAAGCCTATTTATGATGTTGCTGCCTTGTGTAATGTTGCAAGTTCCATTACAATGTCTAACCCAAAAGAATGTTTATGAAATGTTATTCCTCACTGCATTATATTCAGGATTAAGAAAACTATTGCTAGTACAATAAATTGGCCAATACAATTAGCAACACTTTACTCTGTATGCCAAATTTGTGAGGTGTGGATGCATTTCAAGTTCTAAACTTTTTATAAGTTTTGACCAACAATCAGATTGCGTCTATATAAAGATTTAGTAATAGGAAAGTGGTACCACCTGAATTTTATTTCATTGTGCATTTATAATCATGATTTTCTAGTTGGTGACTAATACCACCGAGATCTTTGGTCAAAATTCAACTTGCAAAGCCTTGCCAAGTCAAATCATGCCTTAACATTTGAGCCAATTTGCATTTTTTGATCTATTCAATATCTCAAGTTTTGCTTCTGTCTATCCCTGATGTCAAATTCTTGGAGAGTTTTTGCTGAAGTTCAGCTGTAACGTAGGCACATTATCCACATTTCAGTACGATTAGTAACTTGTGGGTTACAACTGGTTGGGATATTGTGCATTTGTACATTACTTGTATGTATCTGGTAGTCCCTCCACTTCTCACTGCATGCTGATGGAATATTAACTGAATTCATCATTAAACATTCAGGTACATTACAATAGAATAGGCAAAGATGGACTCTTCAGTCATAAAGAAATTACTGTTCTGTTTGTGCCCAACTTGTCGGAGTGCCTGCCTTCAGTGGATGTATGGAAGAATAACTGGATTCTGTACAAAAAATCAAAGGCAGAAAAGGAGCAGCTCACTGTTAAAAAGGAAAAGGTTACTTTGTCCTATTATGGCCTTCCTATTTGGTGAATAACTTCTTTTTCTTTCTCTGGAGTTCTAAAGTTTTTTAATCCTTGTTGCTTGTTTCAGAGCCCTGCTGATTCAAAAGAGCAGATACAAGGTTTGGAAGATATCCATGTTGCATCTCACTGAATTCTTTTTTACCTGTTTTTTTAGAGAAAAAACTGAAGACGTTTGTTAACAATTTCAGGGGACCTGAACAAGGGTAAAACTTTAGATGCTGATCCATTAAAAGAGGGTGATCTTGGTTGCAGTGATATGAAAAATGAGAAAGGTGATGCTGAAATGACACAACAAGATAATGATGGAGAGGGTAAGGTTAAAGTTGAGGAACCTGTTCAGAAGATGGGTGGGGATGTTGAAGGAAAAACTACAGGTGACTCCTCTATTGACCATGCAGCTGGGGATAAAAAGCCCACAAGAAAGAAAATAATAAAAAAGGTTGTGAAAGTTGTTCGGAAAAAAACGACTGGACCTTCAACTGATAAATCTTCTTCTGAGGACAAGAATGCTGTAGCAGAATCTGCAAACAAGACTGCAGAAGGGGAGCAGAGACAACAAAAGAATGAGGATGCTGGAAAAGAACAAGAGGGAGCTGGCATAAGTCAACAGCCCGAAGCAAAGAAAACTGGAAAGAAGAAAATAATTCGAAGGATTGTTAAAAGGAAAGTTTCTGGTTCAGGTTCTCAGGTGACTGCCCCTGCTACACCTGCTGACACTAGTAAGCAAGAAACAGAAGTTCAGCCAGATAAAAATGTTGAGAGCTCAACTGTTGTTGTAAATCCTCAGACTAAGCTGCAAGAAGAGTCAAAAATTTCATCTGAAGAAGATATCTCAAATCAGAAGAAAGAAGAGAAGCCAGAGGAAAAGGAACACCCATTGACTGATCGCAGTTCAAATGATGATAAGGGCAATCACAAGGAAGCTATGGAACAAAATGATACGAAAAAGGATGGAAAGAAGGATAAAACAAAGGATGATAAAGAGAAGAAGAATAGAGACCTCAAGATGGATCCAAAGCAAAAGCCACTCAGTGACACAAAAGAAAAGAAGAGGTCTGATGAACCTCCAAAATATCCAGGATTCATTCTTCAGGCAAAAAGGAATAAAGAATCTAAAGTATGGGTAACATGCTAAATACTTAACCTTATATATGTATATATATAATCCTATTATCCAAACATACTTGGATGAATTGTCCATGATATCTTATCCAAGGAATTCTGTTTTGCAGCTCCGTTCAACATCCCTTTCGTTGGATGGCCTTCTAGACTATACTGCCAAGGATATAGAGGAGTCAGTATTTGAGGTCTGTGTTCTGTAATTACTTTTTGTTAGTATATATCAAAAGAGACTACCACTTATGCACCTTTTATATCTTTTGCTTCTACCTAGTTGGTATGACTGAGCATGTCGCAGCACTGAAATCTCTTTTTAGTACACTGATCTGTTCTTCTATTCTTTTTTCAGCTTTCTTTGTTTGCTGAGTCATTCGGTGAAATGCTTCAACACAGAATGGGTTGTGTTATCCTGTCTTTTCTTGAGGTACATTTTTTGTGCTTTGCAAGTGCTTTAGCTAAACTTCAAATAATTCTCTTGTAATTATTCTAGTGACATGTTTCACAGGCTTAATTGTATTCTTGTGTCCCACAAATAATGTCATTCTCACTTCCCGAGAAGTCAAACATTTTTAACTTTGACCAATTATGTATAAATGATTATTAATATTTATAATGCATATAATTTGTCTAGGCAGTTGGAACGTAGGGTCCCTCACGGGTAAGTTAAGAGAGTTAGTTGATACAGCGGTTAGGAGGCGTGTAAATATCTTGTGCGTCCAAGAGACTAAATGGAAGGGTCAGAAGGCGAAGGAGGTGGAAAATACTGGTTTTAAGCTCTGGTACACAGGGACAACTTCAAATATTAATGGAGTAGGAGTTCTGATTGACAAGAGCCTGAAGGATGGAGTAGTGGAGGTGAGAAGACAAGGAGATAGGATTATCTTAGTTAAACTTGTCGTTAGTGATATGGTTCTAAACGTAATTAGTGCTTATGCCCCTCAAGTAGGCCATGATGAGAGTGTTAAGAGGCAGTTCTGGGAAGATTTGGATGGCTTGGTTAGAGCTGTACCTAGCAGTGAGAAGCTCTTCATAGGAGGGGACCTAAATGGCCATGTAGGGTCTTCAAGTGCAGGTTTTGAGGCGGCTCATGGTGGTTTCGGTTATGGTAGTAGGAACCAGGAGGGAGTGGATGTCCTAGATTTTGCTACAGCTTTCGATCTGATGATAGCCAACACTTTCTTTAGAAAGAGACCTTCCCATTTAGTGACCTTTAGTAGTGGTCGTTCCTCTAGCCAGATCGACTTTGTCCTTACAAGAAGGGGAGATAAACACACTTGCGAGGATTGTAAGGTGATACCTGGAGAATGTGTGGTTTCTCAACACAAGCTATTGGTGGCCGATTTTCGCTTCCTGGTGCATGCTCGTAGGGTCAAACAAGCCAAGAGTGCGAGGACAAAGTGGTGGAATTTAAAGGGAGAAGCATTGAAGGGCTTCAAAGAAAGAGTTATTGATGAGGGCCCTTGGAAAGACGAAGGAGATGCAAACAACATGTGAGAGAAGATGGCAACTTGCGTTTGGAAGGTTGCCGCAGAGGTGCTTGGAGTGTCTAAAGGAAGTGGTCGCGATCCAAAAGACACTTGGTGGTGGAATGAAGATGTGCAAAAGGCTATTAAGGAAAAAAAGGAATGCTATAAGTGCTTGTACCAAGACCGGTGCGCGGACAACATAGAAAAGTACAAGGTGGCTAAGAAGGCTGCAAAACGAGCGGTGGGGGAGGCGAAGGGGCGGGCTTACGAGGATCTTTACCAACGTTTGAATACGAAGGAAGGGGAGAAGGACATTTATAGGATGGCTAGGGCTCGTGATAAGAAGACAAGGGACTTCAACCAAGTCAAGTGCATTAAGGATAAGAGGGAGCAACTCTTGGTGAAGGAGGATGAGATTAGACATAGGTGGCAAGAATATTTTGATAATTTGTTCAATGGGGAGAATGAGAACTCCACCGTTCGGTTGGATGACTCATCTGATGACACCAATAGGCGCTATGTGCGGAGGATCCAAGAGCAGGAGGCTAGAGAAGCTTTGAAAAGGATGAAAGTGGATAAAGCGATGGGTCCTGATGGTATTCCAATCAAGGTGTGGAGATGCCTCGGGGATATAGCTGTAGTATGGCTAACCAAGTTGTTTAACAATATCTATCGTTCAAACAAGATGCCTCAGGAGTGGAGAAGAAGCATATTGGTTCCAATCTACAAGAACAAGGGAGACGTCCAAAGCTGCACTAATTATCGGGGAATTAAGTTGATGAGCCACACGATGAAGTTGTGGGAGAGAGTTATTGAGCATAGATTGCGAGGGTCGACGCGGATATCCATGAACCAATTTGGTTTCATGCCTGGAAGGTCAACCATAGAAGCAATCTTCTCTTAATAAGACAAGTTATGGAGCGGTTCAGGGAGCAAAAGGACCTACACATGGTTTTCATTGACTTGGAGAAGGCGTACGACAAGATACCAAGGAATGTTATGTGGTGGGCTTTGGACAAACATAAAGTCCCAACAAAATATGTTACCCTCATCAAGGACATGTACAACAACGTCGAGACCAGTGTGCGGACAAATGATGGTGACACTGATTTCTTTCCGATTAAAATAGGTCTTCATCAAGGGTCAGCCTTGAGCCCATATCTCTTTGCCTTGGTTATGGATGAGGTTACGAGGGACATACAAGGAGATATCCCTTGGTGTATGCTTTTTGCAGACGATGTAGTGTTAGTTGATGAGAGTCAGACAGGAGTAAATAGGAAACTAGAGTTGTGGCGGCAGACCCTTGAGTCCAAAGGGTTTAGAATAAGCAGGACTAAGACTGAGTACATGAGATGTGATTTCAGCAATGCTGCATAGGAAGAGGAAGAGGTGAGCTTGGAAGACCAAGTGGTGCCTAAGAAAGATGTCTTCCGGTATCTTGGATCGATGTTACAGAAGGATGGAGATATTGATGCAGATGTTAGCCATAGGATCAAAGCAGGGTGGATGAAGTGGCGCCAAGCATCTGGTATTCTCTGTGACAAGAGGGAACCACAAAAGCTCAAAGGCAAGTTTTATAGGACGGCGATTAGACCGGCTATGTTGTATGGAGCAGAATGTTGGCTTACTAAAAGAAGACATGTCCAACAAATGAGTGTTGCAGAAATGCGTATGTTGCGCTGGATTTGTGGCCACACAAGGATGGACCGAGTCCGAAATGACGATATTCGTGACCGGCTAGGGGTAGCACCAATTGAAGAAAAGTTGGTCCAACATCGGTTGAGGTGGTTTGGTCATGTCCAAAGGAGACCTCCGGAGGCACCAGTGCATTGTGGAGTTTTAGCCCAAGATTTTCATGTGAGGAGAGGTAGAGGTAGACCGAAATTGATGTGGGGGGAGGCAATAAAGAGAGATCTAAAAAGTTGGGATATACCTAGAGATCTATGTTTGGATAGAAATGCATGGAGAGCAGCCATTGACGTGCCTGAACCGTGACTAGGGTCTCTTGTTGGGTTTCAACTCTAGCCTACCCCAACTTGTTTGGGACTAAGAGGCTTGGTTGTTGTTGTTGTTGTATAATGCATATAATTAGTATCATTAGATAAATCACGGAATATATTTTTCATAATAAATTTATTTAGTGATATTAATGTTGCTGATATTTTTATAAATCTAGTCAAACTTGAGAAAGTTTGACCAGCACACATCCCATAGCGTCATTCTTTTTGGGACTTAGGGAGTACTGTTGTGTAATTAAAGATGCCATGGTGTGAAATATTGTAATGAACGGCTTTTGGTTGTTTATTATGTTCATCAGTTCTGTGGTCCTCTTCAGCCTCTTCATGTATACCTTCAAAACCTAATGGTTCTATGTGTTGTTTCTGAATGATGAGCTGCTCACTAGTATCTGATAATTCAGTGGCTGCTCTCTTATTCTTTGTTCATGAGTTAACTGTTCTTTGCATTACAAGTGAGACTGAAGCTGCTCTTTTTCAAAACAGCATTCTTAAAACTATTTTATATGTCTCACTCACTGTTACTTGTACACTGGCATGAGTATATAAATCAGCAAATGTTTTTGACTTAACAAATATCACTTGCAATCTGAGTCGGGTGTGGTGTCTAACACGGTGAAGGTTTTAGGGACCCAAGAGTTTGGGTGGTTTTGTCACTATTTTTCATGGGCAACCTTGATTTGGCAGTTGATGGTGGTGCATTTTTCTTTTTGTGTTGTAGTCCTAAAGATTTTTTTCATCACAGTATGTTTTGGGCCTTTTGGCACATTGATATGTTTAAACACATGTTCTTTTTCCTTCACAGAAACTGTACAGACGTTATGTTGTGAAGAGGAATCAACGTAAACGCCAAAGAGAGGAAGATCTAAAGAAAGAAGAGAAGAAATCCTCAGAGAAGCGATCCAAGACTACTCATGAGACTATAACTGAAATTGTTAATAATCCAGGAGGCAGTGTTAAAATAACAAAAGAGGGTGAAGAAAAGATGATCACAGATCAATCAGCAAATGTCCATGCTGAACTGTCAAAAGAAGGTCAAATAAAAGATGATCCAATTGCTAACCATGGTGAACCAACAAAAGAGGGCAATGGAAATACGAGGACTGATCATTCAGAAGCTATTCTTGATAAACCTGCAGCTGATGCAAATATGGAGGAAGATCCTGAATACGAGGAAGATCCTGAAGAAATAGAAATATATGAAGATGATGAGGATATGGATGGTGCTCATGCTGAAGAACAGATTGCAGAGCAGGTCTTTTCCAGCATTTTTTTCGACCTAGTTGATTTAGCTCTTCATTATTTGAACTGACATGTCATTTATTACCTTGTGTTTTCTTAAAATTTCACTATATGTTTCTTGGAAGTTAACCGTGCGGTTCTAATCAAGTCTTGGGCTTATATATCTTGTGGCTATCGCCAACACTGTCAATGTCATCTGAGCTAGTAGCTTACATTTTAGTTTTTTCTAAGATCTTACTAAGTAGTATTGTCATATTGTATGGTTTCACAGATAATACCATCTCACTATTTTTATATTTGAGCTCAACTTTATGCAAGAGATACAAAGCTAGTTCCATAGAACTAACCATGCCTAATTTGTGGCACCTCATTCTTTTTGTGGCACAGAATGAGAACACAAATGACAGAGAGGTTAAGCCAGAAGAAGTAGCTAGAGCAGATGATGGAAATAACAAAAGTACAACAGAGCCTGAAGTAGAAAATATTACTAATATCCATGAAAGAGCTGCTTCAATGGAGGAAAAACATTCCGTGGCAGAGAAAGGAGATTTGGTGGAAGTTGGAGAAAAGGCATTTAGTAAGGAGGTTAAACCAGCAAAAGATGAGGTGGTCGACAAGGACCTATTGCAGGTAATGTTTGTTTTTCTCTGGGAGACAGTAAGGGTGTGTTTTGTGGTCTGCCAGCTATATTATCTTGATCTTTTTTTGTTCCTTGACTCTTATAGGCCTTTAGGTACTTTGACATAAATAGAGCAGGATATCTCAAGGTATTATGTGAGCATGACCTATTTTATTTCAAAATCAATCCCAGTCTTTCGATTCGTCTGGTCACTGACTATTATTATTTCACAACTGCAGGTGGATGATTTAAAATGTATTCTTCACAACATGGGAAAGTTTTTATCAAGCAGGGACGTGAAGGTGAGATATTTGATTGGAAAAAGTTTCCCCTAAGTTTTGCCTGTCTAGATATATCCTCTAAACTGATGTTTGGATCAATTTACTCATCCCCCTGCCTTTCCAACTATTTGAGTAGTTCAATTTACTAAGGAAGATGTGTCATTTTGGTTTCTCTATGTACAAGTTGAGTTTTAATTTTAATTTTAATTTTTGTGAGGTGATGGACATTATAATTTATGTTACACATACATCACCAAACACTGTCACAATTTTGATAGGTTAGGAAATGTAACAATAAATGTTACTAGTGATACAAAGTGACAAAATTTGATCTCTTTCATCGTACAATATTTGAAATTAGAACTCAACTTGTACTTGGAGAAGAAACAAAAGGATAAATCTTCTTAAGGGGTAAATTGGACCAACTGCAATAGTTGGAGGGAGTAAATCATACCAAATTGTAGTTTGAGGGTTTGTAGAAAGCTACAAGTCTGTTGACAGTTGCTAAACATAGATTCCTGTTGCCAAGCATTTAGGATGATTCTATTTGTTGTTTAACATATGCTCAGTTTGTAATGACTGTCTAACAATGTGGTGCTCAATTGTTATTAAAAAATGGGGTGCTCAACAAGCATTTAGGATGATTCTGCTTGTTGCTCAACATATGATTAATTTGTAATGACTAACAATGGCGTGCTGTTTGCCATCTGCAGGACCTAGTTCAAATTGCTCTTGTGGAGAGCAATTCTGCAAGGGACAATCGCATAATCTATCCAAAACTTGTGAAGATAGTTGACCTGTAATCTGCTACTGCTTGGCCCTGTCAGCCCCTTGAAGTTAACTATGCTATGACTGTCGAGCAGTCAGTTATGATAAACTATTGTCTTTACTTATAAATGGGTTCACTACCATTTTTCTGGTTACCTGTTTGTACAATTATGTCTTGAGCTGCTTTTTTGTTTCTTGTTCTTTTACTGGAATTATTATGTAATGAACTTTTGGCACCCGATGCTTACTGTAAGCAACTAAGCATGAAGGATTATCACATTTCATAAATGAGCCACCCTGGAAAAAATTAAAAATGAACCTTGTATTAATGCTTATTGGTGTTATCGTTTCTTATCTAACGAAACCGTAGTCGATATGTTGTTGAGAATTGTGCATTGATGCAATTTTGGACAGGGATGTCTTGGAGAAGCCGTCGGCCTATTTTTATTTATTTTAAGCATTCAAATCGTCATCAGTAATTCTTGGGCTGCAGTGCTGCACCAAAAAATGTGACCGTGTGAAAACTGTTTAGGATTGAATTTTAGAGTAAATGCAAGAATGAATCGGTCCTCTTATTGAGTTTGTTACCTGTATCTGATGGACGGGTAATGTACTAAGGCCCTGTTTGGTTGAGCTGTGGCCGTGGAAAAAAGCTGCTGTGGCTGTGAGCTATGAAAAATCTGAAAGCTGTTTGGTTAAACAAGTATAAAGTTTATTTTCTAGTTTTGTTTTTTATATAATTATGAAAAAGTTTTTTATTTCACCTATTTTAAAAAGCCAAAAGTCAAAAGCAGGGTCAAAACAACTTTGAAAAATGTACTATGGAAAAGCACCAGCTTCTTCAAAAGCTATCTCCAGCAGCAACCACTTTGGTTGAGAAGCCAAAAGCTCAACCATAGCTCGCAACAAAACAAGCTCTCGTCGCCGTGCAACTCGTCCTTGTGGATATCCGTCTCCTCGTCAAATGCAATGCGCTATGCTATACAATCCTCCATGTGCCATGCTATAGAATCCTCCGTGCGAAGAGTCGATGAAGGAGCATTGATCATTGAGCCTCTCAGTCTTTCTCTTGTCGCTTGGAAGAGTTATTGTCGAGATCACTAATAGACAATAGACGCGAGGAAGGTACATTCTTATGACTTGCCTTCTTCAAGTACTCTTCTTGACCTACTTGTCAAATTTGCTCTTGTCCTTATCGGCGGTTTCTTTTGCTTAGAGTAGTCGTTTTTGCCGGAAAAGATCTTGCTCTTCATGGGACAGTTCACAACATAGTGGTCAGGCTTGCCACACTCGAAACAGTATCCTTCGCTCCGAAACTAGGCCGATGCGCAAGTTCATCGTTGCCCAACTCCACCTGATCTTCTGTCACTAAAAGCAAAGACAAACAAAAGACACGTGTGGAAGGTTAGCAGAAGAACTCAACCCATGCATACCTGAGACCAGGGCCATGGTGTGCGGAAGGGTTCTTGAGCTTTGGAACAAGCAAACATTATTTTGAATCCCCCCACCTGTAGAGCGTGGATGGATCAGATTGGGGATTGTTTTTTACAACAATCGGATTGGGGATCTGAGACTGAAGATCAGGGCAACCGGAGACGGTTATGAATGTTATTTTTACATGTCGGTATTTATAGGATCTGTAGGTATGGATTCTATGAATGTTGTTTTTACAAGTGTTTATAAGATCTGTATGTATGGATTCGAATTTCTATCATCTGTGTTTCTGCCACCTAAGAATTCATGCGATGAGATCACCAACCGTTGATGGACAGCGTACAGGCTGGCATGCCGTGGCCTTTCCCATCCGGATCACTACCCACTTTGTGACTAGGAAGATACATGACTAACCATCTACTCTCGGCATGTGTCTTCTTCGCTCAAGTATTTTTTGCATCAACCGTGGAGATTTTTTGGGATTCCAAACTTCACAACCCAAATGGAAAGTACCCCTCCGTTCATAAAAACATGCAATTATGGAATCTGTGCCAGTCAAATTGATTCAAGTTTGACCAAAGATATAATAAAAAATATTAGTATTTATATCGTTAAATAAAATTATTATGAAAATATATTCTATAACTAATCTAATGATATATTTTTTTTATCAAGAATGTTAGTACTTTTTTATATAAATTTGGTCAAAGTTTAAATTATTTGACTCCTCGATAAGCGAGAATTGCATGTTTTATTGGACGAAAGGAGTAACAATTTCATGTTATGGTGGCAACAAGCAAATGATCAAATGAGCAATGATATGCGAGATGGTTTAACACTTTAGTCGTTTTAGGGGCATACCCTTTGGGAAGTGAGGAATGATGTGGTGTTGAATGGGATGCCCTAGAGTAGATAGAACCTTCTTATTGGCGTGGGAGGAATCTAAACTCCGGGTGCTTGCAAGTGCCAAAGGACTTGGTGTTGTGGTCGCTACTAGGCCCTCTATCCATTAGTTGGGAGTTGGTTTGGCTGGTCGTAACATACCTATCTTTGGTGCAAATGTAAAAGTATGGCCTGATGATCATATGCAAGTGGTTGAGGTGTGTGCGCATGCGCGGCATATGGTTATTTTGCCTACTCTTATTTTCTTAATGTAATGGTATGCAATCCTTCTACATATTCGAGAAAAAAGATCACCTGGTATCATTTGGTTTTGATTGCTTAACACTCCCCATTGATCAAAAGAAGCCATAAAAATCTTATATGAAAAATATGAGATAATAATGTTTTTGAGATGTAATTGAACTCTTTAAAACCCAGTGAAAAATAAGGAGAAATGATATACTCCCTCCATTCCAAATTATAAGTCATTCTAGCTTTTTTAGATACATACCTTTTGCTATGCACCTTGAAAGCATCTAGGTCCCTAGTGGGTTTCGATGATTGATGACAACATAAGATTATTGTGACTAACATGTGTTTTGCAGAAACAGAGAGTGTTAGGTCACAATAATGACGATGATATGGGCAAATGGTTTTTATGCTCCCTAAGCGATGAAAATTGATTCAGTTTTTAAAGGATGGATAATGAAGACAGAGATAGGCTAGTTCTAAATGTCGTTTGATGTTGAGAGACACTTAGATTAGTTTAGGTCTTAGTTTTTCCTTTGGCCGTACTATAAAGGGGAGCGTGGATGTGTAGCTTGACCTAGGTGAGTCTATAGAGGTAGATGTGGTGCACACATATTATTTCATAGCTCTAGGTAGCTCAGAGTTAGCCTATGTAACACCTCTGGTGTTTAACTGTAATTAACCTGACATGTCATCATCATTAGTCATTAATCATTCTTGCCTTGCATTTATGTTTGCCTAGTACTTGTGTAGCAATCTCTTTTCAAAAACCCTAAAAGCCCAAATCTTCCTATAAGGGCAAAATGGTAATTTCACCTCTGTGCCTAGCTTTGTGTAATTCTTGTTCAGTTGGATGTCTTGAAGTTTTGTTGTGTTGGCCAAAGTTCAAAAACCAAAATCAGATTTCAAATCCCTTTGCAAAACCCTGATTTCCAAACCCTGGATTTTATCCCTCTTTTTGTAATTCAAAAATTATTCAAAATTTGAGGTTGGTCCAAAAAGCAAAGTTGTAGATCTGGCCAAGAGAAACAACTTTGGTATTTACAAATTTTCAAGTTTCTGTACAAAGTTTGAAGTAAATCCAAATTCATTCAAATTCCAGTTTTTGTCCCTTTTTCAGTTTTCAAAATTTATTCAAAAACTATTGAGTTTCAGAAAAAGGGTATATTAGCAAAGTTGTAGGTTTTGATAAAAGGAACAACTTTCATGTTTGCAGATTTCCAACTTTCAGTGTAAAATCAAAAGTAATTTTGAATTTATTCAAATCTCAAAAGTGTCCCCTTTTCTGATTTCAAATGTGGTTCGAAAACTATTTGGATTTTGAAAATGTTCATATTGACAAAGTTGTAGATCTCTTTTTTCTGAGCAACTTTGGTATTTTGAGTTTTTGTCGCACCGTTCAAATTTTGGGAGAAATTTGCAAAATACAAAAACTGGCCAAAAGTCAAACCCTAGCCCCTACACTGTTCTTCTTCCCCGTAGAGCCAGGGGGAGGGGGGGGGGGGGCGGCCATGGCGCCGGCGCTGCGCCTGCAGCGCATACGGCTGCTCCCCACGCGCCTCTGTCCTGCCCTAGCCGCTCCTTGGTCCCCTCCGCACCCGCACGCGAGCGCTGACTCCATCTCTCGGCCCCTACTGCTCCTGCTCGCCGCCGCCGCGTGGCCATTGCCGGCGCTGCCTACGCCCGAGCCCCGGCCGCACGCCTGTCCTTCCCGCCAGAGCGCGATCGAGTGCGCACGCTCTCGCCGAGCTTATCCACCCACCCCGTGCTCTCTACCGGCCTCTAGCCGCGGCTATATAAGCCCGCCGGAGCCCCGAGCTCCTCACTCACCTCCGCCACCGTGGCCAGCCCACTCCAGACCCTCCGCCGCTCAACCACCTAGCCCGAAAGCTCCGCCTTGAGCTCGTGAAGCTTTCCCACCCCTCAATTTCACCTCCCCCGTCTCCAATCGCCCGGCGTAACCTCATCTTCCCAAACTCCGACGGGAACCCGGTGAACTCGGGTTCGTCAAATACTCCCTCTCCGGCCGCGATCATCTTTCCCTGACCCCTGTGTCAGCTTCCTCGGCTCCGCGCGACCCTAACCAGGCCCTTGCGGTCTCGTGTGTTGCGCAGGATCGCCGACTTGCCGGAGTGCCGCCGCGGTCGTCTCCTTCCTCGAGCCTCACCCTCGAGCACGTGACGAGCCCCAGCCTCGAGCCTCACCCTCGAGCACGTGTCGAGCCTCAGCCTCGAGCCTCACCCTCGAGCACGTCCCCGAGCCACACCCTCGAGCCCTACCTCCGACCCGTGGTAAGCACCCGAAGCCTCCGGTCTCTGCTTCCACTCCGTTTCGCCCGAGCCTCCCAATCAGGCCTCGGACGGACGCTTGCTTTTCCGTCTCGCCCGAGCCTTCCGTCTCGCCCGAGTCCGCTTCGCCCGAGCCAAGCCTCGGCGAGCGCATGTTCTCCGCTTCGCCCGAGCCTCCGGGCCAGCCCTCGGACGAAGCAGTTGCTTCCCGTTTCGCCCGAGCCTTGCGAAGAAAGAGCACAGTGCCCTTTTCCTTTTTTGGGAGTTGTGAATAGTGTTCTGTTTTCTCTTTTTTGTGTGAATTAATCTGTTGTACCTTAAATCTTGAGAAAAATATGGTATGATCCTTGCTCTGTGTAGAATTTTATAAAAATATGAAACTTGACTTTTCTGCAAGAATTTAAAAATGTAAAATCCCTCTTTTAATTAATAAATGGATAGTTTCGGATTTTTAGAAAATTATTTATAACTCCAAAAATCATGAGACTAATTTTTGTGAGCTTCCCATGCCATGTTTAGTCTCTGGTGAAATTTTGAAGTCTTTTGGAACAAGTTGATTTTTGAGCATTTATCTTTAATTGTTAAATAGTGCCTTTGTTAATTAATGTCTGATTTTATTTGAGCACCTTAATGACCTCCAAAAATTATGAAATTTGTTTTTCCATCTATCTACACCATAATGAACTTATGTGATTAATTTGGTAATTTTTGGAGCAACTTCATAAAATGACCTTTTTAAATAATTAAGGAAAATAGAGAAAGTGATTAGGGTTCATGTTGTATGTCCTGTTTTGCATTGCTCATGCTAGCATACTCATGTGCATGCATCATTGCATTCGTATAGTCACCGAAGAAGGAGTCAAGGTCGAGGCAGCCGCCGACGAACCTGTCCCCGAGGCTACCCCGAACTCCGACAACCGCCCCGCCGCCTTCGAGCCTGCTGTCTTTGCTCTTCAAGGCAAGCCCCGGTGCATTTAACCCTTTCCTTGAATTTATAAAATGTTTTCCTTAAATGCTTTTGAGTTAAATTATTGCATTAGGTTTATAGGAGTTGTGTGCTATCCTAATTGATGCACTATCTACCTTGACCACTGATACACCTGATACCTGCTTTTCAAAAGTATTTGAAAAATGCTTAGCAATGCTTATTGAATTAGACCTTGCAATAAAATGCCAATTTCAAAAGTGTGATCACTTAAAGAACTTTTATGGGAATTTGGTCTTACTCCCCGGCTGTTGGCTAGGTATCTGATCCGTACCTAGTCAATAGCAAGGAGAGGTTGTCCGAGCGTACGGTGCCGTCATGTTGTAGTCCGGGACTCAACAGTTGACACCGACCGGGACAGGGTTGAAAAACTGACAGGACTATTACGCTTGGGTGAGATATAACCAAGGTGTAGTTCTGGCTGGAAAATTAGGGACCATCCGTATGGGGGCCTGCTGGTCAAGACTTGTAACTATTCACATACTACGGAAAGCTCTGGCTCCGAGGAATCCTTTATTGGACCGACAACCGCGCACTGGGAGTGGAGAGATGGCGGAAGTAGCATGTACCCACGTGACAGGACCTGTACTCTTGGGTTAGAGTCCCGAGGTACTTGTCGCTGGCGGAAAATTGGAGTGGTGTACTGTACTTCCGGGTGGCGTAGGACCGGGCCCAATCTTGGAGGAATCGTGGTAGACGAGTTGACATATGCAAGCTTGGGTGCTACATATGCAGTGTGGATAGGGATCCTCAGCTGAGTATTATTTATCCGGATTAACGTTGCTCCTCGGTTATGGAGACTTGGTCCACTGACTGTCAACGGAGAGTGGTTCTCAACTAGGAATGTTTTGAAATGTAAAATGAATCATGAATGATGAAAAATTGAGGAATACTGAATCTTTCCAAATAAAATAAGGTTTACAAAAATGCTTTTCTGCAAAATACTTGATCTTGCTTAAGCCTTACCTTGACTACCCTAAGCCTCTCATTCCTGAGTCTTCTCCCTTTTTCTTTAGTCGGGTAAGTCTTGTTGAGTACCCCAGTACTCAGGGTTTGTTACCCATGCTGCAGGTATGACAGAGTCCCCGATGTGTCTTGCACCCTGCTGCGTGACCATCGTCCAGGAAGAGGCCGATGAGGCCGAAGAATAGTTGTACACCCTCGGGCTGGGTGATTATAAATATCTTTGCTGTTCTCCACTATGTTGCCTATGTCTATTTCTATTATCAGAACTTGGTTTGTAATAACTGCACCTTAATTTTTATTTGGAACCCTGTTTTGTAAAACTAATGTTATTTAAGTCTTCCGCTCTTTATTCCGATGTTATTTGTAAAAGTATGCAATGCTGTAACCGAATTGTGAGATGATCCTGCGGACATTGGGCACTGATGTAGCCCGGTGGCGAACAGGTCTTAATCACATGGAACATGGGTTCGGCTGTCAGAGGTTGACAGGGACACGTGGGCCATGGGATTAGGGTCGTTCCGTCACAGAGTGGTATCAGAACATCTCACTTTAACGTTGCAGTGTTCGTTTTTGCGAAAACTTCAAAAGACCTTTCGAGTCCAAACAAACTAAACTTGACTATTTTGAGTCCAAATTGCTTCTCTCATCTTGTCTCTCATATGGCAACACTAGCTAGTGGAACAACATGTTTTAAGCCCTATGTACTATATTTATTTATTGCATTGCTTTGTTCCGTAGGAACGATTCATGCATCATGTCATAATCACTTAAGTTAACTTCCTCTCTAAGTTCGTTGGGGTAGTATGCCTTTACCTGTTCTTGCTAGCCTTTCTCATCCATCTTCTCTTATCTAGACATGGCCCGTATCAAGCTGACTGCCCGCAAGTCGACTGGACCGCATGGTGTGCCACGCCACCAGCTGGCACCTCGCGTTGGAGAAGAGACTGGAGAATCTTTCAACGGTCGTCGCTTTCCCCGCCGCACCCGCAAGAATCTGAAGGAGGAAATCAAGAATCTGAAGGCTGAAATGGAGAACATGGAGCGTGACTTCTACCTTTCCCGCCTGGAGTTTTATGAGGCACGAGCTTCCCTGGAGCAGGCCAACCGGAACACGGTTCGCGCTATCGAGCAGCGCAATGATGCTTGGACCCGCGAGGACGTTACCAGAGCCCAGCTCCACGGACTGCAGCAGTACACAGCTCAGATTGAACAGTTCAATGATATGCTTCATGAGGAAGTGCATCAGCTGTATGATCAACTCCACCCCTTGGTACCCCCGGTTATGGAAGACCCTGAGGACGGAGTTGTGGAGGAACCAGAAGTGGAACAAGGGCCAGGCGAGAACGAAGAAGTTGAACCTGTCGAAGACGTCCACGCTGAAGATGAGGACGAGGAGGAAGAGCCTGAGCTCATCCTCGAAGAAGACGACGACGAAGACATGATCATCATCGACGACGACTAGACTCGTAGTGTCTGTACCATCTGCTTACCTAAAACCTTAGTCTAGGTTTGGGGGCGTTAGTCTGTCTGTTGCCAAGTCTGGCATGTATCTTTCTTTTCGCATCTTTTCCCCCTTTATCGGTCTGTATCGTCTGTCAGTCACCTTATCAAGTCATCAGTCTTTGTATCAGAAGAAGCTATCAGTCTGTTGTTTTCAGAACTCTATCTATGAATGCTAAGTTCCAAGTTGCTTAACAGATGCCTGTGAACACTCGCACTGGAGCTGGAGGTTCTGATGATGCCAACCTCCCAAACCCTCCACCTGTCCCAGCTACCCTAGCAGATGCCATTGCAGCCTTGGCCGCCGCTGCCAACCTAATGGCTCAAAACCAAGGACAACAGAACTTTCACCGTGGTCGCCACAACATCAACCAAGAGACCACCTATGTGGAATTCACCGAAACTCGTCCACCGGTCTTCACCAAGGCCGATGAACCCCTCGAAGCTGATGATTGGCTCCGCACCATGGAGCAGAAGTTTGGTCTTATCAACTGCACCGATATCCAGAAACCACGGTTCGCTTCCCAGCAGCTTCGTGGTCCGGCAAGTGCTTGGTACGCCAACCTGTTAGCTGCCCAGCCAGAAGGTCATCGGTTGACCTGGGAAGAGTTCCGCACTGCTTTCCGTGCTCATCACATCCCTTCCGGATTAATGAAAATGAAGCTTGATCAGTTCCTGGCTCTCCAACAGAAAGACTCCACAGTCATGCAGTATGTGGGTCAATTCAATCATCTCAGCCAGTATGCCTCAGAGTATGTCAACACAGATGAGAAGAAGAGGGATTGTTTCCTCAGAGGACTGCACCCAAAGATCCGCAGGAGCTTGTCCAATAACCTGACTGGGTCTTATCACGATGTTGTTGACCGGGCTGTTGCTTTTGAAGAAAGCAATCGCCAGTACCAGGAAGAGAAGAAGAAGAAGAAAGCAGGGTCAAGCAGCTTCTCTGGCGGTCACAAACGCCAGAGAATCATCTATCACCCCAGCCACCACCACAATCGTCTACCTTACCCCAACCAGCAAGTGGTCGTCCGTACCGCGGCCACCACCCATAATGCTAACCAGCAGAGTGCCACACAGCCGAACGCCCCAGGTGTTCGTATCACCACTCCACAAACAACCTACAACCATCCCTGCTACAACTGTGGCCAGCTTGGTCACTGGTCTCGTGAGTGCCCAAAGCCCAAGAGGTATGCCCAGAATGCTCAGAAGAATCCTGGAGGATCTCAGCAGCAGCACCACCGTGCACCGCAGCAGCATGCTCAGAAGGGCAAGATTGTCAAGAAGCACGGACAAGTCTACTACACCGCTGTCAGCGATATACCAGAAGGGGAGCCCGTCATGATCGGTAGGTTTCCTGTTGCCAATCACCCTGCAGTTGTGTTGTTTGATTCTGGTGCATCGCATTCCTTCATCAGTCGTACTTTTGTCATCAAGCATGAGATATCAATTGAGGATTTAAAAGAAAGTTTCTGCATATTTTCGCCTGGAGGGCGTATAAGTACTAAGGAAGTGGTTCGCAGTATACCAGTAAGGTTGGGGGAACATGTATTTCCCACCACCATGATAGTGCTTCGTGATCAGGAGATAGATGTCATCCTAGGCATGAATTGGATGTGTCAATATAAAGCCATGATCGACATCCTGAATAGAGTTGTGAGAGTGGATATTCCTAACAGTACCGCCAAACTCCTTCTCCAACTTCCAATGCCTCAAAAACCAGCAGCCACTCAAATAAATACCGCCTATGTTCTGGAAACCCGGGACATCCCCGTGGTTTGTGAATTCCCTGATGTTTTTCCTGAGGATTTGCCTGGTCTGCCTCCTGACCGTGACGTTGAGTTTGCCATAGAGCTAAAGCCCGGGACTGCTCCTATATCCCGCAGAGCTTATCGAATGCCTCCCAGAGAGTTGGCAGAACTAAAAATCCAATTACAAGATTTGTTGGACAAGGGTTTCATTCGCCCAAGCTCGTCTCCTTGGGGCTGTCCTGCAATCTTTGTAAAGAAGAAAGACAAGACTCTCAGAATGTGCATTGATTATCGCCCACTCAATGAGGTCACCATCAAAAATAAATATCCCTTGCCTCGTATTGATCTTCTCTTTGACCAGTTAGCTGGAGCCAAAGTATTCTCCAAGATCGATCTCAGATCTGGCTACCACCAAATAAAGATTCGTCCTGAAGATATTCCTAAAACAGCTTTCACCAACAGATACGGCCTATATGAGTACTTGGTCATGTCCTTCGGTTTGACCAATGCCCCTGCTCATTTCATGTACCTCATGAACTCTGTGTTCATGCCAGAGCTTGATAAATTCGTGGTCGTGTTCATTGACGACATCCTTGTCTACTCAAAAACCCCTGAAGATCACGCCGAGCATCTTCGTATCGTTCTATCCCGTCTCAGAGAACATCAGCTGTATGCCAAGTTCAGTAAATGTGAGTTCTGGTTAGATCAGATACAGTTTCTTGGTCATGTCCTATCCGCTGAAGGTGTGTCAGTTGACCCTGGTAAAGTGGCAGACATTCTGGATTGGGAGCCACCTACCACTGTTCATCAAGTCCGCAACTTTATGGGAATGGCAGGATATTATCGTCGATTCATCCCAGATTTCTCAAGAATCGCCAAGCCTATCACTGAGTTAGTAAAGAATTCTGTGAAGTTTGTCTGGTCACCAGCCTGTGAGCAAGCCTTTCAAACATTGAAGAAACTGTTGACCACATCACCAGTGCTAGCCCAGCCGAACATCGAGAAGCCCTTTGATGTCTACTGTGATGCATCTGGTACTGGTTTGGGCTGTGTTTTGATGCAAGA
The DNA here is from genome assembly GCA_009763385.1 of Coix lacryma-jobi var. lacryma-jobi. Lineage (NCBI taxonomy): Eukaryota > Viridiplantae > Streptophyta > Magnoliopsida > Poales > Poaceae > Coix > Coix lacryma-jobi. Next base: position 55,262,477 of record CM019824.1, read on the forward strand.
AGGTCGAGTGATCGCTTATGCCTCCCGACAGCTTAAGCGACATGAAGAGAATTACCCAACTCATGATCTCGAGTTAGCAGCAGTAGTGCATGCCTTGAAGATATGGCGTCATTACCTGTTGGGCAGTACCTGCAATGTGTACACAGATCACAAGAGCCTGAAGTATATCTTCACCCAAGAAGAGCTGAACATGAGGCAGCGAAGATGGCTTGAGTTAATCAAGGACTATGATATCGAAGTGCATTACCATCCGGGTAAGGCAAATGTGGTCGCCGATGCACTCAGTCGCAAGTCATACTGTAACTGCCTGGTTATGAAATCCTATGAATCTTCTCTATGCTATGAACTAGAGAAGCTGGGTATTGAAATGATTCCACAGGGAACTCTGAATAATATCAGGATAGAAACCCCTATCAGAAAGCAGATCATTGCTGCACAGAAAGATAACCCTGGAATCAAGCACATCATCGAAAGGTCCAATCCGGAAAGGCTGATTGTTTCAGGATCGATGATGCAGGAGTAGTATGGTTTAAGAATCGGTTAGTAGTTCCTAAAGTGCCCGAGTTAAGAAAGTTAATCCTTGATGAAGCACACTTGACTAGATTCTCCATCCACCCCGGCAGCAACAAAATGTACCAGGATTTGAAGCAGCAATTCTGGTGGACAAAGATGAAGATTGAGATCGCCCGGTATGTCGCTCAGTGCGATACCTGCCAGAAAGTCAAAGCCGTGCACATGAAGCCCGGAGGAGAATTGCAACCTTTACCTATACCTGCTTGGAAATGGGACGATATCAGTATGGACTTTATCAACGGTCTACCCAAGACATCAAGAGGTTTTGATTCCATATGGGTGATCGTGGATCGCCTCACTAAGCAAGCTCACTTCCTGCCAGTGAAGACCAGTTACACCGTCCCCACTTATGCCACTTTGTACAAGAACCACATAGTGAAACTCCATGGCATACCCAGGAGCATTATCTCTGATCGTGGTACCCAGTTTGTCGCAAAGTTTTGGAAAGCGTTCCATACCTCACTGGGAACCAAGCTCTTGCATAGTACGGCATATCATCCGCAAACAGATGGACAAACTGAGCGAGTCAACCAAGTGCTAGAGGATATGTTGAGAGCATGTGTGCTCACCTTCGCAGATACTTGGGATGTCTGTTTGCCCTTGGCAGAGTTCTCATATAATAACAGTTACCAAGAGAGCATCAAAATGGCACCCTTTGAAGCACTGTACGACCGCCGTTGTCGTACACCTCTCAGTTGGTCTGAACCCGGAGAAAGGGAATTCTTTGGAGTTGACCTAGTAAAAGATATGGAAGAGAAAGTCAAGCAAATACAAGAGAACATGAAGATTGCACAGTCTCGACAGAAAAGTTATGCTGACAGGAGACGTCGACCTCTACAGTTCGAGATCGGGGATTATGTGTACCTGAAGGTCTCGCCCACCAAAGGAGTCACTCGTTTTGGAGTCAAAGGAAAGTTAGCACCCCGCTACATTGGTCCCTTTGAGATTCTGGATCGTTGTGGCAAGGTAGCTTACAAACTAAGGTTGCCCGATCATCTTTCAGCAGTTCATAATGTGTTTCATGTCTCCCAACTCAAGAAGTGTCTCCGAGTACCTGAACATGTGGTTGAAGTTGAAGGCGTTGAGCTAGAACCAGATCTGTCATACACTGAGTATCCAGTTCGCGTGTTGGATCACAAGGATCGTGTTACCCGAAGAACCACCACAAGATGGTACAAGATCCAGTGGAACCAGCACTCTGAAGAAGAAGCCACCTGGGAATCCGAAGACTTCTTAGCAAAGAACTATCCCGACTTTCTCGAATCTCTGTAGATGTAAGGTTTTGCCTTTTCCTTCTTAAGACGTGGAATCTCGGGGCGAGATTTCTTTTAGGGGGGAAGGCTGTAACACCTCTGGTGTTTAACTGTAATTAACCTGACATGTCATCATCATTAGTCATTAATCATTCTTGCCTTGCATTTATGTTTGCCTAGTACTTGTGTAGCAATCTCTTTTCAAAAACCCTAAAAGCCCAAATCTTCCTATAAGGGCAAAATGGTAATTTCACCTCTGTGCCTAGCTTTGTGTAATTCTTGTTCAGTTGGATGTCTTGAAGTTTTGTTGTGTTGGCCAAAGTTCAAAAACCAAAATCAGATTTCAAATCCCTTTGCAAAACCCTGATTTCCAAACCCTGGATTTTATCCCTCTTTTTGTAATTCAAAAATTATTCAAAATTTGAGGTTGGTCCAAAAAGCAAAGTTGTAGATCTGGCCAAGAGAAACAACTTTGGTATTTACAAATTTTCAAGTTTCTGTACAAAGTTTGAAGTAAATCCAAATTCATTCAAATTCCAGTTTTTGTCCCTTTTTCAGTTTTCAAAATTTATTCAAAAACTATTGAGTTTCAGAAAAAGGGTATATTAGCAAAGTTGTAGGTTTTGATAAAAGGAACAACTTTCATGTTTGCAGATTTCCAACTTTCAGTGTAAAATCAAAAGTAATTTTGAATTTATTCAAATCTCAAAAGTGTCCCCTTTTCTGATTTCAAATGTGGTTCGAAAACTATTTGGATTTTGAAAATGTTCATATTGACAAAGTTGTAGATCTCTTTTTTCTGAGTAACTTTGGTATTTTGAGTTTTTGTCGCACAGTTCAAATTTTGGGAGAAATTTACAAAATACAAAAACTGGCCAAAAGTCAAACCCTAGCCCCTACACTGTTCTTCTTCCCCGTAGAGCCAGGGGGAGGGGGGGGCCCGGCCATGGCGCCGGCGCTGCGCCTGCAGCGCATACGGCTGCTCCCCACGCGCCTCTGTCCTGCCCTAGCCGCTCCTTGGTCCCCTCCGCACCCGCACGCGAGCGCTGACTCCATCTCTCGGCCCCTACTGCTCCTGCTCGCCGCCGCCGCGTGGCCATTGCCGGCGCTGCCTACGCCCGAGCCCCGGCCGCACGCCTGTCCTTCCCGCCAGAGCGGGATCGAGTGCGCACGCTCTCGCCGAGCTTATCCACCCACCCCGTGCTCTCTACCGGCCTCTGGCCGCGGCTATATAAGCCCGCCGGAGCCCCGAGCTCCTCACTCACCTCCGCCACCGTGGCCAGCCCACTCCAGACCCTCCGCCGCTCAACCACCTAGCCCGAAAGCTCCTCCTTGAGCTCGTGAAGCTTTTCCACCCCTCAATTTCACCTCCCCCGTCTCCAATCGCCCGACGTAACCTCATCTTCCCAAACTCCGACGGGAACCCGGTGAACTCGGGTTCGTCAAATACTCCCTCTCCGGCCGCGATCATCTTTCCCTGACCCCTGTGTCAGCTTCCTCGGCTCCGCGCGACCCTAACCAGGCCCTTGCGGTCTCGTGTGTTGCGCAGGATCGCCGACTTGCCGGAGTGCCGCCGCGGTCGTCTCCTTCCTCGAGCCTCACCCTCGAGCACGTGACGAGCCCCAGCCTCGAGCCTCACCCTCGAGCACGTGTCGAGCCTCAGCCTCGAGCCTCACCCTCGAGCACGTCCCCGAGCCACACCCTCGAGCCCTGCCTCCGACCCGTGGTAAGCACCCGAAGCCTCCGGTCTCTGCTTCCACTCCGTTTCGCCCGAGCCTCCCAATCAGGCCTCGGACGGACGCTTGCTTTTCCGTCTCGCCCGAGCCTTCCGTCTCGCCCGAGTCCGCTTCGCCCGAGCCAAGCCTCGGCGAGCGCATGTTCTCCGCTTCGCCCGAGCCTCCGGGCCAGCCCTCGGACGAAGCAGTTGCTTCCCGTTTCGCCCGAGCCCCGCGCGATTCGCCCGAGCCCGCGCGATTCGCCCGAGCCTTGCGAAGAAAGAGCACAGTGCCCTTTTCCTTTTTTGGGAGTTGTGAATAGTGTTCTGTTTTCTCTTTTTTGTGTGAATTAATCTGTTGTTTCTTAAATCTTGAGAAAAATATGGTATGCTCCTTGCTGTGTAGAATTTTATAAAAATATGAAACTTGACTTTTCTGCAAGAATTTAAAAATGTAAAATCCCTCTTTTAATTAATAAATGGATAGTTTCGGATTTTTAGAAAATTATTTATAACTCCAAAAATCATGAGACTAATTTTTGTGAGCTTCCCATGCCATGTTTAGTCTCTGGTGAAATTTTGAAGTCTTTTGGAACAAGTTGATTTTTGAGCATTTATCTTTAATTGTTAAATAGTGCCTTTGTTAATTAATGTCTGATTTTATTTGAGCACCTTAATGACCTCCAAAAATTATGAAATTTGTTTTGCCATCTATCTACACCATAATGAACTTATGTGATTAATTTGGTAATTTTTGGAGCAACTTCATAAAATGACCTTTTTAAATAATTAAGGAAAATAGAGAAAGTGATTAGGGTTCATGTTGTATGTCCTGTTTTGCATTGCTCATGCTAGCATACTCATGTGCATGCATCATTGCATTCGTATAGTCACCGAAGAAGGAGTCAAGGTCGAGGCAGCCGCCGACGAACCTGTCCCCGAGGCTACCCCGAACTCCGACAACCGCCCCGCCGCCTTCGAGCCTGCTGTCTTTGCTCTTCAAGGCAAGCCCCGGTGCATTTAACCCTTTCCTTCAATTTATAAAATGTTTTCCTTAAATGCTTTTGAGTTAAATTATTGCATTAGGTTTATAGGAGTTGTGTGCTATCCTAATTGATGCACTATCTACCTTGACCACTGATACACCTGATACCTGCTTTTCAAAAGTATTTGAAAAATGCTTAGCAATGCTTATTGAATTAGACCTTGCAATAAAATGCCAATTTCAAAAGTGTGATCACTTAAAGAACTTTTATGGGAATTTGGTCTTACTCCCCGGCTGTTGGCTAGGTATCTGATCCGTACCTAGTCAATAGCAAGGAGAGGTTGTCCGAGCGTACGGTGCCGTCATGTTGTAGTCCGGGACTCAACAGTTGACACCGACCGGGACAGGGTTGAAAAACTGACAGGACTATTACGCTTGGGTGAGATATAACCAAGGTGTAGTTCTGGCTGGAAAATTAGGGACCATCCGTATGGGGGCCTGCTGGTCAAGACTTGTAACTATTCACATACTACGGAAAGCTCTGGCTCCGAGGAATCCTTTATTGGACCGACAACCGCGCACTGGGAGTGGAGAGATGGCGGAAGTAGCATGTACCCACGTGACAGGACCTGTACTCTTGGGTTAGAGTCCCGAGGTACTTGTCGCTGGCGGAAAATTGGAGTGGTGTACTGTACTTCCGGGTGGCGTAGGACCGGGCCCAATCTTGGAGGAATCGTGGTAGACGAGTTGGCATATGCAAGCTTGGGTGCTACATATGCAGTGTGGATAGGGATCCTCAGCTGAGTATTATTTATCCGGATTAACGTTGCTCCTCGGTTATGGAGACTTGGTCCACTGACTGTCAACGGAGAGTGGTTCTCAACTAGGAATGTTTTGAAATGTAAAATGAATCATGAATGATGAAAAATTGAGGAATACTGAATCTTTCCAAATAAAATAAGGTTTACAAAAATGCTTTTCTGCAAAATACTTGATCTTGCTTAAGCCTTACCTTGACTACCCTAAGCCTCTCATTCCTGAGTCTTCTCCCTTTTTCTTTAGTCGGGTAAGTCTTGTTGAGTACCCCAGTACTCAGGGTTTGTTACCCATGCTGCAGGTATGACAGAGTCCCCGATGTGTCTTGCACCCTGCTGCGTGACCATCGTCCAGGAAGAGGCCGATGAGGCCGAAGAATAGTTGTACACCCTCGGGCTGGGTGATTATAAATATCTTTGCTGTTCTCCACTATGTTGCCTATGTCTATTTCTATTATCAGAACTTGGTTTGTAATAACTGCACCTTAATTTTTATTTGGAACCCTGTTTTGTAAAACTAATGTTATTTAAGTCTTCCGCTCTTTATTCCGATGTTATTTGTAAAAGTATGCAATGCTGTAACCGAATTGTGAGATGATCCTGCGGACATTGGGCACTGATGTAGCCCGGTGGCGAACAGGTCTTAATCACATGGAACATGGGTTCGGCTGTCAGAGGTTGACAGGGACACGTGGGCCATGGGATTAGGGTCGTTCCGTCACAGCCTATAAGTCATTTAGGCTGCGTCGCGATCCGAAGTCATTTCAGCCCTCAGAAGGGCATCAGACGCTACCCCTGCTGGCATCGGACGCACGTCCGATACCAATAGGAAGTGCACAGTGTGGGTATCATTGCATCAGATGCACCAGAGGAGTTGCATCGACGCAACGGTAACCCTGTTCACTGGAGAGTGAAAGCGTCACATCAGACACCGACATCGGACGCTCTGAGGAAGCGTCTGATGTCCATGCAGAGAGGTTTTAAAATGTGGTTTTCGCCATCGGACGCGTCTGATGGCGTGGCATCGGACGCTGCAAAACTACATATACAACAACTACATAAATCAAAAGCAAAATTAGAACTACAGTGACTCAATCACAAATCACTAAATATTCAAAGAAAAAAAATAGAACAGGATCTGGATCACATTCTCACCTCATGTCAATCAGTCACTGTCGGTGTTCAGGAACGGGGGTCCCTCACACCGGCGGGTAAACGGGGGTGTACGAATCGGTGTAGTGGCGGGGCACGGTGTGTCACCACTCAAGAGAAAGGTGCGAGAAAGAAGCCGGGGGGGGGGTTATACTGGTTTGGGCGAAGAAAGCCTTACGTCTAGTGGGAGAGGAGACTTGTGTTATTCGACACCAAAGGTTCTCGTAGTGGGGGTTACAAGCGGGTGAGAGAGGGAGATGGTCCCAAGTCTCGTGCGAGTGGAAGGAGGAGGGTGGAGAGTGGAGCGCTCTGATTCTACTAGTGTTTCTGCCTTGGTGTTCGACCTGAGCCGATGCCTTGATGTTCGACCTGAGCCAATGCCTTAGGAGATCCCTGGTACCCCACTTTAATTGGCGCAAGGAGGGCACACAGTTGCACTTGGTCCACTGGTGGCCCTCCAACTGATGGAGGATGAAGACGACGGCCTCCTGTGATGGTACGTTGGTGTAGTGGGCTTCGTCCTTGTTGTGTGGGTGAGTTGTGCTCGGCACGTCTGGCCCTGATAGTCTTGTGTGCGTCGTCGTGGAGACAGTGGAAAACATGATTTTTCATGTCATTAACCCTGCGAGGCACCGAGGCCTGGTTGGGCTGTGGCTCTAGAGCCTCGAAAGAATGGGCGCCCGTGATGCCTGTACTTTACTAAAACCCCGGTAGTGGGCATAGTGTGAAGTAAGGCATTACAGTGCTCGGCACCCTCGTGCCATCGTAACAGGAGTAGGGGGGGTGATACGATTCCTGCACGCTGCATAACATGCAGGTGCACAGACGACGCTATGAGAACCCATTGTACGCAGGGTTGGCGTGCAGTCTTGTCGACACGTACGACGGGGTAGGTGGCCGCTCGAGTCAGGTCCAGTTGAATTGTTTGCCGCTTCCTTTGTCTGAGGCCCGGTGTCAGGGCCTCGGGTGAGGTGATAGGCTTCGTCCGAGGCCTGGGCCTGAAGCCTCGGGTGAGCTGGAAGATGGAGCGTCCGCCCGTGGCTCGGCGAGGAGGCGTCGGGCGAGTCAGAGATTGGCTCCCATCCGAGGTATGGGGCAGAAGCCTCGAACGAGATGGAGGGTTGCGGTCGTACTCCCGGTCAGCCCATGGAGTAGGTGTCACAGTGTTTTAGTACGCGTGAGTGCTTTTATGAGATTCGATGGGACTGAATTCTTGACGAATCCTCTTTTGAGGCCCGGGTGTCGTGCGGCCAGTGAAGCGCAGTGGCTGGCAGTCGGTGCCATCATGCGCTTGAATGACCCTTTGACCGGTGCGGCTATTGGGCTCCCGGTCTCTAGAGCGGAGAGCTCCGTGATGCCCGGTCCATCGCCTGATTCCGTGGCAGCGCGGATAAGGAGGCAAGTCACGGAGACTCCCGCCTTCATTAGGGCGCATCAGATTGGCCAGTCATCACGTTTGTCGTGTATGGGCACGCCTGGCTTGTTAGCAGGATGGTGAACCCTGACCTGGTGGTTTGGTGGTTTCGTTCCTGCCCCTGGGTTGAGCGAGCCCCCAAGATGGATGGCTTCGGCCCGACTTCATTAAGCAATGGGCCTTCATCTCTTCAGGAAAGAGAATAGTAGAGTGGAGAGCTCGGCCCATTTGTCGAGGCTTAGCTGGAAGGCCTAGCGTCACCCAGTGGGCCTGGCCTTGTTTTAGTCGATTTGTTTTGGGTACGTGTTGGCGACCCTTAACTCATACTTTATAACCTCCAAGACTCGCATAAAACCAACACCAATCATAGAATTAGGGTTTACAACTAACTATTTCCATAAGTTTTGGTGTTTTTGGTCAATTGCAGGAGGGCATTCACGTAAACAACTACATTCGGGCTTCAACATATGCAAAATACCACATGTAAATGTACCCGATATGAGCCCAAGGGGAATAGGCCCAATACCAGGCAAATCAGGGCCCTGTTGAGAGGATAAAAAGGCCAAGACCCAAATCAAATGAACTCCAAATGAGCCCAAACTTTGCCGAACCCATCTAGAGGCCTAAAAGAGGCAACCCACCAAAGATGGGCCGATTTGGGCCAACCGGGGCTGCGACCGCACCCCTGGTGTGGCCGCACCCTGAGTGAGGTGGTTCCCGGCCATCTTTGGCAGGTGAACTCCTACCGCCTTTGCAATGACAGTTCATGTGGTTACCGTCCAGGTGCAGCGCATCTTGAAGGCGGTTTGAGGTCGGTTTGGTCTTTCCAAAGGAGGAAGAGACCTCCATTCCCCCAAGGCACCTCCACCTATAAAAGGAGGCCTCCACCCTCCTCACAAATCATCCAAGAGCTCACCAATACATATCTCAAGAGGGATCCAAGGAAGAAGGAGTAGTGCCACAATTATCATAAATCTAGTAGGAGCGAGCGAGGTCTGAGCGGGTGAAAGCCCTAGTTGGGTTTTGGTTAATTGATGAAACCTATTTGGTCTAATCCTATTGCTAAGATTGTGTGTAGCTAATAAGAAAGGATCACGACCAAGCCAAGTGGTGGAGCTAGCAAGGTGGCAACCATGGAGGATGGTGAAGGCCACAAGCACTCATGTGATCAAGTGCTCTACATTGTGGAAATGAAGAAGAGAAAAGATGCCTTGCTCAAGTGTTAGATTATTTCTTACTTTTAATCTTGAGTATAGGCAGGCTGGACTATCAAGAGGGACAAAAACTAGGCTAGCTAGATGTGGTGAAAAGTGCTCATGACGTCTAACATCTAGTGCCACTTGAGCGATCTATCTTTGCGATGTTGCTAGGATCGAGTGGCGTTGTGAGTGCAAGTGAAAAATCCTTTGAAAAATTCTTGTGAAAATGCTAACACACATGCACAAGGTGGTATACACTTGGTGGTGTTGGCACACTTGCAAAGGAGAAGGTGTTGGAGTTGAAGTGGATCAACTCGGAGAAGAGAAGGAGGTTTTTCCGTGTGTTCCGAACTCTAGGATGGGTCTTGGATTGGAATTCTGTACTAATACTTTGTGCTTTGGATCTTGTATTCTTGTGGGTTGTGTAGCCCTCTGAATAAGCTTTCCAAAATGTCCAAGATCATCAAAATCGGAGTTCGGAGCTAAAAGTTATGGCCGTTTTAGCGCGGAGGTCAGGTTGCTGAAGTCGGTAGTACCGACCCTGAAGTCGGTAGTACCGACCCATCCGTGAGCAGATCGCATGCTCTCTGTGTTGGGCCATTTTTTGGCCTAAAGGTAGTACCGCCATAAGGCCGGTAGTACCGACCCCCCCCGGTCGGTAGTACCGACGTTTGGAGGAAGTTTGGAGGCGTTCTATGTAGATCTAGATTTGGCCTACCGGTAGTACCGCTATAGGGGTCGGTAGCGGTACTACCGACCCTACTACGAACCCTACTACCGACCATCTTCCGGATGTGTTAGCAAGGTCAACCTAACGGTCCTTTTTGATGTAGTCGGTACTACTGACTGTGGCGCAGGCTTCTAACCGTTACATCTCTCATTCATTGCGCCCAAACACAAGACAAGAGAGCTCCCAAGTGTTGACTCAGCTCCTCTCTCTCCCCCTTTGCCTCTAGATTGAATCTCTTGCAAGCTTTGAGCTAGGGAAGTGAGATTAGAGAGTGAGAAGCATCGATCTACGTCTTGAGCACTTGGATCCTTCATCTCTCTGGCTTGATTTGTGTTCTTTACTCTTGGGTTCTTGGAACCCTAGCCGGTTAGGTGTTCTTCGGTTGTTGCCCGTGATTGACTCATTTGTGAGGGCACTCTGAAGTGTTTGTATTACCCTCGTGATTCTTAGTGAAGAAACTCGACTAACCATTGTGGTTGCTTGAGTGAGGCAAGGAGGTGAAAGAGACTCCTACCTTAGTGGTCACCTCAACAACGAGGACGTAGGCACTTCTTAGTGAAGTGGCCGAACCTCGGGATAAATATTCTGTCTCGTGTGCTTGTTGAATTTGCTTCTTCGGTTATTTCGTTTGCCCTCGTGTTCTTCGTGTTCTTCCTCCCTCCTCTCTCATTCTTAGGTGTGGGAAGGCTCGATCTACACTTTGGGGGAGGAGCCACTACTTGGATAAGGTATAAACTTCATCTACATCTCCTAGGGAAACTTTGGTATAAGCTAGATTCAATTTTGTATCTCGTCCATCTCGATTTCATAGCTACTCCTAGGTTGTTGGTAGTACCGACCCTTGGAGCCAGTAGTACAGACCCCAGTAGTACTGGCCCCTATAGTCGGTAGAACCGACTGTGTGATATGATATCCTTTTTGAGCTTTGAGTTTCAGGATTCTAGATTTTTAAATAGGCTATTCACCCCCCCTCTAGCCATTTGGACCTTTCAAGTGGTATCGGAGCTGATGTCACCGTTTGTGTTGACGCAAAAAGTGACACCTTGCGCCAAGACACACAGCAAGCCGAACGAGGCTAGCTTCAATCGGGTGCCCGGAGTGTGCTGAATTCGGAGACGTGCCAGTCGGTTTGACCTGAAAAACAACAAGGGATAAAACGTGAGAATACCTCTGGAACATGCTGGGTAAAACCAGATAGTTCCATATGTACGGCTTCGAAAGCCAATCTCGACGGCACACAGCTACAGAAGCTGTCTATCAGAGCATGTTTACGAAGCTATTCGGCAAGTATGAGAACAGAGCATGTGAAGCATATTAACTGCCAAATGCAAAAGACATGCTTAAACAAATCAGAAATATTATAAACAGGTAACTTGCGAGAATAGATCTATCCAAATAATACATGCATAGGCCAATCCAACTAATCTGCCGCACGTTTAGTCTTACAAAAACCCGTCAAGCATAAACTTAAGCAAAGCTAATCCACCGTGTGATACCACTTGCTATAAGTCTATACCACTTCTTATAATTAGATCAATCCACCGCATGATACAATCTAATTATAACAAGCTAAAAGCATGCATATGTTTGAATAGATCTATAAAAGCTCGTTACTCATGTAAGCATAACCAAAATCGGCAAACTAGCCGAGTTGGGGTCCATGGGGAAGGAACATACGAGCAAAAACATGATCAAACTAATCTAAAACCTGCATCTGCCGCACGACACCCAGTTCTATCAAAGCATAAACATGATTAACATGTATGAACCCGCAACATGTAACAACCTAGATTGAAGCTGATCCGGCCATCATGATCTTATGATTAACAAAGCACAAGCAAACTTGTGAACGAGGCCGAATAGAGATCAATCTAGATTGGGCAAAAGAGTGTTACAGGAATTAAATAAATAAACACGTAACACATGATAACTTAATGAATCTACTAAGAGATCTGCCAAATCTAATAGAGCGATAACTATTTTGACTACATGTCTTAATTCTGCCGCACGATACAAGGCATAAGCAAAAACTTCCCGTCATAAGCTTAATCCGCCGCACGATACTAAGCTTAACATACGAGACTACTTGCATCATATCTAAATCCACCGCATGATACTAGACATGATAACAAGGTTGCCGGTACTTACGGAGGTCGACGGATCGATGTTTCCTCTCGAAGAACTCGACGACACGACTTAAGGACTCGAAGATGGCACAAGGCCAGTTTGTATGATGTGGTTGTGAACAAATTTTACAATGGTCGAGGGTTTATATTTATACCCTGGACGAAATACGAGTCCTAAACGATTACGATTTACATAATAAAATATGGAAAGATACAAACATTACTTTAAATCCCTTTGGCATCTTCCATTGTCACGTGTCTTCCCATGCAAGCCGGCTTCATCTGCAACATCCATTTCCTGAATGGAACCATCTCTTTGCAAGATAGCCGACCGCACAGACATTCATCGAAATCCTGAGGACCAAATAGCCATCTGATTGCCTGCTGAATCCTTTCTTCTCTGCTGTCTGGGTCCATCTGTCATATTCTTGCACGTGCGAAAATCTGGTGTCAACACATGCCCCCTAATTTTAGGACAAATATTTGTTCCAAAATTCCTTTTCCTCATGTACATACGTGGAATCCCCGGAATTATCCACCTTTGTAGAAATCTTTCATGTCATAATTACTTCACCTACCGATTCATCTCCCGATGCACCTCTCGGGATTCTTTAAAACCTTCCTTCACTTGGTTCTGACTTGCGCATTCTAAACTCCTCTGCCTCGTTCTCGAACCAGAAAAACCCTCTTTTCTCCTGCTATTCCTCAATCAACCAGAAGATGTCTTCCGAGGCGAGCCGCCATAGCTCCGAGTTCAGAGCTTCCAGCACTTCCAAGAGGAGGTTGCTCCTTTTTCCTTCTATTGGCACCAAAAGTGGCGCACTGTGCCAATCACACAGCAAGCCGGAGAAGCTGGCTTCAAACGTGGCCCGGGTGCTCAGAAGTCCGGTGCGTGCCAGTCAGTTTGCCCTGCAACTAACAAGGGAGATAAACTGTTAAATACAAAGCTGGAACATGCCGGGTATGACCAGACAGTTCCAAAATATACGGCCCTGAAGCCACTTACGACGACATATAGCTATGAAAGCTATCTGCCAACAGGTTTAAAGATTATTCGGCAATATGAACAGAGTTACGTGAATAACAGGTTGCCGAACGCGTTTGCATGAGAATCGTACTTGCATGACGTATTAAATATAAGTTAAAACTTAACCAATCTCGATTGTACAACCGAGTTGGGGTCCATGGGGATTGAACATACAAACTAAGCATGACTAAGCTAATCTAAAGCCTGCGCCTGCCGCACGACACCTAGCCTTATCATAGATCAAACATACTTAACATGCATGAACCCTCACCACGTGGCAATCCAGACATGATCCAATCGGCTATTACGAACAATAGATCTACTGCATAAAAGACTTTTCAATAATAAACGTGAAAGAACAGAGCAGATCTATAAAGATGAAGCCGAACCGAACGGTATCTAGATTGGGCAAAAGTGTTATGATGAAATAAACATAACAAAACATATAACACAAGGTAACTTAATGAATCTATCAGATTGCCAAATCTAACAGAGCCGATAACTATTTTTACTCATGACTCAATCCGCCGCACGATACAAGGCATAAGCAAAAACCCCCCGTCATAAGCTTAGATCCGCCGCACGATACTAAGCTTAACGTACGAGACTACCCCTTGCACCATATCTAAATCCGCCGCACGATACTAGACATGATAACAAGGTTGCCGGAACTTACGGAGGTCGACGGATCGATGGCCTCTCTCGAAGAACACGACGACACGACTTGGACTCGAAGACGGCACGGGGCCGGGTGGTTGGTTGTATTGATTGTGAACGTCTTTACAATAGTCTCAGGGTTTATATTTATACCCTGGTGTTCTACGAGTCCTAGGAGGACACGATTACAACAACAAAACAGGAAACTTATCTAAAACACGATGCCTTTTATTCTAAGCCTCCTTAATAATCGGCACGTGCTAACCATGACGAGATCTTCTGTCGCCGAATCTTCTGATATGCCGTATTTGTCGCAAACCGACTTAGCCTGAGGTAGCCGACCGCAGCGCCATATTGCCGAATCCACCCCCCGTTTGACCAGTCGCCTCCACAGCCTTACCGAATCGATTGGATTAGCCGACCGTGCTTGCTATCTACCGAATCCCTCAGGTGGTGATTTCTCCCGAACTGCGCCGTGCTGGCCCACTTGTCATAGTGCGAAAATTCTGTGTTAACACATGCCCCCTCAATTTCTGCAAAGGCATTTGTTCTGAAATTGACCACAAGTCCGCCGCGTATTCTAGGTCAGCACTGCTTCAAACTCTGCATCTTCTCCAAATCATCAACAGCTTCAAACTCCACCCGAGTTTCGCAATGGCGACCCACGACGAGATCCCAGAGGTAAATTTCACTTTTCCTTTCAACGCATTCGGTCAATTTATATCGGCATTCGGCTCATCTTGCTTCCTCCGCACACCTTCTCCTTTCAGGCCCTTAGGGATGAAATTCTGATTCCTTGCGATGCGGATCCCAACTCCTACTTCTTGGGACCGATGGGAAACTCCAATCCAACCAATATCATCGGTATGGAGACCAACAGAACCCCTTTCAAGCATGGAGTCATTTCACCGAACAGGTGGCGGTATACCTTCAAGAACTGGCCCCTGCCCGCGGTCACCGGCTGGAGGAATTGGTACAGAAGAACTCAGGCGAGATTTGGGCCTCACTGGGAAACCCAAGACATCCATCATGCTCTGGAACTGTCCCTGGCCGACATGCCCAAAAATGAGTCATTGCTCATAGCAGCTTCTCATTTTGGTCAGATGCCCTCAATGCTTTCGTGTTCGGCCATGGCATAATGACAATCACACTAGCCGATGTTCATGATGAGTGGCCTGAACATTACCTCGATCATGAATGCCGACGAACTGCTAGAGAAAATTCCTCAGAGATCCATTGATGTCAGTGTTGGATGGATGAAGTATGTAGAGATCCACAACAAAATGTCAGGCCCAGTAGCAGAAACAGAGCACAGGCTTTTCTAAACATGTGGCTATGCAGATTTATCTTCTGTGGGAGATCCAACGAGCCAACCCTCAACTACATCGCACTGGCTGATAAATTATCCAAAGGAAAGCAACTCCCTCTAGGCAGGCTCTTCCTGGGATCCATATACCACATGATGCATCAGATCTCCACTCAAATGTATCATGCCACTCATGATAGCACAGATGGACTGCCACCAATTGATTGTGTCAATGGCCCCTGGTGGTTTGTTCAAATGTGGTTTAGCTATACATGCACCAAATCATTGCCGTGCCATTGGACAACCTCAGCTTTCCTTCCAGCAACTTTGCTGAGGATGAAGAGGCTATAGAGAAAGCTTGCCAAACTTATGGGGAAGCAGCCACTGCTATAACCATAAACAAGAGTATTGGCAATCTCTTCAAATTATTCTTCAAGGGCTTTAATCAGGTGCTCTGGTTACCCTACAGGGAGAATGACAACCTCACTTTCCCTATCAAATTCAGCTTTGATGATGGCTGCATAGATGAAATGGCCACAGGAGTTTTCAACTCATTTATCAAACCCTGCATCCTACCAGCCGAATTCAACAGAGGAAGACAAGTGAAGCATACTTATGAGTTCTATTATCCTAACATAGCAGCTAGGCAATTGGGTTGTGGACAGCTTCCTCCAAAACTCATCTTTTCCACCATCATCAAGCCCAGGGAGCAGATTCAGTCCAAAGAGCGTATTACAATAGGGATGCAGGCCCATCGAGTATTCAGCCTGGGGCAAGATCTGCCAGACTACAAACCAGTACCATTTCATTTGATCCAGTCTGCTCACCCCTTTTTGAGTCCTGGTGGCAAGAATGGCATGATCATATCTTCAACAGCCCAGTCCATCCCATGTGCCTGGAACTTCAAGCAGACTTCAGCTCTGACAGCGAGGTACAATAACAAGCCACCTGTTGCTTTAGTATTTGATCCTTGAGATTTCTAACTTTTCAAAACTTCCACAGGACTTCATACCCAATTCTGACATCAGGCCTATCCAATATCATCAAGCAGGGCCAATCACTGTCCTGGGACACAATGCTCCTTCATTGACTCAGCTTATGAAATCCCAAGCAGTCTCATTAACCACCCTCTCAGCTAAAGGAGAGAAAAGAAAGGCCACTAAGGGCACTTCCAGCTCCAGGCGAACCAAGACCAAGCAAAACACACCTCCTCCAAAGGTAAGATGTTCTAGTTCTTCCATCATTATCAACTTATTCTTGACTGGCTTGTATACCATTACAGGCTTCTTCCCCTGAACAAGAAAACGCTCAAATGATGGTGCCCCCAATCCTTATTACCTTGGAAAATGATGAGCATGCAGATGCCGAGGAAATGGGCACCCAGAACCGGATGATATCAGCATTGGTAGGTCCTTCATTATCCCTTCAACCAGCAGATTCTTGCCCCTCTTGGCTGACCAGCGATTTCACAGATACCGCGATTGGTGAGACCTTCATCGGCTCAACTCCAGACTCTGCTGGTCCATCCGGCTTTCAACCAGACCAAACCTCTGTCAATCAGCCGACTCATCAGGCAAGAATTAACTCCCCATTTCTTCATACTTTACCGTGGTCGGCTAACCTGTCCAAATCAACACAGACTTTCATCGGTTCAGCCTCCGAGTATGCATTTGATGTCAACGAGTTCCTGAACAAAAGAACAGTGGCCAAAAGACCATCGGCACTCGTCCAAGATGTCCTGAGCAACATAACAAACTTTCTGAGTCAAGACATCTTGTCCTTAGTCAGAGACGCCGATGAAGTTAAAAATTTCCTCGAGCCCATTGCTGAGGACATTCCAGAGAATCTGAGGCTCCATCTGGAGGCGTGTCTACGCTGGATGACTGCTTTGCTAAGGTAAAACGAGCAATCAGAAGCGTTGATCTTCAGACTGCCAAGTCCAAATGCACCCAGGAAGTCAATGATCTGTACACTCAGTTCCAAGAGGCCAAGAACTCTCAGGAGACTCTGGAGGCTCAGTTGAAAGAATTACAAGAAAAGAGATCTGAACTGGAAGCCCAACTAGCCCAGGTCGATTCTGATATTCAGTCATGCACCTCTCGGCTATCGGGTTTACCGAATATCATTGAAACAACATCTTCCAAGCTGTCATCAGTGCTTGATGAGGACATCAAACTTAGCACGAGGCTCTCACAGGCACAGGGCACCGAAGAGGAGGACAACAAGGCACTGGAGCATGCTAACCAGGTCAAAGCCGATACTCTGGCGGCCATAAACCATTCTTGAACAACTAAGATGACTGTGCAATGATCCTTTAGTTTCTGTAATCCTGTGTCAGAATGACTCGAACATTCCTTGTAATATATCTGTATTTTGCATCCAATCGGTTACCGTTCTGATGACATCGTGTTTAACCGTGTGAACCTGTTCGGCAATCTGGCCAGTGTTTGTCCCGAACACCTAAATCGGCAATTTTGCCGAAGCCAGGCGCTCTATCTCCGCCGAACACGTGAGTGCATCCAGACGGTTTGCACAGCCCGTTACTGCAGAGGCCCATCTCGGGAAGCAGGAAAACCCCAATCCGCCGGTTGATATTGGCGTGCTACCCCGGGACATTCGCCACGATCACTGTTCCGATTTTATAAATCGTCCCTGGAGGCCTGCCTTCTCCCAATCTTGCATTCGCTCCTCTAGTACTCTCGCCGCCTCGGCTTCCTTGCTTGCTCCGCCCAGAAAACCCTAACTTTCCGAGTGCAATGGCGAGCCATGATGACCGCGGCAAGCGCCCGGCGACTGAGGAGGCCGAAGGGAGCCGCGCTCGGCGCCTCCGTCAGCGCGGGTAGGACTCCTCGCTTACGTCCTTTGTGGCAGTTTCTTGAAAACCTCGCTCACACTCTGTTACTGCTCGCCGACAGGGTCCCCGTTATCTCTTCCGCCGGCGGGCATGCCCGGCTTCTCCAGCACGGGGAGGCCAGAGGCTCCACCATCGGGCTCGTCGAGCTCCTCCGACAGCCTCTCCTACCACTCCCATCCTGGGAGGCGAGCCCGGACCGGGACTCCGACGGCGGCCTCTACGACCACAACGACGCCTTGAACTTCATGGCGCTGCGGGACGAGTCCCGGGAAGAGCTGGCCGCCGTCTCGAAGCAGTACGGGATTGACCAGCTGGAATGGGAGGACCAGCGCCGGCAGTTCTGCGACGCAATCACGGGTATGAACGCCCAATCTTGGATCTGCTTTCGGTCGTTCTTGTTGATCTTTTAACCGATCCATTCCATTTTGTCGCTCACAGCGCTGTCTGAAGAACTGGAGCGCCTGAAGATGGCAGCGAACGCCGTCGCAGACCGGGTGAACGCCCAGGGCGTCACCGCCGATGCGCGCCTGGCCAACGTGTACGGCCGCATCGAGCAGGTCGCCCTGCAGGGTGTGCACCACGGCGTGGCGCTGGGGCTGTCGGCGCTGACGGTCCGCACGGAGGAGGACTTCTCCGTGACGCCGGTTGGCTTCCCGGCGGGGCATGTCCGGAGGACGTCGAACAGATCGACGATTTTCTGGACTCCTACGAGGATCACGCTCACGCCCTCACCGCAGTCACCAATCCGCAGACGGTCATCAACAAGGTGCTTGGTAACTGATCTGCACTTTCGTACCGCCCCAACTTATGAACAATGTTCTACTTTGCTATGTTCACGCGTACAATCTGTTTTCCCTTTCTGTGCTTGTCTAGTGTTCGATCTCTTCATTGAACCGATTGCACAGCACCGCGTGCATTTGGTTCTGTTTTAGCGTTTTTCGCGCTAAAGGCGACACATGCCGTGTCGGCTGTTTTTGCTCTAAGGGCGATAGAACCTATCGGCCATTTTTGTGCTAAGGGCGACACAACCTTGTATCGGCCGTCGGTGCCCGCTAGTCCTTGATTCCGTTATGCACCGACCTCCACGCTAGGATGAAATCTCTTTAGATAACGTCCATTAATTGCCCTAGCAAACTCTTCTCCTTGGAGGGTTTTCAGAATGTACGCATTACCCGGAGCACGTCTCAGAATTCGAAAAGGCCCTTCCCAGTTAGGGGACCATTTGCCGAATGCCTTATCTTTGGTACCGATCGGCAAGACAATTTTCCAAACCAAGTCTCCTTCTTCGAATCCTTTTTCTTTCACTTTCGAATTGTAGTACTTGGCAACGCGTATCTTGTTCTTTTCAATATTTTCCAAGGCCTTGAGACGAATCAAATGCAAATCTTCTAGCTCATCCATCATCAAATCTTTATAATTCCCTTTGGTTAGATCGTTCTGCAATGTAACTCGTCTTGACCCCGATTGCAATTCCCATGGTAGCACTGCGTGATGCCCATAGACCAACTCGTATGGCGACGTCTGAGTCGACCCATGACAAGCCATTCGGTAAGCCCACAAAGCTTCGTTGAGTACCAAGTGCCACCTTTTAGGTTTCTCTTCGATCTTCTTTTGAATGATCTTAATCATGATTTTGTTAGAAGCCTCTGCCTGCCCATTGGCCTGTGCATAATAAGGGGAGGAATTATATAGCTTAATCCCCATCCCTTCGGCAAAGTCACAAAACTCCGAGGAAGTGAACTGAGTTCCCTGATCGGTAGTGATGGACTGAGGGATGCCGAATCGGTAAATGATGTGCTCCCTGACGAAGGACACCATGTTCTCTGATGTCACCTTCTTCAATGGGATGGCTTCAACCCACTTAGTGAAATAATCCGTGGCTAACAGAACAAACTTATGTCCCTTGCTAGATGGAGGGTGGATTTGGCCGATCAAATCAATGCCCCATCCTCTGAAAGGCCAAGGCTTAATGATCGGATTCATGGCCGATGCTGGGGCCCTTTGCACATTGCCGAATCGCTGGCAATCCTGACAACCTCTGTAGTACTCAAAGCAATCTTCGAGCATAGTCGGCCAAAAATATCCAGTCCTCCTGATTATCCATCTCATACGGTGAGCCGACTGGTGTGCACCACATACGCCTTCGTGCACCTCATACATCAGTTTCCTAGCCCCGTCTTGGTTCAGGCATTTAAGCAAAACCCCATCTATGGATTTGTAGTACAATTGATTGTCCAAGAGCGTGAACTTAAGAGCCTTGTACCTGAGTTTTCGGGAGACTTTTCTGGATGGGTCCCTGAGGTAATCGGCAATGTTGTCTCTCCAGTCTTCAATTGCCTGATTATCACTTGGGACTGCTTGATCATCTTCTGGGGTTGTTTGCTCTTCCTCAAGTGCAAAAATGTTTTGATTCTCCCTATACCCGGATGCTGCCTGAGCCAACTGGTTGGTTTGCTTCTTCGTTTTGCCCCCTAGGAATATGTTGCAAGGTTGCTGATCGAAACTGTCTAAGGAGCTCTTGGCAACCTTTGAGATATTCCTGCAGCGTGTCGTTTTGCACTCGTACTCACCTGTCAGCTGCCTGATCACCAACTCCGAGTCACCGAAGATCTCTACGGCGTCTGCCTTAACGTCCACGAGCAACCGCAATCCTCGAAGCAATGCCTCATACTCCGCTTGATTATTAGTCACCGGGTACTCGACCGGTATAGAGTATTTGAAAGGTGCCCCTTGGGAGAAATCAACATGATCCCGACTCCACCACCTTTGCTACACGACGATCCGTCAAAAAACAATGCCCAGGGGGCAATGGTTACTATGTTAGCGTTAGAATCACGATGGTGAGTGACGAAATCAGCCATAATCTGGCCTTTAACAGCCTTTGCCGATTCAAAACGCAAATCAAATTCAGAAAGGGCTAAAACCCATTTGCCGATCCTTCCACTTAAAATCGGCATTGATAACATGTGCTTGATTACATCAAACTCTGATACTACCACGCATTCGGCATTCAATAGATAGTGCCGAAACTTGGTACAGGAATAGAAAACGCACAAGCACAACTTTTCCGTAGCCGAATACCTCGTTTCGGGGTCCAGTAGCTTTCGGCTAAGATAGGCTATGACTCTCTCTTTTCCTTCGAATTCTTGCATGAGGGCCGACCCTATTGTTAGGTTGTCGGCCGCCACGTACAACTTGAAAGGCCTGTCGAGTTGTGGAGGAACCAATACTGGTGGTGCCTTCATGTATTCCTTGATCTCATCGAAAGCCTTTTGTTGCACGTCACCCCACACGAACTCCTGATCTTTCTTGAGCTTCAACAGTGGAGAAAATGGCAGCACGCGCTCGGACAAGTTGGATATGAACCTTCTGACAAAGTTGATTTTGCCGAGCAGTGATTGCAGTTCTTTGAGATTGGTCGGCGGCACTACCTTATCAATTGCTTCCATGCTCTTCTTGCCGACTTCGATGCCCCTTTTGTGGACCAAGAATCCCAGAAACTCACCAGCCGACACCCCAAATGCACACTTGGTTGGATTCATCTTTAAACCATGTTTCCTTGTGCACTCCAAGGTCTTCCTTAAATCGGCTAAGTGTCTTTCTTTGCCTCTGGATTTGACCACCACGTCATCAATGTAGATCTCTACGATTTTGCCGATCAGCTCATGGAATATGTAATTCATGGCTCGCTGGTAAGTGGCACCGGCATTTTTCAAACCAAAAGTCATGACAACATTCAAACAAACCTATATGGCCGGGGCACCTGAAGGCGGTCTTTGCCACATCCTCTGCAGCCATGAAGATCTGGTTGTAACCTGCGTTGCCGTCCATAAAGCTTATGATTTCAAAACCGGCCGAAGCATCTACTAGCAAATCGGCCACCGGCATTGGATAACCGTCCATAGGAGTGGCTTTGTTGAGGTTCCTGAAGTCGATGCAGACTCTCATCTTCCCGTTCTTCTTGTACACCGGGACAATATTGGAGATCCATTCCGCATATCGACACGGCCGAATGAAGTTAGCTTCTAGTAATCTTTCCACTTCCTTTTTCACGTCGGCCAATACCTCCTCCTTGTAGATCCTGCGCGGAGGTTGTTTGTATGGGCGGTATCCAGGTTTGATCGGCAACTTATGCTCAACAATGGACCGATCTAATCCGGGCATCTCTGTGTAGTCCCACGCAAAACAGTCTTTGAACTCTTTTAGAAGATCTACTAGCGCACTCTGAAATCAGGGTCTAAACTGGAACTTACAAACATCGGCCTCTTCTTACTCGCATCACCAACATCCACCCTCTTAACTTGTCGGCCGACGTGAAACCACGTCCCAGTTTGCCCTCGCTGTTGTCGGTTGGGTTGTCCATCTAAAAGAAGCTTTGAGAGCCGATTGCTTGGATCGGCTGTTGATCCCTGCCGTAGACGTTGACAGGACCTTCTCCCCACACGCGATCGGAGAAGCAGTCTACTCCGTCGAATTCCCAGTAGGTGGGCTCAATGGTGGCAACACTCACCGAGTCGTCAGCTTGGACAATCTCGATGTCATCTCCAACCCACTGTATGAGTATTTGATGCATGGTTGAAGGTATGCAGCAGTTGGCGTGGATCCAATCCCTGCCCAAAAGCAGGCTGTATGCCCCCTTGCCGTCAATGACAAAGAAGGTCGTGATGAGCGTCTTGGATCCAATCATCAGTTCCACGTGCACGGCACCCCGAGTGTCAGAGGGATTGCCGGCAAAGTCACGGAGTATCATGTCCGTTTTGAGCAGATCTTCATCGTTCATGCCCAGCTTTCTGAAGGTGGCGTAAGGCATGATGTTGATCGCTGCACCGCCATCGACAAACATCTTGGTCAGCGGCTTTCCATTGACGTACCCCTTGACATACAACGGCTTTAAATGCCGATGCTTGGCTGGTTTGTCAAATGCTGCCTTCTGAGACAACACGAGCTGTGCCGCGAGCTCGTCGTGCTCGGCCTCGTCAGAATCCGAATACACCTCGTCCTGTGCCCCCGGCCGGCAGGAGCCATGAACTCCAGGGGAAGGAAGAAAGTCATGGCCACGTCAGCGCCCTTGTCGGCGTCATCTGGTTTTTCCTTCGGGCGCCACTCTTGCTTCTTCCCATTGGCAGCTGCTTCTTCCAACTCCCTATTCCGGAGGCGCTGCACTCTCCTTTTCTGGCTTTTTCTGAGCCCTGGTGGGCACCACTGCCCCTTTTGCCACCTATATGGGCGAGGCTGTGCCTCCTCGCCGTCGTCCTGGTGGTGCACCCACTCTCGATCGGCATATCTTTTGGCTTGCCGACCCGGGCTTTCCGTTTTTAGGCGCCGATCGTCCATCGGGATGCGTGCTCCCAATCTTTCATGGACGGGACGGCGGTTGACGCGATCCTGCCTATACCCCCTGTACTGATCGCTGCACTCAGGGCAGTCGTTGACGGCAGGCAACCTCAAGCCTTCGTTCCAGCAGTGGCGGAAGAACGAGCAACCCCAGTGAGCCTGCTCCTGCTCTTGGCGGCGTTCCTGCTCTCTGTGGTAGGCTTGCTCTGTGGTAGGCCCTCTCTTCCAGACGGTACCGGTACTCCTCCGTGTGACCGTCTTCGCGCTGATACTCCTCGCGAGTTTCTGTTCTTCGCGTTGGAGACGCTTCCGTTCTTTCTCATCTTTGCCGGCGCCACTTGTTGAGGAGATCCCTGTGGGTAGGCCTGCGCCTGGAAGATGTCTCCCCGTGCTCATATCGACTATTCGTGGTCCGGGCGCGCTGCTGGAATTCATCCCAGTGATTTGCCGATCGGGGTCCACCGTGCCAGACTCGCGTGCTTTGTTGGAGGTGAGGACTTTGACCTTGCCCTTGCCCTGGGGTCCTCTGGAGCTACCATGCTCACTGAAAGAACACGGCGTTCTGGGCGAAGGGGTTAGCATCGATCTTCATCTTGCCATTGAACTTGATGTGGCCGTCCTGGATGGCTTTCTGGATCCTCGTCCTGAACACACGGCAATCATTAATAGAATGAGTGTTAGTGTTATGAAAACCGCAGTACTTCTTGTCCTTGACCCCTCCAGGACGCAGCATCGGGTGATCCGGGGGTAGCCTGATTCTTCCTTCGGCAACCAGGAACTCGAAGAGCTTGTCGGCTTTGGTGACGTCGAAGTCGTATGCCCCCTTCTGCTGGCGCAGCCATTGCTTGTTGGCTTGGTCGGCTCCTTGTCCCAGTTGAGCTCTGCAGCGGCCACCTCATCTTCAGCGTCGGTGTAGTCATCGGCTTCGTCCAGGAAAGCCTGATACATCTGCGCCGCGACATTGTCCTTCTGGAAACGCCCTTCCCTCCGGAAGCCTTGCGCTTGGATAGTCATCTCATTCAGCCGGCGGAGGGAGAGATGACCCAAGTCTTCAAACTCTTGACCGAACAGCTTGTCCCTAATGCTCGGGAGCATGCCTGCCACGGCCAATGGTGGAAGCTGATCGTCCGGCAGGTGCATGCCGAAGCACTGGCTCTTGACTTCCCTGAACCTGCGCAGGTAGTCCTGTGGTGTCTCATTTGGCTTCTGGCGTACGTACATGATGTCCACCAGTTTCTTCTCCTTGGTGCCCGTGTAGAAGTGTGTATGGAACTTTTGTTCCAAGTCTGCCCAAGAGAGAATAGAGCCCGGCGGTAGTGACGTGAACCATGCGAATGCCGGTCCAGTGAGTGACGACGGGAAGTACCGAACCCTGAAGGCATCTTCGGTATTGGCCTCCCCAAGCTGGAGCAGATAACGACTGACGTGCTCCACCGTGCTGGTGTCGTCTAAGCTGGAGAACTTGGACAGGTCCGTCGGCACTTTGACTCTGGGAGGTAGAGCCACACGGTGGAACCA
This sequence comes from Coix lacryma-jobi var. lacryma-jobi, assembly GCA_009763385.1. Lineage (NCBI taxonomy): Eukaryota > Viridiplantae > Streptophyta > Magnoliopsida > Poales > Poaceae > Coix > Coix lacryma-jobi. The sequence goes on from CM019824.1 coordinate 55,287,134, forward strand.
TTCGGGGAACGGAGACCTGTAAGCATAAGTGCCCTTAGGCTTCAGGCCGAAAGTGCGCTGCATCATATCCGCCATCCTCTCTAGCATGACATCGACATTAGAGTCGGCGTTTTTTCGGCCGTCGGCTTCCCATATCCTGGATGTGGGGCGCCCTCTATGTTGTGAGGCTCAAGCATCTCATGGTACCCGTTTCCGTAGTAGTCCTTTATGAGCCTAGGTTTGCGGGGAGATCTTGCGTGTTGACTCTGGCGGCTGACCCTTAGTGCCGAACGTGAGCTGACCCATGGTCGGCAACTGGCCCTCTGGCGTGTGCTTCTCTTGAATGGTCATCCCGCTTGATTGAGCCTTAGGCGGGGTCTCCTCACCAGCAGCTCCTGCCCCCTTGAGGTGATTCGGCAGATTGAAAAGATGTGGTCCTGCTATAGGGCCAAACTCGGCCTCCATAAGTTCATCGGCCTTGGGGCCAATTGTGGGCGATCATGATGGTGCGGAAAGTGTTGAGAAACGCCCCATGCATGCGACCGATGGCACCAGAGACAGCTTCGTTGATTATGTGAGACATTTTCAACACTGCCTCCGCTTCCCCGGGATCATTCGGGTTGAGCTGGACGGGCTTCGGCAGATCGTGCAGACGGCGAACCTTTCCGCTCTTGTTCTTGGAAAAGGCTTCTAGGCACTTGGCCTGGAATTCGGCACAAGCATTATCCACCTGCTCTCTGTACTCGTCGGGTAGTTCAGTGAGCTGCACCTGCACGAGCCCCGCCTTGTTGCTGGCCTCGGCTTCAGTGACTTCGACCATTGCTGCAGGAAAAAAGGGTCCCACCGGGCGTGCCAAAAAGTGTGTTGGCACCAAAAGTGACGCACTGTGCCAATCACACAGCAAGCCGGAGAAGCTGGCTTCAAACGTGGCCCGGGTGCTCAGAAGTCCGGTGCGTGCCAGTCAGTTTGCCCTGCAACTAACAAGGGAGATAAACTGTTAAATACAAAGCTGGAACATGCCGGGTATGACCAGACAGTTCCAAAATATACGGCCCTGAAGCCACTTACGACGACATATAGCTATGAAAGCTATCTGCCAACAGGTTTAAAGATTATTCGGCAATATGAACAGAGTTACGTGAATAACAGGTTGCCGAACACGTTTGCATGAGAATCGTACTTGCATGACGTATTAAATATAAGTTAAAACTTAACCAATCTCGATTGTACAACCGAGTTGGGGTCCATGGGGATTGAACATACAAACTAAGCATGACTAAGCTAATCTAAAGCCTGCGCCTGCCGCACGACACCTAGCCTATCATAGATCAAACATACTTAACATGCATGAACCCTCACCACGTGGCAATCCAGATACGATCCAATCGGCTATTACGAACAATAGATCTACTGCATAAAAGACTTTTCAATAATAAACGTGAAAGAACAGAGCAGATCTATAAAAGATGAAGCCGAACCGAACGGTATCTAGATTGGGCAAAAGTGTTATGATGAAATAAACATAACAAAACATATAACACAAGGTAACTTAATGAATCTATCAGATTGCCAAATCTAACAGAGCCGATAACTATTTTTACTCATGACTCAATCCGCCGCACGATACAAGGCATAAGCAAAAACTTCCCGTCATAAGCTTAAATCCGCCGCACGATACTAAGCTTAACGTACGAGACTACTTGCACCATATCTAAATCCGCCGCACGATACTAGACATGATAACAAGGTTGCCGGAACTTACGGAGGTCGACGGATCGATGGCCCCTCTCGAAGAACACGACGACACGACTTGGACTCGAAGACGGCACGGGGCCGGGTTGGTTGTATTGATTGTGAACGTCTTTACAATAGTCTCAGGGTTTATATTTATACCCTGGTGTTCTACGAGTCCTAGGAGGACACGATTACAACAACAAAACAGGAAACTTATCTAAAACACGATGCCTTTTATTCTGCCTCCCTTAATAATCGGCACGTGCTAACCATGACGATATCTTCTGTTGCCGAATCTTCTGATATGCCGTATTTGTCGCAAACCGACTTAGCCTGAGGTAGCCGACCGCAGCGCCATATTGCCGAATCCACCCCCGTTTGACCAGTCGCCTCCACAGCCTTACCGAATCGATTGGATTAGCCGACCGTGCTTGCTATCTACCGAATCCCTCAGGTGGTGATTTCTCCCGAACCTGCGCCGTGCTGGCCCACTTGTCATAGTGCGAAAATTCTGTGTTAACACCTTCCTTGATTTCCCAAAATGAAAGTAGTAGGTTCTCCATTGTGCTTTCTTCAAGAGAACCGTGAGGACTGATCGAGGACCTGACTCGGAAATTGCGGATCTTCAATTTGATCGGAAGGAAAGGGATGGGAGATCACTCGAATCTCTCGAAGAGCATGGACACTGCTCCGGGAACGAGCACCGGTGAGTATTTTCTTCATTTCTTCCTTATTCTCTTTTTTCACCTTTACTCACTCTTCCTCTTTTCAGCTCTAGCAGACAAACTCCACGCCCTTAAAGCCGCCATCGCCAAGCTTGCCGCTACGGCCGATGTAGCGGGCACAACGCCCCTGAAGCGTGTGAACGAAGTCAATCGGATCCTTCCCATTATCTCTAGGGCCGACATGGGGTACGGCGCGGCGCTCGCCTTCTCCGCTGTGAGGATTCACTCTGGCGCTGATTACCGCAGATTTGATGTCTGCGAGCAAGAACTGGATGATAGAGTAGAACATTCCGTAGAAGATATGAAGGAAGCCAGGACAGATCTGGCCGACGCCTTTGATTACTTTCTCCCGATTAGGCGTAGGATGGAGTGGATAAACTGATAAACTTGCAATCTCCTTTTGTAAATAAAAATTCTCTGTTCATCCTCTCGAACCCAATCTATGACTGATCCTTCGAGATCAACATATGCTTTGTTCCGTGCACCAGCTACCGACCTGAGCTTTTTCTCTTCATCTCCTTTTTTTACCTTAATGATCGATGCGCATTACATCGGCCGTTGCTGGTAATCATGCCGATCGTCACTTTCTCGTAAGTAACCATTAGTCACCAAAGTTGTCAGCCTCTTGATGATGACATTAGGACAAAATTCTTCACAGGATTCTTCCTCTTTAGCTTCCTGCCCTTAGTGTCAATCGGCAATATGAATCCTTCAAATATTCAGCCGAAAGCGAACACTCCATATAGCAACCATTTTTAGCCGAATTCTATCGGTCCACGAACTCCCCAGATCAGCAAGACTTGGCCTGTAGACTATGAGAAATTCAGCTCGTTGTGTGACTTAACAGTGCGCAAGCTATAGCTTTTTAGAAATACGACCTCAGACAGGTCATCCCCGTCATCCCCTTCGACTATAACTGATCAATTTGACTTGCAAACTTTCTATTTCTCGGCTTTCAAGCTCAAACCAGGGAGAAAATCTTTCGCCAGCGTCATGGGTAAAAACAAACTCTTTGCCCCTTGCGATAGCTTTCTTGCTCGCCTATCTCCGATTCACTGTCCGTCTCCTCTCCATAGCAGGATCCTCCTCCAGCCGGGCTTGGGTTCTTCCCCCAGAAACGGTAGTTTCAACAATTTCTTCCACGCATTCCCCTAAGCCAACAGACTCTGAGTTTTGACAATCCACTTTTAGCAGATCCATCTAAACGCTCTTCGGTATCGTGAGGAGAGGGACAAATCCCAGAAGGGGGTGGAAAATATATCCAAGAAGCGTAATATTGAGGACGCTGAATGGGCAGACCAACGGAAACAACTCTATAGCATAATCACAGGTTAGCAGAGTCTTGGCTCTTCCCCTTTTTCCTAACTGAGTCTGCCTCTGCCTAATATTCCCTTTTTCTTGTTAGCTTTGTCCGCAGAGAATGACCGTTTAAAAGCTGCAGCAAATATGACAACCACGCTACCGTCATTGCTGAGATCATTGACCCGCAATCCATTGTGAACAAATTATTTCAAGGGTAGTTTGTATCAGGACAAATTTGTAATCGAACAAATGAAGTTTGTACTCCTCTGAATAATGTCCATTTGTATCCCTTGATTCCTCGGTGACCTTTCTGACTGCAACATTCCCTCAGATGGACATTTTGCCGAACGTATGACGTCACCTTAGCCGACTAGATCTCATTCCTCATATGTCATGTCACCCGGCACTGCACTTACTACGCTCCACCTTTCTCTCCCTCCAATAAACCTACCACTTGAGAAATGCTAGGATTACCAAGTCATGAACACTCTTGCACTAAAGGCGATATAAATAATATCGGCTTATGACTTGAATTCTTGGAACATTTTTTCTGCTAAAGGCGATGTTTTACATCGGCTGTACATAAGTATTCCTCAAGTTACATGCGTTCGGTTCTTAACAAGTAGTGCCGAAGCTCGATCCACGAGTGACAAAATCTCTTTACAGCCGAATACCCTTCTCCGGGTTTAACATTTCGGCTAAAGCTAGCTGCTATTTAAACTTAAATTCAAAAAATAAGGGCCGACCCTGCTATAAGGCTATCGGCCGCCACGTACAACTTGAAATGATCACCAAGTTGTGGAAGTGCCTTCATATACTTTTCAATTTCAACAAGACTCTTCGTTGTACGTCACTTTGCGTGAATTCTTGACCCTTCTCTAGCTCTGGCAATGGAGAAACAGACAGATCTCTCAAGAGTTTACCAACTTTAAACCTATACCGGACTCAAATTGGCACACATTAATCATGTCCTTGGCTTTACCATCAACACTTTATTCCCTGTCAGCTGATATAGAACTTGGTCCCGATTCTTCTCCATTACCTCAATCGTATTACTCATTAAAAATTGCTCTGAGAGCCGACCGTCCGAATCGGCTGTTGGTCCTTGTTGAAAACGTTCACAGGACCTGCTTCCCAGGCTCTTCCAGAAAAGCATTCAACGCCATCATACTCCCAGTAGATAGGCTCTGCATTAGCAATACTAACTGAATCATCAGCATGGACAATTTTGATGTCATCTCCGATCCACTAGATGAGGAACTAATGCATAGTTGACGGCACACAACAGTTTGCATGTATCCAATCTCTTCCTAATAGCAAACTGTATGCCCCCTGCCATCAATGACGAAAAAGGTAGTGATCAAGGTCTTAGTCCCGATCGTCAACTCAACATGGACTGCCCCCCGAGTATCAGAAGAATTGCCAGCAAAGTCTCTCAACACCATGTCGATTTTCAACAAGTCTTAACTTGCCATCCCAAGTTTTCTGAATGTGGTATACAGCATGATATTTATGGCAGCCCCTCCATCAATGAACATCTTAGTCAATGGCTTGCCATTAACATAACCTCTCATATACAATGGCTTCAGGTGTCGATGCTTAGCTGGTTTATCGAATACTGCACTTTGAGCCAAGACAAGATGAGCCAATAACTCTTGGAATTCACCTTCATCAAAATCTGAATACACTCCGTCTCGGATATCTTGGTCCTCGGGAGCTATGAACTCTGATGGAAGAAAGAAAGCCATGCATGCGTCAGCCGAACGATCACCCCCATCCGGCTTCTCTTTGGGGGCGCCAAACTCGCTTTACTTTGGCATTTGCTTGTTCTAACTCTCTATTCCTTAGGCGCTGCACCCTCCTTTTCTGGCTTTTCCTCAATCCTGGTGGACACCACTGTCCTCTCTGCCAGACATAGTCGTGGTACTTTTCTTCTTCAGTGCGAGCCCAATTTTGATCGGCAAATCCTCTTCTCTGTCGATCTTCGAAATTATTTATTTTTATGCGCCGATTGTCCTCAGGGATTCACGCCCCAAGCCTCTCATGGACAGATCGGCGGTTGACTCGAGACTGCCTATACTCGGAGTACTGATCACTGCGCTCAGGGCAGTTATTCTTAACAGGCAACTTCAAGCCTTTGTTCCAACAATACTGGAAGAACGAGCATTCCCAATGAGATTGTTCCTGTTCCCTCGTATCTTCTCGTTCTTCTCGGTACATCTCTTCTTCGTACCTTCGTTGTTTCTCCAGGAACTTCCGTTCTTCACAAAGTCTCTGCTTTTGGTACCGTTCCTGCTCCTGACGCCATTTATTCAACAAGATGCGCGTCGTAACCCTGGGTCTGGAAGCTTCACCCGTCTCAGTTCGGCTATCTTGGAACCGAACCCTCTGCTGAAGCTCTCTCTTCGTAATCTGCCGATTAGGGTCAATGGCACCAGCTTCCCTCACTCTATCAGAGGTTAAAACTTTTATTTTGCTCTTATCCCTAGGATCAGCTGCGTTGATCATGTTAACAGAGAAAGACACAGTATTCTGTCCAAAAGGGCTACCATCAATTTTCATCTTTCCATCAAACCTTAGATGCCCATCCTGGATAGCTTTCTAGATTCGCACTCTGAACACTCGGCAATCATTTATGGAGTGGGATCTAGTATTGTGAAAACCACAATATTTCTTGTCCTTGACCCCTTCAGGATGCAGCATAGGATGACCTTCCGGCAACTTGATGCGTCCTTCCTTCAACAAGTACTCAAATAATTTATCTGACTTGGAAACATCAAAGTCATAAGTACCTTTCTGTTGCCTCAGCCACCGCTGGTTGACTTGAGTCGGCTCCTTATCCCAGACTATCTCGGCTGCAGCTATTTCATCTTCATCATCGTACTCAGCTGCTTCCTCTAGGAAAGCTTGATACATCTTGGCAGCCACATCACCCTTCTGGAACTGATTGTTCCTCTTGAATCCCTGGGCTTGATTACTCATCGTCGCCATCCTTTGTGATAACTGCCTAAGGTCATCAAACTCCATGCCGAATAGCCTCTCTTTGATACTCGACAACATGCCAGCTATGGCTATCTCCGGCAGTTGATCATCTGGCAAATTTAGAGAATAACAAAGATTCTTGGTCTCCCTGAATCGGCGCAGATATTCTTGTGGCGTCTCACCAGGTTTCATCCTCAGGCTCATGAGATCGACCAACTTTTTCTCGCTTGTACCCGTAAAGAAATACGAGTGGAATTTCTGCTCTAACTCCGCCCATGTATTGATAGAATTTGCTGGCAAAGAAGAAAACCACGAGAAAGCTGGTCCTGTTAATGACAACGGGAAATACCGAATCCTCCAAGCTTCATCTAGATGCTTCTCCGAGTTGCATCAAGTAGCGGCCGATGTGCTCTATAGTACTGGTGTCATCCTGGCATGAAAACTTGGTGAAATCAGTAGGAGGTTTCACCCTTGGAGGAAGAGCTACCCGATTGTACCACTCCGGATAGGGGGACTTGTATGTGTAAGTTTGATTCTTAGGTTTCGGGCCGAATTGATTTTGCATCATATCAGCCATCTTATGCATGATGAGGTCAACACTCAGATCAGGAGCTGTTTGTGCCTGCCCCCCAGGATGTAGTCCTACCGAACTCTTATAGCCTGGATTCGGAAGAGCATTAATTGAGCTATAATCGGTGAACTCATGATATCCATCTCCAAACATGTTCTTCTGTATCCTGTTCGCTGCAGGAGACACTTTAGAAGCAGATGGCGGGACATTCCCTGCCGTGCCGAATGCGAGCTGGCCATAGGTCTGAGGAGGTTGCTGCGTCTCATGAGGAACCATCCACTGTGCTTGGGCCAGCTCCGCCCTCTCCCGCGATCCTTTGACGTTGAGGTACTGGGAACAACAACGACCCCTGCATCGGACCAACAGTGTCTTCAAAAGCATTTATCCACGGCCGGACTGAAAGCATTGACCATGATAGCGCGAAAAGTGTTCAGGAAAGCCGACTGATGATTGGTCACAGCTTCTGATACAACCTTATACATTATCTCAGTCATCTCTGAATAGCTTCTTCTTCATTGGGGATGTCATGATGATGGTGAGGAAGAATCTTTGGGAACTCCTGCTTCTGGAAGACTGCCGCTCTTGTTCTTGGGAAAGATGCAAGGCACTTGCGTGGAATTCATCGCAGGCCTGCTGTACCAAGCTTTTTGACTCCGGCGTCAAGTCATCTATGATCACATCCAGAACTTGATCATCGCTGATATCAGGCATCTTGAAAAGAAGTGGTCCCACTGGGCGTGCCAAAAAGTGTGTTGACACAAAAAGTGACAAATTGCGCCAAGACACACAACAAGCCGAACGAGGCTAGCTTCAATCGGGTGCCCGGAGTGTGCTGAATCCGGAGATGTGCCAGTCGGTTTGACCTGAAAACCAACAAGGGATAAAACGTGAGAATACCTCTGGAACATGCTGGGTAAAACCAGACAGTTCCATATGTACGGCTTCGAAAGTCAATCTCGACGGCACACAACTACAAAAGCTGTCTGTCAGAGCATGTTTACGAAGCTATTCGGCAAGTATGAGAACAGAGCATGTGAAGCATATTAATTGCCGAATGCAAATAAAAGACATGCTTAAACAAATCAGAAATATTATAAACAGGTAACTTGCGAGAATAGATCTATCCAAATAATACATGCATAGGCCCATCCAACTAATCTGCCGCACATTTAGTCTTCAAAAACCTGTCAAGCATAAAACTAAGCAAAGCTAATCCACGCGTGATACCACTTGCTATAAGTCTATACCACTTCTTATAATTAGATCAATCCACCGCATGATACAATCTAATTATAACAAGCTAAAAGCATGCATATATTTGAATAGATCTATAAAAGCTCGTTACTCATGTAAGCATAACCAAAATCGGCAAACTAGCCGAGTTGGGGTCCATGGGGAAGGAACATACGAGCAAAACATGATCAGACTAATCTAAAACCTGCATCTGCCGCACGACACCCAGTTCTATCAAAGCATAAACATGATTAACATGTATGACCCGCACAACATGTAACAACCTAGATTGAAAGCTGATCCGGCCATCATGATCTTATGATTAACAAAGCACAAGCAAACTTGTGAAACGAGGCCGAATAGAGATCAATCTAGATTGGACAAAAGAGTGTTACAGAAATTAAATAAATAAAACACGTAACACATGATAAACTTAATGAATCTACTAGATCTGCCAAATCTAACAGAGCCGATAACTATTTTACTCATGTCTTAATCCGTCGCACGATACAAGGCATAAGCAAAAACTTCCCGTCATAAGCTTAAGTCCGCCGCACGATACTAAGCTTAACATACGAGACTACTTGCATCATATCTAAATCCACCGCATGATACTAGACATGATAACAAGGTTGCCGATACTTACGGAGGTTGACGGATCGATGTTTCCTCTCGAAGAACTCGACGACACGACTTAAGGACTCGAAGATGGCATGGGGCCGGTTTGTATTGATGTGGTTGTGAACAATTTTACAATGGTCGAGGGTTTATATTTATACCCTGGACGAAATACGAGTCCTAAACGATTACGATTTACATAATAAAATATGGAAAGATACAAACATTACTTTAAATCCCTTTGGCATCTTCCATTGTCACGTGTCTTCCCATGCAAGCCGGCTTCATCTGCAACATCCATTTCCCGAATGGAACCATCTCTCTGCAAGATAGCCGACCGCACAGACATTCATCAAAATCCTGAGGACCAAATAGCCGTCTGATTGCCTGCCGAATCCTTTCTTCTCTGCTGTTTGGGTCCATCTGTCATATTCTTGCACGTGCGAAAATCTGGTGTCAACAGTTGGTTTGAGGCTTAACAACCTCTGGTGTTACAATGGCTCAAATCAATTATATGGGGAAGCCACCACATTTTGACGGCACCAACTTTGACTGTTGGAAGAGGAAGATGTGTGCGTTCACTAGAGGCATGAATATGAAGATATGGGATGTGATTGAGCATGACTTTGCGTGATTGACACCGCCGATCCAACCCCAAGAGAAGAAGAGAGGCTTCAATGGAATGATGTGGCAATCAACCTTTTCTATGAAGCATTTGACATCAAAGTCTTTGAGAAAATCAAGAATCTTGAAAGAGCAAGTGAGATATGGGAGAGATGTGAAGAAACATATGAGTGCACTAATGCGTCAAGAGTGCCAAAACTATACATCCTCAAAAGACAAGCTTGCTACCTTCAAGATGCCAGATGATGAGAGTATACTAGAGATGTTTCACCAGTTGCAAGTCATTGTCAATGACTTGAAGGCTTTGGGTGAGAAGGTGGAGGACAAGGACTTTTTCTCATAAGTTCTTGAGATGCTTACACCGAGGTTTATACCTTGGTGACAATTCTGTGAGGGAAGGATTGGATACGGTAACCCCAAACCAAGTACTAGGTGATGTTGTCACTCAAGACACATACCGTGTGGAACGGGATGTGGGAGCCCAAGAGGAAGAAAAAAAAGAAGAAGACTGTGGCATTCAAGGCCTCATCCTCCAAGAACAAGAGCAAGGGCAAAGCAAAGAAGGAGGAAAGTGATGATGAAGCTAGCACAAGCGGCAATGAGTTAGATGATGAAGAAATAGCTCTATTTGTTAAGAAGTTTGACAAGTTTATGAAGAAGAAGGGCTTTGGAGCAAGAAGAAGAAGAGATGCAACCAAGAGTACAACTAGAAGGTGCTATCGATGCAAGAGCAAAGATCATTTCATTGCAGATTGTCCAAAATCTAGTGATGATGAAGATTATCACAAGAAGAACAAGAAGGATAAGAAGGAGAAGAAAGAGAAGAAGAAAGAAAATAAGAAGGGTGGATCCTATGTTGTGACATGGGATAGTGATGCTTCCTCAAGCGATGATGGTGATTCTAGTGATGATGAGAGGAAGACCACCAAGAAGAAGGCTATGGCTAGTCTTGCTATCTTAAGCAAGCCTTCTATCTTCGACGCTCCATCGACGTGCTTCATGGCTAAGGCCGCTAAGGTATCATTCGATGAGAGTGAGAGTGAGAGTGATGATGATGAGGAGTACTCAAAGGAGGACCTCATGAGCATGCCGCAAGATGCTCACTCTTACATTGAGACTAAGAGGAAGGAGTGCAAAGAATTGCGCAAGGCCAACAAGGCTCTTGAGCAATCCTTTGATGAGCTCAAGTCTACTCATGAGAGGCTAGAGGAAGCCCATGAGAATCTTGATCAAGCTCACACTAGGCTTAAGTAAGCCCACTCCTCCCTCCTTGATCAAAGTAAGATTGAGGATGTTGTAGAGACATGCAATGTAGGAGTTACATGTGATATACATATACTTGATGAATCTTTTTATGCTCCTATCATTGTTGCTCCCACAAATGCATCATCATCGTCTAGCTCAACTAAAATGTCTACTTCTACTACTTGTGATCCATCATTAATAGTAGAAAATAAGAGCCTTAAGAACAAGGTTAATGAGCTCACTCATGCCTTAGGCAATGCCTATGGTGGAGATGCCCGCTTGCTTAAGTGCTTGGGTAGCCAAAGGTGTCCACTCAACAAGGAGGGACTAGGCTATACCCCCAAGAAGGGCAAGGCGGCTTTTGATCCTCACAAGACTTGTTTTGTGAAGAGCAACAGTCGGTTTTGCAATAGTTGCAAGCAATCCGGGCATAGAGCAACATTGCTTTAACAAGAATAAAAACAAGAAGCATGCTCATGTTACATCTATTCGCTTTGATTCTTGTTATATGCTTACTAAGGGCACTAATGGCGTGAAGGCTAAGTACATTGGTGCACTCATGGTTGGCCCAAAGAAGAAGGCAATTTGGGTGCCCAAGAGCTTGGTGACTAACCTTGGAGGACCCAAAAAGACTTGGGTACCTAAGAAGAATTGATCTCTCTTGTAGGTAAACTATAAAGCTAGAGGAAGGCGTTGGGTGCTTGATAGTGGGTGCACTCAACACATGACCAGAGATGGAAGAATGTTCAAATCAATCAACACTAGTGACAATGATCATGCGGATGCTATCACATTTGGTGACAACAAGAAAGGCAAGGTCAAAGGCTTGGGGAAGATTGCAATATCCAATGACTTGAGCATCTCCAATGTGCTATTGGTGGAATCTCTCAACTTCAACTTGTTGTCAGTGGCACAATCGTGTGATTTGGGATTCAAATGCATATTTAGTGTTGATGATGTGGAGATTGTGAGTGTTGATGGAAGTGATGTGATCTTCAAAGGATTTAGATATGAGAACCCCTATTTGGTGGACTTTGATGCTAGTGAAGCTCAATTGACAACATGCTTATTCACCAAATCAAGTATGGGTTGGTTGTGGCATAAGCGCTTGGGACATGTTGGAATGAAGCAACTAAAGAGGCTAGTGAAGCATGACATGGTGAGAGGGCTAAAAGATGTTCACTTCGAGAAAGACAAGCTTTGTAGTGCATTCCAAATGGGAAAGCAAGTTGGAAACACCCATCCAAACAAAGGAATGATGAGCACTACACATGCACTTGAGTTGTTGCACATGGACTTGTTTGGACCAACTACATATGCAAGTATTGGGGGAAACAAGTATGGCTTTGTGATAGTGGATGACTATACAAGATACACAATGTGTCTTCTTTCTTGTTGACAAAAGTGAAGTGTTTGGGGTATTCAAAACCTTTGTCAAGAGAAGTCAAAATGAGTTTAATAGAAGAATCAAGAAAGTGAGAAGTGACAATTAATCTAAGTGAGTTTAGAAACACAAGGGTTGATGAGCTATGTGATGAGTTTGGAATTAAGCATCAATTCTCGGTCAAGTATACACCTCAATCCAATGGGAAGTTGAAAGAAAGAATAGAACACTCATTGATATGTCAAGATCCATGCTTAGTGAATACAATGTGAGTGATACTTTTTGGGCTGAAGCAATCAACACGACATGTTATTATAGCAACCGGCTCTATTGTCACCCTCTATTGAAGAAGACACGATATGAGCTCCTCAATGATAGAAAGCCCAACATTTCTTATTTTTGGGTCTTTGGGTGCAAGTGTTATATATTGAAGAAGGGCACAAGGCTTGGCAAGTTTGAGAAGAAATGTGATGAAGGGTTTCTACTTGGTTACTCCACTACAAGCAAGTCATATAGAGTGTGGAACAACACAACAAGAATAGTTGAAGAAGTCCATGATGTTGAGTTTGATGAAACCAATGGTTCACATGAAGAACAAGAAAATCTAATGATGTGAGAGGAACACAATTGGTGGAAGCTATGAAGAGCATGGACGTTGGTGATATAAGACCAAAGAAAGTGATTGATATTGAAGATGACAAAAATCAAGTGCTCACTCCTCCAACCATACATGACAATGATGTTGCAAGCTCTAGTAGTTCTCATGATCAACTAGATGCTAGTAGCTCTCAAGTGGCTCATCCAAGTGCAAGTACAAATGTCCAACCGCAACAAGTGTTTCAACCAACACATATTGCAAGAGATCATCCTTTGGATCAAATTGTTGGTGACATAAGAAGAGGTGTGCAAACAAGATAAAGATTGTCTTCATTTTGTGAACACTACTCATTTGTATCATCTATTGAGCCAACCAAGATTGATGAAGCTTTGATGGATGTTGATTGGGTAAATGCAATGCATGAAGAGTTGAACAACTTCACCCACAATGATGTTTGGGAGTTAGTGGAAAGACCAAAGAACACAAATGTTATTGGTACAAGATGGGTCTTCTGGAACAAGCAAGATGAGAATGACATTGTTGTAAGGAACAAGGCAAGATTGGTTGCACAAGGGTACACTCAATTGGAAGGCATTGACTTTGGAGAAACCTATGCACCGGTTGCTAGACTGGAAGCTATTAGAATACTACTTGCATATGCTTGTTCACACAACATCAAGCTCTATCAAATGGATGTTAAAAGTGCATTTCTCAATGGGTTCATCAATGAGTTAGTGTATGTTGAGCAACCTCCCAGATTTGAAGAATTGAAGAAGCCCAACCATGTGTTAAAACTCAAGAAGGCTTTATATGGGTTGAAGCAAGCACCAAGAGCATGGTATGAAAGATTGAGGGACTTCTTGCTAGCAAAACGGTTCCAAATTGGGAAAGTTGACACAACTCTCTTCACCAAGAAAATTGGAAGTGACTTGTTTGTGTTGCAAATCTATGTGGATGACAACATATTTGGATCAACCAACCAAGACTTTTGTGAAGAGTTTGGAGAGATGATGGCTAAAGAGTTTGAGATGTCTATGATTGGAGAGCTTAGTTACTTCCTTGGTCTACAAATCAAGCAAATGAAGAAAGACACATTCGTTAGTCAAGGCAAGTACATCAAGGACATGCTCAAGAAGTTTGGGTTAGATGAAGCCAAAGCAATAACCACTCCAATGGGCACAAATGGACATTTGGATAGTGACTCTAGTGGTGACATGGTAGATCAAAAGTTATATCAGTCAATGATTGGAAGCTTACTCTATGTGACCGCATCAAGGTCGGATGTCATGTTTAGTGTGTGTATGTGTGCAAGGTTCCAAGCTTCACCAAGAGAAAGTCATTTGAAGGCAACCAAAAGAATATTGAGATATTTGAAGCACACTCCAAATGTTGTACTATGGTATCCCAAGGGCTCTCAATTTGAATTAATTGGATACTCATATTCTGATTATGCGGGATGCAAGGTGGATAGGAAGAGCACATCAGGCACTTGTCAGTTGCTTGGAAGATCACTTGTCTCATGGTCATCAAAGAAGCAAAATAGTGTTGCACTCTCTACCGCTGAAGCCGAATATATATATCCGCGGGTAGTTGTTGTGCACAGTTGCTATGGATGAAAGCAACATTGCAAGATTATGGAGTCAAATTTGGACAAGTCCCATTGCTATGTGATAATGAGAGCGCCGTCAAAATAGCCACCAACCCGGTTCAACATTCAAGAACCAAGCACATTGACATAAGGCATCACTTCATTAGAGATCATCAAGCAAAGAAAGACATATCTATTGAAAGTGTGGGCACCAATGATCAACTTGCCGATATCTTCACCAAGCCACTAAATGAGAGAAGATTTTGCAAGCTAAGGAATGAATTGAATATTCTTGATTTCTCCAATATGAGCTGAATGCACCCCCACATATGACATGTCTCTCCTCCGACAAAGCAAGGTGAAATTGTTTGGCATGTGAATTCATTCTTATTAGGTTGTGTTTTAGTTCATATAGCCATCACATTGCTTATCTAGGCTCATTCATGGTAAATCAAATGAATTTGGAGTATATATGGTACCACTATTGCTTCTATGTTTGACTTGATCTAGTGGTAGCATATAACTTGTTTGTGAGCTTGTAACTCTAGTGTTTGATCTAGTAAGTGAGAAATGTGTGTTTAACCAACATGAGTAAGATAACCATTGCAAGATGTGTGAAGAAGCTTACTCTAGAGCAAACCGTGTTAAATACCTTATGTTCATGAGCTAGATTAAGCCACAACTTGACTTAGTTCGATCTCCTCATATGTATCTCATGCTAATAGTTGCCTCCTTCCTTTAAAATTTTGTACCACCTTTATGGTAATTGTTGACAAAGGGGGAGAAAGAAAGTGCTACAAAGATATATGCTAGTGGAAGAGGGAGTAACAAGACAAAAGGGGATAAAAGTTTCAAGTGGTTCGGAGTTTGAACACTTAAAATTTGAGCATGCAAAATAGGGGGAGCAAGCTCATAAACACGTTTGTTGCATTTGAAATGTGCATATTCATATGTTTGTTGCATTGCATAAGCTATTTATATTGATATTCATGCTTATGTGATGAATGCTAGTGATAAGACTTGATTGATGAATTGTTTAATTAACATGTATAGGATTGCAACTAGACATATTGTTGTTTCAAGTGGTTCAAGAATCCTATTATAAATGTTGATCTCACGGGGTTCTTGAGTTTTGATGTATGTCTAGTGAATAATGATGCTAAGGATGGTATAACATGTGCACTCCGATTGGTATCACGCTTCAAAGGTCCATTCTCATGCCTTAGCATCATCATTGATAGTGTTTCTCACCCATATTTTATATCCATACATATGTGCCAATTTTAGAACCAAACTCTATAGCACATATGTAGGGGGAGCTAACACTATCAATATGGTTACTCAAATTTAAATCACATATCTTTGTATAGGTTGTCATCAATTACCAAAAAGGGGGAGATTGAAAGCCCTAGTTTGGTTTTGGTTAATTGATGAAACCTATTTGGTCTAATCCTATTGCTAAGATTGTGTGTAGCTAATAAGAAAGGATCACGACCAAGCCATGTGGTGGAGCTAGCAAGGTGGCAACCATGGAGGATAGTGAAGGCCACAAGCACTCATGTGATCAAGTGCTCTACCATTGGTGAAATCAAGAAGAGAAAAGATGTCTTGCTCAAGTGGTAGATTATTTCTTACTTTTAATCTTGAGTATAGGCAAGCCGGACTATCAAGAGGGATACAAACTAGGCTAGCTAGATGTGGTGAAAAGTGATCATGGAGTCTAACATCTAGTGCCACTTGAGCAATCTATCATTGCTATGTTGCCAGGATCGAGTGGCGTTGTGAGTGCAAGTGAAAAATCCTT
Source organism: Coix lacryma-jobi var. lacryma-jobi (assembly GCA_009763385.1). Lineage (NCBI taxonomy): Eukaryota > Viridiplantae > Streptophyta > Magnoliopsida > Poales > Poaceae > Coix > Coix lacryma-jobi. Next base: position 55,303,521 of record CM019824.1, read on the forward strand.
TGAAAAATTCTTGTGAAAATTCTAACACACATGCACAAGGTGGTATACACTTGGTGGTGTTGGCACATTTGCAAAGGAGAAGGTGTTGGAGTTGAAGTGGATCAACTCGGAGAAGAGAAGGAGGTTTTTCCGTGTGTTCCGAACTCTAGGATGGGTCTTGGATTGGAATCCTGTACTAATCCTTTGTGCTTTGGATCTTGTATTCTTGTGGATTGTGTAGCCCTCTGAATAATCTTTCCGAAATGTCCAAGATCATCAAAATCAGAGTTCGGAGCTAAAAGTTATGACCGTTTTAGCGTGGTGGTCAGGTTGCTGAAGTCGGTAGTACCGACCCTGAAGTCGGTAGTACCGACCCCTCCGTGAGCAGATCGCATGCTCTCTGTGTTGGGCTATTTTTTGGCCTAAAGGTAGTACCGCCATAAGGCCGGTAGTACCGGCCCTGGTAGTACCGACCCCCCGGTCGGTAGTACCGACGTTGGGAGGATGTTTGGAGCCGTTCTGTGTAAATCTAGATTTGGCCTACCGGTAGTACCGCTATAGGGGTCGGTACTACCGACCGTCTTCCGGATGTGTTAGCAAGGTCAACTTTACGGTCGTTTTTGATGTAGTCGGTACTACCGACTGTGGTGCAGACGGTGACTTGTATGAATAGTCGCTCTCTTGGCTTCGAGCCGTTACCTCTCTCATTCATTGCGCCCAAACACGAGACAAGAGAGCTCCCAAGTTTTGACTCAGCTCCTCTCTCTCCCCATTTGCCTCTAGATTGAATCTCTTGCAAGCTTTGAGTTACGGAAGTGAGATTAGAGAGTGAGAAGCTGTTGACACGAAAATCTGGATGAGGCGCCAATACACTCGACCACGGTCCTCAGAGGCCGTGTAGAGCAAGGTCTTGACCTCCTGGACCTTCAATGGATGGCGGTGTCGAATCTTGGTGAGAACGACTTAGGACGTGCTAGTCAATTTGACCTGTAATTGACAAGGAAAAGAAAAAGCGTCAAATTACGGAACCTGCCGGTTTGATGCCAGACAGTTCTAAATTATGCGGCTCCAATATAGCCATTGTTACAGGACATTGACTAGAAAGTCAACTCCCAAGAGAAAGTTGAAGCATTGACAATATTTAAAGCAAAATGGCAGTTGTACATATAAAGAAAGTATTTAGAGTAAAGCACAACCGATAAGCTTGAACATGGGTATTTATCAAAGATCTATGTGTGCATTTAAATGGCACGAAATCAACGAATCGACTAATTGCATAGGCAGTTCTATCTGTTAACAGTGCAGTGTTTCCATGCAGCTATAATAACAAATAGATCGATAAAGTAGCTTAAACATCAACAGTGGGGTGTCTCCATACAGCCATAATGATGACCAAGCTAAATCACGTCCGATGCAATGAGCAGATCCATTGATCCTAGACCGCTTAAAAGTACACATTATGAAGAGAGCATAACTAGATCGGCTATTTAGCCGATACAGGGTCCATGAAGCACGAACAAGATCTATTAGCTAAAACCACGGTTTGACTTAACATTAAACAAATCTAACCTATCATGCATATCAGTGGGGTTTGGAAATACAGTCGTAATAAACATGTCAGATCAGATCTATTTAAATTCTTAAATCAAGCCAAGATTTAAACAAATATCTCAAACGCACAACATGTAACAATCAAGATTGACAAAATAGTCGATGAGAGGCTTAAATCGGCTATTTTCCTTGGTGTAAGCATGTAGAGCCTTTGGATAGCCGAGACTAAACAACATTTAAACTTAAGCTAATTTGTCAATCTTAATTGGGCAAGATATTGTTTAAATCTAAATGAAAACAATAAAGCATAAACAACATCGATAACTTGATGAATCTATTAGCTTGCCAAAACCAATAGAGTCGATAACTAGTCAAGATCGACTAAAGCAAGAGATTGATCAGAGTCAAGACAGTCTTACAAAAGGCGAACTTAGACCGATAACTAACCCATGTCATAGCTGAACAAGAGTTTGGTCGATGCCAAATACAGCCTTATTGAACGATAACACGAGCCATTGGTGAAATTTACAAGCAAACCAGAGGTCGGTCAAGCCGATACAGCCCTGCCTGGTTGAAGGTTCCACTGAGTTATACCTTACTCTTACTCCTAGGGTTTGGCCGATGGACGGTGTGTTGATTGATTATTGATTGTCCTTACAGAAATCAGGTTCCTAGCTATTTATAACCCGGTAGACTCCCGATCTAATACGACTATGATATACATAACAATAAAACAAAAGACGACCCAGACTTGAACTCCTTGGCTGGGCTCGACACATCTTCACGCCTGGTCCATATAAACTCTTGGTCGTGTCCGGATCCAAGTAGGTCTCTTTTATTTTTTCTGGCCTATTTCTTCATTAACAAATCAGCCGTTTGTGCCTACAAAATAACAATCTTTCTTGGTCTAAAATCTGGTGTAAACAGAAGCATCGATCTACGCCTTGAGCACTTGGATTCTTCATCTCTCCGGCTTGATTTGTGTTCTTTACTCTTGGGTTCTTGGAACCCTAGCCGATTAGGTGTTCTTCGGTTGTTGCCTGTGATTGACTCATTTGTGAGGGCACTCTGAAGTGTTTGTATTACCCTCGTGATTCTTAGTGAAGAAACTCGGCTAACCTTTGTGGTTGCTTGAGTGAGGCAAGGAGGTGAAAGAGACTCCGACCTTAGTGGTCACCTCAACAACGAGAACGTAGGCACTTCTTAGTGAAGTGGCCGAACCTCAGGATAAATATTGTGTCTCGTGTGCTTGTTGAATTTGCTTTTTCGGTTATTTCGTTTGCACTCGTGTTCTTCATGTTCTTCCTCCCTCCTCTCTCATTCTTAGGTGTGGGAAGGCTAATTCTACACTTTGGGGAGGATCCACTACTTGGATAAGGTATAAACTTCATCTACATCTCCTAGGGAAACTTTGGTATAAGCTAGATTCAATTTTGCATCTCGTCCATCTCAATTTCGTAGCTGCTCCTAGGTTGTCGGTAGTACCGACCCTTGGAGCCGGTAGTACCGGCCCTATAGTCGGTAGTACCAACTGTGTGATCTGATATCCTTTTTGAGCTTTGAGTTTCAGGAATCTAGATTTTTAAATAGGCTATTCACCCCCCCTCTAGCCATTCGGACCTTTCAGCAGGAGAAGTGTCGGTGTTGTCGGCTACCTCCACATGTGTACTCGGTGCGCTTGTACACTTAGCGGGAGGAACACCGGAATCACTGGTATATTCTTGTTTGTACCTCTACGATCTTGCATACTACTTAAGTATAAGAGTTCATGTTCATCTTGGTTCTAAAGTTCTTTTTGTGTTTAAGCTTTTGCAGATACATGGGTGTATGCGGATACATGATGCGCATGTTCTATGGCTTGTGTTGTGCAGGTGTTGAGCTCGGATACGGTGATCAAAGGCAAGGAGAAGGTCAAGTAGAGACGTGTCGTGCCGATGGACCCAGAGCGGTGAAGGGCGAACGTGAGGCTTGGACTGATGGACCGGTGGCCTGAGGATCGGCCATGGTGGCTGACAGCCTGGGACAACGACTGTTGATGGTGCTTAAAGCATCATTTCATTATCAACATTTCACCCAAAACCAAGGTAAAATAACATAAAAAGTAGAAGATTTGGTTTATAACTAACCTATTTCCACATGTGCATAGTTTCTTATCTTAATGCAGGAAATGATGGAATTTGGGCCAAACAAGTGTACCAGGAGCAAGGCCAAGCCACTCTGGCCCCATTTGGGCCTGAGTAGGGTGGCGGCCGCCACCTATTACTGGCGGCCGCCAGGTCCATCTTGCCCAAAGTGGCCCAGGCCACGTCATTGATCCATGGGAGTCACCTCAAGCTCAAATCCTGGCCATTGCACACTAAGACGGTTTGATCCAAGGGCTAAGAGTATCACCTGGATAGTGGGCTTTGGACACGTGGAAATCCCTGTCTAAAACTCTAACCGACCCTCAAACCGACTTAGGGGAGCAAGTGAAGAACGTTGGATGAATGACGGTTGCAATGGACGACAGAGGGGTGGCGGGCGCCAGGGTTTAGTGGCGGGCGCCACCCCCTAAACCCTAACCGACCTCCCCTTCACTCTATAAGTACCCCCCTAGCTTCCTAGCACTATAAAGAGGCCCCTAGAGTTCTCATTCGGGGAGCCTCACATCAGTCTTCACCATTTGGTTAGATTAGCACACTTGCTATGCTAGAGAGATTAGAGAGAGTGTGAGTGCCTCACTAGAAGAGGAGCTAGAGAGGAGAAGAGTAGAAGTCTGGAGAGTTCTGGAGTTGTCGGAGACCTCTGCTTCTCTCTGCTCTGCGCTTCAACTTTGGTAACTTAGTATTTATTTTATCTTCAAGTATTTATTTTTAGTACTTGTGTACTCGTTTCATTGCTTGATATTAGTTTCAAGTGCTCTAGTTCTAGTACAGGGCTAGTAGTAGTAATATATAGATTAAGTGTGGTACTTAGGCTGTATATTGCCAGTGAATACGACTAGGCCCCCAGATAGCTGTGGTAGCAAGCAGGTGGTGACAGCCCTGTGCGCCTTGAATTCCACCATGTAGTTGGTCTAGTTTAACAGTAGGGCTCGTTGTGCTAGTGTTCAACCTAAGTCAGTGGTAAAGGCTAGTACGCCCACAGTACACTAGTAAAGAACTTAAATCACTAGAAGTCTAATAGAACTAGGATCTACCCCAGTAGATAGTGCCCGTTCCCCTTCATCTATCCTAGATATCATTATCCCCCTACTTTTCTCAAAATCACTTCGCATTCCTCGTGGATTCGATACCCCGGAATACTCTGAGGTGAAAAGCTACAACTGACAGCCGTGCGCTTGCGGTTTCTTCTGCGTGCCACCCGAGGTGTCAACAAGCTTTTCTGGCGCCGTTGCCGGGGAATGGTAGCTGATTTTGAGACTAGAGTTAGGATCATCTTTACCCTCTCCGTATGGAGAACGAATCTATCTTCCAATTCGCAGCTCCTAAGAGTTCGCTATTAGAGCCACATTCATCATCACAACCTATATATGCTGATAGTTACGAATTGCGCCCTGACTTTATTAACAAAGTTCAGGAGAGCATATTTACGGGATCAAAAAATCCCTACACACATCTACGTGAGTTTGAGCAAGTCTGTGCATGTTTGAACATTTCAGGCATTTGACCTGACACTGTCAAGTGGAAGCTGTTTCCGTTCACTTTGACGGGAGCAACTAAAACATGGCATGCTCGAACGGTGGAAAGTGCCAGAGGAGACTGGGGAACTTTACGAACCAAGTTTATCTTAACGTATTTCCCTATCCACCGAGTGGTACAACTACGAGTAGAAGTGTTGACCTTTAGACAAAATGATAAGGAGACATTAGGGGAGGCTTGGGCCCATTTTATTGATTTAATCAATTCAGGACCCGATTTAGCCATACCCGATCCAATGCTCCTTCAACATTTTTATGTCGGTTTAGAGAAAGAGAGCGCCCTTCACCTTGATCATTCGTCAGGTGGAGCGTTTCTTCATCTTTCTCCACGAGGTGGAAAGGAGGTTCTTGATAGAATTCTTGAGAATACTCCTTATACTGGAGTTTCCAATGAAATCCCTGACGAAGAAGTCGTAGAAACTCAAGTTTCGACCGTAGAACAACAAGAAGAGCCCGAGTCTAGCTCGCTGGACTTAGCGGAGCCTATTCCGTCCACATCTAAGAAAATCTTCCGGAATTTTTGGGCGAGATAGAGGATGATGTGTTTGAGGATTACAGAAATGCTATGAACTACTCCGTTCAAGCTCTCCCATCTGACAAACCACTTCCTGAGTCTTCTGATGGAATCTATAGCCGAGAGCGTCTTTTGGAACTTTCAGCTGTCATGAGTCATGAATGGACAATGGAAGCCGAATTAACAGAAAACATGCCTCGCATAGATAATGTACCTAGCATAATAAATTGTCGAATTAGGGGAGAAAGAGCCTTTGCCTTTTACGACCCTGTCATGGGAATTAATGTTCTTGCTAGTAATTACGTATCCAGAACATTCCCCGACCTTCAACGACAACCAACTAAACAGTGTTTAAGAGACCCAAATGGTGACATCTTGGAAAGTGAAGGAATCCTAAAGATGGTCCCCATCCAAGTAGATGGATCGGACATGGTCTTAGATTTCTACATTTTTGATGTAGTCCTTTTTGACGTCTTCTTAGGACAACCTTGGTCCATACTTGCCTTGCAAGGACCATGTCAAGAGCACTTTAATGCTCAAATCGGTGGAAAAGAGTACTCAATACCTTTCGTTCGTGCATTAAATTCTATTGCCGAACAACCACCAGAACCAGATCTTCTCAATCAAGCTAGAACCTCTACCCTTTATGAGTTGGCTCAGCCTGATTTTGAAAAAGATTCTGAGTTCTTTGTCGAAGAAGAAGCCGAGACAGATGAACTGTTTCGCTTAGACGAATCGGAAAAGCCATCTCGACCTTCCATAGAGCTAAAACCTCTGCCTGAAGGCCTGAGATACATTTTTCTAAACAATGACCCCGAGACTCCCATAATCATTAGCAGTAAGCTATCTGAAGAGGAAGTCCATAGGTTGACCCTTGTCTTAGAAAAACACCGATCTGTCTTTGGCTATTCACTTCAAGATTTGAAGGGAATTAGTCCAAATCTCTACACCCATTGTATCCCTCTCGATCCCGAGAAACCCCCTTCAAGAGAGCCCCAAAGATGACTTAATAACGCTATGCGTGAAGTCGTGAAAAAGGAGGTTCTGAAACTCTTGCACGCATGAATTATTTATCCAGTTCCTTATAGTGAATGGGTAAGTCCCGTGCAAGTAGTTCCAAAGAAAGGAGGCATGACAGTCGTTAAGAATGAGAAAAATGAGTCAATCCCTCAACGCACTGTCACTGGATGGAGGATGTGTATAGACTATAAGAAGCTGAATAAAGCCACAAAGAAAGATCATTTCCCACTCCCTTTTATAGATGAGATGCTAGAGAGATTGGCAAACCATTCGTTCTTTTGCTTCCTGGACGAATATTCTGGTTATCACCAAATTCCAATCCATCCAGATGACCAAAGTAAGACCACTTTCACATGCCCGTATGAAACTTATGCCTATAGACGCATGTCCTTTGGACTTTGCAATGCGCTGGCATCTTTCCAACGGTGTATGATGTCCATCTTTTCTGACATGATTGAACAAATCATGGAGGTATTCATGGATGACTTTTTGGTCTATGGGAAAACCTTTGACGATTGCCTAGCCAATTTAGACAAAGTCCTCCAACGCTGTGAAGAGAAGGACCTAGTTCTTAACTGGGAAAAGTGTCACTTCATGGTGCGGGAAGGAATTGTCCTAGGCCATCGAATTTCAGAACGTGGGATAGAAGTGGATAAAGCCAAAATTGATGTAATTGAACAATTGCCACCACCCACTAATGTGAAAGGAATCCGAAGCTTCTTGGGCCATGCCGGCTTTTATAGAAGGTTTATTAAGGATTTCTCACAAATCGCTAGACCCTTAACAAGCCTGTTAGCAAAAGACGTCCCGTTCAAATTTGACGAGGATTGTCTACAAGCTTTCAATATTTTGAAAAAGGCTCTAACTTCTGCACCAATCATCCAACCCTCAGATTGGAATTTGCCGTTCGAAATCATGTGTGATGCTAGTGATTATGCTGTGGGAGCCGTCCTTGGTCAAACTAAAGATAAGAAGCATTATGCTATTTCTTATGCTAGTAAGACCCTGACTGGCCCCCAGCTAAACTATGCAACCACAGAAAAGGAACTTTTGGCCGTAATCTTTGCCATAGACAAGTTTAGATCTTACTTAGTGGGAGATAAGGTGATCATTTATACCGATCACTCTGCTCTGAAATATCTCTTCACTAAGAAACATGCTAAGCCAAGGTTGATCCGCTGGATCCTACTCCTTCAAGAATTTGACCTGGAAATAAGAGGCAAGAAAGGAGTAGAGAATTCAGTAGCTGATCACTTGTCTAGACTACAAGTCAATAATTTGGACAATGTCCCAATAAATGACTTTCTTCGTGATGATACCCTTTTAAAAGTCACGTATACCAACCCTTGGTATGCAAACATCGTGAATTTTATAGTCGCCGGCTATGTCCCGTCGGGGGAGAATAAAAGGAAACTGCTATATCAAAGCAGAACGCACCTATGGGATGAACCATATCTCTATAAGGTATGTGCAGATGGACTCTTGAGAAAATGTGTCCCCATAGAAGAAGCAACAAAAATCATAGATAGGTGTCACTCCGCCGAATATGGAGGACACTAAGGAGCTTTTCAGACACATGCTAAAATATGGCAAAGTGGTTTTTATTGGCCATCCATGTACGAGGACACAAAGAATTTTGTGAGACGTTGTCCTCGTTGCCAAAAGCATGGTAACATTAGTGCCTGAGATGCTATGCCTCTCGTGAACAATCTCCAAGTTGAGTTGTTCGATGTTTGGGGTATAGATTTCATGGGCCCCTTTCCTAAATCCTACGACGCCGAGTACATTCTTCTGGCGGCGGATTATGTCTCAAAATGGGTAGAAGCCATACCCTGTCGAGCGGCAGATGCTAAACATTCGAAGAAAATGTTAAAAGAAAACATCTTTCCTCGTTTTGGAGTTCCTAGACTAGTCATTAGTGACGGAGGCCCTCATTTCATAGATAAGAGCTTCCGACATTTCTTAGCTAGTCAAGGAGTCCAACATAATGTAGCCACTGCATACCACCCCCAGACAAGTGGACAGGTCGAAACGTCCAATAAACAAATAAAGAATATCTTGCAAAAGACGGTAGAAGAAATGGTAAAGGGATGGAAACATAAGTTACTATTGGCGGTTCTTATCGACATATTTATCCCGCCAACATAGTCCACATAAAAGGAGAAAAGCATGTATTTTACTCATATATACATTTATTGCTAACCAAGTTCCACATGTAGTGCAAAGTTATGTTTTGCAGATCATAAACATGCATACAGGTGGATAACAACCAAAAAGGCGCAATCCAACACGCTGAAATGCGCAAAATGAACAAGGACACAAAAAGCCCATATTGAAGTGCAGCAAATTTCAGCCGGGAACAAACTCAGGAGCCCAAAAGGAGCAGCCCAGGCTTTCGCCGGGGCTTGTTGGGCCCAGCCAGGGGGCGGCCGCCCCCTGGGTCGGCCGCCCCCCCTGGAGACGCCACGTGGCCACCGCCTTTGCAGAGGCGGTGCAATCAATGCCCCTAAGGCGGTTTCGGGTGAATTTTGCAGCAAGCCCCCTCCTAAACCGACCTAAAGCACCTATATAAGGAGAGGGAGAGGGGAGGCCAAAGTAGAACACAATCACCTCTTGAGCTACACATTTGGGCACTACCACTTCTTAGTTTTTCCTTGTTCTTGTGCTAGAGAGAGAGCTAGGCAAAGCTATCAAGGAGGGCTTGGCTCCTTGGAGAGATATTGGGTATGAATAAGATAGATCTGATCTCCAAAGCCCTGTCTTCATTCTTTCGATACAGTTCTTCATATGAACTAGAGTATAGTTCTTGTTCTAGTATTCTGGTATATGACTTAGATCTTAGGTCTTATATCATGTTGCTAGTATATGAACTTATGAATAGTTCTTGTGGAATTAGTATAATATACATTCTAGTGTATAGTTCTTATAATATATTGCTACCCTAGGGTTAGTAGTGTATTATATGAATTAGAGCTAAGTGTGTATTGTATTATTCTCACATAGAACATTAGTCTAATTGCTTCATGCTTGTTATATGATTAGAAATGAGCTTATGTCAAGGGTGGCGGTTTATCATGCTCTTCTGAGTAGGCTCAGGCTTCTTACCTGTCGATCCGTAGGGTCGGGGACCCGGGGGAGTCTGAGTGGGTTCTGTGCATGCAAGCATGGTGCTTGGATGTAGAGGCCGGGTAATTGCATGGTCTTAGTCCACGGTAGTGGGGATGGCGGCAGGTGGTGACAGCCCTGTCCGTCCTTGGCATTCCCCCACGTTCGGCTAGGGTGTAGGAGTCTAAATTGTTACGAGAGGTTGCTGGCAGACCAGTACTCGCGTAATCTCCCGAACCATCTGAAGCATGAGATTAGTTCTATGTCATATGATTGCATGATTAACTTGTTCTGTGTATGACCTGTATCCAGACCATGTCTGCTCTATTAGGTTATTCAATTATTCTTTTATTCATTTATTCTTTTAGTCTCTTTTTACTCTTTGCCCTTTTGCCATGCTCAAGATTGTGTTTCTCCACTATTCAAATCATCACTGTTTATCACCTGTTATGACAATTGATCCATTATTGCTATCATGGTATTTGGTACTATATTTATCCTAGAACTTGATACATACAAAGCCTTCCTCGAGCGAACCAATAAATCATGATACTCGGTATATCTCCGGGTGAAATGCTACACGATAATTCCGTGCGCTTGCGGACCTAAACTCCAAACCTATGAACTATCGTATAGATGCATGCTTAACACTGTTGCTGGAAACGCGCCATTCTAAGCAACTTGTTAAGAGACATCAAACAGACACTTCTAGCGCTGTTGCTGGGAATAGATCTTCGGGTCCATTTCTATGCCAATATCCGGCGCTGTTGCCATGGATGGATTGCAAAGTCCATTCTTAGTGATGACGTTAGTAAGTGTCGACGCGCATTTTTGGCGCTGTTGCCAGGGATGGATCGTAAGGTCCATTCTTAGTAATAACGTTAAGAAATGCCAACAGTTACCCGAAGCTCTGTGGGCCTATCGGACCGCCTATAAGACCCCAATTGGAATGTCCCCATACCAACTAGTTTATGGGAAAACTTGTCATCTTCCTATTGAGCTTGAGTTCAAAGCTCATTGGGCTATTAAGAAATGGAACATGGACCTTGACCAAGTTGGCCAAAATAGGAAGGTGCAAATTTCCGAACTAGAAGAATGGCGAGAGAAAGCCTATCATAGTGCCAAGCTCTATAAAGAGAGGTCTAAGAGATGGCACGATAAACGAATCAAAAAGAAAGAGTTCGAAGTAGGAGATAAAGTTTTACTCTTTAACTCCCGTGTTCGACTTTTCGGACATGGTAAACTCCGAAGCAAATGGGAAGGACCTTTCAAGGTTGTTGCAACCTCGTCCCATGGAGCCGTCACATTGGAAAGTGACGATGGGCAAATCTTCAAAGTCAATGGACAAAGATTAAAAATGTTCTATGACTTTGATAAAAATGAGCTAAACGAAATTGATATAATTGACTTTGAAGTAGCTCAAGCCCATGACGATTAATAGATCGGCCTAGTTTATCCTTTGTCCATTTCATGCACCTAGTCCATCCAAAACCCTGAGAAAGGCCTCTTTAGGCCCAACCATGCCATTTCAACCTCGGGACTTTGAATTTTAGGAGGCTTACCTTCTCCTGCTCGATGCCAGGCGAAGGAGGAGTGGCGGCCGCCACTCTCAACTGGCGACCGCCACCAAACCCTGGCGCCTGCCATGCTTGGCGATGGTTTAGAGGCCCCCCTCCATGTGGCAACCAATCCCGAGCTCGAGAGAGTGAAAGAAGGAGAAGATGAGGGAGTGTTAGTTCATCTAAGGCCTATCCCTCCACTTCTTCCCCTTCTTAAAAGAAGAACTCCTTCTTCTTCCTCCATCCACCCATGAAGTCTAGCCAAACCTCCTCCAAAACCATGTCGTCCCCACAGAAATCCGTGTCCTACAACCCTCAAGGTTTCGTCTCGTCCTCCACCAAAGCCATCATCCGGTCATTAACCGACGACGACATAGAGGCGCTTGATGTGCCTCTTTTAGCGATGGTACTGCCTGACGGAACCTATGTCAGAGGGACACCACCGGAGGGTGCGGGGAAGGCACCAGCCACCACTCTAGTGGTGGGCGCCACCCCTGCTGGGTGGCCGCTAGGGGTGAAGCGCCCCCTGGCCTCGCTTCCTCTCCGTCTTCATCCTCCTCCGGTGACACCGTCCGGGAAAAAGTTGAGGACGCCCACCAGGCCGACCACGGGGGAGATCACCCCGAGGAAGTCTCCCGCCGTCAAGACCAGGGGCGATGAGACGCCCACTCCATCAAGGGTGAAATCCCAGGTCAGCTTTGGCTCGGATAGCCGCACCCTTAGTTACAGCCCCAATCCTAAGAGGGCTAATCTGGAGGTGTATGGAGTGAGGATGCCCGATGGGCATTATGAGAAGGTGTTGCGTGAGCGCGAGGCGAGCACTCATGACTCTAATGGGTTGCTCTTCGCGCCATCCGTGCACCGCCGTCTCAACCCATCGCCGGCAGGAGTCCCCGGCGAGATGGAACACAACGGTGGTGAGGAGGGGGTTAACCCTCGAAAAACTCACCACCGAGGTGAAGGAGCTGCGCAAGGAGAAGAGCGCCTTGGAGGATCAGGTCGCAGAGATAGCCCTGTGGCGGATGGATATGGAGGATCGGTTCACCATCCTCCGCAAGGGCTGCACCTCGAAGATCAAGCGTCTCTTCAAAGAAACGAGCTTCGAGGATCTCTACGAGACTCCTTCAGTAGATTAGATTAGGTTTAGGGTGTCTAGTTAGGTTCTTTGTTTGATTAAGATTAATTGTTAAGTCTGCTTGATTTAAATTTTAGTTTGTTTAAATTTCAATTTAGAATATTTGTTTAGGAAGTTTTTATAACGAATAAAAATAACACCCTTATTTTTTTCCCTTCGTCAAGATTGTTCAAATAAAACCTCTAGTGTGGGGGAAATCCCCTCTTTAAACACCGCTGTAAAATGTGCTAAAATGTTCAAAGCTGTAACCTGATCTTAGCAAGGTAGCTACCATGCTGCTTGCAAGCTGTTTGGGCCAAAGCCCATGGCGGCCGCCACCTATTACTGGCGGCCGCCAGGCCACTCTGCGTCGAAATACCCCCGGTGAACCCCTAAACCTGTGTTTTAAATTCTATACAATTTGGATCACCGGATGTCTCAGTTAGAACTAAAAATGCAGCTAGGAAATAAAAATGCTGAAACAATTTCTTTTGAATTGAGTGTTTACACGACATGTTATTCTACCTTTTATTCATGTGCAGTAGCCTACTCATTTTGATAGGGAAATCAACCTAGGTTGTTGCTTGATAAGATATAGAAGTAGTAATTGAAATTGCATTAGTACTCTGCTACAACCTTGAGAGTTTTTTTATTTTGAAAACCCAAATCACCATGGTTCATGATCTTTCTTTCCTATCCACCTACCAAAGCCAAAATATTAGAGTATAGGAGAATGGCCCATAAAGCCTTCTAAATCAATCTTTGAGCCTTGCCAAGAATAGTTGATCTAGGTAGAAGAGTTTAGTCATGCTCTAAAAGCCAAGGCAAACCATGCCTTTTTTAGATAACTCTCACACTGAGAGTATACTCATGTAGTTCTCCTCCAAAATTTTGTTCTAAAAGAATTGAATAAATTTTCTCATTCCTTCAAAGGACATGGCTATATAGTATCTAAAAAAAGAGCAAGTGCTCTAAAAAGGACAAGTGTCCAAGTAAAAAAAAAGAGAGATGCATATAGCCATGATCCTTGGTAAGACAAGAGATTCAAAAAGAACAAAGGAGTTGAGTTAGTCCACCTTATACCTTGGCTATTGCATGACTATACTCTCCCATGATCCTAAACTTGACTTAGCAATAAAAGAGAGATAGAAGTGCCTTACATTCTTTCCTTTCCCTATAAACTCCACATAAACCATAAGATAGACTCTGACATTTCTTTTTCCATAAAGTAAGGATATACACCATGCGTGCCTTGAGCTTTAAAGAGAGATTAAATGAACCATGATTTTCTTTTTGAAAATATCCTGAAACCCCAAGGTATGTAAAAGAGGAAAGTGTGTTCCTCTTATTTGCAAGTTATACTATCTTTCAACTGCCATAGGTATGATTTATTAGCCACTTGGAAAGGTTACTAACATGAGTATAGGTAGTTGAACATCTTGTGTGAATACTTAGTTCAATAAATTGTTGCAATTCTTAAAGTCCATGCTTGCTCGGGACGAGCAAGAGGTTAGTGTGGGGGAGCTTGTTTATGGTGCTTAAAGCATCATTTCACTATCAACATTTCACCCAAAACCAAGGTAAAATAACATAAAAAGTAGAAGATTTGGTTTATAACTAACCTATTTCCACATGTGCATAGTTTCTTATCTTAATGCAGGAAATGATGGAATTTGGGCCAAACAAGTGTACCAGGAGCAAGGCCAAGCCACTCTGGCCCATTTGGGCCTGAGTAGGGTGGCGGCCGCCACCTATTACTGGTGGCCGCCAGGTCCATCTTGCCCAAAGTGGCGCAGGCCACGTCATTGATCCGTGGGAGTCACCTCAAGCTCAAATCCTGGCCATTGCACACTAAGACGGTTTGATCCAAGGGCTAAGAGGAGTATCACCTGGATAGTGGGCTTTGGACACGTGGAAATCCCTGTCTAAAACCCTAACCGACCCTCAAACCAACTTAGGGGAGCAAGTGAAGACCGTTGGATGAATGGCGGTAGCAATGGACGACAGAGGGGTGGCGGGCGCCAGGGTTTAGTGGCGGGCGCCACCCCCTAAACCCTAACCGACCTCCCCTTCACTCTATAAGTACCCCCCTAGCTTCCTAGCACTATAAAGAGGCCCCTAGAGTTCTCATTCGGGGAGCCTCACATCAGCCTTCACCATTTGGTTAGATTAGCACACTTGCTATGCTAGAGAGATTAGAGAGTGTGAGTGCCTCACTAGAAGAGGAGCTGGAGAGGAGAAGAGTAGATGTCTGGAGAGTTTCGGAGTTGTCGGAGACCTCTGCTTCTCTCTAATCTGCGCTTCAACTTTGGTAACTTAGTATTTATTTTAGCTTCAAGTATTTATTTTCAGTACTTATGTACTTGTTTCATTGCTTGATATTAGTTTCAAGTGCTCTAGTTCTAGTACAGGGCTAGTAGTAGTAATATATAGATTAAGTGTGGTACTTAGGCTGTATATTGCCAGTGAATACGGCTAGGCCCCCGGATAGCTGTGGTAGCAAGCAGGTGGTGACAGCCCTGTGCGCCTTGAATTCCACCATGTAGTTGGTCTAGTTTAACAGTAGGGCTCGTTGTGCTAGCGTTCAACCTAAGTCAGTGGTAAAGGCTAGTACGCCCACAGTACACTAGTAAAGAACTTAAATCACTAGAAGTCTAACAGAACTAGGATCTACCCCAGTAGATAGTGCCCGTTCCCCTTCATCTATCCTAGATATCATTATCCCCCTACTTTTCTCAAAATCACTTTGCGTTCCTCGTGGATTCGATACCCCGGAATACTCTGAGGTGAAAAGCTACAACTGACAGCCATGCGCTTGCGGTTTCTTCTGCGTGCCACCCGAGGTGTCAACAGCGACAAGTGAAGACTTGCGCGTGGACGGGGTGCACGGGCGGTGCATCCCCTCAACGGCCCGGTTTGGTGGTTGAGCCACAGAAAAACCACCGAGTGGACGGTTTTCAGGTTTGGGCCTCAAAACCTGGGTGCGGCCGGTTTCCGAGTTTGGGCCACAAAACTCGGGCTGAGGATGGTTTCCAGGTTTGGGCCTCAAAACCTGGGTGCTGGTAGGTTTCTGAGTTTGGGCCCCAAAACTCAGGCGACGGACGACAGGTTTCCCGGTTTCGCCTCAAAACCGGGGGATGGCCCAGGTTTCTCGGTTTCGGCCTCAAAACCGAGGGGAGGTCCGTGAAAAGGACGAGCAGAGCGGTGGCGGCACGTGGCGGCAATCGGTGAGGTCGCGTCGAGGCGAAGCTACCAGTTGTGCGGGCGTGGCCGTCGGATCACCACCTACCTCGAGTTGGTCAGGAATACCCTTAGGGTTAGCCTGCTCGCTCATTAGCTGTAAGGGTAGAAGGGGAATAATTGTATTAGGCTATATAAGGAGAGGTCACCTCTCCCTCGAGACTATTTCAGCCATTGCTATTTTCATTCTAGGGTTTCCTGCTACCCATTCCCTGTTGTAGCTACTTAGATCCGCAGAGACGATGAACAATACCTCTGTGTATTTGCTTTTTGAGGAAACGGGACCGTAATCTCATTGTCTCCTCGTGGGGACGAATTTCGGCTGGCAATTCGTGGTTTGAATTCGTGTTTTGAATTTGTTCTTCGCGTTCTTCGTTTCTCCATGATTTTCCCGTCACTCGATCTCCCTCTACGCTGCATCTTTTTCAAATCCACTTGAACCAACTTGTTCTTTGATGTGAGGAGATCATCTCCACCGAAGGAATTCATCTAACTCCTCCCGAACAAGTAGATCGGGTCGATTCAAGTTTCGTGGCGCTTTTTCGGTTCATACACCTTCTCCTTCGATTTCCCATTGATTGAGTTGATTTGAGCGGATGATTTCTTGGGGATAGTCTCCTAACTACCTCGTGATCATCTTCTCTAAGTTTGGGATCAAGGGATTTCGATTTGGATCGAATTTGGGGAGATTTGTGAGAAGGGCGATCAAAGTCGCCTTCTCTGGGTGGTCGCGGACAGTCCGTGGTTTCACCGGCGGACAGTCTGCGCGTCGGGCTCGGTCCAGACCAGCGGCTGCGTAGCTCAGCCACTTTGCTTTAGATTGAACGGCAGACAGTCCGCCGTAGTCGGTCGAGGACAGTCCGTGAGTCGACCAGGGAGGTTTAGCAGACTTGCTGTTTTGGGAAATTTGCCGGCGGACAGTGCGCCCCTTCCTCGCGGACAATCCGACAGTACCGCGGACAGTCCGGGACTGTACCCGCGGACAGTCCGGGACTTCGCAGACTTGTCATTTTCAATGCGTTTGCTCTCCCGGCTTTTCGGCTTGGTTTTTGGACTTCTCGTTTGGCCCTAGAGTTAACCAAGGAACCTCTCTAGGTATCTTTGCTACTTGTTAGCATAGGTACTTGGAGATTTCCCGATGTAGCCTTCCATCTACGTTCGGGAGTCGTTTTTCGAGGTTGAACTTGTGGCGAAGCTTTTGGTGTTTTGCTTGCTCTCGGTTGGTGGTGCCTCGCTGTGATCTTAGGGATCATCCACCCTCTTCCAAGGGTCGTGGGCATCACGTTTTCGGTCAAAGCTTTTGGGGTTGATTTTCGGGACAAAGGCCAAGAGTTTCAAGAGAAATTTTTAGGCTCCCATTCACCCCCTCTGGTCGCTTTCTGGTAGAATTCTCGGTCCTTCAATTGGTATCGGAGCGGGTTAAGGATCTTCCACCTTAGCCGGTTCCAGATCCACAGAAGGCGACATGGATCGCAGCGTGGGCGAACCGCCATTTTTCGATGGGACGAACTATGCGTATTGGAAGATACGTATGTTGGCCTATCTTCAGAGTATTGGTGCTTCCATTTGGGATATTTGCAACTCTGCTGATTACGTGGTCTTGGCTGCTCGTGCGACTCAGCATCAGATCGATGAGCACGATGCCAATAGTCGAGCCCGTAATGCTCTTTTCTCATGCTTGAGCATGACGGAGTTTGCTCGAGTTTCTCACCTCGCTACGGCTCGGGAGATTTGGGCTACCCTCATGCGTTTCCATGAGGGAACCACTCAAGTCAAAACCCGTCTCTACGAGTCGCACAAGCGAGAGTATGAGAACTTTCGACACATGCCTGGCGAGAGCATAGAGAGTTTATTCGCTCGCTTTCAGGTTATTGTCAACAGGATGAGGGCTAACAAGGAGTTGTTGCCTTTCGACGATCATGAGAGGGCTCTCAAGCTTTTACACACTCTCGATCGGTCGGTGTGGGACTCTAAGGTTCAGGCGATCATTGAATCGCCTAACTACGAGACCCTCACATGCGACAAGCTCTTTAGTAAGCTCAAGTCCAGTGAGATTGATGCCATGGCGAGGGCTTCTTATGAAAATCCTTCTGGCCGGTCGATGGATTTGGTTTCTGGCTCTTCTGCTAACACTTCTGGAGGCTTTGCTTTGTCATCTCTTCTCACTGTCATAGAGGAGCAGCTGGAGTTCATGGCGGACGACGAGTTGGCCTTGCTTGCCAACCGGTTCTCGCGGTTCCACAACAACCGCATGAACCATCGCCGCAGAGGAGGACGAGGTGGCTGCTACGAGTGTGGAGGCTCAAACCACTTCATCGCCAATTGCCCGAAGAAGAACAAGCAGATCTTAGGCAAGGCGGATCACAGCCACAAGTACAACTCCGGCAAGCGCAAGGAGAAGTACGTCCCCGCCAAGCACAAGTGGAGGGGCGACTTCAACAAGGAGTACATCAAGGATAAGTACTTGGAGAAGGCCCAGGCCGAGCAGCGTGCCTTCTTTGCCACGCTCAGCGATGTCGATGACTCGGATGACGACTCTGCTAATTCAAGCGATGACGAGTCCGAGACGAAGAAGAAGATCGAGGACAAGCTGAACAGCCTCTGTTTCTTCGCCGACAATGAGGGCTTCTGCACCATGGCCCTCGGCGATGAGGTCAACGACGTACTGGAGGAGATCCCTCGGAACGACGACGATGACACCTCCCAGGTATCTCTAACTCCTGACGAACTCTCTGCTGAGGTTGACAAGCTTACTGCTGCTCTACTTAGTCAAGATAAACTGCTTAGGCTTGCTGCTAGGGAGAGAAAGGAGTTTAGGAAGAAGTGGGAGGATGCGGTGAAGGAGCTTGAGTCTGTCAAGTCCACCGTTGTCGTGACTGAGGAGGATGAGTGTGAGATGTGCTCCAAGCACATGACTGACCTTCTCACCTTGAGGGGGAAGTATGTTGCTTTGGTTGGAGAGGTGGATGAGCTTAGGGCTAGACCCTCGTTGTTGGGTGCGTGCAAGTCCTGTGAAGGCTTGCAATCCGAGTTGGCAGAGAAGAATGCCAAGATTGTGTCTCCTGAGAAGGCCAGCTCGGGTAGCACTTGTGTGTCTAGGTGTGTTTTGTGTGAGGGCTTGGAGATGGAGATAGCCAATGTGAAGCATGACAAGATGCAAATCAAGGAAGAAAACACATACCTTCAGACCATCTTGTCATGGGTGTCTTGTGGAGAGCCGCAGCTTGGGATGATGATTGCCCAATTCAAGCGTGCTGCTGGAGGTCCATGTATAGGCTTTGCTCAGGGGATGGAGAGTGCTGCTTCTTTTGGCGAGATTGGAGAGTCTAGTGGTCTTAACCCGAGTGAGAAGCCCAACTCCACCACTACTCCCAAACTTATCAAGATACCACCCAAAGAGCCTCTTAAGCCTAACACCAAAGATGGTGTGTATGAGGAACCTCCGAGAGCCCCACCAAAGAAACAAATGTGGCATCCCAAGCCCAACCACCTGAAAAACAAGCTAGACACCATGCCACCCATCTAGGAGGAGCTCATGCCACAGAAGGGCAAAGTGATCCACACCCACTACCGTGAGAACCCACAACCCCCTATGAGAGCGGTGAGGTACCATTGTGAGCACTGTGGGAGAGATGGACACTTGAGGGAGTTTTGCTTTCGGCGCAAGACAGAGGTGCATCGTGCAAAGGAGATGAACAACACGGACATGTACCATCCTTTCCATGATGTACATGTGTCGAATGTTCAAAGGAGAGCTGCTAGGCCTAGAGGTCCAATGCCTCAAGGTCCTAGGCCTAGGCCGCAAGGAGGACATGCCCGGCGGGAGCCTGCTTTTATGGGATATGGACCCCGCGGCGGTGGCTTTGTAGTTGAGCATTACCCCGCACCGCGTTTTGAGTATCGCGATGGACGATCTTCCCTTAGCAGACCACGTTTTCCTCAGCGTGGTGATCGCTTTCCCCGTAAGCGTGCTAGAAATGGTTTTTCTACTAACTGTTCTTTTGAGCAGCCGGCCCAACACTGGTTTAATTCTCATTTTACTCACCCCAGTGTTGGACCGTATGCTCACCCTATGTCTTTTTATTGTTGTAGGTAAAACGATTGGAGGACATTTGGTTGGTGGATTCCGGGTGCTCAAGGCATATGACCGGAAACGCCAAGTGGTTCTCCAGTCTTAGTCCAGTTGCCGAAAGGAGTTTATCACCTTCGGCGACAATAGCAAAGGTAAAGTGTTGTCTCGTGGGTCTGTGCGAGTTAATGAGCACTTTGTGTTGCGTGATGTTGCTCTTGTTTCTAACTTGCATTTTAACCTTCTTTCTGTTTCGCAACTCTTTGATGATGACTATGAGATTCGTTTTAAGCCGAATCTTAGTCGTATTTTAGATCCTCAGGGCAATCTTGTGTGTATGATTTCGCCCTTTGGGAAAGTCTTTCGTGCGAATTTCTCGGAGTCTTTTGGCATTTCTCGTTGTCTTTTGGCTGGTCCTTCCTCCTCTGATCTTTGGAAGTGGCATAGGAGACTCGGTCACCTGAGCTTCGACTTGCTTGCAAGGCTTAGTTCACTTGGCCTAATCCGAGGATTGCCCAAGTTGCACATGGAGAAGGACCTTGTCTGCCATTCTTGTAGACATGGAAAAATGGTAGCTGCTCCCCACCATCCTGTGAATCAAGTTATGACCAAGTGCCCTGAAGAGGTTTTGCATATGGACCTTGTCGGTCCGGCTCGGGTGAGCTCAGTTGGTGGGAAGTGGTATGTGCTTGTTGTTGTTGATGACTTTTCGAGATATTCGTGGGTTTTCTTTTTATCTGAGAAAACTGAGACGTTCACTTTTGTTCGCAATTTGATCTTGTGACTTCAGAACGAGTTCCCTAAGAACTCGATGAGAGCTATTCGTAGCGATAATGGTTCCGAGTTTAAAAACTCAGATTTTGAGAAGTTTTGTGACTCTTTGGGTTTAGAGCATCAGTTTTCTTCCCCCTACACACCGCCACAAAATGGTGTTGTAGAGAGGAAAAATCGAACCCTTGTAGAGATGGCCAGGACGATGCTCGATGAGCATAGGACTCCTAGGCGGTATTGGGCCGAGGCTATAAACACTGCATGCTACATTTCCAATCGCATTTTCCTCCGTGCTTTCTTAAAGAAAACTTCTTATGAGTTGCGATTTGGGAAACAACCCAAAGTGAGTTATTTTAGAGTTTTTGGTTGCCACTATTTTATACTCAAGAAAGGCAACTTGGACAAGTTTGAGTCTCGCTCTTCTGACGGTGTATTTTTGGGTTATGGAAATCATACTCGTGCATATCGTGTACTTAACCTTGATACTAACCGAGTCATGGAGACATCCGATGTCACCTTCGACGAGACTGTGCTTTGTCCTTCTTCTAGTTTTGAGCGTGCATGTGATCATGAGGTTGGCGAACCTCTTTTTGACGATGAGGAAGAAGGTGCTGAAGGGATGGATGATCCAGCACTTCTTCCACCTGCGGTGCCGATTGGGTCGACTTCGACCACGACTGCACGCGGCCCCGACCCTTCTTCTTCTACTACATGGGGGCCGTGTGATCCACCACCTCGGGCTGTACCACTTGTACCCGAGGAGGCACCAGCTGCTGTTAAGGGGGAGGTAACTTCAGCAAGGGAGGTGCCACGACACATTCAGCGCCAACAGCCTCCTCAACAGATGATCGGCGACATCCACGAACGCATCACTCGGTCTAGGTCACAACAAATCTCTCACTTTGCTCATTCTGCATTTGTTGCTGATTTTGAACCCCGAGATGTTGGACATGCTTTATCTGATCCGGATTGGGTCAATGCCATGCATGAGGAGCTTGAAAATTTTGAGAGAAATTGGGTTTGGGTTCTTGTTCCTCTTCCTCCTGAGTGTCACCCTATTGGGACAAAATGGGTTTTCAAAAACAAATAAGGAGAAGATGGCCATGTTGTGAGAAACAAGGCCAGACTTGTAGCCTAGGGGTATAGTTAGAATGAGGGGATAGACTATGAGGAGACTTTTGCTCCTGTAGCTCGTTTGGAGGCAATTAGGATCCTATTGGCTTTTGCTGCATCCAAAGGTTTCAAACTTTTTCAAATGGATGTCAAGAGTGCCCTCCTAAATGACTACATAGAAGAGGAGGTGTATGTAAAACAACCCCTCGGTTTTGAAAATCCCAAGTTTCCAAACCATGTTTTTAAACTTCATAAAGCTTTGTATGGTTTGAAACAGGCCCCTAGATCCTGGTATGATAGGTTGAAAACCTTTTTGCTTGCTAAGGGTTTTTAAATGGGATGTGTGGATAAAACGCTTTTTCTCCTCAAGCAAGGCAATGACACTTTGTTGGTTCAGATTTACGTGGATGATATCATCTCTGGTGGTTCTTCTCATGCTTTGGTTGCCAAGTTTGCAGATACAATGAGCAGGGAATTTGAGATGAGCATGATGGGCGAGTTGACGTTTTTCCTCGGGTTCCAAATCAAGCAATCCCGAGAGGGGACGTTCGTACACCAGGGCAAGTACACCAAGGACATATTGAAGAAGTTCGATATGGGTGAGGCCAAGCCTCTTCCAACACCCATGTCGACCACGACGGCCCTGGATGCGGACAAGGATGGAGAAGCTGTGGACCAGAAGGAGTACCGGAGTATGATCGGGTCGCTGCTGTACCTGACGGCGACACGCCCGGACATCCAGTTCGCGGTGTGTCTTTGCGCACGATTTCAGTCGTCGCCGCACACTTCTCACCGTCAGGCAGTCAAGCTCATTATGAGGTACTTATGCTTCACACCTGAGTTTGGGATTTGGTATTCTGCTTCTTCCACCCTCTCCCTTTGCGGTTACTCGGATGCTGATTTTGTTGGTTGCCGACTTGATTGCAAGTCCACTTCTGGGACTTGTCAATTTATCGGTTCTTCTCTTGTGTCATGGTCTTCTCGCAAGCAGTCTAGTGTCGCTCAGTCTACCACAGAGGCTGAATATGTTGCTGTGGCTAGCTGCTGTTCTCAGTTGTTGTGGATGATGGCCACTTTGCGTGATTTTGGTCTGAGTTTTTCTCGAGTTCCATTGCTTTGTGACAGCACGAGTGCGATTAGCGTCACTAAGAACCCCGTGCTGCATTCTAAGACCAAACACATTGATGTGCGCTTTCATTTCTTGCGAGACCATCATGAGAAGGGTGATATCGACCTTCACCATGTCGATACTCATCTTCAGTTGGCAGATATTTTCACCAAGCCTTTGGACCAATCAACCTTTGCTAGGTTGAGAGGTGAGCTTGGTGTGTGTTTTCCCTTTTAGTTTGGGAAAACATTTTGGTTCTTGTATCATAGTCTGACTTCTTTTGCCTTGTTTTTGTTTAGTTTCTGCTTTTCATCATTTTTGCATCTTTATCTTTTCGAGCTTCATGTCTATAATCTGTAGAATGAATCTATGCTCTGATTAGTGTATGCTCCGATAATACATGATGATGCTTATAGCTTAGGCTCTTTTTGATCACTGATACATGTTGTGAGCTGAGCTACTTTTTAGAACTGTGAATGTGATAAATTTAACCTAAAATTTGAAACGTGTTCACCATTGAGTTTGGCAACTAGCATGTGTAGAATGTGTTGAAGTCACTTGTGCTTTTCATATATGCTAGGTTACTATGTCTCTAGTTCTGAGTCTTTCACTTGCTTGGTATGTTCATATTCTGCTAAAATTGAACAAAGTCTAAGTGAATTGAAAAGATCGAGATGGGATCACTTGACAGCACATCACGGTATCGAGACTGTTTCTCATTGCACATTGAGTTAAACTTGAGCCGTGTAGTGTAAGACCGAAACTGTTGCTTCAAGCTTTTGATTGCTTATGCATAGGCTTAGCTCGGTTGAAAAGTTAGGCAATGTCAAGTTTTCAACCTCTCGCAATCACATGCTGAAATTTTAAACTTGTGTAAAAACCGCTGCAACTCCGATAAATTTCTAAAAGCACACGTCTATGTTTCATTCTATAGCATGATGATTGAACTTTGCTAGGGGTAGCTCATCTTGTATACCTATTTAGCACTTGTGTAACTTCCTGTCTATACATGTTCAGTGCTATTTTGGTGGTGAACCTCTTTTCTGAAAAGGCTTAAAACTGCTCACTTTGCTCATATGTTCATATTTCGTATTCTGTGATCAGTTTGAGCCTTTGCTGGCATTTGTGCTTGTTGTTGAATAGTTGGATCAGCACTCATTAGAGAATCTATTCAATCTATGGACTATATACCTGAAGCTGCTAACTTGCATTTGTGACTCATATGCATTGTGCCTTGCTGTGTGCATTTTCAACTAAGGGGGAGAAATTTTGACAAATCATGTCCCTAGTTGTATGCACTATTGAAGGGGGAGTTTCTAGTTGTATGCACTATTGAAGGGGGAGTTCATGTTTAGGGGGAGTTTGCTCAATTTCTGCTTTGACGAGCTGTTCAATTGGTTCGAAGCAGTTTTTCAATTGGTTTGGAGCGACTTTCAGCCCATATGGGGTTTTTTCAATTGGTTGGAGCGAATTAGGCTATTTGTGTTGAGCCCTTGCCTCTTTTTGGAGGAACTAGCTTCTTTGACTTCCTTGTTCCGACCTTCTCGCTAGCGGTGTTGAGCCTGTTCTACCTCTTCTTGAGGGCTCGCTTTGCTTTGCTTGGTTGCGTCGAGTCGTTGCCCATGTCTTTGGGAACCAAGTTGTCTCGCTCACTCCATTCGACTTTTCCTGGCTTTGCTTCGCTTCTAGTCGATTAGTTGAGTTTGCTTCCTTCTTCTTCCTCTTTCTTCTACTTCCATATGATTTGTGTTAGTAGTTGACAATGCACTCATCAAGGGGGAGATTGCGGATACATGGGTGTATGCCAGATCTTGAGATGATGAGTGATTGTCAACTGGGATGATGCGCATGTTCTTTGGCTTGTGTTGTGCAGGTGTTGAGCTCGGATACGGTGATCAAAGGCAAGGAGAAGGTCAAGTAGAGACGTGTCGTGCCGATGGACCCGGAGCGGTGAAGGGCGAACGTGAGGCTTGGACTGACGGACCGGTGGCCTGAGGATCGGCCGTGGTGGCTGACAGCCTGGGACAGTGACAAGTGAAGACTTGCGCGTGGACGAGGTGCACGGGTGGTGCATCCCCTCTACGGCCCGGTTTGGTGGTTGAGCCACAGAAAAACCACCGAGTGAACGGTTTTCAGGTTTGGGCCTCAAAACCTGGGTGCGGCCGGTTTCCGAGTTTGGGCCACAAAACTCGAGCTGAGGATGGTTTCCAGGTTTGGGCCTCAAAACCTGGGTGCTGGCAGGTTTCTGAGTTTGGGCCACAAAACTCAGGCGACGGACGACAGGTTTCCCGGTTTCGCCTCAAAACTGAGGGATGGCCCAGGTTTCCCGGTTTCAGCCTCAAAACCGGGGGAGGTCCATGAAATGGACAAGCAGAGCGGTGGCGGCACGTGGCAGCAATCGGTGAGGTCGCGTCGGGCTCGGTCCAGACCAGCGGCTGCGTGGCTCGGCCACTTTGCTTTTGATTGAACGGCGGACAGTCCGCCGTAGTCGGTCGCGGACAGTCCGCGAGTCGACCAGGGAGGTTCATCAGACTTGCTGTTTTGGGAAATTTGTCGGCGGACAGTAAGCCCCTTCCCGTGGACAATCCGGCAGTACCGCGGACAGTCCGGGACCGTACCCGCGGACAGTCCGGGACTTCGCAGACTTGTCATTTTTAGTGTGTTTGCTCTTCCGGCTTTCGGCTTGGTTTTTGGACTTCTCGTTTGGCCCTAGAGTTAACCAAGGAACCTCTCTAGGTATCTTTGCTACTTGTTAGCATAGGTATTTGGAGATTTCCCGACATAGTCTTCCATCTACGTTCGGGAGTCGGTTTTCGAGGTTGAACCTGTGGCGGAGCTTTTGGTGTTTTGCTTGCTCTCGGTTGGTGGTGCCTCACTGTGATCTTAGGGATCATCCACCCTCTTCCAAGGGTCGTGGGCATCACATTTTCGGTCAAAGCTTTTGGGGTTGATTTTCGGGACAAAGGCCAGGAGTTTCGAGAGAAATTTTTAGGCTCCCATTCACCCCCCCCCCTCTAGTCGCTTTCTAGTAGAATTCTTGGTCCTTCAGCTTTCGCTAACTTAGTCTGCGGGACCGGCCGTTCACCTTCGGGTGGGTGCTCTAGTAATAGGGTGCAAGCCCTAGCTACCGCTAGAAGTAGTGGCACT
Source organism: Coix lacryma-jobi var. lacryma-jobi (assembly GCA_009763385.1). NCBI lineage: Eukaryota > Viridiplantae > Streptophyta > Magnoliopsida > Poales > Poaceae > Coix > Coix lacryma-jobi. Next base: position 55,329,490 of record CM019824.1, read on the forward strand.
TAGCGTAAACGCAGTGTTTAGGCTAAGTGATGACATGTTGGTTGCCTAGGTCTCCACAGTTGAGGAGGTAGGCGGCAGGTGGTGACAGTCCTGTCCGTCCTTTGTAATCCACCCACATTCAGGATTCCAGATAGAGCTGTATCAACATAGCTTGGGAAACCAACCTCACCCGTTGACCGAAGTAGACTTTGCTGGCTGAGCTTATATCACATAAGGATCAGTTCCTTAGAAGAACCATGCTACCCTCGTTACCCTTCTCCGTGTCTTATCTGGGAGAACTAGACCAAGAGACTATAGCACACCGTTCCCTGTGGAAAATACGATACCCTGAATACTTCTAGGTGAAGTGCTACAACGGTACTTCCATGCGTTTGCGGACTTTTCTGCTTACGCTAAGAAATACCAACAAGCATTTCTGGCGCTGTTGTCGGGGAACGGTTGTCATCTTTAGTCTTTGAACCTAGTTCGCCTATGTATCTTGGTTTTATCTTTCTTTTCTTTGTTTTCACCTACGGAACAAAACTCTATCCAAAACCTGTCCAGTCCACAGGCCGAGTTCTTTGAGCCACCACAATCATCGAAGCCAATCACAGCTTCCAACTATGAACTCCGCCCTGGCTTTATAGCCATGGTTCATGAACAGCCCTTCTCGGGGTACGATCATGAAAACCCCTACCTTCATTTATGGGAGTTTGAGTTACTCTGTGCATGCCTGACAATTGCGGGCATGTCACAAGAAACATTGCGTTGGAAGTTGTTTTCGTTCTCTCTTTCTGAGAGGGTGAAACAATGGTACAACAATAACATAGTAAAAGTTAACGGAGATTGCAAAGAATTGAGGGAACAAATTATGTTTCACATTCTTTCCCATATCTCGTATTGCAAACCTACGACAAGAGTTATTCAAATTCCAACAAAAAGAGAAGGAAATGTTAGGTGCAGCCTGGGAGAGATTTACTACTCTTTCACGATTAGGCCCAGACTTGTCTCTACCCAACCACGTGTTGTTACAACACTTTTGGTTAGGGCTGAACAAGGAGTCTGCCCTACAGCTGGACATTTTCGCTAGAGGATCGTTCATGTGCAAAACCCCAGGGGAAGGAGAAGCTCTGCTAGATCTTATTCTAGCGAACACTCCATTCCCTGATCCCCTCCTAGTGGAAGACGAACCCAAGCATGAGGAGGTCTCTTCGGTTAAAACCGAACCTGAGATTCAAACTCAGAGACCCTCATCGCTAATGGAACCTCTGAAGGAAGTTTTCTTCCCTTCAGATTTTCCATTCTTCGAGGAAGAATGCCTTGACAATTATGAACAAACCTCGAAGCATTCATGCCAAAAGAAAACTCTAGTTCTTGCCAGTCCTCTTGAACCTCCTGAAGGTATCCTTCGTACAGAGGAGTTGCCGTCCACCATAAGTAGCGATTGGGTGGAACAAGCGGAACTCTCTTTCGAAGAATTTTGGATTAGTCCCTCTTGTTCATTCATCCACGCTAAAATAGGCTGAGACTGGATGGAAGTGCTTTACAATCCAATTGTTGGGGTGAACATCATGTCCGCGTCTTTTGCGAACACGTTCGTTCATGAGCCTTATGCCCCAACAAATAAGCACCTCAGGCTAGATTCAATGTCAAGCGTGAATAGTCTAGGCATCCTTCACAACATACCACTTAAATATGACAATGTCAAGTTGATGCTAGACTTTCACGTCTTCGACATTCAAGACTTTGATGTCTTGATCGGGCTTCCCCTACGAAAACGTTTGGACGAACCTCCAAAGACTGGGGAATTTGCTGTCAAAATAGGGGGGAAACTTTTCCATACCAACGGTTCAAGCCAAAAATTCCGTGGTTGAACCTCCCTCCTATACACACGAGCCCAAAACGGTTATGTCAGTGCATCTTTTTGAGATCCCTGAGTCGTTCTTGGAAAATGATGATGAACTTTTTATCCAAGAAAAGGATGATTTAGGCGAGACTCTTGATCCTGCCAAGGAGGAAACTCTGACGCATCCTTGTGTGTATTCCTTTGAATATGAGGATGATCTTTCTAGTGATGGCGACTTGGGGGACTCTTTTGAGCTTTCCAGTTCAACATCCTTTTGCACTTCAAAGGAACATCAAGAACACATCGAGGATGAGACCTCGAACGAACCCATGGAGGGAGAGCCAGTTCATGAAGAAATCAATTCTAATCTCTCTCCCCTTGAAATAAAAGATCCTGAGCATGGAGGTTACTTCCTTTCCATTCCTCCGAATCCATGCTCATTTAAAGAAAGTCCTGATCTGAGCCACAACTTCAATATCATTGAATAGGGAGCGAGTGAGGTCTTAGCGGGAGAAGTACCGGAGTTGTCGGCTACCTCCACGAGTGTACTCGGCACTCTTGTACACTTAGCGGGAGGAACACCGGAATCACTGGTATATTCTTGTTTGTACCTCTACGATCTTGCATACTACTTAAGTATAAGAGTTCATGTTCATCTTGGTTCTAAAGTTCTTATTGTGTTGAAGCTTTCGCTAACTTAGTTTGCGGGACCGGCTGTTCATCTTCGGGAGGGTGCAAGCCCTAGCTACCTCTAGAAGTAGTGGCACTTAGCATAAACGCGGTGTTTAGGCTAAGTGATCACAGGTTGGTTGCCTGGGTCACCACGGTTGAGGAGGTAGGTGGCAGGTGGTGACATCCATGTCCGTCCTTTGTAATCCACCCACGTTCGGGATTCCAGGTAGAGCTGTATCGGCATAGGTTGGGAAACCAACCTCACCCATTGACCGAAGTAGGCTTTGCTAGTTGAGCTTATATCACAAAAGGACCAGTTCCTTAGAAGAACCTTGCTACCCTCATTACCCCTCTCTATGTCTTATCTGGGAGAACTAGACCAAGAGACTATAGCACATTGTTCCCTGTGGAAAATACGATACCCTGAATACTTCGGGTGAAGTGCTACAATGGTACTTCCGTGCGCTTGCGGACTTTTCTACTTACGCTAAGAAATACCAACAGTACCCCTTATTTTGGTACCCGACAGTAGCCCCGAGCTTTTGGGGGAGTGCTGTCACTCCTCCGAAGGTTCCGTCGGGGTCGTGGCTTGGTAATTCTGTTTTCTCCGGTGGGTGCGCGCAAGCGCATCCACCGAGTGTAGCCCCCGAGGCCTTGGGGGAGTTTTTGTAACTCCTCCAAGGGTTGTGATAGAGTGTGTCAGCCCATTCTTGTACAGCATTTCCTTGGTCCTAGACAGGATCGAGTTATCGTAACTGGCTAATAGTGGAGCTCAAGTGTCCGGTCTTCATGATGAGGACCAGACTTTGAGAATTGCGATCGTTCAGGCGGTGCATTTTCCCAGGATTCCTGTCGTCGCGCCTAGCAACCGATGAGTCATGCATCATTTTGACTTCTCCCTGGGGAACTGCAAAGGTCGCGTTCCCCAGCGATGTGGGAGTTGAGGGTTGATCCTTCCCTCCTATAAGTACGGGGTGACAGGACATCCCCTTTATCCCGTTTCATTCATTCGCCTTCTCGCAACACCCCCCATTCCTCGAGATGGACCGTGGGAAGCGTGCTGCTGACGAGCAGTCGGAGGCGAGGAGGTCGGGGCAGCGCCGCCGTATTCCAGGGTAGGTCCCCTTCCTTCTACTGCGACGACATTGTTTTGCCCCTTCGAGCATACTGACCCCCTCTATCGTCTGTTTTTAGGGTCATCTCCATGGCGAGTTCGATCCTGTTCCCGCCTGCTGGTGGCCCATCGGGGCCCCTGTCAGTTCGGGACCTTGAGGACATGATCACGGCTATGTCGGCGGCCTTGGACGTCGCCGACAAGGAGGTCGCGAACCTCCACGACCAGCTGGTGGAGGCAGATGGCCGCGTCGCCACCTTGGAGGCCGAGCTCCAGGTCCTCTGCTCAGCCATCGAGGCGGCAGTCGAGTTGGTGCGCGCCCAAGGCTACAACCTCATGGAGCGCCTTCTCGACGTGCCCGAGCATGTTCGGGCCTCCATCGAGCGTGGCGTCCACCGGTGGGCGGCGGTGGCCCTTGCTAGGGCCCAGCTCTGATCCAGCAATGACCTCCGCCCCTTCGTGGGGTTTTCAAATGGAACTGGGGCCACGGACTTTGAGGAGCTCATCGATCAGTTTGACGACATTGTCGAGGCCGTGTTCGCCGAGGTCCCCGTGGAGCGAGTGATCTGGGAGTCACGGTGAAGGAGGGTGGCATCACCTTGTCAGGGACAATCCCTTAACAAGGGCCATGATGACGGCGTTGAGGCCCCTTCCCCCTTCCTTTGTAATTCGAAAACAAATGTGAATTCAACTGGACTCTTTTTCTAGTGCCTGAGCCCCTTTGTGACATCTTTTTCGCGTTGTCTGAGTAGGAGTAGGACATGGAGTGCTTCCCTTAGCGGGCAGGTGATGATGTCGGTGGGTGGCGAATGGTTGAGCCCATTTGGAGGCTCGTGTCCCATTCATTAGGGGTCTGCCATAGGATCAGAGACGGACTTTGAAGCACACGAGGGCGGTCCTGGCGATTCTTGGACCCGTTCGGTAGGGTTCGAGGGCTCGACGCTGTTTACACCAGATTTTGAACCGAAAGGATTATTGTTTTGTGAGCACAAAACGACTGATTTTTTGTTAGTAAAGAAGTTGGCCAGAAAAATAAAATGAATGCTTTAACCCAGGCACAACCAAAGTTTGTGTAGACCAGACGTGACAAGCTTCAAAGACATGTTGGGTTCGGCCGAAGAGTTTGAGTCCGAGTCATCTTTTGTTTTGTCTATTATGTAACCTAGTCGTGTTAGGGCAGGAGTCAACCGAGTTATATATAGCTAGAAACCCGGATTTTGTAAGGACATCATCCAACCAATCAACATACCGGCCACCGGCCAAAACCCTAGGAGTAGGAGTAACATAGATCTCGGCAAGACCTTCAATCAGACAGGGCTGCATCGGCTTCGACCGACCTCCGGTTTGCTTGTAAGTTTCACCAATGGTTCGTGTCATCGTATGATAAGGCTGTATTTGGCATTGACCAAACTCTTGTCAAGCTATGACATGGCTAATTATCGGTCCAGGTTCGTCTTTTGTAAGACTGCCTTGACTCTGATCAATCTCTTACCTTAGTCGATCTTGACTAGTTATCGGCTCTATTGGTTTGGCAAGCTGATAGATTCATTAAGTTACCGATGTTGTTCTATGTTTTAATTTGTTTCTTTATGTTTTAAACAACATCCTGCCCAATCAAGATTGACAAAGTATCTTAAGCTTAAAGGATGCTTAGTCTCGGCTATCCTGATGTTTCTCATGCTCACAATAGAAAAATAGCCGATTCAAGCTTCTCATCGACTATTTTGTCAATCTTGATTATTACATGTTGTGCGTTCGAGATATTCGATAAAACCATGGTTTTGATCTAAGAGCAAGTAGATTTCGATCTTGCATATCTGTTATGGCTGTATTTCCGAACTCCATTGACATATATGGTAAATTAGATTTTTGCAAGATCTTAGATCGAACTGTGATTCTAAAGGATAGATCTTGTTCGTGCTTCATGGACCCTGCATCGGCTAAAATAGTCGATCCAGTTATGCTTTCTTCATATTGTGTACTTTTAGACGACCTGGAATCAACACATCTGCTTGTTACATCGGACATGATCTAGTTCGGTCATCATTATGGCTGCATGGAGACACCCCACTTTTGATGATTAAGCTATTTTATCGATCTATTTGTTATTATGGCTGCATGGAAACACTCCACTGTTAACAAATAGAACTGCCTGTGCAATTAGTCGATACATTGATTTCACGCTGTTTGGACGTACATATAGATCTTTATTCTGCTAATATGTTTAAGCTTATCGGCTGTTCACCTGTTACGAATGTCTCTTTATACATACCATAGTTGTTCTGCTTTATATCATTATTGATGCTTCATGCAATCTTTTGGGAGTTGACTTGGTAGTCAATATCCTAATAACAAATGGCTATATCAGAGCCGTACAATTTGGAACTATCTGGCACCAAACCGGCGGGTTCCACAATTTGACAACTTTTTCTTCTCCTTGTCAATTACAGGTCAAATTGACTGGCGCGCCCAAAGTCGATCTCACCGAGATTCGGCACCGTCACCCGTTGAAGGTTCAGGAGGTTAGGACCTTGCTTTGTACGCCCTCTGAGGACCGTGCGCTCGAGTGTGTTGGCGCGACCGACCGAATTTTTGTGTAAACACATTCTTTTGGCACGCCTAGTGGGACACAATTGTCTGATCATGACAATCAATAACGAAGATGTGTTGAACGTGATAATGGAGGAACTTCCAGATGAGCTTCGACGCCTGATAGAAGAAACTGTTGAACAATATCGTTACATGTGTCTGTTGAGCTTCAGTAAAAGCAGGGATAAGAAGGTTATCCAAAAGTCTCATCTACCAAGGGTGGTTCTAGATGGCCATGTTGATCCAATGGTTTAGGTCCAGCACAATGCCATGCAAGAAGTGATCAGCAAAGCAATGTCTGCCACTCTGATGAATCACAATGAAGTGTTCCTCAACAGTCTCAAAAATGCCATTAAAGAGGCCTTCAATTTAGGCGATGATAGGAGGGGTCCAGCATATACCATTAGAAATAATCAAGGAGCTGGAACTTCTGATGGACCACAGATCAATGACCCTAATGGCAGTGGAAACCAAATGATTGTCAGCCCTGGGGGCGTGACGCCGCAGCCAATACAACAGCCGAATATGAGTAATAACATATAGTCATCGGCTACAAAAATATCTCCCCATGCAAGGCGCATTACTAGAGATTTCAATGCACCACCGTATCAAGGGAGTGTGGCACCTAGTGATATTCCTCCCGGATATCATTATGTTTCAGATTTTTATACCTTGGACGCTCAGGAGAACCCGAGATATCATGACAATGCCTTCGGGGGGCAGAACATCGGCTATCAAGGGCCGATGAATCAAATTGATCAGCTGATGAGTCGGGTCACTGACTTGGTTCAAAAGCAATTTGGCTTAACGCCAAAATCTACGATGACTGGTTAAAAGAAACCATATCCAGAGTGGTTTGATCAGGTTGTTCTTCCTCCAAGATATAGGATCCCTGATTTTACCAAATTCACAGGAACCGGCTCAGTGATGACCATGGAACATATTACTCAGTTTTTAGTCCACCTCGGGGAAGTTGGTGATGAATCAGCACTTAAAGTCAGATTATTTCCTTTATCCCTGTCTGGTTCAGCTTTCTCATGGTTTTCGTCTCTGCCACCCAATTCCATTCAAAGCTGAGAGGATTTGGAAGACAAGTTCCATAAATACTTTGACTCTGGGGTATTGGAAAAAGGCCTTGTAGACTTAGTCGATACGAGGCAAGGAAATAATGAATCTGGATGCCAGTATCTTCAGAGATTCAGAGAGATTAAAAATCAGTGCTATACCTTATCATTGTCAGATTCAGAAATTGTCAGCATTGCAATTCAGGGGCTGATATCTGCCATCAGAGAAAAAATCAGCTTTGGTGGTAACAATATAGCCAATTTAGCTAAGAAGGTGGCAAATATTGATGCTCAGAATCGATACAATCGGGTTTTCAAACCCAAGAAAGCCTATAATGCAGAGAGTCATTTCTTCTCACAAGAGGAAGACAATAATTCAAGTGATGAGAGTGAAGATGAAGTGGCTGCTGTGGACTGGGCTTGGAAGAACAACGAGTACATGCCCTGGGCAAAAGCTAAGAGTACTGAGAAAGATGTAAAATATAGCTTTGACATCACTAAGGCCGACAAGATATTTGGCTACTTGCTAGAGAAGGGTCAATTCAAGTTAACTGGGAATCACAATATCCCATCGGCTGAAGAACTCAAAAATAAAAGGTACTGCAAGTTTCATAATTCTGGCACCCATACTACTAACGATTGCCGAGTTTTCAGAGATATGATACAGAGGGCTATCGTTAAAGGAAGGATTGGCCTAGAAAAGGCCAAGGGCATGAGCATCAATGGCCATCCTTTTCCACAGAATATGGTGGCTCCTGCACCTCGGAGTGAAATCAAAATATTGACTTCTGACAAAGCCAAGGCAGCTGGGACGGTTGACCCAAAGAAACAGCTAACAGCCAGGGAGTATCAGGAAATGAAAGGAAAGAAAAATATTGATCAACATGATCAACCTGAAAGTTCAAAGGCTGGTGAGACAAGGAGGCGTCCAACTGTTAGAATCTTATTGAACAAATGGCAACGTCAGAAAGAAAGGAGCCAAATCTAAAGAGAAAGAGATGAGCAAGAGTATCAAGAGTGGCTTGAAGAGGAAGAGTATAAAAGGTCTCATGAAGAAGAAAGGTGTGTCAGGGATGAAGAAAAGAATCACTGGGACTGCCCCTTCTTCAGACATTGTTGGAATGAAGGACTAAAGCTCCCCACTCTTTGTAATTGCCCAGAATGCAGTGATCAGTATTGGGAGTATAGGCAGTCGAGAGACAACCGCCGATCTGTACATGAAAGATTAAGATTTGAAAAGACAGATCGACGCATAAAAAATGAAAATGTTCATAATCATCTTGGAGAAAGATTAACCGATCATGATCATCCTTGGCAAGAGGGACAATGGTGTCCTGGTGGCTTGACCAAAAGCCAGAAGCGACGGGTTCAAAGACTAAGGAATGATGAGACCTAGAAGAAGAAACCCAAAGTCTGGCAGGTAAAACAATTAGCCGATAAAGATGAGTCATCAGCTAATATCGCTGCTCTGTTCATGCTACCTGCTGAGTTTAGATCATCTTATCATGAATCTGATGATGAAGAAGCAGTTGCTCAGTGGATATATCAAGCAGAAGAAGCCACGTTTCAAAAACCCGAGACACATTCCCATCTGAAAGCTTTGTATTTGAAAGGGTTTGTTGATGAAAGGCCTCTGAACAAGATGTTAGTTGATGGAGGGGCAGCTGTTAGTTGATGGAGGGGCAGCTGTTAATTTGATGCCATATGCCACCTTTAGAAAGCTCGGCAAGACTATAGAAGACTTGACTCAGACCAATATGAGGTTGACCGACTTTGCTGGCAATGTATTGGCTACTAAAGGTGTTGTTTGTGTTGAGTTGACGATTGGCAGTAAGAGTATGCCGAATACTTTCTTTGTGGTCGATGCAAAAGGATCCTACAGTGTGCTTCTTGGAAGGGATTGGATCCACGCCAATTGTTGTGTTCCATCTACCATGCATCAGAATGTAATTCAGTGGATCGGCGATATTGTGGAAATGGTACCAGCCGATTCAACTGTTAGTGTTGCTTATTCAGACCCTGATGTCTGGAACTTTGATAGCATGAGGTGCTTTTCTGGGAAGATTCTCGAAGAAGGCTTTATGAAGACATCTGATGATAGTCAACAGCCGATCCAAGCAGTCGGCTTCAAAGAATGTATCTAGTCAAGTAATTAATTAGAAGATTTGCATCGGCTTAAGTGGTTGAAATGAGTTAAGATCGATGTATTTTTAAGTAGTCAAAGTTATTCCTTTTTGAGCAGAGATTAGCTTTGTCTCGACTTATATAGCCGATACTAATGTATCGCCTTCAGAATAAAAACAGCCGATATATAAGTATCGTCTTTGGTATCCAATTGATAGCCGATACTAAAGAAATATCGCCTTTAGAACATTCAAAGAAATAAATAAAAGGGAGAATTTTGGAAACTCAGTGATAGCGCAAAGGACATCAAATAGGAGTATTTAACAAAGATTGTCCGAGCCTGACGATGCAGGAACAGGCTTATACTTGTTTAGTTTGTTCGACCAAAAAGGCCGGATTTACAAGGGAAACATTAAAACAAAACTAATCTAAATGCAGCATGCTCAGGAGGTCCTCCAGGTGCGACACCTCCGTCACGGCGAGCCCCAGGGGTTGGAACTCCTCCACCAGCTGCCTGAAGTCTTCCCTCGTCCTGGCGCCGACGAAGGAGGGAGAGACTTCCCCGGAGATCTTAGCACCGCTGAGTTCGGCTCCGGCGAGGGTGAAGGTAGTGTTGTGGAAAATAGCGTGGAGGGCCAGCTCCCTAATGCGCGTCCCAACGTCCTCGAGGCGCGCCTGCAGAATTTCTCCTCAGGCGTTCACAAAATCAGCGATTGTCGTAGCCCGCCCTGGGAGCCAGTCAAGCTGATGTTGGAGCTCTGTGATTGAACAGAAAAGAAATCAAAGTTGAAAGGTAGCCGATTTAATCAAATAAAGAACAAATCGGCTAAATGTTCAAGCAAACAGATCATCAAAAATTGACTAGAGCAGTTATGCTGAGGTGAATTGAAGATAATGAAATCAAAGGATGTGAAGAAAATATACCAATGACCCTGGCGTCAGACGCCTCTAGGTGTTTCAGAACACTGTTGAGGCGAGCGTGGAGGACCTCTCGCTCCTCCATGGCACGAGCGGTTCGGCGGCGCTCTTCTTCAAGGAGGCATCGGGTGTCGAGTAGCCCTGGATGAAAGCCCAGGCATCATCATCCAATGCCAACCCGTGACCCGATGGGGGTTGGCTGGGGCCTTGGCCATTCGCCGGAGGAGAAGGACTACAGAAAAGTTAGGGTTTTCCTCGGATGAATGAGAAGTTCCGGAGCATAAGAATTGTTGAGGGGAAAATCGTTACCCGAGCACGCGACGGCGAGTCGCCGGAGGGCCATCAACAGATTCTGACTCTTCAGCGGGACGCTTGCCACGGTTATCCGCCATTGGTTTGGTTGCTAGTTGGGGAAGAAGAACAGTCGGTGACTTGGAAGAGTGAAAAGCCGAAGAGTGAGGCGATGAATGCGTGGTGTGTTCAGGAAGTCGATGGTTTATATTTATGAGTAAGCCTCGAGAGGGTGAAAAGGCGTCGGTTCAGGAACACCCTTAGATCCAGATCCTAAGGTGAATCGACTAATAAGCACGAGGGCTGTTATGAATATTGATCGGCTAAACAATGAAAGATGAAGTGAATGGATAATATCGGTTGAAAGGATAGCTGATATAGTATCTTAAACACCAACCAAACTGATGGGACATATAAATGTTTACAAGGGAGGACCAAAAGCTAGAGATTACAGACAAGCAGAGTTACATGTTCAGCACGGACTTCAATACATTCAAAGCGTTCAAGCAAATGGCATCTATACCAGCTATCTTCTTTTGATCCTCTTCGATTGAACCTGGAATTGGCTTCTTCTTGTCCTTGATGTGTTGAAGATCATTGCGAAGGGATGCCATTTTTCTCTTCTTATTTTGGATTGTATTTGGAATATTAGCTAAAATTTCTTCCTTCGATGTGATCTATTCATTGATTACCCGAAGCCTTTCAGTCAATTGATTCCTCTCAGACTCTAGGGAAGATAGATCACTAATAAGGACTGTGGAGTTGTTGTTCAGTTGGTCTATTTCTTCCTTCATAGATACCATGTCAGAGATGCATTGTTGCTCCTTATTAGGAAGAACAGTATAGGCTTCACGTGTTGTGAGCTTGGTTGTGGTTTCTATGAATTCTAACCGAAGGAACTCTATATGAGCGACAGGAACCAGAGCTTATTTAAGATCATCTAGTATGTCATCTTTGATCAAGTCAAAGATGTTTCTAATTCCTTTTGCATCATGTACCAGATCGGCTATATTGGCCTCCAAAAGAGGGAGTAGCAGTTGGAGCCGAGTCTTGGTCTCTTCAGAAGGTTTCTTGGGATATTCTGGTATAGAGATTTCTTCTTCCTCCACATAATCTTCTAAGTCAAAGGGAATGGTAGGTGAAGAAGATCCTCCTTGTTCCTACACAAATAGATGTATAAGGATCACAGATGGAAAGATGTTGGAAGGAGAAGTGTTGTTGTTTAAAGCACCTGGTCAGATGGGATGACTTGAAGCTCCGGGATAATTGAAGAAGGCTTAAGGAGTGCATCTGAAAGAAATCTTCATCAGTTTTCAAAGGTCATCCACTAAGGAAAATGAAGATATCGACTAAAGGTATACCTAGTTGAGTAGACTCTTGATCAATGTCAGGAAGAGGGAGCATTTCAGACTCAATATTCTAAGTATCAGTCTGCTCCTGAAAATTAAGAGGCAGAAAGAGTTACAAAATAGGTAATGAGAACAGGGAAGACAATTTTTCTTACTTCTATATTAACATTTTCAATCAAGGATTGGCTGCCATCAGAGATGTCCTTCTTCTTCCTCTTGGATATAACCTTAGTGATTGGCCTATCAGTATTCTGCTTCTTGGAGGAACGAACTTCCTTTATGAAAGTGCTAAGAGTTTGGTCATCTGGAATGTCAGAAGCCTTCCTCTTCATCAAAGCTTTGATGGTGGGAGCATCACAGCCAATCCTGGGATTGGGACACCATACATGGTAATCAATTTTTGGTGGGTTCAGAGTGACCAAATCCTGCAAGTATTTATCATGTGATGTCAGAAGAAAACAAATGGTAAGAATATGGAATTTGAGAAGAAATTAAGTCATGCCTCATCAGTTGCTTGAAAGTCTGAATCCAATTTAAGACAGTAGGTGGCCACAACTTCATTGAAAAGATGGGTGCTCCATTGTTGCCCCCAGTCTTTGAAAGAAGATGAGGAGAAAGGTCGACAATTCCATTCTTTGACCATCTTTAAGGGAACAGATTGCTCTAATTGGAGTATTCTGCTATACTCTAAGGCAGAATTTACTGCTTCCCTTGGTCTGAGCTTATCAGCAAAATAGAGAGCTGGGGGCACCTGACCAAAACCTATCTGTCTGGCTGACATAACAGGTGAAGGACCGAATTGGCGACCAGAGGGGGGTGAATGGGAGCCTCAAATTTCTTTTCAGAAATATTAGACCTTTGTCCCAATTCCACAACCCCAAGAGCAAAGATCACAAACCGTGATCTCCATGACCCAAAATATTGGGTGGATGTTCCCTAAGAACACAGTGGGACAACACACACGCGATCAACCAAGCACACCACCGAAATCGGAGCTCCGAAAAGAAGCACTGCACCCCTATGGAGAAAAAGCAAGTGCCCAACCAAAAATACTTAAGCCAACTGGTGACAAAAGTACTTTAGAAAGTTCCTTACAAAGTTAGGAAACCAACGCAACAAACGGAACTCAAATCGGAGCTCAAACGCAAAAACTACGGACGAAACAGCGCGAAAACAGCACTGACCGGACGCTGGCACTGTAGCGTCCGGTCACTTTAGCACCGGACGCACTGTAGCAGTTACTGTAGCGTCCGGACACTATTTCTGTAGCAGGTTACTGTAGCACCGGACACATGAACAGTAACCGCATTGAGGCCGGTCGTTAATGTAGCAGATCACTGTAGCATCTGGTCGTACTGTAGCAGCGTCCGGTCAGCCCGAAAACAGCGCTGTTCAAACACCAAATCGACCCAAAACTCGGTCAAATCAACTCCAAACTTTACCAAATTTTGCACAGATGATCACAACTATGTTAGTGAGCTATCTCTAAGAGATCATGGCTCGAACCCAAATAGAAATTCATGAATTGCAGATCTCGTGCAAAAGGGAAAAGTTTAAAACCGAAAATGAAATCTGACCGATCTATGTGCTCGTGAGGAATTAGATAAATTCCTTCGGTGGAAAGATGTCTCTCATGATGCTACACAAGATGGTTCAAACGGATTTTCAATCCATCCCTTCAAACGGAAAATCTCGTGAAAGAATCGAAGGGAGGCAACGAAGAACGCGAAGAACAAAAACGCGAATCGATCCAAATTTCAGCCAACACAAGAGGAGTAAGAAATTGATCCTTGGATTGCTATGGAATGATGAATTGTGTAGCACACTGTGTAGGGTTACAAGCCACTCCTCGCAACCCTAGCCTCCTCTCTCTAACCCTAGCCTCCTCTCAAATGAACAAAATGAGAATGACACTTCCAAGGATAGGCTGCCCTAACCAGCCCCCTTCATATATATAGGCGCACGTCCGAAGACCAAAACGCCCTATCATGAAGCACTGACCCAAATACCCCCTTGAGGGTAAAACCGTCCAACTCGGTCATTTTCCATCTGACGGCCACGCGCCTTCTCATCCTTCGCTTCGCCTCGACGCAAGCTCCAGGACACCGCCACGTGTCTTCACGTCGACCACCGCGCCTTCCACACCGATAGCTTCGCCGCAACGCAAGCCTCTCGGTGCCGCCACGCGTCGACCGTTCCGCATAGGAACCTCCGCCCGGTTTTGAGGCCCAAATTGGTAAACCTGCCAGCCCAGGTTTTGAGGCCCAAACCTAGAAACCATCCACCCCGAGTTTTGAGGCCCAAACTCGAAAACCGGCGAGCCCAGGTTTTGAGGCCCAAACCTGGAAACCGTCCACCCCGAGTTTTGAGGCCCAAACTCGGAAACCGTCGAGGGTAGCTTTTTGAGGCTCAGCTACCGAACCTGCACCGTAGACGGGATGTGGTTAGCACACCCCGACCACCGGCACCGATGTCGATGCATGTCCAGCCTCCACGCCAGGCACAACGCCTTCGCCTTCCTTCTTGACTTGGCCGACGGCACTTGCGCCGCACGCAAGCCCGTGTCCGACCTCCTGCCAAGTGCCACGACGCCATCGTCTTCCTCCCGACTCGGCCGATGCATCGCACATCCCCATGTGCTCCTGTTTGCCGATGCCACATGCCAGCTACCACAGCTGGTCCTCCAGCCCTCTGGTCCGTCGGTCCAAGCCTCACGTCCGCCCTTCACCGCTCTGGGTACATCGGCATGGCACGTCCGCCACACGGCACGCCCATCCTTCACCGCTCCCGGTCCGTCGGCACGACACGTCTGTACTTGACCTTCACCTCGCCATCGACCACTGTATCCGAGCTCCACACCTGCACATCAGCACAGCCAAGAGACACATGTTGCACACGCACACCAACACATGAAACACCACAACTCAACGCCACCGGTTAGTCATAAACATTAAGCGCATAGCGACATATGGACTTAACCGGGAAAAGCCTCAAACCCTCACAAATGTCAATCATTCATCATATATTTTCTCAATCTCCCCCTTGATGAATGCATTGACTAACAATAAGACCACAAAGGAAGGGTTTGAAGGCAAGCCTCATTCAAGTGCCCAACAACCAAGCAAAAGCAAACACAAGGCCACTTGATATGAGGAAGGATCATAAAAACTCCAAATAAAAACTCTTGGTCCCAAAAGAAACGGGAAAAGCGGGCAAAGCCTCCACACAACCGAAGAGTCAAGAGAAAACAAGAGTTTCATGAACCCCAAAAAGGCACTCAAAAACCAATCTCAAATAAATTATCAAACAATCATCACAAAAGAAACCAAGGTTCTTATCCACTTGGGTTTCGAAATTTCTCCCCCTTGATGATTGAATTGACAAAAACTAAGCACAAGAGATGGTTTGAGATACCAAAGCCGAAAATCTCATTCAAGTGATCAAAAGTCATAGAAGGGCAAAGAACAAAGTCACTTGACATGAGAAGATTATCCATTCAAATGCCCAAAAAGCCAAAGAAATGCTAAAGAGGGGGCAATTTGAAATGAACATAACTTGGTCCCCAAAGACATGGGCAACGGCTCAACGCAACCAAGCAAAATCTGAGCAAAACTCCCAAAAGAGTGAAAACTCAGACAGAGAGCGAAAGACTTGGTTCCCAAAGATATGGGCAGCGGCTCGACGCAACCAAGTAAAAAATGAGCTAGCCCTCAAGAAGAGGCAGAAAAGGCTCAACACCACTAGCTCAAGGCTCGATACCAATTGAGGCTGAAACAACGCATTAGAATGCAAAACTGCTAGTCCCTCAAGATAGAGGCACAGAGGCTCAACACAACTAGCAGAAAACTCAATACCAATCACAAGCAGCCAGAAATTGGTGAAACAGCTAGTTCCTCAAGACAGAGGCAAAGAGGCTCGACACAACTAGCTGAAGGCTCCATACCAATCGAAAATACCAAGCAAAAATTGCTAGTCCCTCAAGAGAGAGGTAAAACGGCTCAACACGACTAACAGGCTCGATACCGACTGAGAAAAACACAAAGAGAAGCTCAAAACTAAATGGAGCACAAACACTCTGAGCACGTGGAGAAGCAACAAAGCAAAAGCGGCTCCCCCTTGAAAGCAAGCCTACACATAAAAGCTATGCAACAAAGCTCTGGACACCAAAAGCACTCCATACCAAAAGATGGATACCAATTGAAACACATAAAAGAGCCAAACTCCCCATAGCTCAAAGCTCTCCTCAAAATGCATGACTCTCCCATTTGTGTCAACACTAAGCTCCCCCTTGCAAACAGCTTCTCCCCCTTGACAAAAGGGAACATGCTGAGGAGTTTTGACATTTTTCCACAAAGTTGACATAAACACAAGACAAGTCATCAATCAAAAACATATGGGGGTAATGAAAAGCATTGAAAGAGACCACAAAGTGTATCAGAGCTGGGGGTATGTACACTAAGCTAAAAATGCATGAAATATACAATGCAATAGCTTCAAGTGTATAGCAATCAGAATGAAAAGATGCTCAAAAGGGTGCTGCCCTGAAAGTGTAGCAATCAAAATAAATGCTAGCAAAGGCTCAAACTGATCAAATGAGTACGAAATATGAACAATTAAGCATATGAGCAGTTTTAAGCCAGTTGAAAGGAGTTCACCACTAAAATAGCACATAGCATGAATAGACAGGGAATCAAACAAGTGCTAAACCAAGTATAAAAGGCGAACTACCCCTAGCAAAGTTCAATCATCATGCAATGGAATGAAGCATAAACTTGTGTTATTTTCAAATTTTATCGGAGATTGCAGCGGTATTAACACAAGTTCATATTAAAGCATGTGATTGCGAGAGGTTGAAAGCATGGTTATTGCCTAACTTTTCAACCGGGCTAAGCCTATGCAAGAAAAGCAATCGGAAGCTTAAAGCACCAGTTTCGGTCTTACACTACACGGCTCAAGTTTAACTCAATTGTGCAATGAGAAACAGTCTCGATACCATGAGGTGCTGACACATGCAATCCCATCTCGATCTTTTCATTTCACTTAGACTTGGTTCAAATTTTAAGCACAAGGTAAACATGAACAAACCAAGCAAGTGAATGACTCAATGCAATATACATAGCAACCTAGCATACAAAAGATAGCACAAGTGATCTCAACACATTCTACCCATGCTAGTTGCCACTCTCAATGGTGAACAAATTAAATATTTCATAGTTGATTAGTCAAGTTCACCATTTGCGAAAATAGCTTAGCTCATAACATGTATCAAGTGATCCAAAAGAGCCTAAGCTACAAGCATCATCATGAATAAACAGGGCATACCAAAAAGAGCATAATCTCATTCTTATTACTATATACATGAAGCTCTAGAATGCAAGATATACATGATGAAGTGAATGCAAAAGCTAGTCTGTTAAAAACAAAGCAAAACTAGCCTAAAAGGAAAACCCAAAACAAAAGGGTATCAGAGAAGTCCAACTAAGATACAACAAGCAAAATGCTTCCCCAACTAAAAGGGAAACACACACCAAAACTCACAAGCGAAGAGCCAAGAAACGCTCAAGCGAACAACCAGTAAACATCCACATCGGAAAAACCACATAGCAAAAAGAGGTCGAAGAAGAAGAGTACCAAAACCCGAACTCAGAAGTGTGTCGGAGGTACCTCATGAAGCGCATGACCTCCTGCTTGTGTGATACCCGAGGGGACGCCTGAATCTGCTGAAATCTCCGGGGTGCCTGCCTCGCCGAAGTCGTCTCCCCCTCGCCTGATGCTGTAGCTCCCACAGGTGCAGCTAGTGCTCGCTGGAGAGCTGCTCGAACGGAACCCCAAGTCGTGGAAGAAGTGGGATCGGGTCTGTGAGCCGAAATGCTCTCTCCAGGCTCCTGTTCTCCTGCACGCTCAAAGGCAGAAGAAACACAAGGCATTGTCTTGTCTAGTGTGACCTCAACGTCTCCACAAAACGGTTAGTCAGATAAAAGCATAAGGTGAACTCTCAACAAAAAGAGTCCTACCCATGAAAGATACCTCAAGGAGATCTAAACTCAAACTAGTCAAGACTACCATGCAACAGGATAAAGCACTAAATAGCAACATGCAACCTAGAGACATGATCAACCCAAACACAGCCTAAACCTCGACACATGCTACAATGCAAGATAATGATAGCAATAGATCCAGAAGCATGTAACATGATAAAAGTGTGGAAAGGCTAGTGCTCGAACTAAACATATCAACAAGGTACATGTAGCTAACCAAAACTAGCACCTGAAAATGATACCTAATGAACATCATACCTCTACAAGTAAAGCTCATGGAGAAGTATGGTAAAGCATGACACAATGTTCATGAGGATCACAAACTAGCATGAAAAGTGACTAAACCACCAGGCTATACACAAAGCTAGCATGACATATGATACAGAAGATAGCACATGCTAGGCTAAACAAAACAAGATACAAAAGAAAATGTACATGCAAAAACTATACAAGTGAGCACATGAAAGTCCATCTCATACCACAAGAAATAGAACATGGATGTTCAAGGTATGAGTGTATAAGAAAGCTCACCAAGTAACAAAAGCCTCTTTGGAGGCAAATCTAAGCGGGGTGTAGAGAACCATCAACTCTTGATCACATCTAAAAGATCAAGCTCCATCAGGCGCATGTTCTCCACCCCGCGTCCTCATAACTACATACAAGAGGACAAAATAACCCGAGTCTTGGATCCTGAAGGGTTAGCAAGCATGTACTTAGGAACCCAAGACTTGGTCACAAAACTCAACTTATCTTGTGGGTTAGCAAGATGCAAATATTGGTTCAAATGCAATTTTGAAACACCGTTGGAAGCATTCCTTAAAAGAACAACTCGAGGAGAAGAACGAGTCGTACCATGAGAAAAGAGGCAAACATCTTCCAAGGTTTTTGTAGAAGAACCAATAGAAGCACCATGAGAAGCATGACGTGGACCGAGAGAAGAAGCACTAGAGGCATGTCCACGATCATGATCTAACCCACTAGAAAAGGAGTCATAAAACCCATCAATAAAGAGGGGCTTCTTACTAGGAGCACAAGCGTTCATGCCATGAGAAGGGCTATGAACCACCATCTTCCTAGAAGAGCGAGCTTTGCGCAAACGTTTGGCACGCCGATAGCAAAAGCTTTCTTGATGCCCATCTTTCTCACAAAAAGAGCAATGGTACAAAGGCCTATCGGAAGGCACACCATTCTCCGGCAAGTGAGAAGTCCCTTGGGACTTAGAACAAGAAGCATCAACGTTCAACTTGGTGCCATCACTAGAAGCACACGTGCCATGGGAAAGGCTACGTGTCTTCCTAAAAGCCTTAGCTCGAATACGTCGCTCGTGTTTGACATGGCGGAAACAAAAATTGAATGAATGTCCATCCTTCTTGCAAAAGGTGCAATGGAAAATCGGATTGGGGATATGAGTCCAAAAAATGTGAGAAGCACCCTTGTCATGAGAAGTCCCTTGGACATCACTCGAAGAAACAACAAGGTTAGGAGTAGCTAAGAAAGAGCTATCCGAAACCTTGACACTAATGCTACAGTCAAAAGACTCACGCGCAACACAAGAACTCAACTCCGGTTGCAAAGAAGCAAACTTGGGAACATCAACATCAGAGTTGCAAGAATTGCGTGAATCAAACGACTTAGCACAAAGACTCTTGCATCTTTTAGCTAAAATCTCATTTTCAAACATGAGGCGATCACAAGTAACACAAGGAGCATTTTTAAGATTTTCCATCTCCTTTCTAATGCACTCGGCATATGTGGTACGCAAGAGTTCAACTTCCTTTTCAAGGTTGGCACTCATATCATTGCGCTCAACCAACTTAGCGCTCATATCATCGCGCATTTGCTTCAAAACCAAAACTTCTTTTTCTAAATCAATGCATGATGTGCAAATGAAATTGGTGGAAGAAACATCACCACTCACATCAAGCAAAGAATCATGAATAGCACAAGGAGTAAGGCAATCATTTTTATTCAAAGAGCACAAGCTACAAGGCCTAGCATTCATTTCAACAATTTCAGCCCTAGCATGCTTAAGTTCATCTACACATGTGGTGTGAGTCAACTTTAGTTCATTAATTTCAGCATGCAAAAACTCACATGAAACACATGGTAACAAAGCATTTGACTTCAGCAAGGCTATTTCAGTTTTAGCACAATTAAGATCCTTGTGCAAGTCAATGCAAACTAGACATGGTTTGGAAGCATTGGATTTTAACATGTCATTTTCAGATTTTAAGCTAACAAGAGAAAAGCATAGCTCATCATTCTTCCTAACCATTTCACTACAAGAGGTGCAAGGTAAAGACGCACCAGACTTCCAATGAGAAAGACCACATCTCAACCTAGCAACAGAGCATTTCAACTTCTTGATCTTCCTATGCAAGGTATCACAAAGCTCATCATATCTAACGTTATCATCACAACAAGCTTCATATCGTTGGGAAAAAATCCCAAGACTAGCGAGAAGTGTACCTTTCTTGGCCTTGCCAAGTTCACGAATACGATCCTCCGTTGAATGCTCATCATCTCTTAGGAAGTCCAGCAAAGCATCCACCTCACGTTCTGCCTCAAGAGCCGCACTCCTCCTTCTTCTAGAAATGTCATCCTCGATCGCACGTCCATGATTCAATCCTGAGGACAAAGACACACTGGAAGAAGAACTAGATGTCATTTTCAAAAGCACCGTTAGTGTTAGCCAAACAAAAGCTCAAACACCTCGACGAACAAAGTCGGAAGCACAACCGCTCTCAAAAGGTCGCCTTCGCGGATCCGGAACCGGTTAAGGTAGAGAGATCCTTAACTGGCTCCGATACCAATTGAAGGACCGAATTGGTGACCAGAGGGGGGGTGAATGGGAGCCTCAAATTTCTTTTCAGAAATATTAGACCTTTGTCCCAATTCCACAACCCCAAGAGCAAAGATCACAAACCGTGATGTCCACGACCCAAAATATTAGGTGGATGTTCCCTAAGAACACAGCGGGACAATACACACGCGATCAACCAAACACACCACCGAAATCGGAGCTCCGAAAAGAAGCACTGCACGCCTATGGAGAAAAAGCAAGTGCTCAACCAAAAATACTTAAGCCAACTGGTGACAAAAGTACTTTAGAAAGTTCCTTACAAAGTTAGGAAACCAACGCAATAAACGGAACTCAAATCAGAGCTCAAACGCAAAAACTACGGACGAAACAGCGCAAAAACAGCACTGACCGAACGCTGGTACTCTAGCGGCACTGTAGCGTCCGGTACTGCAGTACCAGGGCACTGTAGCAGTACTATAGCGTCCGGTCACTGTACTGTAGCAGATTACTGTAGCACCAGATGTATGAACAGTAACAACGTAGCGTCCAGTCGAAAGCAACACTGAGTCCGATCGTTACTGTAGCAGCTACTGTAGCGTCCGGTCGTACTGTAGCAGCGTCCGGTCAACCCGAAAACAGCGTTGTTCAAACACCAAATCGACCCGAAACTCAGTCAAATCAACTTCAAACTTTACCAAATTTTGCACAGATGATCACAACTATGTTAGTGAGCTATCTCTAAGAGATCATGGCTCGAAGCCAAATAGAAGTTCGTGAATTGCAGATCTCGTGCAAAAGGGAAAAGTTTAGAACCAAAAATGAAATTCGCCCGATCTATGTGCTCGTGAGGAATTAGATAAATTCCTTTGATGGAAAGATGTCTCTCACGATGCTACACAAGATGGTTCAAACGGATTTTTAATCCATCCCTTCAAACGGAAAATCTCGTGAAAGAATTGAAGGGAGGAAACGAAGAACGCGAAGAACAGAAACGCGAATCGATCCAAATTTCAGCCAACACAAGAGGAGTAAGAAATTGATCCTTGGATTGCTAAGGAATGATGAATTATGTAGCACACTGTGTAGGGTTACAAGCCACTCCTCGCAACACAAAGCGTGGATGGCGAAAAGCTCAAGAACAAGAGTCACTCCTCTCTCTAACCCTAGCCTCCTCTCAAATGAACAAAATGAGAGTGACACTTCCAAGGATAGGCTGCCCTAACCAGCCCCCTTCATATATATAGGCGCACGTCCAAAGACCAAAACGCCCTCTCATTAAGCACTGACCCAAATACCCCCTTGAGGGTAAAACCGTCCACTCGGTCATTTTCCATCTCACGGCCACGCGCCTTCTCATCCTTCGCTTCGCCTCGACGCAAGCTCCAGGATGCCGCCAAGTGTTGTCACGTCGACCACCGCGCCTTCCTCACCGATAGCTTCGCCGCAACGCAAGCCTCTCGGTGCCGCCACGCGTCGACCGTTCCACATAGGAACCTCCGCCCGGTTTTGAGGCCCAAACCGGTAAACCTGCCAGCCCAGGTTTTGAGGCCCAAACCTGGAAACCGTCCACCCCGAGTTTTGAGGCCCAAACTCGGAAACCGGCGAGCCCAAGTTTTGAGGCCCAAACCTGGAAACCATCCACCCCGAGTTTTGAGGCCCAAACTCGAAAACCGTCAAGGGTAGCTTTTTGAGGCTTAGCTACCGAACCCGCACCGTAGACGGGATGTGGTTAGCACACCCCGACCACCGGCACCGATGTCGATGCATGTCCAGCCTCCACGCCGGGCACAACGCCTTCGCCTTCCTTCTTGACTTGGCCGACGGCACTTGCGCCGCACGCAAGCCCGTGTCCGACCTCCTGCCAAGTGCCACGACGCCATCGTCTTCCTCCCGACTCAGACGATGCATCGCACATCCCCATGTGCTCCTACTTGCCGATGCCACATTCCAACTACCACAGGTGGTCCTCCGGCCCTGTGGTCCGTCGGTCCAAGCCTCACGTCCGCCCTTCACCGCCCTGGGTACATCGGCATGGCACGTCCGCCGCACGGCACGCCCATCCTTCACCGCTCTCGGTCCGTCGGCACGGCACGTCTCTACTTGACCTTCACCTCGCCATCGACCACTGTATCCGAGCTCCACACCTGCACATCAGCACAGCCAAGAGACACATGTTGCACACGCACACCAACACATGAAACACCATAATTCAACGCCACCGGTTAGTCATAAACATTAAGCGCATAGCGATATATGGACTTAACCGGGAAAAGCCTCAAACCCTCACAAATGTCAATCATTCATCATATATGTTCTCAACATGGTGATAAAATTCATAAGACATGGGAGGTTTTTCCCTACCATGCCTAATTTCAGTAGGCAGAAGGCAAGGCTTCATTATTTGACACAAGATTTTCAAACCTTCATCATCACATTCTCTATGAAATCTGAAGGTATATGGATTCTCAAAATCTGTAATATCTGGATATTGAAACAAGTTGAAGGAAGCTGCAGGGAGTCCTTTATAGAAAATCTTAAAGAAGAAGCTGGCCGATTCATCAATGAATATCATAGTAGCAGCTTCTCCAAAAGAGGTGCATCTCCTCACTTTGGCATCATCACCTAGTATCTTTTCTTGGTCATCTGGATACAGAGATGGGAAAGACAGAGTCCTCAAATCTGGGGTTGCCAGTCTCTGTAGATGAAGATTGAGCCAAAGCTGAAGCAACCACCAGGGACCTGTTACTGATGGGATACCTTCGTTTTCCATCAGGCTTTGGGCTACTTTATTCAACATGCTATACAAAGCACCTAGGAGATATTTTCCCAAAGGTATGTCTGAGTTCACAAACAATTTCTCTGCTAGTGCCAAAAAATTTGAAGTCGGGCCGCAGCTCTGCCCACAAAATAAATACTTCTCCAACCACATGTTCAAGAAGATGATGTGCTCTCATTCTGAAACACTGGACTGAGAAGCGTTGAAAGTGGCAATATAGCTAGACCAACCACCAGTCTTGAGATTTCCAAGTTTGATGGAAGGCTTGGTTTGGAGACTGTAGGGGTTGATTGATCCAGTGATATTTAAGTCGGTGAACATGTGTATATCGGCTAAGGTAGGAGTCATTGGTCCTTGCCTAAACATGAAAGAGTTGAAGGTTCCGGACCAGAAGTAACAGGCGGCCTTCAGCATTGGCTCGTTCCTTTTCATGTCTGCCAGAGATAAAGAAATGCACTGGTCTAGGCTGCGAAGGGTCCAGTCTAATTTCTTTTTAGCTTCCACTTTGATTAGCCAATTTCTTCAGCCTGAAATCATTGATGGCCAATTCCTGAAAGGGGTCTTGCCCCAATGCTTTGAGGCAAAGTCCAAATTCTTGAAAGGGATCCGTTGAGTTTCTACGGTGATGGCCTCGGTAGGGTCAAGATTGCCGATTGGGCCGAGGAAGAAGTTGTTCGGGTTATCTTGAATCGGAATAAGAATTTGGTCGTGAAGCACCTGAAAATTCAAAATGTAAAAAAAATATGTCGGGCAGAGAGTCATCGGAAAAGGGAGTGCTAGAAGGCCAAATCTTTACCTCCGGGATGGAATCTTGAGTCACCATTTGACTTGTGGGAGTACTGGATTTCAGTTCTCAGAGAATTTTTGGCTCGAAATCAAGTGGCGACGGGTGTCTTCAAAGGGCTAGGGTTTGAGAATGACCCTGAGCGGAAGGAATAACGGTTGGGAAGAAGACTCGGCTGATCAACTAAAGAGAAGTTAGTCGATCGGACCCCAAGGAAGGAAATAGCATTTTTGGAATAAAATAAATTTCATACCAAAATTGGGGGGGGGTGTTTACACCAGATTTTGAACCAAAAGGATTATTGTTCTGTGAGCACAAAACGGCTGATTTTTTGTTAGTAAAGAAATCGGCCAGAAAAATAAAATGGATGCTTTAACCCAGGCACAACCAAAGTTTGTGTAGACCAGACGTGACAAGCTTCAAAGACATGTTGGGTTCGGCCGAAGAGTTTGAGTCCGGGTCATCTTTTGTTTTGCCTATTATGTAACCTAGTCATGTTAGGACAAGAGTCAACCGGGTTATATATAGCTAGAAACCCGGATTTTATAAGGACATCATCCAACCAATCAACATACCGTCCACAGGCCAAAACCATAGGAGTAGGAGTAACGTAGATCTCGGCGAGACCTTCAATCAGGTAGGGCTGCATCGGCTTCGACCGACCTCCGGTTTGCTTGTAAGTTTCACCAATGGTTCGTGTCATCGTATGATAAGGCTGTATTTGGCATTGACCAAACTCTTGTCAAGCTATGACATGGCTAATTATCGGTCTGTTGACACTCCTTAATGGAATCACCCTAAGAATGAACCGGATAATAATCTAATGAAGGCACTAAAGAGTGTACGGGACACTACTAACTTCACTTAACGTCAAGTTGTCATCCCCAACATGAAGCTAGCAATGTAATTATATCAAGGCACTGGATTTGAAGATAAATATTTACCCGCAAGCGCACAGATAAATATACCCGTTGTAGAAGCATTTCACCCAAGCTAGTCTCAGGTATCATTATTTATATTTAGCCTAGAGACTAATCAATTCATAGTATGATGGTATTATATTAATGAGGACTTAACAACAATTAATGAGGCACACACTTATGATAAAGACTGATATCACACTTATTACTCTAAACAGAGATCAAATAGTAGAATGATAAATGATAAATGATAAATGGTAACAGAGAGCAGATCAATCAAAGATAATCTTAGAACCCTAGCAAGTGATGATTAGAACATGCATTAAATAGAAACATTCCTAAGTTATTCTAATTACAAGTTATAGCATACTTTGATTAGTGCAAACATATTTGGCAATCATTGGCTAGGTCATGTCATATTTATAATCAAGAAGCAACTTCATAGTACAGGTGCTAAACAGAGTAACCCCTAAACCATGAGTTAACTGAGCCATACTGAACACTATATTCGGGAGGTGGAATACAAAGGACTCAACAGGAATATCACACCCACGATCTACCACTCTATCCAGAACATAGGATGTATTCGTAGATAAATAGTGTATAGGCACCACGCCTACACAACATCTATCACCCACTCAATGATCATTAAGATGAGCACTATACGAACATGAGTATAAACATAATGATAAACTGTATATGCCAAATATATAATCAAAGCAAACTATAAACAATATAATTAAGAATATAATAGTTGATGTCTTAGTCATATCAATTGTATTGCTATCTAGAACAATAAGATGAACAATAAAGTGAATTAGATCATCGAGAAGAACTAAAGTACGAACTAGAACATGAACTAGAACTGGATTATGAACTAGAGGATGAACTAGACGATGAACTAGAACTAGACGATGAACTAGAACATAAACAATGATGAACAAAGATGAGCAATTATGAAATAGATCCATAATGTTAATACAAGGAAGAAGATCTTGGGTTTACCGAGCCTTCTCGTGACTAGATTCGGAATCCAAGCGAAGCTTGCCTCCTCTAATCCTATTCTATCTAACTATTCTAGGTGGATGTAGTTCTAGAGCTATTAGATCTCCTTCTCTGGTGGTAGCCTGATCTGATGATGAATGTAATCAAACCCTGATCTGATTGATGCTCTGGAGAGGGGGTCTGGGGCTGCTTATATAGCCCTAGGCGAGGAACCATGGCCGTTGGATCAAACCGACCTTAGGTACGGCTGAGATGCATCCTTGTAGGCGGTGGAGGAAGATTCCAGAAGGCCAAGTCTAGTGGGCCCAGGGGCCAACCGGTCGGTCTCATGGTGGGATCGGTCGGTCCCACCTGGCTAGGTCTCGCGGTGCCCGACCTCCTGGTGTCTTCTGGTGTCCTCTAGATCCTTCTAGAGTATTACTGATGCGTCGGTTTGGTTATCTTCCGTCGGTTTCCTTCTAGGGGAAGCTATCTATGTTGATTTCCTGGTTTAGTCCTTGCAGAATCACAGTTCACCAAAACTCGTGGAATATTGTCAATTGAAACCCTAATCCTTTGTTGGTGATAGAATTCATACCCTTTTCATATTTATTTGTCCTTTAATTGTGATAGATAATCAGTGTCAACACGGTCCAAGTTTGTCTTTTGTAAGACTGCCTTGACTCTGATCAATCTCTTACCTTAGTCGATCTTGACTAGTTATCAGCTCTATTGGTTTGGCAAGCTGATAGATTCATTAAGTTATCGATGTGGTTCTATGTTTTAATTTGTTTCTTTATGTTTTAAACAACATCTTGCCCAATCAAGATTGACAAAGTATCTTAAGCTTAAAGGATGCTTAGTCTCCGCTATCCTGATGTTTCTCATGCTCACAATAGAAAAATAGCCGATTCAAGCTTCTCATCGACTATTTTGTCAATCTTGATTGTTACATGTTGTGCGTTCGAGATATCCGATAAAACCATGGTTTTGATCTAAGAGCAAGTAGATTTCGATCTTGCATATCTGTTATGGCTGTATTTCCGAACTCCACTGACATATATGGTAAATTAGATTTTTGCCTGATCTTAGATCGAACTGTGATTCTAAAGGATAGATCTTGTTCGTGCTTCATGGACCCTGCATCGGCTAAAATAGCCGATCCAGTTATGCTTTCTTCATAATGTGTACTTTTAGATGACTTGGAATCAACGTATATGCTTGTTACATCGGACATGATCTAGTTCGATCATCATTATGGCTGCATGGCGACACCCCACTGTTGATGATTAAGCTATTTTATCGATCTATTTGTTATTATGGCTGCATGGAAACACCCCACTGTTAACAGATAGAACTGCATGTGCAATTAGTCGATACGTTGATTTCACGTTGTTTGGACGTACATATAGATCTTTATTCTGCTAATATGATTAAGCTTATCGGCTGTTCACCTGTTACGAATGTCTCTTTATACATACCATAGCCGTTTTGCTTTATATCTTTATTAATGCTTCATGCAATCTTTTGGGAGTTGACTTGGTAGTCAATATCCTAATACCAAATGGCTATATCAGAGCCATACAATTTGGAACTGTCTGGCACCAAACCGGCAGGTTCCACAATTTGACAACTTTTTCTTCTCCTTGTCAATTACAGGTCAAATTGACTGGCACGCCCAAAGTCGATCTCACCGAGATTCGGCACCGTCACCCGTTGAAGGTTCAGGAGGTCAGGACCTTGCTCTGTACGCCCTCTGAGGACCGTGCGCTCGAGTGTGTTGGCGCGACCGACCGATTTTTGTGTCAACAGGCGCCTACCTTGTGGGGTCCCGCAGGCACCTGCCTTTATGTGTTTCAAAAAACATCTCAGGACTCCTCAAGCACTCATTTGCTTGGGCAATTGATCGTAACGGGTCTCGGGTCTGGTCGTGATTTGCGAGGCCCCAGAGGAAAACAAAAATTCTTCCGAGGGTCATCGCGACCAGGGGGAGGGCTTTGGTCATGGGCTCTGCGTCGCCCGGGTGCTCCCTTGTCACGGAGGTTTTCGTGGGAGGCCTTTCGCAGGGCCGTTAGCCGAAAACGAGCTGCTGCTGATGTTTCGGCAAATGTCATTTCTTTCACGACGCGGGGCGCCCGTGGACATGTTCCGACATGTCATGGCACCTTGCCTGCCCTTTCTAGGGATTTGTTCCTGTGAAAAAGGTGCATTAGCGTACTGTAGGTTCATTTCAAAAAAAAACATTGCATCTTTCTTGTTCATTTTATGGAAAACTTCTCCTCTGCCCCGTGTCCTGGTCCCATTGCCATGTCTCTTGGGGCGGTCGGCGAAGGAGACCGTAGCCTTTCGCAGGCGATAGGTTCGCTCCTTGCCCACCTTGGCGTGACCTTTCGGGGGTCTGCCGTTCTTCGGAGTTCATCATGACTTTGGGGAATGAAGACAATGACGCGAAGGGTTTACGTTTTTCCCTAGCGCACCCGCCTTCGTTTCTCCCTTCGTTCGAACCTGAGGGGCTTGGTCCGCAGGCCGTGTTCTGGTTCCGCCGGTGGTCCGGTGCCATTTGCCATCGGAGGAAGTAGGCGGCTGGGACTCGGCTGGCTTTCCCAAAAGACGCAGCCCTCATCCCTTGCCCCTCAGGCTCGTTGTTGGGATGAACCGAACGTGGGTGCGGGTGATTTACTCGCTATTTTTGCAAATGTTGGTCATTTTAAAGAACAAAATAGAAAGTCGAACTTTAAAAGAGAAGACGTAGCTTTTTAGGTTGCCAGGAGAGCGATGTCATTTCTCCTTGTCTATGGTGGCGTCGTACTTGCCGCTTTGATTGCTGAGGAGGAAGCCCTCGGGCGCAAGTGTCCTTCTTGTGGAAGCCTGACGAGGACCCTTGGGCGAGCCAGAGAATGGAATGCTCACCCGAGGCCTGGCGGGGAGGTGTCGGGTGAGCCGGAGACTGGAGCTTTCATCCGAGGTTTGGCGGAGAGGCTGTTGACACTCCTTAATGGATTCACTCTAAGATTGAGCCACATAAAATAATAAACTAGTGAAAGCATGTCACACCCGATTTTAAGGATAAAACCGAATGCTAACCATATGTGTGCCCAGGACGTCAAATCACACATACAGTGACAAAACAAGGTAGATACCAAAAGTTGTGCTTTATTACATATCGATAATTAAACATTACAACAAGACTTACAAGTCTTGAACAGGTACACAACGGAAACGGTAAACTAATCTTCAGGAGAACGCCACGATTCCATAGGGACGTTGACTGGTGAACCTCAACCTTCAGCTTCTTGAAACTCTTCATGGTTCTCTTTTTAGACTCCTTTATCTGGTACCCATCCGGGATTTTCATTGATAGTGAAACAAGCGTAAGCGCACCATGCTTAGCAAGTATAACTCAGGAGTTTATGAAGGCTCAAAAGGCTTGACTCAGTTTGACTGCGGTTAGCCATTTTAGTTGGTCATATTTTATTATACCTGAATCACTACTTTAGTGAATAACCCATCCCAAGTGTAAAGTATCTTTAATCAGAATTAATATCATTCCCAAAAGATTCCAGGTAGTACCCAATCATAAAGGATCCAGGTCGCTCGTGTCCGTGAGCACGGCTGTTATAACAGTTTGATCAAAACTCTGCAGAGTGTGTACAACTTTACCCGTGAGTCGTGATTCCCAAATGCCAGGGTTAATTACTCCCATATCACATCTACCAAGGATGTGCGGCAGGGTCTCACTACGAAGCCTTTCCAAAGACGCCCTAACAAGTCGTAGCCGCTGAGGTTTCAGTCTCCCAAGAGTTATAGACACCTTCCCCTAAGGTGACACTCCAAAACCACACAGTGCTCACCCTAGCAGGTCAGGGCCCATAAGCTACATGGTACCCCCCTCTTGCCCCTTCGGTAAGCTACAGACGAGCTAGAACTAATCTGAGTATTTAGCTAAGATCAGAGCCATGTGATCCTCATGGTTGTACGGTAAAATCCTGGGTTGTCGCTTTAGGATAGAGTCCTCCAAACCATGTTGCTAAAAAGCATCATTTTATCCATATTGCATAAATCATTAGTCAAATTAATTATTTAATCTTGGTTATGCGCGGAAGCATCTATCCAAACATGCATACCAACCCATAGGATACAAGGATATAAGTACAAAGTAATCTAGGTAAGTCCCTATAGGCTTTTCAATATTAGACACATGCATAAATGAATTATAATAAATTGAATAGGTACAAGGATTTCCTTTGTTACACTTGCATGTCTCAAATCCTTAGCTTACTGCTGATCTCGAAGTCCAATCACTTGCTTCTTGATAAACACTGAGAGATTAGACCCAAAACGTGAACAATATCACCATACAAGTCTCCAATTCAATCACTACAAGCAAACAATTAATAATCTATTAGAACAGTACACCAAATAGTGTTAAAACAAGATAAAGAGCTTCTAAAACTATTCTACGCATTTCTACGAACACGTGAGCGCAAGAATCACTCTAATCGGAGTTTTAAATCAAAAGTTATGCTCAAAACAAGGTTCAATGGCACTTTTGTAAATAAACAGAACTCCTTTTTGAAATAAAATAAATGAATTTAGCATTTTCAGCGCCGGTTGGACTGCGGGTCCTATTTTCGAAAACCTCAGGGTCCAAACTGAAAGAAAACCATGCATCTTATAACAGGGGTGGACTGCGGGTTGATTTCAGGAAAAGACGGGGGCTTTTCTGCAAAGTGGCGCTGGCGTGGATGGTTGACTGGGTCTCGGGCTGGCGTGGCAGCCACGCGGCTCGGCGCGACTGGCCGGGTCCACCACGTGGGCGTGGACGGCGCTGCGCTGGCGGTGTGGCCCGAGTCCACGATAGACCGGTGGACCGGTTACAACCCCGAAGGGGTATCTTTCTAATCTCGGCCGTCCAGGGAGAGATCAACGTTTCTGGAAGGTTGGGGAGAGAGATGGCCGGCCGGGCGGCGCTCCCACGGCGGCGGCCATGGAATCCGGCCGGACTACGGTGGCGCCTTGCCGGAATGGCGATTCCGGGTGCCCTAGGTTACACCGAGGCCATCGGAGTGACCCTAGGGAACTTGCGAACTCGAGCATGGGGTTTTCGAGGGGTGGGGGTCACCGGAGCTATGCTCCCGAGCGGCGACGCCATGGTTGGCGATCCGAAGCATGCGGGTGAGGCGATACAGGGCACCAAACTTAAAGATAAGAGCATGGGGAGGAAGAGAGCGTTACCCCGAGCTCGAAGGTGGGGTTCGTGATGCCGGGGAGGCTCTGCAGAGGCCGGCGCCAAGCTGGAGTGAGGGAGCGGGCGCTCGGTGATAGGGAAAGAGGAATAGGAGGGCTCGGCAGGGGCTTTTATAGGGCGTTGGGGCTCAGAAGAGGAGCGGACGGGGGCGGTTACGACCGAGGGAGTGAAGGAGCGCCTTGATGGCCTCCTTGATGGCCTTCATCGCTCGGCCGAGTGATGGCATCGGTGTAAAGGCGAGGCGTGGAAGACGGGTTCGGCGGGGAAGAAAGGTCAAGCGGCTGACAGTTGGGGGCCACGGTGCAGAGAGAGAAGGAAGGGGCGCATGCGGGGCCGACTCGGCTGACACGCGGGCCCTGCTGCGCAGCGAGAGAGGAGGAGTGGAGTGCGGCGGGCGAGCGGCAGGCCGCGCTGGGCCTTCGCGCGCGCGAGCGAGGGGAAAAGAGGCAGGCTGTCGGGCGGGCTTGCACACGCGCGAGAGAGAGGAGTGGAGGCGGGCCGCAGGCGCCAGGCCGGCCCAAGCGCGAGGAGTGGAGAGGGAGCGGCTGCTGGTGCCGGGCTTGTGCCAAGCCCGATGTGGGAAAAAGGAAAGGGGAGGGGTGGAGAGCTGGGCCGAAACTGCTGAAGGGCCATATAGGAGGAAGAAAGAGAGGAATAAAAAGAAAACCCTTTTCTTTTATAAAACTTTGAACTTTGTTCGAATTCAAACGGAATTTGAATTTGAACACAACCAACCTATCCTACACTCAAAACAAAATATTATGCACCGGCATGAATGCAACAAAAATGTTTCTAGCTCTAGAGTTTATTTTAAATATTCAAAATTTATTATTTGACCTATGTTAAATGCCCAAAAAATTAAATAAATGCTCAAATTTATTAGTAAATTAGGAAAATGAAATTTAGGGTGTTACAAAGCACCAAAGAGTGTACGGGACACTACTAACTTCACTTAGCGTCAAGTTGTCATCCCCAACATGAAGCTAGCAATGTAATTATATCAGGGCACTGGATTTAAGAGATAGATATTTACCCGCAAGCGCACAGATAAATATACCTGTTGTAGAAGCATTTCACCCAAGCTAGTCTCAGGTATCGTTATTTATATTTTTGCCTAGAGACTAATCAATTCAAGATATGATGGTATTGTAAGAACTTAACAACATTTAATATGGCACACACTTATAATAAGACTGATAACACACTAATTACTTTGAACAGGAATCAGGTTACAGAGTAAATAATATGATAAATAATTAATAAAGGATAGCAGAGATCAGATCAATCAAGGATAAACTTAGAACAGTACTGCCTAGCAAGTGATGATGAGAACAGGTATTAATAAGGAATATTCCTAAGTTATTCTAATTACAAGTCATAGCATACATAGATTAGTGCAATTATATTTGGCAATCATTGGCTAGGTCACATCATATTTATAGTCAAGAGACAACTCCATAGTTAAGGTATTAAACAAGGTAACCCTTAAACCATGTGAAGGACCGAGAAGCAACCAGAAAGCGACCAGAGGTGGGGTGAATGGGAGCTTCAAAATTCCTTTCGGAAACTTCTTGCCACTGTCCCATAAATCAACCCCAAAGGCAAACCCTAGAGCTTGCTAGTGTCCATGACCCTAGATGTAGGGTGGATGCTTCCAAGAAGCACAGCGGGACACTACACAACTCTAGAAGACCAACGCAAAAGACGGAAATCAAATCCGACTACGAACGGACAAGCTGCGAACGAGACAGCGCAAAACTGAACTGACCGGACTCTGGCCTGCGTCCGGTCGCAGAGCGCCGGACGCGTCCGGTCAGGGGAAATCCAATTTCAGACCTCTCTGAGTTGGACCGGACGCACTGTCTTCTAGCGTCCGGTCGTTCCTCGAGCGTCCGGTCACAAAAACGCGAGCAGTGAACAGTGGAAGCGGCGAGTCCGGTCAGAGCAAGGATGAGCGTCCGGTCATGTGCGTCCGGTCAAGAAGTAGAAACGCACAGGAATACGTTCAACGACCGTACTCCGGAGGTGCGTCCGGTCGGCCCGACACAAGCGTCCGGTCACCCCGCGATATCACCGTTCGTCCACCAAATCGACTTGATCTCACTCAAAACAAATCCTCTAGGTATCAAACTTGGTGAGAAGAGTCACAAGGAGGATAGTGAGCTATCTCTAAGAGATCATGGCTCGAACCTATCTCCAAATCGATGAATCGAAGAAATTCGGGGGAAGGGAGAAAAACTTGACCCGAAACGAAAATCGATCGATCTCCTAGACCGTGAGGTTAGAAGTGAATTCCTTCGGTCGAAAGAAGTGCCTCACGATCTAGAACAACTTGGTTCAAACGGTTTTGCAAAAGATGAACCGAGCAAAGAGATCAAGCGACGGGAAAATCGTGGAGAAAAAGGATTCCGCGAAGAACACGAACGAAACGCGAATCACCACCATGAATTGCAACCGTGTGGCTACCACACGCTACAATCATTGAGGATACGGCCTCACTTCCTCAGAATCAATAGTAGACAGAGGCAAGTCTCTCTGCGGATCTCAGCTAGCTACAGCAGGGGATGGGAGAGCAGGAAACCCTAAGTGCGAAAGAGCAAAATGACTGAGATCAAGGGGAGGAGGGTGTCTCCCTACTACTTATCCTAATTCTAACCTAAGTCTAATTCCTACTCTACCCCTCTCTATTCTAATTACAGAGCGAACCAGCTAAACCCTAGGGTTATTCTGGACCAACTCGGTGGTAGGTGTATCCGACGGCCATGCCCGCACAATTCGAAGCATTGCCTCGACGCAACCTCCAGATTACCGCCACGTGCAGCCCTCGCTCTACACCCCCGGTTTTGTGGCCCAAACCGGGAAACCAGCTTTTTCCAGCCAACCCCCGGTTTTGAGGCCCAAACCGGGAAACCAGCCCACCAGCATCTGAGTTTTGAGGCCAAACTCAGCAAACCCTCAGAGCCCAGGTTTTGAGGCCCAAACCTGGAAACTGTCCTCAGCCCGAGTTTTGTGGCCAAACTCGGAAACCCTCAGCCTGAGTTTTGTGGCCAAACTCGAAAACCGTCAGCCCGAGTTTTGTGGCCAAACTCGGAAACCGTCAGCCCGAGTTTTGTGGCCAAACTCGGAAACCGTCCACGCCCAGGTTTTGAGGCCCAAACCTGGAAACCGTCCATCCGATGGTTTTTCCCTGGCTCTACCACCAAACCGACGTCGTAGATGGGATGCACCTCCCGTGCACCCCGTCCACCGACACGTGTCCCTGAGTCCATGACTCAGGCAACACATGACCGCACTTCTTCACTGGTCGTCGTCACAGGCTGCCAGCCACCACAGCTGATCCTCGGGCCTCTGATCCCTCAGTCCAAGCCTCACGTCTGCCCTTCGCCACTCTCGGTCCATCGGCACGGCACGTCTCTACTTGACCTTCACCTCGCCGTCGATCACTGCATCCGTGCTCGACACCTGCACAACACAAGCCAAAGAACATGCGCATCATACCAGTTGACAATCACTCATCACTCAGAGACCCGGCATACACCCATGTATCTGCAATCTCCCCCTTGATGAGTGCATTGTCAACTACTCACACAAATCATAATGGAAAGAAGAAGAGAGGAAGGAAGAAAAAGAGAGAACTCGACCAAATGACCCAAAAGCCTAGCAAAGCCGAAGAAGGTCAAGTGGAAGGAGCGAAAGAACTTGGTCCCCAAAGACATGGGCAACGGCTCGACGCAACCAAGCAAAGCAAAGCTAGCCCTCAAGAAGAGGTAGAACAGGCTCAACACCGCTAGCAAACGCCAATTGAAAAATCAAAGCAAAATGCTAGTCCCTCAAGATAGAGGCACAGAGGCTCAACACAACTAGCAAAGAAAGCTCGATACCATTGTCTTACGGCCAACAAAAAGCAGCAAGCTCCCCCTCGAATAGTGCATACAACCAGGAAAACACTCCCCCTTAGGTCCAACTCGGGAGGAACACAAAGATTTGAAAAGTTTTCCCTCAAACTCCCCCTTAGTTGAACATCCAGGAGTCATATGATTTGCAAACTCTCCCCCTTAGTTGAAAATGCACTAATCAAGTAAAAGACTCTCCCCATTAGAAAAGGCACAAGTGCTAACAAGGGAGGTTCTCCCCCTTCCAACATGCATATGAGTCAAAATGCAAGTTAGCAGCTTCAGGCATATATTCAGGAGAATGCAAATATGCTCTAAACAGGATAACTCCAATGACTCAACAACAGCATACAAGCTCAGCGAAGGCTCAAACTGATCACCAGATATGAAATATGAACATATGAGCAGAAAATGAGCAGTTTTGAGTCAAAAGGTGTTCACCATCAAAATAGCACTAGCAATGTATAAACAGGAGTCTGAACAAGTGCTAAACATGTATACAAGGTGAACTACCCCTAGCAAAGTTCAATCATCATGCTGAAGAATGAAACATACACTGGTGAATTCAAATTCAGATCGGAGTTGCAGCGGTGAAATTTCACAAGTTCAATTATTAGCATGTGATTGCGAGAGGTTGAAAGCTTGTCATTGCCTAACTTTTCAACCGAGCGAAGCCTATGCCGAAGCAATCAGAAGCTTAAAGCTGCAGTTTCGGTCATACACTACACGGCTCAAGTTTAACTCAAAGTGCAATGAGAAACTGTCTCGATACCGTGATGTGTTGACAAGCAGTCCCATCTCGATCTTTTCAATTCACTAAGACTTGGTTCAAATTTTAAACATGATATGAACAAATCAAGTGAATGACTCAGAACTAGAGACATAGCAACCTAGCATAAATGTAATGCATGAGTGAACTCAACACATCCTACACATGCTAGTTGCATATCTCAATGGTGAACATTTTCAGATTTTAAGTTATTAAGCAAATTCACCATTTCAAAATAGCTCGGCTCACAACATGTACTAGTGATCCGAAAGAGCATAAGCTACAAGCAATAACATAAGCATCGAAGCATACTACATAGAGCATAGTTACATTCTAATGATTATAAACATGAAGCTCAGAATGTAAATGCGTATGCTAAAATGCAAAAGAAAAGAAAGACAAATGACAAAGAGTCAGTCTATTATACAAGAACCAAAATGTTTCCCCCCAACTAAAAGGGGAAACACACACCAAGCTCGCCCCTCAACCGATTAAAGGTTGATTCGTCTAAAGGCTTGGTGAAAATATCAGCCAGTTGATGATGAGTATCGACATGGCGAAGGTCGATATCACCCTTCTCCTGGTGGTCTCGCAGAAAATGAAAGCGCACATCAATGTGTTTGGTCTTCGAGTGAAGCACGGGGTTCTTAGCAACGCTAATGGCACTCGTGCTGTCACAAAGCAAGGGCACGCGAGAAAAACTCAGACCAAAATCACGCAAAGTGGCCATCATCCAGAGCAACTGGGAACAGCAGCTGGCCGCAGCAACATACTCAGCCTCCGTGGTAGACTGAGCGACACTAGACTGCTTGCGAGAAGACCACGAAATAAGAGAAGAACCAATAAACTGGCAAGTCCCAGAAGTGGACTTGCGCTCAATACGGCAACCAGCAAAATCGGCATCCGAATAACCACAAAGGGAGAGGGTGGAGAAAGCAGAATACCAAATCCCAAAATCAGGTGTGAAACGAAGGTACCTGAAAATTCGCTTCACCGCCTGACGGTGAGAGGTGCGCGGCGACGCCTGAAAGCGCGCACACAGACACACCGCGAACTGGATGTCCGGGCGTGTCGCCGTCAGGTAGAGGAGCGACCCGATCATGCTTCGGTACTCCTTCTGGTCCACTGCTTCTCCATCCTTGTCCGCATCCAGGGCAGTCGTCGTCGACATGGGTGTTGGAAGAGGCTTGGCCTCACCCATATCGAACCGCTTTAGCAAGTCCTTGGTGTACTTGCCCTGGTGCACGAACGTCCCTTCCCGGGATTGCTTGATTTGCAACCCAAGGAAAAACGTCAGCTCGCCCATCATGCTCATCTCGAATTCCCTGCTCATAGTTGAAGGACCGAGAAGCAACCAAAGCGTGAGAAGAACCACCGAAAATGATATCATCCACGTAAATCTGGACCAAGAGAGTGTCTGTGCCTTGCTTGAGGAGAAAGAGCGTTTTATCTACACATCCCATTTTAAAACCCTTAGCAAGCAAAAAGGTTTTCAATCTATCATACCAGGCTCTAGGGGCTTGTTTCAAACCATATAAAGCTTTGTGAAGTTTAAAAACATAGTTTGGAAACTTGGGATTTTCAAAACCGGGGGGTTGCTCAACATAAACCTCTTCTTCTATGTAGCCGTTTAAGAAGGCACTCTTGACATCCATTTGAAAAAGTTTGAAACCTTTGGATGCAGCAAAGGCCAAGAGTATCCTAATTGCCTCCAAACGAGCTACAGGAGCAAACGTCTCCTCATAGTCTATCCCCTCCTTCTGACTATAACCCTTCGCTACAAGCCTGGCCTTGTTTCTAACAACGTGGCCATCCTCTCCTTGCTTGTTTTTGAAAACCCATTTTGTCCCAATAGGCTTACACTCAGAAGGAGGTGGAACTAGAACCCAAACCCGATTTCGCTCAAAATTTTCTAACTCCTCATGCACGACATTGACCCAATCAGGATCCGTCAAAGCGTGTCCAACATCTCGGGGTTCAAAATCAGCAACAAATGCAGAATGAGCAAAGTGAGAAATGTGTTGTGACCTGGACCGAGTGACACGTTCGTCGATGTTGCCGATCATCTGCTGAGGGGGGTGCTGGCGCTGAATGTTTCGTGGTGCCTCCCTTGCCGAAGTGGCCTCCCCCTCAACTACAGCTGGTGCCTCCCCGGGTACAAATGGTACCGCTCGGGGTGGCGGATCCCACGGCCCCCAGGAGGAAGAGGTGTCGGGGCCGTGAGTCATCGTAGAAGCCACTCTTTGCGGCACAGCAGGTGGAGGGGGTGCTGGATCATCCATACCTTCAGCACCCTCGTCCTCGTCATCAAAAAGAGGCTCACCAACCTCATGATCACCTGCACGCTCAAAACGAGAAGAGGGACAAACCATGGTCTCGTCGAAGGTGACATCTGATGTCTCCATGACTCGGTTAGTATCAAGGTTAAGTACACGATATGCGCGAGTGTGAGTGCCATAACCCAAAAATACTCCGTCAGAAGAACGAGACTCAAATTTGTCCAAGTTGCCCTTTTTGAGTATAAAACAATGGCAACCAAAAACTCGAAAATAACTCACCTTGGGCAGTTTTCCAAAACACAACTCATAAGAAGTCTTTTTCAAGAAAGCTCGGAGAAAAATGCGATTGGAAATGTAGCATGTAGTGCTCATAGCTTCGGCCCAATATCGCCTAGGAGTCCTATGCTCATCGAGCATCGTCCTGGCCATCTCAACAAGGGTCCGATTCTTCCTCTCTACAACACCATTCTGATGGGGTGTGTAGGGGGAAGAAAACTGATGCTCTAAACCCAAAGAGTTACAAAACTTCTCAAAATCCGAATTCCTGAATTCAGAACCATTATCACTCCGAATTGCTCGCATCGAGTTCAAAGGGAACTCGTTCTGAAGACGCAAAATCAGATTGCGAGCAAAGGAGAAAGTCTCGGTCTTCTCAGCTAAAAAGAAGACCCACGAATATCCCGAAAAGTCATCAACAACAACAAGCACATACCACTTCCCCCCCAACCGAGCTCACCCGAGCCGGACCAACAAGGTCCATGTGCAAAAGCTCTCCAGGGCGCTTGGTCATGACCTGAGTCACTGGATGGTGGGGAGCGGCAACCATCTTCCCATGTCTACAAGAGTGGCAAACAAGATCCTTCTCCATATGCAACTTGGGCAATCCTCGGATTAGGCCAAGTGAACTAAGTCTTGCAAGCAAGTCGAAGCTCAAATGTCCAAGTCTCCTATGCCACTTCCAAAGATCCGAGGAGGAAGGTCCAGCCACAAGACAACGAGAAGTGCCAAAAGACTCCGAGAAATTCGCACGAAAGACTTTTCCAAAGGGCGAAATCAAACACACAAGATTGCCCTGAGGATCCAAAATACGACTGAGATTCGGTTTAAAACGAATCTCATAGTCGTCGTCAAAGAGTTGCGAAACAGAAAGAAGGTTAAAATGCAAGTTAGAAACAAGAGCAACATCGCGCAACACAAAGTGCTCATTAACTCACATTGACCCGCGAGACAATACCTTACCTTTGCTATTATCGCCGAAGGTTATGTACTCCTTTCCGGCAACAGGGCTAAGGCTGGAGAACCACTTGGCGTTTCCGGTCATGTGCCTCGAGCAACCGGAATCCACCAACCAAATGTCCTCCAACCATTTTACCTACATCAATAAAAAGACATAGGGTGAGCATACGGTCCAACACTGGGGTTAGTGAAGTAGGAAGAATACCAGTGTTGGGCCGGCTGCTCAAAAGAACGGTTAGCAGAAAAACCATTCCTAGCACGTCTACGAGAGGAGCGATCACCACGTAGAGGAAAACGTGGTCCGCTAAGGGAGGAGCGTCCATATACCCAAAACGCGATGGAGGAAAACGCTCAACTACAAAGCCTCCGCCACGGGGTCCATAGCCTACAATTGCAGGCTCCCGCCGGGCACGTTCTCTACGAGGCCTAGGCCTAGCAACTTGAGGCACTGCGCCTCTAGGCCTAGCATCTCTCCTCGGAGCAATCCTCTGAACATTCGGCACATGTACATCATGGAAAGGATGGTACATGTCTGTGTTGTTCATCTCCCTAGCACAGCGCACCTCTCTCTTGCGCCTAAAGCAGAACTCGCCCAAGTGTCCATCTCTCCCATAGAAGTCACAATGATACCTCACCGCACGCAAATGGGGTTGTTGGTACTCATGGCTGTGGGTGTGGATCACTTTGCCCTTCTGTGGCAACTCCTCCTGGATAGGTGGCATTGTATCCAGCTTGTTCTTTAGATGGTTGGGTTTGGGATGCCACACTTGGTTCTTGGGTGGAGCTCTCGGAGGTTCCTCAAATACCCCATCCTTGGTTGTAGGCTTGACGGGCTCTTTGGGTGGAAGCTTGGTCAGTTTGGGAGTAGTGGTGGAGTTGAGCTTCTCACTAGGATTCAGACCACTCGACTCTCCAATCTTCCCAAAAGCAGAAAGATCAACACCCTGAGCAAGACCTACACCAGAACCTCCAGCAGCTCGCTTAAATTGGGAGATCATCATCCCGAGCTGCGGCTCACTACAAGAGACCCATGACAAGATGGTCCGAAGGTATGTGTTTTCCTCCTCGGTTTGCATCTTGCCATGCTTGACATTCGCAATCTCCATCTCCAAACCTTCACACAAAACACACCTAGCCACACAAGTGCTACCTGAGTTGGCCTCCTCAAGAGACACAATCTTGGCATTCTTCTCTGCCAACTCAGATTGCAAGACAGGACAAGTCTTGCACGCACCCAACAGAGAAGGTCTAGCCTTCAGCTCGTCCACCTCTCCTACCAACGCAGCATACTTACCTCTCAAAGTGAGAAGGTCAGTCATGTGCGTGGTGCACATCTTACACTCAACCTCCTCCGACACGACCACGGTGGACTTGGCAAACTCAAGCTCCCTCACCGTGTCCTCCCACTTCTGCCTAAACTCCTTGCGCTCTCTAGCGGCATGCCTAAGCAACTTGTCCTGACTAAGGAGCGCAGCAGTAAGCTTCTCGACCTCAGCAGAAAGCTCGTCGTGGGTGAGAGATACCTGGGAGGTGTCGTCGTCGTCGTCGTTCCGAGGAGAGTGCTCCAGCTTGCCGTCGACCTCATCACCAAGGGCCATGGTGCAGAAGCCATCGTCGTCGGCGAAGAAGCAGAGACCGTTCAGCTTGTCCTCGATCCTCTTCTTCTTCTCGAACTCGTCGTCGCTTGAGCAAGCGGAGTCGTCATCCGAGCCGTCGACGTCGCTGAGCGTGGCGAAGAACGCGCGCTGCTCAGCTTGGGCCTTCTCCAAGTACTTCTTCTTGATGTACTCCTTGTCGAAGCCGCCCCTCCGCTTGTGCCTCGCGGGGACGTACTTCTCCTTGCGCTTGCCGGAGTCGTACTTGTGCCCATGATCGCCCTTCCCCGAATGCTTGTTCTTCTTGGGGCAGTTGGCGATGAAGTGGTCGGGGTCGCCGCACTCGTAGCATCCTGAGCGTCCTCCACCGCGGCGACGGTTCATGCGGTTGTTGTGGAACCGCGTGAACCGGTTGGCGAGCATTGCCAACTCATCATCCCCCAAAGACTCAAGCTGGTCCTCTGTGACAAAAAAGAGAGACGAAAGAGCAAAACCTCCAGATGGGTTAGAAGAGCCAGAAACCAAAGCCATAGTCGGGCCAGAAGGATTCTCATAAGAAGCCCTTGACATGGCGTCAATCTCACTAGACTTGAGCTTACTAAAGAGCTCGTCGCAAGTGAGGGTCTCATAGTTAGACGATTCGATGATCGCCTGGACCTTTGAGTCCCACACTGACCGATCAAGAGTGTGCAAAAGCTTCAAAGCCCTCTCATGATCGTCAAAAGGCAACAGCTCCTTGTTCGCTCTCATCTTGTTGACAATGACCTGAAAGTGAGCGAATAAACTCTCTATGCTCTCGCCAGGCAT
The DNA here is from genome assembly GCA_009763385.1 of Coix lacryma-jobi var. lacryma-jobi. Taxonomy (NCBI): domain Eukaryota; kingdom Viridiplantae; phylum Streptophyta; class Magnoliopsida; order Poales; family Poaceae; genus Coix; species Coix lacryma-jobi. Next base: position 55,371,568 of record CM019824.1, read on the forward strand.
GTGTCGAAAGTTCTCATACTCCCGCTTGTGCGACTCATAGAGGCGGGATTTGACCTGAGTGGTTCCCTCATGGAAGCGCATGAGGGTCGCCCAAATCTCGCGAGCCGTGGGGAGGTGAGAAACGCGATCGAACTCGGACATGCTTAAACAGGAGAACAAGGCGTTACGTGCCCGGCTATTGGCCTCGTGCTCATCGATCTGGAGCTGAGTGACACGAGCAGCCAAGACAACGTAATCGTCCCTGTTGCAAATCTCCCAAACAGAAGAGCCCATGCTCTCAAGATAGACCGACATGCGTATCTTCCAATACGCATAGTTCGTCCCATCAAAGAACGGCGGTTTGCCCACGCCGCGATCCATGTCGCCTTCTGTGGATCTGGAACCGGCTAAGGTGAAAGATCCTTAACCCACTCCAATACCAATTGAAGGACCGAGAAGCAACCAGAAAGCGACCAGAGGGGGGGTGAATGAGAGCTTCAAAATTCCTTTCGGAAACTTGTTGCCACTGTCCCGTAAATCAACCCCAAAGGCAAACCCTAGAGCTTGCTAGTGTCCACGACCCTATATGTAGGGTGGATGCTTCCAAGAAGCACAGCGGGACACTACACAACTCTAGAAGACTAACGCAAAAGACGGAAATCAAATCTGACAATGAACGGACAAGCTGCGAACGAGACAGCGCAAAACTGAACTGACCGGACTCTGGCCTGCGTCCGGTCGCAGAGCGCCGGACGCGTCCGGTCAGGGGAAATCCAATTTCAGACCTCTCTGAGTTGGACCGGACGCACTGTCTTCTAGCGTCCGGTCGTTCCTCGAGCGTCCGGTCACAAAAACGCGAGCAGTGAACAGTGGAAGCGGCGAGTCCGGTCAGAGCAAGGATGAGCGTCCGGTCATGTGCGTCCGGTCAAGAAGCAGAAATGCACAGGAATACGTTCAACGACCGGACTCCGGAGGTGCGTCCGGTCGGCCCGACACAAGCGTCCGGTCACCCCGCGATTTCACCGTTCGTCCACCGAATCGACTTGATCTCACTCAAAACAAATCCTGTAGGGATCAAACTTGGTGAGAAGAGTCACAAGGAGGATAGTGAGCTACCTCTAAGAGATCATGGCTCGAACCTATCTCCAAATCGATGAATCGAAGAAATTCGGGGGAAGGGAGAAAAACTTGACCCGAAACGAAAATCGATCGATCTCCTAGACCGTGAGGTTAGAAGTGAATTCCTTCGGTCGAAAGAAGTGCCTCACGATCTAGAACAACTTGGTTCAAACGGTTTTGCAAAAGATGAACCGAGCAAAGAGATCAAGCGACGGGAAAATCGTGGAGAAAAAGGATTCCGCGAAGAACACGAACGAAACGCGAATCACAACCACGAATTGCAACCGTGTGGCTACCACACGCTACAATCAGTGAGGATACGGCCTCACTTCCTCAGAATCAACAGTACACAGAGGCAAGTCTCTCTGCGGATCTCAGCTAGCTACAGCAGGGGATGGGAGAGCAGGAAACCCTAAGTGCGAAAGAGCAAAATGACTGAGATCAAGGGGAGGAGGGTGTCTCCCTACTACTTATCCTAATTCTAACCTAAGTCTAATTCCTACTCTACCCCTCTCTATTCTAATTACAGAGCGAACCAGCTAAACCCTAGGGTTATTCTGGACCAACTCGGTGGTAGGTGTATCCGACAGCCATGCCCGCACAATTCGAAGCGTTGCCTCGACGCAACCTCCAGATTGCCGCCACGTGCCGCCCTCGCTCTGCACCCCCGGTTTTGTGGCCCAAACCGGGAAACCAGCTTTTTCCAGCCAACCCCCGGTTTTGAGACCCAAACCGGGAAACCAGCCCACCAGCATCTGAGTTTTGAGGCCAAACTCAGCAAACCCTCAGAGCCCAGGTTTTGAGGCCCAAACCTGGAAACCGTCCTCAGCCCGAGTTTTGTGGCCAAACTCGGAAACCGTCAGCCCGAGTTTTGTGGCCAAACTCGGAAACCGTCAGCCCGAGTTTTGTGGCCAAACTCGGAAACCGTCAGCCCGAGTTTTGTGGCCAAACTCGGAAACCGTCCACGCCCAGGTTTTGAGGCCCAAACCTGGAAACCGTCCACCCAATGGTTTTTCCCTGGCTCTACCACCAAACCGACGTCGTAGATGGGATGCACCTCCCGTGCACCCCGTCCACCGACACGTGTCCCTGAGTCCATGACTCAGGCAACACATGACCGCACTTCTTCACTTGTCGTCGTCACAGGCTGCCAGCCACCACAACTGATCCTCGGGCCTCTGGTCCCTCAGTCCAAGCCTCACGTCCGCCCTTCGCCACTCTCGGTCCATCGGCACGGCACGTCTCTACTTGACCTTCACCTCGCCGTCGATCACTGCATCCGTGCTCGACACCTGCACAACACAAGCCAAAGAACATGCGCATCATACCAGTTGACAATCACTCATCACTCAGAGACCCGGCATACACCCATGTATCCGCACCATGAGTTAACTGAGCCATACTGAACACTATATTCGGGAGGTGGAATACAGAGGACTCAACAGGTCTGTCACACCCGCGATCTACCACTCTATCCGGAACATAGGATGCATTCGCAGATAAATAATGTATAGGCACCATGCCTACACAACATTCATCACCCACCCGTTGTACTTTAAGATGAGCGCTATACGAACATGAGTATAAACATAAAGATGAATTATCTATGCCAAATATATAATCAAAGTAGACTATAAGCATTATAACTAAAAATATAATCATTGATGTCTTAATCATATCAATTGTATTGCTATCTAGAACACTATAATGAACAATAAGGTGAATTAGGTCATCGAGAAGAACTAAAGTACGGACTAGAACATGAACTAGCATAATATTATGAACTAGAAGATGAACTAGACGATGAACATGAACTAGACGATGAACTAGAACATAAACAATGATGAACTAGAAGAGCAATTATGAAATAAATCCATAATGTTAATACAAGAGAGAAGATCTTGGGTTTACCGAGCCTTCTCGTGACTAGATCAGGAATCCAAGCGAAGCTTGCCTCCTCTAATCCTATTATATCTACTAATCTAGGTGGATGTAGTCCTGAAGCCTCCGATTGATCTCCTTCTGATTGATCTAACCCTGATGAATGAATTGCCTGATGCCTTGATTGCCAGGAGAGGGGGGTCAGGGGGCTGTTTATATAGCCCTGGGCGATGAACCGTGGCCCTTGGATCAAACCGACTTGAGGTACGGTCGAGATGCATCCTGGAGGTCGGTGGAAGTAGCATGCAGAAGACGAAAGCGCGGGGCCTCCGTGGCCAACCGACCAGTCGGCCCTGTGGTGCCCTTCCTTGTGGTGCCCTTCCTTGTGGTGTCTTCTTACGTCCTCTGGAGTCTTCTAGAAGTATCCCGACGTGGCGGTTGCGTTATTTCCCGACGGTTTCCTTCTATGGGAAGCTATTGGTGCTGATTTCCTGGTTTAGTCCCTGCAGAATCATAACTCACCAAAACTCGTGGAATATTGTCAGTTAAAACCCTAAACCTTTATTGGTGATCAAATTCTAGCCCTTTTCATATTTATTTATCTCTTAATTATGATAGTTAACTAGTGTCAACAGAGGCCTCGGGCATTGGGCTGCCTAGGTCCACCTTCCGTTTGACGGGCTCACGGGCTTAGGCTTGGCGGGCTGATTAGCTGTTGGCCGTCTTGTGTTAGAAAGGTTGGCCGATTCATCCCATCGAGTGGCGGAAAACTTTTGGGGGACCAACTTTCCTAACTTTTGAAAAGAAGGGAGCTCTCTTTATTTCCTCGTTTAGGTTACAGCTGCAAAGAAACAACATTCTCTGCGGACAGATACTAAAAAAGGGGGAAATAAAGGGAGAGAAATGGGACAAAGGAGATAGAATCAAGGGATCCCCATTTCTCCTCAGCTAGGACAGGCGACGGGTCATCAGGGTTGACGCTTGTCCCCTACTCGGGCCTGGCACCTTCTCTTCCCGTCTCCAACCCGTTTGTCGCGTTGTTCCATTGAACGGTGTTCTAAACGTGTCAGCGAGCCGTCTGCGGTGGGCATGCGTCATCCCGGGATTCACGATGCTGCCGTGGATGACTTCATTGACACATGGAGACGGGGGAGATGGGGCCGCGGGATTCGCCTCATCCTGCCCGCCATCACCTTTCTATCGATCACGACAAGGGTGGCGACCCTAAGAACTGGAGTCAGGGGCACCTGTCTGCAGGCGGTGATGGTGGAAGGGACAAAAACTCGTCGAGGGCAGCATGTTTTGTGGCTCGTCCTGGCGGACCGCTGCGGGCATGGGAGGCATACCGTCAGGCTCAACCAGTTTGGCCCCACGAGAGCCTCTCCTGCCCAAAATGGCGGCCATTGGGGGAGGGCAGCTGGTTCCATTTCACTCAACATCCTCTTTTACTCACTGGACTTGGCCGACAAGAGAGGTTACTGGCAGAACCAGCGAGCTCAGAGGCGAGTATTGAGTGTAAAATGGAGCTAGCCCTCCCCTTATGGTCCCCATTCCTTCCTCTTATGTCGGTTCCCCTCCATTCTTGACATGACATCAGCAAACGGAGAGGGCGACTAGTGCAGAGAGATGGAAAGGGGCTATGACGTGACATCAGCGAACAAAAGCGTCCGCTATTGCGGACTCTCCTAGGGCCTTTCGCAGGTCCCAAGAGGAGCCAGAGCTGGTGCCGAGGACATGCCCGGTTTCGAAATCTTTTGGGAGAGCATGGAGCCCCCCAGTTTTCTTGCAGCGAGGGATTCTTCTTGATGCGGCGCCCCTACCTGGCACGCCAACTGTCGGTGTTTCAAAACGGGGGTCCCTCACACTGGCGGGTAAATGGGGGTGTACGAATCGGTGTAGTGGCAGAGCGCGGCGTGTCACCACTCGAGAGAAAGGTGCAAGAAAGAAGTCAGGGGGTTTATACTGGTTCGGGCGAAGAAAGCCCTACGTCCAGTGGGAGAGGAGACTTGTGTTACTCAGCACTGGAGGTGCTCGTAGTGCGGGTTACAAGCGGGTGAGAGAGGGAGTTGGTCCCAAGTCTCGTGCGAGTGGAAGGAGGAGGGTAGAGAGCGGAGGCGCTTGAGTGTTTTCTACTTAGTGTTTCTGCCTTGGTGTTCGACCTGAGCCGATGCCTTGGTGTTCGACCTAAGACAATGCCTTAGGAGATCCCTAGTACCCCCCCCCCCTTATAGGAGCAAGGAAGGCACACAGTTACACTTGGGGTGGCCACGAGTGGCCCTCCAACTGATGGAGGATGAAGACGATGGACTCCTATGATGGTACAGTTGGCGTAGTGGGCTTCGTCCTTGTCGCGTGGGCGAGTTGTGCTTGGCACGTCTGGCCCTGATGAGTCCTGTGTGCGTCGTGGTGGAGACTGTGGAAAACATGATTTTTCGTGTCTTTTACCCTGCGAGGCGTCGAGGCCTGGTTGGGTTGTGGCTCTGGAGCCTCGGAAGGATGGGCGCCTGTGACGCATGTACTTTACTAAAACCCCGGTAGTGGGCATAGTGTGAAGTAAGGCATTACAGTGCTCGGCACCCCTGTGCCATCGTATCGGGAGCAGGTGGGGGTGATACGATGCCTGCACGCTGCACTCCACCGCCCATACTGTGCAGGTGCACAGACCGCCGCCTGGGGCAGTCTTGGCGTGCAGTCTTGTCGACACGTACGCGGCTCAGCAAGGAGGCCTCGGGCGAGTGGGAGATTGGCTCCCATCCGAGGTCTGGGGCAGAAGCCTCGGACGAGACGGAGGGTTGCAGTCGTACTCCCCATCAGCCCATGGAGTAGGTGTCACAGTGTTTTAGTACGCGTGAGTGCTTTTATGAGATTCGCTGGGACTGAATTCCTGATGAATCCTCTTTTGAGGCGCGGGTGTCGTATAGCTAGTGAAGTGCATCGGCTGGCAATCAGTGCCACCAGGCGCTTGAATGACCCTTCGACGGGTGTGGCTATTGGGCTCCCGATCTCTGGAGTGGAGAGCTCTGTGATGCCCGGTCCATCGCCTGATTCTGTGGTGGCACGGATAAGGAGGCGAGTCACGGAGACTCCCGCCTTCATCAGGGCGCATCGGATTGGTCGGTCATCATGTTTGTCGTGTATGGGCGCACCTGGCCTGCTAGCAGGATGGTGAACCCTAACCGGGTGGTTTGCTGGTTTCATTCCTGCCCCTGGGTTGAGCGTGCCCCCAGGATGGATAGCTTCGCGGCCCAACTTCATTAAGCAATGGGCCTCCGTCTCCGCGAGGAAGAGAACCGCAGAGTGGAGAGCTCGTCCCATTTGCCGAGGCTTAGCTGGAAGGCCCAACGTCGCCCAATGGGCCTAGCCTTGTTTTAGTCGATTTGTTTTGGGTACCCCTTATTTTGGTACCCGACAGTCACTGAGGAAGGATTAGGAGTGGGAGCAACCGAGCAATAGCAGGCAGGACTGCAGGTGCCAGGTGGTAGCTGGCAGCCGACAGGGGAAGGATCTACGCAGCCGTGTAGGCGGCATGGGAAACTTGGTGCCTCTGCGGCTGGTCAGGACGGGGGCGGCGGCTGGTGGGTCCTAGTCCTGGCCGTCGGTCGGCTGGGCTTGGCCCTAGGCGCAACCTCGCAAGGAGCCCTACCGACCAAGCATAGGCGATGGAGCTCGGAGGCAGTAGATTGACGCGCGAAGGTGGAGGCGGTTGCGTCATCGCGGTCGTGGGTAAGAGCAGACACGACACAGTCGTCGAGCGGGATAGATTGGGTCGTGCCATTGGGAGGTGGTACGGGGCCGACAGATCTGAGGGGTCCTCGGCTACCCAACTCGAGGAGAGACAAGATCAGGGAGGCGTGGTGGATTGAATGTAGATAGCAAAATAGCTTACGTTAGGGTTGGGGAGCTCAATTTCGCGAAGTAGGAAGGGAAAGGAAGCCAGGGGTGGATGAAACCTGGTGACTGCTTGTCGCTGGCGAGCAGCCAAGAGTCCGTCAAAGTCCTCAACACCTAGCGAACCCTTATTGTTGCTATGCGGTGTTATATTGTTGCTTAAGCATACAAAGGTGTCAAATGCAGAATCTCAAATACACCTACTAACTATTGAATCCTCTGGTATGAGCAGTACTTAATGATCTTAAATCAAGTACTCAACAAGCAATAAGCAACTGCATGCATCTACAAGGAGAATGTTCAAATTACCATTTCCATCATCATTGAGTCACATACTCCCTCCATCCCAGAATTAAAGACGTTCTACCATTCAAAATATGTACCCAAAAGGAAGTCGTTTTAGCTTGCTTGCATAGCCATGCATGCGCAGCAACCTAGCCCTGTCAGGTATGCAGCAGGCTTTGGCCATGTGCTCAGCGTCCACTCCACTCTATCCGCTCAGCATCACTCTCTCCGTATGTCCATTTACAGCAGCCTTTTGGCAGAGATAGTAGGGGCAAGCAGGGTCATTTATTGACTTCCTTGGTAACTCCCCCGGCTCCTAAAACGTCTATTACTTTGGGACAGAGGGAGTACTTAATAAGCATCAGACACATTATGCCCTCAAATACCAAATATACATACTATAGAACTACATATACAACAACTACGAAAATCGAAAGCAAAATTAGAACTAAAACGACTCAATCACAAATCAATGAATATTCATAGAAAAAATAGAAAAGGGTCTGGATCTCACATTCTCATCTCATGTCAATCAGTCACTGAGGAAGGATTGAGAATGGAAGCAGCCAAGCAACAACAGACAAGACTGGAAGAGCCACGTGGCAGCTGGCAGCCGACAGGGGAAGGATCTGTGCATCCCTTGCAGGCAGCATGGGAATCTCGATACCTTAGTGGCTAGTAGGGACGGGGCGGCGACCGGCGGGTCATGACCGTGGCCACCGATCGGCTGGGCTCGGCCCCAGGCGTAGCCTCGCATGAAGAAACCCCACCCACCAAACATAGGCGGTGGAGGCTGGAGGTAGTAGACTGGCGTGCGAAGGTGGAGGTGGTTGTGGCGTCGTGGTCACGGGGAAGAGCAAACGTGGCGCAATCGTCGAGCGGGATAGGCTGTGTCACACAGTCGGTGGTGGTACGGGGAAGGTGGATCTGAGGGGTCGCTGACTGCCTAGGTCGAGGAGAGACGAGTTGAGGGAGACGCGATGGATTGAATGCAGATAGCAAAATAGCTTACGTTAGGTTTGGGGAGCTCGATTTAGCGAAGTAGAAGGGGGAAGGACGCTAGGGGCGGACAAAACCTGGTGGGTGCTCATCACCAGCGAGCAACTAAGAGTCTGTTAAAGCCCTCAGCACCTGGCGAGGCGTAGAGTGAGAGCGATGGATCACCGACTGTTGTGGGACGAGAGAGTGAGAGGGTACACAAACCAAATTTATTCTTTTAGGACCTCTCTCTCTTGAGAATGTTTGTGTGGGGATGGAGGGGGGACACAGGCGCAGGCGCGCAGCTGGGCTGGGTGCAGGCCGTGCCGAGCCACAAATACATTGCCGGCTAGAAAGTACTCCCTCCATTCCAAATTATAAGACATTCCAAGAATCTTGGACAGTCAAAGTTTTTCAACTCTGACCAAATTTATATAATAAGATAATAATATTTATGATATCAACTAAGTATAATTAGATTTTTTTATTAGTTATATTTTCATAATATACATATTTGATATTATAAATTTTTATGTTTCTCTCTAGAATTTTGGTCAAAGTTAAAAAACTGACTCTTCAAGATTCTTGGAGTGTCTTATAATTTAGGATGGAGGGAGTAGTGTTTACCAAAATAAAAACAGAACAGCAGATATAAGCATGTGCGATTCAAAAAAGTGTGCAAAAAAATAAAATATAAATGGGAGTTCTATTTAAAAAGATTTAAGAAAATGATACATGAACTATGAAATTCTAAAAATATCTGAAAAAAAGCAGTCATGTTCATGTATGAACATAGGGTTGCTCATTCATGTAAAGAATTAAATATACATCTTCCGTTAGTCTTCTCATCACACACTATCAAATATTGCAGCTTCGTTTCCTTCCCTTGTAAGGCATTAGAAAACCATCTTTCATTAGTTCCATATTTCTGCTACAAAATAAACATCAAAGAAAACTTACTAGACTCTTAATTGTCTTTATAGATAAACAAAAAATAGAAAATTCATTAAAATGGCCCTGTTCGGCTGCTTTTAGCTGCTGGCCTGCTGCTCTAGGTACCACCATTCGCACGGGCAAATTAACCATACAGCACGTCGAACGGTTTTTGCTTTTTAAACCGCGGTGCCATTCACAAACCGACTCAGCTTCGCAACCCCTCTGATGCAGAACACGCACTGAGGTCCCTCCTCTGTCGACTGAGCCCCAAGCATTGGTGTGCCCTCTCGTATCAACCAGACGACTTCTAGTAAAAAAAAAAAAAACAAGCACATAGCAATGCCGCCTAATTGTCACCACCCACAGCTGTCTATTCTTTCTCAGGCTTCATCAGTACTCGGATGGAGAGATCACATCATCGATCTTGAGGATCATCTTCACCACCTGCGTGGCAAGTAAGATCTGTTGCTGCTTGCCAATCAGGGTCTCAAAGACGTTTTGCTCTTTCATGTCATTGGTGCCAACGTCATTGCAATCTATGCCACAATGGGGGTTGCTATCCTGAAAAGGTGTTCAGTAAACACATGTCACTGTGGTTTCCAAGCAATTATACCTAAGCAGTAATGATTAACAGCAAGAATACCATACATAGTGCAACACTACAAAGAGCATCGCGGACACAACAGAAGTGCTGAAACAATCACATTATGTAGTGCTACTATACTAGATCGAGTATGATCTAGTACAGTAGTACTACATAATTTCAGTGACTGTTTGCAGTGTTACACAAGGCCAAATTTAAACTACAAATTGAGTATGATCTTGTTGACAAGTAAAAGGATCCAGTGCTATTGCATAGTTTCAAGAGGCCACAGCAGCTATTAAAAATTTAAAGTACTATACTTGAAAAAAAAAGAAGTATGAAATTAAAATACCTTCACTTGTTGAGCTTTCACCGCAGTTAAGGTATCAATAGGAGACAAACCACTATTTTCAGCTAAGGCAAGTGGAACAGCATCCAATGCATCAGCAAATGATCTGATAGCATACTGCACATCAAAGAAACAGTCAGAAGGTTACATAATTGCAACAAGTACAAGCTCCAAAGACAACAAACACCTGCTCAACTCCAGGGTGCCGATCTGCTGCAGTTTCAACAGCAATTGAGCAAGATATCTCTCCCGAGCCACCACCATACACAATTGAGTTATTACGGATCAGATTCCTTGCCACACAAAGAGCATCATGAAGACTGCGCTTGGTCTCCTCAATCATCATTTTATTTCCTGTACAGCAGTAGATAATTTGTAGCTTTGTTGTCCAACAAATGATTTACCTACAAAATCTATCACTGCACAAAATTCTATACAATATCGGTTCCTGATGCAGCAGGATTAATACCACCAGTTATACAAGATAATCCTTGGTTTGAAAATTCAATAAGAATACCAATACAGCTATATAGCCCCGACCTTTTCTTGTTAATTTTTAGGGTAGCATCCAATCTGTTAGATGACAGTCATTTCCACTTTATTCAGAACAAGCTGTGGAGTGTCTCCAAATTATACGAATTGTTGATGTCTGATAAAGAAGGTGGGCATATGAATAGATGTTATATGAAAGCAAGAAAAAGGATACAAACATCATAACATACCACCACGAATGAAAATAGTTACAGCTCTGGAATTGGCACACTGCTCAATGTAAAGCATCCGGTCCTTGGTTGTTCCAAATGACTTCTCTCTGACTAATCCAGCCTATTCAAGCAGATCAATCAAAACAATGCTTCGCCTAGCTATTTGTAATACAATAAAGATGCCTGCAGAATTTGGTTTTATGTACTGTATTGTACAGGGCATTCAAATAGTGTGCTTAAGACAGTTGGATAAAAAGGCTAAACCAAACCGCTAAGCTACTAAGAGTGCCATTACAACTGACCACATTGAAGCTCATGTATTCAATTTATTGACCCAGTGATAATCAAATCAAATCACTTTAATAAACTCAGAAATCAGTTAAAAATCAGTAAATATCCTAACAGTTCAACAATAAACAAGTACTTTTATCCAACAGATGAAATTGCCATTATGTTTCCTGTCAGAAACAATAAAGGGGTTACTTATTATACATGTTAAAATATCAATGCAATGCCCTGTCCCCAAGTCTGTTCACTATAGTTTGGGCACTACAATTGCATAATTGAACACCACATAATCAAAGATATGGTCAACCATGCATATGACTCAAATAAAATGTGTGCAGAAGATGATACCTTCCCAAGCTTTTCTGGACTCAGCTCTTGAAATCTTGGAACAATCCGTCCTCCTACAGTTAGTTTTCAAATATCAGATATTGCATTCACAGGTCATTTTATAATCATGAGTGAGATATAGGAGCATGTGGACCTGTAGCAATGGCAATCAATTCCAATTCAACACCACCAACCCATCTGACAGCTGGCAGATTTCTGTGCATCAATAGATGATTGGCTTCATCATCAAAACCCCATTGACAAATAACCAGGGTTGCACCAACATCCTACAGAAAATATATGTCAATAGTTACAGTGCATAGCAAACACACTGAATGACACACGCTTCATACATGCATAATACCTTAGTTGGTAATTGTAAGGCGAAATATTTCAAAGTTTTTGAAACATTTTCAATAAAACAATTGTCAACAAATGAAAACTGGAAAATGTAGCAATATAAATTATTTCAACTAAGGATTTCGCATCCAGACCAATATGAAGATCATTATCAGCCAGGTACTAAAAACAAGGATATTCACAGCTACAATAACGGTTTAGTGCTTACCTTGCATTTCTGAACCATTTCATCGAAGTACCTCTGCTCTTGCTCACGCAGCGTCTGGAATTTCTCTACAGTATCAATGTCAACCTTATGCTTTGTCTTGGGTTTTGGGGGCTCAAATGGGCAGGTCAGGATGGCTATCTTAGCATCCCCAATTCTCTTTGGCATTTGAGGGTGGCTCATATCTTTGTCAACAACAATTCCATATATTAGCTCTGTGTCCTCCAGCTTCCCACCGACCTTGCCTTCCACTTTGATTAAATCCAAGTTTACATCCTTCCTGTCCAAATCAGCAACCGCAAGGACTGCTTTGACAGCAATCTCTGCCAGTGCCCGCTTGCAACGGTGAACACTGTAGAACAAGAAGAATATATACCATTAGACGTTCTGTTCTGTTTGTCTACAATAAATCTACCAACAAAGAAAGTATTATAAAGGAGTAGAAAAATATATCTTCTGGTACATGAGCATTACCTGCAACAAAAATACAAGGAGCAGAACTACAGAGTTGTTAGTGTGAACAACAAAAGGAGAATTGTTGCTATATATATGAATCACCCAATCATTGGGTGTACAAACCAATGCAATCTACTAACCTATTTCTGTTAGGCCAACACATATAACAGGAAGAAAACCAGAAAAGGTTTCATGTGATCATGTCACGTGACATAAGTTTTTTTCTTCAGAAAAAAAATGACACAGGAGCCATACAGAAAAAATAAACAAGTAAAATTCACGATCCCCAAAGAACCTATTCAGACTAAAAATTACTAAACAACACCCTTGCATCATAAAGTTGATGGATTAAACAGAAGGACCCGAACTATAACTTACATCTTTGATGACAGAGTCGTCATGCAGGTCTGAACCAGGGGCTCTATATTATCTGCACTGAACTCAAACTTTTGGGAGATGCGCTCAAGGTGATCAAAAGCTACTCTTGATGCCATCTCATAACCTTCGGCAACACGTATCGGGTGAATGCCACGTTCCAGAAGTTTCTCAGCCTGCTCTAGGAGTGCCCCTGCCATGACCACCACCCCAGTGGTACCATCCCCAATCTCATAGTCTTGACTGCGGGACAGCTCCACCATCAGCTTTGCAATCTGGTTGTCAACATCCATCTGCTCCAGAATCGTGGCCCCATCATTTGCTGGCATATCATAAGGCAGAACTTTCAGTTAAATAAACAAAATAACACAGGAATCAACGAACAGTGAGATGGCTTGTATTGTGTGTATAACTGCAAGATGAACTTGTAAAGCACAAAACTGGATTTGGCGAATTAACACCCAAAACCGAAACATTGCACGTATCATAAACTGTCGGGAACCTCACTTGTGGGGCCAGTTCGAACAGCTGCCCGGCAATAAGCTACAGTAGATCTCAAGACGTGCACCCGCCACTCAAAAACCCTGGTTCTCAAAGGACTACCACTTCACCTGGGCGACCTGGGCCGATGATCCAAGGGCGCGGGGTCGTTCCCTCTCAGATCGCCCCATCCCGGTCCACATGCTACACCACGACCAGCGTACACAGTGATCAAATGAAGAAGGGATGCAGATGCGTACTGATGGTGACGTCTCCGTCGGGGGACTGGAGCATCTTGTCCATGCCCTTAGGTCCGAGCGAGGTGCGGAGGATCCGCGCGACGGCCTTGCCGGCGGCGATGTTGGCCTTCTGCGCGTCGAGCCCGCGCAGGCGCGTCTTCTTCTCCTGCTCCCTGAGGATGATGAAGGGGCGCCCGAATTCGTCGAAGGCGAGCGCCATGGCTGCCGCTAGCGCGGTGCCGCTCGCTCCAGAAGGCGGAGGCGAGCAATGGAAGTGGCGGCGCGGATGCAGCCGCAGAGGCAGGTGCGTGGAGGGAGAGGCCAAGGGTGTGTTTGGTTGGCTACACCACCCCTCAGCCAGGCTCGACAGATGCGAGAACAGACGTTTACACCACCCCTCAGCCAGGCTCGACAGATGCGAGAACAGGCGTTTGTTTGGTTCGCCTCAGCCAGGCTCGACAGATGCGAGAACAGACGTTTGTTTGGTTCGCGTATCTGTCTGGCCAGGCTCTGCTCGTGCAAGATTCCTCCCGCAGCCTGGCTCTGGAGGAACATAGAAATCGGCCGTTTCTGCCGGGCCTCGCGTGGTGCAGGTAATTAGTCATCTAATGACGTTATTAATATATTATTAGCATATATTAAATGATATTAATATATTTTGAAGTATATTAAGGAGAATTAAGGTAAACTAAGTGTTATTGGATAATAGTTGTCCGTAATAAATGTCATGATGATGATTATTTATATATTTTTATCTCATGCAACTCGTTCTCATACGAGCAACCAAACAGCTTCTCAGCTCAACCTGTCTCGTGCATACAGACAACCAAACACCACGTTCTTGTATGTATTGGGCCTGACTACCCAGAACCAGGCTCCTTCTATGCGAGCCAGGCTAAGCTCGTCCGCGAACCAAACAGGCCCCAAGTGTGACGGTTTTTCGAGAGTCTACTCGACGGCGTGAGGCCAAGGGTTTCCTCTTACCCTCTTTCTCGGCACATGCCCATAGATTCGAGCCCAGTTCGTGCTTACGCTCTTTCTCGGCCCCCTATCATTTCCAGCCCACCTCTTTTACAAACGAAACGACCCTTTTTTCAAACGATTTGCGCCGACTCATGCTTTTTTTTCCTACACTTACACTCACGTGTGCTGGTAAGGGCAAGTACATTGGTCTTCTCACGTAGGTGGTCTCATATAGTGCCACGTAATTTTAAGACGACTTAGTAGACAACACGTACAATAGTTTGTTTTTTAAGTTGTCTCGTAGCAACTCATGATTCCTTAATTTATGGATAGAATAAAAATAAATTGTGAGTTGCATGACAACAACAACTCATACAATGGTAGAATAGTTGTCTCATTGTCCTAAATTTTAGCTCATGAGGTGGTTGTTTCTCGAAACAACGACCTCGTCCTCTTTCGCTTCTCTCTTTCCTCCACATCAGAAAAAAACCTACGTGGCACTGCATGAGACGACGTACGAGACAGCTGACGTGTAGCAATGTACTTGCCCCAAGGTTAGTCTCAATGGAGGTTTCACGGGAGTGTCATGCACATTAAATAGACTGTCATGTCAGCATTTGCATGAAATTGAGAGGAGAGAGAAAGAATTCGTTTCACCACTATATAGCGGTGTTTCCAAAACATTGGAAAGTATGTGAAACCTCCATTGAGAGTGTTATTTCATTTCATCTACATGCATGGAGGAAGGACATTGGTGGAAGAGAGGAGAGAGAGACAACGGTGGGCCCATAAAAGCTTTAAATAGTATGTGAAATTGTGCAATGAAACTATGCATTGAGTGAAAGAGTTGTTTCATATTAAAATTTCAAATCTTGGAAACTGTGAGATGAAACTAGCCATTGAGACTGACCTAATACCAGATTTATTATTCATGGTCCTCCTCGGTTTCTCACCCCGCCACCGGAATTCCCCGCCACCACCCACTGCCCTGTCATGGCACGCTAGGGCTTCGTCGGAACTAGTGCATCCACAGCGGTCACTTTTCTTTCCCCACCCTCCCGCACAGAGTTTCACAGGCCATGTTCGTCGGCAAAGCTATGACGATGCCCATGTCCCTCCCTAGCCTAGTCGTCCCCACTGCCATCTACCTTCGTCGTTTGGCCAACCTACCTCTCTAAACCTTCCTTCTATAGAGAAAATGGAAATGTAGCCATTCTCATAATTAGGCTTCGCTACTTTGCCATCCTTCAAATGGGATTCACTGCTCTACCATTATGAAACACAACCATCACGCTGGAATGCCCAATTGACCCATTTGATGTTGTTGTACACTTTCTATGTGTCTTTTCATTCTAAACGGATCAGCTCGTTATTTTAAATGGGATCCGCTGTGTTGTTGAGGGAAAAGAACAGAGTCACCTGGGCAGTGAAGGATGGATCGGTCGAGCTCCTAGTCTTCCCCATCGATGCCCCCTCTCCTCCATTTTGATTTTTTTTCTTACGATTTTCATTCCCAAAGTCAAGTAGCAGCGTATTTTATTAAAACAAATTGGACAACATATTTGATAAACAATCAAAAATTGGATAGCATATTTGATAAAAAAAACTGGACAACACATATCAAAGCTAGTCTGCAGCATAAAATGTGGCATACATCACACAAAAGTTCATAAAAGATCAAGATAAGTAGTCATACAACTCAGTTTGTAACGATACAGACAATGACTAAAGTTCATACAGACACAAGTTCAGACAAACACTAAGTTGACAATGATACAGATTCACAGCTTAGTTGGTCTTCATTTTCCTTGGCATCAACTTCCTTGTCGTTCTTTTCTTTGTTATACACCATCATGTGCATGTGTGTTAGTATTTTCACAATCATTTTTCAAAGGATTTTCACTTCACTCACCATGCCACTCGATCCTAGCAACAACGCAAAGTTAGATCGCTCAAGGTGGCACTAGATGTTAGACGTCATGATCACGTTTCACCACATCTAGCTAGCCTAGTTTGTATCCCTCTTGATAGTCCGGCTTGCCTATACTCAAGATTAAAAGTAAGAAATAATCTACCACTTGAGCAAAGCATCTTTTCTCTTCTTCATTTCACCATGGTAGAACACTTGATCACATGAGTGCTTGTGGCCGTCACCATCCTCCATAGTTGCCACCTTGCTAGCTCCACCACATGGCTTGGTCGTAATCCTTCCTCATAGGCTACACACATGCTTATCAATAGGATTAGACCAAATAGGTTTCATCAATTAACCAAAATCAAACTAGGGCTTTCAATCTCCCCCCTTTTTGGTAATTGATGACAACCTATACAAAGATATGTAATTTAAATTTGAGTAACCACATTGATAGTATTAGCTCCCCCTGCATATGTGCTATAGAGTTTTGTTCTAAAATTGGCACATATGTATGGATATAAAATATGGGTGAGCAACACTATCAATGATGATGCTAAGGCATAAGAATGGACCTTTGAAGCGTGATACCAATCGGAGTGCACATGTTATACCATCCTTAGCATCATTATTTACTAGAGATACATCAAAACTCAAGAACCCCGTGAGATCAACATTTATAATAAGATTCTTGAACCATTTGAAACAACAATATGTCTAGTTGCAATCCTATACATGCTAATTAAACAATTCATCAATCAAGTCTTATCACTAGCATTCATCACATAAGTGTTGACACCTCGGGTGGCACGCAGAAGAAACCGCAAGCACACGACTGTCAGTTGTAGCTTTTCACCTCAGAGTATTCCGGGGTATCGAATCCACGAGGAACACGAAGTGATTTTGAGAAAACTAGGGGGGTAAGGATATCTAGGATAGTTGAAGGGAACGAGCACTATCTACTGGGATAGATCCTAGTTCTATTAGACTTCTAGTGATTTAAGTTCTTTACTAGTGTATTGTGGGCGTACTAGCCTTTACCACTGACTTAGGTTGAACGCTAGCACAACGAGCCCTACTATTAAACTAGACCAACTACGTGGTGGAATTCAAGGCGCACAGGGCTGTCACCACCTGCTTGCTACCACAGCTATCCGGGGGCCTAGCCGT
Source organism: Coix lacryma-jobi var. lacryma-jobi (assembly GCA_009763385.1). Taxonomy (NCBI): domain Eukaryota; kingdom Viridiplantae; phylum Streptophyta; class Magnoliopsida; order Poales; family Poaceae; genus Coix; species Coix lacryma-jobi. The sequence goes on from CM019824.1 coordinate 55,389,045, forward strand.
ATTCACTGGCAATATATAGCCTAAGTACCACACTTAATCTATATACTACTACTACTAGCCCTGTACTAGAACTAGAGCACTTAAAAGTAATATCAAGCAATGAAACAAACACACAAGTACTGAAAGTAAATACTGGAAGATAGAATAAGATACTAAGTTACCAAAGTTGAAGCGCAGAGCAGAGAGAAGCAGGGGTCTCCGACAACTCCGGAGCTCTCCAGACTTCTACTCTTCTCCTCTCCAGCTCCTCTTCTAGTGACGCACTCACACTCTCTCTATCATAGCAAGTGTGCTACTCTAACCAAATGGTGAGGAATGGTGTGAGGCTCTCCGAATGAGAGCTCAAGGGGCCTATTTATAGTGCTAGGGAGCTAGGGGGGTACTTATAGAGTGAGGGGAGGTCGGTTAGGGTTTAGGGGGTGGCGCCCGCCACCAAACCCTGGCGCCCGCCACCTCACTGTCGTCCGTTGCAACCGCCATTCATCCAACGGTCTTTATTTGCTCTCCCAAGTCGGTTTGAGGGCCGGTTAGGGTTTAGACACGTGTCCAAAGCCCACTATCCAGGTGACACTCTTCTTAGCCCTTGGATCAAACCGCCTGTCGGGGGACCGCAAAAGGGGTACCCCCAGTCAACGCAAAACAAATAGGTTAAACCTAGAACACCAATTAATAAACCCAGCTAGACTAACCTTCCAAAAAACCAACCCCTTGAGGCCTGCAACGCTGGTCCACCGCTGGGGAGCGTGGGCTCGCCAAAGCCTTACCGACCGCCTCCTGATAGCCTACGCCTCGAGCCCCAGCGCATAGGCCTCGAACCTGCTACAGCCGTACACCGCTCCTCGGGACCCCGCGCAAGGACCTTGAGACTCTCCAGCACGATAGCCTATCCCTCGAGGCTCTTTGCACCCCAGGCCTCGAGCTGGAAACTGATCTCCACTCACCCGAGCCCTCCGCGTCGAGGCTCGGGCGAGCGCTCCACTACCCTTCGAAGCCCCCCACGAAGGGGAAGCTTCCCGCTCCCCAGCTCTGACGACCATACCAACCCCACACAGCGCATTTAATGCTCTCACCTACTCCGATCACATCCTCTGGCACACGACGCGTGCCACAGTGAGCCAGAGTCAGGGTCAAACCTCGTTTTCACCACAGGCATAGTCAAAAGGGGACGTACAACACTGTTAATCCATACTCTACATTGTTGCACGTCCAAGCCACGTCTCGAAAGCCCAGATACCTGCTGCTCAATCGGGTTTTCCGGGACTTGCCCATACCTGCGGGGACTCGAGCCTCCCGTAGGTGCCACCTCGAGGCCGGCTCTGAGCCCCTCGAGCCCCGGTTACTTTCATTCTATTGGAGGACAGGTACCCCAAGACTCGGAGGGACCCAACCACGTCATGTACGTGTCGGAATAGACGCTGCATGGCCTCACGTCGCCACGCCTCCACGTCCGCGCCCGGGAAGGAGACCATGCTTCAAGGACGCTTCAACAGCAACCCCCACGTCGGCTCTAGTGGCATCGATAAGACAGGATTCCTACTCTCCGTCATATCGGGCATTGTACATCCCGACTCCTGTATCACATCTATGTAACCCTGGCCTCCTCTTGCTCTATAAAAGGGGACACCCGGGACCTTCACTGATACGGTTACACAAATACGGCTAGACACAAGCATACGCACAAGTCCGCACCACACACACATACGAGTCCGAACTCCGGTCCACGCTCGTTGAGCTTGTATTGCCCCTGTATAAGCACTTAGGTGCAAGTAATACAAGAATCTCCTCCTCCCGTTGGACGTAGGGCCTTCTTTGCCCGAACCAGGATAAACCCTTGTGTCATCTTGCATCACCATCCAGGAAGAGAGCACACGATCATATTACTAGTTGGTGTCATACCCCCGGGGTCGAAACACCGACAGTTGGCGCGCCAGGTAGGGGCTTCGCGTGTCGGAGTCGATTTCTCGCTGTTTTCTGGATGGCTTCTCCCCCTCCTCCGTTCTCTGCTGGTGCCGTCGTCTGGTTCGGGAGCCTCGAGTTCCTGGCCACCGGCAGCAGCAACGAGCTGACTTTGCTCTCCACGGAGAGCCCGAGCGGAGGGCGTGTCACGCCGCCCCGCGCAGGGGGCGTGGCGCGTCGCCCGCACCACCACGCGTCGCCACCTCGTGAGCGGCGCCGTCGTCCTCATCGCCGCCAGGCACAGGCGGTGCCCGCGGCATACACCCACTTCCCCGCGGCCGGCGCAGAGCCCCCGAGGGGAAACCTGCCCGGCGCGTGGCCGGAAACTTCCAGGGCGCGCGCGCACTCCCCCAGCGAGTTCGCGTTCGTCATGCGCGCGGACCGGGAGCCTGGCCAGAGGCCCCCGAGCCGTGCTCCGTCGACACCATCTGACCTCCTCCCGCACGGGGTGTACCGCTCTCGACGCCAGCGGCCCCCGTTCGGCCTCAACAACTCTGCAGCTGCTTACGCCCACCACCTCGACGAGCGTCATCAGGGCCGGGCGGCGGCAGAGCGGGAGGAACGTCCGGGCGTGCTCCTACGAGCCACCACCAACCTGAAGGTCGTCTACCCCACACACGTCGACCGTGGCTTCTCACGAGCTGTCGAGCCACCCCGGCGAGCCACCATCGGAGAGTGGTACCGCGAGTTGCAGTCCCAGCATGAGCCAGGGCAGCGCGCCGTCAACAGCTCCGACTCCGACGAGTACGACTACCACGACCCTGACCTCTGGGATCCCACCAGAGAGTGCTTCCAGCTCGAGGGGGTCGTAAGCGATACCGAGGACCACGGCGACGACAACAGGCCGGCGCTCAACCTCGAAGAGCCCGGAGACGTGGCCGCGGTAGGCGGATCACGCGTTCAGGGGAGGAACGAACCTCCGGCACCGGCTGCACCATCTCGACACAGTGACGACCGGGCGGCGCAGCTCGCACAACTGCGGGAGGCCATCGCCAAGGCTGAGGAGGATCGACAACGCCTGCTGCAGCTCGAGAAAACCCTAGTGCAGGAATCAGCCCAGCCTCGAGGCGCCGGTGCTCGTGGCCGCGCTCGAGAGGTCCACCCGCAGATCCTCGAGGACGGGGCACCAGCGCGCCCCGAGGTGCGTTTCCCGCGAGCCGGACAGAACGTGGTGGCGGCCGCAATGCTGCTTCGCGATCTACCCGCCGTCTCCAACCCTGACGCCAGGCGCATGCTCGGGGAAATGAAGAACCTCCTCGAAACAGCCGCTGTGCAGCAGGCCGAGAGCTCAGCCTTGCGACGGCGCGGGGCGGCCTCGGGGAAGCCAGCAGATGCGCCCCGCAACGAGCGGGAGATGTCCGTCCACCAGCCGGACGCCCCTCGAGCCGGGCCAGTCCGGGAACGGATCGTCGACAACAGGCCACCTCAAGACGCCAACGACGCCCGCAACGACATCAACCGCCGGCGGAAAGACAAAGGGGCCGAGGAGCGTGGCTATAACGCCCATCGAGGAGGGCGCTACGACAGTGATGAGGATCGGCAAGCCCTCGAGCCCCCGGGCCCAGGGTCTTCAGCCGGGCCATCCGTAGCTCAACCCTCCCGACCGCTTCCGACCACCAACCAACATCGTGAAGTATGACTGGGAGGTCGAGCCCAAGCTCTGGCTCTCCGACTTCCGCCTAGGCTGCCAACTGGGCGGAGCGAAGAGCGACGACCGCGTGATCATACGCCAGCTCCCACTCTACCTCTCGGACACCGCCCGCCGGTGGCTCGAGGGGCTCCCGCCGGATCGGATCCATGACTGGGCCGACCTAGTCAGGGTCTTCGACGGGAATTTCAAGGGGACTTGCGTACGCCCAGGCAACCCCTGGGATCTACGGCGTTGCAGGCAGGCAGCGGACGAGCCCCGCCGTGACTTCGCTCGGCGGTTTTCGAAGCAGCGCCTCGAGCTCCCCCATGTGCCTGATGAGGATGTCATCTCAGCGTTCCTCGCGGGCACGACATGCCAAGAGCTAGTTCACGAGCTAGGGCGCTACCGTCCCAGGACGGTCGAGGACCTGATGGATCATGTCACCAGCTTTGCCTCAGGCGATGAGGCAGTGGGGGCCTTCTTTGGCCGCCCCACGGACAAAGGCAAGACGGTGACCGCGCCGGAGGGCTCGAGCAAGGGCAACGACGTCAGGAACCGCAGCAACAGCAACAACAAAAAGAAGAAAAACAAAAGCAAAGGTCAAAAGGCAAAGCGCGACGCCGATGACGACGATGACGAAGAAGTGCTCGTGGGCACCCTCGACCATAAGAAGCCTCGAGGCCCCCCTGATGGGGCTGTCTTCGATCAAATGCTCGAGGACCCCTGCCCTTATCACAAGGGCCCCGTGAATCACAAGTTGAAGGACTGCCGACTGCTGAAGGGCTTCTATTCGAAGCTCGGCGACAAGAAGGAGGACGTACCTAAGGGCAAGGACAACAATCGACGCGACGACGGGGACGCGGACTTCCCCCCGGTGCGTGACTGCTTCATGATCTACGGGGGCCCGACCGTCGGGCTCTCAGCTCGAGAGAGAAAGAAGGAGCGCCGAGAGATCTTTGCACTCCGCCACGACGACCCCCGGTACCTCGACTGGTCTGATACGCCGATCACGTTCGACCGTGACGACCATCCGGATCATGTCGTAAACCCGGGAGCGTACCCTCTTGTCGTCGACCCCGTCATCGTCGATGTACGGTTCTCCAAGGTGTTGATGGATGGGGGCTCGAGCCTCAACATCATATACCTCGAGACCCTCGACCTCCTGGGGATCTCAAGGGACCAGCTCCGACCCAGCGTCGGGGGGTTCCACGGAGTCGTACTAGGGAAGAAGGCCCACCCCCTCGGGCGCATCGACCTACCTGTCTGCTTTGGCACGCCAGCCAACTTCCGCCAGGAGACGCTCACCTTCGAGGTGGTCGGGTTCCAAGGAACCTACCACGCCATCATCAGCAGGCCCGGCTACGCCAAGTTCATGGCGGTCCCCAACTACACGTACTTAAAGCTCAAAATGCCGGGGCCGAAAGGGGTCATCACCGTCGACACCTCCTACGAGCACGCGTATCACTGCGACGTGGAGTGCGTCGAGCGTGGGGAGGCCAACGTCCACCTCGATTCGCTCGAGGCCCTAGCAGCCCTGGCAACCGAGGAGGCCCCTGAAGCAAAGCGCCACGCCGGCACCTTCGAGCCGGCAGAACACGTCAAGCAGATACCCGTCGACCTGACCTCGACCGACAGCAAGACGCTGGCCATCAGCGCCAGCCTCGAGCCTAAATAGGAAGCAGTGCTCGTCGACTTTCTCCACGCGAACATCGACATGTTTGCGTGGAGCCCCTCGGACATGCCAGGCATACCGAGGGGAGTCGCCGAGCATGCCTTGGAGATCCAGGCTAGGTCCAGACCGGTGAGGCAACGCCTGCGACGCTTCGACGAAGAGAAGCGCAGGATCATCGGCGAGGAGGTGCACAAGCTTTTGGCAGCTGGATTCATCAAGGAGGTATTTCACCCGGAGTGGCTAGCTAATCCTGTACTAGTTAGGAAAAAGAATGGAAAAATGCGGATGTGTGTAGACTACACTGGGTTGAATAAAGCATGTCCAAAAGTTCCATTTCCTTTGCCTAGAATTGATCAGATTATCGATTCCACTGCGGGGTGCGAAGTGCTTTCATTCCTCGATGCGTATTCCGGCTACCACCAGATTAAAATGAAAGAATCCGACGAGCTCGCTACCTCTTTTGTTACGCCTTTCGGCATGTATTGCTACGTTACAATGCCCTTCGGTCTTCGAAACGCCGGGGCAACGTATCAGCGTTGCATGCAGCATATTTTTGGTGAACACATAGGCAAAACCGTCGAGGCCTACGTCGATGACATCGTGGTTAAGACCAACAAAGTCGGGGACCTCATCCGCGATCTCGAGACCACGTTCGAGTGCCTCCGGGCCAAGAATGTGAAACTCAACCCCGAGAAATGTGTCTTTGGTGTGCCTCGGGGCATGCTACTTGGCTACATTGTCTCACAGCGGGGGATCGAGGCCAACCCCGAAAAGATCTCAGCAGTCACGAGGATGGGCCCGATCCGAGACCTCAAGGGCGTACAGAAAGTGACAGGCTGCCTAGCCGCTCTGAGCAGGTTCATCTCGAGGCTAGGGGAAAAGGCGCTACCCCTCTACCGCCTGCTGAAGAAAACGGAGCACTTTGCGTGGACTGTCGAAGCAGAGGAGGCCCTAACCAAGTTGAAGAGGTTGCTGACTTCTGCGCCAATTCTCGTGCCACCACGACCAGCCCAGGGTGACGATCCCCCCGAGCCTCTCCTCCTCTATGTGGTCGCAACCACCCAGGTGGTCAGCACGGTCATAATCGTCGAGAGGCACGAGGAGGGTCACGCGTTACCAGTCCAACGGTCGGTGTACTTCATCAATGAGGTGCTCTCCGAGGCCAAGGTCCGGTACCCGCACATCCAGAAGCTGCTCTACGACATCATCATCACGAGGCGCAAGCTCCAACACTACTTCTTCGCTCACCCCGTAACGGTGGTGTCATCCTTCCCCCTCAGAGAGATCATCAATAATCGGGAGGCCACGGGGCGCATCGCCAAGTGGTCTGCCGAGCTAATGGGGGAGGCCATCACCTACGCTCCACGAAAAGCCATCAAGTCTCAAGCGTTGGTGGACTTCGTTGCTGAATGGACCGACACCCAGCTTCCGCTGGCACAAATCCAAGCCGAGCTCTAGACTATGTACTTCGACGGATCCCTCATGAAGACGGGGGCAGGCGCAGGCCTGCTCTTCGTCTCACCCCTCGGAGTCCACATGCGCTACCTCCTGCGCCTGCACTTCCCTGCCTCCAACAACGTCGCCGAGTACGAGGCCCTCGTCAATGGGCTGCGTATCGCCCTCGAGCTCGGGGTCCGATGCCTCAACGCTCGGGGGGACTCGCAGCTCGTCATCAACCAGGTCATGAAGGCCTCGAGCTGCGTCGACCCCAAGATGGAAGCATACTGCGAAGAAGTACACAAGCTAGAAGACAAATTCTACGGCCTCGAGCTCAACCACATCGCTCGAAAGTACAACGAGGTCGCAGACGAGCTGGCAAAGTTGGCGTCCACACGCGGCACGGTTCCACCAGATGTCTTCTCGAGGGATGTTTTCGAGCCATCCGTCAAAGTCGGCCCGGGGGCTGGCCCCTCGACGCCACCCCTCGAGCCAGACACGGGGGCTCGACCATCAATGCTACCCCTCGAGAATGACCCCTCGACATCTGCTGAGGCAATGCAGATTGACACGCCCGCCTCTTCTTCATCACGACCCCTCGACTGGCGGACGCCCTTCCTCGACTACCTGATGCAAGGCGTGCTACCGGAAGACAAGACGGAGGCCCGGCGCATCGCTCGAAGGGCCAAGACCTGCGTCATCTACGGCGACGAACGAGAACTGTACCGTCGAAGCCCATCAGGAATCCTTCAGCGCTGCATCCCCCTCGAGGAAGGACGCAGGCTCCTCGACGACATGCACTCGGGGGCTTGCGGCCATCACGCAGCGCCAAGGACCCTGGTGGGAAATGCCTTCCGCCAAGGCTTCTACTGGCCAACCGCCATCGGAGACGCCAAGCGCCTAGTTCGAGCCTGCCAAGGGTGTCAGTTCTACGCCAAGCAAACGCACCATCCCGCACACGCACTGCAGATGATCCCCATCATTTGGCCGTTTGCCACCTGGGGGCTCGACCTCGTGGGTCCCTTCAAGATGACCACTGGAAAGTGTACGCATGTGCTCGTCGCTATTGACAAATTCACCAAGTGGATCGAGGCTAAGCCTATAGGCGACCCCACCTCCGAGAAGGCCGTTGAGTTCATCGCCGACATCATGTACCGGTTTGGGGTGCCTAACGTCATCATCACCGACAATGGCACCCAATTCACGGGCAAAAAGTTCACCAACTTTTGCGACGACAACAACATTCGCGTGATCTGGGCCTTGGTCGCATACCCTCAATGCAACGGGCAGGTCGAGCGCGCCAACGGCATGATACTCCACGGGCTGAAGCCGAGGCTGTTCAAAACCCTCAAGAATTTCAGAAAGGGGTGGGCTGCAGAGCTCCCCTCGGTGCTGTGGGGCCTCAGGACTACGCCGAGTCGAGCCACAGGGTTCACTTCGTTTTTCCTAACCTATGGCGCCGAGGCTGTCTTGCCTACGGACCTCGAGTACGGCTCCCCTCGACTTCGAGCCTACAACGAACAAACCAACGACGAAAGGCTCGCCAACGCCAAGGACCAGCTAGAGGAGGCTCGAGACGTAGCGCTCATCAACTCCGCGCGCTACCAGCAAACACTTCAACGCTACCACGACAAGCACGTGTGCAAGAGGGACCTGACAGTGGGGGACCTCGTGCTTCGACGTCTGCAAGATAATCGAGGGCGCCACAAGCTCACCCCTCCATGGGAGGGTCCATACACCATAGCTGAGGTACTCAAGCCAGGAACGTACAAGCTCTACGATGGTCAAGGCAGGATCCTGGCGAACGCATGGAACATATCTCAGCTACGTCGCTTCTACCCTTAAAGGCCTCGAGGCCTTGTTCATTTTGTTGCTTTGTACAAACACGTTGAATATGAATGAGCAAACTCGTGCACCATCTTTCATAATACTTAGCAACTTAAGGTAGCCTCGACCCTGCCCTGCTCAGGGTCGAGCCTCCCTCGGGGGCTGACAGGGGGAACCCCCTCCACAGACTCCGAAAAAAGCGCGTTTCCTTTTCAAAAAATTCGACCCTCGTCTCGATTCGCACCTCGAGCATAATAGCAGCGTCTAAGTCCGTAAATACCTCAAGCCTCCAAGAGTCGGGGGGCGTCGGCGTAGACGGCCTCCTACGCCCCTGGGCTACGGTACCCTACCTATGCCTCCCCTCGAGGAACTCGTGACGCGTATCGAAGGAACACAGACCAAGCCGATAAAAGCTCGAGCTTGCGATAAAGAGAAATGATCGAATAGATTTGAAAAGAAAACAACTTCTTTAGACAAACAAGTCATATGCACATGTTGGCCTTGACGGGCCATAAGTCATAGCATAAATTCTTACAAGGGCCTCGACGCCCAAATTTGGCACGCAAGCCTCATTCTTCATCCGTCTGGAACTCTTCCCCAAGATCTTCCGCCACGAGCTCAGCCTCGACGCCCGAGCCGAGAGGAGGGGGGCCACCTACACCACTGTCTGTATCAGGAGGCAGCACGTCCTCCTCAAAGAGCTTGGCGAACGCCGACCCCGGCCTCTCCACCTTCTCCAAGATTTTGTCGACGCGGCGGTCGTTGCACTCCTCGTCCTTCCCCTCGATCTCGATGAAGCCCTTGGCAACAACGTTGACCGGGTAGCGGAAGCCGGAGCGGACGGCCGCAAGCGCCTGCTTCACGCCATGGTGGAGAGCGCTCCTGACGCGGTCCCGCGCGACCACGTCGAAGAAGCACAGGGCGTCGACCAGGGCGTCGCCTCGAGCCACCGCGCCCTCTGCCGTGGCCACCGGGTCGGCACCCCACATGGAGCTGAGCCTGTCGAGGGTGACGCGTGCTCGCTCCGCCACCATGGTTTCACCGCGGAGTTGCTCCACAAGAGCCGTATTCGTCTCGCGGAGCTCATCGGCGGTTTTCTCGACATCTATGCAACAAACAGAAAAGAATGAGTCCGTAGCGTGGCAAGAGTCTCGAGATCAAAGCAAGACAAAGCATTAAAATTACCTTGGTAGTGCACGCCCAGAGCGGCAAATTCATTGGTAAGGACCTCGACGCGCTGCTCGAGCATACGCTTTTGGGACAGCACGTCGAGCTTTTCGCCCCTAAGGTCCTCGACCAGCTTGCCCATCTCCACAAGGGCCAGATCCTTCCGGATCACCTCCTGTCGCGCTGCCTCCGCTTTAGCCAGGGCGGCGGCGGCCTCGCTCTTGGCCTCCTCGGCCTCCTTCTTCGTCGCCTCCGTTGCAGACCGGGAGGTGGCGGCTTTGCTTTGGGCATCGGCAGCCTCCTTCTTCGCCGCCTCCGCTGCAGACCGGGCGGTGGTGGCTTCGTTTCGGGCGTCGGCGGCCTCCTTCCTCGATGCCTCCACCGTGGCCAGAGCGGCGGTGGCCTCCCTCCTAGCTTGGGCGGCCTCGTCATGAGCCGCCTGGGTCTCTGCCTGCGCCGCGTTGAGCCGGCTCGCCATCTGTGCGTTCTGACTCAGCTCGGCGCAGAGCTCCTGGAGCTCCCCCTCCGCCTTCACAAGGGCGGCCGCCACCTGCGCGGACTTCTCCGCCTCCTCCGAAAAGGATCTCTCCGCCTCCGCCACAAGCTCGGCCACCTCCCTGAAGATGGACCGCGCCTCCCGCGGAACCCCCTGCCGAGCCAGCCGCTCGACGAGGATCATGGCGCCGGTCGGGTTCGGCGCGCCAGGATACGGCCACACCGGTCGATCGATCTCGATGATGGGCAGGCCCTCCTCCTCCACCTCGGGTGGCGCCAGCTGCGGCACAACAACCGGCGGCACAGGATGCGGCTCCCTCCGCCCCTCTGCCGTCTGCTCCTGCTGCTTCGTCCCCACCCCAGGCGACGGTGTGGCCTCGCGCGGAGGCAGGGAATCGAGCGGTAGCGGGTCGCTCGAGGGGTGGCTCGTCCCCAAGCTCTTCGAATCTCCCGGCGTCCTATCGACCCCGGCCGGTGCCTCGAGTGCTTCCTCCAGCGATGAGCCCTCGACCGGGGGCGGCACCCGCTCCAGCTCGTCCAAGAGCTCCTTCACCGTCGGCACCTTCTCCACCAATGCCTTCCCCTCCTTCTCCCTCTCCGCGGGCGGGCGAGGCTCCGTCGGTGGGGGAGCCTGTCCAGCGGAATGGCCCGCGGCATCCGAGGCCTCAAGGGTCGCTATCCCCTCAACCTCAGACGCCGACGGAACCGCGCCTATCTCTGGTGCTCCCCCCAAGGTGGTCGTCATGGCAGGGGGAGAAGTGGCCCTCTCGGTAGGCGCCACTGGAGAAGGAGGAGGAGGCGGTGCCACGACGGACGCGGTGGCGGCAGGCTCGGTGCCAGAAGCCGCAATCCCTGCTGAAAAAAGGAGAACAACGTCGTCAGAAGCAGGAAAAGTCTCGACCCCCGAGGTCGATGGCATCAGCCTCACCAAGATCCGCGGCGGCCATCTGGCTTCCCCGAGCCATGGCTGCTCGAGCCTTCACCAGCCAAGTGGCCTCCCCAGCGGAAGAAGGAGCCATACCTCGAGGTGCTTGAACCTCAGCAGAGCTCGAGGTCTTGGCCCGCTTGGACGCCGCGATGTCCGCCTCCTGCCGGGAGCGCTTCTCCCTGGAAAATCCAGAAACGGCACACATCGTCAAAGGTAAAGAGGTAAAGCTTCGATACCGACGAAATTAAGAAACGTTACTTACCCAAAGTGGCGACGGGACTTCTTCCCCGAGTCGCCGGACCCACTCGGGGGCTTCGAGCCCGACCTATGGCTCGAGCCATGCTCCCGGGCCGTCTCCGTGTGGCTTGGATGGGGGGAAGGCTCTTGGTGCTTCCCGTGGCTCAGCCTCGAGGGGGAGCCCCCCTTCTGTCCCTTGTCGCGGGGGGGGGGGGGGGGGGCGACTGTGTCCCCTTCGAGCGGTCCCCCTGGCGCCCTTCCTTGCGCGGGCTCCGAGACCTGCTCCGGCGCTCGCGCTGGCAGTCGCGCCCCCCCGTATCCGCCTCTTTCTCCTGGTGGCGGTGCGGCGACGGGCTCCGGGGTCGCCCGCGACTCTGGTCACGAGGCGACCGGGGGCTCCTCCCCCGATGGTCATGGTGGCGGGGGCTCGACGCCCCTCATGTTGCCCGCTCCTCCGTGGGCTCGACGTCGCCCTCGACGGCTCGCGGCGGTCGAACCCGGAGTCCTTCTCGACGTGTTGCGGCCTCCTTCTGCGCCGCGGCGATGGCGCTCCTGGTTCGGGGCTTCCTCGCGTCAAGGGGCACGTCCGGCATGGAGCTCGACGGGCCTTGAGCCTCCGACGAGGCTGGGCTCGGCGCAGCCTTCCGCTGCTGCGCCCCGCGCGATCCCTTCGCAGGGGGACCTCCAAGACATCCCCTTGCACAGAGGAGCGGTCAGCCCTGATGTCGACGACCCCCGCGCGCCTCAGGCGCGCATCCATCCTTTCATCATCACTCTCTTCCTCATCATCATCTTCCTCCTCCGAGCTTGAGGAACTGAGCTCAGGGGATTCCTCCCCAGGCTGTCGGTTACGACGAGCCTTCGCAAGCCGCTGCTCCCGAGCCGCCCGGCGCAAATTTTTGTCTTTCTCTTTCTTCTTCTTGGCATCCTTACTCTCCTTATCCTTCTGAGCAGAGAGGCGCCTCACCTGTGTTTCCGCGGCATCCTCCCTCACTGGGGGCCTCGACGCGCGACAAGTGAACGTCCCTTACGAAGAAAGAAGCTCGATGAAAAAATTGCGAGGGGAGTAAGCAAGGATCGAAGAAAGAGAAGGGAGGGGAGGCTCGAAACAGTCTAGCTCGAGGAAGGCTTACCAGGTCGAGACACCCCGTGTCGGGTGCCATGGCAATCAAGTTGGTCTCCTCGGGGCGGAACGTTCCTTGGATCGTGATCGACACCCGAGAGACGCCCTCGTTCCGAGACAGCCTCTCCTCGGCCATCCTCGATTGATTCAGCGCCTCGAGCGAGGCCTTGGGCCCCATCTCGAACATGAGGAGGGGGCGGTCCGCTAGAGGAAGGACCCTCCGCTGATGGAACGCCCAAATGACCGCTTGGACGGTCAGCCCCTTGTCCTCCACCAGCGACCTCATCGTCTTCATCAGCGGCACCAGGTGGCGTTGCCTGTCCGCCGCGACGCCCCAGGTCCACTTGTCCGGGCGCTGAGTGAGGACACTGCCGGTGTACTGCGGAAGGAGACCGCCTTCATTCCGCAGGTAGAACCAGTGGTCGTCCCAACCCGCCTGGTTGGTGGAAAGCTTGTAGCGGAGGTATTCGTGAGGGACGTTGGCCGATGAGGTCCCGGTCCTCGCAGTGATGGTGAGGGAGCCCATGCGCACGAGCCGCCTCCCGCTGGGCTTCAAGGCCTTGTGGAAAAGCTCGCCCCGGAAGAGATGGACGAACATCTCCCAATGCGGTTCAATCTTCAAATACCCCTCGCACACCGCGGCGAAGATGGCGACGTGCGAGATGGAGTTGGGGGGAGAAGTGCTGTAGCTCCACCTCAAAGTGGTGAGCCAGCCCCCGCATGAAGCGGCTCAGCGGAACGCCGAGCCCCATGCGGTGGTAGCGGGTGAAGCTCACCACGTATCCCTCCGGCGGGTTCGGCTCCCGGTGATCCGACGATGGGACAACCCACCACGCAGGTCCCTCCTCCGGGTTGGGACGGAGAAGCCCCTGCGCCACCAGCGAATCCAACTCGCGCTGCATCGTCTTCGTCGGGCTCCAGTCTTCGGCCGGTAGCGCTGGGGTCTGAGCAGCCATGGCGACGGCGGCGCGGATCTGAGCGACGGAAGGGCGGCCGGGAAGATTGCCAATCGCTGGCTCGAGGATAGGGCGTGTGGAAGCTGCAGCGGTGGTGAAGGCAAAGGCAAAGTAAAGGGTTCCTCTCTCCTCTTTCGATATTTATAAGGGAGAACCCCACAGGCGGGATCTCCCACGGTGGAAAAAAGGTAACCACGCGCATTAAATGCTCCCACCTAACCGAATCTTGAGCCGTTGACAGGTACACGCGGCAGCCCCGCATTTCACTCCATTACCTGGGCCCACCACGGCCGCCACTCCGACTTCTTGTCAGTCGCCCTAGCGCCACGATCTCCACTACCTCGCCTAAAAAGGCGCGCCCAACGGGCAGAAGGATTCCAAGCGACGGAGGCTTCTTCAAGAAGGTAAAAACGGGCCCCGGCCCTAAGCCTCGAAGCAGCGAAGGCTGGCCCTCGAAGAGGGTTCGACAGCCGGTTCGAGCACCCGAGTCAGGGACACTAAGGGGCGCCACTCGCAGCATCGCTCGAGGGCCAAGCCCTCGAGGCCCCTCACGTGTATCCAAGGCAGGGCGCACGACGTGCAGTGAGATCCTCTCGGAGGGAGGCATCGAGCCACCGGGTCCTATCGAATGGACCCGGCACTCCTGCAGACCGAGCGCCCATGCTTATGAGATCGCCTCTGGGCTACAATCGACCCTATCAAATGGGGCACGAGGTCTCACTTGGATTTCCCCGTTACCAGCTCACCGGGAACCTCGATACTCGCCTGCTCGTGGTAGTACGAGGAATCCCCCTCGCATCTGATCGAAAGGACTCGCGGGATGACAAGCCGGGGCAACCGGCGTGCCGGACAGCTCGAAGAGCCGGCCGGTCGGTTCAGCCTGGCACCCCTCGATGAAAGAGGGTCTAAAAACTCGGGGGCTCGATACTCCCGAACCTAAAAAATGGAACTAACACTCATGCTCTTAAAAAAAAGCCCACAAGGGAGTCCTAACCACTCCCCTATGGCCTCGGGGGCTACACCCGCGGGTGTCGCACGCGCGACACCCACGAAATCGAAACAACCAAACCCTTGAGAACCAGTTAGTAACCCTCTAGATAACGGTAGAGAGCCCCTGCTCGAGTGCCAGCACTCAAACAAGGGCTCAGGGGCTACTGTCGGGGGACCGCAAAAGGGGTACCCCCAGTCAACGCAAAACAAATAGGTTAAACCTAGAACACCAATTAATAAACCCAGCTAGACTAACCTTCCAAAAAACCAACCCCTCGAGGCCTGCAACGCTGGTCCACCGCTGGGGAGCGTGGGCTTGCCAAAGCCTTACCGACCGCCTCCTGATAGCCTACGCCTCGAGCCCCGGCGCATAGGCCTCGAACCCGCTACAGCCGTACACCGCTCCTCGGGACCCCGCGCAAGGACCTCGAGCCTCTCCAGCACGATAGCCTATCCCTCGAGGCTCTTTGCACCCCAGGCCTCGAGCTGGAAACCGACCTCCACTCACCCGAGCCCTCCGCGCCGAGGCTCGGGCGAGCGCTCCACTACCCTTCGAAGCCCCCCACGAAGGGGAAGCTTCCCGCTCCCCAGCTCTGACGACCGTACCAACCCCACACAGCGCATTTAATGCTCTCACCTACTCTGGTCACATCCTCTGGCACACGACGCGTGCCACAGTGAGCCAGAGTCAGGGTCAAACCTCGTTTTCACCACAGGCATAGTCAAAAGGGGACGTACAACACTGTTAAGCCATACTCTACACTGTTGCACGTCCAAGCCACGTCTCGAAAGCCCGGATACCTGCTGCTCAATCGGGTTTTCTGGGACTTGCCCATACCTGCGGGGACTCGAGCCCCCCGTAGGTGCCACCTCGAGGCCGGCTCTGAGCCCCTCGAGCCCCGGTTACTTTCATGCTATTGGAGGACAGGTACCTCAAGACTCGGAGGGACCCAGCCACGTCATGTACGTGCCGGAATAGACGCTGCATGGCCTCACGTCGCCACGCCTCCACGTCCGCGCTCGGGAAGGAGACCATGCTTCAAGGACGCTTCAACAGCAACCCCCACGTCGGCTCTAGTGGCATCGATAAGACAGGATTCCTACTCTCCGTCGTATCGGGCATTGTACATCCCGACTCCTGTATCACATCTATGTAACCCTGGCCTCCTCTTGCTCTATAAAAGGGGACACCCGGGACCTTCACTGATACGGTTACACAAATACGGCTAGACACACGCATACGCACAAGTCCGCACCACACACACATACGAGTCTGAACTTCGGTCCACGCTCGTTGAGCTTGTATTGCCCCTGTACAAGCACTTAGGTGCAAGTAATACAAGAATCTCCTCCTCCCGCTGGACGTAGGGCCTTCTTTGCCCGAACCAGGATAAACCCTTGTGTCATCTTGCATCACCATCCAGGAAGAGAGCACGCGATCATATTACTAGTTGGTGTCATACCCCCGGGGTCGAAACACCGACACCGCCTTAATGTGCAATGGCCAAGATTTGAGCTTGAGGTGACTCCCACGGATCGATGACCTGGCTTGGGCCACTTTTGGCACGAGTGACCTGGCGGCCGCCAGTAATAGGTGGCGGCCGCCACCCAACTCAGGCCCAAATGGGCCAGAGTGGCATGGCCTTGCTCCTGGTGCACTTGTTTGGCCCAATTTCCATTATTTCCTGCATTAAGATAAGAAACTATGCACATGTGGAAATATGTTAGTTATAAACCAAATCTTCTACTTTTTATGTTGTTTTACCTTGGTTTTGGGTGAAATGTTGATGGTGAAATGATGCTTTAAGCACCGTCAACAAGCTCCCCCGCACTAACCTCTTGCTCGTCCCGAGCAAGCATGGACTTCAAGGATTGAAACAATTTTATTGAACTAAGCATTCACATAAGATGTTCAACTACCTATACTCATGTTAGTAACCTTTCCAAGTGGCTAATAAATCATACCTATGGCGGTTGAGAGATAGAATAGCTTGCAAGCAAGAGAAACACAATTTCCTCTTTTACATACCTTGGGGTTTCAGGATATTTTCAAAATGAAAAACATGGTTCATTGAATCTCTCTTTAAATCTCAAGGCACTCATGGTGTATATCCTCACTTTATGGCAAAAGAAAATGCCAGAGTCTATCCTATGGTTTATGTGGAGTTTATAGGGAAAGGAATGAATGTAAGGCACTTCTATCTCTCTTTTATTGCTAAGTCAAGTTTAGGATCATGGGAGAGTATAGTCATGCACTAGCCAAGGTATAAGATGGACTAACTCAACTCCTTTGTTCTTTTTGAAATTCTTCTCTTACCAAGGATCATGGCTATATGCATCTCTCTTTCTTTTTTTTCTTTTTTTTGAATACTTGGACACTTGTCCTTTTTAGAGCTTTTGCTCTCTTTTTTTTTCAGATGCTATATAGCCATGTCCTTTGAAGGAATGAGAAAATTTATACAATTCTTTTAGAACAAAATTTTGGAGGAGAACTACATGAGTATACCCTCAGTGTGAGAGTTCTCTCAAAAAGGCATGGTTTGCCTTGGCTTTTAGAGCATGACTAAACTCTTCTACCTAGATCAACTATTCTTGACAAAGCTCAAAGATTGATTTAGAAGGCTTTGTGGGCTGTTTTCCTATACTCTAATATTTTGGCTCTGGTAGGTGGATAGGAAAGACAGATCATGAACCATGGTAATTTTGGTTTTCAAAATAAAAACTCCCAAGGTTGTAGCAGAGTACTAATGCAATTTCAATTACCACTTCTATATCTTATCAAACAACAACCAAGGTTGACTTCCCTATCAAAATGAGTAGGCTACTACACATGAATAAAAGGTAGAATAACATGTCATGTAAACACTCAATTCAAAAGAAATTGTTTCAGCATTTTTATTTCCTAGCTGCATTTTTAGTTCAAACCGAGACATCCAGTGATCCAAATTATACAGAATTTAAAACACAGGTTTAGCGGTTCACCGGGGGTGTTTCGGTGCAGAGTGGCCTGGCGGCCGCCAGTAATAAGTGGCGGCCGCCATGGGCTTTGGCCCATGCGGCTTGCAAACAGCGCGGTAGTTACCTTGCTAAGTTCAGGTTATAGTTTTGAACATTTTGTCACGTTTTGCAGAGGTGTTTAGAGAGGGGATTTCCCCCACACTAGAAGTTTTGGTACTTTTTATTTATTTTTTTTTAAAATGAACAAACTTGATGAAGGGAAAAGTAAGGGTGTCTTTTTATTCATTATATAAAAAATTTCCTAAACAAAAGTTCTAATTTGAAAATTAAACAATCTAAAATTTAAATCAAGCAAAATTAAACTTAAACTAAATCAAACTAAAAATCTACTAGACACCCTAATCTAATCTAATCTAATGGAGGGGCCTCGTAGAGATCCTCGAAGCCTGTCTCTTTGAAGAGACGCTTGATCTTCGAGGTGCAGCCCTTGCGGAGGATGGTGAACCGATCCTCCATGTCCATTCGCCAGAGGGCTATCTCTGCGACTTGATCCTCCAAGGCGCTCTTCTCCTTGCGCAGCTTCTTCACCTCGGTGGTGAGTTTTTCGAGGGTTAACCCCTCCTCACCACCGCTGTGCTCCATCTCGCCGGGGACTCCTGCCGGCGATGGGTTGAGACGGCGGCGCACAGATGGCTCGGAGAGCGACCCATTGGAGTCATGAGTGCTCACCTCACGCTCACGCAGCCTCTTCTCATAATGCCCATCGGGCATTCTCACGCCGTACACCTCCAGTTTAGCCCTCTTGGGATTGGGGCTGTAGCTCCGGGTGTGGCTATCCGAGCCAAAGCTGACCCGGGATTTTGCCCTTGATGGAGAGGGCGTTTCATCACCCCTGGCCTTGACGGCCGGAGACTTCCTCGGGGTGATCTCCCCTGTGGTCGGCCTGGTGGGCGTCCTCAGTTTCTTCTCGGGTGGCGCCACTGGAGGAGGATGAAGACAGAGCGGAGACGAGGCCAGGGGGCGTTTCACCCCTAGCAGCCGCCCAGCAGGGGTGGCACCCGCCACTGGAGTGGTCTCTGGTGCCTTCCCTGCGCCCTCCGGTGGTGTCCCCTTGACATAAGTGTCGTCTTGCAGCACCATTACTAAAGGAGGCACGTCAAGTACCTCCATGTCGTCGTCAATCAAAGATCGGATGATGGCTTGTGTGGAGGACGAGATGGATCCTTGAGGGTTATAGGACTCGGATTTCCATGGAGATGACATGGTTTTGGAGGAGGCTTAGCTAGGCTTCGTGAATAGATGGAGGGAGAAAAAAAAGAGTTCTTCTTTTAAGAAGGGGGAGAAGTGGAGGGATAAGCCTTAGATGAACTAACTCGTCCTCATCTCCTCCTTCTTTAACTCTCCCGAGCTCAGGATTAGCTGCCACGTGGAGAAGGGCTTCTAAACCACCATCTAGAGTGGCGAGCGCTAGGGTTTGGTGGCGGCCGCCAGTTGGGAGTGGCGGCCGCCACTCCTCCTTCGCCGGGCATCGAGCGGGAGAAGGTAAGCCTCCTAAATTTCAAAGTTCCGAGGTCGAAATGGCTTGGTTGGGCCTAAAAGAGGCCTTTCTCGGGGTTTTGGATGGACTAGGTGCATGAAATGGACAAGGCGTAAATTGGTCCATCCATTAATTGTCATGGGCTTGAGCTACTTCAAAGTTAATTATATCAATTTCGTTTAGCTCATTTTTATCAAAGTCATAGAATATTTTTAATCTTTGTCCATTGACTTTGAAGATTTGCCCATCGTCACTTTCTAATGTGACGGCTCCATGGGAAGAGGTTGCAACAACCTTGAAGGGTCCTTCCCATTTGCTTCAAAGTTTACCGTGTCCGAAAAGTCGAACATGGGAGTTAAAGAGTAAAACTTTATCTCCTACTTCGAACTCTTTCTTTTTGATCCGTTTATCGTGCCATCTCTTAGTCTTCTCTTTATAGAGCTTGGCACTATGATAGGCTTTCTCTTGCCATTCTTTTAGTTCAGAAATTTGCATCTTCCTATTTTGGCCAGCTTGGTCAAGGTCCATGTTCCATTTCTTAATGGCCCAATGAGCCTTGAACTCAAGCTCGACAGGAAGATGACAAGTTTTCCCATAAACTAGTTGGTATGGGGACATTCCAATCGGGGTTTATAGGCGGTCTGATAGGCCCACAGAGCTTCGGGTAACTTATGTTTCCATCCCCTTCCCATTTCTTCTACCGTCTTTTGCAAGATATTCTTTATTTGTTTATTGGATGTTTCGGCCTGTCCACTTGTTTGGGGGTGGTATGCAGTGGCTATATTATGTTGGACCCCTTGACTAGCTAAGAAATGTCGGAAGCTCTTATCTATGAAATGAGGGCCTCCGTCACTAATGACTAGTCTAGGAACTCCAAAACGAGGAAAGATGTTTTCTTGGAACATTTTCTTCGAATGTTTAGCATCTGCCGCTCGACAGGGTATGGCTTCTACCCATTTCGAGACGTAATCCACAGCCACAAGAATGTACTCGGCGTCATAGGATTTAGGAAAGGGGCCCATGAAGTCTATACCCCAAACATCGAACAACTCAACTTGGAGATTGTTCACGAGAGGCATAGCATCTCGGGCATTTATGTTACCATGCTTTTGGCAACGAGGACAACGTCTCACATAATTCTTTGTGTCCTCGTACATTGATGGCCAATAAAAACCACTTTGCCATATTTTAGCATGTGTCCGAAAAGCTCCATAGTGTCCTCCATATTCGGCGGAGTGACATCTATCTATGATTTTTGTTGCTTCTTCTATGGGGACACATTTTCTCAAGAGTCCATCTGCACAGACCTTATAGAGATATGGTTCATCCCACAAGTGCGTTCTGCTTTGATATAGCAGTTTCTTTTTATTCTCCCCCGGCGGGACATAGCCGGTGACTATAAAATTCACGATGTTTGCATACCAAGGGTTGGTATATGTGACTTTTAAAAGGGTATCATCGCGAAGAAAGTCATTTATTGGGAGATTGTCCGAATTATTGACTTGTAGTCTAGACAAGTGATCAGCTACTGAATTCTCTACTCCTTTCTTGTCTCTTATTTCTAGGTCAAATTCTTGAAGGAGTAGGATCCAGCGGATCAATCTTGGTTTGGCATCTTTCTTAGTGAAGAGATATTTCAGAGCAGAGTGATCGGTATAAACAATCACCTTAGCTCCCACTAAGTAAGATCTAAACTTGTCTATGGCAAAGACTACAGCCAAAAGTTCCTTTTCTGTGGTTGCATAGTTTAGCTGGGGGCCAGTCAGGGTCTTACTAGCATAAGAAATAGCATAATGCTTCTTATCTTTAGTTTGACCAAGGACGACCCCCACAGCATAATCACTAGCATCACACATGATTTCGAATGACAAATTCCAATCTGGGGGTTGGATGATTGGTGCCGAAGTTAGAGCCTTTTTCAAAATATTGAAAGCTTGTAGAGAATCCTCGTCAAATTTGAACGGGACGTCTTTTGCTAATAGGCTCGTTAAGGGTCTAGCGACCTGTGAGAAATCCTTAATAAACCTTCTATAAAAGCCGGCATGGCCCAAGAAGCTTCGGATCTCTCTCACAATAGTGGGTGGTGGCAATTGTTCAATTATATTGATTTTGGCTTTATCCACTTCTATCCCACGTTCTGAAATTCGATGGCCTAGGACAATTCCTTCCCGCACCATGAAGTGACACTTTTCCCAGTTAAGAACTAGGTCCTTCTCTTCACAGCATTGGAGGACTTTGTCTAAATTGGCTAGGCAATCGTCAAAGGTTTTCCCATAGACCAAAAAGTAGTCCATGAATACCTCCATGATTTGTTCAATCATGTCGGAAAAGATGGACATCATACACCGTTGGAAAGATGCCGGCGCATTGCAAAGTCCAAAGGACATGCGTCTATAGGCATAAGTTCCATACGGGCATGTGAAAGTGGTCTTACTTTGGTCATCTGGATGGATTGGGATTTGGTGATAACCAGAATATCCATCCAGGAAGCAAAAGAAGGAATGGTTTGCCAATCTCTCTAGCATCTCATCTATAAAAGGAAGCGGGAAATGGTCTTTCTTTGTGGCTTTATTCAGCTTCCTATAGTCTATACACATCCTCCATCTAGTGACAGTGCGTTGAGGGATTAACTCGTTTTTCTCATTCTTAACGACTGTCATACCTCCTTTCTTTGGAACTACTTACACGAGACTTACCCATTCATTATAAGGAACTGGATAAATAATTCCCGCGTGCAAGAGTTTCAGAACCTCCTTTTTCACGACTTCACGCATAGCGTTATTAAGTCGTCTTTGGGGCTCTCTTGAAGAGGGTATCTCGGGATTGAGAGGGATACGATGGGTGCAGAGATTTGGACTAATTCCCTTCAGATCTTGAAGTGAATAGCCAAAGACAGATCGGTGTTTTTCTAAGACAAGGGTCAACCTACAGACTTCCTCTTCAGATAGCTTACTGCTAATAATTACAGGAGTCTCGAGGTCATTGTTTAGAAAAATGTATCTCAGGCCTTCAGGCAGAGGTTTTAGCTCTATGGAAGGTCGAGATGGCTTTTCCGATTCGTCTAAGCGAAACGGTTCATCTGTCTCGGCTTCTTCTTCGACAAAGAACTCAGAATCTTCTTCAAAATCAGGCTGAGCCAACTCATAAAGGGTAGAGGTTCTAGCTTGATCGAGAAGATCTGGTTCTGGTGGTTGTTCGACAATAGAATTTAATGCAAGAACGAAAGGTACTGAGTACTCTTTTCTACCGATTTGAGCATTAAAGTGCTCTTGACATGGTCCTTGCAAGGCAAGTATGGACCACTGTTGTCCTAAGAAGACGTCAAAAAGGACTACATCGAAAATGTAGAAATCTAAGACCATGTCCGCTCCATCTACTTGGATGGGGACCATCTTTAGGATTCCTTCACTTTCCAAGATGTCACCATGTGGGTCTCTTAAACACCGTTTAGTTGGATGTCGTTGAAGGTCGGGGAATGTTCTGGATACGTAATTACTAGCAAGAACATTAATTCCCACGACAGGGTCGTAAAAGGCAAAGGCCCTTTCACCCCTAATTCGACAATCTATTACGCTAGGTACTTTATCTATGCGAGGGATGTTTTCTGATACTTCGGCTTCCATTGTCCATTCATGACTCATGACAGCCGAAAGTTCCAAAAGACGCTCTCGGCTATAGATTCCATCAGAGGACTCAGGAGGTGGTTTGTCGGATGGGAGAGCTTGAACGGAGTAGTTCATAGCATTTCCGTAATCCTCAAACACATCATCCTCTATCTCGCCCAAAAATTCCGGAAGAATTTCTCTCCCAGATGTGGACGGAATAGGCTCTGCTAAGCCCAACGAGCTAGACTTGGGCTCTTCTTGTTGTTCTACGGTCAAAACTTGGGTTTCTACGACTTCTTCCTCAGGGATTTCATCGGAAACTCCAGTATAAGGAGTATTCTCGAGGATTCTATCAAGAACCTCCTTTCCACCTTGTGGAGAAAGATGAAGAAACGCTCCACTTGACGAATGATCAAGGTGAAGAGCGCTTTCTTTCTCTAGACCGACATAAAAATGCTGAAGGAGCACTGGATCGGGTATGGCTAAATCGGGTCCTGAATTGATTAAACCAATAAAACGGTCCCAAGCCTCCCCTAACGTCTCCTTATCATTTTGTCTAAAGGTCAACACTTCTACTCGTAGTCGTACCACTCGGTGGACAGGGAAATACGTCAAGATAAACTTGGTCCGTAAAGTTCCCCAGTCTCCTCTAGCACTTCCCACGGTTCGAGCATGCCATGTTTTAGCTGCTCCCGTCAAAGTGAACGGAAACAACTTCGACTTGACAGTGTCGGGTGAAATGCCCGAAATGTTCAAGCATGCATAGACTTGCTCAAACTCACGTAGATGTATGTAGGGATTTTCGGATCCCGTAAACATGCTCTCCTGAACTTTGTTAATAAAGTCAGGGCGCAATTCGTAACTATCGGCATATATAGGTTGTGATGATAAATGCGGCTCTAATCGCGAACTCTTAGGAGCTGCGAATTGTAAGATAGATTGATTCTCCATGCGGAGAGGGTAAAGATGATCCTAACTCTAGTCTCAAAAATCAGCTATCGTTCCCCGGCAACGGCGCCAGAAAAGCTTGTTGACACCTCGAGTGGCACGCAGAAGAAACCGCAAGCGCATGACTGTCAGTTGTAGCTTTTCACCTCAGAGTATTCTGGGGTATCGAATCCACGAGGAACGCGAAGTGATTTTGAGAAAACTAGGGGGGTAAGGATATCTAGGATAGTTGAAGGGAACGGGCACTATCTACTGGAGTAGATCCTAGTTCTATTAGACTTCTAGTGATTTAAGTTCTTTACTAGTGTATTGTGGGCGTACTAGCCTTTACCACTGACTTAGGTTGAACGCTAACACAACGAGCCCTACTGTTAAACTAGACCAACTACGTGGTGGAATTCAAGGCGCACAGGGCTGTCACCACTTGCTTGCTACCACAGCTATCCGGTGGCCTAGCCGTATTCACTGGCAATATATAGCCTAAGTACCACACTTAATCTATATACTACTACTACTACTAGCCCTGTACTAGAACTAGAGCACTTGAAAGTAATATCAAGCAATGAAACAAACACACAAGTACTGAAAGTAAATACTGGAAGATAGAATAAGATACTAAGTTACCAAAGTTGAAGCGCAGAGCAGAGAGAAGCAGGGGTCTCCGACAACTCCGAAGCTCTCCAGACTTCTACTCTTCTCCTGTCCAGCTCCTCTTCTAGTGAGGCACTCACACTCTCTCTAATCTCTCTATCATAGCAAGTGTGCTACTCTAACCAAATGGTGAGGAATGGTGTGAGGCTCTCCGAATGAGAGCTCATGGGGCCTATTTTTAGTGCTAGGGAGCTAGGGGGGGTACTTATAGAGTGAGGGGAGGTCGGTTAGGGTTTAGGGGGGTGGCGCCCGCCACCAAACCCTGGCGCCCGCCACCTCACTGCCGTCCGTTGCTGCCGCCATTCATCCAACGGTCTTCATTTGCTCTCCCAAGTCGGTTTGAGGGCCGGTTAGGGTTTAGACACGTGTCCAAAGCCCACTATCCAGGTGACACTCTTCTTAGCCCTTGGATCAAACCGCCTTAATGTGCAATGGCCAAGATTTGAGCTTGAGGTGACTCCCACGGATCGATGACGTGGCTTGGGCCACTTTTGGCATGAGTGACCTGGCGGCCGCCAGTAATAGGTGGCGGCCGCCACCCTACTCAGGCCCAAATGGGCCAGAGTGGCTTGGCCTTGCTCCTGGTGCACTTGTTTGGCCCAATTTCCATTATTTCCTGCATTAAGATAAGAAACTATGCACATGTGGAAATAGGTTAGTTATAAACCAAATCTTCTACTTTTTATGTTGTTTTACCTTGGTTTTGGGTGAAATGTTGATGGTGAAATGATGCTTTAAGCACCGTCAACAATAAGCATGAATATCAATATAAATAGCTTATGCAATGCAAGAAACATATGAATATGCACATTTCAAATGCAACATACATGTTTATGAGCTTGCTCCCCCTATTTGTATGCTCAAATTTTAAGAGTTCAAGCTTCGAACCACTTGAAACTTTTATCCCCTTTTGTCTTTGTTACTCCCCCTTCCACTAGTATATATCTTTATAGCACTTTCTTTCTCCCCCTTTGTCAACAATTATCATAAAGGTGGAACAAAATTTTAAAGGAAGGAGGCAACTATTAGCATGAGATACATGTGAGGAGATCGAACTAAGTCAAGTTGTGGCTTAATCTAGCTCATGAAAATAAGGTATTTAACACGGTTTGCTCTAGAGTAAGCTTCTTCACACATCTTGCAATGGTTATCTTACTCACGTTGGTTAAACACATTTTGCTCACTTACTAGATCAAACACTAGAGTTAAAAGCTCACAAACTAGTTATATGCTACCACTAGATCAAGTCAAACATAGAAGCAATAGTGGTACCATATATACTTCAAAGTCATTTGATTTACCATGAATGAACCTAGATAAGCAATGTGATGGCTATATGAGCTAGAGCACAACCTAATAAGAATGAATGCACATGCCAAACAATTTCACCTTTGCTTTGTCGGAGGAGAGGCATGTCATATGTGGAGATGCATTCAACTCATGTTGGAGAAGTCTAGGATATTCAATTCATTCCTTAGCTTGCAAAACCTTCTCTCATCTAGTGGCTTGGTGAAGATATCGGCAAGTTGATCATCAGTGCCCACACTTTCAATAGATATGTCTTTCTTTGCTTGATGATCTCTAATGAAGTGATGCCTTATGTCAATGTGCTTTGTTCTTGAATGTTGAACCGGGTTGGTGGCTATTTTGACGGCGCTCTCATTATCGCATAGCAATGGGACTTGTCCAAACTTGACTCCATAATATTGCAATGTTGCTTTCATCCATAGCAATTGTGCACAACAACTACCCGCGAATATGTATTCGGCTTCGGCTGAAGGACCGAGAGTGCAACCAGAAAGCGACCAGAGGGAGGGTGAATGGGAGCTTCAAATTTCTTTTCAGAAACTTGTCGCCACTGTCCCGAGAATCAACCCCAAAGAGCAAACCCTAGAGTTTACAAGTGTCCACGACCCTTGAGACAGGGTGGATGCTTCCAAGAAGCACAGCGAGACACTATACAACTCTAGAAACCCAATGCAGAAGACGGAAACCAAAACCGACAATGGTCGAATGAACCACGGACGAACCACCGCAAAACAACACTGACCGGACTCACCCTGTGTCCGGTCAACACCCACCGGACGCGTCCGATCGAGCAAAAGCTGTTTTGGGACATTACTGGACTGGACCGGACTCTAGTAGACAGAGCGTCCGATCGAAAGCTCAGCGTCCTGTCACAGAGACAAAAACCGTGAACAGTGTAAGAGGTGAGTCCGGTCACGAAGTGGAGAAGCGTCCGGTCAAGAACGCAGTACGAAGATAGAGGAACTGTTCAACGACCGGACTCAGGGTCAGCGTCCGGTCACCCCGTTGAGTGAGTTCGGTCACCCCGAAAAACAGCTGTTCATCCACCAATTCGATCCAAACTCTCCCAAAATGAATGCTCTAGGGACCAAACTTGGAGAGAAGAGTCACAAGGATGATAGTGAGCTACTCATAGGAGATCATGGCTCGAACCTATCTCCAAATCGATGAATCGAAGAAATTCGGGGGAAGGGAGAAAAACTTGACCCAAAACGAAAATCGTCCGATCTACTAGCTCGTGAGGTTAGAGGAGAATTCCTTCGGTGGAAAGAAGTGCCTCACGATCTAGAACATCTCTGTTCAAATGGAATCGCAAAAGACGCAACGAACAAAGAGATCGATCGACGGGAAAAACATGGAGAAAAGCAATCCGTGAAGAACAAGAACAAAACGCGAATCTCAACCACGAATTTGCAACCGTGTGGCTACCACACGCTACAACAGTGAGATTACAGTCTCACTTCCTCAAAATCTCACGGACACAGAGGTATTGTTCTCTTCTCTGTGGATCTCAGTTCGCTATAGCAGGGAATAGGGAGAGCAGGAAACCCTAGAAGCAAAAGAGCAAATGACTGAGATACAATGGGAGGTGGGTGTCTCCCTCTACTTATCCTAATTCTAATTCCCACTCTACCCCTAACTAATTACAGAGCGAACCAGCTAAACCCTAGGGTTATTCTGGACCAACTCGTGGTAGGTGGTGATTCGACGGCCATGCCCGCACAACTTGTAGCGTTGCCTCGACGCAACCTCACCGATTGCCGCCACGTGCCGCCACCGCTCTGCACGTCCTTTTCTCGGACTTCGCCCCCGGTTTTGTGGCCCAAACCGGGAAACTAGCCTTCACGACCAACCCCCGGTTTTGAGGCCCAAACCGGGAAACCAGCCGTCCATCGCCTGAGTTTTGTGGCCCAAACTCAGAAACCCCGCAGCACCCAGGTTTTGAGGCCCAAACCTGGAAACCGTCCTCAGCCCGAGTTTTGTGGCCCAAACTCGGAAACCATCAACGCCAAGGTTTTGAGGCCCAAACCTGGAAACCGTCCACTCGGTGGTTTTTCTGTGGCTCAACCAACAAACCGAGCCGTAGAGGGGATGCACCGCCTGTGCACCCCGTCTACCCACGAGTCTTCGCTCGTCGCTGTCCCAGGCTGTCAACCACCATAGCTGATCCTCAGGCCACCGGTCCCTCAATCCAAGCCTCACGTCCGCCCTTCGCCACTCTCGGTCCATCGGCACGGCACGTCTCTACTTGACCTTCACCTTGCCTTCGATCACTGTATCCGTGCTCGAAACCTGCACAACACAAGCCAAAGAACATGCGATCGAACCCGTTGACAATCACTCATCACTCGAGACTTGGCATACACCCATGTATCCGCAATCTCCCCCTTGATGAGTGCATTGTCAACTACACACACAAATCATAATGAAATAGAAGAAAGAAGGAAGGAGGGGAAAGAACTCGACCAAATGACCCAAAAGCATAGCAAAGCCGAAGAAGGTCAAGTGGAAAGAGCAAGAAAACTTGGTCCCCAAAGACATGGGCAACGGCTCGACGCAACCAAGCAAAACAAAGCTAGCCCTCAAGAAGAGGTAGAACAGGCTCAACACCGCTAGCAGATACCAATTGAAACTCCAGAACAAAAGAGCTCGACACCAATTGAAAATCAATCTGAAACTCAAGCAAAATAGTGCTAGTCCTCAAGAAGAGGCAGAACGGGCTCAACACCACTAGCGAGAAAGCTCGATGCCAAACCTTACGGTCATCAAGAAGCAAAAGAAGCAAACTCCCCCTCAAATAGTGCATACAACTAGCCAGGAAGTCAACTCCCCCTTAGTTCAACTACATGATTTGTCAAAATTTCTCCCTTAGTTTAGTTAAACTACGGAAAGCGCATGATTTGTCAACTTTCTCCCCCTTAGTTGAAAATGCACCATCAAGCAATAAATGCATCATCAAGCTACTTTCTCCCCCTTGATAGAATATCTCCCCCTTCCAAAAAGCATATGAGTCAAAATGCAAGTTAGCAGCTTCAGGAATATAGTCAAGAGAATGCAAAGATGCTCTACAAAGTTCTAATCTGATGACTCAACAATATCCACAGCAAGCTAGCAAAGGCTCAAACTGATCACCAAATACGAAATATGAACAAGTGAGCAAAGTGAGCAGTTTTTAGCCAGAAAGGTATTCACCATCAAAAATAGCACTACACATGTGTAGAAAGGAAATCAAGCAAGTGCTAAACATGTATACAAGGTGAACTACCCCTAGCAAAGTTCAATCAACATGCTATAGAAAGAAACATACACTTGTGATCTCAAATTTTAATCGGAGTTGCAGCGGTGAAAATTCACAAGTTCAGAATTTAGCATGTGACTGCGAGAGGTTGAAAGCTTGTCATTGCCTAACTTTTCAACCGAGCTAAGCCTATGCAAAAGCAATCAGAAGCTTGAAACATCGGTTTCGGTCATACACTGCACGGCTCAAGTTTAACTCAAATGTGCAATGAGAAACAGTCTCGATACCGTGATGTGTTGACAAGCAATCCCATCTCGATCTTTCCAATTCACTTAACTTGGTTCAAGATTAAAGCAGAATATGAACATACCAAGCAAGTGAATGACTCAGAACTAGAGACATAGCAACCTAGCATATATGAAAAGCACAAGTGAATTCAACACATTCTATACATGCTAGTGGCATATCTCAATGGTGAATACTTTCAAGTTTTATGTTCATTAAGCAAATTCACCATTCATAAAATAGCTCTGCTCACAATATGTATCAGTGACCAGAAAGAGCATAAGCTACAAGTATCATCATAAAGCATCGGAGCAAATACTATACAGAGCATAGTCACATTCTAAAGATTATATACATGAAGCTCTGAATGTAAATATGCAAGATGAAATGCAAAGATGCATGATGAAACCAATTGCAAAACACAAAGTCACTCTATAATACAAGAACCAAAATGTTTCCCCCATCTAAAAGGGGAAACACACACCAAGCTCACCTCTCAACCTAGCAAAAGTTGATTGGTCCAAAGGCTTGGTGAAAATATCAGCCAACTGATGATGAGTATCGACATGGCGAAGGTGGATATCACCCTTCTCATAGTGGTCTCGCAGAAAATGAAAGCGCACATCAATGTGTTTGGTCTTAGAATGCAGCACGGGGTTCTTAGCAACGCTAATAGCACTCGTGCTGTCACAAAGCAAAGGAACGCGAGAAAAAATCAGACCAAAATCACGCAAAGTGGCCATCATCTAGAGCAATTGGGAACAACAGCTAGCCGCAGCAACATACTCAGCCTCCGTGGTAGACTGGGCGACACTAGACTGCTTGCGAGAAGACCACAATACAAGAGAAGAACCAATAAGCTAGCAAGTCCCAGAAGTGGACTTGCGCTCAATCCGGCAACCAGCAAAATCGGCATCAGAATAACCACAAAGAGAAAGGGTGGAGGAAGCAGAATACCAAATCCCCAACTTAGGAGTGAAGCATAAGTACCTCATAATGCGCTTGACTGCCTGACGGTGAGAGGTGCGCGGCGAAGACTGAAATCGCGCGCAGAGACACACCGCGAACTGGATGTCCGGGCGTGTCGCCGTCAGGTACAGCAGTGACCCAATCATACTCTGGTACTCCTTTTGGTCCACTGCTTCTCCTTCCTTGTCCGCATCCAGGGCCGTCGTGGTCGACATGGGTGTTGGAAGAGGCTTGGCCTCACCCATATCGAATTTCTTCAAGATATCCTTGGTATACTTACCCTGGTGTACAAACGTTCCCTCTCGAGATTGCTTGATTTGCAATCCGAGGAAAAACATTAACTCTCCCATCATGCTCATCTCAAATTCCCTGCTCATTGTATCTGCAAACTTGGCAACCAAAGCGTGAGAAGAACCACCGAAAATGATATTATCCACGTAAATCTGGACCAAGAGAGTATCAGTGCCTTGCTTGAGGAGAAAGAGCGTTTTATCCACACATCCCATTTTAAAAACCTTAGCAAGCAAAAAGGTTTTCAACCTATCATACCAGGCTCTAGGGGCTTGTTTCAAACCATACAAAGCTTTGTGAAGTTTAAAAACATGATTTGGAAACTTGGGATTTTCGAAACCGGGGGGTTGTCTCACATACACCTCCTCTTCTATGTAGCCGTTTAAGAAGGCACTCTTGACATCCATTTGAAAAAGTTTGAAACCTTTGGATGCAGCAAAAGCTAAGAGTATCCTTAAACTGAGATTCGACTTAAAACGAATCTCATAGTCATCATCAAAAAGTTGCGAAACAGAAAGAAGATTAAAATGCAAGTTAGAAACAAGAGCAACATCGCGCAACACAAAGTGCTCATGAACTCGCACCGACCCACGAGACAACACCTTACCTTTGCTATTGTCGCCGAAGGTGATAAACTCCTTTCCAGCGACTGGACTAAGGCTGGAGAACCACTTGGCGTTTCCGGTCATGTGCCTCGAGCAACCGGAATCCACCAACCGTTTTACCTACATCAATAAAAATACATAGGGTGAGCATACGGTCCAACACTGGGGTTAGTGAAGTAGGAAGAATACCAGTGTTGGGCCGGCTGCTCAAAAGAACGGTTAGCAGAAAAACCATTCCTAGCACGCCTACGGGAAGAGCGATCACCACATAGAGGAAAACGTGGTCCGCTAAGGGAGGAGCGTCCATCGTGATACTCAAAACGCGATGGGGGAAAACGCTCAACTACAAAGCCACCCCACGGGGTCCATATCCCACAACTGTAGGCTCCCGCCGGGCACGTTATTTTCGCGGCCTAGGCCTAGGAACTTGAGGGTTTGGACCTCTAGGCCTAGCAGCACGCCTCTGAACATTTGGCACATGTACATCATGGAAAGGACGGTATATGTCCGTGTTGTTCATCTCCTTTACACGGCGCGCCTCTCTCTTGCGCCGAAAGCAGAACTCACTCAAGTGTCCATCTCTCCCACAATGCTCACAATGGTACCTCACCGCTCTCATAGGGGGTTGTTGGTACTCACGGTAGTGGGTATGGATCACTTTGCCCTTCTGTGGCATAAGCTCCTCTTGGATGGGTGGCATGGTGTCTAGCTTGTTCTTGAGGTGGTTTGGTTTTGGAGCCCATGATTGTTTCTTGGGTGGAGCTCTCGAGGGTTCCACAAAAACACCATCCTTGGTGTTAGGCTTTAGAGGCTCTTTGGGTGGAATCTTGGTAAGCTTGGGAGTAGTGGTGGAGTTGGGCTTCTCACACGGGTTCAGACCACTCGACTCTCCAATCTTCCCAAAAGATGAAGCGCACTCAACGCCCTGAGCAAAGCCTACACCTAGACCTCCAGCAGCACGCTTGAACTGGGAGATCATCATCCCAAGCTGCGGCTCACCACTCGACACCCATGACAAGATGGTCCGAAGGTATATGTTTTCCTCCTCGGTTTGCATCTTGTCATGCTTCACGTTTGCAATCTCCATCTCCAAACCCTCACACAGAACGCACCTGGTCACACGCGTGCTATCCGAGCTGGCCTTCTCAAGAGTCACAATCTTGGCATTCTTCTCTTCCAACTTGGATTGCAAGCCCGCACAGGACTTGCACGCACACAACAGCGAGGATCTAGCCTTCAACTCATCCACCTCTCCTACCAACACAACATACTTACTTCTCAAATTGAGAAGGTCAGTCATGTGTGTGGAACACATCTCGCACTCATCCTCATCTGTGACAACAACGGTGGACTTGACAGATTCAAGTTCTTTCACCGTATCCTCCCACTTCTGTCCTCTCTCTAGCAGCGCGCCTAAGCAACTTGTCTTGACTCAGGAGAGCGGCAGTAAGTTTCTCGACCTCAGCAGAAAGCTCGTCGGGGGGTCTGGGATACTTGGGAGGTGTCGTCGTCGTCGTCATCGTTCCGAGGGATGTCCTCCAGCTCGCCGTCGATCTCCTTGCCGAGGGCCATGGTGCAGAAGCCCTCGTCGTCGGCGAAGAAGCAGAGGCCGTTCAACTTGTCCTCGATCCTCTTCTTCTTCTCGGACTCGTTATCGCTTGAGGAAGCGGAGTCGTCATCCGAGTCGTCGACGTTGCTGAGCGTGGCGAAGAACGCACGCTACTCAGCCTGGGCCTTCTCCAAGTACTTCGTCTTGATGTACTCCTTGTTGAAGCCACCCTTCCGCTTGTGCTTCGCGGGAACGTACTTCTCCTTGCGCTTGCCAGAGTCGTACTTGTGCCCATGATCCGCCTTGCCAAAGGTCTGCTTGTTCTTCTTCGGGCAATTGGCGATGAAGTGGTTGGGGTCGCCGCACTTGAAACATCCCGAGCGTCCTCCTCCGTGGCGACGATTCATGCGGTTATTGTGGAACCGCGAGAACCGGTTGGCGAGCAACGCCAACTCGTTATCCCCCATGAACTCCAGCTGCTCCTCTGTGACAGAAAGAAGAGAAGAAAGTGCAAAGCCTCCAGAGGGGTTAGCAGAAGAGCCAGAAACTAAAGCCATTGACGAGCCAGAAGGATTTTCATAAGAAGCCCTCGCCATGGCGTCAATCTCACTGGACTTGAGCTTACTGAAGAACTCGTCGCATGTGAGGGTCTCATAGTTAGGTGATTCGATGATCGCCTGAACCTTTGAGTCCCACACCGACCGATCGAGAGTGTGCAAAAGCTTCAAATCTCTCTCATGATCGTCGAAAAGCAACAGCTCCTTGTTAGCCCTCATCCTGTTGACAATCACCTGAAAGCGAGCGAATAAACTTTCTATGCTCTCGCCAGGCATATGTCGAAAGTTCTCGTACTCTCACTTGTGCGACTCGTAGAGACGGGTTTTGACTTGAGTGGTTCCCTCATGGAAACGCATGAGGGTAGCCCAAATCTCCCGAGTGTTGGTAGTTCTTAGCTACACCTAGGATAGGGTAACTAAAGTAGCTATCTACTAATGCCAAGCGGGGTTGTCAGTCCCGACACTAGTAGGAGCTAGCTAGCAAGAATGCAATATACCAGGACGAGATTCTGCAAGCGCACAGAACTATCGTAGTAGCACTTCGCCTGGGAGTACCAGGTGTCGATTTATTTGATCCCAAGGGAAGGCTAGGGTGGTGTATGAGTTGAGTCAAGGAGGGGATGAGAGTCGAAGAAAAGAGAAAAGGGAAAAGGGGAGAAGAGAGGAGATGAAAGGCTAGAAAGAATGTATGGGTGGATAGGTAAGGATGATATGGATGGCTAAGGTAAGGTGGATGGATAGGTAGATAGAATGTGATAACTAAGGGTAACTAACTAATAACTACTAACTACTCCTAGATAACCACAGAGCAAGATAACTACGAAGCAAGATAGTTACGAAGCAAGGCAGGCAAAAGACAATAAAGCAACTAAGTTGAGTATAGTTTTATTCCTATCTTGTCAAGTATCGAGGCGTACTAGCCTTTACCACTTACTTAGGTTGAACGCTAGCACAACGAGCCTTACTGTTAAACTGGACCAACTACGTGGTGGAATTCAAGGCGCACAGGGCTGTCACCACCTGCTTGCTACCACAGCTATCCGGGGGTCCAGCCGTATCTGAAGGTAAGTCTATAACTAAGCACCACGCTTAACTATATTCTAACTATCTCTACCCTAGCTTTGAATAGAGACACCCTTGCGGACGTCAGAGCAAATACTTGACTTAATAAGATAAACACTAAACTAACTAAGCAACCTATTGGCAAAGATCAATCACTAAGCACACTAGAGATTAACTACTATGGCTAAGTGAACTGAACTGTAGGATAGCTAGGCACTCAAGCAATCAATCAAGTATACAACTCAATACTGATAAGTAGAATAAAGTAATACTTGAAATGATGAACTAGAATATAGTAAAGTGCTTGAGATACAAGAGCAAAACCTGAACTGGAAATGAAGGAAGACTCTTCCCAGCTCCAGAACCGATCACTCGCACACCTCTACTCTTGAGCTAAGCCTTGAGCAGCGCTACCGCGAGGGCAAAGATGCCTTGCTCTACTAGCTACCTACTTGCCTAAGCTCTCTGAGCTCTCACTTGCTTGCTTCTACTTGCTTTGCTTCTCTTGTGTTGTGGTGGTACTGGTGTGTATGAAGCAGTGTCGCCAGGGGGGTATTTATAGTCTTGAGGAGTGAGGGGGGTACTTATAGGGGGTAGCCAGCCGACCTAGGGCTAACCCTAGTGGCGGGCGCCAGCCCTAGGTGGCGGCCGCCACCTCCCTCACCTTTGGATGCACCGCCTTGGCTTCAACAGCATCTAGGTGGTTGTCCAAGGCGGTTTGGAGGTCGGTTGCATGTCCTAGCAACCGCCATTCAGCCTTGATCCACGACACTTCATCCTGAGCCGTCCGATGCCACTGACCTAGTGACCAAGGGCCAAGATTTGGCCTTGGGGAGGTCACACGGATCGGTGACGTGGCAGGGAGTGGAGCTTGGGCCAACCCAAGTGGCGAGCGCCACTTAGAGGTGGCGGGCGCCACCCCCCTTAGGCCCATTTGGGCCCTGCTGAGTGGGCTTGTCTCCTGGTGGGTCCAAATGTCCAAATTTGGTTCAAATTCTGCATTCAAATAAAATTCTATGGACATGTGGAATTCGGTTAGTTTGAAACCTATTTGACTACATTTCATGCCTTTTTGGTGAAGTTTAGGGTCAAATGTTGATTGTAAAACAGGTGTTTAAGGACCATCAACACCGAGCCGTAGCGAGGTGAGAAACACGATCAAACTCCGTCATGCTCAAACATGAGAAAAGAGCATTATGGGCTCGGCTATTGGCATCGTGCTCATCGATCTGATGCTGAGTCACACGAGCAGCCAAGACCACGTAATCAGCAGAGTTGCAAATATCCCAAATGGAAGCACCAATACTCTACAGATAGGCCGACATGCGTATCTTCCAATACACATAGTTCGTCCCATCGAAAAATGGCGGTTTGCCCACGCCGCGATCCATGTCGCCTTCTGTGGATCTGGAACCGGCTAAGTTGGAAGATCCTTAACCCGCTCCGATACCAATTGAAGGACCGAGAGTGCAACCAGAAAGCGACCAGAGGGGGGGGGGGGGGGGTGAATGGGAGCTTCATTTTTTTTTTCAGAAACTTGTCACCACTGTCCCGAGAATCAACCCCAAAGAGCAAACCCTAGAGTTTACAAGTGTCCACGACCCTTGAGACAGGGTGGATGCTTCCAAGAAGCACAACAAGACACTATACAACTCTAGAAACCCAACGCAGAAGACGGAAACCAAAACCGACAATGGTCGAATGAACCACGGACGAACCACCGCAAAACAGCACTGACCGGACTCACCTTGCGTCCGGTCAACACCCACCAGACGCGTCCGATTGAGCAAAAGCTGTTTTGGGACCTTACTGGACTGGACCGGACTCTAGTAGACAGAGCGTCCGGTTGAAAGATCAGCGTCCGGTCATAGAGACAAAAACCGTGAACAGTGTAAGAGGCGAGTCTGGTCATAAAGTGGAGAAGCGTCCGGTCAAGAACGCAGTACGAAGATAGAGGAACTGTTCAACGACCGGACTCAGGGTCAGCATCCGGTCACCCCGTAGAGTGAGTCCGGTCACCCCGAAAAATAGCTGTTCATCCACCAATTCGATCTAAACTCTCCCAAAACGAATCCTCTAGGGACCAAACTTGGAGAGAAGAGTCACAAGGATGACAGTGAGCTACTCCTAGGAGATCATGGCTTGAACCTATCTCCAAATCGATGAATCAAAGAAATTCGGGGGAAGGGAGAAAAACTTGACCCGAAACGAAAATTGTCTGATCTACTAGCTCGTGAGGTTAGAGGAGAATTCCTTCGGTGGAAAAAAGTGCCTCACGATCTAGAACATCTCTGTTCAAACAGAATCAAAAAAGACGCAACGAACAAAGAGATCGATCGACGGGAAAAACATGGAGAAAAGCAATCCGCGAAGAACAAGAACAAAACGCGAATCTCAACCACGAATTTGCAACCGTGTGGCTACCACACTCTACAACAGTGAGATTACGGTCTCACTTCCTCAAAATCTCACGGACATAGAGGTATTGTTCTCTTCTCTGTGGATCTTAGTTCGCTATAGCAGGGAATAGGGAGAGCAGGAAACCCTAGAAGCAAAAGAGCAAATGACTGAGATACAATGGGAGGTGGGTGTCTCCCTCTACTTATCCTAATTCTAATTCCCACTCTACCCCTAACTAATTACAGAGCAAACCAGCTAAACCCTAGGGTTATTCTGGACTAATTCATGGTAGGTGGTGATCCGATGGCCACGCCCGCACAACTTGTAGTGTTGCCTCGATGCAACCTCACCGATTGCCGCCACATGCCGCCACCGCTCTGCACGTCCTTTTCCCGGACTTCGCCCCCGGTTTTGTGGCCCAAACTGGGAAACCAGCCTTCACGACCAACCCCCAGTTTTGAGGCCCAAACCAGGAAACTAGCCGTCCATCGCCTGAGTTTTGTGGCCCAAACTCAGAAACCCCGCAGCACCCAGGTTTTGAGGCCCAAACCTAGAAACCGTCCTCAGCTCGAGTTTTGTGGCCCAAACTCGGAAACCATCAACGCCCAAGTTTTGAGGCCCAAACCTAGAAACCGTCCACTCAGTGGTTTTTCTGTGGCTCAACCACCAAACCGAGCCGTAGAGGGGATGCACCGCCTGTGCACCCCGTCTACCCGTGAGTCTTCGCTCGTCGCTGTGCCAGGCTGTCAGCCACCACAGCTGATCCTCAGGCCACCGGTCCCTCAGTCCAAGCCTCACGTCCGCCCTTCGGCACTCTCGGTCCATCGGCACGGCACGTCTCTACTTGACCTTCACCTTGCCTTCGATCACTATATCCGTGCTCGACACCTGCACAACACAAGCCAAAGAATATGTGATCAAACCCGTTGACAATCACTCATCACTCGAGACTCGACATACACCCATGTATCCGCATCGGCGGTAGAGAGTGCAACACTATTTTGCTTCTTTGATGACCATGAGACAAGTGATCTTCCAAGCAATTGACAAGTGCCCGATGTGCTCTTCCTATCCACCTTGCATCCTGCATAGTCGGAATCCGAGTATCCAATTAATTCAAATTGAGAGCCCTTGGGATACCATAGTCCAACATTTGGAGTGTGCTTCAAATATCTCAATATTCTTTTGGTTGCCTTCAAATGACTTTCCCTTGGAGAAGCTTGGAACCTTGCACACATGCACACACTAAACATAACATCCGTTCTTGATGCGGTCACATAGAGTAAGCTTCCAATCATTGACCGATACAACTTTTGATCCACCATATCACCACTCGAGTCACTATCCAAATGTCCATTTGTGCCCATTGGAGTGGTTATTGCTTTAGCTTCATCTAACCCAAACTTCTTGAGCATGTCCTTGATGTACTTGCCTTGACTAATGAATGTGCCTTTCTTCATTTGCTTGATTTGTAGACCAAGGAAGTAACTAAGCTCTCCAATCATAGACATCTCAAACTCTTTTGCCATCATCTCCCCAAACTCTTCACAAAAGTCTTGGTTGGTTGATCCAAAGATAATGTCATCCACATAGATTTGCAACACAAACAAGCTACTTCCAATTTTCTTGGTGAAGAGAGTGGTGTCAACCTTCCCAATCTTGAACCCTTTTGCTAACAAGAAGTCCCTCAATCTTTCATACCAAGCTCTAGGTGCTTGCTTTAGCCCATATAGTGCCTTCTTGAGCTTGTACACATGGTTGGGCTTCTTCAAGTCTTCAAACTCGGGAGGTTGCTCAACGTACACTAGCTCATTTATGAATCCATTGAGAAAAGCACTCTTCACATCCATTTGATAGAGCTTGATGTTGTGAGCACAAGCATATGCAAGTAGGATTCTAATGGCTTCCAATCTAGCAACTAGTGCATAGGTTTCTCCAAAGTCAATGCCTTCCATTTGAGTGTATCCTTGTGCAACCAATCTTGCTTTGTTCCTTACAACAATGCCATCTTCATCTTGCTTGTTCCGGAAGACCCATCTGTACCAATAACATTTGTGTTCTTTGGTCTTTCCACTAACTCCCAAACATCATTGCGGGTGAAGTTGTTCAACTCTTCATGCATTGCATTCACCCAATCAACCTCCATCAAAGCTTCATCAATCTTGGTTGGCTCAATAGATGATACAAATGAGTAGTGTTCACAAAATGAAGCCAATCTTGATCTTGTTTGCACACCACTTCTTATGTCACCAACAATTTGATCTAAAGGATGATCTCTTGCAATGTGTGTTGGTTGGAGCACTTGTTCCGGTTGAGCACTTGCACTTGCACTTGGATGAGCCACTTGAGAGCTACTATCATCTTGTTGATCATGAGAACCACTAGATCTTGCAACATCATTGCCGTGCATGGTTGGAGGTGAGAGCACTTGTTCTTTGTCATCTTCAATGTCAATCACTAGCTTTGGCCTAATATCACCAATGTCCATGTTCTTCATAGCTTCGGCCAATTGTGTTCCTCTCACATCATCTAGATTATCTTGTTCTTCATGTGAGCCATTGGTTTCATCAAACTCAACATCATGGACTTCTTCAACGATTCTTGATGTGTTGTTCCACACTCTATAGGCTTTGCTTGTAGTGGAGTAACCAAGAAGTGTCCCTTCATCACATTTCTTCTCAAACTTTCCAAGTCTTGTGCCCTTCTTCAATATGTAACATTTGCACCCAAAGACCCGAAAGTAAGCAATGTTGGGCTTTCTATCATTGAGGAGCTCATATGGTGTCTTCTTCAATAGAGGGTGACAATAGAGTCGATTGCTATAGTAGCAAGCCGTGTTGATTGCTTCGACCCAAAAAGAATCACTCACATTGTATTCACTAAGCATAGATCTTGACATATCAATGAGTGTCCTATTCTTCCTTTCAACTATCCCATTGGATTGAGGTGTATACTTGACCGAGAATTGATGTTTGATTCCAAACTCATCACATAGCTCATCAACTCTTGTGTTTCTAAACTCACTTCCATTGTCACTTCTCACTTTCTTGATTCTTCTATCAAACTCATTTTGGCTTCTCTTGACAAAGGTTTTGAATACGCCAAACACTTCACTTTTGTCAACAAGAAAGAAGACCCATGTGTATCTTGTATAGTCATCCACTATCACAAAGCCATACTTGTTTCCCCCAATACTTGCATATGTAGTTGGTCCAAACAAGTCCATGTGCAACAACTCAAGTGCATGTGTAGTGCTCATCATTCCTTTGTTAGGATGGGTGTTTCCAACTTGCTTTCCCATTTGGCATGCACTACATAGCTTGTCCTTTTCAAAGTGAACAACTTTTAGCCCTCTCACCATGTCATGCTTCACTAGCCTCTTTAGTTGCTTCATTCCAACATGTCCCAAGCGCCTATGCCATAGCCAACCCATGCTTGATTTGGTGAATAAGCATGTTGTCAATTGAGCTTCACTAGCATCAAAGTCCACCAAATAGAGATTCTCATATCTAAATCCTTTGAAGATCACATCACTTCCATCAACACTCACAATCTCCACATCATCAACACCAAAAATGCATTTGAATCCCAAATCACACAATTGTGCCACTGGCAATAAGTTGAAGTTGAGAGATTCCACTAATAGCACATTTGAGATGTTCAAGTCATTTGATATTGCAATCTTGCCCAAGCCTTTGACCTTGCCTTTCTTGTTGTCACCAAATGTGATAGCATTTGCATGATCATTGCCACTAGTGTTGATTGATTTGAACATTCTACCATCTCTGGTCATGTGTTGAGTGCACCCACTATCAAGCACCCAATGCCTTCCTCCGACTTTGTAATTAACCTACAAAAAGGATTAATTCCTTTTAGGTACCCAAATCTTTTTGGGTCCTCCAAGGTTAGTAACCAAGCTCTTGGGCACCCAAATTGACTTCTTCTTTGGGCCAACCATGGGTGCACCAATGTACTTAGCCTTCACGCCATTAGTGCCCTTAGTAAACATATAACAAGAATCAAAGCGAATAGATGTAACATGAGCATGCTTCTTGTTTTTATTCTTGTTAAAGCAATGTTGCTCTATATGCTCGGATTGCTTGCAACTATTGCAAAACCGACCGTTGCTCTTCACAAAACAAGTCTTGTGAGGAACAAAAGTCGCCTTGCCCTTCTTGGGGGGTATATGAAAGGTCCAAATAGGCTAGGGGGGGGGGGGTGAATAGCCTAATTAAAAATCTACAAAATTACTTAGGCAAACACTATTAGTATAATAAATGGCGAAGCTTATCGCGCTAGCCTAATAGTGTGTTGCAAGCCACCTATCCAACAATTCTACCTAATATTTCTATGTCACACAATCAACTAGAGCTAATAACAAATGCGGAATAGAACAATTTGGCTCTAGCACAAATATGATATACAAAGAATGTATATGAAACAAGTGTGTGCACAAGATATACTAAGAAAACTAATCACAACTAACTAATCAAGATAAATGACAAAGGAAGAATATCTACACAAAGGAAATAGCTTGAGGTAATTACACAAAGTAAATGAGCTAGATAGAGGTGGTTTCACCGAGCCTTCGGGATCGCCTAGTAGAGAGCCAATCACCGGTGAAATCCACTCGTGAAGCCAATCACCAATGAAGAGTGCACAATCACAATAAGCACAAGGGACACCAAGATTTATCCCGAGGTTCACGTGCTTGCCGGCACGCTACTCCCCGTTGTGTCGACCAACACTAGGTGACCCGGTGGCTAATTGGCGCAAAGCCAAGCTCACAAAGAGCGCCACAAGAATCTACCACTAGTGAGGTAGCTCGATGACATGAGCAATCCACTAAGGATGCCTCTTGCCGCTCCGGCGAGGTGAGACTCCAAGACCTCTAACAAACACGAACGGTGGTGGCCAAGAACAATCACCAATCTTGCCAACGACCACCTCAACGCCTCCAAGCTGTCTAGGCACCGGCAAATGCCAAGAGTAACAAGAAACTCAAAGCCAATGCGAAGAACTAGTGCCACTAGATTGAACTCTTTCAAATCACGCACTAGATCACTCAATCTCACTTGGTTTGATCAAATCAACTTGGGAGATGAGTTGGAAGGCTTGCCAAAGCTCACTAGAATGCTTAGGAATCAAAATGTGCAAGAGAGATGCCTAGCAAGCCGGCCAAGCCCCTTAAATAGGCCACACAAGTCGGCCTAGCCGTTGGACCCGAAACAGAGGCATCGGACGCGCCGGTGTCGGGGCCATCGGACGCTCCCTCAGCGTCCGATGCTCCGTTGAGCACCACGTGTCCTTCTGCTACAAATTCAGCCCGTTAGATCCCAACGGTCAAATTCCTTCGCGCCACGGTTAATGTGGCATCGGACGCACCGATGCCAAGCATCGGACGCTCCGATGCCACTCACTCTTTTCAGCTCGTTTTGGCGCTTCATCGGACGCGCCAGAACGATAGCACCGGACGCTCAACCCCTGCGTCTGATGTCACAACAGAAAGGTTCCAGAACGCTCCAAAACACATCGGACGCGTCCAATGGATCAGCATCGGACGTAGCCCAGCGTTCGATGCTCCCTGGAAAGCACGCTCACGCCACATCATAACCATCAGACTCTGCAACAGTGTTAAACCATCATCCGTTGCCAGCGTCCGATGCTCCCTCAACAAATGTCAGTGGTTAGGGTTTGCCATCGGACGCTCGGCCCAGCGTCCGATGCTGCCGCCAGCAGCGTCCAATGCCCCTAACACATCACCTTTCAATTTCTAACTTCTACCCTTGCTTCCATGTGCCAACACCAAAGTGTTTCATTACTTGTGTACGTGTGTTAGCATTTTGCAAAGCATTTTCCAAGGGTTTTGTTGGTCACTCACTAGGTCTATAGCATCGATATGTTAGAGAACACCTAGTGGCACTTGAACACCGCATAAGCCGTTAATAATCTCCTCTTAATAGTACGGCTATGTATCCTAAATGTGATCACACTCGCTAAGTGTCTTGATCACCAAAACAAAGAGCCCTATAGGTTATACCTTTGCCTTCGGGTTTCTTAGCTCCATCTCTTCTCTTCTTTTTATCACCATAGGTAGAGCACTTGATC
Source organism: Coix lacryma-jobi var. lacryma-jobi (assembly GCA_009763385.1). NCBI lineage: Eukaryota > Viridiplantae > Streptophyta > Magnoliopsida > Poales > Poaceae > Coix > Coix lacryma-jobi. The sequence continues at coordinate 55,431,534 of CM019824.1, forward strand.
TCTTGAGTTTCATATGGCCATCACCATCCTCCATGGTTGCCATCTTTGCTAGCTCCACTTGGCTTGGTCACAATCATTTCTTATAAGCTACACACATGCTTAGCAATAGGATTAGACCAAATAGGTTTCATCAATTAACTAAAACCAAACTAGGGCTTTCAGTATAGCCAAGTCCCTCCTTGTTGAGTGGAGACCTTTGGCTACCCAAGCACTTAAGCAAGCGAGCATCTCCACCATATGCATTGCCTAAGGCATGAGTGAGCTCGTTAACCTTGTTCTTAAGGTTCTTGTTTTCTACTACTAATGATGAGTTACATGTAGTAGAAGTAGACATTTTAATTGAGCTAGATGATGATGATGCATTGATAGGAGCAACAATAATAGGAGTGTAAAAAGATTCATCAAGTATATCACAAGTTACTCCTACATTGCATGTCTCTACAACATCCTCAATCTTACTTTGATCAAGGAGGGAGGAGTGGGCTTCCTTAAGCCTACTGTGAGCTTGATCAAGCTTCTCATGGGCTTCCTCTAGCCTCTCATGAGTAGACTTGAGCTCATCAAAGGATTGCTCAAGAGCCTTGTTGGCCTTGTGCAATTCTTTGCACTCCTTCCTCTTAGTCTTAATGTAAGAGTGAGCATCTCGTAGCATGCTTATGAGGTCCTCCTTTGAGTACTCCTCATCATCATCACTCTCACTCTCACTCTCATCGGATGATACCTTAGTGGCCTTAGCCATGAAGCATGTCGATGGAGCGTTCTGGATAGAAGGCTTGCTTGAGATAGCAAGACTAGCCATAGCCTTTTTCTTGGTGGTCTTCCTCTCATCATCACTAGAATCACCATCATCGCTTGAGGAAGCATCACTATCCCATGTCACAACATAGGATGCACCCTTCTTCTTTTCCTTCTTCTTCTCCTTCTCCTTCTTGTTCTTCTTATGATCATCTTCATCATCACTAGATTGTGGACAATCCACAATGAAGTGATCTTTGCTCTTGCATCGATAGCATCTTCTAGTTGAGCTCTTGTATGAATCTCTTTTCTTCCTTGCCCCAAAGCTCTTCTTCTTCATGAACTTGCCAAACTTCTTGACAAAGAGAGCTATTTCTTCATCATCTAACTCATTGCCGCTTGTGCTAGCTTCATCATCACTTTCCTCCTTCTTTGCTTTGCCCTTGCTCTTGATCTTGGAGGATGACGCCTTGAATGCCACGGTCTTCTTCTTCTTCTCTTCTTCTTGGGCTCCCCCATCCCGTTCCACGCGGTATGTGTCTTGAGTGACCACATCACCTAGTACTTGGTTTGGGGTTACCATATCCAGCCCTTCTCTCACAAGGATGGTTACCAAGGTATCAAACCTAGATGGCAAGCATCTCAAGAACTTGTGAGAAAAGTCCTTGTCATCCACCTTCTCGCCCAATGCCTTTAAGTCATTAACAATCACTTGCAACCGGTGAAACATCTCCGGTATGCTCTCATCATCTAGCATCTTGAAAGTAGCAAGCTTGTCTTTGAGAATGTAAAGCTTGGCACTCTTCACGGCCTTGGTCCCCTCATAGGTCTCCTCTAATCTCTCCCATATTTCACTTGCTCTTTCAAGATTCTTGATTTGCTCAAAGACTTTGATGTCGAATGCTTCATAGAAAAGGTTGATTGCCACATCATTCCATTGAAGCTTCTCTTCTTCTCTTGGAGTTGGATCGGTGGAGTCAATCACAGCAAAGTCATGCTCGATCACATCCCATATCTTCCTATTCATGCCCCTTGTGAACGCGCACATCTTCCGCTTCCAACAATCGAAGTTGGTGCCGTCAAAATGTGGTGGCTTCCCCCATATAGTTGATTTGAGCCATTGCAACACCGGAGGTTGTAAATCCTCAAACAAACGGTGACTTGGCTCCGATACCACTTGAAAAGTCTGAATATCTAGAGGGGGGGGGGGTGAATAGCCTATTTAAAAATCTAGAATCCTGAAACTCACAGCTCAAAACGGATATCAGAACACACAGTCGGTACTACCGACTATGGGGCCGGTACTACCGGCTCCAAGGGTCGGTACTACTGACAACCTAGGAACAACTACGAAATTTAGATGAACGAGATGCAAAATTGAATCTAGCTTATGCCAAGGCTTTCCTAAGAGATGTAGATGAAGTTTATACCTTGTCCAAGTAGTGGCTTCTCCCCAAAGAGTAGATCGAGCCTTCCCACACTTAGAATGAGAGAAGAGGGAGGAAGAACACAAAGAACAAGCGTACAAACGAAATAATCCAAGATGTAAATCCAACAAGCACACGAGACACGAAATTTAACCCGAGGTTCGACCACTTCACTAAGAAGTACCTACGTCCCTATTGTTGAGGTGACCACGAAGGTCGGAGTCTCTTTCACCTCCTTGCCTCACTCAATCAACCACAAAGGCTAGTTGAGTTTCTTCACTAAGAATCAGAGGGTAATACAAACACTTCGGAGTGCCCTCACAAGTGAGTCCAATCATGGGCAACAACCGAAGAACACCTAACCGGCTAGGGTTCCAAGAACCCAAGAGTAAAGAACACAAATCAAGCCAGAGAGATGTTGGATCCAAGTGCTCAAGACATAGATCGATGCTTCTCACTCTCTAATCTCACTTCCCTAGCTCAAAGCTTGCAAGAGATTCACTCTAGAATCAAAGGGGGAGAGAGAGGAGGTTAGTCAACACTTGGGAGCTCTCTTTCTTGTGTTTGGGTGCAAGGAATCGGAGAGGTGACAGTTGGAAGCCGGCCGAGCGGCTAGTTAAACAAGTCACGCTGCGCCACGGTCGGTAGTACCGACCCATAGGTCGGTAGTACCGACTACATCAACAACGACCGTTAGATTGACCTTTCTAACACATCCGGAAGAGGGTTGGTAGTAGGGTCGGTACTACCGGCTCCGGTACTACCGGCCATATAACGGTACTACCGGTAGGCCAAATCTAGATCTACACAGAGAGCCTGAAAAACGACTTCGATCGCCGGTACTACCGAGGGTCGGTAGTACCGGCCCTATGGCGGTACTACCTTTAGGCCAAAAATGGCCCAACACAGAGAGCATGCAATCTATTCACGGAGGGGTCGGTACTACCGGCCACAGGGTCGGTACTACCGACTTCAGCAAACTGACCTCCGCGCTAAAACGGCCATAACTTTTAGCTCCGAACTCCGATTTCGATGATCTTGGACATTTTGGAAAGCTTATTCAGAGGGATACACAACCCACATGAATACAAGATCCAAAGCACAAAGGATTAGTACAGAATTCCAATCCAAGACCCAACCAAGAGTTCGGAACACACCAAAAAACTTCCTTCTCTTCTCTTCTCCGAGTTGATCCAAATCAACTCCAACACCTTCTCCTTTGCAAATGTGCCAACACCACCAAGTGTACACCATCATGTGCATGTGTGTTAGCATTTTCACAATCATTTTTCAAAGGATTTTCACTTCACTCACCACGCCACTCGATCCTAGCAACAACGCAAAGTTAGATCGCTCAAGGTGGCACTAGATGTTAGACATCATGAGCACTTTTCACCACATCTAGCTAGCCTAGTTTGTATCCCTCTTGATAGTCTGGCTTACCTATACTTAAGATTAAAAGTAAGAAATAATCTACCACTTGAGCAAAGCATCTTTTCTCTTCTTCATTTCACCAATGGTAGAGCACTTGATCACATGAGTGCTTGTGGCCGTCACCATCCTCCATAGTTGCCACCTTGCTAGCTCCACCACATGGTTTGGTCGTAATCCTTTCTCATAGGCTACACACATGCTTATCAATAGGATTAGACCAAATAGGTTTCATCAATTAACCAAAATCAAACTAGGGCTTTCAAGGGCGGACGTGAGGCTTGGACCGACGGACCGGTGTACTGAGGATCAGCTGTGGTGGCTAACAACCTGGGATAGCTACAAGTGAAGACTTGCGGGTGGACGGGGTGCACTGGCGGTGCATCCCTCTATAGCATCGGTTTGGTGGTTGAGCCCTAGAAAAACCACCGGGTGGATGGTTTCTAGGTTTGGGCCTCAAAACCTGGGTACTGGCTGGTTTCCGAGTTTGGGCCTCAAAACTCGGGCCGAGGACGGTTTCCAGGTTTCGGCCTCAAAACCTGGGCGATGGCGGGTTTCTGAGTTTGGGCCACAAAACTCAGCCGTGGACAGGTTTCCCGGTTTCATCCTCAAAACCGGGGGGAGGTCCAGGAAAATGGACGGAGGGCGAGTGGCGATATGTGGTGGCATCGAGTGAGGTCGCGTCGAGGCGAAGCTACCATATGAGCGGGCATGGCCGTTGGATCAACATCTACTTCAAGCTAGTCCAGAATAGCCTTAAGGTTTAGTTGGTTCGCTCTCTGTATTATTAGGGGTAGAGTGGGAATATTGTTTAGGATAAGTAGGGGGAGACACCCACCTCCCCATGCATCTCAGTCATTTGCTATTCACCTCTAGGGTTTTCTGCTTCTCATTCCCTACTGTAGCTACTGAGATCCGCAGAGACGGCTAATCATACCTCTGTGTATTTGGATTTTGTGAAAACGGGACCGAATTCCCGTTGTCTCCTCGTGGGGACGATTTTCAGCTGGAATTCATGGTTGTGATTCGCGTTCTTGACTTGTTCTTCGCGTTCATCTTTTCTCCACGTTTTTCCCATTGCTCGATCTCCGTCTATGCTTCCTCTTTCTCAAATCCATTTGAATCAACTTGTTCTTTGTTGTGAGGAGATCATTTCCACCGAAGGAATTTAACCACAACCTCACGAACAAGTAGATCGGGTCGATTTGAGTTCCGTAGCAACTTTTTCGTTCTTGCACCAATTTCTTTGATTTCCCGGAGTTTGAGTTGTTTTGAGCGGATGATCTTTTAGGGATAGTCTTCCAGCTACCTTGTGATCATCTTCTCCAAGTTTTGGGAATGAGTGATTTGGTTTTGGATCGGATTTGGGAGAGGGGCAAAATTGTTCGCCCTCTCTGCACAGCCGCAGACAGTTTGCCACCAGGGGCGCGGACAGTCCGGGCATCGGGGAGGTAGCCTGATCAGTGGCTGTGCGCCTCGGTGTTTCGGCCAGAGAAACACCAGCGGACAGTCCGTCGTTGACAGGCGCGGACAGTCCGGGAACGTCCAGGGAGCTTTCAGCAGACTTGTTGTTTTCCCACTTTGGCCGGTGGATAGTCCGCCACTGGGCAGACAGTCCGGGATCGTACCCGCGGATAGTCCGTGCCCCTGCTGAGTGTTGAGATTTTGTGTGTTTGCTCTCCCGGCTTTTCGGTCTTGTTTTCGGACTTCTCGTTTGCTCCTAGAGTTCACCAAGGAACCTCTCTAGGTATCTTTGCCACCCGTTGGTATAGGTATTTAGAGAATTCCCGACGTAGCCTTCTATCTACGTTTGGGGGTAGGTTTTTGGGTTTGGACTTGACTCGGTGCTTGCGAGTTTTGGGTTGCTCTTTGTGGTGGTGCCTCGCTGTGATCCTAGGGATCATCCACCCTCTTTCGGAGGGTCGTGGGCATCACGTCTGTGTTCGAAGCATTCAGGGTTGTTTTGTGGGACAGAGGCCAGAATTTTGAAAGAAATTTTTAGGCTCCCATTCACCCCCCTCTGGTCGCCTTGGTATAGAATTCTCGGTCCTTCAAACTTTGGAGATGAGTGGGGAGGCTTGGCTATACTCATAAGAAAGCTTAGGAATCAAAATGTGCAAGAGAGAGTCCAAGTGAGCCGGCCAAGCCCCTTAGGCCACTCATGTAGGCCTAGCCGTTGGGCCAGAATCAGGACCATCGGACGCGCTGATGCTCGACCATCGGACGTTGCCCCAGCGTCCAATGCTCCAGATGGAGCCACGTGTCCCCTTGATATGAATTCAGTCCATCAGATCCCAATAGTCAAATTTTTTCGCGCCACGGTTAATGTGACATCGGACGCGCCGATGCCAGGCATCGGACGCTCCGATGCCACTGCTCTTTTCAGCTCTTTTCTGCGCCACATCGGACGTGCCGACACCCTCACATCGGACGCTCAACCCCTGCATCCGATGACCATGCAGAGAGGTTCCAGAAAGGGTCAAAACACATCGGACGCGTCCGATGGTTTGGCATCGGACGCAGGCCAGCGTCCGATGCTCCTTGGAAAGCATGCTCGCGCCACGTCATCACCATCGGACTCTGCAACAGTGTTTCCTCAACGTTCGTTGCCAGCGTCCCATGCTTCTTCAACATTTGTCAGCAGCTAGGGTTAGCCATCGGATGCTCGGCCCAGCGTCCGATGCTGCCGCCTCCAGCGTCCGATGCCGCTAACTCAGCATCTTTCACTTTCTAACTTCTACCCTTGCTTCCATACGCCAACACCAAAGTGTTTCACCACTTGTGCACGTGTGTTAGCATTTTACAAAGCATTTTTCCAAGGGTCTTGTTAGTCACTCATAGGTCTAAAGAATCAATATGTTAGAGAACTCCTAGTGGAACTTGAACACCGCATAAGCCATGAATTAACTCCTCTTAATAGTACGACTATGTATCCTAAATGTGTTCATTCCCACTAAGTGTCTTGATCACCAAAACAAAGAGCCCTATAGGTTATACCTTTGCCTTCGGGCCTCTTTGCTCCATCTCTTCTCTTCTTCATTTTACCAATGGTAGAGCACTCGATCTCTTCAATTGCATGTGGCCATCACCATCCTCCATGGTTTCCACCTTACTTGCTCCACCACTTGGCTTGGTCTCAATCCTTTCTTATAAACTACACACATGCTTAGCAATAGGATTAGACCAAATAGGTTTCATCAATTAACCAAAACCAAACTAGGGCTTTCAATCTCCCCTTTTTGGTAATTAATGGCAACCTATACAAAGATATGTGATTTAAATTTGAGTAACCACATTGATAGTATTAGCCCCCCCTACATATGTGTTATAGAATTTGGTTCTAAATTTGGCACATATGCATGGATATGAAATGTGGGTGAGCAACACTATCAATGATGATGCTAAGGCATAAAAATGGACCTTTGAAGTGTGATACCAATCGGAGTGCACAAGTTATACTATCCTTAGCACCATTTGTGACTAGACATACAACAAAACTCAAGAACCCGGTGAGATCAACACAATAATAAGGCTCTTGCACCATTTGAAATATAGGTATGTCTAGTTGCCATTCTATACATGCTAGTGAATCAATCCATCAAACAAGTCCTATCACTAGCATTCACCACATAAGCATGGATATCAATAAAATAGCTTATGCAATGCAAACAATCATATGAAAATGCACCTTTCAAATGCAACATACATGTTCATGAGCTTGCTCCCCCTATTTGAATGCTTCAATCCCACTTTATTTTTGTTATCTCCCCTTTCATTAGCATAACTAGTATATCTTTGTTGCATTTTCTCCCCCTTTGTCAACAATTATCATAAAGGTGGGGCATGTTTTAAGGAAAGGAGATAACTTTTACCATGAGGTTTGCATACTAAGTCAAGTTGTGGCTTAATCTAGCTCATGAGCATACGACATTTAACACGGTTTGCTCTAGAGTAAGCTTCTTCACACATCTTTGCAATGGTTATCTTACTCACATTGGTTAAACACTTATGACTCACCTACTAGATCAAACACTAGAGTTATAAGCTCACAAACAAGTTATATGCTACCACTAGAACAAGTCAAACATAGAAGCAATAGTGGTACCATATATACTTCAAATTCATTTGATTTACCATGAATGAGCCTAAATAAGAAATGTGATGGCTATATGAACTAGAGCACAACCTAATAAGAATGAATGCACATGCCAAGTCTCTGAGTGATGAGTGATTGTCAACTGGGATGATGCACATGTTCTTTGGCTTGTGTTGTGCAGGTGTCGAGCACGGATACAGTGATCAGAGGCAAGGTGAAGGTCAAGTAGAGACGTGCTGTGCTGATGGACCGAGAGTGGCGAAGGGCGGACGTGAGGCTTGGACTGAGGGACTGGTGGCCCAAGGATCAGCTGTGGTGGCTGACAGCCTGGGACAGCGACGAGCGAAGACTTGCGGGCATGGTGTTGCTTGGGTAGAGGACCTGGGGACACATGTCGGTGGACGGGGTGCACGGGCGGTGCATCCCCTCTACGGCTCGGTTTGGTGGTTGAGCCACAGAAAAACCACCGAGTGGACGGTTTCCAGGTTTGGGCCTCAAAACTTGGGCGCTGATGGTTTCCGAGTTTGGGCCACAAAACTCGGGCTGAGGACGGTTTCCAGGTTTGGGCCTCAAAACCTGGGTGCTGCGGGTTTGCTGAGTTTGGGCCACAAAACTCAGGCTATGGTCGGCTGGTTTCCCGGTTTGGGCCTCAAAACCGGGGGTTGGTCATGAAGGTTGGTTTCCCGGTTTGGGCCTCAAAACTGGGGGCGAAGTCCAGGATAAGGACAAGCGGAGCGGTGGCGGCACGTGGTGGCAATCGGTGAGGTTGCGTCGAGGCAACACTACCAGTTGTGCGGGCGTGGCCGTCAGATCACCAGCACCTTTGAGTTGGTCCAGAATAACCCTAGGGTTTAGCTGGTTCGCTCTGTAATTAGAGAGGGGTAGAGTAGGAAATAGAATTAGGATAAGTAGAGGGAGACACCCTCCTCCCATTCTATCTCAGTCATTTGCTCTTTGCTTCTAGGGTTTCCTGCTCTCCCAATCCCCTGCTGTAGCTAGCTGAGATCCGCAGAGAACCATACCTCTGTGTACTGGAGATTTTGAGGAAGTGAGGCCGTAACCTCACTGTTGTACCGTGTGGTAGCCACACGGTTGCAGATCGATGACTTGATTCGCGTTTTGTTCGTGTTCTTCGCGTTCTTCGTTTCTCCGCGTTTTTCCCGTCGCTCGATCTCTCTCTATACTACGTCTTTTCGAATTCCACTTGAATCAACTTGTTCTTTATAGTGAGGAGAACATTTCCACCAAAGGAATTTATCTCTACCCTCACGAACAAGTAGATTGGGTCGATTTCGTTTTCATGGCGCTTTTTCGGTTCATACACCTTCCCCTTCGATTTCCCGTTGATTGAATCGATTTGAGCGGATGATTTCTTGGGGATAGTCTCCTAACTACCTCGTGACCATTCTCTCTAAGTTTGGGATCAAGGGATTTTGGTTTGAATCGATTTGGAGAAAATTTGAGTTTTGGGCGACCAAAATTGCCCTTTCTGGACACTCGCGGACAGTCCGCCGAAGTGACCACGGACCGTCCGCGCATCGGGGAAACGCCAGATCAGTGGCTGTGTTCTTCGGGTGCTGCACTGTTCATTGACCGGCGGACAGTCCGCCGTTGAAGTTTGTGGACAGTCCGGGAGACGTCCAGCAAGACTTCATCAGCATTGTTGTTTTGCTCTTTTGACCGGCGGACAGTCTGCCATCCCCTCGCGGACAGTCCGTAGTAAGGGCGGACAGTCCAGGACCCCAGGGCCGGACAGTCCGCGAATCGACTGTGTACTCCGATTTTGTGCGTTTGCTCTCCCGGCTTCTTCGCTTGGTTTCCGGACTTCTCGTTTGGCTCTAGAGTTGACCAAGGAACTTCTCTAGGTATCTTTGCTACTTGTTAGCATAGGTATTAGGGGACTTCTCGACGTAGCCGTCTATCTACGTTTGGGACTTGGTTTTTGAGGGTCGAACTTGTTCCGGTGCTTTTGCCTTTTGGTTCGCTATCGCTTTGTGGTGCCTCGCTGTGATCCTAGGGATCATCCACCCTCTTCCAAGGGTCGTGGGCATCACGGTTTCGGTCGTAGCTTTCGGGGGTTGATTTTGGGACATTTGGCCAAAGTTTCGAGAGAAATTTTTTTGAGCTCCCATTCACCCCCCTCTGGTCGCCTTGCTATTGCATTCTCGGTCCTTCAATCGGTATCGGAGCCAGGTTAAGGATCTTCCACCTTAGCCGGTTCCAGATCCATAGAAGGCGACATGGATCGCGGCGTGGGCAAACCGCCGTTCTTCGATGGGACGAACTATGCGTATTGGAAGATACGCATGTCGGCCAATCTGCAGAGTTTGGGTGCTTCCATTTGGGATATTTGCAACTCTGCCGATTACGTGGTCTTGGTTGCTCGTGTCTCTCAACTTCAGATCGATGAGCATGATGCCAATAGCCGAGCTCGTAATGCTCTTTTCTCATGCCTGAGCATGAGTGAGTTTTATCGCGTTTCTCACCTCGCTATGGATCGGGAGATTTGGGCTACCCTCATGCGTTTCCATGAGGGAACCTCTAGAGTCAAAACTCGTCGTTCAAGTGAGAGTACGAGAACTTTCGACATATGCCTGGCGAGAGCATAGAGAGTTTATTCGCTCGCTTTCAGGTGATTGTCAACATGATGAGGGCTAACAAGGAGCTGTTGCCTTTCGACGATCATGAGAGAGCTTTGAAGCTTTTGCATACTCTCGATCGGTCGGTGTGGGATTCCAAGGTTCAGGCGATCATCGAATCACCTAACTATGAGACCCTCCTCACGTACGACGAGCTCTTTAGTAAGCTCAAGTCCAATGAGATTGATGCCATGGCGAGGGCTTCTTATGAAAGTCCTTCTGGCCCGTCGATGGCTTTGCTTTCTGGCTCTTCTGCTAACCCCTCTGGAGGTTTTGCACTCTCTTCTCTCTTTTTTGTCACAGAGGAGCAGCTGGAGTCATTGGGGGATGACGAGTTGGCTATGCTCGCCAACCGGTTCTCGCGGTTTCACAACAACCGCATGAACCATCACCGCGGAGGAGGACGCTCAGGATGCTTTGAGTGCGGCGACCCCAACCACTTCATCGCCAATTGCCGGAAGAAGAACAAGCAAGTCTTCGACAAGGCGGATCATGGGCACAAGTACGACTCCAGCAAGCGCAAGGAGAAGTACGTCCCCGCGAAGCACAAGCGAGAGGGCGGCTTCAACAAGGAGTACATCAAGACGAAGTACTTGGAGAAGGCCCAGGCTGAGCAGCGTGCATTCTTCGCCACGCTCAGCGACGTCGACGACTCGGATGACGACTCCGCTTCTTCAAGCGATGACGAGTCCGAGAAGAAGAAGAGGATCGAGGACAAGTTGAACGGACTCTGCTTCTTCACCGACGACGACGGCTTCTGCACCATGGCCCTCGGCAAGGAGGTCGACGGCGAGCTGGAGGACACTCCTCGGAACGACGACTACGACGACGACACCTCCCAGGTATCTCAGACCCCCGACGAGCTTTCTGCTGAGGTCGAGAAGCTTACTGCCGCGCTCCTTAGTCAGGATAAGTTGCTTAGGCGTGCTGCTAGAGAGCGCAAGGAGTTTAGGCAGAAGTGGGAGGATACGGTGAAGGAACTTGAATCTGTCAAGTCCATCATAGTTGTTACCGATGAGGAGGAGTGTGAGATGTGCACCACACACATGACTGACCTTCTCACTTTGAGAAGCAAGTATGCTGTGTTGGTAGGAGAGGTGGATGAGCTGAAGGCTAGATCCTCTTTGTTGGGTGCGTGCAAGTCTTGTGCAGGCTTGCAATCTGAGTTGGCAGAGAAGAATGCCAAGATTGTGTCTCTTGAAGAGGCCAACTCAGGTAGCACATGTGTGGCTAGGTGTGTTCTTTGTGAGGGTTTGGAGATGGAGATCGCTAATGTGAAGCATGACAAGACACAAACAGAGGAATAAAACACATACCTTCGGACCATCTTGTCATGGGTGTCTTGCGGTGAGCCACAACTCGGGATGATGATCTCCCAATTCAAGCGAGCTGCTGGAGGTCCTGGTGTAGGTTTTGCTCCGGGTGTTGATGTTTCATCTTTCGGCAAGATTGGAGAGTCGAGTGGTCTTAACCCATGTGAGAAGCCCAACTCCACCACTACTCCCAAGCTTACCAAGTTTCCACCCAAAGAGCCTCTCAAGCCTAACACCAAGGATGGGGTTTTTGTTGAACCTCCGAGAGCTCCACCCAAGAAACAATCATGGGCTCCCAAACCAAACCACCTCAAGAACAAGCTGGACACCATGCCACTCATTCAGGAGGAGCTTATGCCACAGAAGGGCAAAGTGATCCACACCCACTACCGTGAGTACCAACAACCCCCTTTGAGAGCGGTGAGGTACCATTGTGAGTATTGTGGGAGAGATGGACACTTGAGTGAGTTTTGCTTTCGGCGCAAGAGAGAGGCGCGTCGTGCAAAGGAGATGAACAACATGGACATGTACCATCCTTTCCATGATGTACATGTGCCTAATGTTCAGAGGCGTGCTGCTAGGCCTAGAGGTCCAAAATCTCAAGTTCCTAGGCCTAGGCCGCGAGGAGGTCATGCTCGGCGAGAGCCTGCAGTTGTAGGCTATGGACCCCGTGGCGGTGGCTTTGTAGTTGAGCGTTTCCCTCCACCGCGTTTTGAGTACTGCGATGGACGTTCCTCCCTTAGCGGACCACGTTTTCCTCTACGTGGTGATCGCTCTTCCCGTAGGCGTGCTAGGAATGGTTTTTCTGCTAACCGTTCTTTTGAGCAGCCGCCCAACACTGGTATTCTCCCTACTTCACTAACCCCAGTGTTGGACCGTATGCTCACCCTATGTCTTTTTATTGATGTAGGTAAAACGATTGGAGAACGTTTGGTTGGTGGATTCCGGGTGTTCGAGGCACATGACCGGAAACGCCAAGTGGTTCTCCAGTCTTAGTCCAGTCGCCGGAAAGGAGTTTATCACCTTCGGCGATAATAGCAAAGGTAAGGTGTTGTCTCGTGGGTCGGTGCGAGTTAATGAGCACTTTGTGTTGCGCGATGTTGCTCTTGTTTCTAACTTGCATTTTAATCTTCTTTCTGTTTCGCAACTTTTTGATGATGACTATGAGATTCGTTTTAAACCGAATCTCAGTCGTATTTTGGATCCTCAGGGCAATCTTGTGTGTTTGATTTCACCCTTTGGAAAAGTCTTTCGTGCGAATTTCTCGGAGTCTTTTGGTATTTCTCGTTGTCTTGTGGCTGGACCTTCCTCCTCTGATCTTTGGAAATGGCATAGGAGACTTGGACATTTGAGCTTCGACTTGCTTGCAAGGCTTAGTTCACTTGGCCTAATCCGAGGATTGCCCAAGTTATCCATGGAGAAGGATCTTGTTTGCCATTCTTGTAGACATGGGAAGATGGTTGCCGCTCCCCACCATCCAGTGACTCAGGTCATGACTAAGCGCCCTGGAGAGCTTTTGCACATGGACCTTGTTGGTCCGGCTCGGGTGAGCTCGGTTGGGGGGGAAGTGGTATGTGCTTGTTGTTATTGACGACTTTTCGAGATATTCGTGGGTCTTCTTTTTAGCTGAGAAGACCGAGACTTTCTCCTTTGCTCACAATCTGATTTTGCGTCTTCAGAACGAGTTCCCTTTGAACTCGATGCGAGCTATTAGGAGTGATAATGGTTCCGAATTCAAGAATTCGGATTTTGAGAAGTTTTGTAACTCCTTGGGTTTAGAGCATCAGTTTTCTTCTCCCTACACACCCCCTCAGAATGGTGTTGTAGAGAGGAAGAATCGGACCCTTATAGAGATGGCCAGGATGATGCTCGATGAGCATAGGACTCCTAGGCGATATTGGGTCGAAGCTATGAGCACTGCATGCTACATTTCAAATCGCATTTTTCTCCGAGCTTTCTTGAAAAAAACTTCTTATGAGTTGCGTTTTGGAAAACTGCCCAAGGTGAGTTATTTTCGAGTTTTTGGTTGCCACTGTTTTATACTTAAGAAAGGCAACCTAGACAAGTTTGAGTCTCGTTCTTCTGACGGTGTGTTTTTGGGTTATGGCACTCATACTCGTGCTTATTGTGTACTTAACCTTGACACTAACCGAGTCATGGAGACATCAGATGTCACCTTCGACGAGACCATGGTTTGTCCTTCTTCTCGTTTTGAGCGTGCAAGTGATCATGAGGTTGGTGAGCCTCTTTTTGACGACGAGGACGAGGGTGCTAAAGGTATGGATGATCCAGCACCCCTCCACCTGTTGTGCCACAAGGAGCGGCTTCTACTACGACTCACGGCCCCGACACTTCTTCATCTTGGGGGCTGTGGGATCCGCCACCTCGAGCGGTACCCTTTGTACCCGAGGAGGCGCCAGCTGCTGTTGAGAGGGAGATCACTTCTGCTCGGGAGGCGCCACGACATATCCAGCGCCAACACCCACCTCAACAGATGATCGGCAGCATCGGCGAACGTGTCACTCGGTCAAGGTCACAACAAATCTCTCACTTTGCTCATTTTGCATTTGTTGCTGATTTTGAACCCCGAGATGTTGGACACGCTTTATCTGATCCGGGTTGGGTCAATGCCATGCATGAGGAGTTAGAAAATTTTGAAAGAAATCGGGTTTGGGTTTTGGTTCCTCTTCCTCCTGATTGTCATCCTATTGGGACAAAATGGGTTATCAAAAACAAACAAGGAGAGGATGGCCATGTTGTGAGAAACAAGGCCAGACTAGTTGCCCAGGGGTATAGTCAGAAGGAGGGGATAGACTATGAGGAGACTTTTGCTCCTGTAGCTCGTTTGGAGGCAATTAGGATACTCTTGGCTTTTGCTGCATCCAAAGGTTTCAAACTTTTTCAAATGGATGTCAAGAGTGCCTTCTTAAACGGCTACATAGAAGAGGAGGTGTATGTGAGACAACCCCCCGGTTTCGAAAATCCCAAGTTTCCAAATCACGTTTTTAAACTTCACAAAGCTTTGTATGGTTTGAAACAAGCCCCTAGAGCCTGGTATGATAGGTTGAAAACCTTTTTGCTTGCTAAGGTTTTTAAAATGGGATGTGTGGATAAAACGCTCTTTCTCCTCAAGCAAGGCACTGATACTCTCTTGGTCCAGATTTACGTGGATAATATCATTTTCGGTGGTTCTTCTCACGCTTTGGTTGCCAAGTTTGCAGATACAATGAGCAGGGAATTTGAGATGAGCATGATGGGCGAGTTAACGTTTTTCCTCGGATTGCAAATCAAGCAATCTCGAGAGGGAATGTTTGTACACCAGGGTAAGTATACCAAGGATATCTTGAAGAAATTCGATATGGGTGAGGCCAAGCCTCTTCCAACACCCAAGTCGACCACGACGGCCCTGGATGCGGACAAGGAAGGAGAAGCAGTGGACCAAAAGGAGTACCAGAGTATGATTGGGTCGCTGCTGTACCTGACGGCGACACGCCCGGACATCCAGTTCGCGGTGTGTCTCTGTGCGCGATTTCAGTCTTCGCCACGCACCTCTCACCATCAGGCAGTCAAGCGCATTATGAGGTACTTATGCTTCACTCCTAAGTTGGGGATTTGGTATTCTGCTTCCTCCACCCTTTCTCTTTGTGGTTATTCCGATGCCGATTTTGCTGGTTGCCGGATTGAGCGCAAGTCCACTTCTGGGACTTGCTAGTTTATTGGTTCTTCTCTTGTATCGTGGTCTTCTCGCAAGCAGTCTAGTGTCGCCCAGTCTACCACGGAGGCTGAGTATGTTGCTGCGGCTAGCTGCTGTTCCCAGTTGCTCTGGATGATGGCCACTTTGCGTGATTTTGGTCTGAGTTTTTCTCGCGTTCCTTTGCTTTGTGACAGCACGAGTGCTATTAGCATTGCTAAGAACCCTGTGCTACATTCTAAGACCAAACACATTGATGTGCGCTTTCATTTTCTGCGAGACCACTATGAGAAGGGTGATATCGACCTTCGCCATGTCGGTACTCATCATCAGTTGGCTGATATTTTCACCAAGCCTTTGGACCAATCAACTTTTGCTAGGTTGAGAGGTGAGCTTGGTGTGTGTTTCCCCTTTTAGATGGGGGAAACATTTTTGACTCTTGTATCATAAGACTGACTGTTTTTCGTTTGTCTTGCTTTCTTTTGCGTTTCAGCATACGCTTTTACATTCTGAGCTTCATGTATATAATCTTTAGATTGTGACTATGTTCTGTTTAGTATGCTCCGATGCTATATGTTGATGCTTGTAGCTTATGCTCTTTCTGATCACTAATACATGTTGTGAGCTGAACTATTTTTTGAATAGTGAACCTGCTTAACAAACATAAACTTGAAAATGTTCACCATTGAGATATGCAACTAGCATGTGTAGGATGTGTTGAATTCACTCGTGCTTTTCATATATGCTAGGTTGCTATGTCTCTAGTTCTGAGTCACTCACTTGCTTGGTATGTTCATTTTCTGTTCTAAAAATCTGAACCAAGTTAAGTGAATTGGAAAAGATCGAGATGGGATTGCTTGTCAGCACGTCACAGTTTCGAGACTGTTTCTCATTGCACTTTGAGCTAAACTTGAGCTGTGTAGTGTATGACCGAAACTGTTGCTTTAAGCTTCTGATTGCTTCTGCATAGGCTTCACACAGTTGAAAAGTTAGGCAATGACAAGCTTTCAATCTCTCACAATCATATGCTGAAATTTAAACTTGTGTAATTTAACCACTGCAACTCCGATAAAATCTGAATACACAAGTCTATGTCTCATTCTATAGCATGATGATTGAACTGTGCTAGGGGTAGTTCACCTTGTATACATGTTTAGCACTTGTTTGACGTCCTGTCTATACATGTTTCGTGCTATTTTGATGGTGAATACCTTTTTGGCTGAAAACTGCTCTTGTTGCTCACATGTCCAGATTTTGTATTTAGTGATCAGTTTGAGCCTTTGCTAGCATTCTATGCATCTTTTGAGTCATTGGATCAGCACTATGTCGAGCACTTCATATTCTATCAACTATATTCCTGAAGCTGCTAACTTGCATCTCTGATTCATATGCATTTTGGAAGGGGGGTTTCTTCTGTCACGAAGAAGAAATTTGCTTGTTGGTGCCCTTTTTGCTTGATGGTGCATTTTCAACTAAGGGGGAGAAATTGCAAATCATATGTCCTCCGAGTGTTCAACTAAGGGGGAGCTTGCTCGTTTTGCTTACTGCTGAGTGTTTTGTGCATCTTCAGTTGGTTTGGAGCATTTGTGGTAGCTAGTTGTGTTGAGCCTTTGCCTCTTTCTTGAGGGACTAGCACTTTTGCTTGATGCTCAGTTGATTTTCCAATTGGTGTTGAGCTTTCCTGCTAGCGGTGTTGAGCCTGCTCTACCTCTTCTTGAGGGCTAGCTTTGCTTTGCTTAGTTGCGTCGAGCCGTTGCCCATGTCTTTGGGAACCAAGTTGTTTTGCTCTTTCCACTTGACCTTCTTCGGATTTGCTATGCTTTTGGGTCATTTGGTCGAGTTCTCTCTCCTTCTTCCTTCCTTCCTCTACTCCATTATGATTTGTGTTGGTAGTTGACAATGCACTCATCAAGGGGGAGATTGCGGATACATGGGTGTATGCCGAGTCTCTGAGTGATGAGTGATTGTCAACTGGGATGATGCGCATGTTCTTTGGCTTGTGTTGTGCAGGTGTCGAGCACGGATACAGTGATCAGAGGCAAGGTGAAGGTCAAGTAGAGACGTGCCGTGCCGATGGACCGAGAGTGGCGAAGGGCGGACGTGAGGCTTGGACTGAGGGACCGGTGGCCCGAGGATCAGCTATGGTGGCTGACAGCCTGGGACAGCGACGAGCGAAGACTTGCGGGCATGGTGTTGCTTGGGTAGAGGACCTGGGGACACATGTCGGTGGACGGGGTGCACGGGCGGTGCATCCCCTCTACGGCTCGGTTTGGTGGTTGAGCCACAGAAAAACCACCGAGTGGACGGTTTCCAGGTTTGGGCCTCAAAACCTGGGTGCTGCGGGTTTGCTGAGTTTGGGCCACAAAACTCAGGCTATGGTCGGCTGGTTTCCCGGTTTGGGCCTCAAAACCGGGGGTTGGTCGTGAAGGCTGGTTTCTCGGTTTGGGCCTCAAAACCGGGGGCAAAGTCCGGGATAAGGACAAGCGGAGCAGTGGCGACACGTGGCGGCAATCGGTGAGGTTGCGTCAAGGCAACGCTACCAGTTGTGCGGGCGTGGCTGTCGGATCACCAGCACCTTCGAGTTGGTCCAGAATAACCCTAGGGTTTAGCTGGTTCGCTCTATAAATAGAGAGGGGTAGAGTAGGAAATAGAATTAGGATAAGTAGAGGGAGACACCCTCCTTTCATTCTATCTCAGTCATTTGCTCTTTGCTTCTAGGGTTTCCTGCTCTCCCAATCCCCTGCTGTAGCTAGCTGAGATCCGCATAGAACCATACCTCTGTGTACTAGAGATTTTGAGGAAGTGAGGCCGTAACCTCACTGTTGTAGCGTCTGGTAGCCACACGGTTGCAGATCGATGACTTGATTCGCGTTTTGTTCGTGTTCTTCGCGTTCTTCGTTTCTCCACTTTTTTCCCGTCGCTCGATATCTCTCTATACTGCGTCTTTTCGAATTCCACTTGAATCAACTTGTTCTTTATAGTGAGGAGAACATTTCCACCAAAGGAATTTATCTCTACCCTCACGAACAAGTAGATCGGGTCGATTTCGTTTTCGTGGCGCTTTTTCGGTTCATACACCTTCCCCTTCGATTTCCCGTTGATTGAATCGATTTGAGCGGATGATTTCTTGGGGATAGTCTCCTAACTACCTCGTGATCATTCTCTCCAAGTTTGGGATCAAGGGATTTTGGTTTGAATTGATTTGGAGAAGATTTGAGTTTTGGGCGACCAAAATTGCCCTTTCTGGACACTCGCGGACAGTCCGCCGAAGTGACCGCGAACAGTCCGCGCATCGGGGAAATGCCAGATCAGTGGCTGTGTTCTTCGGGTGCTGCATTGTTCATTGACCGGCGGACAGTCCGCCGTTGAAGTTTGCGGACAGTCCGGGAGACGTCGAGCAAGACTTCAGCAGCATTGTTGTTTTGCTCTTTTGACCGGCGGACAGTCCGCCATCCCCTCGCGAACAGTCCGCAGTAAAGGCGGATAGTCCAGGACCCCAGGGTCGGACAGTCCGTGAATCGGCTGTGTACTCCGGTTTTGTGCGTTTGCTCTCCCAGCTTCTTCGCTTGGTTTCCGGACTTCTCGTTTGGCTCTAGAGTTGACCAAGGAGCTTCTTTAGGTATCTTTGCTACTTGTTAGCATAGGTATTAGGGGAGTTCTCGACGTAGCCGTCTATCTACGTTTGGGACTTGGTTATTGAGGGTCAAACTTGTTCCAGTGCTTTTGCCTTTTGGTTCGTTATCGCTTTGTGGTGCCTCGCTGTGATCCTAGGGATCATCCACCCTCTTCCAAGGGTCGTGGGCATCACAGTTTTGGTCGTAGCTTTCGGGGGTTGATTTTGGGACATTTGGCCAAAGATTCGAGAGAAATTTTTTTTGAGCTCCCATTCACCCCCCCCTCTGGTCGCCTTGCTATTGCATTCAACTCATGTTGGAGAAGTCTAGGATATTCAATTCATGCCTTAGCTTGCAAAACCTTCTCTCATCTAGTGGTTTGGTGAAGATATCGGCAAGTTGATCATCGGTGCCTACACTTTCAATAGATATGTCTTTCTTTGCTTGATGATCTCTAATGAAGTGGTGCCTTATGTCAATGTGCTTTCTTCGTAAATGTTGAACTGGGTTGGTGGCTATTTTGATGGTGCTCTCATTATCACCAAGCAATGGGACTTGTCCAAACTTGACTCCATAATCTTGCAAAGTTGCTTTCATCCATAGCAATTGTGCACAACAAGTACCCGCGGATATGTATTCGGCTTCGGCGGTAGAGAGTGCAGCACTATTTTGCTTCTTTGATGACCATGAGACAAGTGATCTTCCAAGCAATTGACAAGTGCCCGATGTGCTCTTCCTATCCACCTTGCATCCCGCATAATCGGAATCCGAGTATGCAATCAATTCAAATTGAGAGAACCTTGGGATACCATAGTCCAACATTTGGAGTGTGCTTCAAATATCTTAATATTCTTTTGGATGCCTTCAAATGACTTTATCTTGGTGAAGCTTGGAACCTTGCACACATGCACACACTAAACATGACATCCGGTCTTGATGTGGTCACATAGAGTAGACTTCCAATCATTGACCGATATAACTTTTGATCCACCATGTCACCAATAGAGTCACTATCCAAATGTCCATTTGTGCCCATTGGAGTGGTTATTGCTTTTGCTTCATCTAACCCAAACTTCTTGAGCATGTCCTTGATGTACTTGCCTTGACTAACAAATGTGCCTTTCTTCATTTGGTTGATTTGTAGACCAAGGAAGTAACTAAGCTCTCCAATCATTGACATCTCAAACTCCTTAGCCATCATCTCTCCAAACTCTTCACAAAAGTCTTTGTTGGTTGATCCAAATATAATGTCATCCACATAAATTTGCAACACAAACAAGTCACTTCCAATCTTCTTGGTGAAGAGTGTGGTGTCAACCTTCCCAATCTTGAACCCTTTGGCTAACAAGAAGTCCCTCAATCTTTCATACCATGCTCTAGGTGCTTGCTTCAACTCATATAGTGCCTTCTTGAGCTTGTACACATGGTTGGGCTTCTTCAAATCTTCAAATCCGGGAGGTTGCTCAACATACACTAGCTCATTGATGAATCCATTGAGAAAAGCACTTTTCACATCCATTTGATAGAGCTTGATGTTGTGTGAACAAGCATATGCAACTAAGATTCTTATGGCTTCCAATCTAGCAACCGGTGCATAGGTTTCTCCAAAGTCAATGCCTTCCATTTGAGTGTACCCTTGTGCAACCAATCTTGCTTTGTTCCTTATAACAATACCATCTTCATCTTGCTTGTTCCGGAAGACCCATCTAGTGCCAATTAAATTTGTGCTCTTTGGTCTTTCCACTAACTCCCTGTTGACATCTATTAACTATCATTATTTACTGTCAACAATACTTAAATAAATGCTAAAAAGAATTGCCAACTTAGAAATAGGAGGTTTAAACTGACAAATTCCATGAGTTTTGGTATTCTATATTTTCCAGGGATTAAACCGCAAAATAGGACTACATTGCCTCCCCAAGAAGGAACCCGACGCAGATTACTCCACCACCAAGTCAGGAAGTCTCCAGAGGACACCAGAGGACTACACGAGGCAGGGCACCTCGAGACCTTGCCCCACGCCTCCTCCTTCCGGAATCTTCCTCCATCGACCCTAAGGACTCATCTCGACCGTACCTTAAGTCGGTTTGATCCAACGGTCACGATTCCACGCCCAGGGCTATATAACCAGACCCCTGACCCCCTACAGACAGACAGAAAGAAGTTCAGATCTTCCAACAAGAGTTGAACTAGGGTTTCTAGAGATAGAGTTAGAGCTCTACTTCAAGTTTAGAGTTTAGTCTACCTAGGTTCAAGTAGAGGCGGGCGACTTCGTCGGCATATCCGGCTAGAAGCTTCGTCTGAGTCTCCGGATCGCTGTCGAAGATTCGGTAATTTGTATCTTTATTCGACTTTGTGCTACATTAATATATTTCAGTTTATTCAGTTTTGGAGTTTATTCTAGTTATATATTTAATAAAGATCTGATTATGATAGAGTTTATGATCATGTTCGTAAAGTACTTAGCTTTATTCCGGATAGAGTTAAGTGGTCAAACTGGTGTAAACATGGTGTTTAGGCCTAGTTTACCTGCGAATACATCCTATGCTTCGGGTCGAGAGGTAGATCGCAGGAGTGATAGTCCTGTTGAGTCCTTTGTAGTCCTCCCTCCGAGTGTAGACCTTAGTAGGACGCGGTTGCAAGTTAGAATTCATTACTTTGTGAGAACATATATGATGCATCGGCTGAGTCGGGAGGAAGACGATGGCGTCGTGGCACTTGGCGGAGGTCGGACACGGGCTTGCGTGCGGCGCAAGTGCCATCGGCCATGTCAAGAAGGAAGGCGAAGGCGTTGTGCCTGGCGTGGAGGCTGGACATGCATCGGCATCGGTGCCAGTGGTCGGGGTGTGCGAACCACATCCCGTCTACGGTGCGGGTTCGGTAGCTGAGCCTCAAAAAGCTACCCTCGACGGTTTTCGAGTTTGGGCCTCAAAACTCGGGTGGCTGGTTTCTGAGTTTGGGCCTCAAAACTCGGGATGGACGGTTTCCAGGTTTGGGCCTCAAAACCTGGGCTCGCAGGTTTCCCGGTTTGGGCCTCAAAATCGGGGGAAGGTCCAAAAGGACGGTCGACGCGTGGCGGCGTGGAGAGGCTGGCGCGGCAGCGAAGCTATCCACGAGAAGGCGCGGTGGTCGACGGTGGCGGCACGTGGCGGTATCCTGGAGCTTGCGTCGAGGCGAAGCGAAGGATGAGAAGGCGCGTGGCCGTCGGATGGAAACTGTCAAGTTTGGACGGTTTTACCCCTAGGGGGTATTTGGGTTAGTACTTCATGTTAGGGCGTTTGTGTCATTTGGACGTGCGCCTATATATAGATGAAGGGGGCTGCTAGGGCAGTCCAATCCTTGGACGGTGTCTCTCTCATTTTGTGCTTGTGAGAGAAGGCTAGGGTTAGAGGAGAGCTGGCTCTTGTTCTTGAGCTTTTTGCCATCCAAGCTTTGTGTTGCTAGGATTGGCTTGTAGCCCGACACCGAGTGCTTAATCAATCGTCCATTTCTCTGAATCCAAGGATCAAATTCGTGGTTGAATTCGCGTTTTGAATTTGTTCTTCGCGTTCTTCTTTTCTCCACGATTTTCCCCTCACTCGATCTCCCTCTACGCTGTGTCTTTTGTGATTCCGTTTGAATCAACTTGTTCTTTGAAGTGAGGAGAACATTTCCACCGAAGGAATTCATCTCTACCCTCACGAACAAGTAGATCAGGTCGAAATCGTTTTTGTTCTTATTTCTTCCCCTTTTCTAGTGTTCTTCGGATTTCTCATGGATTAGTTGGGTTGGAGCGATGATATCCTAGGATTAGCTTCCCAACACGTAGAAGAACACTTGGGAGAAGTTTGGTTGTAGTCCCATTCAATTTGGTGAAGATCCAATCGATTTTGGTTTTGTCCCGTGAGGATTTTTGGCATTCTGGACAGTGGCGGACTGTCCGCCCTATTGGTGGCGGACTGTCCGGCCATCGGGGCTCGGCCAGACCAGAACAGCGCAGTGCGCACTACTCACGGTCATTTTGACCGGCGGACAGTCCGCCGTATAAGGCGTGAACAGTCTGCGAGTCGCGCAGGGGAGGATTAGCAGCTTTGCTATTTTTGCCTTTTAGCCGGCGGACAGTCCGCCAGGGTTTCGCGGATAGTCCGCCCGTGGCGCGGACAGTCCGGCACCAGCAGCCCGGACAGTCCGGGAATCGGCTGTAGGTTCCGGTTTAGTGCGTTTGCTCTCCCGGCTTTTCCGCTTCATTTCCGGACTTCTCGTTGGCTCCTAGATTTCACCTAGGAACCTCTCTAGGTATCTTTGCTACGTGTTAGCATAGGTATTTGGAGGAATCCCGACGTAGCCCTCTATCTACGTTTGGGAGTGGGTCTTTTGGGATGAACTTGGTTCGGAGTTTTGAGAGTTTTGGTTTGCTCTCTTGTGTGGTGCCTCGTTGTGATCCTAGGGATCATCCACCTTCTTTCTGAGGGTCGTGGGCATCATGTTTGAGTCCGAAGCTTTTGGGGTTGATTTTGTTGGGACAGAGGCCGTAATTTCAAAAGAAATTTTTAGGCTCCCATTCACCCCCCCCCCCTCTGGTCGCCTTACTTTAGCATTTTCGGTCCTTCAATTGGTATCGGAGTGAGTTAAAGATCTCTCTACCTTAACCGGTTCCGGATCCACGAAGGCGACCTTTTGAGAGTGGTTGTGTTTCCGACTTTGCTTGTCGAGGTGTTGAGCTTGTGTTTTGGCTAACACTAATGGTGCTTTTGAAAATGGCACCAAGTTCTTCTTCTAGTATGTCTTTGTCCTCAGATTTGAATCATGGACATACGATCGAGGATGACATTTTCGGAAGAAGGAGGAGTGTGGCTCTTGAGACGGAACGTGAGGTGGATGCTTTGCTGGACTTCCTGGATGGTGATGAGGTTTCAATGGAGGATCTTCTACGTGAACTTGGCAAGGCCAAGAAAGGTACACTAGCCGGTAGTCTTGTGACTTTGCATGACCAGTATAATGCTTGCTATGTTGATAGTATTAGATATGATGAGCTTTGTGATACCTTGCGTAGAAAGATCAAGAAATTGAAATGCTCCATCACTAGGTTGAAATGTGGTCTTTCTCATTGGAAGTCTAGTGCATCTTTTCCTTGCACCTCTAGTAGTGACATGGTTAGGAAGGTTGATGAGCTACGCTTTTCTCTTGCTAGCTTAAAATCTGAAAATGAAATGTTTAAATCCAATGCTTCCAAACCATGTGTAGTTTGCATTGACTTGCGCAAGGACCTTGATTGTGCTAGAACTGAAATAGCCTTGCTAAAGTCAAATGCTTTGTCACCATGTGATTCTTGTTAATCTTTTGTTGCTAGACTTAGAGAATTAAGTTTGATTCACATGACATGTGTAGATGAACTTGAGCATGCTAGGGCTGAAATTGATGAGATAAATGCTAGGCCTTGTAGCTCATGCTCTTTGAATAAAAATGCTTGCCTTACTTCTTGTGCTATTCATGATTCTTTGCTTGATGTGAATGGTGATGTTTCTTCCACCGATTTCATGTGCACATCATGCATTGATTTAGAAAAAGAAGTTTTGGCTTTGAAAGCTTTGAGTGATGATATGAGCGCCAAGTTGGTTGAGCACAATGATATGAGTGCCAACCTTGAAAAAGAAAATGAGCTCTTGCGTACCACATATGCCAAGTGCATTAGGGAGGAGATGGAAAATTTGAAAAACACTCCTTGTGGTACTTGTGACCGCCTCATGTTTGAAAATGAGGTTTTGGCCAAAAGATGCAAGAGCCTTAGTGCTAAGTCTTTTGAGTCACGCATTTCTTCCAACTCCGATGTTGATGTTTCTAAGTCTGCATCTTTGCAACCGGAGTTGAGTTCTTGTGTTGCACGTGAGTCTTTTGACGTTAGCACTAGTGTCAAGGTTTCGGATAGCTCTTTCATAGCTACTCCTAACCTTGCTGTTTCTTCGAGTGATGTCCAAGGGACTTCTCTTGACAAGGGTGCTTCTCATATTTTTGGGACTCGTGCTCCCAATCCGATTTTTCATTGCACCTTTTGCAAGAAGGATGTACATTCATTTGATTTTTGCTTTCGCCGTGTCAAGCACGAGCGGCGTATTCGAGCTAAGGCTTTTAGGAAGCCGCGTAGCCTTTCCCATGGCACGTGTGCTCCTAGTGTTGGCACCAAATTGGTGGTTGATGCTTCTTGTTCTAAGTCCCAAGGGACTTCTCACTTGTCGGAGAATGGTGTGCCTTCCAATAGGCCTTTGTACCATTCCTCTTTTTGTGAGAAAGATGGGCATCAAGAAAGCTTTTTCTATCGGCGTGCCAAACGTTTGCGCCAAGCTCGCTCTTCTAGGAATTTGGTGGTTCATAGCCCTTCTCATGGCATGAACGCTTGTGCTCCTAGTAAGAAGCCCCTCTTTGTTGATGGGTTTTATGACTCCTTTTCTAGTGGGATAGGTCATGATCGTGGACATGCTTCTGGTGCTTCTTCTCTTGGTCCACGTCATGCTTTTCATGGTGCTTCTATTGGTTCTTCTACAAAAACCTTGGAAGATGTTTGCCTCTTTTCCCGTGGTACGACTCGTTCTTCTCCTCGAGTTGTCCTTTTGAGGAATGCTTCCAAGGGTGTTTCACAATTGCATTTGAACCAACATTTGCATCATGCTAACTCACAATATAAGTTGAGATCTGTGATCAAGTCTTGGGTTCCCAAGTACATGCTTGCTAACCCTTCGGGATCCAAGACTCGGCCTACTTTGTCCTCTTGTGTGTAGATATGAGGACGCGGGGTGGAGAACATGCACCTGATGGAGCTTGATCTTTTAGATGTGATCAAGAGTTGATGGTTCTCTACACCCCACTTAGATTTGCCTCCAAAGAGGCTTTTGCTACTCGGTGAGCTTTCTTACACACTCATGCCTTGAACATCCATGTTCTATTTCTTGTGGTATGAGATGGACTTTCATGTGCTCACTTGTATAGTTCTTGCATGTCCATTTTCTTTTGTATCATGTTTTTGCTTGAGTCTAGCATGTGCTATCTTGTATATCATGTCATGCTAGCCTTCTGTATAGTTTTGGTGGCTATTCCACTTTTCATGCTAGTCTGTGATCCTCATGAACATTATGCCATGCTTTACCTTATTTCTCCATGAGCTTTACATGTAGAGGTATGATGTTCATTAGGTATCACTTTTCAGGTGCTAGTTTTGGTTAGCTACATGTACCCTGTTGATATGATTAGTTTGAGCTCTAGCCTTTCCACAATTTTATCATGTTACATGCTTTTGGATCTGTTGCTATCATTATCTTGCATTGTAGCATGTGTTGAGGTTTAGGCTGTGTTTGAGTTGATCATGTCTCTAGGCTGCATTTTGCTCCATAGTGCTTTATCCTGTTGCATGGTAGTTTTGACTAGTTTGAGTTCAGTTATCCTTGCGGTATCATTCATAAGTAGATCTCTTTTTTGTTGAGAGTTCACCTTATGCTTATTATGTGACTAACCGCTTTGTGGAGACCTTGAGGTCACACTGGACAAGACAATGCCTTGTGTTTCTTCTGCCTTTGAGTGTGCAGGAGAACAGGAGCCTGGAGAGAGCATTTCGGCTCACGAACCCGATCCCACTTCACGACTTGGGGTTTTGTTCGAGCAGCTCTCCAGCGAGCACTAGCTGCACCTGTGGGAGCGACAGCATCAGGCGAGGGGGAGACGACTTCGGCGAGGCAGGCGCCCCGGAGTTCAGCAGATTCAGGCATCCCCTCGGGTATCACACCAGCAGGCGGTCATGCGCTTCATGAGGTACCTCCGACACACTTCTGAGTTCGGGTTTTGGTACTCTTCTTCCTTGACCTCTTTTTGCTGTGTGGTCTTTCCGATGTGGATTTTGCTGGCTGTCGCTTGAGCGTTTCTTGGCTCTTTTCTTGTGGTTTGGTGTGTGTTTCCCTTTTAGTTGGGGAAGCATTTTCCTTGATTGTATCTTAGTTGGATTTCTCCGATACCCTTTTGTTTTGGGTTTTCCTTTTTTTAGGCTAGTTTTCCTTTGTCCTTGATAGACTAGCTTTTGCATGCATTTCATCATGTACACTAGTGCATTTTAGAGCTTCATGTTTAGAGCAATGAGAATGAGATTATGCTCTTTTTGGTATGCCTTGTTTATACATGATGATGCTTGTAGCTTAGGCTCTCTTTGATTACTTGATACATGTTATGAGCTAAGCTATTTTTGCAAATGGTGAACTTGACTAATCAACTATGAAACTTTTAATTTGTTCATCATTGAGATTGGCAACTAGCATGGGTAGGATGTGTTGAGATCACTTGTGATATCTTTTGTATGCTAGGTTGCTATGTCTCTTGCACTGAGTTATTCACTTGCTTGGATTGTTCATATTTACCTTGTGCTAAAATTTGATCCAAGTCTAAGTGAAATGAAAAGATCGAGATGGATTGCATGTGTCAGCACCTCACGGTATCGAGACTGTTTCTCATTGCATATTTGAGTTAAACTTGAGCCGTGTAGTGTAAGACCGAAACCGGTGGTTTAAGCTTCCGATTGCTTTTCTTGCATAGGCTTAGCCCGGTTGAAAAGTTAGGCAATGACCATGTTTTCAACCTCTCGCAATCACATGCTTTTAATTTGAACTTGTGTTAATACTGCCGCAATCTCCGATAAAATTTGAAAATAACACAAGTCTATGCTTCATTCTATGACATGATGATTGAACTTTGCTAGGGGTAGTTCACCTTTTATACTTGAGTTAGCACTTGGTTGATTTCCTGTCTACTCATGCTTAGTGCTATTTTAGTGGTGAACTCCTTTTCAAATGGCTTAAAACTGCTCATATGCTTAATTGTTCATATTTCGTATTCATTTGATCAGTTTGAGCCTTTGCTAGCATTTGTATTGATTGCTACACTCTCAAGGCAGCACCCTTTTGAGCATCTTTTCATTCTGATTGCTATACACTTGAAGCTGTTGCATTGTACATTTCATGCATTTTTAGCTTAGTGTACATACCCCTAGCTCCGATACACTTTGTGGTCACTCTCAATGCTTTTCATTACCCCCATATGCTTTTGGTTGTTGTCTTGTCTTGTGTTTGTGTCAACTTTGTGGAGAAATGTCAAAACCCCTCGGCATGTTCCCTTTTGTCAAGGGGGAGAAGTTGTTTGCAAGGGGGAGCTTGTGTGTTGGCACAAAGGGGAGAGTCATGCATTTTGGGGAGAGCTTTGAGCTAGGGGGAGTTTAGCTCTTTTATGTTTTTCTTCAATTGGTATAGCACTTTTATGTGTTTCAATTGGTATCCATCTTTTTGTATGGAGTTTAATTGGTGTCATGAGCTTCGTTGCATAGCCTTTGTATGTAGGCTTGCTTTCAGGGGGAGTTGTTTTGTTTTGATGCTTCTCCGCGTGCTCCGAGTGTCTGTGCTCCATTTAGTGTTGAGCTTCTCTTTGTGTTTTCTCAGTCGGTATCGAGCCTGCTAGTCGTGTTGAGTTGTTTTTTGCCTCTCTTTTGAAGGACTAGCAGTTTTTGCTTGGTATTTTCGATTGGTATGGACCCTTCAGCTAGTCGCGTCGAGCCTATGTGCCTCTGTCTTGAGGAACTAGCTGTTTTCACCAATTTTTGGCTGCTTGTGATTAGTATCGAGTCTTCTACTAGTTGTGTTGAGCCTCTGTGCCTCTTTCTTGAGGGATGCATTGATTCAGCCTCAATTGGTATCGAGCCTTGAGCTAGTGGTGTTGAGCCCATTTTCTGCCTTTTCTTGAGGGCTAGCTCATTTTTGACTTGGTTGCGTCGAGCCGTTGCCCATGTCTTTGGGAACCAAGTTTTTCGCTCTGTGTGATCGAGTTTTGCTCTTTGATGAGTTGTTGCTCCGATCCTTTGCTTGGTTGCGTTGAGCCGTTGCCCATGTCTTTGGGGACCAAGTTTTCGGTTTTGGTATCTCAAACCATCTCTTGTGCCTAGTTTTTGTCAATTCAATCATCAAGGGGGAGAAAAAGGGGGAGAACTTTCAACTCAAGTGAACCCAAGTGGATAAGTACCTTGGTTTCTTTTGTGATGATTGTTTGACAATTTATTTGAGATTGGTTTTCGAGTACCTTTTGGGATTTCATGAAACTCTTGTTTCTCTTGACTCTTCGGTTGTGCAGAGGCTTTGCCCACTTTTCCCGTTTCTTTTGGGACCGAGAGCTTTTATTTGGAGTTTTCATGACCCTTCCTCATCTCAAGTAGCCTTGTTTTTGCTTTTGCTTGGCTTTTGGGCACTTGAATGAGGCTTGCCTTCAAACCCTTCCTTTGTGATTTTATTTTTAGTCAATGCATTCATCAAGGGGGAGTGAAGGACCGAGAATGCAATAGCAAGGCAACCAGAGGGGGGGGTGAATGGGAGCACAAAAATTGCTTCTCAAAACTTTGGCCTCTGTCCGACGAATCAACCCCCAAAAGCTTCGATCGAAACCGTGATGCCCACGACCCTTGGAAGAGGGTGGATGATCCCTAGGATCACAGCGAGGCACCACAAAGTGATAGCAACCCAAAGGCCAAAAGCACCGGCACAAGTTCGATCCTTAGAAACCGAGTCCCAAACGTAGAGTGAAGGCTACGTCGGGAAATCCCCAAATGCTGATGCTAACAAGTAGCAAAGATACCTAGAGAGGTTTCTTGGTGAGCTAAGAAGCCAACCGAGAGGTCCGGAAACCAAGCGAAGAAGTCGGGAGAGCAAACGCACCAAAACTCAACAAGCAGACGACTCCCGGACTGTCCGCCAGTACGGTCCCGGACTGTCCGCGGGGGAATGGCGGACTGTCCGCCGGTCAAATCCCCGAAACAGCACTGTTGCTGCAAGTCCCCTGGACGTTCCCGGACTGTCCGCGAACTCCAACGGCGGACTGTCCCCCGGTCAACCAAAAGCCAAACGGCCGAAGAACAGAGCCACTGGTCCGGCTCGTCCCCGACGCGCGGACTGTCCGCGCCCTGGGTGGCGGACTGTTCGCCAACACCCAGTGAGGGCGAATTTGGTCGCCTCTCACACGAATCCTCCCAAATTCGAATCAAATCACAATCCCACGTTCCCAAACTTGGAGAAGATGATCACGAGGTAGTTGGAAGACTATCCCCAAGAAATCATCCGCTCAAATCAACTCAATCACCGGGAAATCGAAAGGGAAGGTGTATGAACGAAAAAGCACCACGAAAACAAAATCGACCCGATCTACTTGTTCGTGAGGAGTTAGATGAATTCCTTTGGTGGAAATGATCTCCTCACTATAAAGAACAAGTTGATTCTAGTGGAATTCGAAAAGATGCAGTAGGGAGGGAGATCGAGTGATGAGAAAAACACGGATAAATGAAGAACGCGAAGAACACGAACCAAAACGCGAATCAACACATCAATCTGCAACCGTGTGGCTACCACACGCTACAACAGTGAGATTACAGTCTCACTTCCTCAAAATCTCCAGTACACAGAGGTATGGTTCTCTGCGGATCTCAGTTGCTACAGCAGGGGATTGGGAGAGCAGGAAAACCTAGAAGGCAAAGAGCAAATGGCTGAGATAGAATGGGAGGAGGGTGTCTCCCTCTACTTATCCTTATTCTAATTCCTATTCTACCCCTCTCTAATTACAGAGCGAACCAGCTAAACCCTAGGGTTATTCTGGACCAACTCGAAGATGCTGGTGATCCGACGGCCACGACCGCACAACTGGTAGCGTTGCCTCGACGCAACCTCACCGATTGCAGCCACGTGCCGCCTCCGCTCCGCTTGTCCTTTTCCTGGACTTCGCCCCCGGTTTTGAGGCCCAAACCGGGAAACCAGCCTTCACGACCAACCCCCGGTTTTGAGGCCCAAACCGGGAAACCAACCGTCCATCGCCTGAGTTTTGTGACCCAAACTCAGAAACCTGCAGCACCCAGGTTTTGAGGCCCAAACCTGGAAACTGCCCTCAGCCCGAGTTTTGTGGCCCAAACTCAGAAACCATCAGCGCCCAGGTTTTGGGGCCCAAACCTGGAAACCGTCCACTCGGTGGTTTTTCTATGGCTCAACCACCAAACCGATCCGTAGAGGGGATGCACTGCCCGTGCACCCCGTCCACCGACACGTGTCCCCAGGTCCTCGACCCAAGCAACACCGTGCCCGCAAATCTTCGCTCGTCGCTGTCCTAGGCTGTCAGCCACCACAGCTGATCCTCGGGCCACCGGTCCTTCACTCCAAGCCTCACGTCCGCCCTTCGCCACTCTCGGTCCATCAGCACGGCACGTCTCTACTTGACCTTCACCTTGCCTTTGATCACTGTATCCGTGCTCCACACCTGCACAACACAAGCCAAAGAACATGCGCATTATCCCAGTTGACAATCACTCATCACTCAGAGAGTCGGCATACACCCATGTATCCGCAATCTCCCCCTTGATGAATGCATTGTCAACTAGCAACACAAATCATAATGAAATAGAGGAAGAAGGAAGAAAGGAGAGAGAACTCGACCAAATGACCCAAAAGCATATCAAAGCCGAAGAAGGTCAAGTGGAAAGGGCAAAGCAACTTGGTTCCCAAAGACATGGGCAACGGCTCGACGCAACCAAGCAAAGCAAAGCTAGCCCTCAAGAAGAGGTAGAACAGGCTCAACACCGCTAGCGGGAAAGCTCAATACCAATTGAAAACTCAACTGAAATTCAAGCAAAATAGAGCTAGCCCTCAAGAAGAGGCAGAACGGGCTCAACACCGCTAGCGAGGAAGCTCGATACCAAACGAAAAAAGCTTGATACCAACTGAAGATCATAAAAGGTGCTAGTCCCTCAAGAAAGAGGCAAAGGCTCAACACAACTAGCTACTAGCTCGAAAAACTCCCCCTCAAGAAGTGCACACAACCAAGAAATCTCCCCTTAAGTTCAACTCGGAAAGCACAAGATTTTGAAAATGTTTTTCTCCCCCTCAGTTGAACATTCAGAGAACATATGATTTGCAATTTCTCCCCCTTAGTTGAAAATGCACCATCAAGCAAATTTCTCCTCCTTGACAAAATAACTCCCCCTTCCAAAATGCATATGAATCAAGATGCAAGTTAGCAGCTTCAGGAATATAGTCAATAGAGTATGAAGATGCTAGACAGAGTGCTGATCCGATGACTCATACAATGCACAGAATGCTAGCAAAGGCTCAAACTGATCACCAAATACGAAATATGAACATGTGAGCAAAGTGAGCAGTTTTGAGCCAAAAAGGTATTCACCATCAAAATAGCACCAAACATGTATAGACACGAAGTCAAACAAGTGCTAAACATGTATACCAGGTGAACTACCCCTAGCACAGTTCAACCATCATGCTATAGAATGAAACATAGACTTGTGTATCCCAATTTTATCGGAGTTGCATCGGTTAAATTACACAAGTTTAGATTTCAACATGTGATTGCGAGAGGTTGAAAACTTGTCATCGCCTAACTTTTCAACTGTGCGAAGCCTATGCAGAAGCAATCAGAAGCTTAAAGCAACAGTTTCGGTCATACACTACACAACTCAAGTTTAACTCAAAGTGCAATGAGAAACAGTCTCGAAACTGTGATGTGCTGACAAGCAGTCCCGTCTCG